>OZ014524.1:472865600-475791497 GCA_963966055.1 Lathyrus aphaca | reverse complement strand
TGTTATAGTCTATGGCAGTATCTTACTAGCATCTGCTCTACCTCACGTGAAGGACAAATTGAAAAAAGACATCATTACTGTCAACAACCCCATCAGAATCAGAAGAGACAAGAATTTTCAATTTCTGGATAACTTTCCTAATATAACTAAGGAAGACTCTCCTGATGTTATCAACATGTTGATACTAGAAGCCAAAAGAGATTATGGTGTAACAATTACTCAGGAGGATATCAATTTTCTCCCTGAAAAATATCAGAATATGTATGACTCAAAGAGGAAGAGGAAAGCCAAAGTAATTACCTATGATGATGAACCTGAAGAAGATAACTACCCCAAGCTTGAAAGAAAGAAACTAATGAAGGTTATTAAGAGATCTGTTCAGATAAAAGAGGAAAAATTTGTTCATAAAAGTCATTCTAGATCAAAGGAAGATATGCAACAAGAAGTTAATGAACTCTAAGAAAGTGTTGAGATTATTCCGATCAAAACTAGAAGTGGTGGATGAATTCAAGTCAGGAAGGATCACTGTGAACAATAAAGTTTTTTCTCAAAATAATTAACGAAGATGTATTTTATGGCTGAATTCATTCTTATCCTCTCATTCGATAGTTTTTTAGTTTTTAAGTAATTTCTTTGTGATATTGATACTATTATTATTTAAATTATATTAAAAAAACTAAGTTAAATTAATTGATTAATAAATAATTGTACTTCTCAATCTCAATGTCACTCTTTAATGCTTTATTTTTATTAAAAAAACATAAAAAATCTGAAGTGAACAAAAAAATAATAATTCATGCATAATAATTGTCCATTTTCTTATATTGATGGAGATAAAAAAATATTAATTATTAATTATTTTTATTAATATATTTGGTTCATGTGTAATTTTTAATATCTTATTATTAATAAATTATAATTATTTTTATTTTTATTTAGATTCTACAAGCAAACTAAATGTAATAAAATGTAAAATATTTAAATTTATATATTATAATTTGTTTGGCTTAAATGTACTTTTGGTGCCCAATTTTGAGGTTTTGTAAAATTTGATCCCCCATTTTAAAATCCAACTTTTTGGTCCCTAAAGTTTGCCTCACTTGGGATTTCCATAGTCCCCTCATTTTTTTTTGCTTATATGGCAGTTTTATTAATGATTTGACTAACCATTTTCATGTCACTATTAATGTTTATTTACTATTCTGAAGTTGTATTTGTTTTTTCCAACATTATTACAACTTAAGAGACTTCATAAACAACATTGTAAAACTTAAACATAACATTGTTACAACTTAAACATAACTTAACAACTTATATCCTATTTCATTACAACTGCAACAACAAATACAATTAACAACATAATCGTAATAGTCCAATCCAACTTCAAATGTTATTTCATTAATTTCATCTTCATCTTTCTTCAAAGCATCTTTCATCTTTTGCTTCTCATCATTCAGACTTTGCAATAGTGAAGAAATCACTTTCTTTTCCCTTGGATTCATTTCGTCATCAACCCAAACAAAATGGCTACACTTCTTGTAACATTGCATCTGAAAAATAGATTGAATAAGGTGAAAATGTGAGGTAGACAAAAACTAGTAGAACTGCAAATCTGACCTAAATGAAATCATATATTATACATTCCACATCCATAGAAACGACGACCTAGGTTGCCATCAGTCCATGATGTCATCAATGGAGCATCCAAACCATAATAACATTTGTACCTGTGTGAATGTTTCTTGTAGCTACACATTGAAATCGATTTCTCAGACATAGATAGGAATAAGAAATGAACACGATTTAGGTTTTTTTTCTGCACAAAGAATGGTGGAACAGAATAACAGAATGAAAGAAAAGAAATTATGGCATTTGAAGAAGAAAGAAGAAAAACGTGATTTAGGGTTTTTTACTACACAAAGAAGAAGATTGTAATTCATTAAATAAATTAAGAAATCATTTTTAATTTAAAAAGAATTTTTAATAATAATATAAGTGACTGTATATTAAAATATAAAAAAAATGACGTGAAACACCAATTTATGTGTCATGTCATTAAAAACACAACCAAGTGGAGGGCCAAGGAAATCCCAAGTGAGACAAATTTTATGGACCCAAAAACTGAATTTTAAAATGGGGAATAATTTTACAAAACTTCAAAATAGAGGAACCAAAAGTGCATTTGAACATATTTTTTTCTCAATATTTTATAAGATATAAATTTAAATATTTATTTAATATTATGCATTTGTTTTATTTATTTTCTATAATTATTTAGAAAGAGTTTTTGTAATTTAACATTGTGAGATTATTTAATTTTCTATACTTTAATTATTTAAAGTAGTATGAATGATTTAATCAAAGAAATATGGGCATTGAATTTTTATTAGTAATCACTTTCCTAAAGTTTAATAAGAATAAGTTAAAACATTCAGCACATTTCACAAGCTTTAATTCAACACCCAAAAACAAACGTCAAATTGGTATTAACAAAACACAATAGTTCAACAATTTTTTCTTCTTCTGTTTACAAATAGATACAAAATATCCCTAACAAGTTTTGTTTTATTTTATTAAAACCGATTAAAGTATATAATATATACTAACTTAGAGCAGCTGGTACAAATGTATCAGGAAATTATTTTGTTCCATCTGGTACTATTGTTGTGATATTTCATAATTTCGTGTCTCATTCGCAGTCGCTTGACAACTCAAAAATAAAATTCTAAGAGAAGATTGATATGGGTACATTGAATATTTATGATTTTATTTCCAGAATGATGGTAAGTGATTACTTACTCTTGCTTTGAACAATTTATTTTCTAATCATATTTTCATAAACTACCTCATTAGGTTATGAATGAGCCGAGTGTTTGGAGAGGATGCATTTGTATGATTGGGATAATTAGTTCCATTAGTTGTCGATGTAACAAATGGAAGATTTACATGTGAATCGTTAACGGCACCGACGAGCTTCCAACTACATTTTCCAGCATACGACATGTTCTTGAAAGAAATGGCCAAATAAGGCTTTGATCTGATAACAATTGATTTTCTTGAATTCTAAAAATTAATACATGAATACCTAACATTAGGTTGCAGGTGTTCTCATATACAACAATCACATTGTTATGTTTTAACTTTTGATCTTAATTTCCTTTTACTATACAACAAGAAGTTTAAATGTTTAGTGTTTGTGGCTAGAGATCCTGAAGATTTGACTGATTGGTGATCATATTCCATAGTGACTCTATCTTTGTGAGTTTCAATCTTATGTCATTTCCCAATAGTTACATATTATTTATTTGTGTCTTCATTTCTTTTCACTATACAACAGGAAACAAGTTTAAATGTAATCCTGAATTTTTACTCAGGTACCTGAAAAGGATAATGAGGCGATACGAGCTGCATATTTGGCAAGACATCCCAACGCATGAGCAGGATGAAAATGCTCTTAGAGAAACTTTGGATGATTTTTGCAATCCATGGAAGGTATGCTTGTCATTTGGAATTAAATTCTAGACTTACTTGATACCCTAATTTTGAATTCAATTACGACTTTCTGTATCAAAATCTTCTTACATTTAAATGCGTGTTATTTTTTGTGGCCTTGGAACTGTTATTAGACATCACGACTTTGAAGAGAGATCTAAGTTCTATGATTCTCTTCTTACTGCTTAATCATGTGCCATTTCTGGAAGGAAAGGGATCCATTCTGCCAAGGATCCTCCAGTGATGCATATAATTGACTTGACCACGGTTTGCAAAATTCTAGTTATTACTAGATTTTGTTTTTACTTTGAAGCTTAGAAAGTGTAACTCAAGTCTAATTGTTTCCTTTGTTTCATATTATTAGGCATCAGCAAAGAAAGCCAAAAACTTCATGCCTTTCTTGCATATAAGTAAAAGAGTTCCCGTTGTAGTGAAGAAACATGCAACATTGCTTTTGCATCCTCTAGAGTCAGGTGTCATGGTTATGAAATGCAGTATTCTGATGAAACAAGTGCACTGATGAGGCATAGGATAAAGCATAAATATGTTGAGGTAAATTAATTACTTTGAGTTTAAGATTCCTGAGTCCGAGTGTTGTTAACTTTACAGTTAACGTTTATTTTTGCAGATTGAGGTGTAAACCGTTGATAGAAATGGAACATTCTTGGGATTCTTATGGGATTTAAAAACATATTGGGCGATTGCACTACTCGAAAACCATATAAAATTATTATTTTTAGGTATGTTTTCTCTGAGAATTTTTGTATTGATTTTCCTTTTAAAAGTTGTTGTTCAACTGTTAATTATGATTTTCAATGTTGTACATTACCTTTATCTAATTATAAGACCCTTTTTATAAGGCAGTGGCCCTTTCTCTACACAATTGGTATTTTTTTAGCATGTTTATATCATTCTGAGGGTACATAGTGTAATACCCAAAAATTTGCCCTCTCCTTTTTATCATCATCATCATATCATAATCATCATCAGCATGTCATATCCTTAACATATTGCATAGAAAAATGAAGCATAGCACTTGCATGTTCCAGCATAAGGCATATGATCAATCATCAGGGAAGTTCAAAGCTCACAGGGCATGTTTCAAGTTTGAAATCATGGTCAAAGGCCTTAAAAAGGATTGAGGATCAAAATCAGGTCAGAACGGTTGGCGCCGAGTTATTCTTGAGGTTTCTCACCAAAAGGAGGGAAAATTCAAAATTCACTGGCGTTAACCGGTTAACGGCTGCGAATTTTGAATTCCAGAAGCATTTTCATCATGTGCTTTTGGCTCCAATTTCCAAGTTTCTGATTTTTGTTCATTTTGAATTAATTGGAAATTAAAGAGAAGGATCTAGAGCATTTATCCAAGCCTCATTCCATTGCTAAAACCTAATCACATTGCCAAACCACATTTTCTGGATCCCAAGCCAAATTTTTGGGCCCCAAACCTAAACCATATTTAATCCATTTCTCTCCAAACCAAGAGGGGCTCTCTCACAATTTTCATTCTCATTCTGAATTTTCATTCTTCTCTCTCACTTTTCTCTCATTTTCCCACAATTTCCAAATTCACTCAAAGTTCCTCTTTGAAGATCACATAACCTTGCCTTGAGGTGTGTAGATCTTGGAACTAGACCTCCATCCATAGTTTCTTTGCATCATTTTGCTGGTTTAATTGGTGATTCAGATCTGGTTTGGGATCTAGAAGTGCTTTTGGATCCAAAATTCTGCATCAAGACCTTGTTCTTGCATTTATTTTGCATGGAGTGTGAAGCTTAACACCGGATCTTCAAAGTTCTCCGTGAGATCTCTCATTTCCAGCTCAATCAACAACTACCAAAGCATACCATAGCTTTGTAGGTTGGTTAAATTCAGATTTAGCTATGTTTTTAGCTTATTTGCATGCTTGTGCTTTAGATCCACCATGTGCTTGTGTTGCTTGATTTGATTGGTTGATTTAGGACCGGATCCATGTGTTAATGTTCATGAGCTTAATGATGTCATTTAATGTGAATTGATACTCTTATTTCATGCTCAATTGATTACTGGTCTGGTGTGAGATTAATTGGATAAGCTGGTTTGAACTGATTTTCTGCAGGTAATTGTTGTTGTTTCTTCAGTGTTAACCGGTTAATGGATTGGTTAACCGGTTAACACTTTGGTTAACCGGTTAACACTGAAGCAGTGTGCCATTTTTGAGTTGTTTTAGGCTTAATTGATCCCCTTACTTGTTTTAAATTCCATGGATCATTGTATGATCGTTGAATATGTTTGTTTAGGGTGATTTGCTTGTTGGTTGATGCATGCTTCCATGTTCTCGACACGTAAATGTGACATGTTATTTGACCTTTGTTGATATGATCTTTGAACATGCCATTTCCATGATTTTATTGATGAACATGTGTTGGATTTTGCTAACACTCGCAGGGGCTCATGGTAAGAGAAGTGTGGATGTTCATCCACATTTCAACTCTCCATCCTTTTCCTTTTAAGTTGCTTTCTACTTGTGTTTTTTTGATGTGCCTTATGCCATCATGTGTTGCAACTCTTTTCTTCCCCTTTAGGAGCAATTTATCTCCTTTAGAGGAGTAAGTTGCTTGCTAACTCTTGCTTCCTCTTCTTCCTTTGCTCCTCTTTGGTTCTTCTTTCTTCTTCTTAGAATAGTTTTAACCTCACTAACCTTAGGACCACTTTTGCATGCTAATATTAGGATTAGTCTTTCCCCATGTTAGATTTTACCTTTTTGCTCCTTTGGTTCTTTCTCTTCTCATCTCAAAACAAAAACCTAAAAAACATTAATAAAGAAAGAAGTGACTTCTTGTGTAAAAGCCTTATTCCATGGGGCATATGTATTCATTCCATCTTGGAATAGTGCATTTGTCTAGCATGATGCACAAGTCGGATCATGAAGTCATCTTCATCAAGAAAAACCCTAAAAAACACTTCTTCATTTTTTTAATCACTAAAACACTTAATATAGTCAACAAGTCAATGAAATTAGGCCCTTGCCTTTGGAAACAAGTCTTGGATAAGTTCTCCTTACTTGGTGTGCTTGTTCTATTATTCCATCTTAGAATGTAGTAGCAAGTACACATTCCATGGAAAATAGCTTAATTTCATTCTCTTGTGCCACACTAATAAAAAGCTCTAAAAAACACAAACAAATGATAATCGTCTTTCCTTCGGGAATTCTTTTCTCATCTCCTTCACTCCGTCCGCGAACTTGCTTCTTCTTGTCACTATGCAAGACGGTTACGCACTCGTCGTCCGAGTCTGCAACACCTGAGCATTGGCATAGGCAGTTCAAGCCTTAATTCACAAGCAATCCTTTCCACCCCTAGTTAGGGGAACTACGACGTCTCTGATCCTCATGTCCAGATGAGGTACGTAGGCAGCGGGGTAGGGCCCGTTCGAGCACAATCTTTATTTTCCCTACATTTTTCCTTTTCACTTCTTTTTCAGTTCCCTTTTTATTTTCTTCTTATCCAGTTTCAGTTTCAGTTTTGCAGCAGCTTTCATTCCTTCACCCTTTGAAACATTTTCTTTGCAAGCGTGGATCCCGTCAGGTACGGCGGACGATCTGGGGTGCTAATACCTTCCCAGGTTGTAACCGAGTCCCGAACCCAGATTCTTTGGTTCGCAGGACCCGTGTCCTTCCTTTTCTTTTCTTCCGGTTTGTGCAGCATTACCATTCCCGTTCCTTCGAGATAAAAATGCATGGCTGGTGACTCTACCTCTTTTCGCGCCACTTTCGCGTTTGTACCAGGATGGAAATCCTGGGAGCGACAGCTGGCGACTCTGCTGGGGACCGAACCCAGAATCTCTGGTTCCCTTGAGAGTCAATCCTAGCGCTTGCGTGTTTCTGTTTCGTTGGGAGTTGATTGTTTGTTGCTGTGTGTTTATTTTACTGTGTTTATTTACAGATTTATTTACAGCTTTATTTACTGTTTTCAGTATTTATATTCATGCATCATATATTATACTGGACTGTTTGGCTGCTGGTTTCCTTTTTTCTGTGGGATTGGGAACTGTTATTGAGAGATGAGCTCGTAACCGGGGCTCGAGTGCACCCTAGGATTTAGAGTGGTTCCACTTTGGCTTCATGGAATCTTGCTATGTTGGTATTAGTGAGTTCCACGCCCAGACTAGAGACTTTCTTGGGAATGTATTGATACCAGAATCTTTCTGGATCATTACAGGACCTCGATAGTTATGTGCCTCTGGGGACCGATCATTGAGGACCTTTGTGGAAACATCCCTCTCTAGTGGTGACAGTGGCAGACCACATTCTGTGGCAAACCTATTCGCACCCGAGGGCCCACTGGGAACTCGCATAGGATGGCCTGGTTCTTTTATAGGAACTCAGTCAAAGCATCTGGTCATATGACAATAGTATTGTACCCTTCGGGATGAATGTACTATTGTTTCTCGATTCCAGCGCTTGAAGCTGGGAACTTATAAAGGATGCTTGTTTTTCCCGGACTCATGCTGAGGCCTCCCTGAGTAGTACATAATGCCAAACCAATTCTCTGATTTGGTCATGAGCCATTTCTCGGAAATGGTGAACGTATTATTGCTATTCGGCTTTTAGAGTCCGTGATGTTTGACCCGGAGCACACCCGTGAGATTGAGAGGGATTTACAGGTTTGTAGGAACCCTCGACCTCATCATACCTCATTGCCAGTACAGTTCTATGATTTGATAAGGTTACATGGATTTTGGAGTTCTTAAGTCATCTGATATCTGATTCTGGGACTTATTCGAGACTGAATTCTTGTTCATAAGGCTTTATTTAGAGGATCTTGGGTCTTGGTCACTTGGGTCCAATGTTTCGTATCCAGACAGTCCCGGTTGTTGATCATGTGCCTGCATTGCATTTGCATCGCATCATACTCGCATTAACTGTTTGTGTTTTAATTACAAGTTATCCTTCATCTCAGTACCCAGTTCTAGTATTCATTGTTTCTCCAGGTGACAGAAGTCCAAGAGATACCTAGAAAAAGAAATATACATTACACTTTTCCACAACCAGAGACTGGGAGTATTTAGAAGCTGATAGACTTGATGACTGATAAGGTTTTAGCATATTTTCAGAAGAAATTTGGGAAGGTTTTGAATTATGTAAGCAAGCCAACTGTTGATCAGCGGGATAGTCTTCATTCTTTATTACAGTTTTATGATCCTCAACTGCGAGTCTTCGTATTTCCAGATTACATCCTGGCTCCTACCTTGGAAGAGATTGCTAGCATCTTGAAGATTCCTATCGGAAAGGGTATTCCTTATTATGCTTTAGGGAAGGCTCCCTCGCATGCAGATGTAGCCAGTTCTTGCCACCTCAGTGCGCTCAGAATCAAGATGGGTTTAGAAGCTAGTGATGGGAAAGGAATTGTCTTGGATTTCCTAGTGACAGAGGCTCACTTGTTTGCCCTTAGGAACAAGTGGGAAGGTTTCAATGCATTACTAGATTTGATGGTTTACGGGATAAGTTTGTTCCCAGGGGAGAAGGGGTTAATTGGTATAGAGGCAATTTCCATCTTTATTCAGAAGAATCCGGTACCTACTTTGTTGGGAGATTTTTACTATAATGTTCATTACAGGAATGAGAAAAGAAAGGGATTCGTAAGCTGTTGTGCACCTTTATTCGCTGATTGGTTTGTTAAGCAACTCCCAAAGTCAGGACCATTCAAAGAGTTGAAGCAAGATTGGATGTGGTCTAGAAGATTGATGGGCTTGACCTCGGCCGATATAGCTTAGGGAAGTAACAAAGACTTATTGGGAAGAGAAATGATTATCAGTTATGGAGAGTTTCCCAATGTACCGTTGTTGGGTAGGAAAGGAATCATCAATTATAATCCTGTGCTGGTTCGGAAATAGTTTGGTTACTCTTTAAAAGATCCTCCCTCTGCTGAAGAAATTTTGGAATCACTGTATGCACCATTGGAAGGGAATGAGAAGCTAGTCACTCAGGCGTTTCAGGCTTGGGAGGTGAGGTTGAGTAAGGGAAAGAAAGAGTTTGGGAAGGTGGACGCTAAGACTTATCCCTCTTTTGCTGCCTGGATACAAGGTAGGGTTGATACTTTCTTCCTTCCTTTCTCAGTTGAGGTCCCACTATATCCAAAAGAGGTAACGGTGCAAACCACTGTTTCTCTTGAAGACTACAAGAAGTTGGAATCTCAGTTGCACGAGGTTCGGGTAGAGAATTCTGAAATAGCTAGTTTGTATCACCGTGCCAACCATGCTAAGCAAGAAGCGGAAGAAAAGCTACAGAAGATGTAGGATACCTTAGAAGCTAAAGAAAAGGAGTTTGATGGGAGAGAAACTCATTTTCAGAGATTGGGTTTAATAGAGTCAAAGAGAGAAGCGGAGCACAGGAAGATTGTGAAGACTCTTAGAGAAGCTCGTCAATCCGTTGCTTGGTTACAGGGCCAAAGAGAACAAGAGTAGAAGAAGTACAAAGAAAAGGAAGATTTCTTTGAGGCGTAGATGGCATTCAAGAAAGAAGAGGTCGAACAAGTTCGAAGGGAAAATACTCAGCAATTGGTGCAGAGCCAGCTAGCCTTGGAGAAAGCAATGAAGGAGATTGCAGATCTTAAGCTGAGAGCAGGCGTCAAGAAGAACCGGACAGAGGTGGAGACTGCAGAAAAGGAACCTGGATTTTCCTTTTAGCTTAGGGTTTTAGTTTATTGTTGCTAGTATCCAGACTACCTACAGGCTTGTTGTAGGAGTATTGCCTTATCTTCTTGTCTTTTGTATTGAATTGTAACCCTATGGGGAATGCTATTTATGTCTATGACTCTGATTGTTGGTAGTTTGTTCATGTTATGCAATGATACTTTCCAGTTACTGTTTCTGAATGAGCAAAGTTGGTTGTCCTAAGCCATCAGGGTCTGAATACTCCTCAAAAGAGTTTGAAAACTCAGTTTCCAAAAGGTCATCTGGAGTATTTTCTGTCAAAATACCAGAACTGGGGCATATTAATGCCTAGACGTGGAAACATGAATAGTTACATTGCATGCATATAACGTGTTTGTTGTTTTGCAGGTATGTCTCCAGTGTTCTAACATTCATGTCACTTTCAGGCACTATAGCTCCCAAGAAGGTTCAGAGACAGTCAACGGTGCACAAATACCCTACAAAGGTGAACAGAGAGAGAGAAATGGAGCATATGCAAGCAGATCTAGCTGACTTAAGGACGGGAATGGACAATTTCATGACCCTCATGGCTGGGATGGGTCAAACACAAGAGCGCTTGCACGAGATGGTAGAGAACAATAAAGTCAGGAACAATGGGACAATAAATGGAGGAAATCGTAATGGGGCTGGCGCCCGCCATGCTGAAATCCCTGTGGTGCAACCAGGGGTCACTATTGTCAATGATGGAGTGAATAATCTGCAGATGGATGGGCAAGATGAGCAGTTCACTTTGCTGGATGAGGTAGAAGGCCAAGGGGTTGACATGAATAGAAGGTTCGAAGAAATGGCTGAGCAGATTCGTGCTATTCAGTCTTAGAGTTCTCTGGGGTTTGACATCACTGATCTGGGCTTGGTACCAGGGGTGAGGATTCCCTACAAATTCAAGGTCCCTACTTTTGATAAGTATAACGGCACGACATTCCCGAAAACTCATCTCCAGTCTTTTGTGGGAAGGATTGCTGCGCATACAGATGATGAGAAGCTATGGATGTATTACTTCCAGGATAGTCTTGTAGGGGCTTCCTTGGAGTGGTACATGAAGCTTAGCAGGGTCAATATCCGAAGCCGGAAAGATTTAGCTGAGGCATTTGTGAAGCAGTATCAGTATAATTTGGATATGGCTCCAAATCGTACCCAGTTGCAGACAATGTCTCAGAATGCTAAGGAAGGGTTCAAAGAGTACGCCAAGAGGTGGCGTCATCTTGCTGCTCGAGTGCAACCTCCATTGTTGGAAAATGAAATGGCAGACATGTTTATGGGAACGCTGCAAGGGGTGTTTATTGAGAGACTGGCGTCTTGTTCGGCGACAAAGTTCAACGACATCATGATATCTGGAGAAAGGGTTGAAACTCTTCTGAAAATGGGGAAGATTCAAGACATTGGTGCAAGTAGCTCAAGCGGTGTGATAAAGGCTTTCAGTGGACCTCCAAGAAGAAGGGAGGGAGAGACTAATGTTATGTATGGTCGAGGTCGAGGCCGCGGATACAGAGGATCTTATAACCAGGTGGCAGCTATCACCATCCCCACGGGTCCTGTACAGCAACAACAACAGCAACAGCCGCAGCGCAATAACTATCAGCAAAGGCCGTATCAGCAGAGGCAAGCTCGTCCAGCTAACAGGGTGCTCGAAGCTATCCCGATGACGTACACAGCACTGCTCCAAAAATTGTTGGAATTGAACTTGGTTCAGTTAAGGACACTAGCACCACCTCCACCTGGAGAGCTTCTAGTGGGGTATGATGCTAATGCAAGATGCGCGTTTCATTCAGGAGCTCCCGGGCACTCAACGGAGAAGTGCATGGCATTACAGCATAAGGTAAAGGACTTGATTGATTCAAAGGCAATTAATTTTGCACCGCCTCCAAATGTTACATCAAACCCCATTCCGAATCATGGAGGGGCTAGAATAAATGATGTTGATAGCGATGAGAGGTTGAACCTGATCTTGAATATGGATGAAGTGAAGACTTCCTTGTTAGTCGTGAAAGACAGATTGTTGAAAGGGAAGGTATTCCCGGGGTGTGATTATGACTGTGAGGGTTGTTTGAATTAGGTTAATGGTTGTGGGGGTTTGTGAGCTGGGCTGCAGTGTTTGATTGACGAGGGGTTGCTACAATTCGATAGAGTTGATGATAGAAGTGATTGTGTGTCTACAGTAACAATTTATTTTGATCCTGCTGAGGTTCTTGTCCGAAGAGAGCCTGTGACTATCTATGTTCCATAGGTGAGTCCAGTAACTATCACTGTTCCGGGACTAGTTCCCTATGCTAATGACAAGGCCATCCCTTGGCACTATGGCTCAGACGTGTACGTAGAAGGCCAGAAGGTGGAAAGTCAAGCGGTGACAATTGACCCGACTGTTGTGAATGTCGGAGGAGTTGGTGGATTCACAAGGAGTGGGCGTATCTTTGCTCCTCAAGCTCTTAAAGGTAATCCCGAAGCTGAGGCTGCTGCAAAAGCTAAGGGTAAACAAATAGTAACTGAAGAGGTGACAACTCCTGCCGCCGGTCAGGGCACTTTTGAAAAGAAAGTCAAAGAGTTCATGAGGATAATTAAGAAAAGCGACTACAAGGTGGTTGAATAGCTGAATCAGACCCCGTCCAAGATATCCATTATGTCGTTGCTGATGTGTTCCCAAGCTCATCGAGAGGCTTTGCTAAAAGTTTTGCAAATGGTGTATGTACCACAAGAGATAACCGTCAACCAGTTGGAGGTCATGGTAGGCAGCATAAACGCCATCCATGGGTTGGTATTCACAGATAGAGATCTCACTTCTGAGGGATGCAATCACAACAAAGCCTTACACATCACCATGGAGTGTAAGGGCGTTGTTCTATCTCACGTCCTGGTAGATACAAGCTATTCTCTCAACGTGCTCCCTAAGAAGGCCTTAATGAAGCTGAATGTTGATGGCATCGTCTTGCGACCCAGTGATTTGATTGTGAAAGCCTTTGATGGGTCCCGAAGATCTGTGTTTGGGGAGGTGGAGCTACCAGTGAAGATTGGGTCTCAGGTATTCAAGAGTACATTCTATGTTATGGATATTCAACCCGTTTATAGTTGTTTGTTAGGACGTCCTTAGATTCACGATGCCGGCGCAGTGACATCCACGTTGCATCAGAAGTTGAAGTATGCGGTAGACAGCCAAGTTGTTACTGTGTGCGGAGAAGAGGATATTTTCGTAAGCCATCTCTCGACCTTCAAGTACGTAGAAATGGACGGGGAGATCCATTAGAAACTTTGCCAAGCTTTTGAGACGGTTAATGTCAGTACCTTGTCTCCATCAGTTCAGAGCAGCGAGAAGGAATGGACTCCAATCTACTCCTACAAGCAAGCTAAGGAGGTAGTTCAATCCGGAAATGCCTAGGGTTGGGGCAAGCTGTTAGAAGTGGAAAAGAAAGACGACAAGTTCGGTCTCGGATATCAACCTGGTCAGTCCAGCTGGTCTCATGGCAGTAAGCCCATATCATTCACTAGCGCTGGAATGCTCGACTACGACCATGTTTGTGCAACATATGCAGATGGGGATAGTGACTGCGACTTGGATAACTGGATTCACCCATGCGAACCTGGGGAGGAGGTCCAGAACTAGTCTGCTGAAGATTTTGTTCAAGTTACTTGGCAGTCAAAGTAATTTTCTTTGTTTCCATTTTTATCATACTGCATGTCAAATCCTGCACTCTGCCCGAGGTGTACGGATCCATTTGTAGGGCCACCATGTTCTTAATGCATTTACTTTTTCCATGAAATAAAGGACATTTTTCAAGCAAATTGAGTTCTCTTTCTTTCATTTTTAAAATTTTCACAAAAAAACCAATAAAATGGCAATGTTTTCTTTCAGTGTTTTCGTGTGTTTGCGTATCCTACAGATTCTAAAATAAGCACATCATTTGTGCAGTGTTGATCATTCGGATTCCCGTGATAACATTCCTGCTATGACCATGCATGACTTCGACAATCCTATCTACCAAGATGATGAAGGGGTTGAGGAAGACTATGAACTCCCGGAAGAATTGGTCAGGTTGTTGAAACAAGAGGAAAGGGCCATTCAACCTCATCAGGAAGAAATAGAGATCGTCAACATCGGGTCTAAGGATGTAAGGAAAGAGATCAAACTTGGGGCCAGTTTGCAGGCCGAAGTAAAGAGAAAGTTGATTGGTATGCTACGTGAGTATGTGGATATCTTCACCTGGTCGTATCAGGATATGCCAGGGTTGGATACTGACATCGTTGTGCACAAGCTTACACTAAGGGAAGGTTGTCCTCCCGTGAAACAAAAGCTGAGAAGAACTAGCCCTGATATGGCTATGAAGATCAAGGAGGAAGTTCAAAAGCAGTGGGATGCCGGGTTCCTTGCTGTGACTAGTTACCCACCTTGGGTAGCTAACATTGTGCCGGTACCAAAGAAAGATGGCAAGGTCCGGATGTGCGTCGATTATCGGGATCTAAACAGAGCAAGTCCAAAAGATGACTTTCCATTACCTCACATTGATGTGCTGGTAGATAACACCGCTCATTTCTCGGTATTTTCTTTCATGGATGGCTTCTCCGAGTATAATCAAATCAAGATGGCACCAGAAGACATGGAGAAGACGATGTTCATTACCCCGTGGGGTACATTCTATTACAAGGTTATGCCCTTTGGATTGAAGAACGCCGGGGAAACGTATCAACGGGCTATGGTAACTTTGTTCCACGACATGATACACAAAGAAATTGAATGCTATGTGGACGACATGATTGCCAAGTCCCAGGACGAAGAAAGGCTTCTGGTCAATCTCAAAAATTTGTTTGATAGATTGATAAAGTACAAACTGAGGTTGAATCCAAACAAGTGCACGTTCGGAGTGCATTCCGGTAAATTGTTGGGTTTCTTTGTTAGCCAAAGAGGAATCGAGGTAGATCCTGCAAAAGTAAAAGCAATACAAGATATGTCTACACCAAAAACAGAAAAAGAAGTGCGTGGGTGTCGCTCCCAAAAGATGAGACTGAGCTCAAATGAGGTACAGACGCGAATGGTCGGCGAAAGGAGGATGTGAGGACACACAGGAGTGAACTCACAGGGAAAGAAAAGAGTCGACAGCTAGGCATTTTTATCCCGGAGGAAAGGCAATGCTGCATAGACCTAGAAAGATATGGATAAGACGGTTGCGAACCAGAGAGACTGAGAAAGGGGGTTGGTTACAACCTGGGAAGGTATTAGCACCCAGATTGTCCGTCGTACTCGACGGGATCCACGCTTAAAAGATTTATGTTTTAAAGGGGTATTGTCAGTGCAATTTGTGTATAAAAGAGCTGGAAAAAGATGTACAGGTGTCAGTGTAAAAGAAGTGAAGTGTGTAAATGTACAGTGTCAGTGTAAGAACAAGAATAAGATGCTCAAGATCATGAGGCTTAAAGAATAATGCTGGAAGGAGGGGGAATATACAGAGACTTTTGTTCGATAACCGTTAAGTTATGCCTACGTATCCTCTCGTGCAATGAGGAAGTCAGAACACCGTAGTTCGACTCAAAGAGACTGAAAGATGAAATGACTGATGAACTGCTTACTTGCCTATGCTCAAGTGTATGACCTGTCTGGCTAAGGTGCAAACTGTCTTGCATTAGACGGAAGAAGCGAGTTCTCGTTTGTGAGTGAAGATGATGAGAAAAGAATCCCGGAGGAGACGATTATTGTTTGTTTTTTTGAGTTTTCAGTCTTTTATTGCTTTTGAAAGTTTGTCATAAGTTAATGAGATTAAGCTTAAACCAATGGGTTAGTAAACTCATCACATCTTCCCTCTGATTAGGGGTAATGAGAATACCTTAAGTGTGAAGTCAGCTTCTCACACTTAATCACCTTTGATGCAAGATTAAGATCATTAGCTCACTTGTGATTAGTTAAATGTTTTTGTTGTTTTTGTTTAGTGTTGAGTAATGAGATTAAGCCATAATCAGGGATTAAACAGACCCATTACACCATCCTAATAGAAGGATAATAAATGAGAATGTTTAAGCTGAGGAAGGCTCCTCAACTTAATCCATGATTAGGGATTAAACTCATGACAAAACAAAGCCTTTATTAAATGGATTTTAGTTAATGATAGGATGAAGAAGTGTTTTTTATGGTTTGTAAGACAACTTGAGGGGGACTTGTCCATTAACACTAGGGTTAGTCCTTCTTAACTAATTAAGGAAGAATTAGAACCCTAATGCAAGGCCCAAGTTACAAGCTTGATGTCTTGATGATTATTAGATGAATTGATTAAAGGATTTAAACAAATTAAGGGTTTAACACTTAGGATTAAAGTTATACACTCCATCCTAATAGAAGGGTGCAGGCATAAGATTAATCACAAAGCCTTAAAGCCTTTAGGGTCTAGTCCTTGATTATGAGGTGAGAAGAAGACTCAATGAGACACAAAGGTAAAGTCTAAATGGGGGACTAATAAAAAGCCTAATCATTGTCATGCTTGGTTGTTCCTAAGGTTTGTGAGGTTTACAAGAAAGACCTTCAGAGGAAACACCAGGAAGCAGATGAAAGGAGCAAAGGAAGCAAAGTAACTTGCTTCATTTAAGAAGGAAAGTCACTTGGAGAAAGAAAGTAAGAAGAAGAAGAAAGAGCAAGCTCAATCTCAAACACAAGATAAAATGCAGCAATGATGCATAAGAGAGATGAAAAGAAATTGTGAGAAGTGAAGGCAAATTCACTTCTCAAAGCAACTTACCACCTGAAAAGTTAATGAAAGAAATGCAATGCAATGCAAAATGAGATGAAATGACATGATGCAAACCAAAACCAGAAGCATGAGTGTGATGTTAATGATGCTATGAGATGATACAAACATGAAACAAGGCATGGGGATGATCATACAAACATATGGATGCAAGAGAAGCATGCTTAGAACCATGAACATACATGAAAAGTTATGAAATGCAAATGACATACAAAATGGAAAATGAAAGATGAAATGATCAAACATGCTTCTAATATGTCTTAAGATGTCTAATGAATCAAATGGATGCACAAAATGTTATGGCAAGTCATGGTATGCAAGCAAATGCAAGATGAATGCAAAAGGAAGCCCAAATTAGGGTTTATGATCAATGCACAAAACAAAAATCAAAACCAGAAGCAAACATCAAGATAAAAAATTGAAAATGCATTCAAGGGAACCCTAAACCTATACAAACTCACTGCCCAAAGGAGGGGATCCAATTCTTAACCTAGTGAAAGTTATGAATTTCCTAAGATTGCTAGGGTTTTAAGGTACCTTGTCAAGAAAAATGTCAAACAAATTGAAAATGCAAGATCAAGTCATGCCAATTTAATCCTATAAACTTCATGCTATACAAGATGCAATGCAAAAAGAATCAAAGTCCAACTCCTAAAGACTAGGCAGAAATGAATTTTTGAACATTGGATCAAAATAATGCTTTGAAATGAAATTAATTCCATGAAAAATTGTCAAAAAACATCAAGATCAAAAAAGAAATTTGGTTTGAAGGTTGGACAATGTTTCTAAATGATTTTAAAGGTTTCATGAATTGTTTTGTGATTTTTAAATACCTAAAAGTATTTTTAATTAATTAATTCTTATTCATTAATTAAAAATAATCTTTTAAATGATTTAAAAATATTTTAAAATGCAAAAAATAAAAATAAAAATATATTTGGTTTCTGAAAATTAATAAAAGGTTGCATAAAATTTTTTCAGAATTTTTAAAAATGTTTTGCTATTTTTAATTAAATGAAGAAAACAAATGAATTTAAATGCAAATAAAATGAAATTAAACTGAAAAAAAGAAAAGTCAACACAATCAATGGCCAGCATTCAAACTCACACGCGCGGGAGTGGACTTGGCCCGCATCTGGACGGCCAAGATTCAAAATTCGCTAATTATGATTAGTGCCCTAATCTGAACCCTAAACAAAATCAGGTGACCGGAACAGTGTTCCGGTCATCTTCTCCGATCAACCAAAAACTCAATCTCACTCTCCAGGCCATTTCAAAAGCTCTAAATCTCCAGAATCAATCTATGAACAACCCTAAGCATAAATCCTAACTCAAACAACATTTATCTTCACTGAATCAAGAGAAACAAGCAAGAACATTTTTTCGGGCAAACTTTCAGATCAAGCATACAACCTCAAAACTCAATCATTTTCAAAAATAAAATGTTCAGTGAACTCAGGGAAGCATGTAGATCAATTTAGAAACAAGAGAAGGGAGTTCTGGAAAAATGAATTTCCATGGCTACCTGAATTGAAGCTTTGATTTCTGGCACTTTCTGGCTGGTTTCTTGCTTCCAATCACCTCCAATGGACCTCCTGGGAAGCTTTCAATGCTTGTTTGAAGTTTATAATGGGTGGTTTGGAAGATTGCTGAAGTTCTGTTCAAGGAGGGGCAGGAATCGTATTTTGGTTTCAGTGAGTTTCAGGCTATGGTGATGGGGGGTTTGTGACCAGTGAAGTATGCTGAGTTGATTTGTGAAGTTGGTTTGTGTGTTTGCAGCTTGTGGAGAGTGTTTCGAAAGCTTTTGCAAAATGGGGTGAAAATGAGAGAGTTGTGTTCTTGGTGCTTTCAGGCTTGTGTGTTATGTGAAATGTCTTGCTTTTGGTTTGTATAAACAAATGGGATTGGTCAGATGAGTTGATGTGTGCTGTTGTGATTGGTATGGCTCAAGTTGCCAAAATGTCAAATTGGTGTAAGAGAGGCATGGACTACTAGCTAGCCAAGGACAAATGGGGTGTCCTGCGCAGCAAGAAGTGTGGAGAGCCCTAGGATTGGTTATGAAGTCAGCAAGCAAGTGGATTCAAACTTGAGTGAGTTTTTGCAACTTGCTTCACTTTGATTTCTTTTGAAAATTCTTGCTCCATAAGTCATGAAAATGAGTGATCCCTTGGCCCATTCTGAATTTTAGATGTCACATGATCATGTTGTGAAGAAATGATACACATTTGAGGCCCTTAGAACACTTGATCAAACCATTTTGCAAAATGTCTCTTTGGTAGAAAACTTCAAATTTTGTGATTTTAGCCAACTTTGACAAGCCATAACTTTTGATCCAAAATGAATTAGGTCATGTTCTTGTACTTTTTGAAAAGGGAATGATCCATTCTACAACTTTCATGACCAAAGTTTTTCCATTTGAAGCATTTTTGAATCAAAAAGTAAAGGTTGAAAAAGTTTCCCAAAATGGCAATTTTCATTAAAAGTCAAACTTCCCAAAAAGTCAACTTTGCAAATGACTTGAAATTCTTCAATTTTGTGAACTTCCAACATCTTCCATGATCAAATAAAGATCATACACAATCAAAATGATGAAGAACACCCTTTGGTTGGGTCATTGGGGGCCTCAGATGTCCTGATTTTACACTGACTTGCTTAGAAAGTCAACCCTTGATCAGATGACTTCCCCATTGAATTTCTTCATGAAAATTGATATGCATGCTCCCTATACCATATAGAGACCAATAGACACAAGAATGACCAAACAAATTTGAGTTATGGCCTTTGAAACCAAAACCCTAATTCTAGGTCATCTGTGTAGTCAAACCTGGCTCTGCTTCCATGCCATTCTCAGTTCTTGTGATTCTTTGACATTCTTGACTTTGAGAGGATATAATATGATGTTTGAACATACATGGACCCCTTTGAAGTGATTGATGACCTTTGGAGTGGCTCAAATAGCTCTTTGGGTTGCTCAGATCACAAACCCTAGATGCAGATGACTTTGAATCTATGCAGTGAATCAAAAATGTGATATGAGATGGTATGATTGAGTTTATGCATATGAGGAGATCACAAGCCATGGTGTGAATGGGTGAGGGCAAATTTGGGGTGTTTACAGCTGCCCCTATTCAAACATGAGTTAGCTGTGCGGGATGTAAGCAACGGCTTAACAGGCAAACAAGATAACTTGTGGTTGAATACCAAAGACAGTCCAAAATTTGCACTCACAGAATGAAGAAGAAAAGGGATATAGATTGTAAAAGGAAATAAAGTATATTGTAAAGTATGGGCGACGGAGGACGACCGTCGAGCAGAGGACGACTGCTGGGGAATGAGCAATGACGGGGACGGCCGACACGCTGGGAAAAGTGCGGGAAATAAAGCAATGACGGGGACGACCGACATGCTGGGGATAAAAGGGATTATGATGGGGACGACCATCAAGTAAAGTTATAAGATTCTCTGGGGATTAATGAAAAATGATGGGGACGGCCATCAAGTTCAAAAAGTAATGTAAACAATGATGGGGACGGCCATCGGGCTAAACTGATGAAGGACGATCATCAGGAAAAGGAAAAGGGACCACGACGGGGACGGCCATCGGGTTAAAGAATAAATGAAATAATGATGAGGGACGGTCATCAAAGGTGAAGGACGATCACCTGGCAGGGTACGGCTGCCGAAAATATCGCGACATAGGACGAATGCTGGATAATAGGTCAACGATGGGGACGGCCATCGGACGAGCATGATGAAGGACGATCATCAAGAGGTGAAGGACGATCACCTAGCAGGGGACGGCTGCTCTCGAGGTTTATCATGTCATAGGACGAATGTCAGATAAAGATCAACGATGGGGACGGCCATCGGATAAAATGATGAAGGACGATCATCAAAAGGTGAAGGACGATCACCTTAGCAGGGGACGGCTGCTAAAAATCACGACATAGGACGAATGTCGGATAGAAAAGAAATTTTGCTCTGCTGGCGATCTACTGGGGAATAGTAAACACGGACGAGTGTTTATATCCAAGAAATAAAGGTATAAGTGTTTTGACGCTGTGTATAGATTAAAGATGCGGACGAGCATCCCTAAGACTATGATACGGACGAGTATCGGGTAGAAACAAATACTGACACATGTTCAGAGATGATGATACGGACGAGTATCAGCTGGTTAACAAGGAACACGGACGAGTGTTGAATCTGAGGGGACTCCTCTGGGGAATAGTAGACACAGACGAGTGTCTATATTCAAAAAGACAAAAAATGTTTGACACAGTGTATGGATTAAAGATGCGGACGAGCATCCTTAAGACTATGACACAGACGAGTATCAGGTAGAAACAAACGCTTGACGCATGCTCTGAGATGATGGTACGGCGAGTACCAACTGGTTAACAAAGAACATGGACGAGGGTCGGATCTGAGAGGTAGTAAGTGGTGTACATAAGATACGGACGAGTATCTGAGAAATAAGTATGGATGAGTGTTTAACCTGCTGGAGAGAGTGACACGGACGAGTGTCAAGAGGTATATTATAAACAAGTATATGCTTTGCAAAAAAAATGTTTAGGCAACTGTACTGGGGAGATGACACGGACGGGTATCGAGGAATTGTATATATATATATATATATGTATTTGTGAGTGCAAAGAGGACGCTTTGGTCTTCTACTGGGGATATGACACGGACGAGTGCCACAAGGGGTATATACTAATGTTTGTGAATGTAAGGCAACTGCTTTAGCTTTAGCTCTCTGTTGGGGAATCTGGGGAGCATTCTGTATATTGTTGATGGATTGTCAATATTCACAAGTGTTTGATTCGGATCATGGCTTATGATTATGCAATATGTTTGATTTTTGCCGTAATGCTCCGTATTAGACGGAATGCTACGCTTTGTGGGGTGAATATGATGTGAATGCTATGATTATGCAAGGATAACGATCCGGGATTCGGATCCCGATGCTGCGAGGATCTCTGGTTGATCTGCTTGAAATGGACATCCCAGACGAGATGTATCTGCTTGGGGGAATAGGTCACTGATAGACCTATCCTTGGTGATGAGGGACCCAGCTGGGGTTTGTAGAGGCTTTCGTCACTCTGTTGTGAGATCTTCAGGCATTGCTCTTCTGGATGGAGGTTGAAGCTCTGTGGGGAGATGGTTCCCTGGATTTCGTACTTGGCTGTGGAGGAAGAATGATTGGTACCTCGGCTGGGAGAAGTAACAAGTAGCAATTCAGCTGGGGAGAAAACACTTTGAGTGAGTGTTGATTTGCCAGCTTGCTGGGATGAAGCTTACATGCCCCATGCTGCGCTTTTGAATACCTGCAATCCTGCAAAGACAGAGGGACGCACAAGTAATCCCGAGTGTAGCGGTAAAATCATGAGTATAAGCTATTGATTAACTTTACTCAAGGTACACAGAGTCGCCACCACACTTTTATTTATTTCCAAATGGAAAAAGGAAAATGAACGAACAAAACCTTAACGAATCTCAAAAGCTAAAAAGCTCAAAGAATCAAACAGAGAATGGGTACGGGGATTGGTTACAAATCGGGAAGGTTTTAAGCACCCGACTTGTCCGTAGTACTCTACGGGAACCCTTTGAAATGTTTACTGCATTTTTTGGTTTGAAATGGTTTGCTTGAAAAAAAAGATTGAAGAGATGAGAAGAAGAATGTTTTTTAAGATTTTGGTGTTTGATAAGGTTTTAACGCCTTATGCCTACGTACCCACAAAGTGCAATGCGAGATCAAAACCTCGTAGTTCGTGGTACAAATTGTGAAAAGGCAAGGTGAGTTGAATTGATTTTAAAAATGTAAAGATAAGTCGTCATCCTTTAGCGAATAATTCCGCTAGAAAGGATGACTCATATCTAAACATAAAAAAAAAGTTAAGAAGAAACGTGCACGAGGGCACAAAAGCATTTGGATGAGTTTGAATGTTTTTTAGGTTTTTTTGAGAAAAGAAAGTTTCGATATGCTTATGTGGTTTAGCATTTATTAAGAAATGAAATGAAAAGGTAAAAGCACATGACCGAAGTCAAGGTTTGATTGAGAAAAATGTTTGAAGTTTGAAAACAAAGAAAGTTTTGAAAATAGGAAGGAGATTTGAAAATTGAAGAAGATGGGAAGAGATGAAGGGACTATCCTAAAACTTGAAAATAAAAGCTAAAGGAAAGAAACGATCAAACCATATGGCAAGCATCTTGAGACAATTGGATTTCCATCTTCATAAACGAGTAACTCAATCGGAACCAAAGTCTTCAATCCATAACAAATGAGCAAAGGGATGATCCTAGAATCTAGGTCCGAAACTCCAAGCAAGGGATAGTAACCATAGTCCGAAATTAAAAGTCACCCATTTTTTAGATGTTTAAACCATTATTAATATTTTTGGTGTCCAAATGGACAAATGAAAAATAACAAGCAACAATAATATATACAATAAGCAATATGATGAATGAATATAGAAGCATAATAAGAGAAGTAGGGAACGAGAGATTTAAAGTAAAAGGATAAGGTGCGAGAGATGTAATTAAATGTTAGTATATTCACAATATTATAATATATACAATATAAAGTGGTATGATGAACTTAATCAAGCACAACCACGAAAAATAAAAATAAAGTCGAGGCAAACGGATCCAAGTGGATCGCATTCCGAATCGGGACAACTTTAGGTCTATGTTAAGCAATCGCCGAGTAATTTACGGAGTAATTACCCTACAAATGAGGCCGGCCACCACTAATTAAAGTGGAAACTATTCGTGTTAAAACATGTTAGAGAAACGATATTATGAATCGTTCTCCGAAAACATGCCACACTAAAAGAAAGAGAACGGTCTAATCTTAATCGAGATTATCGTTGAATTTCTCGAAAAGCAACCTATCACGATCTCAAAGTATGGAGAATGATCCAAATGATCATTCATCCATAGATTTGAAATAATGAAGATTAAACTTAATCGGAAATCAACAATCCCGAATCGGAAGATTGTCATCGACCAAAAATAAAAGAAGGATGAAGAAAAAAATAGATCTCAAAGAATAAGTCCATTAAAAAAAAAGAAATAGAAACATTTTTAAACTCTTTTCTAAAATACTTTTCCAAATATTTCCTAATAATACTTTTTCCACATTCTTTTCTAAAATGTTTCTTAATAAACCTTTTCCTAAAATCTTTTTCCTAAATTCTACATCAAAATAAAATTGAGAATAATTTTCTTCATAAAATCTACTAATCAAAAAATGAAATAAAGAAAGAAAAAGAGAATCTGGGGGTGCCTGCGGAATGGATAGGTGGTGATACAAAAACTGATCCATGAAGGATCCAGGCCAAAACCAAAACACCACATTATTTGACACAATAAAAAAAATAGAAAAGAAAGAAATCAAATGAAAAAATTGTTAAATCAAAACACAGTAGCACTCTTCTTCTTCTTTCCGTGAAAAGCAAAGCAATCCTCCATTTTTCAACAACAACAAACAAACGGCGCCATTACCTTCTTCCACGCCGAAAAACAAATCGAATACTCCTTCCTTCAATCTCAAACAAGACCTTCTTCTTCTTTCAATCAACGAACATAAAAACTCCGTCCGATTCTTCTTCAATTTTTTTTCAATTCTTCCTTTTGTTATTGATCTATGATGAGTGACGAGAAAGGTTTGTGGTAAAAAATGAAATCTGAAACTTGATTTGCTTTGAAGCTATGAAGATGAGGGAAGTGTTTGAAGCTTGAGGATGAGTGATTTTTTTGGGCTTTGTGTTTCTGTTTGGCAGGGATTTAAGATGGCTCTCTAAGCTTGAAGGTTAATTGAGAGAGGGGTTTGATTTATAGGAGAAATGAAGAGGAATTGATTGCCGTTTTGAACAATTGAAATGCGTTTTGGATATCACGCAAGTCTCGTGTTGAATCTGAAATTTTTGTGCGTTTTGTGTGTAATTCGCACGCGTTTTATGCAGGTTTCGAGTGAGTTTTGGTTTCGCGTGCTATGGCCTGGACCTGTGTTTCACGTGCGTGTCGTATTCGGAGTGTATCGGCTTGTTAAGTGTGGGCATGCGGCTGATGTTATGCAGGTGGGAAAGATGTGAGGCGGCTTGGCTTTGTAGTTGTTTTGATGGAGCTTGATTTGTTGTTTCGGCTGGGGAATCGTTGGCTGTTGTAGTTGGTAGAAAATTTGGACAGCTGGGAAAATGAATGGCTTGTCACGTGTTTGAGCTGGTACGGATACGGCTTAGTTTTGATGCTGGTGTGAATGTGTGGCTAGGTGTGTGTATGCTGTTTGGCTGCGGCAAGGAATTGTTTTTGTTGTGATGGTACGGCTGATGCAGGGATTCGTACGGGACAGCTTGGAAAAAGCTTGGCCAGTAGCTGTGTAAAGCTGGAGTTTGTAAAGTGCACTTGGCTAGGTTGTTGTGCTGTTGTCTTGGAGGCAGCTTGGAGTTGATGATGTTATGAAGCTGAAATGAGCTGGGCCTGGAAATTGGTGTGTTAGCTTTGTGAATTTGGCTGATGGATGTGAGGATATGGGATGTCACGCGTTTGGAGCTGAGCTTTGTGTTGTTGGATACGGCGTGTACGTTGAAGTGTACGGCGCGAAATATTGTAGCTGGCTTGGCCTGGGCGTGTGGTACATTGCACGTGGCTAGTGAAAAGATGAGGTCATGGGCTTGGAAATTTGAAGTAGGCTTGCATGAGGTGGCTGTACGAATTAATATGTGGGGTGATATATGTGTTTTGGTGGTTTTTTCACAACATGAATTAATAATAAAAAAATGACCCATTAATTTCTATGCACTATTATTTTTTCTTGATTTTTAATAAAAGGGGAATAAATGGATTAAAAGAAGAAATAATGAGATTTTCTTATTTTTGTTTGGGAGAATAAAAATGGAATAAGGTATATAAAAAAAAGGTAATGAAGGTATATGATAAAAAAAGGATATTGGAAATTGGTAAAACAAAAAAATGAGATAATGAATATTTTTGTGAAATGAATAGAAATCGAAAAGAATAGGAATTTTTAAAAAGATGAATTCAATATGGAAATGGAGAGTGAATAATCGGTATGAATTAGGAAATGAATGGAAATGGACAAAAAAATAAAAATAAAATAAAAGGTTTATGGATCGGATAAATGGATGTGAAGTGATGATTTTCAAGCCCAGCAACCAAATCCTGATTTTTCTCACAAGCCTCTGATGAATACAGCCAACTCCTGAATCACTGAATAAATTGCCACTTAAGCCACAAACACTTGCAATCTGTCTGAACATTGCCCAGATTATTTGAAAAAATAAATCCACGAACCAACCACTGATAAATTGACAAATCATTGAAGATTCGGACCAAACTTCGCACCAATACTGTCTGATAACTGATGACTTCGCACATAACACAGTCTTTGAACCTTTGAATACGCACAGTCTGAGAAACAAACCACTGGCCCACACAACTTGCAGTCGAAACAATCTTTTGATAGTTTGACCAAGATTAGGTCAAACGTCCGTCTGAATCAAATCGTGACTGAACAACTACATCTGAATTGAGAATCAAAACCCTGTCTTTTAAATCCTGCAACACAGAAGAAGAAGAAACAACTGCAACATATTTTTTTTGTATTTTGGTTAGAGGTTAATAAACATAAACAGATATCAGAAATTAAACATGGTGATCCTCTGTGAAACAAAGACCTGCACCTGAAAAGGGAAACATGAGCCAATACGTGATCTTGTTTGTATGCAAATGCAGATGATATGCGAAAAATCTTAGGGTCAAAAATTAGGGTCTGACAGATGCCCCTATTTAAGTTTCTTCAATCCAGAGATAATGAAGATTAAAATCTTCGTTTCGACAAGATGGAAGATACTTAAATATCAAAAAACCCAATTTTTGATCCTAAGATGCCAAAAACTGGAATGAAATGAGATGAACGGTGATATGGAAATGATATGAAAATGATATGGAAATGATATGAAGCACATGAAATTGTTATGAGAAAAATATGAAACTATATGAAAATATGTGACTGCATATGAAACATTATGAGAAAAAAATATGAGATGACATGAAATGTATCTGTAACCAAATGAAATGTAGAGAAGTCCGTGAAGGACAAGACGACACATGAAAAAGAATAACGCTGGGGATAAGGAGCATAAAACTCCGACGGGAAAAACAACATGCTAGAGACCAACACATGGCTCAGCCGAGATGAAAAATGTCCAAGAATGAAAATTGGACAGAAAACATCACAACATCCAGGAATGGCACTGGATGAAGTGAGAAAAGTCCCGAAACAACATATCAAAAGCATCCATGAATGACATTACTGACTTTACTAGGAATATCCGAGAATGGCAATCGGACAAAGGTAAACACAACATCTGAGAATGGCAAACAGATAGAAAATGAATTACAACATTCAGGAACAACACTGAATGAAATGGGAGAATTTCGGGAAAAGCACATCAACTCAATGATGGTTCCAACATGAAAATCCGAGAATGGCAATCGGAAGGAATGATCACAACATCTGAGAATGGCAATCAGATAACATGAATCACAACATTCAGGAAAAGAACTGAATGAGATGGAAAAAGGTCCAGGACAGTACATCAAATCAATGATGACTTCACTATGGACATCCGGGAATAGCAATCGGATAGGAAGTGATCACAACATCTGAGAATGGCAATCAGATAAAAATGTGAATCACAAAATTCAGGAAAAGAACTGAATGAGATGAAAATCCGAGAATGGCAATCGGATAGAAAAGGTGTAATATTTGAGAGAAACAACAAGTAGGTGAAGGAAAGAAAATCTGGAGAGACAGACAAATGCCAAGTAAATTAGACTTTGACCATAAAGTAAGGAATTGAAAACAACAAGACTTTGAGAAATGCATATGAGGACTAAAACATTCAGTATGCAGACATTTACGAAAATGGGGACCAAACCACCCAAGAATACACATAATGAGGACTAAAACACTCAACTATGAAACCGTAAACAAAACTAGGGAATAACACACCCGAGAAAATGCATAATGAGGCATAACACACTCAAATATGCAAGCTTTTTCGACAATGGGGAATAGCACACCCTAAGGATACACATAATGAGGACTAAAACACTCAAATATGCAAACTGTAAACAAAACTGGGGAATAACACACCCAAAGACATAATATGAGAAAAGAAATGATGACAACCAGTTTAGACTCTTAGAGGAGTGAAAATGCTGACAACCAGTTTATACTCTTAGAGGAGTGCAACAGATGACAACCAGTTTATACTCTTAGAGGAGTGCAACAGATGACAACCAGTTTATACTCTTAGAGGAGTGAAAAAGATGAAAGACTGATTCCTCAACACAGATATCATTGCCATTCTGCTCGAATATTAAAGATGCTATTGCCGAACAAATCTCTGTCACACCAGTAAACTATACCAAGTTGAAAATCTTTTGAGAGAAGTCATGCAAAACTGCTTGGGAATTCTTGAAGAAAAATTGCCCCAAGTTCAATGATCAATAAAGGTAAACTGATAATGGATTCAGTTCTCAATCATTGCTGGAGAAAATAATCACATCTTTGAAATAACTATTGAGAAGAAATAAACTGATCATTGATTCAGTTCCTGAAATGAATGTTGAGAGAATAAACTGATCATAGCTTCAGCCCCTTGAGAAAATGTTGAGAAAAGAAATCCAGTATACATCTTGCAGAGAATTTTCTGACCAAACCAATCTGAGAAAAACTTGCATTGAGCAACGACATCTTGAAACAAAAGGAACTGAGAAAAGCTTGCCCCTGATAAGATCACCGACCAAGTTTCTTAACTTGTTTGAAAATTCCTTGATGAGGAAAGTTTATTTGCAAAAATAAAAAATGTTTGTACAAACCTGGTAATTTTAATGCAAAGTTCAATGCAAAGTTTGAAATCAAGAATCATTTTTGAGATGAAATTTATTGATGTAAAGCAAATGAAAACTTGTCACAACATGGCGGTTGTGACAACAATTAAAGATAAATCAACAGCAAAAAAACAAATGATTGGTAAAGAACTTGGGAGTCAGTTTACGCAACCTTGTTGTAGTATGCTTTTCAAAAGGAACCTGGATTCAATTAGGACTTTTGAAGGTTGTAACGTGGTCTGGTTCACGGTTTATGAAACAAAGTATATAGGCTCAAAGTTTATTTGTACCCAACCCAACTTCGTGATGAACTCCAGTCCTACATTCCATTAATTCAGCCTATGCATTCAAGTTCCAAGACATATGGGATTGCACAGATGAAGATGGTTCATAAGCCAAAGGATTTTGAGATAGCAGTCACCTCTTCCTTTTGTCATTTCCAGTGAGGACTTTAGTCAACTCAACTTGCTTTTGCTGAGGAATTTGATGACCTCTTGTTAAATCTTTCTTTTTATTATCCCTAACTTTTGCCTGAACTGCGTCATTTGATCTTACAGCCAGCGGGATGCCCCTAGTTTTTGCCTAAGTCTCCTTCATAGGTTTTGACTTAGCGGGCTTTGATTTTTTTCAATAATTTTTTTTTCAATATCATTTTTTTTTGAAAGATAATGACTGCATGGTTTAATGATTACGATGAACCATCTTTGACTTTTGAATTGAGAAACATCTTCAACACCTCTTTGATGTGTGTGAAGGAAAACTTGAGATTGCAACCTTTATTTGAAATGTGTCTTGAATGATTCTCTTGTACTTGAATGCACATTCGAATTAATTGAGAACTACCCATCCCCGGGTTAAAATTTAGGGTTTTTTTCGAATAGAAAGAAACTCCAACTTCAAGGTTCAAAGGGGTTAACAAAGGATCCACTTCCTTATTTCTCCAGTGTTTAGGATTTGAAACAATGCCTGTATATCATCAACCAAGTCTCAATTGAAAGCATACCAGCAACAATTATGGGTATCTCGTTTTCATCATCCTCCCCCCAATCATTGTAAAAACTTTGAGAAAAGATAAATGAATTTGAAATGTAAAGCGTAAAGATGCAAATAGTAAATGGAATTGAATCAAAACAAAGCAATGCTCATTTCATTAAAATCAACATGAAAGTACAAACAAGCTTAAAAGCAAACAACTTGATATGATTAAAGAAAATTGCAAACATAAAGAAACAATGGCCTAGTAATCCATCAACAACAAGGATGAGCTATCCTGTCTGATATTCTGGCCTTGAAGAAAATTTAACAATTGAAGTCTTCTTGAAGGTTCACTTCCCATGATTCGACAAAGGATTGTTGATAACATTGGGATTAATGTCATTAAAGTAAAGGATGTTGTTCCTGATAAGTTCCTGCACTTTAGCCTTCAGTGCAAAGCAATGCTCTAAGTCATGACCAGTTCCGCCTTGATGAAACTCACAGCGAAGATCCGATCTATAACCAACTGGCAGAGGATTTGGAACAGGAGGCAGAGGCCTAGTAGTAATTAAACCTTTCGCAATCAAAGAAGGAAACAATTCAGTATAAGACACCGGAATAGGATCAAAGTTTGGCCTATTGCGATACTGATTTTGTCCAGCAGCAGGAGGAGGAACCTGAGCTTGAGCTCGAATCTGAACTTGAGCTTGAGCTGGTCGAGCTTGACCTTGAGCTTGAGTTTGAGCAGGTTGAGTTTTAACAACAGGAGCAACTGCAGCTACGTATGGTTGAACATATCGTTGTTGCGGGTGATAAGGCCTCCTCTCAGTTGAAACAGCATAAGCATCACCATCCCTTCTCTTATGAGGATTCCCAAAAGATTTTCTTGCAGCATTAGGAGCTTCAGAATTGGTAATCTTACCTTTCTTGATACCTTCCTCTAGTCTTTCTCCGATAGTGACTAGATCAGAAAAACCAGATGAAACACTTCCTACCATTTTCTCCCAAAAGAACGGTTGAAGAGTGTCCATGAACAAACCAGTTAATTCCTTTTCAGGCAAAGGTGGTTCCACTTGAGCAGCTAGTTCTCTCCAACGCTGCGCATACTCTTTGAATGATTCTTTCTCTTTCTGTGACATGTTTTGAAGTTGACGACGATCAGGCGCCATGTCCAGATTGTACTTATACTGCTTTACAAAAGCATCTGATAAATCTTTCCAGCTTCGAATGTGACTCTTCTCAAGTCCAACATACCATTTCATGGAAGCACCACTTAAACTATCTTGAAAACAGTGAATAAGCAAATTGTCATCTTTAGCATATGCAGCCATCTTGCGACAATACATCAGCAGATGAATCTTTGGACAAGTGTGACCATTGTACTTCTCAAATACAGGAACTTTGAACTTATCAGGAAGAACCAAGTCGGAAACCAAACACATGTCAATAGCAGCAGAACCAAAGGCATCTTTTCCTTCTAGACCTCTTACCCTCTTCTCAAGAGTCAAACATTGCTCTCTAACTTCATCCATATATCCAGGTTCACCTTGACTTTCAGCTTGTTGACCAGGAGCTTGGTACAAGAAAGGAGAATTCTGATAAGTAGTCTGAGCAGTAGCGTGCACAACAGGTTGAGGTTCAGCAAAAGTCGGAACTGAAAAGCCTGGCATAACAGATGGACCACCCATTTGAGCAGTTGCAGAAACTGGCACATAATCCGGAGGTAACCCATATTCTGGCCAAGTAGAAGCTGGTTGTTGGACAACAGGAGAATCAACAACAGCAGTCAAAACTTCAGAGATAACAGTCCTTTGAGGTGGTTCTCCTCGAGCAATCAGAACTTGCATCATTTCAGTGAGCTTGGTCATACCGGCCTTCAACTCATCAATTTCCATTCGAACTTCCATGTTATGTTGTTCTTGGCGTTCCATTCTCAATCTAATAGCTCTTCGTCTGATAACAGCTCTAGTACCGTATCTGTGGTGAGGAGTCAGCTTGACGGATCAACAGACAACTGAGGAAAGAAACAAACGGGATGAGTTCCCACACAACTCGGATGAACGCAAGAATATGCGAGGATGCAATGATATGCAATGCTCACCTCCATTTTCAGAAAAACAAATCGATTATTGCAAACATGATCAACATCGAGAATACTGTCATGAAAAATCTTGACAAAAAAATGGAATTTTTATTCTTTCCAATATTGGCAATAATCGGAATTGTCTTCCTTGAAAAATGGTTGTGATGATGATCATGATGAATATGTAGATGCAACAAACACAAACAAGATCACGCAAATCACACAGGTTCAAAGGTTCAGATCACGAGCATGGAGTCATGGTATAAGAACACCAACCCAAACAGGTATGTACTAAGGTTTGTCTTCATTGTACCTGCAAAAAACCAGAAGGGTGCTAACAGAGGTTCCCGGAGTTAACAGCCATCTTTAGAATATCATCGGTACGTTGGATTACTCCCCAACCGATAACATTCTTAAAATAGACCTCGTCCGAGTGTAGTATCGCGTGACAACCACCTTAAGTTTACACTCAGATAGTTTCCGCACTACGTTCCTAAATTGGCTTAGATTGGTTAAGGGTTCTACGGTCCTCAGTATGATCAGCTCAAGGTCGGAAAATAATGCCACGTACGATTACTCGTCATGACATTGATAGTCCAAGAGAGCCTAACCGAGTGGAGATTATCAAATTGATATTGCTTTGGACTACTCCATCGCATATCGCTTCGAATATCGTCGTCCTATCATAAGTGTCACTCAGATCCGGGTTAGAATCTATCTCACACAGAGGATCACCAAAAACCAAAACGGAACAAACAAATAACAAACAAGTCAAACCAAAACAATAAATAAATCAAAGTAGGCTAAATCCGCTTAGAGATTACTCCCCAGCAGAGTCGCCACTTTTCTGTAGCGGTAAAATCATGAGTATAAGCTATTGATTAACTTCACTCAAGGTACACAGAGTCGCCACCGCACTTTTATTTATTTCCAAATGGAAAAAGGAAAATGAACGAACAAAACCTTAACGAATCTCAAAAGCTAAAAAGCTCAAAGAATCAAACAGAGAATGGGTACGGGGATTGGTTACAAATCGGGAAGGTTTTAAGCACCCGACTTGTCCGTAGTACTCTACGGGAACCCTTTGAAATGTTTACTGCATTTTTTGGTTTGAAATGGTTTGCTTGAAAAAAAAGATTGAAGAGATGAGAAGAAGAATGTTTTTTAAGATTTTGGTGTTTGATAAGGTTTTAACGCCTTATGCCTACGTACCCACAAAGTGCAATGCGAGATCAAAACCTCGTAGTTCGTGGTACAAATTGTGAAAAGGCAAGGTGAGTTGAATTGATTTTAAAAATGTAAAGATAAGTCGTCATCCTTTAGCGAATAATTCCGCTAGAAAGGATGACTCATATCTAAACATAAAAAAAAAAGTTAAGAAGAAACGTGCACGAGGGCACAAAAGCATTTGGATGAGTTTGAATGTTTTTTAGGTTTTTTTGAGAAAAGAAAGTTTCGATATGCTTATGTGGTTTAGCATTTATTAAGAAATGAAATGAAAAGGTAAAAGCACATGACCGAAGTCAAGGTTTGATTGAGAAAAATGTTTGAAGTTTGAAAACAAAGAAAGTTTTGAAAATAGGAAGGAGATTTGAAAATTGAAGAAGATGGGAAGAGATGAAGGGACTATCCTAAAACTTGAAAATAAAAGCTAAAGGAAAGAAACGATCAAACCATATGGCAAGCATCTTGAGACAATTGGATTTCCATCTTCATAAACGAGTAACTCAATCGGAACCAAAGTCTTCAATCCATAACAAATGAGCAAAGGGATGATCCTAGAATCTAGGTCCGAAACTCCAAGCAAGGGATAGTAACCATAGTCCGAAATTAAAAGTCACCCATTTTTTAGATGTTTAAACCATTATTAATATTTTTGGTGTCCAAATGGACAAATGAAAAATAACAAGCAACAATAATATATACAATAAGCAATATGATGAATGAATATAGAAGCATAATAAGAGAAGTAGGGAACGAGAGATTTAAAGTAAAAGGATAAGGTGCGAGAGATGTAATTAAATGTTAGTATATTCACAATATTATAATATATACAATATAAAGTGGTATGATGAACTTAATCAAGCACAACCACGAAAAAGAAAAATAAAGTCGAGGCAAACGGATCCAAGTGGATCGCATTCCGAATCGGGACAACTTTAGGTCTATGTTAAGCAATCGCCGAGTAATTTACGGAGTAATTACCCTACAAATGAGGCCGGCCACCACTAATTAAAGTGGAAACTATTCGTGTTAAAACATGTTAGAGAAACGATATTATGAATCGTTCTCCGAAAACATGCCACACTAAAAGAAAGAGAACGGTCTAATCTTAATCGAGATTATCGTTGAATTTCTCGAAAAGCAACCTATCACGATCTCAAAGTATGGAGAATGATCCAAATGATCATTCATCCATAGATTTGAAATAATGAAGATTAAACTTAATCGGAAATCAACAATCCCGAATCGGAAGATTGTCATCGACCAAAAATAAAAGAAGGATGAAGAAAAAAATAGATCTCAAAGAATAAGTCCATTAAAAAAAAAGAAATAGAAACATTTTTAAACTCTTTTCTAAAATATTTTTCCAAATATTTCCTAATAATACTTTTTCCACATTCTTTTCTAAAATGTTTCTTAATAAACCTTTTCCTAAAATCTTTTTCCTAAATTCTACATCAAAATAAAATTGAGAATAATTTTCTTCATAAAATCTACTAATCAAAAAATGAAATAAAGAAAGAAAAAGAGAATCTGGGGGTGCCTGCGGAATGGATAGGTGGTGATACAAAAACTGATCCATGAAGGATCCAGGCCCAAACCAAAACACCACATTATTTGACACAATAAAAAAAATAGAAAAGAAAGAAATCAAATGAAAAAATTGTTAAATCAAAACACAGTAGCACTCTTCTTCTTCTTTCCGTGAAAAGCAAAGCAATCCTCCATTTTTCAACAACAACAAACAAACGGCGCCATTACCTTCTTCCACGCCGAAAAACAAATCGAATACTCCTTCCTTCAATCTCAAACAAGACCTTCTTCTTCTTTCAATCAACGAACATAAAAACTCCGTCCGATTCTTCTTCAGTTTTTTTTCAATTCTTCCTTTTGTTATTGATCTATGATGAGTGACGAGAAAGGTTTGTGGTAAAAAATGAAATCTGAAACTTGATTTGCTTTGAAGCTATGAAGATGAGGGAAGTGTTTGAAGCTTGAGGATGAGTGATTTTTTTGGGCTTTGTGTTTCTGTTTGGCAGGGATTTAAGATGGCTCTCTAAGCTTGAAGGTTAATTGAGAGAGGGGTTTGATTTATAGGAGAAATGAAGAGGAATTGATTGCCGTTTTGAACAATTGAAATGCGTTTTGGATATCACGCAAGTCTCGTGTTGAATCTGAAATTTTTGTGCGTTTTGTGTGTAATTCGCACGCGTTTTATGCAGGTTTCGAGTGAGTTTTGGTTTCGCGTGCTATGGCCTGGACCTGTGTTTCACGTGCGTGTCGTATTCGGAGTGTATCGGCTTGTTAAGTGTGGGCATGCGGCTGATGTTATGCAGGTGGGAAAGATGTGAGGCGGCTTGGCTTTGTAGTTGTTTTGATGGAGCTTGATTTGTTGTTTCGGCTGGGGAATCGTTGGTTGTTGTAGTTGGTAGAAAATTTGGACAGCTGGGAAAATGAATGGCTTGTCACGTGTTTGAGCTGGTACGGATACGGCTTAGTTTTGATGCTGGTGTGAATGTGTGGCTAGGTGTGTGTATGCTGTTTGGCTGCGGCAAGGAATTGTTTTTGTTGTGATGGTACGGCTGATGCAGGGATTCGTACGGGACAGCTTGGAAAAAGCTTGGCCAGTAGCTGTGTAAAGCTGGAGTTTGTAAAGTGCACTTGGCTAGGTTGTTGTGTTGTTGTCTTGGAGGCAGCTTGGAGTTGATGATGTTATGAAGCTGAAATGAGCTGGGCCTGGAAATTGGTGTGTTAGCTTTGTGAATTTGGCTGATGGATGTGAGGATATGGGATGTCACGCGTTTGGAGCTGAGCTTTGTGTTGTTGGATACGGCGTGTACGTTGAAGTGTACGGCGCGAAATATTGTAGCTGGCTTGGCCTGGGCGTGTGGTACATTGCACGTGGCTAGTGAAAAGATGAGGTCATGGGCTTGGAAATTTGAAGTAGGCTTGCATGAGGTGGCTGTACGAATTAATATGTGGGGTGATATATGTGTTTTGGTGGTTTTTTCACAACATGAATTAATAATAAAAAAATGACCCATTAATTTCTATGCACTATTATTTTTTCTTGATTTTTAATAAAAGGGGAATAAATGGATTAAAAGAAGAAATAATGAGATTTTCTTATTTTTGTTTGGGAGAATAAAAATGGAATAAGGTATATAAAAAAAAGGTAATGAAGGTATATGATAAAAAAAGGATATTGGAAATTGGTAAAACAAAAAAATGAGATAATGAATATTTTTGTGAAATGAATAGAAATCGAAAAGAATAGGAATTTTTAAAAAGATGAATTCAATATGGAAATGGAGAGTGAATAATCGGTATGAATTAGGAAATGAATGGAAATGGACAAAAAAATAAAAATAAAATAAAAGGTTTATGGATCGGATAAATGGATGTGAAGTGGTGATTTTCAAGCCCAGCAACCAAATCCTGATTTTTCTCACAAGCCTCTGATGAATACAGCCAACTCCTGAATCACTGAATAAATTGCCACTTAAGCCACAAACACTTGCAATCTGTCTGAACATTGCCCAGATTATTTGAAAAAATAAATCCACGAACCAACCACTGATAAATTGACAAATCATTGAAGATTCGGACCAAACTTCGCACCAATACTGTCTGATAACTGATGACTTCGCACATAACACAGTCTTTGAACCTTTGAATACGCACAGTCTGAGAAACAAACCACTGGCCCACACAACTTGCAGTCGAAACAATCTTTTGATAGTTTGACCAAGATTAGGTCAAACGTCCGTCTGAATCAAATCGTGACTGAACAACTACATCTGAATTGAGAATCAAAACCCTGTCTTTTAAATCCTGCAACACAGAAGAAGAAGAAACAACTGCAACATATTTTTTTTGTATTTTGGTTAGAGGTTAATAAATAAACAGATATCAGAAATTAAACATGGTGATCCTCTGTGAAACAAAGACCTGCACCTGAAAAGGGAAACATGAGCCAATACGTGATCTTGTTTGTATGCAAATGCAGATGATATGCGAAAAATCTTAGGGTCAAAAATTAGGGTCTGACACCGAGGTATCCTTTACTGGATCCCATCATGAGAGTTCAGACACTCCCGGGAGTAAGTATATTTCCTGCAAACACGCATTCTTTAGAAAGGAAACATTTGTGTTTATGCAATCAGTATCTCTAAAGACATCAGACATTTTGCAAATGAAAATAAAATGCACGAGACGAGACATGACTGAAAATCTGATTTTATTAATTCATATGCCCTGAATTGGCAAGATACAGTCAAAGAAACATATCCCCTAAAATGAGGAGATTGTTACAAATTGAGAAACAAAATGCTGGCAATGTTGACGACGCTTCAAGGAGCTTCCCTTTTGCTATGACTCGTATGACTTTTGACGTTCTTCTCGTCTTGCTTGCTGAAGAAGGCTGATTCTGAGAGAAGCTTGATCTTTTCAGGGCTTACCAAGTTGCAGGTGATACAGACGAATTCAGCATGCAGTTGTTCGCTTATTCCCTTATTTTGCATGGACCGCCCTTTCGGGTTTTCAATCCATCGGGATACCCATTTTTGCCTGAGTTGTCCAATGCGGCTTTTCAACTCAGCGGGTGTACATTTTTTTTGTTTATTTTCCCTTATTTTTGCCCGAGTCTTTTATTCTGTTTTTGACTCGCCGGGATGCCCTATTTTTGCCTGGACTTACATTCTGTTTTTATGTCCAGCGGGTCATTTTTTACGCGAAGTATTTTTTAACTGCATCCGAATTCACAGGGGACGGGAAGTCTTCACCATCCATAGTGCTGAGCATCAGAGCTCCACCCAAGAAAACTTTCTTTACTACGAATGGTCCTTCATAGTTTGGAGTCCATTTGCCCCTGTGGTCTGTATGCGGAGGGAGGATTCTTTTCAGCACAAGATCTCCTACTTGGTACTCTCGGTGCCTGACTTTCTGATCGAAGGCTCTCTTCATTCTTTTCTGATATAACTGCCCATGACAGATTGCAGCCAATCTTTTCTCTTCAATCAGACTTAGTTGTTCGTATCGGGATCGGACCCACTCTGCTTCGTTCAGCTTAACATCCATCAGTACCCGTAGGGAGGGTAATTCAACTTCAACTGGTAGGACTGCTTCCATACCATACACAAGCTGATACGGTGTTGCCCCGGTGGATGTTCTGATTGACGTACGGTACCCATGCAAGGCAAACGGTAGCATTTCATGCCAGTCTTTATAGGTAACTACCATCTTCTGCACAATCTTCTTGATATTCTTATTAGCTGCCTCAACAGCGCCATTCATCTTTGGCCTGTAAGGAGAAGAATTGTGATGTTGAATCTTGAAGTCCCGGCATAGTTCTGCCATCATTTTGTTGTTCAAGTTGGAGCCATTGTCAGTAATGATTCGCTCGGGAACTCCATATCGACAGATGATATCTCTCTTCAGAAATCGGGCTACCACTTGTCTTGTAACGTTTGCATAGGAAGCTGCTTCGACCCACTTGGTGAAATAGTCAATGGCAACCAAGATGAATCTGTGGCCATTCGAAGCAGTCGGTTCAATCTTGCCAATCATGTCAATGCCCCACATAGCAAAGGGCCAGGGTGACGACATCACATTCAAAGGATTGGGAGGCACATGCACCTTATCCGCATAAATCTGGCATTTATGGCATTTTCTGGCGTAGGCACAACAGTCAGCATCCATCGTGATCCAGTAATAACCTGATCTTAGCAACTTTTTAGCCATGGCATGCCCTCCTGCATGGGTACCAAAGGATCCTTCGTGCACCTCGTGCATCAACAAGTCTGCTTCTGTTCTATCAACGCATCTGAGGAGTACCATATCAAAGTTTCTCTTGTACAGGGAACCATCAGTGTTCAGAAAGAAACTACCAGCAAGCCTTCTCAAAGTCTTCTTACCATTGGAAGATGCCCCAGGTGGGTATGTTTGATCCTCCAAGAAGCACTTAATGTCATGGAACCAAGGCTTATCATCTTTGATAACATCTACTGCGAACACATATGCTGGTCTGTCAAGTCTGGACACTGAAATCTGAGGTACAAAGTTGGCAGCTTGCACTTTGATCATGGATGAAATGGTATCCAGAGCATCTGCAAACTGATTCTCGTCCCGAGGGATATACTCAAGCTTGACTGTTGTAAATAAATTCAATAACCTCCTTGTATAATCCCTGTTAGGTATCAGATGATCTTGGTGTGTGTACCATTTGTCGTTGGTTTGATTAACTACCAGAGCTGAATCTCCGAATACAGTCAATGTCTTGATCCTGAGGTCAATGGCTTCCTCAAGACCCATAATGCAAGCTTCATATTCAGCTTCGTTGTTAGTGCAGTTGAAGGTGAGTTTTGCCGAGAAAGGAATGTCAACTCCCTTAGGTGTAATGAGTACTGCACCAACACCACGACCATTCATATTAACAGCCCCATCAAACATCATAGTCCATCCTTCTTCTGGGTCAGGCCCTTCAGTGTGAACAGGCTCTTCATGGTCTTTTGCTTTTATGAACATGATGTCTTCATCAGGGAAGTCAAATCTCATAGGCTGGTAATCATCAATAGGTTGCTCAGTAAGATATTCAGACAATACACTGCCCTTGATGGCTTTCTGAGATGTGTACTGAATGTCATATTCCGTGAGGATCATTTTCCATCTTGCAATCCGTCCGGTAAGTGCTGGCTTCTCAAAAATATACTTGACTGGGTCCATCTTTGAGTTTAACAAAGTATTGTGGGTCAACATATACTGTCTCAATCGGCGAGCAGCCCACGCTAAAGCACAACAAGTTTTCTCGAGTAGTGAATAACGTTGTTCACAGTCAGTAAACTTTTTGCTCAGGTAGTAAATTGCATACTCTTTTCGACCAGACTCGTCATGCTGGCCCAACACACACCCCATTGACTCTTCTAATATTGTCAAGTACATGATTAGAGGTCTTCCTTCCACTGGAGGCATAAGGATTGAAGGCTCTTGTAAGTATTCCTTCATCTTGTCAAAAGCCCTCTGGCAGTCTTCATTCCACCTGACCGTTTGTTCTTTTCTTAACAGTTTGAACAAGGGTTCACAAGTTGCTGTAAGGTGAGATATGAACCGTGAAATGTAGTTCAATCGGCCTAAGAAACCTCGAACTTCTTTTTCTGTTTTCGGTGCAGGCATTTCTTGAATGGCTTTGACTTTATCAGGGTCAACTTCAATCCCTTTCTCACTCACAATAAATCCCAGCAGCTTACCGGATCGCACCCTGAATGTGCATTTGTTGGGATTCAACTTCAGTTGGTACTTTCTCAGACGCTTGAATAACTTCAGCAGATTTACCAGGTGGTCTTCTTCTGTGAGGGACTTGGCAATCATATCATCCACATAACATTCTATTTCTTTATGGATCATATCGTGGAATAATGTCACCATAGCCCGTTGATATGTTGCACCAGCATTCTTCAGTCCGAATGGCATCACCTTGTAACAGAACGTGCCCCAGGGTGTGATGAAAGTTGTCTTCTCCATGTCTTCAGGTGACATTTTGATCTGATTGTATCCTAAAAATCCGTCCATGAAGGAGAACACCGAGAACTGTGCCGTATTATCAACCAATACATCAATGTGAGGTAAAGGGAAGTCATCTTTTGGGCTGGCTCTGTTCAGATCCCGGTAGTCCACACACATCCTTACCTTTCCATCCTTCTTAGGCACAGGCACAATATTAGCAACCCACGGCGGATAGCTAGTCACAGCAAGGAACCCGGCGTCCCACTGCTTTTGCACCTCTTCTTTGATTTTCATTGCCATGTCTGGGCAAGTACGACGCAGTTTCTGTTTAACTGGCGGGCAATCTTCTCTTAAAGGCAGCTTGTGCATAACAATATCGGTATCCAACCCTGGCATATCCTGATAAGACCAAGCAAACACATCCACATATTCCTGAAGCAGGTCAATCAGTTGTCTCTTCACTGAGTCTTGTAAGCAGGCCCCGATTTTAACTTCTTTCACATCTTCATCTGTACCAAGATTAATCGTTTCGACCTCCTCCTGATGAGGAGTGATAACCTTTTCCTCTTGTCTCAACAACCTGGCTAGCTCTTCAGGAAGCTCATACTCTTCTTCAACCCCTTCATCAGCTTGATTGATTGGATTGTCAAAGTCATACGAAGCCATAGCTGTGCTGTTGTCGGTGCAGTCTGAAAGGCACTCTCTGCAAGGGTTTAGATTGTTCATTTTAGTGATTGATTTTAATCTTGTTTAGAAAAGTGAAATAAAGTTGTCATTTTGAAAACATTGCCATTTTATTTTTGTACAAAAAGAAAAATGGAAAAACAGTGAGCGGAAAAGAAAAAGACTCATTTGCAAAAGATGTCTGATTATCATTGATTGATCTATTTGCACAAAATTACAGATGGCCCGATTACAAAATGAGTCTTGTCATCTTGGGCAAGATGCAAAACTTGATGCATGCTTAAAATACAGGAAATAATAATTACTCTGCAGGAGTAACTCTTATAATTTCCTGGGAAGACCAGTTTGAGATACTGCTCCCCGGGATCCTTGGACGTATCCAGCTCTCCAGGTTGCGGTCGCTTTCATCTTCGTCTTCCAAGTTGTTCACTGCATCTGGGGTGAGCATCCCCCCACTGACAAAATTGGGCTTCTTAGCAGCCTCTGCTTGATCTTGTTGAGTTGGTTTGTAACCCAACCCAAATTTATCCTCCTTCTTCTCTACAGGCAGCAACTTGCCCCAGCCTTGGGCAGTCCCCTCTTCAACAACCTTCTGGGCTTGCTGATAAGATGTCATTGAGGTTCCAGGTACAGCGGATGCTTCATTTATGTTCAAGGCCTCAAACCCTTGACTCATAGTTTCGTGGATCTCCCCGTCCATCTCAATGTATTTGTATGTAGCCAGATGGCTAACAAAAATATCTTCCTCTCCACAAATAGTAACGACTTGGCCCTCCCACTCGAATTTTAACTTCTGGTGAAGGGTCGACGTCACGGCGCCAGCGGCGTGTATCCATGGTATACCCAATAGACAGCTGTAGGCAGGCTGTATATCCATCACGAAGAAGGTCGTTTTGAAAGTCTGTGGGCCAATCGTTATAGGCAACTCAATTTCTCCCAGAACTGATCTCTTAGAACCGTCAAAGGCTCTCACTACCAAGTTGCTGGGGCGTAATGCCAATCCTTCATACTCCAGCTTCACAAGGGCCTTCTTAGGTAGGACATTGAGGGATGACCCTGTGTCTACTAATACATGAGAAAGAACTGCACCCTTACACTCCAAGGTAATGTGCAAAGCCTTGTTGTGATTGCGGCCTTCCGTTGTCAAATCAGTGTTGGTAAATCCTAGTCCATGACTAGCGTTGACGTTTCCAACCACTGCCTCTAACTGATTGACGGTAATCTCCTCTGGCACATAAGCTGCGTGCAAGACTTTTAATAGTGCGTTCCGATGAGCCTCGAAGCACATTAGCAATGATAAAATGGAGATTTTGGAAGGTGTCTGGTGAAGCTGGTCCACTATCTTGTAATCACTTTTCTTGATGATTCTCATGAATTCATCAACCTCTTGATCAAAAGGGGTCTTTAAAGCTTCTTTAGCAACTTGTTCTTCTTGCACCATGCTCTTCCCTTTTGCCTTGGCAGCAGCTTCTGCTTCAGCAATGGGTCTTGGAATTTGCGAGGCAAAGAGACGTCCGCTTCGAGTGAAGCCTCCGCCTCCCCCCACATTGTCTATTTGTGGTGAAGAAGTTGATGATTCCAGAGTGATTTTCTGCCCTTCGCAGTATAGATCGGAGCCGTAATGCCAAGGGATGGCATTATTGCTTTCATAAGGAACTGGCCCAAGCACTGTGATAGTGACTGGACTGATAGCAGCTGCTGAAGGGACCATGATAGTGTGTGGATCATAGTATATTGTTACTGGTGCTCTGACAGGGGAAGCATTTTGCGAGATATAGGCGGGAACATTTGCAGGATCATAATATATTGTAACCGTTGAGACGCTTTCATTATTTGCTGTTGATGTTGTAGGAGGCACTGTTGACTGGATGGATGTTGAAGTTGTAGAAGAGATGGTTGTTGATATTTGGTCCGTTGAAGTAACAGATGAAGCATTTGTTGATGAGATTGAAGAGTTGTTTGGAACAATTGTTGTTGCAGTTGTAGAAGACTCGAGAATTGTTGTTAAGGAGATTGCTGGATTTGGAGGTGTTGATGTTGTGATTTGAAGTAGGCCACTCTGAATGAGACCATTTATGCCGCTTCTCAGGTTATCACACCCATTTACCGAAATGATGCAATAACCGCACCCGAGCTCACACCCGGGGAATATCTGACACTCAAGGAGTTGAGCTTTAATCTCTAACAGGGGTGTCCGAATCTGCCCCACACTGGTTATCAAGAAAGACGGCTTGTCTTCCTCAATTGCATTAATTATGGGTCCTCCGTGGTTGGGCATAGGGTTCTTACTGACATTTGGCGGGGGTGCAAAGTTTAGAGCTTTGGAATCCACTAGATCCTGTACTTTCATGTGCAAAGCTCTGCACTTCTCTGTACTGTGGCCAGGTGCGTTGGAATGAAAAGCACATCTGGCGCTGGCGTCATAATTTCTGGGCAGACTGGCAGGATCTGGAGGTGCCAATGTCCTTAGCTCAACCAGGTTGAGTTTCAGGAGTTGTGGCAACAATGCGGCATAAGGCATAGGGATTGGATCAATCACCCTATTGGCCTGAGATGGTCTCTATTGAAAAGGTCTTTGCTGATTGTTGTTGCTGGTGTTGTTGTTGTTATAATTTCTCTGAGGTGGATACTGAGCTTGTTGCTGGTAGTGGGGTTGTTGCTGTGGTTGGTATGTTGGTTGTTGATGAATTGGAGCGGGAATAGTGACAGCTGCCACCGACCTATGAACATACTGGGGTCTGCCCCTGCTGGTATGGATAACATTAGTCTCACCAGTTCTTCTTGGGCCCACAAAAGGCTTTCTTGGGTTGCTGGACGAGCTCGCACCATTGTCGGAAATCTTACCCATCTTTAGAAGGCTCTCAATTCTTTCTCCAACTATGACTACATCCGCGAAGCTGGTGGAAGAAAAGGCAGCTAGCCTATCAATGTATGTCCCTTGGAGGGTGTTCATAAACATGTCGGCCATTTCCCTTTCCGACATGGGTGGTTGGACAGCAGCAGCAAGCTGTCTCCACCTCTGGGCGTACTCCCGGAAGCTTTCTCTGGATGACTGGGACATTCCCATCAGGAGGGTCCTGTTAGGAGCCATGTCCAGGTTATACTGGTATTGTCTAATGAAGGCCTCAGCCAGGTCCTTCCAACATCTGATGGTTACTCTGGTCAAATGAGAGTACCATTCCCTTGAAGCTCCTGTTAAACTATCTTCGAAATAAAACATCCACAGTTTTTCATCCATGGTGTATGCCTTCAGCCTCCCAAGAAAGGATTGTAAGTGGGTTCGCGGACAAGAAGTTCCGTTGTACTTCTCAAAGCACGGAGGTTTAAACTTGTGAGGTATTCTTACCCCGTCCACTAAGCCCATGTCCATGACATCAAAACCCAAAGAGTTTTGAGATTCCAAGGATCTTAATTTCTCAGAAATTTCATCTAGCCTTCTATCATAGGCTTCATCCCCGGCTCCCATCACAGTGAATTGATCCTCTTGGGGGTCTTCTTGTAGTACTCTGCCTGTAGTAGCATTCCCTTGTACATTAGCAGGGATGTTGATCTCTGGGTGAAGATGAGGGCCATACACAGGTGGATTAATATGAGGTTGAACCCTCTCATTGTTGCTTGTTCCACCAGTCCCTAGATGGGGGTCTTCTTGAGTCTGCCTCTCTACCAATGCTCTTAATCTTTCTTGGCTCTGTGCCAATCCATTCATCACCTCCATAAACTGGGTCATCTGATTTCTCATTTCCAATCTCTCATTGGCCATTTGAGCCTTGACCTCTGTAAGGTCCTGTTGTACCTGGTTCATCTGTATACCCGGAAGGTTGTTGCGGGTAGGATATCTGTGCGGACGGTTGAGTGGGAACACCCGACGTCGAGCAATAGTTCCTGAATCACAACAGAGTTAGTAACAAACAAAACAAAAACCTACAAAACAAAATAAAAGGTTAGTATGCAATGCAGTATGCTTATTTGTCTCCAAGGTATCCGGCTTGGCACTTGGTTTTGACCTTTCCAGACCCCGAGGAAGATGCTTTTTGATGTTGCTTAGGAGAGAGAGATTCAAATGAAACAAACTAATGAATATATTACAAAAAGTGAATAATACATAGCTGTTTTTTTACAATACATGCCCCTGAGGGGTCAAAATACATCATAAAAAGGAAAAGTACATGAAATGAAAGCAACAACAAGCAAAAGTCAGACACCAAGACCAAACTCATCCTCCTGAACTTCCTTTAGAAGTGCTTCAGTTACCGGATCAGCCGGACGCTCTGTGAGGTTCCTGATGAGAAGATTCTTGGTGGCAATAGCAGTAGTTAGCTTCTTGTGTCTGCCCTGGTCCTTTGACCTCTTCACACCAGCCCTAATCTTCAACTCTGAGATCTCTTTCTGGGCTGCTAACAGGGCTTCCTGTTGCTCTTTTGCACTGGCCTCCAACTGCTCAATCTTGTCCTGAGTCCTTTTATCTTCCTGAGTACGAGCTTCAGTGATCCTGACCCACCTAGCTTGACTCTCTTTCAGATATAAATCAGTCCTGGCCTTCTGGAACTGAGCCTCCTTATAGGCATTCTTCAAAATCTGCTCTCCAACCCTTGACTTCTTGATGTAGTCTTCTGACTTCTCAATCCTGGCTAGATGTTCCACCTTAAGCTTTTCTAACCTCTCAATGTCCAGACGACCATCACTCCTCTCCCAGAGGGTCTTTTGCAGAGCTTGAGTCAGATTCTCATTTCTCTCTTTTAGTTTCTCAAATTCCTCTAAGCTGACAGTGGCTGGAGGTGGTGTTGTGGATGGTCCAGGTGCATCCTCAATGGTGAAGGGCATCCCAGAAAATTGAGCCCTGGCATGAGACCACTCATAGTACTGAGCTGAGGCCACATTGTTGCATCTCCCGAGAATGGCCATTCCTTTGGTCTGGACATTGTCCCAAACCCAGGATGCCTGCCTGACAACAGCTAGGTTAGGCTTAACCTCACAATAAAGGGTTTTAGCCAAGTCTTGTGCTCTAGGAGGGTGGACCAATGCATAGCCCAATTGTCTTTTGAATAGCAGAGGGTTGTAGTTGATGCAACCCTTCACTCCTATCAGAGGTACATTGGGGAACTGCCCACAACTAGTAATGATGTCCCTGCCCTTGGTGCTCTGAGTGCACCACCTGATGTCATCTGAGGTCAAGGCAATAAGTCTTCTAGCCCAATTCTTCTGTTGGTGAGGATTCAAGAATGCATCAGTCTTGGGCAAGTGTTTGAGCAGCCAGGTATGGAACAGGGGAGCACAACATCTCACCAACCTTCCTCTTTGCTTTTCATTCCTTTGGTGAACAGAGTAATAGAAATCTCCCAGTAAGGTGGGTACTGGGTTCCTCAGGATGAAAAGGTGAATGGCATTCTTGCTAATAAACTTAGGCTCATCTGCAAAAAGTATAACCCCATATATGCTGAGGGCCAACAAAGCACAGACTGCCTTCCATTCTCCCAAAGAGGCTTTCAGGATAGCCTGAGAAGTCAAGAAATCCAAGTGTAGACCAGAGATTCCAGCCTTGGTAGTCATGTTCTGCTCAATCAGAGAAAGTTCCAGATGCAGTGCCTTTGCCACCTCTTCATTGCTGGGAAAAACCATTTCAGGGTTGAAAGGGACACCACCCCTGACAGGTACACCAATCAGTGATGAATACTCTTCCAACAAGGGTCCCAACTGAAAATTCTGGAAGGTAAAACACCTCAGAGGAGGATCATAGAACTGTAGACAAGTGTGAATCAAGCTCCTCTGGGAAGGGTCCAAATCCATAACCACATCAAGGATGCCTCCATAATTTTCTCTAAATAGTGGTATATGATCTGGAGTAATAAGGGCCTGGATCTTCCTGATGCCAGTCAGCTCAGGCTCAAAGAAATGATATGAGATGTTGCTCTTCTTGGGTGCCATGTTTGCTGATGAAGAGCTGAAAATAACTGTTGATGATGAAGACTGATGCTGGTGATGAGCCACTGACAGGCTGAGGCTGGTGATGACAGTAGCTGAAGCAGACAACTGGTGAGAATGGCTGAAGTAGCTAGCTGGTGGACAGGGGTCTAATCAGATAAAGGGGTCAAAACCAAGCCAAAATATATGATGTGGATACCCTGAAAAAACAAATAAGCAAATGTTAAATGATGCAATGATGATGTATGCAAATGATATGCAAGGGTTTATGATCAAGCTGGATCTGATCACTGCTTTGATATAAGGCCCATGTATGTCTAAGAAGTCCAGATGGAGGTTCATAAGTCCAGTAACCAAGGTGGGGGACTCAAATAAAGAGTCACATGTCCAGGGTTAAAATCACAAGAACTGTCCCAAAATGGAGCACTCTTAATCAAAACACAGTAACAGGGTATGCTGAGGTCAAGGGTACCTGCAAACCTGTAAACAGCCCAACCCCCTCACAGGTGGTGTTCTAAAACAAAGATCCTCACACTTGGATCAGTTATGGGAAGTGTAAACATTTCTAACCCGGAGGTACAGTGTTTACAATAACCATAAAAGATCCTCCTCTAATTCACCTCAGTTTCTGAAGGTCAATACTAAAGGTCATCCAGACTTAGCAGGCTTCCCAGATAGCCCTAGCACTACAGGAAATCCGTAGCACAGAGTTCTCAAGAAGAAACCCATATCTGAACCGTGTTTCATATTCTCGCACCAGACCGAAATGGAATGGGAAAGAACATGAACCACTCTAGCCTAGGTGTCACTCAGGTCCCAGGTATAGGACCTCAACTCTCAATAGAACCCCACCCACCAAAGCAACAAAACCAGATCCAGCCAGAACAGTATGACAGTATGATATATGTAAAGCTGTAAAGAAAGCAGTAAAACAACTGTATATAAAGCAATAAACAAAACAAATATACAAACACAGATAGCACATAACACCCCGGTAAACACAAATCAAACAAGCGCTAGGAGGAACCCACAAAAAGAACCAGAAGCCCTGGTTGCAGTATAAGGGTCCCCAGCAGAGTCGCCAAGCTGTCGCTCCCAAAAGATGAGACTGCGCTCAAATGAGCGACAGACGCGAACGGTCGGCGAAAGGAGGATGTGAGGACACACAGGAGTGAACTCACAGGGAAAGAAAAGAGTCGCCAGCTAGGCATTTTTATCCCGGAGGAAAGGCAATGCTGCATAGACCTAGAAAGATATGGATAAAACGGTTGCGAACCAGAGAGACTGAGAAAGGGGATTGGTTACAACCTGGGAAGGTATTAGCACCCAGATTGTCCGTCGTACTCGACGGGATCCACGCTTAAAAGATTTGTGTTTTAAAGGGGTAGTGTCAGTGAAATCTGTGTATAAAAGAGCTGGAAAAAGATATACAGGTGTCAGTGTAAAAGAAGTGAAGTATGTAAATGTACAGTGTCAGTGTAAGAACAAGAATAAGATGCTCAAGATCATGAGGCTTAAAGAATAATGCTGGAAGGAGGGGGAATATACAGAGACTTTTGTTCGATAACCGTTAAGTTATGCCTACGTATCCTCTCGTGCAATGAGGAAGTCAGAACACCGTAGTTCGACTCAAAGAGACTGAAAGATGAAATGACTGATGAACTGCTTACTTGCCTATGCTCAAGTGTATGACCTGTCTGGCTCAGGTGCAAACTGTCTTGCATTAGACGGAAGAAGCGAGTTCTTGTTTGTGAGTGAAGATGATGAGAAAAGAATCTCGGAGGAGACGATTATTGTTTTTTTTTTTTGAGTTTTCAGTCTTTTATTGCTTTTGAAAGTTTGTCATAAGTTAATGAGATTAAGCCTAAACCAATGGGTTAGTAAACTCATCACATCTTCCCTCTGATTAGGGGTAATGAGAATACCTTAAGTGTGAAGTCAGCTTCTCACACTTAATCACCTTTGATGCAAGATTAAGATCATTAGCTCACTTGTGATTAGTTAAATGTTTTTGTTATTTTTGTTTAGTGTTGAGTAATGAGATTAAGCCATAATCAGGGATTAAACAGACCCATTACACCATCCTAATAGAAGGATAATAGATGAGAATGTTTAAGCTGAGGAAGGCTCCTCAACTTAATCCATGATTAGGGATTAAACTCATGACAAAACAAAGCCTTTATTAAATGGATTTTAGTTAATGATAGGATGAAGAAGTGTTTTTTATGGTTTTTAAGACAACTTGAGGGGGACTTGTCCATTAACACTAGGGTTAGTCCTTCTTAACCAATTAAGGAAGAATTAGAACCCTAATGCAAGGCCCAAGTTACAAGCTTGATGTCTTGATGATTATTAGATGAATTGATTAAAGGATTTAAACACATTAAGGGTTTAACACTTAGGATTAAAGTTATACACTTCATCCTAATAGAAGGATGCAGGCATAAGATTTATCACAAAGCCTTAAAGTCTTTAGGGTCTAGTCCTTGATTATGAGGTGAGAAGAAGACTAAATGAGACACAAAGGTAAAGTCTAAATGGGGGACTAATCAAAACCCTAATCATTGTCATGCTTGGTTGTTCCTAAGGTTTGTGAGGTTTACAAGAAAGACCTTCAGAGGAAACACCAGGAAGCAGATGAAAGGAGCAAAGGAAGCAAAGTAACTTGCTTCATTTAAGAAGGAAAGTCACTTGGAGAAAGAAAGTAAGAAGAAGAAGAAAGAGCAAGCTCAATCTCAAACACAAGATAAAATGCAGCAATGATGTATAAGAGAGATGAAAAGAAATTGTGAGAAGTGAAGGCAAATTCACTTCTCAAAGCAACTTACCACCTGAAAAGTTAATGAAAGAAATGCAATGCAATGCAAAATGAGATGAAATGACATGATGCAAACCAAAACCAGAAGCATGAGTGTGATGTTAATGATGCTATGAGATGATACAAACATGAAACAAGGCATGGGGATGATCATACAAACATATGGATGCAAGAGAAGCATGCTTAGAACCATGAACATACATGAAAAGTTATGAAATGCAAATGACATACAAAATGGCAAATGAAAGATGCAATGATCAAACATGCTTCTAATATGTCTTAAGATGTCTAATGAATCAAATGGATGCACAAAATGTTATGGCAAGTCATGGTATGCAAGCAAATGCAAGATGAATGCAAAAGGAAGCCCAAATTAGGGTTTATGATCAATGCACAAAACAAAAATCAAAACCAGAAGCAAACATCAAGATAAAAAATTGAAAATGAATTCAAGGGAACCCTAAACCTAAACAAACTCACTGCCCAAAGGAGGGGATCCAATTCTTAACCTAGTGAAAGTTATGAATTTCCTAAGATTGCTAGGGTTTTAAGGTACCTTGTCAAGAAAAATGTCAAACAAATTGAAAATGCAAGATCAAGTCATGCCAATTTAATCCTATAAACATCATGCTATACAAGATGCAATGCAAAAAGAATCAAAGTCCAACTCCTAAAGACTAGGCAGAAATGAATTTTTGAACATTGGATCAAAATAATGCTTTGAAATGAAATTAATTCCATGAAAAATTGTCAAAAAACATCAAGATCAAAAAAGAAATTTGGTTTGAAGGTTGGACAATGTTTCTAAATTATTTTAAAGGTTTCATGAATTTTTTTGTGATTTTTAAATACCTAAAAGTATTTTTAATTAATTAATTCTCATTCATTAATTAAAAATAATCTTTTAAATGATTTAAAAATATTTTAAAATGCAAAAAATAAAAATAAAAATATATTTGGTTTCTGAAAATTAATAAAAGGTTGCATACAAATTTTCAGAATTTTTAAAAATGTTTTGCTATTTTTAATTAAATGAAGAAAACAAATGAATTTAAATGCAAATAAAATGAAATTAAACTGAAAAAAAGAAAAGTCAACACAATCAATGGCCAGCATTCAAACTCACACGCGCTGGAGTGGACTTGGCGTGCATCTGGACGGCCAAGATTCAAAATTCGCTAATTATGATTAGTGCCCTAATCTGAACCCTAAACAAAATCAGGTGACCGGAACAGTGTTCCGGTCATCTTCTCCGATCAACCAAAAACTCAATCTCACTCTCCAGGCCATTTCAAAAGCTCTAAATCTCCAGAATCAATCTATGAACAACCCTAAGCATAAACCCTAATTCAAACAACATTTATCTTCACTGAATCAAGAGAAACAAGCAAGAACATTTTTTCGGGCAAACTTTCAGATCAAGCATACAACCTCAAAACTTAATCATTTTCAAAAATAAAATGTTCAGTGAACTCAGGGAAGCATGTAGATCAATTTAGAAACAAGAGAAGAGAGTTTTGGAAAAATGAATTTCCATGGCTACCTGAATTGAAGCTTTGATTTCTGGCACTTTCTGGCTGGTTTCTTGCTTCCAATCACCTCCAATGGACCTCCTGAGAAGCTTTCAATGCTTGTTTGAAGTTTATAATGGGTGGTTTGGAAGATTGCTGAAGTTCTGTTCAAGGAGGGGCAGGAATCGTATTTTGGTTTCAGTGAGTTTCAGGCTATGGTGATGGGGGGTTTGTGACCAGTGAAGTATGCTGAGTTGATTTGTGAAGTTGGTTTGTGTGTTTGCAGCTTGTGGAGAGTGTTTCGAAAGCTTTTGCAAAATGGGGTGAAAATGAGAGAGCTGTGTTCTTGGTTCTTTCAGGCTTGTGTGTTATGTGAAATGTCTTGCTTTTGGTTTGTATAAACAAATGGGATTGGTCAGATGAGTTGATGTGTGCTGTTGTGATTGGTATGGCTCAAGTTGCCAAAATGTCAAATTGGTGTAAGAGAGGCATGGGCTACTAGCTAGCCAAGGACAAATGGGGTGTCCTGCGCAGCAAGAAGTGTGGAGAGCCCTAGGATTGGTTATGAAGTCAGCAAGCAAGTGGATTCAAACTTGAGTGAGTTTTTGCAACTTGCTTCACTTTGATTTCTTTTGAAAATTCTTGCTCCATAAGTCATGAAAATGAGTGATCCCTTGTCCCATTCTGAATTTTAGATGTCACATGATCATGTTGTGAAGAAATGATACACATTTGAGGCCCTTAGAACACTTGATCAAACCATTTTGCAAAATGTCTCTTTGGTAGAAAACTTCAAATTTTGTGATTTTAGCCAACTTTGACAAGCCATAACTTTTGATCCAAAATGAATTAGGTCATGTTCTTGTACTTTTTGAAAAGGGAATGATCCATTCTACAACTTTCATGACCAAAGTTTTTCCATTTGAAGCATTTTTGAATCAAAAAGTAAAGGTTGAAAAAGTTTCCCAAAATGGCAATTTTCATTAAAAGTCAAACTTCCCAAAAAGTCAACTTTGCAAATGACTTGAAATTCTTCAATTTTGTGAACTTCCAACATCTTCCATGATCAAATAAAGATCATACACAATCAAAATGATGAAGAACACCCTTTGGTTGGGTCATTGGGGGCCTCAGATGTCCTGATTTTACACTGACTTGCTTAGAAAGTCAACCCTTGATCAGATGACTTCCCCATTGAATTTCTTCATGAAAATTGATATGCATGCTCCCTATACCATATAGAGACCAATAGACACAAGAATGACCAAAAAAATTGGAGTTATGGCCTTTGAAACCAAAACCCTAATTCTAGGTCATCTGTGCAGTCAAACCTGGCTCTGCTTCCATGCCATTCTCAGTTCTTGTGATTCTTTGACATTATTGACTTTGAGAGGATATAATATGATGTTTGAACATACATGGACCCCTTTGAAGTGATTGATGACCTTTGGAGTGGCTCAAATAGCTCTTTGGGTTGCTCAGATCACAAACCCTAGATGCAGATGACTTTGAATCTATGCAGTGAATCAAAAATGTGATATAAGATGGTATGATTGAGTTTATGCATATGAGGAGATCACAAGCCATGGTGTGAATGGGTGAGGGCAAATTTGGGGTGTTTACAGTGGGTTTTTAGGGAGGTTGAACTACATTTCACGGTTTATATCTCATCTAACAGCCACATGCGAGCCAATATTCAAATTGTTAAGAAAAGAACAAACGATCAGGTGGAATGAGGACTGTCAAAGAGCCTTCGAAAAGATAAAAGAATATTTGCAGGAGCCTCCGATTCTAATGCCTCCAGTTCCAGGACTGCCACTTATCATGTACTTGACTGTGTTAGAAGGGTTGATGGGGTGTGTTCTAGGCCAACATGGCGAGTCTGGTCGAAAAGAGCATGCTATTTATTAGCTTAGCAAAAATTTTACCGACTGTGAATCTTGTTACTAACTGCTCGAGAAAACTTGCTGCGCTTTGGTATGGGCTGCTCGCCGACTGAGACAGTACATGTTGTCCCATACCACACTGCTAATCTCAAAAATGGACCTCGTCAAGTACATTTTCGAGAAGCCAGCATTAACCGAAAGAGTTGCAAGGTGGAAAATGATCTTAACAGAGTATGACATACAATATACTTCCCAGAAAGCCGTCAGAGGAAGTGTATTGTCGGATTATCATGCACAACAACCACTTGAGGACGACTATCAGCCGATGAAGTTTGATTTCCCTGATGAGGACATTGTGTACCTCCAGGTAAGAGATTACGAGGAACCACTTCCGGAGGAGGGGCCAGACCCTTGTCGCTCCCCGGATTTCCATCCTGGTACAAACGCGAAAATGGTGCGGAAAAAGAATAGAGTCGCCAGCCAGGCATTTTTATCCTGAAGAAAGGGAATGGTAATGCTGCACAAACCAAAAGAAAGAAGAGGAAGGACACAGGTCCTACGAACCAAAGAGACTGAGTTCGGGAGTCGGTTACGACCTGGGAAGGTATTAACACCCAGATCGTCCGCCGTACCCGACGGGATCCACGCTTGCAAAAGAAACTGTTTCAAAGGGTGAGGGTATGAAAGCTGCTGCAAAGAAAAGGAAATGAACTGGAAAAGGAACTGAGAAAAGAACTTAATAAGAAGACAAAGAGAAAAAAATGTAGGGAAAATAAAGATTGTGCTCGAACGGGCCCTACCCCGCTGCCTACGTACCTCATCAGGACAATGAGGATCAGAGACGCCGTAGTTCCCCTAACTAAGGGTGGCAAGGAAATTTCTTGTGAATTAAGGCTTGAACTGCCTATGCCATTGCTCAGGTGTTGCAGACTCGGACGACGAGTGCGTAACCGTCTTGAAAAATGACAAGTAGGAGCAAGTTCACGTACGGAGTGAATGAGATGAGAAAAGAATTCCCGAAGGAAAGACGCTTTATTGTTTGTTTGTGTTTTTTAGAAGCTTTTATGAGTGTGTCACAAGGAAGTGAACCCAAGCTCTTTTCCATGGAATGGGCACTTGTCACTACATTCCAAGATGGAATAATAGAACAAGCTCACTCAAGTAAGGAGAAGATCCCCAAAACTTGAATCCAGAGATTAGGGCCTAAGCTCACTAACTCATTAACTTATTAAGTGTTTTTGGTATTTACAGAGAAGAAGTGTTTTTTATGCTTTTCTTGGTGAAGAAGATACCTTGATCAGACTTGTACATCACAAGGTAAACTTGTACTATCCCAAGATGGGAAGACTACAAGTACCTAATGGGATAAGGCTATTTCTCAAGGTATTACTTCAAACTTTATTAAGATGCTTTTTTATGGTTATGAGATGAGAAGAGAAGAAGAACCAAAAGGATCACAAAGGTAAAAGTCTAGTAGGGGACTAAAGAATCCTAAGTGTTGTCATGCATGGATATCCTAGGGTTAGTGTGGCTTTCTATCCTAAAGAAGAAGGGAAGAAGAATAGAAGAAGAAGAAAGATGAGATGAGAAAGGCCTAATCCCAACAAGCAAAGGGTTAGCACAATAAGGAAATAAGAAGAAGAGATGAGATTTGGAGATGTGAAACTCAACTTCCACACCTCACACTTACCATAGCCCCTGCAAGGTTAGTAACAAGCATACAAATGAAATACAATGAACAAGATGACATGCTAACATCATACAGAAGTGAAATGATATGTACAAATGCTCAATGCAAATGCAACTCACAAGAATGAGGAAAGAAGCATGCAAGCTAACATGATGCAACATGAAACAAATGACAAAACAAATTCAAACTTATGAAGATGCAAAGCAACAATGCATAAACATGGACTCAATGCACACAACCAGAACCAAAACAAGTCAAAGAAGAGCTTGAGAAGCTAACAAGATGAAGAGAAGAGAGGTACAAGACCAAACAATCATATAATGATGTGGAAGAAGTAAGGAGATGAAGTGAATACACTTAAGAAAGAAAGAACACAAAAGGTAAGCAAACACAAAAGTTTCTAAGACAAAAACCCTAAGCTAGGACCAGGAAGGAACCCATACCCCAAAGAGACCCCAAATGAGAAGAAGAAGTTGGCACAAGTGCCCTTACAAGCTTATAAGAGAGCTAAAGATCAAAAGGAAGCAAAATGGGACAAGGTTCAAGACAAAATTCAAATCAAATCAACAAAGCATCTAAAAATTCCACAACTTAGGATAAATGATCCTTAAACATGATATAACAATGGGCCAAAAGGATTGGGAAAAATTCAGAAGCCAAGTAGGTCAAATGAAGACAAGAACACAAACTAGGGTTAATAACTTCCAACACAAGTCAAAGGGCCAAGACCCAATGAAAAAGTTTCTAAAAATCAGGGGGAAAATCACACACAAACTACATCATCTTAGGAATCCAGACCAAAAAGAATGAACACAAAACTCCAAATAATGAACTCTATGGAAAATGAACAAGACAGATTGCATCAAAAGGACTTAAGAAGAAATTAATTGAAATGAGGAATTAATATGACACGTGTATAATAGGTAAAAATGGAAAATAAAAATATAGAAAATTAAAGAAAACATAAATGAAGACTCAAGAAATTTTTTAGGATTTTTTTATGACTGAAGGTATTTTAAATAATTAAAAAGCAAAAAGGAATAAAGAAATAAAAAGAAAAGAAATTAAAAATGAACAAATTGGTTGGGGGTGTGGAAAGTAGAGAAATACGTTGAAATGGATTTGGCTTGACAAGGAGGGGGTGTGAACAACAACACCAGGCCCATTAAGCTGCGCAGATTTATAATATGTTGTGTGGAAATTCAGGAATAAATTGGAAAATACAAGAGTCCTTGGATCAATCTAACGCGTGATGTACAAGACCTCATTAAATGACGTGGCTGGATAATTGGTCATGAGGTGAGGACTCATGGGAACTATGGTGAGACGCGCCACAAACTGAATTAAAAAAGAAATGAAGTTTCACGTGACTGGGAGGCAGTGTTTATGGACGCGTGTCATGATCTGGGACGCACAGAGGAGAGATCTAAGGACTGAGGGCTTATCTTATTCCTCACAAACCCTAGATGATATAACTGCAAATTCCGGTGACCGGAGCTAGGGCTCCGGCACCGGAAACATCATAATATGAACAAAACTACATGAAAATGACCAAAAAACTCCAGATCTACTAATTGAGAGGCTCTGAATTCAAATATAGCATTGGAATGTTCTAAAATTCAGTGAATCATCTGAATCGAAGAGAAAATGCTTTAACCATGAAAACTGAAACTCACATAACTCACACTACAATGCCCCATTTTCGAAACTGCAACTTGCAGAATGATCAGCAAACATCATAGATCACAAAATGCACAACTAATTTCATTTTTAGATCTTAAGATTTAGAGCCATACCTGAGTTGCAGATCTTGATACAAGGTGCTAGAAAACCAGATAGTGGATGCAAATAACTCTACCTTCACTCTAGATGCAAAATAAATGCATCTAAAGCCTTGAATGTGGCTGGATCTGAAGCTTTGCCAACACCTGCCCTAAAATGGCAAGGTTGTTGATCTTGAGAGAAAGCTTGAATGAGTGGGTGATTAATGATCTTGAGCTTGCACTGATCAAGAATCCACAATTTGTTTTCTGATTGAGCAAGTGTGTGATGAGGAATGAGAGAAAATGCAAGTTGTGCATAAACTTGGAAATGAGAGAATGAGAGAGAGTTGTGCAATTCTGAAACCCTAGCTTCTTTTATATGAAGTCACAAACCAATGCTGAAAAGATTGTGAAGTTTGCACGTGGGAATCACAAGTTTTTGGTGAATTTGCAAATTTTGCAATTTGGTGTGAGAGCAGGAAATGCTCATGCTTGCCTTGGCCTTTCAGCCCATGTGCAATCCAAATCCATCCCTTGATTATAATCCAACAAGTCCTGGCCCTTAGATCAAGGTTATCACGCTTTCCTCATGATTTTGCAAAATATACACTTATGGAGCAACTTTCTTGTGGTGCACGAATTTGTGGTATTCTTTGGAGCAAAATGTGCCAAATGCCTTTTATTTTAACATTGGAACCAAACTTGATCCATACCAAGTCCTAACATTAAGTTTCACATAAATTGGCTTTGGGTGCATGCATGGAATTTTGGTTTTGCCCTAGTTTGCAGCAAATTTTCAAGGGCCTTATAGAACAAACCAAGAATCCCATGAAAAAGTACTTGTACTTTTTGAAAATGGGAGCCCTTAATATCCAACTTTCATGTTTGAATTTGGTCCATTTGAAGAATTTTTGATCATGTTAAGCTCACTTGAATTTTAGGGCAAAAGTTGCCAAAAATGGAAATTTCTCAAAACCAACTTTGCACCAATTTTGCAAAAAGCCTCAAATCTTCATAATTCTTGATCTTTGAACATTCCAAACCTGTTATAACATTGTTAAGACACCCCTTGGCAAGAAAAAGTGGCTTGGACCCCTTGAAATCACACAGTTGACTTTTTAAGGGCACAGTTGACCAATTACTTCATCTGCAAGCAACTGAAGAATTTCTTGAATTCCACAAGGAATTTTATCATGAAAATTGGTACCTAGGATCCTCTTGACATATAGAAGACTTTGCCCAAATGAAATGGCCAAAGTTGTGAGATTTTGATGCTTGAATCTCAAACCCTAGTTTAGGTGCCTTGTGCAGGAGCTTTGCCCTATCCTGGAATCTCTGATGATCATACAATCTTCTGAGCTTTTGCCAATGGACTTGAACTTGTAAATACAATGTAGACTCATAATAGGACTTGTAAAAAACCATTGGGCCCCTTGTCATGGCTTGTGATGCCTCAAGAACCTCCACAGATGATCATATGCCTAATGCTAGGACATGAAGAATGTTATGCCTCATCTTTCCATGCTAGGATGCTAAGAAAATGATATGTTCATGATGATTATGGTGTGATATGATGCTTAAAATGAAGAGGGAAAATTTGGGGTGTTACAACCCTGAATCCAAATGGAAGTTTATGTTTGATGGAGCAGTCAATATCAACGGACGTGGAGTTGGTGTTGTTCTTATCACCCCCGAAGGTGTTCATTTTCCCTTCGCTGCCAGAATCACTTTTGGCTGCACCAACAATGAAGCGGAATACGAGGAATGCATAATGGGAATAGAGGAGGCTATTAATCTTCGGATTAAGACCCTCGATATATTCAGAGATTCAGCCCTCGTCATCAACCCGATTACCGGCAAGTGGTATACACATCAAGAACACTTAATTCCTTATAGGGATTATGCCAGAAGACTGTTGACGTTCTTCAAAACGGTTAAGCTTCAGTACATACCACGAGATGAGAATCAATTTGCCGATCCATTGGATACTCTTTCTTCGTCCATCAAAGTCTTTTGTTGGAACTATGTGCCCAGGAATGACATTTCCAGGCTTGACACACCAGCTTACGCTTTCTCTGTGGACGCAGTGTCTGATGAGAAACCTTGGTATTTTGATATCAAGCTTTTCCTGGAAAAACAAGAATACCCAGCTGGGGCATCATCCAATGATAATAAGACCTTGAGACGACTTGCTGCTAGCTTCTTCTTGAATACAGATGGGGTTTTGTATAAGAGGAACTTTGACATGGTTTTGCTCAGATGCGTGGATAGACACGAAGCAGGCCTGTTAATGCAGGAAGTCCACGAGGGATCTTTTGGTACTCATGCAGGAGGACATGCAATGGATAAGAAGTTGTTGAGATCAGGGTATTATTGGCTAACAATGGATGCAGACTGTTGTTCGTACGCCCGTAAGTGCCACAAGTGTCAGATTTATGCAGACAAAGTGCATGTTCCGCCGAGCCCGCTCAATGTCATGTCATCTCCTTGGCCCTTTTCTATGTGGGGCATTGACATGATCGGGAAGATAGTGCCTACTGCTTCAAACGGTCATCGTTTCATCTTGGTTGCGATTGATTACTTCACCAAATGGGTTGAAGCATCATCCTATGCCAATGTCACTCGCCACGTGGTAGCCATATTTCTGAAAAGAGATATCATTTGCAGATACGGAGTGCCCGAGCGAATCATTACTGATAATGGTTCCAATTTGAATAACAAGATGATGGCAGAGCTGTGCCGGGACTTCAAAATTCAACATCACAATTCTTCTCCTTACCGACCAAAGATGAATGGCGCGGTAGAGGCAACTAATAAGAACATTAAGAAGATTGTGCAGAAAATGGTTGTCACTTACAAAGATTGGCATGAAATGTTACCATTTGCGCTGCATGGGTACCAAACGTTAGTCAAGATGTCAACTAGGGCAACGCCTTTCTCATTAGTGTATGGCATGAAGGCAGTCTTACCTGTTGAGGTAGAAATTCCTTCATTGCGTGTGATGATGGATGTGAAGCTCGATGAGGCTGAGTGGGTACGTGCCCGATACAATCTGTTATGCCTAATTGAGGAAAAGAGATTAGCGGCTATCTGTCATGGTCAACTTTATCAAAGGAGAATGAAGCAAGCATTCGACCAACGAGTACGTACTCGGGAGTATCAAGTAGGCGAGCTTGTGCTCAAGAGGATCATTCCTCCAGGTTCAGGTCACAGGGGCAAGTGGATCCCAAACTACGAAGGCCCATTCATAGTGAATAAAGTTTTCTCAGGGGGGCGCTGATGCTCACTACTATGGATGGAGAAGATTTCCAGTCTCCTGTTAACTCGGACACAGTTAAAAATTACTTCGCATAAAAAGACCCACTGGACACAAAAACAGAATTAAAGTCCAGGCAAGAAAAGGGCATCACGGCGAGCTAAAAACAGAATAAAAAGCTCGGGCAAAAGTTAGGGAAATAAATGAAAAGATGTACACCCGCTGAGTTGAAAAGCCACATCGGACAGCTCAGGCAAAAAAGGGTATCCCAGTGGATTGAAAACCCGAAAGGGAAATCCACGCAAAACAAGGGAATAAGCGAACAATTGCGATCCGGGTAATCTGAACCAAATCACCATTTCATGCAGCTTGACAATATCAGAAGGATAGGAATTAGTCCCCTCATCTTCTTCAGAAAGAAAAGGCAAGAACAAAAAGTCTTGAAGACATGCTGGTCATAGCAAGAAGGAAACTCATTGGAATGTCGTGTACATTGCCATTAGGATAATTTCTTTTCTCAATTTTATGATAGCTACCTCTTTCCAGGTAGTTGCTTCTTGATGTAAAGCTTTGCCTATTCATAGGCCATTCAATGAATGAATATTCAGTCATAAAGCCGTGTTGTGTTGTGTTTACTTTGTTTGCAAAAATGTCCTGAATTTTTGGCAAAAAGAACATTGCATTTAAAACATGTTGTTTTTCTAAAGAAAATTGACATGGCAGGGAAACAACTAAAAAAATATTTGAGTGTCGGGTGGCAATGGATGAACAAATCATATCATGCAAATCCCCGGGACACCGGTGTGTATACTGTTGTTGCAGGTTTTACAGGACTTCCCCAAGCAGAGAATGCTCCCCAGTTGAGCTATAGCAAATGGGATCCTCAGCGGAGTTTCAAACCTAATCGAAGAGGTGTCATCCCCAAGCTCTTCGCGAGAAGGACATAGTTATCCCCAGTAGAGTTCAGATGGAACCTTCCCCAGCTGAGTTAGAGTAGGGTGGTATCCCCAGCAAAACTTCAAGGCTAATTGAATAGTGATCATCCCCAAGTGGAGTTATTTTTCCACAGTGAATTCCCAGTAGGCAGCTGAAGGCCTTACTTCCCCACAGAGTTAGAATTGTCAGAATTCTCTCCCCAGCAAGGGTTATTTAACCAAGCATCTTCCCCAGCAAGCAACTGAATGCTTGTTTCCCTAGTGAAGTCGCCAGCCGGGGTCTGGATCAAGCCTTTTCCCCAAGCCGGGTCGGAAGATGGCTATTCCCCGCAGAGTCGTGATCGAGATTCACTCCCGTCATTGGAGTATTCCCCAGAGAAGTGGCCAATCTATTTTGACCATGTGATGATACAAACCGTCGTTCATCTCCCCAGTCAGAGTTATGCATCGTCAAAGCCTCTTGACCCGTATCCCTTGCAGAGTCGGGATTATTGTTTCCAATCAGGGCATTCTGTTTGTTGCTCGTCTGCATTTCCTGGCACTCTTCTATGTTAAGTATCTGTTTGTTGCTCGTCTGCATTTCTTGGCACTCGTCTGTGTTAGGTATTAGTTTGTTGCTCGTCTGTATTTCCTGGCACTCTTCTGTGTTAGGTATCCGTTTGTGCTCGTCGGCATTTCTTGGCACTCGTCTGTGTTGGGTATCCGTTTTGTGCTCGTCTGCACTTCCTGGCACTCTTCTGTGTTAGGTATCCGTTTTGTGTTTGTCTACATGTTCGATGGCACTCGTCTGTGTTTGATGTTTGAATATTGCTCGTCTGAAATCCCCAGCACTCGTCTGTGTTTGATATCTGCTGGATGTTCGTTTGCATTCCCAGCACTCGCTCGGTCGTGAATTTTCTCCCCGACAGAGTTGTTTCTCACCAGGCATTTGATGCTCGTATGCGTTCTCAACACCCGTCCGTGTTTGATGTTCATGTATTGCTCATCTGCACTCCCCAAGCGCTCGTCCGTGTTTGACATATGTTCATTGCTCGTCTGCATCGCCCCAACACTCGTCTGTGTTCATACTTTGTCATTTCTCGTATGCTTTCCCCAACAGTCGCCTATGGATGGTAGATTTGATGCTCATCTGCAATTCTCAACACTCGTCTGTGTTTGATGCTTGTCTGTATTCTTAAGCACTCATCTGTGTCTGAACTTATGTGATGCTCGTATGCATTCTCCAGCACTCGTCTGTGTTTGTTATTTGTTTGAAGCCTGTCTGCATTGTTAGATACTCGTCCGTATCGTCCTTCCCACTCGTTTATGTTGACTTAGACCCGTATAATTGCTCTGGTACTCGTCTTTATTGCTCCCAAATGCTCGTCTGTGTTGGACTTCTGGTATTCGTTTGTATCATCGCCAGGAGCGCTCGTCCGCGTCTCTTAGATCATTGTCTGATATTCGTTTGTATCATTGACATTTGGCACTCGTCTGGGTTCTTTTGATGATCATCCAATGCTCGTCTGTATTGAAGAGGTTTGAAGTCCTGACGGTGGGATTAAACGTCAAAATGGTTACCGGTCCTGGCGTAACAGGTATATCCGAAGGAGGTTCGTCTATCTCAGAGACCACTTATCTACGCAAGGTTTGTGAAGAGGGTTCTTCAAATCCTAATGTTGCACCTGGCGTAACAGGTTTTCTCGAAGAAGACTCGTCTGTCTTAGACCATATATCTACGGATAATATATGAGGAGGATTCGTCTATCCTGATTATGCATGTCTATCCCATAGGCTTAAGTGCATCACCGGTCCTGGTGTAACAGGTTATCCGAAAGAGGTTCGTCTATCTCAGATCATATGCTGCAAAACGTATGAGGGCTCGTATGTCCAGTCTCCTGGCGTAACAAGGTTGTTTGAAGAGGGCTCGTATGTCCAGTCTCCTGGCGTAACGGGGTTGTTTGAAGAGGGCTCGTATGTCCAGTCTCCTGGCGTAACAGGGTTGTTTGAAGAGGGCCCGTATGTCCAGTCTCCTGGCGTAACATGGTTGTTTGTATGAGGGCTCGTATGTCCAGTCTCCTGGCGTAACAGGGTTGTTTGAAGAGGGCTCGTATGTCCAGTCTCCTGGTGTAACAGGGTTGTTTGAAGAGGGCTTGTATGTCCAGTCTCCCGGCGTAACAGGGTTGTTTGAAGAAGGCTCGTATGTCCAGTCTCCTGGCGTAACAGGGTTGTTTGTATGAGGGCTCGTATGTCCAGTCTCCTGGCGTAACAAGGTTGTTTATATGAGGGATCGTATGTCCAGTCCCTGGCGTAACAGGTTTGTTTGAAGAGGGCTCGTATGTCCAGCACTTGGCGTAACAGGTTTGTTCGAGGAATGCTCGTCTGTCTAGATTTTCTATCTAAAGTAACAATTCAGGGTGGAAGGAGCTCGTCTGCTTTGTTCCCACTTCAGTCGCCAAAGCGTCATTTGGTTGGGTTTATTTCCCATTATTTGCATTCTCCAGCAGAGTGCGAATTTCAGGTCTTATTGGTATTCAATCACAGTTTATCCTGAACGGTCGATAGCCCATGTTACCGTCCTCTTCAGATTAATAGTTGCTTGAATAGAGGCAGCTGTAATACCCCAAAATTTGCCCTCTCCTTTTTATCATCATCATCATATCATAATCATCATCAGCATGTCATATCCTTAACATATTGCATAGAAAAATGAAGCATAACACTTGCATGTTCCAGCATAAGGCATATGATCAATCATCAGGGAAATTCAAAGCTTACAGGGCATGTTGCAAGTTTGACATCATGGTCAAAGGCCTTAAAAAGGATTGAGGATCAAAATCAGGACAGAACGGTTGGCGCCGGGTTATTCTTGAGGTTTCCCACCAAAAGGAGGGAAAATTCAAAATTCACTGGCGTTAACCGGTTAACGGATTGGTTAACCGGTTAACGGCTGCGAGTTTTGAATTCCAGTAGCATTTTCAGCATGTGCTTTTGGCTCCAATTTTCAAGTTTATGATTTTTGTTCATTTTGAATTAATTGGAAATTAAAGAGAATGATCTAGAGCATTTATCCCAGCCTCATTCCATTGCTAAAACCTAATCACATTGCCAAACCACATTTTCTGGATCCCAAGCCTAATTTTTGGGCCCCAAACCTAAACCATATTTAATCCATTTCTCTCCAAACCAAGAGGGTCTCTCTCACAATTTTCATTCTGAATCTGAATTTTCATTATTCTCTCTCACTTTTCTCTCATGTTCCCACAATTTCCAAATTCACTCAAAGTTCCTCTTTGAAGATCACATAACCTTGCCTTGAGGTGTGTAGATCTTGGAACTAGACCTCCATCCATAGTTTCTTTGCATCATTTTGTTGGTTTAGTTTGTGATTCAGATTTGGTTTGGGATCTAGAAGTGCTTTTGGATCCAAAATTCTGCATCAAGACCTTGTTCTTGCATGGAGTGTGAAGCTTAGCACCGAATCTTCAAAGTTCTCCGTAAGATCTCTCATTTCCAGCTCAATCAACAACTACCAAAGCATATCTCAGCTTTGTAGGTTGGTTAAATTCAGATCTAGCTCTATTTTTAGCTTATTTGCATGCTTGTGCTTTAGATCCACCATGTGCTTGTGTATTTGCTTGTGTTGCTTGATTTGATTGGTTGATTTAGGACCGGATCCATGTGTTAATGTTCATGAGCTTGATGATGCCATTTAATGTGAATTGATCCTCTTATTTCATGCTCAATTGATTGCTGGTCTGGTGTGAGATTAATTGGATAAGCTAGTATGAACTGATTTTCTGCAGGAAATTGTTGTTGTTTCTTCAGTGTTAACCGGTTAACGGATTGGTTAACTAGTTAATGCACCTGTTTCTGTACTGGTTTTCTGCAGGTTTGGATTGGTTAACCGGTTAATGCTTTGGTTAACCGGTTAACACTGAAGCAGTGTGCCATTTTTGAGCTGTTTTAGGCTTAATTGATCCCTTTACTTGTTTTAAATGCCATGGATCATTGTATGATCATTAAATATGTTTGTTTAGGGTGATTTGCTTTCTGGTTGATGTATGCTTCCATGTTCTCGACACGTAAATGCTTGTATGCGTAAATGTGACATGTTATTTGACCTTTGTTGATATGAGCTTTGAACATGCCATTTCCATGATTTTATTGATGAACATGTGCTGGATTTTGCTAACACTCGCAGGGGCTCATGGTAAGAGAAGTGTGGATGTTCATCCACATTTCAACTCTCCATCCTTTTCCTTTTAAGTTACTTTCTACTTGTGTTTTTTTGATGTGCCTTATGCCATCATGTGTTGCAACTCTTTTCTTCCCCTTTAGGAGCAATTTATCTCCTTTAGAGGAGTAAGTTGCTTGCTAGTTCTTGCTTCCTCTTCTTCCTTTGCTCCTCTTTGGTTCTTCTTTCTTCTTCTTAGAATAGTTGGAACCTCACTAACCTTAGGACCACTTTTGCATGCTAATATTAGGATTAGTCTTTCCCCATGTTAGATTTTACCTTTTTGCTCCTTTGGTTCTTTCTCTTCTCATCTCAAAACAAAAACCTAAGAAACATTAATAAAGAAAGAAGTGACTTCTTGTGTAAAATCCTTATTCCATTGGGCATATGTATTCATTCCATCTTGGAATAGTGCATTTGTCTAGCATGATGCACAAGTCGGATCATGAAGTCATCTTCATAAAAAAAAAACCTAAAAAACACTTCTTCATTTTTTTAATCACTAAAAATATTAATAGAGTCAAAAAGTCAATGAAATTAGGCCCTTGCCTTTGGAAACAAGTCTTGGATAATTTCTCCTTACTTGGTGTGCTTGTTCTATTATTCAATCTTGGAATGTAGTAGCAAGTACACATTCCATGGAAAAGAGCTTGATTTCATTCTCTTGTGCCACACTAATAAAAAGCTCTAAAAAACACAAACAAATGATAATCGTCTTTCCTCCGGGAATTCTTTTCTCATCTCCTTCGCTCCGTCCACGAACTTGCTTCTTCTTGTCATTATGCAAGACAGTTACGCACTCGTCGTCCGAGTCTGCAACACCTGAGCATTGTCATAGGCAGTTCAAGCCTTAATTCACAAGCAATCCTTTCCATCCCTAGTTAGGGGAACTACGGCGTCTCTGATCCTCATGTCCAGATGAGGTACGTAGGCAGCGGGGTAGAGCCTGTTCGAGCACAATCTTTATTTTCCCTACATTTTTCCTTTTCACTTCTTTTTCAGTTCCCTTTTTATTTTCTTCTTATCCAGTTTCAGTTTCAGTTTTGCAGCAACTTTCATTCCTTCATCCTTTGAAACATTTTCTTTGCAAGCGTGGATCCCGTCGGGCACGGAGGACGATCTGGGGTGCTAATACCTTCCCAGGTCGTAACCGACTCCCGAACCCAGATTCTTTGGTTCGCAGGACCCGGTCCTTCCTTTTCTTTTCTTCCGGTTTGTTCAACATTACCATTCCCGTTCCTTCGGGATAAAAATGCCTGGCTGGCAACTCTACCTCTTTCCGCGCCACTTTCGCGTTTGTACAAGGATGGAAATCCAGAGAGCGACACATAGGCAAATGGTTGTTAAACCTTTGTGAGTATAATAAGGGTTACAATTTGGGTTTTGGAATCATAAAGGTTGGATTTATTTGGATTTTTATTAAGAAATCAAAACAAACAAAACATACCCTTAGAAACCTAAAGAGGATCCTTTTAAGTATAATAGAGGTGAGAGGTGCCTAACACCTTCCTCTCGCTTAACCGACTCCTTACCCATTTTCTCTTATTTTGAGATTAAAGGTTTATCACTTATTTTCCTAAAAATGTGAAGACGACTCGAATTTTTTTAGGCCGACCGTAACACTCTGAATATTGATTTTGTGCAAAGTCATAACATCAAACCTAAGACTTTGTCTCTCAATCAAGATGACTTAAAACTTCTTGTGGAGAAAATTATCGACTTCGAAAGCTTTTTCTGTGAACAATTTCAGTTTGAAGGAGTATTTTGTATATGAGGGGTGGATGAACTACTTCAACATGTTAAATGGACCAACTTATCCAACTCAGGTTAAGGATTTTTGGGTTAGAGTAGAAGTGTATGATGAATCCTCTTCTCAAGAAGAAGAAAGAATTGCAATAGAAATCAAGGGAAAAAATGGGTTTAAGGGAATTCGAGTGTATAGAAATCAAATTCGTTGTAATGGGTATATAAGTTACTATTACTCAGAATCACATAGCCAAGCTGATTGGGGTAAAAAGTAAAGGATTGATGGCTCTTAACAGAAAGGATGGTGGAACGTTTGACAAAAGTATCAATGATACCCGCTTTAAAAAGAAAAGTGACTTTGGGAATGTCAAGAACATGCATTTGGAACAAAAACTATTGCTCAAAATTCTTATTGAATGCTTGATCCCTCGTGAAGTAAGTTCTGATTAAATTTCCTGGGATCACAAATTGTTTCTCTGGTTTATTATTTCTCATAAAAATATTAATCTTGCTGGTTACATATTTCATCATTTGTGTGAATCTATCCGAGACTCCACTAAGAAGCTCAAGATAATAATACCCTACTCAAGGCTACTCTCTAAAATGTTTTATCAAGGAAAGCTAATAAATCTTCTAATTGAGTATGAAACTACTCAGGCTCTGGATGTAGTCTATGGTAGTATCTTAGTAGCATTTGGTCTACCTCACGTGAAGGACAGATTGAAAAAAACATCATTACTGTCAACAACCCCATCAGAATCAGAAGAGACAAGAATAGTCAGTTTATGGATAACTTTCTTGATATAACTAAGGAAGAATTTCCTTATGTTATCAATATGCTTATACTAGAAGCTAAAAGAGAATATGGTGTAACAATTACTCAGGAGGATAACAACATTCTCCCTGAAAAATATCAGAATATGTATGACTCAAAGAGGAAGAGAAAAGCCAAAGTAATTACCTATGGCGATGAACCTGAAGAAGATGACTACCCCAAGCTTGAAAGAAAGAAACTGATGAAGGGTGCTCAGAGACCTGTTCAGATAAAAGAGGAAAGATTTGTTCATAAAAGTCATTCTAGATCAAAGGAAGATCTGCAACAAGAAGTTAATGAACTCTAAGAAACTGTTGAGATTCTTCCGATCAAAACTAGAAGTGGTGGATGAATTCAAGTCAGGAAGGATCACTGTGAACAATAAAGTTTTTTCTCAAAATAATTAACGAAGATGTATTTTATGGCTGAATTCATTCTTATCTTCTCATTCGATAGTTTTTTAGTTTTTAAGTAATTTCTTTGTGATATTGATACTATTATTTAAATGATATTAAAAAACTAAGTTAAATTAATTGATTAATAAAGAATTGTACTTCTCAATCTCAATGTCCACTTTCTTATATAGATGGAGATAAAAATATTAATTATTAATTATTTTTATTAATATATTTGATTTGTGTGTAATTTTAAATATCTTATTAATAATACACTATAATTATTTTAATTTTTATTTAGATGCTACAAACAAACTAAAAGTAATAAAATGTAAAATATTTAAATTTATTTATTAATTTTTTTTTTTGGCTTAAACGCACTTTTGGTGCCCCTATTTTGAAGTTTTGTAAAATTTGATCCCCCATTTTAAAACACAACTTTTTGGTTCCTAAAGTTTGCCTTACTTGGGATTTCCATAGTCCCCTCATTTTTTTTGCTTACACGACAGTTTTATTAATGATTTGACTAACCATTTCCATGTAACTATTAATGTTTATTTACTATTCTGAAGTTGTATTTGTTTTTTCCAACATTGTTAGAACTTAAGAGACTTCATAAACAACATTGTAAAACTTAAACACAACATTGTTACAACTTAAACATAACTTAACAACTTATATCCTATTTCATTAAAGCTGCAACAACAAATACAATTAACAACACAATCGTAATAATCCAATTCAGCTTCAAATGTTGCTTCACTAATTTCATCTTCATCTTTCTTCAAAGCATCTTTCATCTCTTGCTTCTCATCATTCAGACTCTGCAGTAGTGAAGAAATCACTTCCTTTTCCATTGGATTCATTTCGTCATCAACCCAAACAAAATGGCTACACTTCTTGTAACCTTGCATTTGAAAAATAGATTGAATAAGGTGAAAATGTGAGGTACACAAAAACTAGTAGAACTACAAATCTGACCTAAACGAAATCATACCTAATACATTCCACATCCATAGAAACGACGACCTAGGTTTCCATCAGTCCATGATGTCATCAATGAAGCATCCAAACCATAATAACATTTGTACCTGTGTGAATGTTTCTTGTAGCTACACATTGAAATCGATTTCTCAGACATAAATAGGAATAAGATATGAACACGATTTAGGGTTTTTTTTTTCTGCACAAAGAATGGTGGAACAAAATAATAGAATGAAAGAGAAGAAATTATGACATTTGAAGAAGAAAGAAGAAAAACGTGTTTTAGGGTTTTTTACTACACAAAGAAGAAGATTGTAATTCATTAAATAAATCATTTTTTAATTTAAAAAGAATTTTTAATAATAATATAAGTGATTGTATATTAAAATATAAAAAAAATGATGCGAAACACCAATTTATGTGTTATGTCATTAAAAACACAACCAAGTGGAGGGGCCAAGGAAATCCCAAGTGAGACAAATTTTAGGGACCAAAAAACTGAATTTTAAAATGAGAAATAATTTTACAAAACTTCAAAATAAAGGAACCAAAAGTGCATTTAAACATATTTTTTTTCAATATTTTATAAGATATAAATTTAAATAGTTATTTAATATTATGCATTTGTTTTATTTATTTTCTATAATTATTTAGAAAGTGTTTGGTAATTTAACATTGTGAGATTATTTAATTTTTTATACTTTAATTATTTAAAGTCGTATGAATGATTTAATCAAAGAAATATGGGCGGTGAATTTTTATTAGTAATCACTTTCCTAAAGTTTATGAAGGATAAGTTAAAACATTAAGCACATTTCACAAGCTTCAATTCAACACCAAAAAACAAACGCTAAATTGGCACTAACAAAACACAATAGTTCAACAGTTTTTTCTTCTCCTGTTTACAAATAGATACAAAATATCCCTAACAAGTTTTGTTTTATTTTATTAAAATCGATTAAAGTATATAATATATACTAACTTAAAGCAGCTGGTGCAAATGTATCAGGAAACTTTTTTGTTCCATCTGGTATTATTGTTGTGATATTTTATAATTTCGTGTCTCATTCGCAACCGCTTGACAAGTCAAAAATGAAATCCTTAGAAAAGATTGATACGAGTACATTGAATATTTATGATTTTAGTTCCAAAATGATGGTAAGTGATTACTTACTCTTGCTTTGAGCAATTTGTTTTCTAATGATATTTTCATAAACTACCTCATTAGATTATGAATGAGCCAAGTGTTTGGAAATGATGCATTTGAATGATTGGGATCATTAGTTCCATTAGTTGTCGATGTAACAAATGGAAGATTTACATTTGAATCGTTAACACCGACGAGCTTCCAACTACATTTTCCAGCATACAACATGTTCTTGAAAGAAATGACCAAGTAAGGCTTTGATCTGATAACAATTGATTTTCTTGAATTCTAAAAATTAATACATAAATACATAACATCAGGTTGCAGATGTTCTCATCTACAACAATCACATTGTTATGTTTTAACTTTTGATCTTCATTTTCTTTTACTATACAACAAGAAGTTTAAATTTCAGTACTTGTGGCTAGAGATCCTAAAGATAGGACTGATTTGGTTATCATTTTCCATATTAACTCTATCTTTGTGAGTTTCAATCTTATGTCATTTTCCAATAATTACGTATTATTTATTTGTGTCTTCATTTCCTTTCACTATTATGCATTTGTTTTATTTATTTTCTATAATTATTTAGAAATAGTTTTTGTAGTTTAACATTGTGAGATTATTTAATTTTTTATCCTTTAATTATTTAAAGTTGTATGAATGATTTAATCAAAGAAATATGGGCAGTGAATTTTTATTAGTAATCACTTTCCTAAAGTTTATGAAGGATAAGTTAAAACATTCAGCATATTTCACAAGCTTCAATTGAACACCAAATTGGCACTAACAAAACACAATAGTTCAACAGTTTTTTGTTCTTGTTCAAAAATGCCTCCTCAAACCCCAACAACACCAAACAAATTTTATTTCTACTATGGCCACCGCAAACCCTCCCAAAACCGCCCTACCGTACGCGGCGGCCTTTTCACCAATCGCCAAACTCTCACTCCTCCCAAACCTAAATCCAACAAACTAACTCACCATTTCCAAATCCAAAAGTGGGACCCACACTTTCTCTCCCACTCAAACTCCCCACCATCCCCGGACACATCATTCTCCGCCTCCATCCGCCTCTCCCCAATTGCCAGATTCATCATCGACGCCTTCCGCAAAAACGATTACAAATGGGGCCCAACCGTTGTAACTGAACTCAACAAACTCCGCAGGGTTACTCCCACCCTTGTCGCCGAGGTGCTTAAAGTCCAAACTAACCCTACCCTCGCTTTCAAGTTTTTTCATTGGGTAGAGAAACAGAAAGGTTATCACCATAATTTCGCCTCCTTCAACGCCTTTACTTATTGTCTTAACCGTGCCAACCATTTCCGTGCCGCAGATAATCTCCCTGAGCTGATGGATGCTCAGGGAAAGCCTCCGTCGGAGAAGCAATTTGAGATCTTAATTCGAATGCATTCTGATGCTGGTAGAGGTCTTAGGGTTTATCATGTTTATGATAAGATGAGGAACAAGTTTGGTGTGAAACCTAGGGTGTTTTTGTATAATAGAATCATGGATGCTTTGGTTAAGACTGGCCATTTGGATTTGGCGTTGGTGGTTTATAGTGATTTTAGGGAGGATGGATTGATTGAAGAGAGTGTTACTTTTATGATTTTGATTAAGGGATTGTGTAAGGCTGGGAAAATTTATGAGATGTTAGAGGTTTTGGGAAGGATGAGGAAGAAATTGTGTAAACCGGATGTGTTTGCGTATACTGCATTGGTTCGGATTATGGTTCCCGAGGGGAATTTAGACGGTTGTTTGAGGGTTTGGGAGGAAATGAAGAGAGATAGAGTCGAGCCGGATGTCATGGCATACAGTACTATCATTGGTGGTTTGGCTAAAGGGGGAAGGGTTATGGAAGGTTATGAGTTGTTCAAGGAGATGAAGAGTAAGGGTCATTTGATAGATAGAGCAATATATGGATTGTTGGTTGAGTCATTTGTGGCAGAGAATAAGGTTGGTTTGGCCTTTGATTTGTTGAAGGATTTGGTGAGCTCGGGATACCGGGCTGATTTGGGGATTTATAATAACCTTATTGAAGGTTTGTGCAATATGAATAAGCTTGAGAAGGCCTACAAGCTTTTCCAAGTTACTATTCAGGAGGGTCTTGAACCAGACTTCTCGTCTGTAAAACCATTATTGTTTTCTTATGCCGAAACGAAACGAATTGAAGAATTTCTTAAGTTGCTCGAGAAGATGGAGAAATTGGGATTTTCGGTTATTGATAATCTCTCCAAATTCTTCTCCCATTTGGTTGAAAAAAAAGGACCGCTAATGGCACTGGAGGTATTTACACACTTGAAAGAAAGAGGTTATGTTAGCGTTGAAATATACAGTGTTGTTATGGATTCTCTTTACTTGAGTGGTGAGGTGGAGAAAGCATTATCACTCTTTGATGAAATAAAAGGCTCAGACTTGAAGCCTGACTCATCTATATATAACATAGCAATTCTTTGCTTTGTTGATTGTGGCGAAATTAAGGAGGCATGTGTATGTCATAATAAGATCATTGAGATGTCTTGCATTCCTTCTGTGGCTGCTTATTGTTGCCTTGCTAAAGGACTTTGCGAAATTGGAGAGATTGATGAAGCTATGATGCTTGTTAGAGATTGCTTAGGCAATGTTGCTAGTGGACCTATGGAATTTAAGTATTGTCTTACCGTTCTTCACATTTGCAAGACAAAAGATGCAGAAAAGGTGATCAGTGTATTGAATGAGATGATACAACAGGGTTGCTCTTTAGGCAATGTTGTATGTTCTGCAATCATATCTGGCATGTGCAAGTATGGAACAATTGAAGAGGCCAGAAAGGTTTTCTCAAATTTGAGGGAGCGCAAATTGTTGACAGAGTCTGACACAATTGTGTACGATGAATTACTAATTGATCACATGAAGAAAAAGACAGCAGACTTGGTAATATCAGGATTGAAGTTCTTTGGTCTAGAATCTAAACTGAAGTCAAAGGTTTGTAACCTGTTGCCAGATTGAAAATTGGTGTGGGGACCAATTAATTCATTCTTTTTGAACATGCATAATGATGCTGCCTGAAAAGCATTTTGAAAGTTCTGAGTTTTAGGTGGCTTTCTATGCACTAATTAGATATTTTGCTACATCAATGGGTACACATAAAATGGCTGCTCATCAAGTTAGTCTTACTCATGTGTTTATTTTGCAACTCTTCATTTTCTGTCTATCTGCACATTTTCAAAACACCATACTCACGAACTTTGATAACTCAACTCTTATGTTAGGTCATGCTTCAGATCTACATGTTATGTGTAATATGTGGTGAACCTCTCTCCCAAACTGCTCAATCATTTATACATGGGTTGATGTATGGAGTAAATCGGAGTTTGGCAAAGGTTAGTATACTCTTCACTGATTTCAAAAGATCTCTCCTCCAACCGCACATATACCTTATCAGTTTTAGAGCTCTCTTTTGTGCTCAGTTGAATTTCATATTATATAGGCGGTTTATCTTTCTTTATGGTTTTAAGGGTAATATTAAACAATGATACTATGTTCTCTTTATCAACTCATATTGTAGATTCTCTCCATACATTGTTATGTATATTCAAAAGTTCCCTGATTTTGTACTATCTTGATAGGCTCGGTCACTGCTAAGGTCTCTTGTAACTATTGGAACTGTATTTAGGTTGCTTTTTGGAACTGTAGGAACATTTGTTCCTTGGTTATTCCCCTACATTTTTACACCCAATCAGATGGTCATCAAGGAGGTGAGTTCTTGAATTTTAAGCTCTTCGACTCTGAACGACATGTGTTGCCTGCGATTATGTATTGTAAGACGATCTGTAATTGCGATTAAGGGTGTTGATTATTTTTATATTTTGGTGTTTTAAAATATATATGCATATAATAAAAATGCAGTGTTGGCATTGGATCCAATAATTGGGGCAGTATCTATTGGAAATGTTGTGGTGATAAAACCATCATAGTGTTTTATAACAGAAACATTTAAGGGTCGGCGCCTTTCCCTCTCTGGCCTTCTAACTGATCGTGTTTTGAGTATATTGGAACTCATGCGAAGAAGCTGAAGATGCTATCTGTTGCCTTTGCTAGAGAGAGTGATTTGGGTCTCCATTATATGCTGTCCGGGTGTGATAATCTTAGGAAGCTAGAGATCAGGGACTGCCCCTTTGGCGACAAGGCTCTCTTGGCCAATGCGGAAAAACTCGAGACAATGCGATCCCTTTGGATGTCCTCTTGCCCAGTGAGTTATGAAGCGTGTAAGCTACTGGGTCAGAAAATGCCCTGAATTAATGTTGAAGTCATCGATGAAAGAGGACCTCCAGATTCAAGGCCAGATAGTTGTCCTGTCGAGAAGGTTTATATATATAGGAGTACTGTTGGGCCGAGGTTAAACATGCCTGGTTTTGTCTGGACAATGGAGGATGATTCCTCCCTACTGCTCGAGCAACCTAGCAGTGTATAGGGCCAAGAAGTCTTTATGAATTTGATGTGGCAGATATTTAATTCCAGGTACACTCTCAGTTTAGAAATCTCTAAATGAATTTTCTATTGCTTAGGCTTTTGTTGAAGTTTTGATATTTTGTTGAACTATAGGTACAATGGGATCACATTAAGGGTTTGAGCTCTCGTTCCATTCGTTTTACAGTTTGGCCGAGCCCTGGGATGTCCATTTACTTATCAATAGAGAGACCAAAACTATGTTGTTGTATGTGCAATTTGTAGCAATGATGACTGTAGCTTAGAGTGATTTGATAGGAAATGGAAGAGTGTTTGTGTGCAGGGCCATCAACAACTGGAAGAGTGTAATGAAACATCAGAGGAACGAAGGGATATTGAAACTCCAGAGTGTAATGGAAGAGTGTTTTGTAGCATGTTAAAAACTGGAAAGAAACTTAATATAACCGTTGTAGAAGGAAGGGATCTTGCTGCTGCAAAAGAAAAGTCAGGAAAATTTGATCCATACATTTAAGTACAATACGGAAAGGTAAGTAGCACTGCTTACGACACTCTTCACTATACAAAGGTTTGCCTTATCTTATTCTGTTGCTAATAATCTTTTCAGGTTATCCAGAAAACCAAGACTTCTCATACTCCAAATCCTGTCTGGAATCAGACTATTGAATTTGACGAGATTACTGGCGGTGAATACTTAAAACTAAAGGTATTTACCGAGGAGCTTTTCGGAGACAAAAACATCGGTAGTGCACAAGTAAATTTGGAAGGACTGGTTGATGGATCAATCAGGGATGTATGGATCCCTCTTGAACGAGTGCGTTCAGGAGAAATCAGACTTAAAATAGAAGCCGTAAAGGCGGATGACCAAGAAGGGTCAATGGTGCGTTTCTTTATACATAAATTAGTGATTCTTTTATATATTTAGGCCCAATTTGGGTAACAGCTTAATTAAGAGCTTAGAGCATAAACACTTATTCATATAAGTGCTAATCTTTCACTTTTATTTACGCAATTATGGAATTTTCACTCCTTGGATGTTGATTCTAACATGATTCCATAACTGTTTATGCTCTACTGCAAGGTTTCTCTCATTTCCATAAAGTCGAAGCTCCCTTCCATAAAGTTGAAGAGATTTTTGTAGCTAATGGTTTCTCTCATTTCCTGTAGTGCATCTACTACAAGGCGACTGAGAACATGGGCGTAACAATTCCGGTATAATAACTCACCATGTGAGGTGTTGATGGTGTTGATAACGGTGTTATGAATATGTAGACATAGTGGTTTTGAAAGGTTTCCATGTGTGTTTGAAGATCTGTCAAAAGTTGGTTTAGTAAAAGGGCTTGAATGATTTAGTTTTGTTGTGGTTTTGTTATGTCGTGTAATAGTTATGTCTGTAGGACCAAACTTCTTAATGGTTGTGTCTATGCGATGCATATGTATTATTCTGCTGTAGTGGAATTACAGTCATTCACTAACTTTTGTTTTTTCTATAGTATTATGTTCTGGTTTGTAAACTGAAATTTACTTTGACTGATGCAATGGCAATATTGTATATGTTGTTGTTGTGGATTAACTTCTATTAATGGTATTGATGTGTTAATGCAGTTGATGTAATTATGGTTCAATAGAATATGGATGCCTTAATTATTTTGATTTGTTGCTGAAATGGTTTTAAAACATTGTTCCAACTTCCCCTAACACATGCACTATGTATGCTCTGTATGTGTAATGTATGCTGGTTTGGTTTTTAAAGTGAACTGTTGTTTGAGTCATACAATGGCGATATTTTAAATGTTTATGCAAAAATGAATTAGTGAGATCTCACCGAAATTAGTTAATTTATATTTTTTCTGTTTAAGCAACTTTGTTACAGTTGAAATGTAGTTTTCATAGTTGATACATTGGGTCATTTGTCATATACATATAGAAGTTGCAGCCTAATTTTCTCGGTGTTCTCCAAAAATTCGATTAAGATCTGTTGGTGTGTGGCGACAACGGACAAAGCAAAATGTTGTCTATACTGAACATTGATGATGCACAACGGACCAATTTAGGATATGAATGGGATTCATTCCGCGTGTCAAACAATTTCAAAGGTGGAGACCGAATACATTTATATTTGGATGCAACTGATCTGAACAAACGATGTCATGTGTTGTACAGGTATCTTATCTTCTCGCTGTTTATTTCAGCAGAAATGACTCTTGAACAGACTGTCAAAGATCTCCAGGCTCAGAATGCACAATTCCAAGAGTTGATTCTGAACTTGTCCAAGGGACAAGATGAGTTGAAGACACTGCTAGCTAAGAAGAATAAGAAAACTAGAAGATCAGGAGGCCTTATCAATCTGGGAAGAAGATTCAAAGGTCCTGTCAAGACAAAGGAACAGGTTGATGATTATGAGTCTGAAAATTCTGAGAAAGAGGGAAGCAGTCTCCATGATACTGTGGGAGATTTTGATTCTGAAGCAAATTATTATCATGATCCTAATGAAGATAAGTACAAGATGCTGGTAGACAGGATGAATGCCATGGAGTTACAAAAATCTTTTGGGCTTGATTTTGAAGATCTGAGCTTAATATCTAGAGTGGTTATACCTATTGGTTTCAAAGTTCCTGTTTTTGTGGTGTATGATGGTGTCTCATGTCCCAAGCTGCATCTAAGGTCCTATGTCCGGAGGATTCAACCACATACTGCTGATAAGAAATTGTGGATTCATTTCTTCCAAGAGAGCTTGTCTGGAGCTCAATTGGAATGGTATTATCAATTGGAGAGTGTCAATATCCGTGATTGGAATGATCTTGCTGAGGCCTTCTATAGGCAATACCAATACAATGTTGATCCAGCACCTACTCGCATGCAACTGCAAAGCATGTCAATGGGTGCTAAGGAGAATTTCAAAGAGTATGCCCAAAAATGGAGAGACCTGGCTGACAGAGTTCAACCTCCTCTGACTGACAGGGAGCTAGTGGATATGTTTATGAGTACGTTGAATGGTCCTTTCTATAGTCACCTCATTGGAAGCTCATCATCCGATTTCACTGAGCTGATAATGACTGGAGAACGTGTGGAAAGTGGTATAAGAAGTGGTAAGATACAGGTGGGTGCCTCTTCATCAAGCACTGCAAAGAAGCCACCTAGTGGAAATAAGGAGTCTAATGCTGTGTATGGTCAACCTGACCGTAACAGAAGTCACCAATCCGTAGGAGCAGTTCACATTTCCAATCCTACTCCTGCAACACCAGAGCTACCACAAAACAATCAACAGAAGTCTAGAAGACAATTCACCAAGATCAACATGTCACTGGCCCAAGCCTTGCAACACATGTTGAAAGGGGAACTCATTACTTTGAAGGACCCTCCTCAGAATCCTAATACTTTCTCTCCTCGGTACAATCCTAATGCACAATGTGCTTATCATTCTAATTGTCCGGGACATGATACCAACAACTGCTGGATATTGAAAAACAAGATTCAAGATATGATTGAGGCTGGGGAGATTGAATTTGACCCTCCTGGTACTCCAAATGTGATTACTGCTCCCATGCCCAATCATGAGAAGACTGTCAATGCTGTTGATGAAGTTTCCTATGTTTCCTCAGTTACAGATGTGACTATTCCATTATCCATTATCAAGAAGAAGTTGGTACAGGCTGGATTCTTTCCAGGTTGTAATAAAGATTGTTTTTATTGTGCCTATAAACCTGATAGTTGCTGGAAGTTGAAAGATGGTATTCAATGCCTCATGGACAATTACACTATATTGTTTGAGAGGACACCTTCTATGGAAAGTATGTGTGAACATCTGACTCGAGGTGCGAAGGTTGAAGATGTGGATATGGTTGATAAAGTGCCAGTGAAGATTACCTCCAAAGGCCTTGTCAAGATCACTTCCAGAGGACCTATCAAGATTACTACTGAAGGTATGGTGAAGACTGTTGCTGAAGCTAGAGTGGCTCCCATGATTATTACCACTCCTGGCCCTATTCCGTATACTTCTGATAAAGCTATACCCTGGAATTACGGTTCTGACGTTTATATCCATGGTGTTAAGCAGGAACCTTTGACTGATACACCTGGTACTGATGATAACCTTGATGTTGATAATATTGCTGGATCTAGTAAGATCACTAGAAGTGGAAGAATTTTCTCTCCTCCGGTTACCTCAAAAAATACAGTTACTCCAACTACTACCTCCACTTTTGAGCCAAATGCTGATGCTCGGGGCAAAGGTCCAGTGGTTGAACCAGTGCAAGCTGAGGCACCGACTGCTGAGAATCTTTCTAAATAGATGGAAGAAGTGCTGAAGATCATTCGCAAGAGTGATTATGATATTGTTGACCAGTTGGGGCATACTCCCTCCAAAATCTCCATGTTGTCTTTGTTGTTGTGTTCTGAGGCTCATGCTAAAGCTTTGATCAAGTTCTTGAAGACTGCTCATGTGCCAAATGAAATTTCTGTGGATCAATTTGAAAATTGTGTTGCACATCTGACTTATGATAATGGGTTAGGCTTTTCTGATGCTGACTTGACCCCTGCCAAGAGAAATCATAATAGAGCTTTGCATATCTCCATTGAATGTAAGGGCACTGTCGTACCTTGAAAAATACGATCCTAAAAACAAAACAACAGAGCCGCCACCTAATTCTATTTATTCTACGAGAGAAAAGGGAGATATAGATACAACCTAAAGGAAGGATAAGAAATGGTTTACGAAACCAAATTCTAAGTTCGGGAGTCGGTTACGCAAGGGAAAGGTATTAGCACCCCTCACGTCCGTTGTACTCAACGGGAACCTCTTAGCTAATTATGCGATTAAATGTTTGATCTTAAGTCTTGTCTTCTAAATGATTGTTAATATGTTTGTTAAAGTTTTAAATTATTATTATTACGGAGAAAAGATTAAAGTTTTTAAAAAGAGAAATAGTTAAATTTTTTATTAGGGTGCTCGCGAAGGATTAAAATCCCCGTGCCTACGTATTCCCTTGTGCAATGGGAAAGTCAGAGCTTCGTAGTTCGTGCTACTACGATTTGCAATTTTTAATTGAACGATTGTTTGAAATGCATTCTACTGTTAAGCATTGGCTTATACTCACGGTGGAGGCTGAAGCGCTAGCTTGTTCGAGAGATAGAATTATTTAAACAATGTTCGTTTGAGAAAATGTTTGACTTTGTTAAGATGTTTTAAACGAAAGGGCGAATGAACACATCGCGTGGGGCTAGCCCATGTTGAGGTCCAATCCAGAACGTGCGGAATGCTAGACTCCGGAGCTCTGTCTTTCGATAATTAATTATAAAAAAAGATTTAAATTTGTTGGTATACGAATGATGATTGAACAATCGCGTGAGGCTAGCCCATTTGCGGTTCAATCCAGAACGTGCGGAATGCTAGACTCCGGAGCTCCTTCTTTCGTAATTTTTATTTAATTAAAGATTTGAATAATTGATATACGAATGGTGATTGAACCATCGCGTGAGGCTAGCCCATTTGCGGTTCAATCCAGAACGTGCGGAATGCTAGACTCCGGAGTTCCTTCTTTCGTAATTTAATTTATTAAAGATTTGAAAATTTTGATATACGAATGGTGATTGAACCATCGCGTGAGGCTAGCCCATTTGCGGTTCAATCCAGAACGTGCGGAATGCTAGACTCCGGAGTTCCTTCTTTCGTAATTTAATTTATATGAATTGAATTATTTTTTAGATGTTTTAGAACCGATGCGATTAACAACGAAGGAGTGAACGAACAATACGCGTGGGGCTAGCCCAGTTGCAGTTCGTTCTAGAACGTGCGAAGTGCTAGACTCCGGAGCTCTATTCCTTATTAAGTTGTTTAGGCGCGTAAAAGTGCAGATGGCGGTCATAGGACCGACTTACGTGCGTGCGAAGTGTAGACGACAATATTTAAAAGTGTTTACTTGGTGTTGGACCAAGAAATTTTTATATTTGAAAAGGTTTAGTCTTAATGTGATTATATTTATTTTTACTTAGCATTTTATGGTCAAAATGCGATAAAGTGGATCATACAAGTATATCGTCATAAACCTTTAACCAAATAACAAGTAAGGATCAAAAGAATACCTCATACATTCACAGAAATGAACATGACACTCAAACACACCAATCACGAAAAGGATAATCAAACTTAATCCAAAGGTGAATTCTTATATGAAGATAATATAAATGTGTAAATCCTAATAGGTTTTATTTCTATATCTATTCTTGAAAAGATGATAAAAAGAAATTTATAAAAAGAAAAAAAATAGTAGTTATTGTAAAAAAAAAAGCTTATAATTAGGAAATATGATGAGAAAATTTTATATAAAAAAACAAAACTGAGTGGACCATTGTTTAAGACCTCAGCGAGGCCCACCAGCATCAGTCCATGTTGATTAGGCTTGACCCGTTTGGATCACCTCTCACTCAAAAGTAATATCTAAAGAAATTTCAAAGACAAATCATTCATTAATTTCAACCGCTTGGTCAACAATTCTAAACACTACTGGGGTTGACTGCTTTGATGATATTGAATATAGGGCGGTGGAAAAGAAACGATGAGCAATGAAAAAAGGACACGGGGAATCCAAGTCATTAAAATCCCTTTTTAAAAAAAATGCATTAAATGAATAAGTAAAAAAACAAAAATTAAAACCTGAAGGAACATCAGGTATTACACGACATCAACATTCTCTATCCACTCTCGTTCTCGCCACCCTGTTACCTCAATACTCAATCCCCCTTCTTCTCCAAAGGGAACAAAAATGATGAACCAGCATCGCACCTCATCATCAACAAACAAACTCGAATCCAGAATTTTCTGACAACAATCAAATAATTCGTACCCTTTTTCCCAATTTATGAACCCTAGCCCCCAAATTAAAATCAACAACAAAACTATACAACAATGGAAATATACAGAATCATCATACACGCCTCACGCCATGGTTCGACATTTACTCAACACTTATCAGAAACGAGTGAGATTGAACAAAGAGTTGTTACCTTCCAAAAGTTACCGGAGTGAAGGAGTCCACAGGTAAAGGTTTCGTTCTCCTTTATAAGTCTCTGCCTCTTGTTTGCTTGCTGGTATTGTTGTTGATGATCGCTGTTACGGCCTTTTGAAACTTCGAAAATTTAGGGCTTTTCGTCTCTTAATGCGGCTAGGGTTTTTGTATTCGGATGCGGCCCCCTTCTCTTTGAAACTTCCTTCCCTTTTTATAACTTGGAATTAGGGTTTGCGTCTTTGAAAAAAGAATGTTGAGAAAATGAAATTTGATACGTCTGTTGTGCCTTTCTGCGTCAAGAGAAAATCTTTACTATTTTCGTGAAATTTTGGTTCTGTATTTTCTGCTCTGCTTTGTTTGTTTGCACCTCGGTTACTGTGTCATTTGACTCACACTATTTTGGTCTGAAGTGAACCAACTCAGTTGAAAACTGAAGAAGAATAGCTTCCCGGTTTTTGTTTGGTTTATCAAAATTTTACCGCGATCACTATTTTTACTGACTCAGTTCCCCCTTTCTTTTTTTTACAGGTGAAGGAAATGTTTTTTTTTTAGTTTCAAAACGCAAGCTAATGCTAAGGGAGTGCTTCAGACCCTGATCATACCATTCTTGTAAGTGATTTGGCTGCAGATATTGGTGATGACCATCTGAGGCATATCAGATTCTAAAGAGGTGAAGGCAACCCACACGAGGAGTTCAATGATGGTGTACGCACGAGTGACAACATACGTACTCGGAGCTTGCCCTTACTTCAAATTTAAGTGTCATACAAATTCTTCATTTTGCTTGAATTTCTTTCGAATTACCGCTCTTCTGGTATGAATCAAAGTAGCAATTTATTCAATCCTTGCTGTGTGATGTTCTCGCGACTTTAACAGAAATTCGACCTTGAAAACTTGGGCATGAACCTTTGTGTGGTTGTACTTTGATGCACTAATATCACTTATAATTGTATGAACATATTTGCTCATGCTTCCTTTTTATGTTTGCAGCGCCGCAGGGGATACATTAGTATAGAACCGTTTAACATGCCTACATTCTTCTTCTCAACAGTATTCAAATCGGTGATGGCATTACCGACAACTTCCTTTGACAGGTACAGAGTCATTCCAACACCTATGGACATGAGCATAATCCTTACATCTAAATAGTCCTTTAAACTTTATTTCTGGTAGCTCAGATTTCTTGTTACAGTGCCTTGTAATTAAACGTACAAAAATCGCAGCATGCGATACTAATTATCTTCCTGTGGTCTCTCCTTCTAGCATTCCATCCAGGATGAACAAAAGGACACTCAGTCCAGTCATGAAAGTATGCACAGGAGCATGGGCGAACCTTGAATGAAAACATGCGAAATTCATCTGTGGCATATATACTGTTTTTATATCAGGAAATGATGGATCAATTGGGTATTCCGTTGCTGCAGAAACTGGGATTGCATAAGCGGGAAGACGTCGAAAGAGGTTGCCATAGTTGTTGTTGTAGTTCTGTCAGAAACAGGGTCCTCATGTCTTGAGAAGCCATCACAAGATGCATTTCCCTTTGCTCCAGCCTTTTGAATAATGCTAGATCCAGGAACTGTCTTGGACTCTGCTTGTGGTACAACCGCTTCATGTCTAGTAGGTGAAGCCTGCTCCCTGATTGGTACACTATCAGTCCTACTAGGTTATGAACCAACATGATTTGATTCAAACACTTGAGCACTTTGAGAATGAGTCGAAAAATTCACCATCTCACTTCTCTTTAATCTGATATACTTTTGAAAATCAGCATAATCAGGAATCAATGGCTTCCCAGATTTAAGCAATACTCGTTCAACTGAAGGATCCCATTCAACCTTGTTGCTTTTAACAAGTACTCCAGGTAGATCTCTAAAGTTTTCTCCCTTCTTTTTTGGAACTTGGCAAACTCTGTCATAGTCGTCTTGGTTTAACTGGAGAGGACGGTGATCAAACAGCAATCCACTTGGTGCACTTTGAGGAAACTGCCCTCCGGCATCCACCAAATCATAATATGCATGATGATACCAAGGAAATTTTCCAGAAGCAACACCAAGCAAGGGATGATTGTGTGGCATCTAGCAGTAGAAATATCTTCTCTCTCATAGGCAAATCAGACTTTTTCTTTGTATTTTCACAAGAATAGAAAAAAATTCGATATTAATCACCTGCTCCTGAATAGGCTTACCAGTATTGTTCATCACATTACTAGCAACGTGACAGCATAAATTTGAGTGTTTGATGTTTAATCTAAAACTCTTAATATGAAATCTTAGTTGTTCTGTATTTGAATACATGTGTTACAATGAGTTCAAACTAACCTCATCACAACTAATGAAAAAAAACTAAAGACATCAAAACATGGGAATTTGACTGAACACTTGAAAATAGGAATTTGGAATTGAGATAGAAGTGAAAATAACATTGGAAAAGAAATTATAACTTAAAATGAAATAGATGGTTGGAACTTGGAAATGAATTTTGAACTTGAAATTGGAATTGAATTTAAACTTATAATAAAAGAATTGGAATTGGATTTAATCTCATAATAAAAAAGAATTGAAATTTAGAAATAGAAATTGAAATTAACAAAAAATCAAAAATTAAAAAAAAAGCTTGAAAATAAAGTTTAGAATAATAAAAAAAATAATATAAAATAATATAAAATTTGAAAAATAAAATAGAATAAAATTCATAAATAAAGGCTTGATAATGAGAAAAATAAATAAAACCTGTTGCAAACAAAAGGTAAAGTGACTAACAAGCATCTCAGTATACTAATGACGGTATGACTGTATGAATAAAAGTTAGGGGTAAAATTTGGGGTGTGACAGGCACTACTTTGTCTCATGTGCTGATAGACTATGGTTCTTCACTGAATGTACTTCCCAAAGAGGTTCTGAACAAGCTTAGTCCTGAAGATGATGTGTTAAGACCAAGTAATATAGTGGTGAGGGCCTTTGATGGTTCAAGAAGAGTGGTGCATGGAGAAATAGATCTCCCAATCAAAGTAGGCTCTCAAATCTTCAATTATACCTTCTATGTAATGGATATTCGTCCTGCGTACTCCTGTTTGCTTGGGCGCCCCTGGATCCATGGGGCAGGTGCTGTGACCTCCACTATACATCAGAAGTTGAGATATCCAGTAAAGAGAAAGATCGTCACTGTTTATGGAGAGGAAGAATATATGGTCAGTCATGTGAATACATTTAAGTATGTTGAAGTGGAAGGTGAATATGTTGAGACTCCTTGCCAGACATTTGAAGTAGTTCCTTGGGTCGTTCCTGCTACTGAAGCTCCTCCTGTTGTTAAAAGAGTTCTTGTGGTTACCAGAGTACCTCCTACAATAGCTTCCCTCAAAGATGCTAGAGCTGTGGTTGAAGAAGGTGGTTGTACTATTTGGGGTCAACTTCCCGACATTCCTTACAAGTCTGACAAGTTTGGTTTGGGTTTCACTGCAGAGTCCCAGAAGGCTTTTCGTCGTGCTCGTGCTGTTCGTATCACCAATCAAGGGATCATGAAAGATAAAATCAATGTTGTGGGTGATTGTATTGAAGACTACAACCTGGACGACTGGATTTTCCCTACTGTGGGTGATGGGCTCAACAATTGGAAGGCCGAAGACGTTATTCCTATCTCCTTTAGTCAGGAGTAAATACTATTTCTGTGTTGTTATTTTTAAGTTTGTAATTTTGAACAATTAAACTTTTAAGCCTTGTGTCTTACCCGAGGCACAATTGTATGATTGTTACGGGATGTCATTGCATTTGCATACTTCATTCAATAAAAATCAATGGACGTTTCGTTTTCGTAAATATTGTGCTCTTTGTCTTTTTTTTTATCAGCTATGTGTTCTAACACACACCCACATCACTAAAATGCAGATCCTCATCCACTATGGATCCTGTTGATAACAGTTCTACTATTGCTAATTATAATTTTGAGAATCCGATCTATCAAGCTGAAGATGGAAGGGAGGAAGATTGTGAAGTACCTGTAGAGCTTGCTAGGTTGTTACAACAAGAAGAGAAAGTTATACAGCCACATGAAGAGCCAATCGAAGTTGTGAATCTGGGAACTGAAGAAAACCGGAAAGAGGTTAAGATAGGGGCTGAATTAAAGGATGGTGTTAAGAGCAGATTAATTCATATGTTACATAATCAGGAATCAATGGCTTCCCAGATTTAAGCAATACTCGTTCAACTGAAGGATCCCATTCAACCTTGTTGCTTTTAACAAGAACTCCAGGTAGATCTCTAAAGTTTGCTCCCTTCTTTTTTGGAACTTGGCAAACTCTGTCATAGTCGTCTTGGTTTAACTGGAGAGGACGGTGATCAAACAACAATCCACTTGGTGCACTTTGAGGAAACTGCCCTTCGGCATCCACCAAATCATAATATGCATGATGATACCAAGGAAATTTTCCAGAAGCAATACCAAGCAAGGGATGATTGTGTGGCATCTAGCAGGAGAAATATCTTCTCTCTCATAGGCAAATCAGACTTTTTCTTTGTATTTTCACAAGAATAGAAAAAAATTCGATATTAATCACCTGCTCCTGAACAGGCTTACCAGTATTGTTCATCACATTACTAGCAACGTGACAACATAAAGTTGAGTGTTTGATGTTTAATCTAAAACTCTTAATATGAAATCTTAGTTGTTCTGTATTTGAATACATGTGTTACAATGAGTTCAAACTAACCTCATCACAACTAATGAAAAAAAACTAAAGACATCAAAACATGGGAATTTGACTGAACACTTAAAAATAGGAATTTGGAATTGAGATAGAAGTGAAAATAACATTGGAAAAGAAATTATAACTTAAAATGAAATAGAAGGTTGGAACTTGGAAATGAATTTTGAACTTGAAATTGGAATTGAATTTAAACTTATAATAAAAGAATTGGAATTGGATTTAATCTCATAATAAAAAAGAATTGAAATTTAGAAATAGAAATTGAAATTAACAAAAAATCAAAAATTAAAAAAAAAAGCTTGAAAATAAAGTTTAGAATAATAAAAAAAATAATATAAAATAATACAAAATTTGAAAAATAAAATAGAATAAAATTCATAAATAAAGGCTTGATAATGAGAAAAATAAATAAAACCTGTTGCAAACAAAAGGTAAAGTGACTAACAAGCATCTCAGTATACTAATGACGGTATGACTGTATGAATAAAAGTTAGGGGTAAAATTTGGGGTGTGACAGTTGCCCCTATTTAAATAATTTCACCAGATGACATGAGGAATGTTAATCCTCATAAAATCAGAGTGAAAGTTATTTAAATATAGAAATAACCGAAAATTTTGTCCCTAAATGCAATGACATGCAACAAACTTGTGAGGGACTCTGTTTTGCTTGGGGATATGATATGCGAGATGCAATGGCCTAACATGCTGATATTTTTAATGATGAATATGTTGGGTATGGCATGATGCAGACAAATGCAATGATGATCCACAAACGAAAATCGAGGATGAAGACTCACTGGGGATAACAATATGTTGGGGATGACAAGACGAAAACGGGATGTACTCAAGGTGATAAATCAGCAGGTTCAAGTGTAACTGCTAGTACTAAGAATGACAAAAAGACTGGAAAACAGAATGCAGGATTAAAGACAGACTATCTGCAGTGATGAGTTAACAAGTTCAAGGTTGCTGGGGATCCTAATGCCACAACTTGGTGACCGAGACAAAAGGAAAATACCTCGACTCAGCAGCCAGGAGAACCGAAATAACAGACATTAACACGGTGGTCTGGAAATAAAATAACAGGCAAAGACGCGGTGGTCTGGAAATAAAATAACCGATAGAGACGCAGTGGTCTGGAAATAAAATAATAGACAGAGACGCGGTGGTCTGAAAATAAAATAACCGATAGAGACGCAGTGGTCTGGAAATAAAATAATAGACAGAGACGCGGTGGTCTGAAAATAAAAATAACAGGCAAAGACGCGGTGGTCTGGAAATAAAATAACCGATAGAGACGCGGTGGTCTGAAAATAAAATAACCGATAGAGACGCAGTGGTCTGGAAATAAAATAATAGACAGAGACGCGGTGGTCTGAAAATAAAATAACCGATAGAGACGCAGTGGTCAGGAAATAAAATTCAGGCAAAGACGCGGTGGTCAGGAAAATAAAATTTCAGGTAATGACACAGTGGTCTGGAAATAAAATGACAGGCAAAGACGCGGTGGTCTGGAAATAAAATAACAGACAGAGACGCGGTGGTCAGGAAATAAAATAACAGGTAGTGACACGGTGGTCTGGAAAATAAAATGACAGGCAAAGACGCAGTGGTCTGGAAATAAAATAACAGATAGAGACGCAGTGGTCAGGAAATAAAATAACAGGTAGTGACACGGTGGTCTGGAAAATAAAATTACAGGTAGTGACACGGTGGTCTGGAAAATAAAATTTAACACGGTGGTTGGAGAAATAAATAACTGTCATGGGTCTAAAATAGTAAATCAACAGGTTCAAGTGTAGCTGTTGAAACTAAGAATTGGAAAATGAAGATAGTATTCAGGCAGTGGATCTGTGCATACATACTGACACTGGGAGTAGCATGCGAAACGTTTAAAGATAAATTGAATGGCTCTAAGCGACCAAGCTGGAAAATAAGAATAAATGTTGGGGTTTCCAACGAGATAAACGACCAACCTCAGGAAATTCTTAAAACGAAGAACTTTTTAGAAGAACTTTTAGGAACTATCAGGGAAACACAGATGCATTTGAATTAGACAGTTCTATGTTTTAAGCAAACAGCTTGAAGGATTCATGCCAATGATAATTGGGCTAAAAAGAAGTATTGGTTGTACCAAAGTACATCAAGGAGGGCCTCTGCAGGGGATACCAGTGTTGCTGGGCAAACAGACTCGGTTAACCGCACTGTGGTGTACCAACAAACAGTGGACTTAAAATAACAAAAGACAGTAATCTGGATCTGGGGTTAGACAGACGACAACTGGGGATAGACAGATGATTATGTCAAATGCGTATGCGATGTACATGATGCGAATGACCATGATATGCAAATGCTGACTCTATGGAGAGACAGAGACGAGTAAAAAGAAAGATGCTGGGGAGATGTCTTCAAACTTGGAAATTGATACTTGATCCAAGGATCCATCCAAGAGTGCTACCAGCTGTTAATCCTCTGTGGGGATTTCTGTAATAATTGCATGAGAGTGTTGCTGCAAGCCAAAGGGCTTTTAGAAGACAAAAAATCTTTTAATTTTCTAAAGTCAAAGAAATTTGAATGTTTTCCAGTATGTTTTCAAAACTGTTGAAAATTTTCTTTTTTGTCATTTTCAAAGTTAAATTGTAATTCAGTAAAGACATTTCGCATAACAAAGAAAATAAGAACTAAAAGACAAAGTTTAAAGGCAAAGGTTGTATTTCATTCAAGAATGGTAGCTTGCCAATAACAAAAGCTCCATGGAAAATTACAATTTGAAAATGGCAATGGGGAAAGGTCTACATTGAATCCAACGACCACCATAATCCCTAATAACTAAAACCGCCCAACACATTGCTTCTGACAAGAGCGACTGGATTGGTCTTCAAGTAATGATCTTCAGTAATGATAAACACCATCTGATGCAGTCAAATGCCTTTGTCCCTAACTTTTTCCTGGACCGCCCTTTTGGGTTTTCAATCCACCGGGACGCTCTTTTTTGCCTAAGCCGCCCTTTCGGGTTTTCAACTTAGCGAGCTCTATTTTTTATTTTTATCCCTAACTTTTGCCTGGATCTCCTTCATAGGTTGTGATCCACCGGGATACCCATTTTTGCATAGGTCTCCATTTCTGGTTTTCGACCTATCGGGCTTTATTTAGGCATAATATTTTTTGACTGCATCAGAATTCACCGGGTGTTTCAGTTGTTCACCATCCATAGTTGTGAGGATTAGGGAACCTCCGGAGAATGCCACTCTCACAACATATGGGCCTTCATAGTTAGGACTCCATTTCCCACGCATGTCTTTGTGGACTGGCAGGATTTTCTTGAGTACCAAATCTCCTTCTTTGAATTCTCGGAGATGAACTTTCTTGTCAAAAGCTCTCTTGATGCGCTTCTGGTACAACTGGCCGTGGCACATGGCGGTCATTCTCTTCTCATCAATGAGGTTCAGTTGGTTATACCTGCTCTGGACCCACTCAGCTTATTCCAGTTTGGTTTCCATCAAGATCCTCAAAGATGGTATCTCTACTTCGATAGGGAGAACTGCATCCATCCCATACACCAAAGAGAAAGGGGTTGCCCCTGTTGAAGTGCGAACTGATGTTCTGTATCCGTGTAGGGCATACGGTAACATCTCGTGCCAATCTTTGTAAGTCTTCACCATCTTCTGCAAGATCTTCTTGATGTTCTTGTTCGCAGCTTCAACAGCTCCGTTCATCTTCGGACGGTAAGGGGAAGAGTTATGATGTTCAATCTTGAATGTGTCACACAACTCCTTCATTGTCTTGTTGTTCAAATTAGTCCCATTATCTATGATGATTCGGCTTGGGATCCCATAGCGGCAGATAATTTGGTTCTTGATGAAACGGGCGACTACTTGCTTTGTCACATTGGTGTAGGAAGCTGCTTCTACCCATTTGGTGAAGTAGTCGATTGCAACCAAGATGAACCGATGACCATTGGAAGCTTTAGGCTCAATTGCCCCTATCATGTCAATGCCCCACATTGAGAAAGGCCAAGGTGATGACAGCACATTCAAAAGGGTTGGAGGTACGTGCACCTTGTCGGCATAAATCTGGCATTTATGACACTTCCTGGCGTATTTGAAACAATCTGATTCCATGGTCAACCAGAAATATCCAGCTCTCAAAATCTTCCTGGACATGGCATGTCCATTGGCATGTGTTCCAAATGATCCTTCATGAATTTCCCTGATTAATAAGTCTGCTTCGCGCTTGTCCACACATCTGAGCAGAACCATATCGTGATTTCTCTTGTAAAGCACATTGTTGCTGAGGATAAACTTGGACGCCAATTTTCTCAGAGTCTTCTTATCCAGAGTTGTTGCATCAGCTGGGTACTCCTGATTTTGCAAATAGTTCTTGATGTCGTAGAACCACGGTTTCTCATCAGTCTCTTCTTCGACCAGTAGACAGTAGGCTGGTGAGGTTTTTCGCTCGATTGTAATGAGGGGAGCTTCATTAAGAAATCTGACTTGAAACATAGAGGCCAACATAGCCAAAGCGCCTGCAATTTGATTCTCCGCCCTTGGAACATGATGAAAAGTGACTTCGTCAAAGTATTTAATTAACTCCACAATGTGGGCCCGATAAGGGATCAACTTCTCGTCACGGGTCTCCCATTCACCTTTGACTTGGTAGATTACTAAGGCTGAGTCTCCATACACTTCAAGGATCTTGATTCTGGTATCGATTGCAACTTCGATACCTAAAACACATGCTTCATACTCAGCAATGTTGTTTGTACATTCAAAGCACAATCTAGCCGTGAAAGGAGTGTAACCACCATCAGGGTTCATCAAGACAGCTCCCACACCATGCCCCATGTAATTAGAGGAACCATCAAACTTCATCTTCCAACGAGAACCTGGCTCGGGACCTTCATCTGGACCTGGAACTTCGTAGTCCTTTATCAACATAATGTCCTCATCCGGGAAATCGAACTTCAGAGGTTCATAATCTTTGACAGGATGATCAGCAAGGTATTCAGACAGAACACTGCCTTTAATAGACTTCTGGGTTACATACTGGATGTCATATTCGGATAACAACATGTGCCAACGGGCGAGTCTTCCAGTCAAAGCAGGCTTCTCAAAGATGTACTTTATCGGATCCATCTTCGAGATCAACAAAGTGGTGTGACAAATCATATACTGCCTGAGACGTTTGGCCGCCCACGCCAGAGCACAACAAGTCTTCTCTAAAAGCGAATATCTTCTTTCACAGTCTGTGAACTTCTTGCTTAAGTAATAAATGGCGTGCTCCTTACGACCGGTTTCATCTTGTTGGCCTAATACGCAACCCATAGATCCCTCAAGCACAGTCAGGTACATGAAGAGAGGTTTCCCTGGAGTAGGTGGGATTAAGATAGGAGGTTCTCGCAGATAAACCTTGATCTTCTCAAAAGCCAATTGACAATCAGGACTCCACTCAATTGCTTGATTCTTCCGGAGCAACTTGAATAAAGGTTCACAGGTAGCGGTCATATTGGAGATAAATCTAGAGATGTAGTTCAGTCTTCCAAGGAAACCTCTGACTTGCTTTTCTGTTTTTGGAGCTGGCATCTCTTGAATTGATCTGACCTTATCCGGATCTACTTCAATTCCTTGCTGACTAACAATAAAACCAAGTAACTTTCCTGATCGGACACCAAAGGTACACTTAGCTGGATTCAGACGCAGTTGGAACTTTCGGAGACGCTCAAATAACTTCAGGAGATGATTCAAATGATCCTCCTCACTCTGTGATTTGGCAATCATATCATCCACATAAACTTCTATTTCCTTATGCATCATATCATGGAAGAGGGTGACCATTGCCCTCTAATAGGTGGCTCCTGCATTTCTAAGACCGAATGGCATGACTTTGTAACAATACGTGCCCCATGGTGTGATAAAAGTAGTTTTTTCCATATCATCAGGATCCATCTTGATCTGGTTATATCCCGAAAATCCATCCATGAAGGAGAAAACAACAAACTTAGCAGTGTTGTCAACCAATGTATCAATGTGCGGAAGAGGGAAATCGTCTTTGGGACTGGCTTTGTTCAAATCTCTATAGTCCACGCACATTCTAACCTTGCCATCCTTCTTGGGGACTGGCACAATGTTAGCTACCCACTCAGGGTATTTTGCAACTGCGAGGAATCCAGCATCAAACTGTCTTTTGACCTCTTCTCGAATCTTCAGAGCCATGTCTGGTCTTGTTCTTCGGAGCTTTTGCTTTATTGGAGGACAATCTGGTCGAAGCGGCAACTTATGAACAACTATGTCTGTGTCCAAACCGGGCATATCCTGGTACGACCATGCAAACACATCCACATACTCTTTGAGAAGCTTGACCAATATTTCTCTGACGTCTGCCCCAAGTGTTGTACCAATCTTGACTTCCTTCTTATCTTCATCGGCGCCAAGGTTGATGGTCTCAACCTGCTCTTTATGTGGCTGAAGATCTGCGTGCTCATTCTCAACCAATCTTGCCAGTTCTTCGGGAATGTCACAATCTTCCTCACTTTCATCTTCCGCTTGGTAGATGGGCGAATCAAAGTTAGGAGATAATATAGAGTCATTGGATTCAACAGGGTTTTCGTTTATTCTGCATATGGGAATGATTTGCTTTTATTAAAAGTGAAAATAGAGGGATGCAAAAAAACTTTTTATTAGTTTTGAAAGATTGCCATTTTCTTTTAAAAGTGAAAAGCGAAAAACAGCAAATAAAAACAAAGTAAGAATTTAACAAAATGCCTTCATTGATTGATTAACTTGAAAAATGAGAAGGGGCCCTAAAAAATGATCCCATAGCCTTGGGCAGAGCTAGGGAACTTTGAAAACACTTAAGGAAAACAAATAAATTACTTTGACAATGGAAAAAATTCTGGGATCTCAACTGCCTCCCAATTGCCCAAAGCTGCTTCACACTGATAAACCAAATGATCCACATCTTCATCTTCAGCATCCCCATTAATTGCATTGATCTGATAGCCGGCGCTGGAAAACACTTCTTGAATGGTCTTTGGACGTCCTTTGACGGAGGTTGACGCTCCTTCCTTCACATGAGTTGGTTTGTAACCTAACCCGTAGCGATCTAGCTTCTGTTTGACTTCAATGACATCACCCCAACCTTCATGGCTTCCTTCTTCAATTGTGGAAATGGTACTCTTCAATGATGCAAAATATGGAATACCTTTCCCCTTTGACTCTTCTACTTTCATAAGGACAACATTGGCTATCTCTAGAGCTTGGAAAGCAGTTTCCAAAGCATCTTCATCAGCCTTAATGTAACTAAAAGAAGAAAGGTTGCTGACCATGGGATCTTCTTCCCCAGACACAGTTACCAGCTTATTATCGACCACAAACTTCATCTTCTGGTGTAAAGTAGAGGTGACTGCCCCAGCAACATGGATCCAAGGTCTTCCCAGCAAACAACTATAATTAGGATTAATGTCCATGACCTGGAAAGTGATCTTGAATACCTGTGGTCCAATCAAGATTGACAAGTCAACTTCTCCAATAACAGTCCTCCTTGACCCATCAAAAGCTTTCACAATCAATGCACTGGGCCTCATTTCTGCCCCTTGATAAGATAACTTGGCAAGCGTTCTTTTCGGCAAAACATTCAATGAAGATCCTGTATCCACAAGAACTCTTGCTAAAGTATCCTCCTGACACTTTACAGATATGTGGAGAGCACGGTTATGGTCCAAACCATCCTTTGGAAGATCCTCCACACTGAAACTGAGATTGTTACACGCAGTGATATTGGCAATGACACCATCAAACTGATTCACAGTTATATCATGCGTAACATGAGCTTGAGCTAGTAATTTCTGGAGAGCACCCCGATGGGCCGGTGAATGCATAAGAAGTGATAAGATAGATATTTTGGAAGGTGTTTGATGTAGCTGATCAATAACCTTGTAATCACTCTTCTTAATGATTCTGAGAAACTCTGCATCCTCTTCTTCCAAGACCACTCCTTTATCCTGGTTGACAATAGTGGGAATTACTTCTTTAGGCGGAACTGTATTGGCTTACTGAGTATAAACACGACCACTGCGAGTTAAACGACCTGCACCTGCTATGTCGGCACTTGCCACTTTTGAACTCTCTTTCTGACTATCTTGTTCAAACTTCTGATGAATTCTCCCTGTATCATACTTCCACGGAACTGCTTTGGTACCTTCATAAAGGAAAGGGTTCCTCCTTTGCTCAATCCCTGATTCAGGTATATTGAAAATGGGTACCACAGGTTCTGGCATATTAAAGATAGGTTGAATCCTGGAGGACTCAGGCAGATTGAACATTGGCACCAAAGTAGAATCAGATTCAGGTAAGTTGAAAATGGGTTCAATCATTGCCACTTCATTCCTCTTCACACGACCACTCACTTGTAAAACACCCAGATTAATCAAACTTTGAACATCTTTCAAGACCAATTCACATCCCTTTGGATTATTCGCACAGGCTTCACAATTCTTATGACAGTTCTTCAGCATACCCACTTCTACTAACTTCGCATGGAAGTCTCTAAGCGGGGTCTTGATCTCTGTGGCGTTGAAAATCAAACCTTCATCAGACTCGTCAATAATGGAATTTATGGACCCATGCTTAGGTAAAGGATTATTCTTAACATTCGGACCAGTATCCCCAAATGACAAAATGTTCTTATCCATTAGATCCTTCACAGCATACCTCAAAGCAATACAATTTTCCAGATCGTGCCCCGGAGCACCTTCATGGAACAAACAATGGGCACTTGAGTTGTAACCTGGTGGGAGTGGATCTGGTGGAGGACCCAAAGGCCTTGGAGTAACCAAGCCTTTCTTCAGTAGTGAGGGATACAATTCAGTATAAGTCATAGGGATCCGAGGATGGGGAGGCCTTCCTCCTGGTCTTCTATTCTGAAAGCTAGAATTCGGATGAGGAGCTGGAGTCCTCTGCTGGTAGGTTGGAGCATTGAGCGCTCGTTGATAGCCTGAATTGTTGAGCATTGGTTGATAAGCTGGAATCACTGGAGCCACTTGCTGATACATCGGTACTGCTTGAGTTGGCCAATATATCGGGACTTGTGGACTGTATGACAGTTGAACTGCCGCCACATAAGGATGTTGAACCAATTGCGATGGGTAGACAAACTGGGGTTGAGCCAAAGGTGGAGGCCTCTGCCAAAGCGGTTTTCTCCTTTGACTTGTCATTATTGCGTTTGTCTCACCCTCTTTCTTCTTGTGGAAGTTACTGGTAAATTTCTTGACATTATTTCCACTACCATTGCTGGAACTGCCAGACGCACCACTCATCTTTCCACTTTTCAAACCAAGTTCTACCTTGATTCCCACGGCCACTAGATCAGAGAAACTAGCAGTTATGCTCCCCACCATTCTCTCATAGAATTCTGGTCGCACAGTGTCAACAAACCAATCAGCTAACTCCTTTTCAGACAACGGGGGATCTACCTGAGAAGCGATCCCTCTCCATCTCTGAGCATACTCTTTAAATGATTCAGAATCCTTCTGAGACATACTCAACAACTGCCTTCTATCGGGAGCAAGGTCCATATTGTATTTGTACTGCTGGATGAAAGCATCTATCAAGTCTTGAAAACTGCGAATCTTTGACTGGTCTAGCGTTAGATACCACTTGGAGGAGATTCCCTTCAGACTGTCCTGGAAACAGTGGATCATTAATTTGTCATTGTCCACCTGCGCAGCCATTCTTCGATAATACATCAAGAGGTGGTTCTTAGGACATGTCGCGCTCTTGTACATGTCAAAAGTGGGTATCTTGAACTTTGGAGGAATTACCAATCCAGACACCAGGCACATCTCTCTAGCAGCAGCCCCGAAGATCTGGTCGCCTTCGATTGCTCTTAACCTTTTCTCAATAGTCTCAAAATTCTCTTGCATCTTCTCTTGTTTCTCATTTCCATTCTCCGACATATCTGGCACGTCATACACCTGAGGGTCATTGAAGTATGGTTGGGCACGAGTGTGCATGATATCTGGTGTAAAATTAGCAACCACATGGTTCTCTTCATTAGTCACAGGAATAGCCTGCTAAGCAGCAAATCCTTGAGGGGGAGGTACAAAACTTTGGGAAGCGAAACCTTGGGAAGGAGGGAAGAAACCCAGAGCAGTATGTCCTTGAGAAGAAGGAATAAAACTTTGAGAAGTGAAACCTTGGGAAGGAGGGAAAAAACCCTGAGCAGTAAGTCCTTGAGAAGAAGGAATGAAACTTTGAGAAGAGAAACCTTGAGAAGGAGGGACAAAACCCTGAGCAGCAAGTCCTTGGGAAGGAGGGATAAAACTTTGGGAAGCGAAACCCTGAGGAGGAGGTACAAATCCATGAGGAAGCCCAAAAGGAGGCCAGGTCACAGGAGTAGTGACTGATGACGTAGGCTCAGTCGTTGCAGTGACAATCTCTGACACTACAGTCTGTTGGGTGTCTAATTTTGCTCGGATGACCTGCAGCATTTCCATCATCTGCCCCATATTTCCACGAAGATCAGAAAGCTCTTCATTAACTTTGTCCATTTCGGGGTCCCTATCAGCCATCTTCTTCTTGGCCTGGGCTCGGGTTGAATACTTGCGTGAGATCCTCAGTGTGACAGCTGGAAAGGAGTTGACGAGAATGAGTTTTGACAGAATGTAGATGCAGAGATGCAAACATGAGTAAAACAAATTAGTAAATGCCTCAAGGGACTTAAGGAGTTGTTGCAAAATGTCAAAATGGGTAAAGTTTCTTCATATTTCCCAAAACCAATGAACTGAAATCCATTCCAGGTAAAATTTATGAGGTTTGCAACAAAACTTCTTTGTTCCTTGAAGCATTTGCTAAAATGATGCATATGATGCTAAGATGCAAAGATGCAGGGATGTGAGGATGCAAGGTGCTGCAGGTAAATTTAGAACCTTCCTAACAGGTGGGCTGTAAGAGAGTTGTTCTACGTTTTACTACCCATAAGTCCCAATCCCAGGATAGTTTCTACGGCGATGGTTTAAGGAAACCCAAGGTCATAGACGTTTATCGTATTAACGCCCCGCCGCAGGCTAGCTGCATTGTGACGATAATAACGATAAGGTCTACCCTGAGTGGAGTTCTCATGCTAGGCGTGCAAGGAGCGAGTCCTTGGAGCCTAACATTACACAACTACCAATATTGAAACAGGTTCTAGGGGGTCCCAGAATCACAGCCCTTTCGTGAATCAGGTCACGCGACAGGCTAGCTGCGTTGCGACAAGATCTACGAAAAGTCTAACTATCTGGGGGAGCTTTCATGTTAGGCGTGCAAGGAGAGAGTCCTTGGAGACTAACACTAATAACATCCAATTCTAAACTTAGGTGTTCCCTCTGCTTTTTCCACCACTCAAAATTACTCGCAATGTGACCCCGAGAACCCACAAACAAATATAATGAGCAATAAAGTAAAGCGGTAAAGGAACAGATAAACAAACATAAATAATAAAACATAGAGAAGACAAGCAAAGACAAGATCAAACAAATAAGCACACAAAGCTAAGTTAGGCTCGACTCTCTCTAGCATGGAGCTAGTCCCCAGCAGAGTCGCCAACTGTCGTACCTTGAAAAATACGATCCTAAAAACAAAACAACAGAGCCGCCACCTAATTCTATTTATTCTACGAGAGAAAAGGGAGATATAGATACAACCTAAAGGAAGGATACGAAATGGTTTACGAAACCAAATTCTAAGTTCGGGAGTCGGTTACGCAAGGGGAAGGTATTAGCACCCCTCACGTCCGTTGTACTCAACGGGAACCTCTTAGCTAATTATGCGATTAAATGTTTGATCTTAAGTCTTGTCTTCTAAATGATTGTTAATATGTTTGTTAAAGTTTTAAATTATTATTATTACGGAGAAAAGATTAAAGTTTTTAAAGTTAAATTTTTTATTAGGGTGCTCGCGAAGGATTAAAATCCCCGTGCCTACGTATTCCCTTGTGCAATGGGAAAGTCAGAGCTTCGTAGTTCATGCTACTACGGTTTGCAATTTTTAATTGAACGATTGTTTGAAATGCATTCTACTGTTAAGCATTGGCTTATACTCATGGTGGAGGCTGAAGTGCTAGCTTGTTCGAGAGATAGAATGATTTAAACAATGTTCGTTTGAGAAAATGTTTGACTTTGTTAAGATGTTTTAAACGAAAGGGCGAATGAACACATCGCGTGGGGCTAGCCCATGTTGCGGTCCAATCCAGAACGTGCGGAATGCTAGACTCCGAAGCTCTGTCTTTCGATAATTAATTATAAAAAAAGATTTAAATTTGTTGGTATACGAATGATGATTGAACCATCGCGTGAGGCTAGCCCATTTGCAGTTCAATCCAGAACGTGCGGAATGCTAGACTCTGGAGCTCCTTCTTTCGTAATTTTTATTTAATTAAAGATTTGAATAATTGATATACGAATGGTGATTGAACCATCGCGTGAGGCTAGCCCATTTGCGGTTCAATCCAGAACGTGCAGAATGCTAGACTCCGGAGTTCCTTCTTTCGTAATTTAATTTATTAAAGATTTGAAAATTTTGATATACGAATGGTGATTGAACCATCGCGTGAGGCTAGCCCATTTGCGGTTCAATCCAGAACATGCGGAATGCTAGACTCCGGAGTTCCTTCTTTCGTAATTTAATTTATATGAATTGAATTATTTTTTAGATGTTTTAGAACCGATGCGATTAACAACGAAGGAGTGAACGAACAATACGCGTGGGGCTAGCCCAGTTGCAGTTCGTTCTAGAACGTGCGGAGTGCTAGACTTCGGAGCTCTATTCCTTGTTAAGTTGATTAGGCGCGTAAAAGTGCAGATGGCGGTCATAGGACCGACTTACGTGCGTGCGAAGTGTAGACGACAATATTTAAAAGTGTTTACTTGGTGTTGGACCAAGAAATTTTTATATTTGAAAAGGTTTAGTCTTAATGTGATTATATTTATTTTTACTTAGCATTTTATGGTCAAAATGCGATAAAGTGGATCATACAAGTATATCGTCATAAACCTTTAACCAAATAACAAGTAAGGATCAAAAGAATACCTCATACATTCACAGAAATGAACATGACACTCAAACACACCAATCACGAAAAGGATAATCAAACTTAATCCAAAGGTGAATTCTTATATGAAGATAATATAAATGTGTAAATCCTAATAGGTTTTATTTCTATATTTATTCTTGAAAAGATGATAAAAAGAAATTTATAAAAAGAAAAAAAATAGTAGTTATTGTAAAAAAAAGAAGCTTATAATTAGGAAATATGATGAGAAAATTTTATAAAAAAAAACAAAACTGGGTGGAGCATTGTTTAAGACCTCAGCGAGGCCCACCAGCATCAGTCCATGTTGATTGGGCTTGACCCGTTTGGATCACCTCTCACTCAAAAGTAATATCTAAAGAAATTTCAAAGACAAATTAGTCATTAATTTCAACCGCTTGGTCAACAATTCTAAACACTACTGGGGTTGACACGCTTTGATGATATTGAATATAGGGCGGTGGAAAAGAAACGATGAGCAATGAAAAAAGGACACGGGGAATCCAAGTCATTAAAATCCCTTTTTAAAAAAAAATGCATTAAATGAATAAGTAAAAAAACAAAAATTAAAACCTGAAGGAACATCAGGTATTACACGACATCAACATTCTCTATCCACTCTCGTTCTCGCCACCCTGTTACCTCAATACTCAATCCCCCTTCTTCTCCAAAGGGAACAAAAATGATGAACCAGCATCGCACCTCATCATCAACAAACAAACTCGAATCCAGAATTTTCTGACAACAATCAAATAATTCGTACCCTTTTTCCCAATTTATGAACCCTAGCCCCCAAATTAAAATCAACAACAAAACTATACAACAATGGAAATATACAGAATCATCATACACGCCTCACGCCATGGTTCGACATTTACTCAACACTTATCAGAAACGAGTGAGATTGAACAAAGAGTTGTTACCTTCCAAAAGTTACCGGAGTGAAGGAGTCCACAGGTAAAGGTTTCGTTCTCCTTTATAAGTCTCTGCCTCTTGTTTGCTTGCTGGTATTGTTGTTGATGATCGCTGTTACGGCCTTTTGAAACTTCTATAATTTAGGGTTTTTCGTCTCTTAATGCGGCTAGGGTTTTTGTATTCGGATGCGGCCCCCTTCTCTTTGAAACTTCCTTCCCTTTTTATAACTTGGAATTAGGGTTTGCGTCTTTGAAAAAAGAATGCTGAGAAAATGAAATTTGATACGTCTGTTGTGCCTTTCTGCGTCAAGAGAAAATCTTTACTATTTTCGTGAAATTTTGGTTCTGTATTTTCTGCTCTGCTTTGTTTGTTTGCACCTCGGTTACTGTGTCATTTGACTCACACTATTTTGGTCTGAAGTGAACCAACTCAGTTGAAAACTGAAGAAGAATAGCTTCCCGGTTTTTGTTTGGTTTATCAAAATTTTACCGCGGTCACTATTTTTACTGACTCAGTTCCCCCTTTCTTTTTTTTACAAGTGAAGGAAATGTTTTTTTTTTAGTTTCAAAACGCAAGCTAATGCTAAGGGAGTGCTTCAGACCCTGATCATACCATTCTTGTAAGTGATTTGGCTGCAGATATTGGTGATGACCATCTGAGGCATATCAGATTCTAAAGAGGTGAAGGCAACCCACACGAGGAGTTCAATGATGGTGTACGCACGAGTGACAACATACGTACTCGGAGCTTGCCCTTACTTCAAATTTAAGTGTCATACAAATTCTTCATTTTGCTTGAATTTCTTTCGAATTACCGCTCTTCTGGTATGAATCAAAGTAGCAATTTATTCAATCCTTGCTGTGTGATGTTCTCGCGACTTTAACAGAAATTCGACCTTGAAAACTTGGGCATGAACCTTTGTGTGGTTGTACTTTGATGCACTAATATCACTTATAATTGTATGAACATATTTGCTCATGCTTCCTTTTTATGTTTGCAGCGCCGCAGGGGATACATTAGTATAGAACCGTTTAACATGCCTACATTCTTCTTCTCAACAGTATTCAAATCGGTGATGGCATTACCGACAACTTCCTTTGACAGGTACAGAGTCATTCCAACACCTATGGACATGAGCATAATCCTTACATCTAAATAGTCCTTTAAACTTTATTTCTGGTAGCTCAGATTTCTTGTTACAGTGCCTTGTAATTAAACGTACAAAAATCGCAGCATGCGATACTAATTATCTTCCTGTGGTCTCTCCTTCTAGCATTCCATCCAGGATGAACAAAAGGACACTCAGTCCAGTCATGAAAGTATGCACAGGAGCATGGGCGAACCTTGAATGAAAACATGCGAAATTCATCTGTGGCATATATACTGTTTTTATATCAGGAAATGATGGATCAATTGGGTATTCCGTTGCTGCAGAAACTGGGATTGCATAAGCGGGAAGACGTCGAAAGAGGTTGCCATAGTTGTTGTTGTAGTTCTGTCAGAAACAGGGTCCTCATGTCTTGAGAAGCCATCACAAGATGCATTTCCCTTTGCTCCAGCCTTTTGAATAATGCTAGATCCAGGAACTGTCTTGGACTCTGCTTGTGGTACAACCGCTTCATGTCTAGTAGGTGAAGCCTGCTCCCTGATTGGTACACTATCAGTCCTACTAGGTTATGAACCAACATGATTTGATTCAAACACTTGAGCACTTTGAGAATGAGTCGAAAAATTCACCATCTCACTTCTCTTTAATCTGATATACTTTTGAAAATCAGCATAATCAGGAATCAATGGCTTCCCAGATTTAAGCAATACTCGTTCAACTGAAGGATCCCATTCAACCTTGTTGCTTTTAACAAGTACTCCAGGTAGATCTCTAAAGTTTTCTCCCTTCTTTTTTGGAACTTGGCAAACTCTGTCATAGTCGTCTTGGTTTAACTGGAGAGGACGGTGATCAAACAACAATCCACTTGGTGCACTTTGAGGAAACTGCCCTCCGGCATCCACCAAATCATAATATGCATGATGATACCAAGGAAATTTTCCAGAAGCAACACCAAGCAAGGGATGATTGTGTGGCATCTAGCAGTAGAAATATCTTCTCTCTCATAGGCAAATCAGACTTTTTCTTTGTATTTTCACAAGAATAGAAAAAAATTCGATATTAATCACCTGCTCCTGAATAGGCTTACCAGTATTGTTCATCACATTACTAGCAACGTGACAGCATAAATTTGAGTGTTTGATGTTTAATCTAAAACTCTTAATATGAAATCTTAGTTGTTCTGTATTTGAATACATGTGTTACAATGAGTTCAAACTAACCTCATCACAACTAATGAAAAAAAACTAAAGACATCAAAACATGGGAATTTGACTGAACACTTGAAAATAGGAATTTGGAATTGAGATAGAAGTGAAAATAACATTGGAAAAGAAATTATAACTTAAAATGAAATAGATGGTTGGAACTTGGAAATGAATTTTGAACTTGAAATTGGAATTGAATTTAAACTTATAATAAAAGAATTGGAATTGGATTTAATCTCATAATAAAAAAGAATTGAAATTTAGAAATAGAAATTGAAATTAACAAAAAATCAAAAATTAAAAAAAAAGCTTGAAAATAAAGTTTAGAATAATAAAAAAAAAAAAAAAAAAATATAAAATTTGAAAAATAAAATAGAATAAAATTCATAAATAAAGGCTTGATAATGAGAAAAATAAATAAAACCTGTTGCAAACAAAAGGTAAAGTGACTAACAAGCATCTCAGTATACTAATGACGGTATGACTGTATGAATAAAAGTTAGGGGTAAAATTTGGGGTGTGACAGGCACTACTTTGTCTCATGTGCTGATAGACTATGGTTCTTCACTGAATGTACTTCCCAAAGAGGTTCTGAACAAGCTTAGTCCTGAAGATGATGTGTTAAGACCAAGTAATATAGTGGTGAGGGCCTTTGATGGTTCAAGAAGAGTGGTGCATGGAGAAATAGATCTCCCAATCAAAGTAGGATCTCAAATCTTCAATTATACCTTCTATGTAATGGATATTCGTCCTGCGTACTCCTGTTTGCTTGGGCGCCCCTGGATCCATGGGGCAGGTGCTGTGACCTCCACTATACATCAGAAGTTGAGATATCCAGTAAAGAGAAAGATCGTCACTGTTTATGGAGAGGAAGAATATATGGTCAGTCATGTGAATACATTTAAGTATGTTGAAGTGGAAGGTGAATATGTTGAGACTCCTTGCCAGACATTTGAAGTAGTTCCTTGGGTCGTTCCTGCTACTGAAGCTCCTCCTGTTGTTAAAAGAGTTCTTGTGGTTACCAGAGTACCTCCTACAATAGCTTCCCTCAAAGATGCTAGAGCTGTGGTTGAAGAAGGTGGTTGTACTATTTGGGGTCAACTTCCCGACATTCCTTACAAGTCTGACAAGTTTGGTTTGGGTTTCACTGCAGAGTCCCAGAAGGCTTTTCGTCGTGCTCGTGCTGTTCGTATCACCAATCAAGGGATCATGAAAGATAAAATCAATGTTGTGGGTGATTGTATTGAAGACTACAACCTGGACGACTGGATTTTCCCTACTGTGGGTGATGGGCTCAACAATTGGAAGGCCGAAGACGTTATTCCTATCTCCTTTAGTCAGGAGTAAATACTATTTCTGTGTTGTTATTTTTAAGTTTGTAATTTTGAACAATTAAACTTTTAAGCCTTGTGTCTTACCCGAGGCACAATTGTATGATTGTTACGGGATGTCATTGCATTTGCATACTTCATTCAATAAAAATCAATGGACGTTTCGTTTTCGTAAATATTGTGCTCTTTGTCTTTTTTTTTATCAGCTATGTGTTCTAACACACACCCACATCACTAAAATGCAGATCCTCATCCACTATGGATCCTGTTGATAACAGTTCTACTATTGCTAATTATAATTTTGAGAATCCGATCTATCAAGCTGAAGATGGAAGGGAGGAAGATTGTGAAGTACCTGTAGAGCTTGCTAGGTTGTTACAACAAGAAGAGAAAGTTATACAGCCACATGAAGAGCCAATCGAAGTTGTGAATCTGGGAACTGAAGAAAACCGGAAAGAGGTTAAGATAGGGGCTGAATTAAAGGATGGTGTTAAGAGCAGATTAATTCATATGTTACGTAATTATGTGGAAATCTTTGCTTGGTCCTATGAAGATATGCCAGGGTTGGATACAGACATTGTGGTTCACCGTTTACCGGTAAAAGAATATTGTCGTCCAAAGAAGCAGAAGGTTCTTCGTATGCGTCCTGAAATGTCAGAGAAGATTAAGGAAGAAGTGATGAAATAGTTTGATGCAGGGTTCTTAGCTGTGACTTCTTATCCTCAATGGGTTGCAAATGTGGTACCAGTACCTAAGAAAGATGGTAAGGTACGTATGTGTGTAGATTACATGGATTTGAACAAGGCCATCCCTAAAGATGACTTTCCACTTCCTCATATTGATGTTCTGGTAGACAATACTGCTTAGCATAAAGTATTCTCTTTCATGGATGGCTTCTCTGGTTACAATCAAATCAAGATGGCACCTGAGGATATGGAGAAAACTACATTTGTTACACAGTGGGGCACTTTTTGTTATAAAGTGATGCCATTTGGTTTGAAGAATGCCGGGGCAACATATCAGCATGCTATGGTGGCTTTGTTTCACGATATGATTCATCATGAGATAGAGGTATATGTGGATGATATGATAGCCAGGTCCCAGAATGAAGAGCAACACCTTGATCATCTGTATAAGTTGTTTGAGAGGTTGAAGAAATACAAGTTGAGATTGAACCCAAACAAGTGTACTTTTGGAGTTAGGTCTGGTAAACTCCTGGGTTTCATTGTCAGTGGAAAAGGTATTGAAGTAGATCCTGCGAAAGTGAAAGCTATACAAGAGATGCCAGTTCCCCGTACTGAGAAGGAAGTTAATGGTTTCTTGGACGATTGAATTACATTGCAAGATTTATTTCCCAATTAACTGCTACCTGTGAGCCAATCTTCAAGTTATTGAAGAAGGATCAGGTAATGGAGTGGAATGACGAGTGCCAGACAGCCTTTGATGAAATTAAAAGATATCTCTTAGAACCTCCAATCTTGATGCCACCAGTTGATGGAAGACCCTTGATTATGTACTTAACAGTGTTAGACAACTCAATGGGGTGTGTATTGGGGCAACATGACGAGTCTGGTCGAAAAGAGCAGGCAATATACTACCTTAGCAAAAAGTTTACCGACTGTGAAACAAGATACTCACTGCTCGAGAAAACTTGCTGCGCTTTGGCATGGGCTGCTCGCCGACTAAGACAGTATATGTTGACTCATACTACCTTATTGATTTCGAAGATGGATCCAATCAAGTACATATTCGAGAAACCTGCTCTCTCCGGACGAATAGCAAGATGGCAAATGATCTTAACAGAATATGATATACAATACACTACTCAGAAGGCCATTAAGGGAAGTGTAGTAGCTGATCATTTGGCTCATCAAGCAGTGGATGATTATCAGTCAATGAGTTTTGAATTCCCTGATGAAGACATTATGATTATTACCAAAGAACCTGGAAAATATGACGGACCTGAACAAGGATCCCGATGGAATATGGTTTTTGATGGAGCTTCTAATACACTTGGTAATGGTGTTGGTGTTGTGATCATTTCCCCGGAAGGTTGTCATACCCCGATTACTACAAGACTTTGTTTCTATTGTACGAATAACATGGCCAAGTATGAGGCATGTATCCTGGGTATCAAAGCTGCCATTGATATGAAGATTCAGTTCCTGGACGTATATGGAGATTCAGCCCTGGTAGTAAGTCAGATCAAAGGAGATTGGGATACCAAGCATGAAAATCTTATTCCTTACAGAGAGCATGTGTTGTCTTTGATTCCACATTTTGAAGAGATTACCTTTGGACATATTCCACGAGGAGAGAATCAGTTGGCAGATGCATTAGCCACCATGGCATCTATGTTTGGGATTAGCTGGGATTTTGAAGCTCCCAAGATTACTATTGATAGATTTGAGAAGCATGCATACTGCAATGAGATTGATACTGAAGAAGCAGAGGGGAAGCCTTGGTTCTACGAAGTGAAAAGATATCTTGAAACTCAAGAGTTCCCTGAAGGGGCATCTGTCAAAGATAAGAAGTTTCTGAGGAGGTTTTCTGCTAAGTTTTTCTTGAGTAATGGAATTTTGTACAAGCGCAATCATGATTCGACTTTGCTTCGTTGTGTGGATAAGAAGGAAGCAACAGAAATTATGGAAGACATGCATGATGGGATTTTTGGCACCCACTCTAGTGGTCATGCCATGACAAAGAAAATATTGAGAGTAGGTTACTATTGGTCTACCATGGAAGCTGACTGCTATCAACATTCCAGAACATGTCACAAGTGTCAAATCTATGCTGATAAAGTACATATACCTCCATCACCATTGAATGTGTTGACTGCTCCTTGGCCTTTTACCATGTGGGGCATTGATATGATTGGTGAGATCAAGCCTACTGCTTCTAATGGGCATCGTTTCATCCTGGTTGCTATTGATTACATTACTAAGTGGGTGGAGGCAGCTTCATTTGCATCTATTACTAAGAATGTGGTGGCTCGTTTCATTAAGAATAATCTCATATGTAGGTATGGCATCCCTGAAAGGATCATCACAGATAATGGCTCTAATCTGAACAACACTATGATTACTAATCTCTGCATGCAGTTCAAGATTAAGCATCACAACTCTTCTCCGTATCGTCCGAAGATGAATGGGGGTAGTAGAAGCTGCTAATAAGAACATTAAAAAGATTCTATAGACGATGACTGTTACTTATAAAAATTGGCACGAGATGTTACCATTTGCTCTTCATGGTTATCGTACTACAGTACGCACTTCAACAAGGGCAACCCCATTCTCCTTAGTCTATGGTATGGAAGCAGTTCTGCCCATTGAAGTTCAGATACCCTCCTTAAGAATCATGAAGGATGCAGGCTTGGATGAAGATGAGTGGATTCAGACTCGACTTGACCAGATAAATTTGATTGATGAGAAAAGGCTGGCAGCTGTTTGTCATGGCCAGATGTACCAGAAACGGATGATCAAAGCTTTTAATAAGAAGGTTAAGCCAAAGGTATATCAGGCTGGTGATTTGGTAATCAAGCGTATCATACTACCACAGGGTGATCCTAGGGGCAAGTGGACTCCTACATATGAAGGACCGTTTGTGGTCAAAAGAGTATTTTCAGGAGGAGCCATGATGCTTACTACTATGGATGGTGAAGACTTCCCACAGCCCGTAAATGCAGACATAGTTAAAAAATACTACGCATAAAAAGAGACCCGCTAGGTTGACTGGCCTAGGTAAAAATAAGGGCATCCCGGCGAACCAAAAGGGTTCGGGCAAAAAATTAGGGATATATATATAAAAAATGTACACACGGTAAGTCGAAAACCTGAAAGGGCGGCTTGGGCAAAAAAGGGTATCCCGGTGGATTGAAAACCTGAAAGGGCAATCCATGCAAAAGTTAGGGATTAAAGCGTATGACTATGTCTCGTTTGGATCACTCATGTAACTTCAACTGATGGTACTACCTAATCAAGATTCGAACAGATAAAGATCAATCCAATCGTTTCCGTATCAACAGTAGAAGATGAGATACTTGAAGATAATGGCAATAGTAGAATTGAAACTCAATAGGATTATTTCTCACATAGCTGTTTTCTTTGTTTTGTAAAAATTTTACGACGAATTCCTCTTACTAGGATTTCTGTCTCCTTGTACAAACTTGCCTATGTATGGGTCACTTTGTAATATAAATAAAATTCCATCTTTGAATCCAGATTTACTTTTACCCTATTTACATAAGCGAAAACATCCATTGGTTGTGTTTGAATGTATGTATACTTTTGAATATGATTGATGTTTACCAGAAATGCATGAAATGCAGTAATAGTATTTACTAAGGACGAACGAGGATGGTAGTTCAATGAAGCTTCGCCGGTTCATCCCCACTACAAATCCCCAGTAGAGCAAATCTATCTTTATAGATACTTCGAGTTACATCTCCCCTTGAATTTATGTCCATCTCTTTTATCCTCAGTCGGGATACTCAGGAACTTATTCCTCCAATAGAAGTACGACGAACGAAGACGGGAAGATACAAATACTATACTATCAAACAAGACGGGAACGAGTTCCTCATATTCTTCAGCAACGAAGCGGGATTTATTTTCCCTAGCCAACAATTGTTATACAAAGATATCCAGACTCTTCAGGCTTCATGATGCATACATACATCATTTACATCATACCATAGCATATCCATAAATGCATAATACATTTACATAGATGCACCATGCCATGCATGCATACATATTGTTTAAACTAACCTTTTCTTTGCAGGATAGTTATATGCAGATAAAACAATATCAACAATCCACAACATGTCAGAAAAGATCTATACATTACTCAAGATGTCCTTGGATATTAGGCAAACGGTCTGTACAAAGATCCATTCCCTAGTCAAGGATATTTTCAGGAGATTTGATCCTGACACTCTATTTGTTCTTGGATAGTAGGCAAACGGTCTGTACAAAGATCCATTCCCTAGTCCAGGATATTTTTAGGAGATTTGATCCTGACACTCTATTTGTTATTGGATAATAGGCAAATGGTCTGTGAAAAGATCCATTCCCTAGTCCAGGATATTTTTAGAAGATTTGATCCTGACACTCTATTTGTTCTTGGATAGTAGGCAAACGGTCTGTACAAAGATCCATTCCCTAGTCCAGGATATTTTCAGGAGATTTGATCCTGACACTCTATTTGTTCTTGGATAGTAGGCAAACGGTCTGTACAAAGATCCATTCCCTAGTCCAGGATACTTTCAGAAGATTTAATCTATTTGGTCTTGAATAGTAGGCAAACGGTCTGTACAAAGATCCATTCCCTAGTTCAAGATATTTCCAGAAGAATTAATCCTAATATTCTTTTGTCCTTGGAGAGTAGGCAAACGGTCTATACGAAGATCTATTCCCTAATCCAGGATATTTCCAGAAGAGATAATCGTCACGAAGATTTATTTCTACTGGTCTATTCAAACCATGTTGCATAAACGATTCAGAGACGGCCTATACAAAGACCTAGTACTGATATCCAGTATCAACATCAAGATATTATCATCTCCTGATATTATGGATGACATCTATAAGCCCATCTCCAGTTCTTCCAAGTGGCATCTTCAAGCCCACTCAATCACATACAATTAATCATCAGCTTTACTTTACGCACCGGCGAGTGTAAATTTTTGGGCTTTTGTGTTCAATCCCCTTCAACCTTCCAGGTCACGAATGGTACATATACCAATCTAACCCCTCAGGTTTCAGAAAATTGAACAGGGGCAGCTGTTGCAACCCAAAATTTGCCCTCACCAAGACAGGACATTGTGTACCAAGAGGTTCACAAGGTTCACAAGACATCTCATGAGGTTCACAAGGTTCACAATTAGTCAGAAAGTTTGGCAATTCCCTCAGACAATGCATCCTCCTAAGCAAGGCATCCTAAACTAGGGTTTTGACTTCCATCAGGCTAAATGGACTTCCAAGACTTCAAGTGAGCTTCATAGCATCCTATATGTGTTCAAGAATCCCCATGTCAAGTTTCAAGACTTTCCCAAAAGATTTGCTCAGTCAGATGATCAGATAGGCTAAAATCAGTCAAAGTAGTTAAAAAGTCAAACTGAGGTCAACTGTGGTCAAACCAAAGTCAAACTTCATGATTTTTTTTGCCAACATCAAGTATATGAACTAAAATTCATCATTTTATCAAGGGTTGATCATGATTCAGCAAGGAGATTTCAGATCATCAAGAATCAGGAGTTTCTAAATTAGGGTTTTCACAGGAAAAGTCAACTGAACTTTGACAAGCCATAACTTTCACATGCTTCATCAAATATTTTCCATCCAAATCTCATTTTGAAGGAAATTGAATTCTCTACAACTTTGTGTCTCACAAGCCAAGCCCAAAAATGCCTCATTTGGAAGGTATGAGCCAAGACATTATAGGTCCTTTTAAAAGTCAACAAAAAGTCAACAACTTCCAAAGAGCATAACTTGAGAATGGTAAAAGATATGGACATGAGACCAAAGAGGTTGGTTATAGGACTCTCTAAGCTTTCTAAAATGTCCAATAACAACTTCATAGCATTAAAATTGAAGGATTTGTGCCCTTGCAAAGTTGAAATTTTTTTGGGAAGTTTATGAAGCAAATGAGGCCTTAAAACAAATTTTTGCTAAATGAGCCCACCAAATTGCCATCCAATCTTCATAACATCATCAAGCACGACCCAGCCCATGCATTTTCTGATTTTTTATATTTTATTTGGTATTTATTTGAATTTTATTCATTAAAATACAAATTAAATTAAAATAAAATATGAAAATCATATATTTGGAAGAGATTATGATTCTAGAAGGTCATAAACACCATTCAAGACTAATTATTCACATCCAAATTCGTGCTAGGCCAGGATAGTAAGAATATATTGGATTTTTTGACATTTTTGAATGAGAGATTTCTTCATAATCAAGCAATCAATTTTCATGATCCAAAGCCCATTCTTTTTGACCTAATTACATCCTTATATATACATGAGCACACTGCAAGCACAGAGGGACGAATTCTCAGCCTCCAAGCATAAGAACAAACTTCAAACTTTTCAAGAAAAACTCCAATTCGGTTTACAACTTAGAGGTGTTTTCAAAGCTTTTTGAAGGTGGCATTAGCTTGCTTGAGCATCACTGAACACAATTCAATCATCATAAGCATCTAAAACATCACATAATTGTCTAACCAAATCATGCTTTGTTCTTGAATTTGAATTTTTCGATTTCATATATTTGTTGGTTTTAAATAATATTTGATGACTGCTTGATGTTTGTGAAGGTGCTAGGAATGTTTCTGGGTTCTTAATTTGAAGAATCGTGACCTTAATCTCCAAACGCCATTCTTAGGGTTTTAGAAACTTGAAATCGGGAACCATAGACAGAGACGATTTCCCGTGAAATTGATAAGTTAATTGGACTCATAGGACTGTCATGAATTGATTTATGCTATTAGAATGAATTTATCTTGTATGCAATGTGTTTTTCAATTTGCAGGACCTGTAGCTACGAACATAATCCGTCACTACAAGTTCTAGTGACGGAAGAAGTGTCACTAAAACCTAAGTGGACGGCTGGAGCTTGAAGATGAAGCTGCGCGCCAAATTCCAATTTCAAATTCTAATATTATATTATATTTTATTGTTGTTATATATATTTCAGAAAAACAAGTTGGCTCAGTTGGTTGGACGAGCATGTGAATGGCTTTAGTACCTGGGTTCGAATCCCAGGTTTTGCGTTTTTTTTGTTTTATTTTTCATATTTACTAGTTTGTCTATTTAAGTATTGTTATTCATCCTGTGTTTGCTAGCATGCGCTAGCCCAGTGGCAGGGTTTTAGGCATGGTAAGGGGGAGGTCCTGGGATCAAAACCAGGCCTCCCCACCTCTCTTTTTACCACTTATTTCTTTTTCTTTATTTTTTATTAACTTGTTTTTCTAATTATTAATTTTATTTAAATATTGATTAAACCTTTATATTTTATATTAATCTTATAATATTTTTGATAAATCACTTTAATTAATTTAATAAACAATTTGGTATGTAAAATATTATTTTCTTCTAAGTTGTAAATAATTTATGCAAATATTATTTAATTTCAAAATTTAAAATCTAACCCTAATTTTATATATATATATAATTAAAACCCTAGTTTTTTTAAAACCCTAACCCTAATTTTTATTTAACTTTAATATTAAAACTTAATTAATTTTTCTAGTATATAGTTTAACAATTAATCATTTGTTCAATTAACTATTATATTGTTTATTATTACATTTATTCTATTTCTTTTAATTCTTTTTTCTTTAAAATTATTTATTTAACTTTAAAAAATATTTTCTTAAATCTTATATTCTCTATATTTGTTCTAACCTCTTTTTCTTATGATTATTATTGTTGCTAACCCTTTTTTTTTATTATCATTTATTTATTATATAGTTATTATTTAATTATTTATATTATAATGTAACTGCGAAAGCCTTGTAATAGTTGTAGTTTATTATCGTTTTATTTTTTATAATCATTCTTGCCATGGTTAGTAATTATAGGGAGTGATAATATGTTTGTAAAATTAAAATTAATTTAGAATGACTTACTTAATAAGATAAATATATGAATATGAACACTCACACACGTAAGTCGATCTTTGATCGCCATCCTACACTTTCTAAGGGTATTCCTCATGTTGCCTAACTATAAGGTCAAGTAAGGTGTCTTAAAGCAAAGTCCCTTCATTAATATCATCAAGTCCCTTTAAGATTATAAGATCAAGTCCCTTCGATGTTGCCTACGGTAAATGATCTTGTCCCTTCGAATAAAAGATGATAAGTCCCTTCGTATTGCTAAGACACCTTACAGTTGCCTAAACACAGATGTCCCTTCACATGTCCCTTAACACATCCAAGGTAATGACTACCTATTCCTTAATAATAGGGATAGTCTTACCATTGAAAGAACATAAGAACAGTAAAGACTTAATATAGGGTAAGTTCCTCTTAATTACTTTCTCACACATTTCAAAATACTTTTTTACATATCACTTTTCAAACAAATTTTCAAAAACAAGTCTTTGTATACATCCATACGAGGATCATTACAAAGTACTTAGAAAGTTTCTAATCACACACTACACCTTTCTCAAAACAATTCAAAGTGAGCTAAGTAACTAAGAGCCCATGGATTACCATGGATATAAAGGGTGCTAACACCTTCCCTTTGTATAACCTACCCCCCGAACTCAAAATCTTTTTAAGGTCTTTCCTGTTCTTTTATGTCCTTTCCTTTTGGATAAAATAAAAGTCGGTGGCGACTCTTGCTATCCGCAACATTTATAGAAAGTCAGTTCTCCCACCGTGTTACAAGTACAAGTAAGAATAAGAAGAGAAGAGATGCGATTTGGAGATGTGGGAATCACTTCCACACCTCTCACTTACCATAGCCCCTAAAAAGGTTAGCAACACAAGCATATAAGCAAAACAAAATGAAAAAAATGACATGCCAACAACATACAAACAGAAGTGAAGTCATACATACAAAAGCTCAATGAAAATGCAAGTCACAAGAAGGAGAAAAGAAGCATACAAGTCAATATGAGGCAACATGAATCACATGGCAAAGCAAAACAAATTTAAGAGGATGCAAAGCAAAATAAACAAAACATGAACTCAAGGCCCAAGACCAGAACCAAATCTAAGTTAAAGAAGTGCTTAAGAAGCAAGAGAGATGAAGAGAAGAGAAACACCAAGCTAAACAATCACATTATGGGGAGAAAGAGGCAAAGAAGTGAGGTGGATGCACATAAGAAAGGATGAACTTCAAAGGTAAACCAATTACAAAATTTCCAAAGCACAAACCCTAAACCAAGATCAGAGAGGTATCAATACCCTAAAGAGACCCCAAATAAGATGAAGAAGTTGGCACAAGTGCCCTTCTAAGCTAGAGAGAAGACTTATGATCAAAAAGAAGCAAAATGGGACAAGTTATGAACCAAAATTCAAATTAAATCAACAATGCACCCAAAAATTCCACAACTTTGGATAAGAGGTCTTCAATCATGGTATAACAACATGCCAAAAGGATAGGAAGAAATTCAGAAGCTATGCAAGTCAAATGAAGGCTCAAACAACAACTAGGGTTAAGAAACTTCCATCGTAAGTCAAGGACCAAAACCAAATGAACAAGTTCCTAAAAAATCAGAGCAAAAATCACACATGAAGTAAACTCTAATGAGAGTCTAGAGCAAAAAGAACCACTTAAAAATTCAAAATGAGGATCACTATGGAAAATGGACAAGACAGCATGCACAAAAAGGAATTAAAATGATTTATTAATTGAGGGAATTTATTTACACGTGTCAGCATGAAATAAATGGGAGATAAGAAAATATGAAAAATTAAAGAAAACTAAAATGAATATCCATGAATTATTTCAGAATTTTTGGACATTTAGAAGTATTTTAAAAAATTAGAAACCAAAATGAAATAAAAAAGAAATAAAAGAAAAGAAATAAAAATGAAAGAAGGCCAGGAGGGTGCGAAAAGAAAGAAATTCAGTTGAAATCAATTGGGCTCAAAGGCAAGGGGGGTGCGGACAGTGGTTTGAGCCCACTGGATCTGTGCAAGTACATAATATATAGGGTGGAAATTCAGAGAAAAATGCGGAAAAAACAGTGGCCTTAGGATCAAACAGACGCATCCTATCATTCAGTTCATTAAATGACGTGTCAAAACAATTGGTTCAGAGTGAAGGAGTACAATAATTAACATGTGGTGAGAAACATATGGAATAATCAGAAACAAATTATAAAAGAAATGGCACGTGAGGGAGAGAAGGCTCATTAAATGACGTGGAAGCATATCATGTGTTCAAATGAGAGGATCTGATGGTGAGGAGATCATCTTCTCCAATGCAAACCCTAAACGCAGCAACCCAGAATCCGGTGACCGGAGCTAGGGCTCCGGCACCGGAAAACGCATAACATGATCAAACAACAATAAAAATAAACCAAAATCTCCAGATCAAGTAAACAAACCACCATGAGTTCAAATATGATGATGAAATTCACAATAAATCAATGACCAGCCTGGATCGAAAGGAAACAGTTCTTACCATGAAATTTCAAATTCACACACAAAGCTCAATAAGGCACCAAATTCAAATCTAAAGCAAGTAGAATGATCAGCATAACCAGAGGATTACAATGCACATGCTTATTTTGATTTCTAGATCTGAGAATATTGGACTCACCTGAAGCTTGCAGACCTTGAAATAGCTTGTGATAAGCCAAGAAAATGCTGCCAATCCACTCCAAATGCACTCTAGTTTCAAAATAAATGCAACTAGAGTCTTGAGAATTGCTGGATCTGAGAGTTTGAAACCAACTGCCCTAAAATGGCAAGGTGATAAATCTTGAGAATTAGCTTGAACAATGGATGGATTTGTGATCCTGAGCTCTCAAGGATGAAGGATCTGTGATTTGTCTGTGAAGAGAGCAAGTGTGTGAAGAGATTCGAGAGAAATTGCAAACTGAGCCAAAACTTGAGTGTGATGAATTGAGTGAGAGCTGAACCTTTCTAAAACCCTAAATTGCTTTTGTATGAGGTCATGAAGAAATACTGAAAGAATGAGGCCTCTTGCACGTGGGAGGAGAGAGTGTGAGATATTTTGCAAAATTTGCAAGTTTGTTGTGATCTCATGAAAACCTCATGCATTGCCTTGCTTCTTGCCCATGTGCACTCCACATCTCACCCTTGATTTAAACCAAAAAGATTCTGACCATTGGATGAAAGTATCACACACTTCTCATGTTCATATATAAATTACACTTATGGAATAAAATTCTCATCATGCACGAATTTGGTGTATTTCTTGGAGCAAAATGACTTATTTTCATTGCATTGTAATATTGGAACACTATTTGATTCATACCAACACCCAAAAATAACTTTCAAGACTTTTTGCTTTGGTGCACAAATGAAAAATTAACTTTTGCCCTAGTTTTTATGGAATTTTCGAGGGGCCTATCTCCTTAACCATGAAGGCTATGAAAAAGTACTTGTACTTTTTGAAAATGGTAGGCCTTAATCTCCAACTTTCTATAACACGGTGGGAGAACTGACTTTAGTTATGTTGCGGATAGCAAGAGTCGCCACCGACTTTTATTTTATCCAAAAGGAAAGGGCATTAAAGAACAGGAAAGACCTTAATGATTTTTGGGTTCGGGGGGTAGGTTATGTAAAGGGAAGGTGTTAGCACCCTTTACATCCATGGTTATCCATGGGCTCTTAGTTACTTAGCTCACTTTAAAATGTTTTTGAGATGTGTAGTGTGTGATTAGAAATTTTTTTAAGTGTTTTATAATGATCCATGTACGGATATATATAAAACCTTTGTTTTGAAAATTGTTTGAAAAATGTTAAGTGTTTTGAAATGTTTTGAAGAGTGAGTGTCGCTCCCGGGATTTTCATCCTAGTACAAACGCGAAAGTGGCACAGAAAGGGTAGAGTCGCCAGCCAGACATTTTTATCCCGAATGAATGGGAAAGGTAATGTTGCACAAACCTGAGGAAGAAGGAAAGGACAAGGTCCTGCGAACCAAAGATCTGAGTTCGGGAGTCGGTTACGACCTGGGAAGGTATTAGCACCCCAGATCGTCCGTCGTACCCGACGGGATCCACGCTTGCTTGTTTTGTTTCAAAAGGTGAGAAATAAGAATGCTGCTGAATAAAACCGCTAACTGGAATGGAAATGAGAAATAAACTGGAATAAGAAAATGGAAAGGAAAGGGAAATGTAGGGAAAATAAAGAATGTGCTCGAACGGGCCCTACCCCGCTGCCTACGTACCTCATCGGGATAATGAGGATCAGAGTCGACGTAGTTCGCCTAACCTAGGCGGGAACTATTTGTTTGTGTTTTTTATAGTTGGAACTGCGTATGTCTATGCTCAGGTGTTGCAGGCTCGTCTGGTACGAGTGCGTTTACCGTCTTGCATGTGTGACAAGTCGTCGCGAGTTCGCGTTGTGAGTGAATGAGATGAGAAGAGAAGTTCCCGCAGGATAGTCGCTTGTTATTTGTTTTTTGTCTTTTATGAGTTTTGTATGAATTTGGCACAAGAAAGTGAATTCAAACTCTTTTCCATGGAATGTGTACTTGCTACTACATTGCTACTACATTCCAAGATGGAATAATAGAACAAGCACACCCAGCAAGGAGAATTTATCCAAGACTGGTTTCCTAGGGTTAAGGCTTAAGTTCACTAGCTTGTTGAACTTTATTAAGTGTTTTTGTTGCTTTTGTGAAGAAGTATCTTTTAAGTTTTTCTTTGTGAAACAACCCCTTGATGAGACTTGTGCATCATGATATACGAGCTTACACCACTCCAAGATGGAATGAATGCAAGTGCTTCATGGAATAAGGCTATACACAAAGGATCCTTTCATTTATTTGTTAAGTGTTTTTGGATTTTGTTTGAAGATGAGAAAGAATGACTCAAATTGCAAAAAGGACAAACTAAGGGGACTAAGACACAACCCTAATTTTATTTGTTTATTTACATGGGAGATCCTATGGTTAATGAGGTTTTCTAATCCTAATGAGAAAAAGGAAAAGAAGAAAAGAGAACTAGAAACTAACTTACTTCCTAAGGAAGTTAAGTTGTCTCTAAAGAAAGGGAAAGCCTAAAAGCAAAGCACAAGGTGCTAAGGAAAACACAATTAAAATGCGTAAGAGATAGGAATGAAGTAATGCTTACCTCAATCTTCCCCCCTACAAAACAAAATTTAGCATGACAATGCATATTGAAAGTAAAATCGAAGCATGAAAACGATTAAGTACCATAAACGTCCTAGAATGGAACTAGGGTTCAAAGATAAGACCTAAGTCTAAAGGTGAAGGTACCTAAAGGTTACATGACTTCTAAAGTCAGTAGCTACATGCTATAGGTCCCTAAGTATACTAGGATACCTCACAAGATCAAAATATGTCAAACTATGTACAAAAAGTTCACATAAATTCACCTAAATGCAAATTAGGGTTTATGGATGAAGTATGAATGCATATGGCTTACAAGCATGAATTAATACATGAAATGACCATCAAAGTAAGTAGTGAATGCTTATGAAGATGGATGAATGAATATACAAACATAGATGCAATGGATTAGGCATATGGAGCAATGAGAAGAAGATGTGAGAAGAAACGAACAAAAATCGCATAAGATCGCACATGATGCAAACTAAGGAAGAATGGCATGTGAATATGAATGAAATGATTATGGGTCAGTAGCATACAAGGTATGAGATGCAATTAGAATGCATGAGTAGGAATTAATGATTTTCACACAATTCAAGTTATTATTTAGAGGAGAAGAGCAACCCGTTTAAGTTAAACTAGTTCGCATAAGTATGCACTTTAAAGCACCAAGACAAACCAAATGAGTATGGTCCAAAAAGTGGCCTATAACTGGAATTAAGGACCTAAAAGTGACCTATAATTAACTCCTAAAAGTTACCAAAAAGTTCTTCAATCAAATGGCATGAATGCCTTCTTAACATTTAAGTTATGCAACAAATGAACACATGAATCAACCTAGGATCTAGGTGACATGGAAAAATAGCAAAAAGCCTTTAAAAATTATGAAATTAAATCCCTGGAATAATAAAGTCATTATCTCACATGGTCCAAAAGGATTCTACAAAATTATGCACCAAAGTGCCAAAACAATTCCTTGATTAGCAAGGTAACAAATCATGATCATCGAAAAACAACTCCACAAAGTGGATCAAAAAGGGCACTAGAAATTATGAAAAAAAAAGACTAATGAGCATCAAAATGTCACAAATTACAGTTATTAATAATATACAAAAAATAGGTTTCAAACCTATGGGGAAAAATTGTTTTTGGTACCTTATGTCAAAACACTCCTTTTTGGGACAGCTTATGATCTAAAATCCAAATTAATTATTAAAACCACCCAAATATGGAATAAAAAAATATGAAAAATTAATTAAGAGGATGAGGATCATTCATGAATTTTTCCAGAATTTTATCACACCTAAAACTATTTTTAATAATTGCGACGAAACGGGCAAAAAAGTGGATTTTAAGGGGAAGTGAAAGGAAGTGAATTCTACAATCCGTAACCTAATCCCTAAGCTCCGAAATCGACACATATAATCAAAAATCATAAATAAATGCAGTGCCTTAGGTAGTAGGACTCAATATGCACCTTAAGGTATATGATCCTAAGTCGCATACAACTAGAATGGTGCATTAAAGTGGAGAATCGAGATTACTTACTTGGTCGAAGTGCCGATTCTTTCACATAAAAGAAATCCAAAAAACTTCAAGCCAAGCCTTGTAATCTCCCATGAGCAAAATAAATGCTCATCTTCCATAATTGCTTTGTGAAGATCCCCCATAATCGAAACAAAAACAACGGCACAAAATATCATTTGAATCCAAAGGTATCCCACAAATAAAGTGGAATACCAACCAAACGACCGTCGTTAAGATCTTTGCGAGAACCTTGCATGAACTCAACAAACGCATTAGAAACCAAAAAGAGGTGCAACCGGAAGTTGCACCCATGTCTCACAACTCAAAATCAAATAGAAAGATGAATGTACGAGTCATGGACATGCATTGAAATTTATGTTTCAAAACGGGGCAGCACTAATGCTCTAACATAAACGACATGCAAACTCAAACCGGAATCGAACAAATTTACATGCAATGAATGGCAAATGATCAACAAACATAAGTACAAGTCAAAACAAGATTAATGCATCAAAATTGCACCAAACCGAACTTAAAAAGCCTTAAAACGAAAAAACGCGTCAAAAATCACCGACTCGGAATTGAACGAAAATTGCATGGTAACTTGCAAATGTGCCAACGGATTCAAATATGCAATCGGATTTTGAAAATTCCGCCCGGAAGTGGTACTTTTTGGCCGATTTTATCGGCTGGCAGTAGTGAAATAGCCGAAAAAAATTGTCCAAAATCGACTAAAAAGTTTACCAATGGCTCCGGAATAATCAACAAAGTCAATTTACACTATTCACATTCGCGAAAACGCGCTACGGTTAGGAAGTTATGACCAAAACGCACTTATCGACACGCGACACATGGACAACATCAACGATTAAGCTTCAACCTATCCTATTCCGAATTTACACAATGAAACAAGCATGAATTCAAAAGTCAAGCACTTCAATCAATATCAAGTCATAATAATTAGCTCTCTTAGGAATTTTGTCAAACACCTAACATTCACCGATTATTTTATGTCAACTTTACCAAGCCTTTTCAATCATGCACCACAACAATTATTAGGATAAATTAATCAAGAATCAATCAATAATAAAATTATGAATCAATGCACATAATCTCCACAAGATTAATTCAACTTCAAAATTCAATTCAAGAAATAATTCAACAATTATTCATGAATTAAAGTTTAAGAAGCTTACCGAATGAAGAATCGACGAAGAAATTGCGAATCCGAAGGAAGTGAGACGCGATCATGAACGTAGGAGAGGCCGCGCGGCTGCCGGTGGCGGAAGATGGTGGTCTTACGGTGGTGAAGTTGACCGGAGGTGGTGGTTCGTGGCGGCTCGGCTACCGGAAGCTTGATCGGAATTGTTGTGTTCTTGAGTTCTTGATGAAGTTGTTGTTGTGTTCTTGAGAAAGAATTGAGAGAATGAACTTTGATCCTTTAGAGAGAGTTTGTGAGAGTTTTTTGGTGTTTGTAAATTATGATTGAAGTTATGAGGCAAATTGTGGGTCAAAAGAATATATAGTGGAGTATAAAATGAAAGGCAAAAGGTAGAATTTCGGCTTAAGTGAAAATAACAATATCTTCGGCAAGAAATTTCGACTCTGAGCCTTCCACAACATTGTCCACCTTTGAATCACGGTTGCAACACAAAAAGAACGAACGTCATACGATCAAAATCAAGTGCGATTGATACGTTTAAGCTGCAAGACGTCACTGAATAAGTTGTTTTTCGGCTTATTTGGTGTCCGCTACTCGAAAATGTGACGAGACCAACCTCTTCGGAGCATAATCTCGACTCGACTTTGTCAACAAAGTTGTAGATCTATGAGTCAGTGACCTGTTGTTAAAATCTAAGCTCAACCGGACAAACGACGAGGGAGATATGAATTTTCTCGTGAAACCACTTTCAGCATTTTTCTTCGGTTCAGCACTTCAGTTTTGTGAAATAAACCAAAACGACAACTTTGGAGCACTGTTCGAACTCACGTTTGTCTTTGAACTTGAAGAGGATAAAATTTGTGAACCAACGCTTCAAGAACGGGTGAAATCCGATGAAAATTGACCGAGTTATGAATTTTACAAAATCTGACAGACAGTGCACTATATCAAAGAACCTTACTAGTAATTCGCATTTTCGAGATCCTTCCGCTCGGATCTAACCCAAACTGAATTCAAATAATGAAGATAATATCTAAACGGAATTTTAGGCACCTAAAAGACATCAATTCAATGAACGATCCAAGAGTTATGAATTTTTTAGTGTTCAAAAATCACCGGTTCAACACTGTTTTTCGCTATGTCGACTCTAAAGACTCGCACATTCTGAGATCTTCTTCAAAGAATTAGTTCTCGGTCAAAACCCAAAAGTTGGAAAGGATATCAATACGGAACTTTTGGCATATGAATCTCTCAGACATGTTGACCCAATCAGAAGTTACGAACTCTCGAATACCGCTAGCACAGTTAATCGACGAAACCGAAATTTCAGAAACAAATAAATCCCGCCATTTTTCTTGATGAATTGGCCTCCGAGCCGAACACAAAAGTTGTAGAGAATACCGAAACGGTCTAAACTATAGAGTTTCAAGCAAAAATGAGTTTCCGAGCATAAGTTACAACTTTTGCAAACTGCACCATAAAACTGATGTTTTGCTTAAACTCCTCTGAATCAACCGAGAACTTTTGGCTTCTTCTGAGATTCTTGTGCACGTGCCGCATGAAGAAATAAAGGTCAGTCGCAACCTGTGAAAACTCAAATGGAGATGTATATTCATGTATGTTTATGATGCAATTTTGATCTAAATGCAATGCAATGTATGAAAGGATATGCTAAATGGCATGAAAATGAGAGGGCAAATTTTGAGGTATTACAGTGAGCAAGTACTTAAGTGGAACCTACCCTAAGTTAAGTCTTTTCTGTTCTTAAATATCCTTTAAATGGTAAGATTATCCCTATTATTAAGGAATAGGTAGTCATTACCTTGGATGTATGAGGGACAAGTGAAGGGACAACTGATATTTAGGCAACTGCAAGGTGTATAAGCAATTCGAAGGGACTTATCATCTTTATTCGAAAGGGACAAGATCATTACGAAGGCAACCATGAAGGGCCTTGATCTTTTTATCTGTTAAGGGACTAGATGATATGAGATGAGGGACTTTGCTTTACACCTTACTTGACCTTTTGTTTAGGCAACTTGAGAGGTGACCCTTAAGAAGTGAGATGCCGATCAAAGATCGACTTACGTGTGTGAGTGTACAAGTTCAAGTATTTATGTTATAAATTAGTGATCTAACTCCAATTTTAAATACAAACATATCTTGCACTCCCTATTTTACTAACCATAGCAATTAAAAATAAATAATAAAAATTACTACAACTATTACATAATGGATACAATTACATTATAATAATTAAAATAATTAAAATAAATAATTAAATAAATAAATAATTAAATGGGTTAGTAATAATAATAATAAATAAATAATCACATAATTGATAAACAAATAAAGAAGTTAGTAATAATAAACAAAATAAATACAAGAGGAAGAAATTAGCATAATAATATAAAGAAGTTCAATTTTTAAATAAATAATTATTTTTTAGATTTTTAATAAAAAGAAAATAAATAATGAATATTATATACTAATATGATTAATAGTCTAATTATTAAATTTTATATACATATTATGAAAATATCTAATTATAATTAAATAAGCATATAAAGAAAATAAATTACATTCATAAAAATAAAATTAGGTTTTTTTATTTTTATTATTTAGAAAAATAGAGTAGGGTTTACTACTTAATTAAATTATTTAAATTATAAAACTATATATAATATGAACAAATTATAAAATTAAAATAAACAAATAAATTAATTATTCACAAGGTAATTAGGGTTCATAAGGAAAATTAGGGTTCATAAGGAAAATTAGGTTTTATATGAAAATATTAGGGTTTATGAATTAATCTAAATACAATTAATTTATTTATACAAATCAAATGATATTAATAATATATATAGTAAAATAAATATTAAATAGTTCTAAGAATAAAGTTTGAATTTTTTCAGAAAATATAAACTCTTTGAATTATTCACAAGAAAATAATATAAGCATTATTTTAACATTTATCCATTTATTAAATTAATTAAATATATAAACAAAAATAAAAAAATAAGAAAAATGAGAAAAAAGACTTACTTGGGGCTGGGATTCGAACCCAGGCCCTAGGCTTTGTATTCTCAAGACCAGCAAGACAACCACTGGGACAAGCCAAGCGCAGGTGATATGGAATGAACACCAATGAGTTTTGTTTCTTCACCTATAAAAAATCATAAAAAATACAAAACACTGCAAAATGGCCTGGGGGGGAATCGAACCCAAGACCATTCATTCATTAACAAACGCGCACACCATCTGAGCTAGCACCTCATTCTGATATAATATTAACAACATATAATAAAATATTATAACAAATTTTAAATATGAATTTTGGCGCCACTGGTCTTCATCTTCAACCTTGGTTCCTGCGAATTCAGCTGCGAAATCTCCTACCATATTTCCTGCGAATTTCCATTGGCAGCAAACCCTACGAAACTCAATGATCAACAAAACCACAAAATTTCATAAAATTAAATCCATAAACATAATCCAGAGGTCCATTCGAATCAAGCCCTGGTCTTAGAATTCATTTATATTCCCTAAATCATGAAGCCCTAAACCTTGGCCGAAACCCTAACAATGGCTATTTACGATTCAGGTCATTATTCTTCAATCCAGTTATCCAGAAAGCTTGCTAAGATCATTACAAACACAAAACAATCATTAGAATCAATTGATAATACATAAAAGTATGGAATCGAAAAAGTCAATAAACTTGAGAAAGAATGATTCGGTTTATGCAATATGGCATGATTGTGATGCTTTTAAGGATTGGAATAGGTTCAGTGATGTCCAAGGAGTGTTTTGCAACCTTTAGAATGCCTTGAGAGAGCCTCTAACCAAGAATCCGAATTGAGAGTTTTTGATTAATTTTTGAAAATTTGAAACTTACTCTTGAGGCAGCAAAATCGTCCCTATGCATTGTGTTATGTTTGTGTATATGTAGTGAGTGAAATTAGGTCAAGAGAAGTGATTATTCTTTGGACTTTTTGGATCAAGGAGATTGAAAAAGATCATGCCTTAAAATTCAAATATTTTTTTGATATAACCTTGCTATTTTAAGACAATCACCATAATTCTCATATCAATTTGATCCAAGCCATATTTATGATTTTCTAGAAGCAATATCTCATTTAAATATTTGATTTATCTATTTTATTTTGATTTAAAATGATTTTAAATGAATAAAATCAAAATAAATAAAATAAAAATAATAAAAAATATGAATAAATGAGGGTTGGGTCGTGCATGATGTCATGTTAAAGTTTGGATCACAAAATTGCAAGCCCATTTGGAAGAAATTGGTTTTAAAGCCCTATTTGCTTCATAAACCTCCCAAACATTTCCCAACTTTTCAAGGGCACAAATCCTTCAATTTTAATGCTATGAGGGTGTTCTTGGACATTTTGGAAAGCTTAAAGAGTCCTCTAACCAGCCCCATTGGTTTCATGTCCATACCTTTTACCATTCTCAAGTTATGCTCTTTTGAAGTTGTTGACTTTTTGTTGACTTTTAAAACGACCTATAATGTCTTAGCTCATACCTTCCAAATGAAGCATTTTTGGGCTTGGCTTGTGAGACACAAAGTTGTAGAGAATTCAATTTCCTTCAAAATGAACTTTGTATGGAAAAAATTTGATGAAGCATGTGAAAGTTATGGCTGGTCAAAGTTCAGTTGACTTTTCTTGAGGAAACCCTAATTTAGAAACTCCTGATTCTTAATGATCTGAAATCTCCTTGATGAATCATGATCAACCCTTGATCAAATGATGAATTTTACTTCATATACTTGATGTTGGCAAAAAATCATGAAGTTTGACTTTGGTTTGACCACAGTTGACCTTAGTTTGACTTTTTAACTACTTTGACTGATTTTGACCTATCTGATCATCTGACTGAGCAAACCTTTGAGAAAAGCCTTGAAACTTGTCATGGGGATTCTTAAACACATATAAGATGTTATGAAGCTCACTTGAAGTCTTGGAAGTCCATTTAGCCTGATTAAAGTCAAAATCCTAGTTTAGGATGCACTGCTTAGGAGAATGCATTGTCTGAGGGAATTGTCACATCTTCTGACTAATTGTGAACTTTGTGAACCTTGTGAACCTCATAAGATGTCTTGTGAACCTTGTGAACCTCATAAGATGTCTTGTGGACCTCATAAAGTGTCTTGTGAACCTTGTGAACTTCATAAGATGTCTTGTGAACCTTGTGAACCTCATAAGATGTCTTGTGAATCTTGTGAACCTCATAAGATGTCTTGTGAATCTTGTGAACCTCATAAGATGTCTTGTGAACCTTGTGAACCTCTTAGTACACAAAGTCTTGTCTTGTGAGGGCAAATTTTGGGGTGCAACATCTGCCCCTGTTCAATTTTCTGAAACCTGAGGGGTTAGATTGGTATATGTGCCAGTCGTGACCTGGAAGGTTGAAGGGGATTGAACACAAAAGCCCAAAAATTTGCACTCACCAGTGCGTAGAGTAATACTGATGATTAGATGTATATGCTTGAGTGGGCTTGAAGATGCCACTTAGAAGAAAAGTTCTTCAAATATGCTTCTTGGAGAATAAGGTAGTCCAAAGTATGAAGATATAGCTTTTGGGAAGATAAACAACGTCCCAACATTACCTTTGGGAAGATAAACAACGGCCCAAGGTAACAATACGGCTTTTGAGAAGATAAACGACGTCTCAAGATAGCCCTCGGGAAGATAAACGACGTCCCAAGATAATGAGATAACCTTTGGGAAGATAAACAACGGCCCAAGGTAAGGGTATAACTTTTGGGAAGATAAACAACGGCCCAAAGTCATGATAGGGTACTTGGGAAGATAAACAACGGCCCAAGGTAAGGGTATAACTTTTGGGAAGATAAACAACGACCCAAAGTCATGATAGCTTTTAGGAGGATAAACAACGTCCCGAGGTATAAGTATAACTTTTGGGAAGATAAACAACGGCCCAAAGTCATGATAGCTTTTAGGAGGATAAACAACGTCCCGAGGTATAAGTCGTTGATATTGTTTTACCTGCATATAACTATCCTGCAAGGAAAATATTAGTTTATGCATTACGTATGCATGCATATTATGATGCACTTAAGTAATGTATTATGTACTTATGGATATGTATATTATGGTATGATGTAGATGATGTATGTATGAATCATGCAGCCTGAAGCGTTCGGGTATCTTCGTATAACAACTGCTGGCCAGGGAAAATAAATCCCGATTTGGTACTGAAGAATATGAGGAACTCGTCCCTGTCTTGTTTGATAATATAGTATTCATAAACCTCCCTTCTTCGTCCGATAGTAAGGTATCCATAACCTCCCGTCTTCGTTCGTCGTACTCCTATTGAAAGAATAAATTCTCGACTATCCGTCTGAGGATAAAAGAGATGGATATAAATTCCAGGGGAGATGTGACTCGAAGTATTTATGAAGATGGATTTGCCCTACTGGGGGATTTGTAGCTGTCTTGTGGGGATGAACCGGCGAAGCTTCGTTGAAGTCCTTCCCTCGTTCGCCCTTAGTAAATACTATTACTGCATTTTCATGCATTTCTGGTAAACATCAATCATATTAAGCATTTATGCATTTCTGGTAAACATCAATCATATTCAAAAGCATACATACATTCAAACATAACCAATGGACGTTTCGCTTATGTAAATAGGGTAAAAGTAAATATGGATTCAAAGATGGAATTTTATTTATATCACAAAGCGACCTATACATAGGTAAGTTTGTACAAGGAGACAGAAATCCTAGTAAGAGGAATTTGTCATAAAATTTTACAAAACAAAGAACATCAGCTATGTGGGAAATAATCCTATTGAGTTTCAATTCTACTATTGCCATTATCTTCGAGTATCTCATCTTCTGCTGTCGGGACAGAAATGATTGGATTGAGCTTTATCTGTTCGAGCTTGAGTAAGTAGCACAACTGATTGTAGTTTCATGGGTGATCCAAACGAGACATAGTCATACGCTTTAATCCCTAACTTTTGCCTGGATTGCCTTCTCAGGTTTTCAATCCACCGGGATACCCTTTTTTGCCCAAGCCTCCTTTTCAGGTTTTCGACTTGCCGGGTGTACATTTTTTATATATATCCCTAATTTTTGCCCGAACCCTTTTGGTTCGCCGGGATGCCCTTATTTTTGCCTAGGCCAGTCAACCTAGCGGGTCTCTTTTCATGCGTAGTATTTTTTAACTATGTCTGCGTTTACAGGCTGCGGGAAGTCTTCACCATCCATAGTAGTAAGTATCATGGCACCTCCTGAGAATACTGTTTTGACCACAAATGGTCCTTCATATGTTGGAGTCCACTTGCCCCTAGGATCACCCTGCGGTAATATGATACGCTTGATTACCAAGTCACCAGCCTGATATACCTTTGGCTTAACCTTCTTGTTGAAAGCCTTGATCATTCGTTTCTGGTACATCTGACCATGACAGACAGCTGCTAACCTCTTCTTATCAATCAAATTTATCTGGTCAAGTCGAGTCTGAATCCACTCATCTTCATCCAAGCCTGCATCCTTCATAATTCTTAAGAAGGGAATCTGAACTTCAATGGGCAGAACTGCTTCCATACCATAGACTAAGGAGAATGGGGTTGCCCCTGTTGAAGTGCGTATTGTAGTACGATAACCATGAAGAGCAAATGGTAATATCTCATGCCAATCCTTGTAAGTAACATTCATCTTCTGTAGAATCTTCTTGATGTTCTTATTAGCAGCTTCTACTGCCCCATTCATCTTTGGACGATATGGAGAAGAATTGTGATGCTTAATCTTGAACTGCGTGCAGATATCAGTAATCATAGTGTTGTTTAGATTAGAGCCATTGTCAGTAATAATCCTCTCAGGGATGCCATACCTACATATGAGATTATTATTAATGAATCGAGCCACCACATTCTTAGTAACAGATGCAAATGAAGCTGCCTCCACCCACTTCATAAAGTAATCAATAGCCACCAGGATGAAGCGATGCCCATTAGAAGCAGTAGGCTTGATCTCACCAATCATATCAATGCCCCACATGGCAAAAGGCCAAGGAGCAGTCAACACGTTCAATGGTGACGGAGGTATATGTACTTTATCAGCATAAATTTGACACTTGTGACAGGTTCTGGAATGTTGATAGCAGTCAGCTTCCATGGTAGACCAATAGTAACCTGCTCTCAATATCTTCTTTGCCATAGTATGACCACTAGAATGAGTACCAAAGATCCCATCATGCATGTCTTCCATAATCTCTGTTGCTTCCTTCTTATCCACACAACGAAGCAAGTTGAATCATGATTGCGCTTGTACAAAATGCCATTACTCAAAAAGAACTTAGCAGAAAACCTTCTCAGAAACTTCTTATCTTTGACAGATGCCCCTTCGGGGAACTCCTGGGCTTCAAGATATCTTTTCACTTCATAGAACCAAGGCTTCTCTTCTGCTTCTTCAGTGTCAATCTCATTGCAGTATGCAGGCTTTTCAAATCTATCAATAGTAATCTTGGGAGCCTCATCATCCCAGCTGATCTCAAACATGGATGCCATGGTGGCTAATGCATCTGCCAACTGATTCTCTCTTCGTAGAATATGTCCAAAAGTAATTTCTTTGAAATATGGGATCAAAGACAACACATGCTCTCTGTAAGGAATGAGATTATCATGCTTGGTATCCCAATCTCCTTTAATCTGACTTACTACCAGGGCTGAATCTCCATACACGTCTAGGAACTGAATCTTCATATCAATGGCAACTTTGATACCCAGGATACATGCCTCATACTCAGCCATGTTATTGGTACAATAGAAACAAAGTCTTGCAGTAATCAGGGTATGACAACCTTCAGGGGAACTAATCACAACACCAACACCATTACCAAGTGCATTAGAAGCTCCATCAAAGACCATAGTCCATCGGGATCCTTGTTCAGGTCCGTCATATTGTCCAGGTTCTTTGGTAATAATCATAATGTCTTCATTGGGGAACTCAAAACTCATTGACTGGTAATCATCCACTGCTTGATGAGCCAAATGATCAGCTACAACACTTCCTTTAATGGCCTTCTGAGTAGTATACTGTATATCATATTCTGTCAAGATCATTTGCCATTTTGCTATTCTTCCGGAGAGAGCAGGTTTCTCGAATATGTACTTGATCGGAACCATCTTTGAAATCAATAAGGTGGTATGAGTCAACATATATTGTCTTAGTCGGCAAGCAGCCCATGCCAAAGCGCAGCAAGTTTTCTCGAGCAGTGAGTATCTTGTTTCACAGTCGGTAAACTTTTTGCTAAGGTAGTATATCACCTGCTCTTTTCGACCAGACTCGTCATGTTGCCCCAACACACACCCCATTGAGTTGTCTAATACTGTTAAGTACATAATCAAGGGTCTTCCATCAACCGGTGGCATCAAAATTGGAGGTTCTAGAAGATATTTCTTGATTTCATCAAAGGCAGTCTGGCATTCATCATTCCATTCCATCACCTGATCTTTCTTCAACAACTTGAAGATTGGCTCACAGGTGGCAGTTAATTGGGAAATAAATCTTTCAATGTAATTCAATCGTCCCAAGAAACCTCTAACTTCCTTCTCAGTACGGGGAGCTGGCATCTCTTGTATAGCTTTTACTTTCGCAGGATCCACTTCAATACCTTTTCCACTAACAATGAAACCCAGGAGCTTACCAGATCTAACTCCAAAAGTACACTTGTTCGGGTTCAATCTCAACTTGTATTTCTTCAACCTCTCAAACAACTTATGCTGATGATCAAGATGTTGTTCTTCATTCTGGGACCTGGCTATCATATCATCCACATATACCTCTATCTCATGATGAATCATATCATGAAACAAAGCCACCACAGCACGCTGATATGTTTCCCCTGCATTCTTCAAACCAAATTGCATCACTTTATAACAAAAAGTGCCCCACTGTGTAACAAATGTTGTCTTCTCCATATCTTCAGGTTCCATCTTGATTTGATTGTAACCAGAGAAACCATCCATAAAAGAGAATACCTTATGCTGAGCAGTGTTGTCTACCAGAACATCAATATGTGGAAGTGGAAAGTCATCTTTGGGGATGGCCTTGTTCAAATCCCTGTAATCTACACACATACGTACCTTACCATCTTTCTTAGGTACTGGCACCACATTTGCAACCCACTGAGGATAAGAAGTCACAGCTAAAATCCCTGCATCAAATTGTTTCATTACTTCTGCCTTAATCTTCTCTGACATTTCAGGACGCATGCGACGAACCTTCTGCTTCTTTGGACGACAATCTTCTTTCACTGGTAAACGGTGAACCACAATGTCTGTATCCAACCCTGGAATATCTTCATAAGACCAAGCAAAGATCTCCACATAATCATGTAACATCTGAATCAATCTGCTCTTGACACTATCTTCTAATTCAGCCCCTATCTTGACTTCTTTCCTGTTTTCTTCAATTCCCAGATTCACAACTTCGATTGGCTCTTCATGTGGCTGTATAACTTTCTCTTCTTGTTGTAACAACCTAGCAAGCTCTACAGGTACTTCACAATCGTCCTCCTTTCCGTCTTCAGCTTGATAGATCGGATTCTCGAAATTATAATTGGCAATAGTAGAACTGTTATCAACAGGATCCAGAGTGGATGAGGATCTGCATTTTAGTGATGTGGGTGTGTGTAAGAACACATAGCTGATAAAACAAAACTAAAAGAAAAGAAAGACAAGGAACACAATATTTACGAAAATGAAACGTCCACTGATTTTTATTGAATGAAGTATGCAAATGAAATGACATCCCGAAACAAGCATATCGTTGTGCCCCGGGTAAGGCACAAGGCTTAAGAGTTTAATTGTTCAAAAATTACAAACTTTAAAAGTAACAACACAGTAATAGTATTTACTCCTGACTAAAGGAGATAGGAATAACATCTTCAACTTTCCAATTATTGAGCCCAGCACCCACAGTAGGAAAAATCCAAGCATCCAAGTTTTAGTCTTCATCATAGTCACCCACAACATTGATCTGATTCTTCATATTCCCCTGATTGGTGATACGAACAGCACGAGCACGACGAACAACCTTCTGGGATTCTGCAGTGAAACCCAAACCAAATTTGTCAGACTTGTAAGGAATATCAGGAAGCTGACCCCAAATAGTACAACCACCTTCATCCACCACAACTCTAGCATCTTTGAGGGAGGCCATTGTGGGAGGTACTCTGGTGACCACAGGAACTTTCTTGACAACAGGAGGAGCTTCATAATTATTAACAACCCAAGGAACTACTTCGAATGTCTGGCACGGAGTTTCAACATATTCACCTTCCACTTCAAGATATTTAAAGGTGTTCACATGGCTAACTATATATCCTTCCTCTCCGTAAACAGTGACAACTTTTCCTTCTACTGGATATCTCAGCTTCTGATGTAAAGTAGAAGTTACAGCACCTGCCCCATGGATCCAGGGACGCCCAAGCAAACAAGAATACGACGGACGAATATCCATTACATAAAAAGTAGCATTGAAGACCTGAGAACCTACTTTGATTGGGAGATCAATTTCTCCATGCACCACTCTTCTCGAGCCATCAAAAGCTTTCACCACTATATTACTGGGCTTCAACACAACATCTTCAGGACTAAGTTTATTCAGGACTTCTTTGGGCAACACATTCAGCGAGGAACCATTGTTTATTAGCACATGTGACAGGGTAGTGCCCCTGCATTCAATAGAGATATGTAGAGCCCTGTTATGATCCCTCTTGGCAGGAGTCAAATCAGCATCGGAGAAACCTAACCCATTATCATAGGTCAAGTGTGCAACACAATTTTCAAACTGATCTACAGAAATCTCATTTGGTACGTGAGCAGTCTTCAAAAATTTAATCAAGGCTTTGGCATGAGCCTCAGAACACAACAATAAAGACAACATAGAAATCTTGGAGGGAGTATGCCCCAATTGATCAACAATGTCATAATCACTCTTGCGAATGATCTTCAATACTTCTTCCATCTGCTTAGAAAGATCATCAGCAGCTGGCAAATCAGTTTGTATAGGTTCAATAACAGGACCTTTGCCCCGAGCATCAGCAGTAGAGGTAGTAGCTGGAGTAACTGTATTCTTGGAGGTGACTGGAGGAGAGAAAACTCTTCCACTTCGTGTGATCTTACTAGATCCAGCAATATTATCAACATCAAGGTTTTCATCAGCAACAGGCGTATCAGCTAAGGGTTCCTGCTTAACACCATGAATATAAACATCGGAGCCATAATGCCAAGGCACCGCCTTATCAGAAGTATATGGAATAGGACCCGGAGTGGTAATGATCATAGGAGCCACTCTAGCTTCAGCAACAATCTTCACAGGACCTTCAGCAGTAATCTTAATTGGACCCTTATGAGTGATTTTTACAGGTCTCTTAGAAGTAATCCTTACCGAAACTTTATCAACCATATCCACCTCTTCAACCTTCGCACCTTTAGTTATATGATCAACCATACTTTCCACAGAAAGTGGAGTCCTCTCAAACACTATGGTGTAATTATTCATGAGGCATTGAATTCCGTCCTTCAACCTCCAACAGCTATCCGACTTATAAGCACAATATAAACAATCTTCACGATAACCTGGAAAGAACCCAGCTTGTACCAACTTCTTCTTAATAACAGACAATGGTGTGGTTAAATCTGCAACTGAGGAAATATGTGAAACTTCATCAATGGCATTGACAGTCTTCTCATGATTTGGCATAGGAGCAGTAATCACATTTGGAGTACCCGGAGAGTCAAACTCAATTTCTCCAGCATCAATCATATCTTGAATTTTATTCTTCAATACCCAACAACTATTGGTATCATGTCCCTGACAATTTGAATGATATGCATATCGTGCATTAGGATTGTACCTGGGAGAGGTAACATTGGGATTCTGAGGAGGGTCCCTCAAAGTGATAAGTTCACCCTTCAACAAGTGTTGCAAGGCCTGGGCCAGTGACATGTTGATCTTAGTGAACTGCCTTCTAGGCCTCTGTTGATTGCCCTGGGGTGGCTCTGGTGTTGCAAGAGTTGGATTGGAGATATGAACTGCACTCACAGACTGATGCCTCCTACTACGATCAGGTTGACCATAAACAACATTTGACTCTTTCTTACCACTGGGAGGCTTCTTTGCAGTATTTGAAGAAGAAGCACCCACTTGGATCTTGCCACTCCTTATACCACTTTCTACGCGCTCTCCTGTCATTATCAACTCAGTGAAGCCAGATGATGAGCTTCCAATGAGATGACTGTAAAAAGGACCATTCAACGTACACATGAACATATCCATTAACTCCCAGTCAGTTAGAGGGGGTTGTACTCTTCCAACCAAGTCTCTCCACTTCTGGGCATACTCCTTGAAATTTTCTTTAGCACCCATGGACATGCTTTGTAGCTGCATGCTAGTAGGGGCTAGATCACCATTGTATTGATATTGCTTATAAAAGGCTTCAGCAAGATCATTCCAATCACGGATGTTGACACTCTCCAACTGATAGTACCATTCAAATTGAGCTCCAGATAAGCTCTCTTGGAAGAAATGGATCCACAACTTTTTATCAGCAGTATGGGGTTGGATTCTCCGGACATAAGACCTCAGATGCAGCTTGGGACAAGAGACACCATCATAAACTACGAAAGTAGGAACCTTGAAACCAATGGGTATGACCACCCCAGATATCAAACTCAGGTTCAAAATCCAGCCCAGAAGACTTTTGCAATTCCATAGCATCCATTCTATCCACCAGCATCTTGAACTTATCTTCATTAGGCTCATGATAGTAGTTAGCTTCAGAATCAGAGTCCCCCATTGTATTGTGGAGACTGCCTCCCTCTTTCTCAGACTCTTCAGACTCATAATCTTCAACTTGTTCTTTGGTCTTGACAGGACCTCTGAACCTTCTTCCCATGTTGATCAGGCCACCTGACCTTCTAGTCTTCTTAGTCTTCTTGGCTAGCAGTGTCTTCAATTCATCCTGCCCCTTGGACAAGTTCAGGATCAGCTCTTGGAACTGTGCATTTTGTGTCTGGAGATCTTTGACTGTTTGTTCAAGAGCCATTGCTGAAATAAACAGCGAGAAGATAAGAAACCTGTACATAAGAAACCTGTGATGCAATGATATGATGTATAGATGCGTATGCAATGTTTTCAAGGACCGCAAGATTTAAATTTGTTTAAACAATCAAGAAAGTAAACTTTTATTAGTAATAAATTTGTTTGCCCCTTGGGCTTACCAAATGAAATGAAATAAATACAAAAGATGGGGTTTTAAGGACAAATTGTAAACAACATCATTATCGTAGTGTTTGTCATTATTGTTGTCATACTGGCCATACCATTGAGAAATGCAAATTTAGAAGATTTCTAGTGCCTAAAGGCATTTATCAATGGAAGCCTAAAGACAACCATGTTACCACTTACCCACTTGGACCCAATAAAAATTGGGTACCTACCTCTCTCTTTTGATATTTTAGGATGAGTGTCTTGCATCCATGGAAAGAAGATGGTTTCTGGACAGCGGGTGTTCAAGGCACATGACGGGTGACATATCTCTTTTTATTGACTTCAAAGCAAAGAAGAAGGGGTATGTTACTTATGGAGACAATAACAAAGGAGCTATACTTGGTAAAGGTAGTGTAGGTAATCCCTCTACCACTACTATTTCTGATGTCCATCTTGTAGAGGGACTTAAACACAATTTGTTAAGTATAAGTCAACTATGCGACAAAGGTTATAAAGTTTCTTTCACAAAAACATGTTGCAAAATTGAACATACCGAACAAAATGTTGTGTTTAAGGGTGTAAGAGTAAACAACATATATATGCTTGATCTTTTGAGTGTATCCTTAACAAGCACTAAATGTCTAGTAGCCTTAAATGATGATTCATGGCTATGGCATAGACGCTTAGCGCATGTTAATTTCGATTTGCTTAATAAGGTTATATCCAAGGATCTAGTAGTAGGTCTTCCAAAAATAAAATTTTCAAAAGACCACCTATGTGATGCTTGCCAAATGGGGAAACAAACAATGGTCTCTTTTAAATCTAAAAATATAATTTCAACTTCAAGACCCCTTGAGCTTCTCCATATGGATCTCTTTGGACCATCTAGGACAAAGAGCTTAGGTGGAAACTATTATGGTTTCGTAATAGTAGATGACTACTCTAGATTCACTTGGACTATATTCCTTCATAGCAAAGATGAAACTTTTTCTGCTTTTAAAAGTTTTGCAAAGCTGTCCCAAAATAAAATGAATTCTAAAATAGTTACAATCCGAAGCGACCATGGAGGTGAATTTCAAAACCATCTCTTTGATAAGTTTTGTGACAAGTATGGCATTGAGCACAACTTTTCATATCCTCGAACTCCACAACAAAACGGTGTTGTGGAACGCAAAAATCGAGTTTTAGAGGAATTGGCAAGAATAATGCTCAATGAGGGTGGATTACCAAAATATTTTTGGGCTGATGCAATTAGCACAACTTGTTATGTTCTAAATAGGATTTTAATTCGTCCTATTTTGAATAAAACTCCTTATGAAATTTTAAAAGGTAGAAAGCCAAACTTGTCCCATCTTCATGTGTTCGGTTGTAAATGTTTTGTTTTGAATAACGGTAAAGAAAATCTTGGGAAGTTTGATGCCAAAGCTGATGAAGGTATTTTTCTTGGATACTCTCAATCAAGCAAAGCATATAGAGTGTATAATAGGCGTTTACTTTCTGTTGAAGAATCTGTCCATGTTTCTTTTGATGAGTCTTACCCAAAAATTGTCGGAAAAGGTATCTCTTTTGATGACGCAGGTGTATCTACAGAAGACATACTCAAAGAAGCTGTTTCGGAAATTGATCAATCTAAAGCGGTTGCTATTGAGAAGGAGGAAGATACTTGTCATGAAAAAGATAAAGAGGAAGGAACATCTGAAGTGAAGGACCTTCCACCAACTTGGAAATCCTCTAAAGACCACCCTATAGACAATATATTGGGAGATATTTCAAAGGGAGTGTTGACTCGTTCTAAGATAAGTAACTTTTGTTCTCACTTCGCTTTTGTATCACAAGTGGAACCTAAAAATGCTAAAGAGGCCTTGGTTGATGAATTTTGGCTAATGGCCATGCAAGAAGAGCTTAATCAATTTAAAAGAAATGACGTTTGGGAACTTGTCCCTCGTCCGCGAGATTATCACATCATAGGTACTAAATTGGTTTTAGGAATAAACTTGATGAAAGTGGAGTGATAACTAGAAACAAGGCACGCTTGGTAGCACAAGGGTATAACCAAGAGGAGGGCATAGATTATGAGGAGACTTATGCTTCGGTGGCTTGCCTTGAAGCTATACGTCTTTTGCTTGCCTATGCGTGTTCTATGAATTTCAAGCTTTACCAAATGGACGTAAAGAGTGTGTTTTTAAATGGTGTTATAAATGAAGAAGTATATGTTTCACAACCTCCCGGTTTTGAAAATTATGAATATCTAGATCATGTTTACAAATTAAAACGTGCTTTATATGGTCTTAAGCAAGCACCTCGTGTGTGGTACGAAAGACTAAGCAAATTTCTACTTGATCATGGATATTCTAGAGGTAAAGTGGATAATACACTCTTCATTAAACACAAAGGAAAGCACATTCTTTTAGTTCAAGTTTATGTAGACGATATAATTTTTGGTTCAACTAACATACACTTGGTCGAAGAATTTTCTAATGTTATGCAAGGTGAGTTTGAGATGAGTCTCATGGGGGAGTTGAACTACTTCTTAGGCCTCCAAATAAAGCAACTTGATGAAGGTACAACAGTATGTCAAACAAAATACTGCAGAGAGCTGCTCAAGCGTTTTGGAATGAATAATTCTAAATCAATTGATACTCTCATGCCTACTAACGAAAACTTGGACAAAGATGAACATGGTAAGTGTGTTGATGTCAAAAGGTATAGAGGTATGATTGGGTCTCTCTTGTATCTTACTGCTTCTAGACCGGACATCATGTTTAGTGTGTGTATGTGTGCAAGATATCAATCAAATCCTAAGGAATCTCACTTAAAATCAGTCAAGCGTATATTTAGGTATCTTAATGGAACACCTAAATATGGGCTTTGGTATTCCAAAGGAAGCGATTGCAGCTTAGTAGGTTATTCTGATTCTGATTTTGCTGGCTGCAAATCAGATAGGAAAAGCACTAGTGGCACATGTCATCTGTTTTCAAATTCTTTAGTAAGTTGGCATAGTAAAAAGCAAGTATCCGTAGCTTTGTCTACTGCAGAGGCTGAGTATGTTGCAGCCGGTAGCTGTTGTGCTCAAATTTTGTGGCTAAGACAACAACTACAAGATTTTGACATTGAACTTAAACGTATTCCAATTAAATGTGACAACACTAGTGCCATTAATCTCACTAAGAATCCTGTTTTACACTCACGCACCAAACATATTGAGATTAGACATCACTTCCTTCGCGATCATGTTGAAAAAGGAGATGTTGTTTTTGAGCATGTTGATACTAAAAATCAACTTTCTGACATTTTCACTAAACCTTTGGCAACTGAACCATTCTTCAACATTCGTCGCGAATTGGGGATTCTTGATCTCTCCGCATTGGTGTCTTAAGTTTGATTGATGTTGTTTCTATTTATCTCATCGTATTTGCTAAGTTCTGATTGTAGTCTTCACTCGTACCTCATGAGAATACTACGAAGGAGGTAATATTGTTCCACTCTTCACTTTGTTGATATTGAATGATCAATGTATGTTTGAGAAATGATTTCTTGTTTACATGAACTTCTTTTTCATATGAATGTTTGAACATTGATGTTTTTATTTGTAAAGTATTCTTAAGCATTTACACAATGTTGTCATTCATTCTGCAGCATAATGTTTGTTTTGCATATTCATTGGTGTGTCAATTCTTGCATATCCACTAAAATTTCAAATTTTCGTATTATGAATCGATCCCAACAATCTTGAATCGATTCATGTTGATTTTATTTTAATTTCTATCAAACCAGTTACAGTATGTATTGATTCATAGTTACTTGTATCGATCCATTGTCATCTGTATTTCAAAAATTCGCATTATGAATCGATCCCAACAATCTTGAATCGATTCATGGTGATTTTATTTTAATTTCTGTCCAAATGGTTACAGTATGTATTGATACATAATGGCTTGTATCGATACATAGCATTCTGACTTTTAAAATTTTTCGTGAAATGAATCGATACATACAATCATGAATCGATTCATCCTGTCATAAATTCAGTTTATTTTTTAATGAATCGACACATCAGCAACTGCCATGACATGTCTATCAGTTATAAAACTCCATTATGTCTCTCTCTCATCATCTCATTTGCATCATTTGCATCAAACCCTAACTGTCACAAAAACCCCTCTTCTCTCAAACCCTAATCTTATCACCATGCCTCCAATAGTTTTGATTCCAAGAGAAAAAGGAAAACGTAAAGGCAAGGAACCTGTTGGGTCTTCTCATCAGGCTCCTTCTATTCCTGAAATTCCTCCATCCGGGACTGCAATTCTTCATCCTGCCATTGTTGAAGAATTTGAAGATTCTTTTAAAATAAGGTTAGTTATGAAACCACATGTTTTCGATCCTAGTGATGTACGTACTCTCTGTTCAGAAGAAGTTGCGGATTTAATCGACGCACAAAGTCTTGGATCCTTTTTATCTGTTAAAGATGAGTATCATGAAGACTTTATTCGTGCTTTCTATGCTGGTGTGAAAACTGGAAAAGGCTACCTGTTCAAGTGTTCTATTGGAACCAGAACTTACCGTTTTGAGGCTGGTGACTGGTCCACAGTGTTCAGTCTGCCATCTCTGCTGCCTGAATTGCAGATGTGGCATGACCAGAATTTTGAACCACAGTTTAAGTTGAAGGAATATTGTGCATCCATTTCTAAATTGGAGAGACCTCTTGCTGATGATAAGCCTCTGACTTCAGGTATGATTAAAAGTGTTCCAAGAATTCTGCACTGGATCCTTTCACATATCTTGCGTCCTAGGTCCGGTGGGCATTCTTGATTGGACAAGCCGGATATCCATTTATTGTACATTTTTCAGAAGAAGATACCATTAAACTGGGCCAATTACTTTGTCAAGCGTATCTTTCTTACGCGGAACAGCTCCAAAAACATCACTCTTGCATATGCTGCCCAGATCATGCTGATTCTCAAGTTTCGGAAAGTGACTTTCCCTCCTGTGCCTCTCTTATCAGCCTCTAGTGTGCAAGAATTCAACAATGCCACACTCTCTCATATGGGTTATCGATGGGACATCGAGCGTCGCTGCTACTACTTCTTTGAACGCAACACTCGAACCCGCATCTACAACTTTGACATTCTGTCTGAACACATTTATGTTGAAGAACAAAGGGATGAAGATATGGAAGATGCTGAAAATCCTCCTGATGCGAATGCCAACACCGGTTGGGGTGAGTGGGTACCACAAAGGTGGTCTCCTACAAACTATGATCCCGCTCCCTCATCGGCTCCACCGACTTCATCTACTGCTGCTCCAGCCTATCTTACTGAAATGTTTACACAATTGGAAGTTGCAAACAATGCCCGGCATGAGGAAGCTCGTGCGTGGCATGTCCAGCAAACGGAATGGCATAAGGAGCATCGAGAATGGCATGATGAGCATACTCGAATGTATCATAATCAACATTCATGGCATACTAAACTGGTTAAGTGGCATCAAGTGTTCTATAATGAGATGTCTGGATTTATGTATGATTGCCGTTCGCACCCGGGGATTATGGAACGGTTTCAAAGCACAGAGGTTCAGAGGCGTTTCAGGCGTTACGCTTTCATGGGGCAGAATCCAGATGAAATGCCTCCTCCACCTCCTCCTCCAAGCTTCCATGACCCTGATCGAGACGATGCGGAGTCATGTGGTGGCCATTTCCCTCATTGAAGCTGCATTTCATTTTGCATATCATCATTGTTTGTTGCTTAAGTTTCTTTGTTTTTCTTGTTTGAACACTTTATGGTTTGGTTTGGTTATGTAATTCGCAACTCTATTTGAAAATTTCACTGCCTATGATTATGTAATTTTCTTTTGTCTAAGTTGTTTGCACTTTATGCTTCATTCTTTGTGAGTGAACTCTGCTTCTATATCTTAGTACTGTTGTTTCTGTTTCTTCACCTATGATTCTTTCTTGATGTTGACAAAGGGGGAGAAAAAGGCAAGTGTGAAAAGACAATGACAGGCACAAACTCAGGGGGAGTAATTCTCACACTTCAAAAATTTTGTCATCATCAAAAAGGGGGAGTTTGTGAGCAACCTTAGTTTTGATTGATTATAATTTTTAAGTGTTTGTGTTTTCTTCACATTAAGAAAAATGCTTGCCTTTAGATCTTTTGTTTCATTTGTTTTCAATGATTTTGATCTTTTGAAAAATACGCAAAATGAATCGATTCATTCCATCATGAATCGATTCATGCTGTTTGAAGGATTCTGGAAATTCGCAAAATGAATCGATTCATCTTATGATGTATCGATTCATGTTGTTTGAATGGTTCTGTTTTTATAAATATTTTCAGTATGTATCGATTCAAGTTATGATGTATCGATTCATGCTGTTTGAATGGTTCTGTTTTTATAAATATGTTCAGTATGATTCATCATGTCTTGAATCGATTCATTAGTCTGTTTTTCTTCTAACAGAATCTGCATATATATGTGGAGTGTTTCATTTAGTGTTGTAACAGATCACAGAAAATTGCAGACGAATTTTACAGTGATAGATCATTGAAGAACACATCAAGAAAAGGATTTTGGAGTGTTGGAACTTCAATGTTGAGCAGGATTGAAACCTAGAATCAAATTCATCTTCATCATCTTATCAAAGATCTTAATTCAAGAACATCAACAAGGAAGTGTTTGCTGTGCTGTGAATTGAAGGCTTTCGAGATAACGTTCAGTGGTACGATCGGAGATCCAGCTGAGTTGAAGATTGATAGAAGGTTTCAAGGAAAAACCAGCTGGGTTTTCCTTCAAGAACGGGTGTGTTCTTGAGGGTTTGTTAGTCACGTTTACAAGACAGATTCAGCCGCAGCGAAAGTTTTGGAAATCGGGGGATTTCGCAAATAGTTCGTGGAACCGGTGAATTGCTTGTATTACTTACAGGAAATCTTGATTGGGCTCAGATCAAGTGAAGGTTGATACAATAGGAAGTACTAGGTGTATAGAATTCCGGTGTTTGTATTGCAACCTTGTAATCGACGGATTCAGCAATTTTGATATAAAAGTTCTCAATTTCGATTAGAAATTGAGAGGGAGACATACCCACACGCGAGGACGAACGTGGGGAACTTCCTTACCAAATCTCGGCGTATTGTATCTCTTCTCTATCTCTATTTACGTTTTCATTTGTTTTTCGATTCATTGGAAATAGCTTTAGTGATAGGTGCATTCAACTGTTTTACATATTGTGTGTTTAATCCTTTATCATCTCAATCGTAAATCCAGCACGTTATCACATGTCTGGTCTTCTAGTGGCTGGTCCAGAATAGACGCTTGTATATTTGGGACCGTTGTTTCCGTAATTCTTTGAAAACTCTGAAAAACGTTTTAAATCCTTGTAAACAAGGAGGTGATCCATTCACCCCCCCTCTAGATCACTAGCCACAGCGTCTAACATAACCAACTTCACACCAATTTTGCAAAACACCTCAAAACCTCATGATTCTTGATCTTCGAACTTGCCAAACCTCTTTTAACATTATAAGAACATCCCTTGGCTAGAAAAATGGGGTTGGACCCCTTGAAATCTCATAGTTGACTTTTATAAGGCACAGTTGACCAGTTTCTTCATTTGCAAGCAACTCAAGAAATGCTTGACTTCCACAAGGAATTTTCTCACTAAATTTCATCCCTAGGATCCTCTTGACATGTGAAAGACTTTGCCCAAATGAAATGGCTAAAGTCTTGAGGTTTTCATGCTTGAAACTCAAACCTTAGTTTGGGATCCTTGTGTAGGAGCTTTGCCTTAGCCTGGAATCCCTGATGATCTTCCAACCTTCTGAGCTTTTGCAAATGAACTCGAATTTGTAAATGCAATGTAGACCCCTCATAGGACTTATACAAATCCATTGGGCCCCTTGTCATGGCTTGTGATGCTTCAAAATCCTCCACAAATGATCATATGCCTAATGCTAAGTCATGAGAAATGTTATGCTTCATCTTTCCATGCTAGGATGCTAAGAATATGATATGTTCATGATGAATATGATGTGGTATGATGCTTAAAATGAAGAGGGGAAATTTGGGGTGTTACAGCTGCCCCTATTCAAACAACTGTTAATCTGAAAAGGACGGTAGAACGGGCTATCGACCGTTCAAGATAAACTGTGGTTGAATACCAAGAAGACCTAAAATTTGCACTCTGACGAAGAATGCAAAACTGGGAAATAAACCCAACCAAATGACGCTTTGGTGATTGAAGTGAAGAGAAAGCGGACGAGCTTCTTCCAAGTTGAAACTGTTATCTGGAATCAGAATACTTTGACAGATGAGTCTTCTTCGAACAATCCTATTACGCCAGGAGCTGGACATACGAGTCCTCGCATACTTTGCAAAACATAAGACTTGAGACAGACGACTCTCCTTTGGATAACCCTATTACGCCAGGACCGGGATGCACTAAAGTCTATGGGATAGACATGCATAATCAAGGTAGACGAACCCTCTTCATATATTATCCGTGGATATATGGTATAAGACAGACGAGTCTTCCTCGAGCAAACCTGTTAAGCCAGGTGCAACATCAATAAGTGGTGCCTGAGACAGACGAGCCTCCTTCAGATATACCTATTACGCCAGGACCGGTAACCATTTTGACGTTTATTCCCACAGTCAGGATTTTAAACCTCTTCAATACAGACGAGTATTAGATGATCATCAAGAGAACACAGACGAGTGTCATAAGTCAATGATACAAACGAGTATCAGACGATGACCTAAGAAACACAGACGAGCGCTTCAAGCAATGATACAGACGAATATCAGCCATTGGTATAAACGAATACCAGAAATTCAAACACAGACAAGCATTTGGAGTAGCAATACAGACGAGTACCAAAATAGTCAGCAAATTCACACATACAGATATAAGCTAACACAGACGAGTGTTAGGGATGATACAGACGAGTATCCAAACAATGCAGCCGAGCTTCAAATAGATAATACACAGACGAGTGTCGGGGAATGTAGACGTGCAATAGATATTAGATATCAAACTCAGACGAGTGTTGGGAAGTGCAGACGAGCAACGACAAAGTGATAACACAGACGAGTGTTGGAACTTGCAGACGAGCAACATCAAATATCCAATATCAAACACATACGAGTGTTGGAAATTGCAGACGAGCAACAACAATAATTACTACCATGGGCAACTGCTGGGGAAAGCAAACGAGCAATACCAAAGTAATAACACAGACGAGTGTTGAGAGATGCAGACGAGCAACATCAAAGTATGAACACAGGGAAATGCATACGAGCAACCATAAAGCATGAACACAGACGAGTGCTGGAGAAGGTTTCCCTGATGGTTGGGAAGATACTTCCTCAAATATCCTTGCTATTGAAAAGAGTTCTGACAGATGAACTCTGTGGGGAATGGGCCTCCCACTGCTTGCTGGGTATACTCCACTGGGGAAGATAAACACTGCTTGGGCTACCTTCCAAGACTTAGCTGGGGAAAAAAATGCTTGGGAGAATGTGACGCCACCCTGCACCCTGCAACAACAGAAAACACAAGTGTGCCCCGGGGACTTGCATGGTATGATCTGTTCATCCATCGTCACCCGACACTCAAAAAGGGTTTCAAATGTTTCCCTGCATGTCATTTTCTTTCAAATTATCACCATGTTTTAAATGCAATGTTATTTTTTGCCAAAAATTCAGGACATTTTGCAAATAAAAATAAACACAACACAACTTTTTGACTGAATATTCTTTTTATTGAAAGGCCTCTGAATAGGCAAAGTTTTACATCAGGAAGCAACCACCTGGAAAGAGGTAGCCACCATAAAATTGAGAAAATAAACTATCCTAATGGCAATGGGCACAACATCCCAATGAGTTCCCTTCTTGCTATGACCAGCATGTCTTCGAAACTCTCCATTCTTGATTTTGCCTTCTGAGAGGATGAGGGGACCGATTCCTATCCTTCTGATATTGTCAGGTGATGCGTGTTTTTCGCAAGTGTATGAACACGTCAGAGTAATATAAAAGATTGTCGAATCCACAGAGACCAAGTGTCAATCTATCGTACCTGTTGTTATGGTGTGTATCTAAGGCAACTAAATATAAGGGTTTTAATAAGTGCGCAATGGTAAATAAAATAATAATTTTAAATAATAAATAAAAGACAGGCTCGAATGTAATTCACGTAATCAATGATAATACAGTACTTGTTAATGGAACTACTTATGGGCAATGTTTTCTCCTTTGAAAAGAACTAATTTAACAGGAACTGTCGCTTTCGCGTATTCAGAACCGAGTTGTACTCTCTAATCAACCCCTCCTATTGTCACGGATAAAAAGGTGCGTACTGCGTTAGAGTAGTAAACCTATTTTTAAGAAATATAGTATCTTAACTAAGTTGAAAAGTATTTTAACCTGAACTTCTTAGCAAAAAGAGGTTCTTACGAACCAGACTCTAAACTTCCTAACGCGTCCGAAAATCGTTTTAAAATCTCTTTTCTTTTTAATCTAAAAACTCCTAATGAACTATACAAAGCGCTTTTGGCTGTTTTTGAAATAGTTAAAAACAGTTAGATTGAATTGAAAGATAAAATAGCCCTTAGGTGTTTCCACGAACAATTATACGGATTACTGGTTTAATTACGATCCTTACATCCTAACCTTTATGGAATTAGTTAGACATGATAAAGTAAATATTCTTTTTATAATTTTTCATAAAAGTAATTTAGTGCGAGTGCGGAAGGTAAAGTAATTTAGTGCGAGTGCGAGAAATAAAGTAATTTAAAGCGAGTGCGGGTAATAAACGAAAGTAAAGCGAGTGCGGGAAATAAACGAAATAAAGTGCGAGTGCGGATAATAAAGAAAGTAAAGCAGTGCAGAATTAAATAAAGTAAAGCGGTGCGAGAAATAAATAAAAGTAAAGCAATGCAGAAAGATAAAATACGAACTGGAATTAAAATGGCGGCAGGATTAACTTCCTCCAGAGTGCTCCAAAACTCGATCACACAGACAGATTACAGACTCGATCACTCGATTGCAGAAACACCCCGATGTGGAATGGCAACTGCTTTGAAACTGATATATGCCTAGAGAAATCTAAGTTTGGATGATTAAAAACGAAAAACTAAAGTCCTATTTATAGGAAAACTAAAAGCATGAAAAGACTGGGATGCCCCTCCACTAAAAAGTGGAGGTTACTGAAATTTGCCTTGTGGCGCCCGCCACAAGGTCATGGCGCCCGCCATGGTGTTGATAGGGGATGAGAGAGTGGGGATCGTGGGTCTTGGCAGTTGTGGAGTGGTCTTGAGACGTGGCCACGTCATGGCTAACCCCATGGCGCCCGCCACGGTGGGTGCCGTAAGTGCAAAACGCTGAATTTCTAGGTTTTCGTCCGTTTCCACTCCTTTTTCGCTCCTTTTCTCGATTCAAGCCCCGATTACTATAAAAACCTGAAAACATAATAAAACAAAGTAATAACATAACAAAATAACAATAAAAGCTAAGAATGCATGCGAAATCGGAGTCAGAAACACGGTGAAATTTAGTGTGATCAAATTCTCCCACACTTAAACCTTTGATTGTCCTCAAGCAAACATTAAAGCTTAAGAAAATATGGTGTCAACACGTGTCTTTGGGCTAAAGGGCTTTTAAGTTCAAGTCAGGATGTAGTGACAGATACTAACTAAGTGAACTAAGGGTACCATAGTAACACAAACACAAACTTCAATCCTATATTAACCACTCCATATCATCCCACAATACCTAGGCCTATCTTCTCATCTTTTTTGTGTCATTTTCATTCAGGCGCAATCACATTAAGCCCGTTATCCGTACATGCTTCATAGTAGAGTGACCGGTTAGTGATTCTGATCCATAACATAAGGTTTCTGGCATATAAGCATGTGTAAACCTGTTTTTATTTCGCCTAAATGTAGCTGCGGGGGATCAGATCGTAATCCGCCCTACCAAGTTCAGTGCCAGATACCTCTGAACCAACTAACAATAGGTGACTTGCAATTCTTTTTCTTTTTGTGGCAAAATTTGTTTTTTCTTCTCTTTTTTCGGTTTAAATGACTTTGTGAGGGTCACCTATACCAGAGTTTGCCTTTTTTTTTCTTTTTTTTTATTAGCACTGGATCATTCACTTATGTTCATCGGCCCCCTACGAAGAGCATGCTTAGGCTGGAGCTGACTGCTAAAATAAACTACTTAGGACAATTTTTTAAATGATAATAAAGGCCATGGTGGTGGGGTTTAGGAGTGATTCCTATATTCAAGAGGTCTATGGTGCTAAAATGGTTCTGATGTTTCAAAAAGTTGACCTAAGTCACCACATCCTAATCTAAACCTGTCTCAAAGCCCAAAAAACATGTGAAACAACATTATTTTCTTTTTAAAATTTTTCTGGTAAGGCTAAGGAAATGGGAAAAAATGAAGATGAACTAAAAATACACTATACTGGTGACTCGTCAGACTCATGCATTATCTAAGAAAAATAAATTACTGAAAAGGGAAATAACTGAAAGGAAATAATTAACTAAAAAGGGAAATGACAGAAAGCAATAAAATCCCCTCCCACACTTAAATCGAACATTGTCCCCAATGTTTCAAAATAAGATAAGGGGGTAACCTGAAAAAGACTACTGAGGAGGAGCACTGGTGCCCTCGCCGTCCTGCTGTGATGGTCTGGAACGACGGTATCTACTACGATGCTGGTCCCTCCGGTCGAGTCGTGCTGATAAAGCAGCCTGAGCACTCCGGACCTCTCGAAGGTTACCTAAGATGGAACCTTGAGTGGCCTCTACAAGCTGGTAGTGTCGGCTGTTGAACTCTCTTTGACGGTTCTGCTCTAATGAGATATCGTTCAAGGTACGGCAAACGTTGCTATAAGCACGATCCGAAACCAATCACGATTGTTGCATGAAGCTCATGTTGTCCGTCAGCTGTTGTGAAATAGTAGAGAGAAGGCCGTCTCGCCTTTCCTCTCTGGCTGTCATATCACGCCACATCTCCTCGGTGACAAAGAATCCAGGAGCAGTACCTGCAACAGGGTTAGAGGAAGATGGTGCGGTGTGTGACTGTGAAGGACGATGGGGGGACATGTGAGGGATGGGAGACTGCTCTCTCTGATCATACTCTTCATCAGTGTCATGTGCCTCCCCATTGGGAATATTAGGAGGAAGTGGACCCAAAACACGTGGAGCATTAAGATCATAGGTCCAGTTCCTTTCATCACGTACATCAGTACGTCTACTTCATGGTAAAGCAACAGATGGGATAGCTACTCCATGAACCATCAACTCATAACCACCTTCTCTCCTCGTTCGGCACAATTTCATGTCTTTCAGAAATTTTAAATTAATTGTGCGAGGAGGTAGTGGTTCAAGTGTAGCTATCTCATTGTTCAGGCCAAGAGCCCGAGCAATAGACGTAACAAGCCCTCCAAAAACAATCGGTCCTGTTTTATTAGTAAATAAAGTCATGTGTGCAAGCATAAACGGGACCGGATTGATGTGGGTTCTAGTGAGGCATCCTTGCAAAAATAGGAGTTCTCGAGCATTTACCTTGTTTGGACTTTCCCGGCCAAAAATAGTACATGCCAAAAGAAGTCTAAAAACTCTTATGGCCGGGTTGTGAATGGTCGACGCAAGTATCCCTTCAAAAGAATTAATTGAAGTACTTGAAAGCCTTTGCCAGAAGGTAAATACCTCGGCCGACCATTCCGCATCCAAAGGTGCCTCACAAATCGCACCTTCCCTATGAGGGATTCCTAACAAACCTGCTAGCTCGTCGGTACTGAATTCATATTCAATTCCAAACAGTCTAAAAATAACAGTACCGACAGTGCTAGCAGTGTTAGGACTGACAGTGTATATCAAAGAACTCAAAAACTCAATTGTCAGCCTCTCATAGGTAGGTTCCTGATTAATGAAAATATTATGCAAGCCTAGAAATTCTAATAAATTAAAAACACTATGATAAATACCCAAAGCATACAGACAGTTATTGTCAACGTACCTAGTCGAGAAAATTTCTCGACTTTGAAGCCTCTGAATAATTTTCCGTTGCCTATCGCCCGGTCTTCCATCACGAAGAAGAAATCCATTGAACTCCATTGTTGAATGCTCCTTAGGTAGTGAAAATGGTAGAAAAATGGTTTATGAGGGGAATGATAAAGTTTTGATTTTTTTGGTTTTTGGTGGATGAAAATGAAAATGGATGTTGGATATGTTTTATGGATGGAGGGTATTTTGGAAATGGGGGAGCTTTAATGGGGTTCAAGGAGGTTTTGGAAGGTTGTAAAAATGGGTTTTTGGTGAAGAAAAGGATGAAAATGGTGGAAATGGGGAATCAGCCCCGTATTTGTTGTGGGTACGGTGTGGCGCCCGCCACAGGGCCTATGGCGCCCGCCACAAGGCCATTTCCTGGGCCTTGGGTTTTTGAATCCTCCTTTTTGGGCCTTCCTTGCACCTTTGGTCTTCGGGGGGTCTGGATAGCGTTTTCTTCTTCTTTTCAAAGCATGAGGCTTGCATATTTTTTGTAAAGACAAAAATGAAAATATTTTTGTCTTATATTTTTTTTTTCTTTGCACGACAAAAATAAAATAATTAAAAATCAAAAAAGAAAAAGAAAAATTAACATTAGTGCATAATATGTATATATAGGAGGAATTCAAAGTACATGAAAATATAATAGATGCAAAAAGAAATAATATATGTCTGGAAATGCGATAAATAAAATAAAGCATATAAAGGGAAATTAAATACTAGGGTAGCGCTGTCAGTGTAGAATGAGTCATGTGGTAGGCTTCTTTTCCTGGCTTGATCCACGAATCTCAGCTATCTCCCTTTGAAGATCTTCAATCGCCTGATATAGAGCATCGGCCTCTGAGGCATGAGTGAGATCAGAAACCTGCATTTGTAACTCTAAGTCTGTCACTTCCTGCTTGAGCAGGGCAGTCTCCTTACGGAGCTCATAAATCTGTGTTTGTAGGTCAGGTGGCTGCAGAGACATATTGTTAGACATAACAGTGATTCGGGGAGTAAGAGGTGTAGGAGTGTACTCAGCGGCGGGAGGCGATTTCGGCTCTTCGACAGTCTCTCCATAACCCTCTAGAGCATAACTCCAATTTTCAGGATCATGGACACTGGTCATCATCGGATCTGGTAATGTAAAATAGTGTATCGCTTCGCCGTCGATCAGCAATATAAACATGTTGGGCTCAAAAGAAGCCCTCCTCATCAGTCCTCTATCGAGACAAAAATCAATATCCAGGGTGGTGTAGCAGCAGAAGGTCCTGAGGTGCAATAGCTTGCGAGACAAACCCAATGCAGTTGCTATCTGTGTAACAATCCCACCGACATGTATGATACCTACGAATGATCTGGCAACACTAGCAAGGCCCTTCAACAGAAAGTTGCCACAAGCAACTGAGCGAGACTGAGTCGCACAAAACAGTAGGAAAATCTCCTCTTCACTTAGCAGGGTCTCTGTATCTGGCAAACCTAGGAAAGAATGTGCTAGAATCATCTGGAAGTACCTCAATGCAGGGTTGTGGATTACCTGAGAAAACTGGGTAGAAGGATCTTGGCTCCCTCCACCTGATATTTTAGTCCAAAACTTTTCCACTTCTCTGCTCATAAAATACCCCATCGGTGTCTCTGGAATAGCATCAGGAGTAGTCTGGAAACCTAGCAAATCACCAAACTCTTTGTGAGAGAATGAGTAGTCAATCCCGAACAACCTGAAAACAGCGAGTCCATCGGGTCCAGCCCAAGGGTCATGATGAAACGAGCTGAGGAACTCAAGAGTCAAGTTCATATAAGTGTTGTTCCTGTCATCAAACTGGTCCCAATGGAGTTGATGGCATAAAAATCTGACGCTTGGCTCTATCCCCAAGGCATCCATGCAGTCATGGTCAGGGTACCTGGTAGGAGCCATAGGGCGTCTCATGTGGACATAGTAACGCTCTCTTTGTGTGTCGTCTCTAAAGGCCACGTGCATGTCATCAGGGTTCTGCATTCTGCACAAGGTTAGCAAACAAGTCCTGAAAGCACATAAAACATTCAATCGTTAGTCCTGACATAATAATAATAATATAAACAAATTAAAATAAAGTAAAAATAAATAAAAAGTACATAAATAAGAAAACCATGGGTTGCCTCCCATGCAGCGCTTGTTTAACGTCATTAGCTCGACGACCGATTTTTAAACATCATTGGAAGGATATGGTGGATCACTCAGAGTATGGCAGGTGTATGTTGTTGGGATATCACCTCCTTCGTAGGGCTTCAACCTCTGTCCATTGACGATGAATGGTTTACATGTCTGGTTCTTGATTTCAATAGCACCGGATCTTAGGATCTTAGATACTTCGAAAGGGCCAGTCCATCTCGAACGAAGTTTTCCTGGAAAAAGTCGTAACCTAGAATCGAACAGGAGAACATGATCGCCTATTTTGAAGTCTCTTCTTATGATTCTTTTGTCATGCCAAGCTTTTGTTCTTTCTTTGTATATGATGGCATTTTCGTAGGCGGATTGTCTGAGCTCTTCTAACTTGTGGATATCAAGGATACGTTTCTCACCAGCAGTCAAGTAATCCAAATTCAAAGTTTTGATGGCCCAATAGGCCTTATGCTCCAACTCAAAAGGTAAGTGACATGATTTTCCATAGACCAGTTGGTAAGGGGTTGTTCCTATAGGAGTTTTGAAAGCGGTTCGATAGGCCCATAATGCTTCTTGAAGTTTCTGTGACCAATCCTTTCTAGATATAAAGACAGTCTTCTCGAGGATTTGTTTGATCTCCCTATTAGATACTTCCACTTGTCCATTGGTCTGTGGGTGGTATGGTGTTGCTACTCTATGCTTAACTCCATACTTGCTTAAAAGTTTATCAAATATTCTCGATATGAAGTGTGATCCTCCATCACTTATGACTAAACGGGGGGTTCCAAACCTGGGAAATATATAGTTTTTGAATAATTTGATGACTACTCTGGTGTCGTTTGTGGGTGCGGCAATAGCTTCAATCCATTTAGACACGTAGTCAACAGCTACTAAGATGTACTGATTTCCAAAAGATGGTGGGAACGGTCCCATAAAGTCTATACCCCATAAGTTGAAGAGTTCTACTTCTTGGATATTTCTTAACGGCATTTCATTACGTCTTGAAATATTTCCTGTGCGTTGGCATCTATCACATTTGACAATGAAAGCATGGACATCACGCCACATAGTAGGCCAGAATAGGCCAGCTTGAAGAATCTTGGCGTAGGTCTTAGATGTGCTTGCATGTCCACCATAGGGTGCAGAGTGACAATGCTCAATTATATTATTTACCTCTTCTTCTGGAACACAACGGCGGAAAATGCCATCTTTGCCTCTCTTGAAAAGAAACGGTTCGTCCCAATAGAAGTTTCTTACATCACTATAGAACTTCTTCTTCCGGTGGTAGTTTAGATCAGGGGGTATGATGTCAGCGGCTAGGTAATTAACAAAGTCTGCATACCAAGGTACATTGCTTATAGCTAAGGATTTATGAAAATGCTCATGAGGGTCTGGGTTATCATCTTCAATAGTTTCTAGTTGGGCTATCAGTCTATCATAGGCAAAATCGTCATTTATGGGTACTGAATCAGGTTTCAGGTATTCTAGCCTAGATAGGTGATCAGCTACCACATTATCAGTGCCTTTCTTATCACGGATATCCAAATCAAACTCTTGCAGTAATAGAATCCATCGAAGTAACCTAGGCTTGGCATCCTTTTTGCTTAGTAAGTAACGAATGGCAGCATGGTCGGTATAAACTATAATCTTGGCTCCTACTAGATAAGATCTAAATTTGTCTATTGCAAAAAGTACAGCTAGGAGCTCTTTTTCGGTTGTTGCGTAGTTGAGCTGTGCAGCGTCTAGGGTTCTACTGGCATAATAAATTACGTGTAACTTCTTGTCTTTTCTCTAACCTAGAACGGCTCCAACAGCATAATCATTGGCGTCACACATTATCTCAAACGGTTCTGAGCAATCAGGGGGTTTCATTATAGGTGCTGAAATCAGAGCTTGCTTCAGAAGATTAGATGCTTCAGTACATTTTTCATCGAAGATGAATTCAGCATCTTTCATTAAAAGACCAGTTAAGGGCTTTGTTATTTTGGAGAAATCCTTGATGAAACGTCGGTAAAATCCGGCATGTCCAAGAAAACTTCTTATCTCCCTGATAGTCTTCGGCGGTTTTAGATTCTCTATGACTTCTATTTTTGCTTTATCTACCTCTATACCTTTTTCGGAAACTATATGTCCTAAAACAATTCCTTCGGTGACCATGAAATGACATTTTTCCCAATTTAGCACAAGGTTTACCTCCACACATCTCTCTAGGATTTTCTCAAGGTTGACAAGACAATTTTTGAAATCTGATCCACAAACTGAGAAATCGTCCATAAATACTTCCATGATTCCATCTAAATAATCAGCAAAGATAGACATCATGCAGCGTTGGAAAGTGGCAGGAGCATTACAAAGTCCAAAAGGCATTCTTCTATAGGCAAAGGTTCCAACTGGGCATGTAAAGGTAGTTTTTTCTTGATCTTTGGGATGAATAGGTATTTGGAAGAATCCTGAATATCCATCTAGGTAACAAAAGTAAGAGTGTCTGGCTAGGCGCTCCAACATTTGGTCTATGAATGGTAATGGGAAATGGTCCTTCCTAGTTGCTTTATTTAATTTTCTATAATCTATGCACATACGCCAACCTCCATCGGTTCTTTTTGCTACAGGTTCGCCCTTCTCGTTTTGCACGACTGTGATGCCTCCCTTTTTAGGTACTACATGCACAGGACTCACCCATTTACTGTCCGAGATCTGATATATTATACCTGCCTCTAGTAACTTAAGAACTTCAGTCTTAACTACAGTACTCATTATAGGATTTATTCTTCGTTGGTGTTCTCTGGAAGGTTTTGAATCTTCTTCAAGCAAAATCTGATGCATGCATACGGATGGGCTTATTCCTTTTAGATCAGAGATCTTATATCCTAAGGCTGAGGGGTACCTACGTAAAACTTCTAATAATTGATCGGTTTCTTCTTGGTTTAAGGTAGCACTGACTATAACTGGACGATTCATATCTTCATCAAGAAATTCATATCTCAGGTTTTTAGGCAGTTCCTTAAGTTTTACGGTTGGTTTCATAGGGCAAGGCATAGGATCTGGGGTAAGAGATAAACATTCGTGAAGGTTATCATCAATGTAAGGTATTTTATAATTGTCATCTTCCAAAATAAGGGTTGATGGCAATTTTATAGATTCAGTTTCTTCTTCTAGTTCTAATTCCCTAATGCATTCTTCGATGATATCTAAGGCATAACAAGCATCTCCTATCACAGGTGCCATAAGAAATTTTGACAATATAAATTCTATCTTCTCGTCACCTACCTCAAAAGTTAGTTTCCCTTTTTTAACATCTATCACGGCTCCAGCAGTCGATAAGAACGGGCTACCTAGGAGGATTGGTATGTCGTCATCTTCTTTAATGTCCATGACGACAAAATCAGTAGGTATAAACAGCTGACCTATCCTAACAGGGACGTCTTCAAGTATGCCTATAGGGTATTTAACGGATCTATCGGCCAATTGAAGTGACATCTTAGTAGGTTGTAATTCTCCTAAGTTTAATCTCTCACAAACTGCTAAAGGCATTAAGCTCACACTAGCTCCTAAGTCTAGAAAAGCTTTTTCGATGACATGATTCCCCAAAATACAAGGAATGGAAAACTTTCCGGGATCTTTATCTTTCTTTGCTAACCTATTTTCGGAAATAGAATTACATTCCACGGGTTTCGGATCTTCAAGTCTACGTTTATTCGTAAGTATGTCTTTGAGAAACTTAGCATAAGAAGGTATTTGGGTGATGGCTTCTGTAAAGGGGATTTCTACATGAAGTTTTTCTATAACCTTAACGAATTTTTGATATTGATTATCGATTTGGGTTTTCTTTAATCTTTGAGGGTAAGGAATTGGTGGTTTGTATGGCGGTGGTGGTACATAGGTTTTATTTTTAGGTTCTTCTCCTTTTTCTTGACTTTCCGGGGTTTCAGACTCCTCTGGTTCCTTCTCCTCATTCCTCTTAGAAGTTTCGGGCTCACTCAATCTAGGGTTCAAAGGTTCCTTATAAGCGGTTCCACTTCGTAGAGTAATGGCATTAGCTTGCCCTTTCGGGTTTTGTTGAGGTTGTCCAGGGAACTGTCCTCCAGGTGTAGTCTGTGGGGCTTGGTTTAAAGCTACCTGAGAGATCTGGGTTTCAAGCATTTTATTATGAGTAATGATTTGATCAACCTTGGTTCCTAACTGGGTAATTAGTTCGTTAACATGGACGTTTTGGTTCATGAACTCTTTGTTTTGTTTTGCTTGAGCAGTGATAAAGTTTTTCACAACTTCATCAAAGCTCGGACTTGGTGGTACAGGTTTCATAGGTTGATTTGTTCTTGGGGCTTGGTAACCTTGTTGTCTCGGAGGTGCGGTATTTTGAATAGGGTTATTATTTTAGTAGGAGAAGTTTGGGTGATTCCTCCATCCAGGGTTATATGTGTTTGAAAATGGGTTCCCTTGGGTATAATTCACTTGCTCAGTGTTGGTCTCATTCAACATATTGCATTCGGCGGATTGGTGTCCTTGCGTTCCACATATCTCACAATTCGGCGAAACTGCGGCTACAGTATTCGGAGTTGTACACATATGTTCGACTCTAAGGGCCAACGCGTCCATTTTAGCCTGCATCATGTCTATAGAGCTTAGCTCATGTATTCCTCCTTGGGCTTCCTTCTATTCCACTGTCGCTCGTTCTACTCCCCATGATTGATGGTTTTGGGCCATATCCTTGATAAGGGCACTAGCTTCAGGGTAAGGTTTGTTCATCAGTGCGCCACCAGCGGCAGCGTCGATGGTCATCTTAGTGTTATAATGAAGTCCATTATATAAGGTTTGGATGATTAGCCAATTCTCTAAGCCATGATGTGGGCATGTTCTTAATAGTTCTTTATATCTCTCCCAGGCTTCGAACAACGACTCTCCTTGGTGTTGGGTAAATCTAGTTATTAGGTTTCGAAGAAGAGCGGTCTTACTTGGGGGAAAATATCTAGCAAGGAAAACTTTCCTAAGGTCATCCCAAGTTGTTATTGAGTTGGGTGGAAGGGAATCTAACCATGATAGAGCTTTATCTCTGAGGGAAAAGGGAAATAATCTTAAGCGTATCGCCTCAGGAGAAGCTCCATTGGTTTTAAAGGTGTCTGCTAACTGAAGAAAGTTTTTTAAATGTTGGTTCGGGTTATCAGTAGCGAGACCTGCGAATTGTCTCTGTTGCACTAATTGCAGCAGGGATGGTTTAAGTTCGAAATTATTGGCTGGGATAGCGGGGTTTACTATACTGGAACTAGGTTCCTCGTTTGATGGTTGAGCGAAGTCCTTAAGAGGTCTTCGGTTTTGATCTTCGGCCATAGCTTTCCTATTCCTATGGAAAAATAAACGTGCGTGAGCGTAACATTCAGGTTCAGCTAGAGGGTCTACTAAACTTCCGACACTGCGAGTCTTTCGCATTAACCGGTGGGTAACAACCTTAGTCTAAACGGTATAACTACAGGGTAATGAAATTTGACGAAATTGGTCCCCGGCAACGGCGCCAAAAACTTGATGCGTGTTTTTCGCAAGTGTACGAACACGTTAGAGTAATATAAAAGATTGTCGAATCCACAGAGACCAAGTGTCAATCTATCGTACCTGTTGTTATGGTGTGTATCTAAGGCAACTAAATATAAGGGTTTTAATAAGTGCGCAATGGTAAATAAAATAATAATTTTAAATAATAAATAAAAGACAGGCTCGAATGTAATTCACGTAATCAATGATAATCCAATACTTGTTAATGGAACTACTTATGGGCAATGTTTTCTCCTTTGAAAAGAACTAATTTAACAGGAACTGTCGCTTTCGCGTATTCAGAACCGAGTTGTACTCTCTAATAAACCCCTCCTATTGTCACGGATAAAAAGGTGCGTACTGCGTTAGAGTAGTAAACCTATTTTTAAGAAATATAGTATCTTAACTAAGTTGAAAAGTATTTTAACCTGAACTTCTTAGCAAAAAGAGGTTCTTACGAACCAGACTCTAAACTTCCTAATGCGTCCGAAAATCGTTTTAAAATCTCTTTTCTTTTTAATCTAAAAACTCCTAATGAACTATACAAAGCGCTTTTGGCTCTTTTTGAAATAGTTAAAAACAATTAGATTGAATTGAAAGATAAAATAGCCCTTAGGTGTTTCCACGAACAATTATACGGATTACTGGTTTAATTACGATCCTTACATCCTAACCTTTATGGAATTAGTTAGACATGATAAAGTAAAGATTATTTTTATAATTTTTCATAAAATTAATTTAGTGCGAGTGCGTAAGGTAAAGTAATTTAGTGCGAGTGCGAGAAATAAAGTAATTTAAAGCGAGTGCGGGTAATAAACGAAAGTAAAGCGAGTGCGGGAAATAAACGAAATAAAGTGCGAGTGCGGATAATAAAGAAAGTAAAGCAGTGCAGAATTAAATAAAGTAAAGCGGTGCGAGAAATAAATAAAATTAAAGCAATGCAGAAAGATAAAATACGAACTGGAATTAAAATGGCGGCAGGATTAACTTCCTCCAGAGTGCTCCAAAACTCGATCACACAGACAGATTACAGACTCGATCACTCGATTGCAGAAACACCCCGATGTGGAATGGCAACTGCTTTGAAACTGATATATGCCTAGAGAAATCTAAGTTTGGATGATTAAAAATGAAAAACTAAAGTCCTATTTATAGGAAAACTAAAAGCATGAAAAGACTGGGATGCCCCTCCACTAAAACGTGGAGGTTACTGAAATTTGCCTTGTGGCGCCTGCCACAAGGTCATGGCGCCTGCCACAAGGTCATGGCGCCCGCCATGGTGTTGATAGGGGATGAGAGAGTGGGGATCGTGGGTCTTGGAAGTTGTGGAGTGGTCTTGAGACGTGGCCACGTCATGGCTAACCCCATGGCGCCCGCCACGGTGGGTGCCGTAAGTGCAAAACGCTGAATTTCTAGGTTTTCGTCCGTTTCCACTCCTTTTTCGCTCCTTTTCTCCATTCAAGCCCTGATTACTATAAAAACCTGAAAACATAAGAAAACAAAGTAATAACATAACAAAATAACAATAAAAGCTAAGAATGCATGCGAAATCGGAGTCAGAAACACGGTGAAATTTAGTGTGATCATCAGGCTGTACGAAATGATGACTTAGTTCAGATTACTCGAATCGCATTTGTTCGCCTATTCCCTTATTTTGCGTGGATCGCCCTTTTGGGTTTTCAATCCACCGGGATACCCTTTTTTGCCTGAGCTGTCCGATGTGGCTTTTCAACTCAGCGGGTGTACATTTTTTTCCCTAACTTTTGCCCGAGCTTTTTATTCTGTTTTTAGCTCGCCGGGATGCCCTTTTCTTGCCTGGAATTTAATTCTGTTTTTGTGTCCAGCGGGTCTCTTTATGTGAAGTATTTTTTAACTGCATCCGAGTTAACAGAGGATTGGAAATCTTCTCCATCCATAGTGGTGAGCATCAGTGCTCCTCCTGAGAAAACTTTCTTCACTATGAATGGTCCTTCGTAGTTTGGGGTCCACTTACCCCTGTGATCTGAACCTGGAGGAACAATCCTCTTGAGCACAAGCTCCCCTACTTGATACTCCCGAGTACGTACTCGTTGGTCGAATGCTTGCTTCATTCTCCTCTGATAAAACTGACCATGACAGATAGCCGCTAATCTCTTTTCCTCAATTAGACACAGCTGATTGTAACGAGCACGCACATATTCAACCTCATCAAGCTTTTCATCCATCATCACACGCAACGAAGGAATCTCCACTTCAACAAGCAAGACTGCCTCCATACCATATACTAAAGAGAAGGGAGTTGCCCCAGTTGATGTCCTGACTGACGTTCGGTACCCATGCAGCGCAAATGGTAACATCTCATGCCAATCTTTGTAAGTGACAACCATCTTTTTCACAATATTCTTGATATTCTTATTTGCTGCCTCTACCGCACCATTCATCTTTGGCCGGTAAGGAGAAGAATTGTGATGCTAGATCTTGAAGTCCCGACACAACTCTGCCATCATCTTATTGTTCAAGTTAGAACCATTGTCAGTAATGATCCTTTCGGGCACTCCGTATCTGCAAATGATGTCCCTTTTCAAAAATCTTACTACCACTTGACGAATGACATTGACATAGGATGTTGCTTCCACCCACTTTGTGAAGTAATCAATCGCGACCAAGATGAAGCGATGACCATTTGAAGCAGTAGGCTCTATCTTCCCGATCATGTCAATGCCCCACATAGAAAAGGGCCAAGGAGATGACATGACGTTGAGCGGGCTTGGAGGAATATGCACTTTATCTTCATAAATTTGGCACTTGTGGCACTTGCGGGCGTACGAACAACAGTCTACATCCATTGTCATCCAGTAATACCCCGATCTCAGCAATTTCTTAGCCATAGCATGCCCTCCTGCATGGGTACCGAAAGATCCCTCGTGGACTTCCTGCATTAACAGGCTTGCTTCGTGTCTATCCACGCATCTGAACAAGACCATGTCAAAGTTTCTCTTGTACAAAACCCCGTCTGAATTCAAAAAGAAGCTAGCAGCAAGTCGCCTTAAGGTTTTCTTGTCATTGGAAGATGCCCCAGCTGGGTATTCTTGCTTTTCCAGGAATAGCTTGATATCAAAGTACCAAGGTTTCTCGTCAGACACTGTGTCTACAGAGAAAGCATGAGTTGGAGCGTCAAGCCTGGAAATGTCAATTCTGGGCACATAATTCCAACACAAGACTTTGATAGACGAAGAAAGAGTGGCCAATGCATCGGCAAATTGATTCTCATCACGTGGTATGTATTGAAGCTTGACTGTTGTGAAGAACGTCAACAGTTTTCTGGCATAATCCCTGTAAGGAATTAGGTGCTCTTGATGCGTATATCGAGGGTCTTAATAACGAGGGCTGAATCTCCGAATATATCGAGGGTCTTAATCCGAAGATTAATTGCCTCCTCTATTCCCATTATGCATGCCCCGTATTCCGCTTCATTGTTGGTGCAGCCAAAAGTAATTCTGGCAACGAAGGGGAGGTGAACACCTTCGGGAGTAATAAGAACGACACTAACTCCACGCCCATTGATATTGACTGCCCCATCAAACATCAACTTCCATTTGGATTCAAGGTCTGGCCCCTCCTCTGGAAGTGGTTCCTCGCAGTCGTTTGCTTTGAGGTACATGATGTCCTCATCAGGGAAATCAAACTTCATTGGCTGATAATCATCTTCAAGAGGTTGTTGTGCAAGGTAATCCGACAATACACTTCCCTTGATGGCAACCCTTCCGATTAAGATCATTTGCCACCTAGCAACCCTTCCGATTAACGCTGGTTTCTCAAAGATGTACTTGACAGGTGTTGCACCCCAAAATTTGCCCTCACAAGTACAAGACTTTGTGTACTAAGAGGTTCACAAGGTTCACAAGATTCACAAGACACTTTATGAGGTTCACAAGGTTCAATGGACACCTTATGAGGTTCACAAGGTTCACAAGGCATTTCATGAGGTTCATGAAGTTTACAAGACATCTTATAAGGTTCACAAGGTTCACAAAGTTCACAATTAGTCAGAAGATTTGACAATTCCCTCAGACAATGCATCCTCCTAAGCAGTGCATCCAAAACTAGGGTTTTGACTTTAATCAGGCTAAATGGACTTCCAAGACTTCAAGTGAGCTTCATAACATCTTATATGTGCTTAAGAATCCCCATGGCAAATTTCAGAACTTTTCTTAAAGGTTTGCTCAGTCAAATGATCAGATAAGTCAAAATCAGTCAAAGCAGTTAAAAAGTCAAGCTGAGGTCAACTGTGGTCAAATCAAAGTCAAACTTCATGATTTTTTGCCAACATCAAGTATATGAAGTAAAATTCATCATTTGATCAAGGGTTGATCATGATTCATCAAGGAGATTTCAGATCATCAAGAATCAGGGGTTTCTAAATTAGGGTTTCCTAAAGAAAAGTCAACTGAACTTTGACCAATCATAACTTTCACATGCTTCATCAAAATTTTCCCATCTAAAGCTCATTTTGAAGGAAATTGAATTCTCTACAACTTTGTGTCTCACAAGCCATGCCCAAAAATGCTTCATTTGGAAGGTATGAGCTAAGACATTATAGGTCCTTTTGAAAGTCAACAAAAAGTCAACAACTTCAAAAGGGCATAACTTGAGAATGGTAAATGATATGGACATGAAACCAATGGGGTTGGTTAGAGGACTCTTCAAGCTTTCCAAAAAGTCCAAGAACACCCTCATAGCATTAAAATTGAAGGATATGTTCCCTTGTAGAGTTGGGAAATTTTTGGGTGGTTTATGAAGGAAATAGGGTCTTAAAACCAAATTTTTCTAAATGGGCTGAACTTTTTGTGACCCAAAGTGTTCCATGACATCATGCACGAAAATTATTTGATATTTTCATAATTTTATTTTATTTATTTTATTTATTATGATTTTTTACATTAAAAATCATTTAAAATTTAAATAAAATATCAAATATGAAAATTTAAAATATATTTTTGTTCTAGAATGTCATTAACATGAATTGGATTGACTTGATACACAATTGATGATGATTGGCTTGAAATAGAAATGTCTTATTCAAAAATATATGAAATTTAAGATCTAATCTTTTTCAATCTCCAAAATCAAAAAAAAAATCCATATAATGATCCAATTTTCTTGACCTAATTCATTCACTATAAGTATATGAAGAGAACACAATGCATAGGGACGAATTTCACAGCCTCAAAGAGTAAGTTTGCACATTCAAAAAACTCACCAAAACTCAAATTCGGATTTCACAATTCAGGCCCTTTCAAGACAATTTGAAGGTTGAGACATGTTCTATGAACATCATTGAATCTATTTGAACCATTTGCAGCATTCAAATCATTGCATATGACCTAAACCGAATCATGTTCTTCAAGAAATTGTTGATTTTCGATTCCATTGATTGGCTGGATTAAAATTGTTTTTGATTGTTTGATGATGTTTGTGATGAACCCTAGAATGATTCTGGGCTATTCAATTGAGTTTTTTATGCAGGTGTGGAGTTTCACCATGGCTAGGGTTTCAGCCAAGCAATTAGGGTTTCACACTAGACCTAATATAAATGAATTTGGAAAACATAGGATGATTGTGTAAGCTCTGGGGATCACAATGCCCTAATTAATTTAAGAAGATTGTATTGTTTGCTTGCTTGTTGAATTTCGCAGGTCCTGTAGATGTTTGAAATCGCAGGAAATTTCGTAGGGAAATTCGCAGCAAAAAACGCAAGGCTAGAGGAGGAAGACGAAGCTCTTGGCGCCATCTGGAAAATTCAAAATTGAGTTTAATATTTTTAGAATTGTTTGTTGTTTTATTTCACAGATGCGTGTATGGCCCAGTGGTGAGGGATGCGTGTGTTATGCTTGAAGGCTTGTGTTCGAATCCTGGGCGCAACAATTTTTTCTTATTTTGTTCATTTAATTGTTAGACTGAATATATTATTGATTGTAATGACTATACCACCAGTTGCGCCCTCCCGGCTGGATGGTAAGTGTGCTTGCGTATTGTGTGAAGGTCCTGGGTTCGAATCCCTCCCCAGGCCTTTTTGTGTTATTTGTTTTGTTTTGTCATGATTTTTCCAGGTTAACAATAAAACCAAATGGAGTATTCTCCTTATCACCTGCGCGCGCATGGCCTAGTGGCTGGTGTATTGGTCTTGGAGATTGAATTGTCCAGGGGCTGGGTTCGAATCCCAGCCCAGGTAAGTTCTTTTTCTTCACTTTTCTTGTTTTTATTTATTTAACTTGTTTATATTATAACTAAATAAATTTAAAAAAAATATAGAATGTGTATATTATTATTTTCTTTATTTCAATTTAAACTCATTTTCTTTTACAATTAAATCTCATTAGAAAAATTATTTATTTTTGTATATTATTAATTAATCCTAATTTATTTTTCTAAACATGTAACCCTAATATTTTCTAAAACCCTAATTATTTTATAAACCCTAATTGTAACTAATTAATTCTATTTGTTAATTATGACCTCTAATTTATTTATTTTTTAAACTTTAATTATATGTATATATTTTATAATTTGTTTATTTAATTCTTGTATGTAAATACTTTTAGATTATGCTTAAAATAATTAAAACTCTTAATTTAATTTTGTAAATATAATTTATTTTCATAATATGTTTATAATTAACCTTATTTTTATAATATGTATATAATTTAAAACTTTATAATAATTAGTATAATATGAATTATTTATGTTTTCTTCTTAATCTTAAAAATAATTGTTTATATAAAAATTGAACTTTTAATTATTATGCTAATATTCTTGTTTATTTTATTATTAATTTTATTTATTTTCATATGATATTTATCTTATTATTACTAACCCAATTTATATATATATTGTGATTATTTATTATTATTATTACTAACCCAATTATTTATTATTACTTATTTTGCTTATTTATTTAATTTGTTTTAATTATTATTATTATGTAATTGTCTCCTTTATGTAATATTTTAGTAGTAATGTTTAATATTTATTTCTAAATGCTATGGTTAGTAAAATAGGGAGTGAAACATGTTTGTATGTAAAAATTGATTTAGATCACTAATTTAAGAGATAAATATTTAAAATTGTACACTCACACACGTAAGTCGATCCTGAATCGTCATCTCACTTCTTAAGGGTTACCTCTCATGTTGCCTAAATCAAAGGTCAAGTAGGGTGTATAAAGCAAAGTCCCTCATTTCACATCATCTAGTCCCTAAACAGATAAAAAGATCAAGTCCCTTCGAATGTTGCCTTCGTAATGATCTTGTCCCTTTCGAATAAAGATGATAAGTCCCTTCGAATTGCTTATACACCCCACAGTTGCCTAACTAACAGATGTCCCTTCACTTGTCCCTCACATCCAAGGTAATGACTACCTATTCCTTGATAATAGGGATAGTCTTACCATTTAAAGGATTCAAGAATAGAAAAGACTTAAAATTAGGGTAGGTTCCTCTTAGATACTTGCTCACTCTTCAAAACATTTCAAACACTTCATACATTTCAAACAATTTTCAAAACAAAGGTTTTATATACATCCGTACATGGATCATTATAAAATACTTAAGAAAATTTCTATTCACATACTTCACATTTCAAAAACATTTTAAAGTGAGCTAAGTAACTAAGAGCCCATGGATAACCATGGATGTAAAGGGTGCTAACACCTTCCCTTTACATAACCTACCCCCCGGACCCAAAAATCTTTTAAAAGGTCTTTCCTGTTCTATTATGCCTTTCCTTTGGATAAAATAAAAGTCGGTGGCGACTCTTGCTATCCGCAACATAACTAAAGTCAGTTCTCCCACCGTGTTACAGAACTGACGACTCTGCTGGGGATTTAATATTAAAGAAGGGTACCCTTAGGAATTAGATCACTTTAAAATTGTGTGCCTTGTTTGCTTTATACTTACTTGTTGGGCTCTTATGTGTGAAAGATCCTAACCTGGATCTAGTGTACCTTAGGTAAATGGCAATAGACCAAGGAAACTGTACGGCGTATACCGATATGGTTGATCTGGTGGCCATAGTTAGTGTGACTTCTTGGTTGGTGCTTATGTTCCTTAAGTCAAGTTGAGGATAATATGAGGCTGCCATATGTTGTCAATGCACTAACTAACTTTTAGAACCCTAGTTATCCCATCTTGGCCTTTAGAAAAGTAGTGAGATAACCGACTTTGGTGCAGACTGAAGTTGGTTGATACTCGATGCTACGCTCATTGAGATTCTAAACTTGGAGGGTTTTGGTTGGCAAGTAAGTTGCCTACTGAACAACCACCCTTGTGAAGGATCAATGATATTGAGATCCCTTAGAACATGGTTACTTTTATAGGACAGGATGAACCATCTAAACTTCAGGGGAGGGTACTTACCTTTGAACCTCATGCAAGCCTTCAAACCTAGGGCTATTGTGTGACTTGTTTGTGTGTGCCACATGTTTGTGATTGAGCATAACATCATAGCATCATCATGCATCATAAGCATAGCATTTTCACTAACCATTTCAAGGACCAAAGGATTTATCTTTGTTCTTTGTCGCAGGTCATGGCTTCTGCTCGTAGAAACACTATCAGGATCAACTTTGTAGGGATACCTCCTAAGCTTAAGGAGTTGGTTTCTTAAGTTTCTGAAAATTCTCAGTTCATCAAGAGACATGGTCAGCTACTGGATCTAGTCACCTCAGGATTCAATGAAGACATGACGAGTGTTCTATTTCAGTTCTTTGATCCTAAGCACCATTGCTTCACATTCCCCGACTATCAGCTGGTTCCAACAATGGAAGAGTTCTCTAAACTTCTGGGTATATCTGTTCTTGATCAGAAACCATTCACGGGCTTGGAAAAAGAGCCTAAACCTGAGGTTATTGCTGCAGCTCTACATCTGAAGAAATATGACATTGTTCTGGAAACGAGAAGCGGAGTTAAGGGTATTCTTGCTAAGGTATTAATGGATAAGGCTCAAGTGTTCTTGAAGGCTATGAGCTATGATGCTTTTGAGGAGACCTTAGCCTTGCTGATTTATGGCTTAGTGTTGTTCCCCAATCCTGATAAGTTCATAGACGTTCATGCCATCAACATATTCCTGAGCCACAATCCAGTGCCTACACTACTTGGGGACATCCTGCACTCTCTTCATACTCGTACTACAAAAGCAAGAGGAACTCTGATGTGTTGTATACCTTTGCTATCTAGGTGGTTTATTTCTCACCTTCCTCGCTCAGTGATGAAGAATGAGCAAGGGTCAGGTGGTCCAAAAGGATCATGTCACTCTCGCATTCAGATATTCATTGGTGCTCCAGATCTATGGAGAATGTCACTATCATTGACCGTTGTGGGGAGTTTCCTAATGTTTCACTTCTAGGCATAAGAGGAGGCATTACTTACAACCCTTCTTTAGCTTTACGACAGTTTGGTTATGCTCGGAGTGATGGTCCACATGACATGTTGATTCAGGGTATTGTGTTTGATTACGACAACGATCTTCAAGGTTACCGTCAAAGGTTCATACGAGCATGGGGAAAAGTGAACAAGGTTGACAGCAAGACTTTGGAGCCTAAGTACACTATTCCTATGGAAGCTTATCACAGATGGGTGCGATCTCGTGCTCAGACTCTCATGATGACATATCTAGCTATCCTGCCAGTTACTATGGAGCCTGTTGCTGAAGGGAATACTTCTTATACCATCCTTCACCCAGACATGCCCACTGACATGGAAGACTTACAGAGGTCCTGGATCCAGTTGAAGGAGCAAAGGGATACCTTCGAGGCTCATTACAAAGCAAGCCAAGAAAGAATCCTGGAACTAACAAAGCAACTTCACGAGGAACGGAATCTCAACTCATACCTCAACACAAAGAGGAAGCGTCCATGGGAGACTTAAAACCCCATCTCTTGTATTTATTACATTTCATTTTCTGTAAGCCCAAGAGGCAAAACAAATTTATTACTAATAAAAGTTTACCTTCTTGTTTGTTTAAGCAAATTTAAATCCTGCGGTTCTTAAAAACATTGCATATACATTCACATACCATATCATTACATCACAGGTTTATTGTGCACAGGTTTCTCATCTTCTCGCTGTTTATTTCAGCAATGGCTCTTGAACAAACAGTTAAGGATCTCCAGGCACAAAAGAACTAAGAAGACTAGGAGGTCAGCAAGGGGCAGGATGAATTGAAGACACTGCTGGTCAAGAAGACTAAGAAGACTAGGAGGTCAGGTGGCCTGATCAACATGGGAAGAAGGTTCAGAGGTCCTGTCAAGACCAAAGAACAGGTTGAAGACTATGAGTCTGAAGAGTCTGAGAAAGAGGGAGGCAGTCTCCACCACACAATGGGGGACTCTGATTCTGAAGCTAACTACTATCATGAGCCTAATGAAGATAAGTTCAAGATGCTGGTAGATAGAATGGATGCTATGGAATTGCAGAAGTCTTTTGGGCTGGATTTTGAAGACCTAAGTTTGATATCTGGGGTGGTTATACCCATTGGTTTCAAGGTTCCTACTTTCGTCATTTATGATGGTGTCTCTTGTCCCAAGCTGCATCTGAGGTCTTATGTCCGGAGAATCCAACCCCATACTGCTGATAAGAAGTTGTGGATCCATTTCTTCCAAGAGAGCTTATCTGGAGCTCAATTGGAATGGTACTATCAGTTGGAAAGTGTCAACATCCGTGATTGGAATGATCTGGCCGAAGCCTTCTATAAGAAATATCAATACAATGCTGATTTAGCCCCTACTCGCATGCAGCTTCAGAGCATGTCTATGGGTGCTAAAGAGAGCTTCAAGGAGTATGCTCAGAAGTGGAGAGATTTGGCTGGAAGAGTGCAACCCCCTCTAACTGACAGGGAGTTAGTTGATATGTTTATGTGTACGTTGAATGGTCCTTTTTACAGTCATCTCATTGGAAGCTCATCATCTGGCTTCACTGAGTTGATAATGACTGGAGAGCGCGTAGAAAGTGGAATAAGGAGTGGCAAGATTCAAGTGGGTGCTTCTTCATCAGGTGCTGCAAAGAAGCCTCCCAGTGGGAAGAAAGAGTCAAATGTTGTTTATGGTCAACCTGATCGTAATAGAAGGCATCAGTCTGTAAGTGCAGTTCATATCTCCAATCCAACTCCTACAACACCAGAGCAGCCACAGGGAAATCAACAGAGGGCTAGAAGGCAGTTCACTAAGATCAACATGTCAATGGCCCAAGCTTTGCAACACTTGTTGAAGGCTGAGCTCATCACTCTGAAAGATCCTCCTCAGAATCCTAATGTTACCTCTCCCAGGTACAATCCTTATGCACGATGTGCATATCATTCGAATTGTCAGGGACATGATACCAATAGTTGCTGGGTACTGAAGAACAAAATTCAAGATATGATTGATGCTGGAGAGATTGAGTTTGACCCTCCGGGTACTCCAAATGTGATTACTGCTCCCATGCCAAATCATGAGAAGACTTTCAATGCCATTGATGAAGATTCACATATTTCCTCAGTTGCAGATTTGACTACACCATTGTCTGTTATCAAGAAGAAGCTAGTACAAGCTGGGTTCTTTCCAGGTTGTCGTGAAGATTGTTTATATTATACCTATAAGTCGGATAACTGCTGGAGGTTGAGAGATGGAATTCAACGTCTCATGAATAACTATACCATAGTATTTGAGAGGACTCCACCTTCTGTAGAGAGTATGGTTGATCATATAACTAAGCGTGCGAAGGTTGAAGAGGTAGATATGGTTGATAAAGTGCCGGTGAGGATTACTTCCAAGGGTCCTGTCAAAATCACTCATAAGGGTCCAATTAAGATTACTGCTGAAGGCCCTGTGAAGATTGTTGTTTAAGCTAGAGTGGCTCCTATGATCATTACCACTCCTGGTCTTATTCCGTATACTTCTGATAAAGCTGTACCTTGGCATTATGGGTCTGATGTTTATATCCGTGGTGTTAAGCAGAAACCCTTAGCTGATATGCCTGTGGATGTTGATAATATTGCTGGATCTAGTAAGATCACACGAAGCGGAAGAGTTTTCTCTCCTCCAGTTACCTCCAAGAATGCAGTTACTCCAGTTACTACCTCCACCACTGATGTTCGGGGCAAAGGTCCTGTTAGTGAACCTATACCAACTGATGTGCCAGCTGCTGATGATCTTTCTAAGCAGATGGAAGAAGTATTGAAAATCATTCGCAAGAGTGATTATGACATTGTTGATCAATTGGAGCATACTCTCTCCAAGATTTCTATGCTATCTTTATTGTTGTGCTCTGAGGCTCATGCTAAAGCCCTGATCAAGTTTCTGAAGATTGCTCATGTACCAAATGAAATTTCTGTTGACCAGTTTGAAAATTGTGTTGCACACTTGACCTATGATAATGGGTTAGGTTTCTCCGATGCTGATTTGACTCCGGCCAAGAGGGATCATAACAGGGCTCTACATATCTCTATTGAATGTAGGGGCACTACCCTGTCACATGTATTAATAGACAATGGTTCCTCGCTGAATGTGTTACCCAAAGAAGTCCTGAATAAGCTTAGTCCTGAAGATGCTGTGTTGAAGCCCAGTAATATAGTGGTGAAGGCTTTTGATGGCTCGAGAAGAGTGGTGCATGGAGAAATTGATCTCCCAATCAAAGTTGGTTCTCAGGTCTTCAATACTACCTTTTATGTCATGGATATTCGTCCGTCGTATTCTTGTTTGCTTGGGCGTCCCTGGATCCATGGGGCAGGTGCTGTAACCTCTACATTACATCAAAAGATGAGGTATCTAGTAGAAGGGAAGGTTGTTACTGTCTACGGAGAGGAAGGTTATATGATTAGCCATGTGAACACCTTTAAGTATCTTGAAGTGGAAGGTGAATACGTTGAAACTCCGTGTCAGACATTTGAAGTGGTTCCTTGGATTGTTAATGATTATGAAGCTCCTCCTGTTGTCAAGAAAGTTCTTGTGGTCACCAGAGTACCTCCATTAATGGCCTCCCTTAAAGATGCTAGAGATGTGGTGGATGAAGGTGGTTGTACTATTTGGGGTCGGCTTCCTGATATTCCATACAAGTCTGACAAGTTTGGTTTGGGTTTCACTGCAGAGTCCCAGAAGGCTGTTCGTCGTGCTCGTGCTGTTCGTATCACTAATCAGGGGATTATGAAGAATCAAATCAATGATGTGGGTGACTATGATGAAGACTACAACTTGGATGCTTGGATTTTTCCTACTGTGGGTGCTGGGCTCAATAATTGGAAGGCTGAAGATGTCATTCCTATCTCCTTTAATCAGGAGTAAATACTATTATTGTGTTGTTACTTTTAACTTTGTAATTTCTTGAACAATTAAACTTTCAAGCCTTGTGCCTTACCCGGGGCACAATGGTGTGCTTGTTACGGGATGTCATTTCATTTGCATACTTCATTCAATAAAAATCAGTGGTCGTTTCATTTTCGTAAATATTGTGTTCCTTGTCTTTCTTTTCTTTTATCTTTGTTTTATCAGCTATGTGTTCTTACACACACCCACATCACTAAAATGCAGATCCTCATCCACTCTGAATCCTGTTGATAACAGTTCTACTATTGCCAATTATAATTTCGAGAATCCGATCTATCAAGCTGAAGATGGAAATGAGGACGATTGTGAAGTACCTGTAGAGCTTGCTAGGTTATTACAACAAGAAGAGAAAGCTATACAGCCACATGAAGAGCCAGTCGAAGTTGTGAATCTGGGAACTGAAGAAAACAAGAAAGAAGTCAAGATAGGGGCTGAATTAGAGGATAGTGTCAAGAGCAGGTTGATTCAGATGTTACATGATTATGTGGAGATCTTTGCTTGGTCTTATGAAGATATGCCAGGGTTGGATACAAACATTGTGGTTCATCATTTACCAGTAAAAGAAGATTGTCGTCCAAAGAAACAGAAGGTCCGTCGCATGCGTCCTGAAATGTCAGAGAAGATTAAGGCAGAGGTAATGAAACAGTTTGATGCAGGGTTCTTAGTTGTGACTTCTTATCCTCAATGGGTTGCAAATGTGGTGCCGGTACCTAAGAAAGATGGTAAGGTACGTATGTGTGTGGACTACAGAGATTTGAACAAGGCCAGCCCCAAAGATGACTTTCCACTTCCTCATATTGATGTTCTGGTAGACAACACTGCTCAGCATAAGGTATTCTCTTTCATGGATGGTTTCTCTGGTTACAATCAAATCAATATGGCATCGGAAGATATGGAGAAGACAACATTTGTTACACACTGGGGCACTTTTTGTTATAAGGTGATGCCATTTGGTCTGAAGAATGCAGGGGCAACATATCAGCGTGCTATGGTGGCTTTGTTTCATGATATGATTCATCATGAGATAGAGGTGTATGTGGATGATATGATAGCCAGGTCCCAAAATGAAGAACAACATCTTGATCATCTGCATAAGTTGTTTGAGAGGTTGAAGAAATACAAGTTGAGATTGAACCCAAACAAGTGTACTTTTGGAGTTAGATATGGTAAGTTCCTGGGTTTCATTGTCAGTGGAAAAGGTATTGAAGTGGATCCTGCCAAAGTGAAAGCTATACGAGAGATGCCAGCTCCCCGTACTGAGAAGGAAGTTATAGGTTTCTTGGGACGATTGAATTACATTGCGAGATTTATTTCCCAATTAACAGCTACATGTGAGCCAATCTTCAAGTTGTTGAAGAAAGATCAGGTGATGGAATGGAATGATGAGTGCCAGGCTGCCTTTGATGAAATCAAAAAATATCTGCTAGAACCTCCAATTTTGATGCCACCAGTTGATGGAAGACCCTTGATTATGTACTTAACAGTGTTAGACAACTCAATGGGGTGTGTATTGGGGCAACATGACGAGTCTGGTCGAAAAGAGCAGGCAATTTATTACCTTAGCAAAAAGTTTACCGACTGTGAAACAAGATACTCACTGCTCGAGAAAACTTGCTGCGCTTTGGCATGGGCTGCTCGCCGACTAAGACAGTATATGTTGACTCATACTACCTTGTTGATTTCGAAGATGGATCCAATCAAGTACATATTCGAGAAACCTGCTCTCTCCAGAAGAATAGCAAGATGGCAAATGATCTTGACAGAATATGATATCCAGTATACTACTCAGAAGGCCATTAAAGGAAGTGTTGTGGCTGATCATTTGGCTCATCAAGCAGTGGATGATTACCAGTCAATGAGTTTTGAGTTCCCTGATGAAGACATTATGATTATTACCAAAGAACCTGGACAATATGACGGACCTGAACAAGGATCCCGATGGATCATGGTTTTTGATGGAGCTTCTAATGCACTTGGTAATGGTGTTGATGTTGTGATCAGTTCCCCTGAAGGTTGTCATACCCCGATTACTGCCAGACTTTGTTTCTATTGTACCAATAACATGGCTGAGTATGAGGCATGTATCCTGGGTATCAAAGCTGCCATTGATATGAAGATTCAGTTCCTAGACGTGTATGGAGATTCAGCCCTGGTAGTAAGTCAGATTAAAGGAGATTGGGATACCAAGCATGATAACCTCATTCCTTACAGAGAGCATGTGTTGTCTTTGATCCCACATTTTAAATAGATTACCTTTAGACATATTCCACGAAGAGAGAATCAGTTGGCAGATGCTTTATCCACCATGGCATCCATGTTTGAGATCAGCTGGGATGATGAAGCTCCCAAGATTACTATTGATAGATTTGAGAAGCCTGCATACTGCAATGAGATTGACACTGAGGAGGCAGAGGAGAAACCTTGGTTCTATGAAGTAAAAAGATATCTTGAGGCTCAGGATTTCCCTGAAGGGGCATCTATCAAAGATAGGAAGTTTCTGAGAAGGTTTTCTGCTAAGTTCTTTTTGAGTAATGGGATTTTGTACAAGCGCAATCATGATTCAACTATGCTTCGTTGTGTGGATAAGAAGGAAGCAATTGAGATTATGGAAGACATGCATGATGGGATCTTTGGCACTCATTTTTGTGGTCATACTATGGCAAAGAAGATATTGAGAGCAGGTTACTATTGGTCTACCATGGAAGCTGATTGCTATCAACATTCCAGAACATGTCACAAGTGTCAAATATATGCTGATAAAGTGCATATACCTCCATCACCCTTGAATGTGTTGACTGCTCCTTGGCCTTTTGCCATGTGGGGCATTGATATGATTGGTGAAATCAAGCCTACTGCTTTTAATGGGCATCGTTTCATTCTGGTTGCTATTGATTACTTTACGAAGTGGGTAGAGGCAGCTTCATTTGCATCTGTGACCAAGAATGTTGTGGCTCGATTCATTAAGAATAATCTTATATGTAGGTATGGCATCCCTGAAAGGATTATTACTGACAATGGCTCTAATCTGAACAACACTATGATTACTGATCTCTGCATGCAGTTCAAGATTAAGCATCACAACTCTTCTCCGTATCGTCCGAAGATGAATGAGGCAGTAGAAGCTGCTAATAAGAACATTAAGAAGATTATACAGAAGATGACTGTTACTTATAAGGATTGGCATGAGATGTTACCGTTTGCTCTTCATGGTTATCGTACTACAATACGTACTTCAACAGGGGCAACTCCATTCTCCTTAGTCTATGGTATGGAAGCAGTTCTGCCCATTGAAGTTCAGATTCCCTCCTTAAGAATTATGAAGGATGCAGGCTTGGATGAAGATGAGTGGATTCAGACTCGACTTGACCAGATAAATTTGATTGATGAGAAGAGGCTAGCAGCAATTTGTCATGGCCAGATGTACCAGAAACGGATGATCAAAGCTTTTAATAAGAAAGTTAAGCCAAAGGTATATCAGGCTGGTGATTTGGTAATCAAGCGAATCATATTACCACAGGGTGATCCCAGGGGCAAGTAGACTCCTACATATGAAGGACCATTCATAGTCAAGACATTATTCTCAGGAGGTTCCATGATACTTACTACTATGGATGGTGAAGACTTCCCACAGCCTGTAAACGCAGACATAGTTAAAAAATACTACGCATAAAAAGAGACCCGCTAGGTTGACTGGCCTAGGCAAAAATAAGGGCATCCCGGCGAACCAAAAAGGTTCGGGCAAAAATTAGGGATATATATAAAAAAATGTACACCCGGCAAGTCGAAAACCTGAAAAGGCGGCTTGGGCAAAAAAGGGTATCCCGGTGGATTGAAAACCTGAAAGGGCAATCCAGGCAAAAGTTAGGGATTAAAGCGTATGACTATGTCTCGTTTGGATTACCCATGAAACTACAACCAGTTGTGCTACTTACTCAAGCTCGAACAGATAAAGCTTAATCCAATCGTTTCCGTCTCAACAGCAGAAGATGAGATACTTGAAGATAATGGCAATAGTAGAATTGAAACTCAATAGGACTATTTCCCACATAGCTGATTTCTTTGTTTTATAAAAACTTTTATGACGAATTCCTCTTACTAGGATTTATGTCTCCTTGTACAAACTTGCCTATGTATAGGTCACTTTGTGATATAAATAAAATTTCATCTTTGAATCCAGATTTACTTTTACCCTATTTACATAAGCGAAACGTCCATTGGTTGTGTTTGAATGTATGTATGCTTTTGAATATGATTGATGTTTACCATAAATGCATAAATGCTTAATATGATTGATGTTTACCAGAAATGCATGAAAATGCAGTAATAATATTTACTAAGGACGAACGAGGGAAGGAATTCAACGAAGCTTCGCCGGTTCATTCCCACCAGACAGCTACAAATCCCCCAGTAGGGAAAATCCATCTTCATAAATACTTCGAGTCACATCTCCCCTGGAATTTATATCCATCTCTTTTATCCTCAGACGGATAGTCGGGAATTTATTCTTTCAATAGGAGTACGACAAACGAAGACGGGAGGTTATGTATACTTTACTACCGAACGAAGACGGGAGGTTATGGATACCTTACTATCGAACGAAGACGGGAAGTTATATATACTATATTATCAAATAAGACGAGAACAAGTTCTTCATATTCTTCAGCAACGAATCGGGATTTATTTTCCCTGGCCAGCAGTTGTTATACGAAGATATCCAGACGCTTCAGGCTGCATGGTTCATACATACATCATTTACATCATACCATAACATACATATCCATAATTACATAATACATTACTTAGGTGCATCATACTATGCCTGCATACATAATGCATGAACTAATATTATCATACAGAATGTTATAATCTTGTTTTTCAGATTAATTCTCCAGCAGACAAACTTCATCAACAACTTGTGACTATTGGGCCGTTGTTTATCCTCCCAAAAGTTATGTTTATACCTCAGGACGTTGTTTATCCTCCTGAAAGCTACCATTTCCTCAGGACGTTGTTTATCCTCCTGAAAGCATATCATGACCTTGGGCCGTTGTTTATCTTTCCAAAGGTTACCTCATTTCCTCAGGACGTTGTTTATCCTCCTAAAAGCATATCATGACTATTTCCTCAGGACGTTGTTTATCCTCCTGAAAGCAATCATGACTATTGGGCCGTTGTTTATCCTCCCAAAAGTTATACTCATACCTCAGGACGCTGTTTATCCTCCTGAAAGCTACCATTTCCTCAGGACGTTGTTTATCCTCTTGAAAACTACCATGACCTTGGGCCGTTGTTTATCTTTCCAAAGGTTACCTCATTATCACAGGACGTTGTTTATCCTCCTGAAAGCATGTCATGACCTTGGGCCGTTGTTTATCTTCCCAAAGGTTACCTCATTATCATGGGACGTTGTTTATCTTCCTAGAAAGCTATATCTTCATATCTTGGACTGCTTTATCCTCCAAGAGACATATTTGAAGAACTTTTATCCAAGTGGCATCTTTAAGCCCACTCAAAGCATATACAATTAGTCATCAGTATCCCTCTACGCATCGGTGAGTGCAAATTTTTGGGCTTTTGTGTTCAATCCCCTTCAACCTTCCAGGTCACGACTGGCACATATACCAATCTAACCCCTCAGGTTTCAGAAAATTGAACAGGGGCAGCTGTTGCACCCCAAAATTTGCCCTCACAAGTACAAGACTTTGTGTACTAAGAGGTTCACAAGGTTCACAAGATTCACAAGACACTTTATGAGGTTCACAAGGTTCACAAGACACCTTATGAGGTTCACAAGGTCCACAAGACATTTCATGAGGTTCATGAAGTTTACAAGACATCTTATAAGGTTCACAAGGTTCACAAAGTTCACAATTAGTCAGAAGATTTGACAATTCCCTCAGACAATGCATCCTCCTAAGCAGTGCATCCAAAACTAGGGTTTTGACTTTAATCAGGCTAAATGGACTTCCAAGACTTCAAGTGAGCTTCATAACATCTTATATGTGCTTAAGAATCCCCATGGCAAATTTCAGAACTTTTCTTAAAGGTTTGCTCAGTCAAATGATCAGATAAGTCAAAATCAGTCAAAGCAGTTAAAAAGTCAAGCTGAGGTCAATTGTGGTCAAATCAAAGTCAAACTTCATGATTTTTTTGCCAACATCAAGTATATGAAGTAAAATTCATCATTTGATCAAGGGTTGATCATGATTCATCAAGGAGATTTCAGATCATCAAGAATCAGGGGTTTCTAAATTAGGGTTTCCTTAAGAAAAGTCAATTGAACTTTGACCAATCATAACTTTCACATGCTTCATCAAATTTTTCCCATCTAAAGCTCATTTTGAAGGAAATTGAATTCTCTACAACTTTGTGTCTCACAAGCCATGCCCAAAAATGCTTCATTTGGAAGGTATGAGCTAAGACATTATAGGTCCTTTTGAGAGTCAACAAAAAGTCAACAACTTCAAAAGGGCATAACTTGAGAATGGTAAATGATATGGACATGAAACCAATGGGGTTGGTTAGAGGACTCTTCCAAAAAGTCCAAGAACACCCTCATAGCATTAAAATTGAAGTATATGTGCCCTTACAGAGTTGGTAAATTTTTAGGTGGTTTATGAAGGAAATAGGGTCTTAAAACCAAATTTTTCTAAATGGGCTGAACTTTTTGTGACCCAAAGTGTTCCATGACATCATGCACGAAAATTATTTGATATTTTCATAATTTTATTTTATTTATTTTATTTATTATGATTTTTTACATTAAAAATCATTTTAAATTTAAATAAAATATCAAATATGAAATTTTAAAATATATTTTTGTTCTAGAATGTCATTAACATGAATTGGATTGACTTGATACACAATTGATGATGATTGGCTTGAAATAGAAAGGTCTTATTCAAAAATATATGAAATTTAAGATCTAATCTTTTTCAATCTCCAAAATAAAAAAAAATCCATACAATGATCCAATTTTTCTGACCTAATTCATTCACTATAAGTATATGAAGAGAACACAATGCATAGGGACGAATTTCACAGCCTCAAAGAGTAAGTTTTCACATTCAAAAAACTCACCAAAACTCAAATTCGGATTTCACAATTCAGGCCCTTTCAAGACAATTTGAAGGTTGAGACATGTTCTATGAACATCATTGAATCTATTTGAACCATTTGCAGCATTCAAATCATTGCATATGACCTAAACCGAATCATGTTCTTCAAGAAATTGTTGATTTTCGATTCCATTGATTGGCTGGATTAAAATTGTTTTTGATTGTTTGATGATGTTTGTGATGAACCCTAGAATGATTCTGGGCTATTCAATTGAGTTTTTTATGCAGGTATGGAGTTTCACCATGGCTAGGGTTTCGGCTAAGCAATTAGGGTTTCACACTAGACCTAATATAAATGAATTTGGAAAACATAGGATGATTGTGTAAGCTCTGGGGATCACAATGCCCTAATTAATTTAAGAAGATTGTACTGTTTGCTTGCTTGTTGAATTTCGCAGGTCCTGTAGATGTTTGAAATCGCAGGAAATTTCGTAGGGAAATTCGCAGCAAAAAACGCAAGGCTAGAGGAGGAAGACGAAGCTCTTGGCGCCATCTGGAAAATTCAAAATTGAGTTTAATATTTTTAGAATTGTTTGTTGTTTTATTTCACAGATGCGTGTATGGCCCAGTGGTGAAGGATGCGTGTGTTATGCTTGAAGGCTTGTGTTCGAATCCTGGGCGCAACAATTTTTTCTTATTTTGTTCATTTAATTGTTAGACTGAATATATTATTGATTGTAATGACTATACCACCAGTTGCGCCCTCCCGGCTGGATGGTAAGTGTGCTTGCGTATTGTGTGAAGGTCCTGGGTTCGAATCCCTCCCCAGGCCTTTTTGTGTTATTTGTTTTGTTTTATCATGATTTTTCCAGGTTAACAATAAAACCAAATGGAGTATTCTCCTTATCACCTGCGCGCGCATGGACTATGGGCTGGTGTATTGGTCTTGGAGATTGCATTGTCCAGGGGCTGAGTTCGAATCCCAGCCCAGGTAAGTTCTTTTTCTTCACTTTTCTTGTTTTTATTTATTTAACTTGTTTATATTATAACTAAATAAATTTAAAAAAAATATAGAATGTGTATATTATTATTTTCTTTATTACAATTTAAACTCATTTTCTTTTACAATTAAATCTCATTAGAAAAATTATTTATTTTTGTATATTATTAATTAATCCTAATTTATTTTTCTAAACATGTAACCCTAATATTTTCTAAAACCCTAATTATTTTATAAACCCTAATTGTAACTAATTAATTCTATTTGTTAATTATGACCTCTAATTTATTTATTTTTTAAACTTTAATTATATGTATATATTTTATAATTTGTTTATTTAATTCTTGTATGTAAATACTTTTAGATTATGCTTAAAATAATTAAAACTCTTAATTTAATTTTGTAAATATAATTTATTTTCATAATATGTTTGTAATTAACCTTATTTTTATAATATGTATATAATTTAAAACTTTATAATAATTAGTATAATATGAATTATTTATGTTTTCTTCTTAATCTTAAAAATAATTGTTTATATAAAAATTGAACTTTTAATTATTATGCTAATATTCTTGTTTATTTTATTATTAATTTTATTTATTTTCATATGATATTTATCTTATTATTACTAACCCCATTTATATATATTGTGATTATTTATTATTATTATTACTAACCCAATTATTTATTATTACTTATTTTGCTTATTTATTTAATTTGTTTTAATTATTATTATTATGTAATTGTCTCCTTTATGTAATATTTTAGTAGTAATATTTAATATTTATTTCTAAATGCTATGGTTAGTAAAATAGGGAGTGAAACATGTTTGTATGTAAAAATTGATTTAGATCACTAATTTAAGAGATAAATATTTAAAATTGTACACTCACACACGTAAGTCGATCCTGGATCGCCATCTCACTTCTTAAGGGTTACCTCTCATGTTGCCTAAATCAAAGGTCAAGTAGGGTGTATAAAGCAAAGTCTCTCATTTCACATCATCTAGTCCCTAAACAGATAAAAAGATCAAGTCCCTTCGAATGTTGCCTTCGTAATGATCTTGTCCCTTTCGAATAAAGATGATAAGTCCCTTCGAATTGCTTATACACCCCACAATTGCCTAACTAACATATATCCCTTCACTTGTCCCTCACATCCAAGGTAATGACTACCTATTCCTTGATAATAGGGATAGTCTTACCATTTAAAGGATTCAAGAACAGAAAAGACTTAAAATTAGGGTAGGTTCCTCTTAGATACTTGCTCACTCTTTAAAACATTTCAAACACTTCATACATTTCAAACAATTTTCAAAACAAAGGTTTTATATACATCCGTACATGGATCATTATAAAATACTTAAGAAAATTTCTATTCACACACTTCACATTTCAAAAACATTTTAAAGTGAGCTAAGTAACTAAGAGCCCATGGATAACCATGGATGTAAAGGGTGCTAACACCTTCCCTTTACATAACCTACCCCCCGGACCCAAAAATCTTTTAAAAGGTCTTTCCTGTTCTTTTATGCCTTTCCTTTGGATAAAATGAAAGTCGGTGGCGACTCTTGCTATCCGCAACATAACTAAAGTCAGTTCTCCCACCGTGTTACAGTTGGATACCGACATTGTTGTGCATAAGCTACCATTGAGAGAAGACTGTCCTCCTGTGAAACAGAAGTTGAGAAGAACGCATCCTTGATCTTCATCGCCATGTCAGGACGCGTTCTTCTCAACTTCTGTTTCACAGGAGGACAATCTTCTCTCAATGGTAGCTTATGCACAACAATGTCGGTATACAACTGTAACACGGTGGGAGAACTGACTTTAGTTATGTTGCAGATAGCAAGAGTCGCCACCGACTTTTATTTTATCCAAAGGAAAGGCATAAAAGAACAGGAAAGACCTTTTACAAGATTTTTGGGTCCGGATGTAGGTTATGTAAAGGGAAGGTGTTAGCACCCTTTACATCCATGGTTATCCATGGGCTCTTAGTTACTTAGCTCACTTTAAAATGTTTTTGAAATGTGAAGTGTGTGAAGAGAAATTTCCTTAAGTATTTTATAATGATCCATGTACGGATGTATATAAAACCTTTGTTTTGAAAATTGTTTGAAATGTATGAAGTGTTTGAAATGTTTTGAAGAGTGAGCAAGTATTTAAGAGAAACCTACCCTAAGTTTAAGTCTTTTCCGTTCTTGAATCCTTTAAATGGTAAGACTATCCCTATTATTAAGGAATAGGTAGTCATTACCTTGGATGTGAGGGACAATTGAAGGGACATCTGTTATTTAGGCAACTGTGGGGTGTATAAGCAATTCGAAGGGACTTATCATCTTTATTCGAAAGGGACAAGATCATTACGAAGGCAGCATTCGAAGGGACTTGATCTTTTATCTGTTTAGGGACTAGATGATGTGAGATGAGGGACTTTGCTTTATACACCCTACTTGACCTTTTGTTTTAGGCAACATGAGAGGTATCCTTAAGGAAGTGAGATGGCGACCAAAGATCGACTTACGTGTGTGAGTGTACAATTTTAAATATTTATCTTTTAAATTTAATGAGCTAAAAAAATACAAACATGTTTCACTCCCTATTTTACTAACCATAGCATTTAAAAATAAATATTAAATATTACTACTAAAATATTACATCAAGGAGACAATTACATAATAATAATTAAAGCAAATTAAATAAATAATAATAATAATATAATTGGGTTAGTAAAAATAATCACAATATATATATGGGGTTAGTAATAATAAAATAAAAATCATATGAAAATAAATACAATTAATAATATAAACAAAAAATATTAGCATAATAATTAAAAGATCAATTTTTTTATATAAACAATTAGTTTTTAAGATTAAGAAGAAAATATAAACAATTATATACTAATTATCATAAAGTTTAAAATTATGTACAAATTATGAAAATTAGGTTAATTATAAACATATTATGAAAAATAAATTATATTTACAAAATTAAATTAGCAAGTTTTAATTATTTTTAAGCATATACTAAAAATTATTTACATACAAGAATTAAATTATAAACAAATTATAAAATATGTACATATTATGAAAATAAGGTTAATTATAATTATTATATTTAAAAAAAATTAAATTATCAAGTTTTAATTAATTATCTAAAATTATTTATATACAAGAATTATATTAAATAATAAAATATGGACATAATTAATATTCACATGAAACAATTAGGGTTAAAAAAGTATTATTAGGGTTTATAAAAAATTAATTAGGTTTTTACAAAATATTTTAGGGTTTTAGAAATTTAGGGTTTATATATATATTTTTTAGAAAAATGAATTAGAATTAATTAATAACTATACAAAATTTTACAATATTAATAAAAAAACATAAATAATTTTTCTTATAAGATTTAAATTAAAAAATGAGTTCTAAAATAATATAAACATTTTATTCATTATTTAAATTTGAATTTGTTTAAATAGAAATTAATTAAATAACAAAAATCAAAGAAAAGAATGAAAAAAGCCAAAACCTGCCTGGGCTGGGATTTGAACCCAGTCCCTAAGCTTTCAACCTTCAGGACCAGCACTCCAACCACTGGGCCATGCGCGCGCATGTGATAGAGAGTAGGCACCATCAAGTTTTGTTGTTTATCCTGAAAAATCATGAAAAAGCAAAACAAATAACACAAAAGGCCTGGGGGGATTCGAACCCAGGACCTTCACGCAATACACAAGCACACTTACCATCCAGCCGGGAGGGCGCAACTGGTAGTTAATCCACAATAATTGATTATATATTAAGTCTAACAACTAAAGTAGAAAAAACAAGAAAAATTGCTACAGCCAGGATTCGAACACAAGCCTTCAAGGTCATACGCATGCGTCCCTTACCACCAGACCAACTGCAGGTTGGTGATTATAACTGAAACAAATAATATTAAAAATAAGTCCAAAATTCAAATCTCCCAAACGCGCGAAACTTCATCTCCTAGCTCTGTCCGTCCATTTAGCCTTTAGTGACAGTTGGTCCGTCACAATAACCTATAGTGACGGATTTTTCCCGTCACTAGAAATCCTGCATACTTAAACATGGCAAATACGAACAATAAATCCAGTTTAAGGGTTCAAATTAATCAAAGGCAGTCCAATATGTCTAAATACATCCATGATTTGGCCTGAAATTAGCTTTATAATGGAATCCCCAAAATCACGATTATGAAACCCTAGCTATGGTGATTCACGGATTCGGCAGTGAAACTTCAATCCAATCATCCAGAACGCTTTAGTACAATGAAACAAACATAGTTAAACAATCAAAACCAATTAAAAACCAATGAAATAATGGAATCGAAAAAATTCAAATATGACATGAACACGGGTTTGATTCATGCGAATGAGGGTGTTTCATATGCTGTTTATGATCCAAACATGATTAGTGAAGTTCAATGAAGCTGAATCAACCTTCAAATTGCCTTGAAAGTAGCTCTAACTTGGAATCCGAATTTGAGTTTTTTGGTGATTTTTGAATATGCAAACTTACTCTTTGAGGCAGGGAATTCGTGTGCTATGCATTGAGATAACTTGTATACTTATAGTAGAATCAAATTAGGTCAAGAGATTTGATCATTGCATGGACTTTTTGGATTTTGGAGATTGAAAAAGATAAAAGCTTAAATTTCAAATATTCTTGAATAAGACCTTTCTATTTCAAGCCAATCTTCATCAATGTTATATCAATTTAATCCAAATTATATTTATGACTTTCTAGAAGAGAAATATATTTTAAATTTTCACATTTGATATTTTATTTAAATTTAAAATGATTTTTTAATGTAAAAATCATAATAAATAAATTAAATAAAATAAAATTATGAAAATATTAAATAAATTTCGTGCATGATGTCATGGATCACTTTGGGTCACAAAAAGTTCAGCCCATTTGGAGAAATTTGGTTTTAAGATCCTATTTCCTTCATAAACCACCCAAAAATTTCCCAACTTTGCAAGGGAACACATCCTTCAATTTTAATGCTATGAGGGTGTTCTTGGACATTTTAGAAAGCTTGAATAGTCCTCTAACCAACTCCATTGGTTTCATGTCCATATAATTTACCATTCTCAAGTTATGCCCTTTTGAAATTGTTGACTTTTTGTTGACTTTCAAAAGGACCTATAATGTCTTAGCTCATACCTTCCAAATGAAGCATTTTTGGGCTTGGCTTGTGAGACACAAAGTTGTAGAGAATTCAATTTCCTTCAAAATGAGCTTTGGAGGGAAAAAATTTGATGAAGCATGTGAAAGTTATGGCTGGTCAAAGTTCAGTTGACTTTTCCTGAGGAAACCCTAATTTAGAAACCCCTGATTCTTGATGATCTGAAATCTCCTTGATGAATCATGATCAACCCTTGATCAAATGATGAATTTTATTTCATATACTTGATGTTGGCAAAAAAGCATGAAGTTTGACTTTGATTTGACCACAGTTGACCTCAGTTTGACTTTTTAACTGCTTTGACTGATTTTGACCTATCTGATCATTTGACTGAGCAAACCTTTGAGAAAAGTTCTGAAATTTGTCATGGGGATTCTTAGACGCCTATAATATGTTATGAAGCTCACTTGAAGTCTTGGAAATCCATTTAGCCTAATTAAAGTCAAAACCCTAGTTTTGGATGCACTGCTTAGGAGAATGCTTTGCCTGAGGGATTTGTCAAATCTTCTGACCCATGATGAACTTTGTGAACCTTGTGAACCTCATAAGATGTCTTGTAAACTTCCTGAACCTCATGAAAGGTCTTGTGAACCTTGTGAACCTCATAAAGTGTCTTGTGAACTTCATGAACCTCATGAAAGGTCTTGTGAACCTTGTGAACCTCATAAAGTGTCTTGTGAACTTCATGAACCTCATGAAAGGTCTTGTGAACCTTGTGAACCTCATAAAGTGTCTTGTAAACTTCATGAACCTCATGAAAGGTCTTGTGAACCTTGTGAACCTTCTTAGCACACAAAGTCTTGTATTGTGAGGGCAAATTTTGGGGTACAACAGCTGCCCCTATTCAATTTTCTGAAACCTGAGGGGTTAGATTGGTACATTTGCCAGTCGTGACCTGGAAGGTTGAAGGGGATTGAACACAAAAGCCCAAAAATTTGCACTCACCGGTGCGTAGAGAGATACTGATGACCAATTGTATATGCTTGAGTGGGCTTAAAGATGCCACTTGGAGAAAAGTTCTTCAAATATGTCTCTTGGAGGATATAGCAGTCCAACATATGAAGATATAATGATAGCTTTCAGGAGGATAAACAACGTCCTGAGGTATAAGTATAACTTTTGGGAAGATAAACAACGGCCCAAAGTCATGATATGCTTTCAGGAGGATAAACAACGTCCTGAGGTATAAATATAATTTTTGGGAAGATAAACAACAGCCCAAGGTCATGATATGCTTTCAGGAGGATAAACAACGTCCTGAGGAAATGAATATAACTTTTGGGAAGATAAACAACGGCCCAAAATCATGATATGCTTTTAGGATGATAAACAACGTCCTGAGGAAATGATAGCTTTCAGGAGGATAAACAACGTCCTGAGGAAATGATGATAGCTTTCAGGAAGATAAACAACGTCCTGAGGTATAAGTATAACTTTTGGGAAGATAAACAACGGCCCAAAGTCATAATATGCTTTCAGGAGGATAAACAACGTCCTGAGGTATGAAGTAACCTTTGGGAAGATAAACAACGGCCCAAGGTCAAGATAGCTTTCAGGAGGATAAACAATGTCCTGAGGTAATAAAGTATAACTTTTGGGAGGATAAACAACGGCCCAATAGTCACAAATTGTTGATGAAGTTTGTCTGCTGGAGAATTAACCTGAACAACAAGATTATAACATTATGTATGATAATATTAGTTTATGCATTATGTATGCATGTATAATATGATGCACTTAGGTAATGTATTATGTATTTATGTATATGTATGATATAATGTAAATGATGTATGTATGCATCATGCAGTCTGAAGCGTCTGGATATCTTCGTATAACAACTGCTGGCCAGGGAAAATAAATCCCGATTCGTTGCTGAAGAATATGAGAAACTTGTTCCCGTCTTGTTTGATAATATAGTATTCATAACCTCCCGTCTTTGTTTGATAGTAGGGTATATATAACCTCCCGTCTTCGTTCGATAGTAAGGTATACATAACCTCCCGTCTTCGTTCGATAGTAAGGTATACATAACCTCCCGTCTTCGTTTGATAGTAGGGTATACATAACCTCCTGTCTTCGTTCGATAGTAAGGTATACATAACCTCCCGTCTTCGTTCGATAGTAAGGTATACATAACCTCCCGTCTTCGTTTGATAGTAGGGTATACATAACCTCTCATTTCGTTCGTCGTACTCCTATTGAAAGAATACATTTCCGACTATCCGTATGAGGATAAAAGAGATGGATATAAATTCCAGGGGAGATGTGACTTGAAGTATTTATGAAGATGTATTTGCCCTACTGGGGGTTTTGTAGCTGTCTTGTGGGGATGAACTGGCGAAGCTTCGTTGAAATCCTTCCCTCGTTCGTCCTTAGTAAATACTATTACTGCATTTTCATGCATTTCTGGTAAACATCAATCATATTCAAAAGCATACATACATTCAAACACAACCAATGGACGTTTCGCTTATGTAAATAGGGTAAAAGTAAATCTGGATTCAAAGATGAAATTTTATTTATATCAAAAATGACCTATACATAGGCAAGTTTGTACAAGGAGACAGAAATCCTAGTAAGAGGAATTTGTCGTAAAAAAATTTACAAAACAAGGAAAATCAGCTATGTGGGAAATAATCCTATTGAGTTTCAATTCTACTATTGCCATTATCTTCAAGTATCTCATCTTCTGTTGTTGAGACGGAAATAATTGGATTGAGCTTTATCTGTTCGAGCTTGAGTAAGTAGCACAACTGATAGTAGTTACATGGGTGATCCAAACGAGACATAGTCATACGCTTTAATCCCTAACTTTTGCCTGGATTGCCCTTTCAGGTTTTCAATCCACCGGGATACCCTTTTTTGCCCAAGCCGCCTTTTCAGGTTTTCGACTTGCCGGGTGTACATTTTTTTATATATATCCCTAATTTTTGCCCGAACCTTTTTGGTTCGCCGGGATGCCCTTATTTTTGCCTAGGCCAGTCAACCTAGCAGGTCTCTTTTTATGCGTAGTATTTTTTAACTATGTCTGCGTTTACAGGCCGTGGGAAGTCTTCACCATCCATAGTAGTAAGTATCATGGCACCTCCTGAGAATACTGTTTTGACTACAAATGGTCCTTCATATGTAGGAGTCCATTTGCCCCAAGGATCACCCTGTGGTAATATGATACGCATGATTACCAAGTCACCAGCCTGATATACTTTTGGCTTAACCTTCTTGTTAAAAGCTTTAATCATCCGTTTCTGGTACATCTGGCCATGACAAATTGCTGCTAACCTCTTTTCATCAGTCAAATTTATCTGGTCAAGTCGAGTCTGAATCCACTCATCTTCATCCAAGCCTGCATCCTTCATAATTCTTAAGGAGGGTATCTGAACTTCAATGGGCAGAACTGCTTCCATACCATAGACTAAGGAGAATGGGGTTGCCCCTGTTGAAGTGCGTATTGTAGTACGATAACCATGAAGAGCAAATGGTAACATCTCATGCCAATCCTTATAAGTCACAGTCATCTTTTGTATAATCTTCTTAATGTTCTTATTAGTAGCTTCAACTGCCCCATTCATCTTTGGACGATACGGAGAAGAGTTGTGATGCTTAATCTTGAACTGCGTGCAGAGATCAGTAATCATAGTGTTGTTCAGATTAGAGCCATTGTCAGTAATAATCCTTTCAGGGATGCCATACCTACATGTGAGATTATTCTTGATGAATCGAGCCACCACATTCTTAGTAACAGATGCAAATGAAGCTGCCTCCACCCACTTCGTGAAATAATCAATAGCAACCAGGATGAAACGATGCCCATTAGAAGCAGTAGGTTTGATCTCACCAATCATATCAATGCCCCACATGGCAAAAGGCCAAGGAGCAGTCAACACATTCAATGGTGATGGAGGTACATGTACTTTATCAGCATAAATTTGACACTTGTGACATGTTATGGAGTGTTGGTAGCAATCAGCTTCCATGGTAGACCAATAGTAACCTGCTCTCAATATTTTCTTCGCCATAGTATGACCACTAGAATGAGTGCCAAAGATCCCATCATGCATATCTTCCATAATCTCAATTGCTTCCTTCTTATCCACACAACGAAGCATAGTTGAGTCATGATTGCGCTTGTACAAAATCCCATTACTCAAAAAGAACTTAGCAGAAAACCTTCTCAGAAACTTTCTATCTTTGACAGATGCCCCTTCAGGGAACTCCTGAGCTTCAAGATATCTTTTCACCTCATAGAACCAAGGCTTTTCTTCTGCTTCTTCAGTGCCAATCTCATTGCAGTATGCAGGCTTCTCAAATCTATCAATAGTAATCTTGGGAGCTTCATCATCCCAGCTAATCTCAAACATGGATGCCATGGTGGCTAAAGCATCTGCCAACTGATTCTCTCTTCGTGGAATATGTCCAAAGGTAATCTCTTTAAAATGTGGGATCAAAGACAACACATGCTCCCTGTAAGGAACGAGATTATCATGCTTGGTATCCCAATCTCCTTTAATCTGACTTACTACCAGGGCTGAATCTCCATACACGTCTAGAAACTGAATCTTCATATCAATGGCAGCTTTGATACCCAGGATACATGCTTCATACTCAGCCATGTTATAAGTACAATAGAAACAAAGTCTGGCAGTAATCGGGGTATGACAACCTTCAGGGGAAATGATCACAACACCAACACCATTACCAAGTGCATTGGAAGCACCATCAAAAACCATAGTCCATCGGGATCCTTGTTCAGGTTCGTCATATTGTCCAAGTTCTTTGGTAATAATCATAATATCTTCATCAGGAAACTCAAAACTCATTGACTGATAATCATCCACTGCTTGATGAGCCAAATGATCAGCCACAACACTTCCTTTAATGGCCTTCTGAGTAGTATACTGTATGTCATATTTTGTCAAGATCATTTGCCATCTTGCAATTCTTCCGGAGAGAGCAGGTTTCTCGAATATGTACTTGATTGGATCCATCTTCGAAATCAATAAGGTAGTATGGGTCAACATATACTGTCTTAGTCGGCGAGCAGCCCATGCCAAAGCACAACAAGTTTTCTCGAGCAGTGAGTATCTTGTTTCACAGTCGGTAAACTTTTTGCTAAGGTAGTATATTGCCTGCTCTTTTCGACCAGACTCATCATGTTGCCCCAACACACACCCCATTGAGTTGTCTAATACTGTTAAGTACATAATTAAGGGTCTTCCATCAACTGGTGGCATCAAAATTGGAGGTTCTAACAGATATTTCTTGATTTCATCAAAAGCAGTCTGGCACTCATCATTCCATTCCATCACCTGATCTTTCTTCAACAACTTGAAGATTGGCTCACAGGTGGCTGTTAATTGGGAAATAAATCTTGCAATGTAATTCAATCGTCCCAAGAAACCTCTAACTTCCTTCTCAGTACGGGGAGCTGGCATCTCTTGTATAGCTTTTACTTTTGCAGGATCTACCTCAATACCTTTTCCACTGACAATAAAACCCAAGAGCTTACCAGATCTAACTCCAAAAGTACATTTGTTTGGGTTCAATCTCAACTTGTATTTCTTCAACCTCTCAAATAACTTATACAGATGATCAAGATGTTGTTCTTCATTCTGGGACCTGGCTATCATATCATCCACATACACCTCTATCTCATGATGAATCATATCATGAAACAAAGCCATCATATCACGCTGATATGTTGCCCCTGCATTCTTCAAACCAAATGGCATCACCTTGTAGCAAAAGGTGCCCCACTGTGTAACAAATGTTGTCTTCTCCATATCTTCAGGAGCCATCTTGATTTGATTGTAACCAGAGAAACCATCCATAAAAGAGAATACCTTATGCTGGGCAGTGTTGTCTACCAGAACATCAATATGAGGAAGTGGAAAGTCATCTTTGGGGCTGGCCTTGTTCAAATCCCTGTAGTCTACACACATACGCACCTTACCATCTTTCTTAGGCACCGGTACCACATTTGCAACCCACTGAGGATAAGAAGTCACAGCTAAGAACCCTGCATCAAACTGTTTCATTACCTCTGCCTTAATTTTCTCTGACATTTCAGGACGCATGCGACGAACCTTCTGCTTCTTTGGACGACAATCTTCTTTTACTGGTAAACGGTGAACCACAATGTCTGTATCCAACCCTGGCATATCTTCAAGCAAAGATCTCCACGTATTCACGTAACATCTGAATCAATCTGCTCTTGACACTATCTTCTAATTCAGCCCCTATCTTGACTTCTTTCCTGTTTTCTTCAGTTCCCAAATTCACAACTTCGACTGGCTCTTCATGTGGCTGTATAGCTTTCTCTTTTTGTTGTAACAACCTAGCAAGCTCTACAGGTACTTCACAATCGTCCTCATTTCCGTCTTCAGTTTGATAGATCGGATTCTCGAAATTATAATTGGCAATAGTAGAACTGTTATCAACAGGATCCAGAGTGGATGAGGATCTGCATTTTAGTGATGTGGGTGTGTGTAAGAACACATAGCTGATAAAACAAAAATAAAATAAAAGAAAGACAAGGAAAACAATATTTACAAAAACGAAACGTCCACTGATTTTTATTGAATGAAGTATGCAAATGAAATGACAGCCCGTAACAAGCACACCATTGTGCCCCGGGTAAGGCACAAGGCTTGGAAGTTTAATTGTTCAAAAATTACAAATTTAAAAAAAGCAACAACACAGTAATAGTATTTACTCCTGACTAAAGGAGATAGGAATAACATCTTCAGCCTTCCAGTTATTGAGCCCAACACCCACAGTAGGAAAAATCCAAGCATCCAGGTTGTATTCTTCATCATAGTCACCCACAACATTGATCTGATTCTTCATAATCCCCTGATTGGTGATACGAACAGCACGAGCACGACGAACAGCCTTCTGGGACTCTGCAGTGAAACCCAAACCAAATTTGTCAGACTTGTATGGAATATCAAGAAGCTGACCCCAAATAGTACAACCACCTTCATCCACCACAGCTCTAGCATCTTTAAGGGAGGCCATTGTTGGAGGTACTCTGGTGACCATAGGAACTTTCTTGACAACAAGAGGAGCTTCATAATCATTAACAATCCAAGGAACCACTTCAAATGTCTGACACGGAGTTTCAACGTATTCACCTTCCACTTCAAGATACTTAAAGGTATTCACATGGCTAATCATATACCCTTCCTCTCCGTAGACAGTAACAACCTTCCCTTCTACTGGATACCTCATCTTTTGATGTAATGTGGAGGATACAGCACCTGCCCCATGGATCCAGGGACGCCCAAGAAAACAAGAATACGACGGATGAATATCCATGACATAAAAGGTAGTATTGAAAACCTGAGAACCAACTTTGATTGGGAGATCAATTTCTCCATGCACCACTCTTCTTAAGCCATCAAAAGCCTTCACCACTATATTACTGGGCTTCAACACAGCATCTTCAAGACTAAGCTTATTCAGGACTTCTTTGGGCAACACGTTCAGAGAGGAACCATTGTCTATCAATACATGTGACAGGGTAGTGCCCCTACATTCAATAGATATGTGTAGAGCCCTGTTATGATCCCTCTTGGCCGGAGTCAAATCAGCATCGGAGAAACCTAACCCATTATCATAGGTCAAGTGTGCAACACAATTTTCAAACTGGTCAACAGAAATTTCATTTGGTACATGAGTAGTCTTCAGAAACTTAATCAAGGCCTTGGCATGAGCCTCAGAACATAACAACAAAGACAGCATAGAAATCTTGGAGGGAGTATGCCCCAATTGATCAACAATGTCATAATCACTCTTGCGAATGATTTTCAATACTTCTTCCATCTGCTTAGAGAGATCATCAGCAGCTGGCACATCAGTAGGTATAGGTTCAATAACAGGACCTTTGCCCCGAGCATCAGTGGTGGAGGTAGCAGGTGGAGTAACTGCATTCTTGGAGGTAATTGGAGGAGAGAAAACTCTTCCGCTTCGTGTGATCTTACTAGATCCAGCAATGTTATCAACAGGCATATCAGCTAAGCGTTCCTGCTTAACACCATGGATATAAACATCAGACCCATAATGCCAAGGCACAGCTTTGTCAGAAGTATACGGAATAGGACCAGGAGTGGTAATGATCATAGGAGCCACTCTAGCTTCAGCAACAATCTTCACAGGGCCTTCAGCAGTAATCTTAATTGGACCCTTATGAGTGATTTTGACAGGACCCTTGGAAGTAATCCTCACCGGCACTTTATCAACCATATCCACCTCTTCAACCTTCGCACGCTTAGTTATATGATCAATCATACTTTCCACAGAAGGTGGAGTCCTCTCAAACACTATGGTATAGTTATTCATGAGACGTTGGATTCCATCTCTCAACCTCCAGCAGCTATCCGGCTTACAGGTACAATATAAACAATCTTCACGACAACCTGGAAAGAACCCAGCTTGTACTAACTTCTTCTTGATAACGGACAATGGTGTAGTCAAATCTGCAACTGAGGAAATATGTGAATCTTCATCAATGGCATTGACAGTCTTCTCATGATTTGGCATGGGAGCAGTGATCACATTTGGAGTACCCGGAGGGTCAAACTCAATCTCTCCAGCATCAATCATATCTTGAATTTTGTTCTTCAATACCCAGCAACTATTGGTATCATGTCCCTGACAGTTCGAATGATATGCACATCGTGCATTAGGATTGTACCTGGGAGAGGTAACATTAGGATTCTGAGGAGCATCTTTCAGAGTGATAAGTTCAGCCTTCAGCAAATGTTGCAATGCTTGGGCCATTGACATGTTGATCTTAGTGAACTGCCTTCTAGCCCTCTGTTGATTTCCCTGTGGTGGCTCTGTTGTTGCAGTAGTTGGATTGGAGATATGAACTGCACTCACAGATTGATGCCTTCTATTACGATCAGGTTGACCATAAACAGCATTTGACTCTTTCTTCCCACTGGGAGGCTTCTTTGCAGCACCTGATGAAGAAGCACTCACTTGAATCTTGCCACTCCTTATACCACTTTCTACGCGCTCTCCTATCATTATCAACTCAGTGAAGCCAGATGATGAGCTTCCAATGAGATGACTGTAAAAAGGACCATTCAATGTACACATGAACATATCAACTAACTCCCTGTCAGTTAGAGGTGGTTGCACTCTTCCAGCCAAGTCTCTCCATTTCTGAGCATACTCCTTAAAACTCTCTTTAGTACCCATAGACATGCTCTGAAGTTGCATGCGAGTAGGGGCTAAATCAGCATTGTATTGATATTGTTTATAGAAGGCTTCAGCAAGGTCATTCCAATCACGGATGTTGACACTCTCCAACTGATAGTACCATTTCAATTGAGCTCCAGATAAGCTCTCTTGGAAGAAATGGATCCACAACTTCTTATCAGCAGTATGTGGTTGGATTCTCCGGACATAGGACCTCAAATGTAGCTTGGGACAAGAGACACCATCATAAACAACAAAAGTAGGAACCTTGAAACCAATGGGTATAACCACCCCAGATATCAAACTCAGGTCTTCAAAATCCAGCCCAGAAGACTTTTGCAATTCCATAGCATCCATTCTATCCACCAGCATCTTGAACTTATCTTCATTAGGCTCATGATAGTAGTTAGCTTCAGAATCAGAGTCCCCCATTGTATTGTGGAGACTGCCTCCCTCTTTCTCAGACTCTTAAGACTCATAGTCTTCAACCTGTTCTTTGGTCTTGACAGGACCTCTGAACCTTCTTCCCATGTTGATCAGGCCACCTGACCTTCTAGTCTTCTTAGTCTTCTTGGCCAGCAGTGTCTTCAATTCATCCTGCCCCTTGGACAAGTTCAGGATCAGCTCTTGGAACTGTGCATTTTGTGCCTGGAGATCATTAATTGTTTGTTCAAGAGCCATTGCTGAAATAAACAGCGAGAAGATGAGAAACCTGTGCACAATAAACCTGTGATGTAATGATATGGTATGTGAATGTATATGCAATGTTTTCAAGGACCGCAGGATTTAAATTTGCTTAAACAAACAAGAAGGTAAACTTTTATTAGTAATAAATTTGTTTTGCCCTTTGGGCTTACAAAACGAAATGAAATAAATACAAAAGATGGGGTTTTAAGTCTCCCATGGACGTTTCCTCTTTGTGTTGAGGTATGAGTTGAGATTCCGCTCCTCGTGAAGTTGCTTTGTTAGTTCCAGGATTCTTTCTTGGCTAGCTTTGTAATGAGCCTCGAAAGTATCCCTTTGCTCCTTCAACTGGACCCAGGACCTCTGTAAATCTTCCGTGTCAGTAGGCATGTCTGGGTGAAGGATGGTATAAGAAGTATCTCCTTCAGCAACAGGTTCCATGGTAACTGGCAGGATAGCAGGATATGGCATCATGAGAGTCTGAGCACGAGATCGCACCCATCTGAGATAAGCCTCCATAGGAATAGTGTACTTAGGCTCCAGAGTCTTGCTGTCAACCTTGTTCACTTTTCCCCATGCTCGTATGAACCTTTGACGGTAACCTTGAAGATCGTTGTCGTAATCAAACACAATACCCTGAATCAACATGTCATGAGGACCATCACTCCGAGCGTAACCAAACTGTCGTAAAGCTAAAGAAGGGTTGTAAGTAATGCCTTATCTTATGCCTAGAAGTGGCACATTAGGAAACTCCCCACAACGGTCAATGATAGTGACACTCTCCATAGATCTGGAGCACCAATGAATATCTGAATGCGAGAGTGACATGATCCTCTTAGACCACCTGAACCCCTGTTCATTCTTCATCACTGAGCGAGGAAGGTGAGAAATAAACCACCTAGATAGCAAAGGTATGCAGCACATCAAAGTTCCTCGTGCCTTTGTAGTACGAGTGTGAAGAGAATGCAGAATGTCCCCAAGTAATGTAGGCACTGGATTGTGACTCAGGAATATATTGATGGCATGAACGTCTATGAACTGATCTGGATTGGGGAATAACACTAAGCCATAAATCAGCAAGGCTAAGATCTCCTCAAAAGCATCATAGCTCATAGCCTTCAAGAACACTTGAGCCTTTTCTATCAACACCTTAGTAAGAATACCCTTGACTCCGCTTCTCGTTTCTAGAACAATGTCAGACTTCTTCAGATGTAGAGCTGCAGCAATAACCTCAGGTTTAGGCTCTTTTTCCAAGCCTGTGAATGGTTTCTGATCAAGTACAGGTATACCTAGAAGTTTAGAGAACTCTTCCATTGTAGGAACCAGCTGGTAGTCGGGGAATGTGAAGCAATGGTGCTTAGGATCAAAGAACTGAAATAGAACACTCATCATGTCTTCATTGAACCCTGAAGTGACTAGATCCAGTAGGTGACCATGTCTCTTAATGAACTGGGAGTTTTCAGACACTTGAGAAACCAACTCCTTAAGCTTAGGAGGTATTCCTACAAAGTTGATCCGGATAGTATTCCTACGAGCAGAAGCCATGACCTGCAACAAAGAACAAAGATAAATCCTTTGGTCCTTGAAATGGTTAGTGAAAATGCTATGCTTATGATGCATGATGATGTCATGATGTTATGCTCAATCACAAACATGTGGCACACACAAACAAGTCACATCATAGCCCTAAGTTTAAAGGCTTGCATGAGGTTCAAAGGTAAGTACCCTCCCCTGAAGTTTAGATGGTTCATCCTGTCCTATAAAAGTGACCAGGTTCTAAGGGATCTCAATATCATTGATCCTTCACAAGGGTGGTTGTTCAGTAGGCAACTTACTTGCCAACCAAAACCCTCCAAGTTTAGAATCTCAATGAGCGTAGCATCGAGTATCAACCAACTTCAATCTGCACCAAAGCTGGTTATCTCACTACTATTCTAAAGGCCAAGATGGGATGACTAGGGTTCTAAAAGTTAGTTAGTGTATTGACAACATATGGCAGCCTCATATTATCCTCAACTTGACTTAAGGAACATAAGCACCAACAAAGAAGTCACACTAACTATGGCCACCAGATCAACCATATCGGTATACGCCATACAGTTTCCTTGGTCTATTGCCATTTACCTAAGGTACACTAGATCCGGGTTAGGATCTTTCACACATAAGAGCCCAACAAGTAAGTATAAAGCAAACAAGGCAAACAATTTAAGTGACCTAATTCCTAAGGGTACCCCTCTTTTATTAAGTCCCCAGCAGAGTCGCCAGTTCTGTAACACGGTGGGAGAACTGACTTTAGTTATGTTGCGGATAGCAAGAGTCGCCACCGACTTTTATTTTATCCAAAGGAAAGGCATAAAAGAACAGGAAAGACCTTTTAAAAGATTTTTGGGTCCGGGGGGTAGGTTATGTAAAGGGAAGGTGTTAGCACCCTTTACATCCATGGTTATCCATGGGCTCTTAGTTACTTAGCTCACTTTAAAATGTTTTTGAAATGTGAAGTGTGTGAAGAGAAATTTCCTTAAGTATTTTATAATGATCCATGTACGGATGTATATAAAACCTTTGTTTTGAAAATTGTTTGAAATGTATGAAGTGTTTGAAATGTTTTAAAGAGTGAGCAAGTATTTAAGAGAAACCTACCCTAAGTTTAAGTCTTTTCCGTTCTTGAATCCTTTAAATGGTAAGACTATCCCTATTATTAAGGAATAGGTAGTCATTACCTTGGATGTGAGGGACAAGTGAAGGGACATCTGTTATTTAGGCAACTGTGGGGTGTATAAGCAATTCGAAGGGACTTATCATCTTTATTCGAAAGGGACAAGATCATTACGAAGGCAGCATTCGAAGGGACTTGATCTTTTATCTGTTTAGGGACTAGATGATGTGAGATGAGGGACTTTGCTTTATACACCCTACTTGACCTTTTGTTTTAGGCAACATGAGAGGTATCCTTAAGGAAGTGAGAAGGCGATCAAAGATCGACTTACGTGTGTGAGTGTACAATTTTAAATATTTATCTTTTAAATTTAATGAGGTAAAAAAATAAAAACATGTTTCACTCCCTATTTTACTAACCATAGCATTTAAAAATAAATATTAAATATTACTACTAAAATATTACATCAAGGAGACAATTACATAATAATAATTAAAGCAAATTAAATAAATAAGCAAAAATAAATAATAATAATAATATAATTGGGTTAGTAAAAATAATCACAATATATATATATATATGGGGTTAGTAATAATAAAATAAAAATCATATGAAAATAAATACAATTAATAATATAAACAAAAAATATTAGTATAATAATTAAAAGATCAATTTTTTTATATAAACAATTATTTTTTAAGATTAAGAAGAAAATATAAACAATTATATACTAATTATCATAAAGTTTTAAATTATGTACAAATTATGAAAATTAGGTTAATTATAAACATATTATGAAAAATAAATTATATTTACAAAATTAAATTAGCAAGTTTTAATTATTTTTAAGCATATACTAAAAATTATTTACATACAAGAATTAAATTATAAACAAATTATAAAATATGTACATATTATGAAAATAAGGTTAATTATAATTATTATATTTACAAAAAATTAAATTATCAAGTTTTAATTAATTATCTAAAATTATTTATATACAAGAATTATATTAAATAATAAAATATGGACATAATTAATATTCACATGAAACAATTAGGGTTAAAAAAGTATTATTAGGGTTTATAAAAAATTAATTAGGTTTTTACAAAATATTTTAGGGTTTTAGAAATTTAGGGTTTATATATATATTTTTAAGAAAAATGAATTAGAATTAATTAATAACTATACAAAATTTTACAATATTAATAAAAAAACATAAATAATTTTTCTTATAAGATTTAAATTAAAAAATGAGTTCTAAAATAATATAAACATTTTATTCATTATTTAAATTTGAATTTGTTTAAATAGAAATTAATTAAATAACAAAAATCAAAGAAAAGAATGAAAAAAGCCAAAACCTGCCTGGGCTGGGATTTGAACCCAGTCCCCAAGCTTTCAACCTTCAGGACCAGCACTCCAACCACTGGGCCATGCGCGCGCATGTGATAGAGAGTAGGCACCATCAAGTTTTGTTGTTTATCCTGAAAAATCATGAAAAAGCAAAACAAATAAGACAAAAGGCCTGGTGGGGATTCGAACCCAGGACCTTCACGCAATACACAAGCACACTTACCATCCAGTTGGGAGGGCGCAACTGGTAGTTAATCCACAATAATTGATTATATATTAAGTCTAACAACTAAAGTAGAAAAAACAAGAAAAATTGCTACAGCCAGGATTCGAACACAAGCCTTCAAGGTCATACGCATGCGTCCCTTACCACCAGACCAACTGCAGATTGGTGATTATAACTGAAACAAATAATATAAAAAATAAGTCCAAAATTCAAATCTCCCAAACGCGCGAAACTTCATCTCCTAGCTCTGTCCGTCCATTTAGCCTTTAGTGACAGTTGGTCCGTCGCAATAACCTATAGTGACGGATTTTTCCCGTCACTAGAAATCCTGCATACTTAAACATGGCAAATACGAACAATAAATCCAGTTTAAGGGTTCAAATTAATCAAAGGCAGTCCAATATGTCTAAATACATCCATGATTTGGCCTGAAATTAGCTTTATAATGGAATCCCCAAAATCACGATTATGAAACCCTAGCTATGGTGATTCACGGATTCGGCAGTGAAACTTCAATCCAATCATCCATAACGCTTTAGTACAATGAAACAAACATAGTTAAACAATCAAAATCAATTAAAAACCAATGAAATCATGGAATCGAAAAAATTCAAATATGACATGAACATGGGTTTGATTCATGCGAATGAGGGTGTTTCGTATGCTGTTTATGATCCAAACATGATTAGTGAAGTTCAATGAAGCCGAATCAACCTTCAAATTGCCTTGAAAGTAGCTCTAACTTGGAATCCGAATTTGAGTTTTTTGGTGATTTTTGAATATGCAAACTTACTCTTTGAGGCAGGGAATTCGTGTGCTATGCATTGGGATAACTTGTATACTTATAGTAGAATCAAATTAGGTCAAGAGATTTGATCATTGCATGGACTTTTTGGATTTTGGAGATTGAAAAAGATAAGAGCTTAAATTTCAAATATTCTTGAATAAGACCTTTCTATTTCAAGCCAATCTTCATCAATGTTATATCAATTCAATCCAAATTATATTTATGACTTTCTAGAAGAGAAATATATTTTAAATTTTCACATTTGATATTTTATTTAAATTTAAAATGATTTTTTAATATAAAAATCATAATAAATAAATTAAATAAAATAAAATTATGAAAATATTAAATAAATTTCGTGCATGATGTCATGGATCACTTTGGGTCACAAAAAGTTCAGCCCATTTGGAGAAATTTGGTTTTAAGATCCTATTTTCTTCATAAACCACCCAAAAATTTCCCAACTTTGCAAGGGCACACATCCTTCAATTTTAATGCTATGAGGGTGTTCTTAGACATTTTGGAAATCTTGAAGAGTCCTCTAACCAACCCCATTGGTTTCATGTCCATACATTTACCATTCTCAAGTTATGCCCTTTTGAAGTTGTTGACTTTTTGTTGACTTTCAAAAGGACCTATAATGTCTTAGCTCATACCTTCCAAATGAAGCATTTTTGGGCTTGGCTTGTGAGACACAAAGTTGTAGAGAATTCAATTTCCTTCAAAATGAGCTTTGGAGGGAAAAGATGTGATGAAGCATGTGAAAGTTATGGCTGGTCAAAGTTCAGTTGACTTTTCCTGAGGAAACCCTAATTTAGAAACCCCTGATTCTTGATGATCTGAAATCTCCTTGATGAATCATGATCAACCCTTGATCAAATGATGAATTTTATTTCATATACTTGATGTTGGCAAAAAATCATGAAGTTTGACTTTGATTTGACCACAGTTGACCTCAGTTTGACTTTTTAACTGCTTTGATTGATTTTGACCTATCTGATCATTTGACTGAGCAAACCTTTGAAAAAAGTTCTGAAATTTGTCATGGGGATTCTTAGACACCTATAAGATGTTATGAAGCTCCTTGAAGTCTTGGAAATCCATTTAGCCTGATTAAAGTCAAAACCCTAGTTTTGGATGCACTGCTTAGGAGAATGCTTTGCTTGAGGGATTTGTCAAATCTTCTGACCCATGATGAACTTTGTGAACCTTGTGAACCTCATAAGATGTCTTGTAAACTTCCTGAACCTCATGAAAGGTCTTGTGAACCTTGTGAACCTCATAAAGTGTCTTGTGAACTTCATGAACCTCATGAAAGGTCTTGTGAACCTTGTGAACCTCATAAAGTGTCTTGTGAACTTCATGAACCTCATGAAAGGTCTTGTGAACCTCATAAAGTGTCTTGTAAACTTCATGAACCTCATGAAAGGTCTTGTGAACCTTGTGAACCTTCTTAGCACACAAAGTCTTGTATTGTGAGGGCAAATTTCGGGGTACAACACCAACCCTGACATATCTTGATACGACCAGGCCAAGATATCCACATACTCACGCAGCATACCAATCAACTCTTTCTTTATTTCGGCCTACAGACTGGCCCCAATCTTGATCTCTTTCTTCACATCTTCAGTGCCGATGTTGATGATCTCAATTTTTTCTTGATGAGGCTGAATAACTCGTTCCTCTTGTTTCAACAATCTAACCAATTCTTCAGGGAGTTCACAGTCTTCCTCAACCCCTTCATCAGCTTGGTAGACAGGATTGTCAAATTCATGCGTGGTCATAGCAGGAACGTTATCAATGGAATCCGGATGATCAACACTGCACAGATGATGTGCTTATTTCAGAATCTGTTTATTTTCAAAAGAGACGCAAACACAAAAACAAAAAGGAAAAACACATTGCCATTTTTATATTTTTGTGAAAAATTTAAAACAAAAGAAAGAGAACACAATTTGTCTGAAAATGTCCTTTATTTCATGGTAAAATAAGTGCATAACAAACATGGTAGCCCATACAATGGATCCTAGCATCTTGGGCAGAATGCAGGATTTGACAATGCAGCATGATAAGAAAAGGAAACAAATAAATTACTCTAAGTTCCAGGTAACTTGGACAATGTCTTCAGCAGACCAGTTCTTCAGCTCCTCTCCGGGCGCACACGGATGAATCCAGTTGTCCCAGTCACCATCATTGTCTCCTTCTTCATTAGTTGCACAGATTTGGTTGCGGTCGAGCATCCCAGCGCTTGTAAAAGTAATGGCTTTACCACTTGGAGACCAATCAGATCCACTAGGCTTATAACCCAAACCAAACTTGTCGTCTTTCTTCTCTAATTCCAGCAATTTGCCCCAGCCTTGGGCGCTTCCTGACTGAACCACTTCCTTTGCCTGTTTGTAGGAATGAATGGAGGTACCTTCTTTCTCACTGTTCTTCTCTACTGGAGTCAGAATGCTGACATTAACTGCTTCGAAGGCCTGACACAGCGTCTCGTGGATCTCTCCGTCCATCTCTACATATTTGAAAGTTGATAAGTGGCTCACAAAGATGTCTTCCTCTCCGCACATCGTGATTACTTGGCCATCAACCACATATTTGAGCTTTTGATGCAGAGTGGAAGTTACAGCTCTGGCAACGTGAATCCATGGACATCCCAACAAGCAACTGTACGCGGGCTGACTGTCCATGACGTAGAAAATACTTTTGAATACTTGAGAACCTATTTTCACAGGTAACTCAACTTCTCCAAACACGGATCTTCTGGACCCATCAAAGGCTTTGACTATCAAATCACTGGGTCTTAGAACTATACCATCAACATTGAGCTTCATTAATGCTTTCTTCGGAAGTACATTAAGAGAAAAGCCTGTGTCAACAAGGACATGCGACAACACAACACCCTTGCACTCCATAGTAATATGCAGTGCTTTGTTATGGTTACGGCCCTCTGATGTAAGGTCTCTATCTGTAAAGCCCAGCCCGTGGCTTGCGTTCACACTGCCCACTACAGCTTCCAGTTGATTAACAGTTATTTCTTGAGGAACATAGGCCATCTGCAACACTTTCAGCAAGGCTTCTCTATATGCAGGAGAACACATCAGCAATGACAGAATTGATATTTTGGATGGCGTCTGGTTCAACTATTCGACCACCTTATAATCACTCTTTTTAATTATGCGCATAAATTCCTCGACCTCCTTCTCAAAGGTACCCTGTCCAGCAGCAGGAGTTAACATTTCATCAGTCACTGTTTGCTTTCCTTTAGCCTTTGCCGAAGCCTCAGCCTTAGGATCTCCTCTTAGAACTGGGGGAGCAAATAGACGACCATTTCTCGTAAAACCTCCAACCCCTCCGACGTTCACTAAAGTCGGGTCAATAGCAACAGACTTACTCTTGACTTTCTGCCCTTCCACGCACACATCTGAGCCGTAATGCCATGGGATGGCCTTATCATATGTATAAGGAATAGGCCCAGGAACAGTAATAGTCACAGGACTAACTTCCGGAGCATAAATGGTCACAGGCTATCTTCTAGCAGGCATCTCAGTTGGATCATAAAATATGGTTATAGTGGACACATCATCAACCTCATTACCAACTTTGTCAAACTGCAAAGATCCTTCATCAATTAGATTCTACAATCCTATCTTCAGGTCCTCACAACTGTTCTCTGAATTCATACACTTTTCACAATCAGAACTGCATCCCAGAAACACTTCTCCTTTCAACAACCTCTCTTTCACTCCCAACAGCGGAGTCTTCACTTCTTCTATACTCAGAATCAGACTTAACTTCTCACCACCCTCAACAGCATTTATTCTAGCCCCTTTGTGATTCGGAATAGGGTTCGAAGAAACATTTGGCGGTGGTGCAAAGTTAATCGCCTTGGAGTCGATCAAATCTTGAACTTTGTGATGTAGCACCCTGCACTTCTCAGTTGAGTGCCCGGGTGCCCCTGAATGGAAAGCGCATCTAGCATTAACGTCGTACCCCACTGGAAGCTCTCCAGGTGGTGGTGGTGCCAAAGTCCTCAGTTGTATCAAATTAAGGTCCAGCAATCTCGGTAGCAATGCAGCGTATGTCATGGGAATTGCCACAAGCACCCTATTAGCCGGGCGAGCCTATCTTGGCTGATAAGGTCTTTGTTGATAGTTGTTACGTTGTGGTTGTGGTTGTTGCTGTTGTTGTTGAGGTTGTACCTGATGCACAGGATTGGAAGGGATTGTGACTGCTTCCACTTGCTCATATGATCTTTTATATCCTCGGCCTCGTCCTCGGCCAAACACAGCATTGGTTTCACCTTCCCTCCTTCTCGGGGGTCCGCTGAAAGCTTTTCTTACTCCACTAGAACTGCTCGCACTTGTATCCTGGATCTTTCCCATCTTTAACAGAGTCTCGACTCTTTCTCCATCAATTACTATATCATTGAACTTGGTAGCCGAACAAGACGCCAATCTTTCGATAAACACACCTTGCAATGTCCCCATGAGCATATCAGCCATCTCATTCTCCAGCAGTGGTGGTTGTACTCTGGCAGCGAGCTGTCGCCACCTTTGAGCATATTCTTTAAACCCCTCCTTAGCAGTTTGAGACATGTTTTGCAGTTGAGTGCGATTTGGAGCCATGTCCAAATTATACTGGTATTGCCTCACGAAAGCCTCTGCCAGGTCCTTCCAGCTCTTAATGTTGGCTCTACTTAGCTTCATATACCATTCCAAAGAGGCCCCAACCAGGTTGTCCTTGAAATAGTACATCCATAGCTTTTCATCATCAGCGTGGGCAGCAATTCTTCCTACAAAGGACTAAAGATGAGTCTTTGGACACGCTGTGCCGTTGTACTTCTCGAAAGTTGGGACCTTGAAATTGTAAGGGATTCTAACCCCTGGAACCAAGCCCAAGTCAGTAATGTCGAACCCCAAGGAGTTCTGAGATTGAATAGCCTTGATCTGTTCTGCCATCTCTTCAAATTTCCTATTCATTTCAGCCCCCTGGCCCTCAGTTTCGTCCAGCAACGTAAACTGCTCGTCTTGACCGTCCATCTGTACATTGTTCAGTCCATCATTGATTATGGTAACCCCTGGTTGTGTTACAGAGATTTCAACCTGACGGGCGCCCGCACCGTTATGATTACCTCCATCAGCAGTACCGTTGTTCCTGGCTTGACTATTTTCGACCAACTCACGCAGACGTTCCTGATTCTAACCCATTCCTACCATAAGGGTCATAAAATTGTCCTTCCTCAACCTCAAGTCAGCTAAATCATCTTGCATTTGATCCATGACTCTTTCTCTGTTGACCTTTGTGGGATATCTGTGTATGACTGGCTGTTCTCGAACTTTCCTGGGAGCTATAGTGCCTGAAACAGAAAAGACATTAGGAACTCTGTGGCCATACCTGCAAAACAAGAAAACAGGTGATATGTATGCAATGCAATTGTTTATGTTTTCAATCCCAGGTCATTCATGCCCCAGCTCCGGTATTTAGCAAAGAAAACCAGATGGATACTGATCCTCGACTTTCAGAAACCATATTCAAACCATAACAGTAAGCACATAAAAATGGTGAACTGAAAAAACTGCATAACATAAAATCAGCCTATTAGGCACAAATAACAGAATTCCCCGTAGGGTACAAGTTTCTAAGAAGAAAAACAAACAACTAGGATTCCTACAACATGTCTGTAGGTAATCCAAATACAAGGGAAACAAACTAAAAAGCAAGACCACTTCTTGAGGACCCTGAACCTCCCTCACTAAGCCCTAACTCAGACCTAGCCTTCTTGACTCCAGCCATCAACTTGAGGTTTTCAATCTCTTTAAGTGCTGCTTCTAAGGCTTGTTGACTATCTACTAATTGCTGAGTCTTCTCCCTTCGAATCTGGTGGGCTTGTTCCACTTCTTCCTTCTTGAAAGTCATTTGCACTTCGAAAAACTATTCTTTTTCTTTATATCTCTTCACCTCATGTTCTCTTTGTCCCAGCAACCAGACAATAGAATGACGAGCTTCCTTGAGAGTCTTCGAATTCTTCTTTCGTTCTGCTTCTCTTTTGGATTCCATCAGATCTAGTCTTTGAAAGTGGGCTTCCTTTCCATCAAACTCCTTCTCTTTAGCCTCCAAGGTAGTCTGCATATTCAACAATTTCTCTTCAGCTTCATTCTTGGCCCGGTTGGCAAGATGATACAAATTAACCATTTCAGTGTTCTCCACCCTGACTTCATGCAGCTGGGCTTCCAACTTCTTGAACTCCTCTAAAGACACAGTATCAGTAGGCTCAGCAGCTGGAGGAGCTGGAGGTGAGAATGGCAGCAATACCCTTTTGGCTTTGTCTTTCAACCAAGCCTCATACTCCGGGAAGGTCTGATTGTTGCACTTTCCAAAACTAGCTATCCCTTCTCCCTTGATGAATTTCCAAGCTCCAGCAACTTTTCTCACTAAAGGCATATTGTCCTTTACCGGGAAGTAGAAAATAGGGGTCAACTTCAATTCTTCTGGTACCTCTCTCAAGGCATATCCCAACTGTCTTCTCAACAAGATTGGATTGTAATTGATCCCTCCAGTTACTCCCAATAAAGGTACACTAAGATAGCTCCCACAACTAGTGATGAAACGTGCCCCTTGAAGCCTCTGAGTAATCCACCTGACATCCTTGGCAATCAACTTTTCCAGCTTCTGAGCCCATACCAAGGTATGGTCACTAAACACTCCGGTACTAGGCAGATGCCTCATGAACCACATGTGAAATAAAGGAGCGCAGCAACAAACTAAACCTCCCCTTTTCTTCTCAGTCTTGTAGTGCACCGAGTAATACAAATCTCCGAGCAATGTTGGCACAGGATTCTTCAGCAAAAAGAGATGTATGGCATTCATGTCTATGAACTTCTCCATATCTGCAAACAGAATGATGCCATAGATAGAAAGAGCCAAGATAGCACACTCTTCCAACTCTTCCACCTTCTTTAATGATAGTCATAGAATTCACAGCAGAAGTGCTCAAATAAAGAGCCTTGGCAATAGCCTCAGGTGCAGGTCTACTCATCTCAGCATTGAACGAAACCTGGTCTCGAACAGGAACTCCCAAGATTAAAGCATACTCCTCCAGCAAAGGACCTAACTGAAAATCCGGAAAAGTGAAACAACGAAGCTGAGGATCATAGTACTGAAGCAGGGTATGAATGGCACTTCTCTCAGAAGGGTCTAACTCTACCACCACATCCAGAATACTCCCATAAGCCTTCCTGAACCTCTCTACATGATTGGGTGTGATCAGCTTCACCATCTTCTTTAACAGGCCAACCTTAGTGTCGAAAAACTTGAAATGAATATTCTGCTTGCGAGGATCTTCCATCTCTGAACAGGATACCGGAACCAGAAGCAAAGATATGAACCTGTGAATGAAAACAAAACATGATTAATGATGAAATGATGAAATGATGTAATGCAAATGCAAATGCAAAGACATATGATCCATCTGGGACTGTCTGGAATCTGGATGTCAAAGCCAAGTAATCAGAAACCCAAATCCTCTAGATAACAACCCAAAAATACTCAAATAATCTCAGATAACCCAATCAGGAACCAGATAAACTCAAGAACTCCGGAACCAAAGTAACTGTATCAGAACATGAAACTGCACTGGTAACAAGGGTATGATGGATTCAAGGGTTCCTGCAAACCTGTAAACCCATCCCCAATCTCACGGGTGTGCTCCGGGTCAAACATCACGGACTCTCAAAGCCGAATAGCAATAATACTTTCACCATTTCCGAGAAATGGCTCGTGGCCAAATCAGGGAATCGGTTAGGCATTATGTACTATGCAGGGAGGCCTCAGCCGAGTCCGGGAAAAACAAGCATCCCCTATAAGTTCCCAGCTTCGAGCGCTGAAATTGAGAAACAATAGTACATTCAGCCCGTAGGATACAGTACTATAGTCATACGACTAGATGCTTTGACTGAGTTCCTATAAGAGAACCAGGCCATCTTATGCGAGTCCCCAGTGGACCCTCGGGTGCGAATGGGTTTGCCACAAAATGTGGTCTGCCACTGCCACCACTGGAGAGGGTTGTTTCCACAAAGGTTCTCAATGATCGGTCCCCAGATGCACATAACTATCAAGGTCCTATCCCTAAGTGGAGGAAATCCCCACACAAGATATTTCCAAGACGGTCGCAATCTAGGTGTGAAACACATCGCCACTCATCATGTCACATGTGAGTACAATATGTCCACTCTAATCCTATAGTGCACTCAAGCCGGGTACTTGGCTTATCTCTCAGAAACAGTATCACCCGAGCCCACCAAACAGAAAACCAGTCCAGACAGTCCAGTATGATATATGATGCGGAAAATAAATACTGAAAACTGTAAATAAAGCTGTAAATAAACAACAGTAAAGCACAACACACAGCAACAAACAGTCATCACCCAAAGAAACAGAAACAAGCAAGCGCTAGGAGAGACTCACAGGGGAACCAGAGATACTCTAGTTAGGAATTCCCCAGCGGAATCGCCAGCTGTCGCACCCCGGATTTCCATCCTGGTACAAACACGAAAGTGGCGCGGAAAAGAGGTAGAGTCGCCAGCCAGACATTTTTATCCCGAAAGGACGGGAATGGTAATGCTGCACAAACCAGAAGAAAGAAGAGGAAGTACACGGGTCTTGCGAACCAAAGAGACTGAGTTCGGGAGTCGATTACGACCTGGGAAGGTATTAGCACCCAGATTGTCCGCCGTACCCGACGGGATTCACGCTTGCAAAGAAAACTGTATCAAAGGGTGAAGAAATGAAAGTTGCTGCGAAGAAAAGGCAATGAACTGGATAGAAGAAAAGAAAAGAGAAATGAAAAAGAAAAGAAAAGGAAAAATTTAGGGAAAATAAAGATTGTGCTCGAACGGGCCCTACCCTGCTGCCTACGTACCTCATCGAGAAAATGAGGATCAGAGACGCCGTAGTTCCCCTAACTAGGGGTAGAAAAGAAATTACTTGTGAATTAAGGCTTGAACTGCCTATGTCAATGCTCAGGTGTTGCAGACTCGAACGACGAGTGCGTAACCGTCTTGCAAAGTGACAAGTAGGAGCAAGTTCGCGTACGGAGCAAAGGAGATGAGAAAAGAATTACCGAAGGAAAGACGCTTATTGTTTGTTTGTGTTTTTTATGAAGCTTTTTAAGAGTGATATTTGCATAGGTAAGTGTACCTAAGTCTTACTCACTGGGATGTGTACGTCTCACATCATCCCGAAATGGAATGCGCAAGAGGCACACCTATCTATGGAGGAAACCCCCAAATCTAGTCCCACAAGTGAAGGCTCAGACACACTGACCTATTAACAATTATTAAGTGTTTTTGTGATTTTATGTTAAGAACTATTTTTTTATGCTTTTCTTTGTGAGGTAATCTCATGCTAAGACCTATCCACCACGAGGGATAACTTACACCTCGCCCCGAAACGGAACGCGTGCAAGTATCTCATAGCAAAGTCTCTTGTCACATGAGAAGACTCAACCTTTATTAGAATGGATTAAAATTAAGTTTGAAGATGAGAAGAGAAAGCACCAAAAGGATCTGAAAAGGTGAAAAATCTAAAGGGAACTAGAATCCTAACAGTTGTCATGCATGGATGAACCTAAGTTAGTGAGGTTTGAATTCTATCCTAATGAAGAAGAAGGAAAGAAGAAGAAGAGGAGGAGAAGGAGAGGAGGAGAGGAAGTAAGGCCTAAGCCCAACAATCAAAGGTTAGTACAAGTAAGAATAAGAAGAGAAGAGATGAGATTTGGAGATGTGGGAATCACTTCCACACCTCTCACTTACCATAGCCCCTGAAAAGGTTAGCAACACAAGCATATAAGCAAAACAAAATGACATGCCAACAACATACAAACAGAAGTGAAGTCATACATACAAAATCTCAATGCAAATTCAAGTCACAAGAAGGAGAAAAGAAGCATACAAGTCAATATGAGGCAACATGAATCACATGGCAAAGCAAAAAAAATTTAAGAGGATGCAAAGCAAAATAAACAAAACATGAACTCAAGGCCCAAGACCAGAACCAAATCTAAGTTAAAGAAGTGTTTAAGAAGCAAGAGAGATGAAGAGAAGAGAAGCACCAAGCTAAACAATCACATTATGGGGAGAAAGAGGCAAAGAAGTGAGGTGGATGCACATAAGAAAGGATGAACTTCAAAGGTAAACCAATTACAAAATTTCCAAAGCACAAACCCTAAACCAAGATCAGAGAGGTATCAATACCCTAAAGAGACCCCAAATAAGATGAAGAAGTTGGCACAAGTGCCCTTCTAAGCTAGAGAGAAGACTTATGATCAAAAAGAAGCAAAATGGGACAAGTTATGAACCAAAATTCAAATTAAATCAACAATGCACCCAAAAATTCCACAACTTTGGAGAAGAGGTCTTCAATCATGGTATAACAACATGCCAAAAGGATAGGAAGAAATTCAGAAGCTATGCAAGTCAAATGAAGTCTCAAACAACAACTAGGGTTAAGAAACTTCCATCGTAAGTCAAGGACCAAAACCAAATGAACAAGTTCCTAAAAAATCAGAGCAAAAATCACACATGAAGTACACTCTAATGAGAGTCCAGAGCAAAAAGAACCACTCAAAAATTCAAAATGAGTATCACTATGGAAAATGGACAAGACAACATGCACAAAAAGGAATTAAAATGAATTAATTAAATGAGGGAATTTATTTACACGTGTCAGCATGAAATAAATGGGAGATAAAAAAATATGAAAAATTAAAGAAAACTAAAATAAACATCCATGAATTATTTCAGAATTTTTGGACACTTAGAAGTATTTTTAAAAATTAGAAACCAAAATGAAATAAAAAAGAAATAAAAATGAAAGAAGGCCAGGAGGGTGCGAAAAGAAAGAAATTCAGTTGAAATCAATTGGGCTCAAAGGCAAGGGGGGTGCGGATAGTGGTTTGAGCCCACTGGATCTGCGCAAGTACATAATATATAGGGTGGAAATTCAGAGAAAAATGTGGAAAAAACAGTGGCCTTAGGATCAAACAGACGCATCCTATCATTCAGTTCATTAAATGACGTGTCAAAACAATTGGTTCAGAGTGAAGGAGTACAATAATTAACATGTGGTGAGAAACATATGGAATAATCAGAAACAAATTATAAAAGAAATGGCACGTGAGGGAGAAGAGGCTCATTAAATGACGTGGAAGCATATCATGCATTCAGATGAGAGGATCTGATGGTGAGGAGATCATCTTCTCCAATGCAAACCCTAAACGCAGCAACCCAGAATCCGGTGACCGGAGCTAGGGCTCCGGCACCGGAAAATGCATAACATGATCAAACAACAATAAAAATAAACCAAAATCTCTAGATCAAGTAAACAAACCACCCTGAGTTCAAATATGATGATGAAATTCACAATAAATCAATGACCAGCCTGGATCGAAAGGAAACAGTTCTTACCATGAAATTTCAAATTCACACACAAAGCTCAATAAGGCACCAAATTCGAATCTAAATCAAGCAGAATGATCAGCATAACTAGAGGATTACAATGCACAAGCTTATTTTGATTTCTAGATCTGAGAATATTGGACTCACCTGAAGCTTGCAGACCTTGAAATAGCTTGTGATAAGCCAAGAAAATGCTGCCAATCCACTCCAAATGCACTCTAGTTGCAAAATAAATGCAACTAGAGTCTTGAGAATTGCTGGATCTGAGAGTTTGAAACCAACTGCCCTGAAATGGCAAGGTGATGAATCTTGAGAATTAGCTTGAATAATGGATGGATTTTTGATCGTGAGCTCTAAAGGATGAAGGATCTGTGATTTGTTTGTGAAGAGAGCAAGTGTGTGAAGAGATTCGAGAGAAATTGCAAACTGAACCAAAACTTGAGTGTGGTGAAATGAGTGAGAGCTGAACCCTTCTAAAACCCTAATTTGCTTTTGTATGAGGTCATGAGGAAATGCTGAAAGAATGAGGCCTCTTGCACGTGGGAGGAGAGAGTGTGAGATATTTTGCAAAATTTGCAAGTTTGTTGTGATCTCATGAAAACCTCATGCATTGCCTTGCTTCTTGCCCATGTGCACTCCATATCTCACCCTTGATTTAAACCAAAAAGATTCAGACCATTGGATGAAAGTATCACACACTTCTCATGTTCATGCAAAAATTACACTTATGGAATAAAATTCTCATCATGCACGAATTTGGTGTTTTTCTTGGAGAAAAATGACTTATTTGCATTGCATTGTAATATTGGAACACTATTTGATTCATACCAACACCCAAAAATAACTTTCAAGACTTTTTGCTTTGGTGCACAAATGAAAAATCAACTTTTCCCCTAGTTTTTATGGAATTTTCGAGGGGCCTATCTCCTTAACCATGAAGGCTATGAAAAAGTACTTGTACTTTTTGAAAATGGGAGGCCTTAATCGCCAACTTTCATGTTTGACTTTGGTCCATTTGAAGAATTTTTCACCAAGTTATGATCATTTGAAATTTAGGGCAAAAACTTGCTAAAAATGGCATTTTCCATAACCAACTTCACACCAATTTTGCAAAACACCTCAAAACCTCATGATTCTTGATATTTGAACTTGCCAAACCTATTTTAACATTATAAGTACATCCCTTGGCTAGAAAAATGGGGTTGTACCCCTTGAAATCTCATAGTTGACTTTTATAAGGCACAGTTGACCAGTTTCTTCATTTGCAAGCAACTGAAGAAATGCTTGACTTCCACAAGGAATTTTCTCACCAAATTTCATCCCTAGGATCCTCTTGACATGTGAAAGACTTTGCCCAAATGAAATGGCCAAAGTCTTGAGGTTTTCATGCTTGAAACTCAAACCCTAGTTTGGGATCCTTGTGTAGGAGCTTTGCCTTAGCCTGGAATCCCTGATGATCTTCCAACCTTCTGAGCTTTTGCAAATGAACTTGAATATGTAAATGCAATGTAGACCCCTCATAGGACTTGTACAAATCCATTGGGCCCCTTTTCATGGCTTGTGATGCTTCAAAATCCTCCACAGATGATCATATGCCTAATGTTAAGTCATGAGAAATGTTATGCTTCATCTTTCCATGCTAGGATGCTAAGAATATGATATGTTCATGATGAATATGATGTGGTATGATGCTTAAAATGAAGAGGTAAAATTTGGGGTGTTACAAAATTCATGGACTGATAATCATCCACTGCCTGATGAGCCAAATGATCAGCTACCACACTGCCCTTAATTTCCTTCTGAGTGGTGTACTGTATATCATATTCTGTTAAAATCATTTGCCATCTCGCTATATGTCCGGAGAGAGCAGGTTTCTCGAATATGTACTTGATTGGATCCATCTTTGAAATCAACAAAGTAGTATGAGTCAACATATACTGTCTTAGTCGGCGAGCAGCCCATGCCAAAGTGCAACAAGTTTTCTCGAGCAGTGAGTATCTTTTTTCACAGTCGGTAAACTTTTTGCTAAGGTAGTATATTGCCTGCTCTTTTCGACCAGACTCGTCATGTTGCCCCAACACACACCCCATTGAATTGTCTAATACTGTTAAGTACATAATCAAGGGTCTTCCATCAACTGGTGGCATCAATATTAGAGGTTCTTGGAGGTATTTCTTTATCTCATCAAAGGCTACCTGGCACTCGTCATTCCATTCCATTACCTGATATTTCTTTAGCAACTTGAAGATTGGTTCACAGGTAGCAGTTAACTGGGAAATAAATCTTGCAATGTAATGCAGTCGTCCCAAGAAACCTCTAACTTCCTTCTCATTACAGGGAGCAGGCATCTCTTGTGTAGCTAATACTTTTGCAGGATCCACTTCAATACCTTTTCCACTGACAATGAAACCCAAGAGTTTACCAGACCTAACTCCAAAAGTACACTTGTTCGGATTTAATCTCAACTTGTATTTCTTCAACCTCTCAAACAACTTGTGCAGGTAATCAAGGTGTTGTTCATCATTCTGGGACCTGGCTATCATATCATCCACATATACCTCTATCTCATGATGAATCATATCATGGAATAAAGCCACCATAGCACGCTGATATGTTGTCCCAGCGTTCTTCAAACCAAATGGCATCACCTTATAACAAAAAGTGCCCCATTGTGTAACAAATGTAGTCTTTTCCATATCTTTAGGTGCTATCATAATCTGATTGTAACCAGAGAAACCATCCATGAAAGAGAATACCTTATGCTGAGCAGTGTTGTCTACCAAAACATCAATATGTGGAAGTGGAAAGTCATCTTTAGGACTGGCCCTATTCAAATCCCTGTAATCCACACACATGTGTACCTTACCATCCTTCTTAGGTACCAGTACCACGTTTGCAACCCATTGAGGATAAGAAGTCACAGCTAAGAACCCTGCATTAAATTGTTTCATCACCTCTGCTTTAATCTTTTCTGACATTTCAGGACGCATGCGACGGACCTTTTTCTTCTTTGGACGACAGTCTTCCTTTACTGGCAGACGGTGAACCACAATATCCATATCCAACCCTGGCATATCTTCATATGACCAAGAAAAGATCTCCACATAGTCACGTAACATTTGAATTAGTCTGTTCTTAACACCATCTTCTAGTTCAGCCCCTATCTTGACCTCCTTCCTGTTTTCCTCAGTTCTCAGATTCACAACTTCGATTGGCTCTTCGTGTGGCTGTATAGCTTTCTCTTCTTGTTGTAACAACCTAGAAAGCTCTACAGGTACTTCACAATCTTCCTCCTTTCCATCTTCAGCTTGATAGATCGGATTCTCGAAATTATAATTGGCAATAGTAGAACTATTATCAACAGGATCCAGAGTGGATGAGGATCTGCATTTTAGTGATATGGGTGTGTGTAAGAACACATAGCTGATAAAACAGAAATAATAATAAAAGAAAGACAAGGAGCACAATATTTACGAAAACGAAACGTCTATTGATTTTATTGAATGAAGTATGCAAATGAAATGACATCTCGAAACAAGCATACCATTGTGCCCCGAGTAAGACACAAGGCTTAAAAGGTTTTATTGTTTGAAATTACAAACTTAAAACAAAACATAGTAATAGTATTTACTCCTGACTAAAGGAGATAGGAATAACGTCTTCAGTCTTCCAATTGTTGAGCCCATCACCCACGGTAGGAAAGATCCAATCATCCAGGTTGTAGTCTTCATCATGGTCATCCACAACATTGATTTCATCTCTTATGACCCCTTGATTAGTGATACGAACAGCATGAGCACGACGAACAGCCCCCTGAGATTCTGTAGTGAAACCCAAACCAAACTTGTCAGACTTGTAAGGGATGTTGGGAAGCTGACCCCAAATAGCACAACCACCTTTTTCAACCACAACCTTAGCATCTTTTAGGGAGGCCATTGTAGGAGGTATTATAGTAACCACAGGAGCTCTTTCAGAAGCAGGGACAGACTGGGGAACAGGAACAGAGCAAGGAACAACTTCAAATGTTTGGCGCGGAGTTTCGACCATTTTACCCTCCATTTCTACATATTTGAAAGTATTCACATGGCTAACCATGTACTCTTCTTCACCATAGACAGTGACAATTTTGTTTTTCACCGGATATTTCAACTTCTGATGCAAGGTGGAAGTCACAGCACCTGCCCCATGGATCCAGGGGTGCCCAAGCAAACAAGAATACGCAGGACGAATATCCATCACATAGAAAGTAGAGTTGAAGACTTGAGAGCCTACTTTGATTGGGAGGTCTACTTCTCCATGTACCACTCTTCTTGAACCATCAAAGGCCCTCACCACCACATTACTTGATCTTAACACAACATCCTCAAGGTTGAGCTTGTCCAGAACCTCTTTAGGGAGCACATTTAATGAAGAACCATTGTCCACCAGCACATGAGACAAAGTAGTGCCCTTACGTTCAATGGAGATATGCAGAGCTCTGTTATGATTTCTCTTGGCAGGAGTCAGATCAGCATCAGAAAAACCCAGACCATTATCACTAGTCAGATGTGTAACACAATTCTCAAATTGATCCACAGAAATTTCATTTGGCACATGAGCAGCCTTTAAGAACTTAATTAAGGCTTTAGCATGGGCCTCAGAACACAACAACAAAGATAACATGGAGATTTTGGAGGGAGTATGCCCCAACTGGTCAAAAATATCATAATCACTTTTGCGAATGATCTTCAGTACTTCTTCCATCTGTTTAGAAAGATTTTCAGCAGTTGGTGCCTCAGCTTGCACAGGTTCAATCACAGGACCTTTGCCCCGGGCATTAGTACTTGGCCCAGAATTAGAGGTATGAGCTGGAGTAATTGTACTTTTAGAGGTATCTTGAGGGGAGAAGATTCTTCCACTTCTGGTGATCTTACTAGATCCGGCAATATTGTCAACATCAAGACTAATATTAGTAACAGGTGCATCAGTCAAAGGCTCTTGTTTGACACCATGGATATAAACATCAGAACCATAATTCCAGGGTATAGCTTTATCAGAAGTATACGGAACAGGGCCAGGAGTGGTAATGATCATGGGAGGCACTCTAACAACAGTCTTCACAGGGCCTTCAGCAGTAATCTTGACAGGACCTTTGGAGGTAATCTTCACTGGTACTTTATCAACCATAGCTACATCTTCAAGCTTCGTGTTTCGAATCAGATGTTCACACATACTTTCCACAAAAGGAGTCCTCTTGAACAATATAGTGTAATTGTCCATGAGGCGTTGAGTACCATCCTTCAACTTCCAGCAACTATCAGGTTTATAGGCACAGTAAAAACAGTCTTCCTTGCAACCTGGAAAGAACCCAGCCTGCACCAGCTTCTTCTTGATAATGGATAGAGGAGTAGTCACATCTGCTACTGAGGAAACATAGGAAACCTCATCAACAACATTAATAGTCTTCTCATGATTGGGAATTGGAGCAGTGATCACATTTGGGGTCCCAGAAGGGTCAAATTCAATTTCCCCAGCTTCGATCATGTCTTGAATCTTGTTTTTCAACACCCAGCAGTTGTTGGTGTCATGTCCCGGACTATTAGAATGATATGCACATCTTGCATTGGGATTGTACCTAGGAGAGGATGTATTAGGATTCTGAGGAGGATCCCTTAAAGTAATTAGCTCCCCTTTCAACATGTGTTGCAAGGCTTGGGCCAGTGACATGTTGATCTTGGTGAACTGTCTTCTAGGCTTCTGTTGATTGTTCTTTTGTTGATCTAGTGCTGTAGGGGCAGGATTGGAGATGTGAACTGCTCCCACAGAATGGTGATTCCTGTTATGACTATGTTGACCATACACAACATTAGACTCCTTCTTTCCACTAGGGGGCTTCTTAGTAGTGCTTGATGAAGAGGCACCCACCTGTATCTTACCACTTTTTATCCCGCTTTCCACACGTTCTCCAGTCATTATCCGCTCAGTGAAACCAGATGATGAGCTTCCAATGAGGTGACTATAAAAAGAACCATTCAGCGTACTCATAAACATATCCACCAGCTCCCTGTCAGTCAGAGGAGGTTGAACTCTGCCAGTCAGGTCTCTCCATTTCTGGGCATACTCTTTGAAACTCTCCTTAGCACCCATAGACATGCTTTGGATCTGCATGCGAGTTGGTGCTAAATCAGCATTATATTGGTATTTCCTATAGAAGGCCTTAGAAAGATCATTCCAATCACGAATATTAACACTTTCGAGTTGATAATACCATTCCAATTGAGCTCCGGATAAACTCTCTTGGAAGAAATGAATCCACAGTTTCTTGTCAGTAGTATGTGGTTGAATCCTCCGGACATAGGACCTCAAATGCAGTTTAGGACATGAAACACCATCATACACCACAAAAACAGGAACCTTGAAGCCAATAGGTATAACCACTCTAGAAACTAAACTCAAATCTTCAAAGTCAAGCCCAGAAGATTTCTGTAGCTCCATAGCGTTCATTCTGGCTACCAACATCTTGTACTTCTCCTCACTAGCAGGATCATGATAATAGTTTGCCTCAGAATCAGAATCTTCCACAGTATCATGGAGACTACCTCCTTCTTTCTCCGAATTTTCAGACTCAAAATCCTCAACCTCTTCTTTTGTCTTGACAAGACCTCTGAATCTTCTACCCAAGTTGATGAGGCCCCCTGATTTTCTAGTCTTCTTCTTCTTCTTAGTCAGAAGAACTTTCAGCTCATCTTGTCCCTTGGACAAGTTCAGGATCAGTTCTTGAAATTGTGCATTCTGAGCCTGGAGATCCTTAACAGTTTGTTCGAGATCCATTTCTGCTGAAATAAACAACGAGAAGATAAGATACCTGTTCATAAGAAACCTGTGATGCAATGATATGGTATGTAGATGTATATGCAATGTTTTCAAGGACCGCAGGATTTAAATTTGTTTAAAAAACCAGAAAGGAAACTTTTATTAGTAAGCAATAAACTTGTTTGCCTCTTGGGCTTACACTAAAATGAAATAAATACAAAGATGGGGTTTTAAGTCTCCCATGTACGTTTCCTCTTTGTATTGAGGTATGTGTTGAGATTTCACTCCTCGTGAAGTTGTTTTGTCAGCTCCAGGATTCTTTCTTGACTAGCTTTGAAATGAGTCTCAAAAGTATCCCTTTGTTCCTTCAACTGGATCTAGGACCTCTGCAACTCTTCCATGTCAGTGGGCATACCTGGATGAAGGATGATATAAGGAGTATCTCCTTCAGCAACAGGCTCCATGGTAACTGGCAGGATAGCAGGATATGGCATCATAAGAGTCTGAGCACGTGCTCGTACCCATCTAAGATAAGGTTCCATGGGAATGAAGTACTTTGGTTCCAGAGTCTTGCTGTCAACCTTGTTCACCTTACCCCAAGCTCGTATAAACCTTTGCCGGTAACCTTGCAGATCGTTGTCGTAGTCGAACACAATACCCTGAATAAGCATGTCTTGAGGACCATCACTCTGAGCATAACCAAACTGGCGTAGAGATAAAGAAGGGTTGTAATTAATGCCCCCTCTTATGCCAAGGAGTGGCACATTAGGGAACTCTCCACAATGGTCAATGATAGTAACATTCTCCATAGATCGAGAGCACCAATGAATATCTGAATGAGAAAGTAACATAATCCTCTTAGACCACCTGAACCCTTGTTCATTCTTCATCACTGATCGAGGAAGGTGAGAAATAAACCACCTGGACAATAAAGGTATGCAACATATCAGAGTTCTCTCGCCTTCGTAGTATGGGTATGGAGAGAATGTAAGATGTCTCCAAGTAATGTAGGTACTAGATTGCGAGTCAGAAATATGTTGATGGCGTGTACGTATATGAACTGGTCTAGATTAGGGAACAACACTAGGCCATATATTAGTAAGGCCAAGATCTCCTCAAAAGCATCATAACTCATAGCCTTCAGGAACACTTGAGCTTTCTCCATCAATACCTTAGCAAGGATACCCTTAACTCCACTTCTTGTTTCTAGGACAATGTCTGATTTCTTCATATGTAGGGCTGCAGCAATGACTTCATGTTTAGGCTCTTTTTCTAAGCCTGTGAAGAGTATCTGATCAAGGATAGGTATACCCAATAGTTTGGAGAATTCTTCCATTGTGGGAACCAGCTGATAGTCGGGGAATGTGAAGCAATGATGTTTAGGATCAAAGAACTGAAACAGAACACTCATCATGTCTTCATTGAACCCTGAAGTGACTAGATCCAGTAGATGACCATGCCTCTTGATGAATTGGAAGTTTTCAGAAACTTGAGAGACCAATTCCTCAAGCTTAGGAGGTATTCCTACAAAGTTGATCCGGATAGTATTCCTACGAGCAGAAGCCATGACCTGCAACAAAGAACAAAAATAAATCCTTTGGTCCTTGAAATAGTTAGTGAAAATGTTATGCTTATGATGCATGATGTCATGATGTTATGCTTAATCACAAACATGTGGCACACACAAACAAGTCACACAATATCCCTAGGTTTGAAGGCTTGCATGAGGTTTAAAGGTAAGTACCCTCCCCTGAAGTTAGTTGGTTCATCATGTCCTACAAAAGTAACCAGGTTCTAAGGGATCTCAATATCACTGATCCTTTCCAAGGGTGGTTGTTCAGTAGGAAACTTACTTGCCAACCAAAACCCTCCAAGTTTAGGATCTCAATGAGCGTAGTATCGAGTATCAACCAACTTCAGTCTTCACCAAAGCTGGCTATCTCACTACTTTCTAAAGGCCAAGATGAGATGACTAGGGTTCTAAAAATCAGTTAGTGTATTGACAACATATGGCAGCCTCATATTATCCTCAACTTTCTTAAGGAACATAAGCACCAACCAAGAAGTCACACTAACTATGGCCACCAGATCAACCATATCGGTATACGTTGTACAGTTTCCTTGGTCTATTGCCATTTACCTAAGCTACACTAGATCCAGGTTAGGATCTTTCACTCATAAAGCCCAACAAGTAATATAAAGAAAACAAAGCAAACAATTTAAAGTGATCTAATTCCTAAGGGTACCCCTTTTTATTAACTCCCCAGCAGAGTCGCCAGTTCTGTAACACGGTGGGAGAACTGACTTTTAGTCATGCTGCAGATAGCAAGAGTCGCCACCGACTTTTATTTTATCCAAGTGGAAAGGACATAAAAGAACAGGAAAGACCTATTTTTAAAAAACTTGAGTTCGGGGGGTAGGTTATATAAAGGGAAGGTGTTAACACCCTTTATATCCATGGTTATCCATGGGCTCTTAGTTACTTAGCTCACTTTAATTGTTTTGGAAAGTGTAGTGTGTGATTAGAAATTTTCTAAGTACTTTGTAATGATCCTTGTATGGATGTTGTAAACACCCCAAATTTTCCCTCACTCATTCACACCATGGCTTGTGATCATTTCATATGCATAAACACAAACATAGCATCTCATATTGCATTTTTGATTCACTGCATTGTTTCAAAGTCATCTGCATCTAGGGTTTGTGATCTGAGCAATCCAAGAGCCATTTGAGCCTCTCCAAAGGTCATCAATCACTTCAAAGGGGTCCATGTATGTTCAAGCATCATATTGTATCCTCTCAAAGTCAAGAAAATCAAAGAATCACAAGAACTGGGAATGGCATGGAAGCAGAGCCAGGTTTGACTGCACAAATGACCTAGAATTAGGGTTTTGGTTTCAGAGGCCATAACTCCAAATTTTTTGGTCATTATTGTTTCTATTGGTCTCTATATGTTATGAGGATCATGCATATCAAGTTTCATGAAGAAATTCCATGGGGAAGGCATCTAATCAAGAGTTGACTTCTTGTGCAAGTCAGTGCAAAATCAGGGCATCTGAGGCCCCCAATGACCCAACCAAAGGGTTTTCTTCATCATTTTGATTGTGTGTGATCTTTATTTGATCATAGAAGATGTTAGAAGTTCACAAAATTGAAGAATCTCAAGCCATTTGCAAAGTTGACTTTTTGGGAAAGTTGACTTATAATGAAAATTGCCATTTTGGGAAACTTTTTCAACCCTTACTTTTTGATTCAAAAAAGCTTCAAATGAGAAAACTTTGGTCATGAAAGTTGTAGATTGGATCATTCCCTTTTCAAAAAGTACAAGAACTTTTTCTAATTCATTTTGGATCAAAAGTTATGGCTTTGCAAAGTTGGGAAAAATCATTGAAATTTCACTTTTGCACAAAGAGGGAAACTTGCAATTTCACATGCCAAGCATTCTATTGACCTCTAAATGACTTCTTTGCATCATTATAACATATTGCAACTTAGCAAAATCAGAATTGCCCAAGAGTTTTCAAGGTCTATGCTTCAAATCACAAACTTCCATAAGCCACTTTCCATGAAATTCTCCAAAGAGGAATTCTTGCAAAATTGATCCCCAAGGTTTTGTATGGTCTCTAACTGATCTCAAGACACCACCATAACATCATGTAACCTATCACAACCAAAATTCAGCAAAGAGTGTTGCATGTTCATGGCCAAAAGTCACAAAGTGTAACAAGTTGCAAAATTGCAAAACATGTGGGATCTCACCCTTCATCCATTACAGCTCACCACAACTGATCCAAGAGCCATCCTTGAACTCAGCTGAGGCAATCCAAACACAGAAATCTTCTCTGCCACAGCCCATGCCTCAAGTACACCTAACCATGACTTTTTGCATTTTCTCCCATGCTCTTGGAATAGTGATTAGCAGCCTCTACTAACCTGCTCCACAGCCTACTCAAACTTTATGGGAGTGATATAGCAGCTCATTTGGAATTGAAACAACACACAATCCAACTTGCACAAAATCTGTCCCAAACTTCTTCTCTGAATTTTTCTTCACACAGCCAAGAAACTTCACTTTTTCTTTCACCAACAAGTCACAAATCACCATTAGAACAAGAATCATCCCCTGAAACAACTTGAAACATCTCACAAAAGGCCCTCCATTTCTGCTACACCAGAGCAAAACAGCCATAACCAGCCACTCCACAAGTTTTCTAAGCTTCATTCCATCATCAGGAGGATCATTGGAGCTTGTTTGAAGCAAAGGGCTGGCCAGAAAGTTTCAAAGTTCAAAGCTCCAGTTCAGGTATCATCAAGAACACCTTTTTTAGAAATGCAATCTCTTGTTATAGGATGATAGAGTTTGTTTCACTGATCATGTTAAGCTTTGAAACACTGAAAATGGTTGAGAAATGAGTGTGTATGCATGTTTTGAAGTTTTTGCAGTTTTCTTGATTTTGCTCAAATCTTGTTGTTGATGCATTGTAAATGTGATCTTGTGATTGATTCATGTTTGGGGTGGGTAGAGGATGAAATATGGAGACTTAGAGCACTTAACACAGCCTAAGGAATGAGTTTGATTATGAATTTTTGGAAAAAACAGCACAATGAATCGATTCATTCCAGCATGAATCGATTCATTCTGTTGAATGGTTCCTGGATTTCGCAAAATGAATCGATTCATCCCATTATGAATCGATTCATGCTGTTTAACTAATTCTGTTTTGATCAGTATGAATCGATTCATCCAAACATGAATCGATTCATTCTTCTGTTAACCAATTTTAATTCATTTTGTTTGTATTTTATTTGCATGAATTTTAAAAAATAACAAAACACTTTAAAAAATTCTGAAATTTTTTGTCAAACATTTCATTAATTTTCAGAACCCAAAAATATTTTTATTTTTATTTTTTGCATTAAAAAATATTTTTAAATTATTTTAATGTTTATTTTTAATTAGTTAATGAAAATTAATTAATTAAAAATACATTTAGGTATTTAAAAATCACAAAAAAATTCACATTGCATTTTAAAACATTTAGAAACATTATCAAACTCTCAAAACAAATTTCTTTTTGGTTCTTGATCTATTTTGACAATTTTCATTGGAATTAAATTTGTTTAAAGGCAATATTTTGGTCCTAAGTTTGAAAAATTCATTCTGCCTAACCCTTGAGAGTTTGATGATGGTTCTTCTTGCATTGCATCCTCCATAGAATGTAGTTTATAGGATAAAATTGGTTTGATTTGATCTTGCATTTTCAATTTGTTTGGTATTTTTCTTTGTGAGGCACCCCAAAACCCTAGTAATATTAGGAAATTCATAACTTTCATTAGGTTAAGAGTTAGATCCCCTCCTTTGGGCAGTGAACTTATATAGGTTTAGGGTACCTTTGATCCCATTTTCAATTTTTTATCTCATGTTTTGCTTCTGATTTTGAATTTTGCATCTCATGTTGTACATAAACCCTAATTTGCATCTTCATTTGCATTCATCTTGCATAAGCTTGCATAAATGAACTTGCCATGACATTTTGTGCATCCACATGACATGTAAGACATCTTAGGACATGTTAGAATCATGTGTGATCATTGCATCTTTCATTTGCCATATTGTATGTCATTTGCATTTCATAACTTTTCATGTATGTTCATGGTTCTAAACATGCCTTATTTGCATCCATATGCTTGTAAGATCATTCTCATGCCTTGTTTCATGTTTGCATCAACCCTTAGCATCATTAACATCATACTCATGCTTCTGGTTTTGGTTTGCATCATGCCATTTCATCTCATTTCATCTCATTTGCATTACATTTCATTCCTTTCACTAACTTTTCAGGTGGTAAGTTACTTTGAGAAGTGAATTTGCCTTCACTTCTCACAATTTCTTTTCATCTCCTTTATGCATCATTGCTGAATTTTATCTTGTGTTTGAGTTTGAGCTTGCTCTTTCTTCTTCATCTTACTTTCTTTCTTCAAGTGACTTGTCTTCTTAAATGAAGCAAGTTACTTTGCTTCTCTTTGCTCCTTTCATCTGCTTCCTGGTGGTTTCTCTGAAGATCTTTCTTGTAAACCTCACAAACCTTAGGAACAACCAAGCATGACAATAATTAGGGTTTTGATTAGTCCCCCCACTTAGTTTTACCTTTATGTCTCATTGAGTCTTCTCTTCTCACCTCATAATCAGGGACTAAACCCTAAAGGCTTTAAGGCTTTGTGATTAAGCTTATGCCTGCATCCTTCTATTAGGATGGAGTGTATAACTTTAATCCTAAGTGTTAAACCCTTTATGTGTTTAAATCCCTTAATCAATTCACTTAATAATCATCAAGACATCAAGCTTGTAACTTGGGCCTTGCATTAGGGTTCTAATTCTTCCTTAATTGGTTAAGAGGGACTAACCCCAGTGTTAATGGACAAGTCCTCCTCAAGTTGTCTTACAAACCCTAAAAATCACTTCATCATCTTATCATTAACTAAAATCCACTTAATAAAGGTTTTGTTTTGTCATGAGTTTAATCCCTAATCATGGATTAAGTTGAGGAGTTTTCCTCAGCTTAAACATTCTCATCTATTATCCTTCTATTAGGATGGTGTAATGAGTCTGTTTAATCCCTGATTATGGCTTAACCTCATTACTTAACACTAAACAAAAACACCAAAAACATCTAAATAATCACAAGTAGGTTAATGATCTTAATCCTACACCATGGTGATTAAGTGTGAGATGCTGACTTCACACTTAAGGTATTCTCATTACCCTTAATCAGAGGGAGGATGTGATGAGTTTACTAACCCTCGGTTTAGTCTTGAGCTCATTTTCCTATGACAAACTTCCAAAAAGCAATAAAAGACTGAAAACACAAAAACAAACAATAATCGTCTCCTTCGGGATTCTTTTCTCATCTCATTCACTCACAAACGAGAACTTGCTTCTTCCGTCTAATGCAAGACAGTTAGCACCTGAGCCAGACAGGTCATACACTTGAGCATAGACAAGCAAGCAGCTCACAAGTCAATTCATCCTTCAGTCTCTTTGGGTCGAACTACGGTGTTCTGACTTCCTCATTGCACGAGAGGATACGTAGGCATAACTTAACAGTTATCGAACAAAAAGTCTCTGTATATTCCCCCTCTTTTCAGCTTCATTCCTTTAAGCCTCATGATCATGAGCATTTCACTCTTGTTCTTACACTGACACTTCACTTGCACACTTCACTTCTCTTACACTGACACCTGTACATCTTTTTTTTCCAGCTCTTTGATACACAGATTGCACTGACACTACCCCTTTAAAACACAAATCTTTTAAGCGTGGATCCCGTCGAGTACGACGGACAATCTGGGTGCTAATACCTTCCCAGGTTGTAACCAACCCCCTTTCTCAGTCTCTCTGGTTCGCAACCGTCTTGTCCATATCTTTCTAGGTCTATGCAGCATTACCTTTCCTCCGGGATAAAAATGCCTAGCTGGCGACTCTTTCTTTTCCCGTGAGTTCACTCCTGTGTGTTCTCATTCCTCCTTTCGCCGATCGTTCGCGCTTGCACCAGGATGCAAATCTTTGGGAGCGACAGCTTGGCGACTCTGCTGGGGATCCCTTATACTGTAACCAGGGCTTCTGGTTCTTTTTGTGGGTTCCTCCTAGCGCTTGTTTGATTGGTGTTTACTGGGGTGTTATGTGCTAAGTGTGTTTGTATATTTGTTTTATTTACTGCTTTATGTACAGTTTTGTTTATTGCTTTCTTTACAGCTTTACATATATCATACTGTCATACTGTTCTGGTTGGATCTGGTTTTGCTTTGGTGGGTGGGGTTCTATTGAGAATTGAGGTCCTATACTTGGGACCTGAGTGACACCTAGGCTAGAGTGGTTCATGTTCTTTCCCATTCCATTTCGGTCTGGTGCGGGAATATGAAACACGGTTCAGATATCGGTTTCTTCTTGAGAACTCTGTGCTACAGATTTCCTGTAGTGTTAGGGCTATCTGGGAAGCCTGCTAAGTCTAGATGACCTTTAGTATTGACCTTCAGAAACTGAGGTGAATTAGAGGAGGATCTTTTATGGTTATTGTAAACACTGTACCTCCGGGTTAGAAGTGTTTACACTTCTCATAACTGATCCAAGTCTGAGGATCCTTGTTTTAGAACACCACCTGTGAGGGGGTTGGGCTGTTTACAGGTTTGCAGGTACCCTTGACTTCAGCATACCCTGTTACTTTGTTTTGATTAAGAGTACTCCATTTTGGAACAGTTTTTGTGATTTTAACCCTGGACATGTGACTCTTTATTTGAGCCCCCCACCTTGGTTACTGGACTTATGAACCTCCATCTGGATTTCTTAAACATACATGGACTTATATCAAGGCAGTTTAATCAGATCCAGCTTGATCACAAACCCTTGCATATCATTTGCATACATCATCATTGCATCATTTAACATTTGCTTATTTGTTTTTCAGGGTATCCATACTATATTTTGGCTTGGTTTTGACCCCTTCATCTGCATAGACCTATCTTCACCAGTATCTGCTTCAGCTATCCTCATCAGCTACCTGCTTCAGTCACCTGCATCATCAGTACTAGCCTGTCAGTGGCCCATCTTCTAGTATCAGTCACCATCATCAGCATCTGTCTCAGCTCTTCTTCAGCAACATGGCACCCAAGAAGAGCAATATCTCATATCATTTCTTTGAGCCTGAGCTGACTGGCATCAGGAAGATCCAGGCCCTTATTACTCCAGACCATATACCACTATTCAGATAACATTTTGGAGGCATCCTTGATGTGGTTATGGATTTGGACCCTTCTCAGAGGAGCTTGATTCACACTTGCCTGCAGTTCTATGATCCTCCTTTGAGATGCTTCACCTTCCAGGATTTTCAGTTGGGGCCTTTATTAGAGGAGTATTCATCACTGGTTGGAGTACCTGTTAGGGGTGGTATCCCCTTCAACCCAGAAATGGTTTTTCCCAGCAATGAAGAAGTGGCAAAGGCACTGTATCTGGAACCTTTTCTGATTGAGCAGAACATGACAACCAAGGCAGGAATCTCTGGTCTACACTTGGATTTCTTGACTTCCCAGGCTACCCTGAAGGCCTCCTTGGGAGAATGGAAGGCAGTCTGTGCATTGTTAGCCCTCAGCATATATGGGGTTGTACTTTTTGCATATGAGCCTAAATTTATTAGCAAGAATGCCATTCACCTTTTCATTCTGAGGAACCCAGTACCCACCTTACTGGGGGATTTCTACTACTCTGTTCATCAAAGGAATGAAAAGAAAAGAGGAAGATTGGTGAGATGTTGTGCTCCCCTGTTCCATACCTGGCTGCTCAGACACTTGCCCAAGACTGATGCATTCTTGAACCCTCACCAACAGAAGAATTGGGCTAGGAGACTTATTGCTTTGACCTCAGATGACATCAGGTGGTGCACCCAGAGCACCAAGGGCAGGGACATCATTACTAGTTGTGGGCAGTTCCCCAATGTACCTCTGATAGGAGTGAAGGGTTGCGTCAACTACAACCCTTTGCTATTCAAAAGACAATTGGGCTATGCATTGGTCCACCCTCCTAGAGTGCAAGATCTAGATGAGACCCTTTATTGTGAGATTAAGCCTAATCTGGCTATTGTCAGGCAAGCATCCTGGGCTTGGGACAATGTCCAGACCAAAGGAATGGCCATTCTTGGGAGATGCAACAATGTGGCCTCAGCTCAGTACTATGAGTGGTCTCATGCCAGGGCTCAAATTTATGGAATGCCCTTCACCATTGAGGATGCACCTGGACCATCCACAACACCCCCTCCAGCCACTGTCAGCCTAGAAGAGTTTGAGAAACTGAAAGAGAGGAATGAGAATCTGACTCAGGCTCTGCAGAAGACCCTCTGGGAGAGGAGTGATGGTCGTCTGGACATTGAGAGGTTAGAAAAGCTAAAGGTGGAGCATCTAGCCAGGATTGAGAAGTCAGAAGACTACATCAAGAAGTCAAGGGCTGGAGAGCAGATTTTGAAGAACGCCTATAAGGAGGCTCAGTTTCAAAAGGCCAGGACAGATTTATATCTGAAAGAGAGTCAAGCTAGGTGGGTCAGGATCACCGAGGCTCGTACTCAGGAAGATAAGAGGACTCAGGACAAGATTGAGCAGTTGGAGGCTAATGCAAAGGAGCAACAGGAAGCCCTGCTAGCAGCCCAAAGAGAGATCTCAGAGTTGAAGATTAAGGCTGGTGTGAAGAGGTCAAAGGACCAGAGCAGACACAAGAAGCTAGCTGCAGCTATTGCCACCAGGAATCTTCTTATCATGAATCTCACAGAACGTCCAGCTGATCCGGTAACTGAAGCACTTCTGAAGGAAGTTCAGGAGGATGAGTTTGGTCTTGGTGTCTGACTTTTGCTTGTTGTTACTTTCATTTCATTGTATTTTTCTTTCTTATGTTGTATTTTGACCCCTTAGGGGCATGTACTGTAAAAACAAACTATGTATCATTCACTTTTTTGTAATATATTCATTAGTTTGTTTCATTTGAATCTCTCTCTCCTAAGCAACATCAAAAAGCATCTTCCTCGGGGTCTGGAAAGGTCAAAACCAAGTGCCAAGCCGGATACCTTGGAAACAAATAAGCATACTGCATTGCATACTAACCTTTTGTTTGTTTTGTAGGCTTTTGTTTTGTTGTTACTAACTTTGTTGTGATTCAGGAACTATTGCTCGCCGTCGGGTGTTCCCACTCAACCGTCCGCACAGATATCCTACCCGCAACAACCTTCCGGGTATACAGATGGACCAGGTACAACAGGATCTTACAGAGGTCAGGGCTCAAATGGCCAATGAGAGACTGGAAATGAGAAATCAGATGACCCAGTTTATGGAGGTGATGAATGGATTGGCTCAGAGCCAAGAGAGATTAAGGGCACTAGTAGAGAGGCAGACTCAGGAAGACCCCCATCTAGGGACTGGTGGAACAAGCAACAATGAGAGGGTACAGCCTCATGTCAACCCACATGTGTATGGCCCTCACCTTCCCCCAGAGATCAACATCCCTACTAATGTGCAAGGGAATGCTACTACAGGCAGAGTACTACAAGAAGACCCCCAAGAGGATCAATTCACTGTGATGGGAGCTGGGGATGAAGCCTATGACAGAAGGCTAGATGAAATTGCTGAGAAACTGAGATCCCTGGAGTCCCAGAATTCCTTGGGCTTTGATGTTATGGACATGGGTCTAGTGGACGGGGTAAGGATTCCCCACAAATTTAAACCCCCGTGCTTCGAGAAGTACAACGGAACCTCCTGTCCACGAACCCACTTACAATCCTTTCTGGGAAGGCTGAAGGCATACACCATGGACGAAAAGCTATGGATGTTTTATTTTGAAGATAGCTTAACAGGGGCTTCAAGGGAATGGTACTCTCATTTGACCAGAGAAACCATCAGATGCTGGAAGGACCTGGCTGAGGCCTTCATTAGACAATACCAGTACAACTTGGATATGGCTCCCAACAGGACCCTCCTGATGGGAATGTCCCAGTCATCCAGAGAAAGCTTCCGGGAGTACGCCCAGAGGTGGAGACAGCTTGCTGCTGCTGTCCAACCACCCATGTCGGAAAGGGAGATGGCCGACATGTTTATGAACACCCTCCAAGGGACATACATTGATAGGCTAGCTGAGTTTTCTTCCACCAGCTTCGCGGATGTAGTCATAGCTGGAGAAAGAATTGAGAGCCTTCTAAAGATGGGTAAGATTTCCGACAACGGTGCAAGCTCGTCCGGCAACCCAAGAAAGCCTTTTGTAGGTCCAAGAAGAACCGGTGAGACTAATGTTATTCAGGCTAACAGGGGCAGACCACAATATGTTCATAGGTCAGTGGCAGCTGTCACTATTCCCGCTCCAATTCATCAACAACCAGCATATCAACCACAGCAACAATCCCACTACCAGCAACAAGCTCAGTATCCACCTCAGAGAAATTATAACAACAACAACACCAGCAACAACAATCAGCAAAGACCATTTCAACAGAGACCATCTCAGGCCAATAGGGTGATTGATCCGATCCCTATGCCTTATGCCGCTTTACTGCCACAGCTCCTGAAGCTCAACTTGGTTGAGTTAAGGACGTTAGCGCCACCAGATCCTTCCAGTTTGCCAAGAAATTATGACGCCAGCGCCAGATGTGCTTTTCACTCAAATGCACCTGGCCACAGTACAGAGAAGTGCAGAGCTTTGCACATGAAAGTACAGGATCTAGGGGATTCCAAAGCTCTAAACTTTGCACCCCCACCAAATGTCAGTAAGAACCCTATGCCCAACCACGGTGGACCCAAAATCAACGCTATTGAAGAAGATAAGCCGTCTTACTTGATAACCAGTGTGGGGCAGATTCGGACACCCTTGGTAGAGATTAAAGCTCAACTCCTTGAATGTCAAATGTTCCCCGGGTGTGAGCTAGGATGTGCTTATTGCAACATTTCGGTAAATGGGTGTGATAACTTGAGAAGTGGCATAGATGGTCTCATCCAGAGTGGCCTACTTCAAATCACAACATCAATACCTTCAAATCCAGCAATCTCTCTAACAACAGTTCCCGAGTCTCCTACAACTGCAACTACAATTATTCCAAACAATTCTTCAGTTTCATCAACAAATGCTTCATCTGTCACTTCAACGGACCAAATATCAACAACTATCTCTTCTGCAACTTCAACATCCATCCAGTCAATAGTGCCTCCTACAACATCAACAGCAAACAATGAAAGTGTCTCAACGGTTACAATTTATTATGATCCTGCAAATGATTCTGCCTACAACGCACAAAATTCCACTCCTATCAGAGCACCAGTTACAATATACTATGATCCACATACCATCATGGTCCCTTCTGCAGCTGCTATCAGTCCAGTCACTATCACAGTGCCTGGGCCAGTTCCTTATGAAAGCAATAATGCCATCCTTTGGCATTACGGCTCCGATCTATACTGCGAAGGACAGAAAATCACTCTGGAATCATCAACTTCTTCACCACAGATAGACAATGTGGGGGGAGGCGGAGGCTTCACTCGGAGCGGACGTCTCTTTGCCCCGCAAATTCCAAGACCCATTGCTGAAGCAGAAGCTGCTGCCAAGGCAAAAGGGAAGAGCATGGCGCAAGAAGAACAAGTTGTTAAAGAAGCTTTGAAAACCCCTTTTGATCAAGAGGTTGATGAATTCATGAGAATCATCAAGAAAAGTGATTACAGGATAGTGGACCAGCTTCACCAGACGCCTTCCAAGATCTCCATTTTATCATTGCTAATGTGCTCCGAGGCTCATCGGAACGCACTACTAAAAGTCTTGCACGCAGCTTATGTGCCAGAGGAGATTACCGTCAATCAGTTAGAGGCCGTAGTTGGAAATGTCAACGCTAGTCATGGACTAGGATTTACCAACACTGATTTGACGACGGAAGGTCGCGACCACAACAAGGCTTTGCACATTACCTTGGAGTGTAAGGGTGCAGTTCTTTCTCATGTATTGGTGGACACAGGGTCATCCCTCAATGTCTTACCTAAGAAAGCCCTTGTGAAGTTGGAGTATGAAGGATTGGCATTACGCCCCAGTAACTTGGTAGTGAGAGCCTTTGATGGTTCTAAGAGATCAGTTCTGGGAGAAATTGAGTTGCCTATAATGATTGGCCCACAGACTTTCAAAACGACCTTCTTCGTGATGGATATACAGCCTGCCTACAGCTGTCTATTGGGTAGACCATGGATACACGCCGCTGGTGCCGTGACCTCAACCCTTCACCAGAAGTTAAAATTCGAGTGGGAAGGCCAAGTCGTTACTATTTGTGGAGAGGAAGATATCTTTGTTAGCCATCTGGCTACATACAAATACATTGAGATGGATGGGGAGATCCACAAAACTATGAGTCAAGGGTTTGAGGCCTTGAACATAAATGAAGCATCAGCTATACCTGGAACCTCAATGACATCTTATCAGCAAGCCCGGAAGGTTGTTGAAGAAGGGACTGCCCAAGGCTGGGGCAAGTTGCTGCCTGTAGAGAAGGAGGGTAGATTTGGGTTGGGTTACAAACCAACTCAACAAGATCAAGCAGAGGCTGCTAAGAAGCCCAGTTTCGTCAGTGGGGGGATGCTCACCCCCGATGCAGTAAACAATTTGGAAGATGAGTCGGAAGATGAGCGCAACCTGGAGAGCTGGATACGTCCAAGGATCCCGGGGAGCCGTATCTCAAACTGGTCTTCCCAGGAAATTATAAGGGTTACTCCTGCAGAGTAATTATTATTTCCTGTATATTTTAAGCATGCATCAAGTCTTACATCTTGCCCAAGATGACAAGACTCATTTTGTAATCGGGCCATCTGTAATTTTGTGCAAATAGATCAATCAATGATAATCAGACATCTTTTGCAAATGAGTCTTTTTCTTTTCCGCCCACTGTTTTTCCATTTTTCTTTTTGTACAAAAATAAATGGCAATGTTTTCAAAATGATAACTTCATTTCACTCTTTTTAAACAAGATTAAAATCAATCACTAAAATGAACAAACTGAACCCTTGCAGAGAATGCCTTCCAGATCGCACCGACAACAGCACTGCTATGACTTCGTATGACTTTGACAATCCGATCAATCAAGCTGATGAAGGGGTTGAAGAAGAGTATGAGCTTCCTGAAGAGCTAGCCAGGTTGTTGAGACAAGAGGAAAAGGTTATCACTCCTCATCAGGAGGAGGTCGAAACGGTTAATCTTGGTACAGATAAAGATGTGAAAGAAGTTAAAATCGGGGCCTGCTTACAAGATTCAGTGAAGAGACAACTGATTGACCTGCTTCAGGAATATGTGGATGTGTTTGCTTGGTCTTATCAAGATATGCCAGGGTTGGACACCGATATTGTTATGCACAAGCTGCCTTTAAGAGAAGATTGCCCACCGGTTAAACAGAAATTGCGCCGTACTCGCCCAGACATGGCAATGAAAATCAAAGAAGAGGTACAAAAGCAGTGGGACGCCGGGTTCCTTGCTGTGACTAGCTATCCACCGTGGGTTGCTAATATAGTACCTGTACCTAAGAAGGACGGCAAAGTAAGAATGTGTGTTGACTACCGGGATCTGAACAGAGCCAGCCCGAAAGATGACTTCCCATTACCTCACATCGATGTATTGGTGGATAACACGGCTCAGTTCTCGGTATTCTTCTTCATGGACGGATTTTCAGGATACAACCAGATCAAGATGTCGCCTGAAGACATGGAGAAGACAACTTTCATCACACCCTGGGGCACGTTCTGTTACAAGGTGATGCCATTCGGACTGAAGAATGCTGGTGCAACATATCAACGGGCTATGGTGACATTATTCCACGATATGATCCATAAAGAAATCGAATGTTATGTGGATGACATGATTGCCAAGTCCCTCACAGAGGAAGACCACCTGGTAAACCTGCTGAAGCTATTCAAGCGTCTGAGGAAGTACCGACTGAAGTTGAACCCCAACAAATGCACATTCGGGGTGCGATCTGGTAAGCTGCTGGGCTTTATTGTGAGCGAGAAAGGGATTGAAGTTGACCCTGATAAAGTCAAAGCCATTCAAGAAATGCCTGCACCGAAGTCAGAAAAAGAAGTTCGAGGGTTTCTAGGTAGATTGAACTACATTTCCAGGTTCATATCTCACCTTACAGCAACCTGTGAACCTTTGTTCAAGCTGTTGAGAAAAGAACAAACGGTCAAGTGGAATGAAGACTGCCAAAGGGCCTTTGACAAGATCAAGGAATACTTACAAGAACCTCCAATCCTTATGCCTCCAGTTGAAGGAAAACCTCTGATAATGTACTTGACAGTATTAGAAGAGTCAATGGGGTGTGTGCTGGGCCAGCATGACGAGTCTGGTCGAAAAGAGTATGCAATTTACTACCTAAGCAAAAAGTTTACCGACTGTGAACAACGTTATTCACTGCTCGAGAAAACTTGTTGTGCTTTAGCGTGGGCTGCTCGCCGACTAAGGCAGTATATGTTGACTCACACTACTTTATTGATCTCCAAGATGGACCCAGTTAAGTACATTTTTGAGAAGCCAGCACTTACCGGACGGGTTGCAAGATGGCAAATGATCCTCACAGAATATGACATCCAATACACATCTCAGAAAGCCATCAAGGGCAGTATATTGTCTGAATATCTTGCTGAGCAACCTATTGATGACTACCAGCCTATGAGATTTGACTTCCCTGATGAAGACATCATGTTCATAAAAGCAAAAGATCGTGAAGAGCCTATTCACACTGAAGGGCCCGACCCAGAAGAAGAATGGACTATGATGTTTGATGGGGCTGTTAATATGAATGGTCGTGGTGTTGGTGCAGTACTCATTACACCTAAGGGAGTTCACATGCCTTTCTCGGCAAAGCTCACCTTTAACTGCACTAAAAACGAAGCTGAATACGAAGCTTGCATTATGGGTCTTGAGGAAGCCATTGACCTCAGGATCAAGACATTGACTGTATTCGGAGATTCAGCTCTGGTAGTTAATCAGACCAACGGCAAATGGTACACACACCAGGATCATCTGATACCTTACAGGGATTATACAAGGAGGCTACTGACTTTCTTTACAACAGTTAAGCTTGAGTATATCCCTCGGGATGAGAATCAGTTTGCAGATGCTCTGGCTACCATTTCATCCATGATCAAAGTTCAAACTGCCAACTTTGTACCTCAAATTTCAGTGTCCAGACTTGACAGACCAGCATATGTGTTCGCAGCAGATGTTGTCAAAGATGATAAGCCTTGGTTCCATGACATTAAGTGCTTCTTGGAGGATCAAACATACCCACCTGGGGCATCTTCCAATGATAAGAAGACATTAAGAAGGCTTGCTGGTAGTTTCTTCCTAAACACTGATGGTTCCCTGTACAAGAGAAACTTTGATATGGTACTCCTCAGATGCGTTGATAGAACGGAGGCAGACTTGTTGATGCACGAGGTGCACGAAGGATCCTTTGGTACCCATGCAGGAGGACATGCAATGGCCAAGAAATTGCTAAGATCAGGTTATTACTAGATCACAATGGATGCCGACTGTTGTGCCTACGCCAGAAAGTGCCATAAATGCCAGATTTATGCGGATAAGGTGCATGTGCCTCCCAATCCTTTGAATGTGATGTCTTCACCTTGGCCCTTTGCTATGAGGGGCATTGACATGATTGGCAAGATTGAGCCGACTGCTTCAAACGGCCACACATTCATCCTGGTTGCTATTGACTATTTTACCAAGTGGGTCGAAGCAGCTTCCTATGCAAACGTTACAAGACAAGTGGTAGCCAGATTTCTGAACAGGGATATCATCTATCGATACGGAATTCCAGAGCGAATCATTACTGATAATGGTTCCAATCTAAACAACAAAATGATGGCAGAGCTATGCCGGGACTTCAAGATCCAACACCACAATTCTTCTCCTTACAGGCCAAAGATGAACGGCGCTGTTGAGGCAGCTAACAAGAATATTAAGAAGATTGTGCAGAAGATGGTAGTCACATACAAAGACTGGCATGAGATGCTACCGTTTGCCTTGCATGGGTACCGCACGTCTATCAGAACATCCACTGGGGCAACACCGTATCAACTTGTGTATGGTATGGAGGCAGTCCTACCTGTTGAAGTTGAATTACCCTCCTTACGAGTACTGATGGATGTTAAGCTGAACGAAGCAGAATGGGTCCGATCCCGGTACGAACAACTAAGTCTGATTGAAGAGAAAAGATTGGCTGCAATCTGTCATGGGCAGTTGTATCAGAAAAGAATGAAGAGAGCCTTCAATCAGAAAGTCAGGCACCAAGAGTACCAAGTAGGAGATCTTGTGCTGAAGAGAATCCTCCCTCCTCATACAGACCACAGGGGCAAGTGGACTCCAAATTATGAAGGGCCATTTGTAGTAAAGAAAGTTTTCTCGGGTGGAGCACTGATGCTCAGCACTATGGATGGTGAAGACTTTCCGTCCCCTGTGAATTCAGATGCAGTTAAAAAATACTTCGCATAAAATGACCCGCTGGACATAAAAACAGAATGTAAGTCCAGGCAAAAATAGGGCATCCCGGCGAGTCAAAAACAGAATAAAAGACTCGGGCAAAAATAAGGGAAATAAACAAAAAATGTACACCCGCTGAGTTGAAAAGCCGCATTGGACAACTCAGGCAAAAATGGGTATCCCGATGGATTGAAAACCCAAAAGGGCGGTCCATGCAAAATAAGGGAATGAGCGAACAACTGCATTCTGAATTCATCTGTATCACCTGCAACTTGGTAAACCTCGAAAGAATCAAGCTTCACTTAGAATCAGCCTTCTTCAGAAAGCAAGACGAGAAGAACGTCAAATGTCATACGAGTCATAGCAAAAGGGAAGCTCCTTGAAGTGTCGTCAACATTGCCAGCATTTTGTTTCTCAATTTGTAACAATCTCCTCGTTTCAGGGGATTTGTTTCTTTGACTGTATCTTGCCAATTCAGGGCACATGAATTAATAAAATCAGATTTTCAGTCATGTCTCGTCTCGTACATTTGATTTTCATTTGCAAAATGTCTGATGTCTTTAGAGATACTGATTGCATAAACACAGATGTTTCCTTCCTAAAGAATGTGTGCTTGCAGGAAATATACTCCTGGGAGTGTCTGGACTCCTATGATGGAATCTGGTAAGAGATACCTCGGGAACTTGTACGTTTCTATCTTTACAGGATGGCAGGTATTCAAAGCGCAGCATGGGGCATGAAAGCTTCATCCCAGCAAGCTGGTAAATCAACACTCACTCAGCCTTAGCACCCAAAGTGCTTTCTCCCCTGCTGAGTTGCCACTTGCTATTTCTCCCTAACCGAGGTGCCAATTATTCTTCCTCCTCAGCTAAGTACAAAAGCCAGGGAACCACTTCCCCACAGAGTTTCAGCCTGTATCCAGAAGAGCAACGCACGAAGGAATCACAACAGAGTGACGAAGGCTTCTACAAACCCCAACTGGGTCCCTCATTACCAGGATGGGTCTATCAGTGACCTATTTCCCCAAGCAGATACATCTCATCAGATCTACCAATGATCTCATCCCCAGCTGGGATGTCCATTTCAAGCAGATCGGCCAGAGATCTTCGCAGCAGCGGGATCCAAATCCCGGATCGGTATCCTTGCATAATCATGGCATTCGCATCATATTCACCCCACAAAGCGTAGCATTCCGTCTAATACGGAGCATTACGGCAAAAATCAAACATGTTGCATAATCATAAGTCATGGTCTGAATCAAACACTTATGAATACCAACAATCCATCAACAATATACAGAATGCTCCCCAGATTCCCCAACAGAGAGCAAAGAGCTAAAGCAGCTGCCTTACACCCACAAACACCAGTACATACTCCTTGTGGCACCCGTCCGTGTCACATCCCCAGCAGAAAGCCAAAGCATCCTCTTTGCACTCACAGATACGTACTTATACACTTTGTATATCAGATATTTGTTTATACTATACTTTTCTCCTTTTGACACTCGTCCGCGTCACTCTCCCCAGCCGGTTAAACACCCAACTATACACTACTCATATTTATTACTCTTATCTCACTTATACAGATACTCATCTATATCTTGTATACACTACTTATATCATCTCAGATTCGACACTAGTCCATGTTCTTTGTTAACCAGTTGGTACTCGTCCGTACCATCATCTCAGAACATGCGTCAAGCGTTTGTTTCTACCTGATACTCGTCCATATCATAGTATTAAGGATGCTCGTCCGCATCTTTAATCCATACACCGTGTCAAACACTTATGTCTTCTCGAATATTGGACACTCGTCTGTGTCTACTATTCCCCAGAAGAGTCTCCTCAGAATCAACACTCGTCCGTGTTCCTTGTTAACCAGTTGATACTCGTCCGTATCATCATCTCTGAACACGTGTCAGTATTTGTTTCTACCCGATACCCGTCCGTATCGTAGTCTTAGGGATGCTCGTCCGCATCTTTAATCTATACACAGCGTCAAAACACTTATACCTCTTATTTTCTTTTGGATGTAAACACTCGTCCGTGTTTACTATTCCCCAGTAGAGTAAAATTTTCTTTTCTATCTGACATTCGTCCTATGTCATGATAAACCCTGAGAGCAGCCGTACCCTGCTAGGTGATCGTCCTTCACCTCTTGATGATCGTCCTTCATCATGCTCGACTGATGGCCGTCCCCATCGTTGATCTTCTTTATCCGACATTCGTCCTGTGTCGTGATATCTTTAGCAGTCGTCCCCTGCTAGGTGATCGTCCTTCACCTTTTGATGATCGTCCTTCATCATTTTATCCGATGGTCGTCCCCATCGTTGACCTTTTATCCGGCATTCGTCCTATGTCGCGATACTTTCGGCAGCCGTACCCTGCCAGGTGATCGTCCTTCACCTTAGATGACCGTCCCTCATCTTATCCCCAACAGAGCAGCCGTCCCCTGCTAGGTGATCGTCCTTCACCTTTGATGACCGTCCCTCATCATTATTTCATTTATTCTTTAAACCCGATGGCCGTCCCCGTCGTGGTCCCTTTTCCTTTTCCTGATGATCGTCCTTCATCAGTTTTAGCCCGATGGCCGTCCCCATCGTTGGTTACCTTACTTTATGAACTTGATGGCCGTCCCCATCATTTTTCATTAATCCCCATAGAATCTTATAGCTTTACTTGATGGCCTTCCCCATCATAATCCCTTTTATCCCCAGCATGTCGGCCGTCCCCGTCATTGCTTTATTTCTCGCACTTTTCCCAGCATGTCGGTCGTCCCCGTCATTGCTCTTTCCCCAACAGTCGTCCTCTGCTCGACGGTCGTCCTCCGTCGCCCACACTTTATAATATACTTTTACAATCTATATCCATTTTCTTCTTCATTCTGTGAGTGCAAAATTTTGGACTGTCTTTGGTATTCAACCACAAGTTATCTTGTTTGCCTGTTAAGCCATTGCTTACATCCTGCACAGCTAACTCATGTTTGAATAGGGGCAGCTGTAAACACCCCAAATTTGCCCTCACTTATTCACACCATGGCTTGTGATCATTTCATATGCATAAACACAAACATATCATCTCATATTGCATTTTTGATTCACTGCATTGTTTCAAAGTCATCTGCATCTAGGGTTTGTGATCTGAGCAATCCAAGAGCCATTTGAGCCTCTCCAAAGGTCATCAATCACTTCAAAGGGGTCCATGTATGTTCTAGCATCATATTGTATCCTCTCAAAGTCAAGAAAATCAAAGAATCACAAGAACTGGGAATGGCATGGAAGCAGAGCCAGGTTTGACTGCACAGATGACCTAGAATTAGGGTTTTGGTTTCAGAGGCCATAACTCCAAATTTTTTGGTCATTATTGTTTCTATTGGTCTCTATATGTTATGAGGATCATGCATATCAAGTTTCATGAAGAAATTCCATGGGGAAGGCATCTAATCAAGAGTTGACTTCTTGTGCAAGTCAGTGCAAAATCAGGGCATCTGAGGCCCCCAATGACCCAACCAAAGGGTTTTCTTCATCATTTTGATTGTGTGTGATCTTTATTTGATCATAGAAGATGTTAGAAGTTCACAAAATTGAAGAATCTCAAGCCATTTGCAAAGTTGACTTTTTGGGAAAGTTGACTTATAATGAAAATTGCCATTTTGGGAAACTTTTTCAACCCTTACTTTTTGATTCAAAAAAGCTTCAAATGAGAAAACTTTGGTCATGAAAGTTGTAGATTGGATCATTCCCTTTTCAAAAAGTACAAGAACTTTTTCTAATTCATTTTGGATCAAAAGTTATGGCTTTGCAAAGTTGGGAAAAATCATTGAAATTTCACTTTTGCACAAAGAGGGAAACTTGCAATTTCACATGCCAAGCATTCTATTGACCTCTAAATGACTTCTTTGCATCATTATAACATATTGCAACTTAGCAAAATCAGAATTGCCCAAGAGTTTTCAAGGTCTATGCTTCAAATCACAAACTTCCATAAGCCACTTTCCATGAAATTCTCCAAAGAGGAATTCTTGCAAAATTGATCCCCAAGGTTTTGTATGGTCTCTAACTGATCTCAAGACACCACCATAACATCATGTAACCTATCACAACCAAAATTCAGCAAAGAGTGTTGCATGTTCATGGCCAAAAGTCACAAAGTGTAACAAGTTGCAAAATTGCAAAACATGTGGGATCTCACCCTTCATCCATTACAGCTCACCACAACTGATCCAAGAGCCATCCTTGAACTCAGCTGAGGCAATCCAAACACAGAAATCTTCTCTGCCACAGCCCATGCCTCAAGTACACCTAACCATGACTTTTTGCATTTTCTCCCATGCTCTTGGAATAGTGATTAGCAGCCTCTACTAACCTGCTCCACAGCCTACTCAAACTTTATGGGAGTGATATAGCAGCTCATTTGGCATTGAAACAACACACAATCCAACTTGCACAAAATCTGTCCCAAACTTCTTCTCTGAATTTTTCTTCACACAGCCAAGAAACTTCACTTTTTCTTTCACCAACAAGTCACAAATCACCCTTAGAACAAGAATCATCCCCTGAAACAACTTGAAACATCTCACAAAAGGCCCTCCATTTCTGCTACACCAGAGCAAAACAACCATAACCAGCCACTCCACAAGTTTTCTAAGCTTCATTCCATCATCAGGAGGATCATTGGAGCTTGTTTGAAGCAAAGGGCTGGCCAGAAAGTTTCAAAGTTCAAAGCTCCAGTTCAGGTATCATCAAGAACACCTTTTTTAGAAATGCAATCTCTTGTTATAGGATGATAGAGTTTGTTTCACTGATCATGTTAAGCTTTGAAACACTGAAAATGGTTGAGAAATGAGTGTGTATGCATGTTTTGAAGTTTTTGCAGTTTTCTTGATTTTGCTCAAATCTTGTTGTTGATGCATTGTAAATGTGATCTTGTGATTGATTCATGTTTGGGGTGGGTAGAGGATGAAATATGGAGACTTAGAGCACTTAACACAGCCTAAGGAATGAGTTTGATTATGAATTTTTGGAAAAAACAGCACAATGAATCGATTCATTCCAGCATGAATCGATTCATTCTGTTGAATGGTTCCTGGATTTCGCAAAATGAATCGATTCATCCCATTATGAATCGATTCATGCTGTTTAACTAATTCTGTTTTGATCAGTATGAATCGATTCATCCAAACATGAATCGATTCATTCTTCTGTTAACCAATTTTAATTCATTTTGTTTGTATTTTATTTGCATGAATTTTAAAAAATAACAAAACACTTTAAAAAATTCTGAAATTTTTTGTCAAACATTTCATTAATTTTCAGAACCCAAAAATATTTTTATTTTTATTTTTTGCATTAAAAAATATTTTTAAATTATTTTAATGTTTATTTTTAATTAGTTAATGAAAATTAATTAATTAAAAATACATTTAGGTATTTAAAAATCACAAAAAAATTCACATTGCATTTTAAAACATTTAGAAACATTATCAAACTCTCAAAACAAATTTCTTTTTGGTTCTTGATCTATTTTGACAATTTTCATTGGAATTAAATTTGTTTAAAGGCAATATTTTGGTCCTAAGTTTGAAAAATTCATTCTGCCTAACCCTTGAGAGTTTGATGATGGTTCTTCTTGCATTGCATCCTCCATAGAATGTAGTTTATAGGATAAAATTGGTTTGATTTGATCTTGCATTTTCAATTTGTTTGGTATTTTTCTTTGTGAGGCACCCCAAAACCCTAGTAATATTAGGAAATTCATAACTTTCATTAGGTTAAGAGTTAGATCCCCTCCTTTGGGCAGTGAACTTATATAGGTTTAGGGTACCTTTGATCCCATTTTCAATTTTTTATCTCATGTTTTGCTTCTGATTTTGAATTTTGCATCTCATGTTGTACATAAACCCTAATTTGCATCTTCATTTGCATTCATCTTGCATAAGCTTGCATAAATGAACTTGCCATGACATTTTGTGCATCCACATGACATGTAAGACATCTTAGGACATGTTAGAATCATGTGTGATCATTGCATCTTTCATTTGCCATATTGTATGTCATTTGCATTTCATAACTTTTCATGTATGTTCATGGTTCTAAACATGCCTTATTTGCATCCATATGCTTGTAAGATCATTCTCATGCCTTGTTTCATGTTTGCATCAACCCTTAGCATCATTAACATCATACTCATGCTTCTGGTTTTGGTTTGCATCATGCCATTTCATCTCATTTCATCTCATTTGCATTACATTTCATTCCTTTCACTAACTTTTCAGGTGGTAAGTTACTTTGAGAAGTGAATTTGCCTTCACTTCTCACAATTTCTTTTCATCTCCTTTATGCATCATTGCTGCATTTTATCTTGTGTTTGAGTTTGAGCTTGCTCTTTCTTCTTCATCTTACTTTCTTTCTTCAAGTGACTTGTCTTCTTAAATGAAGCAAGTTACTTTGCTTCTCTTTGCTCCTTTCATCTGCTTCCTGGTGGTTTCTCTGAAGATCTTTCTTGTAAACCTCACAAACCTTAGGAACAATCAAGCATGACAATAATTAGGGTTTTGATTAGTCCCCCCACTTAGTTTTACCTTTATGTCTCATTGAGTCTTCTCTTCTCACCTCATAATCAGGGACTAAACCCTAAAGGCTTTAAGGCTTTGTGATTAAGCTTATGCCTGCATCCTTCTATTAGGATGGAGTGTATAACTTTAATCCTAAGTGTTAAACCCTTTATGTGTTTAAATCCCTTAATCAATTCACTTAATAATCATCAAGACATCAAGCTTGTAACTTGGGCCTTGCATTAGGGTTCTAATTCTTCCTTAATTGGTTAAGAGGGACTAACCCCAGTGTTAATGGACAAGTCCTCCTCAAGTTGTCTTACAAACCCTAAAAATCACTTCATCATCTTATCATTAACTATGTAGATGTTTAAGAATTGGCAGAATTTTTGACCAAACAAGAAATGTTAAATTCAGTTCAGAATGTCCTATCAGATGTTGGGACATTAGCAAACAGAGTATGTGAACTTATTTCAGGATGTCCTAACAGATGTTGGGACATTATGTAAATAACTTAAGTTCAGTTTTCCAGGATGTCCCAACAGATGTTGAGACATCTCAGACCTGCTTCCAGAATTAATTATTGATTAACAGATCAGAGATATTTAAGGAGAGTTATCTGGAATTAATTAATGATGGACAAAAACAGAACAAGGCGCATCTGTAGGGAGTTTTATATTGAAGATTCAGATTAAAACAGAAGACCTAATGCACCTAGAATATAGGAAGTAACAAACCCTAAATTCAAGGTGACAGCTGCTGCACATTAGGGCTGGATCATTCTACAGAAAGCCCAAAATTCAGATACCTATTTAAACAACAGAAACTCATAGAATTGAGTACGAATTTCAGAAGACCAAATAGGGTGTCTAGTGTTTTTAATAGCAGGTGTTTTTATATGTACCACTTTATGAGCTTTTAAGCAAAAGTGCATTTGTGACTTGATTGAAACTGTTAAGTAAGATCAAGCTGTTTTGTTTGAAGGATGTCTTCAATTTCAGTAAACTTGTAAACTTGATCACTGTGTGATTGAGGGGGAGTGAGTAGGGTACTCTTATCTAAGGTGTGTCTTAGGTAGAAATTGCATTGGGTAGTTATTAAGTGATAGATTAAACAGGGTGGTTTAAGTCTAGAATTAATAATACTTATAGTGGATTTCCTCCTGGCTTGGTAGCCTCCAGATGTAGGTGTGGTTATACACTGAACTGGGTTAACAAACTTCTGTGTTGTTTACTTTTCTTGTTATTTAAGTTTTGGTTAAATTTGTCAAGTGTCCTATCAAGTGTTGGGACATCTCTTAGGACATCTCATACCTGATCACAGAATTTCAATTGGCATCAGAGCAGGCACCCTGCCTGTTTATACTGGGTGAGATCTAGGGAATACAAATTCTGTAACATGGACAGAGATTTAGGGTCAGTAAATAGACCACCTATACTGGATGGATCTAATTATGACTACTGGAAGCCAAGAATGATTGCATTCTTAAGGTCACTTGACAACAGGGCATGGAGAGCAGTCAATGTTGGATGGGATCATCCTGTCCAAGACACCAAAGATGGATCAAAAGTGCTGAAACCTGAAGAAGAATGGAGTAAGGAGGAAGAAGACTCAGCACTAGGCAACTCAAAAGCCTTAAATGCTTTATTCAATGGCATTGATAGGAACATTTTCAGACTTGTGCATCATTGTGAGCTGGCCAAAGATGTTTGGGATACTCTCAAAATAACTCATGAAGGAACATCAAAAGTAAAAATGTCAAGACTTCAACTTCTCACCACCAAGTTTGAAAACTTGAGAATGAAGGAAGATGAATCAATTCATGAGTTCTATATGAACATCTTGGATATAGCCAATACTTCTGGAGCTTTGGGAGAAAAGATGACTGATGAAAAGCTTGTAAGAAAGATTCTCAGATCTTTGCCAAAAAGATTTGACATGAAAGTCACTGCAATAGAAGAAGCTCAAGACATATGCTCCATGAAAGTTGAAGAACTCATTGGTTCCCTTCAAACTTTTGAGATGGGAATGAATGACACAAATGTCAAAAAGAACAAAAGCATAGCCTTGGTGTCAAATACAGATGAAGAAGAAGATGATGAATCAGCAAATGATAAAAGCTTATCAGAAAACCTTGCCTTGCTTGGAAGACAATTCAAACAGATTCTCAGAGGAATGGAAGGCAAATCCAAACCTAGTGGAAGAAACACAAACTCTGAGAACAGAAGACCTTATGATGCTAACAAAAGATTAAAGTATGCTGAAAAGACCAGTCAAGATAAAGGAGTCAAATGCCATGAATGTGAAGGATATGGACACATCAAGATTGAATGTCCTACCTACTTAAAGAGGCAAAAGAAAGGACTCTCTGTGACCTGGTCTGATGAAGACTCGGGAGATTCAGAAGAAGAATCAGCTAAGCATATTACTGCTTTAGCTGGACTGTTTGAATATGATAGTGATTCCAGTTGTGGAGAGCTTACTTATGCAGATCTTGAGCAAGCCTTCAAAGATCTATACAAGAGAAGCACTGAAATATGCAGTGAGGTTATAAAGCTAAAGAAGCAGAATGAGGTATTAGAAGATGAAAAAGCAAGTGTTCAAGTAATCATTGATACCTTGAAAAGTGAAGTAACTCTTCTCAACTCTAAGTTGGAACATATGTCCAAATCTGTTAAAATGTTGAACAGCAGCTCAAATACACTGGATGTTATTCTCAGCAATAATAAACATTCAGGGGACAAAAGTGGACTGGGATATAACAAAGATGAAGCCAGCTCTAGCAAAGCTACTGCAAAAACTACACAGTCAAACAAGATGTCCCAACAGATGCTTCAACATCAGAACACAAAGACAAACATAATGTTCCAACAGATGTCTCAACATTCTGGAAAGAACAAAATGAAGAAGAAGTATCAAAGATGGAGATGCCATCACTGTGGAAGATTTGGGCATATCAAACCGCACTGTTATAAGCTACATGGATATCCAAATCAGATGTATCAGCAATCTTCCAAGCAGAAAGTAGAAGGTACCAAGAAAGTGCTGCATAGACATCAAAGAAATCAGCAACCTCCTAAGCAGAAGACAGAGGTCATCAAGAAGGTTTGGAGACCAAAAGCTGACATTCAGACTGATCAAAGCCACATACCTAAGAACCAGATCAACAATCAAGCTTGGAGATCAGCTGAACAACACACAGGGCAGAGGCATCAAAAGAAATCTCAACTTATCTGGTCAAAGAAAAGTACTGCATACATAGCACATACATCTCTGAGAGTATCAGCTAAAGAAGACTGGTACTTTGACAGTGGATGCTCAAGACACATGACTGGATTGAAGAATTTGCTAGTAAACTTAAAATCACATTCATCCAGGTATGTTACCTTTGGAGATGGAGCTAAAGGAGAAATCAAGGGAGTTGGAACCTTGGATTGTCAAGATGTTCCAAGACTAGATGATGTGCTGCTAGTTAAAGGTTTAACTGCTAACCTGATCAGCATAAGTCAACTATGTGATCAAGGATACAGTGTAAACTTTACCAAATCTGAATGTATAGTGACTAACAAAGAACAAGAGGTTGTCATGAAAGGAGCCAGATCTAAAGACAACTGTTACATGTGGGAATCCCAAAATCTCAGTCTCACTTCAACCTGCTCTCTAGCTAAAGAAGAAGAAGTGAAACTGTGGCATCAAAGACTAGGTCATCTTCATTTCAGAGGCATAAAGAAGATCATATCTATGGATGCTGTAAGAGGTATTCCTAAACTGAAGATTGATGATGGCAAAATATGTGGTGAATGTCAAATAGGCAAGCAAACCAAGATGTCCCATCCAAAGCTCCAACATCTGTCAACTTCCAAAGTTTTGGAACTTTTACATATGGATCTTATGGGACCTATGCAGGTTGAAAGTCTTGGTGGTAAGAGGTATGCTTATGTGGTGGTTGATGACTTTTCAAGATATACATGGATAAATTTCATCAAAGAAAAGTCTGATGTATTTGATGTATTCAAAGAATTATGCCAAAGATTACAAAGAGAAAAATCCAGCTGTGTAATCAGAATAAGAAGTGATCATGGAAAGGAATTTGAGAATCAAAAGTTCTTAGATTTCTGCTCTTCAGAGGGAATCAATCATGAATATTCTTCACCAATCACTCCTCAACAGAATGGGATTGTTGAGAGGAAGAATAGAACTATCCAAGAATCTGCAAGAGCTATGATCCATGCCAAAAAGTTACCTCTGTATTTCTGGGCTGAAGCTATGAACACTGCCTGCTACATCCATAACAGAGTTACCTTGAGAAAAGGAACTTTGTTCACAATATATGAAGTCTGGAAGGGCAGAAAACCCACTGTTAAGTACTTTCATGTGTTTGGAAGTAACTGCTATATTCTGGCAGATAGGGAGCAAAGGAGAAAATTGGACCCTAAAAGTGATGAAGGGATTTTTCTTGGATACTCTATAAACAGCAGAGCATATAGAGTATTTAATTCTAGAACCAAGGTCATCATGGAGTCCATAAATGTGATAATTGATGATGCTCCTACAGATGTCCCAGAAGATGTTGGAACATCTGCTGATATCAAGATTGAAGCTGAAGAAAAGAATGATCAATATAACTTCACTCAAACTGATACAAGGACAGAAGAATCAAGCAAACCTCCTTCCATCAGAATACAAAAGGATCATCCCAAAGATTTGATAATTGGTGATCCCAACAGAGGTGTGAGCACTAGATCAAGAGAAGTGATTTCAGGTTCTTGTTTTGTTTCCAAAATAGAACCTAAAAATGTCAAGGAAGCTCTCACTGATGAATACTAGATTTGTGCTATGCAAGAGGAATTAGGTCAATTCACAAGGAATGAAGTGTGGAATCTTGTACCTAGACCTGATGACATAAATGTGATTGGTACAAAATGGGTGTATAAGAACAAGTCAAATGAACAAGGAATTGTTACAAAGAACAAAGCTAGACTTGTGGCTCAAGGATACACTCAAATTGAAGGGGTAGACTTTGATGAAACCTTTGCACCAGTAGCAAGGCTTGAATCAATAAGACTACTGTTGGGAATTGCTTGTATCTTGAAGTTCAAGCTATTTCAAATGGATGTGAAAAGTGCCTTTCTTAATGGTTATCTCAATGAAGAGGTATATGTAGAACAACCTAAAGGATTTGTTGATCCAAGCTGTCCAAATCATGTATACAAACTCAAGAAGGCTCTTTATGGTCTGAAGCAAGCTCCAAGGGCATGGTATGAAAGACTGACCACATTTCTTATCAAGCAAGGATATAGAAAAGGTGGAATTGACAAAACATTGTTTGTTAAAGATGAAGAAGGAAATGTCATGATTGCACAAATATATGTTGATGACATTGTCTTTGGTGGGATGTCTGACAGGATGGTCAAACATTTTGTCAAGCAGATGGAATCTGAATTTGAAATGAGCCTAGTAGGAGAATTAACCTACTTTCTTGGTCTGCAAGTAAAGCAAATGGAAGACTCAATGTTCATCTCACAAAGCAAGTATTCCAAGAACATAATCAAGAAATTTGGAATGGAAAATGCTGCTCACAAGAGAACTCCTGCCCCCACACATTTAAAGCTGACTAAAGATGAAAAGGGTGAGAATGTAGATCAAAGCTTATACAGAAGCATGATTGGAAGCTTGTTATACTTGACTGCTAGCAGACCAGACATTGCTTTTGCAATAGGAGTTTGTGCAAGATATCAAGCTGATCCAAAAGTCAGTCATCTCAATCAAGTCAAGAGAATCCTTAAATATGTTAATGGTACTTGTGACTATGGCATAATGTACTTTCATGGTTGCAAACCAATTCTCACTGGCTTCTGTGATGCTGATTGGGCAGGAAGTGCTGATGACAGAAAAAGCACTTCAGGAGGATGCTTCTTTCTAGGAAACAATCTGATTTCTTGGTTCAGTAAGAAACAGAATTGTGTATCCTTATCTACAGCTGAAGCTGAGTATATAGCAGCAGGTAGCAGTTGTTCTCAGTTGGTTTGGATGAAGCAGATGCTCACTGAATACAATGTCCCACAGGATGTCATGACATTGTACTGTGACAACTTAAGTGCAATCAACATATCAAAGAATCCTATCCAACATAGCAGGACAAAGCATATTGATATCAGACATCATTTCATCAGAGATCTTGTAGAAGAAAAGGTGATTTCATTGGAGCATGTAGCTACAGATTTGCAATTAGCTGATATCTTTACCAAAGCATTGGATGCTACTCAATTTGAGAATTTAAGGGGAAAACTTGGAATCTGTTTATGTGAGATTTAGCAGTTAATGAGATGTGCCAACATGTCATATGACATTGCATGGCATAAGTTCCAGATGGCAAAGCTAGCCTGGTCTAGATCCTTGGGAATTCCATCCCTAATCATTTGGACTGTAACGGCTACATATTTAGTAACTACTTATAAGAAGCTATCAAGATTCTCATCATATCATCACAAGCGAATCACATTAACTCTCAATCCTTTAGAAATCATAAACCCTAAAGCTGTTCATCCATATTCTTCTACAATGTCTCAAAACCCTAAAGCAGCTGAGGAAATTCTCAACAAGGAAGACGTGGTTCATGCCACTCCAATCTCTGTTGTGCCAATGTCATCATCACCATTGGACGAGATCAGGGGAAGCGCCTCTCACACTAAAAGGGCAAGAACTCCAAAGAGATGTAAAGATCAAATCAGAAGCAAAGCTAAAGGCACTCCCTCTCCAGCTAACATGCCCCCTAAATCTTCACAATATGTGGATGATTCAATCAAGGAGATTGTCACTCAAATTCTGTTTGAACAAAGAAAGGTAAGTGGAATCTCTGTTCCTCTGAACACAATGCCTGCACCTCAAGAAGAACCAGCTCAAACTGCAAAGGACACTCCTGCAGAACAAGATGTCCCAATAGATGTTGGAACATCTGCAGATGAGAAAGATAATTCACCTGATGCTGATACTGAACAGACTGAGGACCAGAAAAAGGCCTCAAGTGAAAGTGATAAAGAAAACTCTGAGGATCAGATCAAAGCCTCAAATGAAGATCAAATCCCTGCTGATCAAACAGCTGAAGAGGAGACTGCTCAATCTCCTCCAGTGGTCAATCTGGAGCAGGACTCTGATGCAGAAATCATAGCATTTGTTAAACCAAGCATAGCCAAGAGGCTAAGATCCAGGAAAGGCAAGATGCAAGCTGAAGCAGCAATCCCTGAGAAGAAGAAGGCTAGTCCAAAGAAAGGCAAGGCTAAAGCTACCTTTGGTCCAACAAAACCATGGAGCAAAGTTCAAACCCAGAAGAGAAAAGCTGCCACACCATCAGATTCAGATGTTGGATCAGATGTCCCAACATCTCCTCCCAAGAAGAGACCAGCACCTTCCAGAGCTTCAACTGCTGTTCCAGAAGCTCCTTTGGACAACATATCATTCCATCATGTCTCCAGTGTCAACAGGTGGAAATATGTGTACCAAAGAAGGGTTGCCCTGGAAAGAGAACTGAGCAGCAATGCACTTGAGTGCACAGAACTGATAGACCTCATCTCTGCTGCAGGACTGTTCAAGACAGTCTCAGACCTCTCTCCCTGCTATGAACTTCTTGTCAAAGAGTTCATTGTGAATCTTCAGGAGGATTGCTCAAATGGTAAGTCATCTGAGTTCAGAAAAGTGTTTGTGAGAGGTAAGTGTGTTGAGTTCTCTCCTCAAATCATAAATCAATACCTAGGAAGAGAAACAGATGGACCAAATGAGCTAGGCAAAACAGATAATCAAATCTGTAAGGTGATCACTGCAAATCAGGTCAAGGCTTGGCCTGTGAAGGGAAAGCTCTCTGTGAGCATGCTTACCAGAAAGTATGCCATGCTGAACAGGATTGGAACTGCTAACTGGGTGCCTACCAACCACACTTCTTCAATCTCAACTGGTCTGGCCAAATTCATCTATGCTGTGGGAACTCAAACCAAGATGGATTATGGAGCTTATATTTTTGATCAGACTATGAAGCATGCCAGCTCCTCAGCAACAAAGCTTCCAATAGCCTTTCCATCATTGCTGTGTGGTATAGTGCTCAATCAATACCCTGGCATTCTCTCTGACAAGGATACAGCATGCAAAAGAGAAAGCCCCCTGGCTTTTCACTACAAATTATTTCTCAGTCACCATGCTGCAGATGTTGAAGCACCTTCTGGGACATCTGCTGGTCCATCCACTGCTAAGAATCCAATCTCCAGGAAGACTTTAATTGCTGAACTCAAAAGCACCTGCAAAGAGCTTGAAGCTAGAAAGCAGAAGCTTGAGGAAATCATCAAAAGGTTGGAAAGTGAAGAAGATCAGAATGCTGCATCTGGTGAAGACAGTGAGGCTGATGAAGAAAGTGAAGCTGATAAAGATGAAGACACTGAGGTGGAGGAAGCAACTGAGAGTGATGAATCTGAGTGATCAATGTATGTGAGGCAAATGTAATGACAGCAATGTAATGACAGTAATAGTGTCTTTGGCCCCTAATTTTGTGTCTACCAAGGGGGAGAACAACATCACATGTAATTGCTGTTTTAACAACATCACATGTAATTGCTGTTTTAGTATGAATGAAATATCTGTGTGTCTGCTTCTGAACTGATTAGTGTTTTTCTTCTGTTGCAACAAAATTGGATACATATATGTTTGAGGGGGAGTAATCTCAAATAAGAATCAACAGAAAAGTAATGCTATACTCTGATAAAAAGAACTTCTGCTGCACTCTGAAAACCAGAAAAGATGTTTAGCCAAAAATTAGCCAAAGGGGGAGTTTGTAGATGTTTAAGAATTGGCAGAATTTTTGACCAAACAAGAAATGTTAAATTCAGTTCAGAATGTCCTATCAGATGTTGGGACATTAGCAAACAGAGTATGTGAACTTATTTCAGGATGTCCTACCAGATGTTGGGACATTATGTAAATAACTTAAGTTCAGTTTTCCAGGATGTCCCAACAGATGTTGAGACATCTCAGACCTGCTTCCAGAATTAATTATTGATTAACAGATCAGAGATATTTAAGGAGAGTTATCTGGAATTAATTAATGATGGACAAAAACAGAACAAGGCGCATCTGTAGGGAGTTTTATATTGAAGATTCAGATTAAAACAGAAGACCTAATGCACCTAGAATATAGGAAGTAACAAACCCTAAATTCAAGGTGACAGCTGCTGCACATTAGGGCTGGATCATTCTACAGAAAGCCCAAAATTCAGATACCTATTTAAACAACAGAAACTCATAGAATTGAGTACGAATTTCAGAAGACCAAATAGGGTGTCTAGTGTTTTTAATAGCAGGTGTTTTTATATGTACCACTTTATGAGCTTTTAAGCAAAAGTGCATTTGTGACTTGATTGAAACTGTTAAGTAAGATCAAGCTGTTTTGTTTGAAGGATGTCTTCAATTTCAGTAAACTTGTAAACTTGATCACTGTGTGATTGAGGGGGAGTGAGTAGGGTACTCTTATCTAAGGTGTGTCTTAGGTAGAAATTGCATTGGGTAGTTATTAAGTGATAGATTAAACAGGGTGGTTTAAGTCTAGAATTAATAATACTTATAGTGGATTTCCTCCTGGCTTGGTAGCCTCCAGATGTAGGTGTGGTTATACACTGAACTGGGTTAACAAACTTCTGTGTTGTTTACTTTTCTTGTTATTTAAGTTTTGGTTAAATTTGTCAAGTGTCCTATCAAGTGTTAGGACATCTCTTAGGACATCTCATACCTGATCACAGAATTTCAAACTAAAATCCACTTAATAAAGGTTTTGTTTTGTCATGAGTTTAATCCCTAATCATGGATTAAGTTGAGGAGTTTTCCTCAGCTTAAACATTCTCATCTATTATCCTTCTATTAGGATGGTGTAATGAGTCTGTTTAATCCCTGATTATGGCTTAACCTCATTACTTAACACTAAACAAAAACACCAAAAACATCTAAATAATCACAAGTAGGTTAATGATCTTAATCCTACACCATGGTGATTAAGTGTGAGATGCTGACTTCACACTTAAGGTATTCTCATTACCCCTAATCAGAGGGAGGATGTGATGAGTTTACTAACCCTCGGTTTAGTCTTAAGCTCATTTTCCTATGACAAACTTCCAAAAAGCAATAAAAGACTGAAAACACAAAAACAAACAATAATCGTCTCCTTCGGGATTCTTTTCTCATCTCATTCACTCACAAACGAGAACTTGCTTCTTCCGTCTAATGCAAGACAGTTAGCACCTGGGCCAGACAGGTCATACACTTGAGCATAGACAAGCAAGCAGCTCACAAGTCAATTCATCCTTCAGTCTCTTTGGGTCGAACTAAGGTGTTCTGACTTCCTCATTGCACGAGAGGATACGTAGGCATAACTTAACAGTTATCGAACAAAAAGTCTCTGTATATTCCCCCTCTTTTCAGCTTCATTCCTTTAAGCCTCATGATCATGAGCATTTCACTCTTGTTCTTACACTGACACTTCACTTGCACACTTCACTTCTCTTACACTGACACTTGTACATCTTTTTTTTCCAACTCTTTGATACACAGATTGCATTGACACTACCCCTTTAAAACACAAATCTTTTAAGCGTGGATCCCGTCGAGTACGACGGACAATCTGGGTGCTAATACCTTCCCAGGTAGTAACCAACCCCCTTTCTCAGTCTCTCTGGTTCGCAACCGTCTTGTCCATATCTTTCTAGGTCTATGCAGCATTACCTTTCCTCCGGGATAAAAATGCCTAGCTGGCGAGTCTTTCTTTTCCTGTGAGTTCACTCCTGTGTGTTCTCATTCCTCCTTTCGCCGACCGTTCGCACTTGCACCGGGATGCAAATCTTTGGGAGCGACAGATGTATACAAAGCCTTGTTTGAAAATGTTTTGAAAATATTGTGAGGTGTGAAAAGTATTTTTGAAGAGTGAGCAAGTAACTATGAGGTACCTACCCTAGACTAAGTTATTCATGTTCTTATATGTCCTTTCAAGGGTAAGACTATCCCTATTATTAAGGAATAGGTAGTCATTACCTTGGATGTGTTTAAGGGACATGTATAAGGTCATCGTATGGTCAATAAAGGCAACTTAAGGGATGTCTTTAGCAATTCGTAGGGACTATCATCATTTATTCGAAGGGACAAGATCATTATTCTGTATGCAACCTCGAAGGGACTTGATCTTTTAAACTGTAGGGACTATGATGATTTATATTCGAAGGGACTTTTCTTAAGACACCCCTATATTCGAGGGACTTGACCATATTATTTTAAGGCAACCAAGAGGAATACCCTAGGAAGTGCAAGATGGCGATCAAAGATCGACTTACGTGTGTGAGTGTTTATATTCAAATATTTATCTTATTTAAATTAATTTTCTAAATTATTTTTAATCACATATAGGTTATGCACACCCTAAGATTACTAACCATAGAATAAAATATTTACGAAATAAAATAAAGACGGAAAATAAACCTATAAATATTTCATGGCTTTAGAAGATACATAATAATCAAATAAAAATAATAATAATAAATATAGTAAGAATAATAAATAAACCACAAAATATTAATAACAATAAAATATTAATAATAATAATGATTAGAATAATAAATAAAGAAAATAAAAATTTAAAAAAGATTATTTTTAGGTTAGACAAATATTAGAAAAAATTTTAAAGGTTAATTAAGAAAATATAACAAATTTAATAATAATGAGCAAAATATTAAATTATTTACATAATAATAAAGATAAAGATTAATATATTAATTAGGGTTTAGAAAAAATAAGTTAATTTTTTAGGGTTAATAGAAAAATTAGGGTTAACATTTTAATTAAGAAAATTAGGGTTAAGAATTTAGGTTTAGAATTTAAATAAGTTATTTACAAATTATATAAAAATAAAGTTTATATACAAATTTATTTATGAAATTAATTAAAATGACTAATCAAGAAAAATTATGAGATTAATGAAAATATAAAGTTTAATCAATGTTTTAAATAAAATTAATAGTTTTAATATAAAACAAATTAATTAAGATTTAATTATATAAAATAAATTAAATAAGTGATAAAAAAGAAAGGTGGGGAGGCCTGGTTTTGATCTCAGGACCTCCCCCTTACCACAACAAAACCAGACCACTGGGCTAGCACGCGCTAGTGAACAAAGAGTGAATCCAAATCAATAAATATGAAACCTGTTAAATATGATGAAAAAGGCAAAAAAATTGGTGGGACGTAGGATTCGAACCCCAGCCCTTTCAATTCTCAAACACAGCTCTTACCATTCAGCCACATGGGGCGCGTCTGATATCATATTGGCTACTAATTATTATATATTAAACCTGTGAAATACATGAAATAATCATCAAAAAACACCAAAACCTGGGATCGAACCTAAGACCTTAGTCTCACACGCGCATGACCCTTACCATTTGAGCTACCAGCCTGCTTTGACAATATAACCTAAACAAATCATAATAAAATAAGACAAATATTTCAAATTGAATTTCCGCGCCAAACTTCATCTTCTTCGTTTGAATTTCCTGCGAATTTTCATACGATTCTTCCTGCGAATTTACCTGCAGGTGAATTCAACAGAAGAACCTAGGTTTTTTGAAACCTCAGAAACACGTAAAATCAGAGCAAATTGACAACCACAAATGATTTCTCATAGTTCATATAATTCAAACACAGTCTTAAAATGTATTTAAATGGTCTAAAGGGGAAGATCCCAATTCGAAGGTCCAAAACCTAGCAATGGTGATACACGGATATGGCCATGAAACTTCAATAAAATCGTCCAAAAATCATCTATGTAACCTCACAAACAATAAATCAGAGTCAAATCACATTAATAATGCATGAATAATAGAAATCGAAAAATCAAATTTTCAAGAACAAGAGCAATTCGGTTTGAGATTTTTAGCATGATTTTGATGTTAATGATGCTTAAAACATATTCAGGAGACCTCAAGGAACGATTCTACACCTTTAATTCTCTTGTTAATGCCTTGAATCAATGAAACCGAATTTCACTTTTCTTCACTTTTATTGAAACCTCAACTCTCTTACCTTGCCTCCGATTTTCGTCCCCTAGTATTGTGTTATGTTCATGTACATATAGTGAATGCAATTAGGTCAAAAAATTTGTCCCTTCTTTGGGCTTTTGGATAACTTGATGATGAAGAAAGATATGATCTTAAAAGTGAGAAAAATCAAATATTTTCATACTCTTAAAGCCTTGCACGAATTTGGAGTGTATTCAATCAAGTTAAATGGTGTTTATGATCTTCTAGAACAAGAATCAAATCCAAATATTGAGTTTTCATATTTTATTTTGATTTAAATTGATTTTTAATGAATAAAATCAAAATAAATAAAAAATAAACTATAAAAATCTGAATAAATGAGAATTGAGTCGTGCATGATGTCATGGTAAAGATTGGATCATAAAATTGGAAGCCCATTGTCGCTCCCCGGATTTCCATCCTGGTACAAACGCGAAAGTGGCGCGGAAAAAGAATAGAGTCGCCAGCCAGGCATTTTTATCCCGAAGAAAGGGAATGGTAATGCTGCACAAACCAGAAGAAAGAAAGAAAGAGGAAGGACACAGGTCCTACGAACCAAAGAGACTGAGTTCGGGAGTCGGTTACGACCTGGGAAGGTATTAGCACCCAGATCGTCCGCCGTACCCGACGGGATCCACGCTTGCTAAGATAACTATTTCAAAGGGTGAGGGTATAAAAGCTGCAACAAAAGAAAATAAAATGAACTGGATAAAAGAATTAAGAAAAGAAACTGGAAAAGGAATCTGAGAAAAGAACTGAACAAGAAAAGAAAAATGTAGGGAAAATAAAGATTGTGCTCGAACGGGCCCTACCCCGCTGCCTACGTACCTCATCAGGACAATGAGGATCAGAGACGCCGTAGTTCCCCTAACTAGGGGTAACAAAGGAAATTGCTTGTGAATTAAGGCTTGAATTGCCTATGCCATTGCTCAGGTGTTGCAGACTCGGACGACGAGTGCGTAACCGTCTTGCAAAGTGACAAGTAGGAGCAAGTTCGCGTACGGAGCGAAGGAGATGAGAAAAGAATTCCCGAAGGAAAGACGCTTATTGTTTGTTTGTGTTTTTTATGAAGCTTTTAGGAGTGCGTCACAAGGAAGTGAACTCAAGCTCTCTTCAATGGAATGTGCACTTGTCACTACATTCCAAGATGGAATAATAGAACAAGCACACTCAAGTAAGGAGAAGATCCCCAAAACTTGAACCCAAAGATTAGGGCCTAAGCTCACTAACTTATTGAATTATTAAGTGCTTTTGGTATTTACATATGAAGAAGTGTTTTTTATGCTTTTCTTGGTGAAGAAGATACCTTGATCAGACTTGTGCATCACAAGGTAAACTTGTATTATCCCAAGATGGGAAGACTACAAGCATACCTCATGGGATAAGGCTATGGATCAAGACATCACTTCAAACTTATTAAGATATTTTTTAAGAGTTATGAGATGAGAAGAGAAGAAAAACCAAAAGGATCACAAAGGAAAAATTCTAAAGGGGGACTAAATAATCCTAAGTGTTAACATGCATGGATGTCCTAAAGGTTAGTGAGGTCTACTATCCTAAAGGAGGAGGAGAAATAAGAAGAGAAAGAGAAGGACCATGGTGGCCTAAGCACACCTCAAGCAAGAAAGGGATAGAGAAGGTGAGGAAGAAGAAATGGATGAAAACGAAATAAGATAAGGAGAAGAGAATGCGAAATGGAGTAATCAGACAATGCACAAAAAGAGCCTACACCAGTAGGACTTCCAGATGCAACAGCATGCAACAATGTAAAATCGGGCCTCAGTGGTACCTAACTGAGAAGGTATGTTGCCTCTTCAATACGCGCAATAGGAATCGGGGAATAATATCAAGTCCAGAAAAGATTTACAATTCAAGCACAATTGTCCAGTATCAAGACATCAGATAAAGATCGTATATAGGATTCCATCTTCCAGAATTAAAACTAAGACTCAGTCCGCGCAAAACCAAAGTCTAAGAACCATTTGCGTCCAAAGGTCTCATTAATCCAAGCAAGATTATGGAACAATTAATCACAAAGTCATCTTCATGCTTTATCCTTCATCATCAAAATAATCCTACAAAAAATCAGACAAAAACTAAAAACAAGATTAAATTCGATTCTTATTCAATAAATAAAAAGCTAAACTATATTAAGGTTAATAAATGAAATTAAAACAAATTTCTAAACTAAACAAATTCTAAGACAAAAACCTCTAAATCCATTAATATTAATTAAGAAACAAGAAAAACATACTAATATCAATTAAAGAGCTAATCAAAAATCTTAAAATAAAACAAACTGATTAAAAATTCTAAAACTAATTAAACCAAAATTAATCACAGATTAAAACTAAATAATAATTGATTAAGCAAAAAAAACTAAGAAAATAATAATCAATAAAATAAACAACAAGGGAACTATGGCACTGCAGGTATGGCGGTGATGATGAGAAAATTCCATGGGTCGGTTCATGCAATGGGTCCAATTCGATTGGCCTGTAGAGTCTTGTGTTAACCAAAATTCTTTCCGATGAACCCAAAGTTCAGAATAAAATAAAACAAAAAATTGGGGGAAATCCCCTTCTTCAAGCGCTGATGCTTTTTTCCACTTTGAAGAAAAGCTCGCCGCTAACATAGCATCGCGATGACGGCTCCTCTCCAATCATCCTCAATGAAAAACTCAACGGCGGCTTCGCTCTTGTTCTTAAACCGCACAACGCCAACCAACAACAAGAGGCTCCCTTCAACGGCTTCGTATTTCGTTCTCGGCGGAGTTCTCCGTCGCTTCCGCCATGGCATTGACTTCCAATGGAAAGTTGAGAATAGCTTTGGATCCACGAAGCCTAAAAGCAGCACGATCGTAGGCTTTCGCAGCTTCGATAGCAGTTTCAAAAGATCCAAGCCACAGTCTGGAGCCGCATTTGTTCGGGTCGCGGATCTCGGCGGCGAACTTTCCCCACGGTCTCTGTCTAAACTCCTCTGTAGTGTTGTTTCTCAGCAGCTTCCGGCTTCTTACAAACCACTTCCGGTTTGGATCTTCATTCTCTCAAGTTCATCTTCTTCTTTGTTTGATGTTTCTGATTTTCGTTTGATTTTTGTTGCTGATGCGAAAATGGGAGGTGGTGGTGGTAGTGATGTTGAAGGGTCTTGAGAAGTTGTGAGGTGGTTGTTGTTGAAGAAGAAAAGAATGGTGTGTTGATGGTTTTGGGTGAAGAATGATGATGGCTATGTTGATGGTTTTGAGGGAGTATTGTTGTTTGGAAAATGAAGAAGAAAATGTTGTGGCAGATTAGTTGAAGAGCGAGTTGGGAGAATTCGTGTGAATGCCTTGTGTGTGTGTGTCCTTTTTGTTATCAATTGCTTGATGGAATACGTGTACCAAATGTACGTTTGTGTGTGATGATGTGAATGGAATCAAAGGCTGTGAGAGAAATTGGATTTGTTGTGGTTGAGTATGGAGGGAACAATCCGTTGTGTTATATGCCACGAGTGTACAATAACTTGGTGTGTGGTCCTGAAGGAAATTGTACCATCTACCTTTTTTTTATTTTCTCATAACTGCCTGATGCACAGGGGTGGGGCCTGCGTTGGCTGCCTGTTCTTCAACTTTTTCTTACCAATGCAACTGGGCCATGGTTTTCTTCTTTGGTTTAGTGGTTTAGAATAAAGGTGTATTTAGACACTTTAAATATGAAGATTGAGAGAGAGAGAGAGAGAGAGAGAGAGAGAGAGAGAGAAATGGTAAAGAAAATAATCAATAAAATGGATTTAATAATTGGAGATGGTTTGAAAAAAGAAATTGGAAATGATATTCACAAATGACTAAACAATGGATAATGGCTAATAAAGAAAAGGTTTATCGATTTTATTATGGACAACTAAATCGAAAATATGGTTTGATAGACTCTTGGAATTTTGTAATTGGTAATAAAATTGATTTGAAACCGTGTTTGTAGAAACAAATTAACATGAACTTATAAATTTGGAATTTGGAATTGGCTTACGGACATTTAAGTGAATAGGGATGATAGATTAAAATTGAATTATGAATTGGAATAAAAGGTCTTGTATTATAATTAGGAAATGGGGATTAGGAAAAAAAATAAATGGAAAAGTAGAATTAAATAAAATATGGGCTAGGAAATTAATAGAAATGGTTTGAAATATGGACATGGTCTTAGAATGGATAATTGAAATTCGAATAAACCTGAATACTCAGTCAAAACGCATTTACAAGTGGAAAGCGGATATGAGAAACAACTGTTGACTAGAAATAAAAATGGATATTATAAGTGATGAACAAATGGATGATGAAAACTCGATCTAAGGAACAGATGGATCCAAAACCAAACTCAGACTTTTCCACTAACGCCACCAATTGAATGAACACCAACATCATCAAAACAACCCTTCGAATTAACCTTCCTCTGATAAAATAGCTATAAGTTCATTTTGAATATATCTGAATCAATCATAGGGAAAATAAATCCACTAATGAACGTAACCTGGATCAATGAATCATGATAACCTGAAGATTTAACCCAAACATTCTCGCGAACCACTACTTGATGAACTGATGAATTTCGCACAACACAACCTGATTTTGAACGCTCGTCGCCTGATAAATAAAATAGTAACACAAAAAAATTGCATTTGAAAAGATCTCTTGATAGTTTGACCAATGTTAGGTCAAACATCCATCTGAACTTGATCGTGAACAGGCAACTGCATTTGAACTGAAACCACAACTTTTGAGGTGTTGAAAAGCCTCATAAATTGATGAAGAAGAGAATAGCCCGATGACAGGCCAGAGGCATAGTGAATAGTCCATTGATGGCTGCATGGTGAAAACCTTGAACTTGTCTGATAACCACAAATAGGGTGTGAGACCCTAATTCCTCAGATGATGTTGATCCCATGTATTAGGAACTTATGAAAATGGTATGCAAAATGCGTATGAATGCAAAAGACGCAAAGTTGGCAAAGATAGAAAAACCAGAGGGCAAATTTAGGGTGTCTACACCCATGTGGAAAGAATTGGTTTTAAGACCCCATTTGCTCAATATACCTCTCAAAAAATTCCCAACTTTGCAAAGGCACAAATCCCTCAATTTTATGGCTATGAAGGTGTTCTTGGACATCTTGGAAAGCTTAGAGAGTCCTTTAACCAACCTCTTTGGTCTCATGTCCATATCCTTTACCATTTTCAAATTATGCCCTTTGGAAGATGTTGACTTTTTGTTGACTTTTAAAATTACTTATAATGTTTTAGCTCATACCTTCCAAATGAAGCATTTTTGGGCTTGGTGTCACACCCTAAATTTTGACCGAGCTTTTTCGAATTTTATTCATCTGGCGCATTTTTATCGAATTATTTGATAGTCAGTCATTTTTGCATTTTAATCAATTAATCATTAATCATGCAGTTCTATTTATTTTACTTTTAATGTCATATTTTATTCTTGATTTTTTTTAGAATTACTTATTTCGCTTTAAGAATAGGAGTTTAGATTATATTAGATATTTTAAAATTAGTTTTAATTTAAATTTTATTCTGGTTCAATTCTAATTTAGAATTTTTTTATTTAAGTTAATCTAGATTTTAATTTAATTTAATTTCAATTTATTTAGTTTAACTTCGATTTATTTAATTCAATATAATTTATTTTTTGATAATCATTTTCAATTTTTTTTCTTTTTTATTATTATTATTATTAGTTTTATTATTATTATTATTATTTATTATTATTATTACTACCTTTCTTTTGTTTTTCTTCATATTCAAAAAAGAAAAAATAGCAAGTGGGGTCCACTACAATGTAGTACAAACACTTCACATGGATTGCCAACTTGGAATTATCAATGGCCAAGAATCATTCTTATAAAGTCACATGGATTGCCAACTTGGACTTATCAATGACCAAGAATCTTTCTCACACTTCACATGGATTGCCAACTTGGACTTATCCATGACCAAATATCATTCTCATAAAGTCACATGGATTGCCACATCAACACTCCTACCTCATTCACACTATAAATAAGATCTATCTTTCTCTCATTTGAGACTAACAAGATCACCCTTATATTCTCAAAATCTAGCACATTCATAACATATTTTTCAAAGTCAAAATTCTTTTTTTTTACTTACACAATACCCATAAACATTCACCATCTTCACCACAACAACAACCTCCATCAAAACACATTCACTTTCTTCTACACAACAAGCTCAACATTTGCTAGCCTTGAAGTTTGTGAGTATCATTCATCATTTTATTTTTATATTTTAGTTTGTTATCTATTTAAATTATTAAAAAAATTTCTTATTAGTTTAAGTTATTAGATTGACTTAGTTTCTTCCTTTCAAAATATAGTTTTGTTTAATTTATTTATTAATGTTAGAAGTAAAGTATATATGTGATTAACACATAAAAATATAAAAAATATTATTGTGTAGTAAGTTATTTAAATTTAGTTTTTAAGTTTAGTCGTAATTTTGTTTAGTTGTTGATAAACTAAAAATTCAAAAAGATATGTCTTTGCTTTTCAATTCCGTTTTGATTTTTATTTGGGCCGATGATATGACAAAGCCACAATAAATCGTTTCCGATTAATCGTTTCCGATTAATCGTTTCCGATTAATCGTTTCCGATTAATCATGGCCGATATGAGGCCATCTTGTTTATTTTATTTTATTTATTCTAATTTCACAATTTTATTTCATTTTATTTAGGATATTTATTTATTTTATTGATTTCTCGCACCTTTTATGTCATATTAATTTCTAACGGTTTGATTAAATCGTACACCGCACACACGCTTTCTCTTGGGAAAATTACAATGAGACCCTTTATTTCATCGCATTCTCGTGTAAAATTATTATTGTATCCCTCTCCCGCTTTTGTACGCAATTTATTTTTCCGCCTTTATTTTACGATTCATTATTATTAGGAACACCTTTAGGAATTAGGATTCAAATCCACTTCATTTAATCAATTCATACGCCTACATTTTTGAACACACGTAAGTCGGTCATTATATGATCACCGTCTGCACGACTCTTACGCGTCTTAATTAATTTAACAAAGAATAGAGCTCCGGAGTCTAGCATTCTGCACGTTCTGAGACGAATCACACCTGGGCTAGCCCCACGCGTAGTGTTTCGTTCACCCCTTTGTTATTAACCACGTTAATTCTAAAACGTCTAAAAAATATTATACAACTTATTTTATAAATTTAAATACGAAAATAGAGCTCCGGAGTCTAGCACTTTGCAGGTTCTGGAATGGATCATTCCAGGGCTAGCCTCACGCGACGTGGTCCATTCGCCCTTTCGTTTAAATCACCTTAACAAAAGTCAAACACTTTTCTCTAAAACGAACATTGTTTAAATTATTCTATCTCGCAAACAAGCTAGCGCTTCAGCCTCCACCGCGAGTATAAGCCAACGCTTAGCAGATTAAAAAGCGTTTTAAACAATCGTTCAATTAAAAATCACAAACCGTAGTCGCACGAACTACGGAGCTCTGACCTTCCCATTGCACAAGGGAATACGTAGGCACGGGGATTTTAATCCTTCACGAGCACCCTAATAAAAAATTTTAATTATTTATTTGTTTAAATCAATAAATAAAAATTAACCATTTTTCTCCATAATAATAATTTAAAACTTTAATTTTCTTAGAACAAACATGTTAACAATCATTTAGAAGACAAAAACTTAAGATCAAACATTTAATCGCATAATTAGCTAAGAGGTTCCCGTTGAGTACAACGGACATGAGGGGTGCTAATACCTTCCCCTTGCGTAACCGACTCCCGAACTTATAATTTGGTTTCGTAAACCATTTCTTATCCTTCATTAGGTTGTATCTATATCTCCCTTTTCTCTCGTAGAATAAATAGAATCAGGTGGCGACTCTGTTGTTTTTCTAGGATCGTATTTTTCGAGGTACGACGGTTGGCGACTCTGCTGGGGACAGCTCCATGCTAGAGAGAGTCGAGCCTAACTTAGCTTTGTGTGTTTATTTGATCTTATCTCTTTTTGTCTTCTCTATGTTTGTTATTTATGTTTGTTTATTCTTTTACCGCTTTCCCTTTATTGCTCATTATATTACTTGTCTGTGGGATATTGGGGCCACTTTGCAAGTAAAATTTGAGCTGTGGAAAAAGCAGAGGGAGCACCTAAGTTTAGAATTGGATGTTATTAGTGTTAGTCTCCAAGGACTCGCTCCTTGCACGCCTAGCATGAAAGCTCCCCCAGATAGTTAAACTTTTCGTAGATCTTGTCGCAACGCAACTAGCCTGTCGCGTGACCTGATTCACGAAAGGGTTGTGATTCAGGGACCCCCTAGGACCTGTTTCAATTTTGGTAGTTGTGTAATGCTGGGCTCCGAGGGCTCACCCCTTTATCAGCCTATCATGAGAACTCCACTCAAAGTAGACCTTATCGTTATTATCATCACAATGCAGCTAGCCTGCGGCGGGGCGTTAGTACGATAAACGTCTGTGACCTTGAGTTTCTTAATACCACCACCGTAGAAACTATCCTGTGAGGGGGTCTTTATGGGTACAGAATATACAACCAATCTCTTGCAGTCTACCAATTAGGGAGTTTCAAGTTTATTTCCAGTTTCCAAGTCTGTTTGTGCCTGTGACCCTAGCATATCTGCATTGCATGGTGTCGCATACCATTTGCATCATTTGCATTTTTTGTACACACCCGAGTTGTTCGTCAATTCATTCAAGTTATCTCTGTATTCCAGTTATCTGTCGACCGTCAAACTGAAGCTTCGTAGCCAATACAGAACCCGAGCTTACCGCAGACGCAGGATGTCAGAACAAGAGGTTCATAATGTTGAGGTCTGAATGGAAATTGAGGAGTTGAAGACGAGTGTGACTAAGCTGACTGAAATGCTTCAAGTTTTGATTGCCAGAGGAGAGCCACCTCAGAGGACAGTGATCCAAGAGGTTGAAAACTCTATTGTCGAACCTCAGCCTACCCAGTTGCCACCTTCAACTTGGCCGGAGTTTGGTTTGCCACACAAATACTCTCCACCTCATGTTACTACTTCTGTGGTTGGTCAGATGTCTAGACCCACCTTTCAAGTTCCTATTTTCACTGAATCCAGACCTGTGATTCATACTGGCCAAATTCCCTATGAACACAATGCTTCTAGTGCTCAGGGTGATGATTTTGAAGATTATGTTGAACCTGAAGTTGGTCATGAGCAGTATCGAGCTATTGACAAACGATTAAGGGTTGTAGAGGGTAATGACTTCTTCAATGTGGATGCAAGTGATATGTGTTTGGTATCCGATCTCATCGTGCCTTCCAAGTTCAAGATTCCAGAATTTGAGAAATACAAGGGGCACACCTGTCCAAAGCTCCATTTAACGATGTACTGTCGCAAGATGGCTGCTTACGCCAAGAACGACAAGATACTTATTCATTGTTTTCAAGACAGTTTGAGCGGTGCCTCTATGAAGTGGTACATGGGGCTTGATAAAGATCGTATCCGTAGCTGGGCGAATTTGGGTGATGCTTTCGTGAAACAATACAAGCACAACTTGGACATGGCACCTGATCACCGTCAACTGTAAAATATGTCTCAGAAAGAGAGGGAATCCTTCAAGGAATATGCTCAATGTTAGAGAGAGTTGGCATCTCAGGTTGAACCTCCTCTAGCTGAGAAAGAAATGACTAGTATGTTCATGGATACTTTGGATCCCTTCTATTGGGAAAAAATGATCGGAAGTGTCTCTTCCAGTTTCACTGATCTGGTTACCATTAGACAGAGGCTTGAAGAAGGAATTAAGAATGGAAAAGTGTCCAAAGTTATTGAGTCTTCCAATGTTGCTAAGAAACCTTTTGGGAATTTCCAAAGGAAGAGGGAAGATCAAACCAATGTTATTTTTGATGTGGGTAGAAGACCTCAATACAGGGCCCAACATGATAATCAAGCTTATGTTGCTGTTGTTGCTCCTGTGATTGCTGCTCAACCAGCTAGAGCTCCTCAACGTCCGACTTTTGGACAAACTCAGAATCGTGAAAGGGTTCACTTTGACCCTATTCCCAGTTATATCCTGGTTTGGTTCATAAAGGTTTGATAACCACTAGACTTATGCCTCCTCCTCCAGTTCCTCTCCCACCAAGCTATAGGGCAGATCTTCGTTGCGAATTTCATCAGGGTGGAGCGGTCCATGATTTGGAACATTGTTTTGCTTTGAAGACAAGAGTGAAAGAGTTGATCAGAGACAAGGTCCTTTCCTTCAATGATCCTAATCCAAGTGTCAAGGACAATCTTTTGCCAAGGCATGCCACTTGAAGCTTCAATCAACTTCAACCAGTTCTCCCTAAAAGCCAGTGTTTCAAGACAGGACAGCTCATCCTTGTAACTGATTAGTCACTAGGCCTTGTTTCTTTTCTGTTTGCATTTTCCTTTAATTGTATCGACTGTTTGCCTATCAATTATATTTGTACTTCTTTGATTAATGAAATGAGCATTTGCAATCTTTTGAATTCAGTTCATCTGTTTATTTATGTCTTTACATTTTCTATTTCAAAAAAATACATATATACCTTTTGTTCAAAACTTTTGATTATGCAAATGTTTGAAGGAGGATGATGAAAAAACACCCATAGCTATTGTGGTTTGCTTTCAGATAAAATCTTGTCGATGATGTACAGGCATTGTTTCAATTCCCAAACACTGGAGAGATAAGGAGTTAATCCCTAGTTCACCACTTCGAGCCTAGAAGTAGGAGTTTCTTTCGGATTTAAACCCTTATGTTTAACCTGGGGCAGGGTAGTTGTTCAATTATTTTGATTACACATTCAAATTACAAGATGATCCATTATGACCAATGATTTGGCAATCATAATTTTCAGAATTTCAAAAGTACAAAAAATATAAATCCCACTAAGTCAAAAAAGGAATTAGGCAAAAGATAGGGATCAGTTCAAAAAGAAAATCAAGCAAAAGAGGCCCTCAAACCCTCAACATCAAACAAGTAAGATTTAGTGACCACCATGTCCAAAATCGTTGGGTCACTACAAACATCCATCAAAGCCAAATAAAATGATTATCATTTCCAGTAAACCCCAAATCATCATTTTTTACCCTTACGTTGTCAAGATAAATGTGTATAGATTTAATTGAATGTAGGATTGGAGATTCATCACGAAGAAGGTTGGTACAAACACAAATTTGAGCCTTTATCCTTTGTTTCATAAACCGTGAACCATGCCACAATACAACCCTTAAAAGACCTAATTGAGGCCAAATTTATTCTGAAAGCTTACTACAGTAAGGTTGTGTAAACTGACTCCAAAAAGATCTTTGCAAGTCATTTTGTTTTGTACATATTTTCACTTTACCTTTCACCTTGAACGTTATAAACCATCGTGTTTTGACTAGTGATTCATTTTCTTTTCTTCAAACAATAATTTTGATTTCAAAAGTTGCATTTGCTTTTAATTACCATGGTTGTATAAATTTTTTGTTTGCAAACTATCTTTTCTAGCAAGGAATTTTCAAACAGTCAAGAACTGGTCTAGTGATCCTATCAAGGGGCAAGTTCCTTCTAGATCATGTTGAGAATCAGGGCAAGGCTGTTGTTTGGTGAAAGTCCACCTCAGAATTGGTTTATACAAAGGAATCTACAAAACTTATACTGAAGCAGGCCTCCAAGCGCATCATAAGGCAATCATTTTCAGAGTCAGTCAAGTTGAAGCAACGATCAGCTCATCTACAATAGTCAGCTTATTTGGGGAAATTCATTGGAAGAATCCCTAAAGAAACTTTTCATCCCTTCTCCAAGGATCATCAACTTGGTACAGTTTATTAGTGGTGAAGGTCTGTTCAACATCAGCATTTTTAGTCCTCGAGAAGAATAATAGTGATCTCGCAGTGTTGAAGAATCAACCTTCCAATCTTGTCATCTCCACAAAAGAGTCAAGCCCTATTGTCAGCATCTGCATTACATGTATTTGATCATACATCATAACAAGTTCATATAATATGCATAACAAGAGTGTTTTATCCTCATTTGCATTTATCGTAGGCCATGTTGTGGTCAAATATTTGCCTCACTTTGAAAATCCAACTTCTTGGCGCCTACCAAAAAGTTAGCTTTCTTTCCTCCAGTGCCATTCCTGGATATATTCTTCCACTTCAGTGCCATTCCTGGATATACTCTTCCTCCAGTGTCATTCCTGGATATTTTATTCACTTCAGTGCCATTCCTGGATATTTTATTACTCCAGTGCAATTCCTGGATATTTTATTCACTCCAATGCCATTCATGGATATACTCTTCCTCCAGTGCTATTCTTGGGTCTATATCTTGTTCCTTCAGTGCCATTCCTAAAAAGTTTATCTGTATATCCAGTGTCGTTCCTGGATATACTCTTCCTCCAATGTCGTTCCTGGATATACTCTTCCTCCAATGCCATTCTTGGATATACTCTTCCTCCAGTGCCATTCCTGAAAGTTTTATCTGTATATTCAGTGTCGTTCCTGAAATCTTCATCTGTGTATCCAAAGCTATTCTTGGATACAGTGATTTGCATTTACCTTTAGTGCCATTCCTGAAATCTTCATCTGTGTATCTAATGCTATTCCTGGATACAGTGATTTGCATTTACCTTCAGTGCCATTCCTGAAATCTTCGTCTGTGTATCCAATGCTATTCCCGGATATAGTGATTTGCCTTTACCTTCAGTGTCATTCCTGAAAGTTTTATCTGTATATTTAGTGCCATTCCTGAATATAGTGATGTGCATTTACCTTCAATTTCATCCCTGAATAGTGATATTTATCCAATACAATCCACGAATGTTACTTCTTCTTTGTTATTATTCTTAGTGACAGTTGGTCATATCGTGCCACTGCGCATTCACTTTGAATATTCTCTTGTCATCCTAAGTGTCAACTAGACTTTACCTGTGTTAGTTGAACCAACGCTTTGAATTTTCTTTTGTTTCCATCTTTTGTTATTCTTAGTGCCAGCAGTTACACTTGAACCTGTTGATTTACCACTTTGAATACATCCTATTTTTGTTTTGTCATCCCCAACATATTGTTATCCCTAGTGAGTCTTCACCCTCAGTTTGCGTTTTTGGGGATCGTCGTCGCATTTATTGTTAGAACAATTATGGTTCTAAACCTCTAAGAGTTTTGATGATAACAATTATTATTATGCAAGAATAGAAGTTCTAATGACTCTCTTTGTTATATGTGTAGAAGAGGAAGTTATTTAAAGAACACGTACTTTATTAGAAGATACATTGAGCCGTATATAGAAGATACATTTATTGAAGAATCCATCATTTAAAGACATGATTTAATAGCTGCGTATCAAGACTTTATTATCTCTGATTTACGTCTAGAAGATGATGATTCTCATAATAAAGGCATTAATTAAAGAATATATCAATTAATGGTGAAGACAAGTATCTCTTGTTATGGAAGGAGTTTATGGTATTAACTAATATCCTAAATTAGCTCAAGATGTCTCCAACGGCTACAATATTCAAGAAGTATATAAAGGAATCAAATTGAAGATTTGAGATACAGCTTCCACGAGAAAAGACTTATTCATTTGTGCTAAACATTCTTGTAACAATTCACTTAGTGATTATAGCTTTTTAAGAAGCAAGATAGTTATTACTTTATTATTATTGTAAAAGTTAAGTTAAATCCCTTGAGTGACTAGTTTCAGTCAGAAGACTCAAGAGGATATTGACTGTAGGTCAGTGTGTGTATTCAATTATTGAATAGTGGATTAAGACCTCAGTGATAGAGGCAAAATCACCTTGGCGGGTGGACTGGATGTAGTTTGAGTTCAAACGAACCAGGATAAATCAACTTGTCGTAGAAGTTAATTTTAAGTTGTTAAGAAAACCCAATTCCACCCCCCCTTCCTTGTGTTTTACGCACCTTCAATTGGAATCAGAGCGCTAGGTTCTGAGAAATACACTTAACCGTGTCAGTAAAAGATCCAGAAGTTAAAACACATGGCAGACGCTGGCAACAACAATAATGACTACCAAAATGACAAGATCAATGCTAAACCTCCAGTGTTCAATGGTGACAACTTTGACTACTGGAAGGATGTTCTAGAAAGTTTCTTTCTAGCTCTGGATGGAGATCTTTGGGACATGGTGACAGATGGATACACTCATCTTGTTGGAGCAGATGGTCAAAAGATTGAAAGAAAAAATATGACAGCTCAACAGAAGAAGGAATTCAGAAATCATCACAAAGCTAGAACCATACTTCTGAGTGCTATCTCATATACAGAATATGAGAAAATTACTAACAGAGACTCAGCCAAACACATGTTTGATTCCCTGAGGATGACACATGAAGGCAACACTCAAGTCAAGGAGACTAAAGCTCTGGCTCTCATACAGAAGTATGAAGCATTCAAAATGGAAGAAAATGAGACAATTGAAAAAATGTTCTCAAGGTTCCAAATTCTGGTAGTTGGACTGAAAGTTCTGGACAAAGGCTACTCAACAGCAGATCATGTAAAGAAGATCATCAGAAGCTTGCCAAAGGCTTGGAGGCCCATGGTCAATGCTCTAAAGCTATCAAAAAATCTGAACGAAATATCTTTAGAAGAACTGATCAGCTCCCTGAGAAGTCATGAGATAGAACTAGAAGAAGATGAACCCCAGAAGAAAGGTAAGTTTGTAGCACTTAAATCTAACAAATTTGTTTCTAAAGCTTTACAGGCAGAAGAAGAAGAAAGTTCTGGATGCTCATCAGAAGAAGATGAATTATCTCTTCTATCCAGAAGAGTCCAACAACTCTGGAAGCATCGTCAAAAGAAGTTCAGAAATACCAGAAGAACAAGCAATCACTCTGAAGCAACATCTGGTCACAGGAAACCCAGAAGCAAAGAAGTTGTGTGCTATGAATATAAAGAACCAAGACATTACAAGAGTGAATGTCCAAAACTCCAGAAAGAGAAACCCATAAATAAATTCAACAGAGATAAGAAAAAGAGTCTCATGGCAACATGGGATGATTCCGAATCATCTGAAGCAGAGTCGGATTCAGAAGATGAACATGCTAACATTGCACTTATGGCAAAAATACCAGAAGATGGTCACTCATCAGAATCAGACTCAGATACAAAAGAGGTATTCTCTAAATTTTCTAGATCTCAATTAGAAGCTAGCCTCTTAGAAATTCTTGAAAAATATCAGAAGCTACAATTCAAATACAAAGACATGAAACAAAGTCTGGTATCTGAATTAGAAGAAGTTAGAAAACTAAAAACAGAAAACTCTGAGCTGAAAGAAAATATTTTTGAATGCAAAAACTCTCTTGAAAAACTTAAAGCTCAGAAGGAATCTGAATTAGAAGATCTACTCAATTATGATAGTATCATAAAGCAATATGACTATGGTTTTCAAAAATTTCTAACTAAAAGCATAAATAGAAGCAAAATTGCATCTATGATCTATGAAGTTAGCAGAAATAATAGAAGAGGCATAGGCTATGTGAAAACTAAAGAAACTCTGAAGTTTAAAAAGATTGATGACGTTGTCATAAAAGTTAATACTCCTCTAAGTTCTCAATTTTACCTATGGTCATAATCATGACTTAATATATACTAGTGAGTCATCTTGTTCCACAAGTTCTGATTTGAAACCTAAAATAAATCAGAAGATTGTGAAAACTAACAAACAAGGACCCAGAAAAATATGGGTACCCAAAGATAAAATTGTGTATGTTGCAGATGTCTTTAACAGCAAAAATGAAACACCAATCATGGTACCTGTACTCTGGATGCTCACGGCACATGACGGTAAGAAAGCATATGTTCCAAAGTCTTGAATTAAAAGATGGAGGCCATGTAGGTTTTGGAGGCAACCAAAAAGGAAAAATAATTGGCTCTGGAACTATTGGTAATGGAAATCTTCCCTCTATCTCTAATGTTCTATTGGTAGAAGGATTAATGCATAATCTATTATCCATAAGTCAATTGAGTGATAATGGCTATGACATAATCTTTAATCAAAAGTTCTGTAAAGCTGTTAGTCAGAAAGATGGAGAAATCCTCTTCAGTGGAAAGAGAAAGAACAACATATATAAAATAAAACTTTCTGAATTAAAAAATCAGAATGTAAAATGTCTAATGTCTGTGGAAACTGAGCAATGGGTCTGGCACAGAAGATTGGGACATGTTAATATGAGAAGATTATCTCAACTTAACAAACTCAATCTGGTCAGAGGACTTCCAAACTTGAAGTTCAACTCAGAAGCTCTGTGTGAAGCATGTCAGAAAGGCAAATTTTCAAAACCTGCCTTTAAAGCTAAAAATGTTGTATCTTCCTCTAGACCACTAGAACTTCTGCACATTGACTTGTTTGGACCAGTGAAAATTGCTTCAGTCAGTGGCAAGAAGTATGGATTGGTGATCGTAGATGACTTCAGCAGATAGACATGGGTAAAGTTCCTTAGACACAAGGATGAGTCAATTGTTGTATTCTCTAACTTCTGCAAACAAGTTCAAAATGAAAAAGAATTTAAAATTATTAAAGTCATAAGTGATCATGGTGGAGAATTTGAAAACAAAAAATTAGAATTATTTTTTAATGAAAATGGCATCTCTCATGATTTTTCTTGTCCTAGAACTCCACAACAAAATGGGGTTGTAGAACGTAAGAATAGAACATTGCAAGAGATGGCCAGAACCATGATCAATGAGACTAACATGGCTAAATATTTTTGGTCAGAAGCAGTAAATACAATATGCTATATTCATAATAGAATCTCTATAAGACCTATTCTTGAAAAGACTCCTTATGAATTGTGGAAGAACAGAAAGCCCAACATTTCATATTTTCATCCTTTTGGGTGCAAGTGTTTTATTCTGAATACTAATGATCCTCTGAATAAATTTGACTCTAAGGCACAGAAGTGTTATATGTTAGGATACTCTGAACGTTCAAAGGGATACAGAGTATACAACACAAAAACACGTATAGTCATAGAGTCTATTTATGTCAGATTTGATGATAAGCTTGGTTCTGAAAAACCAAAGCAGAATGAATCTCTTGCAGATATAGAAGTTGAAATTTCTACAAACAGAACATCTGAAGAACAATCACCTACAGAACAAAACAAGACAATCACTCCAACAAGCTCTGAAGAACCCACTCAGAAGAAACTATCCAGAAGCAAACTGAATCATCCAGAAGATAAAATATTGCGAAAGAAGGATGAACCAATCAGAACAAGATCATCATTCAGAAACTCTGAAGAATCTCTAATGGGACTAGTCTCCTTGATTGAACCAACTTCTGTAGAAGAAGCTCTCTCAGAAAATGATTGGATTCTGGCTATGCAAGATGAACTTAATCAATTCACCATAAATGATGTATGGGATCTAGTTCCTAGGCCCAGAGGATTCAACATCATTGGCACTAAGTGTGTATTCAGAAACAAGCTACATGAGCAAGGAGAAGTTGTCAGAAACAAAGCACGACTGGTTGCACAAGGTTATAGTCAATAGGAAGGAATTGACTACATAGAAACTTATGCCCCAGTCGCCAGACGATATAATATTTGGTTCTACTAAAAGTGCTTTGGGAAAGGAGTTTGCTAAGTCTATGCAGGAAGAATTTGAAATGAGCATGATGGGAGAATTAAAGTTCTTTTTGGGAATCCAAATAAATCAAACATCAGAAGGAACATATATTCATCAAAGCAAATATGTCAAAGCACTTCTGAAAAAATTTGATTTATCAGAAAGTACCATCTCTAAAACTTCTATGCATCCTACATGTATTCTGGAGAAAGAAGAGGTAAGTAATAAAGTAGATCAGAAAATCTACAGAGGTATGATTGGCTCTCTCCTCTATCTAACTGCTTCTAGACCAGATATTCTATACAGTGTATGTTTATGTGATAGATTCCAATCAGATCCTAGAGAAACTCACTTAACAGCAGTTAAGAGAATTTTTAGGTATCTGAAAGGTACTACTAATCTTGGTCTATACTACAGAAGATCCAAAGATTACAAACTTGTAGGATACTGTGATGCTGATTTTGCTGGAGACAGAACAGAAAGAAAAAGTACTTTTGGAAGTTGTCAATTTCTGGGAGACAATCTAATTTCTTGGTCTAGCAAAAGGCAGTCAACCATTGCATTATCAACTGTAGAAGCTGAATACATTGCAGCAGCTGGATGCAGTACTCAGATGCTCTGGATGAAAAATCAGCTTGAGGATTTCAACATTTATGAGAGTAACATTCCCATCCTCTGTGATAATACTTCTGCTATATGTCTCTCTAAAAATACAATTTTACATTCTAGAGCTAAACACATAGAAGTTAAACATCATTTCATTATGGACTATACTCAGAAGGGAATCTTAATGTTAAAATTCATAGACACAAATCATCAATGGGCTGATATTTTTACAAAACCCCTTCCTGAAGATAGATTTAATTTCATTCTAACCAACCTTAGTATGAAATTATGTCCAGAATGAAAATGCTTTAATTGTATGTTTTTATCTCTCAGAAGTTCTGAACTTAATCCTTTGTTTTATTCTAACTATTTAATTCTGAGAACTTCTGTTCAAAAGAATAACATGTAGAATTTCACATTAACATGTGTCAACAAAGCTCTGAGGAATCCTATCAGAATCAGAATATGTGTCAACCTCTGGAAAGTGACATAACATGCATTGGAACAACTGTCCTCTACAGAAAGACACCTGTTAAAATTCTGGGAAACTAAAAAGGCTGACTTGACACAATAGAGGCAAAAATCTTTTTGGTAACTGTTCCAAAATCTTTACGCCTTCCCTTTTGTCAGCTGCATTTATTACATTCCATCATTATGTTTTCTAAATTAATTTTTTCCACTAATTTCTCATAGTATTCAATGAAATTTTTTCTATATAAACACCTTTTTACCCTCACTTTTCTCTTTTACCTTCATTTCTATTTTACTGTCAAACTTTTTACCTTCACGTATTCTTCTTCTCTGAATTTTTTTTTGAAACCCTAAACCCTAAAAACTCATCTTAGTAACCATGTCTTCCACCTCCCAACAAAAGGACTCAACAGATGTGCTCTATGTTTCACCTGTAAAGACTCTTCTCACACCAACTGACAAACTTGAAGTCCTGTGTGAACTATTTGTGGATTTTGATAGCTTGAAAGACAATGGTTTTGACTTGCTTCTCGCTGTCAAAGCTCAAGGCTGGGAGAAATATTTTAACCGTCTTATGGGACCAGTTTTCCCCAAATTAGTTAAAGTATTATGGGTGTTTGCAAGCGCTTCAAACACTCATGTTACTTCATATGTGTTGGGGAAGAGAATCATAATCTCAGAAGACCACATTGCTAGGCTCATTGAATCTGATGGAAATGGGATCAAATGCAGTGAAATGGACAAACTATCAGACACAAAACTGATAGCAAAGGAAATTTTTACTAATGGGAAACCTTCTAACAAGATCAAGGATCTGAAGAATCATCTTAGAAGATGGGCTAAGATCATCCTTGGTAGCATCTGCCACAGAAAAGCAACCAACTCCCCTGATTACATCAACATGGATCAACAGTTCTTGCTTTACTTCATTGCTAAGCAGAAGAAGGTTAACCTAGCCCACTCTTTATTTAATCATCTGAAAAATAGTGTGAAAGAAACAAGAGAGTGAGAGAAGACCAAGAGGGACTGGATACCTCTAGGGCGCTTAATTTCTGATATCCTCAATGAGAATAAATTGGTGGATTATCTGATTGAAGCCAAGCAGGTAGAACTTCTGGAACCTGATGTTGGAAAGCCTTTCAATGCTAAGAATCTAAAGAAGATGAAGTTCATAACCTCTATCAAGAAAGATACTATCTTGTACTCCATAGAGGTTATCATAACAAGGAAGATTCCTCTACAGAACTTCCCTTTATTTTCTGCTGACACACCTCCAGAGGTTGTGGTCAGATACTTGGATTCTTGCAAGCAAGATGGTGTGGATCCAATGTTCAAAGAAGCATAACTCACTCAACCAACTCCAGATGTTGCATCAGCAAGGAGCAAGAAAAGGAAAGCTGGAGAAGGAACTTCTCAGAAGGCTCTTAAAACTACAAGAAAAACAGGTAACACTTCTTCCTTTACCTCTGACTTCATTTATGTGGTAGAAGCAGTAACAGTAGTAATGTCTGAAGCACCTTCTGACCCAATACCTTCTGATCCAATTCCTTCTGACCCAACTCCCTCTGAACCAACCCCATCTTCTGAACCCATTCCACCTTCTGACCCTATTCCCTCTGTCATACCTACAACTTTTGTTGTCTCCTTCATCTTATCTTCACTATATCCACCTGAAAATGAACCTCATCAACCACAAACTCTATCATACTTTGATATACCCATTGATACAACACCTCTATCTGATATAGATCGTTCCCCATCCGCTGAAACACACACTGCCCTTCAACATGTTCTTTCTGATATTGATGACTTCCAACCCCCTGAATCCCAACAAATTCCATCTTCTCAAACTTTTGAAACAAACCCACCTAGCATTTTCCATCCACTAAATGCTGATGGCCTAGTTTTTAACCTTTCACCAATTAGAGAAAGCTCCCTGTCTTCCTATGAATCAACCCCACCTAACTCACCAACATTCATAACCATCCCTGACACACCTCCAGAAGACTCTGAACCAGAAAATCCTCTTAGAACTTCTATCAACATAGAAGCTCTACAGAAACTATCCTCTATCTCAAATAAAACTGCCATTCCAGCACCAAAACCAAAACCCACCAAAACAGACATTGCTGCACTGTTGCTTGCTTTTGAAGCAGAAATGAAAATCAGGATAGAGGATCTGAAGGATGCTTGCTTAGAGCTTCCTGATCCAGCAGCTTCTGATTTTCTTTGGGCCACATTCAGAAAAATGGTTCAATGTTGAGAACAAAAAGCTAAAAGATATTTGCTATGACATTGCTCATCATAACTTCTGTGAGCACCTCAAAGCAGTAGTTTCAAACATTGAAAAGAACAAACCATTTCTTCTGGATAACAAACCCTGGACCGAATCAGAACCTCTGGAATCAAACTCTGGACTTCAGATGGTTTTAGTTCCTTCTGGTGAAGCTCAGGATGTTGACTCTGCTCCACCACCAGTAACTGAAGAATATTCTGAAAATCAAGCTGCTACAGAAGTTGAAGAACCTCTACCAACCTCTCTTGTGCTAAAGACCTTAGAAGAAATGAAAAAGGAAAATGAGATGGTCAAGCAAAGGCTAGATAAACAGGATGAAACTAATGCTGAACTGAAGACTATGATTGGAAAGCAAGTGGAATCTTCTTCTGAAATCAAGTCTCTTCTGGAAGCATTAGTTACTAAGATGAATCCCCTTCCCTGATTTTTTGTTTATCTTCTGTTTATCATGACTGTTTAAGTTCTACTAGTTGTTTTCTTGTTGGCTTTGATTCTGTTTAATGAAAACTTATTTTGCTTTTCACTCTTGCATTTTTTTTTTGCATTTTTACTTTTTGATTATGACAAAAAGGGGGAGAAACATAGAAGATCTTGATCTATAGCAGTTATCAAGATTTACCTCTAACATATATATTCTAATAAAATTGTTTGAGTTGTGATTCTAAAATAGAAACAGGTCAAGTAACCAACTCAGGGGGAGCTAAGGCTGTTAAAACTTCTGAAGGATAAAACTTCTGAAGGAACCTCAAATAGAAATATCTGAATTAATTTAATCAAAGGGAGTTCTTCTAATCCTATTAAACTTTATTCTTAAAATCTAAATAAATGTTTTGTCATCATCAAAAAGGGGGAGATTGTTAGAACAATTATGGTTCTAAACCTCTAAGAGTTTTGATGATAACAATTATTATTATGCAAGAATAGAAGTTCTAATGACTCTCTTTGTTATATGTGTAGAAGAGGAAGTTATTTAAAGAAGACGTGCTTTATTAGAAGATACATTGAGCCGTATATAGAAGATACATTTATTGAAGAATCCATCATTTAAAGACATGATTTAATAGCTGCGTATCAAGACTTTATTATCTCTGATTTACGTCTAGAAGATGATGATTCTCATAATAAAGGCATTAATTAAAGAATATATCAATTAATGGTGAAGACAAGTATCTCTTGTTATGGAAGGAGTTTATGATATTAACTAATATCCTAAATTAGCTTAAAATGTCTCCAACGGCTACAATATTCAAGCAGTATATAAAGGAATCAAATTGAAGATTTGAGATACAGCTTCCACGAGAAAAGACTTATTCATTTGTGCTAAACATTCTTGTAACAATTCACTTAGTGATTATAGCTTTTTAAGAAGCAAGATAGTTATTACTTTATTATTATTGTAAAAGTTAAGTTAAATCCCTTGAGTGACTAGTTTCAGTCAGAAGACTCAAGAGGACATTGACTGTAGGTCAGTGTGTGTATTCAATTATTGAACAGTGGATTAAGACCTCAGTGATAGAGGAAAAATCACCTTGGCGGGTGGACTGGATGTAGTTTGAGTTCAAACGAACCAGGATAAATCAACTTGTCATAGAAGTTAATTTTAAGTTGTTAAGAAAACCCAATTCCAACCCCCCTTCATTGTGTTTTACGCACCTTCATTTATCTGCATCATACCATATTCAGCATATTCATTATTTTAAAAGAAATCAGCACGTTAAGTTTCATTGCATCTCGCATGTCATATCCCCAACAAGAGTCCCTCATAAATTCATAACATTGCATTTCATCTGCATTCGGTCAAAATTTTAGGTATTTTAATATTTAATCTTCTTCTACCTTGAATGTCCAAAAAGATTTGTTATTTATACATTCAGGTCCAAGAAAATTAAATAGGGGCAACTGTCACACCCTAAATTTTGACCGAGCTTTTTCGAATTTTATTCATCTGGCGCATTTTTATCGAATTATTTGATAGTCAGTCATTTTTGCATTTTAATCAATTAATCATTAATCATGCAGTTCTATTTATTTTACTTTTAATGTCATGTTTTATTCTTGATTTTTTTTAGAATTACTTATTTCGCTTTAAGAATAGGAGTTTAGATTATATTAGATATTTTAGAATTAGTTTTAATTTAAATTTTATTTTGGTTCAATTCTAATTTAGAATTTTTTTATTTAAGTTAACTTAGATTTTAGTTTAATTTCAATTTCAATTTATTTAGTTTAACTTCAATTTATTTAATTCAATATAATTTATTTTTTTATAATCATTTTCAATTTTTTTCTTTTTTTTTATTATTATTATTATTAGTTTTATTATTATTATTTATTATTATTATTACTACCTTTCTTTTGTTTTTCTTCATATTCAAAAAAGAAAAAATAGCAAGTGGGGTCCACTACAATGTAGTACAAACATTTCACATGGATTGCCAACTTGAAATTATCAATGGCCAAGAATCATTCTTATAAAGTCACATGGATTGCCAACTTGGACTTATCAATGACCAAGAATCTTTCTCACACTTCACATGGATTGCCAACTTGGACTTATCCATGACCAAAAATCATTCTCATAAAGTCACATGGATTGTCACATCAACACTCCTACCTCATTCACACTATAAATAAGATTTATCTTTCTCTCATTTGAGACTAACAAGATCACCCTTATATTCTCAAAATCTAGCACATTCATAACATATTTTTCAAAGTCAAAATTCTTTTTTTTTACTTACACAATACCCATAAACATTCACCATCTTCACCACAACAACAACCTCCATCAAAACACATTCACTTTCTTCTACACAACAAGCTCAACATTTGCTAGCCTTGAAGTTTGTGAGTATCATTCATCATTTTCTTTTTATATTTTAGTTTGTTATCTATTTAAATTATTAAAAAAAATTCTTATTAGTTTAAGTTATTAGATTGACTTAGTTTCTTCCTTTCAAAATATAGTTTTGTTTAATTTATTTATTAATGTTAGAAGTAAAGTATATATGTGATTAACACTTAAAATATAAAAAATATTATTGTGTAGTAATTTATTTAAATTTAGTTTTTAAGTTTAGTCGTAATTTTGTTTAGTTGTTGATAAACTAAAAATTCAAAAAGATGTGTCTTTGCTTTTCAATTCCGTTTTGATTTTTATTTGGGCCGATGATATGACAAAGCCACAATAAATCGTGGCCGATATGAGGACATCTTGTTTATTTTATTTTATTTATTCTAATTTCACAATTCTATTTCATTTTATTTAGGATATTTATTTATTTTATTGATTTCTCGCACCTTTTATGTCATATTAATTTCTAACAGTTCGATTAAATCGTACACCGCACACACGCTTTCTCTTGGGCAAATTACAACGAGACCCTTTTATTTCATCGCATTCTCGTGTAAAATTATTATTGTATCCCTCTCCCGCTTTTGTACGCAATTTATTTTTCCGCCTTTATTTTACGATTCAGTATTATTAGGAACACCTTTAGGAATTAGGATTCAAATCCACTTCATTTAATCAATTCATACGCCTACATTTTTGCACACACGTAAGTCGGTCATTATATGATTGTCGTCTGCATGACTCTTACGCGTCTTAATTAATTTAACAAAGAATAGAGCTTCGGAGTCTAGCATTCCGCATGTTCTGAGACGAATCACACCTGGGCTAGCCCCACGCGTAGTGTTTCGTTCACCCCTTTGTTATTAACCACGTTAATTCTAAAACGTCTAAAAAATATTATCCAACTTATTTTATAAATTTAAATACGAAAACAGAGCTCTGGAGTCTAGCACTCCGCACGTTCTGGAATGGATCATTCCTGGGATAGCCCCACGCGACGTGGTCCATTCGCTTTCCGTATTTCAAAATATCTAATCGTACAAATTAACTCGTGAAAGAGTAGAGCTCCAGAGTCTAGCATTCCGCACGTTCTAGAATGAATTGCTCCTGGGCTAGCCCCACGCGACGTGGTTCATTCACTCTTTCATATCTTAAAACAATTTAAAATTTACCAACCAATTCAAATCATTTTCATAATTAATCAATGAAAGAACAAAACTCCGGAGTCTAGCACTCCGCACGTTTTGGAATGCAATCGCTCCTGGGCTAGCCCCACGCGACGTGGTTCATTCGCCCTTTCGTTTAAAAACACCTTAAACAAAAGTCAAATACTTTTCTCTAAAACGAATTTTGTATGAATCTTTCTATCTCGCAAACAAGCTAGTGCTTCAACCTCCACCGCGAGTATAAGCCAACGTTTAGCAGTAGAATGCATTTTAAACAATCGTTCAAGTAAAAATCATAAACCATAATCACACGAACTACGAAGCTCTGACTTTCCCATTGCACCAGGGAATACGTAGGCACGGGGATTTTAATCCTTCACGAGCACCATAATAAAAAATTTCAACATTTTCTCTCCGTCGCAATAATAATAAACTTTAATCTTTTCCCCGTCTTAATATTAATTTAAAACTTTAATTTTCTTAGAACAAACATGTTAACAATCATTTAGAAGACAAAAACTTAAGATCAAACATTTAATCGCATAACTAGCTAAGAGGTTCCCGTTGAGTACAACGGATGTGAGGGGTGCTAATACCTTCCCCTTGCGTAACCGACTCCCGAACTTAGAATTTGGTTTCGTAAACCATTTCTTATCCTTCATTAGGTTGTATCTATATCTCCCTTTTCTCTCGTAGAATAAATAGAATTAGGTGGCGACTCTGTTATTTTTCTAGGATCGTATTTTTCAAGGTACGACACTTGGCTTGTGAGACATAAAGTTGTACAGAATTCAATTTCCTTAAAAATGAGCTTTGGATGGGAAATTTTTGATGAAACATGTGAAAGTTATGGCTGGTCAAAGTTCAGTTGACTTTTCCTGTGAAAACCCTAATTTAGAAACTCCTGACTCTTGATGATATGAAATCTCCTTGATGAATCATGATCAATCCTTGATCAAATGATGAATTTTACTTCATAAACTTGATCTTGGCAAAAAATCATGAAGTTTGACTTTGTTTTGACCACAGTTGACCTTAGTTTGACTTTTTAACTACTTTGACTGATTTTTGCATATCTGATCATCTGAGTGAGCAAATCTTCTGGGAAAGCCTTGAAACTTGACATAGAGATTCTTGAAGACATATAGGATGCTATGAAGCTCACTTGAGGCCTTGGAAACTCATTTAGCCTGATGAAATATAAAACCCTAGTTTAGGGTGCATTGCTTAGGATGATGTTTTGTTTGAGGGAATTGTCAAGCTTTCTGACTAATTGTGAACCTTGTGAACCTCTTGGGATACCTTATGAACCTTGTGAACCTCTTGGGATACCTTGTAAACCTTGTAAACCTCTTGGGACACCCTGGTTCATAATGCCTTTCCTAGGGGAGGGCAAATTTTGGGGTACAACAGATGGCCACCAAGGAAGAAGCAGATGAAAAGAGAAAGAGAAGAAAGGAGGGTTACTTACTTCATTTAAGAAGATAAGTAATCCTAAGAGAAAGAAAAGAGGGGAAAGGGCACAAGTGAATGGAATTCACTTCAAACATAAGTATAATGTACAAGAATAAAAGAAAAAAGAGAATTTAGATGTGGATGCACACCCACACCTCAAACAACTTACCATAAGCCCCTGAAATGTTAGTTGAACATGTAAAGAAAGAAATGAAATGAAAATGCATCAAACAAAGGTGCTATGATCAAAGTCAGAAGTGCATATGCAAGGAAAATGAGTCATGAGATGCTGCAAAGCTACACATGATGCATATGTATGCTTATATGAGAGATGGGATGCAAAAGAAGTAAGTTAGAATCATGGAAACACATGGATGTTCATGAAATGTTATGAATGCAAAGCATACCAAATGAATGAATAAATGATCAAGCATGATTCTAACATGTCTTAGGATGTCCAAGATGACATGCAAATGCTTGAGATGTCATGGCAAGTTCATGTGTTGATGTATATGCAAAGATGAATGCATATGAACATGAGAAATTAGGGTTTTATGAATGTATGAGATACATATGACCAAAACAAATGCAATGTACAAGATAAAAAATTGAAAATGCACTCAAAGGAACCCTAAATCTATACTAGGTTACCATCCAAAGGGGGAGGTCAGAAGCCAAACCTAGAAGAAGTTATGGATTTTCTAAGTTACCTAGGTTTTTTGGGTGATCTTCAATGTAAAATGCTAATCAATTTGAAAATGCAAGATAAAAATGAAACAAAAATGTTTTTGGATGCTAGAAGACATGCATAGAACAATGCAAAAAGAACCATTCACAAACTCAACTTGGTTTAAAAGTTATGAATTTTTGAAGTTAGGGTTAGAAAATGAACATTTTTAAGAACCCTAATTCATTGAAAAATCTCAAAGTATGATCAAAACCAAAAAGAAATTTGCATGGTGAGTTTGTAAATGTTTCTAAATGTCTAAGGATGCTCTCTGATTTTTTTGGTGATTTTTAAATACTTAAATGTATTTTTAATTAATTAAAATGAATTAATTAATTAAATAAAACATTTAAATGATTTTAAAATACTTTTTTAATGCAAAAAATAAAAATAAAAATATTTTTGGTCTCTGAAAATTAATAAAAGTCTTGATAAAAATTTCCAGAATTTTTAAATCATTTTTGCTATTTTTAATAAATATATGAAATAAAATACAAAGAAAATGAAATAAAAATAAAATAAAGGGAAAGTAATCAGATCCAAAGGCCAGGATTCAAAGTCAGGGGGAAAGGGTTGACTGGCACGTGAATAGGTGGCTGAGATTCCATCTGGCTAATTAATTTGGATTAATTTAATTAAACAGAAATTAGGGCTAATGAAAGGATCTGGACCATTAAAACATGCGCGGGAAGCAGGATCTGAGGGCTCAAATTCAAAGTTCACTAATTACACTGATTAGGGCATAAACACTTTCAGGTGACCGGAACAGTGTTCCGGTCATCTTCTCCGGCGAGCAAAAATCTTATCTCTCTCCCTAAGCATCTAAAACCTAATTTTTCTGCCCAGAAATGATCCCCAAACATCACTGAACCTAAATCCCCAAACAAAATTCATTTATAACACATCAAAAGAGAGAATAGAAACAAATCAGTTCTAGGTCAAAAAACTTTCAGAGATCATGAAATGCTTATTTCTCAACCATTTTCAAAACTAAACATATCAGGATGATCAGTGCAACTCATAGAATCATTCTATAACAAGAAATCAAAGTTCTAGAAAAAATGTTCTTGAGGTATACCTGAGATGGAGCTTTGTTATCTGGAGCTTTCTGGCCACTTCCTTGGTGCTTTTCCACTCCAATGAACCCCTTGATGCTTCTGGCAAGCTTGAAACAAGTTTGTATGGACTATTTTGAAAGTTTCAGTTCAGGGGAAGCTGAAATCGTGTTTTGTTTGAGGTGGTTTCAGGCCAATGTGAGGGGTGGGAAATGTTCCTGGGGTTGTGTGGAGATGATTGGTGAAAGAACTTTTGATTTTGGTTGAGGGAGCTGAGAGATTCAAAGAGATGAAGTTTGAGAGCGATTTTGTGAAATCTGTGCTATGGAGAGTTTTAGGCTTGTGTGCTCTGTCAAATGTGTTCCATAATGTTTGTATATGCAACTGTGATTGGTCAAAGGAGTTGGTGTGGCATAGTGTGATTGGTATGGGTGATTTTGCAAAAAGTCAACATTGGTTGTACTTGAGGCATGAGAACGAGTCAGGGTTGGATTTGGGCATGTCTGGCCTCACCTGAGATCAAGGAAAGCTTATGGATCAGATTTGATGAGCTGGAATACATGGAGCTAGGGTTTGTATGAGTTTTGCATATTTTCCCTCTTTGGTGTTTCTTGTGATTCAAGGCATGAAACCTTCCAATTCTTGGGCCAATTCTTATGCTTTGAAGTTGTTTTATCATATCATGAAGTATTTGTACACATTTGAAGTCATTAGAAGCCTTGGCAAGTGGTTTTGCAAAAATCCCTCTTTGGTGCATTCTTGAAAATTATAGGATTTTTGCCAACTTTGAAGGATCATAACTTGAGTTCTATAATGAATCAGAACATGTTCTTGTACTTTTTGAAAAAGGAAAGACCTAATTTACAACTTTCATGACCAAGAATTTTTCATTTGAAGCATTTTTGATCAAGAAAGAGGAGGTTGAAAAACTTTCCCAAAATGGAAAGTTTCCATTACAAGTCATTTCCATTTTTGGCAACTTTTCAAATGGCTCAAAATTCTTCAATCTTGTGAACTTCCAACCTCTTATGAGATCAAATAAAGATCATAGAACTTCAATTTGATGAAAATACCCCTTTGGTTCCATTGTTAGGGGCCTGAGATGCCCTGATTTTGACTTAACTTGCTCAAGAAGTTACCCAGTGAACAGATGACTTCCACAATGAATTTCTTCATCAAACTTGGTACACATGATCCTTATAACATCTTAAGAACATTAGAAACAAGAATGGCCCAAAATTTTGGAGTTGAGGCCTCTGAAACCAAAACCCTAATTTTGGTCATCTGTGTAGTGAAAACCCTAGCTCTGCTTCCATGCCTTTCCAGTTCTTGTGATCTCTTGACTTCCTTGAACTTTGAGGGACATAAAATGATGATAGAACACACATGGGCCCTCTTGGAAAGCTTTGAGGCCTTTGGGATGGCTCAAATGGATCTTTGGATTGCTCAGATCACAAACCCTAGATGCAGATGAACTTGAACTTATGCAGTGAAACAAAAATGCAATGTGAGGTGGTATGCTTATGCTAATGCAAACATGAAAGATCACAAGCCATGGTGTGATATTAGTGAGGGCAAATTTTGGGTGTTTACATATATATAATGAATTTAATCCCTAACCATGGATTAAGTTGAGGTATCTTCCTCAGCTTAAGTGTTCTCATCTATTATCCTTCTATTAGGATGGTGTAATGAGTTCACTAATATGTGATTAGAGATTAAACTCATTACTTAACACTAAAAAAACCAAAAACATCTAAATAATCACGAGTAGGTTAATGATCTTAATCCTACATCATCATGGCAATTAAGTTGAGATGTTTATCTCATACTTAGGTATTCTCGTTATCCCTAATCAGGGAGGATATAATGAGTTTACAAGCCCTTGATTTAGGCTTAAGCTCATAAACCTATGAAAAACACCAAAAAACAATAACAAAACTGAAAACACGAAAACAAACAATAATCGTCTCCTTCGGGATTCTTTTCTCATGACACTCATTCACAAACGAGAACTCGCTTCTTCCGTCTAATGCAAGATAGTTAGCACTCGAGCCAGACGAGTCATACACTTGAGCATAGGTAAGCAAGCAGTTCACAGTCATTTTATCCTTCAGTCTCTTTGAGTCGAACTACGGTGTTCTGACTTCCTCATTGCACGAGAGGATACGTAGGCATAACTTAACTGTTATCAAACAAAAGTCTCTGTGTCTTCCCCCTCCTTCAGCATTATCTTTTAAAACTCAATCCTGAGCAATTCACACCTTTTTGTACTGACACTTGTATATCTCTTTTTTCCAGCTTTTACACACAGACAACACATACACTTACCCCTTCTAAACACAAATCTTTTAAGCGTGGATCCCGTCGAGTACGACGGACGATCTGGGTGCTAATACCTTCCCAGGTCGTAACCAACCCCCTTTCTTAGTTTCTCTGGTTCGCAACTGTCTTATCCATCTCTTTCCAGGTTTATGCAGCATTACCTTTCCTTCGGGATAAAAATGCCTAGTTGGCGACTCTATTCTATTCACCTTCATTTCTTTTTTTCTCCTTTTGCCGACCATTCGCGTCTGTACCCTATCTGGCCTAGGTGTCTTTTCGGGGGAGCGACAGGCGTCTATCAATGACAAGTTTTTCCTGAGTAATGGAATTTTGTACAAGCGCAATCACGATTCGACTTTGCTTTGTTGTGTGGATAAGAAGAAAGCAATGGAGATTATGGAAGACATGCATAATGGGATCTTTGGTACTCACTCTAGTGGGCATACAATGGCCAAGAAGTTTTGAGAGCAGGTTACTATTGGTCTACCATGGAAGTTGATTGCTATCAGTACTCCAAGTTTTGTCATAAGTGACAGATCTATGCTGATAAAGTACATATACCTCCAATTCCATTGAATGTTTTGACTATTCCTTGGCCTTTTGTCATGTGGGGCATTGATATGATTGGTGAGATAAAACCTACCGCTTCCAATGGACATCATTTCATTCTCGTTGCTATTGATTACTTTACGAAATGGGTAGAGACAGTCTCGTTTGCTTTTGTGACCAAGAATGTTGTGGCTCGATTCATCAAACATAATCTTATATGTAGGTATGGCATCCCCGAAAGGATTATCACAGACAATGGTACTAATATGAATAATACTATGATTACTGACCTTTGCACGCAATTCAAGATTAAGCATCATAATTCTTCTCCATATCGACCAAAGATGAATGGCACAGTGGAAGCCGCCAATAAGAATATTAAGAAGATATTGTAGAAGATGACAGTTACGTATAAAGATTGGCATGAGATGTTACCATTTGCTCTTCATGGTTATTGTACCATAATACGTACTTAACCTGGGGCAACCCTATTTTCTCTTGTCTATGGTATGGAAGCAGTTCTATCCATTGAGGTTCAGATTCCCTCCCTGAGAATTATGAAGGATGCAGACTTGGATGAGGATGAATGGATTCAGACTCGACTTGACCAGATAAACTTGATTGATGAGAAGAGGCTCGCAGTTGTTTGTCATGGTCAGATGTATCAGAAGAATATGATCAAAGCCTTTAATAAGAAAGTCAAGCAATAAGTATATCGGGCTAGAGACTTGGTAATCAAGTGTATCATATTACCATAGGGTGATCCTAGGGGCAAATGGACTCCCATATATGAAGGGCCATTTGTAGTCAAAAAGGTATTTTCTGGGGGTGCCATGATGCTTACTACTATGGATGGTGAAGATTTCCTACAGCCTGTGAATGCAGACATAGTCAAAAAATACTACACATAAAGAGAGTCCCGCTAGGTTGACTGGCCTAAGCAAAAATAAGGGCATCCCGGCGAACCAAAAGGGTTCGGGAAAAAATTAGGGATATATATATATATATATATATATATATATATATATATATTGTACACCCGGCAAGTCGAAAACCCGAAAGGGAGGCTTGGGCAAAAAGGGTATCCCGGTGGATTGAAAATCTGAAAGGGAAATCCAGGCAAAAGTTAGGGATTAAAGCGTATGACTATGTCTTGTTGGATCACCCATGTAACCTCAACTAGTTGTACTACCTATATCAAGTTCGAACAGGTGTTGATCAATCCAATCGTTTCTATTCCGACTGCAAGGGATTAGATACTTGAAGATAATGGCAATAGCAGAGTTGAAACTCAATAGGATCATTTACGCATAGCTATTTTTCCTTGTTTTTGTACTCTTTTAAAAGTTCTACGACGAATTCCTCTTACTAGGATTTACGTCTCCTTGTTCAAACTTTCCTGTTTATATGCAACTTCTTAAATAAATAAAATCCTATTTTTGAATTTAGTTTTACTTTTCCCCTTTTACTTAAGCGAAAACGTCTGTTGATTATGTTTGAATGTATATATGCTTTTGAATATGATTGATGTTTACCAGAAATGCATAAAATACAATAATATTATTTACTAAGGACGATCGGAGGTAGGGATCTAACGAAGCTTCGCCGGTTCATCCCCACAGAGTAATCTTTACGGATATTCTAACGAAATACTCTGAGTGGCTTGTACTTCCAACTCTACGAAATATTCAAGTAGATATTGTAATAGCCCAGGCCCCTCGCAAGGCAATCCCGGCACTGCCACCTCACGATCTTCTCTACCCCCCTCTCTAGTAGAGTTTTTGCCTTCCGTGGGAATCGAACTCTGTACCCTGGGGTTCAAGTACATGTTCATTCCATTCCCACTACCACTTGAGCTGGCCCGGGCTGTTACAAAAAAAAGGCGCCTTTTTTTTGTAACAGCCCGGGCCCCTCGCAAGGCAATCCCGGCACTGCCACCTCACGATCTTATCTATCCCCCTCTCTAGTAGAGTTTTTGCCTTCCGTGGGAATCGAACTCTGTACCCTGGGGTTCAAGTACATGTTCATTCCATTCCCACTACCAATTGAGCTACTAGCTCAAGTGGTAGTGGGAATGGAATGAACTTGTACTTGAACCCCATGGTACAGAGTTTGATTCCCATGGAAGGCAAAAACTCTACTAGAGAGGGGGGTAGAGAAGATCGTGAGGTGGCAATGTCGGGATTTCCTTGCGAGGGGCCCGGGCTGTTACAGATATCCTCCGAAGAATTGATACTTGGCCGGATAAATCTCCCAGAGGAATGTCCATCTCTTTTATCCTCAGTCAGGGTATTCAGGAGTTTAATCCTTCAATAAGAGGTACAACGAATGAAAACGGGAGGTTCTAAGTACGATATTCCAAAATAAGACAGGAACAAAGTCTTCATATTCCTCAGCAACAAATCAGGATTTATTTTCCCCAGCCAGTAGTTGTTATACGAAGCTACTCATGCGCTTCAACTACATAATTCATACATACATCGTTTACATCATATCATACGCATGCAACATTATTATAAGAACATCATCTTGTAAAGTGTTATATACACCATGACATTTGCATAGAATTAACCTTGTTTTTTAGGTTAATTCCCCAGCAGACAAACATCATCAACAACTTATTCTTGGGTTGCTATATCCTCCCAAGGGTTATTTAAAACCATATCTTGGACTGCTCTATCCTCCAATAGTACATATAACAATATCTTTGATTGCTCTATCCTCCAGGAAGACATATAACAAAATCTTGGATTGCTCTATCCTCCAGGAATACATATACCAATATCTTGGGCTGCTACATCCCTCAATATTATATTCATCAATGTCTTGGGTTTCTATATCCCCCAGGGCCATGAAAACCAATATCTTAGGCTACTACATCTCATGAGATTACATCTATATCCATCTTGGGCTGCTATATCCCCTCAATGTTTATCTCAAACAATATCTCAGGTTGCTATAAACCCCCAGGATAATATCTTGGACTGCTCTATCCTCCATGATTATACATAACAACATCTTGGACTGCTCTATCCTCTAGGACCACACCAAACAACCTCTTGGGCTGCTACATCCCCCAAGATTACATTAATTTATGTTTTGGACTACTTTGTCCTCCAAAAGGTATATCTGAAGAACATTTTTCCGAATGGCATCTTTAAGCCCATTAAAGTAATACAAATACCAACAACACCGGCGAGTGCAAATTTTTGGGCTTTAGTGTTCAATCCCCTTGAACCTTCAAGTCACGAATGGCGTACATGTCAGTTTAACTCCTCAGGTTTCAGAAAATTGAACAGGGGCAGCTATTGTACCCCAAAATTTTACCTCCCATATTCAATAAAATGTGTCTCAATATGTCTCATAATATTCATAAGATTCTCAATTGGTCAAAGGGATTGAAAGTTTCATCAGACAAAACCTCCTCCTAAATAATGGATCTTAAAACTAGGGTTTTGAGTTTCCCCAAGAAAAGTGGACTTCCAAAGCCTAAAGTGGACTTCATAACATCCCATATACCTTAAATAATTCTCATGTCAAGTTTCAAGGCTTTCCCAACAAGTTTCGTCAGTTAGATACTCAGATACCTAAAAATCAGTTAACTTGGTCAGAAAGTCAACTGAGGTCAACCGTGTTCAACTCAAAGTCAAACTTCAATATTTTTGGTCAACATCAAGATTATAAGGTGAAATTAATCATTTTATCAAGGGTTGATCATGATTCATCAAGGAATCCTCAGAATCATCAAGAATCAAGAGTTTCTGAATTAGGGTTTTCATAGGAAAAGTCAACTGAAGTTTGACCAACCATAACTTTCACATAATTCATTAAACATTTCCCATACAAATCTCATTTTGAAGAAAATTTAATTCTCAACAACTTTGTGTCTCACAAACCAAGTCCAAAAATGCTTCATTTGGAAGGTATAAGCTAAAACATTATAGGTCTTTTTGAAAGTCAACAAAAAGTCAACTTTTTCCAAAGCTCAAAATTTAAAAATGGTAAATGATATGGACATGGGACCAAAAGGGTTGGTTAGAAGACACTCTAAGCTTTCTAAGAAGTCCTAGAACACCTTCATAACATTAACATTGAGGATGTTATGCATTGTCAAAGTTGGGAAATTTTCAAGGGGGTGTATGAAGTAAAAAAGGTCATAACTTCAATTCTTTCCAAATGGGCCCATAAAATTGCAACCCAAACTTGAAGATGAAGTCATGAACGACCCAATGACCAATTATTCTGATTTTTATTATTTATTTTATATTATTTTGGATTTTAATTATTAAAATTCAAATTAAATTGAAATAAAATATGAAAATCAAATATTTGATCCAATATTTGTTTTGGGATCAAATATATGACATTAAAGGTTGATTGGAAGCATTAAAATTCGTGCAAAACTATTATGGCATGAAGATATTTGATTTTTTGACAAAATTGGCAAGTGGATTTCTTCATCATCAAGCAACACAAATCCATGATATCAAGGCCCAAGTTTTGACCTAAAATCCATCTACTACATAAGCACAACAAAACCATAACACTAGAGGACGAAATTTCGGTTTTGGAGTTTCAAATTATATTTGGAGTTAGAGGCAGTTTCAAGGCATTCCAAAGGTTGCAGTCCATTCTTTGATGTTCATTGAACGTGTCCCAACCTTTTTCATCATCCAAAACATCATACAACTCCCTAACCGAATCATGTTACATTCTTGAAAATACATTTTTTTATTTCACTTATAGCATTGTTTTAAATTATATTTGATGATTGTTTGATGTTTGTAATGATGCAAGGAAGGTTTCTAGATCATTAGATTGAAGAATCGTGACCTCAATCGCTAAACGCCATTTTTAGGGTTCTAAGCTCTAAATTGGGGTTTTGTGATTTATGTAACTTAAATGAATTCTAATGACATAAATAAACTATAAATGATGTGGTGATTACAATGGTGTGATCAATTTGATTAAAAAAAGCAGGTTTCATAACGTTTGAAGGAACATAATGTAGGATCAAGTGCTTACCACTACACTAAAAACAATTGTTGTTAGTGAAGGCGCAACTTTATTTCCTTATAGTATAGAGTCTTTCAAGGGGTTGCACCTATTAAGCGCCATGGGTTGGGATGTTAAGCCCATCGAATCCCTAAGGGTGACGCTGAATTAATAAATCCAACAATCTCCCCCCCAGTGTCAGCCGGGGGGATTCGAACCCATGACCTGGCTCTGATACCACTTGTAGGATCAAGCGCTTACCACTGCACTAAAAGCAATTGCTGTTAGTGAAGGCGCAACTTTATTTCCTTATAGTATAGATTCTTTCAAGGGGCTGCGCCTATTAAGCGCCATGGGTTGGGATGTTAAGCCCATCGAATCCCTAAGGGTGACGCTGAATTAATAAATCCAACACATAAGATTTCCTGTGAATCTAAATTCGTAGGAAATTTTGTAATAAAAATTGCAGGTATTTTCACATGTAAGAGGTTGAAGATGAAGTCATGTGGCGCGAATCAGATTTTCATTTTTTTTGATTTATTTTATCAATTGTTTGTTCCATATTAATATCACCAGCGCGTTAGTGGTTCAGTGGGTGAGAAGCAAGCTGAGGAGCGCAAAGGAGTGGGATCGAATCCTGACTCCAGCGTTTTTTTTAAATTATTTCTTTTATAACAGTTTTATTATATAATGTTGTTTGGTTAATCTATATCATTGCAGGCGCATTGGCCTAGTGGATGTGTGCGGAAAATATATACATAATCAGAGTAAGTTATCACGCATAAATCCATGCTTTCATATACTTTCACATTAGCATGTAGCAGTTAATCTCTTTCATTAAGAATCTCATAATATTCAAATCTCAAATAATTTCATTCATTAAATAAATTGTGGCATATAAATCCATTTCAACATAATTTCAAATTCAATTAGAAAAATAAATAGAGTATACAATTGTAACTCTCAAAACATGAATTGAAACGATCCCCGGTGTTACATGATCAGAGCACGACTCGACCCAAAATAAATAAAGAAACTAAGACAAGATACTCCAACGGCTACCTCGCGTTGAAAGCAACTCTACTCCTTGGTACCTGGGCGATGTCGTATAAAACATCATTCCAACAGAAGGGTGAGAATTCATATAATTATCGAAACCATAAGATAATATATAATAGGAAGCATACAAGCATACATAATTAATCTCACACTTCTAAAATTCATCAACAAGTTATCAATCAAATAACCATACTATTCACAAGTATATACACACAATTTACAATCTCATTAATCCAAAAAATCACATAATCTACATAATCTCATATTTCAACCATAGACATAATAAGACTCGAATGAAAAACTCAAATGCAACTCATGCATGTGGTACCAATCTCTTGTTATCATATATCGGTTCTTACATCTAAACCGGGTCCATCCTCTAGACCGATAACACATCAAAAGCCCGTCCTCTAAGCTTTCAAACTCGTCCTTTAGGTTTGGGACAAGTCACTAGCTCCCACAGAACTAACAAGCATTGCCTCTTGACAAAATGATGCATGTGCAATTTCAACAACCATATGCAATTAAGACCATTCTTTAATCTTAATATTCATGCATATCTCAATAATTCATCACACTTGAATTACCACACAATTGCACATACAATCACATTTTTAAATCACAAGATTCATTATTTCAATATTGTCATCACACTTAGTAAATAATACGCAAGGTATCAACACAATTCAATCTCGATTCGCAAACCACACGATTCCGATTAAATATAGAATAATCGATCCATCAAAATAATCACCAAAATAATTATTAAATTAATCACCAAATTAATCTCCAAATTGATCACCACATTAATCATCAAAATAATCACTAAATTAATCACCAAATTAATCTCTAAATTAATCAATAAAATAATCACCTAATTAATCACCTAATTAAATTTACTTTTAAACATATATTTTCATCACATATTTCTATTCTTTTAACAATTATAATGTTTCATGAAGTATCATTTACCCTAAATATATAATACAACAATTATAGTAAGCATAAGTCTCCCATTTTGATACAACAAGATATTAATAGTTTATATCACTTGCTATCACATCTCATGTTCTATAAGATGGGTTCTATAAAGTAATACAAATAGTAATAAGGCTTATGTTCAAAGTATAAAATGGTTTCACATGAGTAGATATTAGTATAATATAATTATCAGTTTCAATGGCTCATAAATGTGGGTGTTACATGTGATACTACAATTCACTTCCCATTTAAACGATACAGTACAAGTAAGGTTTTGGATACAAGTGAGTGAAGTGAGATATTAAATACATTTAAAAAGAGATGTGGCTATAGCATTTGGTTACATGTACATTAACATCATCACCTATCTTTTCTATGTGCTATCTAAAGGAAATAGGAAAAGAAAAGGTTGTAGTGTCATACATAACTATCCATGCGGTTACAGGGACTTATTTAAAGCATCTCATCATTCAAGTGGCTACCATGTAAAGTTCTCCACCCTTTTATCAATTCAACAACTCACTACAAGTATTATTCACTACCCTATTGAAATCATGTGTTGTCATCATCATTATATTAGTATTACTTTTACTATCTCAATGTTAATTAACCAAATCTAATATATATACTAGTGGCTACCATTTCTCTTTATTACATATTGACTTAAATCATATCCATACTCTTTTCAATACAAGGGAATAAATAGCTATATGAAAATGAATAAGTCTTAATTAACTTGATAGTCCCATTTTTCCTGCGCTAAGTATATCAACACCTCAGCAATTTAATAGTCACCACTTTTTCCTATTTATTAACCCACATATCACTTATTACTTTAATACTCTTTCCCCATTACACAATATATATATTTTCTGGTAAAATCAACCATATGAAATTATATTGTTCTTATTAAACTCACCATTATTAATTAGTATACTATGTCTTGGCATTTCATTAAATAAATTAGTGTTTTGGCATCACATTTCCAGCGGTATTATCATGAGAAATGGGGAAAAGGAACATAAATGATTTACGCTACTGTTCGATATAATAGGAACGTATCATTAATTTATTTTCTCCCAATTACAAATGAGTCTCAATAATATATCTTAAAACTAATTTCAAACATAATCAAATAACACATATCAAATCAAGATTTTTAGTAAAACCTAAAAATTCTAAATTCATGAAAAATGAGGATTTTACTCTAACCACATTTCTACCTATTATATATTATTCAACAATCTCAAATAATTTAATGAAAACTCACCATTACCTTGGATTTCTTGAGCTTTCTAAGTTGTTCTTGAGCTTCTTTTCTCTTCCTCCTCTCTTAGCCCCTTCTATCTTTCTACTCTTTCTATCTTTGTTAAAACCCTAACATCTACTCATAAACACTCAATCTCTTATTGGACTTTCTAACCCACTCACTAACTTACTAATCACACACTCAAAATAGTCCAATTAGACAAATATACTAAATCTATTTTATTCCACCTAATAAAATAAATCTTAATAAAATAAATAATTCAATTAAATCCATTAATTAAATTATATCACATAAACCAAATAAATCAATTAATTAAATTAAATCACATAATTCAATTAAATCCAATAAATCAATTAGGCACAAAATCACGCAATTAATTAATTAATATAAATTAATTAATAACTACTAAAATTGGGATGTTACATGTAACACTCGTATTTAATTAATTAATTTAATTAAATTGTATTGCATATTTTCCCGATTATTGTTGTTAGGTGTTGTTTTGTCGTTTGTGTCGTTAAGTTGTTTAAGTTGGTATTAAGTTGATGGTTAAGTCGTGTTTAGGTTGTTTAAGTCAATTAAGTCGGATAAATAAAATAAGAATAAATGAAATAATATTAAGTTGGGCTTAATTGTAGTGGGAGAGTAGTAATGTTGGGGGTGCTATTTTAGGCCCATTAGTAATTAGATGATTAGTGAGGTTTTATTGATAATAAGCTGAAAAAACTAATTAGAAGGTTAATCAGAATTTTGAGAGAGAACAAGTCTTGGAGGAAGATCAAGAAGAGGCTAGGTGTTGGATTTTCGTGGAAATTGTTGTTGCAAATTCGAGCTGCCTTCAATCCAAGGTAAGGGTGGAGTTCGAATTCTATAACCGGGATTAGATAACTCGTATGTAGGTTGGGTTTCGTATAATTGTTGATGCATTTTCGTATGAGTTGTTGTGGAAATTCGTGTAGATTTGTCATGTATAATATGTTGATTTTGTTGTTTTAGTGTCATGAGATTTGTTCATGTTGTTGTATTTGTCGTTGTATCTTTTGTTGTATGTCTGGACTGGTTGTTGCAGGAAATCATGTAGTGAAGGAGATTTAGGACTCGTAAATCAGTTGTAGAATTATTAGATGAAGAGATACAAAAGGATTAGGGTCTAAAATCAATGTAGAAACCCAATTAGGCTTGAATGGAGTGATGAAGTTGTGTAAATTGTAGCAGAAGAGGAACTGGTGTGCATTCTGGTGATTCACGTAACAGATCTAGTAATATGCGTAGCAATGTTAGGTATTGTGCGTAACACATGCCTGTTACGCAGACATTACGCGTAATGGATGAGGACTTGGTAGGCCCTCTGGCCATTTGAGTAGAATACACGTAGGTGACTAAGGCATTACGTGTAAGGGGTGGCATAGAAGCAGAGTGATACGCGTATGGGTAGGTCTATACGCGTATGGACAAAGTGGTGTGCATAAAGTGCCGTTTTTGGCGATTCGTCTTGTTTTCGCATCCGAGTCGAGCTGAGTTGATTCCAAAAATTAGATAGAGATAAAATAAGTTGATTTTAGTATATTAAAATATTAAAATAATTAATTTAGAATTTTAACTAATTAAGTCATAATCGGTTGGTTTTCCGTGTCGTGGTCGTATTAAGTTGTTATATGTTGTGTTGTCCCGATCTTGGGAACTATTAAGTTGCAGGTCTTTTGACCAACGTTGATACATGTTGTTAAGTTGTTAAGTTGTTGTTTACATTGTTGTCATTGTATGTTATTCATAAGTTGCATACATGTGCATATTTTCAAGTTGGAGCAGATGCTTAAATAAATTTGGTATGGATTGGCAAATAAGTTGTTGATGCCTCGATAAACTGACAATGTTTCCAGTTGGGAGTTTACTCCAAATGGTACCACGTGAATATACATAAGTTGAGTCGCATTTAAGTCGCATTATATACATTGTTGAACGTTGTTGGTTGAAGTTGCATGTTGATATTGCTTGTTGTGTGAAGTGGTGTGATTGTATGATTTCTCGCTTATGTATTGATTATCATACTCCTACTTATATTATTTGATATCTCACCCCTTATGTTTGAATGTTACCCTTTGTTGGTAACGTGCAGGTAATAAAGAGTCGAGTACCTAGTAGCTTCGAGTTGGTGTTTATCGTTATGATACGTAGCACTTCGGGGGGATGAACACATGTCCTATCTTTATGTTGCATTTCATTTTAGTTCCTGAACTTGTTTAAGTTGTTCTATTTTGAAAACCATGTTGAATTTTAAATTTTCAATTAAATGATGTTATTTTAAAGTTGAAATTTGATAAATCCGCTGCGTTGTTTTCGAAGTACTCTATTAATGAAGTTTATGTTAATTGGTTTTAAGCTGAAAATGTGATATCCCATGCTTGTTGAAGAATTTTTTATAACTCTAATTTGATTTAATAGTCGGATAGAAATGGGGTGTTTCACTCTTCTTGACCTCCGGAGGGCGTTGATCCATGCGGGGCGGAGTACAATCACACTTCTTGATTATCACAGGCTGTAGCCTCTTTAGTCGCGGGCGGGCATCCTGGCTGTCGCGAAAACAAGCTTCGGGTTGTCGGTGTCTTCGCGGGGGAGAGCGTGAACGAAAGTATTTATCTAATGCTCCGATTCTTTCATTTTATTAGAAGATCAATGTATTGGTTTGATTGATTGTCTCAAATAGGGCCACCATGGTTGGGTCGGCGTTGGGTGGCACCAGAATTGGTTGAAAAGTCTTCAGTGTTTCTCTGTGTCGGACGGCTTTGTCGGCCGCATCGTCGGAGGAAGGGGAGGCGGTGAGCCTGTCTCTCATCATTGGATTGTCATCCTCGATGAATGGAACCTCGATATTGTTGTCAACATTGCGAGCTGGAGGATGAACGACTTCTCGACCGCCATGATTGTCATCGTGTTGACTGGCCATGATTGGTAGGTTTTGAGAGTTTTACTTTGATTTTTAGGTTTCATGGAAAGAAAATATGGGGATACATGATTCCCACAGACGACGCCATTGATCTTACCGGGATTAGAAAATGTATCAGCGGCTAGCAACACGTCATGGATGGCTTGAGCAGTCATAGAGAATAAGTGAATTGAATTGAATACTTGACCATCCTACAAAGGAGGGTTTTATAGCGAGCCCCCCCCCCCCCCCCCCCGGCGTTGGGCCAATGATCTTCGTTATGGGCCGAGTCTTCAGGTCCATAACGGATGACTTCCAAGATTCCTACGTGAAAGTAGGGATGACCAACTCGTGGTCATCGTCATGGGTCAATTGCTTTGCACTATTCGGATAGTGAGTGGACTTGTCCGTTACGGAGGAAAAAACGGCTCCGCGAGGAGTTGGCGCAGTTGATGACATGTCCTTCTGTGAGAAGCACGTGGAGAATGTGGTCTTCATCAGTCCCAATGGATTGAGTCTGCACTTTGGGTCGCCACCGACATAGTGTTGGATTAGGCCATGCTCGGCGGTGGATCAGCCACAGGCCCAATCCAAAATAATAAGAAATAGAGAAAAACTTATAGGATGATACAGATCCCTCTCTACCCTTCATGCTATAACACATATATTAGACTAGTTCTCCCTCTTACCTGAATTTTCAACCTCTAAACAAGTTTTGTTATGATGTTTTTCTTCTCCCTCAAGTTCTTGTTCTCATTCTCTCACTCTTGTCTCTTTTCCAATTTGCACAACTTCTATATATCAGTAACTTTGCCTCCCGTCACATATTCTATTTATTTTAACCTAAAATATATTTAACTCTCTTTTCACGCTTTTATCCCTCCACTCATCTCTACTTTCACTATTTTCTCTTATTTTTCTAATAATTCTCATTTTTTCCCAATATCATTATTCCTCCTATTTTATTATCATTCTATCATTTTAGTTAAATAAAATTAACTAAAATTCTAATTAATATCTACTACTTTCTATAACTCCCAAAAAGTCACTTACAATTTGTCAAATGATCATATAGAACATATTACTACTGAAATGATGAATTTAAAAATATTTTAAATTACTTAAATAATTAAATAAAAATTACAAAATTCAATTAAATAAATTAATTGAATTCGAGTATTACATTAGGATTAAATATTCTAATTTTTACTCAAAAATCGTTATTTAAATTGTATTTTTTTAATCTTTTTAAAGTTTTTAAAACTTAAAATAGTTGCAAATTATACAATTTCCATGTAAAGAGTATACAAACACTCAAGGAGGGAAATCAACATGAGTATGACAGAAACACCTTTCTTTCTTTCTTGGAAGATTTGGCTAATAGGAGGAAAATGAGAGATATCAAAAGTGGAGTTATTTTGATTACACTTTGTTACAGTTTGTTGGCGTATCTAGAAATTGAGTAACGGTATAATTTTTGAAACTGATTCGGTTGATCTTTCTGATCTTATTTGGAATATCAAAATTCAGGTTTGGAGATGATCATCAATCGGATATATTAGGAAGTCCAAATACAATTTTTATGAGTTTATTAAAGATTCATTCTATTTTTTTGGTTAAATTCTATTTGGTGTATTATCTCTGTTTTGATTTTGGATTTTTACCCTCTTTTGTAATCGAGTTAGAATATCCCTATTACTCTTTTATTGAAATCCATTGTTTAAAAAAGAGAGAGAGAGGTGGAGTTGCATTCATAAAAATAACTATGAACTGCTATTATTCAACCCTTCAATGATGAATTCGACGTGTAACCATTGCCATTATTAGATTAAGGTTTCCTTGGAACCTAAACTTATAGCCTCACCATATTTTCGTAAGATATTTGGAAGGCTCCATAACTTAAATGAATAATCTAATAAAGGTTTCAAAATCAGTACTTTTCATGATTGCTGTCCAGAAGCACAAATTACAAATGCACCCCGGTGAAATTAAGCTTCTAACATACTAACTGAAAGTTGAAATTTGCTTAAAAAAATTACATTTACAAACACTTACAAATTTCATCATGTATACAATAAGAATATTTCAAAGTAAAATGCTAAGAAACATCATCCACGTCATTTAAATTATAAGCATAGTTTGACAGCAAAAATTATACTCTGTCGAGTAGAAGAAATGAACCTTATTTATCAGAAGTTCATCCACTTCTATAACTTGTTCCATCATTCTAATCAAGAGTCTCAGCTCAATGACTAGGATTTGAACTCGAAGAACGAAATGGCCACAAAAATGAAAGTGGATTTCTCCTTCCACGACCAGTGCTACTGTCATTTCTTCTTCCCCAATTTCGACTACGACGTTCATGAGATGGAAGCTCATCACGGCAAACAGGACACGAATTATGCTGAATTAACCAAGGAACAATGCAATCCGAGTGGTAAATATGTTTACATGGCATTTCCCTTACCTTAGACCCGAGTTCAAACCTTTCTATACAAACTGAACAATGTGAATCAGACTGAACATGTGCTTGTGTTATCTTAATGGTCGGCATTGCTTCAATCGAAGATTGTGAGGCGGGGGCCGGACCACCACGCCCGTTTGTATTGATTTGTTCCATGAGTTCATCGAGTCCATGATCCATGAAGTAGCCACCAAATTCAACATTCCTAGGATGGCCTCTCGAGTTAGGTGCTTGATCATGAAATACTAAATAACGACCGGATGAACTCAAAGCATCCCAACTATGTTCAGGAACAGATCTCCTTCTGACATCAAAGTTTGTGTTTGTTCCACCCATTCTCTGCCTCATGTAAATATCAACAGCATCTCTAAATCCAATTCTTGGTAAAGAACCTCTTTGACTTACAACAGCATGTATAGCATCCAAAATTTCCGGATTGTCTTGAAACTCTTCCCACTGGGACGAGGAAACAAGTCCTCTCATTTCGTTAATTTCTTGCACAAATCCTCCGTCGCAGTAAGGGCAATGGACATCCCTCCCTGCAAGCCAAATTGCCTGCCGGCATGTATGACACCAATATGTTGCTCTACTTGACATCGTTTCTCCTTCTCTAGAAATGTAAAGCCAGAAAATAAACCGACTTCAAATGAATTTTGGAATCTGATATATCTTGAATAATCTAAAATTGAAAGAAATCCGACTTCAAATTGAATAATCGGATTAAAGTAGGCAGTGTTACATAAGCTATCATTATTTATCATTATCAGAATCATTGAGCACTAGAAATAAGGTCAAGTCAAACAATAACAGAGAGGTAAAACAAAACAAGAAAAACACTATAAAATCCCAGAGAATTTGTCCATAAGGGGAAATAATCAATAACTAAAACTATATTTCAACAACAGTAGAAAGAAAAACTGAAATGAAAATTAAAATTGAGAAAGCATTGCGCATAACTTTGAAACAAAAATAGATAAATACAATTATGATGCTAAGTTAAGTTCATACCGGTATAGAATCCACAGAATAAAGGAAAAAGCGGCAAAGAAAGTAAGTATTAAGGATATATGGAAGTGAAGTTACCTAGAAAAGGGAGAGAATACCAAAGATGATAAAAGTCTACTAAATGAAAATTCAAAAGGACAACAGCGTGATGTAGGTGAATTTGATGCATATAGAAGAATAGACTTTAATTTGTCATTTTCTGACTAGTTGTAAATTGTAAATCACATGTTTTCGGAGACCTTTTGTTGACCACTATTGATAGCACAATAGAAATACTCAATTACTCACATTTCTTAACTATTACACTAATTAATTACAAGTGGTGTGTGTCCGAACTTCCTAATACTCATGGGTATAAAATATAAATAAGATTAAATTTTTATTTAATTTTTAATTATTTATAAAACTAGTATGATACTCGTGCCTCCCGTCGGGGGACGCGCATTTATTATCAAGACCGACATTTTTTTAAAATAAATTAAAATTCAGAAATAACAATAATGATTAGTTAAGAAAAAAATGTGATTAGTTCAAATAGAAAGATGATATTAAAAAATAATATAAGAAGATGATTAATAAAAATTAGTAAAAGGAATTGAAAATAAAAATAAAGATTTAAATTAATTAATTATATAAAAAAGAAAAGAAAATAGTATTAATAAAAATAGGATTAATAAAAATTAGTAAATATAAAAAATATAATGTATATTTAAAAAAAAAAAAGATATAATTAATATCTGTGGACATCATTTGTATTTTTTATAAAAATATTTATGTAATGATTTAGTTTTATGAATATGAAATAATATCATAGTATTTGTAAATATTATTAATATAAATAAATATATTTCAGGTAAGTATAATTACAAATATCAACTTCGTGAGATATCCATACCAGTACCCAGGTGTTCGCTCGAGTACGGGTGTGTTACGCATATTTATTTTTCTAAAAAAATAGGATTAATAAAAATTAGTAAATATAAAACATATAATTTATATTTAAAATAAAAAAATAGAATCAATACCCGTGAGCATCCGTTCATATTTTTAAAAAAAATATTTATGCAATGATTTAGTGTTATAAATGTTAACATAAACAAATATATTTTATTACAAATATCAATTTCGTGGGATACACATATCAGTACCCGTGTTCGTCCGAACAATGATGTGTATTTCAGATAACCGAAGCAAAACAAAGCAAATTAATTTAATTTATGTTTAATTGCTACAAAAAAGTATACTTCCACTTTAAAACTCGACTAAAATATGTTTCATTACAACTTATTCTTAAATTTAAAATAATTTTAAATAGATGCAATCATTTAGTTGTATAAATATCAATTAATAACATAGTATTTGAAAATATTATTTTAATTGTATAAATAAATATTAGTAAAAAAAGTAAATAAAATATTAAAATCAAATGTAAAGTTGTTCCCATTATTATTTAATAGTTAAATCATTAACTTAATATCATTACGATATGTGAGTACCATATCAGTACCCGTGTGTTCGTCCGGACAGTGATGTGTATTTCAGATAACTGAAGTAAAACAAAGCAAATTAATTTAATTTATGTTTAATCGCGGTAGAAAAGTATACTTCCACTTTAAAACTCGACTAAAATATGTTTCATTACAACTCGTTCTTAAATTTAAAATAATTTTAAATATATGTAATCATTTAGTTGTATAAATATCAACTAATAACATAGTATTTGAAAATATTATTTTAGTTGTATAAATAAATATTAATAAAAAAAATAAAAAAAAATATTAAAATCAATGATAAAGTTGTTCTCATTATTGTTTAATACTTAAATCATTAACTTAATATCATTACGATATGCATATACCATATCAGTACCTGTGTGTTAGTACGCACACTTTTATTTTTAAAATGTAATAAAAATATAAATAGACACCGTTTTTAAACAAATATTTTTGTTCTCTCTATTTGTCTATTTTATTTTTAAAACAATATTAAAATTTTCTTATATATTAATTACTATGACGTTAAACCATTAAAATAAAATAAAAAAGATAGAATCAATGCCCGTGGACATCAGTTGATATTTTTTATAAAAATATTTATACAATGATTTAGTTTTATAAATGTTAATATAAAAAAATACATTTTATGCAAGTATTATTAGAAATATCATTTTATGTTGTGTATTTTAGATAACCGAAGCAAAACAAAGCAAATTAATGTAATTTATGTTTAATTGCTACATAAAAGTATACTTCCACTTTAATACTTAGCTAAAATATGTTTCATTACACCTCGTTCTTAAATTTAAAATAATTTCAAATATATACAATTATTTAGTTTTATAAATATCAACTAATATCATAGTATTTGAAAATATTATAATTGAATAAATAAATATTAGTAACAAAAATAAATAAAATATTAATGGTAAAGTTGTTCACATTATTATTTAATACTTAAATTATTAACTTAATATCAGTACGATATGCATGTACCATATTAATATATGTGTGCTCGTACACACATTTTTGTTTTTAAAATGTAATAAAAATGTAAATAGACATGATTTTTAAACAAATATTTTTATTCTCTATATGTCTATTTTATTTTTAAAACAATAAAGTAAAACTTTCTTATATATTAATTACTATGATATTAAAACATGAAATTCTGTGATCAGGTATGAGATGTCCTAAGAGATGTCCCAACACTTGATAGGACACTTGACAAATTTAACCAAGACTTAAATAGCAAGAAAAGTAAACAACACAGAAGTTTGTTAACCCAGTTCAGTGTATAACCACACCTACATCTGGAGGCTACCAAGCCAGGAGGAAATCCACTATAAGTAATATTAATTCTAGACTTAAACCACCCTGTTTAATCTATCACTTAATAACTACCCAATGCAATTTCTACCTAAGACACACCTTAGATAAGAGTACCCTACTCACTCCCCCTCAATCACACAGTGATCAAGTTTACAAGTTTACTGAAATTGAAGACATCCTTCAAACAAAACAGCTTGATCTTACTTCACAGTTTCAATCAAGTCACAAATGCACTTTTGCTTAAAAGCTCATAAAGTGGTACAAAACACAACCTGCTATTAAAACACTAGACACCCTATTTGGTCTTCTGAAATTCGTACTCAATTCTATGAGTTTCTGTTAATTAAATAGGTATCTGAATTTTGGGCTTTCTGTAGAATGATCCAGCCCTAATGCGCAGCAGCTTCCACCTTGAATTAGGGTTTGTTACCTCCTAGATTCTAGGTGCTTTTAGGTCTTCTGTTTTAAACTGAATCTTCAATATAAAACTCCCTACAGATGCGCCTTGTTCTGTTTTTATCCATCATTAATTAATTCCAGATAACTCTCCTTAAATATCTCTGATCTGTTAATCAATAATTAATTCTGGTAGCAGGTCTGAGATGTCTTAACATCAGTTGGGACATCCTGAAAAACTGAACTAAGTTATTTACACAATGTCCCAACATCTGATGAGACATCCTGAAATAAGTTCATATACTCTGTTTGATAATGTCCTAACATCTGATAGGACATTCTGAACTGAATTTAACATTTCTTGTTTGGTCAAAAATTCTGCCAATACTTAAACATCTACAAACTCCCCCTTTGGCTAATTTTTGGCTAACATCTTTTCTGGTTATCAGAGTGCAGCAGAAGTTCCTTTTTTTCAAAGTATAGCATTATTTTTCTGTTGATTCTTATTTGAGATTACTCCCCCTCAAACATATATGTATCCAGTCTTGTTGCAACAGAAAAAAACTTATTCAGTTCAGAAGCAAACTTTCATTCATTAATTAAACAGCAATACAATTTGTTGTTGTTCTCCCCCTTGGTAGACACAAAATTAGGGGCCAAAGACACTATTCCAGAAATACATTGCTGTCATTACATTTGCCTCACATACAATGATCACTCAGATTCATCACTCTCAGTTTCTTCATCAGCTTCTGTTTCTTCACCAGCTTCACTGTCTTCATCAGAGGCAGCTTTCTGGTCTTCTTCACTCTCCAATCTTTGAATGATTTCCTCAAGCTTCTGCTTTCTAGCTTCAAGCTCTTTGCAGGTGCTTTTGAGTTCAGTAATTAAAGCCTTCTTGGAGATTGGATTCTTAGCAGTTGAAGGACCTGCAGATGTCCCAGAAGGTGCTTCAACATCTGCTGCATGATGACTGAGGAATAACTTGTAGTGAAAAGCCAGGGGGGTTTCTCTTTTGCATGCTGTATCCTTGTCAGTGAGAATGCCAGGGTATTGATTGAGCACTATACCACACAGCAATGATGGAAAAGCTATTGGAAGCTTTGTTGCAGAGGAGCTGGCATGCTTCAAGGTCTGATCAAAAATGTAAGCTCCATAGTCCATCTTGGTTTGAGTTCCCACAGCATAGATGAATCTGGCCAGACCAGTGGAGATTGAAGAGGTGTGGTTGGTAGGCACCCAGTTAGTTGTACCAATCCTGTTCAGCATGGCAAATTTTCTGGTAAGCATGCTCACTGAGAGCTTTCCCTTCACAGGCCATGCCTTGACCTGGTTTGCTGTGATCACCTTACAGACTTGATTATATGTCTTACCTAGCTCATTGGGTCCATCTGTTTCTCTTCCTAGGTATTGATTTATGATTTGAGGAGAGAACTCAACACACTTACCTCTCACAAACACTTTTCTGAACTCAGATGACTTACCATTTGAGCAATCCTCCTGAAGATTCACAATGAACTCTTTGACAAGAAGTTCATAGCAGGGAGAGAGGTCTGAGACTGTTTTGAATAGTCCTGCAGCAGAGATGAGATCAATCAGTTCAGTGCACTCAAGTGCATTGCTGCTCAGTTCTCTTTCTAGGGCAACCCTTCTTTGGTACACATATTTCCATCTGTTAACACTAGAGACATGATGGAATGATATGTTGTCCAAGGGAGCTTCTGGTACAGCAGTTGAAGCTCTAGATGGTGCTGGTCTCTTCTTGGGAGGAGATGTTGGGACATCTGATTCAACCTCTGGATCTGATGGTGTGGCAGCTTTTCTCTTCTTGGTTTGGACTTTGCTCCATGGTTTTGTTGGACCAAAGGTAGCTTTAGCCTTGCCTTTCTTTGGACTAGCCTTCTTCTTCTCAGGAATGGCATGTTCAGCTTGCATCTTTCCTTTCCTGGACCTTAGCCTTTTGGCTATGCTGGGTTTAACAGATGCTATGATTTCTGCATCAGAGTCCTGCTCCAGGTTGACCATTGGAGGAGATTGAGCAGTCTCCTCTTCAGCTGTTTGATCAGCAGGGATTTGATCTTCATTTGAGGCTTTGATCTGATCCTCAGAGTTTTCTTTATCACTTTCACTTGAGGCCTTTTTCTGGTCCTCAGTCTGTTCAGTATCAGCATCAGATGAATTTTCTTTCTCATCTGCAGATGTTCCAACATCTATTGGGACATCTTGTTCTGCAGGAGTGTCATTTGCAGTTTGAGCTGGTTCTTCTTGAGGTGCAGGCATGGTGTTCAAAGGAACAGAGATCCCACTCACCACTCTTTGTTCAAAAAGAATTTGGTTGACAATCTCCTTGATGGAATCATCAACATATTTTGAAGAGTTTGGGGGCCTGTTAGCAGGAGAGGGAATGCCTTTTGCTTTGCTGCGTACTTGATCTTTAGCTCTCTTTGGAGTTCTTGCCTTTTTAGTGTGAGAAACGCTTCCCCTGAGTTCGTCCAATGGGGTTGATTGCATTGGTACTACAGAGATGGGAGTGGCATGAACTACGTCTTCCTTGTTGAGAACTTCCTCAGTTGTGTTAGGGTTTTGAGACATTGTTGAGGAAGATGGATGAACAGCTTTAGGGTTTATGATTTCTGAAGGATAGCTAGTTAATGTGATTCGCTTGTGATAGTATGATGAGAATCTTGATAGCTGCTTATAAACAGTTACTAAATAAGTAGCCGTTACAGTGCAAATGATTAGGAATGGAATTCCCAAGGATCTTGTCCAGACTGGTTTTGCCATCTGGAACTTATGCCATACAATGTCATATGACATGTTGGCACATCTCATTAACTGCTAAATATCACATAAACAGATTCCAAGTTTGCCCCTTAAGTTCTCAAATTGTGTAGCATCCAATGCTTTGGTAAAGATATCAGCTAACTGCAGATTTGTAGCTACATGCTCCAATGAAATCACCTTTTCTTCTACAAGATCTCTGATGAAATGATGTCTGATATCAATATGCTTGGTCCTGCTATGTTGGATAGGATTCTTTGATATGTTTATTGCACTTAAGTTGTCACAGTACAATGTCATGACATCCTGTGGGACATTGTACTCAGTGAGCATTTGCTTCATCCAAACCAACTGAGAACAACTGCTTCCAGCTGCTATATATTCAGCTTCAGCTGTAGATAAGGATACACAATTCTGTTTCTTACTGAACCAAGAAATCAAATTGTTTCCTAGAAAGAAGCATCCTCCTGAAGTGCTTTTTCTGTCATCAGCACTTCCAGCCCAATCAGCATCACAGAAGCCAGTGAGAATTGGTTTGCAACCATGAAAGTACATTATGCCATAGTCACAAGTACCATTAACATATTTAAGAATTCTCTTGACTTGATTGAGATGACTGACTTTTGGATCAGCTTGATATCTTGCACAAACTCCTACTGCAAATGCAATGTCTGGTCTGCTAGCAGTCAAGTATAGCAAGCTTCCAATCATGCTTCTGTATAAGCTTTGATCTACATTCTCACCCTTTTCATCTTTAGTCAGCTTTAAATGTGTGGGGGCAGGAGTTCTTTTATGAGAAGCATTTTCCATTCCAAATTTCTTGACTATGTTCTTGGAGTACTTACTTTGGGAAATGAACATTGAGTCTTCCATTTGCTTTATTTGCAGACCAAGAAAGTAGGTTAACTCTCCTACTAGGCTCATTTCAAATTCAGATTCCATCTGCTTGACAAAATGTTTGACCATCCTGTCAGACATCCCACCAAAGACAATGTCATCAACATATATTTGAGCAATCATGACATTTCCTTCTTCATCTTTAACAAACAGGGTTTTATCAATCCCACCTTTTCTGTATCCTTGCTTGATAAGAAATGTGGTCAGTCTTTCATACCATGCCCTTGGAGCTTGCTTCAACCCATAAAGTGCCTTCTTTAGTTTGTATACATGATTTGGACAGCTTGGATCAACAAATCCTTTAGGCTGTTCTACATATACTTCTTCATTAAGGTAGCCATTTAAAAAGGCACTTTTCACATCCATTTGAAATAGCTTGAACTTCAAGATACAAGCAATTCCCAACAGCAGTCTGATTGATTCAAGCCTTGCTACTGGTGCAAAGGTTTCATCAAAGTCTACCCCTTCAATTTGAGTGTATCCTTGAGCTACAAGTCTAGCTTTGTTCTTTGTAACAACTCCTTGTTCATTTGACTTGTTCTTATACACCCATTTTGTACCAATCACATTTATGTCATCAGGTCTAGGAACAAGATTCCACACTTCATTCCTTGTGAATTGACCTAATTCCTCTTGCATAGCACAAATCCAGTATTCATCAGTGAGAGCTTCCTTGATATTCTTAGGTTCTATTTTGGAAACAAAACAAGAACCTGAAATCACTTCTCTTGATCTAGTGCTCACACCTCTGTTGGGATCACCAATTATCAAATCTTTGGGATGATCCTTCTGTATTCTGATGGAGGGAGGTTTTCTTGATTCTTCTGTTCTTGTATCAGTTTGAGTGAAGTTATATTGATCATTCTTTTCTTCAGCTTCAATCTTGATATCAGCAGATGTTCCAACATCTTCTGGGACATCTGTAGGAGCATCATCAATTATCACATTTATGGACTCCATGATAACCTTGGTTCTAGAATTAAATACTATATATGCTCTGCTGTTTATGGAGTATCCAAGGAAAATCCCTTCATCACTTTTAGGATCCATTTTTCTTCTTTGCTCCCTATCTGCCAGAATATAACAATTACTTCCAAATACATGGAAGTACTTAACTGTGGGTTTTCTGCCCTTCCAGACTTCATATATTGTGGACAAAGTTCCTTTCCTTAAAGTAACTCTGTTATGAATATAGCAGGCAGTGTTCATAGCTTCAGCCCAGAAGTACAGAGGTAACTTTTTAGCATGGATCATAGCTCTTGCTGATTCTTGAATAGTTCTATTCTTCCTTTCAACAATCCCATTCTGTTGAGGAGTGATTGGTGAAGAATATTCATGATTGATTCCTTCTGAAGAGCAGAAATCTAAGAATTTTTGGTTCTCAAATTCCTTTCCATGATCACTTCTTATTCTGATCACACAGCTGGATTTTTCCCTTTGCAATCTTTGACATAACTCTTTGAATACATCAAATACATCAGACTTTTCTTTGATGAAATTTATCCATGTATATCTTGAAAAGTCATCAACCACAACATAGGCATACCTCTTACCACCCAGAATTTCAACCTGCATAGGTCCCATCAGATCCATATGCAAAAGTTCCAAAACTTTGGAAGTTGTCAGATGTTGGAGCTTAGGATGGGACATCTTGGTTTGCTTGCCTATTTGACATTCACCACATATTTTGCCATCATCAATCTTCAGTTTAGGAATACCTCTTACAACATCCATGGATATTATCTTCTTTATGCCTCTGAAATGAAGATGACCTAGTCTTTGGTGCCATAGTTTCACTTCTTCTTCTTTAGCTAAAGAGCAAGTTGAAGTGAGACTGAGATTTTGGGATTCCCACATGTAACAGTTGTCTTTAGATCTGGCTCCTTTCATGACAACCTCTTGTTCTTTGTTAGTCACTATGCATTCAGTTTTGGTAAAGTTTACATTGTATCCTTGATCACATAATTGACTTATGCTGATCAGGTTAGCAGTTAAACCTTTAACTAGCAGCACATCATCTAGTCTTGGAACATCTTGACAATCCAAGGTTCCAACTCCCTTGATTTCTCCTTTAGCTCCATTTCCAAAGGTCACATACCTGGATGAATGTGATTTTAAGTTTACTAGCAAATTCTTCAATCCAGTCATGTGTCTTGAACATCCACTGTCAAAGTACCAGTCTTCTTTAGCTGATACTCTCAGTGATGTATGTGCTATGTATGCAGTACTTTTCTTTGACCAGATGAGTTGAGATTTCTTTTGATGCCTCTGCCCTGTGTGTTGTTTATCAGCTGAACTCCAAGCTTGATTGTTGATCTTGTTCTTGTAGCTTTGATCAGCTTCAGTGCTAGCTTTTGGTTTCCATACCTTCTTGATGTTTTCTGTATTCTGCTTAGGAGATTGCTGATTTCTTTGATGTTTATGCATCACTTTCTTGGTAACTTCTATTTTCTGCTTAGAAGTTTGCTGATACATCTGATTTGGATATCCATGTAGCTTATAACAATGAGGTTTGATATGCCCAAATCTTCCACAGTGATGGCATCTCCATCTTTGATATTTCTTTTTCATTTTGTTCTTTCCAGAATGTTGAGACATCTGTTGGAACATTATGTTTGAATTTGTGTTCTGATGTTGAAGCATCTTTTGGGACATCTTGTTTGACTGTGTGGATATTGAAGTAGTTTTGCTAGAGCTGGCTTCATCTTTATTTACTCTGTTAAATCCCAGTCCACTTTTATCCCCTGAGTGCTTATTGTTGTTGAGAATCACATCCAGTGTATTTGAGCTGCTGTTCAACATTCTAACAGATTTGGACATATGTTCCAACTTGGAGTTGAGAAGGCTTACTTCACTTTTTAAGGTGTCAATGATCTCCTGATCATTTGCTTTGTCATCTTCTAATGCCTCATTCTGCTTCTTTAGCTTTATAACCTCACTGCATATTTCAGAGCTTCTTTTGTATAGATCTTTGAATGCTTGCTCAAGTTCTTCATAAGTAAGTTCTCCATCACTGGATTCACTTTCAGAGTCACATAAACCAGCTAAAGCAGTGATATGCTTAGCTGATTCTTCTTCTGAATCACCTCCTGAGTCTTCATCAGACCAGGTTACAGATAGTCCTTTCTTTTGCCTTTTTAAGTAGGTAGGACATTCATTCTTGATGTGTCCATATCCTTCACATGCATGGCATTTGATTCCCTTTTCTTGACTGGTCTTTTCAGCATAATTTGACCTTCTGTTAGCATCATAAGGTCTCCTGTTTTCAGAAGAGTTTGTGTTTCTTCCACTGGGTTTGGATTTGCCTTCCATTCCTCTGAGAATCTGTTTGAATTGTCTTCCAAGCATAACAAGGTTGTCTGATAAGCTTTTATCATTTTCTGATTCATCATCTTCTTCTTCATCAGTATTTGACACCAAGGCTATGCTTTTGTTCTTTTTAACATTTGTGTCATTCATTCCCATCTCAAAAGTTTGAAGGGAACCAATGAGTTCTTCAACTTTCATGGAGCATATGTCTTGAGCTTCTTCTATTGCTGTGACTTTCATATCAAATCTTTTTGGCAAAGATCTGAGAATCTTTCTTACAAGCTTTTCACCAGTCATCTTTTCTCCCAAAGCTCCAGAAGTATTGGCTATATCCAAGATGTTCATATAGAACTCATGAATTGATTCATCTTCCTTCATTCTCAAGTTTTCAAACTTGGTGGTGAGAAGTTGAAGTCTTGACATTTTTACTTTTGATGTTCCTTCATGAGTTGTTTTGAGAGTGTCCCAAACATCTTTGGTCAGCTCACAATGATGCACAAGTCTGAAAATGTTCCTATCAATGCCATTGAATAAAGCATTTAAGGCTTTTGAGTTGTCTAGTGCTGAATCTTCTTCCTCCTTACTCCACTCTTCTTCAGGTTTCAGCACTTTTGATCCATCTTTGGTGTCTTGGACAGGATGATCCCATCCAACATTGACTGCTCTTCATGCCCTGTTGTCAAGTGATCTTAAGAATGCAATCAATCTTGGCTTCCAGTAGTCATAATTAGATCCATCCAGTATAGGTGGTCTATTTACTGACCCTATATCTCTGTCCATGTTACAGAATTTGTATTCCCTAGATCTCACCCAGTATAAACAGGCAGGGTGCCTGCTCTGATGCCAATTGAAATTCTGTGATCAGGTATGAGATGTCCTAAGAGATGTCCCAACACTTGATAGGACACTTGACAAATTTAACCAAGACTTAAATAGCAAGAAAAGTAAACAACACAGAAGTTTGTTAACCCAGTTCAGTGTATAACCACACCTACATCTGGAGGCTACCAAGCCAGGAGGAAATCCACTATAAGTAATATTAATTCTAGACTTAAACCACCCTGTTTAATCTATCACTTAATAACTACCCAATGCAATTTCTACCTAAGACACACCTTAGATAAGAGTACCCTACTCACTCCCCCTCAATCACACAGTGATCAAGTTTACAAGTTTACTGAAATTGAAGACATCCTTCAAACAAAACAGCTTGATCTTACTTCACAGTTTCAATCAAGTCACAAATGCACTTTTGCTTAAAAGCTCATAAAGTGGTACAAAACACAACCTGCTATTAAAACACTAGACACCCTATTTGGTCTTCTGAAATTCGTACTCAATTCTATGAGTTTCTGTTAATTAAATAGGTATCTGAATTTTGGGCTTTCTGTAGAATGATCCAGCCCTAATGCGCAGCAGCTTCCACCTTGAATTAGGGTTTGTTACCTCCTAGATTCTAGGTGCTTTTAGGTCTTCTGTTTTAAACTGAATCTTCAATATAAAACTCCCTACAGATGCGCCTTGTTCTGTTTTTATCCATCATTAATTAATTCCAGATAACTCTCCTTAAATATCTCTGATCTGTTAATCAATAATTAATTCTGGTAGCAGGTCTGAGATGTCTTAACATCAGTTGGGACATCCTGAAAAACTGAACTAAGTTATTTACACAATGTCCCAACATCTGATGAGACATCCTGAAATAAGTTCATATACTCTGTTTGATAATGTCCTAACATCTGATAGGACATTCTGAACTGAATTTAACATTTCTTGTTTGGTCAAAAATTCTGCCAATACTTAAACATCTACAAAACATTAAAACTTTCTTTTTGCAAAAAAAAAAAAAAATATTAAAACTTTCTATAACATTAAAACTTTCTTATATATTAATTCATTTTTAAAAGTACGAATTTATTAAGCATTTATTTTATCTATAAACGAATTTAAATATATTCTTTGTATTACCTAGCATGATACTCGTGCGTTCACACGGATACCCGTCGGTAACGCACATTTGTCGTAAAAATGATTTTTATAAAAATAAAAAATAAAAAAAATATCTAATAAAATTAATATATTTGATAAGTCTAAATATTTATAAATTAATTAAAAAAAATATTTGTGTAATAGTGGAATACTCGTGTTTTCGCATGGGACCAAGAAATATCATTGTTGATTAGAAATAAATGAAAATGAAAATAAAATATTGAATTAAAGATGAATAAGTAAAAATATGAATATATATGCCTATGTATAAAAATTAAATTGATTTAAAAATGTAAAATTGAAATTAATAAAAATAATGGTTAAAAATAATGTGAAAGACATATTTTGAAATTAAAAAGTGTAACATATTATATGATAATGTAAGTTTTCCATCTAAATTATTAATATTAATTATGATATGGTAAGTTTTGAAATTGAAAAAGTATAACGTATGAAATTGTAGAAAACCTAATTAATATAATATAACCCAAAATAGATATAGATATATGAAATTTAATCAATAACTTTATGTTCCCGTCAATATACAATAGTTTAATCAATAACTTCGTTAATATGCAATAGTTTAATCAATAAATTCATCTTCCCGTTAATATTCAATATTTTGGTCAGTAACTTTATGTTCTTGTTAATATTCAATTTTTTGATAAGTAACTTCATATTTCCGCTAATATTCAATATTTTAATCATATTTTTAAAAGAAAGACATATTTTTAAAATGAAAATAAATTTATTTTATCAAAATTGTTTTATATCAATAATAAATATTTTGATTTTCCATATATTATCTTGAATAATTTTGTATCTTGAATTATAAATAATTTTAAAATAAAAATATTAGATACATAAATAATTAAAAAACAGAAACATAATATATTATTTTTAAATTTATTTTCTTTAATTGTATAAAAAATATAATAACATGTGCATTTGCACGGATTTTGATATTTTTACTCGTAGGAACACATGATACATGTTCATGTTATTATTCAATAATTAAATCAATAACTTAATATCAGTACCATATGCGTGTGCCATATTAGTATCTGTATTTTAAATTTTATAAATGACAAACAAATTGTATGGTTAGTAAAAAGTATCATACAATTTTGATATTATATATTCTTACATTACTTATGTTTCGTTTTATTAGTATTTATATTAAAGTTCATTTAATACATTTAGAATGTATGCTAATTTTGTACCCAAAAAAAACTTGTATAACTAATACGAACATCTTGAATATGACTCTGACACGGTAACATCGATAATAAATTTAAAATAATAAACAAATAAAATGTATTTATATTTTATAACTAATATAGTTATTTTATATTTTATAACTAATATGGTTATTGTACCCAAAATATCAATATCGATTAAAAAAATATTTTTGTTGTTAATAATACAGAAATTTTGTGAATATGATTCCTTTTGGTCCCTTTGATCATTAGTTTCATGATTTTCATCCATCATAATATAATATAGCTCATAAAGAGTTAGTAAAATAACAGTTAACTTAATTTCAACATTCAACATTAGGATTGAAGTATCTGCATCCTGACTACAACCCAACAATTGTCCAAAGATCTTTCTAATGAGTTAATTCTAATGAGTTAATGAGACTATAGTTTTTGTTGCTTGCAGAAGAACAGTCGAATACTCGAAATTAAAATTGCTGGAAAAAAATGAAACAAAGTAACACACAGTGATATAGTCCATCACCGCTCAGACAACAGTCGAACTTTTAAAAAATCGAATCGTTTTCCTATAAATTACAAAGCTGGTATGTTCAAATAGAAATTTATATTTTGAAGTAGCAACACAATTCTTTGCTCAGTAATTCAAAGGGTACATTCTTATAAAAAAAATAATGACAGAACAATCATTAAATTAAATTTTGAAATCTTACAATTACTCCTACAACATATACCTTATTTTTTGTATTGTATACTACCAATTAATATACCAACAGAAAGATCAAGCACCAAGAGTGAAGTTCATATTCTCTAGCTTTTGCATAAGTTTCAAAATATCTGCATAATATTATAAGCTGGACATTGTTGTTTTAGTGTGAAATTAAATTGAATCCAATATCAAGACTTTGAAAATGAAATTGAATCCCCGTTAGCTAAAAACAACAGAAGAGTGAATCAATATTAATTGCAAAACTTAAATCAATTTCACAACAACTATTATAATGTTGGTAAAGTATGACAGAGGTATTGAAAAAATATGCACAAAATGAATTATAGTAATTTTTTTAAGTACACTTATTTGATAAAATATTATGAAGATATAAGCTAAACTATTTTTTTCGATAATATTACTCAAATTTTTTTTTTCAATATATGTTAAACATATGAAAATATAGTTTTATGTGTCAATTTCAAAATATTTTCCAGTATTTTGATCATAGTAAACTTGTTCTTGTTAAAAAAAACCTATTAACATTCGCTCATTAATTTAAAAAATATTTTAAATTAATTTATAAGAGACATATATAATTTTCTCGTATTTAGATATTTAAATTAATTTATAAGAAAACTATTTTTTTCGTATCATACTAAATTATAATCGTATAACTTCTCCCATCAACTTTTCCCTCCAAAAGTTTTAAGATTAAAATTGATATTTTAACTTCTATAAATTTATAATTTATAAATAATAATAATAATATTAAATAATTTATAATTTATAAATAATAATAATAATATTAAATAATTTAAAAATAATAATAATATTAAGTAATTAAAAAATATTAAATCAATAAAATGAAAGTTAAATATTTTCTATAATCCCACTACAATTAATTAATAATTAAATTATTATACTTAATAATAAGTAAATTAAATAATAAAAATTAAATATTATAAATAATATTAACTTCAATAATTAGTTAAAATATTTATATATCCCCACTAACCACACTACTTCAATATTATAATAAATAATAAATTAGTTAAATTAAAAAAAAAGTCTGTTAATTAAAAAAAGTTAATATATAGAATACATATTAATAAAAATAATAATAATACAAATTAAGTTAAATGCTTTCTATAACCCATTAATCACACTAACTCATTATCAATTCAACACGGTTATTAAATAGTGGGGTTAAATGTTTTCTATAACCCATTAATCCCACTAACTCATTATCAATTCAATACGGTTATAATTTTTCTATTTAACTGCATTAAATTCAAAACTAACTTTTATTGGCACAATCATTCAACTACATCTCACACCTAAGTATATTAATTTCTAAATAAAAAAATTATTGCATTTGTTCGAAATTATTGTTATTTCCTATTTCTTAACTATAATTTTCTTCTTCAATAGAGATATACTTTGAAACATCACAAAATAATATTGAAGAAATTTCATAATTATTTATTAATTTTATACAAAATTTATTTTAAGTACTTAAATAATGCTATAAAACATCAAAACAACTCATTTATATTTTAAATTAAAGCTACAACTAATATAAAAATCATTCAAATTAATTTAATTTAAATTATTTTTGTAAATTATAATAATATTAATTTTTTTTTAAAATATACATCTAATTTTTAAATTATTTTTTAAAATTATAATAATTATAAATATTTAAATAAATGCACAGGTGTATGTCTAGTTTTGATCAGTAGTACATTTTTCTGATATATATAATTTCTCAAGTATTTACTTGTGAATTTTTATTTTTTATTTTATTTATTTAAAGTACTCTTTTAATATAATCTATTTAGGTTAACATTTTTATAAAAAATATTTTTAAATTAACTAAATATATAATTTATTAATGATCAAATTGTGATTATGTTCTTTTTATTCTACTCTTATTCTTTTTTTATTCCTTAAATTCTATTAAAAAATAGATAAACAAAAACATGCACATTTTCCTATTTGGAGAAAACATATAAATTGTATAAGGAATACAATCAAATCATACATGATAAATTTAATAAATTCATTAAAGGAGAATCCCAGAAAACCACATTAGAGATATTATAAAAATGAATATTATTAAAACAACAACAATACATGCTATGCTACAAAAAATACAAAGGAAATGTTACACATCATAAACAAAAGCAACAACCATTTGAATGAGCAGACGAATTCTTCGAACTAATTGGTTTTGGTTTATAGCCATTATCACCACTACTACCAATTCCATTCTTTACCACCTTCTTAACTTTATCAATACTCATATTCTCCAAAACATTGGAACTCCCAACAAACTTAACATTCATCTCACACACATCTTTTCCTTCACCCGAAGAATTTTGTTTGATTTTCATCAGAGTATCAACATCACCACCACCACCACAGCTTTCACTGCCACTGCTGCCACTACCACCAACATCAACCTGTTATTGTATCTGACGCTCCTCTTCATCATGTTGTCTAACACCACCACCAAACCAATAACAATACGACCACCATCAACATCATCATCCCGAATATCGGAAGCACCGAAGACCTCCCTCCAACAATCAAATTTTCACTCACACCACCAACATGCTTCTTAAAATATGATTCTGATTATAAACCTTCAAAGACAATATATTTTTTAAAATGATTGAATAAACAAGTTGAGAGGATGATGGATAGAATAACAATGGTGTATTTATAGTGTTCAAAAATTGGAAGTTATCGGTTTGTGTTGGAGGTGGTAGGAGAGGAGGTTTTGAGAGGTTGGAAGTTAAAATTTAAAGTAACTTGTCAAGTGTCAATTAGTTGAAGGGTGAAATTAGCCAAGTGGCATCATAATTTGGATTAGAGGGTAATTAGGACTTTTAAACAACACATACTTTTCTTATATGATAAATACTTAAGATAACCGTCCGTATAACCATCATTTTAAAAAAGAGAATTTAAATTTAAATTATTATATTTTTATTTAATTTTAGTTTTATTTTGTATTATTTATAAAATAGTTAAAAATAACCGTCATATAACCACCCTTTTAAAAAAAAAGAAATTAAGATTTAAATTCAAAACTGAAAAGGATATATTTAAAAAAACAAAGGTTACACTAAATTTATATTTTGCATTTATAGATTAATAATATAAACTACATTTTTTAAAAATAAAAATAACTATCTTAAACACATTGTAATAAAATAAATAAATATCTCAAACACATTGTAATAAAATATTTTATTGTGTCATGACCCATAAATATTATTGAGTCTATTTAATCTAGAGTTGTCAAATAGACCAGCTCGATCCAGTCCACATCGATTTAATGGGTCAACGATTATAAATGGGTCGTGCAATCCGATGGGACAGATCCGTCTATATTTTAATATTATAATTTTAATTTTAAATTAAGAGACAATAAAATACAATGAATCATACATAAAAAATAATTATTCATCTAACTATTCGAAATAGATATAAAAATAAATTATAAAGTAGACAATTTTTTGGCTAAGTCCCATAAACACTTGGTGAATCCACCATTGTCCATAGTGTAACCAAATAATTGAGTGGTGAATATTTTTTGATGAGCTTGTTGCAACCATATTATTTTGATATTCACTAAAGAGATCATATAAATTATGAAAGAATAACTGAATATTTACTCCAATACTTATCAAACTTTTCCTTCATCCCCATAGTAAATACTGAAGATTGTACCATATACCCCTACATTTTGACATATATCTCTACAAAAATTTCAAAATACCAAATATAACCATGATATTATTTTATTATATTAATTTTTACCATTTATGTCAGACCGTTAGAGTTCCGAAAAATTTACCCAAAAAGCCATGTTCCGGAAGACTTTAGATATGACTTCCGATATAATTTTTTTCCAAAACGGAAGACTTAGGGAAAGTGTTCCGGTTTAGTAATTTTTGATCATCGAAAGACTTAGGAGAAGTGTTCCTGTGTTTTTTTCCAAACCGGAAGACTTAGAGAAAGTGTTCCGGTTTAGTAACTTTTGATCATTGGAAGACTTAGGAGAAGTGTTCCAGTTCAGAACAGAACCAATAAGACTTCCAGTTGTCAAGTTTCCATGTACCGAAACACTTTATGTAAGAGTTTCGGTTTGTATCAAATACACTACCGGAAGACTTAAAGTGTTCCGGTTTGTTTTTTTTTTTTAATTTTTTAATTTTCTTTATAATTTGTTAATATACGATTAAGGAAGAAAAAAATTGGTTTAACAACATAACAAATATTTATTACAAATTAAAATATTTGACATTAACAACTAAATATACAAGGAAAGAAAAATTATTTGACATTAACAACATAACAAGTATTTATTACAAATTAAAATTTATAGCATTTAAATGATGATTTATTGAATGTGTTGTTGAAGTAAATACTGAAATATGAATGTTATATATTAATTATTCAAATACAATAAAAATAAATATTATATATTAATTATTTAAAAGAAAATAATTTAAAAAATCAGTTTTATAAATATTAAACATTAAACAAAAGTATAAAATAAATAAAAATATTATGAGAAACAAAGTTATTTTATGTCATTTATACCATTGAATCATTATTATAAGATAAATAAATTTTATTACTCTTTATAATATATATATATATATATATATATATATATATATATATATATATATATATATATATATATATATATATATATATATATATATTATCATTCATTACTTAGAACTTAATTACATTTAATTTTTTTCTCCCTAACAAATAATTAAGAGTATATTATTTATAAAAGAGAAACTATTTTAATTTAAAATGATTGTTAATATACGTTTAAACTTTAAATTACTATTTAATTCAATGTACTTATACAATCAATTAATTTTTTTATCATATGTTATTGTTTTAAAATAGAATAATATGATTATTTTAATAATTTTGAATTATTTTTCTTCGTTCAAAAAATTTAATTGCTTGTAGAGGTACATTGAATTAAATAGTAATTTAAAGTTTAAACGTACATTAACAATCATTTTAAATTAAAATAGTTTCTCTTTTATAAATAATATACTCTTAATTATTTGTTATGGAGAAAAAAAATTAAATGTAATTAAGTTCTAAGTAATGAATGGTATAAATATATATATATATATATATATATATATATATATATATATATATATATATATATATATATATATATATATATATATATATATATATATATATATATATATATATATATATATATATATATATATATATATTATAAAGAGTAATAAAATTTATTATCTTATAATAATGATTCAATGGTATAAATGACATAAAATAACTTTGTTTCTCATAATATTTTTATTTATTTTATATTTTTATTCAATGTTTAATATTTATAAAACTGGTTTTTTTAATTATTTTCTCTTAAATAATTAATATATAATATTTATTTTTATTGTATTTGAATAATTAATATATAATATTCATATTTCAGTATTTAAATCAACAACACATATTCAATAAATCATTATTTAAATACTATAAATTTTAATATCTAATAAATATTTGGTATGTTGTTAATGTCAAATAATTTTTCTTTCCTTGTATATTTAGTTATTAATGTCAAAAGTTTTAATTTGTAAATATTTGTTAGGTTGTTAAATCAAATATTATTTTCTTACTTAATTGTATATTAAGGAATTATAAAGAAAAAAAAAAAAAAAGCAAACCGGAACACTTCAAGTAAGTCTTCGGTAGTGTTGACAACCGAGAATCTTATTGGTTCTGCTCCGAACCGGAACACTTCTCCTAAGTCTTCCGGTGATCAAAAGTTACTAAACCGGAACATTTTTCCTAAGTCTTCCGATTTGGGAAAAAAACATACCGGAACATTTCTCTTAAGTGTTCCGGTGATCAAAAATTACTAAACCGGAACACTTTCCCTAAGTCTTTCGTTTTGGGTAAATTTTTCGGAACTCTGACGGTCTGACATAAATGGTAAAAATTAATATAATAAAATAATAAAATAATATTAGGGTTATATTTGGTATTTTGAAAATTTTGTAGGGGTATATGTCAAAATGTAGGGGTATATGGTACAATCTTCAAACAAATTATTATTATTTTTAATGTTTTTAACGGGCCAGCCCAAAACCCGCTTGGCGGCCCGACCCATTAAAAGCATCGGTCTGATGACCGGCCCAAAAAGTTAGGATTATATTTCTTTTAATATTTTTTTATGATACGACCAATGCTAAAATTTAGGGTTTATGTGTTGCTCCTCCCACTCATACCTGACCCCCAAAACTTTCATAATACAAACATTACACCTGAAAAAATTTGGGTAGGAAGTGAAATTTTTCTCTACCGGGAATTTCAAATTTTCGATATTAAGTAAAATTTCGGGGAATGTGAAATTATTGGTAGTGTACAAATTTTTACTTTTTTTAAAAAAAAAAAATTTACACTACCGTGGATTTTAAATTCCCGAAAATTTTCTGTAAATTTCGGGATATTTGAAGTTCCCGGTAGTGTAAAAATTTTCAAAAAAAAAGTGAAAATTTTTACACTACCGAGAATCGGAAATTTTTTGTAAATTTCAGGGTATTTGGAATTTCCGGTAGTGTAAAAATTTAATAAAAAAACAAAAAAAAATGAAAAGTTTTTACACTACCGGTAATTTTAAATTCTCGGTATCGTGTGAAAATTTGTATGATTTTTACCGGTAATTTCGAAATTTCTAGTATTTTTTATCGATACTTTCAAAATTTTCGATATTTTTTATCTGTAACTTCGAAATTTTCAGTATTTTTCAAAAGTTCCGATACATTTCCTCAAAATTCATAATTTTCAAAAAAATAAATATAATATTTCGCTACAAATAGATTGAAGGTGTCAAGTATGAGTGTGGGATGACAGGTAGATTCTTCGTATTTTCTTCGCGAAAGATACGGGAAATTTTAAATTTAAATAAACCAAGAATGTGCTAGCTATTTTTCCAACTGGTCAATAACTTTAAGAAATTAATTATTTATTGGAGGATAGTTAAATTGCAAATGTCGAATCACTCTGTAACTAATCTCATTCTCTTTTATTTACATGTGGATTGATAACATAGTGCCATGCAATTCCACTCGAAGGGTGACGAGGTATTAAATAAAGAAATGATTTATATTTGACAAATTCTTAGGTATAAAATTATTTGGATATTTGTATCTTTAATATAAATTAATTTAAAATTTTAATTTATTTTTATAAAAAATAATATGAGTATTCGCCTTATATTTTTTATATGATTTTGACATAATCAATTAGGATAATCTATTAGGGAAAGTTATTTTGACACATTAAAGAGAAATTTTTACTCAAATATCTAATTTTTTCAAAATAATTTTCCAGATAAACCATTTTTCAAATTAATTTTCTATCTATCCCACTTTTTCATAAAAAATAAATAAATTCGTAGGTAAATCCAATTACCTGCAGATTTTTCTGCAGATTTGATATTACCTGCGAATTTACTTATGGATTTACCTATATCCGTAGGTAAATTCGTAAGTAAAATCCACAGGTAATCTCAAATCTGTAGAAAAATCCGTAGGTAAATAAAAATTTTAAAAAATATATAGGAAGCGTCAATTCAATTGGCGACTCCCTTTTAATTCATTTTTTTAAAGTAGGATAGATTAGGAATTAATATAAATGATAGAATAGTTAGGAATTAATGTTTAAAAAGTGGAATAGTTAGGGATTAAAGTTAAAAAAAATTGGGATAGTTTGACAAATACCATTGTAATTTCCAATATTTTTCTTTTCCTTTTAAATAATAATTTCAAGAGGAGAAAGATTTATCATATGAAGTATTTATGTATGGTTGGTGTGTATGCGCCAATACGGTGTGAAATTTTAAAAGTTCAAATATCAATTCTCGTTCGTTATTACACTATTTCTAAACATAATTCAGTTCCTTTTTACGAATTGATCATAATCTTATTTAATTGTACAAAAATATAAAATTTTAATATTAATTTTATTTATACATAAAGAATAATATAATAATTTCCACATACAAAATAGATACATTAGCTCCACTATCAAGTTTTTATTTATTTTTATAAAATTTGTAATAAAGTCATTATTTAGCACTGTAAAAAAGAAAAGATAAGTTAAAGACAACCATTATGGTGAGACTTTTGGCATGATAGTGGCGGTTCTCTCATGCTTCGATGGATATCTCTAAAAAGGTTGACACTCGAAACTCAAGTCAGTATAGGAATGATGTGGAACGTTATCAGTAATGAGTGAAAGTATATATGAGTGTAACTTATAGTCACGCTTATATGGAGGAGATGATTATAATTGTTTATGGTTTGTTTGACATGGTGTGTGGGAAACCATTTGATGCAGATTAATGGTCCTCATGGGATGATGGTCATACTCCTATACGACACCCTAGGAAGCAGGTGTACATGTACTTCAATGATTAAAGCGCCCTTATTGGATTAGGCTAGTTTTTATGGACCTTTTAGTCATACCATAACAGTTTCTCCCCAAACTCCTTACTACTAGTCTTAAAGCGAGGATTGTTGATGTAGACTATTATGGGAAGCTGTCAGTTGAGGAGTTTCACCATGGAGAAGGTATTTCATGGTGGCATTGAGTGAAAGTGGTTGGCATTAAGAGCATGCACACTAAATGTGTTTCGTCCAAGCAAAATATTATTATGGATATGGATCACGTGTACTTTCACGTGTGTAAGGGAGAAATGTGACACTTACAAGTCTAATAAAGTGAACTTAAGTGTCGTTAGTATTTAGAGAAACCATTTGAGTTGTTGGACATGAATTTTGACCCTCTGGTGGATATGACATTTGAACCTCGTGCTCACCATGCCTATAAAGAAGGAACATGGGTTTATACTTCAGTTTTTGGCATCATATTCACTTCAAGAGCATAATCAAAGAAAATTCACTTGCTTTCTTTATTGTTGGGGAATATTTATATTTGGATTGATTTTCTTGAATCATAGAGAATAACTTGTGTCTACGTCCAATTTGTTCAGATTACCTACTTTATATTAAGGTATTTATCTTTTCTTTCTTTGCATTTATGAGTTTTTTGTACTTGCATATGGAGAACCCAAAAAATTTGAATTTAGGTATCCCTTTTGTAGACCTTAGTGATGTATGTTGTTCCTTTTGGATTGACTACATTATGCAAACCAACAACATGAAGAAGTGTTCAAGTCTACCAAGCTAATTTAAGATGTTTTTTCTTGTGCAGAAGGGACACGTGATGAACGCATGTCAAACATTTTGGACGAATTTTCTATTGAAGATTCAGTTAGATTTTTTGGCTTTTATTTAGCAATAAGATTATATGATTTGTTGGAAAACTGTGAATTTGAATCAGAAGGGACATGTGGTTTAAATTTGAATTTGAAGCAAATGAAATCATATATTTCTGTTGGAGATATTTATGGAACTAGTCTTATCCAAAAGATTGTGCAAAGATTCTAAACTAAATTAAAGATCTCAAAACCTACATTGGAAAACAAGGAATATTCGTTGAAGATCACAAGAGTGCTAGGGTTTATAGTCCTTATTATTGCATTATGTACACCACATTATGTTTTAGTAACTTGGTATAGTTGTAGGTTTGTCTAGTTGAGTTGTATTGATCTTTGTATTGGTTAAACACAAATCATTAGGGTTTAGTGATTATGAGAAAATGTGAGGAGTTCTCATATTTAGGGGGAGTCTTAAATAGAAAGTAATTAGGTAGTGTTAGGAAGAGGCATTGAAAAACATAGGACTTGTTGTTGCTTGTAAGACTAATTGTACTAAACTACTAATAATGGTTTCCTTTCCTAGGTTGGAAGCTAACCCTCAAAACGTAGGTGTTATTGCATTGAATAGAGCTACCAATTACTGTATTCTATATCGCTTATATGCTTTACCATCTTGTATAATTGAATATGTGTTATTGTGGTGACAATGGTTTAACTCTTTGAACCAGTTGTATAAGACATCGCGTTTGACATCTGTCCCCTAAGAAATAGATTTTTAATTGGTATTAGATCATCCACCCTAGGATGTTGAGTGAGGTTTAGGGAGGATCCGATTTTCAAATGGACATAATTAAGATGGATGGTCAATCAACAAACAATGTGTTTTGGATGACACCAATTATGATTATTGGAAGGATATGATTATGGTATTTATCAAATCCATGGGCAAAAAAGTATGAAAATATTTTATAAATGGGTGGAAACATCCAATGGTTACTTTTAAAGATGGAACTACTAGATTAAAATCAGAAGCTTAATGGACTGATATTGAAGATGAGGAAGCTGTTAGAACAATAATTTGATTCTACTATCTTTAAATAAGTTTTGATGATAACAAATATTTTTAAATTATAAGAACAAAATATACAACCTAAAAATTATTTATTGTGTGATATGTAGGATTAGAAGTTCTCATATTGAAAGAAGTTCTAATGCAATATCTCATACTCTTAAGCGAAAGTCTACAACAAGAAGATCTGGTAAATGTTCCTAAAAGATCTTATTCAGGAACAACGCTAGGAACAGCTGCTTTGCAACAAACTTTGATACCTGAATTCATGCAAGTTCTGATTCACAGAATCAGTCACATTGATTGAAGATCAAAGAATTAACGGCTCCAGACAGAATTTGTATTTTTGGAAACTCTTAATGGCATTTATCATCATCCAAAAATAAGTAAAGTTTGTGTCCAACAGATCATTTCAAAATATCTATATAAGGAGTCCACTGAAGAATTTTGAATACACAATTCTCGCGCGCGTAAATAAAAGTCAAAATTCCATTTCACATATTTGTAATTCAATCTTATAAAATCTATCACAGTAGTGATAACCGCTTTTTGAAGCAATTTTAAGTTACACCTTTTTGTAATCAACTTGATATACCTTGAGTGACTAAGTATAGTCAGTAGACTCAAGAAGACTTTGACAGTAAGTCATCGTGATTGTAATCATTAATTGATTAGTGGATTAAGACCTCGTTGAGAGAGGCGAAATCACCTTGGTGGGTGGACTGGATGTAGTTTGAGCTCAAACGAACCAGAATAAATCAATTGTGTTGATCACATTATTTTAAAAACCTCAATTCAAACCCCCATTTCTTGTGTTTTTCCTCCTTCAATTGTGTCGCTCCCGGGATTTTCATCCTAGTACAAACGCGAAAGTGACGCAGAAAAGGTAGAGTCGCCAGCCATGCATTTTTATCCCGAAGGAATGGGAAAGGTAATGCTGCACAAACCTGAGGAAGAAGGAAAGGACAAGGTCCTGCGAACCAAAGATCTGGGTTTGGGAGTCGGTTAAGACCTGGGAAGGTATTAACACCCCAGATCGTCCATCGTACCCGACGGGATCCACGCTTGTTTGTTTGTTTCAAAGGGTGAGAAATGAGATGCTGCTGAATAAGAACTGCTAACTGGAATGAGAATGAGAAATGGAACTGGAAAAGTGAATGATAATAAAGGATGAGAAAAATGTAGGGAAAATAAAGAATGTGCTCGAACGGGCCCTACCCCGCTGCCTACGTACCTCATCGGGAAAATGAGGATCAGAGTCGACGTAGTTCGCCTAACTAAGGTGGGAACTATTTATTTGTGTTTTTTATAGGTGGAACTGTGTATGTCTATGCTCAGGTGTTGCAGGCTCTTCTGGTACGAGTGCGTTTACCGTCTTGAATGCGAGACAAGTCGTCGCGAGTTCGCGTTCAGAATGAATGAGATGAGAAAGAGAAGTTCCCGCAGGATAGTCACTTATTATTTGTCTTTTGTCTTTTATGAGAAATGTTTTGAATTTGTTTGTGAACATTCTCATACTAAGACCTATCCATCGCGGTAAGTACTTACACCTCGCCCCGAAACAGGACGCGTATAAGCACTCCGCAACAAAGTCTCGTGTTGTACAAGAATGTTCGGTTTTCGTTAAGTGTTTTATTTCTTTTCTTTATGAGATGAGAAAGAATGAATCAAGTTGCAAAAGGCAAAAACTAAGGGACTAATACTCAATCCTAATTTTGTTTATTTATTCACAAGTGGTCCTAATGGTTTGTGTGGTTTCCTAAACCTAATGAAGAAAGGAACTAGAAACTACTAGAATTTAACTTACTTCCTAAGGAAGTTAAGTTGATTCTAAAATAATGGGGAAGCCTATACAAGTGAAAAAAATCAAATAATAAGGCAAAGCATTAAAATGGAAATAAAGAAATGAAATCTAAAACAAAACATATTAAGGTATAAAACCAAAACAAACCTAAACTTTATCTAAGTCTATTTATTAGAAATTCTAAGCCTAAGTCCTAAAACTAAGGGAACTATCTAATATTATCACCCTAAAAATCAGTAATTAAACTATGTTAAGTCATTTTAAAATCTTAAGACTAAACCTAATTAAACTAGTTCTTAATGAATCCTAATATTCTAAACTAAGCTAGGTGGATTTTACATGTACAACTAGCCTAAAGATTAATACACTAAAAATATTAAAAGTACTGGAAAAAATATGAAATTAATTCTATAGGGTCCTAAAACTAACTATTACATTGTGCTAAAAAATATCCTAAAAATTCAGAAGTTAACTATGTCTAAAAATCACTTAAATCTACTTGAGGATTAACTATTATTTTCTATGGATTAAGCTACCAAAACAGTGGATAAAATGGCCTAAAAATCTACCAAAAAATATCCTAAGTTCTCTTATTAGTCACCTAAACATATCAAAAAGAATGGGTCAAAAATCCTACTAGAAGTTGAAAAAATAAAATGAACAAAAACAAGTGCAGTTAAAAGAATTCAATAAAATGCCAATTAAGAGAAAAATCGAAATTAAATAAAAAATAACCAAAATTCAGAAAATAAAATTTTAAAAAATTTCTAAATGGAATTATTAAGCTACTGAATTTTTTATGGAATTTTCTCATGGTTTTTCTATTTTTTAATGAATTGTTTATAAACTATATTAAAACTAAAATTAAATCTAAAAGAAATAAGGAGGGGGGGTGAAAAGAGTGATTTTTCCAGTTATTTTCTAAATGGGCTTTAAGAAACAGGGGTGTGAATAGCAATGAGCAAGGCCCATTATGCGCTGGAATGAGGGGAGTGTATAGGATGGGCTTTCGGTCAACTGTGTTGACTAAAATCTGGGCTCTTGATCCAGTCTTCTTTCCAATGGTATTCACATCCAATGGATCTTGAACGAAGGTGCACAAAAATTATAGTGGGTAACACACATAGGACGAGCCGCATGGAAAGCCTACCGGACGGTGACAAGTATCACCGCCGGTGTGGCCAGGGAGTCCAAAAGCTATCCTAATCTTATCTCCTAGAATCTCCAATGGGACTTTTCATGGGAATTAAGAATTTTTTTAATTGCAATTAACAAGGATTGATGCCATTAACTCTTTATAATGTGGATTATGTGAAGATTGATTTTATTTTAATGCCATTAATCCCCTTCATTAACCTGATGCCTCTTAATTAATTCGTTACAAAGACTTAACCAATTAACCATTAAACACAAAATAACCTAAGAAACTAAAAGGCTGAATGAACATCAAAACCCTAGTCTCTCTTCTCCTCCCTCTCCGCTGCCGCCACCTCTCATCTCTCTTCTCACTTTCGCCTTCACCACCATCTTCTTCTTCTCCGAATTCTCCACCACCGTCATCTAAACCTCAACCTTTCACCAATTCTGAAATGAAACAAGAACTTAATCCTCTCAAACCCCCTTCTAAACCTAACTTATACACTTGATAAAGAAACGAAATTAAATCAAAACCCTAACACACCAATCACATAAGCATGCTTAACAAACTCGGATTCGCACCTTGATGGAGCAATGGAATCGCGATGAAGATGCCGACCGAATGATTTGTGGCGGAGAAAAGCGAAGTGATGCTTTCGCTCAACTTCTTCGAAGGCCTTGCGCAAAGAAGATGAAGATTCAAAGACCGACGTGATGTTGACGACGAACTCTCAAATCGTTTACGAAGCCGCGATGCCTTTGGTAAGTTCTGTGTCAATAACTCTCTTTTCATACGATTTCGTCTTCTTCTTTTAATCAGATTATTGTTGATGATGTGTATTGATCCGAATACATATTAATGTTGATGCAGGTGATTGAATAATGGAAGTATGGATTGAATATTGGAGAAGTTGTGTCAAGAAGAGTTTTTGGACATTGTATGGAAGAAGAAAAGCTTTGTGAGAGAAAGTTCAGAAGAAGTATCGCAAAGAATTGTGATGGGGAGAAGAGAAGTTGAAGAAGAAGAGGGATAGATTCGAAAACATGAAGAAGAATGGTGGAGAGAAATGAAGTTGGGCCTAATCCCAGAAGAGGAATGAGGATGAGGTGAGAGATAAAGAAGATGGAAGAAGAATGGTTCTGGTGTAATCTGTGATTCCCCCCAAAATGATGAAGGTGAATGAAAGGGCTTTGAAGAAAAATCGTGAAGAAGAAAAAAGATGCAGCAGGGTCTCCCTCTTATATCTTCTCCATGGTGGGGTTAAATGGAATTTTTAGGTGAGATTTCAGTTATGAATTAGTTAGAAAACGGTTAGAGTTAGTAACTATATTTGGTTATTGATGGTTTTCTGAATTTTTTATTAAATCAATTTTCTGAAATTCTTCTGCTATATCGGTTTATCATAACTGATTTCCTTCCTTTTGCATTATCAATGATTTGTTGCTAGCTTCTCATAACTTTGTTCTTTTCTTCTTCACAAATATTTATGTGAGGTGATTCTTGCGGTTAATTTGCATTGGCTGTTTTTTTTGGAATTCACATTGTGGCTATGTATCAATGAATGTTGATTCTTGTTGTTTCGAGTGCGGATTCTCTCTTCTTCTTCCAGTCCTGTTTCTGAATTGTTCTTAATTCTTGCAGGATTTTTATTGAAGGCTTGATGAAGATGATGGATTGGCTTCAGGAATCGTATTGAAGAAGAGGATTCACTAAATTTCCTTTATTGAAGATCCTTTGAGGAGAACTTTTACATGGAGTTTCTGCAGCTTTGAAGATTGAAGGGTGCAGGCTGGTTGAAGGAGATTTCGGGAGTTTGTTAGAGAGTGATGATTGTGGGCATTTTTGGCGAGGATCAAATGATGAAAAAGATTTCCGGTTCATCCAACATACTGAATTTTGCAGCTTGATGCAGTAGAAGTTTTTTTTTGAATTCTGATGTAACTAATTGTAACCGTTTCCCCTTTTCTTTGTAACTTGTTATGTTATTGTTATAACTATAACTGAATTTCTGTAATGAGCTTTATCTTTTGTTACTGAATCTTTTTTTTATCTCCTCTGCGATTACGCCATAGATAGGAGCGACTACTTTCCTTAGGAAAGCCTCGCCTTCACCACCATATTAAAAGATATAGACTCATATACAGTAGCTTGCACTGCTGCACTCCTAATTGTATGGTAGGTAACCAGAGGCTACTTTTCCGGTCCAAATATTCGCACCATTTTTGTAGTTCTTGAACATATATTTTTTTTATCACTTCTGTCAGAGCCTACTCGTCCAACTTGGGCTGCTAATCAGGCTTTGGGAAATTGTCTTATGTGAACATTAGCAAGCAATAATATCAAATGCTCCCTCTAACTTGCAACATTGTGCTTCTAAAATCCCAACATCAACCCAAGCCAATCCAAAATGTTTTCATCTTTTTTTTCTTGTAGTCATTAGGCTAAGGAAGACCCCCTAGTGTTACGAAGAGCATATACAGCAGCTTGGATCTCGGGAAATCTCATTATGGCTTGATTTGCACTATCAGGATCAAGAGGAAGAAAATTGTAAGGGACTAAGATCTCCTTCTTTTCAGTGACTTTATCTTATGCCTCCAAAATCTCTCGATCAACTTCCATTGAACCTGAATAATCCCCTTTCAAATAAACCATAACCCTTTCTTTTTTCTTTCAATTTGAACCAAATACTTGGACCAAAAACTTTGATGCCATGATAAATATCCAAATCAATAGCTCGAGTTATGCTTCTCACATTACTTGAAAACGCTATACGCGAATGAATATCTCCATCAAATAAGCCAGAATAAAATTTTAACATTAATGACCTTGGCTGGTGGAATGCTCTCAAACTCAAATCACTAATAACCCTAACCCCCCTTGATAATGAGCCTAATACACCAATGAACAACCTTTACGAGCGAATTCCTTAGAGATCACCTAATATGGGAAATAAACCCTACTCGAGTAGCAAGTGCATAAGAAGCTGATGTTACTAATAGCCACATAACCACAACTGACAGACATGGATAGGATATGAAATCCTACTTCAAATGGCATGATATCATGCCTTAGGAACCAGTGCAATGCATGATTGAATGCTACGACCTAATGGGAAAATGCAGATGAAACGCGAAGCTATAAGCCAGATGAATGGAAATAAAACACAAGGGCAAATTTTGAGGTATTACAGTTGCCCCTATTCAATCATCTACAAGCCTGAAGGAATAATTGCAACAGCTTTTATACGTTCAAGGTATGGAGTGATTGAATACTCGAATAAAACCTAGAAATTTGCACACTGTGGGTAATAAAATATGCTGGGAAGAATGCCATCCTCGAATGACAACTCGCAAGAGATCCTCGGATCAAGCACTAAAACCAACTTCGAATGGAAACACCATGGTATACCGGCCTCAGGCGATAACCAGAAACAAAAAGACTGACCTCAGACAGACTTTGCAAAAGAGACAAACTGACCTCAATCAATAAGCTCCAAAGTGGTCTATCATCCTCAAATGATAGCCACAACAAACACAAACAAGACCAACCTCGGAAGGACTTGAAGAAAAGAATGCCATCCTCGAATGAAAATTCTCAAAAGATCCTCGGATCAAACACGAAACCATCCTCGAATGGAGACACACTGGTATACCTGCCTCAGGCGGCAACCAGAAAAACAAAGACTGACCTCAGACAGACTTTGCAAAAGAGACAAACTGACCTCAATCAATAAGCTCAAAAGTGGACTATCATCCTCGAATGATAACCACAACAAACACAAACAAAACCAACCTCGGAAGGACTTGAAGAAAAGAATGCCATCCTCGAATGACAATTCTCAAAAGATCCTCGGATCTAACACGAAACCATCCTCGAATGGAGGCGCACTGGTATACCGACCTCAGGCGGCAACCAGAAACACAAAGACTGACCTCAGACAGACTTTGCAAAAGAGACAAACTGACCTCAATCAATAAGCTCAAAAATGGACTATCATCCTCGAATGATAACCACAACAAACACAAACAAGACCAACCCCAGAAGGACTTGAAGAAAAGAATGTCATCCTTGAATGACAATTCTCAAAAGATCCTCGGATCTAACACGAAACCATCCTCAAATGGAGACGCACTAGTATACTGGCCTCAGGCGGCAACCAGAAACACAAAGACTGACCTCAGACAGACTTTGCAAAAGAGACAAACTGACCTCAATCAATAAGCTTAAAAATGGACTATCATCCACGAATGATAACCACAACAAACACAAATAAGACCAACCTCGGAAGGACTTAAAGAAAAGAATGCCATCCTCGAATGACAATTCTTAAAAGATCCTCGGATCTAACACGAAACCATCCTCGATTGGAGACGCACTGGTATATTGGCCTCAGGCGGCCATCAGAAACACAAAGACTGACCTCAGATAGACTTTGCAAAAGAGACAAACTGACCTCAATCAATAAGCTCAAAAATGGAATATCATCCTCGAATGATAAGCACAACAAACACAAACAAGACCAACCTCGGAAGGACTTGAAGAAAAGAATGCCATCCTCGAATGACAATTCTCAAAAGATCCTCGGATCGGACACGAAACCATCCTCAAATGGAGACGCACTGGTATACCGGCCTCAGGCGGTAACCAGAAACACAACAGTGGAAGTAGAATAAGATGGAACAGGATCATTATACATAAACGAGAGCCCAGGCAAACATGACTGTTGTACAAAACGAGAACCTACGACGCGACTGTTGTACCAAACAAGACGCAGAATAAATGACAAACATTGGCTTGAGAAGACAAGGATGTCTGAAAAATGATGTTGGTATCCTCTGTGCGGAGTACTTCAGGTTGAGAAGATATTATATGTCGTATGTAATATACCTCAAAAATGGCCCATGCTGGCATGCATATGCTTGGATTTATGGCGTAATGCTCAATGATGATGGAAATGCTACGCTTTGGAGGATGCAAATGCAATGATGATTATGCGTATGAGAATGCAAAAGGATCTCCTGACAAGGAGACTGCAAGTATCCCCTATGGCTTGACTGGGGAGGCACTGATGATCACTGCATTGATCTAATCCATCCTGATGAGAAGGAGACAAACTCTATGGGGAAGGTTGTCAATGATACGCCGGCTCTGAACAGCCGCCATTGCCAAAAATAAATTGGACTTTTAAGATTGGAGAGCCAAGACCCTGCTGGAGATGGATCCTTCTTGAACTCTGATGGGGAAGTGAATACTTTCTAACTTGGCTGGGACCCAGAGGCATGACATTGTTGAGGGAGCAAACTACTGGGGAGGAAAAACGCTCCTTATACTGTTGGGAATTGCCCCTGTGTTTGTATGAAAGCTTCTACCTGGGGAGGACACCCACATTCTGCTACCTTGCTGGGAGAAATTTCAACTTACACTTTACTGGGGATGATTGGAGACACCCTGGGAGACACCTGCCCTTGTTCAACCATAAAGAAACGCCCCTCCTGGGAATCTACTCTTAGCTCTGTTAGCAACACCTGTACCTATACCTGCATAAACACAATCGATAGTGCCTGCAACATGGAGAGTTAGTTTGGGACCTGCCTGCATAATCCACCGGGATACCTTTTTTTGCCTGAGTTGTCCGATGTGGCTTTTCAACTCAGTGGGTGTACATTTTTTTTCAAGATTTCCCTAACTTTTGCCTGAGCCTTTTATTCTGTTTTTGGCTCGCCAGGATGCCCATTTTTGCCTGGATCTTTATTCTGTTTTTATCCAGCGGGTCCTTTTTACACGAAGTATTTTCTTACTGCGTCTGCATTGACAGGGGATTGGAAGTCTTCTCCGTCCTTGGTCGTCAGCATCAAGGCTCCACCTGAGAAAACCTTTTTAACCACGAATGGTCCTTCATAGTTGGGTGTCCACTTTCCCCTGTAATCGTTAAGAGGAGGAAGAATCCTTTTCAGCACCAAGTCACCTGGCATATACCTCTGTGGTCGCACCTTCTTGTCAAAACCCTGCTTCATCCGCCACTGGTACAATTGTATGGCATACAACTACTAGACGTTTTTCTTCAATGAGGCTCAATTGATTATATCTGGATCGGAGCCACTCAGCTTCATCTAGCTTAATGTCCATCATTAACCTCAATGAGGGGATTTCCACTTCAATTGGTAGGACTGCCTCCATACCATACACCAATGAGAATGGGGTTGCCCCTGTTGAAGTACGCACTGACGTTCTGTACCCATGTAAAGCGAATGGTAGCATTTCATGCCAGTCTTTGTATGTTACAACCATCTTCTGCACGATCTTCTTGATGTTCTTATTGGCCGCCTCGACGACGCCATTCATCTTCGGGCGATATGAAGAAGAGTTGTGATATTCTATTTTGAAATCCTGACACAAGTCAGCCATCATCTTGTTGTTGAGATTAGAACCATTATCAGTAATGATTCTTTCAGGAATTCCATACCGCCAAATGATGTCTCTTTTGATAAACCGGGCTACCACTTGTTTAGTGACATTGGTGTAAGATGCCGCTTCAACCCACTTCGTGAAATAATCTATAGCAACCAGGATGAAGTGATGACCATTAGAAGTTGTCGGCTCGATCTTGCCAATCATATCAATGCCCCACATAACGAACGACCATTGCGAATACATGACACTCAATGGATTCGGAGGCACATGGACCTTATCGGCATAAATCTGACACTTGTGGCATTTACGGGAGTATTTACAGCAATCGAATTCCATGGTGATTGTAACACCCCAAAATTTGCCCTCTTATTTATTATCATCTAATTGACTTTTTCAAAATCATTCACATGCATCTTCCGTTAGGTCATCTATAACATGTCATGTATCTATCATCATAGGCTTGTTATTTGGGTCAAAAGCTTGAAGAATCAGAGTTTTGCAGTGCCCTGTGATTTATCTCTTCAGGCGCGGTTCATTGGAAAATACGAAGATCAGTGATACTCATCATCAACATTCAATTAGGGTTTTATTCCTTAATCATCTGGCCATCAAGGGTTTCCTTATAAAGAGTGGCACTGGGACGTCTTGTCACCCAAGGGACTCCATCATTGTTTAAAGAGAAAGTTTCAAAAGAAATATTATCTTATACATTTTCAATAAAGTTTAGCATTTCTCAATTGAGGATCGTTCGGTACCAAGGAGTTCTTCTGAGGCTCCATCCTTATCATGTCCAAGGATTCTAAGTTATGATGAGGGTGAGCAAGGTCACTGGAAATTTGCTGGTAATCATGAAAGTTTGATACGGATTAAAGAATCGCATGGAAGATGTGGCTCTTAAAAAAGGTTAACTTGGGCTTATAGACTTCAGTGCAATTAGAAGTGTTCATGTGGTTTGTTTGAGTTCAAGATGATTATAGACTTGTCTCTCTGATTGAACCATCTTCTGTAGAAGAAGCTCTATCAGAAAATGATTGGATTCTGGCTATGCAAGAAGAACTTAATCAATTCACCAGGAATGATGTGTGGGATCTAGTTCCTAGGCCCAGAGGATTCAACATCATTGGCACCAAATGGGTATTCAGAAACAAGCTAAATGAGCAAGGAGAAGTTGTCAGAAATAAAGCAAGACTGGTTGCACAAGGTTATAGTCAACAAGAAGGAATTGACTATACAGAAACCTATGCACCAGTCGCCAGGTTAGAATCAATCAGACTTCTAATATCATTTGCTGTAAATCATAATATTATTCTATATCAAATGGATGTCAAAAGTGCATTTTTAAATGGTTATATTGATGAAGAAGTGTATGTACACCAACCCCCTAGTTTTGAAAATACAAAATTTCCAGAACATGTTTACAAACTCAAAAAATCATTATATGGTTTAAAACAAGCTCCCAGAGCTTGGTATGAAAGACTAAGTAATTTTCTTCTAGAAAATAAGTTCATCAGAGGGAAAGTGGATACAACTCTTTTCAGTAAAAACATTAAAAATGATCTTCTGATATGTCAAATTTATGTAGATGATATAATTTTTGGTTCTACTAAAAGTGCCTTGGGAAAGGAATTTGCTAAATCTATGCAGGCAGAATTTGAAATGAGCATGATGGGAGAACTAAAGTTCTTTCTGGGAATTCAAATAAATCAAACATCAGAAGGAACATATATCCATCAAAGCAAATATGTAAAAGAACTTCTGAAGAAATTTGATTTATCAGAAAGCACAATATCCAAAACTCCTATGCATCCTACTTGTATCTTGGAGAAAGAAGAGGTAAGTAAGAAAGTAGATCAGAAGCTCTACAGAGGTATGATTGGATCTCTCCTCTATCTAACTGCTTCTAGACCAGATATTCTATACAGTGTATGTTTATGTGCTAGATTCCAATCAGATCCTAGAGAAACTCACTTAACAGCAGTTAAGAGAATCTTTAGATATCTGAAAGGTACTACTAATCTTGGTCTGTATTACAGAAGATCAGAAGAGTATAAACTTGTAGGATATTGTGACGCTGGTTTTGCTGGAGACAGAACAGAAAGAAAAAGTACTTCTGGAAGTTGTCAATTTCTAGGAGACAATCTAATCTCTTGGTCTAGCAAAAGACATCCAACCATAGCATTATCAACTGCAGAAGCTGAATACATTGCAGCAGCTGGATGCAGTACTCAGATGCTCTGGATGAAAAATCAGCTTGAGGATTTCAATATCTATGAGAGTAACATTCTAATCCTCTGTGACAATACTTCTGCTATTTGTCTCTCTAAAAATCCAATTTTACATTCTAGAGCTAAACACATAGAAGTTAAACATCACTTCATTAGGGACTATACTCAGAAGGGAATTTTAATGTTAAAATTTATAGACACAAATCACCAATGGGCTGATATTTTTACAAAACCCCTTTCAGAAGATAGATTTAATTTCATACTAACTAACCTTAGCATGAAATTATGTCCAGAATGAAAATGCTTTACTTATATGTTTTTATCACCTAGAAGTTCTGTTATTTATCTTCTATACGATTATCTCAGAAGATGCTATGCTCTAATTGTTTCATTCTTAGAACTTCTGTTCAAAGGATTAACTTGCAGATCTTCAAATCAACAATTGTCAACAAAGCTCTAAGGATTTCCATCAGAATCAAAACACGTGTCCAAATTCTAAATAGTGACAGAACATGCATTGGCAACTGTTCCCTCAGAAGGATAACTGTTGAGATTCTGGAATCTGATACGGCTAGGTTTGACACCAAAAAGGCAAGAAAATCTCTTGGGTAACTGTTCCAGAATCGTTTACGCATTACCCCATGTCAGCGCATTTAATGCTTTTAATCATTATGTTTTTAAACTTAAATTTTCCCACTAATTTCTCAACTAATTAAATGCTTTATTTTTCTATTTATATCAAGTGTTTCTCTCACTTTCAAATTTTACCCGTATCTTAGTCTTACTGAATTTTCTCACTCTCCTTCTTGCTTCTTCTCAAATTTTTATAAACCCTAAACCCTCAAATTTCATCTTAGTAACTAATGGCTTCATCATCTCAACGCAAAGATTTTTCTGATGCTTTCTATGTTGAGCCCGAAAAGACTCTCTCAACTCCAACTGAAAAATTGGAAGTACTGTGTGAGTTATTTGTGGATTTCGAAAGCTTAAAGGAAAACGGTTTTGATCTCCTCCCGCATGTTGAAGCTCAGGGCTGGGAAAAGTATTTTGACAGATTAATGGGACCAGTCTTTCCTAAACTGGTCAAAGAATTCTGGGTTTATGCATCATCAAATGACGCACAGGTTACCTCTCATGTGCTTGGGAAAAAGGTGGTTATCTCTGAAGACCATCTTGCTAAACTTCTTGAAGCTGATGGAAACGGTATCAAATGCAGTGACATGGACAAAGCATCTGATACTGCTGTGATAGCAAAGGAAATTTTTACCTCTGGAAAACCCTCCAACAAAATCAAAGACTTGAAGACTCCCCTCCGTATTTGGGCAAAAATTATTCTTGGGACAATCTGTCACAGGAAACCTACCAATTCTCCAGACTACATCAACCTGGACCAACAATTTCTTCTCTACTTCATTTCCAAAAAGAAGAAAATCAACCTTGCACACACTCTATTTCAGAATCTTAGAGTCAGTGTGAAGGAAACCAGAGATGGTGAGAAGACCAAAAGGGATTGGATTCCCTTTGGACGTATTATTTCTGATATACTCTGCCAGAACAAGCTAGTAGACTTCCTAGCAGAGTTAAAACAAACTGAACTCTTAGAAACAGATGTTGGCAAACCTCTGAATGCTAAGAACCTGAAAAAGATGAAGTTCATTACATCTATTCAGCAAGAACCTGTTCTTCATTCTAGAGAAGTAATCAGCACCAGAAGGATTCCATTGGAGGACTTCCCTCTCTTTTCATCTGATACACCTGCAGATGTTGTAATCAACTACCTGGATATCTGCAAGCGTCAAGGTATGGAAACTCAGTTCAAGCCAATAGAACTCAAACAAAAAGCTCCAGACGTTGCCTCCTTAAGACTAAAGAAGAGAAAGACTGCTGAAGAACCTTCTCAGAAGATGCCAAAATCATCTAGAACATCAGGTAAATCTTCTGCTTCTAACTCTGATTACATTTCTGTAGTAGAAGCAGTAAATGTAGAAGTGTCTGAACTACCTTCTAGCACCTTATCTTCTAGCCAACCATCTTCTGATATTCCATCTGAACAAATTCCTGCCTCTGAACCACCTCAAAATATTAATCCCATTCAAACTGAAATCCCTGCAACTTCTGCAGTAGCATCCATCCTCTCATCTTTATATCCACCAGAAACTGAAACCCATCAACCTCAAAATATTTCTGATTTTGACATACCCATTGATAATACTCCACTATCTGATATTGATCGCTCCCCAACAACTGAAACACAAACTGCTTTGCAAGATGCTCTAGATCTTGATCTTGAACATTTTCAAGACTCAGATTCTGTTCCACTTCCATCTCCTGAACATCCACCCAGAATATCTCCCACTAGAGAAAACTCACTTTCCTCTTATATATCTACACCACCAAACTCACCTACTGTCATTCACATTCCTGATACTCCAGAAGAAACAGAAAATGAAAATCCTCTCAGAACATCTATTGACTTTGAAGCCCTACAAAAACTGTCCTCCATGTCAAACAAAAGAGCAATACCATACCAAAACCAAAACCAACTAGAACAGACATTTCTGCTTTACTTCTAGCTTTTGAAACAGGACTGAAATTAAAGTTAGAGGATCTGAAGTCTGCATGCTCAGAGCTTACAGATCCAGCTGAGTCTGATTTTCTGTGGGCTACTCTCAGAAAATGGTTTAATGCTGAGTCCAAAAGACTTAAGGACATCTGCTATGATGTTGCTCATCAGAACTTCTGTGAGTACCTTCAAGCAGTAGTCTCAAATGTTGAACAGGCTAAACCTCTTCTGCTGGATAACAAGCCCTGGACAGAGTCAGAACCTCTGGATGAACTCTCAGCACTTCAAATGGTCTTGGTATCTTCTGTAGAAGAAAATGCTGATGGACCTGATACTCAAGCTGCTCCAGAAACTGAAGAACCTCTGGCTACAAATTTTGTTCTGCAAACTCTACAAGAATTGAAGAAAGAAAATCAGCTGGTGAAAGAACTTCTGGATAAGCAAGAAGAAACTACTGCTGAAATGAAGACATTACTCAGCAAGCAAGTGGAATCTTCATCAGACATCAAATCTTTGTTGGAGACCTTAGTCACTAAGATGAACCCCTAATTTTTTTATCTTCTGCATTAGCTGTTATGTTATTTTATCTTCTGCTTCTGCATAACTCTTTGAACTGCTACTGTTTTTTTGTGTCTGCTTCTAATTGTTTTTAATCTATTGGTTATGTCTTATATTTTTCTTGCTCTGATTCTTTTTGATTATGACAAAAAGGGGGAGAAACGTAAATGATTCTGTTCCATAGCAGTTTACCATAATCTGCCTCTTACATTTAATGCTAAATAAATCTATTTGAGTTGTTATCATGAAAAGAAACAGGTCAAGTAATCAACTCAGGGGGAGCTAAGAATCATGGAACATCTGAAAGAAGTTTTTTCTTCTAATCAAAGGGAGTTCACTTAAATTCATTAAACTTTATTCTCCTTATTTAAAGTGTTTTGTCATCATCAAAAAGGGGGAGATTGTTAGAACAATTATGGTTCTGAACCTCTAAGTGTTTTGATGATAACAAAGCTTTTCATATTAGAAGTTCTAATGAATATAATTACTCTTGTGTAGAAGACAATCTCATTTAAGTAAACCGTACGAGCTCAGAAGATCCATTATAGAAGATACTCTCAAAGGAGAATCCAGCATTAAATTACATATTCATTGGCTGCGCATCTCTTATTTATTATCTCTGATCTAGATGCTGGTATCCTTATTAAAGACTTTAATTAAAGAATATTTTCTTTAATATACAAAGACAAGTATCTCTACTTATGGAAGGAAATTAAGGTATTAAAGTATATCCTAATTTGATTCAAGATGTCTCCAACGGCTACTTTCTCAAGAACTATATAAAGGACTCCATTTGAAGAAATCAGAAAAAAACGCAATACAACGCATCTTATATCATTTACGCAAATCAATTAAATCACATTGTGCTTATTAGTGTAACTTTCACTTAGTGATACGTGCTTATCAAGAAGCATTCTAAGTTACTTGCTTATTATATTTTTGTTATAGTTATTCTATTACTTGAGTGACTAAGTTTAGTCAGAAGACTCAAGAGGACATTGACTTTAGGTCTTTGTGTGTATTCTTATTGAATAGTGGATTAAGACCTCAGTAGAGGCAAAATCACCTTGGCGGGTGGACTGGACGTAGTTTGAGTTCAAACGAACCAGGATAAATTAAACGTGTCATTAGAAGTTTATTTTATTATTCCAGAAAACCCAATTCCAACCCCCCTTCCTTGTGTTTTGCGCACCTTCACTTATCATGTCCAAGGATTCTAAGTTATGATGAGGGTGAGCAAGGTCACTGGAAATTTGCTGGTAATCATGAAAGTTTGATACGGATTAAAGAATCGCATGGAAGATGTGGCTCTTAAAAAAGGTTAACTTGGGCTTATAGACTTCAGTGCAATTAGAAGTGTTCATGTGGTTTGTTTGAGTTCAAGTTATCGAGGCAAATAATACATCATTTTTTCTCCATCCATATCCATTTATAAACCTTTTTCTTATCCATTTTCAAATACAATCCCTAAACCAATATGCAATTCATATTCAATTCAAATTCTAAAGTCTGATCTATATTCTTGTCCATTTTTAGCCAAATCCATGAACCATTTCTTTTAGAAATTTGGTTCATATCCATTTTTCTCTAGATTCATATCCGAATCCAAAACCAAAAACCCATTTTCGATAACACAATTCATATTTCATTAACTTAAGAAATTATTCTCTATTTTGATGCTCAAAGCAAATCCCCAAAACCATTCCTAAGCAATGTTTTTCACCACATTCTAAATCACTTGCTGCCATAAATAATTTCAGAGTCCAAGGAAGTGTATATCAAGAGCAATTGAGCAAAAGGGATTACATCAGGAAATGTTTACAACATACAAAAAAGAAAAAGAAATATTATACACCAGAGGAAAAAGGCCTCACAGCAAGTTTATGTACCAGAATATATATAACAAAAATATAAAACTGCATGAAGCTGACAAAAAGGTCACAAGAAGGATTCAGTGAGAATTATTTTACACCAGGAAAAATGCAGAGAAGCCAATACAAAAAAAATCAGTTCTCATAAATTCCCTAACTGTTCTAACAGAATTCAGAACCAGCATTAATCTTCATCCATCACCTACTTAAAACTCCTTCATTCTCCTCATTCTGGCTGGAACGATTCCTCCACCATTTTACTGGATTCTCCATTCACCCTTCATCTCTTTCACTCTTTATTCCTGTTCATTCTCTTCCCTGTTCTTCATCAACTTCTTCACCCTTTCTCCATTTTTTCCCAATCTTTAATCACTCCAATCCTTCAACTTTTCATCCATCTTCACCCAAATCATCTTCCAAAAACCTCTCTATACTCCATCATTCAATACTAAAACCTGCTTGAATATCTTCACCACAGAGTAATCATCTTTATTCTTCAATCACCTTTATCATCAATTGATACTCTCTGCAATTTTCATTAATCACCCTTCAATCAATCTTCATCACTCTCAGGACTCCATCATAAATCTTCTACAATTCAGAACCACTTTTCATCTGCAATCTTCAATCAATATCGACAAGAACGCATCAATCTCCAATCCCTCGTCTTCATCGATCTCTCTCAGCTTCGTCACCATCAAACCTACTCTGCATCTTGAACCTAGAAGTGATCATCATACACCCTTCACAAATTCAAGAACACAAAAAGCCACTGCCACCATCAAGAACACATATGCAGTGATTACAAAGCTCAGCAATATTCGGTCACGCATTCAAGACCAATAGCAACAACAAAATCAGCATCGCAAGTAAGATCGTGAAGAAGGAAAAGTTACAGAGTTGGATCGGGACGAGCGAGTTTGCTAATCATACCTGGCTGAATTTTGTTTCAAGGTGAACACATCCGTATGCAACCTTCATCGATTATTTGTATGCGTCTGATCACACAGTGGAGACGAACAAGAAGCGAAGCTGAGTTGAGGAGGTCGAGGTTGCGAGAAACGGATGAGCACGGAGGTGAGGGTGATGGCGTTGAGTCATAGTTAGAGATGTCGTGAGCGGTTGAAGCCACGGAGGCGAAATATTTGTCGTTTTCTTCGATGGCGCTATTAGAGGAGGACGAAGATGAAGCAGGCGAATACCGGGAACGTAGGTTAGTGGCCGATCGGCGCCGTCGTGATGAAAGCATGAGAGGTTTGACTGATGGATTTTGAATCGAAGAAGAAAGACGAGAAGTGTGCGGAATCGTGATTCTTGCTCCGACGGGTGTTATTCAGAGAAAGGAACACGGTGGCGGCGGCTAGGGTTTACAAAAGGGAAAGAAGAAGAACATATTTTGTGAGGTCCGATTTGTTCTTAATTTATGAAGTTCCAATTTCTGATTTTTATTATTATTATTGAAATAATTAAGGTGAATTCATAAAGACTAACTAATGCCACCATAAATGGATTTTAAATATAATTAATCTCTGATCAGTTAGGCCATCTTTTGCGTTTTGGGGAGATAAAGGGATAAGAGATTTTGGTGGTCCACTCCGGCGGTGACACTTGTCACCGTCCGGTAGGACCACCAGATTGTTATTCCACGTGCGTTAGTTCACTAGTTACCATGTATCCTCAATGATAAGCCTTTATATCCATCATCATCCATAGTCTTATCCATCTGACGGCCAGGGTTTAGTCAACAAAGTGGATTCAAGATGCATGATATGTACCCCATAATCCTGTGTTCTTTGGGCCCTGCGAAAACGCTATTCCCACCCTCCAATACGAGCCCAGTTGTCTTTTAAACTAAAAAAACATTGCTTTCTCACCCCCTTCTCTATTTCTTTTATTCTTTTAAATTTCTATTTTGTATAGCTTTCATTTTAATTCACAAAAAAATATTAATACACTTAATAAAATTCCCCAAAAATTATGATAGAATATTAATTCAATTTAGAAGTTTTCCCAATTTTTACTTTCTGAATTTTGTCGAATTTTCAATTTAATTTCGATTTTTCATTTAATTTCTTTTCTATTAATTTTCTTCATGGACACATAAAATTGTACATTTTATTTTTTCCACTTCCTGTAACATTTTTGACCCGTTCTTTTTGCTATGATCAGAGGACAAATAATAGTACCTAGAATATGTTTGGCATATTTTTTAGGCCATTTTATCCACTATTTTGGTAGTGTGATTTGTGTAAAATTATGATTGGACCTTAGATAAGTTTAAGTGACCATTTGACATAGTTAGACTTTGAATTTTTAGGAGATTTTTTTAACACAATGTTATAATCAGGTTAGAGACCCTAGGGAATTAATTTCATATTTTTTCCACGACTTTTGATATTTTCTCATCTTAATTCATTTCCATCATATTATGCATATTCATGTTCATTTCACTTACTAACAATTTTCCTTTCGTGCAAGGTATTTTCCGAGGATTTGCTTATGGACTTGGATTATGTTTGTTATGCCTCGATTATATTTTGTGTACTTTGTGATGTAATATCTTAGAACTTGTATGCTTGTATAGTTTCTATAACTAGGATAGAAAAGGTAAAACGAATCGCTAGAAAACAAAGTCTAAAAAGCAAGATAAGATACTCGATCCAACGTCGAGTAAACTTTCAAATAAATAAATAAAGTTGCATGTGACTTTAGGATTCCTCGACTACCATCGTTTCACTTCATTACAACCAAAAGCAAGCCTTGTATGTTGCACACCATAAGTCGTGCGTCTTAGCACCACGCAATCGACCCACCCGATCCATTGTTTCATCCCATTTACATTTCATACACGTTTTTACCCACCATGACTTAGGAGGACCATATTGTTCATTATTTCTTTCTATACTCGCATTTCTAGTTTCATATCTCTTAGGTAGATTCAATCTTTCAAACCTCACTAACCATAGGTCATCCTTAAATTCAACTAACTTAGGGTAAGTCTAGTCTCCCTTAGAGTTCTTTCCTTTTCCAATTTGAGTCTCACTTCTCATCTTAAAAGAAAATTAAAACACTTAATAAAGGAAAATGTGTACAATGCGTCACGAGCCTTAAGCTATACGGGAAATGATTAGTGGAGGTCTCCTTCACTATTCTAGGATGCTTTACAAACGTTCCATTGGGGGCGATCTTGGAAAATATTTGCTCCTATGTCATAGTCTTTAGTGTTGTACATTCAATAAACACAAACTCAAAACACTTCTTCTAAAAGACAACAAACCAAGAAATCACGTCTTCTCATCTCATCTCATACTCTTTGCGGACGAATATGACTTGTCTCGACAGTTCAAACAGCGATACGGTAAACACCCTCGAGTCAGAGCCGGTAACACCTGAGCTAGAGCTATGGCAACGTCATCCTAAAAAACATAAACAATTTCCCGCCTTAGTTAGACGAACTACGGTGTCTCTGATCCTCATTTATCCCGATGAGGTACGTAGGCAGTGGGGTAGGGCCCATTCGAGCACAATCATTCTTTTTCCCTACATTTTCCCCCTTTGTTCCCATTTTTCAATTCCATTTCTTTTCCCATTTTCATTCCATTCCAGATAGCCATTCTTTTATTCCAACAACATATTATTTCTCACCCTTTTAAACAGACTTATAAGCATGGATCCCGTCGGGTACGGAGGACATATTGGGGTGCTAATACCTTCCTAATTCGTAACCGACTTTCGGACCCAGATCTTTGGTTCGCAAGGCCTCGTCCTTTTCCTTCTTCCTTAGGTTTGTGCAACATTACCTTTCCCATTCCTTCGGGATAAAAATGTCTGGCTGGCGACTCTAACTTTCCGCACCACTTTCGCGTTTGTACTAGGATGAAAATCCCGGGAGCGACAGTTGGCGACTCTGCTGGGGACCGAACCCAGAATCTCTGGTTTCCCCTTTGAGAGTCAATCCTAGCGCTTGTCTGTTTCTATTTTCGTTGGGTGTTTATTCATTCGCTGTTGTGCTTTAGTTTAGCTTTACTATTTTATTTATAGTTTATCGCTTTCCTTTATGACTTTATTTACAGCTTTTTGCACTTTACTTTATTGTTGCATATACTGGCATATACTGTACTGGCTGTTCTGGTTTTTCTTGGCAGGATGGGATTATTGTGAGATAAGCCAAATACCCGGCTTGAGTATACACATAGGATTTAGAGTGGGCAGTCGTGTGGCTTGCGTGGTTTTGAGCACGTGTAGTTTTCACGAGTCCCACACCCAGATCAGGCTCTCGTAAGATATGTTCTATACTGCCTAGGCAGACCATAGAATGTTCCCACCTGAGCTGCTAACACTGGGAACCGATCATCGAGGACCTTAGTGGAAACAATCCTCTGCAGTGGTGACAGTGGCAGACCACATTTTGTGGCAAACCCATTCGCACCCGAGGGCCCACTAGGAAATCGCATAGGATGACCTTGTTCTCTCATAGGAACTCCGTTAAAGCAACTGGTCGTATGACGGTAGTATTGTACCCTTCGGGATGAATGTACTATTGTTTCTCGACTTCACTGCTTGAAGCTGGGAACTTATAAGGGATGCTTGTTTTTTCCGGACTCAGCTGAGGCCTCCCTGAGTAGTACATAATGTCAAACTGATTCCCTGATTTGGTCATGAGCCATTTTTCGGAAATGGTGAACGTATTATTGCTACTAGGCTTTGAGAGTCCATGATGTTGACCCGTAGTAGCACACCCGTGAGATTGGGAGGGGTTTACAGGTTTGCAGGAACCCTAAACTTCCAACATACCCGCTTTTGCCAGTGTTACTCCGTGATATGATCCGGTCCTATATGATATTTGGTTGAGAATTCTGGAACTTCTGCACAGAGATAATGATATTATGACTCTTCACCAACACTTGGTTATCTGATTCACACCAGCGTCGGATCGCTGACCACATGCCAGTTGCATACATGACATCATGGCACTTTAGCATACATGTTCAGTTACTTCTAAGGATCACATATCTGAATTAAATTGTCGGATTTTTTCTGCATTAAAACTTGGATCAAAACAGATAAATTCCTTGGAAATAACCGAACATGACATTTGCATACATCCTTGCATTTTTTACAGGTGTTCAGGGACAAAATTCTTATCCTGACTTGGTTTCTCTCCAGAATGGCCAATTTGAATCATGATTGTCAAGGTATAGGCATGGAACAACTCCGAGCGGAGGTGATTGAGATTAAGTCCCAAATGGGGCATGTTATAGTGGACATTCGAGCGTTGTCCCAAGATCAGAAATTGCTGAGAGAAGAATTCAACTTGATGAAGACTCAGATAAATCTGCTTACAGGAATCATGAATGCTATGTCAAAAAAAGGAAAATAGTCGTGTGTATGCTTTTCAAACAGAAGGTCATGTTTCTCCCATCTCTTTGGGATGTCCACTAAATCAAGGTTCTTTAGGTGGATTTCCTCTACAGTTTGAATCTCTTCACCAGCAATCACCACTTGGCAGCCAGGAAGAGCATCAGATAGGAACCAACTCCACATGTGAATTAAATGATCCTACACCAATTGTTACCAAAGAAGTGAACATTTTCTTTCCTTATCAGGGATCCTCCTCAGCTGCTACGCCTGGGTTTCCAGGAGAAATACTTCCACAAATTTCGTTTGTAGCTCCTCCATTAGTGGCAACCCATCATCAACAGGAGCAAGAAAGGGTTATTGATCCGATACCCATGTCCTATGCTGAATTATGCCCGCAACTGCTCAAAATGGGGTTGATTGAGTGTCACAAGCTAACTCCTCCTTCCAGTAAACTTCACCAAAGTTGGAATCCTTATGCCTACTGTGTTTTTCATTCTGGAGCTCCCAGACATGATGTTAATGATTGCAAGGCGTTTAAACATCAAGTGCAAGACTTAATTGATGAAGGCATAATCACTTTTGGACTGACCAGGCTGGAAGTGCCGCAAGATAAAGCATGCAGGAATACAAAAGAGGTGGTCAATTTTCCTTCTTCTAGAATTATTTCTCAAGCCAAGTCTTCAAAGGGGCTACATCAACAACCTTCATTCGTTCCCCGACCGAGTATGAGTAAGAGAGTACAAGGACATGTCAGGCACCCAACGCAATGTCAACAACGAAATGTTCAATCACAATCTCAGGGTCAGCAACGACAAGCACCGAGACCATTTCAAGAAAGAATAAGAGCGAGGAACTGCAGACTTGATCCTATCCCATGTCCATATGCTGTATTGCTTCCAGAGCTGCTGAAGTCGAACCTGGTTGAGCTTCGTACCATGAGGGATCCTTCTGCTGATAATCTACCACCAAATTTTGATCCAAACCCCAGGTGCAAATTCCATTCAGGTGCCTAGGGGCACAGTGTTGAGAAATGTTGGGCTTTTCAGAACAAGGTACAAGACCTAATTGAGTCCAAGGCAATCAATTTTTCTCCTCAGGCACTCCAGAATCCGATGCCTAGTCACAATGGAACCGGTGTCACGGTTGTTCTACCAGATGGTCCGTGTTAAGTTGAAGTTTTCGAGTTAATCACCCAGGCCGGCAGGGTATTCATAAAGTAAATAAAGCCAGTAGTATTCAAATACTCTCAGTGATGGCACTTATGTGTTTGCCTTTCTTCATTGTTCATTTTCATCCCTATTAAGGGGAACTACGTCACCCTGATTCTTCATTGGTCATCAGTCAATGGAGATACATAGGCAGAAGATCATCAGGTCTTTCCGAGCAACCTTATGGGGCAACTTTACTCCCCAGCTTCACTCTTTCCTTCAGATGTCTCGTGTCAGAGTCAGAATAGCTAGAAGAAGAAGTATGGCTGCCATGGTTAGGTATACGGCTGCAAATTGAAAATTACAAGTCTGTAAAAGAGCTATTGATCACTGAAAGTATCCAAGACTGACAGGTCCAGACAGAGCCAAGCCTCCTCAACTACGGAAATATTCAGTTTCTTTACTGCATTTCCATTTGTAGTTTCTTTTATATGCTAAACATTTTTCTACATGTACGAAATTTGTTTGCTTTTGAATGTTAGCAATAATAAAACTCACATGTTTTTCTTGAAGTAATTCATTCACATTCACTTATAATTTTGCATGTGTACATCGCAATACCAATTGTCGTGCTTAAATTCTATGAAGGAGAATGACGAAACAAAAATGTAAAATCTCTAATTATGTGCTCTCGAGTAAGGCCATGTTAACGATGTACAAGCTTTGTTTCAAATCCCTAAACACTGGAGATATAAGGAAGATAGACCCTTGCTAACCCCTTTGAGCCTTGAAGTAGGAGTTTCTTTTCAAATGAAAAAACCCTCACATGTAACCTAGGGGCAGGGTAGATGTCAGCTAGTCGGACCAAGCGTCCAGGATTTCACAAAGGAGTGTATTTGAAGATCCATTGCATTCTACTATGCTAATCAAGAGATCCAAAGAACCGAAACCACAATGGTTATCCAAGTTAAAAGGTCCAAAGACTGAAAACCACAATGGTTATCCTTCGTCGACCAAAGAATGAGGCAGTCACAACCCTCACAAAGCAATCAAGGCAAATAGTGTCACACGACTTGTTCAAAATGCAAAAAGAAAATGAAAAGAAAAGTCCGCTAAGTCGAAACTTGAAAACAAGCGACTTAGGCAAAATTTAGGGCATCCCGCTGGACTCTACAATCAAAGATTCACAAGAATCAGTCTAGGCAAAAGTTAGGGATAAAGCAAAGTAACGTAAAAACGAAAGACGGAAAAGGATTACACAAGAAAGATCCTCAAATAAGAACAAAGTCATGTGGCACAGACACGAAAGAGAAAAAGGGTGACTGACTCACAACGACAACTTAATTGGTGCTTGAACCAATAACAACAATGGTTCCTCAATCAACACAAAACCCTTATGAAAGGTGAATGCTTGTGAAAACTAGCTGAACATAGGAATGGAGAACATCACGAAGAGTGGGTGGGCACAAATAAACTTCAAGCCTATATCCTTTGTTTCTATAACCGTGAACCAGGCCACGATACAACCCTTAAAAGTCCTAACTGAAACAGGGTTAATTTGAGAGCGTACTACTACGAGGCCGCGTTCCTGACTCCTATGAGTTATGCTAAAAGACATTTGTTGGTATTGCATGTACACACTTTCATTCAAAAATAATGTCGTATCTTAACCAGTGATTTGCTCACAAAGGTTTGAGACACCCTTTTCAATAAAGACTTCAAGTTTGACATATGTGTTGCATTAGAATTTTCATTCTAAGAATAAACATTTTTTGCTTGCATACATTTGTTTGGCATCATAAATGGTTCACATGCGGAAATTCAATCCAGAAGCTTAAGCTTGCCAAGTTGAGAAGTCCAAAACTTCTGAAAGACAGTCATGTTAAGGTGCACTTTTCCGAGAAAAGCTCCATCGGGTGAAGACTTCCCCAACTAGTCATGGTAAGAGCTAGCCAATCCGGGGAAATTACGTCGAGCAATCTCTTCAAATTTCAGTCAAACTGGGGCAATCATTTCGAGATTCAAATCTCTCCAAGAGCAAAGATTAGTCAGTCAAGTGCAAAACTATTCAAGTACTTGTACTGGGGCAGGCCACCCTAATAGTACGAGAATTCATTCCTTCCCGAAGACAGACAATCGGAAGCATCTACCCGGAGTTCAGCTACTCGGAGTTCAGAGTACCGAGACAGTTATATCCTCAAAGAGTTTCTATGGCCCCTCTTGTCATAACTCTTACTAATTGAGTCCATTACCCATCTAGCGGTCGCTTGTCAAGCCAACTATCTCGTTCAGCACTTCTGACAGATACAAACTCATCTGCATTGGAAATGGTTACCTCCCCAGCAAGGTTGTTACGCTGATTCATGCAGTCGTTACGATACCCAAGAGTTTAGGTAAGATCCATATAGAAGTAAATGATCCCCAGCGGGACGTGTCTCACTTTTGTCATCCCCAACAGACGAATGGAGATTATCCCCAGTAAGGTCACCAAGTTTGTTCCTTCAGATGGTTTCCTTGATCTCGTTTCCTCAACAGATCTAAGGCAACTCCTATTCCCCTAGCAGATTTCAGATAAATCATTCTCCTCCCCAGCAGATCCATGAGAGTGGATAGTCCCCAATAGTCGAGGTATCCCCTGGCACGGTCCTCAAGTCTAAAGTCCAATTTATTTTTGGCAAAGGTGGTAATTCGGGACAAATGAATTATTCACGCTCTTTCCCAACAGAGATGTTATCCCCGCAGGGCTTCTAGATATCGAATTCGCGATCATTGTGTTTCCCCACAGAGTTAGCAGAGACTTATTACTTCCGCGTCAGAAATTCCTTTACATTCACACCAGTTCATTACGATACTCAAAACCTACCGTCCCTAGTGTCATGGGGCAACATGCCATGCAATTCAACATATGCAAAGCCCAGCCACAGACTGGCCAAAGTCCATCTTCGGGTGGCAGATTTCAAAGTCTAGCCACAGACTGGCCAAAGTCCATCTTCGGGTAGAAAATTTCAAAAGTCCCCCACAGTGGGCAAAAGTCTCCCACAGTGAGCAAAAGTCCAGCAACAGACTGGCCAAAGTCCATCTTCGGGTGGCAAATTTCAAAAGTCCCCCACAGTGGGCAAAAGTCTCCCACAACGAGCAAAAGTCTAGCCACAGACTGGCCAAAGTTCATCTTCGGGTGGAAAATTTCAAAAGTCTCCCACAGCGAGCAAAAGTCCAGCCACAGACTGGCCAAAGTCCATCTTCGGGTGACAAATTTCAAAAGTCCCCCACAGTGGGCAAAAGTCTCCCACAGTGAGCAAAAGTCCAGCCACAGACTGGCCAAAGTCCATCTTCGGGTGGCAAATTTCAAAAGTCCCCCATAGTGGGCAAAAGTCTCCCACAGCGAGCAAAAGTCCAGCCACAGACTGGCCAAAGTCCATCTTCGGGTGGCAAATTTCAAAAGATCCCCCACAGTGGGCAAAAGTCTCCCACAGTGAGCAAAAGTCCAGCCACAGACTGGCCAAAGTCCATCTTCGGGTGGCAAATTTCAAAAGTCTCCTACAGCGAGCAAATGTCCAGGCACAGACTGGCCAAAGTCCATCTTCGGGTGGCAAGTTTCAAAAAAGTCTCCCGCAGTGAGCAGAAGTCCACCCGTAGTGTGAAAAATTTCAAAAGTCCACCCGCAGTGTGGCAAATTATTCAGGGTCCACCCGCAGTGTGGCAGAGTATCTGAAGTCCAACCGCAGATTGGCAAAAGTCCATCCTCAGGATGGCAAAGTATCTTAAAATTCGATCGCAAATTTTTGAAAGTCCACCCGCAGCGTGGCAAGTCGTTATTCGTCTAACTCCATTCGATAATACATCATTAAGGCATTGTTACAACCTATCAAAGTCCACCCGCAGCGTGGCAAGTCAGTAGCCGTCTGACATTGCTCAAAAGGCATCACCTGTTTACTATTCTTCCCATCATAATTAGCTCAAAGCAGAGTTCATTCAATTGAGTTTATTTCCCTTTTCCTCTGCCACAGAGTGCAAATTTTCTGGTTGTTTTTAGTATTCAATCTATGCATACTTCAAATGTCTGAAAGCAACTGCTATCATCCATTCATGTCTATAGTGATTGAATAGGGGCAGCTGTAACACCCCAAAATTTGCCCTCTTATTTATTATCATCTAACTGACTTTTTCACAATCATTCACATGCATCTTCCATTAGGCCATCTATAACATGTCATGTATCTATCATCATAGGCTTGTTATTTGGGTCAAAAGCTTGAAGAATCAGAGTTTTGCAGTGCCCTATGATTTATCTCTTCAGGCGCGGTTCATTGGAAAATATGAAGATCAGTGATACTCATCATCAACATTCGATTAGGGTTTTATTCCTCAATCATATGGCCATCAAGGGTTTCCTTATAAAGAGTGGCACTGGGACGTCTTGTCACCCAAGGGACTCCATCATTGTTTAAAGAGAAAGTTTCAAAAGAAATATTATCTTCTACATTTTCAATAAGGTTTAGCATTTCTCAATTGAGGATCGTTGGATACCAAAGATTTCTTCTGAGGCTCCATCCTTATCATGTCCAAGGATTCTAAGTTATGATGAGGGTGAGCAAGGTCAATGGCAATATCTGCTGGTAATCATGAAAGTTTGATACGGATTAAAGAATCGCATGGAAGATGTGGCTCTTAAAAAAGGTTAACTTGGGCTTATAGACTCCAGTGCAATTAGAAGTGTTCATGTGGTTTGTTTGAGTTCAAGTTATCGAGGCAAATAATACATCATTTTTTTTCTCCATCCATATCCATTTATAAACCTTTTTCTTATCCATTTTCAAATACAATCCATAAACTAATATGCAATTCAAATTCAATTCAAAATCTAAAGTCCGATCTATATTCTTGTCCATTTTAAACCAAATCCATGAACCATTTCTTTTAGAAATTTGGTTCATATCCATTTTTCTCTAGATTCATATCCGAATCCAAAACCAAAAACCCATTTTCGATAACACAATTCTTATTTCATTAACTTAAGAAATTATTCTCTATTTTGATGCTCAAAGAAAATCCCCAAAACCATTCCTAAGCAATGTTTTTCACCACATTCTAAATCACTTGCTGCCATAAATAATTCCAGAGTCCAAGGAAGTGTATATCAAGAGCAATTGAGCAAAATGGATTACATCAGGAAATGTTTACAACATACAAAAAAGAAAAAGAAATATTATACACCAGAGGAAAAAGGCCTCATAACAAGTTTATGTACCAGAATATATATAACAAAAATATAAAACTGCATGAAGCTGATAAAAAGGTCACAAGAAGGATTTAGTGAGAATTATTTTACACCAGGAAAAATGCAGAGAAGCTGTCGCTCCCGATAAATGGGAAATAGGCCCAGATAAAGGTACAGACGCGAACGGTCGGCGAGAGGGACAATGAGAACACACAGCCGTGAACTCACTGGAGATGAATAGAGTCGCCAGCTAGGCATTTTTATCCCGGAGGAAAGGTAATGCTGCATAGACCTAGAAAAGATGGATAAGACGGTTGCGAACCAGAGAGACTGAGAAAGGGGGTTGGTTACAACCTGGGAAGGTATTAGCACCCAGATTGTCCGTCGTACTCGACGGGATCCACGCTTAAAAGATTTGTGTTTTAAAGGGGTAGTGTCAGTGCAATCTGTGTATAAATGAGCTGGAAAGAGATGTACAGGTGTCAGTGTATGGTGTATAAGTGATATGAAGTATGAAAGTGTCAGTGTAGGAATGAGAATGAATTGCTCAAGACCATGAGGCTAAAAGAATAATACTGGAAGGAGGGGGAATATACAGAGACTTTTGTTCGATAACTGTTAAGTTATGCCTACGTATCATCTCGTGCAATGAGGAAGTCAGAACACCGTAGTTCGACCCAAAGAGACTGAAAGATGAATTGACTAATGAACTGCTTACTTGTCTATGCTCAAGTGTATGACCTGTCTGGCTCAGGTGCAAACTGTCTTGCATTAGACGGAAGAAGCAAATTCTCGTTTGTGAGTGAATGAGATGAGAAAAAGAATCCCGGAGGAGACGATTATTGTTTGTTTTTTGTATTTTCAGTCTTTTATTGTTTTTGGAAATTTGTCATAAGTTAATGAGCTTAAGCCTAAACCAATGGGTTAGTAAACTCATCACATCTTCCCTCTGATTAGGGGTAATGAGAATACCTTAAGTGTGAAATCAGCTTCTCACACTTAATCACCTTTGGTATAGGATTAAGATCATTAACCTACTTGTGATTATTTAGATGTTTTTGGTGTTTTTGTTTAGTGTTGAGTAATGAGGTTAAGCCATAATCAGGGATTAAACAGACTCATTACACCATCCTAATAGAAGGATAATATATGAGAATGTTTAAGCTGAGGAAAGCTCCTCAACTTAATCCATGATTAGGGATTAAACTCATGACAAAACAAGCCTTTGATTAAGTGAATTTTATTCAATGGTGAGGTGATGAAGTGATTTTTAGGGTTTGCAAGACAACTTGAGGGGGACTTGTCCATTAACACTAGGGTTAGTCCTTCTTAACCAATTAAGGAAGAATTAGAACCCTAATGCAAGGCCCAAGTTACAAGTGTGATGTCTTGGTGATTATTAAATGGATTGATTAAGATATTTAAACACATTAAGGGTTTAACACTTAGGATTAAAGTTATACACTCCATCCTAATAGAAGGATGCAGGCATAAGCTTAATCACAAAGCCTTAAAGCCTTTAGGGTTTAGTCCCTGATTATGAGATGAGAAGAGAAGACTCGAGAGAGACACAAAGGTAAAACTAAGAGGGGGACTAATCAAAACCCTAATTATTGTCATGCTTGGTTGTTCCTAAGGTTTGTGAAGTTTACAAGAGCAGTCTTCAATGGAACCACCAGGAAGCAGATGAAAGGAGCAAAGAGAAGCAAAGTAACTTGCTTCATTCAAGAAGTCAAGTCACTTGAAGAAAGAAAGTAAGAAGGAGAAGAATGATCAAGCTCAATCTCAAACACATATCAAAATGCATCAAGGATGCATGAAAAGAGATGAAGAGAAGTTATGAGAAGTGAAGGCAAATTCACTTCTCAATGTCACTTACCACCTGAAAGGTTAGAAAAGAAATGCAATGCAATGCAAAATGTGATGAAATGACATGATGAGAAACAAAACCAGAAGCACATTCATGATGTTAATGATGCTATGAGATGCCACAAACATGAATCAAGACATGAATATGATCATACAAACTTATGGATGCAAATGAAGCAAGTTAGGAACCATGAACACACATGAAAAGTTATGAGATGCATATGGCATACAATATGGAAAATGCAAGATGCAATGATCAAACATGCTTTCAATATATCTTATGATGTCAAATGAATCAAATGGATGCTTGAAATGTCAAGGCAAGTCATGTTATGCAAGCAAATGCAAGATGAATGCATATGGAAGCCCAAATTAGGGTTTATGAACAATACATCAAACAAAAAAACCAAAATCAGAAGCAAACAACATTATAAAAAATTGAAAATGCACTCAAAGGAGAGGTTTCAACTCTTAACCAAATTCAAGTTATGATTTTCCTAAGTTTTCTAGGGTTTTAGGGTTCCTAAACAAGAAAATTACCAAACAAAATGGAAAGTGAAAGATCAAATCATGGCCATTTAATCTCACCAACTACATGCTAAACACAATGCAATGCAAAAAGAATCAAGGTCCAACTCTTCATGGATAGGCAGAAATGATTTTTTGAAGTTTGGATCAAAATAATGCATCAAAATGATTTTAATTCAATGAAAAATTCTCAAAATGCATCAAGATCAAAAAATAAATTTGGTTTGAAGGTTGGACAATGTTTCTAAATGTCTTAAAACATTTCATGAATTTTTTGGTGATTTTTAAATACCTAAGAGTATTTTTAATAAATTAATTTTCATTAATCAATTAAAAATAAACTTTTAAATATTTAAAAATACTTTTTTAATGCTAAAAATGAAAATAAAAATATTTTTGTGTTTTTAAAATTAATGAAACTCAGGATAAAAAATTTCATAATTTTTAAAGCATTTTTGCTATTTTTAATAAATTGTACAAATAAATATGAAACAAATGAATTAAAAATAAAGAAAAAGAAAAGTCAACTGAATGGAGGGCCAAGATGAATCCTGGGAGAAGAGGGATTGACTACGCGCGCAATCCAGTGGCCCATATTCAAACTGAGTTAAACATAATTATGAATTAATTAAATGTGATTAGGGTTTCTAATGGTGAATCTCAGCCACACACACGCGCGCGAAGTCAATCCAGTCAAAGCATCTAACGCACCAGATTCAAACTTCCTTTAATGACCTGATTAAAACCCTAATGATTTTCAGGTGGCCGGAGAAGACCTCCGGTCGTCTTCTCCGGTGGGAACCCCACCTGAAAATCCCTAAAATCCTCAAAACGCAACCAAAATGAAATCTAAAAACACTGAAATGATTCCCACAACCCACTGAATCAAAACCCCAACACAAACATCATTTATATTTCATCAATCTCATGAATCGAAACAAAAGAAAAATTAGGGCAAGACTTTCAGAACACGATTACATCCTTATTTTTCCACCATTTTCAAAACCAATGACATATTTATGATCAGGGAAGCATGAAGAACAACTTAAGAACTTAAAAAAAGATTTCTGGAAAAAATGTTCTTGAGCTACCTGAGTTTCGAAGCTTTCAATCTTGCAACTTTCTGACCCCTTCCTTTGATGCAATCCACTCCACTTGGTCCCCTGATGATGCCTGAATGCTTAGAAGGAGTTTATGCTGGCTAGTTTGGGAGATTGAACAAGTTCTGTTCAAGCTCAGGTGAGAACTGTGTTTGTGATTCAGGCAGTTTCAGGCAATGGTGAGGGGTTCTTTGTGATCAGGGTGATGATTTGAGAAGGTTTGTGAAGTTTGTTCAAGTGTTTGTGGCCTGTATGAAGAGTTTCCAAAGCTTTGGCTTTGAGAATGAAAAATGGGGAAGTTGAGTTCTTGCTGGTTTCAGGCTTATGTCTTGTTGGTTTGGGTTCAATGAAGCATGGTGAGATGATTAGTGAAACTTGTTTGAATGTTTGTGGCTTGTGGAATCAGATTCGAAGGAAAATGCAAGTGAGGGTGAAAATGTGAATGTGTGTTGTGGTGAGTTTTCAGGCTGGCTTGTTATGTGAAATGGCTGGCATTTGATCCACATAAACAAATCCTATTGGTCAGATGATGTGACCTGCCCTTTATTGATTGGTATGGTGCCTTTTTGCAAATTGTCAACTTTGGTGTAAGAGAAGCATGGGTCAAGTTCTAGGCTAGTACAATGGGTGTGGGTTGCGCAGCAAGGTGAGGGGGAAAGGCTAGGAGTGGTCAGCAACATAGGCAGCAAGTGGATGGAAGTGTGATGATGGTTTTGCAACTTGCTCACCTTTGGTTCATATGGAAATATCTTGCTTCACAAACCATGAAACATGTGATCTTTTGGTTCAAATCTGATTTTTAGAACTTGTATGATGCTTGCATATTGGTTTGACATGAATTAGAAGTCACAAATGCCTTGGTACAAAGTTTTTGCAAGTTTCTCATTTGGTGCATATTTTGAAAATTAGTGATTTTTGCCAACTTTGATACACCATAACTTTTGATCCAAAATGAATTAGGTCATGTTCTTGTACTTTTTGAAAAGGGAAAGATCTAATCTACAACTTTCATGACCAAAGTTTTTCCATTTGAAGCATTTTTGGATCAAAAAGTAAAGGTTGAAAAAGTTGCATAAAATGACATTTCATTAAAAGTCAACCATGCCCAAAAAAGTCAACTTTGCAAAAACTTGTAATTCTTGAATTTTGTGAACTTCAAACCTCTTCCATGATCAAATAAAGATCAAATACACTCAAAATGATGAAGATCACCCCTTGGTTGGGTCATTGGGGGCCTCAGATGCCCTGATTTTGCACTGACTTGTTCAGAAAGTCAACTCTTGATCAGATGACTTCTCCATGGAATTTCTTCATAAAAATTGATATGCATACTCCCTATACCACATAGAGACCAATAGAAACAAGAATGACCAAAAAATTTGGAGTTATGTCCTCTGAAACCAAAACCCTAATTTTAGGTCATCTGTGCAGTTAAGCTTGGCTCTGCTTCCCTACCAATCCCAGTTCTTGTGATTCTCTGGCATTCTTGACTTTGAGAGGATGTAATATGATATAAGAACACACATGGACCCCTTTGAAGTGATTGGTGGCCTTTGAAATGGCTCAAGAAGCTCTTGGATTGCTCAGATCACAAACCCTAGGTGCAGATGACTTTGAACCAATGCAGTGAATCAAAAATGGGATATGAGATGTTATGATTGTGTTTATGCATATGAGAATGATCACAAGACATGGTGTGAATGGGTGAGGGAAAATTTGGGGTGTTTACAGAAGCCAATACAAAAAAAATCAGTTCTTATAAATTCCCTAACTGTTCTAACAGAATTCTAACAGAATTCAGAACCAGCATTAATCTTCATCCATCACCTACTTAAAACTCCTTCATTCTCCTCATTCTGGGTGGAACGATGCCTCCACCATTTTCCTGGATTCTCCATTTACCCTTCATCTCTTTCACTCTTTATTCCTATTCATTCTCTTCCCTGTTCTTCATCATCTTCTTCACCCTTTCTCCATTTTTTTCCAATCTTTAATCACTCCAATCCTTCAACTTTTCATCCATCTTCACCCACATCATCTTCCAAAAACCTCTCTATACTCCATCATTCAATACTAAAACCTGCTTGAATATCTTCACCACAGAGTAATCATCTTTATTCTTCAATCACCATTATCATCAATTGACACTCTCTGCAATTTTCCTTAATCACCCTTCAATCAATCTTCATCACTCTCAGGACTTCATCATCAATCTTCTACAATTCAGAACCACTTTTCATCTGCAATCTTCAATCAATATCGATCAAGAACGCATCAATCTCCAATCCCTCGTCTTCATCGATCTCTCTAAGCTTCGTCACCATCAAACCTACTATGCATCTTGAACCTAGAAGTGATCATCATCAACCTTTCACAAATTCAAGAACACAAAAAGCCACTGCCACCTGCAAGAACACATATGCAGTGATTACAAAGCTCAGCAATATTCGGTCACGCATTCAAGACCAATATCAACAATAAAATCAGCATCGCAAGTAAGATCGTGAAGAAGGAAAAGTTACAGAGTTGGATCGGGACGAGCGAGTTTGCTAATCATACCTGGCTGAATTTTGTTTCAAGGTGAACACATCCGTATGCAACCTTCATCGATTATTTGTATGCGTCTGATTGCACAGTGGAGACGAACAAGAAGCGAAGCTGAGTTGAGGAGGTCGAGGTTGCGAGAAACGGATGAGCACGGAGGTGAGGGTGATGGCGTTGAGTCATAGTTAGAGATGTCGTGAGAGGTTGAAGCCACGACGGCGAAATATTTGTCGTTTTCTTCGATGGCGCTATTAGAGGAGGACGAAGATGAAGCAGGCGAATACTGGGAACGTAGGTTAGTGGCCAATCGGCGCCTTCGCGATGAAAGCATGAGAGGTTTGACTGATGGATTTTAAATCGAAGAAGAAAGACGAGAAGTGTGCAAAATCGTGATTCTTGCTTCGACGGGTGTTATTCAGAGAAAGGAACACGGTGGCGGCGGCTAGGGTTTACAAAAGGGAAAGAAGAAGTACGTATTTTGTGAGGTCCGATTTGTTCTTAATTTATGAAGTTCCAATTTCTGATTTTTATTATTATTATTGAAATAATTAAGATGAATTCATAAAGACTAACTAATGCCACCATAAATGGATTTTAAATATAATTAATCTCTGATTAGTTAAGCCATCTTTTGCGTTTTGGGGAGATAAAGGGATAAGAGATTTTGGTGGTCCACTCCGGCGGTGACACTTGTCACTGTCCGGTAGGACCACCAGATTGTTATTCCACGTGCGTTAGCTCACTAGTTACCATATACCCTCAATGATAAGCCTTTATATCCATCATCATCCATATTCTTATCCATCTGACGACCAGGGTTTAGTCAACAAAGTGGATTCAAGATGCATGATATGCACCCCATAATCCTGTGTTCTTTGGGCCCTGCGAAAACGCTATTCCCATCCTCCAATACGAGCCCAGTTGTCTTTTAAACTAAGAAAACATTGCTTTCTCACCCCCTTCTATATTTCTTTTATTATTTTAAATTTCTATTTTGTATAGATTTCATTTTAATTCACAAAAAAATATTAAAACACTTAATAAAATTCCCCAAAAATTATGATAGAATCTTAATTCAATTTAGAAGTTTTATCAATTTTTACTTTCTGAATTTTGTCGAATTTTCAATTTAATTTCGATTTTTCATTTAATTGCTTTTCTATTAATTTTCTTCATGGACACATAAATTTGTACATTTTATTTTTTCCACTTCCTGTAACATTTTTGACCCGTTCTTTTTGCTATGATTAGAGGACAAATAATAGTACCTAGAATATTTTTGGCATATTTTTTAGGCCATTTTATCCACTATTTTGGTAGTGTGATTTGTGTAAAATTATGATTGAACCTTAGATAAGTTTAAGTGACCATTTGACATAGTTAGACTTTGAATTTTTAGGAGATTTTTTTAACACAATGTTATAATCAAGTTAGAGACCCTAGGGAATTAATTTCATATTTTTTCCACGACTTTTGATATTTTTCTCATCTTAATTCATTTCCATCATATTATGCATATTCATGTTCATTTCACTTACTAACAATTTTCCTTTCGTGCAAGGTATTTTCCGAGGATTTGCTTATGGACTTGGATTATGTTTGTTATGCCTCGATTATATTTTGTGTACTTTGTGATGTAATATCTTAGAACTTGTATGCTTGTATAGTTTCTATAACTAGGATAAAAAAGGTAAAACGAATCGCTAGAAAACAAAGTCTCAAAAAGCAAGATAAGATACTCGATCCAACGTCGAGTAAACTTTCAAATAAATAAATAAAGTTGCATGTGACTTTAGGATTCCTCGACTACCATCGTTTCACTCCATTACAACCAAAAGCAAGCCTTGTATGTTGCACACCATAAGTCGTGCGTCTTAGCACCACACAATCGACCCACCCGATCCATCGTTTCATCCCATTTACATTTCATACACGTTTTTACCCACCATGACTTAGGAGGACCATATTGTTCATTATCGCTTTCTATACTCGCATTTCTAGTTTAATATCTCTTAGGTAGATTCAATCTTTCAAATCTCACTAACCATAGGTCATCCTTAAATTCAACTAACTTAGGGTAAGTCTAGTCTCCCTTAGAGTTCTTTCCTTTTCCAATTTGAGTCTCACTTCTCATCTTAAAAGAAAATTAAAACACTTAATAAAGGAAAATGTGTACAATGCGTCACGAGCCTTAAGCTATACGGGAAATGATTAGTGGAGGTCTCCTTCACTCTTCTAGGATGCTTTACAAATGTTCCATTGGGGGCGATCTTGGAAAATATTCGCTCCTGTGTCACAGTCTTTAGTGTTGTACATACAATAAACACAAACTCAAAACACTTCTTCTAAAAGACAACAAACCAAGACATCACGTCTTCTCATCTCATCTCATACTCTTTGCGGACGAATATGACTTGTCTCGACAGTTCAAACAGCGATACGGTAAACACCCTCGAGTCAGAGCCGGTAACACCTGAGCTAGAGCTATGGCAACGTCATCCTAAAAAACATAAACAAGTTCCCGCCTTAGTTAGACGAACTACGGCGTCTCTGATCTTCATTTATCCCGATGAGGTACGTAGGCAGTGGGGTAGGGCCCATTCGAGCACAATCATTCTTTTTCCCTACATTTTCCCCCTTTGTTACCATTTTTCAATTCCATTTCTTTTCCCATTTTCATTCCATTCCAGATAGGCATTCTTTTATTCCAACAACATATTATATCTCACCCTTTGAAACAGACTTATAAGCGTGGATCCCATCGGGTACGGCGGACAAATTGAGGTGCTAATACCTTCCTAATTCGTAACCGACTTCCGGACCCAGATCTTTGGTTCGCAAGGCCTCGTCCTTTTCCTTCTTCCTTAGGTTTGTGCAACATTACCTTTCCCATTCCTTCGGGATAAAAATGTCTGGCTGGCGACTCTAACTTTTCCGCGCCGCTTTCGCGTTTGTACTAGGATGAAAATTCCGGGAGCGACAGTGATCCAATAATATCCCGATCTCAACAAGTTCTTGGCCATATCATGTCCTCCAACATGGGTACCAAAGGAGCCTTCATGGACCTCTTGCATCAATAGGTCTACTTCGTGTCTATCCACGCATCTGAGCAGAACCATGTCGAAGTTTCGCTTGTACAATACACCATCTTGATTCAAGAAGAAACCTCCTGCCAGTCTTCTAAGGGTCTTCTTGTCTTTACTAGATGCCCCAGCCGAGTATTCCTGAGCCTTCAGGAATTGCTTGATATCATGATACCAAGGCATGTTATCTTCACCACTGTCAACTGCAAAGACATAAGTAGGTCTTTCAAGACGGGAGACCGTAATTCGAGGCACGAAATTCTCTTGACAAACTTTAATCATAGACGACAAAGTTGCTAGAGCATCGGCGAATTGGTTTTCATCTCGAGGAATATAAATCAACTTGACTTTGGTGAAGAAAGTTAACAGCCTCCTGACATAATCTCTGTAAGGAATCAAATGAGGTTGATGAACTAGCCATTTGCCATTGACTTGATTCACCACCAAAGCAGAATCTCCGAAGATCTCGAGGTTCTTGACTCGCAAGTCGATTTCCTCATTGATCCCCATGATGCAAGCTTCATACTCTGCCTCATTATTGGTGCATTCGAAAGTCAATCGAGCCGCTAAAGGTATATGGACCCCTTTTGGTGAGATGATAACAGCACCTACTCCACTTCCATTCATGTTCACAGCTCCGTCAAACATCAACTTCCATTTAGATTAAGGGTCTGGCCCCTCCTCCGGAAGTGGTTCTTCATAGTCTTTCATCTTGAGGAGCATGACGTCCTCATCCGGAAACTCGAACCTCATGGGTTCATAATCATCGATTGGCTTCCGAGCCAAGTATTCTGACAATACACTTCCTTTGATTAACTTTTGCAAAGTGTAATGTATATCATACTCTGTTAGTATCATCTGCCACCGGGCTACTCTTCCTGTCAGAGCTGGCTTTTCAAAAATGTATTTCACAGGATCCATCTTGGAAATTAAGAGAGTAGTGTGAGTCAGCATGTATTGTCTTAGTCGGCAAGCAGCCCATACAAAAGCGCAACAAGTTTTCTCGAGTAGTGAGTAGCGTGTCTCACAATCGGTAAACTTTTTGCTAAGGTAATAAATGGCGTGCTCTTTTCGACAAGACCTATCTTGCTGACCCAGAACACATCCCATCGATCCTTCAAGCACGGTAAGATACATAATCAAAGGTCTCTCTAGCACTGGAGGTATGAGAATTGGAGGTTCTAGCAGGTATTCTTTGATTCGGTCAAAGGCTTACTAGTGTCGCTCCCCGGATTTCCATCCTGGTACAAACGCGAAAGTGGCGCGGAAAAGAATAGAGTCGCCAGCCAGGAATTTTTATCCCGAAAGAACGGGAATGGTAATGTCGCATAAACCAGAAGAAAAGAAAAGGAAGGACACAGGTCCTGCGAACCAAAGAGACTGAGTTCGGGAGTCGGTTACGACCTGGGAAGGTATTAGCACCCAGACCGTCCACCGTACCCGACGGGATCCACGCTTGCAAAAGAAAATGTTTCAAAGGGTGAGGGGATGAAAGCTTCTGCAAAGACAAGAAAAAAAACTGGAACTGAAACTGAGAAAAGAACTGAATAATAAATGAAAAGGAAAAAATGTAGGAAAAATAAAGATTGTGCTCGAACAGGCCCTACCCCGTTGCCTACATACCTCATCGGGAAAATGAGGATCAGAGACGCCGTAGTTCCCCTAACTAGGGGTAGAAAATAAATTTCTTGTGAATTAAGGCCTGAACTGCCTATGCCAATGCTCAGGTGTTGTAGACTCGGACGACGAGTGCGTAACCGTCTTGCAAAATGACAAGTAGGAGGAAGTTCGCGTACGAAGCGAATGAGATGAGAAAAGAATTCCCGAAGGAGAGACGCTTATTGTTTGTTTGTGTTTTTTAGAAACTTTTTATGAGTGTGTTACGAGGAAGTGAACTCAAGCTCTTTTACAACAAGGAATCCGGCATCCCATTGCTTCTGAACTTCCTCCTTAATCTTTATTGCCATGTCAGGACGAGTTCTTCTTAACTTCTGTTTCATAGGAGGACAATCTTCTCTCAATGGCATATCTTGATACGACCAGGAAAAGATATCCACATACTCTCGCAGCATACCAATCAACTCTTTCTTTACCTCGGCCTGCAGACTTGCCCCAATCTTGATCTCTTTCTTCACATCTTCAGTACCAATGTTGATGATCTCAATTTCTTCCTGATGAGGCTGAATAACTCGTTCCTCTTGTTTCAACAATCTGACCAATTCTTCAGGGAGTTCACAGTCTTCCTCAACCCCTTCATCAGCTTGGTAGACAGGATTGTCAAAGTCATGCATGGTCATAGCAGGAATGTTATCAATGTAATCCGGATGATCAACACTGCATAGATGATGTGCTTATTTCAGAATCTGCTTATTTTTAAAAGAGACGCAGACACAAAAACAAAAAGGAAAAACACATTGCCATTTTTATATTCTTTTTGTGAAAAATTTAAAAACAAAGAAAGAGAACACAATTTGTCTGAAAATGTCCTTTATTTCATGGTAAAATAAGTGCATAACAAACATGGTGGCCCAATACAATGGATCCTAGCATCTTGGGCAGAATGCTGGATTTGACAATGCAGCATGATAAAGAAAGGAAACAAACAAATTACTCTGAGTGCCAGGTAACTTGGACAATGTCTTCAGCAGACCAGTTCTTCAGCTCCTCTCTGGGCGCACACGGATGAATCCAATTGTCCCAGTCACCATCACTGTCTCCATCTTGGCTTGTCACATAGATCTGGTTGCGGTCGAGCATCCCAGCGCTTGTAAAAGTAATGGATTTACCACTTGGAGTAGATCCACCAGGCTGATAACCCAAACCAAACTTGTCGTCTTTCTTTTCTAACTCCAGCAATTTGCCCCAACCTTGGGCGCTTCCTGATTAAACCACCTCCTTTTCCTTGTTGTAGAAATGGATGGAGGTACCTTCTTTCTCACTGCTTCTCTCTACAGGAGTCAAGATGCTGACATTAACTGCTTCGAAGGCTTGACATAGAGTCTCGTGGATTTCTCCGTCCATCTCTACATACTTGAAAGTTGATAAGTGGCTCACAAAGATGTCTTCCTCTCCGCACACTGTGATTACTTGGCCATCAACCACATATTTGAGCTTCTGATGTAGAGTGGAGGTTACAGCTCCGGCAACATGAATCCACGGGCGTCCCAACAAGCAGCTGTACGCGGGCTGAATGTCCATGACGTAAAAGATACTTTTGAATACTTGAGAACCTATTTTCACGGGTAACTCAACTTCTCCAAATACTGACCTTCTGGACCCATCAAAAGCTTTGACTACCAAATCACTGGGTCTTAGGACTATACCATCAACATTGAGCTTCATTAATGCTTTCTTCGGCAGTACATTAAGAGAAGAGCCTGTGTCTACAAGGACATGCGACAACACAGCATCCTTACACTCCATAGTAATATGTAGCGCTTTGTTATGGTTACAGCCCTCTGACGTAAGGTCTCTATCCGTAAAGCCCAGCCCGTGGCTTGCATTCACACTGCCCACGACAGCTTCCAGTTGATTAACAATTATTTCTTGAGGAACATATGCCATCTGCAACACTTTCAACAAAGCCTCTCTATGTGCAGGATAACACATCAGCAAGGATAGAATGGATATTTTGGAAGGTGTCTGGTTCAACTGCTCGACCACCTTATAATCACTCTTTTTAATTATGCGCATAAATTCCTCGACCTCCTTCTCAAACGTACCCTGCCCAGCAACAAGAGTTGTTGATTCTTCAGTTACAACTTGCTTCCTTTAGCCTTTGCCTCAGCCTCAGCCTCAGGATCCCCTCTCAGAACTGGGGGAGCAAATAGACGACCACTTCTCGTAAAGCCTCCAACCCCTCCGACGTTCACTACAGTAGGGTCAATAGTTGCTGACTTACTCTCCACTTTCTGTCCAGCCACGTACACATCTGAGCTGTAATGCCATGGAATGGCTTTATCATCTGTATAAGGAACAGGCCCAGGCACGGTGATAGTCACAGGACTAACTTCAGGAGCATAAATGGTCACCGGCTCTCTTCTAGCAGGCATCTCAGCTTCATCATAGAATATGGTTATGGTAGACACATCATCAACTTCATTATCAACTTTGTTAAACTGCAAGGATCCTTCATCAATCATACTCTGCAACCCCATCCTCAGGTCTTCACACCCATTCTCTGAATTCAAACACTTCTCGCAATCAGAACTGCATCCTGGAAACACTTGACCTTTCAACAACTTCTCCTTCACTACCAATAACGGAGTTTTCACTTCTTCTATGCTCAGCATCAGACTTAACTTCTCATCACTTTCAACAGCATTGATTCTAGCCCCTCCATGATTCAGAATAGGGTTTGAAGTAACGTTCGGTGGTGGTGCGAAGTTAATCGCCTTGGAGTCTATCAGATCTTGAACTTTATGCTATAGCGCCCTGCACTTCTCAGTTGAGTGCCCGGGTGCCCCTGAATGGAAATCGCATCTTGCATTGACATCATACCCCACTGGAAGCTCTCCAGGGGGTGGTGGAGCCAAAGTCCTCAGTTGTATCAAATTCAGGTCCAGCAATCTTGGTAGCAAAGCAACATATGTCATGGGAATTGCCTCAAGCACCCTATTAGCTAGGCGAGTCTGCCTTGGCTGATAAGGTCTTTGTTGATAGTTGTTACGTTGCGGCTGCTGTTGTTGCTGTTGTTGTTGAGGCTATACCTGCTGCACAGGATTGGAAGGAATTGTGACAGCTGTCACATGCTAATATGGTCTTCTATATCCTCGGCCTCGTCCTCGGCCAAACACAACATTGGTCTCGCCTTCCCTTCTTCTTGGGGGTCCGCTGAAAGCTTTTCTTGCTCCATTAGAACTGCTCGCACTTGTATCCTGAATCTTTCCCATTTTCAACAAAGTCTCTACCCTCTCTCCAGCAATTACTATATCATTAAACTTGGTAGCTGAACAAGACGCCAATCTTTCGATAAACACACCTTGCAATGTCCCCATAAACATATCAGCCATCTCATTCTCCAACAGTGGTGGTTGCACTCTGGCAGCGAGCTGATGCCACCTTTGAGCATATTCTTTGAATCCCTCCTTAGCAGTTTGAGACATGTGTTGCAATTGAGTGCGATTTGGAGCCATGTCCAAATTATACTGGTATTGTCTCACAAAAGCCTCTGCCAGGTCCTTCTAGCTCTTAATGTTGACTCTGCTTAGCTTCATATACCATTCCAAGGAGGCCCCAACCTGGCTGTCCTAGAAATAGTACATCCATAGTTTTTCATCATCAGTGTGGGCAGCAATCCTTCCTACGAAGGACTGAAGATGAGTCTTCGGACATGCTGTGCCATTGTATTTCTCGAAAGTTGGGACCTTGAACTTGGAAGGGATTCTAACCCCTGGAACCAAGCCCAAGTCAGTAATGTCGAATCCCAAAGAATTCTGGGATTGAATAGCCTTGATCTGTTCTGCCATCTCCTCAAACTTCCTGTTCATTTCAGCCCCCTGGCCTTCAGTTTCGTCTAGCAACGTGAACTGCTCGTCTTGGCCGTCCATTTGGACATTGTTCAATCCATCATTGATTATAGTAACCCCTGGCTGTGTTACAGGGATTTCAACCTGACGGGCGCCCGCACCGTTACGATTATCTCCATTAGCAGTGGTGTTGTTTCTAGCTTGACCATTTTCAACCAACTCCCGTAGAAGCTCTTGATTCTGACCCATTCCTGCCATCAAGGTCATGAAATTGTCCATCCTCAGCCTCAAGTCAGCTAAGTCAGCTTGCATTTGATCCATGATTCTCTCTCTGTTGACCTTTGTTGGATATCTGTGTGCGACTGGCTGTTCTCGAACTTTCCTGGGAGCTATAGTGCTTGAAACAACAAGAACGTTAGAAACTGAAGCACTACCTGCAAAACAAACAAACACGTCATATGCATGCAATGTAACTGCTCATGTTCCCAAGTTTTAAGCATTTGCATGCCCCAGTTCTGGCATCTACTCCAGACAGACACTTTGAGTATTAACTTTCAGACTTTCTCTTTGAAGAATGTTCAGATATTAGCAGTATAAGACAAATGAGCCTTGCACATTCAGAAAAGATAATTTGCACATTAACACTGTATATCATGGACAAACCACTGCCGGCCAAAAGTTAGAACACAAACAGAAATATTCCCCGAAGGGTTACAAGCCATTACATGAATAAAATACAAGACAAATAAAGCAAGGCTCCTACAACAGGTCTGTAGGTAGTCTGAAAAATAAACTAAACTAAGGACCCAGGCTCCTCTGCTCTGCCCTTCTTTACACCTGCTCTTAGCTTGAGCTCTTCAATCTCCTTCCGTGCTTCCTCCAAAGCTAACTGGATTTGTGCTAATTGTTGAGTCTTTTCCCTTCGAATGTTGTGGATTTGCTCCACCTCCTCCTTCTTATAGGCCATTTGCACCTCAAGGAACTCTTCTTTCTCTTTAAACTTCTTCTGCTCTTCCTCTCTTTGGCCTTGCAACCAAACAATGGATTGACGAGCTTCCTTGAGAGTTTTCAAAGTCTTTTTGCGTTCCGCCTCTCTTTTTGCCTCCATCATACCCAACCTGTGAAAGTGAGATTCCCTTCCAGCAAAGTCCTTCTCTTTAGCTTCCAAGGAGTCTTGGATCTTCTGCAGTTTTCCTTCTGCTTCATTCTTGGCCCTGTTGGCAAGATGGTACAGGCTTACCATTTCAGCATTTTCCACTCGAACTTCATGCAGCTGAGCTTCCAATTTCTTGTACTCTTCAAGGGAGACTGTACTCTGACTTGGAACTTCTTTGGGATAAAGGGGAACTTCTACTGAGAAAGGCATGAGAACCTCTTCTACATGTTTTTGCAACCATGCAACAAAAGGTGGATACGTCTTGGGATCTACTCTGCCAAAGTCTTTCTTACCCTCCCTTATCCTGTGACCCAAGCTTGGGAGGCTTGTAGAACTAACTCCTTGTTTCTTTCCACAGGAAAATACAAAGACTCAGCAAACTCCTCCATCTGTGGTGGATCTCTCAAAGGATAACCAAATTGCTTCTTGGCTAATGTTGGATAATAACTGATCACACCTTTCCTTCCCAGCAAAGGTACTCCAGCAAACCTTCCACAACTGACCAACAACTCTTTCCCTAGCAGATCTCTGTCATATCCCCAGGAAATATCTTCAGCGGTTAACCCCATCAACCTTCTTGACCATCTCCACTCATCCGTCATATCCTTGAAAGCACCTGATTTTGGCAGTTGTCTGGCAAACCACTCAGCAAACAATGAAGCACAATAGACTACTGGTCCACTTCTACCTTTCTCATTCCGGTAATGAACACTGTAATAGAAGTCACCCAACAAAGTTGGCACTGGATTGCCTTTAGCAAAGATAGAGATCACTTACAAGCTTACAAATTCCTTCTCTCCTGGGAACAAGCTAGACCCATACACCATCAAAGCCAACAAAGCACCAAAGTCACCCCAACTACCCTCTTTAGCATACTTCTCTGCCTCTGGTATGAGTACACTCCAAGGGAGTCCTTTGCCTTCACTATCCTTCAGAGCCTTCTTGACTGTAGCAGCTGGTAAACGACAAACTTTGGCTATGTCTTCTTCTTTAAGCACCACCTCAGATCCATAGAAAGGCAAGATCTCTCTGACTGGAACATTCAGAATGCTGGCAATCTCCTCCAAGGTAGGAGCCAATATGTAATCTGGAAACACAAAGCAACGCATCATGGGATCATAAAACTGCAACAAGGTATACAAACTGTCCTTCAGGTCTGCAGTGGGCTTGTCCACATACTTCAATATCTGGCCATATCTTTTCCTAAAGTTGCCCAAGACTTGGTCATTCATCAGACCTACTAATTTCTGAACACTTCTGACTTCAGGTTGAAGAAAAGTATAGTGAACATTCTTCTTCCTTGTAACTCTTCTGATTTCTGCCATCTGGAGATAAGATTTACCAGAACTGGGAGCTGATTATGAACAATGACCTGAAAAATGGAAACATAAACAGTTAATGCAAGAATGATGCAAATGCAAATGCAATGCATGCATATGATAAATCTGGGACCATCTGGATACTGGACACTGAACACAAGGATCCTCTGATCAACTACAAACCAAAGTCCTCTGAATCACAACTCTCTGATAGAAGATTTCAGAACCATAGTACCAAGAAAACCAGAACACCAGAACCATAGGACCATAGGACCATAGGACCAGAGATCATAATAAAGACCAAAATCACAACAAGGACCACTGATAATGAGGGTATGTAGAGGCCAAGGGTTCCTGCAAACCTGTAAACCCCTCCCAATCTCACTGGTATGCTCCGGGTCAGACATCACGGTCTCTCAAAGCTGAATAGCAATAATACTTTCACCATTTCCGAGAAATGGCTCATGACCAAATCAGGGAATCGGTTTGGCATTATATACTACGCAGGGAGGCCTCAGTTGATTCCAGGAAACAAGGTCATCCTATGTGAGTCCCAAGTGGGCCCTCGGATGCGAATGGGTTTGCCACAAAATGTGGTCTTCCATTGTCATCACTTAAGAGGGATGTTTCCACAAGGTTCTCAATGATCGGTCCTCAGCTGCACATAACTGTCAAGGTTATGAAATGAGAGAGGAAGATCCCCAAATCAAAACATTTCCAAGACGGTCGCAAATCTGGGCATGGAACTCACTACTACCCCCATGACAAGATCTCATGAGGCCAAAGTGGAGCCACTCTAAGTCCTAAGGTGCACTCGAGCCGTGGTAATGAGCTCATCTCACAGAAACAGTGTCACCCAACCCCACCAAACAGAAGATCCAGTCCAGACAGTCCAGTATATAATATGATGCAGAAAATAAATACTGAAAACTGTAAATAAAGCTGTAAAATAAAGTGTAAATAAACAACAGAAACACACAACAGCAAACATCCAACACCCTAAGAAACAGAAACACACAAGCGCTAGGAGAGACTCATAGGGGAACCAGAGATTCTGGGTTCTATCCCCAGCAGAGTCGCCAGCTGTCGCTCCCCGGATTTCCATCCTGGTACAAACACGAAAGTGGCGCGAAAAAGAATAGAGTCGCCAGCCATGCATTTTTATCCCGAAAGAACGAGAATGGTAATGCTGCACAAACCAGAAGAAAAGAAAAGGAAGGACACGGGTCCTGCGAACCAAAGAGACTGAGTTCGGGAGTCGGTTACGACCTGGGAAGGTATTAGCACCCAGACCGTCCGCCGTACCCGACGGGATCCACGCTTGCAAAAGAAAATGTTTCAAAGGGTGAGGGGATGAAAGCTGCTGCAAAGACAAGAAAAGAAACTGGAACTGAAACTGAGAAAATAACTGAATAAGAAATGAAAAGGAAAAAATTAGGGAAAAATAAAGATTGTGCTCGAACGGGCCCTACCCCGCTGCCTACGTACCTCATCTAGAAAATGAGGATCAGAGACGCCGTAGTTCCCCTAACTAGGGGTAGAAAAGAAATTGCTTGTGAATTAAGGCCTGACCTGCCTATGCCAATGCTCAGGTGTTGCAGACTCGGACGACGAGTGCGTAACCGTCTTGCAAAATGACAAGTAGGAGCAAGTTCGCGTACGGAGCGAATGAGATGAGAAAAGAATTCCCAAAGGAGAGACGCTTATTGTTTGTTTGTGTTTTTTAGAAACATTTTATGAGTGTGTTACGAGGAAGTGAACTCAAGCTCTTTTCCATGGAATGTGCACTTGTCACTACATTCCAAGATGGAATAATAGAACAAGCACACTCAAGTAAGGAGAAGATCCCCAAAACTTGAACCCAGAGATTAGGGCCTAAGCTCACTAACTCATTAACTTATTAAGTGTTTTTGGTATTTACAATGAAGAAGTGTTTTTTATGACTTTCTTTGTGAAGACTACAAGTACCTCATGGGATAAGGCTATTGCTCAAGGTATTACTTCAAACTTTATTAAGTGCTTTTTAAGGTTATGAGATGAGAAGAGAAAAGCAACCAAAAGGATCACAAAGGAAAAAGTCTAATGGGGGACTAAAGAATCCTAAGTGTTGTCATGCATGGATGTCCTAAGGTTATTGTGGTTTTCTATCCTAATGAAGAAAGAAAGAAGAAGAGAAGAAGAAGAAAGAAGAAGAGGGATGAGTAAGGCCTAAGCCCAACAATCAAAGGTTAGCACAAGTAAGAAATAAGAAGAAGAAGAGATGGGATTTGGAGATGTGGGAATCACATCCACACCTCTCACTTACCATAGCCCCTGCAAGGTTAGCAACATAAGCATAAAAGCAAAACCAAATGAACAAAATGACATGCCAACATCATACAAACAGGAGTAAAGTCATATATACAAATGCTCAATGCAAATGCAAGCCAAGAATGAGAAATGAAGCATACAAGTCAATATGATGCAACATGAAACAAATGGCAAGGCAAAGCAAACTTAATGAGATGCAAAGCAAAAAAAGCACAAACATGAACTCAAAGCCCAAGACTAGAACCAAATCAAGTCAAAGAAAAGCTTTAGAAGCAAGAGAGATGAGGAGAAGAGAAACACAACACTATACAATCACCTTATGGAAGGAAAGAAGTAAGGAGATGAGGTGAAAGCACATAAGAAATGGAAGAACTTAAAAGGTAAGCAAAACACAAAATTTCCAAGACAAAAACCCTAAACCAAGACCAGAAAGGTACCCACACCCCAAAGAGACCCCAAATGAGAAGAAGAAGTTGGCACAAGTGCCCTTCTAAGCTAATAAGAGAGCTTATGATCACAAAGAAGCAAAATGGGACAAGGTAAGAACAAATATTCAAATCAAATCAACAATGCATCTAAAAATTCAACAACTTAGGTCAAATGATCCTCAAACATGATATAACAATGAGCCAAAAGGGTTGGGAGCAATTCAGAAACTAAACAAGTCAAGAGAAGGGTTAAACATGAGCTAGGGTTAGGAAACTTCACTTACAAGGCAAGGACCAAAACCCAATGAACAAATCTCTAAAAAAACAGGACAAAAATCACACATGAACTACATCCTCTTAGGAATCTAGAGCAAAAAGAACCAACAAAAAACTCAAAAAGATGAACACTATGGAAAATGGACAAGGCAAGGTGCTTGAAAAAAGAATAAAAATGAATTAATTACAAGAGGAAATTAATTGACACGTGGATATTGAAAATAAATGGAAAAGAAAAATATAGAAAATTTGAGAAAACTCAAATGAATAACCATGAATTAATTTGGGATTTTTTGATGATTGGAAGTAATTTTAATAATTGAAAAGCAAAATGGTATGAAAAAGAAATAAAGAAAAAGACATAAAAATGAATAAACAAGCTGGGGGTGAGAAAAGCAGAAGAATCAGTTGAAATGGAATGGGCTTATGAGTCAGGGGGGTGCAAATAGGCATAAGGGCCCAATGAGTTGCGCAGGTATATCAAAATAAGGTGGAAATTCAGATGGAAAAATGTGGAAAAATAATGAGCCATCAGATGAAACTAACGTATCCTGTGAGGAATCTCATTAAATGACGTGTCCATTTGATTGGTTCTGAGTTGAGGGAGTACGTGCGTTATGGTGAGGTGAGTAACATTATTATTATTTCAGAAACAAATAGAAAAAGAAAGGCACGTGAATGGGAGGGTGGCCTCAATAATGAGGTGTCATGATCCTGAGTGATGAGAGGAAAGATCCAAGGGCAGAGAACTTGTCTCCTACCTCAGAAACCCTAGTTCAACATTTTCCAGATTCCGGTGACCGGAGCTAGGGCTCCGGCACCGAAAATTACACAGCATGAACAAACAATCATATAAATGAATAAGAAGCTCCAGATTGACTAATTAAGGTGCCCTGAGTTCAAAAATGGTGATGGAAAGTTCAATAGATCACTGTATCTCATGGATCGAAGGAAAACAGTTGTGACCAAGAAATTTAAAATTCACATTACAAGCTCTACAATGCACCAAATTCAAAACTAAACATAGCAGAATGATCAGCATACATCCAAGATCCAAAAACACACCTCAAAAATCATTTATAGATTTGAAGGTTCAGAAGATTACCTGAGCTTGCAGATCTTGAGAAAGCTTGCTAGAAGTCCAGATGATGAAGCCAATCCACTCCAAATACACTCTAGTTGCAAAATAAATGCAACTAGAGCCTTGAATCTTGCTGGATCTTGGATTTTGCAGCCAACTGCCTTGAAATGGCAAGGTTGTGATTCTTGAGAGATAGCTTGCATAATGGTGAGATTAATGATCCTGAGCTCTCAAGGATGAAGGATCTGTGATTTGTTTTGGAAGAGAGCAAGTGTGTGAAGAGATTTGAGAGAAAATGAAAGTTATGCAAGAACTTGGAAACTGAGCAATGAGAGAGAACTGATCCCTTGTAAAACCCTAATTTGTTTTATATCATTTCATGACTCAATGCTAAAAGAATGGGATGATTTGCACGAGTGGATCAAAAGTTTGAGTGATTTTGCAATTTTTGAAATTTTGTGATGAGAGCATGTAAACCTCATGCATTCTTTTGCCTTCTGCCCATGTGCACTCACCATCCAGCCCTTAATCTCAAACAAACAAAATTCTGGCCCTTAGATGAAGTTGTCACACTCTTTTCATGTTCATGCACAAATTGCACTTTTTGAATGAAATTCTTGTCTTGCACGAATTTGGTGCATTTCCTTGAGCAAAGTAAGCCAAATGCATTGTATTTTAATGTTGGAACCTCACTTGATCCATACCAACACTCAAAATTGAGTTTCATGACCTTTGGCTTTGGTGCACATATGGAAAAATCAAATTTGCCCTAACTTTGATGGAATTTTCGAGGGCCCTAGATTTCTAACCATGAAGGCTATGAAAAAGTACTTGTACTTTTTGAAAATGGTAGGCTTTAATCTCCAACTTTCATGTTTGACTTTGGTCCATTTGAATAATTTTTCACCGTTATGATCATTTGAAATTTAGGGCAAAACTTGTCAAAAATGGCATTTTCTCAAAACCAACTTTGCACCAATTTTGCAAAACCCCTCAAAACTTCATGATTATTGATCTTTGAACTTGCCAAACCTCTTATAACATTGTAAGACCATCCCTTGGCTAGAAAAAATGGATTGGACCCCTTGGAATCACACAGTTGACTTTTTTAAGGCATAGTTGACCAGTTATTTCATCTGCAAGCAACTGAAGAAATTCTTGACTTCCACAAGGAATTTTCTCACCAAAATTGGTACCTAGGATCCTCTTAACATATAAAAGACTTTGCCCAAATGAAATGGCCAAATTTTTGAGGTTTTCTTGTTTGAAACTCAAACCCTAGTTAAGGACCATTGTGTAGGAGCTTTGCCTTAGCCTGGATTCCCTGATGATCTTCCAACCTTCTGGGCTTTTGTAAATGAACTTGAACTTGTAAATGAAATGTAGACCCCTCATAGGACTTGTACAAAACCATTGGGCCCCTTGTCATGGCTAGAAATGCTTCAAGAACCTCCACAGATGATCATATGCCTAATGCTAGGTCATGAGAAATGTTATGCCTCATATTTCCATGCTAGGATGCTAAGAAAATGATATGTTCATGATGAATATGATGTGATATGATGCTTAAAATGAAGAGGGAAAATTTGGGGTGTTACAACTGGCAGTCTTCATTCCATTTAATGGCCTGATTCTTCCTCAGAAGCTTAAAGATGGGCTCACACGTGGTAGTTAGGTGAGAGATAAACTGTGTAATGTAGTTCAGTCTCCTTAGGAAACCACGCACTTGCTTTTCAGTCTTTGGCTCAGGCATCTCCTGGATGGCTTTCACTTTGGCTGGATCTACCTCAATTCCCCGCTCACTAACAATGAAGCCAAGTAGCTTGCCAGAACGGACCCCGAAGGTACACTTATTCGGATTCAACCTCAATCTGAAATTCCGGAGTTTGTCAAACAACTTCGCTAGATTAACCTAGTGCTCTTCCTCCGTTTGGGATTTTGCTATCATATCATCAACATAAACCTCAATTTCATGATGAATCATGTTGTGAAATAGCGTCACCATCGCCCGTTGATAAGTGGCTCCAGCATTCTTCAAACCAAATGGCATAACCTTGTAACAGAAGGTTCCCCAAGGCGTGATGAAGGTTGTCTTTTCCATGTCATCGGGAGACATCTTAATCTGGTTATAACCGGAAAATCCATCCATGAAAGAGAACACAGAAAACTGAGCAGTATTATCGACAAGCACGTCTATGTGAGGCAGATGGAAGTCATCTTTGGGGATGGCCCTATTCAAATCCCTGTAGTCTACACACATCCTGACTTTACCATCTTTCTTAGGAACCGGCACAATGTTGGCAACCCACGGAGGGTAACTGGTCACAGCCAAGAAACCAACATCAAATTGTTTTTGTACTTCTTCTTTTATCTTGATTGCCATATCAGGACGCGTGCGCCTCAACTTCTGCTTTACTGGAGGACAATCTTCTCTCAGAGGTAGCTTGTGCATCGCAATGTCAGTGTCTAAACCAGGCATATCTTGGTAGGACCATGCGAAGATATCAACATACTCTCGAAGCATGGAAATTAAACGAGTCTTGACAGATTCTTCTAATGCGGCCCCGATCTTGACTTCTCTCTTATCTTCTTCAGTACCCAGGTTTATCACTTCGACAGCTTCCTCGTGCGGCTGAATCATCTTCTCCTCCTATTTAAGCAGTCTGGCCAATTCTTCAGGTAGTTCGCAATCCTCTTCACCTTCCTCATTGGCTTGATAAATCGGATTGTAAAAGTCATAGTCAGCCATAACAGGGTCGTCATTGATAAGATCCGGTGACGAGCACCTGCATGAATGGTGATTCATGCAAGGCTTTAGCAAAAACTTGAGAAAATGAGAAACATTGCCATTTTAAAACTTTTTTTTTTTTGAAAAACAAAAGCAAAAATGGAAGACAAAGAACAACATGAATGAATGTGAAACGTCAGCTTTATTTATGATTATGAATTGTGTTAAGAACAAAAGAACCCTTACAAGGAGCTACTATGCCCCGGGCAAGACATAGCGCTTGAATATAGGAAAAACAAAAACGAAAATTATTACTCTTCGAAAGAGGTGACTGAGATAAGCCTTTTCGATGTCCAATTGCTGAGCTGAGTCCCTGGAACAGCAGGTCTGATCCACTCATCTAGGTCACAGTCACTATCAACTGCGTCATCCTGCACGACACTAATGTTTCCATAATCCACCATTCCTGCACTTGTGAAAGTAATCAGGATTTGATGACATTTAGCATTCGATCCAGAAGATGATTTCCCAGGATGGTAACCAATCCCGAACATATCTTTATTTTCTGGCACTTCTACTGGACTGCCCCAGCCTTCTCGCACCCTTGACTCTACCAACTCAAGAGCTTGCTTATAAGAGGCCACAAAAACTCCCTTCTTCGGTTCTTCAGGAGAAGCTGCCACTACAGATGCTTGTTCAGTTTTCAAGGGCTCAAAAGCCTGACATGGAGTTTCAACTATTTCGCCATCCATCTCCACATACTTGAATGAAGCCAGATGACTAACAAAAATGTCTTCTTCCCCACTGACAGTTACAATTTGACCCTCCCAAATGAACTTTAGCTTTTGATGAAGTGTGGAAGATACTGCTCTTACTGAATGTATCCAAGGTCTTCCGAGCAAACAACTGTATGCAGGCTGTATATCCATTACGTATAATGTGGTATTGAAGATTTGTGGACCTACTTTAATTGGTAACTCCACCTCCCCGAACACCGATCTCCTCGATCCATCAAATGCTCGAACTACCAGGTCGCTAGGATTTAGAACTACTCCATCGTAATCCAACTTCATCAATGCTTTCTTGGGAAGAACATTCAACGAAGATCTGGTATCTACCAACACGTGAGAGAGTACTGCGCCCTTACGTTCTAAAGAGATATGCAATGCTCGATTATGAGCACGCCCTTCAGATTTAGATCCATGTCTGTGAAACCCAATCTGTGATTGACATTGACACTAGATACCACCACTTCCAACTGATTTACTGAAATATCCTAAGGAACATACGCCTTGTTCATAATATTCAAGAGAGCCTTCCTGTGGGAATCAAAACACATGAGCAAGGACAAGATGGAAATCTTCGACGGAGTCTGCTGCAGATGGTCCACAATCTTGTAGTCGCTCTTTTTGATAACCCTCAGAAATTCTTCAGCTTCTTTATCAAAGGTAAGGTCTAGATCAGTTGTTGGTACGGGATCGTTGACAACCACTGACTGCTTCCCTCTTGCTTTAGCCTGGGCTTCTGCGGTGTCTCTAGGTGGTATCACACTATTTCTCAGTGTTTTCGGCGCAAATAACCTTCCACTTCTAGTAAAGCCCCCTACTCCAACATTTTCTACTTGAGCTGGGGTTGTACTAGACGTGGCCAACTCTTGCTTCTGGCCGTTACAGTATACTTCGCCACCATAATTCCAAGGAATGGCTCTATCGCTCTGATACATTACTGGTACTGCAGTGGTGATGGTTATCGGTGCCGCTCTGGCCCATGGAGGAACTTGAGATGGATCGTAGAATATGGTTACTGTAGAGACTTCGCTTTCTTTTACGACCTTGTCAAACTGCAACACTCCCTCATCAATCATACTCTGGATCCCTGCTTTGAACTACTCACATCCATTTGTAGCTTCAGCACAACCTGGACAATCAACTTCACACCCAGGAAAGATACATTTCTCTGACAAGCAAACTTTAACAACATTCAACGGAGTCTGCAGGTCGTTGACATCACACACCAAGTTTAGATCCTCTCCTCCATCAACTGCCCCAACCATACATCCGTGAGAAGGCATAGGGTTCTGTATTACGTTAGGAGTAGGAGCGAAGTTAATCGCTTTAGAATCCAATAGGTCTTGAACAACATGCTTCAGTGCTTTGCAGTTCTCTGTAGTATGCCCGGGAGCTCCGGAATGAAATTCACATCTGGCATTTGTATCACAACCCCCGGGGATTTGGCCTGGCTTCGGGGGTTGTAGAGTTCGGAGTTGAATCATCTGGAGTTGTAGGAGATTCTTCAAAAGCTGTGAATAGGACATCGGCGGAGCTTCGAAATGTCTTTCTCTGTTCTTCTGGGGGTAGTATGGACGAGGAGCTCTTTGTTGATACCCTTGTTGACGTTGCGATTGCGGTGGTTGGACTTGCTGTTGAACAGGTGGAGTTGAGATAGTGACAGGGGCCACTTGCTGATAAAAACCTCTGCTACTTCCTCCCCTCTGCGCATACACTACACCGATCTCTCCTTCTCTTCTTTTCACGAAGGGTTTCTTGATACCAGAATTTGAAGCGCCTCCGTTTTGAATCTTCCCTTGCTTGATCCAACTTTCTATCCTCTCGCCAGTCAAGATGATATCTGAGAATCCACTTGAAGAACATCCAACTAGCCTTTCCATGAAATGCCCAGGGAGGGTATCCAGGAACAGGTCTACCATTTCTCTCTCCAACAAAGGCGGTTGCACTCTAGCGGCCACTTCACGCCACCTTTGTGCGTAATCTTTGAAACTCTCTGAGCTCCTCTGAGTCAAACTTTGAAGTTGAGTGCGACTGGGCGCCATGTCGATATTATACTGATACTGCTTGAGGAATGCTTCTCCCTATTCTTTCAAGTTTCTTACAGAACTTCTCTCTAGCTTCATATACCATTCCAAGGACCCTACGGAGAGACTATCCTGGAAGTAGTACATCCAGAGCTTTTCATCCCTAGTATGGGCAACAATCTTCTGGTAGAATGCCTGCAAGTGGGTCTTTGGGCAGGAGCTACCGTTATACTTGTCAAAAGTAAGCGGCCTGAATTTGTGAGGAATAACCACCCCGGGGACTAGGCCTATGTCATACACATCTATTCCCAAAGTGTCTCTACTCTCGAGGGCTTTGACTTTCTCAGCAAGCATCAAAAAGTCTTGAGGATTTCCTTCTCCACCGAACCCCATGTCGTTGTTGTAAGGAGAGAACTGATCCTCCTGCCTGTCGTGTACCGGAATGAAAGTTGTTGTACCCTGTTCTGGAACTTGAGGTCCACCTGGGCCATTGCTGGTGTTGGGAGGTGCCACTTGCACATCAGGAGTAGTTACAGGGGTATTAGTCCGAGGAGGGTTGAGCCCTTGAATTGCATTTTTTAACTCTTGTTGTCCCTGAGCCATCCCTTGCATCATGACCATAAATTCCCCCCTTCTGGTGCGAAACTCATTAAGCTCAGGTTGCATAGCATCCATGACTATCCTCTAGTTGCTACGAGTTGCGTAGCGATGCGAGATATCTTGTCGGAGATGTCGGGTCTTGGCAGCTCTCACAATCTTTTCCTGTGACACAGATGAGTTAAGCATCCTGTAGAAAAACCTGCAAAAACAAAGAAGAAATGCAAATGATGCGTATGCAATGCAATGTGTTCCTTTTATTCCCAAGGCTTTCCTTTTTCCAGTCCTGGTATTAAGAGAATAGTAATTGGGAAGAAGACCCAAGTGATGTTCAAATAAAGTGACGGCCGTGGAGAATTGGTGCTTATTACCCCGTGTCAGTGCAACAAATAACAAACAAGAGGTTCAAAGCAAGTCAATCACATAAACTGAAGTTTGAAACAACACAGTCCCCGAAGGGTGCCAATTAAAAGAACAACAAAGTACATCAGATAAAAGGAATCCCACAACAAGCCTGTGGGTAATCCAAGTACAATAGCATGAAACTAAACTCTAGGAAGCTCTAAGTCTTGCAGCCTCCAGCTAAGACGCTTGACATTCTGGAACAAATGAACGATATCCGGATGATCGGGCTCCTGGATGAGTCTCTGGATAAGGAGGTCCCTTAGATTAAAGGAAGCATGTAACTCTTCAATCTGCTGCAGGAAAGTCATCTCATTCTCTTTGCTTGGACCTGGCTCAGCCTTTGACTTCTTCACACCAGCACGAAGCTTCAGCTCTTCAACTTCTTTCTGGACATCTTCAGCTATTTGTTGACTCTTTGTCATCTGATGAAGATAGTCTCTTTGTTGCTCTTGTGCCTTCTGAACTAACTTCTCTTGCTCGAACAGGGCATCCTGGAGGTTCTTGATTTTCAACTCGAATTCAGCTTCTATCTCCTTTTGCTTCTTCTGATTATTGCTCCACTTCTCTTGCCAAAGTGTAATGGCTTCATTAGCCTCATTACGTTCTTTCTTATCCCTCCGGCGCTGACTCGCCTTATGGATCTCAGCCAATCCTCTCTTCTTAAAGTATAACTCCCTTTCCTTGAAGTCCTTCTGCTTAAGACGAACCGTTTCTTCAGCTTAGTGAGCTCTATCTTCTAACTGCTGGTTCTGAATCATCAATTTCTGACAAGAATTGTAAGCCTCTTGATTCTCAACTCTAAGCTGATTGACCAAAGCTTCCAATTTCTCGTAATCTTCCAAAGGCACCGTTGCTGGAGGCGGAGTTGGTATAGAAAAAGGGACTAGAGCCGTTTGAACCTCCTCCTTTATCCAAGCTTCAAATTCAAGGAACATCCAGTTATTGCTCTTGCCTAGACATGTCGTGTCTTTCCTTTTGATCACCTTCCAAGAACCTGCAACTTTTATGACCAACGGAAGATTGTCTTTGCTTTGACTGGATTCCTATGAGAGAACCAGGCCATCATATGCGAGTTCCCAATGGACCCTCGGATGCGAGTGAGTTTGCCAACAAATGCGGTCTGCCACTATCATCACTGGAGAGGGGTGTTTCCATTAAGGTCCTCGAAGATCGGTCACCAGATGCACATAACTATCAAGGTAGTACCCTGAAGTGGAGAAGAACCCCCACACAGAATAGTCCCAAGACGGTCGCAATCTGGGTGTGGAATGTAACACCCTTCTAAACCCCACGAAAATTATACAAATAATAAGAGTAAATTATCAGGCATCTTAAATAAGGGTGCCAAATATAATTCAAAACATCATACATACACCTGTCATGCTGAATAACACTTGAAATAAATGCATGCTTTCATATACTTTTAAATTAACATGTAGCAGCGGATATACTTCAGTCATAATAGACAAAATGAAAATCTCATGAACAACTCATTTCATAATCATCACTTAGGTATAAAAGTTAATACTTCATGTAATTCAAATATACAACTACAAAAGAATTTAGAGTACATAAAGTATCTCTCAAAACATGAATCGAAACGTTCCCCGGTGTTACATAATCAGAGCACGACTCAACCCAAAATAAATAAGCAACTAAGACAAGTTACTCCAATAGCTACCTTGCGCTATAAGCAAATCTATTCCTCGGTACCTGAGCGATGTCGTATAAAATATCATTCCAACAGAAGGGTGAGAATTCATATAATTATCGAAATCATAAGATAATATATAATTTAAGGCATATAAGCATAATCAAATTATTCTCACACTTAAAAAGTTCCATCATACATGATATTACTCAAGTAATCATACTATTCACAAGTTTATACACACAATTCACAACTTCACCAATTCAATAATTCAACAATTCACATAATCCACATAATCTCATATAGCAACCATAGACACAATGAGACTCAATGTAAGACTCAAATGCAGCTCATGCATGTGGTACCAATCACTTGTTATCATTTTTTGGTTTTTACATTTAATCTGGGTCCGTCCTCTAGACCAATAACTCACAAAAGCTCGTTCTCTAAGCTTTCAAACCCGTCCTCTAGGTTTGGGACAAGTCACTAGCTCCCACAGAACTAACAAGCATTGCCTCTTGACAAAATGATACATGTGCAATTACAACAACCATATGCAATTAAGACCGTCATCTAATCTTAATATTCATGCATATCTTCAATAATTCATCACATTCAAATTATCACACGATTGCACATACAAACATATTTATTCATTATCCACACACAATTCACCTTCAAATGGTATACAACACATTTTACAATACAATTACAATTGTATTATAATCCCCAACAAGCAATAACTATCATGTATTTCATGTTGTCACACCCAATATATACTCATATAAGTACACATACAAGCATCAACACACTCCAACCTCAATTTGCAAAACCACACAATACCGATTACATCTAGAATAATCGATCCGTCAAAATAATCACCAAAATAATCATCACATTAATCATCAAATTAATCACCAAAATAATCATCAAAATAATCACCAAATTAATTACCAAAATAATCTCCAAATTAATCACAAAATTAATCACTAAATTAATTACCTAATTAATCTCTAAATTAATTACCAAAATAATCTTCAAATTAATCACTAAAATAATCATTAAATTAATTACCAAAAATTAATCTTTAAATTAATCATCAAATTAATCACTAAATTAATTACGAAATTAATCTCTAAATTAATAACTAAGACAAATACATTGATAAAATTCACAAAAACAAATACAATTGGTTGGCTATAGTGTATTTTTTTCTCAGGATTTGGTAAACTTTGTTTTGTAATTATACAGTCAATGAATGTTACTACATCACATGTCTTGGTAGTTTCATTAATTCAAGTTGGAAATATTAGTGATATAGAGAAATAAAATGGCATCTCCTATCTTTATATCCCTAGGTGTCATGTGGCTATATATTATAGAAAGAATACACACTACCTCATTAATTAGTTTCATAGTTTCCTGCGCTAGGTACCAGTAAAAGTAAAAAGTTGTATCATGCAACATCACCTTATTCTAACAAGTGGCATGGCAATAAAAAGAAAAATGTGTGCTATCATATTTCATCATATACTACACTAGTCATCACCATCATGATTATATTAATTGACTCACCATATCACTAATTTACTGGTATAAATCTCTATGAAAAAGAAAAGGCATAACATGAATCAATGCATCCTTTCATTTAAGTTCATGCAACATCATCATTATTAATAAACAATTCATCTATTCATCACCTATCCATGAAAGTGGCTATTTAATTAATAAACCATTGTTTTGTTTTCCACTTAATAATATATGTCACTTACCACCTAGCCTACTAAACCTGCGGTTTCTGTTTTCATTATCCAAGACAAAGTTATATATTGTAACATGACTACAGGACTTTTGAAATAAGCATTAATTAACTCATCACTCCTAATCTCCTTGCGGCCATATCATCATCAACAATATTACTCTAATACTTTTAATAAGTATATATTGATATAAAATTTAATTTAATTTAGTATATGTATATATGTTTAGGATCGAGTGAAAACAGAGTGAACAGAGACAAGACTAGCCATTAATTTGTTCATACATGTGGTACAGTAGTATCACTCATTCTATTATATATACATCCTTATTATATTATTATCACTTAGTATCTTTAGTTGTCCAATCCCTTTATTTCCTGTAAGCTACAGTGATAGTGATATGAATCATTCAAATATCAAGAATCAACACTCTGCTTCAATTCCAATAGAAAATCACTTTTCAAATAGTTCCTCCTAATTATATATGGGTCTCTATAATATACTAATACACCAACTTCAAACATAATCAAATAACACAAATTAAATCAAGATTTTTAGTAAAATCTAAAAATTCTAATTTCATGAAAAAAATGGGATTTTATCCTAACCACATTTCTACCATAATATATTATCCAAAAATCCCAAATAATTTAATGAAAACCCACCCTTACCTTAGATTTTCTTGAGTTTTCTAGCTTCCTCTTTAGTTCTTCTTCTCTTCCTCCTCTCCTAACCTCTTCTATCTTTCTATATTTCTATCTTTGGTTAAACCCTAACCTTAACTCATAACAATACTAACTCTCATTGGGCTTTCTAACCCACTCACTAACTTACTAATTACACACTCCTTTGGCCCAATCAATAAAATATACTAAATCTATATTATTCCACTAAATCAAATAAATCAATTAATTCAATTATATCAATTATTTTCAAATAAATAAATAAAAATTCAATTAATTAAATTAAATCACACAATAATTAAATTAATTAATTCAAATAAATCCAATAATCAATTAGATCAAACGAGTTAAATAATTCAATTAGCCACAAAATTACACAATTAATTAATTAATATAAATAAATAAATAATTTATAAAATCGGGATGTTACATGGAATACATCGCCACTCATCATGTAACCATGCGAGTACAACATGTCCACGCTAATCCTATAGTGCACTCAAGCCGGGTATTTGCCTTATCTCACAATAACTCCCATCCCACAGAAAAATGAAACCCAGCACAGCCAGACAGTCCAGTATAATATGATGCATGAAAATAAATACTGAAAGCAATAAATAAAATGCGGTAAAGTAAAGTTGTAAAGTAAAAACTGTAAATGAAAACAGTAAAGCTAAACTAAATCACATAGCAACAAACAGATAAACACCCCAAGAAACAAAACCAAACAGGCGCTAGGATTGATTCTACAAGGGAAACCAGAGATTCTGGGTTCGATCCCCGGCAGAGTCGCCAGCTGTCGCTCCCGGGATTTTCATCCTAGTACAAACGCGAAAGTGGCACGGAAAAGGTAGAGTCGCCAGCCATGCATTTTTATCCCGAAGGAATGGGAAAGGTAATGCTGCACAAACCTGAGGAAGAAGGAAAGGACAAGGTCCTGCGAACCAAAGATCTGGGTTCGGGAGTCGGTTACGACCTGTGAAGGTATTAGCACCCCAGATCGTCCATCGTACCCGACGAGATCCACACTTGTTTGTTTGTTTCAAAGGGTGAGAAATGAGATGCTACTGAATAAGAACTGCTAACTGGAATGAGAATGAGAAATGGAACTAGAAAAGTGAATGAAAATAAAGGATGAGGAAAATGTAGGGAAAATAAAGAATGTGCTCGAACGGGCCTTACCCCGCTGCCTACGTACCTCATCGGGAAAATGGGGATCAGAGTCGACGTAGTTCGCCTAACTAAGGAGGGAACTATTTGTTTGTGTTTTTTATACCTGGAACTACGTATGTCTATGCTCAGGTGTTGCATGCTCGCCTGGTACGAGTGCGTTTACCATCTTGCATGCGAGACAAGTCGTCGCGAGTTCGCGTTCAGAATGAATGAGATGAGAAAGAGAAGTTCCCGCAGGATAGTCGCTTATTATTTGTCTTTTGTCTTTTATGAGAAATGTTTTGAATTTTTTTGTGAACATTCTCATACTAAGACCTATCCATCGCGGTAAGTACTTACACCTCACCCCGAAACAGGACGCGTATAAGCACTCCACAACAAAGTCTCGTGTCGTACAAGAATGTTCGGTTTTCGTTAAGTGTTTTATTGCTTTTCTTTATGAGATGAGAAAGAATGACTCAAGTTGTAAAAGGCAAAAACTAAGGGACTAAGAATCAATCCTAATTTTGTTTATTTATTCACAAGTGGTCCTAATGGTTTGTGTGGTTTCCTAAACCTAATGAAGAAAGGAACTAGAAACTACTAGAATTCAACTTACTTCCTAAGGAAGTTAAGTTGATTCTAAAACAATGGGGAAGCCTATACAAGTGAAAAAAATCAAATAATAAGACAAAGCATTAAAATGGAAATAAAGAAATGAAATCTAAAACAAAACATATTAAGGTATAAAACCAAAACAAACCTAAACTTTATCTAAGTCTATTTATTAGAAATTCTAAGCCTAAGTCCTAAAACTAAGGGAACTATCTAATATTATCACCCTAAAAATCAGTAATTAAACTATGCTAAGTCATTTTAAAATCTTAAGACTAAACCTAATTAAACTAGTTCTTAATGAATCCTAATATTCTAAACTAAGCTAGGTGGATTTTACATGTACAACTAGCCTAAAGATTAATACACTAAAAATATTAAAGTCCTGGAAAAAATATGAAATTAATCCTATAGGGTCCTAAAACTAACTATTACATTGTGCTAAAAATATCCAAAAAATTCAGAAGTTAACTATGTCTAAAGATCACTTAAATCTACTTGAGGATTAACTATTATTTTCTATGGATTAAGCTACCAAAACAGTGGATAAAATGGCCTAAAAATCTACCAAAATATATCCTAAGTTCTCTTATTAGTCCTCTAAACATAGAAAAAATAATGGGTCAAAAATCCTACTGGAAGTTGAAAAAATAAAATGAACAAAAACAAGTGCAATTAAAAGAATTCAATAAAATGCCAATTAAGAGAAAAATCGAAATTAAATAAAAAATAACCAAAATTCAGAAAATAAAATTGTCAAAAATTTCTAAATGGAATTATTAAGCTACTGAATTTTTTATGGAATTTTCTCATGGTTTTTCTATTTTTTAATGAATTGTTTCTAAACTATATTAAAACTAAAATTAAATCTAAAAGAAATAAGGAGGGGGGGTGAAAAGAGTGATTTTTCCAGTTATTTTCTAAATGGGCTTTAAGAAATAGGGGTGTGAATAGCAATGAGCAAGGCTCATTATGCGCTGGAATGAGGGGAGTGTATAGGATGGGCTTTCGGTCAACTGTGTTGACTAAAATCTGGGCTCTTGATCCAGTCTTCTTTCCAATGGTATTCACATCCAATGGATCTTGAACGAAGGTGCACAAAAATTATAGTAGGTGACACGCATTGGACGAGCCGCATGGAAAGCCTACCGGACGGTGACAAGTGTCACCTCCGGTGTGGCCAGGGAGTCCAAAAGCTATCCTAATCTTATCTCCTAGAATCTCCAACGGGACTTTTCATGGGAATTAAGAATTTTTTTAATTGCAATTAACAAGGATTGATGCCATTAACTCTTTATAATATGGATTATGTGAAGATTGATTTTATTTTAATGCCATTAATCCCCTTCATTAACCCGATGCCTGTTAATTAATTCGTTACAAAGACTTAACCAATTAACCATAAAACACAAAATAACCTAAGAAACTAAAAGGCTGAATGAACATCAAAACCCTAGTCTCTCTTCTCCTCCCTCTCCGCTGCTGCCACCTCTCCTCTCTCTTCTCACTTTCGCCTTCACCACCATCTTCTTCTTCTCCGAATTCACCACCACCGTCATCTAAACCTCAACCTTTCACCAATTCCGAAAAGAAACAAGAACTTAATCCTCTCAAACCCCCCTTCTAAACCTAACTTATACACTTGATAAAGAAACGAAATCAAATCTAAACCCTAACACACCAATCACATAAGCATGCTTAACAAACTCAGATTCGCACCTTGATGGAGCAATGGAATCGCGATGAAGATGCCGACCGAATGATTTGTGGCGGAGAAAAGCGAAGTGACGCTTTCGCTCAACTTCTTCGAAGGCCTTGCGCGAAGAAGATGAAGATTCGAAGACCGACGTGATGTTGACGACGAACTCTCAAATCATTTACGAAGCCGCGATGCCTTTGGTAAGTTCTGTGTCAATAGCTCTCTTTTCGTACAATTTCGTCTTCTTCTTTTAATCAGATTATTGTTGATGATGTGTATTGATCCGAATACATATTAATGTTGATGCAGGTGATTGAATAATGGAAGTATGGATTGAAAATTGGAGAAGTTGTGTCAAGAAGAGTTTTTGGACATTGTATGGAAGAAGAAGAGCTTTGTGAGAGAAAGTTCAGAAGAAGTATCGCGGAGAATTGTGATGGGGAGAAGAGAAGTTGAAGAAGAAGAGGGATAGATTCGAAAACATGAAGAAGAATGGTGGAGAGAATTGAAGTTAGGCTGAATCCCAGAAGAGGAATGAGGATGAGGTGAGAGGTAAAGAAGATGGAAGAAGAATGGTTCTGGTGTTCTCTGTGATTCCCCCCAAAATGATGAAGGTGAATGAAAGGGTTTTGAAGAAAAATCGTGAAGAAGAAAAAAGATGCAGCACGGTCTCCCTCTTATATCTTCTCCATGGTTGGTTTAAATGGAATTTTCAGGTGAGATTTCGGTTATGAATTAGTTAGAAAAAGGTTAGAGTTAGTAACTATATTTGGTTATTGATGATTTTCTGAATTTTTTATTAAATCAATTTTCTGAAATTCTTCTGCTATATCAGTTTATCATAACTGATTTCCTTCCTTTTGCATTATCAATGATTTGTTGCTAGCTTCTCGTAACTTCGTTCTTTTCTTCTTCTTCACAAATAATTTTGTGAGGTGATTCTTGCGGTTAATTTGCATTGGCTGTTTTTTTTGGAATTCACATTGTGGCTATGTATCAATGAATGTTGATTCTTGTTGTTTCGAGTGCAAATTCTCTCTTCTTCTTCCAGTCCTGTTTCTGAATTGTTCTTAATTCTTGCAGGAATTTTATTGAAGGCTTGATGGAGATGATGGATTGGCTTCAGGAATCGTATTGAAGAAGAGGATTCACTGAATTTCCTTTATTGAAGATCCTTTGAGGAGAACTTTTACATGGAGTTTCTGCAGCTTTGAAGATTGAAGGGTGATGGCTGGTTGAAGGATATTTCGGGAGTTTGTTAGAGAGTGATGATTGTGGGCGTTTTTGGCGAGGATCAAATGATGAAAAAGATTTCCGGTTCATCCAACATACTGAATTTTGCAGCTTGATGCAGTAGATGTTTTTTTTTTTGAATTCTGATGTAACTAATTGTAACCGTTTCCCCTTTTCTTTATAACTTGTTATATTATTGTTATAACTACAACTGAATTTCTGTAATGAGCTTTGTCTTTTGTTATTGAATCTTTTTTTTGTCTCCTCTGCGATTACGACATAGATAGGAGCGACTACTTTCCTTAGGAAAGCCTCGCCTTCACCACCATATTAAAAGATATAGACTCATATACAGTAGCTTGCGCTGCTGCACTCCTAGTTGTATGGTAGGTAACCAGAGGCTACTTTTCCAATCCAAATATTCTCACCATTTTTGTAGTTCTTGAACATATATTTTTTTATCACTTCTGTCAGAGCCTACTCGTCCAACTTGGGCTGCTAATCAGGCTTTGGGAAATTGTCTTATGTGAACATTAGCAAGCAATAATATCAAATGCTCCCTCTAACTTGCAACATTGTGCTTCTAAAATCCCAACATCAACCCAAGCCAATCCAAAATGTTTTCATCTTTTTTTTCTTGTAGTCATTAGGCTAAGGAAGACCCCCTAGTGTTACGAAGAGCATATACAACAGCTTGGATCTCGGGAAATCTCATTATGGCTTGATTTTCACTATCTGGATCAAGAGGAAGAAAATTGTAAGGGACTAAGATCTCCGTCTTTTCAGCGAATTTATCTTATGCCTCCAAAATCTCTCAATCAATCTCCATTGAACCTGAATAATCCCCTTTCAAATAAACCATAACCCTTTCTTTTTTCTTTCAATTTGAACCAAATACTTGGACCAAAAACTTTGATGCCATGATAAATCTCCAAATCAATAGCTCGAGTTATGCTTCTCACATTACTTGAAAACGCTATACGCGAATGAATATCTCCATCAAATAAGCCAGAATAAAATTTTAACATTAATGACCTTGGCTGGTAGAATGCTCTCAAACTCAAATTACAAATAACCCTAATCCCCCTTGATAATGAGACTGATACACCAATGAACAACCTTTACGAGCGAATTCCTTAAAGATCACCTAATCTGGGAAATAAACCCTACTCGAGTAGCAGGTGCATAAGAAGCTGATGTTACTAATAGCAACATAGCCACAACTGACAGACATGGATAGGATATGAAATCCTACTTCAAATGGCATGATATCATGCCTTAGGAACCAGTGCAATGCATGAATGAATGCTACGACCTAATGGGAAATTGTAGATGAAACGCGAAGCTATAAGCTAGCTGAATGGTAATAAAACACAAGGGCAAATTTTGAGGTATTACAAATTGGAATCAGAGCACCTGGTTCTAGGTGCAAGCACTTAACCGTGTCAGAAAATGATCCAAAAGAAAAACATCATGGCAAAACCAGTTCAGAACAACAATGACTATCAGAATGACAAGATCAATGGCAAACCTTCAGTGTTCAACGGTGATAACTTTGATTACTGAAAGGTGTAAAAACCCCAAATTTGCCCTCACTAAGTTCACACCATGGCTTTTGACCTTTCATATTTGCATTAGTTTAAGCATATCATCTCATATTGCATTTTTGTTTCATCTGCATAGTTCAAGTTCATCTGCATCTAGGGTTTGTGATCTGAGCAATCAAAGGATCCATCTGAGCCACTCCAAAGATCAAGGAAGTCAAGAAATTACAAGAACTTGGAAAGCATGGAAGCAGAGCTAGGGTTTCACTGCACAAATGACCTGAAAGTTGTAGATTGGATCATTACCTTTTCAAAAAGTACAAGAACAAGTCCTAATTCATTATGGAACTCAATTTATGGCTTGGCAAAGTTGGCAAAAATCCTATAATTTTCACTTTCATGCCAAAGAGGATTCTTTGCAATTTCACAATCCAAGCCATTTTGTGATCTCTAATACACTTCTAGGCATCATACAAACATAGTGTATTGCCTAAGAATCAAAATTGGCCCAAGAATCTCAAGTTTTTATGCCTTGCACATCAAGAAATCACAAAGGGGCCAAAATGTACAAAACTTGCAAAAACTCATACAACCATGCTTCCACTTGCTGAATCACCCCAAAACCTTTTCCATGGTTATCCTTGAACCAAGCTGACTCGAGCCATGCCTTGAAACAGCCACAGAACCAGCCCATACCTCAAGTACAAGTTATGTTGACATTTTGGCAACTTGCCCATACCAATCACCATAAGCCACAACAACTCTTCTGACCTATCAAAGCTTGTTATGTGAACAAAATGCAACTCATAACAGACAACACACAAGGCTGAAACCTCAGAATCACTAAGTTCCCAAAAATCACCCCAAAAGCAAAAGCTTTCGAAACACTCTGCTCACACACTCAAACTCCAAACTTTTTTCACCAATCAACTCAGCATCACCAAGGGATCATTTCCCACCCTTCATTGCAGCCTAAAAGCCAGCCAAACAAAAACACGATTTCTGGCCAGTTGAGTTGCAAGCCTTCATTCCAGCCATTTTAAGCTCCTTCCAAGCATTGCAACTTCCTCAGGAGGTCAAGAGGAGTGGTTTTGCACAAGAGAGGAGGTCCAAAAGCTCCAAACTGAGAAAGCTCAAGCTCAGGTAACCTCAAGAACATTTTTTCTAGAAGCATGATTTTAAGTTTCTAAATTGTTCCTTATGCTTTGCTGATCACCATGATCTATTTTGTTTTGAAAATGGTTGCGAAATGAGTATGTACTGACTGTCTGAAAGTTTCACCATTTTTGTTTTCTTCTTCGAATCTTGAGTTTCAGCCATGAGAAATTAGTTTTGAGGGTGGATTCATGTTTAGGGAGAGGAAAAGAGTTGATCTGGAGCTTTAGAGCTCCGGAAATGGCTTAGGGAAGAAGTTGGGTTGAAGGTCTCGCCGGAGAAGACGACCGAAAGTCTTCTCCGGCCACCTGAAACTGATTAGGGTTAATGACGTGTTTAGAGCTAAGTTTGAATTTGGGCCGTTGGATGTGGATTAGGGTTAGGCAGTGGAGGGCTCAGATTAGCTCATTAAGTTTTAATTGTGATTAATTAATTATTTAATTAGGATTTAGTCAGTTTGAATTGTGGCCATTGGATAGCGCGCGTAGTCAAAGAAAATCCCCCCCAGTTTAAATCCTGTCCATCAGATCAGCATACTTTCTTTTATTTCAATTTTTATTTCATTTTATTCCATTTATTTTGTACAATTAATTTAAAATACCTAGAAAATTCCAAAAATATTTTTCTTCTTCATTTTGACTTAAAATATTTTTCTTCACCCAAAAACATTTTTATTTTTATTTTTGCATTAAAAAAATAATTATAAAAATATTTAAATGTTTATTTTAATTAATTAATGGAAATTAATTAATTAAAATATCATTTAGGTTTCTAAAAATTCAAAAAAAAATCACATTGCATCTTAGGACATTTAAAAACATTGTCAAACCATTCATACAAATTTCTTTTTGGTTTTGATCATACTTTGACATTTTTCTTGAATTTAGGGTTCATAAAAAGTCCTTTTTGGAACCCTAACTTTGAAAATTCTTTTCTGCCTAACCATGAAGGGTTTGACATTGGTTCTTTTTGCATTGTTCTTCATATAGCATGTAGTATCTAGAATATATTTTTTCATAAATTTATCTTGAATTTTCCATTTGATTTGCATTTTCCCTCTTAAGGTAACCAAAAACCCTAGTAAACTTAGAAAAATCACAACTTTCTTTAGGTTAAGAGTTAGACCTCCTCCTTTGGGGTGTGATATCATATGGGGTTAGGGTTCCTTTGAGTTCATTTGCAATTTTTTATCTTGTGATTTGCTTCTATTTTTGACTTTTGCATCTCATGTTGCCTTAAAAACCTAATTTTGCACCCTCATTTGCATTCATCTTGCATATGCATCCATACATGAACTTGCCATGACATTTCTTGCATTCATATGGCATCTATGACATCTTAAGACATATTAGAATCATGCTTGATCATTTATTCATTCATTTTCCATGATGTGCATTCATTTCATTCCATGAACCTTCATGAACTTTCAAACTTCAAAGCATGCTTCCATTGCATTCCATCTCTTGTATGAACATTCATAACACTTGATATGCTTTTGCATCATCTCATAGAATCATTTGCATCATGTGTTTGCTTCTGGTTTTGGTTTTTACCTTTGTATATGTTTCATATTCATTTCATTTCTTTCATTTATGTTAACCTTTTCAGGTGGTAAGTAACTTGAGAAGTGAATTTGCCTTCACTTCTCATTTCTCTTCTCATTCTTCTTATGCATCATTGCGGCATTTTTCTTTTCTTTAGAGTGAGCTTTCTCATTCATGTTTATCATTCACTTTCTTTCTCCAAGTTACTTATCTTCTTCAATTAAGTAAGTAACTTATTTCTTTTGCTTCTCCTCCTTTCATCTGATCCTTCCATTGGTGGCTTCTTTGAAGATCTCTTGCAAGCCTTAAAAACCATAGGAAAATCCAAGCATGACAATAATTAGGGTTTTGATTATTCCCCCTTTAGTTTTTACCTTTGTGTCTTCTTTGTGTCTCTCATCTCATCTCATCATTAGAGACTAAACCTTTAAGGTTTTAAGACTTTGTGATTAGGGTTATGCCTGCATCCTTCTCTTAGGATGGAGTGTATAACTTTATTCTTAAGTGTTAAACCCTTAATTTGTTTAAACCTCTTAATCAATCCATATTAATAATCACTAAGACAATAGCTTGTAACTTGGGCCTTGCATTAGGGTTCTAATTCTTCCTTTATTGGTTAAGAAGAACTAACCCTAGTGTTAATGGACAAGTCCCCCTCAAGTTGTCTTACAAACCATAAAATTCACTTCTTAATCTCATCTTTAATTAAAATACACTTAAATACAGGTTTGTTTTGTCATGAGGTTAATCCCTAATCATGGATTAAGTTGAGGTATCTTCCTCAACTTAAGTGAGTTCATCTATTATCCTTCTATTAGGATGGTGTAATGAGTTCACCAATCCTTGATTATGGCTTAAACTCATTAATTAACACTAAACAAAAACTCAAAAAAATCTAAATAATCACAAGTAGGTTAATGATCTTAATCCTACATAACATGGCAATTAAGTTGAGATGTTTATCTCATACTTAAGGTATTCTCATTATCCCTAATCAGAGGGAGGATATAATGAGTTTACTAACCCTTGGTTTAGGCTTAAGCTCATTAACATATGCAAAACACAAAAAAAAAAAAGATTGAAAACACAAAAACAAACAATAATCGTCTCCTCCAGGATTCTTTTCTCATCACACTCATGCAATAAACGAGAACTTGCTTCTTCCGTCTAATGTAAGACAGTTAGCACTCGAGCCAGACGAGTCATACACTTGAGCATAGACAAGCAAGCAGTTCACAGTCAATTTTTCTTTTAGTATCTTTGAGTCGAACTACGGTGTTCTGACTTCCTCATTGCACAAGAGGATACGTAGGCATAACTTAACCGTTATCGAACAAAAGTCTCTTTGTCTTCCCCCTCTTTCAGCATTCTCTTAAAAGCCTCAGTTCCTGAGCACTTCACTTCACTTTCTTGCACTGGAACTTGTACATTATTTTCCAGCTTTTGCACACAGATAGCACAGACACTACCCCTTTAAACACAAATCTTTTAAGCGTGGATCCCGTCGAGTACGACGGACAATCTGGGTGCTAATACTTTCCTAGGTTGTAACCAACCCCCTTTCTCAGTTTCTCTGGTTCACAACCGTCTTATCCATTTCTTTCTAGGTTTATGCAGCATTACCTTTCCTTTGGGATAAAAATGCCTAGCTGGCGACTCTTTTCGTTTCATTTCATCCTTTTTTCTTTTCGCCGACCGTTCGCGTCTGTAACCTATCTGACCGGGTGTCTTTTAGTGGGAGCGACAAAAGGATGTTATAGAGAGCTTTTTTCTGGCTCTGGATGGAGATCTCTGGGATATGGTAACTGATGGCTACACTCATCCTGTTGGAGGCGATGGTCAGAAGATTAAAAGAAGAAATATGACAGCCCAACAGAAGAAAGAATTCAAAAATCATCACAAGGCCAAAACAATCCTTCTAAGTTCTATCTCCTACACAAATTATGAAAATATCACAAACAGAGAAATAGCCAAACATATGTTTGACTCTTTGAGGATGACGCATGAAGGCAACACTCAAGTCAAGAAGACCAAAGCTCTGGCACTTATCCAGAAGTATGAAGCGTTCAAGATGGAAGAAGATGAAACGACTGAGAAAATGTTCTCAAGGTTTCAAATTCTGGTTGTTGGACTGAAAGTTTTGGATAAAGGCTATTCAATAGCAGATCACGTGAAGAAGATTATCAAAAGCTTGCCAAAGGCTTGGAGACCCATGGCCACTACTCTAAAGATGTCAAAGAATTTGAATGAAATATCTCTTGAAGAATTGATCAGCTCCTTGAGAAGTCATGAGATAGAACTTGAAGAAGATGAACCTCAGAAGAAAGGTAAGTCTGTTGCTCTTAAATCTAAAAAATCTGAATCTAAAGCTTTTCCGGTAGAAAGCTATGGAGGCTCATCAAAAGAAGAAGAACTACCACTTCTTTCCAGAATGGCTCAACAACTCTGGAAGCACCGACAAAAGAAATTCAGGAATCCCAGAAGATCAAGCAATCACTCTGAATCATCCTTTGGATACAAGAAGTCCATAAGCAAAGAAGTAGTAAGCTATGAATGCAAGGAACCTGGACATTACAAGAGTGATTGTCCTAAACTTTAGAAATAAAATCCTAACAAGAAATTCAACAGAGAAAATAAGAAAAGTCTTATAGCTACATGAGATGAATCAGAATCTTCTAAAGCTGAATCAAAATTAGAAGATAAACACACCAACATTTCCTTAATGGAAAATGTGTCAGATGATATCAACTCATCAGAATTAGAATCAGATTCTGAAACAGAAGAGGTATTCTCTAAACTTTCCATAACTCAATTAGAAGATAGTCTCTCAAAAATTCTTGAAAAATATCAGAAACTCCAATTCAAATACAAGAACCTGAAACATGGTATAATATTTGAATCTGAGGAAACTAGGATACTAAAAGCAAAAAAATTTGAGCTTAGAGAAAACATTTCAAAACTTGAAAATTCTTTTGAAAAACATAAAGCTCATAAAGAATCTAAATCAGAAGTTTTAGCTAGTTCAGATAGTATCATAAAGCAATATGATCACATTTTTCAAACATTTCTAGCTAAAAAAATAGATAGAAGCAGAATTTCCTCAATGATCTATGGAGTTAGTAGAAATGGTAGAAGAGGCATAGGTTATGTTAAACCTATATGAGAAGCACCACCTAAATTTAAACAAGTTGATGACTTGATCATAAAAGTCAACACATCTTTAAACTCTCACTTTACATATGGATACAAGCGTGATTTAAAATATACTAGTGAGTCATCTTGTTCTACAAATTCTATTGAGAAATCCAAACTCAATCAAAATATTGTAAGTTCTAATAAACAATGACCCATAAAGATATGGGTACCCAAGGATAAAATTGTGTATGTTGCAGATGTCTTTAATAACAAGATTGAAACACCAATCTTGGTACCTGGACTCTAGATGCTCGTGACACATGATGGGAAGAAAACATATGTTCCAAAGTCTTGAGCTTAAATATGGAGGCTACATAGGTTTTGGAGGAAATCAAAAAGGAAAAATCATTGTCTCTAGAACTATTGGTAACAATACTCTTCCCTCTATATCTAATGTTCTGTTAGTTGAAGGATTGATGCATAACTTGTTATCAATAAGTCAATTAAGTGACAACGACTATGATATAATCTTTAATCAAAAGTTATATAGAGTTGTTAGTCAGAAAGATGGAACAATCCTCTTTAGTGGGGAGAGAAAGAACAACATTCATAAAATAAAACTTTATGAACTTAAAAGTCAGAATGTAAAATGTCTTATGTCTGTTAACAATGAGAAATGGGTCTGACACAAAATATTGGGACATGTTAATATGAGAATATTATCTCAGATTAACAAACTCAATCTGGTAAGAGGACTTCCAAATTTGAAGTTCAACTCAGAAGCTCTGTATGAAGCATGTCAGAAAGGCAAATTTGCTAAACCTGCTTTTAAATCTAAAAATGTTGTTTCTTCCTCTAGACCATTAGAACTTCTGCACATAGATTTGTTTGGACCAGTGAAAACAACCTCAATCAGTGGTAAGAAGTATTAATTAGTGATCGTAGATGACTATAGCAGATGGACATGGGTAAAGTTCCTTAGATACAAGGACGAGTCAATCTATGTATTTCCTAACTTCTGCAAACAAGTTCAAAATGAAAAAGGGTTTAGAATTGTAAAAGTGAGAAGTGATCATGGTGGAGAATTTGAAAACAAAATATTGGAATTATTTTTTAATGAAAATGGCAGTTCTCATGACTTTTCTTGTCCTAGAACTCTACAATAAAATGGAGTTGTAGAACGTAAGAATAGAACTTTACAAGAGATGGCCATAACTATGATCAATGAGACTAACATGGCTAAACACTTTTGGGCAGAAGTAGTAAATACAACGTGTTATATTCAGAATAGAATCTCTATAAAACCTTTTCTGGAAAAGACTCCATATGAATTGTGGAAGGACAAGAAGCCCAACCTTTTGTATTTTCATCCTTTTGGATGTATTTGTTTTATGCTGAATACTAATGATCCTGTGAAAAAGTTTGATTCTAAGGCACAAAAATGTTTCATGTTAGGATACTCTGAACGTTTGAAAGGATACAAAGTATACAATACAAAAACACGAACTGTGATGGAATCTATTTGTGTTAGATTTGATGATAAGCTTAGTCTTGAAAAGCCAAAACAAAATGAATCTCTTGCAAATATAGAAGTTCAAATTACAGAAACCATAACAACTGAAGAACAACCATCTACAGAAAAATACAACATAACTACCACAACAAGTTCTAAAGAACCCAGTCAGAACAGACAATCCAAAAGCACGTTGAATCATCTAGAAGATAAAATTCTAGGAAAGAAAGATGATCCAATTAGAATAAGATCTACATTCAGAAACTCTGAAGAATCACTAATGCGATTAGTTTCGCTGATAGAACCCACTTCCATTGACGAATCTCTCTCAGAAAATGATTGGATACTTGCAATATAGGAAGAATTAAACCAATTCACTAGAAATGATGTATGGGATCTAGTTCCTAGACTTAGAGGATTCAACATCATTAGAACCAAATGGGTCTTCCGAAACAAATTCAATGAACAAGGTGAAGTTTTCAGAAATAAGGCACTACTAGTTGCACAAGGTTATAGTCAGCAAGAGGAGATATACTATACTGAAACCTTTGCACCAGTCATAAGGTTAGAATCTATCAGACTTTTAATTTCTTTTGCTGTAAATCATGACATCACTCTCTATCAGATGGATGTCAAGAGTGCGTTTTTAAATGGTTACATTGATGAAGAAGTTTATATGCACCAACCCCTTGGTTTTGAAAACAATAAACATTCAAAACATGTTTATAAACTTAAAAAATCTTTATATGGTCTAAAGATCCAAAATAATTTTACCAGAGGGAAGGTGGACACAACTCTTTTTTATAAAACATTTAAAAATGATATTCTGATTCGTCAAATTTATGCAGATGATATAATATTTGGATCTACTAAAAGCTCCCTAGGCAAGGAATTTTCTAAGACTATGTAGGAAGAATTTGAAATGAGCTTAATGGGAGAATTGGAGTTCTTTCTGGGAATTCAAATCAATCAAACATCATAAGGAACCTACATTCACCAAAATAAATATGTCAAAGAACTTCTGAGGAAATTTGATATGTCAGAAAGTAAACTATCTAAAACTCCAATGCATCCTACATGCATTCTGGAAAAGGAAGAGGTAAGTAAGAAGGTTGATCAGAAGATCTATAGAGGTATGATTGGCTCTCTTCTATACTTAACTTCCTCAAGACCTGATATTCTCTATAGTGTTTGCCTCTGTGCTAGATTCCAATCAGATCCCAAAGAATCTCACTTAACAGCTGTTAAGAGAATTTTCAGGTATCTGAAAGGTACTACTAATCTTGGTCTTTGCTATAGAAAATCTAGAGAATATAAACTTGTAGGGTACTGCGATGTTGATTTTGCTGGAGACAGAATAGAAAGAAAAAGTTCTTCTGGAAGTTTCCAATTTCTGGGAGACAACTTAATCTCTTGGTCCAACAAAAGACAATCAACAATTGAACTTTCAACTGTTGAAGCTGAATACATAGCAGTAGCTGGATGCAATGCTCAGATGCTCTAGATGAAGAATTAGCTTGAGGACTTCAATATTTATGAGATTAGCACTTTTATCCTCTGTGATAATACTTCTGCCATCTATCTTTCTAAAAATCCTATTTTACATTCTAGAGCTAAACATATAGAAATTAAACATCATTTCATTAGGGACTATACTCAAAAGGGAATTCTATTTTTAATATTCATAGACACAAACCATCAATGGGCTGATATTCTTATAAATCCCATTGCTGAAGATAGGTTAGATTTCATTCTGAAACATCTCAGTATGGAATTATGTCCAGAATGAATATGTTAATTTTATACATTTAACTCTCAAAACTTAAATTTTTCTTCTGATCAATATTTCTTCTGAAGTAAGAAGGAGAATTGTATCAGAATCTTTACAGAAGATCTAACTATTTGCATCTTAGAACATTTTGTGTCAGGGACAGAACATGCAAATCATTACATCAACACCTGTTACCAAAGCTCCAAGTGTCTTCTAAATCTGACTATGTGTTTAAACTCTAAGAGAGGATAGAACATGCATTTTAACACTTGAACAACTGTCCTTTGAGGCTAAATACATGTTTAAATTCTGGGAAACTGAAATGGTTGAACTGACAAAGTTGAGGCACTAGTCACATTGGAACTGTTCAAAAATCTTTTATGCCATCCCCTTGTCATAATTCATTAATGCTTTTAATCATCATGTTTATAATTTAATTTTTCCACTAATTATGTTTTTGACCATTGCAAATGCTATATATATATATATATATATATGTGTGTGTGTGTGTGTGTGTGTGTGTGTGTGTGTGTGTGTGTGTGTATGTGTGTGTTCACTTTCACCCCACAAACACTTTTCACCTCTCACACTCACTATCACTCTTTTCTTGTTTCTTGATTTCTTTTGCTCTCTACATTTGTTATCAAAACCCTTTCTTGTGAACAATGGCCTATTCTTCCAAGCAAATTCAACCTTCTTCATCTTCTCAATAAGGTTCTGAAAAACAAGCTTTTGAAGAAACCCATGTTACCCCAGTTAGAACTCTTCTCACTCTAGTTGATAAACTAGAAGTTCTCTGTAAACTGTTCGTCGACTTTGATAACATGAAGAAAAATGGCTACAATCTCACTCCTGAAGTAAACTTTCAAGGTTGGACGAAGTATTTGACCATCTTATGGGTCCCATTTTTCCTAAACTAGTTAAAGAGTTCTGGATTTTTGATTCAGCTTCAAACAACCAAGTAACTTCTTACGTCATGGGGAATAAGATCATCATCACTGAAGATCTTATTGCAAGACTCATTGAATCTGATGGCAATGGGATCAAATGCAGTGACATGGAAAAAAGCTCTAACCTTACTCTAGTCTCTAGAGAAATCATTACTTTTGGGCAACATTCAAACAAGATTAAGGATCTCAAGGATTGTCAGAGAATCTGGGCAAAGATAATTCTGAGGAAGGTAACCCGTCAGCTTTTGCTTCTGTTATTGAGTTAGTGACAACATTATCATCTGATATTCCCTCATCTGAAAACGCTCCTTCTACTACACCTTCTTCTGATATCCATGTATCTTCAAACCCCGTTACTTCTGAAGCTCCATCTTCTGAAATCCCAATTTCTGATATCCCTCAACCGTTTGATAATCCACAACCAGAGAACATTCAACCTGAAAACCCTTCACCTTCTCCTAGACCTTCTGAACATTACTCACTAGAAACTGTTGATGACTTCGATATGCCTATTGATCCAAATCCTCCTTATGAACTTGACCCCATATCATTTGTTGAAACCTACTCAGAACTTCAACAAGTCCTCTCTGACATTGATATGTTTCCACCATATCTTGAAACTTCTCAATCCAACACTCTTAATCCACCTCCTACCAACACAAATACCTCCCATATCATTAACTATCCTCTTAATTCATCTCAACATATGCTCATATTTGACATACCCACACTAACAAAAGATTCACTATCTTCTTATGAATCCACTCTTCCAAGATCTCCCACCTCATCACTATTCCAGACACTCCCACTCCTACGAATGAACCAGAAGATCCACTCAAAACTATCATTGACATTGAAGTCCTACAAAAACTAGCCTCTAATTCTAAGAAAATTGCCATCCCAAAACCCAAACAAAAACCAACCAAATCAGATGTTGATGTTTTATTGTTGGCTTTTGAAGTAGAAATGAAAGAATGGGTAGACAATTTGAAAAGTGCTTGTGCAGAAAATATAAACCATGCAACATCTGATCACCTTTGGACCAGTTTCAGAAAATGGTTCAACACCGAGTCCAAGAAGCTGAAGGATATCAACTATGATATCGCTCAGCAAAACTTCTATGAAAAATTGCACAATTTTAAGGGAGAAGTTCTTAGCTGCTGGGAAAAGAAGACTCTTCATCTTCTGGACACTGAACCTTGGACAAAACCAAAAGGATCTACTTCTGGACTTCAGATCATGGTTATATCTGAAGACAAATGCAAATTTGCGGCAACGTCACCTTCTAAAACTCCTGTACCAAGTTTTGAGCAAGTGACCACTTCTGCTGAAGAAACTCCTTCATTCTCCCTAGTTTTGAAAACTCTGGAAGAGTTAAGAAAAGAGAATGAAGTAGTAAAAATCAGATTGGATAAGCAACATGAAAAAAATATAGAACTCAAGAACATGATTGGACAATAGGCGGAGTCTACCTCTCAGATCAAGAATCTTCTGGAGGCATTGTTCACCATACTACCTCCACAACCTTAGTTTTTGTTTATTTGTTTGTTTCTTTGCGGGTTTCTTTGCTTTTTCTGATTATGTGTTGATCTGCTTATTCTGATTAATTATCTCAAAATATAAGTTTTGTCATCATCAAAAAGAGGGAGATTGTTAGAACAAGAATTTGATTTTATTACCTTTAAATAAGTTTTGATGATAACAAATATTTTTAAATTATAAGAACAAAATATACTACCTAAAAATTATTTATTGTGTGATTGGAAGGGTTAGAAGTTCTTATATTGAAAGAAGTTCTAATGTAATATCTCTTACTCTTAAGTGGAAGTCTACAACAAGAAGATTTGGTAAATTTTCCTAGAAGATCTTATTCAGCAACAACACTAAGAACAACTAGTTTGCAACAAACTCTGATACCTGAATTCATGAAAGTTCTGATTCTCAGAATCAGTCACATTTATTGAAGATCAAATAATTAACGGCTCCAGACAAAATCTGTATTTTTGGAAACTCTTAATGGCGTTTATCATCATCAAAAAATAAGTAAAGTTTGTCTCCAAAAAATCATTTCAAAATATCTATATAAGGAGTCCACTGAAGAATTTTGAATACATAATTCTCGCGCGCGCGTGTAAATAAAAGTTAAAATTCCATTTCACATATCCGTAATTCGATATTGTAAAAATTATCACAATAGTGATAACCGCTTTTTGAAGCAATTTTAAGTTACACCTTTTTGTAATCAACTTGATATACCTTGAGTGACTAAGTATAGTCAGTAGACTCAAGAAGACTTTGATAGTAGGTCATTGTGATTGTAATCATTAATTGATTGGTGGATTAAGACCTTGTTGAGAGAGGAGAAATCACCTTGGAAGGTGGAATGGATGTAGTTTGAGTTCAAACGAACCATGATAAATCAATTGTGTTGATCGCATTAATTTAAAAACCTCAATTCAAACCCCCATTTCTTGTGTTTTTCCTCCTTTAGAAGCTCTTAGAAACTTCAATGCTTTGAATGTTATCTTGAATGGTATGGATAAGAACATGTTCAGGTTGATCAACACGTGTTCAGAAGCTAAAAAAGTATGTGAGATTCTCAAAATTACATATAAAGGCACATCCAAAGTTCATATGTCAAGGTTACATCTCCTTACCACTATGTTTGAGAACTTGAGGATGAATGAAGATGAATCTATTTGTGAATTCCATATCAATGATATTGCCAACACTTCTTTTGCCTTAGGTCGAGATCACCCTTCTAAAGAAAAGGGAAGAAGGGTGATCTCGACCCTTTGCTTCAACCACTCATCATACCAGGGAAAGGACATGCTGTTGCTTCGACCTAGAATACATGTCCCTCGCTTATGAATATTTCTCCAGGAAGCGATGGCATGTTTTACTAGCAATACATTGTCTTCTACCAGATATAGAAGGACTCACTGATCTCTCTCACCACTAGTGGGTCTTCTAGAGCGTACCCCAATTGTCTCTTATAATTGTTATTCCATGTTTTATTTCACTTTCTACCTTCAAAGCTTCATTAAGAGCTTCATTTGTATCATGTGTCTCGTGTGTGTCTTCCTTGTTACTAGCCATTAGACCTGTAAGAAAGAAAAAACAAAATTTAAATGACAAATTATAAAAATCCATAATCTATAATCTATTTATAACTAGTAACTTTTTTAGGCACACCTCTTTCTTTTCTTGGTTGGAATATGTTCTACCCGTCTCTTAACAACACAGACAGTTGGATTGATCTAAATACCCTCATTATGATCATTTCTAGTATATGATGCATTCACTATAATATTTTTATCTTGATCATTTCTAGTAAATGATTCAATATCAACATCAATATCACCTTGATCTCCAATGTTTTCATCAATTACTTTGTTAGATAAAAGCACTATAGACCATTTTGTACTTGTTGGATCAGTGACATAGAACACTTGTTTTGCTTGAGAGGCTAGAATAAAAGGATCATCCACCCTATTACGATCCACTTGCAAACATCCCGACTTATCCATTCATACGCCATTATTGTTTTCAACCCACTTGCAACAAAATATATGAATCTGAAACTTCTCATAATCAAACCCCCAAAATGTGCTCGATAACACCAAAATATGACAGATTTGCAAATTTGGGGTTTAAGTCTTTCACACTTGAAATGTGCATTGCTTCAGCTACCACGGTGACACCATTATTTTGCATAGTACTTTTATCATCTTGTTCTTTGGTATAAAATGTGTATCTATTAATTGCGTATGTGCTATAAGAAAACACAACCAAACTTGGATCATATGATAAACATCTCAATCTTTCTATTATTGAAGCGGGATCTGAATAATACCTTTCGAAAATGTGATCCTTAAACTAAGGTATGAAACTTCTATTATGCTCTCGTACTATCCGATTTGCATTTCTATTCGGATTTAAACCTCGGAGAACATCCTTGTGCATTTCAACATACGACTCAACCTCATTCTCATTGTGCAAAACATACAAATGCACTTGATCCTGTTCGACCCTTGATACTATCACAACTTCATTTCTAATTAATTGTTTTCCTACTTTTTCCCGACAATATGAGATTTGGGGAGTCAAATTGATTGTACATTGGACATATATTCAGTATAAAACTCAATCGCTTCTTCAACAATGTATCGTTCGACAATACAACCCTTTGGCCGACTTTGGTTTTTCACATACCCTTTTAATATTTTCATATAACGTTCAGTAGGGTACATCCATCTCATATAAGCCGGCCCATACAATTGTGTCTCTTTCTCCAGATGAACAACTAAATGAACCATTATATCAAAAAAGGAGGGAGGAAAATACATTTCAAGATCATACAAAGTAATAACTATTTCGTTTTGTAATGTTGGTAAGACTGCAGGATCGATCACCTTACTGCAAATTGACTTGAAGAAAAATCACAATTTAGTTATTGCGCTGGTTACTTTTTCAGGCAGAATAGAACATATACCTATTAGTAGAAAATGTTCCATTATAACATGGCAATCATGCGTCTTTAAACTCCTTAAATTGAGGTCTTTCATTGACACAAGTCTTCTAATATCTGAAGAGTATCCTTTTGGAACTTTAACTTCACTAAGAAACTTACACAATACTTTTTTCTCCTTTCTAGATAAACTATATGCAGCAGGTGGTAGATATGTTCATTTTCCTTTCTTCAAGGGTCCTAATTTAGTTCTTATCCCCATCACTATCAAATCTTTTCTTGCTTTACGACCACCCATAGACTTTCCTTGTATATCGAGTAACTTACCAATAACACTGTCAAACACATTTTTTCCAATATGCATAACATCGAGAAAATGTCTTACATACAACGATTTCCAATATGGCAGTTCAAAAAAAATTGACCTCTTCTTCCACTCTTTTCTTGACAAGTGTATGTGTAAAAGGCTTGCCAAACTGAGTACTCACATCTTTCACCTTTTCAAAAAATTTGATCACCTGTCAATATAGGTGGAGCTCTACCTTGTTTTGTGTCTCCATTGAAGGCTTTTCTCCACCCACGGTAGTGATGTTTCGAATTTAAGAATCTACGATGACTGAGAAAGACATTCTTCTAACCAAACTCCAATTGCGTCCAATCTGTTTTATCTTCACAAATAGGACACATACATTGACCTATTATGTTGTACCCTGATAGATTTTCATATACTGGAAAATCATTAATTGTGCCAACCAACATCACCCTCAAGTTGAAACTTCCTTTCCTATACCCATCATAAACCTCCACACCGTTCTCCCACAAAAACTTTAAATCTCCGATTAAGGGTGTCAAGTATACATCCATGTCATTCCCTGGTTGTTTAGGCCCAGAAATTAACATAGATAACATCATGTACTTAAGCTTCATACATAGTGTCGATCCCGGGATTTCCATCATGGTACAGACGCGAAAGTGGTGCGGAAAAGGAAGAGTCGTCATCCAGGAATTTTCATCCCGAAGGAAGGGTAATGCTACACAAACCCGGAAAGAAGGAGAAAGCGGGGTCTTACGAACCAAAGTGACTGGGTTTGGAGTCGGTTACGAACTGGGAAGGTATTAGCACCCTGTCGTACCCCGAAAAATACGACCTCACGCGATCCGAAAAGACGGAGCCGCACGCTGGACAGACTAAAGAGTCTCCACCTAATTCTATTTATTCCCGAATAGGGAAAGGGAAGATATAGATAAAACCCGAGAAGATAAGGATGAGGACAAAGGTCTCGCAACCATTTCCTGGGTTCGAAAGTCGGTTATGCAGGGGGAAGGTATTAGCACCCCCTACATCCATCGTACTCGATGGGAACCATCTAAGTTGTCACACGCGAAAGGATGTCTATGCTTAAACGAATTACTTGCTAGAGGGAAATGAGTTTAAATTATAAGTTAGATTGATCCTAGGTGCTCGGCAAGGATTTAGATCCTTGTGCCTACGTACTCCCGCGTGCAATGGGAAAGTCAAAGCCTCGTAGTTCGGCCTATTAAGGGTTGATGGTTTGATTTTATTAACTTTCTTCGATGAAAGGGTTTAGGAGTCGACTTGCACTAAAGACTATGGATAGTTTATTCCGTCCAACAAGACGAGCGTCTTGCGTCAAAATAATCGGAGCGAGTAACGAGAGCTTGTTATCCTCCTTTCTACTGCTTAAGGCTCGTGGCGTACAGTTCTTCTCATATTATTAGAATGTTTTATTACCTAATGACCGCTTGATGTTGGATCAAGGGTTTGGATCTAAAAAGAATCGTTTTGGTTTTTGAGGTTAGAGGGTGAATGCAAATGGAGTTTTATTTTATGGTTTGTTAGTGAGGTACATTACGCTCAGCTCGCAAGGTGAAGTAGATCCTAATAAATGATAACTGAAAAATAAAGTGCGAGTGTGCGAGTGTAACCGCTTGGCGTTGGACCAAGGGTTCGCGAACTAAACTAAATCGATAAAATACGGAAAATAAAAATGTGTACATAAAATGGGGGAGGGATACAAAATAAAATACAGGGGATTGTGAGAAATAAATGGTCTCATTGTAGTTTTCCTAAGAGAAAACGTGTGTGCAGTGTTTTTGAACTGTTCGAAGGCGTTCGGCCTTTTTATTCGGAGACAACTATTCGAAGGTATTTGACCTTTTTGGATGCGTCGAAATTTGGTTCGTTAACTACCTTAGAATCGATTGAAGGTTAGAATCATTCTATGAGGAGTTGAACATTATTTTTTAAATGCGGAAATAAATAAATGAATTGAATTTAAATTGGATGGTCTCATCATTAATCGAGATGTCGAGTCGGCTCGCGACGAATCTCTAAATTAATTCGATGTTCATCGACCATAAACTAAAAATAATCGATAAAATTAAATAAACGAAATAATAAAAAAATGAAATGAAATATTGAAATAAATAAATAAATTGGATTAAAATAAATAAATAAATTGGATTAATAAAACGACTACGCTACATAGGCCTCATATTGACCGGATTTCTGATTTAATGAAATCGAAAATTTTTGGCCTTTTGCTATATCATTGGCCCTGAATAAAAATAAATCAAAATAAGAAATAGAATCAAAGGAATCGTAAGAGAAAATTAAACAAAATAAAATAATATATATATATATATATATATATATATATATATATATATATATATATATAAAGGTTGGTGCTTAGATTAGCAATATGAGGATGTTTTCAATAGAAAAACGTAGGCCTAGTAAGAGAGACCCAAAGAAAAGACAAGAAGAGAAAGGATTTTTCGAAAACAAACTAGTCGTTGCGGACTATATTACTCTTGGATCAAACTTAATATAAGCAACCAGATGACTACCTTGAATACAACAATAAAACGTGGAGCAATGTAACCTTACTTTAGAAAACACCAGCACTTAAAACTATTTAAAGCTTATTAAAATGAAATAATAGAATTTGAAAAAGGAAAAGTAAGAATTGAAACATCAGCATTTAAAGCCTCCAATCATCGGGAAGTGATAAAACCGGCCTTGGAAAGATTCTGAACCCTATGAGTGGATTTTTTTATTAAAACCAGTTGAAAATGAGTTCAAAATAAAAACAAATCGTATACTCTCTCTATTACTATGGAAAACAACACTTGCAGGATTCTCACTCTGCTTCTCTCCATTCTCTCAAAGAGAAAGAGGTCATAAGCATCATCACAAAGCCAAAAACACAACTTATCTTGGTTTGCATACAAAAACAAGAGGTCGGACAACAAAATAAAACAATGGAAGTTCTCATCCCCAAATCAAAACCCTATTTGCGTAACCAAAATCGGAGAAAGAAAAGAGGGTCCAGAGATTTTACCAATCGACAAGAAGAAAAGGTCTAGCGGCGGACAACAGTGGATCTTCGACGATGTTGAAGAAATTCCGGTGAGTCTCTTTCGCTCGTATACTTGCTTCTTCTCCTTCTTCTTTTTACCTCATTTCTCTTCTTCTTCACTTGCGTCTTTCACGTTGTGATGTTTGCGTTGAGTGAGGTTTAGCTTCACTATAATCTGAGCTCCGATTATAAGCTCTAATAGATTTTTTTTGGTAAAGAAGCTTTGGGCGAGGGAATGATAAGGTTTTAAGAACCTTCTCTCAGGTGCTAGGGTTTTTCGCCTCAGTCATTTTTGTTCTTGGCTAGGATTTTTTGTGTATTTCAGTGGCAGCTAGGTCTTCTGTCTTGGTCCCTCCCCCCTTTGCTAATCATTAATAATGATTGGTTTTTATAATGGATACTTGAAATTGATACGTGTGAGATTAGAGGATTTGTGTGAGGTAGTGATTTCTAATACGTGGGAATCTTGGGATTTTCTGCAAAACCGTGTGAAGTTGTGAATCTGTTAGGCTGGATTTTTCTGCGTGATCTTTGTGGGGACCGAAAATTGGTGACTCATTATTTTTGTTTTTGTTTGTAGTGAGCTTCTGGAATATGTGGTCCCTGCTGAGTTTGTGATTTATTGCGGTTAAGTATCAAGTTTTGATGCTCCCTGATTTATTATTTAATTTGAGCCACACAACGCTTGCTATACTTTGCCCACTTGATTTTTGTTCTGCTGACTGATTGTAACATGCTCTGGTTTGCCTTATTGCAGAATTTTGATAATGGAAGCTTGATCTTATCCACATTCCTCTTGGTAATGAAAATGGAGCCTCTTGTTGATCACATGTATTTCTGGTTTTTTTGCTATGCACGTAAACTGACCTTTGTATTCATCACTGCTTCGATACTTGATTTTTCTGCATAATGACGTTGTCCTTACTGCATAAATGAACCCTGCTCCTGCTTTGGTTTGTAACACTCAATGACCTCTTGTGATTTAATCTTTTGTATTTTTTGTGTGACTTTGATCAGGTGAAGATTAGAGATGCAAGAGTGCATATGATGGGAAACATAATGTTACAGCCAATCATCACGACCCTTCATTAAACATGGCAACGTTGGCTTAACTCTTGTAGGCACGTAACATCAGGTGACATTAATTGTAAAACTAAAATTTGGTTGTGATGTATCCCTTATGTCTTGGTCTGACTCTCCTCTCTTAGCTTCATTGTTCTTTTTAAAAACTACAGGAGTTATAATGTTGCTCATGCGTGAAAAACAGTTACGGTAGCGGAGTCAATTTTTACCAGTAGATGAAGGAATCGTGACTTGTTGTGGAAGCTTCTGATGACAATTCTTGCTGTTGAATGTTTCAATTGCTGACTCAGCAAAAAGTGGCCATTCTTGTAGTACTTGTTGCAACATTCTGTCATCTTGTTGTTACTTTGAAATCTTGTGCATTATTTGAATATTGCTTGTGTTTGGCATTCTGCAGGTCATTGGTCTTGAGTTTTGATCATGAGGAGCGAAGGAAGGCACAAAAAGGATGAGCATGGCGGCTTGATGATTCTTTGGTGATGCAACTTGTTGCTGAAGGATACCGTGGTGAAGGAGTGATATTGTTTTTCTTTTGATTCAATCCCTAGTTCTCGTTGATCTCGGCATGAAATTTCTGCAGTAAGCTAATGTTGTGTCATGTCCGATGGTGCTTTTTTATTGCAAGAAAGGATTTGATTATGACTGGCCTTTGGGATGGACGATCAAATGAAAAGTGATTATAGCCCAAACTTGGAGTTTTTTTAATTGTTTTCTTTAGACTTTTAGTCCCAAGCAGCTTGGCTATTCTTGAATCATAGCCTTCATTTTTGTATAAATGGGACATGTGTGAACAATTCCGAAAGCATAGCATACTCCTCTAACTGTTTTATTGATGAGCATTTTCTTTGAATATTTTATAGCCTATATTCGCATAGCAGGGTTGTAGATCCCATCCTATATCCACTTCTTACTCAATTTGACTAAAAAAAATGATGTATGTAACTTTTGAAGTAATCCACCAATGCTTTAGCCAATCCGTGTTCCACCAAATCCCAAAAGAGTACGTCACTTTAATTCTTTAATTGCAAACAAAATTTGGAATCCAAGAGATGTAATCTTGCCATAACAAATTGTGACTTGACCAGATTATAATACAACTTGGAACTCACTAATTTTCACATTTGAATTTTGAACTAAATGGGATGCCAATGGAAATCAATCTTGCAACCATGCTTGAGATCAACTTGAAACAACAACCCAAAAATCAAATTGGGACGTATTAAATTATGTCTTTTAGAATTTGATTCCATCTGTGCTAACCTTGAATTTGAACATGGCTATTTTGAACTTGTTTGTTGACAACGATGGAAATACTTGCAGTTGACCCAAGATAGACATGCCTTGAAATTAGGAGTTGAACTTTGACAACCAAAACAATGAATCCATATGGAATGATAGGGATTATCTTGAATTCTTCTTGAACCATAGATGAAACAAAACATCTGAGCAATACTATGGACCCCATGAACATGACTTAAAACATAAACTGCATTGCACCAACACATGACCAAAAGACATTCTGAACTTCAATCATTAGTGTACTCATAAACTTGACCTTATATCTTTTCCTAGACTTTGATAGACAATTCGCACGACCTGAACTTAAAATAAAAAGAAGAAGCAACAAGCACATGTTTTTTGAATTTTTGAAATAACGTTAGTAGACAGAAACAAATAAGAGTAAATATACAGGTAGGACAAATTTGGGGTATGGCAGATGCCCCTATCGAATTGGCTTAGACCGAGTAAGATGAACCAGCTCGCGTTCAAACTTTCAAGGTATAAGATAAATAGATACTAACAGACTCCAAATTTGTCTGATAAAAGAAAATGTGCTGTAAATGGATGATTAAAATTGGAAAATAAAGGTGATACGAAAAAAAAACAGGTTGATAGAAAATTAAATAATCTCTTATCACCACAAGGATGATAATGCGACCCCAACACTCGATGCTGAGTAACAGAAAAAATAAATAATCGCTTACCACTACAAGGATGATAATGCGAACTCGCAACTCGAGCTAGGTCGATATGGATGCCGAAAAACATAAAATTAAAATAATCGCTTACCACCACGAGGATGATAATGCGAACTCGGCACTCGAGCTAGGTCGATATGGATGCCGAAAAACAGAAAATTAAAATAATCGCTTACCACCGCGAGGATGATAATGCGAACTCGGCACTCGAGCTAGGTCGATATGGATGCCGAAAAACAGAAAATTAAAATAATCACTTACCACTGCGAGGATGATAATGCGAACTCGGCACTCTAGCTAGGTCGATATGGATGCCGAAAAACAGAAAATTAAAATAATCGCTTACCACCGCGAGGATGATAATGCGAACTCGGAACTCGAGCTAGGTCGATATGGATGCCGAAAAACAGAAAATTAAAATAATCGCTTACCACCGTGAGGATGATAATGCAAACTCGGCACTCGAGCTAGGTCGATTAGGATGCCGAAAAACAGAAAATTAAAATAATCGCTTACCACCGCAAGGATGATAATGCGAACTCGGCACTCGAGCTAAGTCGATATGGATGCCGAAAAATAGAAAATTAAAATAATCGCTTACCACCGCGAGGATGATAATGCGAACTCGGCACTCGAGCTAGGTCGATATGGATGCCGAAAAACAGAAAATTAAAATAATCGCTTACCACCGCGAGGATGATAATGCAAACTCGGCACTCGAGCTAGGTCGACATGGATGCCGAAAAACAGAAAATTAAAATAATCGCTTACCACCGCGAGGATGATAATGCGAACTCGGCACTCGAGCTAGGTCGATATGGATGCCGAAAGACAGAAAATTAAATAAACTGGAAGAGAAATATCCAACGGGGACGTCCACTGAATAACACTTAGGAGAATCTTTGGAATCTTCGATGGACCCTAGATCCTGACTTCCGCTGGGGAAAGGCCTGGAATCTTGAGTTGTTCCTGGATCCTGAACTATGCAACTATGCTTGTTTGTTTTTTTTGAAATGGTATTCCATAACGATGGAGATACGATGCAAGTGTTTATGCACTGCTGAAAGTTAAAACGTTGGGAGTATGAAAAGTTTGATTTATTTAGGTATGCATATGATGCATGTTGTAAGTGATTGATGTAAATGATGCGTATGAAGTTGATGATGCATAATGATGCATATGAGCGATTGAAAGGTGCTAGCTTGGTGGACTTTTGGTCTGGTAGTTGCCAAGGGTGTTTGGACTTTGGGTGGGTGGAGGGCTTGATTCCCCGACACTCGATCTTCGACAATTGTAAGATCAAAAGATGGATCTGTATGCTCCAAGTTTTGGTCACTTGCTGATGAGCGGAGCGACTTAATTGACACGTGAAGATTTATTTGCTTTGAAAGGCTGACAACGTCTGGCAAGATCTGCTTGTTCAACTGGGGAAAAGAGATAGGAAGATTTGTTTCTTGCTTGCTTGCCCCTGTCTGTAAGGTATTTGAAAATATTCTAGCGGGGAGCCTTGAGACCGACTGCAAACACCCCAAATTTGCCCTCACCCATTCACACCATGGCTTGTGATCATTTCATAAGCATAAGCTCAATCATAGCATCTCATACCACAATTTTGATCCACTGCATAGATTCCAAGTCATCTGCATCTAGGGTTTGTGGTCTGAGCAATCCAAGAGCTTCTTGAGCCACTCCAAAGGCCATCAATAACTTCAAAGGGGTCCATGTATGTTCTAATATCATATTACATCCTCTCAAAGTCAAGAATGTCAAAAAATCACAAGAACTGAGGATGGTGTGGAAGCAGAGCCAGGCTTGACTGCACAGTTGACCTAAAATTAGGGTTTTTGTTTCAGAGGCCATAACTCCAAATTTTTTGGTCATTCTTGTTTCTATTGGTCTCTATATGGTATAGGGAGTATGCATATCAATTTTCATGAAGAAATTCCATGGGGAAGTCATCTGATCAAGAGTTGACTTTTCAAGCAAGTCAGTGCAAAATCAGGGCATCTGAGGCCCCCAATGACCCAACCAAAGGGTGTTCTTCATCATTTTGATTGTGTATGATCTTTATTTGATCATAGAAGAGGTTGGAAGTTCACAAAATTGAGGAATTTCAAGTCTTTTGCAAAGTTGACTTTTTGGGCAAGTTTGACTTTTAATGAAATGTCATTTTAGGCAACTTTTTCAACCCTTACTTTTTGATTCAAGAAAGCTTCAAATGGAAAAACTTTGGTCATGAAAGTTGTAGAATAGATCTTTCCCTTTTCAAAAAGTACAAGAACATGACCTAATTCATTTTGGATCAAAAGTTATGGTTTGTCAAAGTTGGCAAAAATCACTAAATTTCAAGTTGCAAATTCTCTCCTCAAGGCCAATTAAGTCATCAAATGGGCTTCTAATCCACAAAACATGATCACACAACATCTAAAGTTCAGAATGCACCCGAGGAATCACATGTTTCATGGCCCATGGATCAAGTTTCTTCCATAAGAACCAAAGTGAACCAAGTTGCAAAAGTCATCATAGCTCCTCACCCACTTGCTGGCTAGTTTGCTGAACCACCCTAGCCCTTTTCCCTCATCATGCTGCGCAGCACACCCTCCTTGTACTAGGCTAGCAAGTTGCCCATGCCCTTCTTACACAAAGTTGACATTTTAGCAAAAGCACCCATACCAATCAATAAAGGACATGTCATGTCATCTGACCAATAGCATTTGTTTATACAAAGAAAATGCAAGCCAAACATAAGCACAAGAAAGCCTGAAACCAGCCACAACTCAGCCTTCTCATTTTCACTCCCTTGAGCAAAAGCTTTCGAAACACATCCCACAGGCCACAAACACACAAACAAACTTCATGAACCATCTCACCATGCTTCACTGAACACAAACCAACTCTCAAAACAGCCTGAAAGCCATAGAATCACAAATACGATTCTCACTTGACCTTGAACAGAACTGCTTCAAACTTCCAAACCAGCCATCACAAACTCTTTCTAAGCATCAAGATGTCATCAGGGGCCTAAAAGGAGTGGATTGCACAAAGAGAAGAGGTCAGAAAGTTGCAAACTGAAAAGCTTCAAACTCAGGTAGCTTCATGAACATTTTTTCCAGAAATGGATTTTTAAGTTCCTAAGTTGTTCTTCATGATTCACTGATCACTCTGATGTTTTTGGTTTTGAAAATGGTTGAGAAATAAGCATTTAATCTCACTCTGAAACTTGTCTGACCTAAAAATGTTTGCTTTCGATTCATGCGATTGATGAAAGATAAATGAGTTTTGAGTTAGGGTTTTGATTCAGGGGGATGTGGGGATGATTTCTGTTCTTTTAGATTTCGTTTTAGTAAGGTTTTGAAGGTTTTGGAAATTTTCAGGTGGGGTTCCCACCGGAGAAGACGACCGGAGGTCTTCTCCGGCCACCTGAAAATAATTAGGGTTTAATCCTGTCATTAATGAGAGTTTGAATCTAGTGCGTTGGATCCGTTGACTTAGGCTGACTGGCGCGCGCTTGTGTGGCCCAGATGCATCCATTTTGCCCTAATCTCCATTAACTTAATTAATCCCATTTAATTAATTCATAAAACCTGATTTAAGCCAGAAATGATCCTGACCCTTGATTCACGCGCCAAGTCAATAGCTTCCTCCCAACTTTGAATCTGATGCGTTGGTGTTGCACCCCAAAATTTGCCCTCACAATACAAGACTTTGTGTTCTAAGAAAGTTCACAAGGTTCACAAGTCCTTCAATGCTTTCCATACCTTTCATGAAGTTCATGAAGTCTACAAGTCACTTCTTGAAGGTTCACAAGGTTCACAAGCTTCTCAACATTTACAAGACCTTTCATGAAGTTCATGAAGTCCACAAGTCACTTCTTGAAGGTTCACAAGGTTCACAAGTTCCACAATGATTACAAAGCTTTCCTGAGGATCATGAGGTCTACAAAGCCACTTCATGAGGTTCACAAGGTTCACAAGCTTCACAATACCTCCCATGAGTATCACAAGACATTGTATGAAGATTCACAAGGTTCACATAGTTCACAATTAGTCAAAGAAGTTGACAAATCCCTCAGACAATGCACCTCCTAAGCAGTGCATCCATAACTAGGGTTTTGACTTTAATCAGGCTAAATGGACTTCCAATTCCTCAAGAGAGCTTAATAAAATCTTATATGTGTATAAGAACCCCCATGTCAAGTCTCAAGACTTTTCTCAAAAGTTTGCTCAGTCAGATGATCAGATAAGTCAAAATCAGTCAATGCAGTTAAAAAGTCAAACTGAGGTCAACTGTGGTCAAACCAAAGTCAAACTTCATGATTTTTTGCCAACATCAAGTATATGAAGTAAAATTCATCATTTGATCAAGGGTTGATCATGATTCATCAAGGAGATTCCAGATCATCAATAATCAGGAGTTTCTAAATTAGGGTTTCCTCAGTAAAAGTCAACTGAACTTTGACCAGGCATAACTTTCACATACTTCATCACCAAGTCTCCATCCAAAGCTCATTTTGAAGGAAATTGAATTCTCTACAACTTTGATGTTGAAGGCTAAGCCCAAAAATGCTTCATTTGAAAGATATGATCTAAGACATTATAGGTCATTTCAAAAGTCAACAAAAAGTCAACAACTTCAAAAGGGAATAACTTGAGATTGGTAAATGATATGGACCTGAAACCAATGGGGTTGTTTAGAGGACTCTTCAAGCTTTCCAAAAAGTCCAAGAACACCCTCATACCTTAAAAATTGAGGGAGATGTGCCCTTGCAAAGTTGGGCAATTTTGTGATGATTTATATTGAAAAAGGGGGCTTAAAAGCAATTCTTTCCAAATGGGCTGCCCAAGTTGTGACCCAATTCACTTTATAATGACATGCACGAAATTTCCATGATATTTTCATATTTTTTATTTTATTTAATTAATTTATTATGATTTATTACATTTTAAATCATTTTAAATTTAAATAAAATATTAAACATGGAGATATATTTTTTTAATTGAATCTAGAAAGTCATAAATGGTGATTGGAGTCAAAGGAGAAGGAAATCATGAGATCCCTCCCAAAATAGCAAGGCCTTATGATCAAATATTTGAAATTTACACAAGGATCTTTTTGAATAATTTTTGGATCAAATATCCACACAAGACATCAATGTTTCTGACCTAAATCCATCACACATATATACTAAGTGAAACCCTAGCCTCATACACGAATTAGAGCAGCCAAAAGTGTAAGTTTATCACTCAAAAAATTCTTCCAAAAAGTGACATTCGGGTTTCAAAATTCAGAGCATTGCAAGGTATTTGGAGGACATAGCAAGCATCCTTGGACTCTTCTGATCATAAATCATTATCCATATGCATCATATACTCACCAAATTGCTAAACCCGAGTTCATATTGACCTTGAATATTTTGTTTTCGAATCCATTGATTTATCATGTTTAAACTGTTTTCGATTGTTGTATGATGTTTAGAATGAACTCTAGAACGATTCTGGGCGGTCCAATTGAATTTTCATTGCAGGTACAAGAATCCACCATGTTTAGGGTTTTCGGCCCTCTTTAGGGTTTTGTGATTTTCAAATGATAAATGGATTTGAGAAACATAGGACGATTGCAAAACTCAGTAGCAATACAATGGTGCAATCAATTTTGTGAAATTTTGTCGTTTGGATGAAGTTTGTGTTTCGCAGGGTGGAAGAACTCGTAACAAGATTCGCAGAAAAAAAACGTTGCAAAATTCGCAGGTAATGGGAAGAAGAAGACCACTGCGCGCCAGTTTCAAATTCAAATATTATTAACATATTTTATGATTGTTTGTTGGTTCATTGACACGCATATGCATGTGTCCTGATGGTAAGCGCTGATTGTGTGTATTGAAGGGTGCTTGGTTCGATTCCTGGCCAAGCACATTTGTTTTGTTTTATTTTTTTCAGGTCAAAAGAAGACTTGATATATTATTATTACTTGCCAACAAGTCACCAGGAAGGCTCTCCCAGCCAGGCGGTCAAGCATGCGCGCGTTTATCCTTAAGGTCCTGGGTACGAAACCACCCCAGGCCTTTTTGATCTTTCATTTTTTTTTCTGGATTTTCATGATCAATGCATAAAACAAATTGGAGTCCTTCTTCTTTCACTTGCGTTTGGATGGCCCAGTGGTCTTGTTGCTGCTTGCAAAGGGAGGAGACCTGGGATCGAATCCCACCAGGTTCTTTTTCTCTCTTTTATTTTCTTTTGTTTATTAATTTAGTTCAAATAATTTAAATAATTAATATATTATTATTATAAAATATGTATATATGTTATATAATCTAATTCATCTTAAAATAATGTTCTAAAAAAATAAAACTCTTGTTTTTTTTATTTATTTAAAATTTTATTTTATATAGTTTATACTAATTAAAATAATGTTATGTGATTATTAAAAAAATAAATTTTTGTATATATATTAACCCTAAATTTTCAAATCCTAAAAAATATATAACCCTAATTTTTATGAAACCCTAAAAATATTTTTCTAATTAAAATTTAATTCTGTTTTTTCTAATACAATTATAATTTTTCATAGAATTTTGTAAATATAAGTTATAAGACAAATTAATTTTCTTTTATGTTTAGAAATAATTTAATTTAGGATAATAGTATTTTTGTATATAGTTAAAAATAATTTGTAAATATAATAACTAATATTTATCTTTTTCTTATAATATGTATATAAATATAAATATATGTTTATAATAATTAAAATTCTATAATTATGATACATTTGAAAAATAATTTAATAATTAATATATGAATAAAAAAATATCTAGTTATGCATGTTAATTTCTTTTGATATTATTTTTATTACTATTAATTTTGCTTACTATAATTTTATTAATCTTGTATTTAAGTTTTATTACTAACCATTATTTATCTTTAATTATTATTATTACTAACCTTATTTATTTTTATCACTAACCCATTTATAATTTAATTATGTTTACTATTATTATTTTTGCTAATTTTCTTTATTATTATTTACTAACCCCTTTATTATTTATATTTTATTATTTATTGATTAAATTTGCTATTTTTATTATTATAATGTTGTAATTGTTTCTCGGTTGTAATTTTGTAATTATCATTATTATGGTTAGTAATTAGGGAGTGTAACAACATGTATGTAATATTAAAATAAATTTAGATCACTTTTAAATAAAGATAATTAAATTAAACACTTCACACACGTAAGTCGATTTTAATCGCCGTCTCACTTTCTAAGGGTATCCCTCTCGTTGCCTACGAATAATGGTTAAGTGGGGTGTATAAAGCAAGTCCCTCAAATAAAAAAATCATCAAAGTCCCTTATGGTTGCCTTTACGAATCGAGTCCCTTTCGAAAAAATGATGATAGTCCCTCAAGTTTGCTTATTACACCCCACCATGGCCTTCAAGATCAAATTGTCCCTCATATGTCCCTTAACATCCAAAGTAAGGACTACCTACTCCATTATAGTAGGGATAGTCTTACTAAGGAAAGGATAAAGAATAAGAAAGACCTTAAACATTAGGGTAGGTTACTCTTAGGTACTTGCTCAATTTGAAAATTTTCCAAACACTTAAACATTTTCAAACAAATTTTCAAACATGTTTTTAACACATCCTTACATGGATTATTTATTAACTATTCTGAAAATTTTCTTATTCACACACTACACTTTCAAAAACAATCTAAAGTGAGCTTAAGTATCTAAGAGCCCATGGATAACCATGGATGAAAAGGGTGCTAACACCTTCCCTTTTCATAACCTACCCCCCGGACCCAAAATATTCTCTAAGGTCTTTCCTGTTCTTTTATAACCTTTCCTTATGGATAAAATAAAAGTCGGTGGCGACTCTTGCTATCCGCAACATTGTTTAAAGTCAGTTCACCGGGTTACAGAACTGGCGACTCTGCTGGGGATCTATTTAAGAGGGGTACCCTTAGGAATTAAGATCACTTTAATATTGTTTGATTTGTTTGCTTTATATTACTTGTTGGGGTGCTCTTATGTGTGAAAGGTCTTAACCCGGATCTAGTGTACCTTAGGTAAATGGCAATAGACCAAGGAAACTGTGCGACGTATATCGACACGGTTGATCTGGTGGCCATAGTTAGTGCGACTTCTTGGTTGGTGCTTATATTCCTTAAGTCAAGTTGAGGATAATATTGAGGCTGCCATATGTTGTCAATGCACTAACTGACTTTTGGAACCCTAGTTAACTCATCTTGGCCTTTAGAAAGTAGTGAGGTAACCGGCTTTGGTGCAGACTGAAGTTGGTTGACACTCGATACTACGCTCATTGAGATTCTAAACTTGGAGGGTTTTGGTTGGCAAGTAAGTTGCCTTCTGATCAACCACCCTTGTGAAGGATCAATGATATTGAGATCCCTTAGAACCCGGTTACTTTTGTAGGACAGGATGAACCATCTAACTTCAGGGGAGGGTACTTACCTTAAACCTCATGCAAGCCTTTAAACCTAGGGCTATGGTGTGACTTGTTTGTGTGTGCCACATGTTTGTGATTGAGCATAACATCATGACATCATCATGCATCATAAGCATACCATTTTCCCTAACCATTTCAAGGACCAAGGGATTTATCTTTGTTCTTTGTTGCAGGTCATGGCTTCAGCTCGTAGAAACACCATCAGGATCAACTTTGTGGGGATACCTCCCAAGCTTAAAGAGTTGGTTTCTCAAGTGTCTGATCACTCCCGGTTCATCAAGAGACATGGTCACCTATTGGATCTAGTCACTTCAGGGTTCAATGAAGACATGATGAGTGTCCTGTTTCAGTTCTTTGATCCTAAGCACCATTGCTTCACATTCCCCGACTACCAGCTAGTTCCTACCATAGAGGAGTTCTCTAAACTTCTGGGTATACCTGTTCTTGATCAAAGACCCTTCACAGGCTTGGAGAAAGAGCTTAAACCAGAGATTATTGCTGCAGCTCTACATCTGAAGAAGTCTGACATTGTTCTAGAGACAAGAAGTGGAATCAAGGGTATTCTTGCCAAGGTACTAATGGATAAGGCTCAAATGTTCTTGAAGGCCATGAGCTATGATGCTTTTGAGGAGATCTTAGCCTTGCTGATATATGGCTTAGTATTGTTCCCCAATCCAGATCAGTTCATAGACGTTCATGCCATCAACATTTTCCTGAGTCACAACCCAGTGCCTACATTGCTTGGAGACATCCTACATTCTCTTCACACCCGTACTACAAGGGCAAGAGGAACTTTGATGTGCTGCATACCTTTGCTTTCTAGGTGGTTTATTTCTCACCTTCCTCGCTCAGTAATGAAGAATGAGCAAGGGTTCAGATGGTCCAAGAGGATCATGTCACTTTCTCACTCAGACATTCATTGGTGCTCCAGATCTATGGAGAATGTCACCATCATTGACCGTTGTGGGGAGTTTCCTAATGTGCCACTTCTAGGCATAAGAGGAGGCATCACCTACAACCCATCTCTAGCTTTACGACAGTTTGGTTACGCCCGGAGTGATGGTCCACATGACATGTTGATTCAGGGCATTGTATTTGACTACGACAACGATCTTCAGGGTTACCGTCAGAGATTCATACGAGCTTGGGGAAAGGTAAACAGGATTGACAGCAAGACACTGGAGCCTAAGTACACTATTCCTATGGAGGCTTATCTCAGATGGGTACGATCTCGTGCTCAGACACTCATGATGCCATATCCTGCCGTCCTACCAGTTACCATGGAACCTGTTGCTGAAGGAGACACAGCTTATACCATCCTTCACCCAGACATGCCAACTGATATGGAAGACTTGCAGAGATCATGGATCCAACTGAAGGAGCAAAGGGATACTTTCGAGGCTCATTACAAAACAAGCCAAGCAAGGATCCTAGAACTAACAAAGCAACTTCACGAGGAACGAAACCTCAATTCATATCTCAACACAAAGAGGAAACGTCCATGGGAGACTTAAAACCCCATCTTTTGTACTTATTTCACTTTCGTTTTTTTTGTAAGCCTAAAAGGCAAAACAAGTTATTACTAATAAAAAGTTACTTTCTTGTTTGTTTAAGCAAATTTAAATCCTGCGGTCCTTGAAAACATTGCATATGCATTCCCATATCATTTCATTGCATCACAGGTTTATAATTGCGCACAGGTTTCTCATCTTCTCGCTGTTTATTTCAGCAATGGCACTTGAACAATCAGTTAAGGATCTTCAAGCACAGAATGCACAGTTCCAAGAGCTGATCCTAAACCTATCCAAGGGGCAGGATGAATTGAAGGCACTGCTGGCCAAGAAGACTAAGAAGACTAGAAGGTCTGCTGGGTTGCTCAACATGGGAAGAAGGTTCAAAGGTCCTGTTAAGACCAAGGAACAGGTTGAAGACTATGAATCTGAAGAATCTGAGCAAGAGAGAGGCAGTCTCCACAACACAGTGGGGGACTCTGATTCTGAGGCTAATTACTACCATGAGCATAATGAAGACAAATTCAAGATGCTGGTGGATAGGATGGATGCTATGGAATTACAGAAATCATCTGGGCTGGATTTTGAGGATTTGAGTTTGATATCTGGGGTTGTGATACCCATTGGTTTCAAGGTTCCTACCTTTGTTGTTTATGATGGGGTCTCCTGTCCCAAGCTGCATTTGAGGTCTTATGTCAGAAGGATCCAACCCCACACTGCTGACAAGAAGTTGTGGATCCACTTTTTTCAAGAGAGCTTATCTGGAGCTCAGCTGGAGTGGTATTATCAGTTGGAGAGTGTTAACATCAGAGACTGGAATGATCTTGCTGAAGCTTTCTACAAGCAGTATCAATACAATGCTGACTTGACTCCCACTCGCATGCAGCTTCAGAGCATGTCTATGGGTGCCAAAGAAAGTTTTAAAGAGTATGCTCAGAAATGGAGAGACTTAGCTGGAAGAGTTCAACCCCCTTTGACTGACAGGGAGCTGGTTGATATGTTCATGTGTACGCTGAATGGTCCGTTTTACAGTCATCTCATCGGAAGCTCGTCGTCTGGCTTCACTGAGTTGATCATGACAGGAGAACGGGTAGAGAATGGTATCAAGAATGGTAAGATCCAAGTGGGCACTTCTTCATCAGGTGCTGCAAAGAAGCCTCCCACTGGGAAGAAAGAATCTAATGCTGTGTATGGCCAACCTGATCGTCACAGAAGGCATCAGTCTGTTAGTGCAGTTCATATTTCAAATCCAACTCCTGCAACAACAGAGCAGCCTCAAGGCAACCAACAGAGGGCTAGAAGACAGTTCACGAAGATCAACATGTCAATGGCTCAGGCATTGCAACACTTGTTGAAGGCTGAACTCATTACCTTGAGGGAGGCTCCTCAGAATCCCAATGTTACCTCTCCCAAGTACAATCCCAATGCACGATGTGCATATCATTCAAATTGTCCAGGACATGATACTAACAACTGCTGGGTCTTGAAGAACAAAATTCAGGATATGATTGATGCTGGAGAAATTGAGTTTGATCCACCAAATGTGATTACAGCACCACTGCCAAATCACGAGAAGTCTGTCAACGCCATTGATGAAGACATTGAGGAAGACCTGCATGTCTATTCAGTTATGGAGTTGAGCACACCATTGTCCATTATCAAAGAGAGGTTAGTACGAGCTGGGATCTTTCCAGGTTGTCGTGAAGATTGTCTGTATTGTGCCTATAAGCCGGATAGTTGCTTCATTTTGAGAAATGGTATTCAGCGTCTCATGGATAAGTATACTATAGTGTTTGAAAGAAGACCAGCATCTATAGAAAGTATGGTGGATCATCTGACGCGGGGTAAGAAGATTGAAGAGGTTGATATGGTTGACAAAGTACCGGTAAGAATCACTTCAAAGAAGCCCATTAAAATCACTCGTCAGGGCCCAATCAAGATTACTACTGAAGGTCCTGTGAAAGTTGTTGCTGAAGCCAGGGTAGCTCCTCTGATCATTACCACTCCTGGTCCTATTCCTTATACATCTGACAAAGCTGTGCCATGGCACTATGGGTCTGATGTTTACATCCATGGTGTCAAGCAAGAGCCTTTACCTGATATACCTGCTGACATTGATAATATTGCTGGATCTAGCAAGATCACTCGTAGTGGAAGAGTCTTCTCTCCTCCAGATACTTCCAAGAATGCAGTTACTCCTGCTGCTACTACCACCACTGATGCTCGGGGCAAAGGCCCTGTTATTGGGCCTGTATCTACTGATGTGCCAGCTGCTGATGATCTCTCTAAGCAGATGGAAGAAGTATTGAAAATCATTCGCAAGAGTGATTATGACATTGTGGATCAGTTGGGGCATACTCCCTCAAAGATTTCTATGCTGTCCTTGTTGCTGTGTTCTGAAGCTCATGCCAAGTCCTTGATCAAGTTTCTGAAGTCTGCTCATGTGCCCAGTGCAATCTCTGTGGACCAATTTGAGAACTGTGTTGCCCACCTGACCTATGACAACGGGTTAGGATTTTCTGATGCTGACTTGACCCCTGCCAAGAGGGATCATAACAGGGCCTTGCATATTTCAATTGAATGCAGGGGCACTACCCTGTCTCATGTGCTGATAGACAATGGGTCCTCTCTGAATGTGTTGCCTAAAGAAGTCCTGAACAAGCTGAGTCCTGAAGATACTGTGTTAAAGCCCAGTAATATTGTGGTAAAGGCTTTTGATGGTTCTAGAAGAGTAGTGCATGGGGAAATTGATCTTCCAATCAAGGTTGGCTCTCAGATGTTTACTGCTACATTTTATGTGATGGATATTCGACCTTCATACTCTTGTCTGCTTGGTCGTCCCTGGATCCATGGGGCAGGTGCTGTGACCTCTACATTGCACCAAAAGTTGAGATATCCGGTCAATGGAAAAGTTGTTACTGTCTTTGGAGAGGAAGAATACTTTGTCAGCCATGTAAACACTTTCAAGTATCTGGAAGTAGAAGGTGAATACATTGAGACTCCGTGTCAGTCATTTGAAGTGGTTCCTTGGGTTGGTAATGATTGTGTGACTCCTCCTGCTGTGAAGAAGGTTCCTGTGGTCATCAGAAAATCTCCAACAATGGCAATGGCCTCCCTCAATGATGCTAGAGCTGTGGTGGATGAAGGTGGTTGTACTATTTGGGGTCAGCTTCCTGATATTCCATACAAGTCTGACAAGTTTGGTTTGGGTTTCACTGCAGAGTCCCAGAAGGCTGTTCGTCGTGCTCGTGCTGCTCGTATCACCAATCAAGGGGTGATTAATGCTGTGGGAGATCAAGATGAAGACTACAACTTGGATGCATGGATTTTTCCTACTGTGGGTGCTGGACTCAATAATTGGAAAGCTGAAGATGTTATCCCTATCTCCTTTAGTCAGGAGTAAATACTATTACTGTGTTATGTTTTAAATTTGTAATTTCTTGAACAATTAAAACTTTCAAGCCATGTGCCTTACCCGGGGCACAATGGTGTGCTTGTTACGGGCTGTCATTTCATTTGCATACTTCATTCAATAAAATCAGTGGACGTTTCGTTTTCGTAAATATTGTGTTCCTTGTCTTTCTTTTCTTTTATTTTTGCTTTATCAGCTATGTGTTCTTACACACACCCACATCACTAAATGCAGATCCTCATCCACTCTGGATCCTGTTGATAACAGTTCTACTATTGCCAATTACAATTTCGAGAATCCGATCTATCAAACTGAAGACGGAAATGAGGACGATTGTGAAATACCTGTAGAGCTTGCTAGGTTGTTACAACAGGAAGAGAAAGCTATACAGCCACATGAAGAGCCAGTCGAAGTTGTGAATCTGGGAACTGAGGAAGACAGAAAAGAGGTCAAGGTAGGGGCTGATTTAGAGGACAGTGTCAAAAGCAAGTTGATTCAGATGTTACGTGACTACGTGGAAATCTTTGCTTGGACTTATGAAGATATGCCAGGGTTGGATACAGACATTGTGGTTCACCGTTTACCAGTGAAAGAGGATTGTCGTCCAAAGAAGCAGAAGGTTCGTCGTATGCGTCCTGAAATGTCAGAAAAGATCAAGGCAGAGGTAATGAAACAGTTCAATGCAGGGTTCTTGGCAGTAACTTCTTATCCTCAGTGGGTTGCAAATGTGGTACCAGTTCCTAAGAAAGATGGTAAGGTACGTATGTGTGTAGACTACAGAGATTTGAACAAGGCTAGCCCCAAAGATGACTTTCCACTTCCTCATATTGATATTCTGGTAGACAACACTGCTCAGCATAAGGTATTCTCTTTTATGGATGGTTTCTCTGGTTATAATCAGATCAAGATGGCACCTGAAGATATGGAGAAGACAACATTTGTGACACAGTGGGGCACCTTCTGCTACAAAGTGATGCCATTTGGTTTGAAGAATGCAGGGGCAACATATCAGCGTGCTATGGTGGCTTTGTTTCATGATATGATTCATCATGAGATAGAGGTATATGTGGATGATATGATAGCCAGATCTCAGAATGAAGAGCAACATCTTGATCATCTGCACAAGTTGTTTGAGAGGTTGAAGAAATACAAGTTGAGGTTGAATCCAAACAAGTGTACTTTTGGAGTTAGATCTGGAAAGCTCCTGGGCTTCATTGTCAGTGGAAAAGGTATTGAAGTGGATCCTGCAAAAGTGAAAGCTATACGAGAGATGCCAGCTCCCCGTACTGAGAAGGAGGTTAGAGGTTTCTTGGGACGATTAAACTACATTGCAAGATTTATTTCCCAGTTAACTACCATCTGTGAGCCAATCTTCAAGTTGTTGAAGAAAGATCAGGTGATGGAATGGAATGAGGAGTGTCAGACTGCCTTTGATGAAATCAAGAGATATTTGCTAGAACCACCAATTTTGATGCCACCAGTTGACGGAAGACCCTTGATTATGTACTTAACAGTGTTAGACAACTCAATGGGGTGTGTGTTGGGGCAACATGACGAGTCTGGTCGAAAAGAGCAGGCAATATACTACCTTAGCAAAAAGTTTACCGACTGTGAAACAAGATACTCACTGCTCGAGAAAACTTGCTGCGCTTTGGCATGGGCTGCTCGCCGACTAAGACAGTATATGTTGACCCATACTACCTTATTGATTTCAAAGATGGATCCAATTAAGTACATATTTGAGAAACCTGCTCTCTCCGGAAGAATTGCAAGATGGCAAATGATCTTGACAGAATATGATATACAATATACTACTCAGAAGGCCATTAAGGGGAGTGTTGTTGCTGATCATTTGGCTCATCAAGCAGTGGATGATTACCAGTCAATGAATTTTGAGTTCCCTGATGAAGACATTATGACTGTTACCAAAGAACCTGGACAATATGACGGACCTGAACAAGGATCCCGATGGACTATGGTTTTTGATGGTGCCTCTAATGCACTTGGTAATGGTGTTGGTGTTGTGATTAGTTCCCCCGAAGGTTGTCATACTCCGATTACTGCCAGACTTTGTTTCCATTGTACCAATAACATGGCTGAGTATGAGGCATGTATTCTGGGTATTAAAGCTGCTATTGACATGAAGATTCAGTTCCTTGATGTGTATGGAGATTCAGCCCTGGTAGTGAGTCAGATTAAAGGAGATTGGGATACCAAGCATGATAATCTCATTCCTTACAGAGAGCATGTGTTGTCTTTGATCCCACATTTCAAAGAGATTACCTTTGGACATATTCCACGAAGAGAGAATCAGTTGGCAGATGCATTAGCCACCATGGCATCTATGTTTGAGATCAGCTGGAATGATGAAGCTCCTAAGATTACCATTGATAAATTTGAGAAGCCTGCATACTGCAATGAGATTGACACAGAAGGGGCAGAGGAGAAGCCTTGGTTCTATGAAGTAAAAAGATATCTTGAAGCTCAGGAATTCCCTGAAGGGGCATCTGTCAAAGATAGGAAGTTCCTGAGAAGGTTTTCTGCTAAGTTCTTTCTGAGTAATGGCATTCTGTATAAGCGTAATCATGATTCAATTATGCTTCGTTGTGTGGATAAGAAAGAAGCAACTGAAATTATGGAAGAGATGCATGATGGGACCTTTGGCACTCATTCTAGTGGTCATACTATGGCAAAGAAGATATTGAGAGCAGGTTACTATTGGTCTACCATGGAAGCTGATTGCTATCAACACTCCAGAACTTGTCACAAATGTCAAATCTATGCTGATAAAGTTCATGTACCTCCATCACCATTGAATGTGTTGACGGCTCCTTGGCCCTTTGCCATGTGGGGCATTGATATGATTGGTGAGATTAAGCCTACTGCTTCCAATGGGCATCGTTTCATCCTGGTGGCTATTGATTATTTCACGAAGTGGGTAGAGGCAGCTTCATATGCATCTGTGACTAAGAATGTTGTGGCTCGGTTCATTAAGAATAATCTCATATGTAGGTATGGCATCCCTGAAAGGATTATCACTGACAATGGCTCTAATCTAAACAACACTATGATCACTGATCTCTGCACGCAGTTCAAGATTAAGCATCACAACTCTTCTCCGTATCGTCCGAAGATGAATGGGGCAGTTGAAGCTGCTAATAAGAACATTAAGAAGATTGTACAGAAGATGACTGTTACTTACAAGGATTGGCATGAGATGTTACCATTTGCTCTTCATGGTTATCGTACTACAATACGTACTTCGACAGGGGCAACCCCATTCTCCTTGGCCTATGGTATGGAAGCAGTTTTGCCCATTGAAGTTCAGATTCCATCCTTGAGAATTATGAAGGATGCAGGCTTGGATGAAGATGAGTGGATTCAGACTCGACTGGACCAGATAAATTTGATTGATGAGAAAAGGTTAGCAGCAGTTTGTCACGGCCAGATGTACCAGAAACGAATGATCAAAGCTTTTAATAAGAAGGTTAAGCCAAAGGTATATCAGGCTGGTGATTTGGTAATCAAGCGTATCATATTACCACATGGCGATCCTAGGGGCAAGTGGACACCAACATATGAAGGACCATTTGTAGTCAAGACAGTGTTCTCAGGAGGTGCCATGATACTGACTACAATGAATGGTGAAGACTTCCCACAGCCTGTAAACGCAGACATAGTTAAAAAATACTACGCATAAAAAGAGACCCGCTAGGTTGACAGGCCTAGGCAAAAATAAGGGCATCCCGACAAACCAAAAGGGTTTGGGCAAAAATTAGGGATATATATAAAAAGATGTACACCCGGCAAGTCGAAAACCTGAAAAGGCGGCTTGGGCAAAAAAGGGTATCCCGGTGGATTGAAAACCCGAAAGGGCAATCCAGGCAAAAGTTAGGGATTAAAGCGTATGACTATGTCTCGTTTGGATCACTCATGAAACTGCAACCAGTTGTACTACTTATTCAAGCTCGAACAGATAAAGCTCAATTCAATCGTTTCCGTCTCAACAGCAAGAAGATGAGATACTTGAGTGGCAATAGTAGAATTGAAACTCAATAGGATTGTTTCCCACATAGCTGATTCTCTTTTGTAAAACTTTATGACAAAATTCTCTTACTAGGGTTTATGTCTCCTTGTACAAACTTACCCGTGTATGGGTCACTTTTTGATATAAATAAATTCCATCTTTTGAATCCAGATTTACTTTTACCCTATTTACATAAGCGAAACGTCCATTGATTGTGTTGAATGTATGTATGCCTTTGAATATGATTGATGTTTACCAGAAATACATGTATGTTCAATATGATTAATGTTTACCAGAAATGCATGAAAATGCAGTAATAGTATTTACTAAGGACGAACGAGAGAGGGATTTCAACGAAGCTTCGCCGGTTCACCTTTACAAGACAGTTACAAACCGTCAGTAGGACTAATCCATCTTCATAAAGTCTCATCTCCCCTGGAATTTATATCCATCTCTTTTATCCTCATACGGATATACGGGAAATTACTTTCCAATAAGGGTACGACGAACGAAGACGGGATGTTATACTTATCCTACTATCAAACGAAGACGAAGGTTATATATACCTTACTATCCCAGCATACGGGAGGTGATATCTATCCTTATTATCCCCATCATACGGGAAGTTATCTATACCCTGTTACCCCCAGCAGACAGAGGGTTATATATTCTTCAAACAACGAATCGGGATTTATTTTCCCTGGCCAGCAGTTGTTATACAAAGATATCCAGATGCTTCCGGAAGTATCATATCATACATACATCATTTACATCATACCATAGCACATATATCCATAAACATATAGTACATTACTTGAGCACATCATATCATACATGCATACATAAAGCATAAACTAATATTATTATACCGAAAGCTACCTTGTTTCAGGTTAATTATACAACAAACAAATGATCCTTGGGACTGCTTTATTGTAACCTCAGGGTTACTTTATCCTCCTGATAAGCTTCTTATTACTTTGGGACTGCTTTATTGTCACCTCAGGGTTACTTTATCCTCCTGATAAATTCTCATGACTTCAAGACTGCTTTAGAGCTATTGATTGCTCTATCCTCCTGAAGCCATCTTATTATTTCAAGACTGCTTTAGAGCTATCCATTGCTCTATCCTCCTGAAATCACTACTTCAAGACTGCTTTAGAGCTATTGATTGCTCTATCCTCCTGAGGTCAGATTTATTACTTCAAGACTGCTTTAGGGTTATCATTATTGATTGCTCTATCCTCCTGAAGACCTATCACATTATTATTTCAAGACTGCTTTAGAGCTATCCATTGCTCTATCCTCCTGAAATTACTACTTCAAGACTGCTTTAGAGCTATTGATTGCTCTATCCTCCTGAGGTCAGATTTACTACTTCAAGACTGCTTTAGGGTTATCATTATTGATTGCTCTATCCTCATGAAGACATGCTGTTACATCAGTATTACTCCAGACTCCTGACAGCTATCATTATATTACTGAAGAACTTTCTCCTAGTGGCATCTTTAAGCCCACTCAATCATGTTCAACTAGCCATCAATATCATTCTATGCACTGGTGAGTGCAAATTTTTGGGCTTTTGTGTTCAATCCCCTTCAACCTTCCAGGTCACGACTGGCAAATATACCAATCTAACCCCTTAGGTTTCAGAAAATTGAACAGGGGCAGCTGTTGCACCCCAAAATTTGCCCTCACAATACAAGACTTTGTGTTCTAAGAAAGTTCACAAGGTTCACAAGTCCTTCAATGCTTTCCATACCTTTCATGAAGTTCATGAAGTCTACAAGTCACTTCTTGAAGGTTCACAAGGTTCACAAGCTTCTCAACATTTACAAGACCTTTCATGAAGTTCATGAAGTCCACAAGTCACTTCTTGAAGGTTCACAAGGTTCACAAGTTCCACAATGATTACAAAGCTTTCCTGAGGATCATGAGGTCTACAAAGCCACTTCATGAGGTTCACAAGCTTCACAATACCTCCCATGAGTATCACAAGACATTGTATGAAGATTCACAAGGTTCACATAGTTCACAATTAGTCAAAGAAGTTGACAAATCCCTCAGACAATGCACCTCCTAAGCAGTGCATCCATAACTAGGGTTTTGACTTTAATCAGGCTAAATGGACTTCCAATTCCTCAAGAGAGCTTAATAAAATCTTATATGTGTATAAGAACCCCCATGTCAAGTCTCAAGACTTTTCTCAAAAGTTTGCTCAGTCAGATGATCAGATAAGTCAAAATCAGTCAATGCAGTTAAAAAGTCAAACTGAGGTCAACTGTGGTCAAACCAAAGTCAAACTTCATGATTTTTTGCCAACATCAAGTATATGAAGTAAAATTCATCATTTGATCAAGGGTTGATCATGATTCATCAAGGAGATTCCAGATCATCAATAATCAGGAGTTTCTAAATTAGGGTTTCCTCAGTAAAAGTCAACTGAACTTTGACCAGGCATAACTTTCACATACTTCATCACCAAGTCTCCATCCAAAGCTCATTTTGAAGGAAATTGAATTCTCTACAACTTTGATGTTGAAGGCTAAGCCCAAAAATGCTTCATTTGAAAGATATGATCTAAGACATTATAGGTCATTTCAAAAGTCAACAAAAAGTCAACAACTTCAAAAGGGAATAACTTGAGATTGGTAAATGATATGGACCTGAAACCAATGGGGTTGTTTAGAGGACTCTTCAAGCTTTCCAAAAAGTCCAAGAACACCCTCATACCTTAAAAATTGAGGGAGATGTGCCCTTGCAAAGTTGGGCAATTTTGTGATGATTTATATTGAAAAAGGGGGCTTAAAAGCAATTCTTTCCAAATGGGCTGCCCAAGTTGTGACCCAATTCACTTTATAATGACATGCACGAAATTTCCATGATATTTTCATATTTTTTATTTTATTTAATTAATTTATTATGATTTATTACATTTTAAATCATTTTAAATTTAAATAAAATATTAAACATGGAGATATATTTTTTTAATTGAATCTAGAAAGTCATAAATGGTGATTGGAGTCAAAGGAGAAGGAAATCATGAGATCCCTCCCAAAATAGCAAGGCCTTATGATCAAATATTTGAAATTTACACAAGGATCTTTTTGAATAATTTTTGGATCAAATATCCACACAAGACATCAATGTTTCTGACCTAAATCCATCACACATATATACTAAGTGAAACCCTAGCCTCATACACGAATTAGAGCAGCCAAAAGTGTAAGTTTATCACTCAAAAAATTCTTCCAAAAAGTGACATTCGGGTTTCAAAATTCAGAGCATTGCAAGGTATTTGGAGGACATAGCAAGCATCCTTGGACTCTTCTGATCATAAATCATTATCCATATGCATCATATACTCACCAAATTGCTAAACCCGAGTTCATATTGACCTTGAATATTTTGTTTTCGAATCCATTGATTTATCATGTTTAAACTGTTTTCGATTGTTGTATGATGTTTAGAATGAACTCTAGAACGATTCTGGGCGGTCCAATTGAATTTTCATTGCAGGTACAAGAATCCACCATGTTTAGGGTTTTCGGCCCTCTTTAGGGTTTTGTGATTTTCAAATGATAAATGGATTTGAGAAACATAGGACGATTGCAAAACTCAGTAGCAATACAATGGTGCAATCAATTTTGTGAAATTTTGTCGTTTGGATGAAGTTTGTGTTTCGCAGGGTGGAAGAACTCGTAACAAGATTCGCAGAAAAAAAACGTTGCAAAATTCGCAGGTAATGGGAAGAAGAAGACCACTGCGCGCCAGTTTCAAATTCAAATATTATTAACATATTTTATGATTGTTTGTTGGTTCATTGACACGCATATGCATGTGTCCTGATGGTAAGCGCTGATTGTGTGTATTGAAGGGTGCTTGGTTCGATTCCTGGCCAAGCACATTTGTTTTGTTTTATTTTTTTCAGGTCAAAAGAAGACTTGATATATTATTATTACTTGCCAACAAGTCACCAGGAAGGCTCTCCCAGCCAGGCGGTCAAGCATGCGCGCGTTTATCCTTAAGGTCCTGGGTACGAAACCACCCCAGGCCTTTTTGATCTTTCATTTTTTTTTCTGGATTTTCATGATCAATGCATAAAACAAATTGGAGTCCTTCTTCTTTCACTTGCGTTTGGATGGCCCAGTGGTCTTGTTGCTGCTTGCAAAGGGAGGAGACCTGGGATCGAATCCCACCAGGTTCTTTTTCTCTCTTTTATTTTCTTTTGTTTATTAATTTAGTTCAAATAATTTAAATAATTAATATATTATTATTATAAAATATGTATATATGTTATATAATCTAATTCATCTTAAAATAATGTTCTAAAAAAATAAAACTCTTGTTTTTTTTATTTATTTAAAATTTTATTTTATATAGTTTATACTAATTAAAATAATGTTATGTGATTATTAAAAAAATAAATTTTTGTATATATATTAACCCTAAATTTTCAAATCCTAAAAAATATATAACCCTAATTTTTATGAAACCCTAAAAATATTTTTCTAATTAAAATTTAATTCTGTTTTTTCTAATACAATTATAATTTTTCATAGAATTTTGTAAATATAAGTTATAAGACAAATTAATTTTCTTTTATGTTTAGAAATAATTTAATTTAGGATAATAGTATTTTTGTATATAGTTAAAAATAATTTGTAAATATAATAACTAATATTTATCTTTTTCTTATAATATGTATATAAATATAAATATATGTTTATAATAATTAAAATTCTATAATTATGATACATTTGAAAAATAATTTAATAATTAATATATGAATAAAAAAATATCTAGTTATGCATGTTAATTTCTTTTGATATTATTTTTATTACTATTAATTTTGCTTACTATAATTTTATTAATCTTGTATTTAAGTTTTATTACTAACCATTATTTATCTTTAATTATTATTATTACTAACCTTATTTATTTTTATCACTAACCCATTTATAATTTAATTATGTTTACTATTATTATTTTTGCTAATTTTCTTTATTATTATTTACTAACCCCTTTATTATTTATATTTTATTATTTATTGATTAAATTTGCTATTTTTATTATTATAATGTTGTAATTGTTTCTCGGTTGTAATTTTGTAATTATCATTATTATGGTTAGTAATTAGGGAGTGTAACAACATGTATGTAATATTAAAATAAATTTAGATCACTTTTAAATAAAGATAATTAAATTAAACACTTCACACACGTAAGTCGATTTTAATCGCCGTCTCACTTTCTAAGGGTATCCCTCTCGTTGCCTACGAATAATGGTTAAGTGGGGTGTATAAAGCAAGTCCCTCAAATAAAAAAATCATCAAAGTCCCTTATGGTTGCCTTTACGAATCGAGTCCCTTTCGAAAAAATGATGATAGTCCCTCAAGTTTGCTTATTACACCCCACCATGGCCTTCAAGATCAAATTGTCCCTCATATGTCCCTTAACATCCAAAGTAAGGACTACCTACTCCATTATAGTAGGGATAGTCTTACTAAGGAAAGGATAAAGAATAAGAAAGACCTTAAACATTAGGGTAGGTTACTCTTAGGTACTTGCTCAATTTGAAAATTTTCCAAACACTTAAACATTTTCAAACAAATTTTCAAACATGTTTTTAACACATCCTTACATGGATTATTTATTAACTATTCTGAAAATTTTCTTATTCACACACTACACTTTCAAAAACAATCTAAAGTGAGCTTAAGTATCTAAGAGCCCATGGATAACCATGGATGAAAAGGGTGCTAACACCTTCCCTTTTCATAACCTACCCCCCGGACCCAAAATATTCTCTAAGGTCTTTCCTGTTCTTTTATAACCTTTCCTTATGGATAAAATAAAAGTCGGTGGCGACTCTTGCTATCCGCAACATTGTTTAAAGTCAGTTCACCGGGTTACAGTTGGATGTGAATACTTTTCATTTTCTTTAATTTTTATTTCATTTATTTTGTATTTCTTTCTCCATTTTATTAAAAATAGCAAAATCAATTTAAAAATTCTGAGATTTTTTGTACAAACTTTTATTTAATTTCAGAAATCAAAAATATTTTTATTTTTATTTTTTGCATTCAAAAAAATATTTTTAAATATTTAAAAGTTTATTTTAATTAATTAATGAGAATTAATTAATTAAAAATACTTTTAGGTATTTAAAAATTACCAAAAAATTCATGAGACATTTAAAAACATTTAGAAACGTTGTCCAACCCTCAAACCAAATTTCATTTTTGATTTAGATGCATTTTGACAATTTTCCATGGAATTAAAATCATTTTAAGGCATTATTTTGATCCAAACTTCCAAAAATCATTTCTGCCTAACCCTTGAGAGTTGGACCTTGATTCTTTTTGCATTGCATTGTGTTTAGCATGTAGTTTGTGAGATTAAATTGGCATGATTTGATTTTTCATTTTCCATTTGTTTGACATTTTTTCTTGCTAAGGAACCCTAAAACCCTAGAAAACTTAGGAAAATCATAACTTGAATTAGGTTAAGAGTTGGAACTTCTCCTTTGGGCAGTGAGTTAGTATAGGATTAGGGATCCTTTGAGTGCATTTTCTAATTTTTATCTTGATGTTTGCTTATGATTTTGGTTTTTGTTTGATGCATTGATCATAAACCCTAATTTGGGCTTCCATATGCATCCATCTTGCATTTGCTTGCATAACATGACTTGCCATGGTATTTTGTGCATCCATTTGATTCATTTGACATCTTAAGACATATTGAAAGCATGTTTGATCATTGCATCTTGCATTTGCCATGTTGTATGCCATATGTATTCCATAACTTGTCATGTATGATCATGGTTCCCAACTTGTTTCATTTGCATCCATAAGTTTGTATGATCCTTCCCATGCTTTGTTTCATGTTTGCATCATCTCATAACATCATTATCATCTCATATATGCTTCTGGTTTTGGTTTGCATCATGCCATTTCATTTCATTTTGCATTGCATTGCATTCCTTTCACTAACTTTTCAGGTGGTAAGTTATCTTGAGAGGTGAATTTGCCTTCACTTCTCACAACCTCTTTTCATCTCTCTTATGCACCCATGCTGCATTTTGTTATAAGTTTGAGATTGAGCTTGCTCATTCTTTTTCTTCTTACTTTCTTTCCTCAAGTGACTTGTCTTCTTCAATGAAGCAAGTTACTTTGCTTCTCCTGATCCTTTCATCTGCTTCCTGGTGGTTCCATTGAAGATTTCTCTTGTAACCTCACAAACCTTAGGAACAACCAAGCATGACAATGATTAGGGTTTTGATTAGTCCCCCACTTAGCTTTTACCTTTGTGTCTCTTTGAGTCTCCTCTTCTCACCTCATAATCAAGGACTAAACCCTAAAGGCTTTAAGGCTTTGTGATTAAGCTTATACCTGCATCCTTCTATTAGGATGGAGTGTATAACTTTAATCCTAAGTGTTAAACCCTTAATGTGTTTAACTCCTTTAATCAATCCACTTAATAATCATCAAGACATCACACTTGTAACTTGGGCCTTGCATTAGGGTTCTAATTCTTCCTTAATTGGTTAAGAAGGACTAACCCTAGTGTTAATGGACAAGTCCCCCTCAAGTTGTCTTACAAATCATAAAATTCACTTCATCATCTCACCATTGAATAAAATCCACTTAATCAAAGGCTTGTTTTGTCATGAGTTTAATCCCTAATCATGGATTAAGTTGAGGAGCATTCCTCAGCTTAAACACCCTCATCTATTATCCTTCTATTAGGATGGTGTAATGAGTCTGTTTAATCCTTGATTATGGCTTAATCTCATTACTTAACACTAAACAAAAACCACAAAAACATATAATTAATCACAAGTAGGTTAATGATCTTAATCCTACACCATGGTGATTAAGGGTGAGAATCTGACTTCACACTTAAGGTATTCTCATTACCCCTAATCAGAGGGAAGATGTGATGAGTTTACTGACCCATTGGTTTAGGCTTAAGCTCATTAATCTATGACAAACTTTCAAAAGCAATAAAAGATTGAAAACCTCAAAAACAAACAATAATCGTCTCCTCCGGGATTCTTTTCTCATCTCATTCACTCATAAACGAGAACTTGCTTCTTCCGTCTAATGCAAGACAGTTTGCACCTGAGCCAGATAGGTCATACACTTGAGCATAGATAGGTAAGCAGTTCACAGGTCAATTCACCTTTCAGTCTCTTTGGGTCGAACTACGGTGTTCTGACTTCCTCATTGCACGAGAGGATACGTAGGCATAACTTAACAGTTATCAAACAAAAGTCTCTGTATATTCCCCCTCTTTCCAGCTTCAATCTTTTAGCCTCATTATCATGAGCACTTCACTCTTGTCCTTACACTGACACTGTACATTTATACACTGCACTTCTCTTACACTGACACCTGTACATCCTTTTCCATCTCTTTATACACAGATTGCACTGACACTACCCCTTTAAAACACAAATCTCTTAAGCGTGGATCCCGTCGAGTACGACGGACAATCTGGGTGCTAATACCTTCCCAGGTTGTAACCAACCCCCTTTCTCAGTCTCTCTGGTTCGCGACCGTCTTATCCATTCTTTTCTAGGTCTTTGCAGCATTACCTTTCCTCCGGGATAAAAATGCCTAGCTGGCAACTCTATTCATTCCCTGTGAGTTCACTCCTGTGTGTTCTCACATCCCTCTTTCGCCGACCGTTTGCGTCTGTACCTTTATTTGAGCCAGTCTCATTTATCGGGAGCGACAGCTTGGCGACTCTGCTGGGGACCCTTATGCTGTAACCAGGGCTTCTGGTTCTTTTTGTGGGTTCCTCCTAGCGCTTGTTTGATTTGTGTTTACTGGGGTGTTATGTGCTATTTGTGCTTGTATTTGTATTTATTTTTGCTTTATGTACAGTTGTTTATTTGCTTTCTTTATAGCTTTACATATATCATACTGTCATACTGTGCTGGCTGGATCTGTTTTGTTGCTTTGGTGGGTGGGTGTTCTATTGAGAGTTGAGGTCCTATACCTGGGACCTGAGTGACACCTAGGCTAGAGTGGTTCATGTTCTTTCCCATTCCATTTCGGTCTGGTGCGGGAATATGAAACACGGTTCAGATATGGGTTTCTTCTTGAGAACTCTGTGCTGCAGATTTCCTCTAGTACTAGGGCTATCTGGGAAGCCTGCTAAGTCTGGATGACCTTTAGTATTGACCTTCAGAAACTGAGGTGAATTAGAGGAGGATCTTTTATGATTATTGTAAACACTGTACCTCCGGGTTAGAAGTGTTTACACTTCTCATAACTGATCCGAGTCTGAGGATCTTTGTTTTAGAACATCACCTGTGAGAGGGTTGGGCTGTTTACAGGTTTGCAGGTACCCTTGACCTTAGCATACCCTGTTACTTTGTTTGATTAAGAGTACTCCATGTTGGAACAGTTCTTGTGATTTTTAACCCTGGACATGTGACTCTTTATTTGAGTCCCCCACCTTGGTTACTGGACTTTTGAACCTCCATCTGGGTTTCTTGAACATATATGGACTCATATCAGAGCAGTTAATCAGATCCAGCTCAGTCACAAACCCTTGCATATCATTTGCATACATCCTCATTGCATCATTTTAACATGTGTTTATTTGTTTTTCAGGGTATCCATCCTCTTATTTTGGCTTGGTTTTGACCCCTTCTTCAGCTTAGACCTATCTTCATCAGTATCTTGCTTCAGTTATCAGCTACCTGCTTCAGTCACCTGCATCACCAGTCTCAGCCTGTCAGTGGCCCATCTTCAGTGGTATTCTCAGCATCTGACTCAGCTCTTCTTCAGCAACATGGCACCTAAGAAGAGCAACATCTCCTATCATTTCTTTGAGCCTGAGTTGGCTGGCATCAGGAAGATTCAAACCCTGATTACTCCAGACCATATACCACTATTTAGAGAACATTATGGAGGAATCCTTGATGTGGTTATGGATTTGGACCCTTCACAGAGGAGCTTGATTCATACTTGTTTGCAGTTCTATGATCCCCCTCTGAGGTGCTTCACCTTCCAAAATTTTTCAGTTGGGACCCTTGTTGGAAGAGTATTCATCATTGGTTGGTGTACCTATCAGGGGTGGAATCCCCTTCAACCCTGAGATGGATTTCCCTAGTAATGAGGAAGTAGCAAGGGCATTATATATGGAACCAGTTCTGATTAGGCAGAATATGACTACCAAAGCTGGGATCTCTGGTCTACATCTGGATTTCTTGATCTCTCAGGCTACCCTGAAGGCTTCTTTGGGAGAGTGGAAGACAGTCTGTGCTCTGTTGGCCCTTAGCATATATGGGGTCATACTTTTTGCAGATGAGCCTAGGTTTGTTAGCAAGAATGCAATCCATCTTTTCATCCTGAGAAACCCAGTGCCCACCTTACTGGGAGATCTTTACTACTGTGTTCATCAAAGGAATGAAAGGCAAAGAGGAAGATTAGTAAGATGTTGTGCTCCTTTTTTCCATACTTGGCTGCTCAAGCATTTGCCAAAGACTGATGCATTTTTGAACCCTCACTAGCAGAAGAACTGGGCTAGGAGGCTTGTTGCTCTAACCTCAGATGATATCAGGTGGTGCACTCAGAGCACCAAGGGCAGAGACATCATTACTAGTTGTGGGCAGTTTCCCAATGTGCCTCTGATAAGAGTGAAGGGTTGCATCAATTACAACCCTCTGCTATTCAAAAGACAACTGGGCTATGCATTGGTCCATTCTCCTAGAGCACAGGATCTGACTGAGACCCTTTATTGTGAGAACAAGCCTAATCTGGCTATTGTCAGGCAGGCATCCTGGGCCTGGGACAATGTGCAGACTAAGGGGGTAACCATTCTTGGGAGATGCAATAATGTGGACTCAGCCCAGTACTATGAGTGGTCTCATGCCAGAGCTCAAATTACTGGAATGCCCTTCACTGTTGAAGATGTGCCTGGACCTTCCACAACACCACCTCTAGCAACTGTCAGCTTTAAGGAGTTTGAGAAATTGAAAGAAAGAAATGAGAAACTGACTCAGGCTCTACAGAAGACCCTCTGGGAGAGGAGCGATGGTCTTCTGGATATTGAGAGGTTAGAAAAGCTAAAGGTGGAGCATCTAGCCAGAATTGAGAAGTCAGAGGATTACATTAAGAAGTCTAGGGCTGGAGAACAGATCTTGAAGAATGCCTGCAAAGAGGCCCAATTCCAGAGAGCTAGGACTAATTTGTATCTGAAGGAGAGTCAGGCTAGGTGGGTCAGGATCACCGAAGCCCGTACTCAGGAGGATAAGAGGACTCAGGACAAGATTGAGCAGCTGGAGGCAAGTGCAAAGGAGCAGCAGGAAGCCCTGGCAGCAGCCCAGAGAGAGATCTCAGAATTGAAGATTAGAGCTGGTGTAAAGAGGTCAAAGGACCAGAGTCAACACAAGAGGCTAACTGCAGCTGTTACTACAAGGAATCTTCTCATCAGGAATCTTACGGAGCGTCCAGCTGATCCTGTGACTGAAGCACTTCTCAAGGAAGTTCAGGAGGATGAGTTTGGTCTTGGTGTCTGACATTTGCTTGTTGTTGCTATCATTTCATGTACTTTTCTTTATGTTGTATTTTTGACCCCTCAGAGGGCATGTATTGTAAAAAACAAACTATGTATCATTTACTTTTTGTAATATATGTGTGGGTTTGTTTATCTGAGTTCTTCCAAAGCAACATCACGAGCATCTTTCTCAGGGGTCTGGAAAGGTCAAAACCAAGTGCCAAGCCGGATACCTTGGAAACAAATAAGCATACTGCATTGCATACTAACCTTTTGTTTTGTTTTGTAGGTTTCTGTTTTATTGTTACTAACTCTGTTGTGACTTCAGGAACTATTGCTCGACGTCGGGGGTTTCCACTCAACCGTCCACACAGATATCCCACCCGCAACAATCTTCCGGGCATACAAATGGACCAAGTACAGCAGGACCTTACAGAGGTCAGGACTCAAATGGCCAACGAGAGGTTGGAAATGAGGAATCAGATGACACAGTTTATGGAGGTGATGAATAATATGGCTCAAAGCCAAGAGAGGTTAAGAGCACTGGTAGAAGGGAGGAATCATGAAGACCCCCATCCAGGGACTGCTGGGACAAGCAACAATGAGAGAGTCCAACCTCATGTTAATCCCCCAGTCTTTGGACCCCACCTTCATCCAGAGATTAACATCCCCGTTAATGTGCAAGGGACTGCCACAGCAGGTAGAGTGCTGCAAGAAGACCCCCAGGAAGATCAGTTCACAGTGATGGGAGCTGGAGAGGAAGCCTATGACAGGAGGCTAGATGAGATTGCTGAGAAACTAAGATCCCTGGTGTCCCAGAATTCTTTGGGCTTTGATGTTATGGACATGGGCCTAGTGGACGGGGTCAGGATTCCCCACAAATTTAAACCACCATGCTTTGAGAAGTATAACGGGACTTCCTGTCCCCGGACCCATTTACAGTCTTTTCCGGGGAGGCTGAAGGCATATACCATGGACGAAAAGCTATGGATGTTTTATTTTGAGGATAGCTTAACTGGAGCTTCAAGGGAATGGTACTCTCATCTGACCAGAGCAACCATTAGATGCTGGAAGGACCTGGCAGAGGCCTTTATCAGACAGTATCAGTACAACTTGGATATGGCTCCCAACAGGACCCTCCTGATGGGGATGTCTCAATCATCCAGGGAAAGCTTCCGAGAGTACGCTCAAAGGTGGAGACAGCTTGCTGCTGCTGTCCAGCCACCTATGTCAGAGAGGGAGATGGCTGATATGTTTATGAACACCCTCCAAGGAACATACATTGACAGGCTAGCTGCCTTTTCCTCCACTAGCTTTGCTGATGTAGTCATAGCCGGGGAGAGAATTGAAAGCCAATTAAAAATGGGTAAGATTTCTGACAACGGTGCTAGCTCATCCAGCAACCCAAGAAAGCCTTTTGTGGGCTCAAGAAGAACTGGTGAAACCAATGCTATCTATACCAGCAGGGGCAGACCCCAATATGTTCATAGGTCTGTGGCAGCAGTCACCATTCCCGCTCCAATTCATCCTCAACCAGCTTATCAACCACAACAACAAAATTACCAGCAACAAACTCAGTATCCTCCTCAGAGAAATTATAACAACAGCAACGCCAACAACAACAATCAGCAAAGACCATTTCAACAGAGACCTTCTCAGGATAATAGGGTGATCGATCCGATCCCTATGCCCTATGCCACATTACTGCCACAACTCCTAAAACTCAACCTGGTTGAGCTAAGGACGTTGGCACCTCCGGATCCTGCCAGTCTTCCCAGAAATTACGACACCAGCGCCAGATGTGCTTTTCACTCAAATGCACCTGGCCATAGTACAGAGAAGTGCAGAGCTTTGCACATGAAGGTACAAGACCTGGTAGACTCCAAAGCTCTAAACTTCGCACCACCACCAAATGTCAACAAGAACCCTATGCCACATCATGGTGGTCCCAGAATCAATGCTATTGACGAAGACAAGCCGTCTTACTTGATAACCAGTGTGGGTCAGATTCGGACACCCTTGGTGGAGATTAAAGCTCAACTCCTTGAATGTCAAATATTCCCGGGATGTGAGCTAGGGTGTGCTTATTGCAACATTTCCGTGAATGGTTGTGATAACTTGAGGGATGGCATAGATGGTCTCATCCAGAGTGGCTTGCTTCAAATCACAACATCAATACCTACCAATCCAGCAATCTCCCTAACAACAGTTCCAGAGTCTGCTACAACTGCAACAACCGTTGTTCCAAACAACTCTTCAATCTCGTCAACAAATGTTTCATCTGTTACTTCAACGGACCAGATATCAGCAAACATCCCTTCTACAACTTCAGCACCCCTTCATTCAGAGTCTCCTACAACAACAACACCCATCCTTCCAACAATGTCTCCTGCAACATCAGCAACAAACAATGCAAGTGTTTCAACAGTTACAATCTATTATGATCCTGCAAATGACTCCGCCTACAACTCACAAAATGCCACTCCTACCAGAGCACCGGTCACAATATATTATGATCCACAGACTATCATGGTCCCTTCTGCAGCTGCCATCAGTCCATTCACTGTCACAGTGCCTGGGCCAGTGCCTTATGAAAGCAGTAATGCCATCCCCTGGCATTACGACTCTGACCTATACTGCGAAGGACATAAAATCACCCTCGAATCATCAACTTCTTCACCACAAATAGACAATGTGGGGGGAGGCGGAGGCTTCACTCGAAGCGGACGTCTCTTTGCCCCACAAATTCAAAGACCCACTGCTGAAGCAGAAGCTGCTGCCAAGGCAAAAGGGAAGAGCATGGTGCAAGAAGAGCAAATTGTTAAAGAAGCTTTGAAAACACCTTTTGATCAGGAAGTTGATGAATTCATGAGAATCATCAAGAAAAGTGATTACAAGATAGTGGACCAGCTTCACCAGACGCCTTCCAAGATCTCCATTCTATCATTGCTTATGTGCTCCGAGGCTCATCGGAACGCACTACTAAAAGTCTTGCACGCAGCTTATGTGCCAAAAGAGATCACCGTCAATCAGTTGGAAGTTGTGGTTGGAAATGTTAATGCTAGTAATGGACTAGGATTTACCAACACTGATTTGACTACGGAAGGCCGCAACCACAACAAGGCTTTGCACATTACCATGGAGTGTAAGGGTGCAGTTCTTTCCCATGTGCTGGTAGACACAGGATCATCCCTCAATGTCTTGCCTAAAAAAGCCCTTGTGAAGCTGGAGTATGAAGGATTGGCATTACGACCCAGTAATTTGGTAGTGAGAGCTTTTGACGGCTCTAAGAGATCAGTTCTGGGAGAAATTGAGTTGCCTGTAACGATTGGCCCACAAACTTTCAAAACGACCTTCTACGTGATGGACATTCAGCCTGCCTACAGCTGTTTGTTGGGTAGACCATGGATTCATGCCGCTGGCGCAGTTACGTCTACCCTTCACCAGAAGTTAAAATTCGAGTGGGAGGGCCAAGTCGTTACTATTTGTGGAGAGGAGGATATTTTTGTTAGCCATCTGGCTACGTACAAATATATTGAGATGGATGGGGAGACCCACGAGACGATGAGTCAAGGGTTTGAGGCCCTGAATATTAATGAAACCTCTGCTGTACTTGGGACTTCCATGACATCCTACCAGCAGGCCCGGAGGGTGGTGGAAGAAGGAAACACTCAAGGCTGGGGCAAATTGTTGCCTGTGGAGAAGAAAGAAGATAGATTTGGGTTGGGTTCAAACCAACTTAGCAAGATCAAGCAGAGGCTGCTAAGAAGCCCAACTTTGTTAGTGGGGGGATGCTCACCCCCGATGCTGTCAACAACTTGGAAGATGAGTCGGAAGATGAACGCAACCTGGAAAGCTGGATTCGTCCAAGGATCCCGGGGAGCAGTATCTCAAACTGGTCTTCCCAGGAAATTATAAGAGTTACTCCTGCAGAGTAATTATTATTTCCTGTATATTTTAAGCATGCATCAAGTCTTGCATCTTGCCCAAGATGACAAGACTCATTTTGTAATCGGGCCATCCGTAATTTTTGTGCAACAAGATTAATCAATGAAATATCAGACATCTTTTGCAAACGAGTCTTTTTCTTTTCCGCTCACTGTTTTTCCATTTTTCTTTTTGTACAAAAAATAAATGGCAATGTTTTCAAAATGACAACTTTTATTTCACTTTTCTAAACAAGATTAAAATCAATCACTAAAATGAATAAACTGAACCCTTGCAGAGAGTGCCTTCCAGACCGCACCGACAACAGCACGGCTATGACTTCGTATGACTCTGACAATCCGATCAATCAAGATGATGAATGGGTTGAAGAAGACTACGAGCTTCCTGAAGAGCTAGCCAGATTGTTGAGACAAGAGGAGAAGGTTATCACTCCTCATCAGGAGGAGGTGGAAACGATTAATCTTGGTACAGATGAAGATGTGAAAGAAGTTAAAATCGGGGCCTGCTTACAAGACTCAGTGAAGAAACAACTGATTGACCTGCTTCAAGAATATGTGGATGTGTTTGCTTGGTCTTATCAGGATATGCCAGGGTTGGACACCGACATTGTTATGCATAAGCTTCCTTTGAGGGAAGAATGCCCACCGGTCAAACAGAAGCTGCGCCGCACTCGCCCAGACATGGCAATGAAAATCAAAGAAGAGGTACAAAAACAGTGGGACGCCGGGTTCCTTGCTGTAACTAGCTATCCGCCTTGGGTTGCTAATATAGTACCTGTGCCTAAGAAAGATGGCAAAGTAAGGATGTGTGTTGACTACCGGGATCTGAACAGAGCCAGCCCGAAAGATGATTTCCCATTACCTCACATTGACGTATTGGTTGATAATACGGCTCAGTTCTCGGTATTCTCCTTCATGGACGGATTTTCAGGATACAATCAGATTAAGATGTCACCTGAAGACATGGAGAATACAACCTTCATCACACCCTGGGGCACGTTTTGTTACAAGGTGATGCCATTCGGGTTGAAGAACGCTGGTGCAACATATCAACGGGCTATGGTGACATTATTCCACGATATGATCCATAAAGAAATCGAGTGTTATGTGGATGACATGATTGCCAAGTCCCTCACAGAAGAAGACCACCTGGTAAATCTGCTAAAACTATTCAAGCGTCTGAGGAAGTACCAACTAAAGCTGAACCCCAACAAGTGCACATTCGGGGTGCGATCTGGTAAGCTGCTAGGTTTTATCGTAAGCGAGAAAGGGATTGAAGTGGACCCTGATAAGGTCAAGGCCATTTAAGAGATGCCTGCACCGAAGTCAGAAAAAGAAGTTCGAGGGTTTCTAGGTAGATTGAACTACATCTCAAGGTTCATATCTCACCTTACTGCAACCTGCGAACCCTTGTTTAAACTGTTAAGAAAAGAATAGACGGTCAGGTGGAACGAAGACTGCCAGAGGGCTTTTGACAAGATCAAGGAGTATTTACAAGAACCTCCAATCCTTATGCCTCCAGTTAAAGGAAGACCTCTGATAATGTACTTGACAGTATTAGAAGAGTCAATGGGGTGTGTGCTGGGCCAGCATGACGAGTCTGGTCGAAAAGAGTATGCAATATACTACCTGAGCAAAAAGTTTACCGACTGTGAACAACGTTATTCACTGCTCGAGAAAACTTGCTGTGCTTTAGCGTGGGCTGCTCGCCGACTGAGACAGTATATGTTGACTCACACTACTTTATTGATCTCAAATATGGATCTAGTTAAGTACATTTTCGAGAAGCCAGATCTTATCGGACGGGTTGCAAGATGGCAAATGATTCTCACAGAATATGACATTCAATACACTTCTCAGAAAGCCATCAAGGGCAGTGTACTATCTGAATATCTTGCTGAGCAACCTATTGATGACTACCAGCCTATGAGATTTGACTTCCCTGATGAAGACATCATGTTCATAAAAGCGAAAGACCATGAAGAGCCTATTCACACTGAAGGGCCTGACCCGGAGGAAGAATGGACTATGATGTTTGATGGGGCTGTTAATATGAATGGTCGTGGTGTTGGTGCAGTGCTCATTATACCTAAGGGAGTTCACATGCCTTTCTCGGCAAAACTCACCTTCAACTGCACTAACAACGAAGCTGAATACGAAGCTTGCATTATGGGTCTTGAGGAAGCCATTGACCTCAGGATCAAGACATTGACTGTATTCGGAGATTCAGCTCTGGTAGTTAATCAAACCAACGGCAAATGGTACACACACCAGGACCATCTGATACCTTACAGGGATTATACAAGGAGGCTATTGACATTCTTCACAACGGTCAAGCTTGAGTATATCCCTCGGGACGAGAATCAGTTTGCAGATGCTCTGGCTACCATTTCATCTATGATCAAAGTTCAAGCTGCCAACTTTGTACCTCAGATTTCAATATCCAGACTTGACAGACCAGCGTATGTGTTTGCAGCAGATATTGTCAAAGATGATAAGCCTTGGTTCCATGACATTAAGTGCTTCTTGGAGGATCAAACATACCCACCTGGGGCATCTTCCAATGATAAGAAGACTTTGAGAAGGCTTGCTAGTAGTTTCTTTCTGAACGCTGATGGTTCCCTGTACAAAAGAAACTTTGATATGGTACTCCTCAGATGCGTTGATAGAACAGAAGAAGACTTGTTAATGCACGAAGTGCACGAAGGATCCTTTGGTACCCATGCGGGAGGGCATGCCATGGCCAAGAAGTTGCTGAGATCAGGTTATTACTGGATCACAATGGATGCTGACTGTTGTGCCTATGCCAGGAAATGCCATAAATGCCAGATCTATACGGATAAGGTGCATGTGCCTCCCAATCCTTTGAATGTGATGTCTTCACCCTGGCCCTTTGCTATGTGGGGCATTGACATGATTGGAATGATTGAACCGACTGCTTCAAATGGCCACAGATTCATCCTGGTCGCCATTGACTATTTCACCAAGTGGGTTGAAGCAGCTTCCTATGCAAATGTCACAAGGCAAGTGGTAGCCCGATTCCTGAAGAGAGATATCATCTGTCGATACGGAGTTCCCGAGCGAATCATTACTGATAATGGTTCCAACTTAAACAATAAAATGATGGCAGAGCTATGCCGGGACTTCAAGATCCAACACCACAATTCTTCTCCTTACAGGCCAAAGATGAACGGCGCTGTTGAGGCAGCTAATAAGAATATCAAGAAGATTGTGCAGAAGATGGTAGTCACCTACAAAGACTGGCATGAGATGCTGCCATTTGCCTTGCATGGGTACCGCACGTCAATCAGAACATCCACTGGGGCAACACCGTATCAGCTTGTTTATGGTATGGAAGCAGTCCTACCTGTCGAAGTTGAATTACCCTCCTTGCGAGTACTAATGGATGTTAAGCTGAACGAAGCAGAATGGGTCCGGTCCCGATACGAACAACTGAGTCTGATTGAAGAGAAGAGATTGGCTGCAATCTGTCATGGGCAGTTGTATCAGAAAAGAATGAAGAAAGCCTTCGATCAGAAAGTCAGGCACTGAGAGTACCAAGTGGGAGATCTGGTGTTGAAAAGAATCCTCCCTCCTCATACAGACCACAGGGGCAAATGGACTCCGAACTATGAAGGACCATTCGTGGTAAAGAAAGTTTTCTCTGGTGGAGCACTGATGCTCAGCACCATGGATGGTGAAGATTTCCCATCCCCTGTGAATTCAGATGCAGTTAAAAAATACTTCGCATAAAAAAAATGACCCGTTGGACACAAAAACAGAATATAAGTCCAGGCAAAAATAGGGCATCCCGGCGAGTCAAAAACAGAATAAAAGACTCGGGCAAAAATAAGGGAAAATAAACAAAAATTTACACCCGCTGAGTTGAAAAGCCGCATTGGACAGCTCAGGCAAAAAGGGGTATCCCGATGGATTGAAAACCCGAAAGGGCGATCCATGCAAAACAAGGGAATAAGCGAACAATTGCATTCTGAATTCGTCTGTATCACCTGCAACTTGGTAAACCTCGAAAGGATCAAGCTTCTGTTAGAATCAACCTTCTTCAGAAAGCAAGACGAGAAGAGCGTCAATAGTCATACGGGTCATAGCAAGAGGGGAAGCTCCTTGAAAGCGTCGACAACATTGCCAGCATTTTTTGTTTCTCAATTTGTAACAATTTCCTCATTTCAGGAGATTCGTTTCTTTGACTGTATCTTGCCAATTCAGGGCATTTGAATTAATAAAATCAGATTTTTCAGTCATGTTTCGTTATGTACATTTTTATTTGCAAAGAATGTCTGATGTCTTAAAGGAAAACTGATTGCATAAATACAGATGCTTATCTTTAAAAAAATAATAAAGCACGTGCTTACAAGGAATATACTTACTCTCAGAAGTGTCTCACTCCTATGACGGAATCCGGTAAGGGATGCCTCGGGATTACTTGTGCGTTTCTCTGTCTTTACAGGATTGCAGGTATTCGAAAGCGCAACATGGGGCATGAAGGCTTCATCCCAGCAAGCTGGCAAATCAACACTCACTCAGTCTTAGCACCCAAGTGCTTGCTCCCCAGCTGAGTTGCCACTTGTTATTTTCTCCCCAGCCGAGTTGCCGATCATTCTTCCGCAGCCAAGCACTAAAAGCCAGGGATCTGCTTCCCCACAGAGTCTCAGCCTCTATCCAGAAGAGCAACACACGAAGGAATCACAACAGAGTGCAGAAAGCTTCTACAAACCCCAGCTGGGTCCCCGCATTACCAAGGATGGGTCTATCTGTGACTTATCTCCCCAAGCAAATACATCTCACCAGATCTACCAATGATCTCATCCCCAGCTGGGACGATCACTTCAGACAGATCGACCAGAGATCTTCGCAGCAATGGGATCCGAATCCCGGATCGGTATCTTTGTATAATCATAGCATTCGCATCATATTCACCAAACAAAGCGTAGCATTCCGTCTTAATACGGAGCATTACGGAAAAAATCGAACATGTTGCATAATCATAAGTCATGGTCTGAATCAAGCACCTGTGAATATTATCAACCCATCAACAATATACGGAATACCCCCCAGATTCCCCAGCAAAAGCAGTTGCCTCACATTCACCAATACAAATACACACTCCTTTTGGCACCCGTCCGTGTCATCATTCCCCAGTAAAGTCGCCCGAACACCCTTTACAAACAGACCATCCGTATTACAGATATTTCTTGACACCCGTCCGTGTCATACCCCCAGCAGAAAGCCAAAGACATCCTCTTTGCACTCACATATACTTATATATATACATTTCCTTGACATCCGTCCATGTCATTTTCCCAGCACAGTAACATAAACACTTTGTATACCAGATATTTGTTTATACTATACTCTTTTCCTTTCGACACTCGTCCGTGTCATCTCCCCAGCAAGTTAAACACTCATCTATACATCACCCATACTTACTACTCATGTTACTTATACAGATATTCGTCCGTATTTTGTATACACCATTTATATCCCCGCAGATTCGACACTCGTCCGTGTTCTTTGTTAACCAGTTGGTACTCGTCCGTACCATCATCTCAGAACATATGTCAAACGTTTGTTTCTACCTGATACTCGTCCGTATCATAGTCTTAAGGATGCTCGTCCGCATCTTTAATCCATACACAGTGTCTTCTTGAATATAGATACTCGTCTGTGTCTACTATTCCCCAGAAGAGTCCTTTCAGATTCAACACTCGTCCGTGTTCCTTGTTAACTAGTTGGTACTCGTCCGTATCATCATCTCTGAACACGTGTCAGTTTTTTGGTTTCTACCTGATACTCGTCCGTATCATAGGTCCTAAGGATGCTCGTCCGCATCTTTAATCTATACACAATACCAAACACTTATACCTTTCATTTCTTGGATTATAAACACTCGTCCGTGTTTATTATTCCCCAGTAAACAATTTCCTTTTATCTGATATTCGTCCTATGTCATGATAAACCCGGAGAGCAGCCGTCCCCTGCTAGGTGGTCGTCCTCCGCCTCTTGATGGTCGTCCTCCATCATGCTCGTCCGATGGCCGTCCCCATCGTTGACTTTCTCTATCCGACATTCGTCCTATGTCGTGATATATTTAGCAGCCGTCCCCTGCTAGGTGATCGTCCTTCACCTGTTGATGATCGTCCTTCATCATTTTATCCAATGGCCGTCCCCATTGTTGATTTTGGTTATCTGGCATTCGTCCTATGTCTTGATAAACCTTGAGAGCAGCCGTCCCCTGCTAGGTGGTCGTCCTCCACCTCTTGATGGTCGTCCTCCATCATGCTCGTCCGATGGCCGTCCCCATCGTTGACCCTTTTATCCGGCATTCGTCCTATGTCGCAATATTCTCGGCAGCCGTACCCTGCCAGGTGGTCGTCCTCCACCTTAGATGACCGTCCCTCATCTTAACCCTTACAGAGCAGCCGTCCCCTGCTAGGTGATCGTCCTTCACCTTTGATGACCGTACCTCATCATCTGTTTATTTCATTTATTCTTTAACCCGATGGCCGTCCCCGTCGTGGTCCCTTTTCTTTTTAGCCCGATGGCCGTCCCCATCGTTGGTTACTCTACTTTATGAACTTGATGGCCGTCCCCGTCACGTTTCATTAATCCCCAGAGAATCTTACAGCTTTACTTGATGGCCGTCCCCATCATAATCCCTTTTATCCCCTGCATGTCGGTCGTCCCCGTCATTGCTTTATTTTCCGCACTTTTCCCAGCATGTCGGCCGTCCCCGTCATTGCTCTTTACCCAGCAGTCGTCCTCTGCTCGACGGTCGTCCTCCGTCGCCCATACTTTACAATATACTTTATTTTTCTTTTACAATCTATATCCCTTTTCTTCTTCATTCTGCGAGTGCAAATTTTGGACTGTCTTTGGTATTCAACCACAAGTTATCTTGCTTGCCTGTTAAGCCGCTGCTTACGTCCTGCACAGCTAACTCATGTTTGAATAGGGGCAGCTGTAAACACCCCAAATTTGCCCTCACCCATTCACACCATGGCTTGTGATCATTTCATAAGCATAAGCTCAATCATAGCATCTCATACCACAATTTTGATCCACTGCATAGATTCCAAGTCATCTGCATCTAGGGTTTGTGGTCTGAGCAATCCAAGAGCTTCTTGAGCCACTCCAAAGGCCATCAATAACTTCAAAGGGGTCCATGTATGTTCTAATATCATATTACATCCTCTCAAAGTCAAGAATGTCAAAAAATCACAAGAACTGAGGATGGTGTGGAAGCAGAGCCAGGCTTGACTGCACAGTTGACCTAAAATTAGGGTTTTTGTTTCAGAGGCCATAACTCCAAATTTTTTGGTCATTCTTGTTTCTATTGGTCTCTATATGGTATAGGGAGTATGCATATCAATTTTCATGAAGAAATTCCATGGGGAAGTCATCTGATCAAGAGTTGACTTTTCAAGCAAGTCAGTGCAAAATCAGGGCATCTGAGGCCCCCAATGACCCAACCAAAGGGTGTTCTTCATCATTTTGATTGTGTATGATCTTTATTTGATCATAGAAGAGGTTGGAAGTTCACAAAATTGAGGAATTTCAAGTCTTTTGCAAAGTTGACTTTTTGGGCAAGTTTGACTTTTAATGAAATGTCATTTTAGGCAACTTTTTCAACCCTTACTTTTTGATTCAAGAAAGCTTCAAATGGAAAAACTTTGGTCATGAAAGTTGTAGAATAGATCTTTCCCTTTTCAAAAAGTACAAGAACATGACCTAATTCATTTTGGATCAAAAGTTATGGTTTGTCAAAGTTGGCAAAAATCACTAAATTTCAAGTTGCAAATTCTCTCCTCAAGGCCAATTAAGTCATCAAATGGGCTTCTAATCCACACAACATGATCACACAACATCTAAAGTTCAGAATGCACCCGAGGAATCACATGTTTCATGGCCCATGGATCAAGTTTCTTCCATAAGAACCAAAGTGAACCAAGTTGCAAAAGTCATCATAGCTCCTCACCCACTTGCTGGCTAGTTTGCTGAACCACCCTAGCCCTTTTCCCTCATCATGCTGCGCAGCACACCCTCCTTGTACTAGGCTAGCAAGTTGCCCATGCCCTTCTTACACAAAGTTGACATTTTAGCAAAAACACCCATACCAATCAATAAAGGACATGTCATGTCATCTGACCAATAACATTTGTTTATACAAAGAAAATGCAAGCCAAACATAAGCACAAGCAAGCCTGAAACCAGCCACAACTCAGCCTTCTCATTTTCACTCCCTTGAGCAAAAGCTTTCGAAACACATCCCACAGGCCACAAACACACAAACAAACTTCATGAACCATCTCACCATGCTTCACTGAACACAAACCAACTCTCAAAACAGCCTGAAAGCCATAGAATCACAAATACGATTCTCACTTGACCTTGAACAGAACTGCTTCAAACTTCCAAACCAGCCATCACAAACTCTTTCTAAGCATCAAGATGTCATCAGGGGCCTAAAAGGAGTGGATTGCACAAAGAGAAAAGGTCAGAAAGTTGCAAACTGAAAAGCTTCAAACTCAGGTAGCTTCATGAACATTTTTTCCAGAAATGGATTTTTAAGTTCCTAAGTTGTTCTTCATGATTCACTGATCACTCTGATGTTTTTGGTTTTGAAAATGGTTGAGAAATAAGCATTTAATCTCACTCTGAAACTTGTCTGACCTAAAAATGTTTGCTTTCGATTCATGCGATTGATGAAAGATAAATGAGTTTTGAGTTAGGGTTTTGATTCAGGGGGATGTGGGGATGATTTCTGTTCTTTTAGATTTCGTTTTAGTAAGGTTTTGAAGGTTTTGGAAATTTTCAGGTGGGGTTCCCACCGGAGAAGACGACCGGAGGTCTTCTCCGGCCACCTGAAAATAATTAGGGTTTAATCCTGTCATTAATGAGAGTTTGAATCTAGTGCGTTGGATCCGTTGACTTAGGCTGACTGGCGCGCGTTTGTGTGGCCCAGATGCATCCATTTTGCCCTAATCTCCATTAACTTAATTAATCCCATTTAATTAATTCATAAAACCTGATTTAAGCCAGAAATGATCCTGACCCTTGATTCACGCGCCAAGTCAATAGCTTCCTCCCAACTTTGAATCTGATGCGTTGGATGTGAATACTTTTCATTTTCTTTAATTTTTATTTCATTTATTTTGTATTTCTTTCTCCATTTTATTAAAAATAGCAAAATCAATTTAAAAATTCTGAGATTTTTTGTACAAACTTTTATTTAATTTCAGAAATCAAAAATATTTTTATTTTTATTTTTTGCATTCAAAAAAATATTTTTAAATATTTAAAAGTTTATTTTAATTAATTAATGAGAATTAATTAATTAAAAATACTTTTAGGTATTTAAAAATTACCAAAAAATTCATGAGACATTTAAAAACATTTAGAAACGTTGTCCAACCCTCAAACCAAATTTCTTTTTTGATTTAGATGCATTTTGACAATTTTCCATGGAATTAAAATCATTTTAAGGCATTATTTTGATCCAAACTTCCAAAAATCATTTCTGCCTAACCCTTGAGAGTTGGACCTTGATTCTTTTTGCATTGCATTGTGTTTAGAATGTAGTTTGTGAGATTAAATTGGCATGATTTGATTCTTCATTTTCCATTTGTTTGACATTTTTTCTTGCTAAGGAACCCTAAAACCCTAGAAAACTTAGGAAAATCATAACTTGAATTAGGTTAAGAGTTGGAACTTCTCCTTTGGGCAGTGAGTTAGTATAGGATTAGGGATCCTTTGAGTGCATTTTCTAATTTTTATCTTGATGTTTTCTTCTGATTTTGGTTTTTGTTTGATGCATTGATCATAAACCCTAATTTGGGCTTCCATATGCATCCATCTTGCATTTGCTTGCATAACATGACTTGCCATGGTATTTTGTGCATCCATTTGATTCATTTGACATCTTAAGACATATTGAAAGCATGTTTGATCATTGCATCTTGCATTTGCCATGTTGTATGCCATATGTATTCCATAACTTGTCATGTATGATCATGGTTCCCAACTTGTTTCATTTGCATCCATAAGTTTGTATGATCCTTCCCATGCTTTGTTTCATGTTTGCATCATCTCATAACATCATTATCATCTCATATATGCTTCTGGTTTTGGTTTGCATCATGCCATTTCATTTCATTTTGCATTGCATTGCATTCCTTTCACTAACTTTTCAGGTGGTAAGTTATCTTGAGAGGTGAATTTGCCTTCACTTCTCACAACCTCTTTTCATCTCTCTTATGCACCCATGCTGCATTTTGTTATAAGTTTGAGATTGAGCTTGCTCATTCTTTTTCTTCTTACTTTCTTTCCTCAAGTGACTTGTCTTCTTCAATGAAGCAAGTTACTTTGCTTCTCCTGATCCTTTCATCTGCTTCCTGGTGGTTCCATTGAAGATTTCTCTTGTAACCTCACAAACCTTAGGAACAACCAAGCATGACAATGATTAGGGTTTTGATTAGTCCCCCACTTAGCTTTTACCTTTGTGTCTCTTTGAGTCTCCTCTTCTCACCTCATAATCAAGGACTAAACCCTAAAGGCTTTAAGGCTTTGTGATTAAGCTTATACCTGCATCCTTCTATTAGGATGGAGTGTATAACTTTAATCCTAAGTGTTAAACCCTTAATGTGTTTAACTCCTTTAATCAATCCACTTAATAATCATCAAGACATCACACTTGTAACTTGGGCCTTGCATTAGGGTTCTAATTCTTCCTTAATTGGTTAAGAAGGACTAACCCTAGTGTTAATGGACAAGTCCCCCTCAAGTTGTCTTACAAATCATAAAATTCACTTCATCCTCTCACCATTGAATAAAATCCACTTAATCAAAGGCTTGTTTTGTCATGAGTTTAATCCCTAATCATGGATTAAGTTGAGGAGCATTCCTCAGCTTAAACACCCTCATCTATTATCCTTATATTAGGATGGTGTAATGAGTCTGTTTAATCCTTGATTATGGCTTAATCTCATTACTTAACACTAAACAAAAACCACAAAAACATCTAATTAATCACAAGTAGGTTAATGATCTTAATCCTACACCATGGTGATTAAGGGTGAGAATCTGACTTCACACTTAAGGTATTCTCATTACCCCTAATCAGAGGGAAAATGTGATGAGTTTACTGACCCATTGGTTTAGGCTTAAGCTCATTAATTTATGACAAACTTTCAAAAGCAATAAAAGATTGAAAACCTCAAAAACAAACAATAATCGTCTCCTCCGGGATTCTTTTCTCATCTCATTCACTCATAAACGAGAACTTGCTTCTTCCGTCTAATGCAAGACAGTTTGCACCTGAGCCAGACAGGTCATACACTTGAGCATAGATAGGTAAGCAGTTCACAGGTCAATTCACCTTTGAGTCTCTTTGGGTCGAACTACGGTGTTCTGACTTCCTCATTGCACGAGAGGATACGTAGGCATAACTTAACAGTTATCGAACAAAAGTCTCTGTATATTCCCCCTCTTTCCAGCTTCAATATTTTAGCCTCATTATCATGAGCACTTCACTCTTGTCCTTACACTGACACTGTACATTTATACACTGCACTTCTCTTACACTGACACCTGTACATCCTTTTCCATCTCTTTATACACAGATTGCACTGACACTACCCCTTTAAAACACAAATCTCTTAAGCGTGGATCCCGTCGAGTACGACGGACAATCTGGGTGCTAATACCTTCCCAGGTTGTAACCAACCCCCTTTCTCAGTCTCTCTGGTTCGCGACCGTCTTATCCATTCTTTTCTAGGTCTATGCAGCATTACCTTTCCTCCGGGATAAAAATGCCTAGCTGGCGACTCTATTCATTCCCTGTGAGTTCACTCCTGTGTGTTCTCACATCCCTCTTTCGCCGACCGTTCGCGTCTGTACCTTTATTTGAGCCAGTCTCATTTATCGGGAGCGACACCGACCATGACATGATCTGCCCCTGTATCTGGGTTTGGTAGGCGCCTGCCCCTGATTGAGCTGTTTGGAGATAATTTGCCCCTGATTGGGCTGTTGAAGATGATTTTGCCCCTGATTGAGCTGTTGAGAATGGTTTTGATTCATGTTGGTACCAATGAAGTTCAAATTTCTCTTTTGATTGCCTCTTGTTGGGATTGCACTGATGTCAAGCACTAAATTGCAATCAAATTATTCATACACAAATGGTAGTGTTAATTTAAAGTTCATGTAAGTTTTGAAAAAGACAATTTATTTGAATGTTGTGAAAGTGTGACGAACAGACCGTTAGTCCAAACGAGATGCTAATTTAGAAAGTGTGTGAAAAATGCAGCAAAAATAATGTGCAATCGAGATTGAAGATTAGAAAATATATGGGAGTCAGTTTACGCAACCTTGTTGGTAGCATGCTTTCAGAATAAACCGTGCCTCAATTAGGACTTTCGAGGGTTGTAACGTGGTCTGGTTAATGGTTTGAGAAACAAAGATATAAGTGTCGCTCCCGACAAATGAAAATGGTTCATATGAAGGTACAGACGCGAACGGTCGGCGAAGGGAACAGCGAGAACACACAGCCGTGAACTCACTGGAGATGAATAGAGTCGCCAGCTAGGCATTTTTATCCCGGAGGAAAGGCAATGCTGCATAGGCCTAGAAAGAGATGGATAAGACGGTTTGCGAACCAGAGAGACTGAGAAAGGGGGTTGGTTACAACCTGGGAAGGTATTAGCACCCGGATTGTCCGTCGTACTCGACGGGATCCACGCTTAAAAGATTTGTGTTATAAAGGGGTAGTGTCAGTGCAATTTGTGTGTAAAGATAGCTGGAAAAGAATGTACAGGTGTCAGTGCAAAGAAGTGTGATGTGTATAAATATACAGTGTCAGTGTAAGAACAAGAATGAAGTGCTCAAGAATATGAGGCTAAGAGAATAAAGCTGGAAAGAGGGGGGATATACAGAGACTTTTGTTCGATAACTGTTAAGTTATGCCTACGTATCCTCTCGTGCAATGAGGAAGTCAGAACACCGTAGTTCGACCCAAAGAGACTGAAAGATGAATTGACTTGATGAACTGCTTGCTTGCCAATGCTCAAGTGTATGACCTGTCTGGCTCAGGTGCGAACTGTCTTGCATTAGACGGAAGAAGCGAGTTCTCGTTTGTGAGTGAAGATGATGAGAAAAGAATCCCGAAGGAGACGATTATTGTTTGTTTTTGAGTTTTCAGTCTTTTATTTCTTTTTGGATGTTTGTCATAAGTTAATGAGCTTAAGCCTAAACCAATGGATTTAGTAAACTCATCACATCTTCCCTCTGATTAGGGGTAATGAGAATACCTTAAGTGTGAAGTCAGATTCTCACACTTAATCACCTTTGGTGTAGGATTAAGATCATTAACCTACTTGTGATTATTTAGATGTTTTTGGTGTTTTTGTTTAGTGTTGAGTAATGAGGTTAAGCCATAATCAAGGATTAAACAGACCCATTACACCATCCTAAAAGAAGGATAATAGATGAGAATGTTTAAGTTGAGAAAAACTCCTCAACTTAATCCATGATTAGGGATTAAACCCATGACAAAACAAACCTTTATTAAGTGGATTTTATATTAATGATATGATGATGAAGTGAATTTTATGATTTGTAAGACAACTTGAGGGGGACTTGTCCATTAACACTAGGGTTAGTCCTTCTTAACCAATTAAGGAAGAATTAGAACCCTAATGCAAGGCCCAAGTTACAAGTGATGTCTTGATGATTATTAGATGAATTAATTAAGAGATTTAAACACCTTGAGGGTTTAATACTTAGGATTAAAGTTATACACTCCATCCTAAAAGAAGGATGCAGGCATAAGCTTAATCACAAAGTGTTAAAGCCTTTAGGGTTTAGTCCCTGATTATGAGGTGAGAAGAGAAGACTCAAAGAGAGACACAAAGGTAAAACTATGGGGGGACTAATCAAGATCCTAATTCATTATCATGCTTGGTTGTTCCTAAGGTTTGTGAGGTTTCCAAGAACAATCTTCAAAGGAACCACCAGGAAGCAGATGAACAGGATCAAGAGAAGCAAAGTGACTTGCTTCATTCAAGAAGTCAAGTCACTTGAAGAAAGAAAGTGGGAGGAAAAAGAATGAGCAAGCTCAAACTCAAACACAAATAGAAATGCAGCAATAGATGCAAGAGAGATGAAGAGAAAAGGTATGAGAAGTGAAGGCAAATCCACTTCTCAAGTTTACTTACCACCTGCAATGTTAGAAAGAAAATGCAATGCAATGCAAGATGAGATGAAATGATGTGATGCTAAGCAAAACCAGAAGCATGTTGATGATGATTATGATGTTATGAGGTGCTGCAAACATGAGGCAAGACAATGGGGATGTTCATACAAGCTTATGAATGCATATGATGCAAGTTAAGGAGCATGAACAAACATGAAATGTTATGAAGCATACAAGGCAAATGACATGGCAAGTATGTAATGCAATGATCAAACATGCTTCCTACATGTCTTGATATGTCAAATGAATCACAAGAATGCACAAAATGCAAAGACAAGTCATGTTATGCAAGAGAATGCAAGGAGGATGCAAAAGAAAGCCCAAATTAGGGTTCATGGATCAAACATCAAACAAAAACCCAAAACAGAAGCAAACCTCATGACAAAAAATGGAAAATGGCACCCAAAGAAACCCTAGGCCTATGATAAACCACTGCCCAAAGGGGAGCTCTCAACTCTCAACCAAACTCAAGATATGAATTCTCTAAGTTATTAGGGTTTTTTAGGGTTCTTAACAAAACAAATGCCAAACAAATGGAAAATGCAAGAACAAATCATGGCCTTTTTATCCTTGAAAATACATGCTAAACACAAAACAATGCAAGAAGAATAAATGTCTCAACCTTCTCCAACAGGCAGAAATGATTTTTTTAACTTATGATCAAAATAATGCACAAAATATGATTTAATTCAATGAAAAATTCTCAAAATGCATCAAGATCAAAAAAGAAATTTGGTTTGAAGGTTGGACAATGTTTCTAAATGTCTTAGGACATTTCATGAATTTTTTTGTAATTTTTAAATACCTAAAAGTATTTTTAATTAATTAATCCTCATTAATCAATTAAAAATAACCTTTTAAATATTTAAAAAATACTTTTTTAATGATAAAAAATAAAATAAAAATATTTTTGGGTCATAAAAATTATTAAAACTTTAAGGAAAAAGTTTCATAATTTTTATGAATTTTTTGCTATTTTAAAATAATTATGCAAGTTAATTGAAAGAAAAATGAATAAAATTAAATAAAATAAAAAGTAAACAGAATGGAAGGATGAGATTGATTCTGGGGAAAGGACCATTGACTTGGCGCGCAGATCTAAGGCTCACATTCAAACTTCTAAAACTCAATTAATTAATTTAATTAATCCTGATTATGAATTAATGATGCAATCTAGACCACACACACGCGCGCGGGAAGCCAGATCCAAGGGTCTCAATTCAAACTTTGCCCTAACCCTAAATTAATGACTAATCACTTTCAGGTCACCGGAGACGAGCTCCGGTCGTCTTCTCCGGTGACCTCCTCCCCTGAAAAACTTCAAACTTCCTAAAAACGCATCAAAAATGAAAAATAGAAACTGGGAAATGATCCTTACACTCTCACGAATCAAACCCCTCTCTCAAAACAAATTTATATTTCCTAAACAAGCTGAATCGAAGAAAGGAAGTTCTAGGTCACGCAAGCTTCAGAAACAAATTAAATGCTCAAATCACAACCATTTTCAAAACCAATGGTACCAGAATGATCAGCAAGACATGAAGAACAAGTTTGTAACAAGAAAAATGATTTCTGGAAAAATTATTTTCGAGCTACCTGAGATTTGGAGCTTTCAACTTAGGAACTTTCTGGCCACCTCTCCTTGTGCAATCTACTCCTTAGAACCTCTTGATGATGTTTGAATGCTCAAATGGAGTTTAAGTTGGCTTGATGATGAGTTTCGACAGCTTCTGCTCAAACTTGCTCAGAAATGGCAATGGTGTTTCTGGAGGTTTCAGGCCATTGTGAATGAAGGTTTGAGGTCCAAATGATGTATGGAGAAGCTTTGCAAGGTTTGTTTGTGTGTTTGCAAGCTGTGGTGAGAGTTTCGAAGAGAAATGCAGACTGAGGGTGAGCAATGGCTATGGGGTGTTCTGGCTATATCAGGCTTGTGTTCTTAGTGCTGGGTGATCTATGAAGTGTGGTGAGATGATTGATGAAGTTGGCTTGAATGTTTAGTGGCTGTGGAGAGGAATCCGAAGCAAGTTGCAAGATGGTGAGTTTTTGTGTATGTGGTGAATGTGTTGGTTTCAGCCTTGCTTAGGGTTATGTTTAGCTTGCAAACTGTCCACATAATTCTCTCTCATTGGTCAGTTGACAAGACATGCCCTTTATTGATTGGTAAGGCAACTCCCATTGCTAGCAGTAACATTTCCAACCACGGTTTCCAATTGGTTGACAGTAATCTCCTCAGGCACGTAAGCTGCGTGCAGGACTTTAAGTAGTGCATTCCGATGGGCTTCGGAGCACATAAGCAGTGAGAGGATAGAGATTTTGGATGGCGTCTGGTGAAGCTGATCCACAATTTTATAATCACTCTTTTTGATGATTCGCATAAACTCATCAACTTCCTGATCAAATGGAGTCTTCAGGGCTTCTTTGGCAGTTGGATCTTCCTGCACCGGGCCTTTTCCTTTTGCCTTGGCAGCGGCTTCTGCTTCGGCAGTAGGTCTTTGAACTTGTGAAGCGAAGAGACGTCCGCTTCGAGTGAAGCCTCCGCCTCCCCCCACATTATCTATTTGTGGTGCAGGTGCTATTGTTTCAAGAGTGATTCTTTTCCCTTCACAGTACACGTCAGAGCCATAGTGCCAAGGGATGGCCCTATTGCTTTCATATGGTACTGGTCCAGGCACCGTGACAGTGACTGGACTGATTGCTGCTGCTGAAGGGACTGTAATTGTTTGTGGATGTAAACACCCCAAATTTGCCCTCACCCATTCACACATGACTTGTGATCATCTCATATGCATAAACACAATCACATCATCTCATGTCTCATTTGGTTTCACTGGATAGCTTCTAGGTCATCTGCACCTAGGGTTTGTGATCTGAGCAACCTCAGAGCATCTTGAGCCATCCCAAAGGCAACCAATCAACTCAAAGGGGTCCATGTGTGTTCTTATATCATGTTACATCCTCACAAAGTCAGAAATGCAGAGGAATCACAAGAACTAGGGTTTGAGTGGATGCAGAGCCAGGATGAACTGCACAGTTGACTGAAAATTAGGGTTTTGGTTTCAGAGGCCATAACCCCAAATTTTTTGGTCATTCTTGTTTCCATTGATCTTTATATGGTATAGGGAGTATGCATATCAATTTTCATGAAGAAATTCCATGGGGAAGTCATCTGATCAAGAGTTGACTTTTCAGACAAGTCAGTGTAAAATCAGGGCATCTGAGGCCCCCAATGACCCAACCAATGGGTGATCTTCATCATTTTGAGTGTATGTGATCTTTATTTGATCATGGAAGAAGGTTGAAGTTCATGGAAATCAAGAATTTAGGGTTTTTGCAAAAGTTGACTTTTTGGGTTTTGTTGACTTTTCAAGAATGTACCATTTTAGGTCAATTTTCAAGCCTTGATTCATGATCCAAAAAGGCTTCAAATGGAAAAACTTTGGTCATGAAAGTTGTAGATCTCATCTTTCCCTTTTCAAAAAGTACAAGAACATGATCAAACTCTTCTTGGATCAAAAGTTATGGCCATGCAAAGTTGCCAAAAATCATTGTTTTTCAAGTCATGCACCAAGTGGGAATTTTGCTAAGTCTTGAATCAATGCATGATTGCTGCCTCAAATTCATGTCAAACCAGCATGTGAATGTTCTCTAAGTCACAAAAATCAGAAATGGACCAAGTTTGCTCATGGTTTGGTTCATGTAACAAGGCATTTCCATGGAAAACCATAAAGCTAGCCAACTTGCATTTTCACTCATGACTACTTCACCAACTTATGACATTGGCTGCTGACTTTGGGCTAGCCTCTCCCTCACCTTTTGCTGCACCAGAACCCAAGTTGTCCTTGCCTAGTATCATGCCATGCCCTATCTTACACAAAAGTGGACTTTGAGCAAAAAGCAACTCACCTATCATAGCAGGCCATGTCACATCAAGAGGCCAATCAGAATTGTTTATCATTTCATTTTGCAAGTTGAACATAACAAGAACAAGGGCTGAAACATACTAACTCATCACATATACAAAAATCTCCCAACTTGCAAGTTCGGTCGAAACTCTTGGTACAGCCACAAAACACACAAACTTTGATCACCACTCAACTCACCACACCTCAAAGCCCCCAAACCACCAAAACTCAGGCCTGAAACAAGCTTGGCCTGAGCTCCACCATTCACCATCATCAGAACCAGTTCTCTTCGAATCACACCATCCATCCATCAAACACTCCATTTTCCTTCACCAACAAGTCAAGCATGCCATAAAGAGCCAAAACCACCCCTTACTTTGAGTTGAAACAGCCTGTATGCAAAGTGCATTTTCTGCTACACCAGAAGTGAACCACTCAAAATAGCTTGCCAAAGTTCATTCCAAGCTTGCCATTGACACCAGGGGATCCATTAGAGCTAGCTTGCATCAAGAAAAGGTTCTGGAAGCTCAGAAACAGGGTTTGTCATCTCAGGTAGTCTCAAACTTCAAACTTTTTAAAACTTGTTTTTTTTGTTACAAATCAAAAATACATGCTCTGGGGATCACTGTGGTATGATTAGAATCAAAAATGGTGAACAAATGGGCATTTTATGCATCTCTGAAACTTGGCCCGTGAATGCTCTTGTCTTCGATTCTCCTTGTTCATGTTAGATAAATGCCTTTTGATCTTGGATTAGGGTTTAGTTAGGATGGGGGGTTGTTTCTGGGCAGGAAATTTGTTGAATGGTGGCCTGAAACGTTTTCTAGGGTTTGTGGTACGCCGGAGAAGACGACCGGAACCACTGTTCCGGCCGTCTGAGGTTAACTTGCCCTAATTAGGGTTTAGTCCAGTCATTAGTGTTTTTAAACCTAGGCCATTGGATTGCCCTTCCCGCGCATGGACCAAGGGACCAGATTGCTTCATTAATCCTAATTTCCACTTAGTTAATTTAATTAGGTTTAATTAGGTTAATTAACTGATTTTAGGAAGTTTAAACCTGGACCATCAGATGGCGCGCCAAGTCAACCCCCTCTCCCTCAGATCAAATCCTGGCCATGCGTTCTGTTTACTTTTATTTTCATTTTGATTTTTTATTTATTTTTATTCCATTTTATTTGTACAATTTATTTAAAATAGTTAAAAATTCATAAAAATTATGAAACTTTTTCTTTAAGGTTTTATTAAATTTTATGACACAAAAACATTTTTATTTTATTTTTTATCATTTGAAAAGTATTTTTAAATATTTAAAAGATTATTTTTAATTGATTAATGAGAATTAATTAATTAAAAATACTTTTAGGTATTTAAAAATTACAAAAAAATTCATGAAATGTTCTAAGACATTTAGAAACATTGTCCAACCTTCAAACCAAATTTCTTTTTTGATCTTGATGCATTTTAAGAATTTTTCATTGAATTAAATCATTTTTGATGCATTATTTTGTTCATAAGTTTGAAAATTCATTTCTGCCTATTGGTGAAGGTTGAGACATTGATTCTTCTTGCATTGTTTTCCATTTAGCATGAACTTTCAAGGATAAAAAGGCCATGATTTGATCTTGCATTTTCTAATTGATTGGCATTTCTTTTGTTACAAACCCTAAAAAACCCTAATAACTTGTAAAATTCATAACTTGAGTTTGGTTGAGAGTTGAGAGCTCCCCTTTGGGCAGTGGTTCATTATAGGTCTAGGGTTTCTTTAGGTACCATTTTCCATTTTTTATATTAAGGTTGGCTTCTGTTTTTGGTTTATGTGTGATGTTTGATCCATGAACCCTAATTTGGGCTTTCATTTGCATCCCTCTTGCATTTCCTTACATAACTTGACTTGTCATTGCATTTTGTGCATTCCTATGTTTCATTTGACATCTTAAGACATGTATGAAGCATCATTGATCATTGCATTACATATTTGCCATGCCATTTGTCTTGTATGTTTCATAACATTTCATGCTTGTTCATGCTTCTAAACTTGCATCATTTGCATTCATGATCTTGTATGAGCATCCCTTTGCCTTGTCTCATGTTTATAGCACTCCATAGCATCATTATCATCATCAACATGCTTCTGGTTTGGCCTTGCATCATATCATTTCATCTCATCTTGTATTGCATTGCATTTGTTTCTAACATTTCAGGTGGTAAGTAACTTGAGAAGTGGATTTGCCTTCACTTCTCATAACTTTTCTTTTCATCTCTCTTGCATCCATTGCTGCATTTCTATGTGTGTTTGAGATTGAGCTTGCTCATTCTTGCTCCTCCCACTTTCTTTCTTCAAGTGACTTGACTTCTTGAATGAAGCAAGTCACTTTGTTTCTCTTGATCTTGTTCATCTGCTTCCTGGTGGTTCATCTGAAGATTGTTCTTGAAAACCTCACAAACATTAGGACCAACCAAGCATGATAATGAATTAGGGTTTTGATTAGTCTCCCCACAGTTTTTACCTTTGTGTCTCTCTTTGAGTCTTCTCTCCTCACCTCATAATCAGGGACTAAACCCTCAAGGCTTTAGGACTTTGTGATTAAGATCATGCCTGCATCCTTCTTTTAGGATGGAGTGTATAACTTTAATCCTAAGTCTTGGACCCTTAAGGTGTTAAAATCTCTTAATCAATCCATCTAATAATCATCAAGACATTACACTTGTAACTTGGGCCTTGCATTAGGGTTCTAATTCTTCCTTAATTGGTTAAGAAGGACTAACCCTAAAGTTAATGGACAAGTCCCCCTCAAGTTGTCTTACAAATCATAAAAAACACTTCATCATCATATCATTAATAAAATCCACTTAATCAAAGGTTTGTTCTGTCATGGGTTTAATCCCTAATCATGGATTAAGCTGAGGATCCTTCCTCAGCTTAAACACCCTCATCTATTATCCTTCTTTTAGGATGGTGTAATGAGTCTGTTTAATCCATGATTATGGCTTAACCTCATTACTCAACACTAAACAAAATCCCAAAAACATCTAAATAATCACAAGTAGGTTAATGATCTTAATCCTACATCAAAGGTGATTAAGTGTGAGAATCTGACTTCACACTTAAGGTAATTCTCATTACCCCTAATCAGAGGGATGATGTGATGAGTTTACCAAATCCATTGATTTAGGTTTAAGCTCATTATCTTATGACAAACTCCAAAAAGAAATAAAAGACTGAAAACTCAAAAACAAACAATAATCGTCTCCTTCGGGATTCTTTTCTCATCATCTTCACTCACAAACGAGAACTTGCTTCTTCCGTCTAATGCAAGACAGTTTGCATCTGTGCCAGACAGATCATACACTTGAGCATTGACAAGCAAGCAGTTCATCAGTCAATTCATCCTTTCAGTCTCTTTGGGTCGAACTACGGTGTTCTGACTTCCTCATTGCACGAGAGGATACGTAGGCATAACTTAACGGTTATCGAACAAAAGTCTCTGTATATTCCCCCTCTTTCCAGCTCATTTCTTTAGCCTCATGATCTTGAGCATTCCACTCCTTTCTTACACTGACACTTTCATACTTCACATCACTTATACACTTCACTTCTTTTGCACTGACACCTGTACATATTGCTTTCCAGCCATCTTGCACAAATTGCACTAACACTACCCCTTTAAAACACAAATCTTTTAAGCGTGGATCCCGTCGAGTACGACGGACAATCTGGGTGCTAATACCTTCCCAGGTTGTAACCAACCCCCTTCCTCAGTCTCTCTGGTTCGCAAACCGTCTTATCCATCTCTTTCTAGGTCTATGCAGCATTACCTTTCCTCCGGGATAAAAATGCCTAGCTGGCGACTCTTTTCATTCTCCAGTGAGTTCACGGCTGTGTGTTCTCACTGTTCCCTTCGCCGACCGTTCGCGTCTGTACCTTCATCTGATCCATTTTCATTTGTCGGGAGCGACAGCTTGGCGACTCTGCTGGGGACCCTTATACTGCAACCAGGGCATCTGGTTCTTTTTGTGGGTTCCTCCTAGCGCTTGATTGATTTGTGTTTACTGGGGTGTTATGTGCTTGTTTGTGCTTGTATTTATTTTTGTTTATTGCTTTATGTACAGTTACTTTACTGCTTTCTTTACTGCTTTTATATATCATACTGTCATACTGTGCTGGCTGGATCTGGTTTTTCTTTGGTGGGTGGGTGTTCCATTGAGAGTTAAGGTCCTATACCTGGGACCTGAGTGACACCTAGGCTAGAGTGAATCATATTCTTTCCCATTCCATTTCGGTCTGGTGCGGGAATATGAAACACGGTTCAGATATGGGTTTCTTCTTGAGAACTCTGTGCTACGGATTTCCTGTAGTGCTAGGGGGATCTGGGAAGCCTGCTAAGTCTGGATGACCTTTTAGTATTGACCTTCAGAAATTGAGGTGAATTAGAGGAGGAATTGTTATGGTTATTGTAAACACTGTACCTCCGGGTTAGAGGTGTTTACACTTCTCATAACTGATCCAAGTCTGAGGATCCTTGTTCTAGATCACTACCTGTGAGGGGGTTGGGCTGTTTACAGGTTTGCAGGTACCTTGACCTCAGAATACCCTGTTACTTTGACTTTGTTAAGAATGCTCCATGTTGGATAGTTCTTGTGATTCTAAAACCCTGGACATGTGGCTCTTTATTTGAGTCCCCCACCTTGGTTACTGGATTTATAGACCTCCATCCGGAATTCTTGAACACACATGGATCTATACCAAGGCAGTTTATCCAGATCCAGCTCAGTCACAAACCCTTTGCATATCATTTGCATACATCCTCATTGCATCATATTAACATGTGCTTATTTGTTTTTCAGGGTATCCATTTTCATCAGGTTTTGGTTTTGACCCCATCTGCAGCTTTGACCCATCTTCACCAGCATCTGCTTCAGTTTAGCTGTCTGTTTCAGCACCAGCCAGTCAGTGGTTTTCTCTACTTCAGCATTGTCATCAGCACTCTACCCAGTCTCCCGCATCATGGCTCCAAAGAAAAGCAATATCACCTATCATTTCTTCCAACCAGACTTGTCAGACATCAGGAGGGTCCAAACCCTGATGACCCCAGATCACATACCTCTGTTCAGGGAGCATTATGGGGATATACTTGACTTGGTTATAGACATGGACCCATCTCAGAGGAGCCTGATCCATACCTGCATCCAGTTCTATGACCCCCCATTGAGGTGTTTCACCTTTCAAGACTTTCAGTTGGGGCCTCTCTTAGAAGAATATGCATCTTTGGTTGGTTTGCCTATCAAGAGAGAAATTCCTTTTAACCCTGAAATGGTCTTTCCCAGCAATGGAGAGATAGCAAGAGCTTTGCACCTGGAACCTGCTTTGATTGAGCAGCATATGACCTCCAAAGCTGGGATCCCTGGTTTTCATCTGGACTTCCTGATTTCTCAAGCTAGTCGGAAGGCCTCCCTGGGGGATTGGAAAGCTGTTTGTGCATTGTTGGCCTTGAGTGTATATGGAATTGTGTTGTTTGCAGATGAGCCCAGATTCATCAGCAAGAATGCCATCCACCTGTTCATCCTGAAGAACCCAGTGCCAACCTTGTTGGGTGACCTCTATTACTCAGTACATCAGAGGAATGAGAAACAGAGGGGTAAGCTAGTGAGGTGTTGTGCTCCACTATTCCATGCTTGGCTTCTCAAGCATCTACCCAGGACAGATGCATTCCTGAATCCTCATCAGCAAAGCAACTGGGCTAAGAGGCTCACCACTCTCACTGCAGCAGACATCAGATGGTGCACCCAAAGCACCAAGGGCAGAGATATGATCACAAGCTGTGGGCACTTTCCCAATGTACCTTTGGTAGGAGTTAAGGGAAGTATCAACTACAATCCCCTGCTGTTCAAGAGGCAATTAGGCTATGCACTGGTTCATGCTCCTAGGGAACAAGACCTGGTTGAGACCCTCTACTGTGAGAACAAGATCAGTTTGACTGTTGTTAGGCAGGCTGCCTGGGCCTGGGATCATGTTCAAACCAAGGGAATCACCATTCTGGGGAAGTGCAATAATGTGGCATCAGCCCAATATCATGAGTGGTCCTATGCTAGGGCCCAAATCTCAGGATTGCCCTTCACCATCAAAGACATGCCTGAGTCATCATCAGCACCACCCCCTGCTACTGTCAGTTTGGAAGAGTTTGAAGGCTTGAAAGAAAGAAATGAGAAGCTATCCCAAGCCCTGCAGAAGACCCTCAGGGAGAGGAGTGAAGGTGTAAGGGAGATTGAAAGATTGGAGAAGCTGAGAGTGGAACACTTGACTAAGATTGAGAAGTCTGGAGACTATATCAACAAGTCTAAAGCTGGTAAGCAGATTCTGAAAAATGCTTGTAAAGAAGCCCAGTTCCAAAGAGCAAGGACAGACTTGTACTTGAAAGAGAGTCAGGCCAGGTGGGTCCGGATCACTGAAGCCCGTACTCTAGAAGACAAGAGAGTTCAAGATAAGATGGAGCAGATGGAAAAAGCCCTGGCAGCAGCCCAGGAGGAAATTTCAGAGTTAAAAATCAAAGCTGGAGTGAAGAAATCCAAAGACCAAAGCCAGAACAAGAAGTTGACTACAGCTGTTGCAACAAGAAACCTTCTCATCAGGAATCTTACGGAGCATCCGGCTGATCCTGTGACCGAAGCACTTCTTAAGGAAGTTCGCGAGGATGAGTTTGGCCTTGGAGTTTGATTATTTGCTTGTTGTTGTTCCTTTTCCATGTACTTTTGCTTTTTGGTGATGTATTTTTGACCCCTTAGAGGGCTAGTGTGGTAAAAAATGAACAATTTGTATTATTTTACCTTTGTAATATATTTGTTTCCATCTGGGTTCACTTCAAAAGCAACTTCAACAGCATCATCTTCAAGGGTCTGGACGGGTCAAAACTGAAGACCAAGCCGGATACCTTGATAGCAAATAAGCATACTGCATTGCATACTAACCCTTTTGTTTGTTTTGTAGGTTTTGTTTTATTGTTTCTAACCTCTGTTGTGACATTCAGGAATTATTGCTCGCCGCAGACTATTCCCTCTCAACAGGCCACACAGGTATCCAACTAGAAACAACCTTCCGGGAATTCAGATGGATCAAGTTCAACAAGATCTTGCTGATGTCAGAAATCAGCTAGCCAATGAAAGATTGGAGATGAGAACACAGATGACGCAGTTCATGGAGGTTATGAACAACATGGCTCAGAGCCAGGAGAGACTGAGAGCTATGGTGGAAAGGCAGAACCAAGATGAGCCTCATGTAGGGACTGCAGGCACCAGTAATAATGAAAGGGTGCAACCACATGTCAACCCCCCTGTGTTTGGTCCACACCTACATCCTGAGATTCATATTCCTGCAAACGTTCAAGGAACAGCTACTGCAGCCAGAGTACTTCAAGAGGATCCTCAGGAGGATCAGTTTACAGTCATGGGTGCTGGAGAGGAAACCTATGATAGGAGATTGGATGAGTTGGCTGAGAAGTTGAGGTCTTTGGAATCCCAAAATTCTTTGGGGTTCGATGTCATGGACATGGGTTTAGTAGAGGGGGTCAGGATCCCTCATAAGTTCAAGCCTCCTTGTTTCGAAAGATATAATGGGACTTCATGCCCCCGGACTCATTTGCAATCGTTTCTGGGAAGGCTGAAGGCCTATACAATGGATGAGAAGCTCTGGATGTTTTACTTCGAAGACAGTTTGACTGGAGCATCAAGGGAATGGTATTCCCATCTGACAAGAGCAACTGTAAGATGCTGGAAGGACCTGGCAGAGGCCTTCATCAGACAGTATCAGTATAATCTGGATATGGCACCCAATAGGACCCTCCTAATGGGGATGTCACAATCATCAAGAGAGAGCTTCAGAGAATATGCTCAAAGATGGAGACAGCTTGCCGCTGCTGTCCAGCCACCTATGTCTGAAAGAGAGATGGCTGATATGTTCATGAATACCCTTCAGGGAACCTATATTGACAGGTTGGCTGCTTTCTCGTCCACTAGCTTCGCAGATGTTGTTATAGCTGGGGAGAGAATTGAAAGCCTGTTAAAAATGGGTAAAATTTCCGATAATGGCGCCAGTTCGTCCAGCAGTACAAGGAAGCCTTTTACAGGCCCGAGAAGATCTGGCGAGACCAATGCCATTCACACCAACAGGGGTAGACCCCATTATGTTCCCAGAACAATAGCAGCAGTCACAATTCCTGCTCCAGCTCATCCTCTACCAGTCTATCAACCTCCTCAACAAAACTTCCAACAACAACCTCCGTATCATCAGAATCAATATCCTCCAAGAAACAACTACAACAACAACAACACCAACAACAATCAACAGAGGCCATTCCAACAAAGGCCATCTCAAGCTAATCGAGTGATCGACCCGATCCCAATGCCATATGCTGCCTTGCTGCCACAACTTCTGAAACTCAACCTAGTTGAGCTAAGAACGTTGGCACCGCCGGATCCAAACAGTCTACCAAGAAACTATGACTCTAATGCTAGGTGTGCTTTTCACTCAAACGCGCCTGGTCACAGTACAGAAAAATGCAGGGCACTGCATATGAAGGTACAAGACTTAGTAGACTCCAAGGCTTTGAACTTTGCACCTCCGCCCAACGTCAACAAAAACCCAATGCCAAACCATGGTGGTCCTCGAATTAACGCAATCGAAGAAGACACACCGTCTTATTTCATAACCAGTGTGGATCAGATCAGGACACCATTGGTGGAAATCAAAGCTCAACTCCGTGAAAACAATATATTTCCGGGGTGTGAACTAGGGTGCCCCTACTGCAATATTTCTTGGAATGGGTGTGAGGACTTGAGGAATGGCATTGACAGCCTTATTCAGAGCGGCTTACTGCAGATCACTACATCATTCCCGGCAAACCCGACGACTTCATCAGCAATGGTTTCAGATCCTCCTACAAATACAGCAACAATTGTTCCCAACAATTCATCAGCAACATCAGCAAGTACTTCATCTGTTCTACCCAATGATCAGTTCTCAACAGTTTCTCCTGCTACAACTTCAGCTTCAGTCCACTTCGACTCCCCATCAACAACAACAACAGTTCTTCCAACAGAACCTTCTACAACACCAGCAAACAATCACGAAGATGTCTCCACTGTTACCATATTCTACGATCCAGAAAACAATTCCGCTTATCATTCAGAAGGTGCTGCTCCCACTAGAGCACCAGTTACAATCTTTTATGATCCACAAACAATAACAGTCCCCTCAGCAGCAGCAATCAGTCCAGTCACTGTCACGGTGCCTGGACCTGTACCATATAAAAGCGATAGGGCCATCCCTTGGCACTATGGCTCTGACTTGTATTGCGAGGGAAAGAGAATCACTCTTGAAACATCAACACCTGCACCACAAATTGATAATGTGGGTGGAGGCGGAGGCTTCACCCGAAGCGGACGTCTCTTTGCTTCACAAGTCCAAAGACCTAATGCCGAAGCAGAAGCTGCTGCCAAGGCAAAAGGAAAAGGCCCGGTGCAGGAAGATCCAGCTGCCAAAGAAGCCTTGAAGACTCCATTTGATCAGGAAGTTGATGAGTTTATGCGGATCATCAAAAAGAGCGATTATAAAGTGGTGGATCAGCTTCATCAGACACCATCCAAAATCTCCATCCTCTCACTGCTCATGTGCTCCGAAGCCCATCGGAATGCACTACTGAAAGTACTGCACGCGGCTTACGTGCCCGAGGAGATTACTGTCAACCAATTGGAAACCGTGGTTGGTAATGTTACTGCTAGCAATGGGCTAGGGTTTACCAATTCTGACCTGACAGTGGATGGCCGCAATCACAACAAAGCCTTGCACATAACCATGGAATGCAAAGGAGCTGTCCTTTCTCATGTGCTGGTGGACACAGGTTCTTCCCTGAATGTCTTACCAAAGAAGGCTCTGGTGAAGTTAGAATATGATGGATTGGCATTGAGACCCAGCAACCTGGTGGTTAGAGCTTTTGATGGCTCAAAGAGATCGGTTCTGGGAGAGGTTGAGCTGCCTGTGACAATTGGCCCGCAAACATTTAAAACTATCTTTTATGTGATGGACATTCAGCCCGCCTACAGCTGTTTGTTGGGTAGACCCTGGATTCACGCCGCTGGCGCAATAACGTCTACCCTTCACCAAAAGTTAAAATATGAGTGGGAAGGCCAAGTTGTCACAATCTGCGGGGAAGAGGATATATTTGTTAGCCATCTAGCTACTTACAAGTATATTGAAATGGATGGTGAGATCGTTGAAACCATGAGCCAAGGTTTTGAGGCCTTGAATGTGAATGAAGCATCTGCTGTTTCGGGGATCTCCATGTCGTCATACCAACAAGCCCGGAAGGTTGTTGAGGAAGGAACTGCCCTAGGCTGGGGCAAGGTCTTAGCTGTGGAGGAAAAGAAGGACAAGTTTGGGTTGGGTTACAAACCAACTCAACATCAAGTGAAGGCTGCTGGAGAGCCTGGTTTTGTCAGTGGGGGGATGCTTACCCCCGATGCTATCAACTGTCTGGAAGACGAGCTGGAAGAGGAGCGCAACCTGGAGAATTGGATTCGTCCGAAGGTCCCAGGGAGCAGTGTCTCGAACTGGTCTTCCCGGGGAATTATAAGTGTTACTCGAGCAGAGTAATTATTATTTCCTGTATCTTTTATAGCATGCATCAAAGTCTTGCATCTTGCCCAAGATGACAAGACTCATTTTGTAATCAGGGCCATCTGTACTTTTGTGCAAACAAGATTAAATTAATGAAATGTCAGACAATCTTTTTGCAAACGAGTCTTTTTCTTTTATGCTCACTGTTTTTCCATTTTTCTTTTTTGTACAAAAATAAATGGCAGTGTTTTTCAAAATGACAACTTCATTTCACTTTTCTAAATAAGACTAAAATCAGATCACTAAAATGAACCAATTAAACCCTTGCAGAGAGTGCCATCCTGACCGCACCGACAACAGCACGGCTATGACGTCGTTTGGCTTTGACAATCCGATCAATCAAGCTGACGAAGGGGTTGAAGAAGAATATGAGCTTCCTGAAGAGCTAGCCAGGTTGTTAAGGCAAGAGGAAAAGGTTATTACTCCTCATCAGGAGGAGGTTGAAGTGATTAATCTTGGTACAGAGGAAAATGTGAAAGGAGTCAAGATCGGGGCCTGCCTGCAAAACTCAGTGAAGAAGCAACTGATAGATTTGCTGCAAGAGTATGTTGATGTGTTTGCTTGGTCGTATCAGGACATGCCAGGGTTGGATACCGATATTGTTGTGCACAAGCTGCCTTTGAGGGAAGAATGCCCACCAGTCAAACAGAAGCTGCGCCGTACTCGTCCCGACATGGCTATGAAGATCAAGGAAGAGGTACAAAAGCAATGGGACGCCGGGTTCCTTGCTGTGACTAGCTATCCGCCGTGGGTTGCTAACATAGTACCTGTGCCTAAGAAAGACGGTAAGGTAAGGATGTGTGTTGATTACCGGGATCTGAACAGAGCCAGCCCGAAAGATGATTTCCCATTACCTCACATCGATGTATTGGTAGATAATACGGCTCAGTTCTCGGTATTCTCCTTCATGGACGGATTCTCAGGATATAACCAGATCAAGATGTCACCTGAAGACATGGAGAAGACAACATTCATTACACCTTGGGGCACGTTCTGTTATAAGGTGATGCCATTCGGACTGAAGAATGCTGGTGCCACCTATCAACGGGCTATGGTAACATTATTCCACGATATGATCCATAAGGAAATCGAGTGTTATGTGGATGACATGATTGCCAAGTCCCTTACAGAGGAAGACCATCTGGTGAATCTGCTCAAGTTGTTCAAGCGTCTGAGAAAGTATCAACTGAAGCTGAACCCCAACAAATGCACATTCGGGGTACGATCCGGTAAGCTGCTGGGATTTATTGTAAGCGAGAAAGGGATTGAGGTTGACCCTGATAAAGTCAAAGCCATCCAAGAGATGCCTGCACCGAAAACAGAGAAAGAAGTTCGAGGGTTCTTGGGTAGATTGAACTACATTTCGAGGTTCATATCTCACCTCACAGCAACCTGTGAACCCTTATTCAAGCTGCTAAGAAAGGAACAGGCGGTCAGGTGGAATGAAGATTGCCAAAGGGCTTTTGACAAAATTAAAGAATATCTGCAAGAACCTCCAATCCTTATGCCGCCAGTTGAAGGAAGACCTCTAATTATGTACTTGACAGTATTAGAAGAGTCAATGGGGTGTGTGCTGGGCCAGCATGACGAGTCTGGTCGAAAAGAGTATGCAATATACTACCTAAGCAAAAAGTTTACCGACTGTGAACAGCGTTATTCACTGCTCGAGAAAACTTGCTGTGCTTTAGCGTGGGCTGCTCGCCGACTAAGGCAGTATATGTTGACCCACACTACCTTGTTAATCTCAAAGATGGACCCAGTCAAGTACATATTTGAGAAGCCAGCTCTTACCGGACGGGTTGCAAGATGGCAGATGATTCTCACAGAATACGACCTACAGTACACATCTCAAAAAGCCATCAAGGGCAGTGTACTATCTGAATATCTTGCTGAGCAACCCATTGATGATTACCAGCCAATGAGGTTTGACTTCCCTGATGAAGACATCATGTTCATTAAAGAAAAAGATCATGAAGAGCCTATTCACACTGAAGGGCCTGACCCAGAAGAAGAATGGACTATGATGTTCGACGGGGCTGTTAACATGAATGGCCGTGGTATTGGTGCAGTACTCATTACACCGAAAGGAGTTCACATGCCTTTCTCGGCAAAACTCACTTTCAACTGCACTAACAACGAAGCTGAATACGAAGCTTGCATTATGGGTCTTGAGGAAGCCATTGACCTCAGGATCAAGACACTGACCGTATTCGGAGATTCAGCCTTGGTAATCAATCAGACCAACGGAAAATGGTACACACACCAAGACCATCTGATACCTTACAGGGACTATACAAGAAGGTTACTGACTTTCTTTACAACAGTCAAACTTGAGTATATCCCTCGGGACGAGAATCAGTTTGCAGATGCCTTGGCTACCATTTCGTCCATGATCAAAGTTCAGACTGCCAACTTTGTGCCTCAGATTGCAGTATCGAGACTTGACAGACCAGCATATGTATTTGCAGCAGATGTTGTCAAGGATGACAAGCCTTGGTTTCATGACATCAAGTGCTTCTTGGAGGATCAAACATGCCCATCTGGGGCATCTTCCAATGATAAGAAGACTTTGAGGAGGCTCGCTGGAAGTTTCTTTCTGAACACTGATGGATCTTTATACAAGAGGAACTTTGACATGGTACTCCTCAGATGTGTTGACAAGACGGAAGCAGACCGACTGATGCATGAAGTGCATGAAGGCTCTTTTGGTACCCATGCTGGAGGGCATGCAATGGCTAAGAAGTTGTTAAGATCAGGCTATTATTGGATCACAATGGATGCAGACTGTTGTGCTTATGCCAGAAAATGTCACAAATGCCAGATCTATGCAGATAAAGTGCATGTGCCTCCAAATCCTTTGAACATCATGTCTTCACCATGGCCCTTTGCCATGTGGGGCATTGATATGATTGGCAAGATTGAGCCAACTGCTTCAAACGGCCACAGATTCATCCTGGTCGCCATTGACTATTTCACTAAGTGGGTTGAAGCAGCCTCATATGCAAATGTCACAAGACAAGTGGTGGCCAGATTTCTGAAGAGAGATATCATCTGTCGATATGGAGTTCCCGAGCGAATCATTACTGATAATGGTTCCAACTTGAACAACAAAATGATGGCAGAGCTGTGCCGGGACTTCAAGATCCAACATCACAATTCTTCTCCTTACAGGCCAAAGATGAACGGCGCTGTTGAGGCGGCAAATAAGAATATCAAGAAGATTGTGCAGAAGATGGTAGTCACTTACAAAGATTGGCATGAAATGCTACCGTTTGCCTTGCATGGGTACCGCACATCAATCAGAACATCCACTGGGGCAACACCGTATCAGCTTGTATATGGTATGGAAGCAGTCCTACCTGTTGAAGTTGAATTACCCTCTCTACGGGTATTGATGGATGTTAAACTGAGTGAAGCAGAATGGGTTCGGGCCCGATACGAACAACTGAGTCTGATCGAAGAGAAGAGATTGGCTGCAATCTGTCATGGGCAGTTATATCAGAAGAGAATGAAGAGAGCCTTCGATCAGAAAGTCAGGCACCGAGAGTACCAAGTGGGAGATCTTGTGTTGAAGAGAATCCTCCCTCCTCATACAGACCACAGGGGCAAATGGACTCCGAATTATGAAGGACCATTCGTTGTAAGGAAAGTTTTCTCTGGTGGAGCGCTGATGCTCAGCACCATGGATGGTGAAGATTTCCCGTCCCCTGTGAATTCAGATGCAGTTAAAAAATACTTCGCATAAAATGACCCGCTGGACATAAAAACAGAATGTAAGTCCAGGCAAAAATAGGGCATCCCGGCGAGTCAAAAACAGAATAAAAGACTCGGGCAAAAATAAGGGAAATAAATGAAAAGATGTACACCCGCTGAGTTGAAAAGCCGCATTGGACAGCTCAGGCAAAAATGGGTATCCCGATGGATTGAAAACCCGAAAGGGCGATCCATGCAAAATAAGGGAATAAGCGAACAACTGCATTCTGAATTCGTCCGTATCACCTACAACTTGGTAAGCTCCAAGGGATCAAGCTGCAATCAGAATCAACTCTCTCCAGAAAGCAAGACGAGAAGAACGTCATTGTCATACGAGTCATAGCAGAAGAGGAAGCTCCTTGAAAGCATCGCCAGCACCGCCAGCACTTTATTTCTCAATTTGTAACAATCTCCTCATTTCAGGAGATATGTTCCTCTGACTGTATCTTGCCAATTCAGGGCACACGAATTAATATAATCAGATTTTCAGTCATGTCTCGTTTTTTACATTTATGTTTTGCAAAGAGTTGTCTGATATCTCTAAAATACAATTGCATAAGTACAGATGCCTTTCTCTAAAAACAAAAACGCATGCTTACAGGGAATGTGATTACTCTCGAGTGTACTTAACTCCTATGACGGAATCCAGAAAGGGATACCTCGGGACCTTTTGTACGTTCCATTATCTTTGCAGGATTGCAGGTATCCAGAATGCAACCTGGGGCATGCCAGTTACGCCTTAGCAAGATGGCAAATCGTTATCAACTCGGTCTATCTTCCACGTGGCAATGGGATGTGCCCATCTCCCCAGCGGAGCTGTCAAATCAGCATACACTCAATCTCAGTATCCGAGATGCTCTATCCCCAGCTGAGTTGCTCCCCATTGCTCTCCCCAGCTGAGTTGCCTCTCACTTCCCCAGCCGGGTTGCCATTCTTCCTCAACAGAATACAGAAATCAGGGAATCATCTCCCCACAGAGCTTCAGGCCTCTATTCAGAAGAGCAGCGCACGAAGAAGTCACAACAGAGAGAGAGAAAGCTTCTACAAACCCCAGCTGGGTCCCGTATTATGAAAATATGTCAATCAATGACGTATATCCCCAAGCAGATACAACTACAGATCTACCAATGATCCCATCCCCAGCTGGGATGTCTTCTTCAAGCAGATCGATCAGAGATCTTTGCAGCAACGGGATCCGAATCCCGGATCGGTGCCTCTTTGCATAATCATAGCATTCGCATCATATTCACCCTCAAAGCGTAGCATTCCGTCTAATGCGGAGCATTACGGCAAAAATCAAATGCATAGCATAATCATAAGTCATGTTGTGAGTCGAACACTTGTAAAAGATTGACAATCTGTCGGCATACAGAATACATCCCCATCAGAGTCCCAGCAAAAGCAGTTGCCCCATATCACAAACACCAGTACATATCTCCTTTTTGATACCCGTCCGTATCATCATTTCCCAGCAGGTTGCCTGAATACACTTTACAAACCAAGATCACCAGTATTGCAGATACATCCTGACACTCGTCCGTGTCGTGTCACCAGCAGAAAGCCAAAGACACCCTCTTTGCACTTACATATACCTATACATTTTCTCGACACCCGTCCGTGTCATATCCCCAGCGTGGTCGCCTATACTTGTATATACACTTTCCTGACACCCGTCCGTGTCATATCCCCAGCAGAAAGCCAGAGAATCCCCTTTGCACTCACAGATACTCATATATACGATTCCTCGACACCCGTCCGTGTCATATCCCCAGCAGATAAACACTCACCTATACATTATATACTCACTACTCATTGGTACACCTACTCAGATACTCGTCCGTATCTTATATACACCATGTATATCCCCGCAGATTCGACAGTAGTCCTTGTTCTTTGTTAACCAGTTGGTACTCGTCCGTACCATCATCTCAGAACGTTGCGTCTAATGTTTGTTTCTACATGATACTCGTCTGTATCATAGTCTTAAGGATGCTCGTCCACATCTTTGATCCATACACCATGTCAAACACTTATGTCTTCTTGAATATAGATACTCGCCTGTGTCTACTATTCCCCAGAAGAGTCCCTTCGGATGCAACACTCGTCCGTGTTCTTTGTTAACCAGTTGATACTCGTCCGTATCATCAGCTCTGAGCACGTGTCAGTTTGTTTCTACGTGATACTCGTCCGTATCATAGTCTTAAGGATGCTCGTCCGCATCTTTAATCTATACACAATACCAAACACTTATACCTTTTGTTTCTTGGATGTAAACGCTCGTCCGTGTTTACTATCTCCCCAGTAGATTGCCAACAAATTTTCTTTTTATCTAACACTCGTCCTGTGTTATGATACCTCTGAGAGCAGCCGTACCCTGCTGAGTGGTCGTCCTCCACTTCTTGATGGTCGTCCTCCATCATGCTCATCCGATGGCCGTCCCCATCGTTGATTTTAGCAGCCGTCCCCTGCTAGGTGGTCGTCCTCCACCTTTTGATGATCGTCCTTCATCACTTTATCCAATGGCCGTCCCCATTGTTGATTTTAGTTGTCTAACACTCATCCTGTGTTATGATAAACTTTGAGAGCAGCCGTCCCCTGCTGAGTGGTCGTCCTCCACTTCTTGATGGTCGTCCTCCATCATGCTCGTCCGATGGCCGTCCCCATCGTTGACCTTTTCTATCCGATGGTCGTCCCCATCGTTGATATTTTGGCAGCCGTACCCTGCCAGGTGGTCGTCCTCCACCTGTGATGGTCGTCCCCATCATATTTCTTTTATGCCCAACAGAGCAGCCGTCCCCTGCTAGGTGATCGTCCTTCACCTTTGATGGCCGTACCCCATCATCTGTTTATTTCATTTATTCTTTAACCCGATGGCCGTCCCCGTCGTGGTCCCTTTTCTTTTTTAACCCGATGGCCGTCCCCATCGTTGGTTACTTTACCTTTGTGAACTTGATGGCCGTCCCCGTCATGTTTCACCAATCCCCAGAGAATGTTACTACTTTATCTTGATGGCCGTCCCCATCATGATATTTTATTTTCCCAGCTAGTCGGCCGTCCCCGTCTTAGCTTTACCTTTTATCCCCAGCATGTCGGCCGTCCCCGTCATTGCTTTATACACTTTACCGGCATGTCGGTCGTCCCCGTCATCGCTTTATTTTCATACACTTTACCAGCATGTCGGCCGTCCCCGTCATTGCTCTTTACCCAGCAGTCGTCCTCTGCTCGACGGTCGTCCTCCGTCGCCCACACTTTACAATATACTTTATTTGCTTTTACAATCTATATCCCTTTTCTTCTTCATTTCTGTGAGTGCAAATTTTGGACTGTCTTTGGTATTCAACCACAAGTTATCTTGTTTGCCTGTTAAGCCGCCGCTTACAACCTGCACAGCTAACTCATGTTTGAATAGGGGCAGCTGTAAACACCCCAAATTTGCCCTCACCCATTCACACATGACTTGTGATCATCTCATATGCATAAACACAATCACATCATCTCATGTCTCATTTGGTTTCACTGGATAGCTTCTAGGTCATCTGCACCTAGGGTTTGTGATCTGAGCAACCTCAGAGCATCTTGAGCCATCCCAAAGGCAACCAATCAACTCAAAGGGGTCCATGTGTGTTCTTATATCATGTTACATCCTCACAAAGTCAGAAATGCAGAGGAATCACAAGAACTAGGGTTTGAGTGGATGCAGAGCCAGGATGAACTGCACAGTTGACTGAAAATTAGGGTTTTGGTTTCAGAGGCCATAACCCCAAATTTTTTGGTCATTCTTGTTTCCATTGATCTTTATATGGTATAGGGAGTATGCATATCAATTTTCATGAAGAAATTCCATGGGGAAGTCATCTGATCAAGAGTTGACTTTTCAGACAAGTCAGTGTAAAATCAGGGCATCTGAGGCCCCCAATGACCCAACCAATGGGTGATCTTCATCATTTTGAGTGTATGTGATCTTTATTTGATCATGGAAGAAGGTTGAAGTTCATGGAAATCAAGAATTTAGGGTTTTTGCAAAAGTTGACTTTTTGGGTTTTGTTGACTTTTCAAGAATGTACCATTTTAGGTCAATTTTCAAGCCTTGATTCATGATCCAAAAAGGCTTCAAATGGAAAAACTTTGGTCATGAAAGTTGTAGATCTCATCTTTCCCTTTTCAAAAAGTACAAGAACATGATCAAACTCTTCTTGGATCAAAAGTTATGGCCATGCAAAGTTGCCAAAAATCATTGTTTTTCAAGTCATGCACCAAGTGGGAATTTTGCTAAGTCTTGAATCAATGCATGATTGCTGCCTCAAATTCATGTCAAACCAGCATGTGAATGTTCTCTAAGTCACAAAAATCAGAAATGGACCAAGTTTGCTCATGGTTTGGTTCATGTAACAAGGCATTTCCATGGAAAACCATAAAGCTAGCCAACTTGCATTTTCACTCATGACTACTTCACCAACTTATGACATTGGCTGCTGACTTTGGGCTAGCCTCTCCCTCACCTTTTGCTGCACCAGAACCCAAGTTGTCCTTGCCTAGTATCATGCCATGCCCTATCTTACACAAAAGTGGACTTTGAGCAAAAAGCAACTCACCTATCATAGCAGGCCATGTCACATCAAGAGGCCAATCAGAATTGTTTATCATTTCATTTTGCAAGTTGAACATAACAAGAACAAGGGCTGAAACATACTAACTCATCACATATACAAAAATCTCCCAACTTGCAAGTTCGGTCGAAACTCTTGGTACAGCCACAAAACACACAAACTTTGATCACCACTCAACTCACCACACCTCAAAGCCCCCAAACCACCAAAACTCAGGCCTGAAACAAGCTTGGCCTGAGCTCCACCATTCACCATCATCAGAACCAGTTCTCTTCGAATCACACCATCCATCCATCAAACACTCCATTTTCCTTCACCAACAAGTCAAGCATGCCATAAAGAGCCAAAACCACCCCTTACTTTGAGTTGAAACAGCCTGTATGCAAAGTGCATTTTCTGCTACACCAGAAGTGAACCACTCAAAATAGCTTGCCAAAGTTCATTCCAAGCTTGCCATTGACACCAGGGGATCCATTAGAGCTAGCTTGCATCAAGAAAAGGTTCTGGAAGCTCAGAAACAGGGTTTGTCATCTCAGGTAGTCTCAAACTTCAAACTTTTTAAAACTTGTTTTTTTTGTTACAAATCAAAAATACATGCTCTGGGGATCACTGTGGTATGATTAGAATCAAAAATGGTGAACAAATGGGCATTTTATGCATCTCTGAAACTTGGCCCGTGAATGCTCTTGTCTTCGATTCTCCTTGTTCATGTTAGATAAATGCCTTTTGATCTTGGATTAGGGTTTAGTTAGGATGAGGGGTTGTTTCTGGGCAGGAAATTTGTTGAATGGTGGCCTGAAACGTTTTCTAGGGTTTGTGGTACGCCGGAGAAGACGACCGGAACCACTGTTCCGGCCGTCTGAGGTTAACTTGCCCTAATTAGGGTTTAGTCCAGTCATTAGTGTTTTTAAACCTAGGCCATTGGATTGCCCTTCCCGCGCATGGACCAAGGGACCAGATTGCTTCATTAATCCTAATTTCCACTTAGTTAATTTAATTAGGTTTAATTAGGTTAATTAACTGATTTTAGGAAGTTTAAACCTGGACCATCAGATGGCGCGCCAAGTCAACCCCCTCTCCCTCAGATCAAATCCTGGCCATGCGTTCTGTTTACTTTTATTTTCATTTTGATTTTTTATTTATTTTTATTCCATTTTATTTGTACAATTTATTTAAAATAGTTAAAAATTCATAAAAATTATGAAACTTTTTCTTTAAGGTTTTATTAAATTTTATGACACAAAAACATTTTTATTTTATTTTTTATCATTTGAAAAGTATTTTTAAATATTTAAAAGATTATTTTTAATTGATTAATGAGAATTAATTAATTAAAAATACTTTTAGGTATTTAAAAATTACAAAAAAATTCATGAAATGTTCTAAGACATTTAGAAACATTGTCCAACCTTCAAACCAAATTTCTTTTTTGATCTTGATGCATTTTAAGAATTTTTCATTGAATTAAATCATTTTTGATGCATTATTTTGTTCATAAGTTTGAAAATTCATTTCTGCCTATTGGTGAAGGTTGAGACATTGATTCTTCTTGCATTGTTTTCCATTTAGCATGAACTTTCAAGGATAAAAAGGCCATGATTTGATCTTGCATTTTCTAATTGATTGGCATTTCTTTTGTTACAAACCCTAAAAAACCCTAATAACTTGTAAAATTCATAACTTGAGTTTGGTTGAGAGTTGAGAGCTCCCCTTTGGGCAGTGGTTCATTATAGGTCTAGGGTTTCTTTAGGTACCATTTTCCATTTTTTATATTAAGGTTGGCTTCTGTTTTTGGTTTATGTGTGATGTTTGATCCATGAACCCTAATTTGGGCTTTCATTTGCATCCCTCTTGCATTTCCTTACATAACTTGACTTGTCATTGCATTTTGTGCATTCCTATGTTTCATTTGACATCTTAAGACATGTATGAAGCATCATTGATCATTGCATTACATATTTGCCATGCCATTTGTCTTGTATGTTTCATAACATTTCATGCTTGTTCATGCTTCTAAACTTGCATCATTTGCATTCATGATCTTGTATGAGCATCCCTTTGCCTTGTCTCATGTTTATAGCACTCCATAGCATCATTATCATCATCAACATGCTTCTGGTTTGGCCTTGCATCATATCATTTCATCTCATCTTGTATTGCATTGCATTTGTTTCTAACATTTCAGGTGGTAAGTAACTTGAGAAGTGGATTTGCCTTCACTTCTCATAACTTTTCTTTTCATCTCTCTTGCATCCATTGCTGCATTTCTATGTGTGTTTGAGATTGAGCTTGCTCATTCTTGCTCCTCCCACTTTCTTTCTTCAAGTGACTTGACTTCTTGAATGAAGCAAGTCACTTTGTTTCTCTTGATCTTGTTCATCTGCTTCCTGGTGGTTCATCTGAAGATTGTTCTTGAAAACCTCACAAACATTAGGACCAACCAAGCATGATAATGAATTAGGGTTTTGATTAGTCTCCCCACAGTTTTTACCTTTGTGTCTCTCTTTGAGTCTTCTCTCCTCACCTCATAATCAGGGACTAAACCCTCAAGGCTTTAGGACTTTGTGATTAAGATCATGCCTGCATCCTTCTTTTAGGATGGAGTGTATAACTTTAATCCTAAGTCTTGGACCCTTAAGGTGTTAAAATCTCTTAATCAATCCATCTAATAATCATCAAGACATTACACTTGTAACTTGGGCCTTGCATTAGGGTTCTAATTCTTCCTTAATTGGTTAAGAAGGACTAACCCTAAAGTTAATGGACAAGTCCCCCTCAAGTTGTCTTACAAATCATAAAAAACACTTCATCATCATATCATTAATAAAATCCACTTAATCAAAGGTTTGTTCTGTCATGGGTTTAATCCCTAATCATGGATTAAGCTGAGGATCCTTCCTCAGCTTAAACACCCTCATCTATTATCCTTCTTTTAGGATGGTGTAATGAGTCTGTTTAATCCATGATTATGGCTTAACCTCATTACTCAACACTAAACAAAATCCCAAAAACATCTAAATAATCACAAGTAGGTTAATGATCTTAATCCTACATCAAAGGTGATTAAGTGTGAGAATCTGACTTCACACTTAAGGTAATTCTCATTACCCCTAATCAGAGGGATGATGTGATGAGTTTACCAAATCCATTGATTTAGGTTTAAGCTCATTATCTTATGACAAACTCCAAAAAGAAATAAAAGACTGAAAACTCAAAAACAAACAATAATCGTCTCCTTCGGGATTCTTTTCTCATCATCTTCACTCACAAACGAGAACTTGCTTCTTCCGTCTAATGCAAGACAGTTTGCATCTGTGCCAGACAGATCATACACTTGAGCATTGACAAGCAAGCAGTTCATCAGTCAATTCATCCTTTCAGTCTCTTTGGGTCGAACTACGGTGTTCTGACTTCCTCATTGCACGAGAGGATACGTAGGCATAACTTAACGGTTATCGAACAAAAGTCTCTGTATATTCCCCCTCTTTCCAGCTCATTTCTTTAGCCTCATGATCTTGAGCATTCCACTCCTTTCTTACACTGACACTTTCATACTTCACATCACTTATACACTTCACTTCTTTTGCACTGACACCTGTACATATTGCTTTCCAGCCATCTTGCACAAATTGCACTAACACTACCCCTTTAAAACACAAATCTTTTAAGCGTGGATCCCGTCGAGTACGACGGACAATCTGGGTGCTAATACCTTCCCAGGTTGTAACCAACCCCCTTCCTCAGTCTCTCTGGTTCGCAAACCGTCTTATCCATCTCTTTCTAGGTCTATGCAGCATTACCTTTCCTCCGGGATAAAAATGCCTAGCTGGCGACTCTTTTCATTCTCCAGTGAGTTCACGGCTGTGTGTTCTCACTGTTCCCTTCGCCGACCGTTCGCGTCTGTACCTTCATCTGATCCATTTTCATTTGTCGGGAGCGACAGCTTGGCGACTCTGCTGGGGACCCTTATACTGCAACCAGGGCATCTGGTTCTTTTTGTGGGTTCCTCCTAGCGCTTGATTGATTTGTGTTTACTGGGGTGTTATGTGCTTGTTTGTGCTTGTATTTATTTTTGTTTATTGCTTTATGTACAGTTACTTTACTGCTTTCTTTACTGCTTTTATATATCATACTGTCATACTGTGCTGGCTGGATCTGGTTTTTCTTTGGTGGGTGGGTGTTCCATTGAGAGTTAAGGTCCTATACCTGGGACCTGAGTGACACCTAGGCTAGAGTGAATCATATTCTTTCCCATTCCATTTCGGTCTGGTGCGGGAATATGAAACACGGTTCAGATATGGGTTTCTTCTTGAGAACTCTGTGCTACGGATTTCCTGTAGTGCTAGGGGGATCTGGGAAGCCTGCTAAGTCTGGATGACCTTTTAGTATTGACCTTCAGAAATTGAGGTGAATTAGAGGAGGAATTGTTATGGTTATTGTAAACACTGTACCTCCGGGTTAGAGGTGTTTACACTTCTCATAACTGATCCAAGTCTGAGGATCCTTGTTCTAGATCACTACCTGTGAGGGGGTTGGGCTGTTTACAGGTTTGCAGGTACCTTGACCTCAGAATACCCTGTTACTTTGACTTTGTTAAGAATGCTCCATGTTGGATAGTTCTTGTGATTCTAAAACCCTGGACATGTGGCTCTTTATTTGAGTCCCCCACCTTGGTTACTGGATTTATAGACCTCCATCCGGAATTCTTGAACACACATGGATCTATACCAAGGCAGTTTATCCAGATCCAGCTCAGTCACAAACCCTTTGCATATCATTTGCATACATCCTCATTGCATCATATTAACATGTGCTTATTTGTTTTTCAGGGTATCCATTTTCATCAGGTTTTGGTTTTGACCCCATCTGCAGCTTTGACCCATCTTCACCAGCATCTGCTTCAGTTTAGCTGTCTGTTTCAGCACCAGCCAGTCAGTGGTTTTCTCTACTTCAGCATTGTCATCAGCACTCTACCCAGTCTCCCGCATCATGGCTCCAAAGAAAAGCAATATCACCTATCATTTCTTCCAACCAGACTTGTCAGACATCAGGAGGGTCCAAACCCTGATGACCCCAGATCACATACCTCTGTTCAGGGAGCATTATGGGGATATACTTGACTTGGTTATAGACATGGACCCATCTCAGAGGAGCCTGATCCATACCTGCATCCAGTTCTATGACCCCCCATTGAGGTGTTTCACCTTTCAAGACTTTCAGTTGGGGCCTCTCTTAGAAGAATATGCATCTTTGGTTGGTTTGCCTATCAAGAGAGAAATTCCTTTTAACCCTGAAATGGTCTTTCCCAGCAATGGAGAGATAGCAAGAGCTTTGCACCTGGAACCTGCTTTGATTGAGCAGCATATGACCTCCAAAGCTGGGATCCCTGGTTTTCATCTGGACTTCCTGATTTCTCAAGCTAGTCGGAAGGCCTCCCTGGGGGATTGGAAAGCTGTTTGTGCATTGTTGGCCTTGAGTGTATATGGAATTGTGTTGTTTGCAGATGAGCCCAGATTCATCAGCAAGAATGCCATCCACCTGTTCATCCTGAAGAACCCAGTGCCAACCTTGTTGGGTGACCTCTATTACTCAGTACATCAGAGGAATGAGAAACAGAGGGGTAAGCTAGTGAGGTGTTGTGCTCCACTATTCCATGCTTGGCTTCTCAAGCATCTACCCAGGACAGATGCATTCCTGAATCCTCATCAGCAAAGCAACTGGGCTAAGAGGCTCACCACTCTCACTGCAGCAGACATCAGATGGTGCACCCAAAGCACCAAGGGCAGAGATATGATCACAAGCTGTGGGCACTTTCCCAATGTACCTTTGGTAGGAGTTAAGGGAAGTATCAACTACAATCCCCTGCTGTTCAAGAGGCAATTAGGCTATGCACTGGTTCATGCTCCTAGGGAACAAGACCTGGTTGAGACCCTCTACTGTGAGAACAAGATCAGTTTGACTGTTGTTAGGCAGGCTGCCTGGGCCTGGGATCATGTTCAAACCAAGGGAATCACCATTCTGGGGAAGTGCAATAATGTGGCATCAGCCCAATATCATGAGTGGTCCTATGCTAGGGCCCAAATCTCAGGATTGCCCTTCACCATCAAAGACATGCCTGAGTCATCATCAGCACCACCCCCTGCTACTGTCAGTTTGGAAGAGTTTGAAGGCTTGAAAGAAAGAAATGAGAAGCTATCCCAAGCCCTGCAGAAGACCCTCAGGGAGAGGAGTGAAGGTGTAAGGGAGATTGAAAGATTGGAGAAGCTGAGAGTGGAACACTTGACTAAGATTGAGAAGTCTGGAGACTATATCAACAAGTCTAAAGCTGGTAAGCAGATTCTGAAAAATGCTTGTAAAGAAGCCCAGTTCCAAAGAGCAAGGACAGACTTGTACTTGAAAGAGAGTCAGGCCAGGTGGGTCCGGATCACTGAAGCCCGTACTCTAGAAGACAAGAGAGTTCAAGATAAGATGGAGCAGATGGAAAAAGCCCTGGCAGCAGCCCAGGAGGAAATTTCAGAGTTAAAAATCAAAGCTGGAGTGAAGAAATCCAAAGACCAAAGCCAGAACAAGAAGTTGACTACAGCTGTTGCAACAAGAAACCTTCTCATCAGGAATCTTACGGAGCATCCGGCTGATCCTGTGACCGAAGCACTTCTTAAGGAAGTTCGCGAGGATGAGTTTGGCCTTGGAGTTTGATTATTTGCTTGTTGTTGTTCCTTTTCCATGTACTTTTGCTTTTTGGTGATGTATTTTTGACCCCTTAGAGGGCTAGTGTGGTAAAAAATGAACAATTTGTATTATTTTACCTTTGTAATATATTTGTTTCCATCTGGGTTCACTTCAAAAGCAACTTCAACAGCATCATCTTCAAGGGTCTGGACGGGTCAAAACTGAAGACCAAGCCGGATACCTTGATAGCAAATAAGCATACTGCATTGCATACTAACCCTTTTGTTTGTTTTGTAGGTTTTGTTTTATTGTTTCTAACCTCTGTTGTGACATTCAGGAATTATTGCTCGCCGCAGACTATTCCCTCTCAACAGGCCACACAGGTATCCAACTAGAAACAACCTTCCGGGAATTCAGATGGATCAAGTTCAACAAGATCTTGCTGATGTCAGAAATCAGCTAGCCAATGAAAGATTGGAGATGAGAACACAGATGACGCAGTTCATGGAGGTTATGAACAACATGGCTCAGAGCCAGGAGAGACTGAGAGCTATGGTGGAAAGGCAGAACCAAGATGAGCCTCATGTAGGGACTGCAGGCACCAGTAATAATGAAAGGGTGCAACCACATGTCAACCCCCCTGTGTTTGGTCCACACCTACATCCTGAGATTCATATTCCTGCAAACGTTCAAGGAACAGCTACTGCAGCCAGAGTACTTCAAGAGGATCCTCAGGAGGATCAGTTTACAGTCATGGGTGCTGGAGAGGAAACCTATGATAGGAGATTGGATGAGTTGGCTGAGAAGTTGAGGTCTTTGGAATCCCAAAATTCTTTGGGGTTCGATGTCATGGACATGGGTTTAGTAGAGGGGGTCAGGATCCCTCATAAGTTCAAGCCTCCTTGTTTCGAAAGATATAATGGGACTTCATGCCCCCGGACTCATTTGCAATCGTTTCTGGGAAGGCTGAAGGCCTATACAATGGATGAGAAGCTCTGGATGTTTTACTTCGAAGACAGTTTGACTGGAGCATCAAGGGAATGGTATTCCCATCTGACAAGAGCAACTGTAAGATGCTGGAAGGACCTGGCAGAGGCCTTCATCAGACAGTATCAGTATAATCTGGATATGGCACCCAATAGGACCCTCCTAATGGGGATGTCACAATCATCAAGAGAGAGCTTCAGAGAATATGCTCAAAGATGGAGACAGCTTGCCGCTGCTGTCCAGCCACCTATGTCTGAAAGAGAGATGGCTGATATGTTCATGAATACCCTTCAGGGAACCTATATTGACAGGTTGGCTGCTTTCTCGTCCACTAGCTTCGCAGATGTTGTTATAGCTGGGGAGAGAATTGAAAGCCTGTTAAAAATGGGTAAAATTTCCGATAATGGCGCCAGTTCGTCCAGCAGTACAAGGAAGCCTTTTACAGGCCCGAGAAGATCTGGCGAGACCAATGCCATTCACACCAACAGGGGTAGACCCCATTATGTTCCCAGAACAATAGCAGCAGTCACAATTCCTGCTCCAGCTCATCCTCTACCAGTCTATCAACCTCCTCAACAAAACTTCCAACAACAACCTCCGTATCATCAGAATCAATATCCTCCAAGAAACAACTACAACAACAACAACACCAACAACAATCAACAGAGGCCATTCCAACAAAGGCCATCTCAAGCTAATCGAGTGATCGACCCGATCCCAATGCCATATGCTGCCTTGCTGCCACAACTTCTGAAACTCAACCTAGTTGAGCTAAGAACGTTGGCACCGCCGGATCCAAACAGTCTACCAAGAAACTATGACTCTAATGCTAGGTGTGCTTTTCACTCAAACGCGCCTGGTCACAGTACAGAAAAATGCAGGGCACTGCATATGAAGGTACAAGACTTAGTAGACTCCAAGGCTTTGAACTTTGCACCTCCGCCCAACGTCAACAAAAACCCAATGCCAAACCATGGTGGTCCTCGAATTAACGCAATCGAAGAAGACACACCGTCTTATTTCATAACCAGTGTGGATCAGATCAGGACACCATTGGTGGAAATCAAAGCTCAACTCCGTGAAAACAATATATTTCCGGGGTGTGAACTAGGGTGCCCCTACTGCAATATTTCTTGGAATGGGTGTGAGGACTTGAGGAATGGCATTGACAGCCTTATTCAGAGCGGCTTACTGCAGATCACTACATCATTCCCGGCAAACCCGACGACTTCATCAGCAATGGTTTCAGATCCTCCTACAAATACAGCAACAATTGTTCCCAACAATTCATCAGCAACATCAGCAAGTACTTCATCTGTTCTACCCAATGATCAGTTCTCAACAGTTTCTCCTGCTACAACTTCAGCTTCAGTCCACTTCGACTCCCCATCAACAACAACAACAGTTCTTCCAACAGAACCTTCTACAACACCAGCAAACAATCACGAAGATGTCTCCACTGTTACCATATTCTACGATCCAGAAAACAATTCCGCTTATCATTCAGAAGGTGCTGCTCCCACTAGAGCACCAGTTACAATCTTTTATGATCCACAAACAATAACAGTCCCCTCAGCAGCAGCAATCAGTCCAGTCACTGTCACGGTGCCTGGACCTGTACCATATAAAAGCGATAGGGCCATCCCTTGGCACTATGGCTCTGACTTGTATTGCGAGGGAAAGAGAATCACTCTTGAAACATCAACACCTGCACCACAAATTGATAATGTGGGTGGAGGCGGAGGCTTCACCCGAAGCGGACGTCTCTTTGCTTCACAAGTCCAAAGACCTAATGCCGAAGCAGAAGCTGCTGCCAAGGCAAAAGGAAAAGGCCCGGTGCAGGAAGATCCAGCTGCCAAAGAAGCCTTGAAGACTCCATTTGATCAGGAAGTTGATGAGTTTATGCGGATCATCAAAAAGAGCGATTATAAAGTGGTGGATCAGCTTCATCAGACACCATCCAAAATCTCCATCCTCTCACTGCTCATGTGCTCCGAAGCCCATCGGAATGCACTACTGAAAGTACTGCACGCGGCTTACGTGCCCGAGGAGATTACTGTCAACCAATTGGAAACCGTGGTTGGTAATGTTACTGCTAGCAATGGGCTAGGGTTTACCAATTCTGACCTGACAGTGGATGGCCGCAATCACAACAAAGCCTTGCACATAACCATGGAATGCAAAGGAGCTGTCCTTTCTCATGTGCTGGTGGACACAGGTTCTTCCCTGAATGTCTTACCAAAGAAGGCTCTGGTGAAGTTAGAATATGATGGATTGGCATTGAGACCCAGCAACCTGGTGGTTAGAGCTTTTGATGGCTCAAAGAGATCGGTTCTGGGAGAGGTTGAGCTGCCTGTGACAATTGGCCCGCAAACATTTAAAACTATCTTTTATGTGATGGACATTCAGCCCGCCTACAGCTGTTTGTTGGGTAGACCCTGGATTCACGCCGCTGGCGCAATAACGTCTACCCTTCACCAAAAGTTAAAATATGAGTGGGAAGGCCAAGTTGTCACAATCTGCGGGGAAGAGGATATATTTGTTAGCCATCTAGCTACTTACAAGTATATTGAAATGGATGGTGAGATCGTTGAAACCATGAGCCAAGGTTTTGAGGCCTTGAATGTGAATGAAGCATCTGCTGTTTCGGGGATCTCCATGTCGTCATACCAACAAGCCCGGAAGGTTGTTGAGGAAGGAACTGCCCTAGGCTGGGGCAAGGTCTTAGCTGTGGAGGAAAAGAAGGACAAGTTTGGGTTGGGTTACAAACCAACTCAACATCAAGTGAAGGCTGCTGGAGAGCCTGGTTTTGTCAGTGGGGGGATGCTTACCCCCGATGCTATCAACTGTCTGGAAGACGAGCTGGAAGAGGAGCGCAACCTGGAGAATTGGATTCGTCCGAAGGTCCCAGGGAGCAGTGTCTCGAACTGGTCTTCCCGGGGAATTATAAGTGTTACTCGAGCAGAGTAATTATTATTTCCTGTATCTTTTATAGCATGCATCAAAGTCTTGCATCTTGCCCAAGATGACAAGACTCATTTTGTAATCAGGGCCATCTGTACTTTTGTGCAAACAAGATTAAATTAATGAAATGTCAGACAATCTTTTTGCAAACGAGTCTTTTTCTTTTATGCTCACTGTTTTTCCATTTTTCTTTTTTGTACAAAAATAAATGGCAGTGTTTTTCAAAATGACAACTTCATTTCACTTTTCTAAATAAGACTAAAATCAGATCACTAAAATGAACCAATTAAACCCTTGCAGAGAGTGCCATCCTGACCGCACCGACAACAGCACGGCTATGACGTCGTTTGGCTTTGACAATCCGATCAATCAAGCTGACGAAGGGGTTGAAGAAGAATATGAGCTTCCTGAAGAGCTAGCCAGGTTGTTAAGGCAAGAGGAAAAGGTTATTACTCCTCATCAGGAGGAGGTTGAAGTGATTAATCTTGGTACAGAGGAAAATGTGAAAGGAGTCAAGATCGGGGCCTGCCTGCAAAACTCAGTGAAGAAGCAACTGATAGATTTGCTGCAAGAGTATGTTGATGTGTTTGCTTGGTCGTATCAGGACATGCCAGGGTTGGATACCGATATTGTTGTGCACAAGCTGCCTTTGAGGGAAGAATGCCCACCAGTCAAACAGAAGCTGCGCCGTACTCGTCCCGACATGGCTATGAAGATCAAGGAAGAGGTACAAAAGCAATGGGACGCCGGGTTCCTTGCTGTGACTAGCTATCCGCCGTGGGTTGCTAACATAGTACCTGTGCCTAAGAAAGACGGTAAGGTAAGGATGTGTGTTGATTACCGGGATCTGAACAGAGCCAGCCCGAAAGATGATTTCCCATTACCTCACATCGATGTATTGGTAGATAATACGGCTCAGTTCTCGGTATTCTCCTTCATGGACGGATTCTCAGGATATAACCAGATCAAGATGTCACCTGAAGACATGGAGAAGACAACATTCATTACACCTTGGGGCACGTTCTGTTATAAGGTGATGCCATTCGGACTGAAGAATGCTGGTGCCACCTATCAACGGGCTATGGTAACATTATTCCACGATATGATCCATAAGGAAATCGAGTGTTATGTGGATGACATGATTGCCAAGTCCCTTACAGAGGAAGACCATCTGGTGAATCTGCTCAAGTTGTTCAAGCGTCTGAGAAAGTATCAACTGAAGCTGAACCCCAACAAATGCACATTCGGGGTACGATCCGGTAAGCTGCTGGGATTTATTGTAAGCGAGAAAGGGATTGAGGTTGACCCTGATAAAGTCAAAGCCATCCAAGAGATGCCTGCACCGAAAACAGAGAAAGAAGTTCGAGGGTTCTTGGGTAGATTGAACTACATTTCGAGGTTCATATCTCACCTCACAGCAACCTGTGAACCCTTATTCAAGCTGCTAAGAAAGGAACAGGCGGTCAGGTGGAATGAAGATTGCCAAAGGGCTTTTGACAAAATTAAAGAATATCTGCAAGAACCTCCAATCCTTATGCCGCCAGTTGAAGGAAGACCTCTAATTATGTACTTGACAGTATTAGAAGAGTCAATGGGGTGTGTGCTGGGCCAGCATGACGAGTCTGGTCGAAAAGAGTATGCAATATACTACCTAAGCAAAAAGTTTACCGACTGTGAACAGCGTTATTCACTGCTCGAGAAAACTTGCTGTGCTTTAGCGTGGGCTGCTCGCCGACTAAGGCAGTATATGTTGACCCACACTACCTTGTTAATCTCAAAGATGGACCCAGTCAAGTACATATTTGAGAAGCCAGCTCTTACCGGACGGGTTGCAAGATGGCAGATGATTCTCACAGAATACGACCTACAGTACACATCTCAAAAAGCCATCAAGGGCAGTGTACTATCTGAATATCTTGCTGAGCAACCCATTGATGATTACCAGCCAATGAGGTTTGACTTCCCTGATGAAGACATCATGTTCATTAAAGAAAAAGATCATGAAGAGCCTATTCACACTGAAGGGCCTGACCCAGAAGAAGAATGGACTATGATGTTCGACGGGGCTGTTAACATGAATGGCCGTGGTATTGGTGCAGTACTCATTACACCGAAAGGAGTTCACATGCCTTTCTCGGCAAAACTCACTTTCAACTGCACTAACAACGAAGCTGAATACGAAGCTTGCATTATGGGTCTTGAGGAAGCCATTGACCTCAGGATCAAGACACTGACCGTATTCGGAGATTCAGCCTTGGTAATCAATCAGACCAACGGAAAATGGTACACACACCAAGACCATCTGATACCTTACAGGGACTATACAAGAAGGTTACTGACTTTCTTTACAACAGTCAAACTTGAGTATATCCCTCGGGACGAGAATCAGTTTGCAGATGCCTTGGCTACCATTTCGTCCATGATCAAAGTTCAGACTGCCAACTTTGTGCCTCAGATTGCAGTATCGAGACTTGACAGACCAGCATATGTATTTGCAGCAGATGTTGTCAAGGATGACAAGCCTTGGTTTCATGACATCAAGTGCTTCTTGGAGGATCAAACATGCCCATCTGGGGCATCTTCCAATGATAAGAAGACTTTGAGGAGGCTCGCTGGAAGTTTCTTTCTGAACACTGATGGATCTTTATACAAGAGGAACTTTGACATGGTACTCCTCAGATGTGTTGACAAGACGGAAGCAGACCGACTGATGCATGAAGTGCATGAAGGCTCTTTTGGTACCCATGCTGGAGGGCATGCAATGGCTAAGAAGTTGTTAAGATCAGGCTATTATTGGATCACAATGGATGCAGACTGTTGTGCTTATGCCAGAAAATGTCACAAATGCCAGATCTATGCAGATAAAGTGCATGTGCCTCCAAATCCTTTGAACATCATGTCTTCACCATGGCCCTTTGCCATGTGGGGCATTGATATGATTGGCAAGATTGAGCCAACTGCTTCAAACGGCCACAGATTCATCCTGGTCGCCATTGACTATTTCACTAAGTGGGTTGAAGCAGCCTCATATGCAAATGTCACAAGACAAGTGGTGGCCAGATTTCTGAAGAGAGATATCATCTGTCGATATGGAGTTCCCGAGCGAATCATTACTGATAATGGTTCCAACTTGAACAACAAAATGATGGCAGAGCTGTGCCGGGACTTCAAGATCCAACATCACAATTCTTCTCCTTACAGGCCAAAGATGAACGGCGCTGTTGAGGCGGCAAATAAGAATATCAAGAAGATTGTGCAGAAGATGGTAGTCACTTACAAAGATTGGCATGAAATGCTACCGTTTGCCTTGCATGGGTACCGCACATCAATCAGAACATCCACTGGGGCAACACCGTATCAGCTTGTATATGGTATGGAAGCAGTCCTACCTGTTGAAGTTGAATTACCCTCTCTACGGGTATTGATGGATGTTAAACTGAGTGAAGCAGAATGGGTTCGGGCCCGATACGAACAACTGAGTCTGATCGAAGAGAAGAGATTGGCTGCAATCTGTCATGGGCAGTTATATCAGAAGAGAATGAAGAGAGCCTTCGATCAGAAAGTCAGGCACCGAGAGTACCAAGTGGGAGATCTTGTGTTGAAGAGAATCCTCCCTCCTCATACAGACCACAGGGGCAAATGGACTCCGAATTATGAAGGACCATTCGTTGTAAGGAAAGTTTTCTCTGGTGGAGCGCTGATGCTCAGCACCATGGATGGTGAAGATTTCCCGTCCCCTGTGAATTCAGATGCAGTTAAAAAATACTTCGCATAAAATGACCCGCTGGACATAAAAACAGAATGTAAGTCCAGGCAAAAATAGGGCATCCCGGCGAGTCAAAAACAGAATAAAAGACTCGGGCAAAAATAAGGGAAATAAATGAAAAGATGTACACCCGCTGAGTTGAAAAGCCGCATTGGACAGCTCAGGCAAAAATGGGTATCCCGATGGATTGAAAACCCGAAAGGGCGATCCATGCAAAATAAGGGAATAAGCGAACAACTGCATTCTGAATTCGTCCGTATCACCTACAACTTGGTAAGCTCCAAGGGATCAAGCTGCAATCAGAATCAACTCTCTCCAGAAAGCAAGACGAGAAGAACGTCATTGTCATACGAGTCATAGCAGAAGAGGAAGCTCCTTGAAAGCATCGCCAGCACCGCCAGCACTTTATTTCTCAATTTGTAACAATCTCCTCATTTCAGGAGATATGTTCCTCTGACTGTATCTTGCCAATTCAGGGCACACGAATTAATATAATCAGATTTTCAGTCATGTCTCGTTTTTTACATTTATGTTTTGCAAAGAGTTGTCTGATATCTCTAAAATACAATTGCATAAGTACAGATGCCTTTCTCTAAAAACAAAAACGCATGCTTACAGGGAATGTGATTACTCTCGAGTGTACTTAACTCCTATGACGGAATCCAGAAAGGGATACCTCGGGACCTTTTGTACGTTCCATTATCTTTGCAGGATTGCAGGTATCCAGAATGCAACCTGGGGCATGCCAGTTACGCCTTAGCAAGATGGCAAATCGTTATCAACTCGGTCTATCTTCCACGTGGCAATGGGATGTGCCCATCTCCCCAGCGGAGCTGTCAAATCAGCATACACTCAATCTCAGTATCCGAGATGCTCTATCCCCAGCTGAGTTGCTCCCCATTGCTCTCCCCAGCTGAGTTGCCTCTCACTTCCCCAGCCGGGTTGCCATTCTTCCTCAACAGAATACAGAAATCAGGGAATCATCTCCCCACAGAGCTTCAGGCCTCTATTCAGAAGAGCAGCGCACGAAGAAGTCACAACAGAGAGAGAGAAAGCTTCTACAAACCCCAGCTGGGTCCCGTATTATGAAAATATGTCAATCAATGACGTATATCCCCAAGCAGATACAACTACAGATCTACCAATGATCCCATCCCCAGCTGGGATGTCTTCTTCAAGCAGATCGATCAGAGATCTTTGCAGCAACGGGATCCGAATCCCGGATCGGTGCCTCTTTGCATAATCATAGCATTCGCATCATATTCACCCTCAAAGCGTAGCATTCCGTCTAATGCGGAGCATTACGGCAAAAATCAAATGCATAGCATAATCATAAGTCATGTTGTGAGTCGAACACTTGTAAAAGATTGACAATCTGTCGGCATACAGAATACATCCCCATCAGAGTCCCAGCAAAAGCAGTTGCCCCATATCACAAACACCAGTACATATCTCCTTTTTGATACCCGTCCGTATCATCATTTCCCAGCAGGTTGCCTGAATACACTTTACAAACCAAGATCACCAGTATTGCAGATACATCCTGACACTCGTCCGTGTCGTGTCACCAGCAGAAAGCCAAAGACACCCTCTTTGCACTTACATATACCTATACATTTTCTCGACACCCGTCCGTGTCATATCCCCAGCGTGGTCGCCTATACTTGTATATACACTTTCCTGACACCCGTCCGTGTCATATCCCCAGCAGAAAGCCAGAGAATCCCCTTTGCACTCACAGATACTCATATATACGATTCCTCGACACCCGTCCGTGTCATATCCCCAGCAGATAAACACTCACCTATACATTATATACTCACTACTCATTGGTACACCTACTCAGATACTCGTCCGTATCTTATATACACCATGTATATCCCCGCAGATTCGACAGTAGTCCTTGTTCTTTGTTAACCAGTTGGTACTCGTCCGTACCATCATCTCAGAACGTTGCGTCTAATGTTTGTTTCTACATGATACTCGTCTGTATCATAGTCTTAAGGATGCTCGTCCACATCTTTGATCCATACACCATGTCAAACACTTATGTCTTCTTGAATATAGATACTCGCCTGTGTCTACTATTCCCCAGAAGAGTCCCTTCGGATGCAACACTCGTCCGTGTTCTTTGTTAACCAGTTGATACTCGTCCGTATCATCAGCTCTGAGCACGTGTCAGTTTGTTTCTACGTGATACTCGTCCGTATCATAGTCTTAAGGATGCTCGTCCGCATCTTTAATCTATACACAATACCAAACACTTATACCTTTTGTTTCTTGGATGTAAACGCTCGTCCGTGTTTACTATCTCCCCAGTAGATTGCCAACAAATTTTCTTTTTATCTAACACTCGTCCTGTGTTATGATACCTCTGAGAGCAGCCGTACCCTGCTGAGTGGTCGTCCTCCACTTCTTGATGGTCGTCCTCCATCATGCTCATCCGATGGCCGTCCCCATCGTTGATTTTAGCAGCCGTCCCCTGCTAGGTGGTCGTCCTCCACCTTTTGATGATCGTCCTTCATCACTTTATCCAATGGCCGTCCCCATTGTTGATTTTAGTTGTCTAACACTCATCCTGTGTTATGATAAACTTTGAGAGCAGCCGTCCCCTGCTGAGTGGTCGTCCTCCACTTCTTGATGGTCGTCCTCCATCATGCTCGTCCGATGGCCGTCCCCATCGTTGACCTTTTCTATCCGATGGCCGTCCCCATCGTTGATATTTTGGCAGCCGTACCCTGCCAGGTGGTCGTCCTCCACCTGTGATGGTCGTCCCCATCATATTTCTTTTATGCCCAACAGAGCAGCCGTCCCCTGCTAGGTGATCGTCCTTCACCTTTGATGGCCGTACCCCATCATCTGTTTATTTCATTTATTCTTTAACCCGATGGCCGTCCCCGTCGTGGTCCCTTTTCTTTTTTAACCCGATGGCCGTCCCCATCGTTGGTTACTTTACCTTTGTGAACTTGATGGCCGTCCCCGTCATGTTTCACCAATCCCCAGAGAATGTTACTACTTTATCTTGATGGCCGTCCCCATCATGATATTTTATTTTCCCAGCTAGTCGGCCGTCCCCGTCTTAGCTTTACCTTTTATCCCCAGCATGTCGGCCGTCCCCGTCATTGCTTTATACACTTTACCGGCATGTCGGTCGTCCCCGTCATCGCTTTATTTTCATACACTTTACCAGCATGTCGGCCGTCCCCGTCATTGCTCTTTACCCAGCAGTCGTCCTCTGCTCGACGGTCGTCCTCCGTCGCCCACACTTTACAATATACTTTATTTGCTTTTACAATCTATATCCCTTTTCTTCTTCATTTCTGTGAGTGCAAATTTTGGACTGTCTTTGGTATTCAACCACAAGTTATCTTGTTTGCCTGTTAAGCCGCCGCTTACAACCTGCACAGCTAACTCATGTTTGAATAGGGGCAGCTGTAAACACCCCAAATTTGCCCTCACCCATTCACACATGACTTGTGATCATCTCATATGCATAAACACAATCACATCATCTCATGTCTCATTTGGTTTCACTGGATAGCTTCTAGGTCATCTGCACCTAGGGTTTGTGATCTGAGCAACCTCAGAGCATCTTGAGCCATCCCAAAGGCAACCAATCAACTCAAAGGGGTCCATGTGTGTTCTTATATCATGTTACATCCTCACAAAGTCAGAAATGCAGAGGAATCACAAGAACTAGGGTTTGAGTGGATGCAGAGCCAGGATGAACTGCACAGTTGACTGAAAATTAGGGTTTTGGTTTCAGAGGCCATAACCCCAAATTTTTTGGTCATTCTTGTTTCCATTGATCTTTATATGGTATAGGGAGTATGCATATCAATTTTCATGAAGAAATTCCATGGGGAAGTCATCTGATCAAGAGTTGACTTTTCAGACAAGTCAGTGTAAAATCAGGGCATCTGAGGCCCCCAATGACCCAACCAATGGGTGATCTTCATCATTTTGAGTGTATGTGATCTTTATTTGATCATGGAAGAAGGTTGAAGTTCATGGAAATCAAGAATTTAGGGTTTTTGCAAAAGTTGACTTTTTGGGTTTTGTTGACTTTTCAAGAATGTACCATTTTAGGTCAATTTTCAAGCCTTGATTCATGATCCAAAAAGGCTTCAAATGGAAACACTTTGGTCATGAAAGTTGTAGATCTCATCTTTCCCTTTTCAAAAAGTACAAGAACATGATCAAACTCTTCTTGGATCAAAAGTTATGGCCATGCAAAGTTGCCAAAAATCATTGTTTTTCAAGTCATGCACCAAGTGGGAATTTTGCTAAGTCTTGAATCAATGCATGATTGCTGCCTCAAATTCATGTCAAACCAGCATGTGAATGTTCTCTAAGTCACAAAAATCAGAAATGGACCAAGTTTGCTCATGGTTTGGTTCATGTAACAAGGCATTTCCATGGAAAACCATAAAGCTAGCCAACTTGCATTTTCACTCATGACTACTTCACCAACTTATGACATTGGCTGCTGACTTTGGGCTAGCCTCTCCCTCACCTTTTGCTGCACCAGAACCCAAGTTGTCCTTGCCTAGTATCATGCCATGCCCTATCTTACACAAAAGTGGACTTTGAGCAAAAAGCAACTCACCTATCATAGCAGGCCATGTCACATCAAGAGGCCAATCAGAATTGTTTATCATTTCATTTTGCAAGTTGAACATAACAAGAACAAGGGCTGAAACATACTAACTCATCACATATACAAAAATCTCCCAACTTGCAAGTTCGGTCGAAACTCTTGGTACAGCCACAAAACACACAAACTTTGATCACCACTCAACTCACCACACCTCAAAGCCCCCAAACCACCAAAACTCAGGCCTGAAACAAGCTTGGCCTGAGCTCCACCATTCACCATCATCAGAACCAGTTCTCTTCGAATCACACCATCCATCCATCAAACACTCCATTTTCCTTCACCAACAAGTCAAGCATGCCATAAAGAGCCAAAACCACCCCTTACTTTGAGTTGAAACAGCCTGTATGCAAAGTGCATTTTCTGCTACACCAGAAGTGAACCACTCAAAATAGCTTGCCAAAGTTCATTCCAAGCTTGCCATTGACACCAGGGGATCCATTAGAGCTAGCTTGCATCAAGAAAAGGTTCTGGAAGCTCAGAAACAGGGTTTGTCATCTCAGGTAGTCTCAAACTTCAAACTTTTTAAAACTTGTTTTTTTTGTTACAAATCAAAAATACATGCTCTGGGGATCACTGTGGTATGATTAGAATCAAAAATGGTGAACAAATGGGCATTTTATGCATCTCTGAAACTTGGCCCGTGAATGCTCTTGTCTTCGATTCTCCTTGTTCATGTTAGATAAATGCCTTTTGATCTTGGATTAGGGTTTAGTTAGGATGGGGGGTTGTTTCTGGGCAGGAAATTTGTTGAATGGTGGCCTGAAACGTTTTCTAGGGTTTGTGGTACGCCGGAGAAGACGACCGGAACCACTGTTCCGGCCGTCTGAGGTTAACTTGCCCTAATTAGGGTTTAGTCCAGTCATTAGTGTTTTTAAACCTAGGCCATTGGATTGCCCTTCCCGCGCATGGACCAAGGGACCAGATTGCTTCATTAATCCTAATTTCCACTTAGTTAATTTAATTAGGTTTAATTAGGTTAATTAACTGATTTTAGGAAGTTTAAACCTGGACCATCAGATGGCGCGCCAAGTCAACCCCCTCTCCCTCAGATCAAATCCTGGCCATGCGTTCTGTTTACTTTTATTTTCATTTTGATTTTTTATTTATTTTTATTCCATTTTATTTGTACAATTTATTTAAAATAGTTAAAAATTCATAAAAATTATGAAACTTTTTCTTTAAGGTTTTATTAAATTTTATGACACAAAAACATTTTTATTTTATTTTTTATCATTTGAAAAGTATTTTTAAATATTTAAAAGATTATTTTTAATTGATTAATGAGAATTAATTAATTAAAAATACTTTTAGGTATTTAAAAATTACAAAAAAATTCATGAAATGTTCTAAGACATTTAGAAACATTGTCCAACCTTCAAACCAAATTTCTTTTTTGATCTTGATGCATTTTAAGAATTTTTCATTGAATTAAATCATTTTTGATGCATTATTTTGTTCATAAGTTTGAAAATTCATTTCTGCCTATTGGTGAAGGTTGAGACATTGATTCTTCTTGCATTGTTTTCCATTTAGCATGAACTTTCAAGGATAAAAAGGCCATGATTTGATCTTGCATTTTCTAATTGATTGGCATTTCTTTTGTTACAAACCCTAAAAAACCCTAATAACTTGTAAAATTCATAACTTGAGTTTGGTTGAGAGTTGAGAGCTCCCCTTTGGGCAGTGGTTCATTATAGGTCTAGGGTTTCTTTAGGTACCATTTTCCATTTTTTATATTAAGGTTGGCTTCTGTTTTTGGTTTATGTGTGATGTTTGATCCATGAACCCTAATTTGGGCTTTCATTTGCATCCCTCTTGCATTTCCTTACATAACTTGACTTGTCATTGCATTTTGTGCATTCCTATGTTTCATTTGACATCTTAAGACATGTATGAAGCATCATTGATCATTGCATTACATATTTGCCATGCCATTTGTCTTGTATGTTTCATAACATTTCATGCTTGTTCATGCTTCTAAACTTGCATCATTTGCATTCATGATCTTGTATGAGCATCCCTTTGCCTTGTCTCATGTTTATAGCACTCCATAGCATCATTATCATCATCAACATGCTTCTGGTTTGGCCTTGCATCATATCATTTCATCTCATCTTGTATTGCATTGCATTTGTTTCTAACATTTCAGGTGGTAAGTAACTTGAGAAGTGGATTTGCCTTCACTTCTCATAACTTTTCTTTTCATCTCTCTTGCATCCATTGCTGCATTTCTATGTGTGTTTGAGATTGAGCTTGCTCATTCTTGCTCCTCCCACTTTCTTTCTTCAAGTGACTTGACTTCTTGAATGAAGCAAGTCACTTTGTTTCTCTTGATCTTGTTCATCTGCTTCCTGGTGGTTCATCTGAAGATTGTTCTTGAAAACTTCACAAACATTAGGACCAACCAAGCATGATAATGAATTAGGGTTTTGATTAGTCTCCCCACAGTTTTTACCTTTGTGTCTCTCTTTGAGTCTTCTCTCCTCACCTCATAATCAGGGACTAAACCCTCAAGGCTTTAGGACTTTGTGATTAAGATCATGCCTGCATCCTTCTTTTAGGATGGAGTGTATAACTTTAATCCTAAGTCTTGGACCCTTAAGGTGTTAAAATCTCTTAATCAATCCATCTAATAATCATCAAGACATTACACTTGTAACTTGGGCCTTGCATTAGGGTTCTAATTCTTCCTTAATTGGTTAAGAAGGACTAACCCTAAAGTTAATGGACAAGTCCCCCTCAAGTTGTCTTACAAATCATAAAAAACACTTCATCATCATATCATTAATAAAATCCACTTAATCAAAGGTTTGTTCTGTCATGGGTTTAATCCCTAATCATGGATTAAGCTGAGGATCCTTCCTCAGCTTAAACACCCTCATCTATTATCCTTCTTTTAGGATGGTGTAATGAGTCTGTTTAATCCATGATTATGGCTTAACCTCATTACTCAACACTAAACAAAATCCCAAAAACATCTAAATAATCACAAGTAGGTTAATGATCTTAATCCTACATCAAAGGTGATTAAGTGTGAGAATCTGACTTCACACTTAAGGTAATTCTCATTACCCCTAATCAGAGGGATGATGTGATGAGTTTACCAAATCCATTGATTTAGGTTTAAGCTCATTATCTTATGACAAACTCCAAAAAGAAATAAAAGACTGAAAACTCAAAAACAAACAATAATCGTCTCCTTCGGGATTCTTTTCTCATCATCTTCACTCACAAACGAGAACTTGCTTCTTCCGTCTAATGCAAGACAGTTTGCATCTGTGCCAGACAGATCATACACTTGAGCATTGACAAGCAAGCAGTTCATCAGTCAATTCATCCTTTCAGTCTCTTTGGGTCGAACTACGGTGTTCTGACTTCCTCATTGCACGAGAGGATACGTAGGCATAACTTAACGGTTATCGAACAAAAGTCTCTGTATATTCCCCCTCTTTCCAGCTCATTTCTTTAGCCTCATGATCTTGAGCATTCCACTCCTTTCTTACACTGACACTTTCATACTTCACATCACTTATACACTTCACTTCTTTTGCACTGACACCTGTACATATTGCTTTCCAGCCATCTTGCACAAATTGCACTAACACTACCCCTTTAAAACACAAATCTTTTAAGCGTGGATCCCGTCGAGTACGACGGACAATCTGGGTGCTAATACCTTCCCAGGTTGTAACCAACCCCCTTCCTCAGTCTCTCTGGTTCGCAAACCGTCTTATCCATCTCTTTCTAGGTCTATGCAGCATTACCTTTCCTCCGGGATAAAAATTCCTAGCTGGCGACTCTTTTCATTCTCCAGTGAGTTCACGGCTGTGTGTTCTCACTGTTCCCTTCGCCGACCGTTCGCGTCTGTACCTTCATCTGATCCATTTTCATTTGTCGGGAGCGACAGTGGATCATAAAAGATTGTAGCTGGTGCTCTAGTGGGAGCAGCACCTTCTGAATGGTAGGCGGAATTATTTTCAGGATCATAGAATATGGTAACAGTAGAGACATCTTCATGATTGATTACTGGTGTTGTAGGAGGTTCTATTGGAAGGACTGTTGTTGTTGCTGATGGAGAGTCGAAATGGAATGAAGCTGAAGTCGTAGCAAGAGGAACTGTTGAAAACTGATCATTTGGGAGGACAGGTGAAGTACTTGTTGATGTTGCTGATGAATTGTCGGGAACAATAGTTGCTGCAGTTGTAGGAGGTTCTGAAACCGTTGTTGATGAAGTTGCCGGATTTGTCGGAAATGATGTAGTGATCTGTAGCAGGCCACTCTGAATAAGGCTGTCAATGCCATTCCTCAGGTCCTCGCACCCATTCCATGAAATATTGCAATAGGGACACCCTAGTTCACACCCTGGAAATATTTGGTTTTCACGGAGTTGAGCTTTGATTTCCACCAATGGTGTCCTGATCTGATTCACACTTGTTATTAAATAAGACGGTTGGTCTTCTTCAATAGCATTAATTCGAGGACCACCATGGTTTGGCATAGGGTTTTTATTGACATTGGGCGGAGGTGCAAAGTTCAGAGCCTTGGAGTCTACCAAGTCTTGTACCTTCATATGCAGAGCTCTGCATTTTTCTGTACTGTGACCAGGTGCGTTTGAATGAAAAGCACACCTAGCATTGGAGTCATAGTTCCTTGGTAGACTGTTGGGATCCGGAGGTGCCAACGTTCTTAGCTCAACCAGGTTGAGTTTCAGAAGTTGTGGCAGCAAGGCAGCATACGGCATTGGGATCGGGTCGATCACTCGGTTAGCTTGGGATGGCCTTTGTTGGAATGGCCTCTGTTGATTGTTGTTGTTGGAGTTGTTGTTGAAGTTCCTTGGAGGATACTGATTCTGCTGATACTGAGGTTGTTGTTGGAAGCTTTGTTGAGGAGGTTGATAGACTGGCTGAGGATGAGCTGGAGCAGGAGCGCAATCTGGAGAATTGGATTCGTCCAAAGATCCCGGGGAGCAGTGTCTCGAACTGGTCTTCCCAGGAAATTATAAGAGTTACTCAATCAGAGTAATTATTATTTCCTGTATTTTTTATGAGCATGCATCAAAGTCTTGCATCTTGCCCAAGATGACAAGACTCATTTTGTAATCAGGGCCATCTGTACTTTTGTGCAAACAAGATTAAATTAATGAAATATCAGACATCTTTTTGCAAACGAGTCCTTTTCTTTTATGCTCACTGTTTTTCCATTTTTCTTTTTGTACAAAAATAAATGGCGGTGTTTTCAAAATGATAACTTCATTTCACTTTTTTCTAAAGCAAGATTAAAATCAATCACTAAAATGAACCAACTTAACCCTTGCAGAGAGTGCCTTCCTGAAAGCACCGACAACAGCACGGCTATGACTTCGTATGACTTTGACAATCCAATCAATCAAGCTGATGAAGGGGTTGATGAAGAATATGAGCTTCCTGAAGAGCTAGCCAGGTTGTTGAGACAGGAGGAAAAGGTTATTACTCCTCATCAGGAGGAGATTGAAGTGATTAATCTTGGTACGGAGGAAGACGTGAAAGAGGTCAAAATCGGGGCCTGCCTACAAGACTCAGTGAAGAGGCAACTGATAGATCTGCTTCAAGAGTATGTTGACGTGTTTGCTTGGTCGTATCAAGATATGCCAGGGTTGGATACCGACATTGTTGTGCACAAGCTGCCTCTGAGGGAAGAATGCCCGCCAGTTAAACAGAAGTTGCGCCGAACTCGCCCAGACATGGCTATGAAAATCAAGGAGGAGGTACAAAAGCAATGGGACGCCGGGTTCCTTGCTGTGACTAGCTACCCGCCGTGGGTTGCTAATATAGTACCTGTGCCTAAGAAGGACGGCAAAGTAAGAATGTGTGTGGACTACCGGGATCTGAACAGAGCCAGCCCGAAAGATGACTTCCCATTACCTCACATTGATGTATTGGTGGATAACACGGCTCAGTTCTCGGTATTCTCCTTCATGGATGGATTTTCAGGATATAATCAGATCAAGATGTCACCTGAAGACATGGAGAAGACAACATTCATCACACCTTGGGGCACGTTCTGTTACAAAGTGATGCCATTCGGACTGAAGAATGCTGGTGCCACATATCAACGGGCTATGGTGACATTATTCCATGATATGATCCATAAGGAAATCGAGTGTTATGTGGATGATATGATCACCAAGTCCCTTACAGAGGAAGATCACCTGGTGAATCTGCTGAAGTTATTCAAGCGTCTGAGGAAGTATCAACTAAAGTTGAACCCCAACAAATGCACATTCGGGGTGCGATCCGGTAAGCTGCTGGGCTTTATTGTAAGCGAGAAAGGGATTGAGGTTGACCCTGATAAAGTCAAGGCTATTCAAGAAATGCCTGCACCGAAAACTGAGAAAGAAGTTCGAGGGTTTTTAGGTCGGTTGAACTACATTTCAAGGTTCATATCTCACCTTACAGCAACCTGTGAACCCTTGTTCAAGCTGTTAAGAAAGGAACAAACGGTCAGGTGGAACGAAGATTGCCAGAAGGCTTTTGACAAGATCAAGGAGTATTTACAAGAACCTCCAATCCTTATGCCTCCAGTAGAAGGAAGACCTCTGATAATGTACTTGACAGTATTAGAAGAATCGATGGGGTGTGTGCTGGGCCACCATGACGAGTCTGGTCGAAAAGAGTATGCAATATACTACCTAAGCAAAAAGTTTACCGACTGTGAACAACGTTATTCACTGCTCGAGAAAACTTGCTGTGCTTTAGCGTGGGCTGCTCGCCGACTGAGACAGTATATGTTGACCCACACTACCTTACTAATCTCAAAAATGGATCCAGTTAAGTACATTTTCGAGAAGCCAGCTCTTACCGGACGGGTCGCAAGATGGCAGATGATTCTCACAGAATACGACATACAGTACACATCTCAGAAAGCCATCAAGGGCAGTGTACTATCTGAATATCTTGCTGAGCAACCCATTGATGATTACCAGCCTATGAGGTTTGACTTCCCCGATGAAGACATCATGTTCATTAAAGCAAAAGATCATGAAGAGCCTATTCACACTGAAGGGCCTGACCCAGAAGAAGAATGGACTATGATGTTTGACGGGGCTGTTAATATGAATGGTCGTGGCGTTGGTGCAGTGCTCATTACACCTAAAGGAGTTCACATGCCTTTCTCGGCAAAACTCACTTTCAACTGCACTAACAACGAAGCTGAATACGAAGCTTGCATTATGGGTCTTGAGGAATCCATTGACCTCAGGATCAAGACATTGACCGTATTCGGAGATTCAGCTCTGGTAGTCAATCAAACCAACGGAAAATGGTACACCCACCAGGATCATCTGATACCTTACAGGGATTATACAAGAAGGTTATTGACTTTCTTTACAACAGTCAAGCTTGAGTATATCCCTCGGGACGAGAATCAGTTTGCAGATGCTCTTGCTACCATTTCATCCATGATCAAAGTTCAAGCTGCTAACTTTGTACCCCAGATTTCAGTGTCTAGACTTGATAGACCAGCATATGTATTTGCAGCGGATGTTCTAAAAGATGATAAGCCTTGGTTCCACGACATTAAGTGCTTCTTGGAGGATCAGACATACCCACCTGGGGCATCTTCCAATGATAAGAAGACTTTGAGAAGGCTTGCTGGTAATTTCTTTCTGAACACTGATGGGTCTTTATACAAGAGGAACTTTGACATGGTACTCCTCAGATGTGTTGACAAGACGGAAGCAGATTTGCTGATGCATGAAGTGCACGAAGGATCTTTTGGTACCCATGCTGGAGGGCATGCCATGGCTAAGAAGTTGTTAAGATCAGGCTATTACTGGATCACGATGGATGCAGACTGTTGTGCTTACGCCAGAAAATGCCATAAATGCCAGATCTATGCAGATAAGGTGCATGTGCCTCCCAATCCTTTGAACATCATGTCCTCACCCTGGCCCTTTGCTATGTGGGGCATTGATATGATTGGCAAGATTGAACCGACTGCTTCAAATGGCCACAGATTCATCCTGGTTGCCATTGACTATTTTACCAAGTGGGTTGAAGCAGCCTCCTATGCAAACGTCACAAGGCAAGTGGTAGCCAGATTTCTGAAAAGAGATATCATCTGTCGGTATGGAGTGCCCGAGCGAATCATTACTGATAATGGTTCCAATCTAAACAACAAAATGATGGCAGAGCTGTGCCGGGACTTCAAGATCCAACATCACAATTCTTCTCCTTACAGGCCAAAGATGAATGGCGCTGTTGAGGCAGCAAATAAGAATATCAAGAAGATTGTGCAGAAGATGGTAGTCACATACAAGGACTGGCATGAAATGTTACCATTTGCCTTGCATGGGTACCGCACATCAATCAGGACATCCACTGGGGCAACACCGTATCAACTTGTATATGGTATGGAAGCGGTCCTACCTGTTGAAGTTGAATTGCCCTCTCTACGGGTATTAATGGATGTTAAACTGAATGAAGCAGAATGGGCACGGTCCCGATACGAACAACTGAGTCTGATCGAAGAGAAAAGATTAGCTGCAATCTGCCATGGACAGCTATATCAGAAGAGAATGAAGAGAGCCTTCGATCAGAAAGTCAGGCACCGAGAGTACCAAGTAGGGGATCTTGTGTTGAAAAGAATCCTCCCTCCTCATACAGACTACAGGGGCAAATGGACTCTAAATTATGAAGGACCATTTGTTGTAAAGAAAGTTTTCTCTGGTGGAGCACTGATGCTCAGCACCATGGATGGTGAAGATTTCCCGTCCCCTGTGAATTCAGATGCAGTTAAAAAATACTTCGCATAAAATGACCCGCTGGACATAAAAACAGAATGTAAGTCCAGGCAAAAATAGGGCATCCCGGCGAGTCAAAGACAGAATAAAAGACTCGGGCAAAAATAAGGGAAAATAAACAAAAAATGTACACCCGCTGAGCTGAAAAGCCGCATTGGACAGTTCAGGCAAAAATGGGTATCCCGATGGATTGAAAACCCGAAAGGGCGATCCATGCAAAATAAGGGAATGAGCGAACAACTGCATTCTGAATTCGTCTGTATCACCCACGACTTGGTAAGTTCCAAAGGATCAAGCTTCAATCAGAATCAACTCTCTCCAGAAAGCAAGACGAGAAGAACGTCATTGTCATACGAGTCATAGCAGAAGAGGAAGCTCCTTAAAGCGTCGTCAACACCGCCAGTGCTTTATTTCTCAATTTGTAGCAATCTCCTCATTTCAGGAGATATGTTTCTTTGACTGTATCGTGCCAATTCAGGGCACATGAATTAATAAAATCAGATTTTCAGTCATGTTGCGTCTTTTACATTTATGTTTTTGCAAAGAGTCGTCTGATATCTCTAAAAATACAATTGCATAAGTACAGATGCCTTTCTCTAAAAATGAAAACACATGCTTACAGGGAATCTGATTATTCTCGAAAGTACTTAACCCCTATGACGGAATCCAGTAAGGGATACCTCGGGACCTTTTGTACGTTTCCTTATCTTTGCAGGATTGCAGGTACCCAGAACGCAGCTTGGGGCATGCAAGGTACATCCCAGCAAGCTGGCAAATCAACAAAAGATATCAGCATCCGAGATGCTCTATCCCCAGCTGAGTAGCTCCCCATTGCTATCCCCAGCAAAGTTGCCGAACCAACTAACAGGCTTAACACTCCGGATGCTTTCTCCCCAGCCGAGTTGCCTCTCATTACTCTCCCCAGCTGAGTTATCAACAGCATTCCCCAGCTGTAGTGCCAACCAATCTTCCTCAGCAGATGCAGAAATCAGGGAATCATCTCCCTACACCTTCCCCAGCCTCTATTCAGAAGAGCAACGCATGAAGAGATCACAACAGAGTGAAGAAAGCTTCTGCAAACCCCAGCTGGGTCCCGTATTATCAAGGTTATGTCAACCAGTGACATATATCCCCGAGTAGATACATCATTAGATCTACCAGTGATCTCATCCCCAGCTGGGACGTCCATTTCAAGCAGATCGACCAGAGATCTTCGCAGCAATGGGATCCGAATCCCGGATCTGCGCCTCTTTGCATAATCATAGCATTCACATCATATTCACCCTCAGAGCGTAGCATTCCGTCTAATACGGAGCATTACGGCAAAAATCAAATACATAGCATAATCATGAGTCATATTGTGAATTAACACTTGTGAATAATGAACCGTTCATCATCACTGTACAAAAATCCCCATCAGAGTCCCCGTCAAAAGCAGCTGCCCTTTCAAATCACAAACACCAGTATATACACCTTTTGGCACCCGCCCGTGTCATCTTTCCCCAGTAAAGTCGCCTGAACACCCTTTACAAACAAATCACCCGTATTACAGATACTTCCTGACACCCGTCCGTGTCATACACCAGCAAAAAGCCAAAGACATCCTCTTTGCACTCACATATACCTATACATACACTTTCTTGACACCCGTCCGTGTCATATCCCCAGTGCAGTCGCTTACCTTTATCACCCATACACTTGTTAATATTATACTTTTCTCTTTTGACACTCGTCCGTGTCACTCTCCCCAGCAGTTAAAACACTCATCAGTACAACACTCACTGCTCATGGTACACTTATACAGATACTCGTCCGTATCTTGTATACTCTATCACTCGTAACCCCACAGATTCGGCAGTAGTCCTTGTTCTTTGTTAACCAGTTGGTACTCGTCCGTACCATCATCTCAGAACATTGCGTCTAGTGTTTGTTTCTACATGATACTCGTCCGTATCATAGTCTTAGGGATGCTCGTCCGCATCTTTAATCCATACACCGTGTCAAACACTTATGTCTTCTTGAGTGTAGATACTCGTCCGTGTCTATTAGATACAACACTCGTCCGTGTTCCTTGTTAACCAGTTGATACTCGTCCGTATCATCATCTCTGAGCATGTGTCAGTTTGTTTCTACATGATACTCGTCCGTATCATAAGTCTTAAGGATGCTCGTCCGCATCTTTAATCTATACACAATACCAAACACTTATACCCTTTTGTTTCTTGGATGTAAACGCTCGTCCGTGTTTACTATCTCCCCAGTAGATCGCCAACAAATTTCCTTTTTATTTAACACCCGTCCTGTGTTATGATAACTCTGAGAGCAGCCGTACCCTGCTGAGTGGTCGTCCTCCACTTCTTGATGGTCGTCCTCCATCATGCTCATCCGATGGCCGTCCCCATCGTTGATTTTAGCAGCCGTCCCCTGCTAGGTGGTCGTCCTCCACCTTTTGATGATCGTCCTTCATCATTTTATCCAATGGCCGTCCCCATTGTTGATTTTGGTTATCTGGCATTCGTCCTATGTCATGAGAAACCCTGAGAGCAGCCGTCCCCTGCTGAGTGGTCGTCCTCCACTTCTTGATGGTCGTCCTCCATCTTGCTCGTCCGATGGCCGTCCCCATCGTTGACCTTTTCTATCCGATGGCCGTCCCCATCGTTGATATTTTCGGCAGCCGTACCCTGCCAGGTGGTCGTCCTCCACCTCTGATGGCCGTCCCCATCATATTTCCTTTTATTCCCAATAGAGCAGCCGTCCCCTGCTAGGTGATCGTCCTTCACCTTTGATGGCCGTACCCCATCATCTGTTTATTTCATTTATTCTTTAACCCGATGGCCGTCCCCGTCGTGGTCCCTTTTCCTTTTAACCCGATGGCCGTCCCCATCGTTGGTTACTTTACCTTTATGAACTTGATGGCCGTCCCCGTCACATTTCATTAATCCTCAGAGAATTTTATAACTTTATCTTGATGGCCGTCCCCATCATAATTTCTTTTCTTTCCCCAGCTAGTCGGCCGTCCCCGTCTTAGCTTTACCTTTTATCCCCAGCATGTCGGCCGTCCCCGTCATCGCTCTTTACCCAGCAGCCGTCCTCTGCTCGACGGTCGTCCTCCGTCGCCCATACTTTACAATACACTTTATTTTGCCTTTACAATCTATATCCCTTTTCTTCTTCATTCTGTGAGTGCAAATTTTGGACTGTCTTTGGTATTCAACCACAAGTTATCTTGTTTGGCCTGTTAAGCCGTCGCTTACATCCTGCACAGCTAACTCATGTTTGAATAGGGGCAGCTGTAAACACCCCAAATTTGCCCTCACCCATTCACACCATGGCTTGTGATCATCTCATATGCATAAACACAAACATATCATCTCATATCTCACTTTTGATTCACTGCATAGCTTCTAAGGCATCTGCACCTAGGGTTTGTGATCTGAGCAACCTCAAAGCTTCTTGGGCCATTCCAAAGGCTACCAATCAACTCAAAGGGATCCATGTGTGTTCTTATATCATATTCCATCTCCTCAAAGTCATCTGATCAAGAGTTGGCTTTTCAGACAAGTCAGTGCAAAATCAGGGCATCTGAGGCCCCCAATGACCCAACCAATGGGTGATCTTCATCATTTTGAGTGTATATGATCTTTATTTGATCATGGAAGAAGATGGAAGTTCATAAAAAATCAAGAATTTAGGGTTTTTGCAAATGTTGACTTTTTGGGCATAGTTGACTTTTCAAGAATGCATCATTTTAGGTCATTTTTCAAGCCATGATTCATGATCCAAAAATGCTTCAAATGGAAAAACTTTGGTCATGAAAGTTGTAGATCTCATCTTTCCCTTTTCAAAAAGTACAAGAACATGATCAAACTCTTCTTGGATCAAAAGTTATGGCAATGCAAAGTTGGCTAAAATCATTAATTTTCAAGGCATGCCTCATTTGGAAATTTTGCAAAACCTTGAACCAATGCACCATGTGACCTCTAATTCATTTCAAACCATTACACAAACATTCTCTAAGTCCTAAAAATCAGATTTGAACTAAGAATGCCATGGTTTTATGTTTGGTTAGGCAAAAGAATCACATGTGAACCATAAAGCCACAAGTTGCAAAACTCATGATCACATCTCACCAACTTGATGCATTGGCTGCTGAACCAAACTAGCTTCATACACACATCATGCTGCGCAGCCCCATGCCCATTGTACTTAGCTAGAGTTTAGCCCATGCCCTCTCTTACAAGAAGTGGACTTTTTGCAAAAGGGAAAGATGAGATCTACAACTTTCATGACCAAAGTTTTTCCATTTGAAGCATTTTTGGATCATGAATCATGGCTTGAAAAATGACCTAAAATGATGCATTCTTGAAAAGTCAACTATGCCCAAAAAGTCAACATTTGCAAAAACCCTAAATTCTTGATTTTTTATGAACTTCCATCTTCTTCCATGATCAAATAAAGATCATATACACTCAAAATGATGAAGATCACCCATTGGTTGGATCATTGGGGGCCTCAGATGCCCTGATTTTGCACTGACTTGTCTGAAAAGCCAACTCTTGATCAGATGACTTTGAGGAGATGGAATATGATATAAGAACACACATGGATCCCTTTGAGTTGATTGGTAGCCTTTGGAATGGCCCAAGAAGCTTTGAGGTTGCTCAGATCACAAACCCTAGGTGCAGATGCCTTAGAAGCTATGCAGTGAATCAAAAGTGAGATATGAGATGATATGTTTGTGTTTATGCATATGAGATGATCACAAGCCATGGTGTGAATGGGTGAGGGCAAATTTGGGGTGTTTACAATAAGGCTCAAAGTTATTTGTACCCACCCCTTCTTCGTAATGTTCTTCATTCCTACGTTCACTTTACTCTACACGTGCATTTGTTTTGACGTTGCAAGAGTGAAGATGAAGCTTTAATGTTCGCTTGGAAGTGGCAGTCATCTTATTTTGTTAGTGACCCTTTGATTCTTGATTTGGTGGTCACTGATATTTGTTTTGCTTTTGTTGAGGATTTGAGTTCCTCTTTAGATTTGTTCTTTTTTGACTAAGTCTCCCTTCGGGTGATCAACTTAGCGGTTTCCCTTCCTATATATTTTTTTTTTGTATTTTGTTGAATATTGTGACTGCCAAGTCATTTGTTGATAGTCCTCCGATGGGATGTCTCATCTTGCGATTCAAAGGTGTAGTCAGGTTAACTGAACAACTACCCTGTCCCGGGTTAGATGTAAGGGTTGTATCCGAAAGAAACTCTTACTTCTAGGCTCGAAGTGGTTGACTAGGGATTGACTCCTTGTATCTCCAGTGTTTGGGGATTTGAACAAATGCCTGTACATCATTGACGAGGTTTTATCTGAAAGCATACCGCAACAGTTATGGGTATTTCGTTTTCATCATCCTCCCTCAAATATTTGCTAAAGTGAAGTGAGGGAATATTTTTGTGATAAATGATAAATAATGAGCGAATGCGAATAGACTAATTCAAAACATGCATAATCATAATATTAACAAAACCAAGTACAAATAACAATGTTCAAAGCAAATAGTACTTAACAAACAGTACAAAATAACAAAGATGCAAAATGATAAATGGCGACTACTGCCTTGATTTGAGGAATGAACTTCTCTTGATTGAATGCTTCAAAGTTGGTGACTACTCAGCTTGGTCTTCAAAAACCCCTTCAAAAGCTTTCACTTGCTGGCACCGTGCGGAGGCATTGGATTGTTATGGACATTTGGATTTCTCAGAGTGAAGGTGAGATCCTTAGAGTCAATCATGTCTTGAACTTTGTGCTTGAACACTCTACAGTTCTCAATTGCGTGACCTGGAGCACCCTTGTGATACTCACAGCGAGCATTGGCATCGTAATCTCGGGCGTTACCAGTTTGAGGTGGCATGTCCTTCAAAACAAGAGTTCCCTTTGCCATCAGCCCATTAAAGATTTCTCCATATGACATAGGAAGTGGATCAAAATTCCTTTCAGGCCTTCTTTGTTGATATGGTGGGCGCTATTGAGGAGCGCGTTGGTGTTGTTGACCAGGCCGTTGCGGATAAGCCGGTTGCTGGTATGGTCCAGGTGCATATTGAGCATCTGCAACTAGAGGATATGGACGTGGTTGATAAGCTATCTGAGGTGGAAATGGAGCTTGAATAGATGGCTGGTAAGGCATTGGAGGAATTGGTTGATATGACATAGGAGCATATTGCGCAACAGCAACATACGGGTACTGATAGTAGGGGATTGAAGTAGGCGCACTCTGTTGAGGTTTCCCACTTGCAGTAGAAATGGCATTTGTTTCACCCTTTTTGTACCCATTGAAAGGCTTCTTGGTTCAAGATTGGCTGCTAGAACCTCCTTGAATCTTTCCATTCTTCAGACCTTCTTCTATTCTTTCTCCGACGATCACCATGTCTGAAAATCCAAAAGATACACTGCTGATCAACTTCTCATAGTATTGCCCCTGTAAGGTACCCATGAAGATATCAATCAGTTCACGGTCAATCAATGGAGGATGCACTCTGGCAGCTAACTCCCTCCAGCATTGGGCGTACTCCTTAAAGGATTCGTTCTCCTTTTGAGTCATACTCTGAAGTTGAGTACGGTTAGGAGCTAAGTCGGTGTTGTACTTGTCTTGCTTTTTGAATGCATCAGATAAATCAAGCCAAGTACGAACATTATTACGCTCAAGTTGCATGTACCATTCTAGAGATGCTCCAGACAGGCTGTCTTGGAAGCAATGGATCATGAGCTTGTCATCTTTGGCATGAGCGGCCATTTTTCTGCAGTACATCCTCAAATGAAGCTTAGGATAACTGAGGCCTTTGTATTTCTTGAATTATGGAAGTTTGAACTTAGCAGGGATCACAACATCCAGAACTAGACACATGTCTGAGGCACTCAGAGAGGTTGAGTTGTGTCCTTCCATGATTCAGAGTTTTTCATCTAACTCGCGACATATCTTCATAGCTTCAGATTCTTGAACAACATGGGGGTTAATAATTGGAACAACAGTATGCATCTCATACTCAACTTGATGACCCTCTTCAGCATGAGGCATGTGAACCTGAGTAACGACAGGTTGAGCTTGAGGAGTAGCACCAACAGTAACACCAGAGGTAGGTATTGGTTGGGAAGTGACCTCCTCAACAGCAGGAGTGAAGCCTGGGGGAAAACCATAGACCAAAGGATTTGGAACTGGAACTGAAGGCATTTCTCGCGAGGCAGATCCTTGCACTAGAGCATTGTTCATTGCGGCAGCAGCTTCGCGACGTTCTTCCATCCTAGCCAAAGCTTGTATGGTCTCATAAATCTGGTCAATCTTGTTCTTGACCGAGTCAATATCTTCCCTCATAGTAGCTTGCTCTTCTTGAAACACGTCCATTAGTCTTCTAGTGTTGGCTCGAGTTAAGTACGGGCGTCTAGCACGATACGGGCGTCGGGAAACCAGCTTGATTTACTGAAGATGGAGGAACATGAAATGAGTTCTCGGCCTTGGAATGAAATGCAATATGAATAATTAATGCAAATGAAATGATATGCAATCTCAGAATCAAGGATCACAAGATCAGGGTCTCATGAGCCCAAGGTACAGACGGAGGATACTCTGATCAAGAACTCACTGGGTAGACTCTAAGGTTTTAAGGACCCCAAAGTTATCAATTCATATGGCTGTTCATCACATACTCCATAAGCATGGCGGTTGACTAACTTCCCCATATGAATCTATTTTGGGTGAGATCTTCGTATCGATAACCCACGAGAGCAAATTTTCTCGGGAACCCATACTACGCGATCATCGACACAAGGTTTAAACAAAGGCCTCAGAGTTATGGACCCTGCTCAAATGTTTGATGCATATGTCAGCTCTTGACAGTCAATCAATTCCATTGAGAAAATCTATTCTGAGTGAGGTCTTCGTATCGACAACCCACGAGAGCAAATTTCTCGGGAGCCAATACTACGAGACCATCAATCGATGTTTTAACCAAAGGGTTCTAAAGGTCCTCAGAGTCGGTGATCCTAATGACAACAACTGAGCACACACGCCAAGAGCTTGACGGTCATCAGTATTCTCATTAGAATCTACTCCAAGTGAGGTTTTCGTATCGACAACCCACGAGAGCGGTTCCCTCGGGAGCCCATACTACACAACCTCGCTAACTTATGTTTGTACTCGTAAGCCCGGATATAGAGCCTTTCCCTCAAGTTTTTTTTGCAAAGTATCGATCCAAATTATAGTACCAAGGAGCCAAAAGATATATAAGATGGAATGCGATAAAGAAAGCGATAAATATAAACAAGCAAGGCATAAAAGCAAACATCCAAACAAGCGTGGAAATCTAGACTAGGCTTGACTCGCATAGGGGTGAACCAATCCCCAGCAGAGTCTCCAGCTGTTGTACCACGAAAAATACGACCTCACGCGATCCGAAAAGACGGAGCCGCACGCTGGACAAACTGAAGAGTCTCCACCTAATTCTATTTATTCCCGAATAGGGAAAGGTAAGATATAGATAAAACCCGGGAAGATAGGGATGAGGACAAAGGTCTCGCAACCATTGCCTGGGATCGGAAGTCGGTTATACAGGGGGAAGGTATTAGCACCCCCTACATCCATCGTACTCGATGGGAACCATCTAAGTTGTCACGCGCGAAAGGATGTCTATGCTTAAACGAATTACTTGCTAGAGGGAAATGAGTTTAAATTATAAGTTAGATTGATCCTAGGTGCTCGGAAAGGATTGAGATCCTTGTGCCTACGTACTCCCGCGTGCAATAGGAAAGTCAGAGCCTCGTAGTTCGACCTACTAAAGGTTGATGGTTTGATTTTATTAACTTTCTTCGATGAAAGGGTTTAGGAGTCGACTTGCACTAAAGACTATGGATAGTTATTCCGTCCAACAAGACGAGTGTCTTGCGTCGAAAAAATAAGAGCGAGTAACGAGAGCTCGTTATCCTCCTTTCTACCGCTTAAAGCTCGTGGCGTACAGTTCTTCTCATATTATTAGAATGTTTTATTACCTAATGACCGCTTGATGTTGGATCAAGGGTTTGGATCTAAAAAGAATCGTTTTGGTTTTTGAGGTTAGAGGGTGAATGCAAATGGAGTTTTATTTTGTGGTTTGTTAGCAAGGCACAATGCGCTCGGCTTGCAAGGTGAAGTGGATCCTAATAAACAATAACTGAAAAATAAAGTGCGAGTGTGCAAGTGCAACCGCTTGGCGTTGGACCAAGGGTTCGCGAACTAAACTAAATCGATAAAATACAGAAAATAAAAATGCGTACATAAAATGGGGGAGGGATACAAAATAAAATACAGGGGATTGCAAGAAATAAATGGTCTCATTGTAGTTTTCCCAAGAGAAAGCGTGCGTGCAGTGTTTTTGAACTGTTCGAAGGCGTTCGGCCTTTTTATTCGGAGACAACTATTCGAAGGCGTTGGACCTTTTTGGATGCGTCGAAATTTGGTTCGTTAACTACCTTAGAATCGATTCAAGGTTAGAATCATTTTATGAGGAATTGAACATTATTTTTGAAATGAGGAAATAAATAAATGAATTGAATTTAAATTGGATGGTCTCATCATTAATCGAGATATCGAGTCGGCTCGCGACGAATTTCTAAATTAATTCGATGTTCATCGACCATAAACTAAAAATAATCGATAAAATTGAATAAACGAAATAATAAAAAAAAAGAAATGAAATATTAAAATAAATAAATAAATTGGATTAATAAAACGACTACGCTACATAGGCCTCATATTGACCGGATTTCCGATTTAACGAAATCGAAAAAATCCGGCCTTTTGCTATATCATTGGCCCTGAATAAAAATAAATCAAAATAAGAAATAGAATCAAAGGAATCGTAAGAGAAAATTAAACAAAAAAAAAAAAAATATATATATATATATATATATAAAGGTTGGTGCTTAGATTAGCAATATGAGGATGTCTTCAATAGAAAAACGTAGGCCCAGTAAGAGAGACCCAAAGAAAAGACAAGAAGAGAAAGGATTTTTCGAAAACAAACTAGTCGTTGAGGACTATATTACTCTTGGATCAAACTTAATATAAGCTGCCACATGACTACCTTGAATACAACAATAAAACGTGGAGCAATGTAACCTTACTTTAGAAAACACCATCACTTAAAACTATTTAAAGCTTATTAAAATGAAATAATAGAATTTGAAAAAGGAAAAGTAAGAATTGAAACATCAGCATTTAAAGCCTTTAGTCATCGAGCAATGATAAAACCGGCCTTGGAAAGATCTCGAACCCTATGAGTGGATTTTTTATTAAAACCAGTTGAAAATGAGTTCAAAATAAAAACAAATCGTATACTCTCTCTATTACTACGGAAAACAACACTTGCAGGATTCTGACTCTGCTTCTCTCCATTCTCTCAAAGAGAAAGAGGTCATAAGCATCATCACAAAGCCAAAAAACAACTTATCATGGTTTGCATACAAAAACAAGAGGTCGGACAACAAAATAAAACAATGGAAGTTCTCATCCCCAAATCAAAACCCTATTTGCGTAACCAAAATCGGAGAAAGAAAAGAGGGTCCAGAGATTCTACCAATCGACGAGAAGAAAAGGTCTAGCGGCGGACAACAGTGGATCTCCGACGATGTTGAAGAAATTCCGGTGAGTCTCTTTCGCTCGTATACTTGCTTCTTCTCCTTCTTCTTTTTACCTCATTTCTCTTCTTCTTCGCTTGCGTCTTTCACGTTGTGATGTTTGCGTTGAGTGAGGTTTAGCTTCACTATAATCTGAGCTCCGATTATAAGCTCTGATAGAGTTTTTTTTGGCAAAGAAGCTTTGGGTGAGGGAATGATAAGGTTTCAAGAACCTTCTCTCAGGTGATAGGGTTTTTTGCCTCAGCCATTTTTGTTCTTGGCTAGGTTTTTTATGTATTTCAGTGGTAGCTAAGTTTTCTGTCTTGGTCTCCCCCTTTGCTAATCATTGATAATGATTGGTTTTTATAATGGATACTTGAAATTGATACGTGTGAGATTAGAGGATTTGTGTGAGGTAGTGATTTCTGATACGTGGGAATCTTGGGATTTTCTGCAAAACCGTGTGAAGTTGTGAATCTGTTAGGCTGGATTTTTCTGCGTGATCTTTGTGGGGACCAAAAATTGGTGACTCATTGTTTTTGTTTTTGTTTGTAGTGAGCTTCTAGAATATGTGGTCCCTGCTGAGTTTGTGATTTACCGCGGTTAAGTATCAAGTTTTGATGCTCCCTGATTTATTATTTAATTTGAGCCACACAATGTTTGCTATACTTTGCCCACTTGATTTTTGTTCTGCTGACTGATTGTAACAAGCTCTGTTTTGCCTTATTGTAGAATTTTGATAATGGAAGCTTGATCTTATCCACATTCCTCTTGGTAATGAAAATGGAGCCTCTTGTTGATCACATGTATTTCTGGTTTTTTTGCTATGCACGTAAACTGACCTTTGTATTCATCACTGCTTGGATACTTGATTTTTCTGCATAATGACGTTGTCCTTACTACATAAATGAACCTGCTCCTGCCTTGGTTTGTAACACTCAATGACCTCTTGTGATTTAATCTTTCGTATTTTTTTTGTGACTTTGATCAGGTGAAGATTAGAGGTGCAAGAGTGCATATGATGGGAAACATAATGTTACAGCCAATCATCACGACCCTTCATTAAACATGGCAACGTTGGCTTAACTCTTGTAGGCACGTAACATCAGGTGACATTAATTGTAAAACTGAAATTTGGTTGTGATGTATCCCTTATGTCTTGGTCTGAATCTCCTCGCTTAGCTTCATTGTTCTTTTCAAAAAATGCAGGAGTTATAATGCTGCTCATGCGTGAAAAACACTTACGGTAGCGGAGTCAATTTTTACCAGTAGATGAAGGAATCGTGACTTGTTGTGGAAGCTTCTGATGACAATTCTTGTTGTTGTATGTTTCAATTGCTGACTCAGCAAAAAATGGCCATTCTTGTAGTACTTGTTGCAGCATTCTGGCATCTTGTTATTACTTTGAAATCTTGTGCATTATTTGAATATTGCTTGTGTTTGGCATTCTGCAGGTCATTGGTATTGAGTTTTGATCATGAGGAATGAAGGAAGGCACAAAAAGGATGAGCATGGCGGCTTGATGATTCTTTGGTGATGCAACTTGTTGCTGAAGGATACCGTGGTGAAGGAGTGATATTGTTTTTCTTTTGATTCAATCCCTAGTTCTCGTTGATCTCGACATGAACTTTCTGCAGTAAGCTAATGTTGTGTCATGTCCGATGGTGCTTTTTTATTGCAAGAAAGGATTTGATTATGACTGGCCTTTGGGATGGACGATCAAATGAAAAGTGATTATAGCCCAAACTTGGAGTTTTTTTTTATTGTTTTCTTTAGACTTTTTGTCCCAAGCAGCTTGGCTATTCTTGAATCATAGCCTTCATTTTTGTATAAATGGGACATGTGTGAACAATTCCGAAAGCATAGGATACTCCTCTAACTGTTTTATTGATGAGCATTTTCTTTGAATATTTTATAGCCTATATTCGCATAGCAGGGTTGTAGATCCCAACCTATATCCACTTCTTACTCAATTTGACTAAAAACAATGATGTATGTAACTTTTGAAGTAATCCACCAATGCTTTAGCCAATCCGTGTTCCACCAAATCCCAAAAGAGTACGTCACTTTAATTCTTTAATTGCAAACAAAATTTGGAATCCAAGAGATGTAATCTTGCCATAACAAATTGTGACTTGACCAGATTATAATACAACTTGGAACTCACTAATTTTCACATTTGAATTTTGAACTAAATGGGATGCCAATGGAAATCAATCTTGCAACCATGCTTGAGATCAACTTGAAACAACAACCCAAAAATCAAATTGGGACGTATTAAATTTCGTCTTTTAGAATTTGATTCCATCTGTGCTAACCTTGAATTTGAACATGGCTATTTTGAACTTGTTTGTTGACAACGATGGAAATACTTGCAGTTGACCCAAGATAGACCTGCCTTGAAATTAGGAGTAGAACTTTGACAACCAAAACAATGAATCCATATGGAATGATAGGGATTATCTCGAATTCTTCTTGAACCATAGATGAAACAAAACATCTGAGAAATACTATGGACCCCATGAACATGACTTAAAACATAAACTGCATTGCACCAACACATGACCAAAAGACATTCTGAACTTCAATCATTAGTGTACTCATAAACTTGACCTTATATCTTTTCCTAGACTTTGATAGACAATTCGCACGACCTGAACTTAAAATAAAAAGAAGAAGCAACAAGCACATATTTTTTGAATTTTTGAAATAACGTTAGTAGACAGAAACAAATAAGAGTAAATATACAGGTAGGACAAATTTGGGGTATGACACACCCCAGATCGTCCATCGTACCCGATGGGATCCACACTAGCTAGAAACTGTTTCAAAGGGTAACAGAAAGAATCCGCTGCAAAGACTGAGGCTAGGACTGAAGAAAAGAAAATTAAGGGGGAAAATGTAGGGAAAATAAAAGAGTGCTCAAATGGGCCCTACCCCACTGCCTACGTACCTCATCGGGAAAATGAAGATCAAAGACAACGTAGTTCCCCTAACTATGGAGGAAACTTGTTTGTGTTTTTAGGTTGAACTACTTATGTCAATACTCAGGTGTTGAATGCTCATCTAGAATGAGTGCATTTACCATCTTGTAAGAGACAAGTCAATGCGAGTCCTTTCATTTAGAGTGAAGAGGTGAGAAAAGAATCCCCGAAGGAAAGACGATTAATGTTTGTTTAGTGTTTTTTAGAAGCGTTTTCTCTGAGGTTTGCACTGGAGAGTGTATTCAAGTCCTATTCCTTAGAGCTCCAAGTAAGGAGAAAATCTCCAAGACCTGGTTCTAAAGCACATGGCTCAAGAACACTACCTTATTGGCCTTTATTAAGTATTTTGCCTTTTGAAATGAAGAAGTGATTTTTGAGCTTTTCTTTGTGAATGTGACCTCATAATTAGACTTGTACATCATGCTAGACAAGCTTTCATTATCCCAAGATGGAATAGATGCAAGTGACCCATGTAATAAGTCCATAACACAAGAAGTTACTTCAATCATTATTAAGTGTCTTTTAGCTTTTTGTTTGAAGATGAGAGAGAAGAACAATGGAGAACCAAAGATCTATCATGCATAGGTAACCCTAGGTTAATGTGGTTTGAATTCTACCCTAATGAAGAAGAAGGAAAGAAAAGAAAGAAATAAATAAGAAGAATAAAAGATAAGAAGGGGTTTTAAGACAACTTACTTCTCAAAAGAAGCTAAGTTGTTTCTAAAGGGAAGTGATGAAGTTAAGCAAGCAAAGCACAAAGTTCTAAGGCAATCACAACTTACCATAACCCCCTACACAACAAAGTTTAGCTAAACACATTTCATATTGAAAGCATATAGAAAGCATATAGAAAGCAAAAGCAAAGTTATGATCAAACAAGTCATAAAATGACACTAAAGGTTAACTAAGACTAAATCCTAAGGAAAAGGGATCCAAAGTGATAAAGACCTATAAGGTTAGTATCTAAACCCAAATAAGGTACTCTAAGGTCATAAGATCAATCACCAACAAACTACGCCCAAACTAAGAACTAAACACCAAAGAAGTTCAAAGTGAAGTTAGTTGAGGAAGAATGAATGATTATGCAAGATGAACATGTACTAAAGTATGGTTAAGTTTCAAAGTCAGAATTTAAATACCCTAAACATGTGCCTAAACATGGTATTGAAATTCCACACAAAGCACATAAGCAAGTTTCAAACCATTAATAGTGGATATGAGAAGAAATGAGATAAGGTAAGCATGGTTCAAACATGGATAGGAGTTTACTTGTCATGCAAGTCAATCACATAACATGAAATATGAAGTTAATTACCAAAGTCAGAAGCTATATGGCATGTTGATATGAAGATTAGATGCACAAATTAGTCACATTTGAGCAAACATAAGTCATTTTAGGGTTAGAGGAGGAAGAAGCATGTATTTGAAGCAAACATGTTCAAAGAAGCAACATATGAGATGAATGTATTTTTAAATGAATAGGATGAAATAAAGTTAGAATCATACATCATATGAGGTTCTAATGAATGTCATGGTATGGCATCAACAATCACATTGCATATCAAGTAGAGGCAAGAGTGAGAAGAGGTGGAGAAGTTGGTCAAAAAGGCACATGTGAACAAACATTGAACTTGTAAGTCAAGCAAGTATCCAACTCATATGAGAGACCTATAATTGCAAACCAGGGACCTATAAATGTCTAATGGTAACTCCTAATATCAAACAAGATGAGCCTAATAGGATGACTTAAATGCCTTCCTCAAACTATGTTAGAAATAGGGAAGAAAGAAGCATACAAGTTACTTGAGAAGCAAGGAATCAAACATAAAACAATGGTTATGAAAAAATAATCAAATTAAGTCTCCAAAGACCTCAAATAGAAGCAAACATTGTGTAAAAATAGCTCTAAAAAATTCACAATTAAACTCCATCAAATGGTCATGCAAAGTCACTTAAGAACAATCAAAGTGTTGTATCCCAAAATTTTCCCTCCCACAATCAAGGCAATGTGTCCCAAGAGTTCTCTCAAGGTTCACAAGGTTCACAATTGGTCAAATGGATGGAAGGTTTCATCAGACAAAGCCTCCTCCTGAACAACGGATCCAAAACTAGGGTTTTGAGTTTCTCCAAGCTAAATGGATTTCCAAGACTCCAAGTAAGATTCATAAAATCCCACATGCCTTCAAGAATCCCCATTTCAAGTTTCAGAGCTTTCCCAATAACTTTGACCAGTCAAATGATCAGATATTCAAAAATCAGTCAAGTTGGTCAAAAAGTCAAACTGAGGTCAACTGTGGTCAAATTAAAGTCAAACTTCAAGATTTTTTTGCCAACATCAAGGTTATAAAGTAAAATTCATCATTTGATCAACGGTTTATCATGATTCATCAAGGAAATTTTAGATCATCAAGAATCAGGAGTTTCTAAATTAGGGTTTTCATAGGAAAAGTCAATTGAACTTTGACCAGCCATAAATTTCACATTCTTCATCAAAAATTTCCCATCTAAAGCTAATTTTGAAGGAAATTGAATTCTCTACAACTTTGTGTCTCACAAGCCATGCCTAAAAATGCTTCATTTGGAAGGTATGAACTAAGACATTATAGGTCCTTTCAAAAGTCAACAAAAAGTCAACTTTTTCCAAAGAGCATAATTTGAAAATGGTAAACGATATGGACATGAGACCAAAGAAGTTTGTTAGAGGACTCTCTAAGCTTTCTAAAAAGTCTAAGAACACCTTCATAACCTTAAAATTGAAGGAGTTGTTCCTTGTCAAAGTTGGGAAAATTTCAAGGGGTGTATGAAGCAAATAAGGCCTAAAATTCAAAATTTTCCAAATGGGCCCATCAAATTGCAACCCAATCTCAAAGTTAAGATCATGCACGACCCAATAATCAATCATTCTGATTTTTATAATTTATTTTTTTTATTTATTTGGATTTTATTTGTCAAAATTTAATTTAAATAAAAATAAAATATACAAAGTCATTTTTTAGATCAAACATTTGTTCTAGAAGCAAATATATTGCATTTAAACTGATTGAAGATTCTCCAAATTCGTGCAAGGAATAATTGGCAAGCAAATATTTGATTTTTGGTTCATTATGAGTCAGGGATTTCTTCATTATCAAGCAATCATAATACATGATGCAAAGGCCCAAAAATTGACCTAGTTTCATTCTAGTATATGAACATAAGAGGACCAAAGCAAGAGACGACTTTTTTCAGGATTCAAGAACACACACAAAGGTTCAAAAAATAGAAAGAATTTTCAAATTCGGTTTGGCCCTTCCAGAGGTTCTAAGGAAATTTTGAAGGTTGCAATGCGTTCCCTGGGACTCTTAGAACATGAATACATGATCACCATCCTCAAAATCATAAAGAATCGCATAAACCACATTCATATTTTTGTTTATTTTTGAGTTTTTCGATTTCGATTGTTTATGCGTGATAAATGTTAAATGATCATATATTCTTTCTTGCACTAACATTTAGAACGTTTTTGGATGGTTTAATTTAAGATTCGTTGCAGGTTGAAGGTTTTACCATTGTTAGGGTTTTGAACTTGACTTTGGGGATTCCATATTTATGCCATATAAATATATTTGAAGACCATGGTTGAATTATACATGTTACAAGGATCACGTCTATGTATTTAATTTGATGAAATTTTACGTATTTTGAATGATACGATTTTGCAGGGTTATAGTGACGACTGGAAAACCATAACTACAAGCCCCTAAAAATCGTAGCTAAAAGCCTTCATCCTGAGGTTGAATAAGAAGGTTTTGGCGCGAAGGGATTTTTAAATTTCTAACATAATTGATATTGTTTCTGTTTCCTACAAATTACAAAGCGCGCGTCTAGCTCAGATGGTGGGAGGATACACTATAGGAAGTACTAGACCTGGGTTCGATTCCCAGGTCCTGCATTATTTTTTTAACTTTGTTCTATTTGATAGTTTCATATATAATTAGCTTTGGCCATTAGAACTTCAGAATGCATGTGCATCACAATTGGCCATACACGCCCCTGGTAATGGGGAGGTCCTGTGTTCAAATCCAGGCCTCCCCCATTCTTTTTTTATGCTTTTGTTTTTTTGTTTTTTTTATTATTATATTATTGATTTCTTTATTTATTTTCTTAAAAACAATTAACCAATAATAATTTTAATCTTTTTTAAAAAAAACTAATAATTTTTATGAATAACGCTAGTTTCATGTAACTAAAATAAATTAATGTTTTTTTTAAATATTTGATTTTTATCATCTTTTGTAAATTAATTAAAATTTAACTATTAAATGAAATTCTTGCAAATATTTCTCAAAATAATCATAATTTTATTTTCCTTTAATGTAAAATATTTTTTATGTTATTTAATTAACTTGTAAACTAACAATAATTAGTAATTAAGTCTTATTTTCTTTATAAAATTTAAATTTTTATTTGAAAATTCTAATATTTATCTCTAATCCTATTTTTCTAAAAATCAACCCTAATTTCTTAATTAAAACCTAAATCTAAATCTAATTTATTTTCTATGTTTTTTTTTGTTGCTTTTTTTAATTCATTTAATTATTATTGCTTTTCTTTGCTTTATTTTAAATTATTAGAAAAAATGTATATGCTTACGTTTATTGTAATTTATTTTCCGCTCATATTATTATGTAACTGCCCAAAGCCATGTAATAGCGTAGGTTTTATATTTTCCGCATTTAATTTATTTATTTAATCGCTTGGTTAGTAAATAGGGTGTGAAAAGAAATAATCGAATTAAATTGGACTTAGAAAATTTAATAAAAATAATAAATATCTGAAAATAAACACTCACACATGTAAGTCGATCTATGATCGCTGTCTGCACCTCCTAGGGTATCCCTCTCAGTTGCTTTTTATACGGTCAAGTCCCTCGAAAGTGGGGTGTCTTAAGCAAAACCCTACAATTAAAAAATCATCTTGTCCCTCCCCCCGGTTAAAAGATCAAGTCCCTACGATGTTGCCTACGGTGTTGCCTAGAATGATCTTGTCCCTTCGGTTTAAAAGATGATAGTCCCTCCCAATTTCTAAAGACACCCTCAAGTTTCCTTCGTTGACAGTACGATGACCCTACGCTCGTCCCTTAATAAATCCAAGGTAATGACTACTTACTCCTTAATAGTAATGGCAATCTTACCCTTGAAAGGACATATAAGAACATGAATGACTTAGTCTAGGGTAGGTACTTCATAGTTACTTGCTCACACTTCAAAAGAAAATACTTTTCACACCTCAATATTTTTAAATATTTTCAAAATAAGGCTTTGTATACATCCATACGAGGATCATTACAAAGTACTTAGAAAATTTTCTAATCACACACTTCACTTTTTCAAAACAATTAAGTGAGCTAAGTAACTAAGAACCCATGGATAACCATGGATATAAAGGGTGCTAACACCTTCCCTTTATATAACCTACCCCCCGAACCCAAGTCTTTTAAAACAGGTTTTCCTGTTCTTTTATGTCCCTTCCTTATGGATAAAATAAAAGTCGGTGGCGGCTCTTTCTATCCGTAACATTTATAGAAAAGCTGGTTCTCCCACCGTTTTACAGAACTGGCGACTATGTTGGGGAGTTACTAAGTAAAAGAGGGGTACCCTTAGGAATTAGATCACTTAATTGTTTGCTTTGTTTGCTTTATATTATCTGTTGGGATTTTGTGTGAAAGATCCTAACCCGGATCTAGTGTACCCTAGGTAAGTAGCAATAGACCAAGGAAATTGTACGGTGTATACTGATATGGTTGATCTGGTGGCTACATTAGTTTGACTTCTTGGTTGGTTCTTATGTTCCTTAAGTAAGTTGAGGATAACTTGAGGCTGCCATATGTTATCATTACACTAACCGACTTTGTATAACCCTAGTTAACCCATCTTGGCCTTTAGAAAGTAGTGAGATAACCAACTTTGGTGAAGACTAAAGTTGTTTGATACTCGATGCTACACTCATTGAGATTCTAATCTTGGGGGGTTTTGGGTTGCAAGTGAGTTGCCTACTGAACAACAACCCTTGAGAAGGATCAGTGATATTGAGATCCCTTAGAACCTAGTTACTTTTGTAGGACAGGATGAACCAACTAAAATTCAGGGGGTATTTACCTTTAAACCTCATGCAAGCCTCTAAGCCTAGGGCTATTGTGTGATTTGTTTGTGTGTGACACATGTTTGTGATTGAGCATAACATCATGACATCATGACATCATAAGCATAACATTTTCACTAACCATTTCAAGGACCAAAGGATTTATCTTTGTTCTTTGTTGCAGGTCATGGCTTCTGCTCATAGGAATACTATCCGGATCAACTTTGTAGGTATACCTTCTAAGCTTAAGGAATTAGTCTCTAAAGTTTCTGAAAGCTCCCAATTCATCAAGAAGCATGGTTACCTGCTGGATCTAGTTACTTCAGGATTCAATGAGGACATGATGAGTGTCCTATTCCAGTTCTTTGATCCTAAGCATCACTGCTTCATATTCCCCGACTATCAGCTGGTTCCTACAATGGAGGAGTTCTCCAAACTACTGGGTATACATATCCTTGATCAGAGACCCTTCACAGGCTTAGAGAAGGAGCCTAAACCCGAAGTCATTGCTGCAACCCTACATTTGAAGAAATCAGACATTGTCCTAGAAACGAGAAGCGGAGTTAAGGGTATTCTTGCTAAGGTATTGATGGAGAAAGCTCAAGTGTTCTTGGATGCTATGAGCTATAATGCTTTTGAGGAGATCTTAACCCTGTTGATTTATGGCTTAGTGTTGTTCCATAATCCAAACCAGTTCATATACATACACGCCATCAACATATTTCTTACTCGCAATCCATTGCCTACATTACTTGGATACATCTTGCACTCTCTTCACACTCGTACTACAAAGGCGAAGGGAAATCTGATGTGTTGCATACCTTTACTGGCCAGGTAGTTTATTTCTCACCTTCCTCGACCAGTGACGAAGAATGAACAAGGGTTAAGGTGGTCTAAAAGGATCATGTCACTTTCTCATTCAGACATTCATTGGTGCTCTCGATTTATGGAGAATGTTACTATCATTGACTGTTGTGGAGAGTTCCCTAATGTGCCACTCCTTGGCATAAGAGGGGGCATTACCTACAACCATTCTTTAGCTCTACGACAGTTTCGTTATGCTTGGAGTAATGGTCCTCATGACTTGCTTATTCAGGGTATTGTGTTTGACTACAACAATGATCTTCAAGGTTACCGTCAAAGGTTTATACGAGCTTGTAGTAAAGTGAACAAGGTTGATAGTAAGACTCTGGAACCAAAGTACCCCATTCCTATGGAACCTTACCTCAAATGGGTGCGATCCCGTGCTCAGACTCTTATGATGTCATATCCTGTTGTTCTACAGGTTACTATGGAACTTGTTGATGAAGGAGATGTTCCTTATACCATCCTTCATCTAGACATGCCTACTGATTTGGAAGAGTTGCAGAAGTCCTGGATTCAATTGAAGGAGAAAAGGGATACATTCGAGACTCAGTTCAGAGTTAGTCAAGCAAAAGTTCTGGAGCTGACAAGGCAACTTCATGAGGAGCAGAATCTCAACACATACCTCAACATAAAGAGGAAACGTCCATGGGAGACTTAAAACCTGATCGGTGATTTCCAGTTATTATTTCAAGACATGTTAGTTATTGTTTTTCTATTTTTTTGTGCATTTTCGAGTCTTATGTTTAGATTATTTTGTGTTATTTCGTTATGTGGCAAGGATGTTACATGTGATCTTTTATATCGTTGGTGCGTTTAATTTGGTTGTTTTTAGTGTATTTTCAGGATGATATCAAGTCGGTGATCAGATAAGAAGGAAACTGCGATTCCTTTGCGAAGAAACTGAGAAAGAGTGGGTCCAGAAGCCTGACATGGGTGCCCGTGTCACCTGACACGGCCCGTGTCAGGAAGGCTATGCAAATTATGAGGAATCCAGCAGTATGACACGGGTGCCCGTGTCACATGACACGGCCCGTGTCATAGGTCCCCACTTGATAACACGTATGCAGGAGTTCAGCAGCATGACACGGGTGCCTGTGTCATACGACACGGCCCGTGTCACACGACACGGCCCGTGTCATGGCACCTGAATGCAAGATTTTTTATTTGGTCTCTTGTGCTGAGGGCATTTTTGATGTTTCGCATGTAATTTTGTAATTTGATACATTAGGGTGATCTGAACCAGAGAAACACACTTTTGAATATTGGGAATTATCACGCAAAGGAAAATGAAGGATTTTAGAGGAGAAGTCGGATCGATCAAACGCAGAAGCAATTGACGATCCAATCAATCCTTTTTACATTGTAATGTTTCTTTTCCTTATGTATGTGATTTTCATTGTTTGGATTATGAGTGGCTAAACCCCCCAATGCTAGGGGGGTGTCCCTGAGTTATTTGTAATGACATTGAACTTAATTTTATGAATTTCACTGTTTCTTTCTTCATTGTTTTGATTGATTGATTTTATTGTAAGAAAAATCAATATTGGAAAATTGGATTTTTAATCATCGGTTAACAGATTGTAGGAATGCACTGCTAATGTTTTTCAATTAAAACTTTTTATCGTATATCACCAAGGAATTGGGATATCATATTTAACCGTAAAAACTTTCGATACACAAATGCTTGGTACTCATTCTATATGATCAAGGAATTGGAGTATAGTAGGAATACCAAAGGGTTTTCTTTAAAGGAATTTTGGAAAACTATTGTAATAAGGCGGTAATGATTTAGTTTCAGTGATATTTTAACAATTATAAACAAATAGTCATTATAAGAATTTCTCATACACCCTCCCTAGCATAATTCTCATATTTGTCATCCTTAGTATTATTTTCCTAGATTTTATGTTTACAAGTCTTTTTAGAAAATCTAAACAAACCCTTATAAACTTTTGTTCAACTTGAAATAGTAAATAACTTAATTTGATACGCAGTCCTTGAGATCGATATTAGGGGAATTTCCCTAAGATTACTACAGTGGGAAAAAATAGTACACTTGCTATTTTCCCATCAAGTTTTTGGCGCCGTTGCCGGGGACTGTAAAAAATTAAGTTAATTTTCTTATTTAAATTGAAATTTTGTTGCTCTGCGACTAAAATTTTACTGTATTCTCTGTTTATTATTTTAGTGTTATTGAAATTTTGTTATCTAACTTGTGTCTAACTGTTTATGCGAGGTCAGACCTCAGCTAAGTTTTCCTTTGACGCAGAACCTGAAAGAGCTTTGTACGAGAGACGCCGCAAGGAAAGATTTAATAGACTGGAAGATACTGGTTCAAGTGTCCCGAATCAGCAAATGGAGGACGATATATCTGTGCACTCTGAGCATAGTGACTCTGACTCAGACAGGGAGACAAATTCAGGATTTGATAACATGGCAGGAAACCAACCTCCTGTAGAAAGGTTGTTAGGTGATTATGGAGGGGCTAATGCCCAACCTAACCGGATGACTATTGTTAACCAACCAGTGAATGTTGCTCACTTCCAATTACATCCGTCCACCATTCGCCAGTTGGAGAGCAAATCTTTCGCTGGAAGAATCAATGAGGATGCCAACAAGCATCTTCAGAGATTCCTGACTACCACTACATCTTCAGAGATTCCTGACTACCACTACATCTTTCAGAGATTTCTGAGGAAGCAAAAAGACTTGTGATGTTTCCTTTTACACTTACTGATGATGTAGAAGAATGGTTCTACTCACTACCAGCTGCTAGTATCACGACTTGGCTAGAGATGGAAACATCATTCCTCAACGAATATTTTCCTGCTTCAGTTTTCATCCGGAAAAGATACGATATTGTCAATTTTAAACAAAAAGAGGGTGAATCACTTGGAGATGCATATAAAAGATTCAAAAGGTGTTTGACCGCGTGTCCTACTCATAATATGGACGCGACCGAGCAGATGCAAAACTTTGTGAATGGGTTGCGACTCAAGACAAAACAACTTATAGATACTACTGTAGGTGGCTTAACAAACTTTTCAACAGCCACTGGTATCAAAAGAATCATAGAAGAAATTGTTGCTAATGAACATCTTGAATTGTATGATCGCACAGTGAGTCAACCAGATGGTAAGATTGATTTAAAGCTGACAGAGCAAGTTGTGAAAATGGAAGATCAAATTGTTGCAGAAGTTGAAAGAAGGCTGAAGAATATGAATCTTGGCACACAGACAGTGGCTCAGGTGGAACCAGTTCAAGCAATGATTTGTGAGATTTGTTGTGGACCACACTTTGCCATGCATTGTTTGGCAACTCAAGAACAGGTTGAACAGATTAATATGTTGAGGCAGAACAATCCGTATGCCAACACGTATAATCCGGGGTGGAAAAATCATCCCAACTTCTCTTGGAAAGATCAACAAGGGAATATTCAAAAATCGGTTCAAGGCCAGCAACAATATCAGCCCCATCAACAACAATACCAGCCACCAGTTCCAAGAAAGGCTGATTGGGAAATTTCCATTGAAAAGATGGTGGCTCACAATTCTCAATTCCAAGAAGAAACGAGGAGTAATTTCAAGAATACTGAAGCCTCTATCAAGAACCTTGAAGTGCAAATGAGCCAAATTTCCCAACATCTAGCTATTCCCCAAACTCCAGGGGCTCTTCCAAGTGCAACTGTAACAAATCCAAGAGATAATCACAAAGTCAATGCAGTCACAACACGAAGAGGTAAAGATACTGAAGAGGTAAAAGATAATTCTGAGAGTGAAAATCAAATGATTGAAGTGGAACTGGAAATAAAAGAGAATGAAGTTGTTGAAGAAGAGGAAGAAGTAACCCCAACACCGGAAATCAAAGAAAAAACGGTAGAAACAAAACCGGTGATCAAACTTCCTTATCCAACAAGAAACAAAAAGAAAGGACAGCAAGAGAAGAATTTTGAGAAATTCCTAGAGTTGTTCAAGAAGCTGGAGCTGAATATTCCATTACTTGAAGCACTTGAGCAAATGCCAACCTATGCCAAATTCATTAAAGATATCATTGCTAAAAAGAGGACCATGGAAGCTGAACCTATTATTCTAACCGAAACTTGTAGTGCTATTTTGCAGGGACTAAAGATTCTGGTGAAGAAAAAAGATAGAAGAGCTGTCACCATTCCATGCACCATCGGTGACCGGTCATTCAAGAGAGCTCTCATTGATTTGGGAGCGAGCATTAGTTTAATGCCTCTATCCATCTACAAAAAGTTGGGTATTGGTGTTGTTCAAGATACTCGGATGACTCTCCAGTTTGCAGACCATTCTGTGAGGCGGCCATATGGAGTAGTCCATGATGTCCTGGTTAGAGTGGACAAGTTTGTGTTTCCGGTTGATTTTGTGATTCTTGAAATGACTGAAGATGAAGAAATTCCATTAATTTTGGGCAGACCATTCTTAGAAACTGGGAGAGTTCTAATAGATATAGAAGGGGGAACACTCACTTTGAAAGTGTACGATGAAGATTTAAAAATTGATGTTAGGAACACTTTGAAGTATAAAGATGATGTTGGCACTAGTAGTAACATACAAGTGTTAGAACAAGTGGAAGCTAGTGAACATTTAGAGAGTGTATCCCAATTGCCACTAGAAAGGGTACTGAGTATGTCTATTTTTGAAGATGATAAGGAAGTTGAAAGTAGTGATATGGAAGTGGTAGCAATGCTTGAAACTCAACCAATCCTGAAAAGAGTTAGAATTCACCGGTGGGAAGAACTAAGACAACCTTTAATGGTTGATGAAGGTGAAGACAAGCCGAAGATATCAGAATTGAAACAACTACCTGAAAATCTCAAATATGTCTTTCTCGACACTGAAGAAAAATGTCCCGCTATTATTAGCGCTAATTTGAAAAGTGTGCAAGAGGACAAGCTGATTGGAGTTCTTAAGAAATTTAAGGGAGCAATTGGGTTGAAAATTGAAGACCTTAAAGGTATAAGTCCTACTGTGTGCATGCACAAAATACTCATGGAAGAGGATCACAGACCGGTTGTGCAGCCCCAAAGGAGATTGAGCCCTGTGATGAAGGAGGTTGTGAGAAAGGAAGTTGTTAAGCTATTGGATGTAGGATTGATCTATCCTATACCAGATAGTGCTTGGGTGAGCCCGGTCCACGTGGTGCCCAAAAAGGGAGGAACAACCGTAATAACTAATGAAAAAAATGAGCTGATTCCTACTAGAACTGTTACTGGATGGAGAGTTTGCATTGATTATAGAAGATTGAACTTGGCTACGAGAAAAGATCATTTTCCGTTGCCGTTCATTGACCAGATGTTGGAGAGACTAGCGGGACATGATTAATATTGTTTTTTGGATGGTTACTCCGGATACAATCAAATTGCAGTTGCATCGGAGGATCAAGAGAAGACAGCATTTACATGCCCTTATGGCACATTTGCATATAGGAGGATGCCATTCGGGCTATGTAATGCCCCTGCTACATTCCAAAGATTCATGACATCCATTTTTGTTGATATGCTAGAGAAGCACATAGAAGTGTTCATGGATGATTTCTCCGTGTTTGGATCTTCATTTGATAACTGTTTAGCTAACCTTTCACTTGTTTTGCAGCAATGTCAGGAAAGTAATTTAATCCTTAACTGGGAAAAATGTCATTTCATGGTATGAGAAGGCATTGTTCTTGGTCACAAGATCTCACAAAAAGGGATCAAAGTTGATCAAGCAAAAGTGGAAGTAATCTCAAAGCTACCACCACCGATTAACGAGAAAGGATAAGAAGCTTCTTAGGACATGCGGGTTTTTACCGCAGGTTCATAAGAGACTTCTCAAAGATAGCTAAATCTTTAACTACTATATTGGTTAAAGATAAGGTTTTTGTGTTTGATAAGAAGTGCACCGAGGCTTTTGAGACACTTAAAAAAGAATTAGTGTCGACACCTATTGTTATTGCTCCCGATTGGTCCCTACCCTTTGAAATTATGTGCGATGCTAGTGATATTGCGGTTGGAGCTGTATTGGGGCAGCGTAGGAATAAGTTGTTGCATGTTATTTATTATGCTAGTCACGTTTTGAACCCTACACAGATTAATTACGCGACTACCGAAAAGGAGTTGTTAGCTGTGGTTTATGCCTTTGATAAATTCAAGAAATATCTGTTGGGTTCAAAAGTGATTGTTTATACTGACCATGCAACTTTGAAATATCTTTTTGCCAAACAGGATTCAAAACCTAGGCTTTTGAGGTGGATTCTACTCCTTCAAGAATTTGATGTTGAGATTCGTGATAAAAAAGGCTATGAGAACACTGTAGCAGATCACCTGTCATGAATGTCACCGATCGAAGAAAATGAGGATAAGCGTCCTATATAGGATGAGTTCGCAGACGAACACATCCTATCTGTGATTGGTGTTCCATGGTTTGCGGATTATGCGAACTATCTGGTCGGTGGTATTATACCCGACAATTTTGACACTAACAAAAGAAAAAAGTTTGTTCATGATTGCAGGTTTTATCTGTGGGATGATCCTTATCTGTATAAAAGAGGAGTGGATAGTTTGGTCAGAAGGTGTGTACCCAAAGGAGAACAGAAAGATGTATTAAAAGCATGTCATGATTCCGAGTATGGATGGCATTTTAGTGGTGACAGGACAACGAGTAAAGTTCTTCAATCAGGGCTATATTGGCCTACCTTATTCAAAGATGCTCAGTAGTTGGTAAAGGAGAGTGACAAATGTTAGAGGACCGGAAACATATCAAGAAGGAATCAAATTCCCCAAAAATCTATGCTTGAAGTAGAGTTATTTGATGTGTGGTGGATAGACTTCATGGGACCATTTCCTCAGTCATTCGGAAAGACATACATCTTGGTTGCGGTGGATTACGTGTCAAAGTGGGTTGAAGCGGTAGCATTGCCCACCAACGATGCGAAAGTGGTTACCAAATTCTTAAAAGATAATATATTCGCAAGATTTGGTGTACCAAGAGCTTTAATAAGTGATGGAGGAAATCATTTCCTAAATCACCTCATGGAGAGGCTTCTACAAAAGTATAACGTGAAACACCGGGTAGCCACTCCATACCATCCGCAAACAAGTGGCCAAGTAGAGGTATCAAATAGACAACTCAAACAAATTCTGGAAAAGACAGTCAACACGTCTCGAAAGGATTGGTCTGTTAAGTTGGATGACGCTCTATGGGCGTATCGAACGGCCTTCAAAACACCGATCGGTATGTCACCGTATCAGTTGGTCTATGGAAAGGCATGTCATTTACCGTTGGAACTTGAACACAAGGCTTTCTGGGCTACTAAGTATTTGAATATGGACCTATCTAATGACGAAAAATCTCGCATACTCCAACTGCATGAATTGGAGGAATTCCGGAACCGGGCATATGAGAATGCTAAGATGTACAAAGATCAAACAAAGAAATGGCATGACAAGAGAATTCAAACGAAAGAATTTTTTGAATGACAACTTGTCTTACTGTATAAATCAAGGCTGAAACTCTTTCCTGGGAAACTCAAATCTAAGTGGTCGGGACCGTTTGAGGTGCTTTGAGTCTTCACGCATGGGGCAGTCGAGATAAAGAATCAAGCTAACGAAGACATCTTCAAAGTGAACGGGCAAAGGTTGAAGCCTTATTTTCAAGGAAAACCTAGAGTTCATGCCAATGTCATTCGTCTTATCCAGTAGGACGAATGACCATCGAGCCATGCAACGTTAAACGCAGCGCTGCGTGGGAGGCAACCCACGATGGTTTCATTTAATCTTTATTTGTTCATTTAGTAGGTAGGCTGAAGCAACGTCTCACAGAGTCGGTAAAAGAAAGAAAAATGGTCCGAATGGTGAAAAACGCGTTTTTTTCGAAAAGTCAGGGCCCTGACACAGGTGCCCGTGGCCCATGACACGGCCCGGGTCAGGATGATATGAGGATTTGTGATTGAGGACATGAGGAAATATGGGGGTGCAACACGGGTGCCCGTGTTGCAGAGTCTGAACAATCCCTTCTTTCTAATATTGTTTTTGTCAATGCAGGGGCCTGACACGGGTGCCCGTGTTGCGCAACACAGCCCGTGTCAGGAGTGCGGGTTCATTTTTTCAATTTTTTTTAACTTTTAATGAGTGGGGCCCATGATTTTTTTATCACTAAACCACTCATTTACCCTTAATTTCATTTTTCAGTTTTATTTTTCACATAACATTGCTTTCTTCTCCACTTTCTCCTCTTCTAAAACCCTAGCCTCCATTGTCACCACACCAAAGAACCTTCAATTTCTCCAACACCCACTCACCAAAACTCTATACTCTCTTCACAACAAGTGCTCCCCTCATCTCCCTTGTCACTCCTACGGTGACGTTTTCTCCTAATTCAAATTTCGAATTTTTTTCTGTTCATTTTTGCAGGTAGTCAAGAATGCCTCCAAGAAGAGACACTGGAAAGGCCGTAGCGGAGCCATATCGCCCCCGGAAGAGGGCACACCGTATGGCAAATGCTCACGACATCTTGTTTGAGGAGCCGGAGCATCAACGGAAATACTCCGTATTGGTCAAGCGTAAGTTAATTCCGGCAAGGTATATCTGTAATGACACGCTTGATAATCTAGGACTGAGATTCGAAGTTCATAGGATGTTTCATACTTTAGGCATGCTTGAATTTATGCAATTCGAAGCGCCGACCTATGAGCGCATAAATTTCGAATTTTTGAGTTCTTTGGAGTTTCAGTTGAAGCACAGGTGGACGGGTTCCGATGAGGAATATTTTGGAACATTAAGGTTCCGTCTGTTTAATACTACTCACTCATTATCCTTAGCGGAACTGGGAGAAGTCCTGAAGCTACCTAGCTTCGGACCTGGAGCTCCCCCAACTAATTTTGCTGCAGGTGACTTCTGGAGAGCTATCACGGGAAATCCCAAGTATGTCGCAAAGGCGGCAAAGGCATCGTGCATCCACAACCCTTGCTTCAGATATGCACAGAAAGGCTTGGCATACACTTTGTTTTGTAGAGGAGACAACATGGGTGTAGCAACTCAGAAAGAGTTATACCTGTTGTATGGAATGGCCAACAAAGAGCTGATCAATGTCGCGACTTTTGCGGCTGACCATCTGAAAAGAGTGGCAAATGCTAACTCAGGAGAGATATCAGTGGGAGGCATGATAACCCAAATTGCCGACCACTTTGGATATGGTGCTTTGCTGAGGGAAGAGCCTATTGTGACAGGTAAAACAAAAATCGACCTGGCCACCCTCACAACACAAGGTATGATAAAGGTCTTTAATGATTATTACTCTTTGGTTAGCTGTAACCACCATTTGTTGGCATTACCTGCGCCTGATTTCATAAGCATTGAAAATGAGGATAATTGGACATACAAGAGTCCTGTATAGGACGACGATGTTGTTTTTGATGATGTTGCAGGTACAGATGAAGAAGAAGGTTATCAACCGGAGATGGCGCCTATGCCGCCAGTTGGTGACTCAGCCAATGCCAATCAAGGAACAGGTTCGCCGTGGAGCATGAGTGAGAAGGATTAGGAATGGATGCAAAACGAAATGTGCTTCCTCCGAAGTGAGAAAAATCGACAAGGAGAAGAGCAAACCCGACAGGGGAAAGAGCAAATCCAACAAGGGAAGCTTATCGGAGAAATGCATGAATGGTTGAAGCAGATGCATCTGCGAGACCAACCACCTCAACTACCTCAGTAGGCTTCTGTGAGTCCCTTATTCGCACTAGTTCTCCATCAGTGGGGACACTGATGAGTTCTGGTGTGGGAGGGTTTATTTATTTTGTTGGTTTTTATTTAGTTATTTTGTGTTATGTTCTTACCGTTTCGGTTATTTTAATTGAGAGTCTGTACTGCTTAAATGAATAATTGGAATTATTTGTGAAATCGTCCCCGAGCTGAAAAATATGATGATATTTTGTCTTGCGAGTGAGAGGAGGAAAAAGTGTAGAGGGTTAAGTGAAAAGGAATCGGGTGAAGAAATAGAAAAATCTTGATGTGAGAGTATAATGCAAACACACTGAATCCGATGAGTAAGTAACGAGTCCGACATGTAGATTTGTGCCATGGTACTTAAATCTGAGAAGTACCCCTTATTAGTTTATCATGACAATCAGGCTTCATTTATAATAGTTGTTGTTCAAGGTTGATCGAAAAAAAGAAAGAGAAAAGACACTGAAAAAAAAGAGATAAATAAACAATCGATCCTTCTAAGTTGGGTAACCCTCACCCGGTTATTCAGCCTAACGGCGGTTGAACCCAAAAGTCAGTGTCTAAAAAAATTGGTCAACCAACCTTGTGCATACAATGAAAAATCACAAAAAGCCTTAAAATGAGTGTCCGAATGAAAAGGGGGAAAATTGATAGGAAGACCTAAGCCCAAAGCATAGTCGGAGAGGTTACCGAAAAGAGGGTTGAGGTCCGTGGTGTGACCATGGTTCGGTGTTTGCAAGATATTTTCATTGAGAGAGAAGTACCAAAAGTATCCGCCCGGTGATTTGGATCTTATCTGAAGCACGAGTATCCTCATTTCATCTCGAAAGATGCAAGCTTTATGCTTGAGGACAAGCAAAAATTCAAGTTCGGGGGAGTTTGATCGGTGATTTCCAGTTATTATTTCAAGACATGTTAGTTATTGTTTTTCTATGTTTTTGTGCGTTTTCGAGTCTTATGTTTAGATTATTTTGTGTTATTTCGTTATGTGGCAAGGATGTTACATGTGATCTTTGATATCATTGGTGCGTTTAATTTGGTTGTTTTTAGTGTATTTTCAGGCAGATATCAAGTCGGTGATCAGATACGAAGGAAACGGCGATTCGTTTGTGAAGAAACAGAGAAAGAGGGGGTCCAGAAGCCTGACACGGGTGCCCGTGTCACCTGACACGGCCCGTGTTAGGAAGGCTATACAAATTATGGGGAATCTAGCAGTATGACACGGGTGCCCGTGTCACATGACACGGCCTGTGTCATAGGTCCCCACTTGATAGCACGTGTGCAGGAGTCCAGCAGCATGACACGGGTGCCCGTGTCACACGACACGGCCCGTGTCATGGCACCTGAATGCAAGATTTTTTATTTGGTCTCTTGTGTTGAGGGCATTTTGGACGTTTCGCATGTAATTTTGTGATTTGATACAATAGGGTGATCTGAACCAGAGAAACACACTTTTGAATATTGGGAATTATCACACAAAGGAAAATGAAGGATTTTAGAGGTGAAGTCGGATCGATCAAACGCGGAAGCAATTGAAGATCCAATCAATCCTTTTTAGATTGTAATGTTTCTTTTCCTTATGAATGTGATTTTCATTGTTTGGATTATGAGTGGCTAAACCCCCCAATGCTAGGGGGTGTCCCTGAGTTATTTGTAATGACATTGAACTTAATTTTATGAATTTCACTGTTTCTTTCTTCATTGTTTTGATTGATTGATTTTATTGTAAGAAAAATCAATATTGGAAAATTGGATTTTTAATCATTGGTTAACAGATTGTAGGAATGCACTGTTAACGTTTTTCAATTAAAACTTTTTATCGTATATCACCAAGGAATTGGGATATCATATTTAACCGTAAAAACTTTCGATACACAAATGCTTGGTATTCATTCTATATGATCAAGGAATTGGAGTATAGTAGGAATACCAAAGGGTTTTCTTTAAAGGAATTTTGGAAAACTATTGTAATAAGGCGGTAATGATTTAGTTGCAGTGATATTTTAACAATTATAAACAAATAGTCATTATAATAATTTCTCATACACCCTCCCTAACATAATTCTCATATTTGTCATCCTTAGTATTATTTTCCTAGATTTTATGTTTACAAGTCTTTTGAGAAAATCTAAACAAACCCTTATAAACTCTTATGTTTCACACCTCAGTATTTTTAAATATTTTCAAAACAAGGCTTTGTATACATCCATATGAGGATCATTACAAAGTACTTAGAAAATTTTCTAATCACACACTTCACTTTTTCAAAACAATTAAGTGAGCTAAGTAACTAAGAACCCATGGATAACCATGGATATAAAGGGTGCTAACATCTTCCCTTTATATAACCTACCCCCCGAACCCAAGTCTTTTAAAACGGGTTTTCCTGTTCTTTTATGTCCCTTCTTTATGGATAAAATAAAAGTCGGTGGCGGCTCTTACTATCCGCAACATTTATAGAAAGCTGGTTCTCTCACCGTTTTACAGAACTGGCGACTCTGCTGGGGAGTTACTAAGTAAAAGAGGGGTACCCTTAGGAATTAGATCACTTAATTGTTTGGTTTGTTTGCTTTATATTATTTGTTGGGCTTTTGTGTGAAAGATCCTAACCCGGATCTAGTGTACCCTAGGGAAGTAGCAATAGACCAAGGAAATTGTACGGTGTATACCGATATGGTTGATCTGGTGGCTACGTTAGTTTGACTTCTTGGTTGGTTCTTATGTTCCTTAAGTAAGTTGAGGATAACCTGAGGCTACCATATGTTGTCATTACACTAACTGACTTTGTATAACCCTAGTTAACCCATCTTGGCCTTTTGAAAGTAGTGAGATAGCCAACTTTGGTGAAGACTAAAGTTGGTTGATACTCGATGCTATGCTCATTGAGATTCTTATCTTGGGGGGTTTTGGGTTGCAAGTCAGTTACCTACTGAACAACAACCCTTGAGAAGGATCAGTGATATTGAGATCCCTTAGAACCTAGTTACTTTTGTAGGACAGGATGAACCAACTAAAATTCAGGGGGTATTTACCTTTAAACCTCATGCAAGCCTCTAAACCTAGGGCTATTGTGTGATTTGTTTGTGTGTGACACATGTTTGTGATTGAGCATAACATCATGACATCATGACATCATAAGCATAGCATTTTCACTAACCATTTCAAGGACCAAAGGATTTATCTTTGTTCTTTGTTGCAGGTCATGGCTTCTGCTCATCGGAATACTATCCGGATCAACTTTGTAGGGATACCTTCTAAGCTTAAGGAATTAGTCTCTAAAGTTTCTGAAAGCTCCCAACTCATCAAGAAGCATGGTTACCTGCTGGATCTAGTTACTTCAGGATTCAATGAGGACATGATGAGTGTAGATGTTAAGAATTGGCAGAATTTTTGAAAACAAGAATAAGTGAACTTAGTTCAGGATGTTATTGTAAGAAAAATCAATATTGGAAAATTGGATTTTTAATCATTGGTTAACAGATTGTAGGAATGCACTGTTAACGTTTTTCAATTAAAACTTTTTATCGTATATCACCAAGGAATTGGGATATCATATTTAACCGTAAAAACTTTCGATACACAAATGCTTGGTATTCATTCTATATGATCAAGGAATTGGAGTATAGTAGGAATACCAAAGGGTTTTCTTTAAAGGAATTTTGGAAAACTATTGTAATAAGGCGGTAATGATTTAGTTGCAGTGATATTTTAAAAATTATAAACAAATAGTCATTATAATAATTTCTCATACACCCTCCCTAACATAATTCTCATATTTGTCATCCTTAGTATTATTTTCCTAGATTTTATGTTTACAAGTCTTTTGAGAAAATCTAAACAAACCCTTATAAACTCTTATGTTTCACACCTCAGTATTTTTAAATATTTTCAAAACAAGGCTTTGTATACATCCATATGAGGATCATTACAAAGTACTTAGAAAATTTTCTAATCACACACTTCACTTTTTCAAAACAATTAAGTGAGCTAAGTAACTAAGAACCCATGGATAACCATGGATATAAAGGGTGCTAACACCTTCCCTTTATATAACCTACCCCCCGAACCCAAGTCTTTTAAAACGGGTTTTCCTGTTCTTTTATGTCCCTTCTTTATGGATAAAATAAAAGTCGGTGGCGGCTCTTACTATCCGCAACATTTATAGAAAGCTGGTTCTCTCACCGTTTTACAGAACTGGCGACTCTGCTGGGGAGTTACTAAGTAAAAGAGGGGTACCCTTAGGAATTAGATCACTTAATTGTTTGGTTTGTTTGCTTTATATTATTTGTTGGGCTTTTGTGTGAAAGATCCTAACCCGGATCTAGTGTACCCTAGGGAAGTAGCAATAGACCAAGGAAATTGTACGGTGTATACCGATATGGTTGATCTGGTGGCTACATTAGTTTGACTTCTTGGTTGGTTCTTATGTTCCTTAAGTAAGTTGAGGATAACCTGAGGCTACCATATGTTGTCATTACACTAACTGACTTTGTATAACCCTAGTTAACCCATCTTGGCCTTTTGAAAGTAGTGAGATAGCCAACTTTGGTGAAGACTAAAGTTGGTTGATACTCGATGCTATGCTCATTGAGATTCTTATCTTGGGGGGTTTTGGGTTGCAAGTCAGTTACCTACTGAACAACAACCCTTGAGAAGGATCAGTGATATTGAGATCCCTTAGAACCTAGTTACTTTTGTAGGACAGGATTAACCAACTAAAATTCAGGGGGTATTTACCTTTAAACCTCATGCAAGCCTCTAAACCTAGGGCTATTGTGTGATTTGTTTGTGTGTGACACATGTTTGTGATTGAGCATAACATCATGACATCATGACATCATAAGCATAGCATTTTCACTAACCATTTCAAGGACCAAAGGATTTATCTTTGTTCTTTGTTGCAGGTCATGGCTTCTGCTCATCGGAATACTATCCGGATCAACTTTGTAGGGATACCTTCTAAGCTTAAGGAATTAGTCTCTAAAGTTTCTGAAAGCTCCCAACTCATCAAGAAGCATGGTTACCTGCTGGATCTAGTTACTTCAGGATTCAATGAGGACATGATGAGTGTAGATGTTAAGAATTGGCAGAATTTTTGAAAACAAGAATAAGTGAACTTAGTTCAGGATGTTATTGTAAGAAAAATCAATATTGGAAAATTGGATTTTTAATCATTGGTTAACAGATTGTAGGAATGCACTGTTAACGTTTTTCAATTAAAACTTTTTATCGTATATCACCAAGGAATTGGGATATCATATTTAACCGTAAAAACTTTCGATACACAAATGCTTGGTATTCATTCTATATGATCAAGGAATTGGAGTATAGTAGGAATACCAAAGGGTTTTCTTTAAAGGAATTTTGGAAAACTATTGTAATAAGGCGGTAATGATTTAGTTGCAGTGATATTTTAAAAATTATAAACAAATAGTCATTATAATAATTTCTCATACACCCTCCCTAACATAATTCTCATATTTGTCATCCTTAGTATTATTTTCCTAGATTTTATGTTTACAAGTCTTTTAAGAAAATCTAAACAAACCCTTATAAACTCTTATGTTTCACACCTCAGTATTTTTAAATATTTTCAAAACAAGGCTTTGTATACATCCATATGAGGATCATTACAAAGTACTTAGAAAATTTTCTAATCACACACTTCACTTTTTCAAAACAATTAAGTGAGCTAAGTAACTAAGAACCCATGGATAACCATGGATATAAAGGGTGCTAACACCTTCCCTTTATATAACCTACCCCCCGAACCCAAGTCTTTTAAAACGGGTTTTCCTGTTCTTTTATGTCCCTTCTTTATGGATAAAATAAAAGTCGGTGGCGGCTCTTACTATCCGCAACATTTATAGAAAGCTGGTTCTCTCACCGTTTTACAGAACTGGCGACTCTGCTGGGGAGTTACTAAGTAAAAGAGGGGTACCCTTAGGAATTAGATCACTTAATTGTTTGGTTTGTTTGCTTTATATTATTTGTTGGGCTTTTGTGTGAAAGATCCTAACCCGGATCTAGTGTACCCTAGGGAAGTAGCAATAGACCAAGGAAATTGTACGGTGTATACCGATATGGTTGATCTGGTGGCTACGTTAGTTTGACTTCTTGGTTGGTTCTTATGTTCCTTAAGTAAGTTGAGGATAACCTGAGGCTACCATATGTTGTCATTACACTAACTGACTTTGTATAACCCTAGTTAACCCATCTTGGCCTTTTGAAAGTAGTGAGATAGCCAACTTTGGTGAAGACTAAAGTTGGTTGATACTCGATGCTACGCTCATTGAGATTCTTATCTTGGGGGGTTTTGGGTTGCAAGTCAGTTACCTACTGAACAACAACCCTTGAGAAGGATCACTGATATTGAGATCCCTTAGAACCTAGTTACTTTTGTAGGACAGGATGAACCAACTAAAATTCAGGGGGTATTTACCTTTAAACCTCATGCAAGCCTCTAAACCTAGGGCTATTGTGTGATTTTTTTGTGTGTGACACATGTTTGTGATTGAGCATAACATCATGACATCATGACATCATAAGCATAGCATTTTCACTAACCATTTCAAGGACCAAAGGATTTATCTTTGTTCTTTGTTGCAGGTCATGGCTTCTGCTCATCGGAATACTATCCGGATCAACTTTGTAGGGATACCTTCTAAGCTTAAGGAATTAGTCTCTAAAGTTTCTGAAAGCTCCCAACTCATCAAGAAGCATGGTTACCTGCTGGATCTAGTTACTTCAGGATTCAATGAGGACATGATGAGTGTAGATGTTAAGAATTGGCAGAATTTTTGAAAACAAGAATAAGTGAACTTAGTTCAGGATGTCACATAAGATGTTGTGACATTGATAAATAAAGTAAAAGTTAATGAACTTAGTTCAAGACATCAGGATGTCACACCAGATGTTGTGACATCGCAAACCTGCTATCTGACTTAAATGATGCATAACAGAAGTGAGTAAATTCAGGGGAATTTATCTGGAATTAATTGTAAAGAGATGAGCACTCCAAGGCGCATCATTAGGAGGCTTAGTTATCTGGTTTCAGTATAACAGAAAAACTAACTCACCTTGATTCAAGGAGATAACACTGAACTGGCTTGGTAGCCCCCAGATGTAAGTGTGGAGATACACTGAACTGGGTTAACAATTTCCTGTGTCATTTAATTTACCAGCACATTAAGTTTTGTTTAAGATTTCAAGTGTTTAAACATCTGGTTCGACATCACGTATCTGATCCCAGAATTTCAATTGGCATCAGAGCAGGAACCCTGCCTGTATATCTGGGTGAGATCTAGGGACTGCAAATTTTGGGAACATGGACAGAGATGTAGGATCTGTGAATCGACCACCTATCTTGGATGGATCCAACTATGATTACTGGAAGCCAAGAATGGTAGCATTCTTGAAATCTCTTGATAGCAGGGCTTGGAAAGCAGTTAACAAAGGATGGGAGCACCCTGTCCAAGACAATAAGGATGGGGCAAAAGTGATGAAGCCTGAAGAAGAGTGGAGCAAGGAGGAAGAAGATTCAGCACTTGGAAATTCCAAAGCCTTAAATGCCTTATTCAATGGCATTGACAGGAACATATTTAGGCTTGTGCATCACTGTGAGCTGGCCAAGGATGTTTGGGACACTCTCAAAACTACTCATGAAGGAACATCAAAGGTGAAGATGTCAAGACTTCAACTTCTCACCACCAAGTTTGAGAACTTGAGGATGAAGGAAGATGAGACCATTCATGAGTTTTACATGAACATCTTGGAAATGTCTAATACTTCTGGTGCCTTGGGAGAGAAGATGAGTGATGAAAAGATGGTAAGGAAGATTCTCAGATCACTGCCAAAGAGGTTTGACATGAAGGTCACTGCTATAGAAGAAGCTCAGGACATCTGCACAATGAAGGTTGAGGAGCTCATTGGTTCTCTTCAAACCTTTGAGATGGGAATGAATGATACAATTGTGAAGAAAAACAAAAGCATAGCCCTGGTCTCAAACACTGATAAAGAAGAAGAAAGTCATGAAGCAGGCTCTGAGGACAACTTATCAGAATCAATTGCTATGCTTGGAAGACAATTTAACAAAATCCTCAAAAGAATGGAAAACAGGCCCAGACCAAGTGGAAGAAACTCAACCTCTGAGAATAAAAGACCTTATGACTCCAATAGAAGGTCAAACTATGATGAGAAGACTAACCAAGGAAAAGGGATCCAATGCCATGGATGTGAAGGATATGGACACATTAGAAGTGAATGTCCAACCTATCTAAAGAAGCAAAAGAAAGGTCTCTTTGTGTCCTGGTCAGATGAAGACTCATGTAGTGAGTCAGAAGAAGAATCTGCAAAACACATCACTGCTCTAGCTGGAGTATGTGAAACTGAAGGGGGATCTAGTGATGAGAAGCTGACATTTGAAGAGCTTGAAGCATCTTACAGGATGCTGTGTACAAGAAGCACTGAAGTATGCATGGAAAATAAACAACAGAAGAAGCAGATTGAGGAATTAAAGGCTGAAAAGGCAAGTCATCTAGAGATCATTGACACTTTGAAAAGTGAAGTCAGCCTACTCAACTCCAAAATAGAGCATATGTCCAAATCTGTCAGAATGCTGAACAGTAGCTCAAATACACTGGATGTCATTCTCAACAACAACAAGCACTCAGGGGATAGAACTGGGCTGGGATTTAATAAAGCTCAAAACATTGAGGCTAGCACCAGCCAAACAACTCCAAATCCCATGAAGTCAAACAAGATGTCCAAGCAGATGTCTCAACATCATGACAAACACATGATGAAAAAGAAATATCAAAGATGGAGATGTCATCACTAAGGAAGGTTTGGTCACATCAAAACTTTTTGCTACAAGCTGCATGGATACCCCAATCTGAGTTCTCAGCACCCTCTTAAGCAGAAGACAGAGGTCACCAAGAAAATTTGGATACCTAAAGCTAGTCTTCATGCTGATCAAAGCTACCAGTACATGCCTAAGAACAAGGTCAACAGGAAACATTGGAACTCTAGAGATGAACACTACCCAGGGCAGATGCATCAAAGGAAACCTCACAATAGGCACAAATGGTCCAAGTAGGTTGTTGCCTCTATAGCTCACACATCTCTCAGAGTATCAGCTAAGGAAGACTGGTATTTTGACAGTGGCTGCTCAAGGCACATGACTGGACTGAAGAATTTGTTAGTGGACTTAAAGTCACACTCATCTAGCTATGTAACCTTTGGAGATGGAGCAAAGGGAGAAATCAAGGGAGTTGGGACCCTGGACTGCTCAGGTGTACCAAGTCTAGATGGTGTGCTGTTGGTAAAAGGATTAACCGCTAACTTGATCAGCATAAGTCAGTTATGTGACCAAGGTTACAGTGTCAACTTCACCAAAACTGAGTGTATAGTTTCTGATAAAGAACAGAAAGTTATCATGAGAGGAGTCAGATCAAAAGACAACTGCTATATGTGGGAACCCCAAGATTTCAGCCTCACATCTACTTGTTCCTTAGCCAAAGAAGAAGAAGTGAAGTTGTGGCATCAAAGACTTGGTCATCTCCATCTCAGAGGAATAAACAAGATCATATCTATGGAGGCTGTAAGAGGGATCCCAAGACTTAAGATTGATGAAAGTAAAGTGTGTGGTGAATGTCAAATAGGCAAGCAAACCAAGATGTCACACCCAAAGCTCTAACATCTGACAACTTCCAAAGTCTTGGAATTATTGCATATGGACCTTATGGGACCAATGCAGGTTGAGAGTCTTGGTGGAAAAAGATATGCCTATGTGGTTGTTGATGACTTCTCAAGATATACCTGGATAAGCTTCATCAAAGAAAAGTCTGATGTGTTTGATGTATTTAAAGATCTGTGCCATAGAATCCAAAGAGAAAAAGCAAGTTGTGTGGTCAGAATAAGAAGTGATCATGGAAAAGAGTTTGAGAATAAAAAATTCTCAGACTTCTGTTCTTCAGAAGGAATCAATCATGAGTATTCTTCTCCTATCACCCCTCAACAGAATGGGATTGTTGAAAGGAAAAACAGAACTATTCAGGAGTCAGCTAGAGCCATGATTCATGCCAAGAAGTTACCCCTGTACTTTTGGGCTGAAGCTATGAACACAGCATGCTACATCCACAATAGAGTCACACTAAGAAAGGGAACTTTATCCACCATCTATGAAGTCTGGAAGGGTAGAAAACCTACAATCAAGTACTTTCATGTATTTGGAAGTAAGTGCTATATTTTGGCTGATAAGGATCAAAGAAGGAAGATGGACCCTAAGAGTGATGAAGGGATATTTCTTGGATACTCCATAAATAGCAGAGCTTACAGAGTATTTAACTCCAGAACCAAGGTTATAATGGAGTCAATAAATGTGATTATTGATGATGCCTATGTAGATGTTGCTGATGATGTTGGAACATCTGCTGACAATCAAATTGAAGTTGAAATAGAAAGTGATAATATTGACTTCACTCTAACTGAGGCAAGGTCAGAGCAATCCAACAAACCTCCCTCCATCAGAATCCAGAAAGATCATCCTAAAGAACTGATAATTGGTGATCCCAACAAAGGTGTCATCACTAGATCAAGAGAGGTGATCTCAGGCTCCTGCTTTGTTTCAAAGATAGAACCTAAGAACATCAAGGAACCCCTGAATGATGAGTATTGGATCTCTGCTATGCAGGAAGAATTAGGCCAGTTTACAAGGAATGAAGTATGGGATCTTGTTCCTAGGCCTGATGACATTAATGTGATTGGCACTAAGTGGGTGTACAAAAACAAGTCTAATGAGCAAGGAGTAGTTACAAAAAACAAGGCCAGGCTTGTAGCTCAAGGATATACACAAATTGAGGGAGTAGATTTTGATGAAACCTTTGCACCAGTAGCAAGGCTTGAATCAATCAGACTACTCCTAGGAATTGCTTGCATCCTGAAGTTCAAGCTATTTCAGATGGATGTTAAAAGTGCCTTCCTAAATGGATACCTTAATGAAGAAGTATATGTGGAGCAACCAAAGGGATTTGTTGATCCAAGCTGTCCAGATCATGTATATAAGCTGAGGAAGGCTTTGTATGGTCTAAAGCAAGCTCCCAGAGCATGGTATGAAAGACTGACCACTTTTCTCATTAAACATGGATACAGGAAAGGTGGAATAGACAAAACCTTGTTTGTAAAGGATGAAGAGGGAAAGGTTATGATTGCTAAAATATATGTGGATGACATAGTGTTTGGTGGGATGTCAGATAGGATGGTTAAACATTTTGTTACTCAAATGGAGTATGAGTTTGAAATGAGTCTAGTGGGAGAACTAACCTACTTCCTTGGACTGCAAATCAAACAAATGGAGGACTCCATGTTCATATCCCAAAGCAAGTATGCAAAGAACACTGTCAAGAAGTTTGGGAGGGACAATGCAAGTCAATAGAGAACACCTGCCCCCACTCATTTAAAACTGACAAAGGATGACAAAGGTGAGAGTGTGGACCAAAGCTTGTACAGAAGCATGATTGGAAGCCTACTATATCTTACAGCTAGCAGACCAGATATAGCTTTTGCAGTAGGTGTATGTGCAAGGTATCAAGCTGAACCAAAAGTGAGCCATCTAAACCAGGTTAAGAGGATCTTGAAATATGTCAATGGTACTTGTGACTATGGCATAATGTACTCTCATGGTTGTGAACCAATCCTCACTGGATTTTGTGATGCTAACTGGGATGGAAGTGCTGATGATAGAAAGAGTACATCAGGAGGATGCTTCTTTCTAGGGAACAGTTTAATTTCTTGGTTCAGTAAGAAACAAAATTGTGTGTCCTTATCCACTGCTGAAGCTGAATATATTGCAGCTGGTAGCAGTTGTTCTCAGCTGGTATGGATGAAACAAATGCTCACATAATACAATGTCCCACAAGATGTCATGACATTGTACTGTGACAATTTAAGTGCTATTAACATCTCCAAAAATCCTATTCAACACAGCAGAACGAAGCACATAGATATCAGACATCACTTCATCAGAGACCTTGTGGAAGAGAAGGTGATCACATTAGAGCATGTAGCCATAGATCTGCAATTAGTTGACATATTTACTAAGGCCTTGGATGCTACCCAATTTGAAAACCTAAGGGGTAAATTGGGAATCTGTATATGTGAAATATAGCAGTTATGGAGAAGTGCCAGCATGTCTTATGACATCGTGTGGCATGATCACCAGATGGCAGCACCAGTCTGGCCAATAACGGATTCTATAAATGTGAAAACATGCTCTCAGCTTCTCAAATTCCCACTAGCTCCACTAAACATTTTGCATGCTACAGCTGAATCTCTAAGCTCATCAAAATCTATCAAACCCTTGCACATTTCCACTACAATCGAAAAAATGTCTCAACATCAAAACCCTAACTCCATTGATGAGGGTCTCAATCAAGAAGATGTAGTGCATGCAACTCCAATTTCTGTAGTACCAATGGATGTTACTCCTATAGATGAGATCAGAGGAAGCATTCCTATTGCTCAAAAACCCAGGACTCCCCGTGTAAGAAGAGATAAGGAGCCAGTTTTAAGCAAAAGCAAGGGAACTCCTTCATCTTCAAGCACCCCCAAAGCTTCTACTAATGTGGACGCATCCATCAAACAGGTTGTAAACAGGATCCTTTCTGAACAAAGAGTTGTGCCTGGGGTGTCTGTTCCCCTAAACAGTATGCCTGCTCCACAAGAAGAACCAAACAACCAGGCTGAAGAGGACATACCTGCTCAACATGATGTCCCAAGAAATGTTGAAGCATCTGAGGGCCAGGACAAAGCCTCAACTGATAATGATCAAGCCACTGATGATAAAGCCACTGATGATCAAGCTCCTGTTGATCAAGCTGCTGAAAAAGAAGCTTCTCAACCTCCACCTGTTGAAAACCTAGATGATGACTCTGACACAGAGATCATAGCATCTGTTAATCCTAGCATAGCCAAGAGTCTTAGGGCTAGGAAGGAGAAGAAGCCTGCTGCACATGCAACTCCTGAAAAGAAACAATCAACTCCCAAGAAGGACAAGGTCAAAGTTGTCTTTGGACCTACTAAGCAATGGAGTAAGGTAAGCACCCAGAAGAGGAAGGCTACAACTTCACCTGACTCTAATGTTGAGGAGGATGTCCCAACATCCCAACCCAAGAAGAAGCCAGCACCTCCTAGGACTGCCACTGTTGTTCCTGAAGCACCTCTGGACAATGTGTCCTTCCACCATGTCTCTAGTGTGAGCAAGTGGAAGTATGTCTACCAAAGAAGGGTGGCTTTGGAAAGAGAGCTGGGTAGCAATGCTTTGGAGTGCACTGAGGTAATAGACTTAATCTCCAATGTTGGTTTATTCAAAACTGTCTCCAACTTTTCCCCTTGCTATGAACTGCTGGTCAAAGAATTCATAGTCAATTTGCAAGAGGGGCGTGCTGATGGGAAATCTGAGGATTTCAGGAAGGTATATGTGAGGGGGAGATGTGTTTATTTTTCTCCTAGGGTGATAAATCACTACCTGGGGAGAGAATCAGATGGTCCAAATGAGCTGGGCAAAACTGACAACCAAGTCTGCAAAATCATCACTGCCAACCAGGTCAAGTCATGGCCAGTCAAAGGCAAACTATCTGTCAGCTTGCTAACAAGGAAGTATGCTATGCTGCACAGGATTGGAACAGTCAACTGGGTCCCCACAAACCATACCTCATCTATAGCTACTGGACTTGGAAGGTTTATATGTGTTGTAGGCACCCAAACAAAGTTGGACTATGGGGCATATATATTTGATCAAACACTAAAGCATGCAGGAACCTCAGCAACCAAGCTTCCAATAGGCCTTTGGCCCACAATCAAAACAACAACAAGCCTTTGGCCCACAATCACATCTCAGCCGCAACATCAAAAACAATTCGTCACAAGCCACAATCAGCCTCAGCCGAACAACAAAAACAAAGCCGCACACGGATTAAACAACAAGCCTCGCATCCAAGCCAATGCTTCCCGCGGCCAAAATAATTCGAGCTTCAGCTTATTAATCCAGCAACAAGTCAGCTCAAGCCTCAAATAACAACAGCATGCCGAAGCCAATCCACACCAATTCGCGTCACGCTTCTCGCACGGACTTCGCATCACGCATGAAATGCACCTGTTTCACAAACACAATAAAACGCAAGCAAATTGAAAACAAAACGCAAGCAAATGAAAACGAAATCGCAAATCAAAACGCACGGATATTTCATGAACCAAAACGCTTACAAATCAAAGCAAAACGCAAACTCACTCTTCACCTCTTCTCCTATTTAAACAACCATTTCCCTCTTCTAATTTCCAAGCTTACAGAGCCAAAAAATCCCTGCTCAATTCAATTTCAAATCCCAAATCCCTAATTCCTTTTTTCCTTCCATCACCCACAACCTTTAATTGATCTTCAACCATAAACAATAACAAAACAAAAACGAATCCAAATTGAGAGAGAAAGAGTGCGTTGAGAAGAAAGAAAAAGGAATTCGCGTTGAGAAGAAGAAGAAGATTCCGAAAATCAAGAAAGAGAGGAAGAAGAGCTTGCGGTTTGTACAAGATGAAGAAAGAGATTGCGTGTTCATTCTGATTTTTTGAGAAGGTGAGGATTGGAGAACTTCTCTTGTCCTGTGTTCACCCTCATGTGAGGAAGAAGAAGAGGAATTCTTGTTTGTTTTTTTCTTTTTTTAGGTCATATTAATTTTTTTATGTTGTGTTGGACTTGGATCAAATTTGGATCCATGTTGCTGATCCACTTCACAGACCCTATTCATGTGCTGCGTCCCCATATCCTTTTCTCTTTTTTAATTTTTTTATTATTTTCATTAGTTTGCTTTCTATTTTTCTTTAAAAATGATATTATTATTATAGTTTAATTTTGGTATAAGAGCATTTAGGAAATGTATTTTAGAATACATTTTTAGAAAAGGTTTTTTTAGAAATTATATTTTTTTAAATTACTTTAAAAAAAGAATGTTTAGAAAAAGATTTTTGAAAAGAATTTAAAAAATATTTCAATTCCTTTTATGGATCTATTTTTAGATCCATCTTTTCTCCATCTTTTTATTTGGTCGATGACAATCTCCTATTCGTAGATTGTTGATTTCCGATTAAGTTTAACCTTCATTATTTCAAATCTATGGATGAATGATCATTTGGATCATTCTCCATACTTTGAGATCGTGATAGGTTGCTTTTCGAGAAAATCAACGAAAATCTCGATTAAGATTAGACCTTCCTTTTTTCTTTTAGTGTGGCATGTTTTCGGAGAACGATCCATTATATCGTTTCTCTAACATGTATTAACACGAATATTTTCCACTTTAATTAGTGGTGGCCGGCCTCATTTGTAAGGTAATTACTTCGTAAATTACTCGGCGATTGCTTAACATAGACCTAAAGTTGTCCCGATTCGAATTAAGATCCACTTGGATCCGGTTGCCTCGATTTTATTATTCCTTATTGTGGTTGTGCTTGATTAAGTTCATCATACCACTTATATTGTAAATATTATAATAATGTGAATATAATTTGTTTAAATTTAATCTCTCGCACCTTATCCTTTTATTTTAATCTCTTGCTCATTTATCTCCTTTATTATGATTTATCATATAATATCATATATCATTCGTTTATATTCATATTGTGCTTTTTTTTTTGTCCATTTGGATATCAAAACACTTAATAAAGGATTGAACACTTAAAAGACTTGTGACTTCTAATTTTGGACTAATGGTTTCTATCCCGAGCTTTTTGGAGAATGGACTTAGACTTTATGATCTTCCCCCTTGCTCAAGTTGGAATGGATTAGAAACCTCGGCCTCAAGATTATGTTATTAGCCTTTGAAGAGGAAATTCCGATCTTTGAAGAATTGTGCATATTTTGGTTTGGTAAACTCTTTCCTTAACTTTTAATTCAAGCATTAGGACTAGTCCCTTCATCTCCTCCCCATTCTTAAATTTTCAAAACTTCTCTCTATTTCAAAAATCTTCTTGTTTTCAAACTTCAAACACTTTCATAAATAAAACTTGACTTAGGTCAAGCGATTTTTAATCTTTTCATTTTATTTCCTTAAATAAATGTTAATTCATGTAAATATATCAAAAACCATTTTCTTACATACTTTAAAAAATGCAAACCCACTCAATTGTTTTTGTGCCTTTGTGCACCTTTTCTTTTTACATGTTTAGATATGATTCATCCTTTCTAGCGGAATTATTCGCTAAGGGATGGCGACTTATCTCTACATTCTAAAATCAATTCAACTCATTTGTTCTTTTCAAATTTTGTACCACGAACTACGAGGTTTTGATCTCGCATTGCACTTTGTGGGTACGTAGGCATAAGGCATTAAAACCTTATCAAACACAAAATCATTAAAAAATATTCTTCCCCTCATCTCTTCCCTCTTTTTAAGCAAACCAATTTCAGACCAAAAAGCAATAAATATTTCAAAGGGCTCCCGTGGAGTACCACGGACGAGTCGGGTGCTTAAAACCTTCCCGGTTCGTAACCAATCCCCTTACCCAATCTCTGTTTTGTTTCTTTTAGCTTTTGCTTTTAGACCCTTAGGTTTTTATTCGTTCTTTTACCTTTTTCCTTTCAAAAATAAAGAAAAGTGCGGTGGCGACTTTGTGTACATCGAGTTAAGTTAATCAATAGCTTACACTCACGATTTTACCGCTACAGAAAAGTGGCGACTCTGCTGGGGATTAATCTCTAAGCGGATTCAGCCTACTTTGATTTATTTATTGCTTTTGTTTGATTTGTTTGTTATTTGGTTGTTCTGTTTTGGTTTTGGTGATCCTCTGTGTGAGATAGATTCTAACCCGGATCTGAGTGACACTTATGATAGGACGGCGATATTCGAAGCGATATGTGATGGAGTAGTCCAAAGAAATATCAATTTGATAATCTCCACTCGGTTAGGCTCTCTTGGACTATCAATGTCATGACGAGTAATTGTACGTGGCATTATTTTCCGACCTTGAGCTGATCATACTGAGGACCTTAGAACCCTTAACCCATCTAAGCCAATTTAGGAACGTAGTGAGGAAACTATCTGGGTGTAAATCTAAGGCGGTTGTCACGCGATACTACACTCGAACGAGGTCTATTTTAAGAATATTAGCGGTTGGGGAGTAATCCAACATACTGATGATATTCTAAAGATGGTTGTTAACTCCGGGCACCTCTGTTAGCACCCTTTTGGTTTCTTGTAGGTACAATGAAGACAAAACCTTAGTACTTACTTGTGTGGGTTGGTGTTCTGTTACCTTGACTTCATGCTCGTGACTCAGAACCTAAGCCCGTGTGCCTTGTGTGATCTTGTTTGTGTTTGTTGCATACATGCCATCATACATTCATGAGCATTGTTCGTAAGATTTCAAAGGACTTATAAGGAACTTTTGCAAAATTTCAGATGTCCATGGCTTTGACTTTTGAAAGAAGGAACACAAAGAAGTACACTTTCAAGAATCCTAATGTTGTAGAGTTGAGAAAGCTAGGAGCTTTGGTTGTTGATACCCAAGAATTCCAAAAATGTCATGGGAAGCTTTTGTATATGTTGGATATTGATGTACCTGAGGGGATTCTCCCTACTTTAGCTCAGTTTTATGATCCGTTGCATCATTGTTTCACTTTTCCGGATTATCAGCTTGTACCGACTTTGGAGGAGTATTCTCATTGGTTAGGTTTGCCTATTCTGGACAAGGAGTTTCTTTTCACGGGGTTAGAGAAGGAGCTTACTATCAAGGTCATCGCTAAAGCACGTTTTCTTAAGGAGTCCGATCTTAATGGGAAGTTTCTTCCAAAGGGGAATGTTCGTGGTATTAATGCTAAGTTCTTGATGGGAAAGGCTTCTACTTCACTTACTTTGGGTCATAAGGATGCATTTGAGGCTATTCTTGTTTTGCTTATTTACGGGTTTGTCTTGTTTCCGAATATGGATGGTATTGTGGATGAGAATGCTATTCAGATCTTCTTGAAGAAGAACCCGATTCCTACTTTGCTTGGAGATATGTATCATGATTTTCACTATAGGACCTCCAAAGGTGACGGAGAGATTGTATGTTGTGCGCCTCTTCTTTATAGGTGGTTTATTTCGCACCTACCGAAGTCGAATGTTTTCAAGGACAATAGAGAGAATCGAAGATGGTCTCAGAGGTTGATGTCGCTTTCTCATAAGGACATGACATGGTATAGTTCTCATTATGACCTTGGAGTTCTTATTGATAGTTGTGGAGAATTTCCTAATGTACCTCTTCTTGGTACACGTGGGGGAATTAGCTACAACCCCATTTTGGCTAGACGACAGTTCGGTTATTATTTGAAGGATGTTCCAAACAATCTTGCATTATCCTGTTTCTTCTTTCCTAATGGTGCTGATCATATAGAGATGAAGAAAAGGATTGCTCACTCTTGGCATGCTGTTCACCGGAAAGAGAAGGGTCAATTGGGTAGACAACACCTTCCTCCTTCCGAATGTTATATTCAGTGGGTTCGATCTAGAGCTTCCAAGCTCAAGATGCCTTATCCACCTGAGGAGCCTATGTTTCCCATATTGCCTTTGTCTGCTTTCCTACCTCCCGTTGATGAGAAGTTGGTTCTTCAAGAAGAGTTAGAAAAGATGAAGAAAGAAAAAGAAGAATGGCTACTTGAGAAGACTTCTATGCAGGAGTAGCTGAAGGAGAAGGATGATCTTATTGAGCTACTTAAGCGGCGCGTCACGAAGAGGCCGAGAGAGGATTTATCTTCCTCTAGTACTCCATCTAATATTCCTCCTACTTCTGGTGCTTGGAAGGCCATTGTCGACAAGTTAGTGAAGGATACGGAAGATATGGAAGAGCGGTACAAGAATGAGATCAAGAGGATTCGTATGAAGTATCAGCCAGGATTCGGGACTTCTTCGGATATGATTCCTTAGGCCTAGTTTACTTTTCCGCTTATGTATTAGGATTATTGATGTTTGTACTTCATTTGTAATCCTCACTTTGATTTTAATGAGAATGAGTTTTTTAGGTAATTTCAAAAATGTCTCTTTATGAATATTGCAAGTTAACTTATAATCCTTTGAAATCTTTGCATTTGCATACGCATACCATGCATCATACTCGCATCTTGTCTTGCTTTTTGAGTGTTCTCCAGGGATCTTATTGTTGTTTCTTGGTCTTCATTCAGCTCTCCTGTCAAGCTGACTCACCGCTTTGATACTCGAGCTAATCGGAGAAGAGTGATGGATACTTTGCAACAAGAAAATCGCGAGCTGCGCGAAGAGGTTACTTATCTGAGGGAAAGCTTGGAAAGAGTGACTGCTATGATGGAAAATTTGGTGGCTGCTCAGAATCAGCCACCTCATAGTCCTCCTGTTCAGAATACTGTCATCTCCGAAGTTGTTACCGCTTCAATTCCTGTTGAGACTGTTATTTCTCCTCGCTACCGTATACCTGCTAGCACACCTTGGGGCATGCCGGTTGACTTTTTTCCTGCTGGTTATCGTCCTCCTCATCATCCTGAGACTGCTGCATTTAATACTCTCCCACCACCAGTTTGGACTATTCTTCCTCCAGTTGTGACTACTGTACCGCCTGTGATGCACAATATTCCGCATCATGATGAAATGATTTACCATGCTGAGCCCAGTGAAGGTGCCGGAGTTGCTGAAATACTTGATGACTTCCAGGGACGCTTTGTTGAGATCCAGAGGGAGATGAGAGCTTTGAAGCATAAGGATTTGTTCGGAAAAGATGTTTATGACCTTTGTCTGGTCCCTAATGTTAAAGTTCCGTAGAAATTCAAGCTGCCTGAGTTTGAGAAGTACAAAGGCAACACTTGTCCGTTGAGTCATTTGACGATGTATGCAAGGAAGATGTCTGCTCAGACTGATAATGATAAGCTGCTGATTCACTATTTCCAGGACAGTTTGACCGGTGCACCCATGAGGTGGTATATGAGTCTGGATAATAGCCAAATCAAGACCTTCAATGATCTGGGAGAAGCATTTGTGAGGCAGTACAAGTACAACGTTGATATGGCGCCAGATAGAGATCAACTTCGTGCTATGTCCCAGAAGGACAAAGAGACTTTTAAAGAATATGCGCAGAGATGGAGAGAGCTGGAAGCCCAGATTGCCCCTCCGCTGGAAGAAAAAGAAATGACGAAGATCTTCTTGAAGACGTTGGGTTCTTTTTATTATGAGAGGATGATAACAAGCGCTTCTTCCGATTTCACTGAGATGGTGAGTATGGGAATGCGTTTAGAAAAAGGTGTCCGTGAGGGACGTTTGAGTCAAGAGAATGGCAATGGTTCAAGCTCTAGAAGGTTCAACTTTGGGAAAAAGAAAGAAAATGAGACTAACGCAGTATCCCGTGAAAGTTATAGAAGACCTCACAGTCGTGGGAATCACCATTCGCAGCATGTGGCTTCTGTTACACCAATGATCAATGTGGCTCCAACTGTGCCAGCAGTTCCAAAGAATCAACCTCGCTATCAGCAACCTTCTATGCAACAAGGTGGTAATCAACAAGCTCGGGCTAAGCCCAGTTTTGATCCTATTCCGATGCCGTATGCAGACTTGCTTCCATCTTTGATTACAAAGAATCTTGTGCAAACTCGTCCTCCACCTCCAGTTCCAGAGACTATTCCATGGTGGTATAAGCCAGAGGCTCGTTGTGCTTTTCATCAAGGTGCCCCGGGGCATGATGTTGAGAATTGTTATCCATTGAAGTTTGAAGTACAGAAGTTGATGAGGAATAATGTTCTGTATTTCAATGATGTTAATCCAAATGTGCAGAAGAATCTGTTGCCGAAGCATGGTAATGCGTCTGTGAATATGGTTGATGGTTGTCCTGGTTTGTTCAAAATCTATGAGGTCCGTCATATCCGAAGATCTTTGGTGGAGATGCATGCTTTCTTGAGTGAATATCACGATATTGATCACGATTATGCTGGATGTTGTATCTGCTTGGTGAATCCTCGTGGTTGCGTGATTGTTAAAAGAGATATCCAAAAGATGATGGACGATAAATTGATTGAAGTGAAGGCAAAGAGAGATGAATATGAGAATGAAGTGAATGTCATTATGCCTCAGTTCAATCTTCCTGAGAGGGTTGCTCCTGAGAGGGTGGTTATTTCTTTTGATAGTCGCAAGACTGCTGTTACTCCATTGGTGATTAATGTGCCTGGTCCAATGCCATATGAGTCTGATAAAGCTGTTCCGTACCGGTATAATGCTACGATGATAGAAAATGGTAGGGAAGTTCCTCTTCCTACTCCAAAATCTGTGGTTAGCATTGCTGATGTAACGAAAGTTACCCGAAGTGGTAGGGTGTATGCTTCAGATCCCCTGAAGAGAGTTGAAGATATCAGTGCGAGCAAGCAGATTATGGATGTTGCTATCCAATCGGGCCAATCTGGTAATAGTGAAGATGAAGTGATAAAGTTGATAAAGAAGAGTGAGTACAATATTACTGAGCAGTTATTGCAGACTCCCTCGAAGATATCAGTGTTATCGCTCTTGATGAGTTCTGAGGCTCATAGGCAGTCATTGCAGAAGATTCTGGATCAAGCTTATGTTGACCATGATGTGACTGTTGATCAATTTGATAGTATTGTAGCGAAAATCACATCATGCAACAATTTGAGCTTCTGTGATGACGATCTGCCTGAAGAAGGAAGAAATCATAACTTGGCGTTGCACATCTCGGTGAATTGTCAAGAGGACGCTATGTCCAAGGTGTTAGTGGATACCAGATCGTCTCTGAATGTTATGCCAAAATCGACTTTGTCAAAGCTTGCGTTTCAAGGTGCTCCCATGAGGCACAGTGGGATTATTGTAAAAGCTTTCGACGGGTCGAAGAAGACAGTGATTGGAGAGGTGGATCTTCCTATTCTTATTGGACCGTTTATATTCAAGGTTACTTTTCAAGTAATGGATATACGTCCCGCATATAGTTGTCTCCTCGGAAGACCTTGGATCCACGAGGCAGGAGCTGTGACATCCACTCTTCACCAGAAGTTGAAGTTTGTGAGAGAGGGGAAATTGGTGACCATTGAAGGTGAAAGGGCCATGCTTGTGAGTAATTTGTCTTCTTTCTCCTATATTGATGCTGAGGAAGAGGTTGGAACTTCATTTCAAGCTCTTTCTGTCGTGGATAATACTGCTAAGAAGAATGCCATGCCCATGTCCTCTTTCAAGGATGCTCTGCGAGTGCTTGAAGCTGGTCAGTCTGATGGTTGGGGACGAGTGATTGATGCTGTTGACAACAAGGAAGGTTTTGGTATCGGCTTTGCACCTGGTGCAGTTATCAAAGATCCAAAGACTATTCAAGAAGGCTTTCGAAGTGCTGGATTTATCAACGACCATTCCGCTGCTGCCATCATTGAAGATGATGAAGACGAAGAAATGCTTGACTTCGTTACGCATGGAAAGATTTGCCAGAACTGGATTGCTGTTGATGTTCCTTTTATTGTTCACTCTTCAAAGTAATTTGTTTTTATTTTCTTTCAAAAATCCTTTCACTCTGCCCAAGGTGAAAGTGATGTTTGTCGGGCTTTGTTTCAAACTTTATCATCATCAATAAAATGTTATTTTGTTATTTCCATGTGTGTTTTTCATTTTTGCTTTATTCTGAAAAATGGTAACATAAAAAACCCAAAAATATAATGATTGTTTATCTGCATATTGTTTGCACTTTTTGTTCATGCTCTAAAATAAAAATAAAATCATTGTGCAGATTGATTGATAAACCCATTGAAAACAATGATCCTATGCCCTCTCCCAACTTTGAATTCCCTGTGTTTGAAGCTGAGGAAAAGGATGATGAAGAGATTCCTGATGAAATTTCTCGGTTGCTTGAGCACGAGGAGAAGATTATTCAGTCTCATGGTGAGTCTATAGAGATGGTCAACTTGGGTTCTGAAGATGAAAAGAAAGAAGTCAAAGTTGGAGCATTGCTTGGTCCTGATGTTAAGAAGAGGATTGTTGAGCTTCTCAGAGAATATGTTGATGTATTTGCTTGGTCTTATCAAGACATGCCAGGTCTTGATACTGATATTGTGGAGCATAGATTGCCGTTGAAGGCTGAATGTCCACCTGTAAAGCAGAAGCTCAGAAGAACTCATCCAGACATGGCAGTAAAAATCAAAGAGGAGGTTCAAAAGCAGATTGATGCAGGTTTTCTTGTGACGTCAACTTATCCTGAATGGGTGGCCAATATTGTTCCAGTTCCGAAGAAAGACGGAAAAGTCCGAATGTGCGTTGATTACAGAGATTTGAACAAAGCCAGTCCGAAAGATGATTTTCCATTGCCACACATTGATATGTTGGTAGATAATACGGCTAAGTTTGATGTGTTCTCTTTTATGGACGGATTTTCCGGTTACAATCAAATAAATATGGCACCCGAGGATATGGAAAAGACCACATTTATTACACCATGGGGAACATTCTGCTACAGAGTGATGCCCTTTGGATTGAAGAATGCTGGTGCGACGTACCAAAGAGCTATGACTACACTTTTCCATGATATGATGCACAAAGAAATCGAAGTATATGTTGATGATATGATCGCCAAATCGAAGACTGAAGAGGATCATGTTGAACATTTGCTGAAGTTGTTTCAAAGGTTAATGAAGTATAAGCTTCGTTTGAATCCGAACAAATGCACTTTTGGTGTACGTTCTGAAATGTTGCTAGGTTTCATTGTCAGCCAAAGAGGCATCGAAGTTGATCCTGATAAAGTGAAAGCTATTCAGGAAATGCCTGCTCCAAGAACCGAAAAGCAAGTAAGAGGATTCTTGGGCCGATTGAATTATATTTCGAGGTTTATCTCTCACATGACTGCCACATGTGCTCCGATCTTCAAGCTACTTCGAAAAGATAAAGACTGTGTCTTGACAGATGATTGTCAGAAAGCATTTGAAAGTATCAAAGAATATCTGCTTGAACCTCCTATCTTGTCTCCTCCGGTGGAAGGTAGACCGATGATCATGTATTTGACTATGTTGGAAGATTCCATGGGTTGTGTGCTTGGTCAACAAGATGAATCTGGAAGAAAAGAATATGCAATTTACTACTTGAGTAAGAAATTCACTGATTGTGAGTCTCGGTACTCCATGCTTGAAAAAACTTGTTGTGCCTTAGCTTGGGCTGCAAAGCGTCTTCTCCAGTATATGCTGAATCATACAACTTGGTTGATCTCTAAAATGGATCCAATCAAGTATATCTTTGAAAAGCCTGCTTTGACTGGGAGGATTGCTCATTGGCAAATGTTATTATCAGAATATGATATCGAGTACCGAACTCAAAAAGCTATAAAAAGTAGTATCTTGGCTGACTATTTAGCACATCAACCGATTGATGATTACCAACCAATCAAGTTTGATTTTCGCGATGAGGATGTGATGTTTTTGAAAGTTAAAGATTGTGATGAACCTTTGATTGAGTAAGGGCCAGAGCCTGGATCTCGATGGGGTTTAGTGTTTGATGGTGCTGTGAATGCACGTGGAAGAGGAATTGGGGCAATGATCATTACTCCCCATGGTTCACATATTCCTTTTGCCGCAAGGTTGACTTTTCCTTGTACCAATAATGAAGCTGAGTATGAAGCCTGCATTATGGGTCTTGAAGAAGCTATTGATTTGAGGATTAAACATCTTGATGTATACGGAGATTCTGCCTTGGTAATTAACCAGATTCAGGGCACGTGGGTAACCCATCAACCCCACTTGATCCCCTATAGAGATTATGCCAGGAAGATATCGACGTTCTTCACCAAAGTTGAGTTTCATTATATTCCTCGTGATGAGAATCAGATGGCTGATGCTTTAGCAACCATAGCTTCTATGATAAAAGTGCACCAGTGGAATGATGTTCCCATGATCAGTGTGATGCGACTTGAAAGACCAGCTCATGTGTTTGCGGTTGAAGAGGTCCATGATGACAAGCCTTGGTATCATGATATTAAATGTTTTCTCCAGAGTCAAGAATACCCGCTTGGGGCATCTGATAAAGATAAGAGGACTTTGAGGAGATTGGCAGGCAATTTCTTCCTGAATGGAAATGTGCTTTATAAGAGAAATTTTGACATGGTCTTGCTCAGATGCGTGGATAGACACGAAGCAGACATGTTAATGAAAGAAATTCATGAAGGATCTTTTGGCACTCATGCCAATGGGCATGCAATGGCTAAAAATATGTTGAGAGTAGGTTACTATTGGCTGACAATGGAATCTGATTGTTGGAAGTATGTGAAAAAGTTCCATAAGTGTCAGGTGTATACTGATAAGATTCATGTGCCACCAGCTTATCTCAATGTGATTTCCTCTCCATGGCCTTTCTCCATGTGGGGAATTGATATGATTGGTATGATTGAACCCAAGGCTTCGAATGGACATCGTTTTATCCTCATGGCAATTGACTACTTCACCAAATGGGTGGAAGCGACATCGTATGTGAATGTGACCAAGCAAGTTGTGGTTCGGTTTATCAAGAATAATATTATCTGCAGATATGGTGTTCCGAATAGAATCATTACTGATAATGGTTCGAACTTGAATAATAATATGATGAAAGAGCTTTGTGAAGATTTCAAGATTCAACACCATAATTCCTCTCCTTATAGACCGAAGATGAATGAGGCTGTTGAAGCTGCAAATAAGAACATTAAGAAGATCATTCAGAAGATGGTTGTGACGTACAAGGACTGGCATGAGATGCTCCCTTTTGCTTTGCATGGGTATCGTACATCTGTCCGCACTTCAACAGGGGCAACCCCTTTCTCACTTGTTTATGGTACATAAGCAGTGCTCCCCGTCGAAGTTGAGATTCCATCAATGAGAGTTCTGATGGAAGCCAAGTTAACTGAGGCTGAATGGTGTCAAAGTAGATTTGATCAGTTGAATTTGATTGAAGAAAAGAGAATAACAGCTTTGTGTCATGGTCGGTTGTACCAGCAAAGGATGAAGAAAGCTTTTGACAAGAAGGTCAAACCTCGTGTATTCAGAGAAGGCGACCTCGTGCTCAAAAAGATTCAGTCTTTCCTTAAAGATTCTCGGGGCAAGTGGACTCCGAACTATGATGGCCCATATGTTGTTAAGAAAGCCTTCTCTGGCGGTTCATTAATTCTTGCAACTATGGATGGTGAGGAGATCACTCGCCCTGTGAATGCGGATGCAGTCAAGAAATACTTCGCCTAAAAAAATAAATGAACAGCTCGCTAAGTTGAAAACCCGAAAGGGCGGCTTAGGCAAAAATGAGCGTCTCGGTGGATTGAAAACCCGAAAGGGCGGTCCAGGCAAAAATTAGAGACAAAAACATAAATAATTATCCCGGTAGATTGAAAACCCGAAAGGGAAATCTAGGCAAAAGTTAGGGATCATGGCAAGTAACTGCGTCGACAGACTGAATCACTTGTAGCAACCGAGGATTTCAGATTCTATTCCTCAGAAGAATTATTCATCAAAGATTCTTATTCACTCATCCTTGACTGAAGTTTCGGACACAGTGGAGTTCAAAGTTGATAGGGAGAATAGTGATCATTGTATTCCAATGTAGCCCTTTCCATGTATTTACCATTTTTCAAACTTGTAATGATCCATGGAGTCATGCCATTTGCTGACTACCATTCTATCAATGAATTTGAGCTTTTATCCAATTGTTTACAATTCTTTATATTGTTTCTGTTTACAAAATTTCAATTTATTGTTGATGATGATTTTTGAAACAAATTTAATAAATTTAATTTTTGAAGATTTAAAAAAACATATTTTCTTTTGATATATGAACAAAGAAAGGATATCAATGGTGATTCCAAGAATGGTAAAGTCTGGATGTGTGTAACTTGTCTCTCCCAAAGCAGGGTTTGATTCGGTTTGTGTCCATGCAAAGTTCCTGGATAGTCTTGACAGGTTGATGTTAATGAGGTTTTGTTCCCCAATAATGATGTTGAATGGAGATTGTATGTTTTCCCCAGAAGAGTTGTTGGAAGGGAAATTTTTAAGAGAATCCCTAGCTGAGCTTTGATCTTTTCCTCAGCAAGTTATCTTTGAATCGAGAAGCATTGGGAATCCCCAGTTGAGCCCTTGTTCCTCAGCTTGAATTGTTTGCATCCTTGAATATAGAAGTGTTGATATAGCAGTCAGTTTAGAGGTTTTCTTGTATCCTATGTCGGGTATTGATTTAAAATCCCTCGTGACTGTGTTTTGGCTATGATGTTAACTTCTGATATCCCCATATGGATCCCCAGTAGGACTGCATGTGTTGATTTCCGGCAGGTTCCTATGTGATTTTTAGCAAGTCTGGGACTCTATCCCCAGGTGGAGCAGGAGTTGTATGACAGTTATTCTTCATGAAGTTTGATTTTTATCAAAGAATATTTTCATCCTCAGCAGATTATTACCTTTTCCTCACTAGGATGATATTCTTAGCAGAGGCTGTCTTATCATGATTTAAGCCTTGTAGTAGGATTTTATTCCTTTAATGGCTTATGTTTTTCCCCTGCAGAGTTCAAGTCGAATCTCCAGCATGTTTCCCTGCATTGTTGCCTTGGGATTAGCCGAGTATCTGGTTGTTGTGATGTTCATGTCACCCGTTTCTTATCTTTATGTCTGTTCTGTCAGCATATTCATAAGCATATTCATACGCATAAACATAGCATCATTTGCTTGCATTCTTGCGTTTATCTTTGTTATCTGCTCTTTGGTGTGGACTTTCCCCACAGAGTATGTGTGTCGTATTCCTCTCAAGTTTAGAGTGTTGACCATTAAGCAGAAAGTGTTAACCCTTTCTAATTCCCCACTGAGTTTGTTTCTCGTGGATGATTTTGATTCAGCTTCCTCCCCAATTTATTATTTGGATGGAATTTTCCCCACTTGAGATATTTCCTCCTCGGGATGAGTCCTGTTTGACCGTTTCTCTCCAATTTGTTCTTGGATTGAACTTTGGTCCCCTTTTGTGGATATTTTGCTTTGGAATTAAGCTGTCATTGTTTGATAGTGGGCAATATTTTCTCCAGCTTGAGTATATTATGTTGGAATTAAGCTATCAGTAAATCGATAGTGGGTAATATTACCAAACTGGTCAAGTTCTTTTACTTGTACTCCTACCCAGTAAATCCGGTAGTCGAGATTTTATCCTCTTACCCAGTAAAAAGGTAATAGAGTTTGTCTCCCTTTGCTTAAACTCCTACCCAGTAAATCAGGTAGTTGAGAATTTTTCTACCCAGTAAATCCGGTAGTCAAGTTATTTTCATCTTACCCAGTAAAAAGGTAATTTGATTGAGTTTCTACCCAATAAATCCGGTAGCCGATATTTCTTCTTCTTACCCAGTAAAAAAGTAATAGAAGCTGTTTCCGTTGATTGAGTTCCTACCCAGTAAATCAGGTAGTTGATCATACTCCTATCCAGTAAATCGATAGTCGAGTCCTTTATATTTTCTTACCCAGTAAAAGGTAGTGGAGGTTATCCCTCAGTATTTTGCTCCTATCCAGTAAACCGATAGTCGAGTCCCTTATATCTCCTACCCAGTAAATCAGGTAGTTGAGAATATTTCTTACCCAGTAAAAGGGTGGTTGAGGTTATTCCTCTGTATTTTGCTCCTATCCAGTAAATTGATAGTCGAGTCTGTCATATTTCCTACCAGTAAACAGGTAGTTGATGATTCTTTTCCAACTCAGTATTTCTCCATTTTTGGATTCAAATATTTTGTTTGGTTGATATTTCCTGGCAGGGTGTTTATCTTTCCCTGGTTGAATCTTGTTCTTGAGTATATCATACCTTTTCCCAAGTGGAGTCTGTTATCCAGTGATTTATTTTCCTGGTAACTCTTTGTCTATTTGTTGTTTCCCCAGCGGGATTTTCTTCTATGTCCCCAAGTTTTTGCTTTCCTCTGGTGGTCATATTCTCCCCACAGAGATCTTGGGTTTGCATATCATATTCATATCATATCTTGTTCTCTTAGGACAAAAATTGGGTATTCTGTATTTAAGTCTCTCCCATCTTGTAGAGACGAAGATGTCAATCTTCATATCTCCGGATTGAAGAAACTTAAATAGGGGCAGCTGTAACACCCTAATTTTTGCCCTAAGATTTGTTTCGCATCTCATCTGCATTTTGCATACAAACAAGATCACAATGGCTTTCGAGTTTCACCTCAGATGTAGGGTCTATGCTTCGCAGGGGATCACCATTATTTTTTATTTCTTTATATTTGTTTATATTTACTGATCACTAACCAAAATACAAAAAAAATATGGTGCAGTGTTCTTCTTCTTCTCTGTGTTGCAGGTTTGCGAAGATGAGACAATAATTTTATTCAGATGCGTTTGTTCAGTTACAATTCGATTTCAAGTGGATGTTTGACCTAATAATTGTCAAACTATCAAAGGATTGTGTTGACTGCCAGTTGTGTGTGCAAGAGTTCATTTCTCGGACAATGCGTTTTCAAAGTACAAGTTGGTTTGTGTGACAGTGTTTTGTGCGAAGTTTGGCTTGAATCTTCAGTGTTTATCAATTCATCGTTTCATCAGTTCATCAGCGATTCATCTGAGGATTTATTTTCCTCAGTTTGGTTTCAAATCATCAGGGCATGTAATCAGACAGTTTTCAGATGACAGTTGGTTTACTTTGTGAAATATTCAGTGGGGTTGTGTTGGCTGTGTTCATTTTTCATCAGAGGCTTGTGCGAAAATAATTCAGATCTGGTTGTGGGTTTAAAGTCAAAACTTCGTTCTTTATCCATTTTCTTTCCGATTAAACCATCTTATCCAAATAACCATTTTTTTTAGTTCAATTACCCGATTATCCATTTTTTTATTATTCTAAAAAATTCCAAATTCTAAACCTTTCGTTTTCCATTTTTTTCCCGAATATTCGATTATCCAAATTATCATTCTTTCTTAACCAATTTCCAATTTCCCATTTTTTTATTATCACCTTATTCCTTTCTTTTAATTCATTTCCTTTTTTTTTTTTTAAAAACCATAACATTTTTTTAGCCCATATATTTTGTTTAGACCCCATTTATTAATAAATAAATAAAAAAAACTCAATCAAGTTATTTTTTTTTGTTTCCAATTTACTTTTCGCTCATTTTTTTTTAATTACTAAATTTAGTAAATTTTTTTTCTTATATTTCTTAAGCCCACATCACATAGGCCCATTTCTTGTTTTTTATATCAAATAATAATAAATAAAAAGAAAAAGAAAATCTCAGCTCCAAACAACATTTCCCAGCTTGCCAAGCCTTTCACGCACGTGAACTCCCCAAGTCATCCGTATCTTTCCCACAAGTCAGCTCAATAAGACTCATTTCCCAGCAATACTAAGCCTTGCCTATCTCACATCACTTCAAACCTGGCCCCACAAAGCCATCTTGCCCAAAACACCTCAAGCCAAAGCAAAAAGCAATTAAGCCTCAACACCCCAGCTGCAGTCCCGTACACCAACACGCATTGCCTCACATTATACATCCATCAGCTCAAGCTTCCAAAGCCAACATCAGCTTCCACCCACCCAAAACTTTCCTTTGCCTCAATTCATATCTCCCCACAAGCTTCACGCCACACCTGCCGCATCAAGCCGCCCACTGCCTCACATCAAACAACAGCTGAAGCTTCAAAACAAAAGACAAAATGCACCCCGTGCGCCATCAAGAAAAACAATAACAAGCCTTTGGCCCACAATCACATCTCAACCGCAGCATCAAAAACAATTCGTCACAAGCCACAATCAGCCTCAGCCGAACAACAAAAACAAAGCCGCACACGGATTAAACAACAAGCCTCGCATCCAAGCCAATGCTTCCCGCGGCCAAAATAATTCAAGCTTCAGCTTATTAATCCAGCAACAAGTCAGCTCAAGCCTCAAATAACAACAGCATGCCGAAGCCAATCCACACCAATCCGCGTCACGCTTCTCGCACGGACTTCGCATCATGCATGAAATGCACCTGTTTCACAAACACAACAAAACGCAAGCAAATGAAAACGAAATTGCAAATCAAAACGCACGGATATTTCATGAACCAAAACGCTTACAAATCAAAGCAAAACGCAAACTCACTCTTCACCTCTTCTCCTATTTAAACAACCATTTCCCTCTTCTAATTTCCAAGCTTACATAGCCAAATAATCCCTGCTCAATTCAATTTCAAATCCCAAATCCCTAATTCCTTTTTTCCTTCCATCACCCACAACCTTTAATTGATCTTCAACCATAAACAATAACAAAACAAAAACGAATCCAAATTGAGAGAGAAAGAGTGCGTTGAGAAGAAAGAAAAAGGAATTCGCGTTGAGAAGAAGAAGAAGATTCCGAAAATCAAGAAAGAGAGGAAGAAGAGCTTGCGGTTTGTACAAGATGAAGAAAGAGATTGCGTGTTCATTCTGATTTTTTGAGAAGGTGAGGATTGGAGAACTTCTCTTGTCCTGTGTTCACCGTCATGTGAGGAAGAAGAAGAGGAATTCTTGTTTGTTTTTTTCTTTTTTTAGGTCATATTAATTTTTTTATGTTGTGTTGGACTTGGATCAAATTTGGATCCATGTTGCTGATCCACTTCACATACCCTATTCATGTGCTGCGTCCCCCATATCCTTTTCTCTTTTTTTATTTTTTTTATTATTTCATTAGTTTGCTTTCTATTTTTCTTTAAAAATGATATTATTATTATAGTTTAATTTTGGTATAAGAGCATTTAGGAAATGTATTTTAGAATACATTTTTAGAAAAGGTTTTTTTAGAAATTATATTTTTTAAAAGTATTTTAAAAAAAGAATGTTTAGAAAAAGATTTTTGAAAAGAATTTAAAAAATATTTCAATTCCTTTTATGGATCTATTTTTAGATCCATCTTTTCTCCATCTTTTTATTTGGTCGATGACAATCTCCGATTCGTAGATTGTTGATTTCTGATTAAGTTTAACCTTCATTATTTCAAATCTATGGATGAATGATCATTTGGATCATTCTCCATACTTTGAGATCGTGATAGGTTACTTTTCGAGAAAATCAACGAAAATCTCTATTAAGATTAGACCTTCCTTTTTTCTTTTAGTGTGGCATGTTTTCGGAGAACGATCCATTATATCGTTTCTCTAACATGTATTAACACGAATATTTTCAACTTTAATTAGTGGTGGCCGGCCTCATTTGTAGGGTAATTACTTCGTAAATTACTCAGCGATTGCTTAACATAGACCTAAAGTTGTCCCGATTTGAATTAAGATTCACTTGGATCCGGTTGCCTCGATTTTATTATTCCTTGTTGTGGTTGTGCTTGATTAAGTTCATAATACCACTTTATATTGTAAATATTATAATAATGTGAATATAATTTGTTTAAATTTAATCTCTCGCACCTTATCCTTTTATTTTAATCTCTTGCTCCTTTATCTCCTTTATTATGCTTTATCATATAATATCATATATCATTCGTTTATATTCATATTGTTTTGTCCATTTGGATATCAAAACACTTAATAAAGGATTGAACACTTAAAAGACTTGTGACTTCTAATTTTGGACTAATGGTTACTATCCCGAGCTTTTTGGAGAATGGACTTAGACTTTAAGATCTTCCCCCTTGCTCAAGTTGGAATGGATTAGAAACCTCGGCCTCAAGATTATGTTATTAGCCTTTGAAGAGGAAATTCCGATCTTTGAAGAATTGTGCATATTTTGGTTTGGTAAACTCTTTCCTTAACTTTTAATTCAAGCATTAGGACTAGTCCCTTCATCTCCTCCCCATTCTTAAATTTTCAAAACTTCTCTCTATTTCAAAAATCTTCTTGTTTTCAAACTTCAAACACTTTCATAAATAAAACTTGACTTAGGTCAAGCGATTTTTAATCTTTTCATTTTATTTCCTTAAATAAATGTTAATTCATGTAAATATATCAAAAACCATTTTCTTACATACTTTAAAAAATGCAAACCCACTCAATTGTTTTTGTGCCTTTGTGCACCTTTTCTTTTTACATGTTTAGATATGATTCATCCTTTCTAGCGGAATTATTCGCTAAGGGATGACGACTTATCTCTACATTCTAAAATCAATTCAACTCATTTGTTCTTTTCAAATTTTGTACCACGAACTACGAGGTTTTGATCTCGCATTGCACTTTGTGGGTACATAGGCATAAGGCGTTAAAACCTTATCAAACACAAAATCATTAAAAAATATTCTTCCCCTCATCTCTTCCCTCTTTTTAAGCAAACCAATTTCAGACCAAAAAGCAATAAATATTTCAAAGGGCTCCCGTGGAGTACCACGGACGAGTCGGGTGCTTAAAACCTTCCCGGTTCGTAACCAATCCCCTTACCCAATCTCTGTTTTGTTTCTTTTAGCTTTTGCTTTTAGACCCTTAGGTTTTTATTCGTTCTTTTACCTTTTTCCTTTCGGAAATAAAGAAAAGCGCGGTGGCGACTCTGTGTACATCGAGTTAAGTTAATCAATAGCTTACACTCACGATTTTACCGCTACAGATGGCAAGGTAAGGATGTGTGTGGACTACCGGGATCTGAACAGAGCCAGCCCGAAAGATGACTTCCCATTACCTCACATTGATGTATTGGTCGACAATACGGCTCAGTTCTCGGTGTTCTCCTTCATGGATGGATTTTCAGGATATAATCAGATCAAAATGTCACCTGAAGATATGGAGAAGACAACTTTCATCACACCCAGGGGCACGTTCTGTTATAAGGTGATGCCATTCGGACTGAAGAATGTTGGTGCCACTTATCAACGGGCTATGGTAACGTTATTCCATGACATGATCCACAAAGAAATTGAGTGTTATGTGGATGACATGATTGCCAAGTCCCTCACAGAAGAAGACCACCTGGTGAATCTGTTGAAGCTATTCAAACGTCTGAGGAAGTACCAACTGAAGTTAAACCCCAACAAATGCACATTCGGGGTGCGATCCGGTAAGCTGCTGGGATTTATTGTGAGTGAAAAGGGAATTGAAGTTGACCCTGACAAAGTTAAAGTTATTCAAGAAATGCCTGCACCGAAGACCGAAAAAGAAGTTTGAGGGTTCTTAGGCAGATTGAACTACATTTCAAGGTTCATATCTCACCTTACTGCAACCTGTGAGCCTTTGTTCAAGTTGTTGAGAAAAGAACAAACGGCCAGGTGGAATGAAGATTGCCAAAGGGCTTTTGACAAAATCAAGGAATACTTACAAGAGCCTCTGATCCTCATGCCTCCAGTTGAAGGAAGACCTCTAATCATGTACTTGACAGTATTAGAAGAGTCAATGGGGTGTGTGTTGGGCCAGCATGACGAGTCTGGTCAAAAAGAGTATGCAATATACTACCTAAGCAAAAATTTTACCGACTGTGAACAATGTTATTCACTGCTCGAGAAAACTTGTTGTGCTTTAGCGTGGGCTGCTCGCCGACTAAGGCAGTATATGTTGACCCACACTACTTTATTGATCTCAAAGATGGACCCAGTTAAGTACATTTTTGAGAAGCCAGCGCTTACCGGACGGGTTGCAAGATGGCAAATGATCCTCACAGAATATGACATTCAATACACATCTCAGAAAGCCATCAAGGGTAGTGTGTTGTCTGATTATCTTGCTGAGCAACCCATTGATGATTACCAGCCTATGAGATTTGACTTCCCCGATGAAGACATCATGTTCATAAAAGCAAAAGATCATGAAGAGCCCATTCACACTGAAGGGCCCGACCCAGAAGAAGAATGGATTATGATGTTTGATGGGGCTGTTAATATGAATGGTCGTGGTGTTGGTGCAGTACTCATTACGCCTAAAGGAGTTCACATGCCTTTCTCGGAAAAACTCACCTTTAATTGCACTAACAACGAAGCTGAATACGAAGCTTGTATTATGGGTCTTGAGGAAGCCATTGACCTCAGGATCAAGACTTTGACTGTTCTCGGAGATTCAGCTCTGGTAATTAATCAAACCAACGGCAAATGGTACACTCACCAGGATCATCTGATACCCTACCGGGATTATACAAGGAGATTATTAACATTCTTCACAACAATCAAGCTGGAGTATATCCCTCGAGATGAAAATCAGTTTGCAGATGCTCTGGCAACCATTTCATCCATGATCAAAGTTCAAGCTTCCAACTTTGTGCCTCGGATTTCAGTATCCAGACTTGGCAGACCAGCATACGTATTCTCAGCAGACCTTGCTGAAGATGATAAGCCTTGGTTCCACGACATCAAATGCTTCTTGGAGGATCAAATATACCCACCTGGGGCATCTTCCAATGATAAAAATACATTAAGAAGGCTAGCTGGTAGTTTCTTCCTGAATGCTGATGGTTCCTTGTACAAGAGAAACTTTGACATGGTACTTCTCAGATGTGTTGATAAGACGAAAGCAAATTTGTTGATGCACGAGGTGCACGAAGGATCCTTTGGTACCCATGCTGGAGGGCATGCTATGGCTAAAAAGTTGCTAAGATCAGGCTATTACTGGATCACCATGGATGCAGATTGTTGTGCTTATGCCAGAAAGAGCCACAAATGCCAGATTTATGCAGATAAGGTGCATGTGCCTCCGAATCCTCTAAATGTGATGTCTTCACCCTAGCCCTTTGCCATGTGGGGTATTGATATGATTGGAAAGATTGAACCGACCGCTTCAAATGGCCACAGATTCATCCTGGTAACCATTGACTATTTTACCAAATGGGTCGAAGCAGCTTCGTATGCAAATGTCACCAGGCAGGTGGTAGCCCGATTCCTGAAAAGAGACATCATATGTCGGTATGGAGTGCCCGAGCGAATCATTACTGATAATGGTTCCAACTTAAACAATAAAATGATGGCAGAGTTATGCCGGGACATCAAAATCCAACACCACAATTCTTCTCCTTATAGGCCAAAGATGAATGGCGCTGTGGAGGCAACTAACAAGAATATCAAGAAGATTGTGCAGAAAATGGTGGTCACCTACAAAGACTGGCATGAAATGCTACCATTTGCCTTACATGGGTACCGTACGTCAATCAGAACATCCACCGGGGCAACGCCGTATCAGCTTGTGTATGGTATGGAGGCAGTCCTACCTGTTGAAGTTGAATTACCCTCCTTGCGGGTACTGATGGATGTTAAGCTGAATGAAGCAGAATGAGTCCAATCCCGGTACGAACAACTGAACCTGATTGAAGAGAAGAGATTAGCTGCAATCTGCCATAGGCAGCTATATCAGAAAAGAATGAAGAAAGCCTTCGATCAGAAACTCAGGCTTCGAGAGTACCAAGTAGGAAATCTTGTGCTGAAAAAACTCCTTCCTCCTCATATAGACCACAGGGGCAAGTGGACTCCGAATTATGATGGTCCATTCATAGTAAGGAAAGTTTTCTCTGGTGGAGCACGGATGCTCAGTACTATGGATGGTGAGGACTTCCTGTCCCCTGTGAATTCAGATGCAGTTAAAAAATACTTCGCATAAAATGACCCGCTGGACATAAAAACAGAATGTAAGTCCAGGAAAAAATAGGGCATACCGGCGAGTCAAAAAACAGAATAAAAGACTCGGGCAAAAATAAGGTAAAATAAAAAAAATAAAAAAATGTACACCCACTGAGTTGAAAAGCCACATTGGACAACTCAGGCAAAAATGGGTATCCCGGTGGATTGAAAACCCGAAAGGGCAATCCACGCAAAATCAGGGAATAGGCGAACAACTACATTTTGAATTCGTTTGTATCACTTACAACATGGCAAGCTCCGAAAAGTGAAAACATCAGTCAGAATCAACCTTCTTCAGAAAGCAAGATGAGAAGAACGTCAATGTCATACAAAGTCATAGCAAAAAGGAAGCACTGAAGCGTCATCAACATTGCCAGTACCTTTTTGTTTCTCAATTTGTAACAATCTCCTCATTTCAGGGGATCTGTTTCTTTGACTGTACTTGCCAATTCAGGGCACAAATTAATAAAATCAGATTTTCAGTCACATGTTGTCGCGTATATTTTATCTTTATTTGCAAAAATGTCCGATGTCCTTAATATAATGATCGCATAAATGCAGATTTGGCTTTTCTAAAATCACATCCCTACAGGAAATATATTTGCTCCCGGGAGTGTCTAAACTCTTATGATGGAATCCAGTAAGGGATACCTCGGGATACTTGTACATTTCTTTGCCATAGCAGGTTTTGGCGGTATTCAAACACCAGAGATGCCTTCTCCCCAGCTGAGTTCCTCATCCTCATAGGGATCCTCATGGACATCTTTAGGAAGATCGTTCAATAATCATCCCTCCCCGGCCGAGTGTTAAACAGGGAGCCATCCCCCCGCAGAGTCTCAACCTCTATCCAGAAGAGCAATGTTGAAGATTTCACAACAGAGTAACGAAAGCTTCCACAAACCCCAGCTGGGCCCCTCATCATTAAGACAGGTCTATCGGTGACTTGTTTTCCCAAGCAGTCATACATCTTATCAGATCTACCAATGATCACTCCCCCAGCTGGGATATTTCATTCAAAGCAGATCAGCCAGAGATCTTCACCGCGACGGGGTCCGAATCCCGGATCGGTATCTTTTGCATAATCATAGCATTCGCATCATATCTTTCCCCAGAGCGTAGCATTTCGTCTAATACGGAGCATTACGGCAAAAATCAAACATATTGCATAATCACAAGCCATGTTTGAATCAATCACTTGTAAATACCGACATACCATCAACAGCATACAGGATACCACTCAAATTCCCGGACAGAATATCAAAGTATTTTTCCAAAAAAATAAAATACAGATGCGTGCCCCCTTTTGCACTCGTCCATGTCATCTTTCCCCAGAAAGTCGCCAGGACCTTTTCTACAAACAAATACTTCCACATAACGGATACTTCTTGACACTCGTCTGTGTCATATCCCCAGCACAGTTGCCTAAAACCTTGCTTATTATACTTTCCAAACACTCGTTCGTGTCATCCTATCCCCACAGGTCGTCAAACACCTTTTATATTTATAAATTCATAACTCACTTATACTTTCTTAATCATACGGATACTCGTCCATATCTTGTATACACCACTTATTTCCCCTCAGATTCAACACTCGTCTGTGTTCTTTGTTAACCAGTTAGTACTCGTCCCTACCATCATCTCTGGACATGCGTCGACATTTGTTTCTACCGGTACTCGTCTGTATCATAGTCTTAAGGATGCTCGTCCGCATCTTTAATCTATACACAGTGTCAAACACTTATACCTTTCATCTCTCGAATGTAGACACTCGGCCGTGTTTACCATTCCCCAGTAGGATTACTTTTCTTCTATCTGACATTCGTCCTATGTCATGATACTTTCGGCAGCCGTACCCTGCCAGGTGATCGTCCTTCACCTTTTTGATGATCGTCCTTCATCATTCCCCCAGTGGAGTCTCCTATTGGAACCCTTTCCTATCCGACATTCGTCCTATGTCGTGATATTTTAGCAGCTGTCCCCTGCTAGGTGATCGTCCTTCACCTCCTGATAATCGTCCTTCATCATTATTATCCGATGGCCGTCCCCATCGTTGATTTTGTTATCTGACATTCATCCTATGTCATGATAAACCCCGCGAGCAGCCGTACCCTGCTAGGTGATCGTCCTTCACCTCTTGATGATCGTCCTTCATCATTTTATTCGATGGTCGTCTCCATCGTCGACTCTTCTCTATCCGACATTCGTCCTATGTCATGATACTTTCGGCAACCGTACCTTGCCAAGTGATCGTCCTTCACCAATAGATGACCATCCCTCATCTTACCCCCAACAGAGCAGCCATCCCCTTCTAGGTGATCGTCCTTCACCTTTGATTTCATTAACCCGATGGTCTCCCCCATCGTTGATTTCATCTATAATCCCCATAGAGTTTTATTGTATGTGATGGTCGTCCCCCATCATGATCCCTCTATTTCCCCAGCACGTCGGACGTTCCCATCATTACTTCATCCCTGGCAGTCGTCCTCTGCCCGACGGTCGTTCTCCGTCGCCTGCACTTTTTAATCATACTTTATATTCCTTTACAATCTATATCCCTTTTCTTCTTCATTCAGTGAGTGCAAATTTTTGGACTGTCTTTGGTATTCAACCACAAGTTATCTTGTTCGTCTGTTAAGCCGTCGCTTACATCCCGCACAGCTAACTCATGCTTGAATAGGGGCAGCTGTAAACACCCCAAATTTTCCCTCACCCATTTCACCATGTCTTTTGATTCTTTTCATTTGCATAATTCCAATCATATCATCTCATAGTACATTTTTATTTCACTGCATAGTTCAAAGTTATCTGCATCTAGGGTTTGTGATTTGAGCAATCCCTGAGTTATCTGAGCCACTCCAAAGGTCTTCAATCATCTCAAGAAGGTCCATGTATGTTCAAACATCACATCATATCCTCCCAAGACCAAGAAAGTCAGAAAATCACAAGAAGTGAGAAAGGCATGGAAGCAGAGCCAGGTTTAATTGCACAAATGACCTAAAATTAGGGTTTTGGTTTCAGAGGCCATAGCTCCAACTTTTTTGGGAATTCTTGTTTCTAGTGGTCTCTATATGTTATAAGGATCATGCATACCAATTTTCATGAAGAAATTCAATGGGGAAGGCATCTGATTAATATGTGACTTCTTGAGCAAGTCAGTGCAAAATCAGGGCATCTGAGGCCCCCAATCATCCAACCAAAGGGTCTTCTCCATCATTTTGAATGTTTATGATCTTTATTTGATCTTAGAAGAAGTTGGAAGTTCACAAAATTGAAGAATTTCAAGCCATTTGCAAAGTTGCCATTTTGGGAAAGTGACTTATAATGCAAACTTGCCATTTTGGGAAAGTTTTTCAACCTCCTCTTTTTGATTCAAAAATGCTTCAAATGAAAAATTCTTGGTCATGGAAGTTGTAGATTGGATCCTCCCATTTTCAAAAAGTACAAGAACTTGATCTAATTCATCATAGAACTCAAGTTATGGCCTTGCAAAGTTGGGAAAAATCACAAAATTTCACTTATGCACCAAAGAGGGAAGTTTGCAAAAACACTTGCCAAAGCCAAATGTGACCTCTAATTGACTTATAAGCATTGCACAAACATCACACATGACCTATAATTCAGAATTGCCCAAAGAAATTCCAAGTTTCATGCCTTGAACTTTACAAAATCCAAAAGGGGCCAAAACTTCATGAATTTGCAAAATGGATCAAAACCTCTCACACTCTTGCTGAATCACCACAAAACCTTTTCCATGGTTATCCTTGAACCAAGTTGACTCGAGCCATGCCTTGAAACAGCCACTGAACCAGCCCATACCTCAAGTACACCAACTCTTGACATTTTTGCAACTTGCCCATACCAATCAACATAGGCCAGCACCCACCCTCTGACCTATCCCAACATGATATGTGTACCAAAAGCAAGCCTTTTCATAAGAGAACACAGGCTGAAACCTCCAAGAAGACAACATACACAAAAATCCCCAAATTTTCAAAAGCTATTGAATCTCATAACTCAGCCAACAAACATCAAAACCTCTTCCACCATTCAACTCCATAAACATCACTGATCATTTCCCACCCTTCATTTTGCTTTGAAACTCACCATATCCAAAATACGATTTTTACATTTCATGAACTGAACTTCTGCCAACTTCATTTTGAGGCCATTTGAACTCCAACCAAGCATCACAAGCTCTTGAGGGGAGTCATTGGAGTGGATTTGAAGCAAAGAACTGGCCAGAAAGCTCCTAGTTTGAAAGCTCAACTTCAGGTAGCCATGGCATTTATTTTTCCAGAACCTTCATTTTATGTTATAGAATGATTCTATGTGTTCCCCTGATTGCCATGATGTGTTTTGTTTCGAAAATAGTTGAGAAATAAGCATTTCATAAGCTTCTGAAATTTTTGCCATGTTTTCCGTTTTGCTTCGATTCATGATCTTGATGTTGAATAAATGAATTTTGATGGCTGATTCTTGTTGGGGTTGATGTGAGGATCATTTCTGGAGCTTTAGGGGTCTTGGGGTTGCGTATTGAGTGAGATAGCTTGAGAGGCTAGCCGGAGAAGATGACCTGAACACTGTTCCGGTCACCTGAAAATGTTTAGGGTTCAGATTAGGGCTTAATGACATAATTAGCGTAGTTTGAATGTGGGCCGTCCATTTGCGCGCGCTGGTCAATTCCCTCCCCTTTTTATTTGAATCTGGGCCACTGGATCAGCATACTTCCATTTTAATTCATTTAATTTTCATTTTAATTACATTTCTTTCTACATTTTATTAAAAATAGCAAAACACTTCTAAAAAATTTTATTTTTTGCATCATGACTTAAAATATTTTTCTCATTCTGAAAATAATATTTATTTTATTTTTTGCATAAAATTCGTATTCTTTAAAATATTTAAATGTTTATTTTAATTAATTAATGAGAATTAATTAATTAAAATAACATTTAAGTTTCTAAAAATCACTAAAAAAAATCACATTGCATCTTGATACATTTAGAAATATTATCAAACTCTTCACACAAATTTATTTTTGGTTCTTGACATATTTTGACATTTTTTTTTGGATTTTAGGGTTCTTAAAAGTCAATATTTTTACCCTAACTTAGAAAAATCCTTTCTGCCTAACTATGAAGAGTTTGATGTTGGTTCTTTTTGCATTGCATCCTTCATATCATGTAGTTTCTAGGATTAAATGGGCATGAATTTATCTTTCATTTTCAATTTGTTGTGAATTTTTCCTTTTGAGGCATCCTAAAACCCTAGCAAACTTGAGAAAATCATAACTTCTATTAGGTTAAGGTTTAGGTCTCCTCCTTTGGGCAGTGAACTTGTATAGGTTTAGGGTACCTTTGATTCTATTTTCAATTTTTTATCATGTCATTTGCTTCTGGTTTTGAATTTTGTGTTGCATGTTATGTATAAACCCTAATTTTTGCCTTCATTTGCATCCATCCTTCATATGCTTGCATACATGAACTTGCCATGACATTTTGTGTACCCACATGACATATAAGACATCTTAAGACACATTAGAATCATGTTTGATCATTGCATCATTCATTTGCCATGCTTTTTATTTCATTACATGTCATATGTTTTCATGAACTTTCATACTTCTTACTTGTCTCATTTGCATCCTCATCTCTTGTATGATCATCCCCACTTCATGACATATATTTGCATCATCTCTTTGAATCATTTACATCTTGATTATGCTTCTGGTTTTTGTTTGCATCATTGCATCTTTCTCATTTTCATTTCATCTCATTTCTTGTTGCTAACTTTTCAGGTGGTAAGTGTTTGAGAAGTGAATTTGCCTTCACTTCTCATAATCTCTTCTCATCTCTTTTATGCATTCATTGCTGCATTTTTGCTTGTGTATTAGAGTGAGATTGCTCATTAATTCTCTTTCCTCTCCCTCTTTCTTCAAGCAACTTATCTTCTTAAGTGAAGTAAGTTAACTTGCTTCTTCTGCTTCTCTTCCTTTCATCTGCTTCTTCCTTGGTGGCTCTTCTTGGAGATCTTTTGCAAGCCTCATAAACCCTAGGAATACCCATGCATGATCACAAGTAGGGTTTGATTAGTCCCCCCCATTAGTTTTACCTTTGTGTCATCTTTGAGTCTTCTCCTCTCATCTTCTAATCAAGGGCTAAACCTTAAAGGTTTTAAGGCTTTGTGGTTAAGCTTATGCCTGCATCCTTCTATTAGGATGGAGTGTATAACTTTAATCCTAAGTGTTAAACCCTTAATGTGTTTAATTCCTTTAATCAATCCACTTAATAATCACTAAGACATCAAGCTTGTAACTTGGGCCTTGCATTAGGGTTCTAATTCTTCTTTAATTGGTTAAGAAGGACTAACCCTAGTGTTAATGGACAAGTCCCCCTCAAGTTGTCTTACAGATCATAAAATTCATTTCTTAATCTTACCATTAACTAAAATCCATTTAATAAAGGCTTTGTTTTGTCATGAGGTTAATCCCTAATCATGGATTAAGTTGAGGAGCCTTCCTCAGCTTAAATTTTCTCATCTATTATCCTTCTATTAGGATGGTGTAATGAGTCCATTAAATCCTTGATTATGGCTTAAACGCATTACTCAGCACTAAAAAAAAACTCCAAAAAAACATCTAAATAAATGCAAATAGGATAATGATCTTAATCCTACACCATGGTGGTTAAGTGTGAGGTGTTTACTTCATACTTAAGGTATTCTCATTACCCCTAATCCAAGGGAAGATGTGATGAGTTTACTAACCCTTGGTTTAGGCTTAAGCTCATTTTCTTATGACAAACTCCAAAAGCAATAAAAGGTTGAAAACACCAAAAACAAACAATAATCGTCTCCTCCGGGATTCTTTTCTCACCTCATTCACTCACAAACGAGAACTTGCTTCTTCCGTCTAATGCAAGACAGTTTGCACCTGAGCCAGACAGGTCATACACTTGAGCATAGATAAGTAAGCAGTTCACAAGTCAATTTATCTTTCAGTCTCTTTGAGTCGAACTACGGTGTTCTGACTTCCTCATTGCACGAGAGGATACGTAGGCATAACTTAACAGTTATCGAACAAAAGTTTCTGTATATTCCCCCTCCTTCCAGCATTATTCTTTAAGCCTCATAGTTTTGAGCTTCCCATTCTTTCTTACACTGACACTCTCATATTTCACTTCATTTCCTTTTACACTGACACTTGCATTCTTTTCCAGCTTTTGCACACAAATTGCACTGACACTACCCCTTTAAACACAAATCTTTTAAGCGTGGATCCCGTCGAGTACGACGAACAATCTGGATGCTAATACCTTCTCAGGTTGTAACCAACCCCCTTTCTCAGTTTCTCTGGTTCGCAACCGTCTTATCCATCTTTTCTTAGGTTAATGCAGCATTACCTTTCCTTCGGGATAAAAATGCCTAGCTGGCGACTCTATTCATTCTCTTCTCTTTCGCCGACTGTTCGCGTCTGTACCCCTCTTGACCAGGTGTCATTTGGTGGGAGCGACAATGGGAAAACAAACAAGGGTCTCCTTTAAATCTAAAAACATAATTTCAACTTCAAGACCCCTTGAGCTTTTCCATATGGACCTCTTTGGACCATCTAGGACAAAGAGCTTAGGTGGAACTTGGACTATATTCCTTCATAGCAAAGATGAAACTTTTTCTGCTTTTAAAAGTTTTGCAAAACTTTCCCAAAACAAAATGAATTCTAAAATAGTTACAATTCGAAGCGATCATGGAGGTGAATTTCAAAACCATCTCTTTGATAAGTATTGTGACAAGTATGGCATTGAGCACAACTTTTCAGCTCCTCTAACTCCACAACAAAACGGTGTTGTGGAGCGCAAAAATCGAGTTTTAGAGGAATTGGCAAGAACAATGCTCAATGAGGGTGGATTACCAAAATATTTTTGGGCTGATGCAATTAGCACAGCTTGTTATGTTCTGAACAGGATTTTAATTCGTCCTATTTTGAATAAAACCCCTTATGAAATTTTAAAAGGTAGAAAGCCAAACTTGTCTCATCTTCACGTGTTCGGTTGTAAGTGTTTTGTTTTAAATAATGGTAAGGAAAACCTTGGGAAGTTTGATGCCAAAGCTGATGAAGGTATTTTCCTTGGATACTCTCAATCAAGTAAAACATATAGAGTGTATAATAGGCGTTTACTTTCTGTTGAAGAATCTGTCCATGTTTCTTTTGATGAGTCTTATCCAAAAAAATGTCGGAAAAGGTATCTCTTTTGATGATGCAGGTGTATCTACAAAAGACATACTCAAAGAAGCTGTTACGGAAATTGATCAATCTGAAACTGCTGAAAATGAGAAGGAGGAAGATACTAGTCATGAAAAAGATAAAGAGGAAGGAACATCTGAAGTGAATGAACTTCCACCAGCTTGGAAATCCTCTAAAGACCACCCTATAGACAATATATTGGGAGATATTTCAAAGGGAGTGTTGACTCGTTCTAAGATAAGTAACTTTTGTCCTCACTTCGCTTTTGTATCACAAGTAGAGCCTAAAAATGCTAAAGAGGCCTTGATTGATGAATTTTGGCTAATGGCCATGCAAGAAGAGCTTAATCAATTTAAAAGAAATGACGTTTGGGAACTTGTCCCTCATCCGCGAGATCATCATATCATAGGTACTAAATGGGTGTTTAGGAATAAACTTGATGAAAACGGAGTGATAACTAGGAACAAGGCACGCTTGGTAGCACAAGGGTATAACCAAGAGGAGGGCATAGATTATGAGGAGACTTATGCTCCAATGGCTCACCTTGAAGCTATACGTCTCTTGCTTGCTTATGCGTGTTCTATGAATTTCAAGCTTTACCAAATGGACGTAAAGAGTGTGTTTCTAAATGGTGTCATAAATGAAGAAGTATATGTTTCACAACCTCCCGGTTTTGAAAATTCTGAATATCTAGATCATGTTTACAAATTAAAGCGTGCTCTATATGGTCTTAAGCAAGCACCTCGTGTGTGGTACGAAAGACTTAGCAAATTTCTAATTGATCATGGATATTCTAGAGGTAAAGTGGATAATACACTCTTCATTAGACATAAAGGAAAGCACATTCTTTTAGTTCAAGTTTATGTAGATGATATAATTTTTGGTTCAACTAACATACACTTGGTCGAAGAATTTTCTAATGTTATGCAGGGTGAGTTTGAGATGAGTCTTATGGGGGAGTTGAAAAACTTCTTAGACCTCCAAATAAAGCAACTCGATGAAGGTACATCAGTATGTCAAACAAAATACTGCAGAGAACTGCTCAAGCACTTTGGAATGAATAATTCAAAATCCATCGACACTCCCATGCCTACCAACGAAAATTTGGACAAAGATGAACATGGTAAGTGTGTTGATGTCAAAAGGTATAGAGGTATGATTGGGTCTCTCTTGTATCTCACTGCTTCTAGACCAGACATCATGTTTAGTGTTTGTATGTGTGCACGATATCAATCAAATCCTAAGGAATCTCACTTAAAATCAGTCAAGCGTATATTTAGGTATCTTCATGGAACACCTAAATACGGGCTTTGGTATTCCAAAGGGAGCGATTGCGGCTTAGTAGGTTACTCTTATTCTGATTTTGCTGGCTGCAAATCAGATAGGGAAAGCACTAGTGGTACATGTCATCTATTTTCAAATTCTTTAATAAGTTGGCATAGCAAAAAGCAAGTATCTATGGCGTTGTCTACTGTAGAGGCTGAGTATGTTGCAGCCGGTAGCTGTTGCGCTCAAATTTTATGGCTAAGACAACAACTACAAGATTTTGATATTCAACTTAAACGTATTCCAATAAAGTGTGACAACACTAGTGCCATTAATCTCACTAAGAATCCTGTTTTACACTCACGCACCAAACATATAGAGATTAGACATCACTTCCTTCGCGATCATGTTGAAAAAGGAGATGTTGTTTTTGAGCATGTTGATACTAAAAATCAACTTGCTGACATTTTCACTAAACCATTGGCAACTGAACCATTCTTCAACATTCGTCGTGAACTAGGGATTCTTGATCTCTCCGCATTGGTGTCTTAAGTTTGTTTGATCTAGTTTATATTTATCTCATCGTGTTTACTGAGATTTGAATGTAGACTTCACTCGTACTTCATGAGATTACTACGACGGAGGTAATATTGTTCCTCTCTAAATCTTGTTGATATTATGTGATAAATTTATGTTTGAGCAATTATTTCTCGCTTATATGTACTTCTTTACATATGATTGTTTGAGCATTAATAATTAGTTTGTAAATTATTCTTAAGCATCATTAAAATGTTATGATTCACTCTGCATTCTGCATTAATTTTTTTTCATAAGTCTCATATATTGATACATAAGGTCTATGTATCGATGCATATCCATTTTGTGTCGATACATGTTCAAGTTCTTTTAAAATTGTCAAAATTATTACAGTATGTATCGATACATTTGTGGTTTGTATCGATACATAGCAACTTGAAAATCCAAAATTTCGCAACATGAATCGATACATTTGTGGTTTGTATCGATACATAGCAACTTGAAAATCCAAAATTTCGCAACATGAATCGATGCATACGATTATGTATCGATGCATACTGTTATAAAATCCTTTTCTTTTTTTTGTATCGACACATCAACATCAGTTATGACATTTGCATCAGTTATAATCTCTATTTTATCTCCTTCTTCATTCCATTTGCATCATTAACGATTAAATAACCCTAACACCACAAAACCCCTTTTCTTCCAAAACCCTAACTTCATAATCATGCCTCCAAGAGTCATACTTCCTAGAGCAAAAGGTAGAGGTAAAGGGAAATAACCTGTTGAGGCTTCACACCAAGCTCCGCCTACTCCAGAAATTCCTCCCACTGGGTCATCCATTCTCCATCCTGCCATTGCTGAAGAGTTTGAGGTTTCCTTCAAGACAAGGTTAGTCATGAAACCCCATGTCTTCAATACTCACGATGTGCGTACTCTATGCTTAGATGAAGTTGCTGATTTGATTGACACACAAAAACTTGGGTCCTTTTTAACTATTAATGATGACTATCATGAGGACTTCATTTGTACTTTTTATGCGGGGGTGAAATCTGGTAAAGGGTACATGTTCAAGTGCTCTATTGGAACAAGAACTTATTGTTTTGAGGCTGGTGATTGGAACAAGGTGTTCCAAATGCCATCCCCGACGCCTGAGTTGCAGATGTGGCATCATCAAAAATTTGAAACTAAGTTTAATCTGAAGGAATATTGTGCATCTATTTCAAAACTGGAAAGGCCTCTAGGTGATGATGAGCATTTAACTTCTGGAATGATTAAGAGGGTCCCCAGAATTCTGCATTGGATTCTCTCGCATATTTTACGTCCGAGGTCCGGTGGGCACTCTAGATTGGATAAGCCAGACATACATCTCTTGTATATTCTGCAGAAGAAGATTCCGTTGAATTGGCCCAATTATTTTGTGAAGCGTATTTTTCTTACAAGAAATAGTTCGAAGAACATCACTCTTGCTTATGCCGCACAGATTATGAGGATCATTAAGTTCTGGAAGGTGGTTGTACCCCCTGTTCCTCTCTTATCTTCATCTACTGTTCGAGAATTCAATAGTGCTACTCTTTCTCATATGGGATATAGGTGGGACACAGAGCGTCGATGCTATTACTTCTTTGAACGCAGCTCTAGAACCAGAATTTATAACTTTGATACACCTTCTGAACATATTTTTGTTGCTGAAGAACAAAGAGATGAAGATATGGAGGATGTAAATGAAGAAAATCCCCCTGAAGCAAATGTCAACACTGCTTGGGGTGAGTGGGTGCCACAAAGGTGGTCTCCTACTAACTATGAATCGGTTCCTCCATCTGTTCCACCAACATCATCTACTACTCCTCCTGCATATCTAACTCAAATGTTTGAGCAAATGGAAATTGCCAATAATGCCCGACATGAAGAAGCCCGTGCGTGGCATGTACAACAAACGGAGTGGCACAACGAGCACTGGGAGTGGCATGATGAACACACTAGGATGTATCATAACCAACACTCATGGCACACAAAATTTGTCAAGTGGCATCAAGTCTTCTACAATGAGATGTCCGGTTTCATGGATGATTGTCGTGCACATCCGGGTATTATGGACAGATTCAGAAGCACCGAGGTTCAGAATCGGTTCAGGCATTACAACTTCATGGGGAAAAATCCTGATGAGATGCCTCCTCCACCTCCTCCTCCAAGTTTCAGAGATCCCGATAGATATGATGCGGAGTCCTGTGGTGGCTACAATCCTCACTAAGGCTGCATTTCATAATTGCATTACATCATTTCCTTTTTCCTTGTTGCTTAAGTTTTTTTTTGATTTTATGTTTAAACATTGTATGCGTTTGGTTTGCTTTTGTAATTCTTAACTCTACTAGACCAATTAAATGCCTATGCTTGTTTGTTGTTTACGATTAATTGGTTTGCCCTTTATGTTTCACTCTCTATGAGTGATTAGCTTATATATCTTCTTATTGCTGAATATTGTTTCACCTATACAATTTTTTTTGATGTTGACAAAGGGGGAGAAAGGCTTGAGTGTGAAAAATGATAGCATGCACAAACTCAGGGGGAGTGGTTCTCACACTTCTGCAAAAATTTTCCATCATCAAAAAGGGGGAGTTTGTGAGCAACTCTTTAGTTTTGAATGATAGTAAATTTTATGCTTTTGTGCTTTTAACATACTCTTTGTATTGAATTGGCATTGCATGCTTAAAAAAACCGACCTTATCCATGTATGCATTGATACATGAGTTTTTGTATCAACACATGTCTTGTTTTAAACAAAATATTTGACTTTTGCTTCTGTATGTATCGATTCATTCGCAAGATGTATCGATACATAATTTCCTTGAAGTTCTGAAATAAGTCAAATGCATCGATACATTCTTAATATGCATCGATACATGCTGTAGGTATGCTTCTGTGTTATCTGCTATGTATCGATACATTCGCAACATGCATCGATACATGCTGTAGATATGATTCTGGAATATCTGCTATGTATCGATACATTCGCAACATGCATCAATTCATTATGTTTTCATTTCTCTATTTCTTTTGCATTGGTTCAGAATGTATCGATTCATTCCATTATGTATTGATACATAACAGTGTAAAAACCATCATGTATCGATACATTCGCACTTCGTATCGATGCATTAATCTGTTTCTATTTCTAACAGACTTTGTCAAGTATATATATATATGTTTATGTTAGTGCAGTGAAGTGGGACAGAAATCGTAAGTGAATTCAAGGTCAAGAAAATTGAAGAACACAATCAAGAAAGTTTTTGGGTGTGCATTCAATTGTGAGCAGGGTTGAAACCTAAGAGAAAATTCATCTTCATCATCTTCTCAATTACTTTAATTTAAGAACATCAACATATAATCATTGTTGTCCTGTGAATTAGAGGATCAAGAGATAACGTTCAGCGGATCGATCGTTGATCTAGCTGAGTTGAAGAGTGAAAGAAGGTTTCAAGGAAAAACCATCTGGTTTGTCCTTCAAGAACGGGTGTGTTCTTGAAGGTTTGTCAGTCACGTTTACAAAACAGATTCAGCCGCAGTGTAAGGTTTGGAAATTGGGAGATTTCGCAAATAGATCGTGGAACCGGTGAATTGTTTGTATTACTTGCGAGGGAATCTTGATTTGGCTTAGATCAAGTGAAAGTTCATACAATAGGAAGATCTAGGTGTATAGATTTCTGGTTTTTGTATAGCAACCTTGTAAACGACGATTTCAGCAATATCGATATAAAAGATCTCAATTTCGGTTTTAAATTGAGAGGGAGACGTACCCACACGCGAGGACGAACGTGGGGAACTTCCTTACCAAATCTCTGTGTATTGTATTCCTTCTCCATCTCTATTTACGTTTTTAATCGGTTTTGATTCATTGGAAATAGTTTTTGTGATAGGTGCATTCAATACTTTTACAGCTTGTGTGTTTAAGTCTTTAACATCTCAATTGCAAATCCAGCACTTTATCACATGTCCGGTCTTCTAGTGGCTGGTCCAGAATAGACGAAAGTCGATTAGGGACCGTGTTTTTCCTCTAATCTTTAAAAACTCTGAAAAATATTTTAAAACCTTGTTAACAAGGAGGTGATCCATTCACCCCCCTCTAGATTACTAGCCACAACGTCTAACATAAGTGTATGTGCTATCTGTGTGCAAAAAGCTAAGGAAAGAAAGTATAGGTGTCAATGCAAAAGGGTGAATTGCTCAGGGACTGAGGCTTTAGAAAGAATGCTTAAAAAATGGGAGAAGACACAAAGAATTTTGTTAGATAACAGTTAAGTTATGCCTACGTATCCTCTCGTGCAATGAGGAAGTCAGAACACCGTAGTTCGACTCAAAGAGACTGAAAATAAATTGACTGTGAACTGCTTACTTGCTTATGCTTAAGTGTATGACTCGTCTGGCTCGAGTGCTAATTGTCTTGCATTAGGGAGAAGAAGCAAGTTCTCGTTTGTGAATGAGTGTGATGAGAAAAGAATCCCGGAGGAGACGATTATTGTTTGTTTTTGTGTTTTTAGTTTTGTTATTGTTTTTGGTGTTTTGCATAAGTTAATGAGCTTAAGCCTAAATCAAGGGCTTGTAAACTAATTATATCCTCTCTGATTAGGGATAATGAGCCTACTTAAGTATGAGATAAGCATCTCAACTTAATTGCCATGATGATGTAGGATTAAGATCATTAACCTACTTGTGATTAATAAGATGTTTTTGGGTTTTGTTTAGTGTTAAGTAATGAGTTTAATCTCTAATCACAAATTAGTGAACTTATTACACCATCCTAATAGAAGGATAATAGATGAGAACACTTAAGCTGAGGAAGATACCTCAACTTAATCCATGGTTAGGGATTAAATTCATTATATAACAAGCCTTTATTAAATGGATTTTAATTAAGGGATGAGATTAAGAAATGGGTTTTAAGTTTGTAAGCATAAAGTATGAAGCATAAAGAAATGAAGTGAAATGAGATGCAATGATCAAAGTCAGAAGTGATTATGCTAGGTAAATGTCATGTAAGATGATGCAAAGTCATACAATATGCATATGTGTGATCATACAAAGATGAGATGTTATGGAAGCATGCTTTGAAGTTTGAAAACACATGAAAGTTTATGAAATGAAATGGATGCTAAACATGGAAAATGAATGAAGAAATGACCAATAAAGGTTCTAGCATGTCTTAAGATGTCTAATATGACATATGAATGCTTGGAATGTCATGGCATGTTCATGTAATGATGCATATGTGTCGCTCCCACCAAATGACACCTGGTCAGAAGGGGTACAGACGCGAACGGTCGGCGAAAGGAGAGAGAACACACAGGGGTGATCTCAAGAGAAAAGAAAAGAGTCGCCAGCTAGGCATTTTTATCCCGAAGGAAAGGTAATGCTGCATAAACCTAAGAAAAGATATGGATAAGACAGTTGCGAACCAGAGAGACTGAGAAAGGGGGTTGGTTACAACCTGGGAAGGTATTAGCACCCAGATTGTCCGTCGTACTCGAAGGGATCCACGCTTAAAAGATTTGTGTTTTAAAGGGGTAGTGTCAGTGCAATTTGTGTACCAAAGTTGGAAAGAATGCAAGTGTCAGTGCAAAAGGAAATGTGGAGTATATAAGTGGAGTGTCAGTGTAGGAAAAGGATGGAGCTCAAGACTATGAGGCTTTAAGAATAATGCTGGAAGGAGGGGGAATATACAGAGACTTTTGTTCGATAACTGTTAAGTTATGCCTACGTATCCTCTCGTGCAATGAGGAAGTCAGAACACCGTAGTTCGACTCAAAGAGACTGAAAGATAAATTGACTTGTGAACTGCTTGCTTGTCTATGCTCAAGTGTATGACCTGTCTGGCTCAGGTGCAAACTGTCTTGCATTAGACGGAAGAAGCGAGTTCTCGTTTGTGAGTGAATGAGATGAGAAAAGAATCCCGGAGGAGACGATTATTGTTTGTTTTTGTGTTTTCAATCTTTTATTGCCTTTTGGAAGTTTGTCATAAGTTAATGAGCTTAAGTCTAAACCAAGGGTTGGTAAACTCATCACATCCTCCCTCTGATTAGGGGTAATGAGAATACCTTAAGTATGAAGTAAGCACCTCACACTTAATCACCATGATGTAGGATTAAGATCATTAACCTACTTGTGATTATTTAGATGTTTTTGTTGTTTTTGTTTAGTGCTGAGTAATGAGATTAAGCCATAATCAAGGATTTAATGGACTCATTACACCATCCTAATAGAAGGATAATAGATGAGAACATTTAAGCTGAAGAAAACTCCTCAACTTAATCCATGATTAGGGATTAACCTCATGACAAAACAAAGCCTTTATTAGATGGATTTTAGCTAATGATAAGATGAAGAAGTGATTTTTATGGTTTGTAAGACAACTTGAGGGGGACTTGTCCATTAACACTAGGGTTAGTCCTTCTTAACCAGTTAAGAAAGAATTAGAACCCTAATGCAAGGCCCAAGTTACAAGCTTGATTTCTTAGTGATTATTAGATAGATTAATTAAAGGAGTTAAACACATTAAGGGTTTAACACTTAGGATTAAAGTTATACACTCCATCCTAATAGAAGGATGCAGGCATAAGCTTAATCACAAAGCCTTAAAACCATTAGGGTTTAGTCCTCGATTATGAGATGAGAAGAGAATACTCAAAGATGGCACAGAGGTAAAACTAAATGGGAGACTAATCAAACCCTAATTGTTATCATGCTTGGTTGTTCCTAGGGTTTATGAGGTTTGCAAGAAGATCTTCAGAGGAACCACCAGGGAGAGAAGCAAATGAAATGAGGAAGAAGCAGAGAAGCAAAACAACTTGCTTCACTTAAGAAGACAAGTTGCCTGAAGGAAGATAGTAAGAGATGAACATGAATGAGCAAGCTCACTCTAAAACACATACAAAATGCAGCAAAGGAAGTATGAAAGAGATGAAAAGAGATTGTGAGAAGTGAAGGCAAATTCACTTCTCAGAACAACTTACCACCTGAAAAGTTAGCAAAAGAAATGAAATGCAATGCAAATGAGATGAAATGTCATGATGAAAACCAAAGTCAGAAGCAATTACATGAGTTTAATGATGTTAAGAGATGATACAAACATGAGGCAAGACATGCGAATGATCAAACAAACATAAGGATGCAAATGAAGTATGCCTTGAACCATGAAAATTTATGAAAGGTTTATGAAATGCAATGGACATATAACATGGAAAATGAAAGATGCAATGATCAAACATGATTCTAATATGTCCTAAGATGTATTATGAATCATGTGGATGCACAAAATGTCATGGCAAGTCATTGGATGCAAGCAAATGAGAAAGGGTTGCAAAGGAAGGCACAAATTAGGGTTACATGCATCATGCAAAGCAAAAATCCAAAACCAGAAGCAAATGACATGATAAAAATTTGAAAATGCAATCAAAGATACCCTAAACCTATACAAGCTCATTGCCCAAAGGAGAGGATCCAACTCTTAACCTAGTGAAAGTTATGAATTTCCTAAGATTGCTAGGGTTTTAAGGCACCTCACCAAGAAAAATGCCAAACAAATTGAAAATGAAAGATCAATTCAAACCAAATTTACCCTATAAACTAAATGCTATGAAGAATGCAATGCAAGAAGAATCATCATTCAACTCTCAATGGTTAGGCAGAAAGAAATTTTTGAAGATTGAACCAAAATATTGCCTTAAAATGAAATTAAATCCAATGAAAATAATCCAAAGGCACCAAGAACAAAAAAGAAATTTGGTTTGAGGGTTGAACAATGTTTCTAAATGCTATGTGAATTTTTTGGTGATTTTTAAATACCTAAATGTATTTTTAATTAATTAATTTCCATTAACTAATTAAAAATAAACATTTAAATGATTTAAAAATAATTTTTAATGCAAAAAATAAAATAAAAATCATTTTATGATTAAGAAAAATATTTGAAACAAAAATGCAAAGGGAAATATTTTTGCGATTTTTCTAACTATTTTAAAATAAATATGAAAGATAAATGAATAAAAATGAAATAAAAATGAAATTAAATGGAAAGTATGCAGGATCCAAGGCTGAGATTCAAAGCTGAGAATCAAAGGTTGACTGCGCGCGCTATCCTACGGCTGGCATTTAAACTGACCCAATTAAATTAAACTGAATTAATTAATCTAATTAAATATGATTAGGGTTTTAATGAGAGATCCAGGCCATTCATGCGCGCGGGAGTCAAGCCCAGTCAACCCAATCCACGGTCCAAATTCAAACTGAACCCTAAACCTAATTAAGACACCTAATGACTTTCAGGTCACCGGAGAAGAGCTTCGGTCGTCTTCTCCGGTGACCCCCTCACCTGAAAGTTGCCAACTTCTTCCCTACGTTATTTCTGGAGCTCTAAAGCTCCAGATCAACTCCCCCCACTCTCCTAAACATGAATCTACACTCAAAATGAATTTTATTTTTGCTCAAACACAAGATTCGAAGGAAAGATTAAAAATGTCAAAACTTTCAGAACAATCATACAAACTCAATTCTCAACCATTTTCGAAAGTATAAAGCTCAGAGTGATCAGTGGAACATACTCTACCATTCTATAACTAAAGAAACAAGTTCTGGAAAAAGTTTCAAGGAGGTACCTGAGCTTGAGCTTTCTCAGTTTGGGACTTTTAGGCCTTCTCTCTTTGTGCAAACCACTCCCCTTGAACTCCTGATGAAGTTTTGATGCTTGGAAGGAATTTCGTTTGGCTGATTTGGGAGTTTGCAAGCCAACTGGTCAGAAATCGTGTTTGGTTTATGGGGTGTTTTTGACTGCTTCAATGGTTGGTTTGTGGTCAGTGAGTGATTTTGAGATCAATGGTGAAATTGGTTTGAAGATTGATTGAGTGAGCTGAGAGTTTCGAAAGGTTTTGCAAGTTGGGGAATTTTTTATAACTTTGGCAATCTGAGGTTTCAGCTTGTGTTGTGTGTGGTGTTGAGTCCCATTTGGTACATGTATCACACTTGGATATGTCAGAGGGGTTGGTGTGGCCTAGCTTGATTGGTATGGGTCTTCTTGCAAAAAGTCAATGTTTGTGTAAGAGAGGTATGGGCTGTGGCAGTGAAGGTACAAAGCATGGCTTGGCTGCAGCTGAGTTTAGGGAGAACCATGGAAATGGATTAGAAGCAATGCAGCAAGTAGATTAGGGTTTGTCATAGGTTTTGCAACTTTGTGACTTTTGGGCCCTTTTGTGATTACTTGAAGCATAAGTCATGAAAATGGACAAACTCATGGTGCATTCTGAATTTTAGGCATTGGTTTATGTTTGTACAAAGATTAGAAGTCCATTTGAAGTTACAATTTGCCTTGGCAAGGGGTTTTGCAACTTTGCCTCTTTGGTGCACAACTTAAAATTATGTGATTTTTCCCAACTTTGACAAGCCATAACTTTTGATCCAAAATGAATTAGAATGAGTTCTTGTACTTTTTGAAAAGGGAATGATCCATTCTACAACTTTTATGACCAAATTTTTCCCATTTGAAGCATTTTTGAATCAAAAAGAAAGGGTTGAAAAAGTTTCCCAAAATGGCAAGTTTCCATTACAAGTCATTTTCCCAAAAAGGCAACTTTGCAAATGGCTTGAAATTCTCCAATTTTGTGAACTTCCAATACCTTCTATGATCAAATAAATATCATACATAATCAAAATGATGATGAACACCCTTTGGTTGGGTCATTGGGGGCCTCAGATGCCCTGATTTTACACTGACTTGCTCAAGAAGTCAACTCCTTATTAGATGCCTTCCCCATGGAATTTCTTCATGAAAATTGATATGCATGATCCTTATAACATATAGAGACCAATAGAAACAATAATGACCAAAAAATTTGGAGTTATGGCCTTTGAAACCAAAACCCTAATTCTAGGTCATCTGTGCAGTTAATCCTGGCTCTGCTTCCATGCCATTCTCAGTTCTTGTGATTCTTTGGGATTTCTTGACTTTGTGGGGATATAATATGATGCTTGAACATACATGGAACCCTTTGAAGTGATTGAAGACCTTTGGAGTGGCTCAAATGGCTCTTGGATAGCTCAGATCACAAACCCTAGATGCAGATGACTTTGAATCAATGCAGTGAATCAAAATGCAACATGAGATGCCATGATTGAACTTATGCATATGAAAAGATCACAAGCCATGGTGTGAATGGGTGAGGGCAAATTTGGGGTGTTTACAATATGCAAGGTGAATGCAAATGAACATGAGAAATTAGGGTTTTATGGACATGTGGGATGCAAATGAATAAAACAGAAGCAATCAACATGATAAACATTTGAAATTAGGCTCAAACAAACCCTAATCCAATATTAGGTCACAAACCAAAGGAGAAGGTCAGAAGCCTAACCTATCAAAAGTTATGATTTTCCTAAGTTTCCTAGGTTTTTTGGGTGGTTCAAAAGGAAAAATGCAAATCAATTTGAAAATTCAAGATAAATTCATGAGGAAAATGACCTATAAACTACATGCAATATGTAACACAATTCAAAAAGAATCAAGTTCAAACTCTTCTTAGTTAGGTAGAAATGATTTTTTTAAGTTAGGGTTCAAAAATGTGGTTTTAATGACCCTTAATTCAAAGAAAATTGGTAAACTGTGATCAAACCTAAAAGAAATTTGTGTGACGAGTTGGAAAATGTTTCTAAATGCATTAGAATGGTTCATGATTTTTTTGGTGATTTTTAGAAACCTAAATGTATTTTTAATTAATTAAAATACTTTAATTAATTAAAAATAACATTTAAATATTTTAAAAATACTTTTTTAATGCAAAAAATAAAATAAAAATTATTTTTGGATTAAGAAAAATATTTAAAGTCAGAATGCAAGGTTTCATATTTTTGGAAAATGTTTTGCTATTTTAAAATAAATGAGAAAGAAAATGCAATAAAAATGAAATAAAATCCATTTAAATGGAAAGTAATCTGATCCAGTGGTTGAGATTTGAACCTGGGGGGAGGGGTTTGACTGCGCGCGTTAATGGGTGGCTGAGATTGCATCTGGCTAATTTGAATTAATTAATCTGATTAATCGGGTTTAGGGCTAAATGAAATGATCTGGGCCATCCGTCCACTAATTAAAACACACATCCTATGGTCCACGTTCAAACTGGCACGCTAACCCTAATTAAACCCTAATTACCCTCAGGTGACCGGAACAGTGTTCTGATCATCTTCTCCGGTGACACCCTTCCTTGAACACACTCAAAACCTCATAACAACGCATCAAACTCTCCAGAAATGATCAATGAACATCATCATTAAACAAGAATCCAGGCATGAAATCCATTTATATTGCATCAACAACAAGAATCGAAGCAAGCAAGTTGTACGTGAAAAATTTCAGAGCAAGCATACATGGCCATTTTTCACTCATTTTCAAAATAAATCACATCAATATGATCAGGGGAACATATAGAATCATTCTATAACTTAAAAGAAGATTTCTGGAAAAAAAGTTCTTGATGACTACCTGAGATGATGAACTGCAAATATGGACTTTCAGAGCTTCTCCTTTGTGCAATCCACCCCCTTTGACCTCCTGAGGCTATTGGCAAGCTTGAATGAAGCTTAGAGTGGCTATTTTGAGTGTTTGGTTTCTGAAGTTGCAGAAATCGTGTTTGAGTTTGAGAGTGTTTCAGGCTATGGTGATGGGTGCGAAATGATCCTTAGGTGATGCTGAGTACAATGGTGAAGAAAGTTTGAAGTTTTAGTGGTTGTGCTATGAACTTTGAAGAGGTGAAGGTTTCTTGAGGTTTTTGGCAATCTGAGTGTTGAGAGGCTTTCAGGCTTGTGTGTGTTATGAAATGAGTTGCTTAATGTCCACATAAACAATTTTGATTGGCCAGAGAGTTGTTGTGGCACAGGCTGATTGGTATGAGGGTTTTTGCAAAAAGTCAAGATTGTGTACTATGAGGTATGGGCACGGGTCAGAGGTTGTTTGGAGGGGTGTCTGGCTTCAGCTTGCATCAAGGATGGCCATGGGATTGAATTTGATGTACTGGAAGGCTTGGATCATGAGATGGCATAGATTTTGCAACTTTCCCTTTTTGGTGTTTCTTGTGAATCAAACCATGAAAAGCTTCAATCCTTGGGCCAATTCTGATCTTTTGAAGTTGCATTGGCATGTTATGAAGTGTTTGTTCACATTAGAGGTCATTAGAAGGCTAGGCAAGTGAAATTGCAAAATTCCCTCTTTGGCATGAACTTGAAAATTATGTGATTTTTGCCAACTTTGAAAGGCCATATCTTGAGTTCTAGGATGAATCAAGACATGTTATTGTACTTTTTGAAATGGGAAAGACCTAATCTACAACTTTCATGCCCAAGAATTTTTCATTTGAAGCATTTTTGGTCATGAAAGAGGAGGTTGAAAATCTTTCCCAAAATGGAAAGTTTGCATTTCAAGTCATTTCCAAAAATGGCAAGTTTGCAATTGGCTCAAAATTCTTCAATATTGTGAACTTATAACCACTTATAAGATCAAATAAAGATCATTGAACTTCAATTTGATGAAAATACCTCTTTGGTTCCATTGTTGGGGACCTCAGATGCCCTGATTTTGACTTAACTTTCTCAGGAAGTTACCCAGTGAACAGATGACTTCCACAATGAGTTTCTTCATCAAACTTGGTACACATGATCTTTATAACATATTAATAACATTAGAAACAAGAATGACCCAAAAATTTGGAGTTAAGGCCTCTGAAACCAAAGCCCTAATTTTGGTCATCTGTGTAGTGAAAACCTTAGCTCTACTTCCATGCCTTTGCCAGTTCTTGTGATCTCTTGACTTTCATGAACTTTTAGGAGCATAATATGATGATAGAAAACACATGGACTCTCTTGGAAAGCTTTGAGAACTTTGGGATGGCTCAGATGAATTCTTGGATTGCTTAGATCACAAACCCTAGATGCAGATGAACTTGAACTATGCAGTGGAACAAAAATGCAACATGAGATGTAATGCTTATGTTAAAACAAAAAAATAAAGATCACAAGCCATAGTGTGATAAGGAGTGAGGGAAAATTTGAGGTGTTTACACCAGACTATGAGATTTGAATTCCCTGATGAAGATATCATGTTCTTAAAAGAAAAATATTGTGAAGAGCCTATTCACACTGAAGGGCCTGACCCAGAAGAAGCATGGACTATTATGTTTGACGGGGCAGTTAATTGCAATGGTCGCGGGGTTGGTGCAGTGCTTATCACACCTAAAGGGGTTCATATGCCTTTCTCAGCAAGGCTCACCTTTTCCTACACTAACAACGAAGCAGAATACGAAGCTTGTATCATGGGTCTTGAGGAAGCCATTGACCTCAGGATCAAAACCTTGAATGTATTCGGAGATTCAGCTTTGGTAATCAACCAGACCAACGGCAAGTGGTACACTCATCAGGATCATCTGATTCCCTACCGTGACTATACGAGGAGATTGTTGACCTTCTTCACAACAGTTAAGCTTGAATACATCCCTCAAGATGAGAATCAGTTTGTAGACGCTTTGGAAACCATTTCATCCATGATAAAAGTACAAGCTGCTAATTATGTGCCTCGGATTTTTGTATCCAGACTAGACAGACCGACATATGTCTTTTCTTTGGACACTGTCACTGATAACAAGCCTTGGTACCATGACATCAAGTGCTTCTTGGAAACTCAGACATACCCACCTGGGGCATCGTCAAATGATAAGAAGACATTAATAAGGCTAGCCGACAATTTCTTCCTCAATGCTGATGGTTATTTATACAAACAAAACTTCGACATGGTCTTGCTCAGATGTGTTGACAAGAAGGAAGCAGACCTACTGATGCACGAAGTACATGAAGGTTCTTTCGGTACCCATGCCAGAGGACATGCAATGGCCAAAAAATTATTAAGATCAGGATACTACTGGATTACAATGGATGCAGACTGTTGTGCCTATCCCAGAAAATGCCACAAATTTCAGATCTACGCGGACAAAGCGCATGTGCCTCCGAATCCTTTGAATTTAATGTCTTCACCTTGGCCCTTCGCCATGTGGGGCATTGATATGATTGGAAAGATTGAACCGAATGCTTCAAATGGTCACAGATTCATCCTGGTAGCCACTGATTACTTCACCAAATGGGTTGAAGCAGATTCATATGCAAATGTCACCAGGCAAGTGGTAGCTCGATTTCTTAAAAGAGATATCATCTGTCGATATGGAGTTCCCGAGCGAATCATTACTGATAATGGTTCCAATTTGAACAACAAGATGATGGCAGAACTGTGTCGAGACTTCAAAATTCAACATCGCAACTCTTCTCCTTATAGGCCAAAGATGAATGGCATTGTTGAGGCTGCTAACAAGAACATCAAGAAGATTGTGCAAAAGATGGTAGTCACCTACAAAGACTGGCACGAAATGCTACCATTTGCCTTGCATGGGTACCAAACCTTTATCAGATCATCTACTAGGGAAACACCTTATCGGCTTGTGTATGGTATGGAAGCTTTCCTACCTATTGAAATTGAACTACCCTCCTTACGGGTAATGATGGATGTGAAACTGGATGAAGCAGAATGGGTATGATCCCGATATAATCAACTGAGTTTGATTGAAGAAAAGAGATTAGAAGCCATTTGTCATGGGCAGTTATATCAAAAGAGAATGAAGAAAGCCTTCGATCAAAAAGTCAGACCTCGGGAATACCAAGTGGGAGAGCTTGTTCTGAAAATAATTCTTCCTCCTCATACAGACCACAGGGGCAAATGGACGCCAAACTATGAAGGCCCATTCATAGTAAAGAAAGTTTTCTCTGGTGGGGCACTGATGCTCACTACTATGGATGGCGAGGATTTCTTATCTCCTGTGAATTCAGATGTGTAAAAACCCCAAATTTGCCCTCACTAATTTCACACCATGGCTTGTGATCTTTCATCTTTGCATAAGTTTAAGCACATCATCTCATACTGCATTTTTGTTTCGTTGCTTTGGTTCAAGTTCATCTGCATCTAGGGTTTGTGATCTGAGCAATCCAAGGATCCATTTGAGCCACCCCGAAGGTCTTCAATCATTCCAAGAGGGTCCATGTGTGTTCTATCATCATATTACATCCCTCAAAGATCAAGGAAGTCAAGAACTTGGAAAGCATGGAAGCAAAGCTAGGGTTTCACTGCACAGATGACCTGGAATTAGGGTTTTGGTTTCAGAGGCCATAACTCCAAATTTTTTGGTCATTATTGTTTCTAATAGTCTCAATATGTTATAAGGATCATGTGTACCAATTTTGATGAAGAAATTCATTGTGGAAGTCATTTGTTCACTGGGTAACTTCTTGAGCAAGTCAGAGCAAAATCAGGGCATCTGAGGCCCCCAACATTGGAACCAAAGTGGATTTTTCATCAAATTGAAGTTATATGATCTTTATTTGATCATTGAAGTGCTTGGAAGTTCACAAAATTGAATAAAATTGAGCTAAACCAAAAGTTGCCAAAAATGGAAATGACTTGTAATGGAAACTTTCCATTTTGGGAAAGTTTTTCAACCTCCTCTTTCTCAACCAAAAATGCTTCAAATGAAAAATTATTGGTCATGAAAGTTGTATATTGGATCATTCCCTTTTCAAAAAGTACAAGAACAAGTTCTAATTCATTATGGAACTCAAGTTATGGCTTGGCAAAGTTGGCAAAAATCACATAATTTTCACTTTCACACCAAAGAGGATTTTGTTGAAATTCACATACCAAGCCATTTTGTGACTTATAATACACTTCTAGGAATCATACAAACATAGTGCATTGCCTAAGAATCAGAATTGCCCAAGAATCATCTCATTTCATGCTTTGAACTTCAAGAAATCCAAAAAGGGCCAAACTTCTTCAAAATTGCAAAAGAGCATGAAACATCTCATACACTTGTTGAATCACTACAAAACATTTTCCATGGCTCTCCTTGATCTTTTCTGAGCCAGGACAAGCTAAAATCCAGCTGCAACATGACCCCATACCTCAAGTATAAGTTATGTTGACTTTTTGTAAGAGAGCCCATACTGTAACACCCAAAATTTTCCCTCTTTTGTTTTAGCATCATCATCATATCATATTCATCATAAGCATGTCATATCCTTAGCATGTTGCATAAAAAAATGAAGCATAACACCCACATGTTCTAGCATAAGGCATATGATCAACCATCCAGAAGATTTGAAGCACTGCAAGTCAAAATCAAGAGCTTGGTGACCTGGCAAGAATCTCACAAGATCATTTTGTACAAGCTTTGTATCATGTTCAAAACCCTAAAAAGTATGAGGTTCAAAATCAGCTTGAAACGGTTGGCGCCGGCCTATTCTTGAAGGTTCCCACCAAAAGGAACGAAATTCAAATTTTTCTTGCGTTAACCGGTTAACGCATATGGTTAACCGGTTAACGGCTGCGAAATTTGAATTTCAGCAGCAAGTTCAGCATGTGTGTTTTGGCTCCATTTTCCAATTTTTTGATTTTTATTCATTTAAATTAATTTGAATTTGGGAGAAGGATCTAGAGCATTTATCCAAGCCTATTTCCAATGCTAAATCCAAATCACTTTCTAAGCCAATGCCAAGCCATATTTTTGGATCCCAAACCAAAATTTTGGGCCCCAAACCTAAACCATATTTATTCCATTTCCCTACAAACCAAGGGGGCTCTCCCTCATTTTTCACTTTCATTTTCTGAATTTTCTCTCCTCTCACTCATAATTCTCTCACTTTTCTCTCCCAATTTTTCCAAATCACTCAAAGTTCCTCTTTGAAGATCACATAACTTTGCATTAAAGTGTGTAGATCTTGGAACTAGACCTTCATCTTTAGCTTCATTGCATCTTCTTTGCTGGTTTTAGTGGTGATTCAGATCTGGTTTGAGATTAGAAGTGTTTGTGGATCCAAAATTCTGCATCAAAAGCTTGTTCTTGCATTTATTTTGCATGGAGTGTGAAGCTTAGCAACAGATCTTCAAGGTTTTTCGCGAAATCTCTCATTTCCAGCTCAATCAACAAATACCAAAGCATACCTCAGCTTTGTAGGTTGGTTAAGTTCAGATCTAGCTCTGTTTTTAGCTTATTTGCATGCTTGTGCTTAAGATCTACCATGTGTTTTTGTATTTGATTGTGTTGCATGATTTAATTGGTTGATTTGTAACCGGATCCGATTGTTATTATTCATGAGCTTAATGATATGGATTAATGTGAATTGATCTAATTTTTCCATGTATAATTGATTGCTGGTCTAGTGTAAGATTATTTGAATAAGCTGGATTGAGCTGCTGGTTTTGCAGGATTTGTTGCTGTTTTAACAGTGTTAACCGGTTAACGTATATGGTTAACCGGTTAATGCACATGTTTTATGCATATTTTGTGCAGGTTTGAGCTGGTTAACCGGTTAACACTGAAGCAGAATGACTTTTTGGGGCTGCTTTGAGCTTGTTTGATCCTCTTGCTTGTTTTAATTGCCATGGATCATTGTATGATCATTGAACATGTTATTTTAGAGTGATTTGCTTGCTGGTTGATGTATGCTTTCATGTTTTCGACGCGTAAGTCGTATGTTTGCAATGCTTGGCATGTTGTTTAATCCTTGTTTTGCTAGCACCTTTGAGCATGTTAATTCCATGACTGTGTTTATCAATTTGCTGGATTTTTGCTAACATTTCAGGGGCTCATGGTAAGAGAAGTGTGGATGTTTATCCACATTTCAACTCTTCATCTTTCCTCTTTTACTTTGCTTTTGCTTTTTGAGTTTTGATGTGCTTTGTGCCATCATGTGGTTCTCTTTCTCCTTTCTAGCTTTCTTCTCCTTTTCTTCTTTCTCCTCTTTCTATTCTTATCTCTTCCTCCTTTAGGATAGTAAACCTCACTAACCTAGGATTTCCCATGCATGATAACACTAGGAGTAGTTTTCCCCATTAGATTTTACCTTTGAGATCCTTTTGGTGCTCTCTCTTCTCATCTTCAAATTTAACTTCAAATCACTTTTAATAAATAACGAGTCTTCTCATGTGACACGAGACTTTGCTATGAGATACTTGCACGCGTTCCATTTCGGGGCAAGGTGTAGGATATCCCTTGTGGTGGATAGGTCTTAGCATGAGATTACTTCACAAAGAAAAGCTAACAAACACTTCTTAACTAGAAACCACAAAAACACTTAATAAATGTCGGTAGGCCAGTGTGTTTGAGCCTTCACTTGTGGGAATAAATTTGGGGATTTCCTCCATAGCTAGGTGTGCCTCTTGCGCATTCCATTTCGGGATGTTGTAAGAAGTACACATCCCATTGAGTAAGACTTAGGTACACTTACCTATACAAACTTCAAAACAGAAAACTCATAAAAAATACTGGACAAACAATAAGCGTCTCTCCTTCGGGAATTCTTTTCTCATCTCCTTCGCTCCGTCTGTGAACTTGCTTCTTCTTGTCATTTTGCAAGACGGTAACACACTCGTCGTCCGAGCCCGCAACACCTGAGCATTGACATGGGCAGTTTAAGCCTTAAGACACAAGCAATCTTTCCACCCCTAGTTAGGGGAACTACGGCGACTCTGATCCTCATTGTCCAGATGAGGTACATAGGCAGCGGGGTAGGGCCCGTTCAAGCACAATCTTTATTTTCCCTACATTTTTTCCTTTTCATTTCTTTTTCAGTTCCCTTTTCGTTTCTTTTATCCAGTTCAGTTCATTTTCTTTGCAGCAGCCTTCATTTCTTCACCCTTTGAAACAAATTTCTTTGCAAGCATGGATCCCGTCGGGTACGGCGGACGATCTGGGTGCTAATACCTTCTCAGGTTGTAACCGACTCCCAAACTCAGTCTCTTTGGTTCGCAGGACCCGTGTCCTTCCTTTTCTTTTCTTCTGGTTTGTACAACATTGCCATTCCCGTTCCTTCGGGATAAAAATGCCTGGCTGGCGACTCTAACCTTTTCCGAGCCACTTTCGCGTTTGTACCAGGATGGAAATCCGGGGAGCGACAACTTGCGACTCTGCTGGGGAGAATTCCAGAATCTCTGGTTCCCTTATGAGTCTCTCCTAGCGCTTGCGTGTTTCTGTTCTTTGGGTGTTGATTGTATGCTGTTGCGTGTTTATTTCACTGTTATTTATTTACAGTTTTATTTACAGCTTTATTTACAGTTTTCAGTATTTATTTTCATGCATCATATATTATAATGGACTATCTAGATTGGATTTCTTCTGTTTGGTGGGACTCGGTGATACTTTTACATAGAGATAAGCCAAATACCCGGCTAGAGTGCACCCTAGGATTAGCGTGGACATGTTGTACTCGCATGTGGCATGATGAGTGGTGATGTGTTTCACACCCAGACTGCGACCGTCTTGGAAATATCTTGTGTGAGGATTTCCTCTACTTCGGGATAGGACCTTGATAGTTATGTGCATCTGGGGACCGATCATTGAGAACCTTTGTGGAAACAACCCTCTCCAGTGGTGACAGTGGCAGACCATATTTTGTGGCAAACCCATTCGCACCCGAGGGTCCACTTGGAACTCGCATAGGATGGCCTGGTTCTCTTATAGGAACTCAGTCAAAGCATTTGGTTGTATGACAACAGTACTGTATCCTACGGGCTGAATGTACTATTGTTTCTCGATTTCAGCGCTCGAAGCTGGGGACTTATAAGGGATGCTTGTTTTCCCGGACTCAACTGAGGCCTCCCTGCGTAGTATATAATGCCAAACCGATTCCCTGATTTGTTCATGAGCCATTTCTCGGAAATGGTGAAAGTATTATTGCTATTTGGCTTTAAGAGTCCGTGATGTTTGACCCGGAGAACACCCGTGAGATTGGGAGGGGTTTTACAGGTTTGTAGGAGCCCTTGACCTCATCATACCTTCGTTACCGGTGCAGTCTTATGTTCTGATACGGTTACTTTGATTCCGGAGTTCTTGAGTTTATCTGAGATTATCTGAGTGCTTATGGGTTATTATTCAGAGGATTCGGGTTTCTGGTCACTTGGCTATGACATCCAGTATCCAGACAGTTCCGGATTGATCATGTGTCCTTGCATTCGCATTGCATCATTTCATCATTAATCATGTTTTGTTTTCATTCACAGGTTCATATCATTGCTTCCGGTTCCGGTATCCTGTTCAGAGATGGAAGATTCTCGCAAGCAGAACTTTCATTTCAAGTTTTTCGACACTAAGGTTGGACTGTTAAAGAGGATGGTGAATCTGATCACACCCAATCATGTGGAGAGGTTCAAGAAGGCTTATGGGAGTATTCTGGATGTGGTGGTAAAGTTAGATCCCTTTGAAAGAAGTGTCATTCATACTCTATTTCATTACTATGATCCTCAGCTTCGATGTTTCACTTTTCCCGATTTTCAGTTGGGTCCTTTGCTGGAGGAGTATGCTTTGATCTTGGGAGTTCCTATTCGAGACCACATTCCGTTTAATGCTGAGATGGCTAGACCTGCACCTGAAGCGATTGCCAAGGCTCTTTATTTGAGCCCTTCTTTTGTGGATTCTCTGACTATTATTAAAGGGGGTGTATCTGGTTTCTCTTTGGAGGCTTTAGTGAAGAAGGTTGAAGAGTTGGCTGTTAAAGAATAGTGGGATTTTGTGTGTGCCATTCTGGCTCTCTCTATTTATGGCATCATTTTGTTTGCAGACATGGAGAAATTCATAGACATGAATGCCATCCATCTATTCTTGCTGAGGAACCCTGTTCCTACGTTGTTGGGAGATCTATATTACTCGGTGCATTATAAGACTGAAAAGAAACGGGGAGGTTTAGTTCGCTGTTGTGCTCCTTTGTTCCACATGTGGTTCATGAGGCACTTGCCTAGTACTGGGGTGTTTAGTGATCATACTTTGGTGTGGGCTCAGAAGCTGGAGAAGTTGTTTGCTAAAGATGTTAGATGGATTACTCAGAGGCTTCAGGGTACACGTTTCATCACCAGTTGTGGGAGTTACCTCAGTGTAACTCTGTTGGGAGTGACTGGGGGAATCAATTACAACCCGATCTTGTTGAGGAGACAGTTAGGGTATGCTTTGAGAGAGGTCCTAGAAGAGTTGAAATTGGCTCTTACTTTCTATTTCCCGGTGAAGGATAATATGCCTTTGGTGAGAAAAGCTGCTGGAACTTGGAAGTGCATCAAAGGAGAAGGAGTGGCTAGCTTTGGAAAGTGTAACAATCAAAATTTTCCGGAGTACGAAGCCTGGTTGAAGAATAGGGCCAAGATGGTCTTGCTGCCATTTTACCCTCCAGTTCCTCTAACGACTGAGCCTAATACCACTGTTCCCTTAGAAGAATACAAGAAGTTGGAAACTCAGTTGCGCGAGGTCCGGGTAGAGAATTCTGAAATGGTTAACTTGTACCACCTTGTCAATCGTGCTAAGAATGAAGCAGAGGAAAAGCTACAGAAGATGCAGATCACCTTGGAAATTAAGGAAAAAGAGTTCGCTGGGAGAGAAGCTCACTTTCATAGATTGGGTCTAATGGAATCAAAAAGAGAAGCGGAACGTAAGAAGACTTCGAAGACTCTTAAGGAAGCTCGCCAGTCCATTTCTTGGTTGCAGGGCCAAAGGGAACAGGAGCAGAAAAAATACAAAGAAAAGGAAGAGTTTTTCGAGGTACAGATGGCCTTCGAGAAAGAAGAAGTAGAACAAGCCCACGAGATCCGAAGAGAGAAGACTCAACAGTTGGTGAAGAGTCAGCAAGCCTTAGAAGAAGCACTCAAGGAGATTGAAGATCTCAAGTTGATGGCTGGAATCAAGAAGGCTAGGTCTGAGCTGGGACTTAGTGAGGAAGGATCAGAGTCTTCAAGCAGCAGTCTTGCATTCTAGTTTGTTTTCTCAATATTTGGATTACCTACAGACATGTTGTAGGAATCTTGGTTGTATGTTTTTCTTTTGGAAGACTTGTACCCTACCAGGGATTCTGTTACTTTTGCCTTGTGGGCTGATTTATGTTATACAGTTTTTATTCAGTTCTCTATTTTCTGTACATGCTGACACTTGGGCCGTTACGGTTATCTGAATTTGATTTCTATGCAAGGGTCTTCTTAAGGTCGGGGGTCAAAAGCCATCTGGATTTCGTTGCTAAATGCCGGAACCGGGGCATGAATGACCTGGAGTTTGAAAGCATAAAAAATTGCATTGCATACATATCACCGTTCTTCTTGTTTTGTAGGTATGACCGCAGGTTCCTAATGTCTTTTCTGTTTCAGGCACTATAGCTCCTAAGAAAATTCAGAGACAGCCAACTATACACAGATACCCTACCAAGGTGAACAGAGAAAGAGCAATGGAACAGATGTAAGCAGATCTGGCTGACTTGAGAATAAGAATGGAAAACTTCATGACCCTCATGGCTGGGATGGGTCAAACTCAGGTGCGCTTGCGCGAGATGGTGGAAAACAATCAGGCCAGGAACAATGGGACTGCAGATGGAGGTAATCGCAATGGGGCTGGCGTCCGACAAGTTGAAATCCCTGTGGCACAACCAGGGATTACTATTATCAATGATGGACTAAATAACGTGCAGATGGATGGGCAAGATGAATAATTTACTTTGCTGGATCAGGCAGAAGGCCAAGGAATTGACATGAACAGAAAGTTTGAAGAGATGGATGAGCAGATTCGTGCCATTCAATCTCAGAGTTTCCTGGGGTTCAATATCACTTACTTGGTCTTGGTGCCAGGGGTTAGAATCCCCTACAAGTTCAAGGTTCCTACTTTCGATAAGTACAACAGCACAGCTTGCCCAAAAACTCACCTCCAGTCTTTTGTAGGAAGAATTGCTGCACACACCAATGATGAGAAGTTGTGGATGTATTACTTCCAAGATAGCCTTGTGGGGGCTTCCTTGGAGTGGTACATGAAGCTAAGCAGGTTTAATATCCGAAGCTAGAAGGATTTAGCAGAGGCATTTGTGAAACAATATCAGTACAATTTGGATATGGCTCCAAATCGTACTCAGTTGCAGACCATGTCTCAGAATGCTAAAGAAGGGTTTAAGGAGTATGCTCAGAGGTGGCATCAGCTTGTTGCTAGAGTACAACCTCCCTTGTTGGAAAATGAGATGGTTGATATGTTCATGGGAACACTACATGGGGTGTTTATCGAGAGGCTGGCATCTTGTTCGGCAACAAAGTTCAATGATATAATGATAGCAGGAGAGAGGGTTGAAACTCTTTTGAAGATGGGGAAGATTCAGGACACCGGTGCGGATAGCTCAGGCGGCGTAAGAAAAGCTTTTAATGGACCTCCGAGAAGAAGAGAGGGGGAAACTAATGTTGTGTACGGCCGAGGTCGGGGTCGGGGATACAGAAGATCCTATGAGCAAGTGGCAGCTGTCACTATTCCATCAAGTCCTGCACAAACTCAACCACAATAGCAACAACAACAACAGCCGCAACGCAATAATTATCAGCAAAGACCCTATCAACAGAGACAAGCTCGTCCAGCTAACAGGGTACTTGAAGCCATTCCAATGACGTACACGGCACTGCTTCAAAGGTTGTTAGACTTGAACTTGGTTCAATTGAGGACATTAGCACCACCTCCACCTGGCGAGCTTCCAGTGGGGTATGATGCTAACGTAAGATGTGTGTTTCATTCAGGAGCTCCCGGGCACTCAACAGAGAAGTGCAGGGCACTACAGCATAAAGTCCAAGATTTGATCGATTCAAAGGCGATTAACTTTGCACCGCCTCCTAATGTTACATCAAATCTCATTCCAAACCATGGAGGGGCAAGGATAAATGTGGTTGACGGTGGTGAGAGGTTAAGCTTGATCTTGAACGTGGAGGAAGTTAAGACTTCATTGCTGGTGGTGAAAGACAGACTGTTGAAAGGACATGTATTCCCGGGGTGTGATTATGACTGTGAAGGGTGCTTGAGTTCAGTTAACGGCTGTGAAGACTTGAAGGTTGGGTTACAACATCTGATTGACGAGGGGTTTCTGCAGTTTGATAGGGTTGATGATAGAAGTGATTGTGTGTCTACCATAACAATTTACATTGATCCTGCTGAAATTCCTGCCCAGAGAGAGCCCGTGACTATCTATGTTCCAGAGGTTAGTCCTGTTACCATTACTGTTCCAGGGCCAGTTCCTTATGCTGATGACAAAGCCATCCTGTGGCACTATGGCTCAGATGTGTATGTGGAAGGTCAGAAGGTGGAAAGTAAGGAAGTGACCATTGACCCGACTGTGGTGAATGTCGGAGGAGTTGGTGGATTTACAAGAAGCGGGCGTCTTTTTGCTCCTCAAGCTATCAGAGGAGATCTTGAAGCTGAAGATGTTGCAAAGGCTAAGGGCAAACAGATAGTGACCGAAGAAGTGACAACTCCTGCTGCCGGGCAAGGTACTTTTGAAAAGGAAGTCGAAGAGTTTATGAGGATAATAAAGAAGAGTGACTATAAAGTGGTTGAAAAGCTGAATCAAACTCCGTCTAAGATATCTATCTTGTCATTGTTAATGTGTTCTCCAGCTCATAGATAAGCTTTATTGAAAGTCTTGCGAATGGCATATGTACCACAAGAGATAACGGTTAAGCAGTTGGAGGCTGTGGTAGGCAGCGTGAATTCCAGTCATGGGTTGGGCTTCACAGATAGAGATCTTACTTCTGAAGGCCGCAATTACAACAAGTCCCTGCACATCACCATGGAGTGTAAGGGTGTTGTCCTGTCACGTGTCTTGGTTGATACAGGCTCTTCTCTCAATGTGCTCCCTAAGAAGGCCTTGATGAAGTTTAATGTTGATGGCATTGTCTTGCGACCTAGTGATTTAATTGTGAAAGCCTTTGATGGGTCCCAGAAGTTGGTGTTCGGGGAGGTTGAGCTACCTGTGAAGATAGGATCTCAAGTGTTCAAGAGCACGTTCTATGTCATGGATATTCAACCTGCTTACAGTTGCTTGCTGGGACGTCCATTGATCCATGTTGCAGGTGCAGTGACATCCACGTTGCATTAGAAGCTGAAGTATGTGGTAGATGGTCAGGTGATTACTGTGTGTGTGGAGAAGAAGATATCTTTGTGAGTCATTTGTCAACTTTTAAGTACGTGGAAATGGACGGAGAAATTCATGAAACGTTGTGTCAAGCTTTTGAAGCAGTCAATGTTAGTATTTTAGCTCCGACAGAGAGGAACAACGAGAAGGAAGGGACCTCTATCTACTCCTACAAGCAAGCCAAAGAAGTGGTACAATCAGGAAGTGCTCAGGGCTGGGGCAAGTTGCTAGAGTTGGAGAAGAAGGATGACAAGTTCGGTCTTGGTTATCAGCCTGGTGGGTCCAACTGGCCTCAGGGTATTAAGGTCATAACTTTCACAAGCGCCGGAATGCTCGATCGCAACAACATCTGTGCAACAAGTGAGGAAGGGGACCGTGACTGCGACTGGGATAGCTGGATTCACCCATGTGCACCTGGGGAGGAGCTCCGAAACTGGTCTGCCGAGGATTTCGTTCAAGTTACTTGGCAATCAAATTAATTTACTTGTTTCCTTTTTATCATACTGCATGTCAATCCTGCACTCTGCCAAAGGTGCACGGATCCATTTGTAGGGCCATCATGCTTTTAATGCATTTACTTTTTCCATGAAATAAAGGACATTTTTCAAGCAAATTTTTGTTCTCTTTCTTTCATTTTAAAATTTTTCACACAAAAAAATAAATAAAATGGCAATGTTTTCCCTTTTCCTGGTTTTGTGTTTTTGCGTCTCTTTTGAAAAGAACAGATTCTGAAATAAGCACATCATCTGTGCAGTGTTGATCATCCGGATTCTAGTGATAACGTTCCTGCTATGACCACGGATGACTTCGACAATCCTATCTACCAAGCTGATGAAGGGGTTGAGGAAGACTGTGAACTCCCCGAAGAATTGGTCAGGTTGTTGAAACAAGAGGAAAGGGTCATTCAGCCTCATCAGGAAGAGTTAGAGATCATCAACATCGGAACTGAAGATGTAAAGAAGGAGATGAGGATTGGGGCCAGTCTGCAGGCCGAGGTAAAGAAGGAGTTGATTGGTATGCTACGTGAATATGTGGATATCTTCGCCTGGTCATATCAAGATATGCCAGGATTAGATACTGACATTGTTGTGCACAAGCTGCCACTAAGAGAAGACTGTCCTCCGGTAAAACAAAAGCTGAGAAGAACTCGTCCTGATATGGCGATGAAGATCAAGGAGGAAGTTCAGAAGCAGTAGGATGCCGGATTCCTTGCCGTAACTAGTTACCCACCTTGGGTAGCTAATATTGTGCTTGTACCAAAGAAAGATGGCAAAGTTCAGATGTGCGTTGATTATCGGGATCTAAACAGAGCAAGTCCAAAGGATGACTTTCCATTCCTCACATTGATGTGCTGGTAGATAACACCGCTCAGTTCTCGGTATTTTCTTTCATGGATGGCTTCTCCGGGTATAATCAGATCAAAATGGCACCGGAAGACATGGAGAAAACAACGTTCATTACCCCGTGGGGTACATTCTGCTAGAAGGTTATGCCCTTTGGGTTGAAGAACGCCGGGGCAACGTATCAGCGGGCTATGGTCACATTGTTCCACGAAATGATACACAAGGAAATTGAATGCTATGTGGACGACATGATTGCCAAGTCCCGAGACAAAGAAGAGCATTTAGTCAATCTCAAAAAGTTGTTTGATAGATTGATAAAGTATAAGCTGAGGTTGAATCCAAACAAGTGTACTTTCGGAGTGCGTTCTGGAAAATTGTTGGGTTTTATTGTTTGCCAGAAAGGAATCGAGGTGGATCCTGCAAAAGTAAAAGCAATACAAGATATGCCTACACCGAAAACAGAAAAAGAAGTGCGCGGATTTTTAGGGAGATTGAACTACATTTCACGGTTCATATCTCATCTAACTGCCACGTGTGAGCCAATATTCAAATTGTTGAGAAAAGAATAAACGGTCAGGTGGAATGAAGACTGTCAAAGAGCCTTTGAAAAGATAAAAGAATATTTGCAGACACCTCCGATTCTAATGCCTCCAGTTCCAGGACGGCCCCTTATCATGTACTTGACTGTGTTAGAAGGGTCAATGGGGTGTGTTCTAGGCCAACATGACGAGTCTGGTCGAAAAGAGTATGCTATTTACTACCTTAGCAAAAAGTTTACCGACTGTGAATCTCATTACTCACTGCTCGAGAAAACTTGCTGCGCTTTGGTATGGGCTGCTCGTCGACTGAGACAGTATATGTTGACCCATACCACACTGCTAATCTCAAAAATGGATCCTGTCAAGTATATTTTCGAGAAACCAACGTTAACCGGAAGGGTTGCAAGGTGGCAAATGATCTTAACAGAGTATGACATACAATATACTTCCCAGAAAGCCATCAAAGGAAGTGTATTGTCAGATTATCTTGCACAACAACCACTAGAAGATGACTATCAGCCAATGAAATTTGATTTCCCTGATGAGGACATCATGTACCTCAAAGCAAAAGATTGCGAGGAACCACTTCTGGAGGAGGGGCCAGACCCTGAACCCAAATGGAAGTTGATGTTTGATGGGGCAGTCAATATCAACAGACGTGGAGTTGGTGTTGTTCTTATCACTCCTGAAGGAGTTCCCTTTCCCTTCGCTGCCATAATTACTTTTGGATGCACCAACAATGAGGCGGAATACGAGGCGTGCATAATGGGAATAAAGGAGGCTATTAATCTTCGGATTAAGACCCTCGATATATTTGGAGATTCAGCCCTCGTTATCAATCAGATTACCGGCAAGTGGTATACACATCAAGAACACTTAGTTCCTTATAGGGATTACGCCAGAAGACTGTTGACGTTCTTCACAACAGTTAAGCTGCAGCATATACCACAAGATGAGAAACATATGGGGTTTTGTATAAGAGGAACTTTGACATGGTCTTGCTCAGATGTGTGGATAGACACGAAGCAAGCTTGTTAATGCAAGAAGTCCACGAGGGATCTTTCGGTACTCATGCAGGAGGACATGCAATGGCCAAGAAGTTGTTGAGATCGGGGTACTATTGGCTAACAAGGGATGCATATTATTGTTCGTACGCCCGTAAGTGCCACAAGTGCTAGATTTATGCAGACAAGGTACATGTTCCTCCCAGCCCTCTCAACGTCATGTCATCTCCTTGGCCCTTTTCTATGTGGGGCATTGACATGATCGGGAAAATAGAGCTTACTGCTTCAAATGGTCATCGTTTCATCTTGGTTGCGATCGATTACTTCACTAAATGGGTTGAAGCAACATCTTATGCCAATGTCACTCATCAAGTGGTAGCCAGATTTATGAAAAGAGACATCATTTGCAGATACGGAGTGCCCGAGCGAATCATTACTGACAATGGTTCTAATTTGAACAACAAGATGATGGCAGAGTTGTGCCGGGACTTCCAGATTCAGCATCACAATTCTTCTCCTTACCGACCAAAGAATATTAAGAAGATTGTGCAAAAGATGGTTGTCACTTACAAGGATTGGCATGAGATGCTACCCTTTGCGCTGCATGGGTACCGAACGTCAGTCAGTACGTCAACCGGGGCAACTCCTTTCTCATTGGTATATGGTATGGAGGCAGTCTTGCTTGTTGAGGTGGAAATTCCTTCATTGCGTGTGATGATGGATGTGAAGCTTGATGAGGATGAATGGGTACGTGCTCGATACAATCAGTTATGTCTAATTGAGGAAAAGAGATTAGCTGTTATCTGTCATGGTCTGCTTTATCAGAGGAGAATGAAGCAAGCATTCGACCAACGAGTACGTACTCGGGAATATCAAGTAGGCGAGCTTGTGCTCAAAAGGATCGTTCCTCCAGGTTCAGATCACAGGGGCAAGTGGACCCCAAATTACGAAGGACCATTCATAGTGAAGAAAGTTTTCTTGGGAGGAGCACTGATGCTCACCACTATGGATGGAGAAGATTTCCGATCCCCGATTAACTCGGACGCAGTTAAAAAATACTTCGCATAAAAAGACCCGCTGGACACAAAAACAGAATTAAAGTCCAGGCAAGAAAAGGGCATCCCGGCGAGCTAAAAACATAATAAAAAGCTCGGGCAAAATTTAGGGAAAACAAATAAAAAATGTTCACCCGCTGAGTTGAAAAGCCACATCGGACAGCTCAGGCAGAAAAGGGTATCCCGGTGGATTGAAAACCCGAAAGGGAGATCCACGCAAAACAAGGGAATAAGCGAACAACTGCGATCCGGGTAATCTGAACCAAGTCATCGTTTCGTATAGCCGGACAATATCAGAAGGATAGGAATCAGTCCCCTCATCCTTTCAGAAAGCAAAGGTAAGAATGGAAAGTTTTGAAGAGATGTTGGTCATAGCAAGAAGGAAACTCATTGGGATGCCATGCCCATTGCCATTAGGATAATTTATTTTCTCAATTTTATGGTAGCTACCTCTTTCCAGGTGGTTGCTTCCTGATGTAAAACTCTGCCTATTCAGAGGCCTTTCAATAAAATAATATTCAGTCAAAAAGTTGTGTTGTGTTTATTTTTGTTTGCAAAAATGTCCTGAATTTTTGGCAAACAAATAACATTGCATTTAAAACATGGTGTTTGTTTTCTAAATGAAAAAATGACATTGCAGGGAAACATTTAAAACAATCTTTGAGTGTCGGGTGACGATGGATGAACAGATCATACCACGCAAGTCCCCGGGGCACATGTGTGTTTTCTGCTGTTGCAGGTTTTGCAGGATGTTATCACACTTTCTCAAGTAGATTCCCCAGCTGAGTTATGGCAGGTGGAATCCCCAAGCAGATTGTCTTTCCACAAGTGAAGTATGTCTAGCAGGCAGCTGAAAGCCTTGCACTTCCCCACAGAGTTGTAACTGTCAGAACTCTTTTCCTAGCAAAAGGTTATTTGACTAAGCATCTCCCCAGCCGTGGTGGAAGATCGTCATTTCCCCGCATATTTTCATGATCAAAGAGCAACCATCGTTGAGATATCCCCAGTGAGGTCGCCAATTTATTTTTGGCCAGTACGACAAAGTAATGCAGACTTTTGTTCGCATCTCATTCCTCAACCAAGTATTTCCAGGATATCTTGGTCATTTCCTTAGCAGATCGCTTGATCTTGTCCTCGTTGCAAATCGCTTGATATTACTCCTCGTTGTTTGAGCCGTGCTCATATTCTTGGTTATGGATCGCTCGATACCATTTCCTTATCAGATCACTTGATCTTGTCCGAGTTGTAAATCGCTTGATATTACTCCTCGTTGTTTGAGTCGTGCTCATATTCTTGGTTATGGATCGCTCGATACCATTTCCTTAGTAGATTTCTACTCCAATTGCTCGTCTGTGTTGGATTTCTGGTACTCGTCTGTATTGCTACTCCAATTGCTCGTCTGTGTTGGATTTCTGGTACTCGTCTGTATTGCTACTCCACTTGCTCTTCTGTGTTGGATTTCTGGTACTCGACTGTATTGCTACTCCAATTGCTCGTCTGTGTTGGATTTCTGGTACTCGTCTGTATTGCTACTCCAATTGCTCGTCTGTGTTGGATTTCTGGTACTCGTCTATATTGCTACTCCAATTGCTCGTCTGTGTTGGATTTCTAGTACTCGTCTGTATTGTTACTCCAATTGCTCGTCTGTGTGGGATTTCTGATATTCGTCTGTATCAGTGGCTGATATTCGTCTATATCATCGCTTGAAGTGCTCGTATGTGTTTCTTGGATCATCGTCTGGTATTCGTTTGTATCATTGACTTATGGAACTTGTTTGTGTTCTCTTGATGATCATCCAATACTCGTCCGTGTTGAAGAGGTTTGAAGGCCTGACGGTGGGATTAAACGTCAAAACGGTTACCGGTCCTGGCGTAACAGGTTATCCGAAGGAGGTTCGTCTGTCTCAGAGACCACTTATCTACGAAAGATTTGTGAGGAGGGTTCATCAAATCCTAATGTTGCACCTGGCGTAACAGGTTATCTGAAGAAGGCTCGTTTGTCTTAGACCATATATCAACGGAGAATATATGAAGATGGTTCGTCTATCCTGATTATGCATGTCTATCCCACAGACTTAAGTGCATCACCGATCCTGGCGTAAAGGGTTATCCGAAGGAGATTCGTCTGTCTCGGGTCATATATTTTGTAAAATGTATGAAGAGGGCTCGTATGTCCAGTTCCTGGCGTAGCAGGTATGCGTGTTGAGGGCTCGTATGTCCAGCACCTGGCGTAACAGGTTTGTTCGAAGGAGACTTTTCTATTTAGATTTCTATCCAAAGTAACAGTGCAACTCGGAAGGAGTTTGTCTGCTTTTTCCCCACTTCAGTCACCAAAGCGTCATTTGGTTGGGTTTATTTCCCATTGCTTGCATTCTTCAGCAGAGTGCAAATTTCAGGTTTTCTTGGTATTCAACCATAGTTCATCTTGAACGGTCGATAGCCCGTGCTACCGTCCTTTTCAGATTAATAGTTGCTTGAATAGGGGCAGCTGTAACACCCCAAATTTGCCCTCTTCTGTTTTAGCATCATCATCATATCATATTCATCATAAGCATGTCATATCCTTAGCATGTTGCATAGAAAAATGAAGCATAACACCCACATGTTCTAGCATAAGGCATATGATCAACCATCCAGAAGATTTGAAGCACTGCAAGTCAAAATCAAGAGCTTGGTGACCTGGCAAGAATCTCACAGGATCATTTTGTATAAGCTCTGTATCATGTTCAAAACCCTAAAAAGGATGAGGTTCAAAATCAGCTTGAAACGGTTGGCGCCGGCCTATTCTTGAAGGTTCCCACCAAAAGGAGGGAAATTCAAATTTTTCCTGCGTTAACCGGTTAACGCATATGGTTAACCGGTTAACGGCTGCGAAATTTGAATTTCAGCAGCAAGTTCATCATGTGTGTTTTGGCTCCATTTTCCAATTTTCTGATTTTTATTCATTTGAATTAATTTGAATTTGGGAGAAGGATCTAGAGCATTTATCCAAGCCTATTTCCAATGCTAAATCCAAATCACTTTCTAAGCTAATGCCAAGCCATATTTTTGGATCCCAAACCAAAATTTTGGGCCCCAAACCTAAACCATATTTATTCCAATTCCCTCCAAACCAAGGGGGCTCTCCCTCATTTTTCACTTTCATTTTCTGAATTTTCTCTCCTCTCACTCATAATTCTCTCACTTTTCTCTCCCAATTTTTCCAAATCACTCAAAGTTCCTCTTTGAAGATCACATAACTTTGCATCAAAGTGTGTATATCTTGGAACTAGACCTTCATCTTTAGCTTCATTGCATCTTTTTTGCTGGTTTTAGTGGTGATTCAGATCTGGTTTGAGATTAGAAGTGCTTGTGGATCCAAAATTATGCATCAAGAGCTTGTTCTTTCATTTATTTTGCATGGAGTATGAAGCTTAGCACCAGATCTTCAAATTTTTCCGCGAAATCTCTCATTTCCAGCTCAATCAACAAATACCAAAGCATACCTCAACTTTGTAGGTTGGTTAAGTTCAGATCTAGCTCTGTTTTTAGCTTATTTGCATGCTTGTGCTTTAGATCTACCATGTGCTTGTGTATTTGATTGTGTTGCATGATTTGATTGGTTGATTTGTAACCGGATCCGATTGTTATTATTCATGAGCTTAATGATATGGATTAATGTGAATTGATCTAATTTTTCCATGTATAATTGATTATTGGTCCGGTGTAAGATTATTTGAATAAGCTGGATTGAGCTACTGGTTTTGCAGGATTTGTTGTTGTTTTAACAGTGTTAACCGGTTAACGCACCTGTTTTATGTGTATTTTGTGCAGGTTTGAGTTGGTTAACCGGTTAACGCATTTGGTTAACCGGTTAACACTGAAGCAGAATGACTTTTTGGGGCTGTTTTAAGCTTGTTTGATCCCCTTGCTTGTTTTAATTGCCATGGATCATTGTATGATCATTGAACATGTTATTTTAGGGTGATTTGCTTGCTGGTTGATGTATGCTTTCATGTTTTCGACGCGTAAGTTGTATGTTTGCAATGCTTGGCATGTTGTTTAATCCTTGTTTTGCTAGCACCTTTGAGCATGTTAATTCCATGACTGTGTTGATCAATTTGCTGGATTTTTGCTAACATTTCAGGGGCTCATGGTAAGAGAAGTGTGGATGTTTATCCACATTTCAACTCTTCATCTTTCCTCTTTTACTTTGCTTTTGCTTTTAGAGTTTTGATGTGCTTTGTGCCATCATGTGGTTCTCTTTCTCCTCTCTAGCTTTCTTCTCCTTTTCTTCTTTCTCCTCTTTCTATTCTTATCTCTTCCTCCTTTAGGATAGTAAACCTTACTAACCTAGGATTTCCCATGCATGATAACACTAGGAGTAGTTTTCCCCATTAGATTTTACCTTTGAGATCCTTTTGGTGCTCTCTCTTCTCATCTTCAAATTTAACTTCAAATCACTTTTAATAAATAACGAGTCTTCTCATGTGACACGAGACTTTGGTATGAGATACTTGCACGCGTTCCATTTCGGGGCGAGGTGTAGGATATCCCTCGTGGTGGATAGGTCTTAGCATGAGATTACTTCACAAAGAAAAGCTAAAAAACACTTCTTAACTAAAAACCACAAAAACACTTAATAAATGTCGGTAGGCCATTATGTCTGAGCCTTCACTTGTGGGAATAGATTTGGGGATTTCCTTCATAGCTAGGTGTGCCTCTTGCGCATTCCATTTCGGGATGATGTAAGAAGTACACATCCCATTGAGTAAGACTTAGGTACACTTACCTATACAAACTTCAAAACAGAAAACTCATAAAAAACACTGGATAAACAATAAGCGTCTCTCCTTCGGGAATTCTTTTCTCATCTCCTTCGCTTCGTCCGCGAACTTGCTTCTTCTTGTCATTTTGCAAGACGGTAACACACTCGTCGTCCGAGCCCGCAAAACCTGAGCATTGACATAGGCAGTTCAAGCCTTACGACACAAGCAATCTTTCCACCCCTAGTTAGGGTAACTACGGCGACTCTGATCCTCATTGTCCAGATGAGGTACGTAGGCAGCGGGGTAGGGCCCGTTCGAGCACAATCTTTATTTTCCCTACATTTTTTTCCTTTTCATTTCTTTTTCAGTTCCCTTTTCGTTTCTTTTATCCAGTTCAGTTCATTTTCTTTGAAGCAACCTTCATTTCTTCACCGTTTGAAACAGATTTATTTGCAAGCGTGGATCCCGTCGGGTACGGCGGACGATCTGGGTGCTAATACCTTCTCAGGTCGTAACCGACTCCCAAACTCAGTCTCTTTGGTTCGTAGGACCCATGTCCTTCCTTTTCTTTTCTTCTGGTTTGTGCAGCATTGCCATTCCCGTTCCTTCGGGATAAAAATGCCTGGATGGCGACTCTAACATTTTCCACACCACTTTCGCGTTTGTACCAGGATGGAAATCTGGGGAGCAACACATACCAATCACCATAGGCCACAACAACTCTTCTGACCTATCAAAACTTGTTATGTGGACAAAATGCAAGCCATAACACACATCACACAAGGCTGAAACCTCAGAATCACTAAGTTCCCAAAAATCACCCCAAAAGAAAAAGCTTTCGAAACTCATAACACACACTCAAACTCAAAACTTCTTTCATCAATCAACTCAGCATCATAAGAGGATCATTTCCCACCTTTCATTGCAGCCTAAAAGTCCCCAAAAATGAAACACATTATAAACCCCTTCCGAACATCAAAGCTTCATCAGGAGGTCAAGAGGAGTGGTTTGCACAAGAGAGGAGGTCCAAAAGCTTCAGAAGTGAAAGCTTCAGTTCAGGTAGCTATCCTCAAACTTTTTTCCAGAACCTTCATTTTAAATTTCTAAGTTGTTCCTTATGCTTTGTTGATCACCATGATTTATTTTGTTTTGAAAATGGTTGCGAAATGAGCATATACTGACTGTCTGAAAGTTTCACCATTTTTGTGTTCTTCTTCGAATCTTGAGTTTCAGGCATGAGAAATTAGTTTTGAGGGTGGATTCATGTTTAGGGAGAGGAGAGGAGTTGATCTGGAGCTTTAGAGCTCCAGAAATGGCCTAGGGAAGAAGTTGGGTTGAAGGTCTCGCCGGAGAAGACGATCGGAAGTCTTCTCCGGCCACCTGAAACTGATTAGGGTTAATGACGTGTTTAGGGCTAAGTTTGAATTTGGGCCGTTGGATGTGGATTAGGGTTAGGCTATGGAGGGCTCAGATCAGCTCATTAAGTTTAAATTATGTTTAATTAATTAATTAATTAGGTTTTACTCAGTTTGAATTGTGGCCATTGAGATGCGCGCGTGGTCTTCCCTCCAACCCCAAGTTCAAATCTGATCCATTGGATCAGTTGACCAGCCTTTAATTCATATTTTTATTTCATTTAAATCCATTTGTTTTGTCTAATTTATTTAAAATACTTAGAAAATTACAAAAAATATTTTCTTCTGCATTTTGATTTCAAATATTTTTCTTCACCCAAAAACATTTTTATTTTTATTTTTTGCATTTAAAAATCATTTTAAAAATATTTAAATGTTTTTTTTAATTAATTAATGGAAATTAATTAATTAAAATACCATTTAGGTTTCTAAAAATCCCAAAAAAATTCACATTGCATCTTAGGACATTTAGAAACATTTTCAAACCATTCATACAAATTTCTTTTTGGTTTTAGTCCAACTTTGACATTTTTCTTGAATTTAGGGTTCATAAAAATCCCATTATTGAAGCCTAACTTCAAGAATTCTTTTCTGCCTAACCATGAAGGGTTTGACATTGGTTCTTTTTTAATTGTTCTTCATATGGCATGTAGTATCTAGCATATTTTTCTCACAAATTTATCTTGCATTTTCCATTTGATTTGCATTTTCCCTCTTAAGGTACCCCAAAACCCTAGCAAACTTAGAAAACTCACAACTTTCTTTAGGTTAAGAGTTAGACCTTCTCCTTTGGGGTGTGATATCATATGGGGTTAGGGTTCCTTTTAGTTCATTTGCAATTTTTTATCTTGTGATTTGCTTCTGTTTTGACCTTATGCATATCATGTTGTCTTAAAACCCTAATCTCTCATGTTCATTTGCATTCATCTTGCATATGCATCCATACATGAACTTTCCATGACATTTCTTGCATTCATATGATATCTAAGACATATTAGGACATATTAGAATCATGCTTGATCATTTCTTCATTCATTTTCCATGATGTGCATTCATTTCATCCCATGAACTTTCATGTGTTTTCATACTTCAAAGCATGCTTCCTTTGCATTCCATCTCTTGTATGAACATTCATAGCACTTGGCATGCCTTTGCCTCATCACATAGCATCATTTACATCATTTACATCATTTATATGCTTCTGATTTTGTTTCTTTGTCATTTCACATGCTCCATTTTCATTTCATTTCTTTCTTTATGCTAACCTTTTCAGGTGGTAAGTAATTTGAGAAGTGAATTTGCCTTCACTTCTCATTTCTCTTCATCTCTTATTATGCATCTTTGCTGCATTTTTCCTTTGTTTTAGAGTGAGCTTGCTCATTCATGTTCATCATCCACTTTCTTTCTCCAAGTTACTTATCTTCTTCAGTGAAGTAAGTAACTTGTTTCTTCTGTTTCTCCTCCTTTCATCTGCTTCTTCCATTGGTGGCTTCTCTGAAGATATCTTATAAGCCTCACAAACCATAGGAACATCCAAGCATGACAATAATTAGGGTTTTGATTAGTCCCCCTTTAGCTTTTACCTTTGTGTCTTCTTTGTGTCTCTCTTCTCATCTCATCATTAGAGACTAAACCTTTAAGGTTTTAAGACTTTGTGATTAGGGTTATGCCTGCGTTCTTCTCTTAGGATGGAGTGTATAACTTTAATCCTAAGTGTTAAACCCTTAATTTGTTTAAACCTCTTAATCAATCCATCTTAATAATCACTAAGACAATATCTTGTAACTTGGGCCTTGCATTAGGGTTCTTATTCTTCCTTTATTGGTTAAGAATGACTAACCCTAGTGTTAATGGACAAGTCCCCTCAAGTTGTCTTACAAACCATAAAATCCACTTCTTAATCTCATCTTTAATTAAAATCCACTTTAATAAAGGTTTGTTTTGTCATGAGGTTAATCCCTAATCATGGATTAAGTTGAGGTATCTTCCTCAGCTTAAGTGTGCTCATCTATTATCCTTCTATTAGGATGGTGTAATGAGTTCACTAATCCTTGATTATGGCTTAAACTCATTACTTAACACTAAACAAAAACTCAAAAAACATCTAAATAATCACAAGTAGGTTAATGATCTTAATCCTACATCATCATGGTAATTAAGTTTGAGGTGTTTATCTCATACTTAAGGTATTCTCATTATCCCTAATAAAAGGGAGGATATGATGAGTTTACTAACCCTTGGTTTAGGCTTAGGCTCATTAACTTATGACAAACACAAAAAGCAATAAAAGACTGAAAACACAAAAACAAACAATAATCGTCTCCTTCGGGATTCTTTTCTCATCACACTCATTCACAAACGAGAACTTGCTTCTTCCGTCTAATGCAAGACAATTAGAACTTAGGTCAGACGAGTCATATACTTGAGCATAGGCAAGCAAGCAGTTCATCAATCAATTTATCTTTCAGTTTCTTTGAGTCGAACTACGGTGTTCTGACTTCCTCATTACACGAGAGGATACGTAGGAATAACTTAACAGTTATCGAACAAAAGTCTTTGTGTCTTTCCCCTCTTCCAGCATTACCCTTTAAGCCTCATTCCTGAGCACTCCACTTCACTTTCTTGCACTGACACTTGTACATTCTTTTCCAGCATTTGCACACAGATAGCACATACACTACCCCTTTAAACATAAATCTTTTAAGCGTGGATCCCGTCGAGTACGACGGACAATCTGGGTGCTAATACCTTCCCAGGTTGTAACCAACCCCCTTTCTTAGTATCTCTGGTTCGCAACCGTCTTATCCATCTCTTTCTATGTTTATGCAGCATTACCTTTCCTTCGGGATAAAAATGCCTAGCTGGCGACTCTTTTCATTTCATTTCATCTTCTCCTCTCGCCGACCGTTCGCGTTTGTACCCTATCTGACCGGGTGTCTTTTAGTGGGAGCGACTGCTTGGCGACTCTGTTGGGGACCCTTATATTGCAACCAGGGCTTCTGGTTCTTTTTGTGGGTTCCTCCTAGCGCTTATTTGATTTGTGTTTACGGGGGTGTTATATGCTACTTGTGCTTATTTATTTGCTTTATTTATTGCTTTCTGTACAGCTTTATTTATTGCTTTCATTTACAGTTTTTATGTATTTCATACTGTCACTATCATGTGCTGGATCTCTTGTCTGTTTTGGTGGGTGGGGTTCATTGAGTGATTAAGGTCTTATACCTGGGACCTGAGTGACACATAGGCTAGAGCGGCTTCATATTCTTTCCCATTCCATTTCGGTTTGGTGTGGGAATATGAAACACGGTTCAGATATGGGTTTCTTCTTGAGAACTTTGTGCTACAGATTTCCTGTAGTACTAGGGCTATCTGGGAAGGCTGCTAAGTCTGGATGACCTTTTTATGACCTTCAACGTCTGAGGTGAATTAGAGGAGGATCTTTTATGGTTACTGTAAACACTGTACCTCCGAGTTAGAAGTGTTTACACTTCTCATAACTGATCCAAGTCTGAGGATCCTTGTTCTAGAACATTACATGTGAGGGGGTTGGGATGTTTACAGGTTTGCAGGAACCCTTGGCCTCATCATACCCTTTGTTACTAGTTTTGTTTTAAGAATGCATCACTTTGGACAGTTCTTGTGATTACCCCGGACTTGTGACTCTTTATTTGAGTCCCCCACCTAGTTACTGGATTTTTAAGCCTCCATCTGGACTTATGAACATACATGGACTTTTACCAAGGAAGATAACCAGATCCAGCACTTGATCACAAACCCTTTGCATATCATTTGCATACATCATTTTTGCATCATTTAACATTTGCTTATTTGTTTTACAGGGTATCCATCTTATCATCTTTGGTTTGGTTTTGACCCCTTCTGTTGTTCAGACTGCTTCAGTTGTCTTCTTTAGCACCTTCATCAGTTTATCAGTTTTCTTCTCCATCGTTCTTCATCAGAGATTCATCTTCAACATCTCATTCAGTGGCCTTCATCAGCAGTTGTTCTCAGCTTCTTCACCAGCACCCATTATCAGTATGGACACTTCAAGAAAGAGCAACATCACATACCACTTCTTTGAGCCCGCCCTGACTGGCATCAGGCAGGTCCAGTCCCTCATTACTCCTGATTATATCCCACTATTCAGAGAGCATTATGGAGGCATATTGCATATGGTCATGGATTTAGATGCATCTCAGAGGAGCATGATCCATACTTGCTTGCAGTTCTATGATCCTCCACTCAGATGTTTCACTTTTCCTGATTTCCAGTTGGGACCTCTGTTAGAGGAATTTTCCTTGTTGTTGGGAGTTCCTATCAGGAGAGGGATTCCTTTCAACCCAGAGATGACTGCTCCCAGGAATGAATACATAGCCAGGGCATTGCATTTGGAGCCTGCCCTCATTGATCAGAACATGACAACCAAGGCTGGGGTTCCAGGCCTTCACCTAGACTTCTTGATCTCCCAGGCTACCATGCATGCCGCAATAGGAGAATGGAAGGATGTCTGTGCACTTCTAGCCCTCAGTATATATGGGGTTATTTTGTTTGTAGATGAGCCAAAGTTTGTGAGAAAGAATGCCATTCACCTGTTCTTATTGAGGAATCCAATTCCTACCTTGCTTGGAGACTTCTACTACTCAGTACACCAGAGGAATGAGAAGCAAAGAGGAAGAATGGTCAGATGTTGTGCTCCTCTTTATTACTCTTGGCTGCTAAGACACTTGCCAAAGTCAGATACCTTCTTGAACCCTCATCAGCAGAAGAACTGGGCTAAGAGATTTATTGCCTTGACATCATATGACATTAGATGGTGCACTCAGAGCACCAAGGGATAAGACATTATTACTAGCTGTGGGCAATACCCTAATGTACCTTTGATAGGAGTGAAAGGTTGTATCAACTACAACCCTTTACTGTTTAAAAGACAACTAGTGTATGCTTTGGTTCATCCTCCCAGAGGACAAGATGTGGCTGAAAATCTTTACTGTGAAATCCAACCCAACTCTGCTGTTGTCAGGCAAGCTGCCTAGGCTTGGGACAACATCCAGACTAAAGGGACAGCCATCCTTGGCAGGTGTAACAACATTGCTTCAGCACAGTATTCTAATTGGTCCCGTACCAGAGCTCAGATCACCCGGATGCCATTTACTTTGGAAGATACACCTGGACCTTCTACAGTGCAACCTGTAGCTACTGTCAGTTTGGAAGAGTTTGAAAAGCTGAAAGAGAGGAACACTCAGCTAGCTGAAGCCTTGAAGAAGACTCTATGGGAGAGAAATGACAGTCGTCTGGATAATGAGAGATTGGAAAGGCTCAGGGTTGAGCATTTGACCAAGATTGAGAAGACGAATGACTACATCAGGAAGGCAAGAGCAGGGGAGTTAGTACTGAAGAATGCTTGCAAGGAAGCAAAAACTCAGAAGGCTAGGGCAGAGCACTATCTGGAGGAAAGCCAGGCTAGGTGGATCAGGATCACTGAAGCCCGTGCACAGGAAGATCAAAGGACTCGGGCTAAGATAGAGCAGTTGGAGGCTAGTGAGAAGAAGCATTAGGAAGCTTTATTAACAGCTCAGAAGGAAATCTCTGAATTGAAACTCCGGGCAGGGTTGAAGAGGTCAAAGGATCAGGACAAGCATAAGAAGCTAACCAGTGCCATTGCTACGAGGAACCTCCTCATCAGGACTATTACAGAGCACCCAGTAGGGCCAGTGACTGAGGCCCTCCTGAAGGAAGTTAGGGAGGATGATTTTGGATTGGATGTCTGATTCTTTTGCTTGTAATTTTCTTTTGTTGTACTTTTCTTTTGTTGTTGTATTTTGACCCACCATGGGATGTTATTGTAATCAAACTATGTATTTTCACTCTTTGTAATATATCAGTTTGTATTATTGGTGGGCTTTATCTATCTCTACAACATCATCAGCATTTCCTCGAGGTCTGGGAAGGTCAAAACCAAAGAACCAAACCGGATACCCTTGGAAGACAAATAAGCATATTGCATTGCATACTAACATTTTCTTTGTTTTGTAGGTTTTTGTTTTATTGCTGTTTCTCACTTTGTTGTAATTTCAGGAAACATTGCTCGCAGAAGAGTGTTCCCTGTCAACAGAATACATCGGTACCCGACGCGAAACAACCTTCCGGGACTCTAGATGGATCAAGTTCAGCAAGACTTGAATGAAGTAAGGACCCAGATGGCCAATGAGAGGGTTGAGACGAGGAATCAAATGACCCAATTCATGACTGTAATGACTGCTTTAGCTCAGAGCCAGGAAAGACTAAGGGAGTTGGTTGAAAGACAAACTCCTGAAGAACACCATCCAGGTACAGAAGGTACCAGTAACAACGATCACGTGCAGCCTCGCACTGATCCACCAGAGTTTGGGCCTCATCTAAACCCAGAAGTTAATGCCATAAGGAATACTCAGGGTAACACTGCTGGAGGTAGGATCTTGCAAGAGGATCCTCAAGAAGAGCCGTTTACAGTTGTTGGGGTTGGGGACGAAGTTTACGACCGTAGGCTGGATGAAATTGCAGAGAAGCTGAGGTCTCTTGAATCCCAGAATTCCCTAGGATATGATGTAATGGACATGAGATTGGTGGAAGGGGTGAGAATTCCTCACAAGTTCAAACCCCCGTGTTTTGAAAGGTATAATGGCACATCCTTCCCACGCACCCACCTTCAATCATTCTTGGTAAGATTAAAAGCATACACCATGGACGAGAAGCTGTGGATGTTTTACTTCGAGGATAGTCTGACAGGGGCATCCCGAGAGTGGTATTCCCATTTGACCAGAGCCACAGTAAGAAATTGGAAAGACTTGGCTGAAGCTTTTATCCGTCAGTATCAGTATAACTTGGACATGGCTCCAAACAGGACCCTTCTGATGAGAATGTCTCAATCTTCCCATGAAAGCTTCAGAGAATATGCCCAAAGGTGGAGGCAACTGGCTGCTGCAGTTCAACACCCTATGTCTGAAAGGGAGATGGCAGACATGTTCATGAATACTCTCCAGGGTACGTATATTGACAAATTTGCTGCATTTTCTTCCACCAGCTTCGTAGATGTGGCGATAGCTGGGGAAATAATAGAGAGCCTATTGAAGATGGGAAAGATCTCCGATAACGGTGCCAGTTCAAGAAGTACAAGAAAACCATTTGCTGGGGCCCGTAGATCTGGTGAGACAAATTCTGTGCACATGGGAAGAGGGAGACCCCAATACCTTCCCAGAACAGTTGTTGCTGTTACTATCCTTGCTACACCTCCTCAGTATGTTCAACAACCACAACACTTTCCGCAACAACAATAGTTTCCGCAACAGAGATCATACAACAATAACAACAACAATCAACAACAACGCTCGTTTCAACAGCGGCCATCTCAGGTCAACCAAGTAATTGACCCCATTCCTGCATATGAAGGTTCGGGATCTGGTAGATTCAAAAGCCCTGAACTTTGCACCTCCTCCCAATGTAATGAAGAATCCTATTCCAAGCCACAGTGGGTCAAGGATTAATGCTATAGAGGATGGTTCACCCATGAGTTTAATAGAGGAAATTGTATATATTCAAACACCTCTGGTAGAGGTTAAAGCCCAGCTTTTAAAGTGCCAAGTGTTTCCAGGTTGTGAGGCATGTTTTGAATCATGCAAACTTTCTGAGAATGGGTATGCCAGCTTGAGGAAAGGCATCAATGATTTGATTAAAGAAGGCATTCTGCAAATTACCACCACCGCTTCTACAACACCAACAACTCTTTTATCAACAACAAGTGAAGCTCCTACAAATGCAACAACCATATTTCCAAGTGTTTCTTCTACAACTGCAACAACCATTGTTCCAACCAATTTAGCTATAACTTCAACAATCATTCCGTCTGTCACTTCAACACACAACAATTCATTTGCACCGGCTACTACAACTTCAACAACCAACAATGATGTTTCCACTGTCACAATCTATTATGACCCGACAAAGGTCCCGAGATCCAACAACTTTCAACAACATCAACAACAGTCTCAACAAAGCTTCAATTTACCTCCACCAACATCCACCAGAGGTCCACTTACTATCTTCTATGAGCCACAGACTATTACAGTCCCAACATCTGCTGCAGTGAGCCCAGTCACTATCACAGTGCCCGGGCCGATACCATATGATAAAGACAGTGCTATACCATGGCATTATGGTGCTGATCTATACTGCAATGGAGAGAAAGTCCTTCTTGATTCTCCAGTTCTCACTCCCCAAGTGGATAATGTTAGGGGAGGCGGAGGCTTCACCCGAAGCGGACGTCTCTTCGCATCACAAGTCCCTAGAACCAACACTGAGGCAGAAGCTGCTGCCAAAGCCAAGGGGAAGAGTGTGATACCAGAAGAATATGCACCCAAAGAATCTCATAAATCATCCTTCGATCAAGATGTGGATGAGTTTATGAGAATCATTAAAAGAAGTGACTATAAAGTTATGGACCAGCTCCACCAGACTCCTTCAAAGATCTCAATCTTATCACTGCTGTTGTGATCCGAAGCCCATCGGGATGCACTACTCAAAGTTTTGCACGCTTCCTACGTGCCAGAAGAGATCACTGTAAATTAGTTGGAAACAGTAGTATCAAATTTCAATACTAGCCATGGGCTAGGTTTTACTGATGTTGATTTGACAACAGAAGGACGTCTCCACAACAAAGCCTTGCACATAACCCTAGAGTGCAAAAGAGTTGTACTATCTCATGTTCTCGTAGACACTGGGTCCTCACTCAATGTCTTACCCAAGAAAGCCCTTGTCAAGCTAGAATATGATGGGATAGCTCTCCGACCAAGTAATCATGTGGTCAGGGCTTTTGATGGCTCCAAAAGATCTGTTCTGGCAGAGGTAGAGCTGCCAATGATAATCGGTCCACAAGTCTTTAAGAACATTTTCTATGTGATGGACATACAACCGGCATACAGTTGTTTGCTAGGTCGACCCTGGATTCACGCCGCAGGCGCAGTACGTCGACCCTTCACCAGAAACTAAAGTATGAATGGGAAGGACAGATTATCACCATTTGTGGTGAGGAAGACATATGTGTTAGCCATCTGGCTACGTACACGTATATTGAGATGGATGGTGAAATCCATGAGACAATGAGCCAAGGGTTTGAGGCCCTAAATGTTAATGAGGCTACTAGAGTATTGGCTGCATCCCAGGAAGACAGGACGAGTACTTCAATCATCTCTTATCAGCAAGCCCGGAAGGTTGTTGAAGAAGGTAATGCTCAAGGCTGGGGCAAGCTGCTTCCAGTGGAAAAGAAGGAAGATAGATTTGGTTTGGGTTACAGACCATTCCGACAAGATCAATCAGAGGCTGCAAAGAAGCCCAAATTCATCAGTGGGGGGATGCTCACCCCAGATGCTGTTAACAATCTGGAAGACGAGGCGGAAAGCGACCGCAACCTGGAAAGCTGGATACGTCCAAGGATCCCGGGGAACCAAGTCCTTAACTGGTCTTCCCAGGAAATTATAAGGGTTACTACTGCAGAGTAATTATTATTTCATGTCTTTTTAGCATGCATCAAGTCCTGCATCTTGCCCAAGGTGTCAGGACTCATTTTGTAATAGGGCCATATTGTAATTTTGTGCAAATGATTAATCAATGAATATCGGACATCTTTTGCAAACGAGTCTCTTTTTCGCTCACTGTCTTTTCATTTTTCACTTTTGTACAAAACAATAAAATGGCAATGTTTTCAAAATAAATAACTTCATTTTCACTTTTTCCTAAACAAGATTAAAAATGGTCACTAAAATGAACCAATCTCAACCCTTGCAGAGATTATCCTCCAGATTGCACCGACAACAGCACTGCTATGACCTGGTATGACTTCGACAATCCGATTAATCAAGCTGATGAAGGGGTTGAAGAAGACTATGAGTTACCTGAAGAGTTAGCTAGGTTGTTGAGGCAAGAAGAGAAAGTGATCACTCCTCATCAGGAGGAGGTTGAAACAGTTGATCTTGGTACCGAAGAAGACTTGAAAGAAGTCAAGATCGGGGCCAGTCTGCAAGATTCAGTGAAGGAACAACTTATTGACATGCTTCGAGAATATGTCGACGTCTATGCTTGGTCCTATCAAGACATGTCAGGTCTAGATACGGACATTGTTATGCACAAGCTGCCTTTGAAAGAAGATTGTCCTCCAGTGAAGTAGAAGCTACGATGTACTCGTCCAGATATGGCCATGAAGATTAAGGAAGAAGTACAAAAACAATGGGACGCCGGTTCCTTGTTGTAACAAGTTATCCGCCATGGGTCGCTAACATTGTACCAGTTCCTAAGAAGGATGGTAAGGTAAGGATGTGTGTGGATTACCGGGATCTGAACAGAGCTAGCCCGAAGGATGATTTCCCTTTACCTCACATTGATGTATTGGTTGACAACACGGCTCAGTTCTCGGTATTCTCTTTCATGGATGGATTTTCAAGGTATAATCAGATCAGAATGTCACCCGAAGACATGGAGAAGACAACCTTCATTACACCTTAGGGCACATTTTGTTATAAGGTAATGCCTTTTGGACTAAAGAATGCCGGTGCGACTTATCAACGGGCTATGGTGACATTATTCCACGATATGATACACAAAGAAATTGAATGCTACGTGGATGACATGATTTACAAGTCCCTCACTGAAGAAGAACATCTGGTAAATCTGTTGAAGTTGTTCAAGCGTCTAAGAAAATTTCAATTGAAGCTAAACCCCGACAAGTGCACATTCGGGGTACGTTCCGGTAAGCTGCTGGGATTCATTGTAAGTGAAAGGGGAATTGAAGTTGATCCTGACAAAGTCAAAGCCATTCAGGAGATGCCTGCACCTAGGATTGAAAAAGAAGTTCAGGGGTTCTTAGGTAGATTGAACTACATTTCAAGGTTCATATCTCATCTCATTGCAACCTGTGAGCCCCTGTTCAAATTGTTAAGAAAGAAGAAAACGGTCGGGTGGAATGAAGATTGTCAGAAGGCTTTTGACAAAATCAAGGAGTACTTGCAAGAACATCCAATTCTTATGCCTCCAGTTGAAGGAAGACCTCTCATAATGTACCTGACAATATTAGAAGGATCAATGGGGTGTGTGTTGGGCCAGCATGAAGAGTCTGGTCGAAAAGAGTATGCAATATACTACCTAAGCAAAAAGTTTACCGACTGTGAACAACGTTATTCACTGCTCGAGAAAACTTGTTGTGCTTTAGCGTGGGCTGCTCGCCGACTGAGACAGTATATGTTGACTCACACTACTTTGTTGATCTCAAAGATGGACCCAGCCAAATACATATTTGAGAAGCCAGCGCTTACCGGAAGGGTTGCAAGATGGCAAATGATTCTGACAGAGTATGACATTCAGTACACATCTCAAAAGGCCATCAAGGGCAGTGTACTGTCTGACTATCTGGCTGAGTAACCCATTGATGATTACCAACCAATGAGATTTGACTTCCCTGATGAAGACATCATGTTCCTAAAAGCAAAAGACCATGAAGAGCCTGTTCACACTAAAGGGCCTGACCCAGAAGAAGAGTGGACAATGATGTTTGACGGGGCTGTCAATATGAATGGTCGTGGAGTTGGTGCAGTGCTCATTACACCTAAAGGAGTTCATATGCCTTTCTTGGCAAAACTCACCTTTGCCTGCACTAACAACGAAGCAGAATATGAAGCATGTATCATGGAACTTGAGGAAGCCATTGACCTCAGGATCAAGCCATTGAATGTATTCGGAGATTCAGCTTTGGTAATCAATCAGACCAACGGAAAATGGTACACTCACCAGGAGCATTTGATTCCATACCGTGACTATACGAGGAGATTATTGACTTTCTTCACAACAGTCAAACTTGAGTATATCCCTCGAGACGAAAATCAGTTCGCAGATGCTTTAGCTACCATTTCCTCCATGATCAAGGTTCAGACTGCCAATTATGTGCCTCGGATTTCGGTATCCAGATTAGACCAACCAGCATACGTATTCTTTGTGGACATTTCTAAAGATGACAAGCCTTGGTTAAATGGCATCAAATGTTTCTTAGAGGATCAGACATACCCACCTGGGGCATCATCCAATGACAAGAAGACATTAAGAAGGTTGGCTGGTAGTTTCTTCCTTAATGCTGATGGTTCATTATACAAGCGAAACTTTGACATGGTTCTGCTCAGATGTGTTGATAAGAAAGAAGCAGACTTGCTAATGCACGAGATGCATGAAGGATCTTTCGGTACCCATGCTGGAGGACATGCGATGGCTAAGAAATTATTAAGATAAGGTTACTACTGGATCACAATGGATGCAGACTGTTGTGCCTATGCTAGGAAGTGTCATAAATGCCAGATCTACGCAGATAAGGTGCATGTGCCCCCGAATCCTTTGAACATAATGTCTTCACCTTGGCCCTTTGCCATGTGGGGCATTGACATGATTGGAAAGATTGAGTCGACTGCTTCAAATGGCCACAGATTCATCTTGGTAGCCATTGACTACTTCACCAAATGGGTTGAAGCAGCTTCACATGCAAATGTCACCAGACAAGTGGTAGCCAGATTTCTGAAAAGAGACATCATCTGTCGATACGGAGTTCCCGAGCGAATCATTACTGATAATGGTTTCAATTTGAACAACAAAATGATGGCAGAACTGTGCTGGGACTTCAAAATTCAACACCAAAACTCTTCTCCTTACAGGCCAAAGATGAATGGCGCTGTTGAGGCAGCTAACAAGAACTTCAAGAAGATTGTGCAGAAGATGGTGGTCACTTACAAAGACTGGCATGAAATGCTACCATTTTCCTTACATGGGTATCGTACCTCAATCAAAACATCCACTGGGGCAACACCGTATCAGCTTGTGTATGGTATGGAGGCATTCCTACCTGTTGAAGTTGAATTACCCTCCTTACGGGTACTGATGGATGTCAAGTTGAATGAAGCAGAATGGGTTCGTTCTCGGTACAATCAACTGAATCTGCTCGAAGAGAAGAGATTAGCTGCAATCTGTCACAGGCAGTTATATCAAAAAAGGATGAAGAAAGCCTTCGATCAGAAAGTCAGGCTTCGGGAATACCAAGTGGGAGATCTTATGCTGAAAAGACTTCTCCCTCCTCATACAAACCACAGGGGAAAATGGACTCCGAACTACGACGGTCCGTTCATAGTAAAGAAGGTTTTCTCTGGTGGTGCACTGATGCTCACTACTATGGATGGTGAAGATTTCTTATCCATGTGAATTCAGATGCAGTTAAAAAATACTTCGCATAAAATGACCCGCCGGACATAAAAACAGAATGTAAGTCCAGGAAAAAATAGGGCATCCCGGCGAGTCAAAAACAGAATAAAAGACTCGGGCAAAAATAAGGGAAAATTGAAAAAAAAAGTACACTCGCTGAGTTGAAAAGCCACATTGGGCAGCTCAGGCAAAAATGGGTATCCCGGTGGATTGAAAACCCGAAAGGGTGATCCACGCAAAAATCAGGGAATAAGCGAACAACTACATTCTGAATTCATCTGTATCACTTACGACATGGTAAGCTTCGAAAGGATAAAGCATCGGTCAGAATCAACCTTCCTCAGAAAGCAAGATGAGAAGAACGTCAAGGTCATATAGGTCATAGTAAAGGAAGCTCGCCGGAGCGTCGTCAACATTGCCAGAACCTTTACTTTTCTCAACTTGTAACAATCTCCTCATTCCAGGGGATTTGTTTCTTTGACTGTATTTGCCAATTCAGGGCACCCAGATTAATAAAATCAGATTTTCAGTCACACCTCGTCTTGTACATTTTTGTTTCGTTTGCAAAATGTCCAATATCCATGATATAATATTTGCATGAAACAAATGAGCCATTCTTAACAAATGCTTGCAGGAAATGTGTTTACTCTCAGGAATATCTAACTCCTATGACGGAATCCGGTAAGGGATACCTCGAGACACTTGTGCGTTTCTTTGTCTTAACAGGTTACAGGTATTCAATACGCAACACGGGGCATGCCAAGCATCACTTCCCCAGCACATCTTCTCCAAGCAGCATCTGAAATGCTCTTTCCCCAACAGAGTTGTCAAAGCCTCCTCATCCCCGGCCGGGATCCCCACAAATATCTCTAGGAAGATCGTTCAGTGATATTTCCTCCTCCAAACAGAGTGCCAGGTCTCAAAGACAGAAGAACTATCTCCCCGCAGAGTTCCAGCCTCTCCCCAGAAGAGCAATGCCTGAAATTCTAACACAACAAAGTGACAAGAAGCTTCCTCATCCCCAGCTGGTTTGTCTCCTTACCGGATAGATCTATCAATGATCTAGTTCCCCAAGCAAAGCCATACATTTTATCAGATCTACCAATGATCTCATCCCCACCTGAGATATCCTTCCAAGCAGATCAGCCAAATATCTTCGCATCAGCGGGATCCGAATCCCGGACTGATTTTTCTTTTGCATAATCATAGCATTCACATAAATTTCCCCCACAAAGCGTAGCATTCCGTTTAATACGGAGCATTATGGAAAAAATCAAATATTTGCATGATCACAAGTCAGGTTCGAACCACATCCCCTGCAAGTAAAAAGCCAAAATGTCCCTTTTGCACTCTCCAACACAGATACACGCTCATATATACCCTTTTTAACACTCGTCCGTGTCATTTCATTCCCCTGCAAATATATCTATATGCTCTTATGACACTCGTCCGTGTCACCTTTCCCCAGCACAGTTGCCAAAACACTTGTTGCAAACCAAGTACTTATTTATAATACACTCTTGTTGACACCCGTCTGTGTCATCTTGTCCCCGCAGGTCGCCGAGACACCTTTTACACTCCCATATACATGTAAGTTCATAACTTATACACTTTCTCTTCTGACACTCGTCCGTGTCAAACTTTTCCCAGCAAGTTGAACACTCGTCCGTGTCTTGCTCATACTTCACAATACTTATACAGATACTCGTCTGTATCTTGTATATACACTTATTCCCCACAGATTCAACACTCGTCCGTGTTCTTTGTTAACTAGTTGGTACTCGTCCGTATCATCATCTCTAAACACGCGTCAGCATCTATTTTTACCAATACTCTTATGTATCATGGTCTTAAGGATGCTCGTCCGCATCTCTAATTTATACACAGCGTCAAAACACTTATACTTTTATTCTTAAGCGTAAGCACTCGTCCGTGTTTACCCTTCCCCGACAGAACGACTTTTCTTCTATCCGACATTCGTCCTATGTTGTGATACTTTCGGCAGCCGTACCCTGCCAGGTGATCGTCCTTCGCCTTTGGATGACCGTCCCTCATCCTCTCCCCCAGCAGAGTCTCCATTATTGGAACACTTTTTTTATCCGACATTCGTCCTATGTCGTGATATTTAGCAGCCGTCCCCTACTAGGTGATCGTCCTTCACCTTTTGATGATCGTCCTTCATCATTTTATCCGATGGCCGTCCCCATCGTTGATTTTGTTATCTGACATTCTTCCTATGTCATGATAAACCCCAAGAGCAGCCATACCCTGCTAGGTGATCATCCTTCACCTCTTGATGATCTTCCTTCATCATGCTTATCCGATGGTTGTCCCCATCGTCGACCTTTTCTATCCGGCATTTGTCATATGTCGTGGTAAAGAGTAGTCGTCCCCTGCTAGGTGATCGTCCTTCACCTTTGATGACCGTACCTCATCATTTATTTCATTAATTCTTTGAACCGATGGACGTCCCCATCCTTGTTTACCTTATTTTGCAAACCTGATGGTCATCCCCATCATTGATTTTACCTTTAAAAACCCCAGAGAATCTTATTTCTTCACCTGATGGTCGTCCCCGTCATGGTCTCTTTATTTCCCCAGCATGTCGGTCGTCCCCGTCATTGCTTTATCCCCAGCAGTCGTCCTCTGCTTGATGGTCGTCCTTCATTTCCCGCATTTTACAATCATGTTATACTGTCTTTTACAATTTATATCCCTTTTCTTCTTCTCCCCAGTGAGTGCAAATTTTGGACTGCCTTTGGTATTCAACCACAAGTTATCTTGTTTGTCTGTTAAGCCCGTCGCTTACATCCTGCACAGCTAACTCATGTTTGAATAGGGGCAGCTGTAAACACCCCAAATTTTCCCTCACTAATTTCACACCATGGCTTGTGATCTTTCATCTTTGCATAAGTTTAAGCACATCATCTCATACTGCATTTTTGTTTCGTTGCTTTGGTTCAAGTTCATCTACATCTAGGGTTTGTGATTTGAGCAATCCAAGAATCCATTTGAGCCACCCCAAAGGTCTTAAATCATTCCAAGAGGGTCCATGTGTGTTCTATCATCATATTACATCCCTCAAAGATCAAGGAAGTCAAGAACTTGGAAAGCATGGAAGCAGAGCTAGGGTTTCACTACACAGATTACCTGAAATTAGGGTTTTGGTTTCAGAGGCCATAACTCCAAATTTTTTGGTCATTCTTGTTTCTAATAGTCTCAATATGTTATAAGGATCATGTGTACCATGTTTGATGAATAAATTCATTGTGGAAGTCATTTGTTCACTGGGTAACTTCTTGAGCAAGTCAGAGCAAAATCAGGGCATCTTAGGCCCCCAACATTGGAACCAAAGTGGATTTTTCATCAAATTGAAGTTATATGATCTTTATTGGATCATTGAAGTGCTTGGAAGTTCACAAAATTGAAGAAAATTGAGTTAACCAAAAGTTGCCAAAAATGGAAATGACTTGTAATGGAAACTTTCCATTTTGTGAAAGTTTTTCAACCTCCTCTTTCTCAACCAAAAATGCTTCAAATGAAAAATTATTGGTCATGAAAGTTGTAGATTGGATCATTCCATTTTCAAAAAGTACAAGAACAAGTTCTAATTCATTATGGAACTCAAGTTATGGCTTGGCAAAGTTGGCAAAAATCACATAATTTTCACTTTCACGCCAAAGAGGATTTTGTGCAAATTCACATACCAAGCCATTTTGTGACTTCTAATACACTTCTAGGCATCATACAAACATAGTGCATTTCCTAAGAATCAGAATTGCCCAAGAATCATCTCATTTCATGCCTTGAACTTCAAGAAATCCAAAAAGGGCCAAACTTCTTCAAAATTGCAAAAGAGCATAAAACATCTCATACACTTGTTGAATCACTACAAAACATTTTCCATGGCTCTCATTGATCTTTGTTGAGCCAGGACAAGCCAAAAGCCAGCTGCAACATGAGCCCATACCTAAAGTACAAGTTTTGTTGACTTTTTGCAAGAGAGCCCATACCAATCACCATAGGCCACAACAACTCTTCTGACCTATCAAAGCTTGTTATGTGGACAAAATGCAAGCCATAACACGCATCACACAAGGCTGGAACCTCAGAATCACTAAGTTCCCAAAAATCACCCCAAAAGAAAAAGCTTTCGAAACTCATAGCACACACACTCAAACTCAAAACTTCTTTCATCAATCAACTCCATCACAAGAGGATCATTTCCCACATTTCCCACCTTTCTGGCCAGTTGAAGAACAACCACACAAACCAGCCATTATAAACCCCTTCCAAGCATCAAAGCTTCATCAGGAGGTCAAGAGGAGTGAGTTTGCACAAGAGAGGAGGTCCAAAAGCTCCAGAAGTGAAAGCTTCAGTTCAGGTAGCCATCCTCAAACATTTTTCCATAACCTTCATTTTAAGTTTCTAAGATGTTCCTTATGCTTTGCTGATCACCATGATCTATTTTGTTTTGAAAATGGTTGTGAAATGAGCATGTACTGACTGTCTGAAAGTTTCACCATTTTTGTGTTCTTCTTCGAATCTTGAGTTTCAGGCATGAGAAATTAGTTTTGAGGGTGGATTCATGTTTAGGGAGAGGAAAGGAGTTGATCTGGAGCTTTAGAGCTCCAGAAATGGCCTAAGGAAGAAGTTGGGTTGAAGGTCTCGCCGGAGAAGACGATCGGAAGTCTTCTCCGGCCATCTGAAACTGATTAGGGTTAATGACGTTTTTAGGGCTAAGTTTGAATTTAGGTCGTTGGATGTGGATTAGGGTTAGGCAATGGAGGGCTCAGATCAGCTCATTAAGTTTAAATTATGTTTAATTAATTAATTAGGTTTAACTCAGTTTGAATTGTGGCCGTTGAGATGCGCGCGTGGTCTTCCCTCCAACCCCGGGTTCAAATCTGATCCATTGGATCAGTTGACCAGCCTTTAATTCATATTTTTATTTCATTTAAATCCATTTGTTTTGTCTAATTTATTTAAAATACTTAGAAAATTCCAAAAAATATTTTCTTCTGCATTTTGATTTCAAATATTTTTCTTCACCCAAAAACATTTTTATTTTTATTTTTTGCATTTAAAAATCATTTTTAAAAATATTTAAATGTTTATTTTAATTAATTAATGGAAATTAATTAATTAAAATACCATTTAGGTTTCTAAAAATCCCAAAAAATTCACATTGCATCTTAGGACATTTAGAAACATTGTCAAACCATTCATACAAATTTCTTTTTGGTTTTGATCCAACTTTGACATTTTTCTTGAATTTAGGGTTCATAAAAATCCCATTTTTGAACCCTAACTTCAAGAATTCTTTTCTGCCTAACCATGAAGGGTTTGACATTGGTTCTTTTTGCATTGTTATTCATATGGCATTTAGTATCTAGCATATTTTTCTCACAAATTTATCTTGCATTTTCCATTTGATTTGCATTTTCCCTCTTAAGGTACCCAAAAACCCTAGCAAACTTAGAAAAATCACAACTTTCTTTAGGTTAAGAGTTATACCTTCTCCTTTGGGGTGTGATATCATATGGGGTTATGGTTCCTTTTAGTTCATTTGCAATTTTTTATCTTGTGATTTGCTTCTGTTTTGACCTTATGCATCACATGTTGTCTTAAAACCCTAATCTCTCATGTTCATTTGCATTCATCTTGCATATGCATCCATACATGAACTTGCCATGACATTTCTTGCATTCATATGACATATAAGACATATTAGGACATATTAGAATCATGATTGATCATTTCTTCATTCATTTGCCATGATGTGCATTCATTTCATCCCATGAACTTTCATGTGTTTTCATACTTCAAAGCATGCTTCCTTTGTATTCCATCTCTTATATGAACATTCATAGAACTTGGCATGACTTTGCCTTATCTCATAGCATCATTTACATCATGTATATGCTTCTGATTTTGTTTCTTTGTCATTTCACATGCTCCATTTTCATTTCATTTCTTTCTTTATGCTAACCTTTTCAGGTGGTAAGTAATTTGAGAAGTGAATTTGCCTTCACTTCTCATTTCTCTTCATCTCTTCTTATGCATCTTTGCTGCATTTTTCCTTTGCTTTAGAGTGAGCTTGCTCATTCATGTTCATCATCCACTATCTTTCTCCAAGTTACTTATCTTCTTCAGTGAAGTAAGTAACTTGTTTCTTCTGCTTCTCCTCCTTTCATCTGCTTCTTCCATAGGTGGCTTCTATGAAGATCTCTTTTAACCCTCACAAACCATAGGAACATCCAAGAATTACAATAATTAGGGTTTTGATTAGTCCCCCTTTAGCTTTTACCTTTGGGTCTTCTTTGTGTCTCTCTTCTCATCTCATCATTAGAGACTAAACCTTTAAGGTTTTAAGACTTTGTGATTAGGGTTATGCCTGCATCCTTCTCTTAGGATGGAGTGTATAACTTTAATCCTAAGTGTTAAACCCTTAATTTGTTTAAACCTCTTAATCAATCCATCTTAATAATCACTAAGACAATAGCTTGTAACTTGGGCCTTGCATTAGGGTTCTAATTATTCATTTATTGGTTAAGAAGGACTAACCCTAGTGTTAACGGACAAGTCCCCCTCAAGTTGTCTTACAAACCATAAAATACACTTCTTAATCTCATCTTTAATTAAAATCCATTTTAATAAAGGTTGTTTTGTCATGAGGTTAATCCCTAATCATGGATTAAGTTGAGGTATCTTCCTCAGCTTAAGTGTGCTCATCTATTATCCTTCTATTAGGATGGTGTAATGAGTTCATTAATCCTTGATTATGGCTTAAACTCATTACTTAACACTAAACAAAAACTCAAAAAACATCTAAATAATCACAAGTAGGTTAATGATCTTAATCCTACATCATCATGGTAATTAAGTTTGAGGTGTTTATCTCATACTTAAGGTATTCTCATTATCCCTAATCAAAGGGAGGATATGATGAGTTTACTAACCCTTGGTTTTGGCTAGGGCTCATTAACTTATGGAAAACACAAAAAGCAATAAAAGACTGAAAACAAAAAAACAAACAATAATCGTCTCGTTCAGGATTCTTTTCTCATCACACTCATTCACAAACGAGAACTTGCTTCTTCCGTCTAATGCAAGACAGTTAGCACTCGAGCCAGACGAGTCATATACTTGAGCATAGGCAAGCAAGCAGTTCATCAGTCAATTTATCTTTCAGTCTCTTTGAGTCGAACTACGGTGTTCTGACTTCCTCATTGCACGAGAGGATACGTAGGCATAACTTAACAGTTATCGAACAAAAGTCTTTGTATCTTTCCCCTCTTCCAGCATTATCCTTTAAGCCTCATTCCTGAGCACTCCACTTCACTTTCTTGCACTGACACTTGTACATTCTTTTCCAGCTTTTGCACACAGATAGCACATACACTACCCCTTTAAACACAAATCTTTTAAGCGTGGATCCCGTCGAGTACGACGAACAATCTTGGTGCTAATACTTTCCTAGGTTGTAACCAACCCCCTTTCTCAGTTTCTCTGGTTCACAACCGTCTTATCCATCTCTTTCTAGGTTTATGCAGCATTACCTTTCCTTCGGGATAACAATGCCTAGCTGGCGACTCTTTTCATTTCATTTCATCTTCTCCTCTCGCTGACCGTTCGCGTCTGTATCCTATTCTACCAGGTGTCTTTTAGTGGGAGCGACAAGATGCAGTTACAAAATACTTCACATAAAAGACCCGCTGGACATAAAAACAGAATGTGAGTCCAGGAAAAAATAGGGCATCCCGGCGAGTCAAAAACAGAATAAAAGACTCGGGAAAAAATAAGGGAAAATTGAAAAATGTACACCCGCTGAGTTGAAAAGCCACATCGGGCAACTTAGGCAAAAATGGGTATCCCGGTGGATTGAAACCCCGAAAGGGCGATCCATGCAAAATCAGGGAAAAAGCGAACAACTGCATTCTTAATTCGTCTGTATCATTCACAACATGGCAAGCTTCGAAAGGATAAAACACCGGTCAGAATCAACCTTCTTCAGAAAGCAAGATAAGAAGAACGTCAAGGTCATATGGGTCATAGCAAAGAAAGCTCACTGGAGAGTCAACTTAAACATTGCCAACACTTTTATGTTCTCAATTTAAAGCAATCTCCTCCTTTCAATGATTCACTTCTACTGTACTTGCCTATTCAGGGCACACAAATCAATAAAATCAAAATTTTCAGTCACACTTTGTTTTGTACATTTTTGTTTCGTTTGCAAAATGTCCAAAGTTCATAATACAACACTTGCATGAAAATATATAATATATGCTTGCAGGAAATACGTTTCTCTCATACAAATCTAACTCCTATGACGAAATTCGGTTGAGGATACCTCGGGACACTTGTACTTTTCCTTTGCTTAACAGGTTGCAGGTACTCAAGGAAGACAATCTTTCATAGCATGGGGCATATCAAGCATTATATCCCCAGTCAAGTCAGCAATCATCTCATCTTGACAGGAGTTTCCCCCACGAAGCTGTCATCCCGTTAGAGGATCCTTCAAGAAACTCATTAAATCCCCAGCATGTCGCTTGGACGAAAGAGTTACAACAGATTACTTCCCAGAAGTTCTCTTCTCCCCAAGCAGGATCTCCTGAGCAATGCTTGAACTGCTCTTCCCCAGCGGAGTTACCGAAGCCTCCTCAACCGGGATCCCCACAGATTTCTTCTCCTAGAGCGCTACAGAGTTCCCTAAGAAGATCATTCGGTGATCCTCTTTCCCCGCAGATCGGCCAATGATCTCTTTCCCCAGCGGAGTTCTCCCTCCAGACAGATCGCCCAGAGATCTTTCTCCACCGCAAGATCCGGATCTCGGATTGTTTCTCTCATTTGCATAATCATAGCATTCGCATAATTTTCCCCCCGAACTAAGCGTAGCATTCCGTCTAATACGGAGCATTACAACAAACATCAAACATTTGCATGATCATAAGCGAGGTTTGAGCCAATCACCTACAAACATCAGAATCACTTCACCAGCAATATACAAAACGTATCCCCCGTAGACAAAGCCAGAATACCTTTTGCACTCTCAATACAGATACTTGTTCATACTTGTACATATTCTTTTTTGACACTCGCCCGTGTCGTACTTCCCCAGCAAGTCAAGCACCCGTCCGTGTCCCTTGCTCAATCCTGTTTGACACTCGTCCGTGTCTTGCACATATTTCCCCAACAGGTCAAACACTTGTACATACGTATACACAATCCTTTGATACTCGTCCGTATCTTGTATATATCACCTCCCTGGCAGATCAAACACTCTTCCATGTTCCTTGTTTAACCGATTGATACTCGTCCGTATCATCATCCTCAAACACGTGTCAGCGTTTGCTTCTATCGATACTCGTCCGTATCATGGTCCTAAGGATGCTCGTCCGCATCTTAGTCTATACACATCGTCAAACACGTATACCTTTTATTTCAAAGCGTAAGCACTCGTCCGTGTTTACCAATTCCCCAGTAAGTCACCAACAAAACAACCTATCTATCCAGCATTCATCTTATGTCGTGATATTTTCGGAAGCCGTCCCCTGCCAGGTGATCGTCCTTCACCTTTTTGATGACCGTCCCTTATCATTTTATCCGATGGTCATCCCCATCGTTGATCCTCTTATCCGACATTCGTCCTATGTCGCGATATCTTTTTAGCAGTCGTCCCCTGTCAGGTGATCGTCCTTCACCTTTGGATGACCGTCCCTCACCCTTTCCCCAGTGGAGTCCCCATTGTTGGAACTTTCTATCCGGCATTCATCCTATGTCGCAATATCCTTTTAGCAGCCATCCCCTACTAGGTGATCTTCCTTCACCTTATGATGACCGTCCCTCATCATTTATCCGATGGCCTTCCCCATCGTTAATCTTTGTTATCCGGCATTCGTCCTATGTCGCGATAATCCCCAAGAGCAGTCGTACCCTGCTAGGTGATTGTCCTTCACCTCTTGATGATCGTCCTTCATCATGCTTATCCGATGGCCGTCCCCATCGTTGATCTTTTCTATCTGACATTCGTCCTATGTCGTGATATTTTTAGCAGTCGTCCCCTGCTAGGTGATTGTCCTTCACCTTTTGATGACCGTCCCTCATTGTTATTTCATTTATTCTTTACCCGATGGCCATCCCTGTCGCGGTTTATTTACCCTTTTACCTGATGGCCATCCCCGTCAGTGCTTTCCTCATTTCTTTAATCACCAGAGAGTTTTATTCCTTTTACCCGATGGTCGTCCCCTCCGTGGTCTCTTTATTTCCCAGCATGATGACAGTTCCCGTCATTGCTTTACTTACTGTTTTTCATCCCCAGCAGTCGTCCTCTGCTCGATGGTCGTCCTCCATCGCTTTCATTTGATACTCATAATATACTACCTGTTACAATTTATATCCATTTTCTTCTTCTCCCCAGCGAGTGCAAATTTCGGACTGTCTTTGGTATTCAACCACAAGTTATCTTATTTGTCTGTTAAGCCAGGCGCTTACACCCTGCACAGCTAACTCATGCTTGAATAGGTGCATCTTTAAACACCCCAAATTTTCCCTCACTTTTTATCACACTGTGGCTTGTGATCTTTTCATATAGCATTGCATAAGCATATCATCTTACATTGCATATTTGTTTCATCTGCATAACTGCATAGTTAGGGTTTGTGATCATATGAATCCAAGAAGTGATCTTAACTATCTCAATGGTCTTGAAGCATGCCAAGAGTGTCCATGAGTGTTCTATGATCATTTTACATCTCCATGAAGTCTTTGAAGTCACAAATGTCACAAGGGATTGCACAGAGGTCTAGGCAGACTGAAGATTTCCTGCACAAATGACCTAAAATTAGGGTTTTGGGTTTGAGACCATTAACCTTAAAGTTTTTGGTCATTCTTGTTTCTAATGGTCTCAATATGTTATAAGGAGCATGTGTACAAAATTTGATGAAGAAATTCATTGTGGAAGTCATCTGATCAACTGGTAAATTATTGTGCAAGAAACGTCAGAATCAGGGCATCTAAGGCCACCACCAATGGTACCAAAGGGTCATCTTCATCATTTTGAGGTTCTATGATCTTTATTTGATATTAGAAGTGGTTAGAAGTTCACAAGATTGAATAATTTCAAGCCATTTGCAAACTTTCCATTTTTGGACACGACTTGTAATGGAAACTTTCCACTTTGGGAAAGATTTTCAACCTCCTCTTTCTTGATCAAAAATGCTTCAAATGAAAAATCCTTAAAAATGAAAGTTGTAGATTGAATCCTCCAATTTTCAAAACGTACAAGAACTCCTCTTGATTCATCCTAGAAATCAAGATATGATGTTTCAAAGTTGGGAAAAATCTTGTAATTTTCAAGTATGTGCCAAAGAGAGATTTTTGCAAAATCAAGTTTCAAGACCTCTTATGACCTCTAATCCACTTCTAAGCTTCATTACATGATAAAAAAACATTGTTTGACCAAAATTATGCCTTGGATTACAAGTTTCCATGGATCAATTTTCACAAAATTTTCAAAGAGGGAAAATGCAAAACATGTGATAACTCTTGCATCAAGTGGTACAGATCCTCAAATCTTATCCAAGGGCCCTCCTTGAAGTTGGCTGAGGCAAGACACCGTTTCAAACCATCTCTGACTCGTGCCATGCTTGAGGTACACCTTCATTGACTTTTTTGCAACTTCACCCATACCAATCACACTATGCCACCACCAACTTTCTGACCAATCAAGACCTCTTATGCAAACCCTAAGGAACTCATTACACATAACACACAAGCCTGAAACCTCGCCATATTCAGATTGCCCAAAATTGCCATAAACCTTAAAGTCTTCTATTCTCACTCCAAGGCCACTCAAACTCAAAACTTTTTCCACCAATCATCTCAAAATCAATCATAGAACACAAACCAACCATTACAATGGCCTGAAACATTCCACAACACAAACACGATTTCTGAGTTATTAGAACCAAACATCTCAAACCAGCCAAAACAAACTTGTTCTAAGCATCACAATATCCTTAGGGGGTCCATTGGAGTTGGTTTGCACAAGAAATAAGGTCAGAAAGCTCAAAATTGCAAAGCTTCAGTTCAGGTAGCTTCTTCAAACTTTTTGTCTAGAACTCTTATTTCAAGTTATAATATGAATCTACATGCTTCCCTGGATGCCATGATGTGATTATTTTTGAAAATGAGTGAGAGATGAGTGTGTATCGTGCTTATGAAAGTTTAACCCTAAAACGTGTTCTTCTTCGATTCCCCCTTTTGATGCAAGATAAATTGTTTTTGAGGCTGGATTCTTGTTTAATGTTGTTTGGGGATGCATTCTGGAGGTTTTGGGAGCTTAGGGTAGCCTAGGGAGTGAGTTCAGGTGGGGAGCTTGCCGAAGAAGACGACCGGAGCTCTTCTCCGGTCGCCTGAGAGTGATTAGCCCTAATTTCATTTAATTAGCTAATTTGAATAATAACCCTTGGATCTGTGTTTGCTGCGCGTTATGGATTGCCAGGATTGCACATTAAAACCCTAATCCATTTTAATTAGTTTAATTAGGTTTAATTATATTAATTTAGCCAGATTCAATCCTAGCCTTCCATTTGCGTGCCAGTCAACCCAACTTTGAGTCCTAGCCTAAGATCCTGCTTACTTTGCATTTTCTTTATTTTATTTGCATTTCTTTTGTTCTATTTATTTAAAATATCAAAACATTTTCTAAAATCATCATTTTCTGCATTTTTATTTCAAATATTTTTCTAAACCCAAAAATATTTTTATTTTTAATTTTATTTATTAAAAAAGTATTTTTAAATCATTTAAATGTTTTATTTAATTAATTAATTGATTTTAATTAATTAAAAATACATTTAGGTATCTAAAAATCACAAAAAAGTTCATGAAGCATTCTTAAGAATTTAGAACAATTTACAAACTCACCATACAAATTTATTTTTAGGTTTGATCATGTTTTCACAATTATCTTTGAATTAGGGTTCATAAAATTCCTATTTTTTAACCCTAACTTGAAAAAACCACTTCTGATCAACCATGATGAGTTTGAACTTGGTTATTTTTGCATTCTTTCATAACTTGCATCTAGTATATAGGTTATTTATCTCATAATTTTGCATTGCATTTTCAAATTGATTTGCATTTTTCCTTTAGAAGTATCCAAAAACCCTAGTTAACTTAGAAAATTCATAACTTCCTCTAGGTTTAGCTTCTGACCCCCATCTTTGGTGAGTGATCTTGTATGTGTTAGGGTTTATTTGAGTTCAATTTCAAATTTTTATCATGATGTATGCTTCTGTTTTGATCATTTGCATCTCATACATTCATAAAACCCTAATTTCTCATGTTCATTTGCATTCATCTTTGCATATCATCATCATATGAACTTGCCATGACATTCCATGCTCTTGTATGCCATATTAGACATCTTAAGACATGCTTGAACATTGCTTGATCATTTCTTCATTCATTTGGTATGCTTTGCATTCATTACATTCCATGAACATCCATGTATTTCTAAGTTTCTAACATGCTTCCTTTGCATCTCATCTCTTGTATGATCATTCATATGCATCATGTATGTCTTTGCATCATCTCATAACACATTTGCATTATGTTTATGCTTCTGGTTTTGGTCTTTGCATCATTACTTATTGCATTTCATCTCATTTCTTTCCTTATGCATCCCATACTAACCTTTCAGGGGCTTATGGTAAGTTGCTTGGGATGTGGATTTGCCTCCACATACTACCTTCTTCTTATCTCTTCATATGAATTCTTTACTTGTATTTGAAGTGAATCTAATTCACTTATGCTCCCATAGTCTTTTACCTTTGAGTCTCCTTGAGTCTCTCTTCTCATCTCATAATCAGAGGCTAAACTCTTAAAGCTTTAGGACTTTGAATTAGGGTTATGCATGTATCCTTATCTTAGGATGGAGTGTATAACTTTAATCCTTAGTGTTAAACCTTTAATTTGCTTACCCCTATTAATCAAAACATTTAATAATGATCAAGACATAAGCTTGTAACTTGGGCCTTACATTAGGGTTCCATCTCTTCCTTTTGGTTAAGAGGGACTAACCCTAGTGTTTAATGGACAAGTCCCCCTCAAGTTGTCTTACAAACTTAAAACTCATTTCTTAACGTCACCCTTTAATTAAAATCCACTTTAATAAAGGCTTGTTATATAGTGAATTTAGTCCCTAACCATGGATTAAGTTGAGGAGTCTTCCTCAGTTTAAGTGTTCTCATCTATTATCCTTCTCTTAGGATGGTGTAATGAGTTCACTAATCCCTGATTAGAGATTAAACTCATTACTTAACACTAAACAAAAACCCAAAATATCTTAATAATTACCAAGTAGGTTAATGATCTTAATCCTATATCATCATGGTAATTAAGTTGAGATGCTTATCTCACACTTAAGTAGGCTCATTATCCCTAACCAGGGAGGATATAATGAGTTTACAACCCTTGATTTAGGCTTAAGCTCATTATCCTATGCAAAACACCAAAAACAATAAAAAACTGAAACACAAAAACAAATAATAAACATATCCTCCGGGATTCTTTTCTCATCACACTCATTCTATAAACGAGAACTTGCTTCTCCCGTCTAATGCAAGACAATTAGCACTTGAGCCAGACGAGTCACACACTTGAGCATAAACAAGAAAGCAGTTCACAGTCAATCCATCCAGTCTCTTTGAGTAAAACTATGGTGTTTTGACTTCCTCATTGCACGAGAGGATACGTAGGAATAACTTAACAATTATCGAACAAAAGTCTCTTTGTTATCCCCCTCTTTCAGCTTTCTTTTTTAAGCCTCATTCTTGAGCATCTCACCCTCTCTTTTTCTTGCACTGACACACTGTACATTTCTCCCTAGCTTTTATACACAGTCAGCACATACACTACCCCTTTTAAACACAATCAAGTAAGTGTGGATCTTGTCGAGTACGACGGATGATCTGGGTGCTAATACCTTCCCATGTCGTAACCAACCCCCTTACTCAGTTTCTTTGGTTCACAATCGTCTTATCCATACCCTTCCAGGTTTATGCAGCATTACCTTTCCTTCGGGATAAAAATGCCTAACTGGTGACTCTATTCAACCTCAACCTCTAACATCACCGACCGTTCACGTCTGCACCGGGACGTAAAGTCCGGGAAGCAACAATCATTGCCCCAATTCCTCTTCCGCATGCATTTACAGCACCATCGAAAACTAAATCCCATCGAGTTCCAGGCTCCGGCCTTTCCTCAATCAAAGGTTCATCACAATCTTTCATCTTCAAAAACATCACATCCTCATCCGGAAAATCAAACTTGACAGGCTGGTAATCATCAATCGGTTGATGTTCCAAATGGTTAGCCAAGATACTACCTTTTATAGATTTTTGAGCTCGGTACTCGATATCATATTCTGACAACAACATTTGCTAACAAGCAATCCTCCCAGTCAAAGTAGGCTTTTCAAAGATATACTTGATTGGATCCATTTTAGAGATCAACCAAGTTGTATGATTCAACATATACTGGCGAAGACGCTTTGCAGTCCAAGCTAAGGCACAACAAGTTTTTTCAAGCATGGAGTACCGAGACTAACAATCAGTGAATTTCTTACTCAAGTAGTTAATTGAATATTGTTTTCTTCTAGATTCATCTTGCTGACCAAGCACACAACCCATGGAATCTTCTAACACAGTCAAGTACATAATCAACGGTCTACCTTCCACCGAAGGAGACAAGATAGGAGGTTCAAGCTGATATTCTTTGATACTTTCAAACGCCTTCTGACAATCATCTGTCCAGACACAACCTTGGTCTTTTCGAAGCAACTTGAAGATCAGAGAACATGTGGCAGTCATGTGAGAGATAAACCTCAAAATATAATTCAAACAGGCCAAGAATCCTCTTACTTGCTTTTCAGTTCTTGGAGCAGGAATTTCCCGAATAACTTTCACTTTATCAGGATCAACTATAATGCATATTTGGATGACAATGAAACCTAACAACTTCAGTAGATGTTCAATGTGATCCTCTTCAGTCCTCGACTTAGCGATCATATCATCAACATACACCTCAATTTCTTTGTGCATCATATCATGGAAAAGCATGGTCATAGCTCTTTGGTATGTCGCACCAACATTCTTCAATCCAAAGGGAATCACTCTGTAACAAAATGTTCCCCATGGTGTAATAAATGTGATCTTTTCCATGCCCTAGGATGTCATCTTTATTTGATTATAACCGGAAAATCCGTCCATAAAGGAGAACACATAAAACTTAGTCATATTATCTACCAACACATCTAAGTGTGGCAATGGAAAATCATCTTTTGGACTGACTTTATTCAAATCTCTGTAATCAACACACATTCAGACTTTTCCGTCTTTCTTTGGAACAGGCACAATATTGGCCACCCATTGAGAATAATTAGAAGTCACAAGAAAACCTGCATCAATCTACTTTTGAACCTCCTCTTTGATCTTTACTACCATATCAGGATGAGTTCTTCTTAACTTTTGCTTCACAGGTCGGCATTCAGGCTTCAGCGGAAATCTATGCTCCACAATATCAGTATCAAGAACTGGCATGTCTTGATAAGACCAAGCAAATACATCAACATATTCTCTAAGAAGCTCAACCATTCTCTTCTTAACGTCAGGACCAAGCAATGCTCCAATCTTGACTTCTTTCTTATCATCTTCAGAACCCATGTTAACCAATTCTGTAGAGTACCCATGAGGCTAAATAACCTTCTCCTCGTGCTCAAGCAACTGAGAAATCTCATCAGGAATCTCTTCAACATCCTCTTCCTCAGCTTCGAACACAGGGAATTCAAAGTTGGGAGTGGGCATAGGATAATTGTTTTCAATGGGTTTATCAATCAATATGCACAATGATTTTATTTTTATTTTAGATTATGAACAAAAGTTCAAACATTATGCAGATAAATAATGGTTATTATTATTTTGGGTTTTTTATGTTACCATTTTTTAAAATAAAGAAAAAAAAGGAAAAACACATATGAAAATAACAAAATAACATTTTATTGATGATGATAAAGTTTGAAACAAAGCCTGACAAACATCACTTTCACCTTGGGCAGAGTGAAAGGATTTTTGAAAGAAAATAAAACAAATTACTTTGAAGCATGAATAATAGAAGGAACATCAACAACAATCCAGTTCTTGCAAATCTTTTCGTGCAAAACAAAGTTAGGCATTTCATTGTCCTTCTGGGACATAGCCCGTAGTTGATCTATGTCCTGTGCCTTATCAACATTATACTTGTATTTCCTAAAAAAAGCTTCTCAAAAATCATTGAAAGTATGGATTTGGCTACTATCGAAACTCATGTACCATCTCATGGATGCACCAGTCAAACTATCCTGGAAATAATGAATCAGCAACTGATCGTTGTTTGTCTGAGCAGACATCTTCCTAGCATACATAGTCAAATGACTCAGAGGACAAGTGTTGCCTTTATACTTCTCGAACTCAGGAAACCTGAACTTGTACGGAACCTTGACATTAGGAACCAAACAGAGATCATAAGCATCTTTACCAAACAAATATTTGTGCTTCAAGGCTCTCATCTCTCTCTGTCACTCAAAAAATTGACCTTGAAAACCATCAAGTCTTTCAGTTACACCAGCAACTTCACTGGGCTCAACATGGTAAATCACTTCATCATGGTGTGGATTAGTATGCATCACAAGCGGTGTAGTAGTCATGACTGGCTGGAGAGTATTAAATGCAGCAGTCTCGGGAGGAGGAGGATGATAACACGCAGGAGTGAAATTGGCTGGCATACCCCACGGTTTACCAGGAGGCATGCTGTAGCAAGGAGAAATGATAGTTTTAGCAGGAACTGATGCAGTGACAACCTTAGAGATGATTGTATGTTGTACCGGATAATTAGGAGGATGAGGTGGTTGATTCTGAGCAGCCACCAAGCTTTCCATCATGGCAGTAACTCTTTCCAAGCTATCCTTCAGATATGCAACTTCCTCGCGCAGCTCGCGATTCTCTTATTGTAAGGCTTCCGACATCTTCTTCCGATTTGCTCGAGTATCAACCTTGTGAGTCAGCTTGACAGGAAATTGAATGAAGACCAAGAAACAACATAAGATCCCTGGAGAACACTAAAAAGGCAAGAAAAATGTGGGCATGATGCATGGTATGCGTATGCAAATGCAAATATTTCAAAGGACTATAAGATATCTTGCAATATAAAAGAAACACTTTTTGAAATACTAAAAACTCATTCTCATTAAAATCAAAGTCAGGATTACTAGTGAAGTACAAGCCTCGATAATCCTAATACATGAGAGAAAAAGTAAACTAGGCTTAGGGGATCACATCTGAAGAAGACCCAAATCCCGACTGATACTTCATGTGAATCCTCTTAATCTCTTTCTTGTACCGATTCTCCATGTCTTCCTTATCCTTCACCAACTGGTCAACAATAGCCTTCCAAGCACCGAATGTAGGAGGAATAATAGATGAATCACTAGAGGAAAATAAATCTTCTCTTGGCCTCTTCATAACACGTCGCTAAAGTAACACAATGAGATCATCCCTCTCCTTCAGTTGCTCTTGCATCGTAGTCTTCTCAAGTAGCCATTCTTCTTTCTCTTTCTTCATCTTGTCCAACTCTTCTTGAAGAGCAACCTTCTCATCAACGGGAGGAAGAAAAGCAGACAAAGGTAGTTTAAGAAACAAAGGCTCCTCGGGTGGATAAGGCATCATGAGCTTGGAAGCCCTAGATCGAACCCACTGGACGTAACACTCAGAGGGAGCAAGGTGTTATCTTCCTAATTGACCCTTCTCTTTCCGATGAACCGCATTCCAAGAATGATCAATCCTTTTCTTCATTTCTACATGGTCTGCACCATTAAGAAAGAAGAAACTGGATACAGAAAGGTTGCTTGGTATATCCTTCAAGCAATATCCCAATTGTCGCCTAGTAAGAATAGGGTTGTAACTAATCCCCCATGTGTACCAAGAAGAGGTACATTGGGAAACTCTCCACAACTGTCAATAAGCACTCCAGTATTATAATAGGAACAATACCAAGTCATATCCTTATGATAAAGAGACATAATCCTTTGATACCATCTTCGCTTCTCTCTATTATCCTTGAACACATCAGACTTTGGTAGATGCAAAATAAACCACCTATAGAGAAGAGGCGCACAACACACAATCTCTCCATCACCTTTGGAGGTCCTATAATGAAAGTCATGATACATGTATCCAAGCAAAGTAGGTACCGGATTTCTCTTCAATAAAATTTGAATGGCACTCTCATCCACAATACCATCTAAGTTAGGAAACAAGACAATCCCTTAAATAAAAAAATCAATAATAGCCTCAAATGCATCCTTATGACCCGAAGTAAGAGAAGTAGAAGCTTTCCCTATTAAGAACTTGGAATTAATACCACGGACACTCCCTTTCGGAAGAAAATTCCCATTAAGATCGGACTCTTTGAGAAAAAGGGCTTTGGCGATGACTTTGGTCGTAAGCTCCTTCTCTAAACCACTAAAAAGAAACTCCTTGTCCAAAATAGGTAAACCCATCCAATGAGAGTACTCCTCCAAGGTCGGCACAAACTGATAATCAGGAAAGGTGAAACAATGATTCAACGGATCATAAAACTGAGCAAAGTGTAAACACCCCAAATTTGCCCTCACCCATTCACATCATGGCTTGTGATCTTTTCATATGCATAAGTTCAATCATAGCATCTCATACCACATTTTTTATTCACTGCATTGCTTCTAAGTCATCTGCATCTAGGGTTTGTGATCTGAGCCATCCAAGAGCCATTTGAGCCACTCCAAAGGTCTTCAATCACTTCAAAGGGATCCATGTATGTCTAAGCATCATATTATATCCTCACAAGGTCAAGGAAGCCAAAGAATCACAAGAACTGAGAAAGGCATGAAAGCAGAGCCAGGTTTAACTGCACAGATGACCTAGAATTAGGGTTTTGGTTTCAGAGGCCATAACTCCAAATTTTTTGGTCATTCTTGTTTCTATTGGTATCTATATGTTATAAGGATCATGCATATCAAGTTTCATGAAGAAATTCCATGGGGAAGGCATCTAATCAAGAGTTGACTTCTTGAGCAAGTCAGTGCAAAATCAGGGCATCTGAGGCCCCCAATGACCCAACCAAAGGGTGTTCTTCATTGTTTTGAATGTATATGATCTTTATTTGATCATAGAAGATGTTAGAAGTTCACAAAATTGAAGAATTTCAAGCCATTTGCAAAGTTGCCTTTTTGGGAAAATGACTTGTAATGTAAACTTGCCATTTTGGGAAACTTTTTCAACCCTTTCTTTTTGATTCAAAAATGCCTCAAATGAGAAAACTTTGGTCATGAAAGTTGTAGAATGGATCATTCCTTTTTCAAAAAGTACAAGAACTTGTCCTAATTCATTATGGATCAAAAGTTATGGCTTGTCAAAGTTGGACAAAATCACATAAATTCATGTTTTACACCAAAGAGGAAATTTGCAAAATGGTATGATAAAGCATTCTAAAGGCTTCAAATGTGTACAAACACTTTACAACATGCTCATATGACTTCTAAAGATCAGAATTGGCCCAAGAATATTGCATTTTGGTGCCTTGAACTTGAAGAATTTCCAAAAGGGGCAAAGTTGTGCCAATTTGCAAAATGGATCAAAGCTTCTCATCCACTTGCCTCAGTTCACAAAATCTGATCCACAAGCATTCCATGATCTCAGCTGAACCAAGCCATGCCCTTAAACCAGCCTGCCATGACCCATACCTCAAGTACACTAACTTTTGACATTTTGGCAACTTGCCCATACCAATCAGCATAGGCCAGCACCCACTCTCTGACCTATCACACTTCTTTATGTGGATCAAATGCAAGCAAAAGCACATAACAACACAGCCTGGAGCTCCAAGAACACATCATACTCCAAAATCCCCAAATTTGCAAAAGCTTTCGAATCTCTTGATTCAGCCATCAAACCTTCAAACTTTTTCCACCATTCAACTCCATAAACCTCACTGATCATTTCCCACCCTCCATTTTGCCCTAAAACCTCCACAATCAAAAACACGATTTTCACATTTCACAAACTGAACTTCTGCCATTTCCATTTCAAGGCCATATAAACTCCAGCCAAGCATCTCAAGCTTCTGGGGAGGATCATTGGAGCTTGTTTGAAGCAAAGAGCTGGCCAGAAAGTCCCTGTTTCGAAAGCTCAAGCTCAGGTAGCCATGGCATTTATTTTTCCAGAACTCTCATTTTATGTTATAGAATGATTCTACATGTTCCAGTGATTGCCATGATGTGTTTAGTTTTGAAAATAGTTGAGAAATAAGCATTTCATGAGCTTCTGAAATTTCTGAGTTCTTTTCCGTTTTGCTCTGATTCACGAATTTGATGATGAATAAATGATTTTTGTTGATTGATTCTTGTTGGGTTTGATATGGGGATCGTTTCTGCAAAGTTAGAGGGCTTGGGGATGCGTAGGGCGTGAGATAGCATGGATGGTTGGCCGGAGAAGATGACCGGAACACTGTTCCGGTCATCTGAAAGTGTTTAGGGTTCAGATTAGGGCTTAATGACGTAATTAGTGTAGTTTGAATCTCAGGCATCCAGATGCGCGCGCTGGTCAATTCCCTCCCTTTCTATTTGAATCTCAGCCACTGGATTGGATTACTTTCATTAATTTGTATTTTTAATTCATTTTTATTGCATTTTATTTCCCATTTATTTTAAAATATCAAAACACTTTATAAAAATTTCATTTTTTGCATGCTGGCTTAAAATATTTTTCTCATTCTGAATATAATTTTATTTTTATTTTTTGCATTAAAAATTATTTTTAAATTATTTAAATGTTTATTTTTAATTAGTTAATGAAAATTAATTAATTCGAAATGCATTTAGGTATTTAAAAATCACCAAAAAATTCACATTGCATTTAGAAACATTATCCAACTCTCAAACCAAATTTTTTTTTTGTTCTTGATGCCTTTTGATCATTTTCAATGGAATTAAATTCATTTTGAGGCAATATTTTTGTGCAAACTTTGAAAAATCCTTTCTGCCTAACCTTTGAGAGTTTGATGATGGTTCTTTTTGCATTACATCCTACATAGCATGTAGTTTATAGGATAAAATTTGTTTGAATTGATCTTGCATTTTCAATTTGTTTTGCATTTTTCTTGAGGAGGTACCTTAAAACCCTAGTAATCTTAGGAAATTCATAACTTTCACTAGGTTAAGAGTTAGCCCCCCTCCTTTGGGCAGTGAACTTGTATAGGTTTAGGGTATCTTTGATTGCATTTTCAATTTTTTATCATGTCATTTGCTTCTGATTTTGAATTTTGCTTTGTGTGTTGATCATAAACCCTAATTTGTGCCTTCCCTTGCATCCATTTCTCATTTGCTTGCATCCAACAACTTGCCATGACATTTTGTGCATCCACATGATTCATAATACATCTTAGGACATATTAGAATCATGTTTGATCATTGCATCTTTCATTTGCCATGTTGTATGTTCATTTCATTTCATAAACTTTTCATGAACTTTCATGGTTCAAGGCATGCCTAATTTGCATCCTTATGCTTGTATGATCATTCTCATCTCTTGTCATGTGTTTGCATCATCTCTTAGCATCATTAACATAATGTTATTGCTTCTGGTTTTGGTTTTCATCATGGCATTGCATCTCATTCTCATTGCATTTCATTTTCTTGTACTAACATTTCAGGTGGTAAGTTGTTTGAGAAGTGAATTTGCCTTCACTTCTCACAATCTCTTTTCATCTCTTTCATACTTTCTTTGCTGAATTTTGTATGTGTATTAGAGTGAGCTTTCTCATTCATGTTCATCTCTTACTTTCTTCCTTCAAGCAACTTGCCTTCTTAAGTGAAGCAAGTTGTTCTGCTTCTCTGTGCTCCTTTCATCTGCTTCCTTCCTGGTGGTTTCTCTGAAGATCTTCTTGCAAACCTCATAAACCCTAGGAACAACCAAGCATGATAACAATTAGGGTTTGATTAGTCCCCCATTTAGATTTTACCTTTGTGTCCTCTTCGGGTCTTCTCTTCTCATCTCATAATCAGGGACTAAACCCTAAAGGCTTTAAGGCTTTGTGATTAAGCTTATGCCTGCATCCTTCTATTAGGATGGAGTGTATAACTTTAACCCTAAGTGTTAAACCCTTAATGTGTTTAAATCCTTTAATCAACCCATCTAATAATCATCAAGACATCAAACTTGTAACTTGGGCCTTGCATTAGGGTTCTAATTCTTCCTTAATTGGTTAAGAAGGACTAACCCTAGTGTTAATGGACAAGTCCCCCTCAAGTTGTCTTACAAACCATAAAATCCACTTCTTCATCTTATCATTAACTAAAATTCATTTAATAAAGGCTTTTTTTTGTCATGAGGTTAATCCCTAATCATGGATTAAGTTGAAGAGCCTTCCTCAGCTTAAATGTTCTCATCTATTATCCTTCTATTAGGATGGTGTAATGAGTCCATTAAATCCTTGATTATGGCTTAATCTCATTACTCAACACTAAACAAAAACAACAAAAACATCTAAATAAATGCAAGTAGGTTAGTGATCTTAATCCTACATCATGGTGATTAAGTGTGAGGTGCTTACTTCATACTTAAGGTATTCTCATTACCCCTAATCATAGGGAGGATGTGATGAGTTTACTAACCCTTGGTTTAGGCTTAAGCTCATTTTCTTATGACAAACTTTCAAAAGCAATAAAATATTGAAAACACAAAATCAAACAATAATCGTCTCCTTCGGGATTCTTTTCTCACCTCATTCACTCACAAACGAGAACTTACTTCTTCCGTCTAAATGCAAGACAGTTTGCACCTGAGCCAGACAGGTCATACACTTGAGCATAGACAAGTAAGCAGTTCACAAGTCAATTTATCCTTCAGTCTCTTTAAGTCAAACTACGGTGTTCTGACTTCCTCATTGCATGAGAGGATACGTAGGCATAACTTAACAGTTATCGAACAAAAGTCTCTGTATATTCCCCCTCTTTCCAGCATTATTCTTTAAGCCTCATAGTCTTGAGCTTCATTCATTTCTTACACTGACACTTCACTTGTACACTTCACATCTCTTTTACACTGACACTTGCATTCTTTCCAGCTTTGATACACAGATTGCACTGACACTACCCCTTTTAAACACAAATCTTTTAAGCGTGGATCCCGTCGAGTACGGCGGACAATCTGGGTGCTAATACCTTCCCAGGTTGTAACCAACCCCCTTTCTCAGTCTCTTTGGTTCACAACCGTCTTATCCATATCTTTTCTTAGGTCTATGCAACATTATCTTTCCTCCGGGATAAAAATGCCTAGCTGGCGACTCTTGTCTTCTGAGTACACCCATGTGTGTTCTCTCTCTTTTCGCCGACCGTTCGCGCCTGTACCCCTCTTGGCCCCGTGTCATCAGGTGGGAGCGACAGCTTGGCGACTCTGCTGGGGACCCTTATACTGTAACCAGGGCTTCTGGTTCTTTTTGTGGGTTCATCCTAGCGCTTGTTTGATTTGTGTTTACTGGGGTGTTATGTGCTATATGTGTTATGTATTTTATTTTTGCTTTATGTACAGTCTTGTTTACTGCTTTCCTTACAGTTTCATACATCATACTGTCATACTGTCATCTTGCTGGATCTGGTTTGTTGTTTTGAGGGGTGGGGTTCTATTGAGAGTTTAAGGTCCTATACCTGGGACCTGAGTGACACCTAGGCTAGAGTGGTTCATGTTCTTTCCTATTCCATTTCGGTCTGGTGCGGGAATATGAAACACGGTTCAGATGTGGGTTTCTTTTTGAGAACTCTGTGCTACAGATTTCCTGTAGTGCTAGGGCTATCTGGGAAGCCTGCTAAGTCTGGATGACCTTTATTATGACCTTCAGAAACTGAGGTGAATTAGAGGAGGAGCTTTTATGGTTATTGTAAACACTGTACCTCCGGGTTAGAAGTGTTTACACTTCTCATAACTGATCCAAGTCTGAGGATCCTTGTTCTAGAACATCGCCTGTGAGGGGGTTGGGCTGTTTACAGGTTTGCAGGTACCCTTGGCCACATCATACCCTGTTACTGATTTTGTTTAAGAGTACTCCACTTTGGACAGTTCTTGTGATTTAACCCTGGACATGTGACTCTTTATTTGAGTCCCCCACCTTGGTTACTGGATTTCTGAACCTCCATCTGGACTTCTTGAACATACATGGACTTATATTAAGGCAGTAATCAGATCCAGCTTGATCACAAACCCTTGCATATCATTTGCATACATCATCATTGCATCATTTAACATTTGTTTATTTGTTTTTCAGGGTATCCGCATCACATCTGGCTTGGTTTTGACCCCTTCATCTGCATAGACCTCTATTCCATCTGGTATCTGCTTCAGCTATCTTCATCAGTTGTCTGCTTCAGCTGCCATCATCACCAGCACCAGCCTATCAGTGGCTTATCTCCAACATTGATCTTGATCATCATCAACACTTGTCTTCAGCTCTTCATCAGCACTCATGTCTGCACCCAGGAAAAGCAACATTTCATACCATTTCTTTGAGCCTGTGCTGACTGATATCAGGCAGGTCCAGGCACTTATCACTCCAGACCACATCCCTTTATTCAGAGAGCATTATGGAGGCATCCTTGATATGGTTATGGACCTAGACCCTTCTCAGAGGAGTATGATCCACACCTGCTTACAGTTCTATGACCCTCCTTTGAGATGCTTCACTTTCCAGAACTTTCAGCTAGGGCCTCTTTTGGAGGAGTTTTCATCATTAATTGGAGTACCTGTCAGGGGTGGTGTCCCCTTCAACCCAGAGATGACTTCTCCTAGCAATGGAGAAGTGGCAAAGGCACTGTACCTAGAGCCCATTTTGATTGAGCAGAATATGACAACAAAGGCTGGGATCCCTGGTTTGCACTTAGACTTTCTGATTTCTCAGGCCATCCTGAAGGGCTCCTTGGGAGAATGGAGGGCAGTTTGTGCATTATTAGCCCTCAATATATATGGGGTTATACTATTTGCAGATGAGCCCAAATTTATCAGCAAGAATGCCATTCATCTCTTCCTTTTGAGGAACCCAGTATCCGCATTGCTGGGGGATTTCTATTATTCTGTTCATCAAAGAAATGAGAAGCAAAGAGGGAAGTTGGTGAGATGCTGTGCTCCTCTGTTTCATACCTGGCTACTCAAACACTTACCTAGGACTGATGCCTTCCTGAATCCTCACCAACAGAATAATTGGGCTAAGAGGCTTATTGCTTTGACTTCAGATGACATCAGATGGTGCACCCAGAGCACCAAGGGCAAGGACATCATCACTAGCTGTGGGCAGTACCCCAATGTACCTCTAATAGGAGTGAAGGGTTTCATCAACTACAATCCTTTGTTGTTCAAAAGACAACTGGGCTATGCTTTGGTCCACCCTCCTAGAGTGCAAGATCTAGCTGAGAACCTGTATTGTGAGATAAAGCCTAATCTAGCTGGAAGAATTTGAGAAACTGAAGGAAAGGAATGAGAATTTGTCTCAAGCTCTGAAGAAGACCCTCTGGGAGAGGAGTGATGGTCGCCTAGACATTGAGAGGTTGGAGAAGCTTAAAGCGGAGCATCTGGCCAGGATTGAGAAAGCAAAGGACTACATCAAGAAGTCAAGAGCTGGGGAGCAAATATTGAAGAATGCCTGTAAGGAGGCCAAGCTTCAGAAGGCTAGGACTGATCTCTATCTGCAAGAAAGTCAGGCTAGGTGGGTCAGGATCACTGAAGCCCGTACTCAAGAAGATCAGAGAACTCAAGCCAGGATTGAGCAGTTAGAGGCCATTGAAAAGAAACAGCAGGAAGCTTTGCTGGCAGCCCAAAAGGAGATTTCAGAGTTGAAGCTTAGGGCTGGACTGAAGAGGTCAAAGGACCAAGATAGGCACAAGAAGCTGACCACTGCCATCTCCACCAGAAACCTTCTTATCAGGACTATTACAGAGCATCCGGCTGGTCCTATGACTGAAGCACTTTTGAAGGAGGTTAAGGAGGATGAGTTTGGACTAAATGTTTGACCTTTTGATTGATGTTGCTTTCATTTGATGTATTTTTCTTTTATGTTGTATTTTGACCCCTCAGGGGCATGTGTTGTAAAAAAAAAACTATGTGTTATGCACCATTTGTAATATATTTGTTAGTTTGTTTCCATTTGAGTTTCTTTTCTCAAGCAACATCAAAGCATCTTCCTCGAGGTCTGGAAAGGTCAAAACCAAGAGCCAAGCCGGATACCTTGGAAAATAAATAAGCGTACTGCATTGCATACTAACTTTTGTTTTGTTTTGTAGGTTTTGTTATTATTTTGTCTGTTTCTAACTCTGTTGTGACTCAGGAAATATTGCTCGCAGAAGAGTGTTCCCCGTCAACCGTGCACACCGGTATCCTACACGCAACAACCTTCCGGGTATTATAATGGAGCAAGTACAGCAAGACCTGACAGAGGTCAGAACCCAGATGGCTAATGAAAGGGTGGAGATGAGGAACCAAATGGCCCAATTCATGACTGTGATGACTGGCTTGGCTCAGAGCCAAGAAAGGTTGAGAGCATTGGTAGAAAGACAAACTCCCGAGGAACCTCATCCTGGGACTGGAGGCACAAACAACAATGAAAGAGGCCAGCCTCATGTTAATCCACCAGTATTTGGACCTCATCTAGATCCGGAAGTCAATATCCCGGCTAATGTGCAAGGAAATACTACTGGGGGGAGGATCTTACAAGAAGACCCCCAAGAGGAGCAATTCACTGTCATGGGAGCTGGTGATGAAGTCTATGATAGGAGGTTTGATGAAATTGCTGAGAAGTTGAGATCTCTGGAGTCTCAAAATTCCCTGGGTTTTGATGTAATGGATATGGGGTTAGTAGACGGGGTAAGAATTCCCCACAAGTTCAAACCTCCGTGCTTCGAGAAATACAATGGAACCTCCTGCCCACGAACTCACCTGCAGTCCTTTCTGGGGAGACTTAAAGCATATACCATGGATGAAAAGCTGTGGATGTTCTATTTTGAAGACAGTTTGACTGGGGCTTCAAGGGAGTGGTATTCACACTTGACCAGAGCTACTATCAGATGCTGGAAGGACCTAGCTGAAGCCTTCATCAGGCAGTACCAATACAATCTGGACATGGCTCCTAACAGGACCCTCTTGATGGGAATGTCTCAATCCTCCAGGGAAAGCTTCAGGGAATATGCCCAAAGGTGGAGACAGCTTGCTGCTGCTGTTCAGCCACCCATGTCGGAAAGAGAAATGGCCGACATGTTCATGAATACCATGCAAGGAACATATATTGATAGGCTAGCTGCCTTTTCTTCCACTAGCTTCGCAGACGTAGTTATAGCCGGTGAAAGAATTGAAAGTCTATTGAAAATGGGCAAAATTTCTGATAATGGTGCAAGTTCGTCCAGTAATCCCAGGAAGCCTTTTGTGGGACCTCGAAGGACCGGTGAGACAAATGCCATTCATGCCAACAGGGGCAGACCTCAGTATGTCCACAGATCAGTAGCAGCTGTCACTATTCCAGCTCCGATTCCTCAGCAACCAGCATATCAACAACCACAACAGCCTCATTACCAACAACAAGTTCAGTATCCGCCACAGAGAACATACAACAACAATAACAGCAATCAACAACAAAGACCCTTTCAACAAAGACTGTCACAGGCAAATAGGGTGATTGATCTCATCCCTATGCCTTATGCTGCCTTATTGCCACAACTCCTGAAACTTAACTTGGTTGAGCTAAGGACATTGGCACCTCCAGATCCCACCAATCTCCCAAAGAATTACGATGTCAATGCCAGGTGTGCTTTCCATTCCATTGCACCTGGTCACAACACAGAAAAATGCAGGGCTTTGCAAATGAAAGTTCAGGACCTGGTGGATTCTAAAGCCCTCAACTTTGCACCTCCTCCAAATGTCAACAGAAATCCTATGCCTAACCATGGTGGGCCAAGGATTAACGCCATCGAGGAAGACAAACCATCTACTCTGATCACCAGTGTTGCACAAATTCGAACACCTCTGGTCGAAATTAAAGCTCAGCTTCTAGAGTGCCAGGTGTTTCCCGGGTGTGAGCTCGGTTGTGGGTATTGCAACATTACAGTCAACGGGTGTGATAACTTGAGAAGCGGCATAGATGGTCTTATCAAGGAGGGTATCCTTCAGATCTCAACAACGGCGCCTACAAATCCAGCAATTCCTTTGACAACAATTCCTGATTCTTCTACAACAGCAGCAACAATCATTCCAACCGATTCATCAATATCATCAACAATGGCTTCATCCATCACTTCAACAAATCAAATGTCAACAACCATTTCTTCTACAACATCAGCATCATTTTTATCAGCAGAATCTTCTACAACGCCAACAAAAATGAATGAAGACATCTCAGCAGTCACCATCTACTATGATCCGTCAAATGTTCCTGTCAGCAACAATTTCCAACAACAAACAGTGGCACCTCTTGCCAGATCACCAGTTACAATTTACTATGATCCGCACACCATTACGGTACCCTCCTCTGCAGCAGTAAGTCCAGTTACTATCACGGTGCCTGGACCGGTTCCCTATGAAAGCAGTAATGCCATACCTTGGCATTATGGCTCTGATCTCTACTGCAACGGAGAGAAAATCACTTTGGATTCTTCAACCTCTTCTCCACAAATTGATAATGTTGGGGGAGGCGGAGGCTTCACCAGAAGCGGACGCCTTTTTGCCTCACAATTGCAAAGACCTAATGCTGAAGTAGAAGCTGCTGCCAAAGCAAAAGGAAAGAGTGTGGTATTTGAAGAGCCAACTGTCAAAGAGACTCAGAAGACGTCTTTTGAGCAAGATGTAGATGAGTTCATGAGAATCATAAAGAGAAGTGATTACAAGGTGGTGGATCAGCTTCACCAAACTCCCTCAAAAATCTCCATATTATCCCTGTTGATGTGTTCTGAAGCTCACAGGAATGCATTATTGAAAGTCCTGCACGCAGCATACGTGCCAGAGGAGATTACTGTTAACCAGCTAGAAACTGTGGTGGCAAATGTCAACACCAGTCATGGACTGGGTTTTACCAATGCTGACTTAACAACTGAGGGGCGTAACCACAACAAGGCTTTACATATCACCTTGGAATGCAAAGGTGTTGTTCTATCTCATGTACTGGTGGACACTGGGTCTTCACTCAATGTTCTACCAAAGAAAGCCTTAGTGAAGCTAGAGTATGATGGCTTGGCATTGCGTCCAAGTAATTTGGTGGTGAGAGCATTTGATGGCTCTAAAAGATCAGTGCTTAGGGAGATTGATCTGTCTGTGATGATTGGCCTGCAGACTTTTAAAATTACCTTCTATGTGATGGACATTCAGCCGGCCTACAGCTGTTTGTTGGGTAGACCCTAGATCCATGTCGCTGGCGCTGTTACGTCGACCCTTCACCAGAAGCTGAAATTCGAGTGGGAAGGCCAGATCATCACCATCTATGGGGAAGAAGACATCTTTGTTAGCCATCTGGCTACGTATAAGTACATTGAGATGGATGGAGAAATCCATGAAACTATGAGCCAGGGGTTTGAGGCCCTGAACATTAATGAAGCATCTGCCGTACTGGGAACCTCCATGATGTCATATCAGTAATCCCGGAAGGTTGTTGAAGAGGGTACTGCCCAAGGCTGGGGAAAGCCTTTGCCCGTGGAGAAGAAAGAAGACAGATTTGGGTTGGGTTACAGACCAACTCAACAAGATCAATCAGAGGCTGCTAAGAAGCCCATTTTGTCAGTGGGGGAATGTTCACCCCTGATGCTGTGAACAACTTGGAAGACGAGGAGGAAAGCGACCGCAACCTGGAGAGCTAGATACGTCCAAGGATCCCGGGGAGCCAAGTCCTTAACTAGTCTTCCCAGGAAATTATAAGGGTTACTCCCGCAGAGTAATTATTATTTCCTGTATATTTAAGCATGCATCAAGTCTTGCATCTTGCCCAAGATAACAAGACTCATTTTTTAATCGGGCCATCTTGTAATTTTGTGCAAATGGATTAATCAATGAATACCAGACATCTTTTGCAAATGAGTCTTTTCCTTTTTCGCTCACTGTTTTTCATTTTTCTTTTTGTACAAAAATAAAATGGCAATGTTTTCCAAAATGAAAACTTCATTTCACTTTTTCTAAACAAGATTAAAATTGATCACTAAAATGAATAATCTAAACCCTTGCAGAGAGTGCCCTCCAGATTGCACCGACAACAACACTGTTATGGCTTCGTATGACTTTGACAATCCAATCAATCAAGCTGATGAAGGGGTTGAAGAAGATTATGAGCTCCCTGAAGAGCTAGCCAGGTTGTTAAGGCAAGAGGAAAAGGTTATCACTCCTCATTAGGAGGAGGTTGAAACGGTTAATCTTGGTACGGAGGAAGATGTGAAAGAGGTTAAAATCGGGGCCTGCCTACAAGATTCGGTAAAAGAGCAACTGACTGATATGCTTCGGGAGTATGTGGATGTTTTCGCTTGGTCTTATCAGGATATGCCAGGGTTAGACACCGATATTGTCATGCACAAACTACCTTTAAAAGAAGACTGCCCGCCAGTAAAACAGAAGTTGCGCCGTACTCGCCCAGATATGGCAATGAAGATAAAGGAAGAGGTGCAAAAGCAGTGGGACGTCGGTTTCCTTGCTGCAACTAGCTATCCACCGTGGGTTGCTAATATTGTACCTGTGCCTAAGAAAGACGGAAAGGTGAGGATGTGTGTGGATTACCGGGATCTGAACAGAGCCAGCCCGAAGGATGACTTCCCATTACCTCACATTGATGTATTGGTTGATAATACGGCTCAGTTCTCGGTGTTCTCCTTCATGGACGGATTTTCAGGATACAATCAGATCAAAATGTCACCTGAAGACATGGAGAAGACAACTTTCATCACACCCTGGGGCACATTCTGTTACAAGGTGATGCCATTCGGACTGAAGAATGCTGGTGCAACTTATCAACGGGCCATGGTAACATTATTCCACGACATGATCCATAAAGAAATTGAATGTTATGTGGATGACATGATTACCAAGTCCCTCGCAGAAGAAGACCACCTGGTGAATCTGTTGAAACTATTCAAGCGTCTGAGGAAATACCAATTGAAGTTAAACCCCAACAAGTGCACATTCGGGGTGCGATCTGGTAAGTTGCTGGGATTTATTGTAAGTGAGAAAGGGATTGAAGTTGACCCTGATAAAGTCAAAGCCATTCAAGAAATGCCTGCACCGAAGACAGAAAAAGAAGTTTGGGGGTTTCTAGGTAGATTCAACTACATTTCACGGTTCATATCTCACCTTACTGCAACCTGTGAACCTTTGTTCAAGCTGTTAAGAAAAGAACAAACGGTCAGGTGGAATGAAGACTGCCAGAGGGCTTTTAACAAAATCAAGGAATACTTACAAGAGCCTCCAATCCTTATGCCTCCAGTTGAAGGAAGACCTCTAATAATGTACTTGACAGTATTAGAAGAGTCGATGGGGTGTGTGCTGGGCCAGCATGACGAGTCTGGTCGAAAAGAGTATGCAATATACTACCTAAGCAAAAAGTTTACTGACTGTGAACAGCGTTATTCACTGCTCGAGAAAACTTGCTGTGCTTTAGCGTGGGCTGCTTGCCGACTAAGACAGTATATGTTGACCCACACTACTTTGTTGATATCAAAGATGGACCCAGTTAAGTACATTTTTGAGAAGCCAGCACTTACCGGACGGGTTGCAAGATGGCAAATGATCCTCACGGAATACGACATTCAGTACACATCCCAAAAGGCCATCAAAGGCAGTGTACTGTCTGATTATCTTGCTGAGCAACCTATTGATGATTACCAGCCTATGAGATTTGACTTCCCTGATGAAGACATCATGTTCATAAAAGCGAAAGATCATGAAGAGCCCGTTCACACTGAAGGTCCTGACCCAGAAGAGGAATGGACTATGATGTTTGATGGGGATGTTAACATGAATGGTCGTGGTGTTGGTGCAGTACTCATTACACCTAAGGGAGTTCACATGCCTTTCTCGGCAAAGCTCACCTTCAACTGCACTAACAACGAAGCTGAATACGAAGCTTGTATTATGGGTCTTGAGGAAGCCATTGACCTCAGGATCAAGACTTTGACTGTGTTCGGGGATTCAGCTCTGGTAATTAATCAAACCAATGGCAAATGGTACACCCACCAAGATAATCTGATACCTTACCGGGATTATACAAGAAGGTTATTAACTTTCTTTACAACGGTCAAGCTTGAGTATATCCCTCGAGATGAAAATTAGTTTGCAGATGCTCTGGCTACCATTTCATCCATGATCAAAGTTCAAGCTGCCAACTTTGTGCCTCGGATTTCAGTGTCCAGACTTGACAGACCAGCATATGTATTTGCAGCAGACGTTGTGAAATATGATAAGCCTTGGTTCCATGACATTAAGTGCTTCTTGGAGGATCAAACATACCCACCTGGGGCATCTTCCAATGACAAGAAGACATTAAGAAGTCTAGCTGGTAGTTTCTTCCTGAATACTGACGGTTCCCTGTACAAGAGAAACTTTGATATGGTACTTCTCAGGTGCGTTGATAGAGCAAAAGCAGACTTGTTGATGCACGAAGTGCACGAAGGATCCTTTGGTACCCATGTAGGAGGGCATGCCATGGCCAAAAAGTTGCTAAGATCAGGTTATTACTGGATCACAATGGATGCTGACTGTTGTGCTTATGCCAGGAAGTGTCATAAATGCCAGATTTATGCGGATAAAGTGCATGTACCTCCGAATCCTCTGAATGTGATGTCTTCACCTTGGCCCTTTGCTATGTGGGGCATTGATATGATTGGGAAGATTGAACCGACTGCTTCAAATGGCCACAGATTCATCCTGGTAGCCATTGACTATTTTACCAAGTGGGTCGAAGCAGCTTCATATGCAAATCTTACAAGGCAAGTGGTAGCCCGATTTCTGAAGAGAGATATCATTTGTCGGTATGGAGTGCCCGAGCGAATCATTACTGATAATGGTTCTAACTTAAACAATAAAATGATGGCAGAGCTGTGCCGGGACTTCAAGATCCAACACCACAATTCTTCTCCTTACAGGCCAAAGATGAATGGCGCTGTTGAGGCAGCTAACAAGAATATCAAGAAGATTGTGCAGAAGATGGTGGTTACCTATAAAGATTGGCATGAAATGCTACCATTTGCCTTGCATGGGTACCGTACGTCAATCAGAACATCCACTGGGGTAACACCGTATCAGCTTGTGTATGGTATGGAGGCAGTCCTACCTGTTGAAGTTGAATTACCCTCCCTACGGGTACTAATGGATGTTAAGCTAAATGAAGCAGAGTGGGTCCGATCCCGATACGAACAACTGAATCTGATTGAAGAAAAGAGATTGGCTGCAATCTGTCATGGGCAGCTATATCAGAAATGAATGAAGAAAGCCTTCGATCAGAAAGTCAGGCTCCGAGAGTACTAAGTAGGAGATCTTGTGCTGAAGAGACTCCTCCCTCCTCATAAAGACCACAGGGGCAAGTGGACTCCAAACTATGAAGGGCCATTCGTAAAAAAGAAAGTTTTCTCTGGTGGAGCACTGATGCTCAGCACTATGGATGGTGAAGACTTCCTTTCCCCTGTGAATTCAGATGCAGTTAAAAAATACTTCGCATAAATGACCCGCTGGACATAAAAACAGAATGTAAGTCCAGGAAAAATAGGGCATCCCGGCGAGTCAAAAACAGAATAAAAGACTCGGGCAAAAATAAGGGAAAATAAACAAAAAAAATGTACACCCGCTGAGTTGAAAAGCCGCATTGGACAACTCAGGCAAAAATGGGTATCCCGGTGGATTGAAAACCCGAAAGGGCGATCCACGCAAAATAAGGGAATAAGCGAACAACTGCATTCTGAATTCATCTGTATCACTTACGACTTGGTAAGCTTCGAAAGGATCAAGCTTCGTTCAGAATCAACCTTCTTCAGAAAGCAAGACGAGAAGAACGTCAAATGTCATACGAGTCATAGCAAAAGGGAAGCTCCTTGAAGCGTCATCAACATTGCCAGCATCTTTTTGTTTCTCAATTTGTAACAATCTCCTCATTCCAGGGGATTTGTTTATATGACTGTATCTTGCCAATTCAGGGCACTCGAATTAATAAAATCAGATTTTCAGTCACACACTGTCTCGTACTCTTTTATTTGCAAAAATGTCCAATGTCATTAATTTGTTGATCGCATAAATACAAATGCGTCTTTCTGAAACTACATGCTTACAGGAAATATACTTACCCCCGGGAGTGTCTAAACTCTTATGATGGAATCCAGTAGGGGATACCTCGGGGTACTTGTGCGTTTCTTTGTCTTTACAGGATTGCAGGTATCCAAAGCACAACATGGGGCATGAAAGCTTCTCCCCAGCAAGCTGGCAAATCACCACACATCTTCCAAATAGATCCAGGATAGTTCATGTCCCCAGCTGAGTTGTCGAGTATCATCCTCAGCGGGATCCCTGCAGAAATCTCTAGGAAGATCTTCCAGTGATCTTTCTTCTTCCCCAGCCAAGTGCCGACCAGGGAACTACCTCCCCACAGAGTTTCAACCTCTATCCAGAAGAGCAGCGCATGAAGAAATCACAACAGAGTGAAGAAAGCTCCTACAAACCCCCAGCTGGGTCCCCCGTTGCTGAGATAGGTCTATCAGTGATCTGTTTCCCCATGCAGATACATCTTATCAGATCTACCAAGGATCTTATCCCCAGCTGGGATATTCACTTCAAGCAGATCAGCCGGAGATCTTCACAACAACGGGATCCGAGTCCCGGATCGTTCTTTGCATAATCATAGCATTCGCATCATATTTCCCCCCCAAAGCGTAGCATTCCGTCTAATACGGAGAATTACGGCAAAAAATCAAACATGTTTGCATAATCATAAGCCATGTTCCAAATCAAACACTTGTAAATACTGACAATTCATCAACAATATACAGAATGCTCCCCAAAATTCCCGGGCAGAGAGCCAAGGCATTTTCCCTAAAGATACAGATGCCCCTTGACACCCGTCCGTGTCATACCCCCAGCAGAAAGCCAAAGCGTTCCCTTTGCACTAACCATACAGATACATATACATACAATTCCTTGACACCCGTCCGTATCACCTTCCCCAACATAGTTACCTAAACACTTTGTAAATCATATATATTTGTTTATATTACACTTTTCTCTTTTTTGACACTCGTCCGTGTCACTCTCCCCGGCAAGTTAAACACTCGTCCGTGTTCCACTCATGCTTGTTACTCATCGTCTTTTTACTCATACAGATACTCGTCCGTATCTTGTATACACCACTTATATCCCCGCAGATTCGACACTCGTCCGTGTTCTTTGTTAACCAGTTGGTACTCGTCTGTATCATCATCTCTGAACATGCTTCAGCGTTTGTTTCTACTGATACTCGTCTGTATCATGGTCTTAATGATGCTCGTTCGCATCTTTAATCCATACACAATGTCAGATACTTTTACCTCTTTTTAGAGTTTAGACACTCGTCTGTGTCTATTATTCCCCAGAAGAGTCCCCGCAGAATCAACACTCGTCCGTGTTCTTTGTTAACTAGTTGATACTCGTCTGTATCATCATCTCTAAACATGTGTCAAGCGTTTGTTTCTACCCGATACTCGTCCGTATCATAGTCTTAAGGATGCTCGTCCGCATCTTTAATCTATACACAGTGCCAAATACTTATACCTTTCATTTCTTGGATGTAAGCACTCGTCTGTGTTTACTATTCCCCGACAAAGTCCCCAACAAAACTTGTTAAGCTATTTCCTTTCTATCTGACATTTGTCCGATGTCATGATACCTTTTCGGCAGTCGTACCCTTCCAGGTGATCGTCCTTCACCTTTTTGATGATCGTCCTTCATCACCCCCAGTGGAGTCTCTATTCATTAGAACCCCTTCCTATCCGACATTCGTCCTATGTCGTGATTTTATTTCTTAGCAGCCGTCCCCTGCTAGGTGATCGTCCTTCACCTCCTGATGATCGTCTTTCATCATTATATCCGATGGCCGTCCCCATCGTTGATCTTGTTATCTGACATTCGTCCTATATCATGATAAACCCCGAGAGCAGTCGTACCCTGCTAGGTGATCGTCCTTCACCTCTTGATGATCGTCCTTAGTCATGCTTATCCGATGGCCGTCCCCACCGTCGACCTTTTTCATCCGACATCCGTCCTATGTCGTGATACTTCCGGCAGCCGTACCCTTCCAGGTGATCGTCCTTCACCTTAGATGACTGTCCCTCATCTTATCCCCAACAAAGCAGCCGTCCCCTGCTAGGTTATCGTCCTTCACCTTTTGATGACCGTACCTCATCGTTTATTTCATTCACCTATAATCCCCAGAGAGTCTTATAGCTTTACTTGATGGCCGTCCCCATCATAATCTCTTATATCCCCAGCATGTCGGTCGTCCCCGTCGTTGCCCCATCCCCAGCAGTCGTCCTCTGCTCGGCGGTCGTCCTCCGTCGCCTGCACTTTATAATCATACTTTATTTTCCTTTTGCAATCTATATCCCTTTTCTTCTTCATTCTGTGAGTGCAAATTTTGGACTGTCTTTGATATTCAACCACAAATTATCTTGTTTGCCTGTTAAGCCGTTGCTTACATCCTGCACAGCTAACTCATGTTTGAATAGGGGCAGCTGTAAACACCCCAAATTTTCCCTCACCCATTCACATCATGGCTTGTGATCTTTTTATATGCATAAGTTCAATCATAGCATCTCATACCACATTTTTGATTCACTGCATTGCTTCTAAGTCATCTGCATCTAGGGTTTGTGATCTGAGCCATCCAAGAGCTATTTGAGCCACTCCAAAGGTCTTCAATCACTTCAAAGGGATCCATGTATGTCCAAGCATCATATTATATCCTCACAAGGTCAAGGAAGCCAAAGAATCACAAGAACTGAGAAAGGCATGAAAGCAGAGCCAGGTTTAACTGCACAGATGACCTAGAATTAGGGTTTTGGTTTCAGAGGCCATAACTCCAAATTTTTTGGTCATTCTTGTTTCTATTGGTCTCTATATGTTATAAGGATCATGCATATCAAGTTTCATGAAGAAATTCCATGGGGAAGGCATCTAATCAAGAGTTGACTTCTTGAGCAAGTCAGTGCAAAATCAGGGCATCTGAGGCCCCCAATGACCCAACCAAAGGGTGTTCTTCATCGTTTTGAATGTATATGATCTTTATTTGATCATAGAAGATGTTAGAAGTTCACAAAATTGAAGAATTTCAAGCCATTTGCAAAGTTGCCTTTTTGGGAAAATGACTTGTAATGTAAACTTGCCATTTTGGGAAACTTTTTCAACCCTTTCTTTTTGATTCAAAAATGCCTCAAATGAGAAAACTTTGGTCATGAAAGTTGTAGAATGGATCATTCCCTTTTCAAAAAGTACAAGAACTTGTCCTAATTCATTATGGATCAAAAGTTATGGCTTGTCAAAGTTGGACAAAATCACATAAATTCATGTTTTACACCAAAGAGGCAATTTGCAAAATGGTATGATAAAGCATTCTAAAGGCTTCAAATGTGTACAAACACTTTACAACATGCTCATATGACTTCTAAAGATCAGAATTGGCCCAAGAATATTGCATTTTGGTGCCTTGAACTTGAAGAATTTCCAAAAGGGGCAAAGTTGTGCCAATTTGCAAAATGGATCAAAGCTTCTCATCCACTTGCCTCAGTTCACAAAATCTGATCCACAAGCATTCCATGATCTCAGCTGAACCAAGCCATGCCCCTAAACCAGCCTGCCATGACCTATACCTCAAGTACACTAACTTTTGACATTTTGGCAACTTGCCCATACCAATCAGCATAGGCCAGCACCCACTCTCTGACCTATCACACTTCTTTATGTGGATCAAATGCAAGCAAAAGCACATAACAACACAGCCTGAAGCTCCAAGAACACAGCATACTCCAAAATCCCTAAATTTGCAAAAGCTTTCGAATCTCTTGATTCAGCCATCAAACCTTCAAACTTTTTCCACCATTCAACTCCATAAACCTCACTGATCATTTCCCACCCTCCATTTTGCCCTAAAACCTCCACAATCAAAAACACGATTTTCACATTTCACAAACTGAACTTCTGCCATTTCCATTTCAAGGCCATATAGACTCCAGCCAAGCATCTCAAGCTTCTGGGGAGGATCATTGGAGCTTGTTTGAAGCAAAGAGCTGGCCAGAAAGTCCCTGTTTCGAAAGCTCAAGCTCAGGTAGCCATGGCATTTATTTTTCCAGAACTCTCATTTTATGTTATAGAATGATTCTACATGTTCCAGTGATTGCCATGATGTGTTTAGTTTTGAAAATAGTTGAGAAATAAGCATTTCATGAGCTTCTGAAATTTCTGAGTTCTTTTCCGTTTTGCTCTGATTCACGAATTTGATGATGAATAAATGATTTTTGTTGATTGATTCTTGTTGGGTTTGATATGGGGATCGTTTCTGCAAAGTTAGAGGGCTTGGGGATGCGTAGGGTGTGAGATAGCATGGATGGTTGGCCGGAGAAGATGACCGGAACACTGTTTCGGTCATCTGAAAGTGTTTAGGGTTCAGATTAGGGCTTAATGACGTAATTAGTGTAATTTGAATCTCAGCCATCCAGATGCGCGCGCTGGTCAATTCCCTCCCTTTCTATTTGAATCTCAGCCACTGGATTGGATTACTTTCATTAATTCGTATTTTTAATTCATTTTTATTGCATTTTCTTTCCCATTTATTTTAAAATATCAAAACACTTTATAAAAGTTTCATTTTTTGCATGTTGGCTTAAAATATTTTTCTCATTCTGAATATAATTTTATTTTTATTTTTTGCATTAAAAATTATTTTTAAATCATTTAAATGTTTATTTTTAATTAGTTAATGAAAATTAATTAATTAGAAATGCATTTAGGTATTTAAAAATCACCAAAAAATTCACATTGAATTTAGAAACATTTAGAAACATTATCCAACTCTCAAACCAAATTTATTTTTTGTTCTTGATGCCTTTTGATCATTTTCAATGGAATTAAATTCATTTTGAGCTAATATTTTTGTGCAAACTTTGAAAAATCCTTTCTGCCTAACCTTTGAGAGTTTGATGATGGTTATTTTTGCATTGCATCCTACATAGCATGTAGTTTATAGGATAAAATTGGTTTGAATTGATCTTGCATTTTCAATTTGTTTTGCATTTTTTCTTGAGGAGGTACCTTAAAACCCTAGTAATCTTAGGAAATTCATAACTTTCACTAGGTTAAGAGTTAGGCCCCCTCCTTTGGGAAACGAACTTGTATAGGTTTAGGGTATCTTTGATTGCATTTTCAATTTTTTATCATGTCATTTGCTTCTGATTTTGAATTTTGCTTTGTGTGTTGATCATAAACCCTAATTTGTGCCTTCCCTTGCATCCATTTCTCATTTGCTTGCATCCAACAACTTGCCATGACATTTTGTGCATCCACATGATTCATAATACATCTTAGGACATATTAGAATCATTTTTTATCATTGCATCTTTCATTTGCCATGTTGTATGTTCATTTCATTTCATAAACTTTTCATGAACTTTCATGGTTCAAGGCATGCCTCATTTGCATCCTTATGCTTGTATGATCATTCTCATCTCTTGTCATGTGTTTGCATCATCTCTTAGCATCATTAACATCATGTTCTTGCTTCTGGTTTTGGTTTGCATCATGGCATTGCATCTCATTCTCATTGCATTTCATTTTCTTGTACTAACATTTCAGGTGGTAAGTTGTTTGAGAAGTGAATTTGCCTTCACTTCTCACAATCTCTTTTCATCTCTTTCATACTTTCTTTTCTGCATTTTGTATGTGTATTAGAGTGAGCTTGCTCATTCATGTTCATCTCTTACTTTATTCCTTCAAGCAACTTGCCTTCTTAAGTGAAGCAAGTTGTTCTGCTTCTCTGTGCTCCTTTCATCTGCTTCCTTCCTGGTGGTTTCTCTGAAGATCTTCTTGCAAACCTCATAAACCCTAGTAACAACCAAGCATGATAACAATTAGGGTTTGATAAGTCCCCCATTTAGATTTTACCTTTGTGTCCTCTTTGGGTCTTCTCTTCTCATCTCATAATCAGGGACTAAACCCTAAAGGCTTTAAGGCTTTGTGATTAAGCTTATGCCTGCATCCTTCTATTAGGATGGAGTGTATAACTTTAACCCTAAGTGTTAAACCCTTAATGTGTTTAAATCCTTTAATCAACCCATCTAATAATCATCAAGACATCAAACTTGTAACTTGGGCCTTGCATTAGGGTTCTAATTCTTCCTTAATTGGTTAAGAAGGACTAACCCTAGTGTTAATGGACAAGTCCCCCTCAAGTTGTCATACAAACCATAAAATCCACTTCTTCATCTTATCATTAACTAAAATCCATTTAATAAAGGCTTTGTTTTGTCATGAGGTTAATCCCTAATCATGGATTAAGTTGAAGAGCCTTCCTCAACTTAAATGTTCTCATCTATTATCCTTCTATTAGGATGGTGTAATGAGTCCATTAAATCCTTGATTATGGCTTAATCTCATTACTCAACACTAAACAAAAACAACATAAACATCTAAATAAATGCAAGTAGGTTAGTGATCTTAATCCTACATCGTGGTGATTAAGTGTGAGGTGCTTACTTCATACTTAAGGTATTCTCATTACCCCTAATCAGAGGGAGGATGTGATGAGTTTACTAAGCCTTGGTTTAGGCTTAAGCTCATTTTCTTATGACAAACTTTCAAAAGCAATAAAAGATTGAAAACACAAAATCAAACAATAATTGTCTCCTTCGGGATTCTTTTCTCACCTCATTCACTCACAAACGAGAACTTACTTCTTCCGTCTAAATGCAAGACAGTTTGCACCTGAGCTATACAGGTCATACACTTGAGCATAGACAAGTAAGCAGTTCACAAGTCAATTTATCCTTCAGTCTCTTTAAGTCGAACTATGGTGTTCTGACTTCCTCATTGCACGAGAGGATACGTAGGCATAACTTAACAGTTATCGAACAAAAGTCTCTATGTATTCCCCCTCTTTCCAGCATTATTCTTTAAGCCTCATAGTCTTGAGCTTCATTCATTTCTTACACTGACACTTCACTTGTACACTTCACATCTATTTTACACTGACACTTGCATTCTTTCCAGCTTTGATACATAGATTGCACTGACACTACCCTTTTTAAACACAAATCTTTTAAGCATGGATCCCGTCGAGTACGGCGGACAATCTGGGTGCTAATACCTTCCCAGGTTGTAACCAACCCCCTTTCTCAGTCTCTTTGGTTCGCAACCGTCTTATCCATATCTTTTCTTAGGTTTATGCAGCATTACCTTTCCTCCGGGATGAAAATGCCTAGCTGGCGACTCTTGTCTTCTGAGTACACCCCTGTGTGTTCTCTCTCTTTTCGCCGACCGTTCGCGTCTGTACCCCTCTTGGCCCCGTGTCATCAGGTGGGAGCGACACCAAGGTATGGAGAATCCCCTCTGGTACATTGGTATCCAAGATAAACAAGAGCTTCCATAACATTTCCGGAACTCATGAGTGTCAACCACCAAAGTGCCTTGCTTTCTCAGCTCTACTAGATCAGGGTTCTTGAAGTTGTACTTCTTTGTGTTCCTTCTTTCAAATTTCATAACCATAGACATCTGAAATTTTGAAAAAGTTCCTTAAGAGTCCCTTGAAATCTCAAGAACAATGCTCATGAATGCATGAGTGCATGTATGCAACAACCACAAACAAGATCACACAAAGCACACGGGTCTAGGTTCCGAGTCACGAGCATGAAGTCAAGTTAGCAGAACACCAACCCACACAGGTAAGTACTAAGGTTTTGTCTTCATTGTACCTGCAGAAAACCAAAAGGGTGCTAACAGAGGTGCCCGGAGTTAACAACCATATTTAGAATATCATCGGTACGTTGGATTACTCCCCAACCGATAACATTCTTAAAATAGACCTCGTCCGAGTGTAGTATCACGTGACAACCACCTTAGGTTTACACCCAGAGAGTTTCCGCACTATGTTCCTAAATTGGCTTGGATAGGTTAAGGGTTCTACAGTCCTCAGTATGATCATCTCAAGGTCGGAAAAATAATCCCACGTATGATTACTCATCATGACATTGATAATCCAATAGAGCCTAACCGAGTGGAGATTATCAAATTCATATAGCTTTGAACTACTCCATCGTTTATCGCTTCGAATATCACCGTCCTATCATAAGTTCAACTCAGATTCAAAACCGAAAATGTAATACCCCGTATTTTATTTAAAGCTCTGAACAATATTAATTGGTAATAATATTATTTCGGAATACTCTAAGAAATTTTAACGGAACTAAATAGAGTAATCCACGGGAGATTATTTTATTAATTGATATTAGCTGACTCAGAGGTTTTATAAATATCGGATGAGGGACATTTTTGGATACTCTCTAATTTTTGACCCATTGGTAAAAATATAAGTTTTATGTATATTTATATATATAGAAAGAATATGAGAAGGAGAGAAAGATAGTAAGGAAAGAAAAGAATAAAGAAGAGGAGAAGAGAAGAAAAAGAGAGAAAAACTCCAAAAGCTTCATTTCCTCATTCTCAATCATTCGTCCGTCGAATCGACTCAATCTTTCCGCCAATCTTCATCTCTTGAGGTGGGTTCTTAGTTAGAAACTTTTATCTTTGATTTTGGTATAGTTTTAGAGATTAGTTAGGGCTTAATTGGAAAATCTAAGAAAAATCAGAAGTTTAACGGTTAAAACTCGATTAAAACTTAACTAAAATACTCATATGATGTTTATGAACATGTTTCGTTATGTTTTTCTGCATTGGTGGAAGTTTGGAAGTGATTTTGGGTTGGAGAGTGATTTTCCCGTAGTTTTGGAAATTTCCTGAAATGGTATAGCTCGCTCAGCGAGCAGCCCTCGCTCAGCGAGAGTTCCAAGAGATTTTTCGCTCAGCGAGAGAGAGAGAGAGAGCTCAGCGAGACCTGTAGGTTCCAACTTTGGTATTTAATTCGTAACTTCTGATTCGGGTGTCCTTTTTTAACGTTCCACATATCGTTTTGAAGCTAATGACATAATCTATCTATTGAAATCAAGAAACATTATTTTTGAGCCAACTCTTACCCGACTTTTTCAAATGACCAAAACTTGATAAAATGGAAAGTGTGAGTTAATGGAAATAGAGAAAGGTACGACTTGTGAGGTATCTAGGTTCCCCTTAAACTCGAATGAATCATGAATTATGTTTTGTTTTAGGATTCCTCCATAAGGTCTTGTGTAAGTCTCAATGTGGTTACTATGTGTTTCACTAGAGCATCCGTAAGGACTTGAGGTACCCATTGTGTATACATGGGCGTTGATTTGAGATGTGTAGACTATAAGTCCTCTGTAAGGTCTTGAGTAAGCCTTGAGGAGGGTTGTCCTTAGTTCCACGTGAAGCATCCGTAAGGACTTAAGGCAAGTGTTATTCTAGTTATGTGTTAATCTTGAGTAAGTCTTGAGGTGGGCTACCTTTAGTCCCACGGGAAGCATCCATAAAGATTTAAGAGCATGCTATGTCAATTCCTTTGTAAGGTCTTGTGTAAGTCTCAATATGGTTACTATTTGTTTCACTAGAGCATCCGTAAGGACTTGAGGTAGACATTTCTCTTCTTGTACTTTGAGATCGTGTGTGGACCTTAGTTCACCTTTGTTCTTGGTCCTTGTGTGAGTTGGTTTGTGAAACGTGTGAGTTTCATTTGAGAATAATCCTTAGAACCGAAAGAATTCTAAGATAGGGAATCCACTGAGATGTTTTATCTCACCCCATGTTGATGTTGTTATTTCAGGTACTTCGGGTTCCGTTAAGGGTAAGGATAAGGCGACTTGATTATCCCTACTAGTTGATGGCTTGTCTTCCCCTGTGGATTTTGAGATCTTCGGATCTAGTTCTTAGATATTTTGGTAGTTGAACATCTTGTATTATTTTATAGCCTTGTTTAGTACCTTACGTTGTAGTGGCTATAGTTATACAATGTGTTGCTAAGAACTTATTTGTATTTCAGTACCAAATTTCTAATATTATATATGAAAAATATGCTTTATGTATGTCTTTTATATATGGGTATTACAGTTGGTATCAGAGCAGGTTGTATCCTCGACCTAGCCTTGAAATATTATAAGTGTTTCCTTTCGTTCTTACACGTTGACTTGCGGTAGGACTAAATGTTATGTTTATGGTATTGAGCCTGATCAACTTAATTATGTTTTGATGACATTTAGGAAATATGGCTGGTAGACGTGGAACTCGTGCTCGACCCAGTGTCACTCCTCCCGATAGCGATCAAGCAGGTAGTGATGTGAATGCTCCTATGTTTCAATTTATGCAGCAGATGCAGCAACAACAACACTAATTCATGCAAGAAATGATGCATCAGATGAGTGGGGGCCTTCACCCTCACGTGGTTGCTCCTGGAGCTGTGGGTGGAATATTTAGAGACCTCTTTCGCATGAACCCTCAGGAGTTTCATGGAGGATTAGATCTGGTTAAGGCTCACGAATGGGTTACTGGAATAGAGAGGATATTCCAGATCGTGATTTGTAGTGAAGAAAACAAGGTGACCTTCGCGTCGTATTTACTAAAGGGTCCTACTGCTAGATGGTGGGAGAGTGCTTCCAATTTGATGATGGTGCAAGGGATTCCAAGGGTATGGCAACAATTTAAGACAGTTTATATGGATAAGTATTTCCTGAGCTCCTTGAGGACACAAAAGGAGTTCGAATTTCAATAATTGAGGTAAGGGAGGATGACTGTGGCTAGTTATACTGAGAAGTTTGAGAACATGGCGACCTACTCTAGGCAGGCTATGTATGCTCCTGATGAAAGGTGGAAAATTGACCAGTTTTTGTTTGGACTAAAGGCTGAAATATCACATAGCGTCTCTCAAAGGGAGTTCACTACCTACTCTGAGATGTTGAGACAATGCTATGTTCGAAAACATAGTTTGAAGAAAGTGCAAACAGAAGCCAGTGACGGAAGAGCGGTTCAAGGAGATAGGGGGGAGCTAGTCAATCTTTTAGGCTGAGGCCTCAACCCTTCAAGGGGAAACAGGTGTCGAGTCCTAGATCCAGTGCTCCTCCTTCTTGCCCCCGATGTCACAAGAACCATTTTGGAAGATGTGAACAGAACGGTGTAATTTGTTATCATTGTCAGAAGGAAATACACATTTCTAGGGATTGCCCTTAGAGAAAGGATCAAACTCAAGGGAGAGTTTATGTGATGGACGTCAGGAAGACGAAAGGCGATAATTCCTTGATTGCGAGTAATTTTCTTGTTAACAACCATCCTTTTCTTGTTTTATTTTATTGTGGAGCTACGAATTCTTTTATATCTACTAGTTGTGCGAAGCGACTTGTGTTGCGACTATTTCCTTTGTCTCCTCCAATGGTGGTTACTACCGCTATGGATGAAACTGTCGAGATGCCGCTTAAGTATGAGAACTATACATTGTCCGTGGATGGTAGAATCTTTCAGATTGACCTCATTTGTTTGCCCCTTAAGGAAATTGATGTTATCCTGGGAATGGACTGGTTGTCTGCTAATTCTGTGTTTATTGGATGCGGAGAAAAGTTGATCCTCATTCCCTCCGTTGAAGTGCCTCCGAAAGATGTTTTGACAACGATCTTAGAAGGTACGATTGAAATGGTAAATTTTCTGTTTGAACAAGAGAAATTTGTTTTGCTTGTCCTTACTAAAGAGGAGAGTAATGATCAGTATGTTTTGAACATTCCAATAGTTTGTGAATTTCCCGATGTTTTTCCTGAAGATGTCACTTCCTTACCTCCGGTGAGGGAAGTTGAGTTCTCAATCGACCTAATACCAGGAACAACTCCTATATCCGTTTTTTCTTATCGGATGGCGCCACTCGAGTTGGTAGAGTTGAAGGATCAATTGGAGGATTTGATGGCAAAGCATTTTGTAAGGCCTAGTGTTTCACCGTGGCGAGCTCCTGTGTTATTGGTAAAGAAGAAGGATGGTGGTATGCGGTTGTGCATCGATTATCGTAAGTTGAACAATGTTACAATCAAGAATAAATACCCCTTACCAAGGATAGACGACCTTCTAGATCAATTGAAAGGAGCCTGCGTGTTCTCGAAGATTGATCTGAGATCGGGCTATCACCGGATTCATGTGAAGAGTTCTGATGTTCCGAAGACTGCGTTCAGAACCCGTTACGGTCATTACGAACTCTAAGTGATGCCTTTCGGTGCGACGAATGCTCCAGCTGTTTTTATGGACTACATGAATCAGATATTTCAGAATTATTTGGATAAATTTATGGTGATCTTTATCGATGACATTCTTATCTATTCTCGTACTTCGCAAGAGCACGGGGAACATCTAAGGATTTTCCTATTGATACTGCAGGAAAAGCAACTTTTTGCTACGTTTAGTAAGTGTGAGTTCTGGATGTCAGAAGTCAAGTTCCTTGGACATGTTATATCGCATGGAGGTGTAGCTGTAGACCCGCCAAAGATAGTAGTTGTAATTAATTGGGAGAGAACGAAGAATGTTACCGAAGTGAGAAGCTTCCTAGGTTTGGCAGGTTACTATAGAAGGTTTATTAAGGGTTTTTCTCAGATGGCGTTACCGTTAACTAAACTCACTAGGAAGGACTTCGCTTATGAATGGGATTCCAGTTGTGAGCAAAGTTTCGTGTGGTTGAAGGAGAAATTGACAACTGCTCCAGTCTTGATTATTCTCGATCCTAACAAATCTTACAAAGTGTTTTGTGATGCTTCAAAGATGGGTTTAGGAGGTGTTCTCATGCAAGAAGGTCAGGTAGTGGCGTATGCTTCCACACAGTTGAGAGTTCATGAGAAGAATTATCCTACACATGATTTGGAATTAGCGGCTATGGTGTTTACCTTGAAAGTGTGGCGGCACTATTTGTATGGTGTGCGTTTTGAGATGTTTAGTGATCATAAGAGTTTGAAGTACCTCTTTGATCAAAAGGAACTGAATATGAGACAGAGGAGATGGATGGAGTATTTAAAAGATTATGACCTTGAGTTGAAGTATCATCCAGGAAAAGAAAATAAAGTGGCTTATGCTTTAAGAAGAAAAGTGATTCATAGTGCCAAATTGATGGTGTTGGAGTATGCATTGTTAGAAAAGTTTTGAGATCTTAATCTTCAGTTTGTTTGGACACCGAATGGTGTAATCATGGGAAACTTGAATAATAATTCTACCTTGAGGAATGATATTCAACAAGCGCAAGTTTTAAATGAGAAGTTGCAAGGATTGTTATTCCAACCAGGTTTCGTGATAGTATTAGATAGGATCATCCTATTCAACCAAAGAATTTGCATTCCGAATGATGATGTGTTAAAGAGAAAGATTCTGGAAGAAGCACATAAAGGTTCTTTTACGATACATCAGGGTTATTCGAAGATGTATCAAGACTTGAAAAGGGAGTATTGGTGGTCCGGAATGAAAAAGGATATTGCGGTATTTGTGTCAGAATGTGCGGTGTGTCAGCAAGTGAAGATTGAGCACCAAAGACCAGGTGGATTGTTACAACCTTTGTGTAGCGGTAAAATCATGAGTGTAAGCTATTGGTTAACTTAACTCAAAGTAAACAGAGTCGCCACCACACTTTATTTTTATTCCAAGAGAAAAAGGAAAAAAGAGCGAATAAATTCTAATGAATCTAAAAGCAAAAATCTAAAAGAAACACAACAGAGAAACAGGTAAGGGGATAGGTTACACAATGGGAAGGTTTTATGCTCCCAAAATGTTCGTGGTACTCCACGGGAGCCCTTTGAAAAATTTACTGCTTTTGTTTTGAAAATGGTTTACAAAAATGAGAGTGGAGAGATGAGAGAAGAATTATTTTTTTTATATTTTTGTGTTTGGAGAGGTTTACCACCTCATGCCTACGTACCCACAAAGTGCAATGCAAGATCAAAACCTCGTAGTTCGTGGTACAAATAGTGAAAAGGGTTGGTTATGATTGATTTTATTAAGTGAAGAGAATCTGTCATCTTCAAGTGGATAGCCAAACAAATCTACCATTAGAATGAAGGCATGAACTCATACATCATTATGGGGAGGGCGCCAACTCGGATAAAATCGACGAGTATGCCACTAAACCCCCAGGAATGACAAGAGAATCAATTACATCAAACTACAACCATGGAGATTGAGAGACTTGCACCCGACTAAAAAATAATGACTCATAATTGGCACTTTTTAAAGAAAACAAACAAAAGTGCACAAAGGCACAAAACAATTTGAATGAGTTTGGTTCTTTTTATTTTTTGAATTAAAGTCAAAATGATTAAATTCATTGATTTTTAAAGAGAAAATAAAGAGGTAAAATTCACTTGACAAATATCAAGATTTTGTTTATTAAAGAGGTGACAATTTAGAAAGAATGAATCCTTTGAAAAAGGGAGATGATTTTGAAAATTAAAGAATGGGAAGAGATGAAGGGACTATCCTAAAAAAGAAAATAAGGAGATGAAGGAAGAAATATCTAACCAAACTTGATGATACTTCTCATTATACGCATAAGAGTTTCATCCTTATAAGCTAGCAAATGGCCAAATAAAGGAAAGCTTCGATCTTCATGAAGATTAAGGCCAAGGAAAAGGTATCCTAAAATCTAAGTCCAACACTTCCATTCAAATGCCAAGGATAGTAAACATTAGTCCAAAGTTAAGATCACAAGTTTTTTAGAAGTTTAATCTTGTATTAATGTTTTATGTCCAAATGGACAAATAGAAAATCACACAATCAAAATAAGGACAAAAAACATAAACATGATAATGGATGAATAAAGCATAATAAAGCATATAAAAGCAATTTAAAGTGCAAGAAATAAAACAAAGACAATTAAAGTGCAAAAATCTAAAATACTAGTATAGTAGTAATATAATAATATTTACATAATAATAATGGTATGGTGAACTTAATCAACCACAACCAAAAGTATAACCAAAATTGAAAGGCAACCGGATCCGCTTAGTATCTTACACTATAGCGATTAATCAAGGCAAATCGAACCGAATTCAATGAAATTTGAAAGGAGATTGGGAGACCCAAAGCACCTACGCATCAAACATTCATAATTCTTGATTCTTAATGCAATATGATTAATAATTTTGGGATTACGCGATCAACAAGAGATCCGGTCCACGAAAGTGCAAGTACCCAATTATATTTTTTCGAAGTCGGGACACATTTAGGTCTATGTTAAGCAATCGTCGAGTAATTTACGAAGTAATTACCCTACAAATGAGGCCGACCACCACCAATTAAGGTGGAAAATATTTGTGCTAATACATGTTAGAGAAATGATATAATGGATCATCCTCCGACAACATGTCGCAAGAAAAGAAAAAAATGGTAACGGTCTAATCTTAATCGAGATTTCATATTGAATTATCGAATAAAATCTATCACGATCCCAAAGTATGGAGAATGATCCAAATGATCATTCATACATAGATTTGAAATAATGAAGATTAAACATCTTCGAAAACCAATAATCGCCGAATCGGAGATCTCATCGACCAAAAAAATAAAAAGATGAAAGAAATGGATCTTAATATAAAATCCATAAAAACCAAACAAAATGTTTTGTAGAAACCTTTTTTTTCTAAAAAAATCTTTCCATCTTAAAACAGAAAAAAACATTAAAACAAGAATAACAAGGGGGGATGGTGAAACATTAAGGGTGGTGATAGAAATAATGAGATCCATAAGCCAAAACCATATCTTAAAAAGAACACTAAATTCATAAAAAAGAGAGGTGAAAAACGCAGGTCAGGAGGGGTGAATAGCAACAAATCAAGCATTATTAGGCCCAAATTACAACAGTTTTTTTTAATAAAAAAAATAAAACAAAACAATTATAAGTAAAAAAAAGAAGTAGGTCTTCTTCTTCTTCGTGAAAAAGAAACAGGGCAACCATATTCCATCTTTTTACCTTTAAAAGAATGCGATCTGATCTGGAAAACAAAACCGCCGTCAATACTTCGATCGGCCACGTCTCCCTCTTCAAGATTTGTTTATTTCACTTTTTCATCTTCTCTTCAAGTGAGGCACGGTGATGAACGATGTTGAACCTTTCTCCAAGATGAGAATCGCCAGAAATCAACTTCGACACCGCCGTCCTTCTTCTTCTTTGTACCACAACATCTCTCGGTCTCTTTCTTTTCGTTTTGGCTAATAATGATGGTTCCAATTTGTGAGAATGATGTGGTTGTGAGGTTGAAACTGAAGGATTGAAGCTTGAAGATGATTAAGGGATTATTTGGTGAAAATTTTGCAGAGGTAATTTGGCTATTTCAAGCTTAGATTTGAGTGAAAGAGAAGCCCAATTTATAGAAGGATGGAATCTGAATTTGAATTCAAATTTGTGAAGTTGTTTTTGAATGGTGATGAACGTGTGTGTGTCTGTGTGTGTGATCACGAATTTGATGTTTTCGTTCTGATTTTTTCATTTTTCACCTGCGTTTTGCTTTGAATTGCTTTGCATTTTGAACTTCTGTGCAGATGCGTTTTATGTCAGCTTCAGTTGCGTTTTGGCTAGCTGCGTTTTGTTCATTTTCTTCTGCGTTTCGATAGTCACGGCATACTCATGATCATTCACTATAATTGCATTTGTGGTTCAGCTTTTGTGCATTTTGGAACGCGTTTGTTGGGTTATTCATGTGCTTTACGTGGCTAGTGTGCTGCAGCTTGTAGTGTGACTTGCAATTGATTGTAGCTTCCGTGCGTGTTTGATGTATAGAAGGCTGGCGTGAAAAGTTGTTTTTGTACGTGTGATGTAAACGGCTTGGAGCTGGGTTGCATTGAAGTTGGGAAAGATGAGAAAGTTGATTGGATGTTGGTGACGTGCGATTTGTGTTGTTCAGCTTGCGGCTTTTGCGTTTTACTTGTATGAAGGCAGCATTTCATAATGATGTTCATGTGTGGGTGCGTGATGCTGAGTTTATTTCATTTAGTTAAGTTTATAGCTGTATGTGGCTTGGAATGTGTTGAAGATGACATGGAAAAGGCTTGTGCAGTGGAAGACTAAGGCTTGTGTGGGCTAGATGTCACGTGAAAAGAAAGGCTAGGAAAGTCAGCTTGAAAAGCTGATGAAATAATTCTTTTTTTTAATAAATTTGTTATCTAAAAAAAATGTAAATGGGCTAAAAAATAAAATGTATGGGCTTTGATAAAAAAAAGGTATATGGATTATATTTTTTAGGGGTTTGAATAATAATAATAAAAAATGGTAAAATGGATAATAAACTTGGTTTTTGAAATATGACATGGTAAAATTAATGATGGATAAAAAAAGAAATTGGATTAGAAATGGGTATGAACGATTGGGTAATCGAAAAAAATGAATGATGGATATATTTTCTAAATGGATGAGAATGTGTGACAAATTGATTATCCAACCCGAAACCAAATCCTGATTTTTTACACACCACTTGATTAGATGAACACGGCCATTACGAAACCACTGAATAATTCGCAACTCAAGCCACGACCATCGTCTGAAAAATTGCCTTGATTGTTTGAATCCATGCTGAGGAAAATAAATCCACAGATGAACTGATGATGAACTGATGAACACTGATAAATCTGAAGACTCAAATCAAACTTCACATAGACCACTGCCTGATAAACTGATGATCTTAGCACGCAACACGGCTTGAAATTTTAAATACGCACTATCTGAGAAATAAACCACTGGCACAAATAACTTGCAGTTGAACAATCTTTTGATAGTTTGACCAAGATTAGGTCAAACGTCCATCTGAATCGAATTGTAACTGAACAACCACATTTGAATTGAAATCACTGCCTTGTCTTTGAAATCCTACAACACAGAGAAGAAGAAAAAGCAGAATGCAACATATTTTTTGATTTTGGTTAGAAGTTAGTAAATATAAACAAATAAAGCAAATAAAAACAAAAGCAATGGTGATCCCCAGCGACGCATAAACCTGCAATCGAGAAGGATAAACGAAAAACTCGTGCAATCCTGTTTGTATGTAAGATGCAGATGAAATGCAACGAAATCTTAGGACAAAAATCAGGGTATTACAGCTGCCCCTATTTAAGTTTCTTCAATCTGGAGATATGAAGATTGACATCTTCGTCTCTGCAAGATGGGAGAAACTTAAATATAGAAAACCCAATTTTTGTCCTAAGAGACCATGATATGATATGAAAAGCAAACCCAACATCTCTGTGGGGGAGAAAACGACCACCAGAGGAAAGCAAAAAGCTTGGGGACACAGAAGAAAATCCCACTGAGGAAACAACATATACCAAAAGAGTTTACCAGGAAATTAAATCATTGGATAGCTGACTCAACTTAGGAAAAGATATGATATAACCAAGGTAAAAGATTCAACGAGGGAGAATAAACACTTTTCTAGGGAATATCAACCAAACAAAGTATTCGAGTCCAAAAATGGAGGAATACCGAATTGGAAAAGAAACATCAACTAACGGTTTAATGGGTAGGAAAACAAGGGACTCGACTATCGATTTACTGGATAGGAGCAAAACAAAGAGGGATAACTTCCACTGCCTTTTTACTGGGTAGAAAAATTCTCAACTACCTGATTTATTGGGTAGGAGCACAACAAAGGGAAACAAATTTTATTACCTCTTTACTAGGTAGGAAGAAGAACTCTTGACTACCGGATTTACTGGGTAGGAGTACAAGCAAAAGAGCTTGATCAATTTGGTAATATTACCCACTATCGAATAATTTATAGCTTAATTCTAAAGTAATATACTCAAGCTTGGAGAAAATATTTCCCACTATCAAACAACTATAGCTTAATTCCAAAGCAAAATTACTCACAAAAGGGGACCAAAGTTCAATCCAAGAACAAGTTGGAGAGAAACGGTCAAACAAGACTCATCCCAAGGAGGAAATATCTCAACTGGGGAAATTCCATCCAGATAATAAACTGGAGAGGAAACTGAATCAAAATCATCCACGAGAAACAAACTCAGTGGGGAAATAGAAAGGATAAACACTTTCTTCTTAAGGGTCGACACTATAAACTTGAGATGAAGACAAAACACACACTCTGTGGGGAAAATCCACACCAAAGAGCAGGGATCAATGATAAATGCTAGAATGCAAGCAAATGATGTTATGCTTATGCGTATGAATATGCTGACAAAACATACATAAAGATAAGCAACGGGTTACATAAACACCACAATAACCAGATACTCGGCTAAATCCCAAGGAAACAATGCAGGGAATCATGCTGGAAATTCAACTTGAGATCCTGCAGGGGAACATCAAAAGCCAACAAAGGAATAAAATCCTACTACGAGGCTTAACTCATACTGAGAAAACATCTGCTAGGGATCCAATCCACAAAGCAATCTTCAAGAATCCGTGAAGGATAACATCAGAAATTCCTCTCTAAGAGGATAACATGTTGGAGAAACACCAAAAGCACAAAATCTTCCACTCTTTGGGGAAAAATGGAAATGTCCCTGTTAAAAATTGATGGGGACAAATATCTTTACAACTATGTTTGGGGAAACAAGATAAAGATCTACTAGTGATGCAAATAAAGCATAGCCTACTGGAGTAACAAACATCAAACATCAACTCTATATAGGGATATCACCCTGCTGAGGATGGGGAAAAGCTTCCACAATCCTTGCTAGGGACAGAAGAATTCTTGATAAAAATCAAACTTTGCAAGGAATAACTGTCATATCACTCCTGCTCTGCTTGGGGAAAGAGTACAAGACTTGCTGAAGATCATATAGGAACCTGCTGGAAACTATAACATGCAGACCTACTGGGAATCAGTGGGAAAGATCTATGGATATCATTCATCACTGAAAATTTCGGAATTGCTGACCCACATGGGAATACCAGAAGTTAACACCTTAGCCAAAACACAGTTACGAGGGATTTTAAATCAATACCCACCATTAGGTGAAAGAAAACCTCTAAACGGACTGCTATATCAATACTTCTGCTAAGGGATGCAACCAACTCAAGCTGAGGAACAAGAACTCGACTGAGGTTTCCTAATGCTTCTCAAATTAAAGATAACTTGTTGAGGAAGAGATCAAAACTCATTTGGGGATTCCTAAAAACATCCTTCCAACAATTCTTTTGGGGAAGACATTGAAACTCAAACTAAGAACATTCATACAATCCTCGTTCATGCTTGTTGTTGGGGAACAAAACATCATTAACATCAACATGTCAGTACTATTCAGGAATTCCATATGGACACAACCAAATCAAAACCTGTTTTGGGAGAGACAAGTTACACACATCCGGACTTTACCATCCCTGGAATCATTGTTGATATCCTTTCTTTGTTCACATATAAAAAAAAATGTTTTTATAATCTTCAAAGATTAAATTTATTAAATTTGTTTCAAAAATAATTATCAACAATAAATTGAAATTTTGTAAACAGAAACAATACAAAGAGTTGCAAACAATTGGATGAAAGCTCAAATTCATTAATAGAATGGTAGTCAGCAAATGGCATGACTCGATGGATCTTTACAAGTTTGAAAAATGGTAAATACATTGAAAAAGGGCTACATTGAAATACAATGATCACTATTCTCCCTATCAACTTTGAACTCCATTGTGTCCGAAACTTCAATCAAGGATGAGTGAATAAGAATCTTTGATGGGCAATTCTTCTAAGGGATAGAATCTGAAATCCTCGGTTGTTTCAAGTGATCCAATCTGTCGATGCAGTTACTTTCCATGATCCCTAACTTTTGCCTAGATATCCCTTTCAGGTTTTTAATCTACCGGGATAATTATTTCTGTTTATGTCTCTAATTTTTGCCAGAATCGCCCTTTCAGGTTTTGAATCCCCAGAGACGCTCATTTTTGCCTAAGCCTTTTTCGGGTTTTCAACTTAGCGAGGTGTTCTTTTATTTTTTAGGCGAAGTATTTCTTGATTACATCTGCATTCACAGGACGAGTGATCTCCTCACCATCCATAGTTGCAAGAATTACTGAACCGCCAGAGAAGACTTTCTTGACAACATATGGGCCATCATAGTTCGGAGTCCACTTGCTCCGAGAAACTGTAATGAAAGACTGGACCTTTTTGAGCACGAGGTCACCTTCTCTGAATACACGAGGTTTGACCTTCTTGTCAAAAGCTTTCTTCATTCTTTACTGGTACAACCTACCATGACACAAAGCTGTTATTCTCTTTTCCTCAATCAAATTCAACTGATCAAATCTACTCTGACACCATTCAGACTCAGTCAACTTGGCTTCCATCAGAACTCTCATTGATGGGATCTCAACCTCGACGGGGAGCACTGCTTCTGTACTATAAACAAGTGAGAAAGGGGTTGCCCCTGTTGAAGTGCAAACAAATGTACGATACCCATGCAAAGCAAAAGGGAGCATCTCATGTCAGTCCTTATATGTCACAACCATCTTCTAAATGATCTTCTTAATGTTCTTATTCGCAGCTTCAACAGCCCCATTCATCTTCAGTCTATAAGGAGAAGAATTATGGTGTTGAATCTTGAATTCTTCACAAAGCTCTTTCATCATCTTATTATTCAAGTTCGAACCATTATCAGTAATAATTCTATTCGGAACACCATATCTGCAGATAATGTTATTCTTGATAAACCGAACCACGACTTGCTTGGTCACATTAGCATACGATGTCGTTTCCACCCACTTAGTGAAGTAATCAATTGCCACAAGAATAAAACAATGTCCATTCGAAGCCTTGGGTTCAATCATACCAATCATATCAATTCCCCACATAGAGAAAGGCCACGGGGAAGAAATTACATTGAGATGAGTTTGTGGCACATGAATCTTATCAGCATACACTTGGCACTTATGGCACTTTTTCACATACTTGCAACAATCAGATTCCATTGTCAGCCAATAGTAACCTGCTCTCAACATCTTTTTAGATATTTCATGGCCATTACCATGAGTACCAAAAGATCCTTCATGAATTTATTTCATTAACATGTCTGCTTCGTGTCTATCCATGCATCTGAGGAAGACCATGTCAAAATTCCTCTTATAAAGCACATTTCCATTCAGGAAGAAATTGCCTGCCAATCTCCTCAAAGTCCTCTTATCTTTATCAGATTCCCCAAGTGGGTATTCCTGACTTTTGAGAAAACATTTAATATCATGATACCAAGGCTTGTCATCATGGACCTCTTCAACTGCGACACATGAGCTGGTCTTTCAAGTCGCATCACTCTGATCATGGGAACGTCATTCCATTGGTGCACCTTTATCATAGAAGCTATAGTTGCTAATGCATCTTCCATCTGATTTTCATCACGAGCCACATAATGAAACTCAACTTTAGTGAAGAAAGTTGATATCCTCCTGTCATAATCTCTATAAGGGATCAAGTGGGGTTGATGAGTTACCCACTTACCCTTGATCTGATTGATTACCAAGGCAAATTTCCATACATATCAAGATGCTTAATCCTCAGATCAATAGCTTCCTTAAGACCCATAATTTAGGCTTCATACTCAGCTTCATTATTGGTACAAGGAAAAGTCAACCTCGCAGCAAAAGGAATATGTGAACCAGGGGGAGTAATGATCATTTCCCCAATTCCTCTTCCGCGTGCATTCACAACACCATCAAAAACTAAACCCCATCGAGATCCAGGCTTCGACCCTTCCTCAATCAAAGGTTCATCACAATATTTCATTTTCAAATACATCACATCCTCATCTGGGAAATCAAACTTGATAGGCTGGTAATCATCAATCAGTTGATGTGCCAAATGGTCAGCCTAGATACTACCTTTTATAGCTTTTTGAGCTCGGTACTCGATATCATATTCTGACAACAACATTTGCCAACTGTCGCTCCCGAAGATTTGCATCCTGGTACAAGCGCGAACGGTCGGCGAAAGGAGAAATGAGATGAAGTGAATAGAGTCGCCAGCTAGGCATTTTTATCCCAAAGGAAAGGTTATGCTGCATAAACCTAGAAAGATATGGATAAGACGGTTGCGAACCAGAGAAACTGAGAAAGGGGGTTGGTTACAACCTGGGAAGGTATTAGCACCCACATTGTCCGTCGTACTCGACGGGATCCACGCTTAAAAGTTTGTGTTTAAAGGGGTGGTGTATGTGCCGTCTGTGTGCAAAAGCTGGAAAAGAATATACAAGTGTCAGTGCAGAAGGGTGAATGCTCAGGAACTGAGGCTTAGAAAAGAATGCTGGAAAAGGGGGAAGACACAGAGACTTTTGTTCGATAACAGTTAAGTTATTCCTACGTATCCTTTCGTGCAATGAGGAAGTAAGAACACCGTAGTTCGACTCAAAGAGAATGACAAATAAATTGACTGTGAACTGCTTACTTGCCTATGCTCAAGTGTATGACTTGTCTGGCTCAAGTATTAACTGTCTTGCATTAGACGGAAGAAGCAAGTTCTCGCTTATGAATGAGAGTGATGAGAAAAGAATCCCGAAGGAGACGATTATTGTTTGTTTTTGTGTTTTCAGTTTTGTTATTGTTTTTGGTGTTTTGCATAAATTAATGAGCTTAATCCTAATTCAAGGGCTTGCAAACTCATTATATCCTCCCTGATTAGGGATAATGAGAATACCTTAAGTGTGAGATAAGCCTCCCAACTTAATTGCCAGGATGATGTAGGATTAAGATCATTAACCTATTTGTGATTATTTAGATGTTTTTTTTGGGTTTTTATTTAGTTTTAAGTAATGAGTTTAAGCCATAATCAGCGATTAGTGAACTCATTACACCATCCTAATAGAAGGATAATAGATGAGCACACTTAAGCTGAGGAAGATACCTCAACTTAATCCATGGTTAGGGATTAAATTCATGACAAAACAAACCTTTATTAAATGGATTTTAATTGAATATGAAATTAAGAAGTGAGTTTTATGATTTGTAAGACAACTTGAGGGGGACTTGTCCATTAAACACTAGGGTTAGTCCTTCTTAACCATACATGAAGAATTAGAACCCTAATGTAAGGCCCAAGTTACAAGTTAATGTCTTAGTGATTATTAGATGGATTTATTAAGAGTTTTAAACAAATTAAGGGTTTAACACTTAGGATTAAAGTTATACACTCCATCCTAAGAGAAGGATGCAGGCATAACCCTAATTCCAAAGTCCTAAAACCTTAAAGGTTTAGTCTCTAATGATGAGATGAGAAGAGAGACACAAAGAAGACTCAAAGGTAAAAACTAAGGGGGACTAATCACAACCCTAATTATTATCATGCTTGGATGTTTCTATGGTTTTTAAGGGTTGAGAAAGATCTCCAAGGAAGCCACCAATGGAAGAAGCAGATGAAAGGAGGAAGAAGCAGAAGAAATAAGTTACTTACTTCATTGAAGAAGATAAGTAACTTAAAGAAAGAAAGGGGGATGAACACAAGTGAGAAAGCCCACTCAAAGACAATAAAAAATGCAGCAAGGATGCATATGAAGAAGATGAAGAGAAATGAGAAGTGAAGGCAAATCCACTTCTCAAATTAACTTACCACCTGAAAATGTTAGCACAAGATGCATAAGGAAAGAAGTGAGATGGAATGATGCATATGCAAAGGCAAATACCAAAACCAGAAGCATACACATGATGAAAATGATGTTATGACATGATGCAAAGACATACAAAGTGTATATGAATGATCATACAAAGAATGAATGCAAATGAGGCATGCTTTAAAGTTTGAAAAACACATGAAAGTTAAAGAAATGAAATGAATGCAAATCATGGCAAATGAATGAAGAAATGGTCAAGCATGATTCTAACATGTCCTAAGATGCCTAAGATGATATATGAATGCATGAAATGTCTTGGCAAGTTCATGTATGGATGCATATGCAAGATGAATGCAAGTGAAGATGCAAAATTAGGGTTTTAAGACAACATGAGATGCATATGACCAAAACAGAAGCAAATGACATGATAAAAAATTGAAATTGCACTCAAAGGAACCCTAAACCTATAATAGGTTACCATCCAAAGGGGGAAGTCAGAAGCTAAACCTAGAAGGAGTTATGAATTTCCTAAGATTCTAGGTTTTTTTTGGGTGATCTTCAATGTAAAATGCCAAACAAATTAAAAATGAAAGATAAATTCATGCCAAAAATATCCTAGAAACTACATGATATGCACAAAACAATGCAAAAAGAATCATCTTCAAACTCTTCTTGATTAAGCAGAAAAGATTTTTTCAAGTTAGGGTTCAAAAATAGGATTTAAATGACCCTTAATTCAAATAAAATTCTCAAGTTATCATCAAACCTAAAAAGAAATTTGTGTGAAGAGTTTGAAAATGTTTCTAAATGCAAAGGGATGATTCATGATTTTTTTGGTGATTTTTAGAAACCTAAATGGTATTTTAATTAATTAAATTCAATTCATTAATTAAAATAAACATTTAAATATTTTAAAAATACAATTTTTATGCAAAAAATAAAATAAAAATCATTTTTTGATTAAGAAAAATATTTGGAATAAAAATGCAAAAGGAAATATTTTTGGGATTTTTCTAACTATTTTAAAATAATTATGCAAGAAAATGCAATTAAAATGAAATAAAAATCAAATTAAATGGAAAGTATGAAGATCTAATGGACCAGATTCAAAGCTGAGGAAAAGGGGTTGACTGGCGCGCAATCTAGTGGTCCAGACTTGTCCTGACTAATTAATTCTAATTAAATTAATTAATTAAGGGTTAGGGTTTAATGACTGATCTGGGACGTTCAAACGCGCGCGGGAGAAGCAATCTAAGGGCCGGAATTCAAAGTTTCCTAATCACCTGAGATTATACCTAATTAACCTCAGGTGGCCGAAGAAGACTTTCGGACGTCTTCTCTGGCGAGACCTTCATCCTATCTCTCTCAAAACCTCACTGAAACGCATCAAAATCTCCAAATTCACTCAACTAAACATCCTAAACAAGAATCTAACAACAAAATCTATTTATTTCTCATGAATCAAGAGAAACTAACAAAATCATTTTTACGGGAAAAGTTTCAGACAGTCAGTACATGCTTATTTCTTGATCGTTTTCAAAACCAAACACATCCCCATGATCAGTGCAACATATAGAACAATATGAGAACCTAAAAACACATTTCTGGAAAAAATATTCTTGAGGTTACCTGAGTTGAAGCTTTCGAAACTGGAACTTTCTGGGCTCTCCTTTGGTGCTTTTCCACTCCCCTTGATCCCCTTATGCTTCTGGAATGCTTGAAAGGAGTTTATATGGAGTGTTTTGAAGGTTTCAGTTCAGAGGTGAGGGAAATCGTGTTTTTGTTTGAGGTGGTTTCAGGCCAATGTGAGGGGTGGGAAATGATCTTGGGGTTATGTGGAGATGATTGGTGAAAGAATTTTTTATTTTTGTTGAGGGAATTGAGAGTTTCGAAGAGATGAAGTTTGAGAGAGATTTTGTGTAATCTGAGTTGTGAGAGCTTACAGGCTTGTGTGTATATGAAAATGAATCCCTTGAGGCATGTATGTGAAGCTGTGATAGGTCAGAATAGTTGGTGTGGCCTATGCTGATTGGTATGGGGTGATTTGCAAAAAAAGTCAAGGTTGGTTGTACTTGAGGTATGGGCACATGGCAGGTCTGGATTTGGGCATGGCTTGGCTCAGCAAAGATCAAGGGAAGCTATAGAAACATATTTGGGATGATGATGTAAGTGTATGGAAAGATTTAAACCATTTTGCAAATTTGAGGAATTTTGGCCCTTTTAAGATTTCTTGAAGTTCAAGGCATGAAAGTGTATGATTCTTGGGCCAATTCTGATCAAAATGAGTTTTACTATGATGGTATGATGTTTAAAGATGCATTAGAGGTCATGAAATGGCTTGGCAAATGGTTTTGCAAAAAATCCTCTTTGGTATATTCTTGAAAATTATAGGATTTTTTTGCCAACTTTGAAGGATCATAACTTGAGTTCCATGATGAATTAGAATATGTTCTTGTACTTTTTGAAAAGGGAAAGACCCAATCTACAACTTTCATGACCAAGAATTTTTCATTTGAAGCATTTTTGGTTGAGAAAGAGGAGGTTGAAGAACTTTCCAAAAATGGAAAGCTTCCATTACAAGTCATTTCCATTTTTGGCAACTTTTGGTTTAGCTCAAATTTCTTCAATTTTGTGAACTTCCAAGCACTTCAATGAACAAATAAAGATCATAGAACTTCAATTTGATGAAAATACCCCTTTGGTTCCATTGTTGGGGGCCTCAGATGCCCTGATTTTGCTCTGACTTGCTCAAGAAGTTACCCAGTGAACAGATGACTTCCACAATGAATTTCTTCATAAAACTTGGTACATATGATCCTTATAACATCTTAATAACATTAGAAACAAGAATGACCAAAAAAATTGGAGTTAAGGCCTCTGAAACCAAAACCCTAATTTTGGTCATTTGTGTAGTAAAAACCCTAGCTCTGCTTCCATGCCTTGCCAGTTCTTGTGATTTCTTGACTTCCTTTAACTTTGAGAGGCATAATATGATAATGGAACACAAATGGACCCTCTTGGAAAAATTGGAGACCTTTGGAGTGGCTCAGATGGATCCTTGGATTTCTCAGATCACAAACCCTAGATGCAGATGAACTTGAACCATGCAGACGAAACAAAAATGCAATATGATGTGGTATGCTTATGCTTATGCAAACATGAAAGATCACAAGCCATGGTGTGATAAAGAGTGAGGGAAAATTTGGGGTGTTTACACCAACGAGCAATCCTCCCAGTCAAAGAAGGCTTTTCAAATATATACTTGATCGAATCCATTTTAGAGATCAACCAAGTTGTATGATTCATCATATACTGGCGAAGACGCTTTGTAGCCCAAGCTAAGGCACAACAAATTTTTTCAAGCATGGAGTACCGAGACTCACAATCAGTGAATTTCTTACTCAAGTAGTAAATTGCATATTCTTTTCTTCCAGATTCATCTTGCTGACCAAGCACACAACCCATGGAATCTTCCTGTCGCTCCCACTAAAAGACACCCGGTCAGATAGGGTACAGACGCAAACGGTCGGCGAGAGGAGAAATGAAGATGAAGGTGAAAAGAGTCGTCAGCTAGGCATTTTCATCCCGAAGGAAAGGTAATGTTGCATAAACCTAGAAAGAGATGGATAATACGGTTGCGGACCAGAGAAACTGAGAAAGGGGGTTGGTTACAACCTGGGAAGGTATTAGTACCCAGATTGTCCGTCGTACTCGACGGGATCCACGCTTGAAAGTTTGTGTTTAAAGGGGTAGTGTATGTGCTATCTGTGTGCAAAAGCTGGAAAAGAATGTACAAGTGTTAGTGCAAGAAGTTGAAGTGAAATGCTCAGGAATGAGGCTTAAAAGAAAATGCTGAAAGAGGGGGGAAGACACAGAGACTTTTGTTCGATAAAAGTTAAGTTATGCCTACGTATCCTCTCGTGCAATGAGGAAGTCAGAACACCGTAGTTCGACTCAAAGAGACTGGAAAATAAATTGACAGTGAACTGCTTGCTTGTCTATGCTCAAGTGTATGACTCGTCTGGCTCGAGTGCTAACTATCTTGCATTAGACGGAAGAAGCAAGTTCTCGTTTGTGAGTGAAGATGATGAGAAACGAATCCCGAAGGAGACGATTATTGTTTGTTTTTGTGTTTTCAATCTTTTATTGCCTTTTTTGTGTTTGTCATAAGTTAATGAGCTTAAGCCTAAACCAAGGGTTAGTAAACTCATCATATCCTCCCTTTGATCAGGGATAATGAGAATACCTTAAGTATGAGATAAACACCTCAAACTTAATTACCATGATGTAGGATTAAGATCATTAACCTAGTTGTGATTATTTAAATGTTTTTGAGTTTTTGTTTAGTGTTAAGTAATGAGTTTAAGCCATAATCAAGGATTAGTGAACCCATTACACCATCCTAATAGAAGGATAATAGATGAGAGCACTTAACCTGAGGAAGATACCTCAACTTAATCCATGATTAGGGATTAACCTTATGACAAAACAAGCCTTTATTAAAGTGGATTCTAATTAAGGGTAAGATTAAGAAGTGAATTTTATGATTTGTAAGACAACTTGAGGGGGACATGTCCATTAACACTTGGGTTAGTCCTTCTTAACCAATAAAGGAAGAATTAGAACCCTAATGCAAGGCCCAAGTTACAAGCTATTGTCTTAGTGATTATTAAGATGGATTGATTAAGAGGTTTAAACAAATTAAGGGTTTAACACTTAGGATTAAAGTTATACACTCCATCCTAAGAGAAGGATGCAGGCACAACCCTAATCACAAAGTCTTAAAACCTTAAAGGTTTAGTCTCTAATGATGAGGTGAGGAGAGAGACACAAAGAAGACACAAAGGTAAAAGCTAAAGGGGGACTAATTGCAACCCTAATTATTGTCATGCTTGGGTGTTCGTATGGTTTTTAAGGCTTTCAAGAGATCTTCAGATAAGCCACCAATGGAAGAAGCAGATGAAAGGAGGAGAAGCAGAAGAAACAAGTTACTTACTTCACTGAAGAAGATAAGTAACTTGGAGAAAGAAAGTGGATGATGAACATGAATGAGCAAGCTCACTCTAAAGCAAATGAAAATGCAGCAATGATGCATAAGAAGAATGAGAAGATAAATGAGAAGTGAAGGCAAATTCCCTTCTCAAATTACTTACCACCTGAAAAGGTTAACATAAATGAAAGAAATGAAATGAAAATGAAACACATGCAAAGGTAAAACCAAAACCAGAAGCATATAAATGATGCAAATGATGCTATGAGATGATGCAAAAGCATGTCAAGTGTTAATAATGTTCATACAAGAGATGGAATGCAAAGGATGCATGCTTTGAAGTTTGAAAGTTCATGAAAGCTTTTGGAATGAAATGAATGCACATCATGGAAAATGAATGAAGAAATGATCAAGCATGATTCCAATATTTCCTAAGATGTCTTAGATGACATGTGAATGCATGAAATGTCATGGCAAGTTCATGAATGGATGCATATGTAAGATGTATGCAAATGAACATGAGAAATTAGGGTTTTAAGGCAACATGAGATGCAAAAGTCAAAAACAGAAGAAAAACATAAGATAAAAAATTGCAAATGAACTCAAAGGAACCCTAACCCCATATGATATCACACCCCAAAGGAGAAGGCCTAACTCTTAACCTAAAGAAAGTTGTGATTTTTCTAAGTTATCTAGGGTTTTAAGGTACCTCAAAAGGGAAAATGCAAATCAATTGGAAAATGCAAGATAAATTCATGAAAAAATTATCCTAGAAACTACATGCTATATGAAAAACAACACAAAAAGAATCATTGTCAAACCCTTCATGGTTAGGCAGAAAAGAATTCTTGAAGTTAGGGTTCCAAAAGGGGATTTTTATGAACCCTAAATTCAAGAAAAATGTCAAAGTTGAATCAAAACCAAAACGAAATTTGTATGAATGGGTTGACAATGTTTCTAAATGTCCTAAGATGTAATGTGAATTTTTTTGGAATTTTCAGAAACCTAAATGGTATTTTAATTAATTAATTTCCATTAATTAATTAAAATAAACATTTAAATATTTTTAAAATGATTTTTTAATGCAAAAAATAAAAATAAAAATTTTTTTGGGTGAAGAAAAATATTTGAAATCAAAATGCAGAAGAAAAATAGTTTTGGAATTTTCTAAGTATTTTAAATTAAATATGCAAAATAAATGGAATAAAATGAAATAAAAATTGAAATAAAGGCTGGTCAACTGATCCAATGGACCAGGTTTGAATCTGGGCTGACTGCGCGCGCAGATGGGTGGACAGGATTGAATTTGACTTAGCAAGGATCAAGGAGAACCATGGAACATGTTTTGTGGTGATTCAGCAAGTTTATGAGAGGTTTTGTGCCCTTTTGCAAATTTGAGGAAGTTTGGCCCCTTTTGGATTTCTTGAACTTCAAGGCATGAAATGAGATGATTCTTTGGGCAATTCTGATTTTTAGGAAATGCACTATGTTTGTATGATGCATAGAAGTGTATTAGAGGTCACAAAAATGGTTTGGCAAGTGGTTTTGCAAAAATCCCTCTTTGGTGTATTCTTGAAAATTATAGGATTTTTGCCAACTTTGAAAGATCATAACTTGAGTTCCATAATGAATTAGAACTTGTTCTTGTACTTTTTGAAAAGGGAATGATCCAATCTACAACTTTCATGACCAACAATTTTTCATTTGAAGCATTTTTGGTTGAGAAAGAGGAGGTTGAAATACTTTCCCAAAATGGAAAGTTTCCATAACAAGTCATTTCCATTTTTGCCAACTTTTGGTATAGCTCAATTTTCTTCAATTTTGTGAACTTCCAAGCACTTCAATGATCAAATAAAGATCATATAACTTCAATTTGATGAAAAATCCACTTTGGTTCCAATGTTGGGGGCCTTAGATGCTCTGATTTTGCTCTGACTTGCTCAAGAAGTTACCCAGTCAACAGATGACTTCCACAATGAATTTCTTCATCAAACTTGGTACATATGATCCTTATAACATATTGAGACTATTAGAAATAATAATGACCAAAAAAATTGGAGTTATGGCCTCTGAAACCAAAACCCTAATTTTAGGTCATCTGTGCAGTGAAACCCTAGCTCAGCTTCCATGCCTTGCCAGTTCTTGTGATTTCTTGACTTCCTTGATCTTTGAGGGATATAAAATGATTATTGAACATACATGGAACCTCTTGGAATGATTGGAAATCTTTGGAGTGGCTCAGATGGATCCTTGGATTGCTCAGATCACAAACCCTAGATGCAGATGAACTTGAACTAATGCAGTGAAACAAAAATGCAATGATATGATATGTCTAAACTAATGCAAAGATGAAAGATCATAAGACAAGGTGTGAACTTAGTGAGGGCAAATTTGGGGTGTTTACACTTCCAGCACAGTCAAGTACATGATCAACGGTCTACCTTCCACCGGAGGAGACAAAATAGGAGGTTCAAGCAGATATTTTTTGATACTTTCGAACGCCTTCTGACAATCATCTATCCAGACACAACCTTTGTCTTTCCGAAGCAACTTGAAGATCGAAGCACATGTGGCAGTCATGTGAGAGATAAACCTCGAAATATAATTCAAACGGCCGAAGAATCCTCTTAATTGCTTTTCAGTTGTTGGAGCAGGCATTTCCTGAATAGCTTTCACTTTATCAGGATCAACGTCAATGCCTCTTTGGCTGACAATGAAACCTAATAACTTTCCAGAATGTACACCAAATGTGCACTTGTTCGGATTCAAACGAAGCTTAAACTTTCTTAACCTCTTAAACAACTTTAGCAAATGTTCAACATGATCCTATTCAGTCTTCGAATTAGCGATCATATCATCAACATATACCTCAATTTCTTTGTGCATCATATCATGGAAAAGTGTGGTCATAGCTCTTTGGTATGTCGCACCAGCATTCTTCAATCCAAAGGGCATCACTCTGTAACAGAATGTTCCCCATGTTGTAATAAATATGGTATTTTCCATATCCTCGGGTGCCATCTTTATTTGATTATAATCGGAAAATTCGTCCATAAAAGAGATCAAATCAAACTTAGCCATATTATCTACTAACACATCAATGTGTTGCAATGGAAAATCATCTTTTGGACTGGCTTTATTCAAATCTCTGTAATCAACACACATTCGGACTTTTCCGTCTTTCTTTGGAACAGGAACAATATTGGCCACCCATTGAGGATAATTAGATGTCACAATAAATCCTACATCAATCTACTTTTGAACTTCCTCTTTGATCTTTACTGCCATATCAGGATGAGTTCTTCTCAACTTTTGCTTCATAGATAGACATTCAGGCTTCAGCGGCAATCTATGCTCCACAATATCAGTATCAAGACATGGCATGTCTTGATAAGACCAAGCAAACACATCAACATACTCTCTAAGAAGCTCTACAATCCTCTTCTTAACATCAGGACCAAGCAATGCTCCAACTTTGACTTCTTTCTTATCATATTCATAACCCAAGTTGACCATCTCTATAGACTCTCGATGAGGCTGAATAACCTTCTCCTCGTGCTCAAGCAATCGAGAAATCTCATCAGGAATCTCTTCAACATCCTCTTCCTCAGCTTCAAACACAGGGAATTCAAAGTTGGGAGTGGGCATAAGATCATTGTTTTCAATGGGTTTATCAATCAATCTGCACAGTGATTTTATTTTTATTTTAGATTATGAACAAAAGTGCAAACATTATGTAGATAAACAATGGTTATTTTTATTTTGGGTTTTTTTATGTTACCATTTTTTAGAATAAAGTAAAAAGGAAAAACATATATGGAAATAACAAAATAACATTTTATTGATGATGATAAAATTTGAAACTAAGCCCGACAAACATCACTTTCACCTTGGGCAGAGTGAAAGGATTTTGAAAGAAAATAAAACAAATTACTTTGAAGCATGAACAATAGAAGGAACATCAACAGCAATCTAGTTCTTGCAAATCTTTCTGTGCGTAACAAAGTTAGGCATTTCTTCATCTTCATCATCTTCAATGATGGCAGCAGCGGAATGATCGTTGATAAACCCAACACTTCGGAATCCTTCCTGAATAGTCTTCGGGTCATTGAGAACCACACCTGGTGCAAAACTAATACCAAATCCTTCTTTGTTGTCGACAACATCTATAACTTGTCTCCAACCGTCATATTGACTAGTTTCGAGTACACGCAGATCATCCTTGAGAGAAGACATATGCATAACATTCTTCTTAGCAGCATTATCAACAACAGAAAGAGCCTGGAATGAAGTTCCCATCTCTTCTTCAGCATCAATATAGGAGAAAGATGACAAATTGCTCACTAGCATCTCCTACTCACCGTCAATAGTCATTAATTTCCCATCTTTCACAAACTTCAGCTTCTGATGGAGAGTAGATGTCACAGCTCCTGCCTCATGAATCCAGGGTCTTCCAAGGAGACAACTGTAAGCGGGACGTATATCCATTACTTGAAAAGTAATTTGGAATATAAATGGTCCAATCAGAATAGGAAGATCAACTTCACCAATCACAGTCTTCTTCGATCCGTCAAAAGCTTTCACAATAATACCACTATGCCTCATGGGAGCACCTTGGTACGCAAGCCTTGACAAGGTCGACTTCGGAATTACATTCAGAGAAGACCCAATATCAACCATCACTTTAGACATAGCATCATCCTGACAGTTTATTGAAATGTGCAGAGCCAAATTATGGTTCCTTCCTTCTTCAGGAAAATCATCACCACAGAAACTCAGATTGTTGCACGATGTGATATTAGCCACAATACTATCAAACTGAACAACAGTCACATCGTGGTCAACATAAGCTTGATCAAGAATCTTCTGCAAAGACTTCCTATGAGCCTCAGAGCACATCAAGAGTGATAAAACTAATATTTTCGACGGAGTATGCAACAAACTCTCAGTAACGTTGTACTCGATCTTCTTTATCAATTTCAACACCTCATCTTCACTATCACCGAATTGGCCTGATCAGGCAACAGCATCCATAATCTGTTTACTCGCACTTGTATCTTCAGCTCTCTTCGGAGGATTCCAAGCATAAACTCTACCACTTCGAGTAACCTTTGTCACATTAGCAATGCTAACCATAGACTTTGGAGAAGGAATAGAAACTTCCTTACCATTTTCTATCATCGTAGCATTATATCGATACAGAACAACTTTCTCAGATTCATATGGCATTGGACCAGGCAAATTGATTACCAATGGAGTAACAACATATTTGCGGCTATCAAAATAAATAACCACCTTCTCAGGAACAACTTTCTCAGGAATATTTAACTGAGGCACAATAACATTCACTTCATTTTCATACTCATCTCTTTTTGTTGTCACTTCAATCAACTTATCGTCCATCATCTTTTGAATGTCTCTCTTAACAATCATGCAACCACGAGGGTTCACCGAACAAATACAACAACCAGCATAATCGTGATCAATATCATGATATTCACTTAAGAAAGCATGCATCTCAACCAAAGACCTTTGAATATGGCGGACCTCATAAATCTTTAACAAACTAGGACAACCATCAACCATATTCACAGACGTATTACCATGCTTCGGAAGCGGATTTGTCTTCACATTTGGATTAACATCATTGAAGGACAAAACATTGCTCCTTATCAAACTCTGCACTTCAAACTTCAATGGATAACAGTTCTTAATATCGTGCCCCAGAGCACCTTGATGAAAAAAAACAGTGAGTCTCTGGCTTATACCACCATGGGATTGACCCTGGAACTGGAGGTGGAGAACGTGTTTGCACAAGATTCTTTGCAATCAAAGATGGAAGCAAATCCGCATACAACATTGGAATGGGATCAAAACTCGGCTTAGCACGAACCTGTTGATTACCACTCTGTTGCACAGAATATTGTTGATAACAAGACTGATACTTTGGAGCTATTGGCACAGTTGGAGTCACATTAATCATCGGAGTTACAGAAGCTACATGCTGTTGATGACGATTCTCATGACCACGAGGTCTTCTGTAACTTTCACGAGACACATCATTAGTCTCACCTTCTTTATTTTTACCAAAGTTGAACCTTCTAGAGCTCGAGCCATTACTACTCTCTTGGCTCAACCGTCCCTCACGGACACCTTCTTCTAGTCACATTCCCATACTCACCATTTCAGTGAAATCAAAAGGAGCCCTAGATATCATCTTCTGTTGAACCTTCTAGAGCTCGAGCCATTACTACTCTCTTGGCTCAACCGTCCCTCACGGACACCTTCTTCTAGTCACATTCCCATACTCACCATTTCAGTGAAATCAAAAGGAGCACTAGATATCATCTTCTCATAGTAGAAATAACCTAAAGTCTTCAAGAAGATCTTTGTCATCTCTTTCTCTTCTAGAGGAGGAATAACCTGAGCTACTAGCTCGCGCCATCTCTGCACGTACTCTTTGAAAGTTTCTTTGTCCTTCTGGGACATAGCACATAGTTGATCTCTGTCCGGTGCCATATCAACATTATACTTGTATTGCCTAACAAAAGCCTCTCCCAAATCATTGAAAGTCTTGATTTGGCTATTATCCAAACTCATGTACCATCTCATGGCTACACCAGTCAAACTATCCTAGAAATAATGAATCAGCAGTTGATCATTGTCTATTTGAGCAGACATCTTTCTAGCATACATAGTCAAATGACTCAGAGGATAAGTGTTGCCCTTATACTTCTCGAACTCAGGCAACCTATACTTGTACGGAACTTTGACATTAGGGACAAAACAGAGATCATAAGCATCTTTTCCGAACAAATCATTATGCTTCAAAGCTCTCATCTCCTTCTGTATCTCAGCCAAACGGCCTTGAAAATCATCAAGTCTTTCAATCACACCAGCGCCTTCACTGGCGGAAGAGTAGTCATCACTGGCGAAAGAGTAGTCATCACTGGCGGAAGAGTATTAAATGCAGCAGTCTCAGGAGGAGGAGGAGGATGATAACCAGCAGGAATGAAATCAACCGGTATGCCCCACGGTGTGCTAGAAGGCATGCGATAGTGAGGAGAAAGGAGAGTTTCAGAAGGAATTGATGCAGTGACAATATTAGAGATGACTGTATTTGAACATGAGTATTAGGAGGAGGTAGATGATTCTGAGCAGCCACCAAGCTTTCCATCATGGTAGTAACACTTTCAAAGCTTTCCCTCAGATATGCAACTTCTTCGCGCAGCTTGCGATTCTCTTGTTGTAAGGTTTCCGACATCTTCTTCCGATTAGCTCGAGTATCAACTTTGTGAGTCAGCTTGACAGGAGAAGTGAATGAAGACCAAAAAACAACATAAGATCCCTGTACAACACTCAAAAAGCAAGATAAAAGTGTTGTTAATTCTTCTTCTTGTCCCTTGATCCAAAGTAAGATCAAGTCTTCCACGCGTGTCGAGAAAGCCTCCGATTAATTTGCTCCCTTATTGCAAGAATACATTATTCTTCAAACTTTGAGCAAGGCTGAGTTTCTCCCACACTTGTGAACCCACAAAGACCTTCGCAATCCTCCGTTTACCGTGATATGAGAGAACGATCCACTTGATCTTCAATCTACCTCACTCGGCTGAATTTACGACCGATCAATGTGTGCAAAACCCCCAAATCACCAACGATCTTGGAGGATAAAACCCTACGGATTTTTCAAAGGAAAACCCACACACTCTAAACCCAATCTGAAATTCTGATTCACGATTGAACTTTATCTCCAAAACATACACCAAGATCGAACAAAGATTTTTGTGTGTAATTGTTTGATTGATGCAAGAATGAAGAAGATGAAGAGAGCTATGTGTATATCTTTCACTTTCCTTGTTACTTTTCTCAAAAGAATTTCAGCAGCTATTTATATTGGTTAGGGGAAATGAATCATAAGAGAGAGAAAAATAAATGAAAAAATGAGTCAGCACAGTAATGAGCCGACTCAAACCATTAAATGAGTCGGCTCAAACTTACAGATGAGTCGACCAAAATTAACAGAGAGGCAGCCTGTTGAGACCCGTGAAAAATGAGAAGAAAACATTTCTTGATGAGTCGACTCATGAGGGATTATGAGTCGGCTCATCCATTCTCATGAGTCGACCAAAATCATGTTCCAGGCAGCCTGTTTAGACCCGTGTGTTTACCACCATTTTACACTTGAATGAGTCGGCTCATAAAGAGTTTTGAGTCGACTCATCCACACTTGTGAATCGACCAAACTGATGTGTCAGGCAGCCTGTTTGGACCCGTGCATTTATCATCAATTTAACACTGAATGAGTCGGCTCATTGATGAATTTGAGTCGGCTCATTCAGTATATTTTTCCAAAATTTCCAATCCTTCCTTTTTCATTTTGAACCTGTCAAGCTTTCGAACCATGCCAAATTTTTGACACATTAAAACCATGCCATGTCACACAAACTCCCCCTTTTTGATGATGGCAAACACTTGATGAATTAATCGCCAAACTCCCCCTGATTATGTGACCCGATCTCATATACATCGATCTCAATACCATCTCCCCCTTTGACAACATCAAAAAGAAGAGAAACCACATGAGTGAATTGAAGCAATAAAAATAGCAAGCCGAATGAAATGTCAATTTGAGAAGCCAATTGCAATAGAAACCCGCATTCACAAACACACAATTTGGAAAGACGAGTAAAAATGATAATAAACAAGGATAAAGGGATTAACGCGAAATAAAAGTGCATTCAAACAAATAAAGCAAACATTACATAAACCAAAATAATATTCATGATAAGTACATATGATGCAACTATTCTCTCAAGGGTGTGGATGACGATCCCTAGTGGAAGGATAACGGCGATGATAGGTGATGGACTGCGAGTCAATTTGAATTTGAAATGAGTCGGCTCAAAGGAGCATATAGGTCGACTCATAAGAGTCCATGAGCCGACTCATGATTCGGCCTGTTGGGACCCGGCAATTTTCAACATCACATGTCACCAAAAACCACTTAAAATACCTCAAAATATAAAAACATTATCATGTATGCAAATTATTTGTCAAGCAATCACTCATAATCCACTTAGAAAATAAGAAATAGATTAATTTACAAACACAATCCATGAACCACATTCTTACTAAATACATACATCAAGAATGAATTAAGGTAAGTGAGTAAAGATTGATATTACCTCGAGTATATGAGAGATGGATGAAAGATAATACCTCATAATAGGATGTGAGATACAAGTGAAGTTAACTCAAGGAATAATATATAATCAAAACAATGATTACTAAGATCTATCCGATATGTCAAGAACACATGTTCTCTACGGATAAAGAAGAAAGGATCGGTAGCGAGTGGTTTTGTAAAAATATCGGCTAGTTGATTTACACTATCAACATGCTCAAACACCACATCACCTTTCTCTACATGATCCCTAAGAAAATGATGCCTGATTTCAATATGTTTAATGCGTGAATGAAGAATAGGATTCTTTGTAAGATTAATTGCACTAGTATTGTCACACAATATTGGAATTTTCTTGAGAGAGATATTGAAGTCGAACAATTGTTGTTTTAGCCATAGAATTTGGGCACAACAATTTCCGGCTGCAATATACTCCGCCTCTGCAGTTGATAAGGCAACAGAGACTTGCTTTTTGCTATGCCAACTGACAAGAGAGTTTGAAAAGAAATGACAAGTTCCACTAGTGCTTTTCCTATCCACTTTGCAACCGGAAAAATCGGAATCGGAAAAACCTACCAAGGAACAATCACTACCCTTAGGATACCATAAACCAAACTTAGAAGTACCACAAAGATACCTAAGTATGTGTTTAACTGATTTTAAATGTGATTCCTTAGGGCAAGATTGAAACCTAGCACACATACATACACTGAACATAATATCCGGACGTGATGCAGTGAGATAAAGAAGAGAACCAATCATACCTCGATACCTTTTTATATCAACATCTTTACATTTTTCATCACGATCAAGACTTGCCGCCGTAGGCATTGGTGTATCAATAGGCTTGGAGTTTGTCATATCAAACCTCTTGAGCAACTCATTTCAATATTTAGTTTGACTTATGAAGGTTCCATCTTCAAGTTGTCTAATTTGAAGTCCGAGGAAGAAATTTAGCTCCCCCGTCATACTCATCTCAAACTCACCTTGCATAGAACTTGAAAATTCTTTAACCAACTTCATATTAGTAGAGCCAAAGATAATATCATCTACATATACTTGAACTAATATAGAATGTTTTCCTTCACGTTTAATAAAGAGAGTGTAATACCTCAAAATTTGCCCTCATTTCTTTTTACCTTAACTGGCTTATCGTTTCGCATTCATCTGCATTTCTCGCCAGGTCATTAACATCATAGTAGTTCACTGCATTGTTTCATAAGGTATGTGATCAGGGCTCAAGGAAATTAGGGTTTTGTATCTCATACGTATCTGGCAAGGATTGAAATAACAAAGAATATTCACTGGACTATGATTCCACTCCAAATGTGGTTGCTCAGTTGTGTCTCGATTCCAATGGGGGTTTGATTTAATTTTGGTCAAATTATTGAAAGATCACTGCAATTTGCAAGGTTATTTTGGATCAGTGGACTACTTCTTGGACAATGCATATTCAAGGATCAGGTTGTCGTGTGCTGAGATTCATCCATTTATCGAACAAGGTTTGGTGTGAAGTTTGGTTCGAATCCTCAGTTTATAAATGATTCATCTGGATTTGAATGATCATGGCATGTTTCAGGCAATTCAAGAAGTTGTGGCTAATCTAAAAAATAATATCCAGTGGCTCAGAAGTGGCCATGTTTATGAACTTGTGAAAAGAATTCAAGATAAGCCGTCCCATTCTCTATCATTCCCGATTATTCCATTCTACTTTCATTTTTAATTGCCATCATTCTCTATGTCTTCATTTATCCATTTTTCGATTTTTCTTTTATTCACTTATCCATTCATTTTGTCCATGATCCATTCTGGATCACCTTTTAAAGTCTAGTTGTCCAAGGTCATATTCAAAGTTCAAGTCCAAGATTCCAATATGCCTTTATGTACCGACCAATCATCTAAGTCTCCATTTATTTTGAACACATTCATTTTTATCCATTGTATTAACCAAATAATCATTTCATTTGTATTAATACCATATATCATTTTCTAAAGGTCAACCAATCATCTAAATTTTTACTTTTTTGTACACATTCATTTTCGTTACTTTAATCCATTGTTTTAACCCAAGAATTGTTTGTACATACTATATACCACTCATCGAAGGAAAGAACTCCATAGGCTAAGTCAAATTGTGATTAAGAAACAAATTTCACAAAAGGGATGATACACGGCAATACGGTTCAGCAATGAAGTTTATACAAAGCCAAGTTTTTCTCTACAATACGAAAATGAAAAAGGAAAAGGGATTACATAAAGAAAGGAATTGCAAGCTAGCTTAGGAATTAGAAAACCTAATTACAAGGAAATAAGCTGAAAAGGAAAATCAGAAACTTTTCTCTAAGATTTCCACCACCTCCTTCATCAACCTTCAACGATGTCGTCTCTGACCTGCACATCACGCCAAGAAGAGAAACCCAATTTCGGTAAGCATCACAACAACAATAATGAGCAATTTCAGAATTGAGAAAGGGGAGAAACAGAAAATGAGTTAACTTGAAATGATGACAATGAACCTAAAAACAAAACAAACAGCAGGAATTGAGAGAGAAGTTCAACACAAGAATAGATGCTAACCATCTCTAGTTTTCAAAATCACCAACCGCAGCTTCATCATCATTTTTATCTCCATATTTGCTTCACTCAAACAACAAGAATCACGCATCAATCACGAAAAAAACTATCTGTTGAATCTTTTCCATATAGAGTCATTTTTCTGAATTCTCCATTGGCCATTACTCCTCAATGCAAACCTGCGAGTTCAAGCTAACCAATAAGTAAAACCACCAAAAACAGAATTTCAGAAAGTTATTTGTAAGAAGATCATAACTGACACAACAAACTTTTAACTGACTCTAACAGAATTGATAACTAAATTTTACCTGAAGAATCTTCTAGATCAATCTCTAAATTCCAGCTCTATAAATCAGAATCGTTTCCTTCATCTCAGTTTCTTACACAATTTTCAGAACCCCTCATCCAATTCTCCCTCTCTTCAACCATTCTCCTCTCCAATTTCTCCTTCAACAATTTTCAATTTCCAAACTCTCTCAATCCTCCATTGTCTTCTTCTTGAATCTCATCTGATTCTTCAACCTCCAGTATTGATCATCAACTCTGCCTCATCTCTTGACCTTCTTCATTCTCAGCTTCTTCCAATCTGTGACCATCACCGTTATTCATAAACCTTCAATCCAGCCAATGCATATCATCGACGTCGCCGCTCAATGTTCAGCTTCATCAATCTGCCTTTCGTGGATCTTCAATCAACAACCTAAAACCGCCACAAGCACTCCCAAAAACCTGCATACAGGATCAAACATCTTCAACAACAGCAAGATAATAGTAATTTGGTTCTTCATCAGTAATATCACAAACCAGAAGTGAATTTGTTATTCTCGCCACTAAGCAAAGAAACGGAAATCTTGATAGTTCTTCTTCGAACCGAACCAAAGCTGCCTTCCCATCACGCTTCAAACGTTTCGCCGATCTGTTTCAGCTTCTTCGTCGAACAGGATTCACAGAGCATTATCATCAACATCATCAGTTTCGGCAAGGAGGATTCGCAGAAGGAGGAAGGAAATTTCAAAGGCGATACGGGAAGCAAATTTCACTGTGAGCTCCTTGTTCGTAACCGCAATTGACAGGTACGCCTCTTCGACATATTCTTTAGATGATATTTGCTCTGAGCTTGGTTGAGCTTGTTGCTGCTTGTGTCGATTTAGTGAACGAAATTAGGGCTATAGTTGATGGCGGATTTATGATTGGGAGGAGATTCGGTGAATGCCATTTGCGGATTCGTGCCGGTAAAGGGTTCTTGGTGAAGATTGTTGTTCGTAGCTAAGTGTTTAGGTCGTGTTAGAGGAAAGATTGAGAGAAGTTTAAATTAGGTTTTTTTTTTTAGAGAGAAAAGGGTGATGAATTTGCGAAGAAGAAGGAGGTTGAGGGTGGTGGTGAGTGGAGGAGATTGTTAAGAGAGAAGTTTAGAGGATGTTGATGGCGGAAAAGAAAAAGAAGGAAGAAGGTTGGGGGGGAAGACGAAGAAGACAGAGAAGTGTTTGCGGCGGAAGGAGGAGAATTAGGGTTTGTTTGCCCTTTCAGATTCATATAGCATTAAGTTTTGTTTTTGTTTTTTTAATTAAAAGATAATGGAGGATTAGAAGAATATTTAGGAATTAAGATTAATTAAGTTATGGAACTCAGTTTTAAAAAAAAAGCCATTAAGTTATATCATTAGTCATAATAATAAGCCATAATTGAGTTTAGTTACACCATTAAAATCTCCCTAACCCTGCGCAATGGGCCTAGGACCTCGTTGCTATTCGAACCCCCATTCTGGGCCCATCATATAGAAATAACCATGAAAAGCTTCTGTTTGCACCCCTAGGCTTCCTACGAAACTGGGCTTAGAGCCTTGTTGTTCACACTCCCCTTTTGGGCCCAGTTCTAAAAACAACTAAAAAAACCTTTCTAAATTCACCCCCAGTTATTTTTCTTAGATTTTAGTTTTCATTTTCCATTAGTTTCAAAATAATTCAATAAAAAATAGAAAAGTCATAGAAAAATTCCCTAAAAATTCAAGTACCTTTTTAATTCATATTAAAACTGATTAGAATTTTATTTTTCTAGTTTTGCTTTATTTTTGGTTTTATATTGAATTTGTCATGAGGATGTTTCTTATTGAGTTCCCTTTAATTGCACATGATTTTATTCATTTTATTGTGGTAACTTCCAACGACTTTTTTAGCCCATTCTTTTTACTGTAATTAGAAGACCCATAATAGTACTTAGGATATTTTTTGTAGATTTTTTAGAACATTTTACTTTAAGTTTTAAAGGTTAATTTCTTAGGAATTAGGGATTAATTTGTAGCTGGAAATAGTCAATTTTTAGGCCTAGTTAAATTTTGATTTTGTAGGATTCCTTTTGACACAATGTTATAGGTAATTTTAGGACCCTATAGATTTAATTCCATAATTTTTCTAGAAGTTTAGCTATTTTTTAGAATATTAATTCTTAGGCTTAGTTACATATAATTTCCATTTAGTTTAGGCCATTGAAAACAAAGTCCAAAAAAATATAGTTTAGATTAGATTTAATCCTAGAATCTAATATAGACTTAGGTTAGTTTAATTTGGATTTTTAGAATGAAAATATTAGGCTTAACTTTGATTTAGAATGTAGGTTAAAGTTCCCTTTTCATTAGAACTAGAATAAATAAAATAGACTTTTTTTTAATTCATGCCTTTAATTGCATTTTTTAGAATTTTATTTCTTATGTCCATTTCTATTGCTTAGCCTTTATTTGATTTTTATAACTTGTATAGGCTTCCCCATTGTTCTTAGAATCAACTTAACTTCATTAGGAAGTAAGTTGAATTCTAGTAGTTTCTAGTTTTTTCTCATTAGGATTAGAATACCTCACAAACCATTAGGCCCTCTTGTAAATAAATCAATTAAATTAGGATTGAGTCTTAGTCCCTTAGATTTTGTCCTTTTATCAACTTGAGTCATTCTTTCTCATCTCATAAAGAAAAGCAATAAAATACTTAATAAAAACCGAACAATCTTGTACGGCACGAGACTTTGTTGCGGAGTGCTTATACGCGTCTTGTTTCGGGGCGAGGTGTAAGAACTTCCCGCGATTGATAGGTCTTAGTATGAGAATGTTCACAAACAAATTCAAAACACTTCTCTTAAAAGACCAAAAACAAACAATAAACGACTATCCTGCGGGAACTTCTCTTCTCATCTCATTCACTCACAACGCGAACTAGCGACGACTTGTCACACATGCAAGACGGTAAACGCACTCGTACCAGACGAGCCTGCAACACCTGAGCATAGACATACGCAGTTCCAGCATAAAAAACACAAACAAATAGTTCCCGCCTAGGTTAGGCGAACTACGTCGACTCTGATCCTCATTATCCCGATGAGGTACGTAGGCAGCGGGGTAGGGCCCGTTCGAGCACATTCTTTATTTTCCCTACATTTTCCCCATTCTTTCCATTTTCTTATTCCTTCCTCATTCCATTCCAGTTAGCGGTTTTATTCAGCAGCATTCTTATTTCTCACCCTTTGAAACAAAACAAGCAAGCGTGGATCCCGTCGGGTACGACAGACGATCTGGGGTGCTAATACCTTCCCAGGTTGTAACCGACTCCCGAACTCAGATCTTTGGTTCGCAAGGCCTTGTCCTTTCCTTCTTCCTCAGGTTTGTGCAACATTACCTTTCCCATTCATTCGGGATAAAAATGTCTGGCTGGCGACTCTAACCTTTCCGCGCCACTTTCGCGTTTATACTAGGATGAAAATCCCGGGAGCGACAGCTGACGACTCTGCTGGGGACTAACCTGATTCTTCCGGTTTCCCTTGTAGAGTCAATCCTAGCGCCTGTTTGGTTTTGTTTCTTTGGGTGTTTATCTGTTTGATGCTGAGTGCTTTAGTTTAGCTTTACTGTTTTATTTACAGTTTTACTTTACAGCTTTACTTTATTGCATTTATTTACCGCTTTCAGTATTTTCATTTTCCATGCATCATATTATACTGGACTGTCTGGCTGTGTTGGTTTTCATTTTTTCTGTGGGTTGGGAGTTACTGTGAGATAAGCCAAATACCCGGCTTGAGTGCACTATAGGATTAGCGTGGACAGACATTGTACTCTTATGGTATCTCACCATGATGGGTGGCGATGTGTTCCACACCCAGATTGCGACCGTCTTGGAACTATCCTGTGTGGGGATTACCTCACTTCAGGGTACGACCTTGATAGTTATGTGCATCTGGTGACCGATCTTCGAGGACCTTAATGGGAACACCCCTCTCCAGTGATGACAGTGGCAGACCACATTTGTTGGCAAACCCACTCGCATCCGAGGGTCCATTGGGAACTCGCATAGGATGGCCTGGTTCTCTCATAGGAAGTCAGTTAAAGCAAAACTGTTCGTATGACGATAGTATTGTACCCTTCGGGATGAATGTACTATTGTTTCTCAACTCAGTGCTTGAAGCTGGAAACTTGTGAGGGATGCTTGTTTTTCCGGACTCAACTGAGACCTCCCTGAGTAGTACATAATGCCAAACCGATTCCCTGATTTGGTCATGAGCCATTTCTCGGAAATGGTGAACGTATTACTGCTATTCGGCTTTGAGAGTCCGTGATGTTGACCCGAGTAGCACACCCGTGAGATTGGGAGGGGTTTACAGGTTTGCAGGAACCCTAATACCTTCAGTATACCCACTTTGCCTTTGGTTCAGTTTTGTGATCTGGATTTCTGTTCTTAAGATATGGATCCCGGATTAGAGGGATGATTATTGTGTTATATGGATTTTGAGACCTTGCACCGACACCTGATTACTTGATCGGCACATCACAGACACTTCACTGATCACATGCCTGATGCATACATAACATCATAGCATTCTATCATACATGTTCGGCTATTCCCAAAGATCCTATGTTTGAACCATGTCATTATGTGTTCCTATATCCAAATTGGAATCAAAGCAGATGGATCCTTTGGAAATAATCGAACATAGCATTTGCATGCATCCTTACTCTCATTACAGGTGTTCGGGGACAGATTCTCATCCTGATTTCGTTTACTCTTCAGAATGGCCAATTTGAATCAGAGTCATCAAGAGGTGGATATGGAACAATGCCGAGCAGAAATAGCTGAAATGAAAGTCCGAATGGATCAACTTTCGGAGGACATGCAGACTTTGTGCCATGACCACACGCTATTGATGAAGAAGGTTTACCAACTGAAGAAACAAGAGAACCAGACCAGGGAAGCCCCAAAGCTCCAAGAAAGGCACCATCACCCCTTCATTACTGCAGAAGTTGGTGGTCATCCCAGTCCAGTGATTTTGTTCCAAGATCAGGAAGCGTTTCGCGGAAATTCTTCTCAACTTTGGGATCCTAAGCCTCACAATTTGCAGACTCTTCCAGTTCATCAAAGGGAAGGTAAAGGCAAAAGCTGCGGACAAATGCCAAGGACGTCTGAAGCCAAGTTTGATTTGATCCCGGTGTCATATGCACAGTTGCTTGTTTGTTTGCTCGAGCTTAATCTGGTTGAACTTGTTACCGTAGCAGCCACACCCAAAAAGCCTCCCCCAGATTTTGACGCCAATGCCAGATGTGTTTTCCATTCTAGGGCACCTGGTCATCATGTGGAAAATTGCAAAAGGCTTAAGCATCAAGTTCAAGAGCTCATTGATGCAAAAGTAATCGAGTTCGCACCGATCAATGGGGGTGTGTCAAAGGATTTCATATCACTAGGAGGAACTTCTCCTTTCCTTACCACAAGAATTATCCCCAATCAGGGGTGTGTGTCTCCGACCTGGGTTATAAAGACATCGTGCCAGTCACCTTTACCCATTCACCGAACCGACATGAAGAAGAAAGTGCAGAAGAACTCTAGGTGTTCAAATTCATCTCAGCATCAGAATTATCAACAACAGGGGAGACTCAAGCTCAAGCAGGCTGAAGAAGTGTTTACACTTAGTCAAGTGTTTTCCCGTTTGCTCGAGAATTCTTTGATTCAGCCAATGAATGCCTTGCCAATGCCTTACCCCATCCCCCCAGATTACAATATGGATGTCAGGTGTGAATTCCACTCCGGAACATTTGGACATACCATCGACGAGTGCAAAGCCTTCAAGCACAATGTCCAATACCTAATTGATTCAGGGATCATTACACCAGAAGGGTACCTCAGGAGCTGAAGCCTTTGATCCAGCTGGACATGCTGACTGCACGAAGCTCAAATCAGGAGATGTAGATTTCTTTGATACATGTCTTTTGCTTTATTGTGTTTCTAGATTATCTTCAGAGCTGTTGAAGGAATCTCTTGTTTTTCTGTTGTGAATTGTGACATTTTCCTGTATTTCAGTATTATTGGCAAATAATGGTATAAGGTGTATTCTTTGCTTTATGGAAGTGTGTCGGTACCATTGTTGCAACTCTTTTATCCTGGCAATTTTATTTTGAATTCCCGATACATAGCACTTTCTCCCTGCACACTCACAGAGTTTATCTTATGATGTGGCACTTTGTGGGTATCTGTCCCCTGATCTGAATGAAGTGGGATCAGTGACATGGCATTTTCACGCATATCATTTTTGCATACTAACGAGTTATCTGGATTTCCTAATTTATTTGACCGTTTCAGGAGAAGTATCGGCCGTACCAGTACGCTACCCGAGTCAAATCATGAATACAGTACAAGCCGAGTTGAACGAGTTTCGCACTCGGATGGGGGAGTTCATGGTAACAATGCAGAGTATAGTGCAGGGGCAACAAGAAATGAGAACTGCCATGCTGAGGCTTAATCGTCCACAGGTTGATCCTCCAATGATTACCTTGGACGCCGAAGGCAATCCGATCAACAACACAGTCATCACATCTACTGATAATAGACCTCCTATCCCTGAAGGCGTTGGTCCAATTCATGTTCGTGTAGCAGACCGACAGGAAGATCAGTTTACTTTTCTCAATGAAGATGTGGGATTTGGTTCTGGGGCCAATAACCAGGACTTTCAGATGCTAACCGAGAAGGTAAAGGCTTTAGAATGCAAAGATACCCTTGGCATTGACGTTGCTGATATGGGGCTGGTTTCAGGAGTGGTCATCCCTCCAAAGTTCAGACCTCCCGTTTTCGACAAGTACAATGGTAGATCTTGCCCGAAAACTCACTTGCAGGCCTTCTATCGCAAAATCGCTGCACATACGAAAGATGAGAAGCTTTGGATGTACCACTTCCAAGACAGCCTTTACGGGGGTTCGTTAGAATGGTACATAAAGCTGGAAAAGAACTCTGTCCGTAATTGGAAGGAACTTGGGGAAGCCTTTCTCAAGCAGTACCAGTATAATATTGACATGGCTCCCAACCGAACCCAGCTTCAGAGCATGTCACAAAAGAACTCCGAGAGCTTTAAGGAGTACGCACAGAGGTGGCGCGAGGTCGCAACTAGAGTACAACCATCGTTGCAGGAGAGAGAAATGATAGACCTATTCATGGATACCCTCCCGGGGCAATTCATAGAACGTTTGGCAGGCTGTTCAGCTAACGGTTTTTCTGATATCGTCTTGACTGGTGAAAGAATTGAAAATTGGATGAAGCGAGGAAAGATTCAGGTCAACGGTGCTTCTACTTCGGGAACTAAGAAGTCGTTATCCAATGAGCAAAAGAAGCAGTACGAAGAAGCGGGGGCAGTTTGTGTTCAGCGAAAGAAGAGAAATCAAGGTTCACATTACCAGACAGCATCTATGATCATCCCAAGTGCCACACGTTTACAACAGCAAAATCGTCGTCAGCATAATCCTCAACAGGGTCGGCAACAAAGGAGAGAAAGATTTTTTGACCCTTTGCCAATGTCTTACACTAATCTTCTCCAGCATTTGCTTCAATTGAAGTTGGTTGGGCTTCGCAAGCTGTCTCCACCTCCTTTTCCACTACCGGAGGGATGGGATGCCAATGTCAACTGTGATTTTCATTCTGGGGCACCAGGGCATCATATTGATAGGTGTAAAGCTTTTCACCACACGGTGCAGGACTTAATCGACTCGAAAGCTGTCAACTTTGCACCAAACATATAAAAGAGAAGACACTTTCTTTGATTTGAAGTTTTGAAGCCAGAAGCAATTCGGATACTCTTGTTTTGGTAATGGTGCGTATTTGCAGTGCAGTTTCATCCCTATTGAGGGGAACTACGTCGCTCTGATTCTTCATTGGTCTTGGGTCAATGGAGATACGTAGGCAGAAGATCGTCAGGTCTTTCCGAGCAACCTTATGGGGCAACTTTACTCCTCAGCTTCACTTCCCTCTTCAGATGTCTCGTGTCGGAGTCAGAATAACTAGAAGAAGAGGTATGATTGTCGTGGGTAATTATACCACTGCGAATTGAAGACTACAAGTCCGTGAAAGAGTTGTTGATCGCTAAAAGTATCCAAGACTGACAGGTCCAGACGGAGCCAAGCCTCCTCAACTACGGCTATATTCAGTTTCTTTACTGCATTTCCATTTGTAGTTTCTTTTATATGTTAAACATTTGTTTACTTGTATGAAATTTGTTTGCTTTTGAATGTAGCAATAATAAAACTCACATGTTTTTCTTGAAGTAATTCATTCGCATTCACTTATATTTTTTGCATATGTACATTGCAATACCAATTGTCATGCTTAAACTCTATGAGGGAGAATGACGAAACAAAAACGCAAAATTGTGTGCTCTCGAGTAAGGCCCTGTTGACGATGTACAGGCTTTGTTTCAAATCCCTAAACACTGGAGATATAAGGAAGATAGACCCTCGCTAACCCCTTTGAGCCTTGAAGTAGGAGTTTCTTTTCGCATAAAAAAAAACCCTCACATGTAACCCAGGGGTAGGGTAGATGTCAACTAGTCGGACCGAGCGTTCAGGCTTTCATAAAGGAATGTATTTGAAGATCTGTGGCATTCTACTATGCTAATCAAAAGGTCCAAAGACCCGAAAACACAATGGTTGTCCAAGTCAAAAGGTCCAAAGATTGAAAACCACAAGGGTTTTCCTTCGTCGACCAAAGAATGAGGCAGTCACAACCCTCGCAAAGAAATCAAGACAAACAGTGTCACGCGACTTGTTCAAAATGAAAAAATAAAAAAGAAAAGAAGAAGCCCGCTAAGTCGAAGCTCGAAAACAAGCGACTTAGGCAAAAGTTAGGGCATCCCGCTGGACTTCACAATCAAAGATTCACAAGAATCAGTTCAGGCAAAAGTTAGGGATAAGAAAAATAACGCAAAATCAAAAGACGAAAAGGATTACACAAGAAAGATCTTTGAACAAGAACAGAGTTGTGTGATACAGACATGGAAGGCTAAGGGGTGACTGACTCCAAGCAACAACCTGATTAGTGTTTAAAACTGTTAGTGTCATTGGTTCCTCAACCATCACAAAACCCTTTTTGAGAGGTGAGCGCTTGTGAAAGCTAGCTGAACATAGGAATGGAGAACATCACGAAGATGGGTGGGCACAAATAAACTTCGAGCCTATATCTTTTGTTTCTATAACCGTGAACCAGGCCACGATACAACCCTCAAAAGTCCTAACTGAAACAGGGTTATTTTAGAGAGCATACTACCACGATATCGCGTTCCTGACTCCTAGGAGTGATGTTGAAAGATCTCTGTTGGTGTTGCATGTGCATGCTTTCTATTATTCAAAAGTTAATGTCGTATCTTAACCAGTGATTCGCTCACAAAGGTTTGCGACATCTTTTTCAGTAAAACTTCAAGATTAATATGTGTGTTGCATTAGAATTTTCATTCTTAGAATAAACATTTTCTGCTTGCATACATTTGTTAGGCATTATAAAAATTCACATACGAAACTTCAGTCCAGAAACTTAATCTTGCCAAGTTGAGAAGTCTAAAACTTCCGAAGGTCAATCTTTTGAGATGCACTTTTCCAAGAAGCTCCATTGAGTGGGGGCTTTCCCAACAAGTCGTGGTAAGAGCCAGCCAATCCGGGGCAATCATGTCGAGCAATCTCTTCAAAATTCAGCCAAGCTGGGGCAATCACTTCGAGATTCAGATCTCTCAAAGAGCCATCAGGCGGAGGCATTATTCAAATTTCAGCCAAATTGGGGCAATTACTTCAAGATTCAAATCTCTCTAGGAGTGCGTGGTATGGTTGTCTTCTTCAAAGCATAGTCATTCATAGATGATCACTTCAAGGGCATGGGAAGTCACTCTCTCCTGAAGACGGCTTATCAGAGGCACTCATCCAAAGTTCAAAATACTGGGGCAGAATATTTCACGGTGATATGAGGTTTTTCATGAATCCTTGCGAGGCAAATTCTTGCACAGACCATGCAGTCAGAGGCAGTTATTTCGAGATCCGACGAATCTCTCCAAGAGTTTGAAGACACTGAGGCATTCCGTATGTCATGTTTTCTGTAAAATCCTCTTGAGACATTTTCTTCTGATGGACCTTAGTTTGAGGCGAGTTGGAAATTACAAAGAACCATCGCTCACTCGGGATTAGTTGGCAACCTATCAACCCAGGGCTAGGGGCAAAGCCATTGTCGGCACAGTACTTCAAGAGTTGTTTCATCAGCAAGCTTCATTGATCAAAATTCCTTAGCAAGTCTCATTAGACAATTCCTTCTCCAGTAGTGCGGCAAAGGGAAGGATACTTCTTGAGCATAAAGGTATCATCGTCTCTCATCACCTGCATGAGACGCCTTACATCTTTCGTTCCCAACATGAGAGGACTTATCTTTTATCCCCAGTAAGTGGCAGCTTGAGCTTTTATCTTCAGCAGGAAGTTTTATCATTGACATCCCCCGTCGTCCCCAGTAATGTGAAAGTTGAAATTTCTACCAGCAAGGTAGCAGAAGGTGGGTGTCATCCCCAAGCAGAAACTTCCCTTCAGACAGGGGCAATTCTCAGCAGTATAAGGAGTGTTTTGCCTCCCCAGCAGTTGCTTCCTCAGCAATATCATACCTTTGGTTCTCAGCCAAGCCAGGGGGTCCTCACTTTCCCCATCAGAGTTCAAGAAGGGTCCCTCTCCAGCAGGGTCTTGGCTCTCCAATCTCAAAGTCCAATTTATTTTTGGCAATGGCAGCAGTTCAGAGCCGGTATATCATTGACAGCCTTCCCCGCAGGGTTGTCTTCTCCTCACAAGGATCAATCAGATCAATGCAGTGATCATCAGTTCCTCCCCAGTCAAGCCATCTGGGATATCTATTATCTCCTCATCGGGAGACCCCCTTTTGCATTTTCATCTAGTAATCATCATTACATTTGCATCCTCCAAAGCGTAGCATTTCCATCGTCATGGAGCATTACGCCATAAATCCAAACATATGCATACCAGCATGGGCCAGTTTTGAGGTATTACATAAGACCCGTTACATCTCCAATCAGATTGAAGTGTTCCCCACAGAATGCAACTTCGTTTCCCAGGGTGGTTACTTCTACCAAGTCTTGTTGTTATCCCCAATTGAGTCTTGTTTTAGTACAACAGTCTCATTTTTTTCGCGTCTCCGTTTCAGTACAATGGTTGCGTCTTGGGCTCTCGTTTAAGTACAACGATCCCGTTCCTTTCGAGTCTCCATTTAAGTACAATGGTCTTGTCATTGAGTCTTGTTTCAGTACTACAGTCTCATTTTTTTCGCGTCTCCGTTTCAGTACAACGGTTGCGTCTTGGGCTCTCGTTTAAGTACAACGATCCCGTTCCTTTCGAGTCTCCATTTAAGTACAATGGTCTCGTCATTGAGTCTTGTTTCAGTACAACAGTCTCATTTTTTCGCGTCTCCATTTAAGTACAATGGTCTCGTCATTGAGTCTTGTTTCAGTACAACAGTCTCATTTTTTCGCGTCTCCGTTTCAGTACAATGGTTGCGTCTTGGGCTCTCGTTTAAGTACAACGATCCCGTTCCTTTCAAGTCTCCATTTAAGTACAATGGTCTCGTCTTTGAGGTTTGTTTCAGTACAACAGTCTCATTTTTTTCGCGTCTCCGTTTAAGTACAACGGTCGCGTCTCGGGTTATCATTTAAGTACAATGATCCTGTTTTTCTTGGTTATGGATCGGTTGATACCATCTCCATGTTAGATCGGTTGATCTTATTTGAGTTATGAATCGGTTGATATCATTTCTCTTCGAGTTGTAAATCGAATGATATTACATTCTCGCGTTTCTTGGTTATGGATCGGTTGATACCATCTCCATGTTAGATCGGTTGATCTTATTTGAGTCATGAATCGATTGATATCATTTCTCTTCGAGCTGTAAATCGGATATATTACATTCTCGCTTTCCGGTAATGGATCGGTTGATACCATTTCCGTGTTAGATCGGTTGATCTTATGTGAGTTATGAATCGGTTGATATCATTTCTCTTCGAGTTGTAAATCGGATGATATTACATTCTCGCGTTTCTTGGTAATGGATCGGTTGATACCATCTCCGTGTTAGATCGGTTGATCTTATTTGAGTCGCAAATCGGTTGATGTTGCGTTAAGTCCTGTTTCGCCAACAGGAACCCTCGGTGTGGCTTTGAATCTATTCCACCTGGTTCTATTTCCGTTACCTATTCAGAGGTCAAAACAAAAAAAAAAACATAAATAAATAAATGGGCAAATGGCATTTCTGTTGCCCTCGGTGTGCAAATTTTCAGGTTTTATTCGAGTTTTCAATCACTCCACACCTTGAACGTCTAAAAGCTGTTGCAATTATTCGTCCAGGTTTGCAGATGATTGAATAGGGGGCGCTGTAATACCTCAAAATTTGCCCTCATTTCTTTTTACCTTAACTGGCTTATCGTTTCGCATTCATCTGCATTTCTCGCCAGGTCATTAACATCATAGTAGTTCACTGCATTGTTTCATAAGGTATGTGATCAGGGCTCAAGGAAATTAGGGTTTTGTATCTCATACGTATCTGGCAAGGATTGAAATAACAAAGAATATTCATTGGACAATGATTCCACTCCAAATGTGGTTGCTCAGTTGTGTCTCGATTCAAATGGGGGTTTGATTTAATTTTGGTCAAATTATTAAAAGATCACTGCAATTTGCAAGGTTATTTTGGATCAGTGGACTGCTTCTTGGACAATGCATATTCAAGGATCAGGTTGTCGTGTGCTGAGATTCATCCATTTATCGAACAAGGTTTGGTGTGAAGTTTGGTTCGAATCCTCAGTTTATCAATGATTCATCTGGATTTGAATGATCATGGCATGTTTCAGGAAATTCAAGAAGTTGTGGCTAATCTAAAAAATAATATCCAGTGGCTCAGAAGTGGCCATGTTTATGAACTTGTGAAAAGAATTCAAGATAAGCCGTCCCATTCTCTATCATTCCCGATTATTCCATTCTACTTTCATTTTTAATTGCCATCATTCTCTATGTCTTCATTTATCCATTTTTCGATTTTTCTTTTATTCACTTATCCATTCATTTTGTCCATGATCCATTCTGGATCACCTTTTAAAGTCTAGTTGTCCAAGGTCATATTCAAAGTTCAAGTCCAAGATTCCAATATGCCTTTATGTACCGACCAATCATCTAAGTCTCCATTTATTTTGAACACATTCATTTTTATCCATTGTATTAACCAAATAATCATTTCATTTGTATTAATACCATATATCATTTTCTAGAGGTCAACCAATCATCTAAATTTTTACTTTTTTGTACACATTCATTTTCGTTACTTTAATCCATTGTTTTAACCCAAGAATTGTTTGTACATACTATATACCACTCATCGAAGGAAAGAACTCCATAGGCTAAGTCAAATTGTGATTAAGAAACAAATTTCACAAAAGGGATGATACACGGCAATACGGTTCAGCAATGAAGTTTATACAAAGCCAAGTTTTTCTCTACAATACGAAAATGAAAAAGGAAAAGGGATTACATAAAGAAAGGAATTGCAAGCTAGCTTAGGAATTAGAAAACCTAATTACAAGGAAATAAGCTGAAAAGGAAAATCAGAAACTTTGCTCTAAGATTTCCACCACCTCCTTCATCAACCTTCAACGATGTCGTCTCTGACCTGCACATCACGCCAAGAAGAGAAACCCAATTTCGGTAAGCATCACAACAACAATAATGAGCAATTTCAGAATTGAGAAAGGGGAGAAACAGAAAATGAGTTAACTTGAAATGATGACAATAAACCTAAAAACAAAACAAACAGCAGGAATTGAGAGAGAAGTTCAACACAAGAATAGATGCTAACCATCTCTAGCTTTCAAAATCACCAACCGCAGCTTCATCATCATTTCTATCTCCATATTTGCTTCACTCAAACAACAAGAATCACGCATCAATCACGAAAAAAACTATCTGTTGAATCTTTTCCATATAGAGTCATTTTTCTGAATTCTCCATTGGCCATTACTCCTCAATGCAAACCTGCGAGTTCAAACTAACCAATAAGTAAAACCACCAAAAACAGAATTTCAGAAAGTTATTTGTAAGAAGATCATAACTGACACAAAAAACTTTTAACTGACTCTAACAGAATTGATAACTGAATTTTACCTGAAGAATCTTCTAGATCAATCTCTGAATTCCAGCTCTATAAATCAGAATCGTTTCCTTCATCTCAGTTTCTTACACAATTTTCAGAACCCCTCATCCAATTCTCCCTCTCTCCAACCATTCTCCTCTCCAATTTCTCCTTCAACAATTTTCAATTTCCAAACTCTCTCAATCCTCCATTGTCTTCTTCTTGAATCTCATCTGATTCTTCAACCTCCAGTATTGATCATCAACTCTGCCTCATCTCTTGACCTTCTTCATTCTCAGCTTCTTCCAATCTGTGACCATCACCGTTATTCATAAACCTTCAATCCTGCCAACGCATATCATCGACGTCGCCACTCAATGTTCAGCTTCATCAATCTGCCTTTCGTGGATCTTCAATCAACAACCTAAAACCGCCACAAGCACTCCCAAAAACCTGCATACAGGATCAAACATCTTCAACAACAGCAAGATAATAGTAATTTGGTTCTTCATCAGTAATATCACAAACCATAAGTGAATTTGTTATTCTCGCCACTAAGCAAAGAAACGGAAATCTTGATAGTTCTTCTTCGAACCGAACCAAAGCTGCCTTCCCATCACGCTTCAAACGTTTCGCCGATCTGTTTCAGCTTCTTCGTCGAACAGGATTCACAGAGCATTATCATCAACATCATCAGTTTCGGCAAGGAGGATTCGTAGAAGGAGGAAGGAAATTTCAAAGGCGATACGGGAAGCGAATTTCACTGTGAGCTCCTTGTTCGTAACCACAATTGACAGGTACGCCTCTTCGACATATTCTTTAGATGATATTTGCTCTGAGCTTGGTTGAGCTTGTTGCTGCTTGTGTCGATTTAGTGAACGAAATTAGGGCTATAGTTGATGGCGGATTTATGATTGGGAGGAGATTCAGTGAATGCCATTTGCGGATTCGTGCCGGTAAAGGGTTCTTGGTGAAGATTGTTGTTCGTAGCTAAGTGTTTAGGTCGTGTTAGAGGAAAGATTGAGAGAAGTTTAATTTAGGTTTTTTTTTTTAGAGAGAAAAGGGTGATGAATTTGCGAAGAAGAAGGAGGTTGAGGGTGGTGGTGAGTGGAGGAGATTGTTAAGAGAGAAGTTTAGAGGATGTTGATGGCGGAAAAGAAAAAGAAGGAAGAAGGTTGGGGGGGAAGACGAAGAAGACAGAGAAGGGTTTGCGGCGGAAGGAGGAGAATTAGGGTTTGTTTGCCCTTTCAGATTCATATAGCATTAAGTTTTGTTTTTGTTTTTTTAATTAAAAGATAATGGAGGATTAGAAGAATATTTAGGAATTAAGATTAATTAAGTTATGGAACTCAGTTTAAATAAAAAGCCATTAAGTTATATCATTAGTCATAATAATAAGCCATAATTGAGTTTAGTTACACCATTAAAATCTCCCTAACCCTGCGCAATGGGCCTAGGACCTCGTTGCTATTCGAACCCCCATTCTGGGCCCATCATATAGAAATAACCATGAAAAGCTTCTGTTTGCACCCCCAGGCTTCCTACGAAACTGGGCTTAGAGCCTTGTTGTTCACACTCCCCTTTTGGGCCCAGTTCTAAAAACAACTAAAAAAACCTTTCTAAATTCACCCCCAGTTATTTTTCTTAGATTTTAGTTTTCATTTTCCATTAGTTTCAAAATAATTCAATAAAAAATAGAAAAGTCATAGAAAAATTCCCTAAAAATTCAAGTACCTTTTTAATTCATATTAGAACTGATTAGAATTTTATTTTTCTAGTTTTGCTTTATTTTTGGTTTTATATTGAATTTGTCATGAGGATATTTCTTATTGAGTTCCCTTTAATTGCACATGATTTTATTCATTTTATTGTGGTAACTTCCAGCAACTTTTTTAGCCCATTCTTTTTACTGTAATTAGAAGACCCATAATCGTACTTAGGATATTTTTTGTAGATTTTTTAGAACATTTTACCTTAAGTTTTAAAGGTTAATTTCTTAGGAATTAGGGATTAATTTGTAGCTGGAAATAGTCAATTTTTAGGCCTAGTTAAATTTTGATTTTGTAGGATTCCTTTTGACACAATGTTATAGGTAATTTTAGGACCCTATAGATTTAATTACATAATTTTTCCAGAAGTTTAGCTATTTTTTAGAATATTAATTCTTAGGCTTAGTTACATATAATTTCCATTTAGTTTAGGCCATTGAAAACAAAGTCCAAAAAAATATAGTTTAGATTAGATTTAATCCTAGAATCTAATATAGACTTAGGTTAGTTTAATTTGGATTTTTAGAATGAAAATATTAGGCTTAAATATGATTTAGAATGTAGGTTAAAGTTCCCTTTTCATTAGAACTAGAATAAATAAAATAGACTTTTTTTTAATTCATGCCTTTAATTGCATTTTTTAGAATTTTATTTCTTATGTCCATTTCTATTGCTTAGCCTTTATTTGATTTTTATAACTTGTATAGGCTTCCCCATTGTTCTTAGAATCAACTTAACTTCATTAGGAAGTAAGTTGAATTCTAGTAGTTTCTAGTTTTTTCTCATTAGGATTAGAATACCTCACAAACCATTAGGCCCTCTTGTAAATAAATCAATTAAATTAGGATTGAGTCTTAGTCCCTTAGATTTTGTCCTTTTATCAACTTGAGTCATTCTTTCTCATCTCATAAAGAAAAGCAATAAAATACTTAATAAAAACCGAACAATCTTGTACGGCACGAGACTTTGTTGCGGAGTGCTTATACGCGTCCTGTTTCGGGGCGAGGTGTAAGTACTTCCCGCGATTGATAGGTCTTAGTATGAGAATGTTCACAAACAAATTCAAAACACTTCTCTTAAAAGACCAAAAACAAACAATAAACGACTATCCTGCGGGAACTTCTCTTCTCATCTCATTCACTCATAATGCGAACTAGCGACGACTTGTCACACATGCAAGACGGTAAACGCACTCGTACCAGACGAGCCTGCAACAGCTGAGCATAGACATATGCAGTTCCAGCATAAAAAACACAAACAAATAGTTCCCGCCTAGGTTAGGCGAACTACGTCGACTCTGATCCTCATTATCCCGATGAGGTACGTAGGCAGCGGGGTAGGGCCCGTTCGAGCACATTCTTTATTTTCCCTACATTTTCCCCATTCTTTCCATTTTCTTATTCCTTCCTCATTCCATTCCAGTTAGCGGTTTTATTCAGCAGCATTCTTATTTCTCACCCTTTGAAACAAAACAAGCAAGCGTGGATCCCGTCGGGTACGACGGACGATCTGGGGTGCTAATACCTTCCCAGGTTGTAACCGACTCCCGAACTCAGATCTTTGGTTCGCAAGGCCTTGTCCTTTCCTTCTTCCTCAGGTTTGTGCAACATTACCTTTCCCATTCATTCGGGATAAAAATGTCTGGCTGGCGACTCTAACCTTTCCGCGCCACTTTCGCGTTTATACTAGGATGAAAATCCCGGGAGCGACAGAGAGTAGTATCAACCTTTCCTCTTGAAAAACCTTGATTGATTAAAAATTTGCTTAGACACTCATACCAAGCTCTAGGAGCTTGTTTGAGACCATATAAAGCACGTTTTAATTTGTAAACATAATTTGGTTTTTTCAAATATTTCAAACCCATGAGGTTGACACACATAAACCTCTTCATTTATATATCTGTTAAGGAAGGCACTCTTAACATCCATTTGATATAGTTTAAAGTTTTGTGAACATGCAAATGCAAGTAAAAGGCGTATAGCTTCAAGGCGGGCAACAGGAGCATAAGTTTCCTCATAGTCTATGCCTTCCTCTTGGTTATACCCTTGAGCAACAAGACGAGCCTTGTTGCGAATGATAGTGCCGTTTTCATCCAATTTGTTCCTAATAACCCATTTGGTGCCAATTGCTCGATGATTTAATGGAGGTGGAACAAGGTCCCAAACCTCATTTCTTTTAAATTGATTTAGTTCCTCTTGCATAGCTAGGAACCAATTTTCATCAAGTAATGCTTCTTTGGCATTCTTAGTCTCAATTTGAGATATAAAGGCATGATAAAAACAAAAATTACTTAGCTTTGATCTAGTAATGACACCCTTTGAGATATCTCCAATGATGTTATCGATAGGATGATCTTTTGATGTCTTCCATTCCAATGGTAGATCATTTTGAAGGGATGCTTGACCTTCATCTTTGAGACTAGACACATCAACTGGCTCCTTAATCACAACATCCGGCAAGGGTTCAACACGAGAAACATCAATGTCTTTAACAATCTCACTAGAGGAGGCACCTGCACCAATAACACCACTACCTTTTTCGACAACATTTGGATAAGCTTCATCAAAAGATACATGTACAGATTCTTCGACTATAAGCAATCTTTTATTAAAAATCCTATATGTTTTGCTTGAATTAGAGTATCCAAGGAAGATCTCTTCATCCGCCTTTGAATCAAATTTGCCAAGATTTTCTTTTCCATTATTAAGCACAAAGCATTTGCAACCAAAAACATGAAGATGTGAAACATTAGGCTTTCTTCCTTTTAGTAGTTCATAGGGCGTTTTGTTTAGAATAGGTCGAATAGTGATCCTATTCAAAACATAGCAAGCGGTGCTAATAGCATCGGCCCAAAAATATTTAGGAAGACCGCTATCATTAATCATAGTTCTTCCCAATTCCTCCAACACACGATTTTTACGTTCCATAACACCATTTTGTTGTGGTGTTCTAGGAGCGGAGAAGTTATGATCAATGCCATGATTTTCACAAAACTTTTCAAAGAGATGATTTTCAAACTCACCTCCATGGTCACTTCTAATAGTTACAATGTTTGTGCCAAGTTTGTTTTGAGATAATTTGGCAAAAGTTTCAAAGGCCGAAAAGGTATCACTTTTACTAGCTAAAAAGATTGTCCAACAAAATCGAGAGTAGTCGTCAACAATAACAAAACCATAATAGTTCCCTCTTATACTTTTGATTCTAGAAGGACCAAAAAGATCCATGTATAGAAGTTCAAGAGGTCTAGAAGTAGAGACTAGATTTTTTGATTTAAAAGATATCTTAGTTTTCTTACCCATTTGGCACGCATCACAAAGATGATCTTTAGTGAATTTTATGTTAGGCAAACCGACTACTAAATTTTTGGACACAATCTTATTTAGCAAGTCAAAGTTGATATGAGCTAAACATCTATGCCAAAGCCAAGATTCCTCACTTTTGGAGATAAGACATTTAGGATTACTCATGGTCATCGAATTCAAATCAAGCATATAAACATTATTAACTCTCAGGCCTTTAAACACATCCTCTTTGTTGTCATTGTGTTAAATTATGCATCCTTCTTTAGAGAAAGAGACATTATATCCCTTATCACATAATTGACTAATGCTAACAAGGTTATGTTTAAGACCCTCAACTAAAAGGACATTAGAGATAGATGTAGAAGAGGGATTACCTACACTACCTTTACCGAGTATAGCTCCCTTGTTGTTATCACCATAGGTAACAAAGCCCTTCTTCTTAGCCACAAAGTCATAGAAAAGATAAATATCACCTGTCATATGTCTTGAGCATCCACTATCAAGAAACCATTGTTTCTCCATAGTCTCAAGACACTCCACCTATATGATTAGACAAGAGAGAAAGGTACCCAATTTTCATTGGGTCCTAGAGTGTGAGTGAAAATTTTGTTACTTTTAGGCAACCATTGACAAATGCCTTTTGGGACCAAGTATTTCCTAAAACGACATTTGGCAATTATATGACCTTCCTTGCAACAATAGTGACATTTCAAGAATGGTTTTGATTTGCATTGACTATTTTGATCCTTCACAACATAGGTGTATTTTTGAAATGGATTATTCATTGATTCCCTAAAGTTTGAATGATCAATAGTAAATGTCATTTTTGGTTGTGATAACTTGTTTAGTTTGGCTTAAAGAGTTTTGACTTCCTTTTGCCAAATCCAACATGTTTCACAACCATGAAAGTTGTTCCATTCTCGTTTGTCTTCTACTATAGATTCTACCATTGAAGCCTTAAGAGCTTTCATAGAATTTTCACTATCTGAAACCTTGCCTTCTAAATAAGCAAAAATTCTTTTATCGGATGCAATACGCTTGAAGGCTTCTTTAGCTTCTTGATGGAGAATATTAAACTTACTAAGCAAATCATTATAAGACAATTTTTCAGCATATTCATATTTAGCATGTTTTACCTCTTTCTTGCCTTTCTTATGAGCCATGAGGCAAATATTTACTCTCTCTTCCTCATCGCTTGAGGTATCTTTGCTAGACGACTCATTATCTCTTTCCCAAACTATATATGCTCTTCTAGCCTTGTTGCCTTTTCTTTGATATTTGTCTTTTGCCTTGTCTTTCTTTAACATAGGGAAATCCGGTTTGTAATGTCCCGGTTTTCCACAGTTGTAACAAGATCCTTTGCTTTTAGTACTTTTAACATACTCTTGCTTGGAAGGATTAAATTTTCTCCGATAGTTGATGAGACGCTTGCCTGAATGAGAAATCTCATTCTTTTTGAGATACCGATTGTATCTTCTTACGAATAAGCCCATATCTTCATTTGATTCGTCATCATCATCACTCGTATCACTCCCACTATCTTTATTTGTGGAGGATTTTGATGAAGAAGCTTTTAATGCAATAGACTTCTTCTTCTTCTCATGATCTTTATTTTTCTCGATCTTTTCTTTGTCTTCATGCTCATTTAAGTTTAAGAGCTCTTGTTTATGCTCTTGTAGTTTTCCAATGAGAGTCGTTAGATCCAACGTTCTTACGTCATTGGCTTCTTTAATTGTCGTAACTTTTTGCAACCATTCCCTAGTAAGACATCTCAAAATCTTGTTAGTTGCAACATCATTAGGAGTAGTTTTACCAAGGGCATTTAATCTATTTGTCAAGTGAGAAAATCTTTTTCCCATTTCACCAACGGTTTCCCCTTGGCTCATGTGAAAACGATCAAACTCTTGTTGTAGAGTATTAATTCTAGCAAGCTTAACATCATCGGTTCCTTCATGTGTAACTTGTAAGGCTTCCCACATAGCTTTAGCCGATGTGTGATGAGAAACTCGAAAATATTCATCAGCTCCCAAGGAAGCTATAAGTATGTTTCGAGCTTTTCAATCGTAGCTATATTTCTTTTCATCATTATCATCCCATTATGCTTCCGGTTTCTCAATTTGGACAATATCCGGTCCGGCCATGGTTATTTGAAAAGGGCCTTCTTGGATAACTTTCCAAATTTGTCTATCAACAGAGTTGATATGGATACGCATACAATCTTTCCAGTGGCTATAGTTTTCTCCGGTAAAAACTGGAGCTCTATTGAACGCCCACGTTGGATCGTTGTCCATATTCCAATAAGTTGTATGTGAAACACTAGATAAACCGGTGCTCTTGATACCACTTATTAAACGATAGCGCGGATCTAGAAGGGGGTTGAATAGATCCCTTTTTAAAATTTGTCTTTTCAAAATTAAGTTGAAAGAGAATAGCGGAAGTTTCCCGGAAAATCGTCTATTTTAATTTTGAAGTCACCGGAGATCAGATATACGTAAAACCCAATTAGAATGAAATGATGACTAGATGAATTAATGTTTTACAAATGATACACTTGAATATTCAGCACTTGATAAAACTAGTCTTATTGATGATTAGAGAAGAAAAACAAATGCAAAGATATTGATCTTGTGTGATTGAGCTTTTTATCAAACACTTAGAGTGCACACTCCAAGGCCAATTTTGTTGTGTCAAATAGTGCAGAATTTTATTCACTCCAATCAACACTTTTGAGTGAATCAATTTATCAAACACCTTGTTTACACTAATTTGATACACCAGAATTTTTCAAGCACACAATATCAATATGAACAAAAGTAGAATGCGAGAAATAATAAGAACACAAGGAATTTGTTGAAGCAGTTCCTTCGTCGTCCTCGCTTGAAGTACTCTGCCCCCAATTCGAAATTGAATTGGGCAATTTTATTAAATCGCAATAGTTTTACAAGAATAGAAATGAATTAACCAACAAACCAAATCAAGTTGAAAGTGCTGTCAATTCTTCTTCTTGTCCCTTGATCCAAAGTAAGATCAAGTCTTCCACGCGTGTCGAGAAAGCCTCCGATTAATTTGCTCCCTTATTGCAAGAATACAATATTCTTCAAACTTTGAGCACGACTGAGTTTCTCCCACACTTGTGAACCCACAAAGACCTTCGCAATCCTCCTTCTACCGTGATATGAGAGAACGATCCACTTGATCTTCAATCTACCTCACTCGGCTGAATTTACGACCGATCAATGTGTGCAAAACCCTTAATTCACCAACGATCTTGGAGGATAAAACCCTATGGATTTTTCCAAGGAAAACCCACACACTCTAAACCCAATCTGAAATTCTGATTCACGATTGAACATTATCTTCAAAACGTACACCAAGATCGAACAAAGATTGTTGTGTGTAATTGTTTGATTGATGCAAGAATGAAGAAGATAAAGAGAGTTATGTGTATATCTTTCACTTTCCTTGTTATTTTTCTCAAAAGAATTTCAGCAGCTATTTATATTGGTTAGGGGAAATGAATCATAAGAGAGAGAAAAATAAATGAAAAAATGAGTCAGCACAGTAATGAACCGACTCAAACCATTAAATGAGTCGGCTTAAACTTACAGATGAGTCGACCAAAATTAACCGAGAGGCAGCCTGTTGAGACCCGCGAAAAATGAGAAGAAAACATTTATTGATGAGTCGACTCATGAGGGATTATGAGTCGGCTCATCCATTCTCATGAGTCGACCAAAATCATGTTCCAGGCAGCCTGTTTGGACCCGTGCGTTTACCACCATTTTACACTTGAATGAGTCGGCTCATAAAGAGTTGTGAGTCAACTCATCCACACTTGTGAGTCGACCAAACTGATGTGTCAGGCAACCTGTTTGGACCCGTGCATTTATCATCAATTTAACACTGAATGAGTCGACTCATTGATGAATTTGAGTCGGCTCATTCAGTATATCTTTCCAAACTTGTCAATCCTTCCTTTTTCATTTTGAACCTGTCAAGCTTTCGAACCATGCCAAGTTTTTGACACATTAAAACCATGCCATGTCACACATGGATTAATCAAGCCAATAAACAGATAGGCATGTAATAAGTTGTGGTCCACAAATAGTTAAACTTAATGAATGACCCCAAATAATAAAGGTACGATGCAAACCAAAGTGATCCATCGTGACACCAAGAATTGTGGTTTCCAATACAAGAGGCAAACCACATAAACCATAAGTGTCAATAAACAACAATTATGGTTTTATGTGTAATGTAAAATTATGATGCATTCCCCCATAAACCAAAGTATTAAACACCAACACTAAGAATCTAAGCACAAAACCTTTGAATCAATGATGTGCACACAATTGTGAATGATATATGATTAAGGCATGTGATATGAAGATGCAATGGACAATAAGCCAGACAAAAATTGAAAAAAGGTAGGGCAAATTTTTGGGTATGACAAACAACCTTGTTCATCATCATGTTATGAGAGAAATTGGAGCATATATGGCACCACATCGAGCAAAATCTTTAATATATTTGCAGTGAAACAATATGGCACCACATCGAGCAAAATCTTTAATATATTTACATAGTAACCTTTGACTTCTATCAAGGAGCACTCCCCAATATTATCAATAGGAAACTAAAATGTGGGATGTTGTTGGATATGAGTTTAGATCATTAGATGACAGTGGATTTCTTGAATTTGCTGACTTGTGTTTGGATGAGCCAGGCTTAGAGGCTGGTTTTTCTCAATGTGGAATGACTATGATATGATTTGTATCATCTTGTTTTGGTGGATTTATTCCTTTTTTTTGTTGATTGAAAGTACTAAGTTTAAATAAACATAAATTTTGCTTCTCATTTTAAGCTTTTTATAAATGTTTCTCATAAATTGCATTATTATATTAATATATAAAACATATATAGTCATGTTCATGTCCTATGTTTTTTAGATTAGCTGGGTTATCATGTCCGTGTTCGTGTCTGTGTCGTGACGTGTGTCCGTGTCCGAGTCAGGGATTCATAGATCCTTAAAGTGAGTTTCTTTTACTTTATTTTTTCACGGGTATCACCAAACTCTTTTTTGGTCTTAGAACGTGTCAACCTAATCATATGTATAAAGCAACTATTTGGTTTATTAAAGATCCACGAAAGGCGGTTGAAGACATAATGGTTGGTGGAAGTCCTTTCTTCGGAGACCTTCAATAGAGGGTGCCTTAGTTACCTATTAGATTTGGGGATTGGGTTTTTACTCGACTGAAGAGCCTGTCTCAAATGCGTTTGTGGATTCTAGGGCCCAATCTTGGGTGTTATATGATCATATTTTGAGAGACAGTGGGATATTTGGTATGTACATTGATTTCGACAAAGCTTTGGATGATCTTAATGTTGTGATTCCAGATTTTGACCTTAGCGATTTTACTAGAAAAGAAAATGTCCCTTCTAAAGTACAACATGTTTTGGCGAGTGTCCTCTTTAGTAAAAATATTCAAGACATGAATGTAAAGTTTGGAATGAACACAGGACATAAAGCAGTTTTTGGTTGCTTGCAAGAAGCACATGCTCAGAATTTTCTCCTTGCTATTTGTATTGATGGTCTAGGCCAACATATGTCTCCGGTAGAGTATCGTACCATCCTTAATTACTGGCTTATGATCCTCTTATTTCCTGTTGATGACGTTTTCCCCATTTGCTGCAAGGCATGCTTGAATACTTTTGGAGAACATATCATTCATTGTAAGGAGCTTATAGGATTCAGATATTGAGATGACTTTGTTAGGATGTCTTATTTGATACATTTAGGCATGCCAAGATATATGTGAAGAAAGAGGCGCCTGTGAATTTCTTGACTGACCCACAGGAGTGGAGATCGGCACTTAGGCCAATAGATGTTCTGGTATTCAAGTGGGTAGGTGGAAAACATACATGTGTAGACTTGACTAGGGTGTCTCATTGGTGGGACTGATGACCAGAGGTTTTATTGTGGGGGTAGACATCTCTCAAGATCGCTTCAAATAAAATGGTCAAGCATGAGAAAACATGATCCGACAATCAACATGCTTTCATACCATTTTTCTTTTACGCTTTTGATTTTCTTGCCGCAGAAGTAGTTGATCTTTTACAGAGCAAAGATTCATGCATAACAATGTTGTCTCTCCTAGGACAACAAATATAATTTTTAAGATGATTGTTTTTACCATCTAAAAATGAATAGTGGTGTAGCTTGTTGTCTGTTTACTTACTCTTTTTGTATAATTTTGACTTTTTTAATCTCAAATAAAATCAGTCACAAAATTTTAAATAAAAAATAGTTAAGTTAAATACAAAATTAACTATTAACTATATACTTGATTCCTTCTTAAATATAAAGATTCACTTTGATTAATAAATTGTCCTTAAATATAAATAATTATTTATTTCATTTTTAAAATATAGATCCTTAATTAACACCGACACAAATGTATATAAGATTCATTGTCACTTTAGTACGTACATTGTCCCATTCTTTACACAACAAAGTAATGGCTTTGTTTTCATCCACAGCTTAGTAAACACCTTGTTCTATGTCTATGTTGACAACCACAACAGAGACATGTAGTATCGAATGTAACATTAAATACAACAACTACGTATAAGAGGAACATTTACCTAGGATACCTGATATGAACAAGAAAATGTTATACTGACGGATGTTATCACATCTTATAACTATAGACTCTATGTTATTAATGAAGTTCTTCCGCTTAACATAATTATGTGAAGGTAGTTTCTCTTGTTTTGTTTAAATATAGAAAAAGTGATGGCCATTGAAACAAAACATGTGGTGGTGATACAGGATGCATCTAAACTAAATTTTAAAGTATTTTCTTGGGTTATAAATGGCTTATCACTCAAGCCAAGAGATATGGTCACCTTATTTGCAATCTTGCATGAGGTTTACAATCCTAGTAAGTAATAATAATCTTCTATAGAATTCAAGATTTTAAGATTTTGTTGTCTATTTCACTAATTTTCAACCGAATCCTTTAAAGTGGGTTATAAAAGCAAGATGAACAACAATGGACTGGTTGGAGTAAACCAGCGAATAATTGAGGGAGAACTTGCAAGAAAGAAGGAACAGTATTTGAACCATGAGGAACTCGCTAAGATTGCTGAATTGTATGACTTAAATGAGGTAAAATCAATTCCAATTGCTTTTTTATTTTTTAAGCAAAACATGAGGTGAAAAATATTATTGTGTTGTAGAAAAACAAAGCAAATGATAGAGAAAAAACATAACACAACCACAACACAAGAACATAACAATATATAATATATTCTCAATTAACCCAGACCCCATAACACCCACAGCCTTCAAAAAGAATATTTAACTATATCTCATAATATTCTAATACAAGAATATAAAGAATATAAGAGAACAATGTTTGATAGGTGCAATGTTTGATTTATAAGAGAGAGAATTCATTTAGTCAACACCTTAAGGTTTTGGATTGAGTAGTGGCATCTTATTCTCTTGTAGTCTTGGAGCATTAGTGTTAGGAAGCAAAATGCAAACTTTAACAAGTCTAGAGAAACTAATCAAAATAATAAAAATATATTAGAAAATAAACAAACTTTTGATTCATTTCCATAAAAAATCCAAATCTCCTCGTGATGGTACATATATAAAGAGTTAATAATGGGAGGATTACATATAAAATTAATGTGACTCATGAGTTCTTCCTCCCAATGTCTAATTCGTCCTGCATATTCTGATTCTCATGCTCTTGCCTCTTCAATACAGTTCTCTCTCCATCGGGCAGTTACGTGAGACAACAGACTATTAGGTTTTAATTTTACCTGAACCAAATGATTGTTGTTGACAAATCCAACATCCATGATTTTATGCATGCTCATATACATAGATGGAGCTATGGTAAGAGGGAAAAATGTTTGGTTAAGTGTCATTGACAATGAGACAAAAACCACATTGTACCTATTCGCAATAGGATAACCCATATCAGGAATCAACGTCCATTTCTCTATACCCTGTACACCCAAGTGTTCTACTTTTAAGGAACTTCGAACTACATCAATAGTGTCATAGAACAACATGGAAAGCAGTTTTGGTTGTTGATAAATTTGAGTATCCAACTGATTCTGAATCAACGCCCAATAATCTTCACCTCATCCAAGTAAAGCTGCAATAGCCCGAAAATCATAGTTTCCATCGTCACTCACCTCAATTATATCATCAATGTCTGGATGCATGAAACCAGAAAACTGAGACAAGTATTTATGCCTAGAAGATACATTGGAAAGTTTACTAGAAGGTTGACTTCTTGTTGGGTTTGTGCATGATGTCTTTGTAGTTTGACTCCCTTGTGAGCCCTCACCATACTCCCACTATGAGGGATCGCGATGCACATCACTCTTTTCACTCTTTCTTCTCTTCTTAACTCCCTTCTTTTATACTCCCTTGTACTTTACCGGCGGTGGACACATAGAAGATGTGGATGGAAGTGTAAGTTCCCTAACCTTCTTCTTCAACACCCTTTGACCTACAATATCCTAAGAATTGAAATATATCTTCAAGTTTTCACATTCTGCGTCTAAATCTATCTTTTAACCACTATCCTATGGATCGTCAGTATGCACTTAAATGTGTAATTTCTTCCAGAAAACATGAATTTGTTCTAAAGGAATAGGAAAACCATGTATTTGGAAACCAACAAGTTGGGCATGCACAAGGTAACCCTTGTGTAGATCTAATGAAGCAACCACAAATATCCTTGTTTGTACCAACAAATTTCACCCTTTCTAGCTCCCTTCCTATGTGTTGTTTACATTCTCTTGAAACAAAACCGTGCAAGTTAGTATATAATGGAGTGTTATACCGATGCTTAATGTTCACAATACTCTTTTCAAACGATACTTTAATTGAACCTAGTTGCAGCTTCGGCATGGTATTAACAACATCCCAATTGCGACGTAAATCTCCACGACTATGCGACATAAATCTCCACGACTATGTGACCACATATTTTTCAGTCTCCTATGCGCTGACTCCACCTTAAATAACAATAATTAAAGCACAATAAGACAACAATTATGCTAATTAATTAAATCAAATAAAGATAGTGGTATACATGTTCGTTGTTATATTTCCCATATGAGTAACTTTGTTTGTCCATGCAGCAACAAACCTTTCTTTATACGATGTTAACCATGTTTCATTCACATACTTAACAAACAAAGGCATATCAGAGCAAATAGTCTCAAAGTGCTTCAAGTGTGCGAGATAGTCACTCTCTCTATTAGCATCAAATATGTTGTTCCATAAATCCATGACATGTCATATCTTTCTGATTTAACATACTCCTTACATTTCATGCTAACATTTTTGGAAATGTGGAACACGCATAACAAGTGTGTTGAATTTGGAAACACAGCTGCTAGTGCATTCATCAAGGCAAGTTCTCTGTCCGTGACAACAACATTTGATAGTAATTTCTCAGGAGAAAAACAACAACTCTTTCAGCTTCTCAAGTGCACATTTGAAGTTCTCCTCCCTTTCATGTTCCGAATAGGAAAACCCTACCGAAAACGTCAATTTTGTTGACGTAACGCCAACAATCTCAAACAACGTTAACCAGTACCTATTGGTCTTGTATGTGCAATCAAAAATCAACACCAAGTGAAACATATTCAACGACTTCACTGAATCAGGATGTGTCAAGAAGATATCAACAACAACATTTGAGTCTTCCCTATTTCTTGACCAACACATGTACTTTTCTTTATGGATAAGACTCAATAACATTTGCATTTCCGTCAATGAACATCTATTGCTTTCATTGTACGTGGATCTAGCTTTATTACTTGCTCAACACTTGTGAGGTTTTCTGGATCTTTGTCTTTTAGGGCAGATATTATGTGTCTAGGAGGCATGTTGTATTTCGTCATGTCATTCATAAATTGTCTCTCATGAGGTTTTAGAAGGTCCAATATGTCATGCCCTGATAAATCCAGAGATAGCCTATGATTGTCACACCCACACATAACACTCACCCTCCAACCAATATCACTTGGTGAAGACCTCAGCCAAAAGGGACATTTTACTTTCATACTATAGAGATCATCCCTATCCGAGGATTGACTACTTTAAGACGCTTTTCTTTTATAATTACCTCATCTTTCACAACATGATCAATTTATCCTTCATTTCTCGTTGGCCAGTTGCACTACCTGAATGAATCGTCACAACATTGATACCATGTTGCTTGCCAATATTCTGAGTTTTTGTATCTGCAAGTTCCTTTTATATCTGCAAGTTTCTGGAGTGTAAATAGTTTGAAATATTTAGCATCACCGCGATTGGTTCCAACATTCATTCTATTTCCTATCCTGAGAACAACATCAAGGAGTTTGAGGAATAATTGTCGGTTCTTTAGTTCCTCACTTGCTGCCTCCGGGGTTTGAAAGGATTTCTTAAGATAGTTAACTTCTGTTTCAAAATTTGCTCTGTATAGCATGGCTTCAACTCTTTTAAAAGATAAAGGGACATCAAGCACTGCTTTAAGAAATCTTTCCTCATGCCCAAGTTTTGAAAAGTCACCATCATAGTATTTTAGTTTTATTTCTTCCTCCTTTGTGGGAGCCATCTTCACTAGAATTTCCAATAACTCAACACCCAAACTTTCAGGAAATTGTTAAAGTAAACTTCATCTCTTGTGACATTCAATGCTAGTTTCCATAAATTGTTAAAGTAAACTTCAACCTTTTTAGTTATTCCATGATAACCAGCAAGATAAATTCTAACGTCATTGACCTATCTAAGAGATTTCCAATCGTTATTTGTAGATCCAATATACACATGCCTATTATCAGATATCCAAACTTTGGCATGGGCAATGCCAGAGCCCCACCAATCCTCTAGTAGCAAAGTCACATTCTTAACATTTGCCTTCCAGTATTCTTATCAAGACCCAAAGGACCATCTTCAACTTCCCCGAACCGTCTAAAAAACTCAAGCAACTTCTGAGGAGCAATATCAGAACTCACGTTGCTTACAAAAATCTTCCTCTAGGAGTACTCGAAACCGGAGGAACATTCGGTGGAGGTGCCGGAACAGGTCCAACAGAGGCCAACCGACAAGATGTTGTTCTGTTACCAATCTACTTCCGAGGCTGCTTCAACGCCCTACGACAACCACTTCCATGCTTAAATAAAATAAAAGCATACCCCTTTTATTTTCCAGATGCCTGATTGGTAACCGCCTTGCAGTCTTGAATTTCATCGTATTTCTGAAATACATTGGTTAGGGTTTCCGCTGTTGCATCCCATCCAAGTCCATGGACAAAACATTTCCTGTGAACGTGGTTCACATCAGTCAGCTGACGAACATTCTTCGACATATCTGGATACTTCTCATTAGCCGGCTTCACGAGAGCGTGTAATTGCTCCTTCGTGAAAGGATCCAAAAGCTCCTCAACAGGTTCATCTTCCAAATCGAGATCATCATCTTCTTCATCGTTGTTAGTTTCCTCAGCACTGTTAGCTTCCACCGTCTTAGCCTGCTCAATGACGGTTGGATTTTAAACTTCTGCGGGGTATTTTTGTTTGTTTTGGTTGTCTAGGGTTGCGGCTTCTCCTTGTTGCTCTTCGTCTTCTTCTTCTTCTGCAACTTCCTCTTGTTCTTGTTCTTGTTCTTATGCTTCTCCTTCACCTTCTTATTCTTTGTTTTGAGGTTGCTCTTCTCTTATCGGTGTGATTTCTTCATCGATGGTCGTGTTGTCATGACTTGGTTCTTCGTTTGAAGTTGGTTCGACCACTTCTTGTTTTGGTTCAGTTTCGAGTGGTTTGGTAGGTTTGGGGTCGGGAGATCAAAACTTTCGTTTATTTCCATGGTGGTGATGAAATCAGAATTAGGGTAAGGGTTTGAAACGAGAGTGAGAAAGGGGAAAAATAGTAGTTGTGAAGCGAAGAGAGAAGAAGGTAATTGAAATCATAAATGTTGTTTCACAGCGGGTTTAATTGGATCCAGATCTGGTTCCTCATCCTCCTCTATCGGCATAATTTCTCTCCATTCAGGTTTAAATCTCCATAGCAAAGTTGTTGTAAAGTTGTTGTAAATGTATCTCAAATATATCTCCGATGAACACGAGACCTTCATATCCATCATTTGAGAGGGCTCTCAAAGATCCTACAATTTTCAACACCTTCAATGACTTATGTATTCATATTGCTAAAAACCCAACAAAACAATAAAAATCCATCAAGATAAATTCTATTTCTAATTCAAATATTTAAATTGTCTAAAAAATAACTTCATGATCCTATCAATTAGACTATGTTTGGATAAAGTAAAAAAGAACGGAACGGAATGGAGCAGAACGGGGTGGAATGGAGTGAAGTTGCGCGGAATGGAATAAAGATATCATTCCATTGTTTGGATATTTCACGATGGACTAGAGTAATTTTAACATTCCGCCCAAATTGAAGGTTATGAAAATTGATAGAAAGTGATGGAATGAGATGGAATACATTTCATCCGGTTCCACTCCATTCCATTCATTTTTAATTAATCCAAACAATGGAATTTAAATTTATACCATTTCATTCCATCCTATTCCATTCCATTCCATCAATTCATTCATTGGTACTCCCGAATGTCCCAACAAGTATATTTGTTGTTAGAACTTATATGTTTTACTAATATGCAATATTTGAAGTTCTGCATAATATTTTTCAGGTTGCATTTAAGATACAGTTGTATGCAGGATCTTCACCAAAAGATTTTGCTATAGAAGGTGCCATAAACCTAAAGGCAACTTGGGTCGTACTTGACAGGTTAGGCAAAATCAACTAATAATCTAATTTCTCAATCATGTGTTTTACTATATCTAAAGAAATACTATATAAAGTAGGATTTCAAACACCTTTGTTGTACCAAATGTCTAAAGGAATGCATTTGGTTTACAGGCAAATGAAGAAAGATGAAGAGTTTTTCATGCAGAAGCTTTCATGTGGAATATCTAGACTACTGGGTAAAAATCACATAGAACGCCTAAGAGGACCTATAGATCTCGCAGTGGAAATACAATGCAACAGTCATGAAACATATGCTGAAAGTTTACCAGAAAGTCCATGTGAAGATGTTTCCAATGGTTAGTATCAGAACACTAACTTTCATGTAATCGTTATACCAAGAGTTAGATAAATCATCAATAGTCTCATACATGATTTGAAGAAGCTCATCACAACTACTTCTTAAAAAGTCCCTTACATCTAATTTTTACATACATGTGATATGAATCTAATGATAGGTCCAATCAATGTTGAAGAGGCGAGTCAGATTATTTTCAGGCCCGATAAGCATGAGGGGTGCTCAACATTAATTCTTAACATGGATGAAACTGATATAAACAGTGACAAAATCATAGACAAAATAGGAGATAAGCAATGCCAGGTTGAAGAACATATTGAAAAAATGCCTTATGAAGATGATATGGCCGCAATGCTTGTGACTAACAATGATCAAACAAACGATCTTCGTATGAGACAGGATCAAAGAAATAATACCTCAATGTGTTCTATATGCTCTGTCTGCAAAACTAGAAGGCCTAATATTGAATGGCAAAAGGAATTTACTTATGAAGAAGTTGAAGCAGCCACAGATGGATTTTCATTGAAGAACTGTCTCTCTGAAAGTGGAAATCCATTCTCCACTTTCAAAGGCAAGCTGGAGGGAGAGCTGAAAATAGTTGTTAAGCAGCATGAAATAACAAACATTCAAGTAAGGGAAAAAATGATATCACAAGTCCAAACCATCGTCAAAGCTAGACATAACAATGTGGTTAAGCTATTGGGTTCATCTACAAAAGATCGTTACATGTTGATAGTATACGAGTATGCATGCAACGGTTCACTTGACATGTATCTATCAAGTAAGACGCGATATGGCTCAATGGTATATGTAGTATTTGATACATGTGAGGATATATGACTCATTCAATAGATTGCTAAGGATATCTTTTGCATTATGCAGGGGAAAGCAGCACAAAATTGGCCTGGAATGAAAGGTTGAGAGTTGCAATAGGTCTCTCCAGAGGTCTAAAGTATCTACATGACAATAACATCATTCATGGAAATATAAAACCGAGCAATATTCTTCTAACACATGACTTCAACCCACTGGTACACAATCTTGACATTTATGTAGTTGTGTTGAATAGACATTTTCTCATTTTATGGAACTAACTGTTATTCCAAATGATAAACATATCTTTAGCTTGGAGATTTTGACCTCGGGAAAAAACTCGAACCGAAGAAGTCCTTCAATAACAAAAGCATAGGGGATTCTGAATACGCGGCACCAGAGTATCAGGAGAAGGGAAAACTATCAACTAAAACAGATGTATACTCGTTTGGGGTGGTCATTTTAGAGTTGATTACAGGACGCAAAGCCACAGATAAAATATCAGGAGAAAAAAGACTTGTTGGATGGGTAAGAGACACATGACATAACTACATCTTACTACAAGCAACAGTTGGGAATTTGATTTATTGAAATGGAAATAAATAGTAAACTTAACTGTCTAGTAGCTATTATGCTTGAGAATATTAAGAAAAAAGTTTTATTCGTCACCCTTTGTGTTTCCAGTTATTCACAGATTGATTATCAGAATATTTTACTTATTTCGTGATCAATGTAGATACATATTCTTCATTGTGTTGCTTATGAGCATCAGGAAAATTGATATTCTTTTCTTTCTTTATGCATTTCAGGCAAAGCCTCTTCTAGGAGGAAAAAAGTATTCAGAGTTGGTGGATCCTATAATAAGCAACACATATGAAGAAGAACAACTACGATGGTTGGTAAAAGTTACAGCACAATGTCTCAAAAAGAAGCCTAAGGAAAGATTATCCATGAACATGGTAAGCCCCATAATTTTCTCAGATATTCAGGTGGACAATTTTTTGTTAAATCACAAGCATACATTTGGGAAACTGCAGGTTGTTTCTGCATTACAAGGCATTGCAGATAACGAACAATGCAACATTACAGAAGACTTAACTTTAGCTACATCAGATTCTAGAATTGGGTCTTATATCGATGGTTCACAAGTTACATTACAAGGCATAGCAGACAGAAAACAGTGCAACATGGCAGAGGACATTCCTCAAGTTGTATCAATTCCAGGAGAAACAAATCGCCCGAGTCTGAAAGAGGAGCAGATTGAAAGAATCTCTTTTGAGGAGGAAAGTTGGTTAAGAATAAAAGTTGAAAACAATCAATTTTACACGATAGGCCAGAAAAGTTCTGATATATTGAGCCAGATTGATGAACACATGCAGAACATGCCACAAAGGTTGGACATAGGAAACATGATAATAAATCAACATATGATGGATCAGACAGTAGTTGCTGAGATGAGTGAGTTTGAACAAAATTTGAAGAGCAACCACAAAGAGAATGGCGTTCCAGCACACAAAATTAGTAATAACCGCATGATTGATCAGGATCAAGAAGAGGAGACGAGCTTTGTTCAAAAGAAAAGAGGCTTACAACCAGTACCTATTAGCGGAATGATAGTTCAAACACAACTTCAGACTAGCTTCACTGAGAATTTACATGATGGACATGATGATGAAATCATTTTAGAGAAATCAAAATCGTCCGCGTGCTCTATTTGCAAAAGTAAACGACCAAAAATTGTACGGATGAAAGACTTTACTTGTGACGAACTCGTGGAAGCCACTAAAGGATTTTCAGTTGAGAACTCTCTATCAGAAAGTGAAGATGGACCTACTTTCAAAGGGCTTCTAAAGAGTAAGGTGAAAATAGTTGTTAAGAAACATCAAATAACTAGGCCGCAGGAAGAGAAGACATTCAAATCAGAAGTCCAGTTGTTCACCAATGTTAGGCACAAAAATGTGGTCATGCTGTTAGGATTGTGTACAGATAAAAGTCAATTGATGACTGTATATGAGCAAGTATGCAATGGTTCTCTTGACCATTACCTATCAAGTAAGGAGTAATATATTTCCTGTCACATTTTACATACAAATGAATCATAAGCACTTTATACTTGGAACTAGAAATATCTTTTTCTGATTTAAAAAACTCGAAAACATTATGCAGGGGGAAACTTCCAGTCATTGACATGGAAGGAAAGAATGAAAATATCAATAGGTACTAGTAGAGGTTTAAAGTATCTACATGAGAATAAGATAATTCATGGAAGTATAAAAGCAAGTAACATTCTTCTAACACATGACTTTGAACCCCTGGTATGAAACTTTGGTGGATTTGATGCATTTTTCTCACAGTTTAAGTTGATCATAGTTGTGTTATCTTCAGAAAATAAACTAAATGTTTATCTGTGTATATCTTTAGATTGGAGATTTCGGCTTCGGAAAAGTGAAACTGGAACCGAAGAAGTCCTCCTACAAAGATAAAAGTGGACGAGATTTTGGATATTCAGCACCTGAGTATCTGGAGAATGGGAAATTATCAACTAAAACAGACGTGTATGGCTTTGGAGTGGTTCTTTTAGAACTGATCACCGGTCGGAGGGCAATGGACAAGTTACAGGGAGGCAAAAACCTCGTTGGATGGGTAAGAGACATATGTTAACAATGAATGCAATTGAATAGTGTCTGTTTTCCCAAAGGAATGTGTATTTCCATATCTGAAACAAATGAAGAAAACATTATTTAGTTTTGTTTGCTTATGTGCATCATACGCCTAGTTCTTTGTTTGTATTTTTTCGACTCCTAGGCAAAGCCACTGCTGGGAGGAAAGAAGTATCCACAGTTAGTGGATTCAAAAATCAGTAATACCTATGAAGAAGAGCAACTTCAATGGTTGGTCCAAGTAACAGAAAAATGTCTCAAAAAGAATCCCAAGGAAAGATATTCAATGAATATGGTAAGTCTAAATGATATACATGAAACCGAATGAGGAAAACATGTTAGTCCATTCTGGCAAAAAGTTTATAAAGAGTGACACACTTCATCTTATAAGTCGATTATTAAAACTTAGAAATGATGGCTATTTGGGTTATTTCAGGTTGTATCTGCATTACAAGGCATTACAGAATCAGGTGACTATTGTGTAATTGAAGATTTTTTTTCTTCTGAAAAGTCTTATTTACCGGATGATAAACCGACCGTCCCCATGACTAATTCACATGGTAATTTAAGAAAACCACATCAAGAGGTCTATATTTTCTTCTTTATTATACTTTTTCCATAAGGAGGTAGGAGGGACTTAACGATTACCAAATGATAGGTCATATGATGGCTGATCCGGTAAGCTTGGAAGCAGAACCGATTGACAGAAACTCATGGAAGGAAGAGACAAGCATCATAACAGCAATTACAACTAACAACATGATCGAACAGATCAAGGAAAATCAACACAAAAAAGAAAGCTTCCATATAGAAGAGAAAAAACAAGTAAATAAACAAGAAAAGATAATCCTGGATGAAAAACTATTCCAAGACAGCTATGAAAATGAGGGCTTATTTTATGAAAATCATGGAGAAACCATTTTGGAGCATATTTCAAAGTCTTCTGTATGCTCAATCTGCAAAAGTAGACGCCCAAATAATGAGTCGCAAAGGAAATTTACTTATGAAGAAATTCAAGCTGCTACAGAAGGATTTTCAATAAAGTATTCTCTATCTGAAGGTGCATATGGACCTGCCTTCAAAGTTCAGCTTGACAATAAGCTGAAAATAGCTATTAAGAAAATTCAAGTCTCAAGCTTGCAGGAAGAGAAGGCGTTTGTGTCAGAAATCCAGGTTCTCTCAAATACTAGACATGAAAACATGATCTTGCTTCTTGGTTCATGTATAAGACAAAATCAATTGCTGATCGTATATGAATACGCATGCAACGGTTCGCTTGACCAGTACTTATCTAGTAAGGATAAATCAGTGAATGTTACACTTATAACTTGTTCATAGGCTTTAAGTTTAAAAATGAAAATATCTTAATCATGCAGGCAAACGTAGTAGACTATTGACTTGGAGAGAAAGGATGAAAATTGCAATAGGAGTATCGAGAGGTCTGAAGTATCTACATGAGAATAACATCATACATGGAAGAGTAAAACCAAGCAACATTCTTCTAAATCATGACTACAAACCATTGGTAATAATTCCTTGAACCTTAAAATCAAGAAGCTATTTTATATTAAACTAACTTTCAATATGAAGAAGCTATTTTTGAATTGTTAACAAACCAACTCTTTTTTTGATTGCAATGCAAATATGGCTTAGCTGGGAGATTTTGTGTTTCCGAAAGAAAGACGCGAATTGAAGAATAGCTGCAAGGATAAAAGTGTTAGAAATTGTGGATACACTGCACCAGAATGTAAGGAGAGTGGAAAAGTATCGACAAAGGGCGATGTGTACTCTTTTGGTGCAATTCTTTTAGAGTTGATCACAGGATGTATGGTTTCAGAGAAGATACAAGGACAGAAATGTCTTGTTGAATGGGTAAGCAAATAATATGTTTCAGTTTTGTGTATAACCATATTTAGGAACAACTTTGGTACTACGGAATATGTTTCAGGCAAGGCCACTTCTAGGAGGAAGGGAGTACCTAGAATTGATGGATCCTGAAATCAGCAGCTCATATGATGAAGAGGAACTTGCTTCATTGGTGCTAGTATCAGAAAAGTGCCTCAGAAAGAACCCCAAGGAAAGGTTTACAATGAATATGGTAAGATAAGTTATTTTATTGTGGGGTATTATAATCAGAGCGTCTCAAATTTGTGATAGATCTTGTGTATGAAGTTGAAGTTAGTTTTAGTTGAATAGTGAAATTTTCTTAAAGGGTCCTATTTAACCGTGAATTAGCTGTGAAATATATGTATGGAGGTCCTTTTTGTCATAGGTTAAACATGAAAAAATGTGAGACATGTGTTATAGGCTGCTTTGTACATCTTCAAAGACGGAACTGATCATAACTATGAGCATCATACCATTTGACTGATATTTATGAGCTTTATATATTTGCAGGTTGTCTCTTTAATGCCAACTCTAGTTGATAGCAATGACATTAATGCAATTGAAGACTCTTCATCAGAAAAGTCAGATGAATTATACTGTGTTTCAGATGTAACAAACACAGAAATTCAGGAGGAAGTAGGAGAAGAAGATTTAGGCAAAAGTATTAGAGAAGAAAGAGAAAACAATATAAGATGCAGTAGAAAAAAGAGTGGGGGAAATTGCATGGAAACACAAGAAAAAGAAAGGTGTGAATCTTATGGTGGAGCTAGACACTTTTTCCTAGATGGTGCTCAAGAATATACGGCATGTCAAGAATTATTTAGCTTGTGCAATTCGATTTGAGTATTTTATTTTGAAATCTCTTTTTTCATGTACTATTTATATTTATACATTTGTTGTCACAATACATGAAAAGTAAAAGGTTTAAAGAATCAAACACAGATATATTTCTTGAGGTATGCCTTACCCTCAGGAGAAGTTTCCCTTTAATATTCTTTTTTGAGGTGTTTCTTCTGGATCAACCGCTCGATTTCTTTTTTTAGGTGTCGTTTAATTTTATGGAATTTACACCATCTCTTGAGTCTGATCCCCATAACATCTTCCTTTTAAGATGGAGGTGCAAGGATGTTGTGCAGATGGAGAAACTCATGCCAAATATGTTCTCGATAAGTGTTTAGAGGCGTGAAGCTCTCACCGCCTTGCCTACTCGCTTGAAAGCAATTTTGTCCTTAATAGAAGAGATATAGTTACCCTTCCTTTGGCAATGCGAGCCTTCGAAACTAGGAATATGCTCTTTTACATCTCGCTCATTTTTCTTAGCGTTGGTCTCCTCGTCTTTTATGTAGCATTGCGCCCTAGTGACTACCTCTTCTAGTGAACAGGTTGGCTTTTTGGAGAGATATTCGTTGAAGTGTACATCCTTGAGACTGTTTTGGAACGTCTCTACAAACGTTTATTAGTTTGGGGAGACGACTCTTATAATAGTTTCATTTAGCGGACGAGGTAGTTCCTCAACGACTCTGAGATACCTTGACGCATGTTGAGCAGGATGGTGGTAGACATCTTTTTGTGTCTATTTGCGAAGAACTTGTGTGTACGAGTTTCTTCATCAGCTCCTGATAACTAGCGATGGAGTCTCGGAGCGTACCCATATAACATCGCAAGGATGTGTCCCTGAAGGTGCCAGACAATAATTTGCATTTCAAGGAGTCAGGCGCTCTAATGATAGTCATTTGAGTGTTGATGGAGGCACAATGTTCATAGGGATCACTATGCCCATCAAACTTTACTAGAAAGGGAGGCTTGAACACTTCAGGGGCAGGCGCTTCCCATACGATGTTTGAAAGTGGTTTGGGATCCAACACCTATATCTCCTCTAGGGGATTGGTCTCTTGTAGGCGTTGTTAGATGTTGAAGACTATTAAGAGTCCCACATGTACTTAATAATAAAATTACCCATTCAATCTTATTTCCAAACTATCCCCTTCACCCAATTCCTCCTCGAGTCTTCGGGTTAACATTACATAGTCTATCCCTTGGACTTGATAAAATATCATCTCGATCACTCAAATGTATCTTTCTTGGTTATCACCAATTCCAAAAGGGTTATCATTATTATTCACATACTCTACAACGATTAAGCGTGCAAATAGGCTAGGCTAGGCTTTATAAGGTCTGAGTCTGGCCTACAATAAACTTAACAGGCCTGAGTCTGGCCTATGGCCTATTATAGGCTCTCTTTTTTGCCTTGTCCTGACTTTTTTAAAAGTCTGGCATGGCCTGAAAGCCTATTTACAAGCCTTTTCCTCATTAAGGTTCTTAATTAACCCATATTACTTAGAATGAGTTGAACTTGGGACTGTGGGGAATGATGACCTTGCTGGGGAGGTGTTGCACCCCAAAATTTGTCCTCTATTTTAACTCTGACCGACTTTTTGTTTCGCATTCATTTGCATCATCTTCATAGCATAACATGTATTTCGTCTTAATATTAGCCGAAATAATTTCTCGGAATTTGCAGACAGACTGGTCAAATTAATTTTTTTTAACTGTGCCTAAAAATCAGGCAACGAAAAAATGTCAAGTTTAAGTTTGCAAATGTCGGTAACATTAATCTATGGTTCACGTGGTTTAATTTGACATGCTAAAAATATTTTTACGACTATTTTTGGTCATATGTTGATCAGTCTGAGCGGCTTAAACGGTCATAATTTTTATTTCAAAATCCGACCAAACGCTCTATTTTTTCGAATAATTTATTTCGCCCTGATTATTTTGACGTGTTCATTTTATTTTTTTGAGCATTTTGGTGCCCGACTTTTATTTTTTTGAGTCTATTTATTTTTACATTGAGTCTAGAATAAATAGATAGGTTAATTAGTTTTTATTTTAATTTTAACTATTTTTATTAAACTTTATTTAATTATTTATATTAATATTTTATTTGGTTCCAAAATAAATATTTAGGCTCATTTACATTAATCCTAATTAGTCCTATATATACATAATGTGTGTGTTCTTGCAAAGGACAGGAAAAAAAAAGAGGAAGACGGAAAGACACGAGCAGCGGATTTGTGTGTTCCTTGAGGTATATTGGAGATTTGTTTCTCATATTCTTACAATGTTTCATGTGATCTGACTGACTTGTCTATACATATGTGGTTATCATAATTATTTTCTTTCTATCATACATGATTATATGTCTATATACATATTGGTTTCTCAGATTAACTAAAAAAAATTTATCATATATACTTTAAGACTTTTTTTAATTAATATTTTGTTAACATTCATATGCATACACGGTTTACATATGAAATATATGTTTACATTTTTTTCGTTCTTATTTATTTTATAATATAATATTAATATTGATATAATAATAATATATATAATATATAGGATTAATATATAAATAAAAAAAGAGTTGACTATTTTATTAAATATATTTTATTTATTTATTTTTATTATAATTTGATTATGTTGTTCGGATCGGATTGTATTGATACGCCATTTATACATCTGTGTGTATGAGGCGTGACACTTATGTTGATCTGGTCCAGTTGCGATGATCGCAATTTTTGCGTTAGCAACATCGTTGTTTTTTTTATTTCTTTTATTTAATTAATTAGGTTCAGATAACTAACTACCCTGATTTTTTTTCCTAAAACCTTAAATTTTTTATACAAACCTTAATTGTTTCTCTAAAACTGATTATATATTTTCTTTATGAATTTTTTTTCATGTAAACCTTAAAACTTTCTTATAAACTTTAACCGTGTTATTTCCTCTAAACCATAAACTTTTTCTCAAAACTTAACAAACCTATTATTATTTCTTATTTTCACTAATTTTTTATGTTATTCATCTGCCATTTATTTTTATGTGATTATTTCTCATATGTAATATTTTTGGGTTTACTTTTATTTTTCGCCTTATAATGATGTAACTTCCCCAAAGCGTTGTAATAGTTAGGATTTTATTTTTCTGCCATTTATCTTCTACCATTTTCTGCCATTTTATTTTTCTGTCATTTATTTTCTGCCATTTTATTTTTCTGCCATTTAAATTCCTGCCATTTTATTTTTCTGTCAAGAACTAAATGAAAATCAATATGGACTTAGATCACCAATTAAAAAGATAAATAATTGAAAATAATATTCACACACGTAAGTCGATTTAAGATCGCCGTCCACACTTCCTAGGGTATCCTTATTGGTTTCCTTCTTTAAATGATCAAGTCCCTCGAATATAGGGGTGTCTTAAGCAAAGTCTCTTCACTTATAAAATCATCAAGTCCCTACAGATTTAAAAGATCAAGTCCCTTTGAGGTTGCATACGGAATAATGATCTTGTCCCTTCGAATAAATGATGATAGTCCCTACGAATTGCTAAAGACACCCCTTAAGTTGCCTGCATTGACCATACGATGACCCTACGTCCGTCCCTTAAAAAATCCAAGGTAATGACTACCTATTCCTTAATAATAGGGATAGTCTTACCCTCGAAAGGACATATAAGAACATGAATGACTTAGTATAGGGTAGGTACCTCATAGTTACTTGCTCACTCTTCAAAAATACTTTTCACACCTCACAATATTTTCAAATATTTTCAAACAAGGCTTTGTATACATCCATACGAGGATCATTACAAAGTACTTAGAAAATTTCTAATCACACACTACACTTTTCAAAAAACATTTAAGTGAGCTAAGTAACTAAGAGCCCATGGATAACCATGGATATAAAGGGTGCTAACACCTTCCCTTTAAATAACCTACCCCCGAACCCAAGTCTTTTAAAAATAGGTCTTTCTTGTTCTTTTATGTCCTTTCCACTTGGATAAAATAAAATTCAGTGGCGAATCTTGCTATCCGCAACATGACTAAGAGTCAGTTCTCCCACCGTGTTACAGAACTGGAGACTCTGCTGGGGAGTTACTAAGTAAAAGAGGGGTACCCTTAGGAATTAGATCACTTAAATTGTTTGCTTTGTTTGCTTTACTTTTCTCTTGGGCTTCTTGTGTGAAAGATCTTAACCATGATCTAGTGTACCCTAGGTAAATAGCAATAGACCAAGGAAACTGTACGGCGTATACCGATATGGTTGATCTGGTGGCCATAGTTAGTGGGACTTCTTGGTTGGTGCTTATGTTCCTTATGTAAGTTAAGGATAATATGGGGCTGCCATATGTTGTTAATACACTAACTGAATTTTAGAACCCTAGTTATCCCATCTTGGCCATTAGAAAGTAGTGAGATAGTTGGCTTTGGTGAAGACTGAAGTTGGTTGATACTCGATACTACGCTCATTGAGATCCTAAACTTGGAGGGTTTTGGTTAGCAAGTAAGTTGCCTACTGAACAACCACCCTTGGTAAGGATCAATGATATTGAGATCCCTTAGAACCTGGTTACTTTTGTAGGACAGGATGAACTAACTAAACTTCAGGGGAGGGTACTTATCTTTAAACCTCATGCAAGCCTTCAAACCTAGGGCTATTGTGTGACTTGTTTGTGTGTGCCACATGTTTGTGATTGAGCATAACATCATGACATCATGACATCATAAGCATATCATTTTCACTAACCATTTCAAGGACCAAAGGATTTATCTTTGTTCTTTGTTGCAGGTCATGGCTTCTGCTCGTAGGAATACTATTCGAATCAACTTTGTAGGAATACCTTCTAAGCTTAAGGAATTGGTATCTCAAGTTTCTGAAAACTCCCAATTCATCAAGAAGCATGGTCACCTACTGGATCTAGTCACTTCAGGTTTCAATGAAGACATGATGAGTATCTTGTTTCAGTTCTTTGATCCTAAACATCATTGTTTCACATTCCTTGACTATTAGCTGGTTCCTACAACAGAGGAGTTCTCCAAACTACTGGGTATACCTGTCCTTGATCAGAGACCCTTCACAGGCTTAGAGAAGGAGCCTAAACCTGAAGCCATTGTTGCAGCCTTACATTTGAAGAAATCAGACATTGTCCTAGAAACGAGAAGCAGAGTTAAGGGTATTCTTGTTAAGGTATTGGTGGAGAAAGCTCAAGTGTTCTTGAAGGCTATGAGTTATGATGCTTTTGAGGAGATCCTAGCCCTGTTGATCTATGGCTTAGTGTTGTTCCCTAATTCAGACCAGTTCATAGACGTACACGTTATCAACATATTTCTAACTCACAATCCAGTGCCTACATTACTTAGGGACATCTTACACTCTCTTCACACTCATACTACGAAGGTGAGAGAAACTCTGATGTGCTACATACCTTTATTGGCTAGGTGGTTTATTTCTCACCTTCCTCGATCAGTGATGAAGAATGAACAAGGGTTAAGGTGGTCTAAGAGGATTATGTCACTTTCTTATTCAGATATTCATTGGTGCTCTCGATCTATGGAGAATGTTACTATCATTGACCGTTGTGGGGAGTTCCCTTATGTGCCACTTCTAGGCATAAGAGGGGGCGTTACCTACAACCTTTCTTTAGCACTACGTCAGTTTGGTTATGCCCGGAGTAATGGTCCTCATTGTAAACACCCCAAATTTTCCCTCACTCATATCACACCATGGCTTGTGATCTTTCATTTTTGTTTTAACATAAGCATTACATCTCATTTAGCATATTTGTTTCATTTAAATAGTTCAAATTCATCTGCATCTAGGGTTTGTGATCTGAGCAATCCAAGATTCCATCTGAGCCATCTCAAAGGCCTCAAAGCTTTCCAAGAGGGTCCATGTGTGTTCTATCATCATATTATGTCCCTCAAAGTTCATGGAAGTCAAGAAATCACAAGAACTGGAAAAAGCATGGAAGCAGAGCTAGGGTTTTCACTACACAGATGACCAAAATTAGGGTTTTGGTTTCAGAGGCCTCAACTCCAAATTTTTGGTCCATTCTTGTTTCTAATGTTCTTAAGATGTTATAAGGATCATGTGTACCAAGTTTGATGAAGAAATTCATTGTGGAAGTCATATGTTCACTGGGTAACGTCTTGAACAAGTTAAGTCAAAATCAGGGCATCTGAGGCCCCCAACAATGGAACCAAAGGGGCATTTTCATCAAATTGAAGTTATATGATCTTTATTTGATCTTACAAGAGGTTTTAAGTTCACAAGATTGAAGAATTTTGAGCCATTTGCAAAGTTCCCCAAAATGGAAATGACTTGTAATGGAAACTTTCCATTTTGGGAAAGTTTTTCAACCTCCTCTTTCTTAATCAAAAATGCTTCAAATGAAAACTTCTTGGTCATGAAAGTTGTAGATTAGGTCTTTCCCTTTTCAAAAAGTACAAGAACATGTTTTGATTCATTATGGAACTCAAGTTATGATCCTTCAAAGTTGGCAAAAATCCTATAATTTTCAAGAATGCACCAAAGAGGATTTTTTGCAAAACCACTTGTCAAGGCTTCTAATGACTTCAAATGTGTACAAATACTTCATGACATGATAAAACAACTTCAAAAACTCAGAACTGGCCCAAGAATTGGATCATTTCATGCCTTGAATCACAAGATACACCAAAGAGGGAAAATATGCAAAACTCATACAAACCCTAGTTCCATGTGTTCCAGCTGCATCAAACCTATCCCATGGCCACCATTGATTCATGCTGAGGCCAGACACCCCAAGAAAAAGCTTCTTCCATGACCCATGCTTGAGGTACAACAACTTTTGACTTTTTGCAAAACCTCCCATACCAATCACACTGAGCCACAACAACTCTCTGGACCAATCAAGACTTTACATACATGCCTCGTGGAGTCCTTTTCATATAGTCTTGAAGCCTGAAACTCATCACAACTGAAGAATCCCAAAAACACTCAAAACCTTGAGCTCTCCGAATCTCTCTGCTCAACCAACAAAACTTCAAACAAACTTCACCAATCATCTCCATACATCCTCCAGATCATTTCCCAACCATTGCCAAGCCCTAAAACCCTAAGAATCAGAAACACGATTCTGGTGCAGCTGAGGTGCAATCTCTCAAACCAGCTATTGCAAGCTTGTTCTAAGCCTTCCATTCACTCAAGGGAAGCTATTGGAGGTTGATTGCGTAAAGACAGAGGTCAGAGAGCTCCAAAAGTGAAAGCTCCAGCTCAGGTAGCCATCTTCAAACTTTTTCCAGAAGCTTGTTTTAAGTTCCTAAATGATTCTACATGTCTCTCTGATCATGGTGATGTAATTTGTTTTGAAAATGGTTGAGTTTTGAGGATGTATCGTGCTTCTGAAATTTTTGCCAAGTTTTCCGTTTTGCCTTGATTCATGATCTTGATGAAAAATAAATGAATTTTGTGTGTGGATTCTTATTCAGTGATGTTTAATGAGTGTTTCTGGAGATTTAGGTAGAGTTTCATGGCTTTTTGAGAGAGATAGAGTGAGAGTCTCACCGGAGAAGATGATCGGAGCTTAGCTTCGGTCACCTGAGAGTCATTAGGGTTAGCATGCCCAAATTCAATGTCAGCCCTTGGATGAAGATTAGTTTAGCGTACGAGTGGTCAGGATTTGTCATTAAACCCTAATTGTGATTAATTAAATTAAATTAGGATTATTTTACCAGAATCAATCCCAGTCCTCCAAACGCGCGCGCAGTCAAACCCTCCCTTTTAAGTTTGAATCTCAGCCCTAGGATCTGATTACTTTCCCTTTATTTTCTTTTTATTTTATTTTCTTTGTATTTATTTCATATAATTATTAAAAATAGCAAAAATGATCAAAAAATTCTGAAATTTTTTATCATAACCTTTATTAATTTTCAAAAACCAAAAATATTTTTATTTTTATTTTTTGCATTTAAAAATTATTTTAAAAATATTTTAATGTTTATTTTAATTAATTAATGGAAATTAATTAATTAAAATAGCATTTAGGTTTCTAAAAATTACCAAAAAAATCATGTTGCATCTTAACACATTTAGAAATATTTTCAAACCCTTCATACAAATTTCTTTTTGGTTTTGATCATAACTTGACAATTTTCTTTGAATTTAGGGTTCATAAAATCACATTTTTAAACCCTAACCTTTGAAAAATATTTTCTGCTTAACCATGAAGGTTTTGAAGATGGTTCTTTTTGCATTGTTTTACACATATCATGTAGTATCTAGGATATTTTTGGCATGAATTTATCTTGTATTTACAATTTGATTTACAGGTTTTCTTTTGAAGCACCCAAAAAACCCTAGCAAACTTAGAAAAATCATAACTTTCAATAGGTTAAGAGTTAGACCTTCTCCTTTGGGGTGTGATATCATATGGGATTAGGGTTTGTTTGAGCTCATTTGCAATTTTTTATCATTTCATATGCTTCTGTTGTGACCATTTGCATCCCATCCTTCCATGTAACCCTAATTTTGCATCTTTACTTGCATCTTACATTGCATAGCATGAACATATGAACTTGCCATGCCATTCCAAGCATTTGTATGCCATCTTAGACATCTTAAGACATTGCTTGAACATTGCTTGATTATTTATTCATACATTTGCTATGCTTTGCATCCATTACATTTCATGAACATCCATGTGTTCTCATGTTTCTTACATGTTTCATTTGCATTCATCCTCTTGTATGAACACACATATGCATCTTGTATGCCTTTGAATCATATCATAGCATAATTTTCATCATGTACATGCTTCTGGTCTTGGTATTCTCACTTACATTTGCTTCATTTCATTTCATTCCTTTCATATTGCATCTTGTACTAACTTTTCAGGGTTAATGGTAAGTTCTTTGGGAGGTGGATTTGCCTTCACCTCCCACCTCTTCTCATCTATTCACATTGCATTCTTACTTAATTTTTGTTTGTCTTTGAGTGGGTTTGCCTCACTTGTTCTTCTCTTCCTTTCTTCCTATTCTCATCTCCTTCTTTTCATCTTGCTTCTCCATGGTGGCTTCCTTGAAGACTTCTCCTTTTAAGCCTCACAAAACCATAGGATGCCTAAGCATGATAACTTCTTGGATTGATAGTTTACCTTAGACTTTTTTCCTTTGAGTCTTCTTTGTGTCTCTTTTCTCATCTCATCATTAGAGACTAAACCTTTAAGGTTTTAGGACTTTGGAATTAGGGTTATGCTTGCATCCTTATCTTAGGATGGAGTGTATAACTTTAATCCTAAGTATTAAACCCTTAATCTATTTAAACCTCTTAATCAATCCATCTAATAATCACTAAGACATTAACTTGTAACTTGGGCCTTACATTAGGGTTCTATCTCTTCCTTATGGTTAAGAGGGACTAACCCTAGTGTTTAATGGACAAGTCCCCCTCAAGTTGTCTTACAAACCATAAAATCCATTTCTTAATCTCATCCCTTAATTAAAATCCACTTAATAAAGGCTTGTTATATAATGAATTTAATCCCTAACCATGGATTAAGTTGAGGTATCTTCCTCAGCTTAAGTGTGCTCATCTATTATCCTTCTATTAGGATGGTGTAATGAGTTCATTAATTTGTGATTAGGATTAAACTCATTACTTAATGCTAAACAAAAACCCAAAAAACATCTAAATAATCACAAGTAGGTTAATGATCTTAATCCTACATCATCATGGTAATTAAGTTGAGATGCTTATCTCATACTTAAGTAGGCTCATTATCCCTAATCAGGGAGGATATAATGAGTTTACAAGCCCTTGATTTAGGCTTAAGCTCATAATCCTATGCAAAACACCAAAAACAATAACAAAATTGAAAACACAAAAACAAACAATAATCGCTCCTCCGGGATTCTTTTCTCATCACATTCACTCTATAAGCGAGAACTTGCTTCTTCCGTCTAATACAAGACAGTTAGCACTCGAGCCAGACGAGTCATACACTTGAGCATAGGCAAACAAGCAGTTCACAGTCAATTTATTTTTCAGTCTCTTTGAGTCGAACTACGGCGTTCTGACTTCCTCATTGCACGAGAGGATACGTAGGCATAACTTAACTGTTATCGAACAAAAGTCTATGTGTCTTCCCCCTCTTTCAACATTCTCTTTTAAGCCTCAGTTCCTGAGCATTTCATTTTTTTTTGCACTGACACCTGTACATTCATTCTTAGCTTTTGCACAAATAGCACATACACTTACCCCTTTAAACACAATCTTTTAAGCGTGGATCCCGTCGAGTACGAGGAACAATCTGGGTGCTAATACCTTTCCAGGTTGTAACCAACCCCCTTTCTCAGTTTCTCTGGTTCGCAACCGTCTTATCCATCTTTTTCTAGGTTTATGCAGCATTACCTTTCCTTCGGGATAAAAATGCCTAACTGGCGACTCTATTCATCTTCACCTTCATTTCTCCTTTCGCCGACCGTTCGCGCTTGTACCGGGATGCAAATCTTTGGGAGCGACACTCATGACATGCTTATTCAGGGTATTATGTTCGACTACGACAACGATCTTCAGGTTTACCGTCAAAGGTTTATATGAGCTTGGAACAAGGAGAATAGGATTGATAGCAAGACTTTGGAGCCAAAGTATTCTATTCCGATGGAGCCTTATCTCAAATGGGTGCAATCTCGTGCTCAGACTCTTATGATGCCATATCATGCTGTTCTACCAATCACTATGGAGCCTGTTGCTGAAGGATATTTTCCTTATACCATCCTTCATCCAGACATGCCCACTGATTTGGAAGAGTTGCAGAAGTCCTGGATTCAGTTGAAGGAGCAAAGGGATACTTTTGAGACTCATTTCAGAGCTGGTCAAGAAAGAATTTTGGAGCTAACAAAGCAACTTCACGAGGAGAAAAACCTCAACAAGTACCTCCACACAAAAAGGAAGCGTCCATGGGAGACTTAAAACCCCATATATTTATCTTTTTGAACTTCATTGTTATTTCCTTGTAAGTCCAAGTGGAAAAACGTATATTAAATATTTACTAATAAAATTTTGTTTTTGTTTTCTTTAAACAAATTTAAATCCTGCGGTCCTTGAAAACACTGCATAAACATATACATACCATATCATTGCATGACAGGTTTCCTATAAACAGGTTTCTCAATCTTCTCGCTGTTTATTTCAACAGAAATGTCTCTCGAACAAACTGTCAAGGATCTCCAAGCTCAGAATGCTCAGTTTCAAGAAGTGATCCTAAATTTGTCCAAGGGGCAAGAAGAGTTGAAAGCATCCCTCTCTAAAAATCCTGAAGATAACAAGAATGGTTAGTCGGAACAATTGCAAGCTAAGATGGCAGAAATGAGGATCCAGATGAATGGCCAGGTAGCTCTTATCGAAAGATTAGCTCGGGGGCAAGAAGAGATGAGAACCTTTGTCCACAAACTTCAAAGTAATGGAGTCAGGAATCTAATCGCCAGTCAACCTCCATTAAAACAAGTTGATTTGGTTGAAAGGAAGATGAGGATAAAAATGGGTAAGAGACAGGTTACCACTGATTGTTCTTCAGTTGAAGAAAAAAGACCTGGTAAGGTTAACCCACTTCAACACAAGAAATATAAAAGACAGTTTATCAAATTCAGCACTCCAATGTCGCAAGTTCTGCAATGCTTGTTGGAGATGAAGCTAATTTCCTTGAAAAATCCTCCTCAAAATCCCAATACTTCTTCTCCTCGCTATAATCCCAATGCAAGATGTGGGTATCACTGCAATTATCCTGGACATAACACTAATAGTAATTAGGCATTGAAAAATAAGATTCAAGACCCGATTGATGACGGAATCCTTGAGGTTACACCAGAAGGTCAGATTGAATTCTCCTATCATCTGTCAAACATCAAAGCTACCAGAAGTTCGGAGTAATAAGTTTAGAGGAGGCTTTGAGAACATTTGAATTTTCATTTATGAGTTCCTTTGTTGGTTTAAACATTTATTATTATGTCAAACTTTATTTTACATTAATGCATTGCGTATGTTTGTTTTGAATTAATCCATTCGCTTCACTATACTTAAAAGATTGCTTTTACTTCGCTGTTTGTGATGTTTAACTCTTGATAAAGTTGTAGCCTTTAGAGGGAGGATGACGAAAACAATACCATAATCTTATGCAGTATGCTTTTGAATAGACTATGCTGACGATGTACATGCATTGTTTCAATCCCTAAATAATGGAGATATAAGGAAGTTAATCCCTAGTCAACCCTTTTGAGCCTATGAAGTAGGAGTTTTTCCTTTCTCAAAGAAAATTAAAACCCTTATCCATAACCAGGGGCAGTGTAGTTACTCGATTAACTCAACTATGCCAATTGACTGTGTTGTACACAACTAATGATGGTTCCCTGTAATCACTAAAAGTATGCAAGTCAATATCTAGCAAAAGAAAAGCTCTCTAAGTCAAAACCTATGAAGGGGACTTAGTAAAAATTGAGAAATCCCGCTGACTGTAACCTTGAAACAAACAGTTCAGGAAAAAGAAGGGATAATAAAGTCAAAAGAAAAAAGAGGTCACTATAGATCCTCAATAAAGAAAGACGACTGAATTTTCAAAAAAAAAAATTGGTTTCCGAACCATCAAAAATCTAAGTGTTACAATTCCAAACTCCTATGGAGCTTCAATGCATAAGTTAACCGAGCATAGGACTGAAGAACATCATGAAGAATGGGTTGGGTACAATTAAATTTGAGTCTTTATCCTTTGTTTCTTAAACCATGAATCAGACCACGTTACAACCCTTTAAAAGTCCTAACTGAAGCATGGTTAGTTTGAAAGCATACTGCTACAAAAAGGTATCCTGACTCCTTTAGGGCTTATTATAAATCTTGAGTTAATATCACAGTTTTTACAAACATTGTTTTACAAAAATAACTCTTTTTCAAAACTTCAAGACAGACATAAGCATTGCATTTTGAATATCATTGTTTACATATAACTAAGTGTTTGACGCATAGAGGAGCTTACATGATGAATGTTCAATAAATTAAAGTACTTCCAATAGACAAAGTTGCTTCCTGGATCAAAGCCAATGTATACAAGGGGCATAGTCACTATTTCCCAAACAAGGGGGCATACCAAGTTACTGTTCAATTCATTTATGGCAATCAGGTCCAGATTCAACAATGCTTAATAGCCAGGGGGCAGTTCTCTTCATCTATTTGAATTACCAAGGGTAACATTACAGAGTTCACAATGCCAGGGGCATATTATTATGGGGCATTCTGCTTATTTCTCTTGAGGTAGCTCCTTTCAGATACTCCCATTATGGAAAAATTCATCCTCAACCAAGGGGCAACGCTCTCTTTCCAAATCTAATACTCAGAGCATATATGGTCCATCGTAATTCGAAGGCACGTTCCTCTTATTGTATTACCTTGATATTTAATTCTCAGAATAAGCCATTGTGGAAATTAACTGTCTATGCTAGTAGTATCAGATGGTGTCAGTATCATGTCTTCGGATCTACCCATGAGAATCTCTGGGAAATTATTCAGGAAAGTTAAGAACCTTAGAAGCTCTAAATCCAATTGGTTATACACTCTCAAAGTTGAAACGTTTATGTTTTCAAGTTCAGGTTTACTTTTCCCTCTTTATTCAAGGAAGAATTGTTTTCCGAATTCAGATTCATTTCCCCCTTTTTACTAAAGCGAGAAATGTTCATTGGTTATGTTTGAATGTATATATGCCTTTGAAAATGATTGATGTTTACCGTAAATGCATGAAATGCAACAATAACATTTACTAAGGACGAACGGAGGTAGGAATTCAACGAATCTTCGCCGGTTCATCCCCACAGATTAATCTTTACGGATATCTTTATGGAGTACTTCAAGTAATATCTTATACTTCCAACTCTACGAAGTCTTCAAGCAGTTGATACTTAACCGAATAGGTCTCCCGGATCTATGTCCATCTCTTTTATCCTCATTCAGGATATTCAGGAAATTAATCCTTCAATAAGAAGTATGACAAACAAAAACGAGAGGTTCTAAGTATGATATTCTTAAACAAGACAGGAACGAAGTCTTCATGCTCCTCAGTAACAAATCGGGATTTAGTTTCCCCAGCCAGCAGTTGTTATATGAAGTTACTGATCAACTTCCCAACATAATTCATTTGTACATACATCATATCATATCATACGCATTCTCATAAAATATTATCTTGCAGATTGTTATATATATATATATATATATATATATATATATATATATATATATATATATATATATATATATATATATATATATATATATATATATATATCATTATATTTGCACCAAACTAACCTTGTTTTTCAGGTTAATTCTCCAGCAGGAAACTTCATCAACAACTTACCTTGGGCCGTCGTTTATTCTTCCCAAAGGTTATCTTGTTACCACGGGCCGTCGTTTATTCTTCCCGAAGGTTATCTCATTTTGGACCGTCGTTTATTCTTCCCAAAAACCATATTGATACCTTGGGCCATCGTTTATTCTTCCCAAAGGTTATCTTGTTACCTCGGGCCATCGTTTATTCTTCCCGAAGGTTATCTCGTTTTGGGCCGTCGATTATTCTTCCCAAAAACCATATAGATACCTTGGGCCGTCGTTTATTCTTCCCAAAGGTTATCTTGTTACCTTGGTGTAAACACCCCAAATTTTCCCTCACCCATTCACACCATGGCTTGTGATCATTCCATATGCATAAACACAATCATAGCATCTCATGTCTCATTTTTGATCCACTGCATAGATTCAAAGTCATCTGCACCTAGGGTTTGTGATCTGAGCAATCCAAGGGGTTTCTTGAGCCAATCCAAAGGCCACCAATCACTACTAAGGGATCCATGTGTGTTCTTATATCATCATACATCCTCACAAAGTCAAAAATGCAAAGGAATCACAAGAACTAGGGTTTTGAGTGGATGCAGAGCCAAGTTTGACTGCACAGTTGACCTAAAATTAGGGTTTTGGTTTCAGAGGCCATAACCCCAAATTTTTTGGTCATTCTTGTTTCCATGGGTCTCTATATGGTATAGGGAGTGTACATGTCCATTTTAATGAAGAAATTCCATGGGGAAGTCATCTGATCAAGGGTTGACTTTTCAGACAAGTCAGTGTAAAATCAGGGCATCTGAGGTCCCCAATGACCCAACCAATGGGTGATCTTCATCATTTTAAGTGTATATGATCTTTATTTGATCATGGAAGAAGGTTGAAGTTCATAGAAATCAAGAATTTGGAAGTTTTGCAAATGTTGACTTTTTGGGCATGGTTGACTTTTCAAGAATGCTTCATTTTAGGTCATTTTTCAAGCTTTGATTCTTGATCCAAAAATGCTTCAAATGAAAAAACTTTGGTCATGAAAGTTGTAGATCACATTTTTCCCTTTTCAAAAAGTACAAGAACATGATCAAACTCCTCTTGGATCAAAAGTTATGGTGTGGCAAAGTTGGCTAAAATCATTGATTTTCAAGGCATGCTTCAAATGAGAATTTTGCAAAATCATGATCCAAAGCCAATTGTAACCTCTAATTCACTTCAAACCAGTATGCAAACATTCTACATGTCCTAAAAGTCAGAATTGGATCAAGGTTTCTCATGTTTTGGTTCATGTAACAAGACTTTTCTTCATGAAGTTCAAAAAGCAAGCAACTTGCAAAATCATCATGATCACTCCCTACAACTTGCTGCATTGGTTACTGCACTTTGCTAGCCTCTCACCTCATCTTGCTGCACCAGAGCCATGCTTTGTACTAGTTATAGATCAAGCCATACTTTCTCTTACAAAGAAGTTGACATTTTGCAAAAGGTGACCTACCTATCACAGCAGGCCATGTCACATCCCCTGACCTATGGGATTAAAATATACTTTCCATTTGCAAGCCATTCCATACATCTAGCAAGGCTGAAACACTTCACAAAAAAGACATTCAAAAAACACACCCCAGCTGCATTTTGCTTCGAAACCCTCTGCCTAACACACAAACATCCAAACCATTTCCACACTTCAACTCACCATACTTCATAGACCTCAAACCACCAAGAGCCAGGCCTGAAACAAGCAAGAACACCCCATTGCCATTTCTCACCTCAACTTGCAGTTTCATTCGAATCTCTCTCCCCAGTACACAAACACCCAAACAAACACCACAGACTTTCTCTATTCATTGTCCTGATCACAAAGAACCATTCACAATGACCTGAAACTGCCTGAAACTCCATTGCCATTTTCAACTGAGTGGAAGCAGAAGCTGTCTAAACTCATCAACCAGCCAACATAAATTCCTCTTGAGCATTCAAACATCATCTGGGGATCAAGTGGAGTGGATTGCACAAGGAGAAGTGGCCAGAAAGTCATCAGAGTGAAAGCTTCGAATCTCAGGTAGCTTGAAAAATATTTTTCCAGAAATCATTTCTCTTGTTCTAAACTTGCTCTTTGTGCCTTCCTGATCATGAATATGCTTTCAGTTTTTGAAATGGTGATGAAATGAACATTTAATTGCTCTCTGAAACTTGCGTGCCCTAGTTCTTATCTTCTTCAATTCAGCTTAGTTAGGAAGTATAATTTTGTTTTGAGAGAGGGTTTTGATTCGTGAGTGGTTGGAGATCATTTCCCAATTCTTAGATTTCATTTTAGTTAGCTTTTTGGGGGTTTGGGGATTTTTCAGGGGAGATGCTGGCCGGAGAAGACGACCGGAAGTCTTCTCCGGCAGCCTGAAAGTGATTATGCCCTAATCTCAGTAATTAAGACCATTTGAATTTGGACCATTGGATGCGTTGAAAGTGTTGACCTCCCGCGTGAGTGTGTGGCCTGGATCTCTCTGATTAGCCCTAATCCACGTGTTTAATATAATTAATCCATAATTTAATTAATTAAGTCAGAAACAACCTGGACCCTTGGATGACGCGCGTGGTCAACAGATTCAAATCCAGACTCAATCTCATCCCTCCATGCTGATTACTTTCCCTTTTATTTAATTTTAATTCATTTTCCTTTCATTTTATTTGCATAATTTATTAAAAATAGCAAAAATGTCTTAAAAATTATGAAACTTTTTCTTAAAAGTTTTATTAATTTTTAAGACCCAAAAATATTTTTATTTTATTTTTATCATTAAAAAAGTATTTTTAAATATTTAAAAGATTATTTTTAATTGATTAATGGAAATTAATTAATTAAAAATACTTTTAGGTATTTAAAAATCACCAAAAAATTCATGAAATGTTCTAAGACATTTAGAAACATTGTCCAACCTTCAAACCAAATTTCTTTTTTGATCTTGATGCATTTTGAGAATTTTCCATTGAATTAAATCATTTTTGGTGCATTATTTTGATCATAAGTTCAAAAATTCATTTCTGCCTAGCTAAGAGGAGTTGGACATTGGTTCTTCTTGCATTGTTTTGTGTTTAGCATGTAGTTTCTAGGATTAAAAGGCCATGATTTGTTCCTTCATTTTCAATTTGCTTGGCATTTCTTTTGTTTAGGAACCCTAAAAACCCTAATAACTTAGAAAAATCATAACTTGAGATTGGTTAAGAGTTGAGAGCCCCCCTTTGGACATTGGTTTAGTATAGGTTTAGGGTTTCTTTGGGTGGCATTTTCCATTTTTTATATTAGGTTTTGCTTCTGTTTTTGGTTTTTGTTTGTTGTTTGATCCATAAACCCTAATTTGGGCTTTCATTTGCATACCTCTTGCATTCTCTTGCATAACATGACTTGTCATGACATTTCAAGCATTCATGTGATTCATTTAACATCATAAGACATGTAGAAAGTATGTTTGATCATAGCATTACATATTTGCCATGTTGTATGCTTTGTATGTTTCCTAACTTTTCATGTGTATCCATGCTTCTAAGCTTGCCTCATTTGCATCCATGAACTTGTGAGAACATCTCCATGCCTTGCCTCATGTTTATAGCACTCCATAGCATCATTATCATCATCAACATGCTTCTGGTTTTGTTTAGCATCATACCATTTCATCCCATTTTGCATTGCATTGCATTTCTTTCTAACATTTCAGGTGGTAAGTAAACTTGAGAAGTGAATTTGCCTTCACTTCTCATAACTTTTCTCTTCATCTCCCTTGCATCCATTGCTGCATTTATATATGTGTTTGAGATTGAGCTTGCTCATTCTTCTTCTTCCCACTTTCTTTCTTCAAGTGACTTGACTTCTTGAATGAAGCAAGTCACTTTGCTTCTTTTGCTCCTTTCATCTGCTTCCTGGTGGTTCCTCTGAAGATTTCTCCTGTAAACCTCACAAACTTTAGGAACAACCAAGCATGACAAGATTAGGGTTTTGATTAGTATCCCCACTTAGTTTTCACCTTTGTGTCTCTTTGAGTCTTCTCCTCTCATCTCATAATCAGGGACTAAACCCTAAAGGCTTTGAGGCTTTGTGATTAAGCTTATGCCTGCATCCTTCTCTTAGGATGGAGTGTATAACTTTAATCCTAAGTGTTAAACCCTTAATGTGTTTAACTCTCTTAATTAATCCATCTAATAAGCATCAAGACATCACACTTGTAACTTGGGCCTTGCATTAGGGTTCTAATTCTTCCTTAATTGGTTAAGAAGGACTAACCCTAGTGTTAATGGACAAGTCCCCCTCAAGTTGTCTTACAAATCATAAAACTCACTTCATCATCATACCATTAAATAAAATCCACTCAATAAAGGCTTTGTTTTGTCATGAGTTTAATCCCTAACCATGGATTAAGTTGAGGAGTCTTCCTCAGCTTAAACATTCTCATCTATTATCCTTCTATTAGGATGGTGTAATGAGTCTGTTTAATCCCTGATTATGGCTTAAACTCATTACTCAACACTAAACAAAAACAACAAAAACACCTAAGTAATCACAAGTAGGTTAATGATCTTAATCCTGCATCATGGTGATTAAGTGTGAGAAGCTGACTTCACACTTAAGGTAATCTCATTAACCCTAATCAGAGGGAAGATGTGATGAGTTTACTAACCCATTGGTATAGGCTTAAGCTCATTAACTTATGACAAACTCCAAAAAGCAATAAAAGACTGAAAATACAAAAAAAAAACAATAATCGTCTCCTTCGGGATTCTTTTCTCATCATCTTCACTCACAAACGAGAACTTGCTTCTTCCGTCTAATGCAAGACAGTTTGCATCTGTGCCAGACAGATCATACACTTGAGCATAGGCAAGTAAGCAGTTCACAAGTCAATTCATTCTTTCAGTCTCTTTGGGTCGAACTACGGTGTTCTGACTTCCTCATTGCACGAGAGGATACGTAGGCATAACTTAACAGTTATCGAACAAAAGTCTCTGTATATTCCCCCTCCTTTCAGTTTCATTCTTTTAAGCCTCATGATCTTAAGCATCTCATTCTTTGTTCTTACACTGACACTGTACATATACACTTTGCACTTCTATACACTGACACCTGTATATCCTTTCCCAGCTCTTTTATACACAGATTGCACTGACATTACCCCTTTAAAACACAAATCTTTCAAGCGTGGATCCCGTCGAGTACGACGGACAATCTGGGTGCTAATACCTTCCCAGGTTGTAACCAACCCCCTTTCTCAGTCTCTCTGGTTCGCAAACCGTCTTATCCGTATCTTTCTAGGTCTATGCAGCATTACCTTTCCTCCGGGATAAAAATGCCTAGCTGGCGACTCTATTCATTCTCCAGTGAGTTCACGGCTGTGTGTTCTCATTGTCCCTTTCGCCGACCGTTCGCGTCTGTACCCCTTTTGACCCGGTGTCATTTGGCGGGAGCGACACTTGGGCCATCATTTATTCTTCCCGAAGGTTATCTCATTTTGGGCCGTCGATTATTCTTCCCAAAAACCATATTGATATCTCGGGCCATCGTTTATTCTTCCCAAAGGTTATCTTGTTACCTCGGGCCGTCGTTTATTCTTCCCGAAGGTTATCTCATTTTGGGCCGTCGTTTATTCTTCCCAAAAACCATATTGATACCTTGGGCCGTCATTTATTCTTCCCAAAGGTTATCTTATTACCTCGGGTCGTCGTTTATTCTTCCCGAAGGTTATCTCATTTTGGGCCGTCGATTATTCTTCCTAAAAACCATATTGATACCTTGGGCCGTTGTTTATTCTTCCCAATGGTTATCTTGTTACCTCGGGCCGTCATTTATTCTTCCCGAAGGTTATCTCATTTTGGGCCGTCGATTATTCTTCCCAAAATCCATATTGATACCTTGGGCCGTTGTTTATTCTTCCCAAAGGTTATCTTGTTACCTCGGGCCGTCGTTTATTCTTCCCGAAGGTTATCTCATTTTGGGCCGTCGATTATTCTTCCCAAAAACCATATTGATACCTTGGGCCGTTGTTTATTCTTCCCAAAGGTTATCTTGTTACCTCGGGCCGTCGTTTATTCTTCCCGAAGGTTATCTCATTTTGGGTCATCGATTATTCTTCCCAAAAACCATATTGATACCTTGGACCGTCGTTATTCTTCCCAAAGGTTTTCTTGTTACCTCTGGCCGTCGTTTATTCTTCCCGAAGGTTATCTCAGTTTGGATCGTTGTTTATTCTTCCCAAAAGCCATATTGATACCTTAGGCCGTCGTTTATTCTTCCCAAAGGTTATCTTGTTACCTCGGGTCGTCGTTTATTCTTCCCGAAGGTTATCTCATTTTGGGTCATCGTTTATTCTTCCCAAAAGCTATTTTGAGACGTCGATTATTCTTCTCAAAAGCCATTTTGTTACCTTGGGTCGTCGCTTATTCTTGCCAAAGGTTATCTTGTTACCTCGGGTCGTCGTTTATTCTTCCCGAAGATTATCTCATTTTGGGCCGTCTTTTATTCTTCCCAAAAGTTATTTCGAGACGTCGATTATTCTTCTCAAAAGCCATAATGATACCTTAGGTCGTCGCTTATTCTTCACAAAGGTTATCTTGTTACCTCGGGCCGTTGTTTATTCTTCCTGAAGGTTATCTCATTTTGGGTCGTCGTTTATTCTTTCCAAAAGCTATTTTGAGACATTGATTATTCTTCTCAAATAAATATCATCACCTTGGGCCGTTGTTTATCCACACAAAGGCTAGATCTTCATATTTGGGATTGCTTCCCTCTCAAAGAAATATATCTGAAGACTTTTTCTCCGAATGGCATCTTTAAGCCCATTCAAGCATCACAACCAACCAACAGTATCATTTAACGCGCCGGCGAGTGCAAATATTTGGGCTTTTGTGTTCAATCCTCTTCAACCTTCAAGTCACGAATGGCGTGCATGCCAATCTAACTCCTCAGGTTTCAGAAAATGAACAGGGGCAACTGTTGTACCCCAAAATTTTCCCTCTATTTTAACTCTAACCGACTTTTGTTTTCACATTCATTTGCATCATCTTCATAGCATAGCATGTATTTCACCTTAATATTAGCCGAAATAATTTCTCGGAATTTGCAAACAGACTGGTCAAATTAATTTTTTTTAATTGTGCCTAAAATTCAGTCAACGAAAAAATGTCAAGTTTAAGTTTGCAAATGTTGGTAACATTAATCTGCAGTTCATGTGGTTTAATTTGACATGCTAAAAATATTTTTACGATTATTTTTGGTCATATGTTGATCAGTCTGAGCGGCTTAAACGGTCATAATTTTTATTTCAAAATCCGACCAACTGCTGTATTTTTCCGAGTCATTTATTTTGCCCTGAATATTTTGATGTGCTCATTTTATTTTTTCGAGCATTTTGGTGCCCGACTTTTATTTTTTTGAGTCTATTTATTTTTATATTGAGTCTAGAATAAAAAAATAGGTTAATTATTTTTTATTTTAATTTTAACTATTTTTATTAAACTTTATTTAACTATTTATATTAATATTTTATTGGGTTCCAAAATAAATATTTAGGCCCATTTACATTAACCCTAATTAGTCCTATATATACCTAATGTGTGTATTGTTGCAAAGGACAGGAAAAAAAGAGGAAGATTGAAAGACACGAGCGGCGGATCTGTGTGTTCCTTGAGGTATATTGGAGATTTGTTTCTCATATTCTTACAATGTTTCATGTGATCTGACTGACTCGTCTATACATATGCGGTTATCATAATTATTTTCTTTCTATCATATATGATTATATGTCTATATACATATTGGTTTCTCAGGTTAACTAAAAAAAATTCATCATATATACTTTAAGACTTTTTTTAATTAATATTTTGTTAACATTCATATGCACTGTTTACATATGAAATATATGTTTACATTTGTTTTCGTTCTTATTTATTTTACAATATAATATTAATATTAATATAATAATAATATATATAATATATAAGATTAATATATAAATAAAAAAGGGTTGACTATTTTTTTAAATATGTTTCATTTATTTATTTTTATTATAATTTGATTATGTTGTTCGGATCGGATCGTGTCGATACGCCGTTTGTACATCTGTGTGTATGAGGCGTGACACTTATGTTGATCCGGTCTAGCTGCGATGATCGCAATTCTTGTGTTAGCAACATCGTTGTTTTTTTATTTCTTTTATTTAATTAATTAGGTTCAGATAATTAACTACCCTGATTTTTTTTCCTAAAACCTTAAATTTTTTATACAAACCTTAATTGTTTCTTTAAAACTGATTATATATTTTCTTTTATGTGATTATTTCTCATCTGTAATATTTTTGGGTTTACTTTTATTTTTCGCCTTATAATGATGTAACTGCCCCAAAGCTTTGTAATAATTAGGATTTTATTTTTCTACCATTTATTTTCTGCCATTCATTTTCTGCCATTTTATTATTCTACCATTTATTTTCTACCATTTTATTTTTCTGCCATTTAAATTCCTGCCATTTTATTTTTCTGTCAAGAACTAAATGAAAATCAATATGGACTTAGATCACCAATTAAAAAGATAAATAATTGAAAATAATATTCACACACGTAAGTCGATCTAAGATCGCCGTCCACACTTCCTAGGGTATCCCTATTGGTTGCCTTCTTTAAATGGTCAAGTCCCTCGAATATAAGAGTGTCTTAAGCAAAGTCCCTTCACTTATAAAATCATCAAGTCCCTACAGATTTAAAAGATCAAGTCCCTTCGAGGTTGCATACGGAATAATGATCTTGTCCCTTCGAATAAATGATGATAGTCCCTACGAATTGCTAAAGACACCCCTTAAGTTGCCTGCATTGACCATACGATGACCCTACGTCTGTCCCTTAAAAAATCCAAGGTAATGACTACCTATTCCTTAATAATAGGGATAGTCTTACCCTCGAAAGGACATATAAGAACATGAATGACTTAGTATAGGGTAGGTACCTCATAGTTACTTGCTCACTCTTCAAAAATACTTTTCACACCTAACAATATTTTCAAATATTTTCAAACAAGGCTTTGTATACATCCATACGAGGATCATTACAAAGTACTTAGAAAATTTCTAATCACACACTACACTTTTCAAAAAACATTTAAGTGAGCTAAGTAACTAAGATCCAATGGATAACCATGGATATAAAGGGTGCTAACACCTTCCCTTTATATAACCTACCCCCCGAACCTAAGTCTTTTAAAAATAGGTCTTTCTTGTTCTTTTATGTCCTTTCCACTTGGATAAAATAAAAGTCGGTGGCGACTCTTGCTATCCGCAACATGACTAAAAGTCAGTTCTCCCACCGTGTTACAGGAGGTATCTTCTAAACCAAATACGCTTGGGGAAAAACTATAACCATAAGACTCTGATGGAGAAATGATAACTTTCTAACCTGGTTGAGGAAAGGATATGTCAATACTTTGTTGATAAGAAAAATCTGCTAGTGAATCAAAGATCAAATAAGCATCTTGTTGGGGAAGACCTTTGAATCACCCACATGCTAGTTAGTGAATATGAACACTAATTCCTGGAAATATGAAACAAGAAAATGTGCCCCAAGCATAGTTGAACCAAGTATGGTTGGACGTAGGGCCAAGTTGAAAGTGATCGTTTTTCTTTCTTTGGTTGTCAAAAAATTGGACTTTGAAGGTGAAATACTAGACAAGAACTGGTTTATTGAAGGCGGATTACCATACTAGAACTGGTGGGCAGAAATTAAGTTGTCAGACGAGAACTAACTTTTTTCTTTGTCCGTTGCCAGATGAGAACTAACTTTGAAAAAGAATGACTACCAGACGAGAATTGGAGTTCAAAATAGGCTAAAGAAAAGGTGACCAGACGAGAACTGGTTTAGAAGTTCGCCTACCAGATGAGATCTGGCATTTGAAGTTGGTTTTTCAGATGAGAACTGGACTTTGAATCGTCAAGTGATGTTGGGTTACCAGGCCCTTTGATGTGAGAATCATGTTGTGGGATTAAACCCAATGAATGATATGATATGCATGGCTTCATGCTGAAGTAAGCGACATAACTAATGCATGAGGATTACTTATTCAATGATTATGAATATTTCTAGAAATGCCCATGAGATGGGTAAGAAGGTCTTTTATGGAAAGGATTCTTGTTTGAGAAGTGTGACATGGCGAGGGTGAGTTAATAGCATGATTTCCCAACACTCATCTTAAACTTGGAGATTGATGATGCAATTTGCTTGAGCGGTATGAATGTACGGAGAGGTATTGCCCATGTATTTCGAACTCTAAATGGACCGTTGCCCCTGATGACCCAATAATTGGAATGGAATACTTGGATGTTCACTTGAGGAAAATTGAACTTAGTGAGCTCTTTAGGCTCCTTGCCCCAGTGTGAGCATGGAAGCGTATTAACTTGTTCTGTGAGTTTGGTCTCCATCAATATTCTTAATGATGGGATTTCAACTTCTATGGGGAGCACTGCTTCCATGCCATATACTAGTGAGGAAGGTATTGCCCCTTATGAAATGCGAATGAAGGTTCAATATCCATGAAGTACGTAAGGGAGCATCTCATGCCAGTCCTTGTATGTCACGACCATTCATTTTTGGCCGATAAGGAGAAGAGTTATGGTGTTCAATTTTAAACTTTGCACAAAATAAATTCATCATTTTGTTGTTCAAGTTGGACCCATTGTCAGTAATGAGTTGGCTTGGAACACCATAACGACATATGATATTGTTTTTGATAAATCAGACGACCACTTGTCGGGTTACATTGGCGTAGGATGTTGCTTCGACCCATTTAATGAAGTAGTCAATGACTACCTGAATAAACCGATGTCCGTTTGAAGCTTCGGGTTCGATCATTCAAATCCATTTGATTCCCCATACTTGCGTATGAATCTTATCAGCATAAATTTCGCATTTATGACATTTCTTCGCATACTTGCGGTAATCTACCTCCATTGTGATCTAGTAGTATCCTGCTCAGAGTATTTTCCTTGCCATTATATGTCCATTGGTATAAGCACCAAAGGATCCTTCAAGAATTTCTTTCATAATCATTTGTTATTTGCGCTCGTCTATGAATTTGAGTGTAACCATGTCGAAGTTTCTCTTGTAAAGTATATCTTAGTTGAGAAAGATTTTGCCTGCCAGTCTTCGGAGGGTCTACCTGTCTTTTCTTGACGATCCATATGGGTATTCCCTTTTCTGCAGCAGTTGTTGAATGTCGTAATACCAAGGTCTACCATCAGTAGTAGTTTTGATTGCAAAGATGTAAGTTGGCGTGTCCAGGTGCAAAACTTCAATTCTTTTTATGTCATCCATGGATTAACTGTAATCATAGAAGAGAGAGTAGCAAGTGCGTTAGCCATGTGATTTTTCTCACGAAGGATGTAATGGAATTCGACTTTGTTGAAGAATGGAAGCAGTCTCCAAGCGTAATATTTGTATGGGATCAGTCCCTGTTGGCGCGTTTCTCATTCTCCTTTGATCTGATTGATCACCAAGATAGAATCTCTGTACACGTGTAAATTCTTGATCATGAGATCAATTACTTCTTTGAGACCCATGATGCAAGCTTCATACTCGGCCTCATTGTTTGTACATTTGAATGTCAATTTGGCAGTGAATGGAATGTAGGTTCCGTTTGGAGTAACAATGATTGCCCCAATTCTGTTTCCATAAGCGTTGACTACTTCGTCGAAGATGAGTTCCCAATGGGATCCTGGTTATGGCCCTTCGTTTGGAAGTGGTTCTTCGTGATCTTTCATCTTAAGATACATGACGTTTTCGTCTGGGAAATAAAATGTGATTGGTTCCTGATTACTGGTGGGCTGATGAGCCAAATGATTAGCTATGATACTTCCTTTGACGGCTTTCTGAGTGTGGTACTTGATGTCGTATTCTGATAATCGCATTTTCCAACGAGCAATTCTTCTTGTAAATGCAGGTTTCTCAAACACATATTTGATTAGATCCATTTTTGAAACGAGCCAAGTAGTATGACATATCATGTACTAGCGAAGATGCTTAGCTTATCAAGCTAAAGTGCAACAAGTTTTCTCAAGCATTGTATATCGAGTATCACAATTAATGAATTTCTTGCTCAGATAATAAATGACATATTCTTTTCTTTTCATTTTGTCTTGCTGGCCACGCACACATCCTATGGAGTCTTCCAAAAAGCTGAGGTACATGATTAAAGGTCTGCTTTTGACTGGAGGAGACAAGATTGGTGTCTTTAACAAGTATTCCTTTATTTTCTCAAAAGCTTCCTGGCAGTCTTTTGTCCAGTCATGACTTTGATTCTTCCGTAGAAGTTTGAATATTAGCGTGCATGTCGCGTTCATGAGGAATATGAACCTTGAGATGTAATTTAGACGTTCTAGGAATCCTTGTACTTGTTTATTCGTTTTTGGAGCAGGTATTTCTTGAATAACATTGACTTTGTCGGGATCGAATTCAATTCCTTTTTTACTGACGATGAATCCTAGGAGTTTTCTTGATCGAACACAAAATGTGCACTTGTTAGGATTCAATCGTAATTTGTATTTTCTCAGACGTTGGAACAATTTCTGTAGATGTTCAACGTGTTCCTCTTTAGTCTTCGACTTGGCGATCATATCATCTACATATACTTTGATATCCTTATGCATTATGTAATGAAAGAGAGGAGTCATTGCCCTTTGATAGGTTGCATCATCATTCTTTAATCTGGACGACATTACTTTGTAACATAAGGTACCCCTTGACGTGATGAAGGAAGTTTTCTCCATGTCTTCAGGTGCCATTTTGATCTGTTTGTAGCCCGAAAATCCATCCATGAAAGAAAATACCTTGTATTTTTTAGTATTGTCCACTAGCATGTCGATATGCGGTAAGGGGAAGTCTTCCTTTGGACTTTCTTTGTTGAGATCCCTATAGTCTACACACATTTTAACTTTTATGTCCTTCTTTTTACTGACACAATGTTTGTCCACCACTGAGGATATTCGGAAGTAGCGAGGAAGCCATCATTAATCTTCTTTTGGACTTCTTCCTTGATTTTGATAGCCATATTTGGATGAGTTCTTCTCAACCTCTGCTTGACTGGAAAGCATTCTGGCTTTAACGGTGAGTGATGTTCCATGATGTCAGTATACAACCCTGGCATGTCCTGGTAGGACCAAGCGAACACATTTGGAAATTCTTTGAGTAATGAGATCAGACTTTTCCTTTCAGCCGAACTGAGTAGTGCGTCGATCTTGACTTCTTTTCTCTCCTCTTCTGAACCCGAGTTAACAGTTTCCAAAGGTTCTTTGTATGGTTGAATGGAATTCTCCTTGTATCTGAGCAGTCTGGAGATCTCTTCTGGAATTTCTTCGTCATCTTCCTCTTTAGCTACGTGTATCGGGAACTCAAAGTTAGGAGAAGGCATTGGATCATGTGTTTGAACAGGGTTTAAAACAGTTAATCTGTGCGAGGATGATATTTAGAAAACACATTTAGAGAATGCAAAAGAAGTTTATACAGATTAATTTAGAAAAACAATTTTTTTGGGTTTTTTTAGGGATTACAATTTTCTGAAAAAGAAAAAATGGAAAATAGTAATAAATGTGGAAGTACATAATGACATTTTATTTATGATTTGTCAATTCTTGAAACACGCAGCCCTATAAAACAAAACTCTGTCACTTTGGGCTAAGTGAAGAGGATATTTAGTGCAAGTAATCCCTATAAAACATTCCTTGTCATCCGAATGAGATGAAAGGTCAAAATAAAGACTAGGCAATTACTTTTGAATATGAACGATGTTCGGGACATCAACAGAGACCCAATCGTAATGAACTCCGTTGAAGATGCAGAATTATGGAACTTGTCTTTCTAGAGTATCCTTTGTGATAACATTGATTTGTGGCGGAGGAGGATCTATGGAGTCTTCCTTCTATGCAGCTTGACCATATAAGAAATTATTCGTCATTTCTTCATCGGTATGTTCAGGAGAGTTTTCCCATCCAGTTGAGCAGATGTCCTCGATGTTGATTCGAGAACTTTAGGGGGTTGTGTACTTCACTAGGAATTCATATTTTCTGCTTGGTTGTCCCAAGGTGTCCCAAGTTTTTCTGGGAATTGATGAGTCATATTCAACAATGACGTTCACTTCTGGGAGTGAAAAGTTGAGTAAGTCTTGTCCTGCAATCCTTGAGAACTCATAGATATGACGTTGATTGTCTTTCAAATTACTGGATAAGGTTCCTATACCTTCAGATCATCCATGGGATCATAAGAAGCATAGTCAAAGTTGTCCATCATTAGAGTATCTTCCAATGAGTTGTGAGGAGCATGATTTCATTCATAAATTTCTCTGACTTCTAATTTCGGAATATATCTTGGACTAGAGATTGGAAAGTCAAATGGATTGTGCATTTCATCTTGAGACATATATCCTTCTTTGATGAAATAATTTTTCCATTCGTCATTTGAATCGTCGGAGTCATCCGACTTATTTTCTTTGATGGTATGAACCTCTTGAGAGATCGGATGGAGGAAGCCTCCATTGTGGAAGAAATCCTTGATAGAACCAAAGCTTTTGTCCTTTTTTGTAGGTTTGGTTATTATTGCGGAGAAACCAAGACCTTTTCTCACTTCATTGTTGACGGGGATTACAACTTGCCCCATCCTTTGATATCTTTTCTTTCCAATACTTGGAGAGCATCTTTGTAGGAAGTGATTGAGGTTCCTATTTTTAGATGATTCTCATTGCTCACAGAGAGAGCTTGGAACTAAGTTCCAATGACTTCTTTCTGGTTCCAGATACAAGAATGATGATAAATTGATGATTATTAGAGCTCTTTCTCTGTATACAGTCACCAATTTGTTTTTCACAAATCTCAATTTCTAATGAAGTGTGGAAGTTACTGATCGCGACTTTACGTGTTTAGTCGGAATGATACTGCAAGCATACAGGGTATTGCGTAGTTTTAAAAGATTGTCAGGGATTGATAGTCATAAGGAAGTGTCCTATAATTGAGGTGTAAGGCTAAAGCTGAAGGTTTTCGCGGGTAAAAGTGATAAAGAAATAATTAAGAAAATGGGTTTTAACACAAATAGAGGAAACAAGACAGTAGAATGATTTTGGCACTCCAATCTCAGAGTCCAATTTATTTTTGGCAATGGCGGCTGTTCAGAGCTGGTGAATTATTAACAGCTTTCCCCGCAGAGTGATCATCGTTTCTCCCCAGCCAAGTTATCTGGGATACCTGCAGTCTCCTTATCAGGAGATCTCCTTGCATTTGCATTTGCATCCAGTAATCAACATTACATTTGCATCCTCCAAAGCGTAGCATTTCCATCGTCATGGAGCATTACGCCATAAATCCAAACATATGCATACCAGCATGGACCAGTTTTGAGGTATATTACATAAGACCCGTTACATCTCCAATCAAATTGAAGTATTCCCCACAGAATGCATTTCCGTTTCCCAGGGTGGTTACTTCTACCAAGTCTTGTTGTTATCCCCAGTTGAGTCTTGTTTCAGTACAACAGTCTCACTTTTTCGCGTCTCCGTTTCAGTACAACGGTCGCGTCTTGGGCTCTCGTTTAAGTACAACGATCCCGTTCCTTTCGAGTCTCCATTTAAGTACGATGGTCTCGTAGTTGAGTCTTGTTTCAGTACAACAGTCTCACTTTTTCGCGTCTCCGTTTCAGTACAACGGTCGCGTCTTGGGCTCTCGTTTAAGTACAACGATCCCGTTTCTTTCGAGTCTCCATTTAAGTACAATGGTCTCATCTTTGAGTCTTGTTTCAGTACAACAGTCTCACTTTTTCGCGTCTCCGTTTCAGTACAACGGTCGCGTCTTAGGCTCTCGTTTAAGTACAACGATCTCGTTTCTTTCGAGTCTCCATTTAAGTACAATGGCCTCGTCTTTGAGTCTTGTTTTAGTACAACAGTCTCATTTTTCGCGTCTCCGTTTAAGTACAACGATCGTGTCTCAGGTTATCATTTAAGTACAATGATCCTGTTCCTCTAGATCTCGTCTCAGTGCGATGATAATGAATCGGTTGATATCATTTCTCTTCGAGCTGTAAATCGGATGATATTACATTCTCGCTTTTCGAGGTGGATCGGTTGATACCATCTCCGTGTTAGATCGGTTGATCTTATCTGAGTCGCAAATCGGTTGATGTTGCGTTAAGTCCTGTTTCGATAACAGGCATCTTCCGTGACTTGGTCCGGTCCAGCAGTCGCGTATTGTTTTCTTTATGGCTTGGTCCTGCACAGCAGTCCTATTGATTTGAGTTCTATTCCGCTAATAGTCTCGTTAAGCCCTGTTACGCCAACAGGCACCCTCGGTGTGGCTTTGATTCGCTCAGCAGTCACATTGATTGCGTTTATTCTATTCCACCTAGTTCTATCTCCGTTACCTATTCAGAGGTCAAAACAAAAATATATAAATAAATAAATGGGCAGATGGCATTTCCATTACCCTCAGTGTGCAAATTTTCAGGTTTTATTCGAGTATTCAATCACTCCATACCTTGAACGTCTAAGAGCGGTTGCAATTATTCGTTCAGGTATGCAGATGATTGAATAGGGGCAGCTGTAATACCTCAAAATTTGCCCTCATTCCTTTTACCGTAACTGGCTTACGCTTCACATTAATCTGCATTTTTCATTAGGTCATATCATTCGCAATCATGCATTTCATTGAGTTTTCTAAGGCATGGGGTTAATGCCCTCTGAGAAAAATAGTTTATTCCATTGGTTTGTTATTCTTAACTCATGGGAGATCGTTTCATGGATTATTGCACTAGGGTTTCATACATTATGAATAGTTATCAGAGAAATTCCAGGTTTTGATTATGTGGTCATTAATAACACCCCTTTATATGCTTTTTCCACTTTGTTAAGGTCTTATTTCCTTGATTTAGTGGTCTTTAAGGATTGTTCTTGCAAAGACTAGTCATTGGTGTATTTGGCCTATCAGCAAGTGTTTAGTTTAAATTTCTATGAATCATGGTTTGATTCATCCTCAACAATTCAAGGCTCCTTTGTTTGGTTTCTCTCTTAGTGTGCTTAAAGCTCTACAAGGTTGTCAAGGGTAATGATATTGGTTTCATACCAAGTATGGTTACTTAAATGTAATTCAACGTGAATGGAAGGTTGACAGGATCTGGATCAAACCATTATGAGTTTGCCTCAATCTGCATTCGTGTTCACATTTCGAATCTGGATCTTTGAGTGCTAAGGCATAGTCATGTGTTTGAAATAATGTTCAAGAAAGCTCATAGGAAATATTTTGGTATATCATGATAGTAAGGCTCATAATGACTTATTGATTTGAAGGCCGAGATTCATTCATGGTTCACTTCATTTCCTAGAATCGATTTTGGATCACTTTTAAGAATCTAGTTCATGGAATGCGAAATCTAGCTCAAGGAATTCAGATGGCCTACGTGTTTGCTCCGTTCATTTGTAAATTCATGAGGTTGTTTCGTGTTAATTGAGAATTTCAAGTTTCAGTCATTATGGTTATTTGAAAAATTGGTAGGACAAGATCATTGCAAAATGTGGTTATGGGGTGCGAATAATATATTTCAGGCCCATTAACTTTTTATTATTATTTCATTTTTTATTATTATTATGACAAAATAGGAATTAAAAAAAGGGGATTAGAAAGATGGAACTTATTAGAAGCTGATACATGCATAGTAGAATTTAGCAGGGGGTAATTAGTTACAAGAAAAAATTCATGATAAATTTGGTGACAAAGTCATGTTACAAAGAAGGAACTGAAAAATTCAGTTAGGAAAAGAGAGTTACACCAGAACTCAAAAACAACAGATAACAAGGAATTCAGTGAAAAAACCTTCATAAAAAAAATCAATATAGCAGAAGAAGAGCAATTACAATTTTGGAGAGAAAAATTCAGTTATAGTTATAACTGATATATCAGTATATAACAGAAACAGAAACACAAAAAAGAGGGCTCTCTTCACCAACTCTGAATCTTCATGTTTCGTCTTCACTTTTCAATCACCACTTCAACTCATGCCTTCATCAATCCATCCCAAAAACCACTCTTCATCAATCTTCAATTGACATTTCTCAGCCTTTTCTTCATCAAGAATCTCAACCTTCTACATAAACTATCATTATCCGTAACAACATCAAAATCAACCTTCATCATCATCGCCATAATCTTCGGTTCTTGAACCACTCGTCGATCCTCTTCTTTGATCCAGTCACACTCTTGGCATTCATTACTCCATCAATCAGCAACATTTCAAAGAAAAAACCTGCAAAGTCAAGAACGTAGTCGATTACAAAAACAATTGCAGGAAGGTTCAGTTGGAGAAGAAGAATGCCCAATAGCTTCGTGTTCATGGAAAAATCGAGGAAGAGATCGAAAACCAAATCTAAAGCAGAAGCGACATTCAGAAACTGAGGTGAATTACAGGAGGGTCTTTTATGGTTATTGTAAACACTGTACCTCCGGGTTAGAAGTGTTTACACTTCTCATAACTGATCCAAGTCTGAGGATCCTTGTTCTAGAACACCACCTGTGAGGGGGTTGGGGCTGTTTACAGGTTTGCAGGTACCTTGACCTCAGAATACCCAGTTACTTTGATTTGATTAAGAATACTCCATGTTGGAACAGTTCTTGTGATTCTAAACCCTGGACATGTGGCTCTTTATTTGAGCCCCCCACCCTGGTTACTGGATTTATAGACCTCCACCTGGTTTTTCTTGATTATATCTTGGACCTATATCAAGACATTTGATCAGATCCAGCTCAGTCACAAACCCTTGCATATCATTTGCATACATAAACATTGCATCATATTGACATTTGCTTATTTGTGTTTCAGGGTATCCATCTTCATTTGGTTCTGGTTTTGACCCCATCTTCAGTATTGACCTATCTTCATTTGCACCTGCTTCAGCTATCTGCTTCAGCCAATCAGTGGCCCTTTCTTCAGTGTTATCATCAGCACCTGTCTCTACTCATCTTCAGCATCATGGCTCCTAAAAAGAGCAACATCACCTATCACTTCTTCCAGCCAGAGTTAGCAGACATCAGGAGGATTCAGACCCTGATCACCCCGGATCACATACCATTGTTCAGGGAACACTACGGAGATATACTTGATATGGTTATGGATCTGGACCTTTCACAGAGAAGCCTGATCCACACTTGCATCCAGTTTTATGATCCCCCATTGAGATGTTTCACTTTCCAAGACTTTCAGTTGGGCCCTCTATTGGAAGAATACTCATCATTGGTTGGCCTGCCTATCAGGGGTGGAATCCCTTTCAACCCTGAGATGGTCTTTCCTGGTAATGGAGAAGTAGCAAAGGCTCTGCATCTGGAACCTGTCCTGATTGAGCAGCATATGACTTCTAAAGCTGGAATCCCTGGCTTCCATCTGGATTTCCTGATCTCTCAAGCTACCCTGAAAGCTTCTTTAGGAGAGTGGAAAGCTGTTTGTGCCTTGTTGGCTTTGAGCATATATGGAATTGTATTGTTTGCAGATGAGCCTCGATTCATTAGCAAGAATGCAATCCATCTGTTCATCTTGAGGAACCCAGTGCCCACTTTATTGGGGGATCTCTACTATTCAGTGCATCAGAGGAATGAAAAGCAGAGGGGAAGATTAGTGAGGTGTTGTGCTCCATTGTTCCACACTTGGCTTCTCAGGCATCTACCCAGGACAGATGCATTTTTGAACCCTCATCAGCAGAGAAACTGGGCTAAGAGACTCACTGCTCTAACTTCAGCAGATATCAGATGGTGCACTCAAGGCACCAAAGGCAGGGATATCATCACCAGCTGTGGGCATTTTCCCAATGTGCCCCTAATAGGAGTTAAGGGTAGCATTAATTACAATCCTCTGCTGTTCAGAAGGCAACTGGGCTATGCACTGGTCCATACTCCTAAGGCACAGGACTTGGTTGAGACTCTCTATTGTGAGAACAAGCTTAATTTGACTATTGTTAGACAGGCTGCCTGGGCCTGGGATAATGTTCAAACCAAGGGAGTAACCATTTTGGGGAAGTGCAACAATGTGGCATCAGCACAATACTATGAGTGGTCCCGTGCCAGGGCTCAATTCTCTGGAATGCCCTTTACCATAGAAGATATGCCTGAATCATCTTCAGCACCACCTGCCACTGTCAGTTTGGAGGAGTTTGAGAGTTTGAAAGAAAGAAATGAGAAGTTAACCCAGGCTTTGCAGAAGACCCTCCGGGAGAGGAGTGATGGTATGAGGGAGATTGAAAGGTTGGAAAAGTTAAAGAAAGAGCATTTGGCTAGAATGGAGAAGTCTGAAGAGTACATTAAGAAGTCTAGGGCTGGAGAACAAATCCTGAAGAATGCTTGCAAAGAAGCCCAATTCCAGAAAGCCAGGACAGACTTGTATTTGAAGGAGAGTCAGGCTAGGTGGGTCAGGATCACCGAGGCTCGTACTCTGGAGGACAAGAGGGTCCAAGACAAGATGGAGCAGATGGAAGCTAGTGCAAAAGAGCAACAAGAAACCCTGGCAGCAGCCCAGAGGGAGATATCAGAGCTAAAGATCAGAGCTGGAGTGAAGAGGTCAAAGGACCAAAGTCGACTCAAGAAGCTAACAGCAGCTGTTACAGTCCGGAATCTCCTCATCAGGAATCTCACGGAGCGTCCGGCTGATCCTGTGACCGAAGCACTTCTCCAGGAAGTTCGTGAGGATGAGTTTGGTCTTGGTGTTTGACTATTTGTTTGTTGTTGCTTTCATTCCATGTACTTTTATTTTCCTGTAATGTATTTTGACCCCTCAGAGGGCTTGTATTTGTAAAACAAACTATGTACCATTTGCTTTTGAAATATATGTATTAGTTTGTTCCGTCCGAGTTTCACTTCGAAAGCAACATCAACAGCATCTTCAAAGGTCTGGAAGGGTCAAAACTGAATGCCAAGCCGGATACCTTGAAAACAAATAAGCATATTGCATTGCATGCTAACACTTTTGTTTGTTTTGTAGGTTTTTGTTTCATTGCCACTAACTTTGTTGTGATGTTCAGGAACTATTGCTAGGCGCCGAGTATTTCCCCTCAACCGTCCGCACCGTTATCCGACCCGTAGCAACCTTCCGGGCATTCAAATGGATCAGGTACAGCAGGACCTTGCAGAGGTCAGGACTCAAATGGCAAACGAAAGGCTAGAGATGAGAACACAGATAGCTCAGTTTATGGAAGTGATGAACAACATGGCTCAGAGCCAGGAAAGATTGAGGGCCATGGTGGAAAGGCAGAATCAAGAAGACCCACATATAGGGACTGCCGGCACCAGCAACAATGAAAGGGTACAACCTCATGTTAACCCCCCTGTGTTTGGCCCACATCTGCATCCCGAGATCAACATTCCTGCAAATGTTCAAGGGACTGCCACTGCAGCCAGGGTACTTCAAGAAGACCCCCAAGAGGATCAATTCACAGTAATGGGTGCTGGGGAGGAAGCTTATGATAGAAGGTTGGATGAGATAGCTGAGAAGTTGAGGTCCTTAGAATCTCAAAACTCTTTGGGCTTCGACGTCATGGACATGGGCTTGGTAGACGGGGTCAGGATTCCCCATAAGTTCAAGCCTCCTTGTTTTGAAAAATACAACGGGACTTCATGCCCCCGGACTCACTTACAGTCATTTCTGGGAAGGCTGAAGGCCTATACAATGGATGAGAAGCTTTGGATGTTCTATTTCGAGGATAGCTTGACCGGAGCGTCAAGAGAATGGTACTCTCACTTGACAAGGGCAACTATTAGATGCTGGAAGGACCTGGCAGAGGCCTTCATCAGACAGTATCAGTATAACTTAGACATGGCACCCAACAGGACCCTCCTAATGGGAATGTTACAGTCTTCAAGGGAGAGTTTCCGAGAATATGCCCAGAGATGGAGGCAATTGGCTGCTGCTGTTCAGCCACCTATGTCTGAAAGGGAAATGGCAGACATGTTTATGAACACCCTTCAGGGGACATATATTGACAGGCTGGCTGCCTTCTCATCTACCAGCTTTGCAGATGTTGTCATAGCTGGGGAGAGGATTGAGAGCCTGTTAAAGATGGGTAAGATCTCAGATAACGGTGCAAGCTCGTCCAGTAGTACAAGAAAGCCTTTTACAGGCCCAAGAAGAACTGGCGAGACCAATGCCATCCACACCAACAGGGGCAGGCCTCCATATGTTCATAGATCTGTGGCTGCAGTCACCATCCCTGCTCCAGCTCATCCTCAACCAGTTTATCAACCTCCGCAACAAAACTATCAACAACAACCTCAGTACCATCAACAGAATCAGTATCCGCCAAGAAACTACAACAACAGCAACACCAACAACAACAACCAGCAAAGGCCATTCCAACAGAGGCCGTCTCAAGCTAACAGGGTAATCGATCCGATCCCTATGCCATATGCTACATTGCTGCCACAACTCCTGAAACTCAACCTAGTTGAGCTAAGGACGCTGGCACCTCCAGATCCCAACAGTCTTCCCAGGAACTATGACTCCAACGCCAGATGTGCCTTCCATTCAAACGCACCTGGCCACAGTACAGAAAAGTGCAGAGCTCTGCATATGAAGGTACAAGACCTGGTGTAATACCTCAAAATTTGCCCTCATTCCTTTTTGCCTTAACTGATTAACCATCTTGCATTCCATATGTATCCCCCATTAAGTCATCAACATTACAATCATGCATCATAGGTCTCTTGGGGCATGAGATCAAGCATACTCTCATGATGGGTGTCATAAGGGTTTCACAATGCCTTAGGGAGTTTTTCCCTTTTGCGGACGAGGTTGAGGTTCAATGACCAAGAGTGACATGAAAGGATAAGTAAGCTCCAAGAAGCCAGCATTGCAAAAGATCACTTGGCATGATCCAAGGCATTGGTTGGTGTAAATTGGATACCAAGGTTTCGGGGATGTTATCAAGCTCGGGGTGGAAAACGATGAGTAATGATCCATTGAGTTTGACCTAGTCATGGTCAAACAAGAAGAGAACTATATGATCAGATTCGGAGTTATGCAGGTAGCCGGTGCTTTATGGTTGAAAATCATCAGAATCCAGGGTTTTTGTATAAGATACTGAGACCATAAAATGTTCAGTTCTCAGGATAGGCTTTTGAATAGCATTAATCTATTCCTATAAGATTGGAAATTGGCACAGGATTGATCCCGAGAAGTTTGTTTCCTGCAATGATGGACTTTTAAAGACAGGGCCTGAATATTTTATTCTCAGGAATAAGTGTTCAGGATTCAATGAAAAGGTGGTTTACCCTTGGGACATACTTGGTTCAAGATCCATATTGGAATTGTTTGTTGGATTAATGGAGGGGTTTGAGTTAAGAGAATAGTGGCACAACCCATCCATGATCAAGGAACATATTCTAATTATATTGAAAAAATGATTAATTCAGGGTACCTTACTAGTAGTGACAGGAAAGTACGAATAAATTCAGAGATTGTTTGCTTACAGGCTTCAAGATATATTTGGGAACAATACATGTTTTCATGAGTAGCCAAAGTTAAAATAGACAAATATTCTAAATAATAAGCTACAAAATGAAGTTCAAGTGTGGTTGCCCAAGTAGTTTTTAATCAAGATTTGAAAGTGAAGCAAGAAGTACAAGTTTGGTTTCAAGGAGTGTATTTTAAGTTACATTGACAGTATGTAATGATAAAAATTTACAAGATTGCAAAGGCCTAAACCTAAAGGATTACAAATGAGGCAAAATCTTCATCATTTCCAAGTTTCCAATTCCATGGTTATCCTTCCCGTCAAAGAAAGCTTTTCATGTCAAATTCCTCATTAGCAAGCCTGCATCGATCTTGTAGTTGTTTTTAAGTTGTTCCTCAATGTAAAATGAAAACTCCAAGTTTCAAATTCATCTTTTCGCTCATCAAAGAAGTCTCCAAGGGAGTATATTCTCCAGAACTGCAAACGAAATAAGAACAATGATTCAGCCGGGATCAAATGAGTTGCTGTAATAAGAATTTAAATTCTGCAGCAAGATAACAGTTCAAGTTTGCAGAAGAGAATTAACAAAAAATCAGGTACGAAACAGATTTGCAACGACACAATTAGTCCATAACAAAGATCAAAAGAAATATCAACTCCTGTTATCAGCTCAGAACTAATACTCAGTGAATGTTAGAGATAAGCAAGGAGAAGAATTCAGTTACGAATCAGTTACAAACCATAACCTCCTAACAGAATTTTTCAACTGACATAACTAACACTAACTAAATTCATAAAATTATCCATAAGGAAAACAATTCAAAGTAACAAATTGATAACCGAATTCTTCTAGAAAAGTCCAACTGAACTATACCTGAAGTTTCCAGAACCGTCTTCAAAGCTCCTATAAGTCAGCAGCTTCTGATTGAATCCAGTTTCCAGAGTTTTTTTTTCAAACACTCACCACCCTGTTAATCTTAATCCTCTCCTTCACCATCATCCATAATCTTCAACCCTCATCAATCTTCATCTTCTCGACCTTTCAATATCCTTCAATCTCTCTCTCAATCTGCAGAACCATCAATCTTCACTATACCATAACTCTTTCACCAAATCATAACCATCAACGTCATCACCGATCCCTGCTGCAATTCTTTGCACTCCAACAACAACAACAAGGATCACCACCTTCAAGATTCACTTTCCTCCATCTTCATCCTCAATAATTTGTCACCGTAGCAAATCTGCATCAAATCGAAAAACCGTGAATAAAGAGAAGCAGATTTGAAATAAAGGGATCGAATCGGGAGAAAGAGTGAAGTGCATACCTGAGTCAGAGCCACCGCTTATCGACTACCGCAAACTCAGCTTCAGCTTTTCGTTCCAAATCTTTAGCATTACTTCACCAATCACCATCATCTCTGTGTTGTCATCGTCTCTGCATATCCCATTACCGTCATCTTCAAACCCTTCTGCATCTTCACCATCTCGAATCCGAGTCCAAAACTCTTAGTCAACTTCAAGAGTTTGTATCAACCTGCAACAACAGAAAGACATAGCGCGCATATCATTCACTTACCATCAATCGGCCAATCGACATTATTCGATAACAATAGCACAAATTTTGGAGTGAGTTCACAGCATAATTCAACAACAGTTTGCAATGACAAAGTCTCGCAACAGCGGCGATTCGCATGTCGTAAGGATTCGAACAGAAGAAACTGAATCAAGAAAGAATGAGAAGAAGAGCATAATGAAGAATCTTACGGGATTGCGTTATCGTTTTCATCAGCTTACAGGTCTCGTGACTCAAGTGTTTTTCGTAGATTCTATTGGCAGGGTTATATGAGGAATAAACCGATCAAGTTTTGGGAAGTTTGAGGCTGTCACAACCTCCGCCGCAGGTTTGGAGCCGCTACCGTGTAGGAGCAGTGGAATCCCTAATCGTGTGAGCTTTCTTAACGGATTGGGTTGAAGAAAAAGATGTTGAGGGTTCGAAGGTTCATCCATGGAGAATATTTATTGGCGCCGGAAGCAACGCGGCGAAGAAGAGTGGCTCCGGTGAAGGCCTTTGAGACGAGCCAGAGATTGAAAGAGATGATGGTGAGGGCGCGGAATCGCGGTCGCGAACGGAGGAGATGACGGAGACGGCGATGATGGAAACGGCGGCGGGTTAGGGTTTGGTTAGGGAAGAAAGAAAGCTTATGAAGAGAGAGAGAGAGAGGCAACGTGTTTGTTTGTTTTCAAAACCAGGTTAAGCCTTTGGCCTTTTGTTTTGGTTTTAATTATCATGAAAACTAATAAGAATAATTAAATTAAATTAATGGGTAATTAAGAGTTTATTTTGGAGAATTTTGAGTGTTAATTGAGAAGTTAATTGTAATAAACCTCCTTTGGTTTTCTGTTAATTCTCATAGAAATCCATTAATTCTTAAGGTTAATTTCTATTATAAGTTGAGGGCCTCCCCTTTTGCTAATTGCACCCTGCGAAATTGGGCTTAGGATTATGCTATTAACACCCCATTCTTAAGCCCATAATAAAAGAAACAAGTAAAAATTGCTCTTCTCACCTCCCCTCACTTCCTGCATTCTGGGCTTAGATGTTGCTATTAGTACCCTTCTTTTGGGGCCCAGTTCACAAAAACAAATAAAAACTACTAAGAGCACCCCATTTATGTTCTTGTTAGAATTTTATTTTAAGTTAATCATAGTTAGAATTAAATCTACAAAAAATAGGAAAAAGCATGAGAAAATTCCCCAAAAATTAGAGTAGCTTAATATGTCAATTTAGAAATTTTTTGACATTTTTATTTTCTGAAATTTATTTATTTTTGAATTAATTATGAATTTTTCTATTAATTAGTGCTATTGAATTTCTATTATTTATGCTGGATTTTATTCATGTTATTTAAGTAACTTCCATTAATCTTTTTTGAGTCATTCTTTTTTCTGTAATTAGATGACTCATAATATTTCTTAGGATATTTTTAATGGAATTTTTAGGACCTTTTATCATAAGTCTTAGTGGAGTAATCCTTAAGAAGTAATGGTTAATCTTAGTTGAAATAAAATAATTTTTAGGCATAAGAAAAATAAGTATTTTTAGGACTCCTCTTAATATAATATTAGAGATAATGTTAGGACCTTGCAACTTAATTTTCACAATTTTTCTATAAGTTTTAGTTTTTTTTTAGAATGTTAGTTTAGACCTAGTTATGCCTAATTCCATTAAGTTAGGCCATTAGAAAAAATATAGTTCAATACAAAATAATAAAATAGTTTAGTTTAAGTTTAGCCCTAGAATTAAATATTAGACTTAAGATAGTTAAAAACTTGATTTTTAGATTGAATATTAGGCTTAGATTAGTTTAATACTTAGGCTTGAAGTTTTATTTCCACATAAAAATAGAATAAATAAATAAGATTATTTATTATTTATGCCTTTAAGGCATTTTTTAGAATTTTATTTTTATAATTCAAGTTCATTTGTTTTGCTTTATTTTTATTGTTACAACTTTAATAGGATTCCCCATTTGTTCTTAGAATCAATTTAACTTCATTAAGAAGTAAGTTGAATTCTAGTAGTTTTAAGTTTCCATTAGGAATAGAAAACCTCACTAACCATTAGGATCACTTTGTAAATACATAACAAAATTAGGATTGAGTCTTAGTCCCTTAGATTTTCCCTTTTTGCAACTTGAGTCCTTCTCTTCTTATCTTCAAACAAAATCCAAAAAGAACACCTAACAAATAAATGAAATGATTCCTTGTGTATAGCCTTATTCCATGAAACACTTGCATTCATTCCATCTTGGAGTGGTGTAAGCTTGTTTATCATGATGCACAAGTCTTATCAAGGAATTGTTCACAAAGAAAAACTTAAAAGACATTTCTTCACAAAAGCAACAAAAATACTTAATAAAGTACAACAAGCTAGTGAACTTAAACCCTAATCCTAGGAAACCAGTCTTGGATAAATTCTCCTTGCTGGGTATGCTTGTTCTATTATTCCATCTTGGAATGTAGAGTCAAGTGTACATTCCATGGAAAAGGGTTTGAATTCACTTCCTTGTGCCAAATTCATACAAAACTCTTAAAAGACAAAAACAAACAATAAGCGACTATCCTGCGGGAACTTCTCTTCTCATCTCATTCACTCACAACGCGAACTCGCGACGACTTGTCTCGCATGCAAGACGGTAAACGCACTCGTACCAGACGAGCCTGCAACACCTGAGCATAGACATACGCAGTTCCAGCTGTAAAAAACACAAACAAACAGTTCCCGCCTAGGTTAGGCGAACTACGTCGACTCTGATCCTCATTTTCCCGATGAGGTACGTAGGCAGCGGGGTAGGGCCCGTTCGAGCACATTCTTTATTTTCCCTACATTTTCCCCATTCTTTCTCTTTGTTTTATTTTCCAATTCCTTTCTCATTTCATTTCCATTCCAGTTAGCGGTTTTATTCAGCAGTAGTTATTCTTCTCACCCTTTGAAACAAGCAAGCAAGCGTGGATCCCGTCGGGTACGACGGACGGTCTGGGGTGCTAATACCTTCCCAGGTCGTAACCGACTCCCGAACTCAGATCTTTGGTTCGCAGGACCTTGTCCTTTCCTTCTTCCTCAGGTTTGTGCAACATTACCTTTCCCATTCTTTCGGGATAAAAATGTCTGGCTGGCGACTCTACCTTTCCGCGCCACTTTCGCGTTTGTACTAGGATGAAAATCCCGGGAGCGACAGCTGGCGACTCTGCTGGGGACTAACCTGATTCTTCCGGTTTACCTTGTAGAGTCAATCCTAGCGCCTGTTTGGTTTGGTTTCTTTGGGTGTATATCTGTTTGTTGTTGTGTGCTTTAGTTTAGCTTTACTGTTTTTATTTACAGTTTTATTTTACAGCTTTACTTTATCGCATTTATTTATCGCTTTTAGTATTTTATTTTCCATGCATCATATTATACTGGACTGTCTGGCTGTGCTGGTTTTCATTTTTTCTGTGGGTTGGGAGTTACTATGATATGAGCTCGTAACCGGGGCTCGAGTGCACCCTAGGACTTAGAGTGGTTCCACTTTGGCTTCATGGCATCTTGCTATGTTGGTAGTAGTGAGTTCCACACCTTGACTTGCGACCTTCTCGGGAATGTATTGATACCGGAATCTTTCTGGGTTGATGCGCTACCTTGATAGTTATGTGCAGTCAGGGGACCGATCATTGAGAACCTTTGTGGAAACATCCCTCTCCAGTGATGACAGTGGCAGACCACATTTGTTGGCAAACCCACTCGCATCCGAGGGCCCACTGGGAACTCGCATAGGATGGCCTGGTTCTTTCACAGGAATTCAGTTAAAGCAAAACTGTTCGTATGACGATAGTATTGTACCCTTCGGGATGAATGTACTATTGTTTCTCGACTCAGTGCTTGAAGCTGGAGACTTGTGAGGGATGCTTGTTCTTTCCGGACTCAATTGAGACCTCCCTGAGTAGTACATAATGCCAAACCGATTCCCTGATTTGGTCATGAGCCATTTCTCGGAAATGGTGAACGTATTATTGCTATTCGGCTTTGAGAGTCCGTGATGTTGACCCGAGTAGCACACCCGTGAGATTGGGAGGGGTTTACAGGTTGCAGGAACCCTAAACTTCAACATACCTACTTTGTCAGTATTGTTCCGTGTTCTATGGTTCTCTGATTCTGAGATCCGAGATTTCTATTCAGAGAGATTGTTACTGTGATTACCATGGTGACCCTGATATTGTGACTGTTATTATGACTCTCCACAGACACTTGGCTCGTTGTTCAACTTCAACACCGTCAGTGATTGTTCAATTATGTGATCCAGTTCTACAGTTATCAGGTTCTCAGTTATGGGGTTCTATACAGAGATGGTGCCGCTATTGTGTTTCTATACAGACAGTTGGTTCCCTGCTCAACACTAGCATCAGATCATTGATCACATGCCTGTTGCATACATGACATCATAGCATTTCTGCACACATGTTCAGTTATTTCCGAGGATCACATATCTGAATCATGCTGTTGGATCTTTCTATATCAAAATTTGAATCAAAGCAGATAAATTCCTCAGAAATAATTGAACATGGCATTTGCATACATCCTTGCATTCTTGACAGGTGTTCAGAGACAGATTATTTTCCTGACTTGATTTCTCATCAGAATGGACAACTTGAATCACAGTCATCAAGGTATATATTTGAAGCAACTCCGGGCGGACGTAATCGAAGGAAGACCTAGCTGGGGCAATTCAGGGCCGAGGTACAAGCTTTATTTCAGAATCAGAAACTGTTGAAAGAGGAAGTCAACCAGATGAAGACTCAGATAAGCCGGTTATGGAAATCCTGAATGTGGTGTCAAGGAAATGAAGCTATTTGCATCCCTACTGAGGGGAACTACGCTGCTCTGATTCTCCATTGGTCAATGGAGATACGTAGGCAGGAGATCGTGCAAGATCTTTCCGAGCAACCTTATCTATTAACTTTATCAACCTTTTCCCTCCAGATGTCATTTGTTAGCATCTGACCGGAGCTTCCCAAGAGAATCCTAGGGGCAGAGAATACGGGTAAGGTCCAAAACAACTTGAGAAGAAGTTTGATCATATTCCGATGTCGTACGTGCAACAAGTTTCATCATTTACGCAAATTCGGAGTGGTTGAGCTAATTGCATCAGGATCATCTCCGACAAAGTTTCCTTTGGGGTTTCAATGCTAAGTATGACTATCATTCTGGGGCACCTGGCCTTTTAATTGAAGATTGCAAGTCTTTCAGAGGCAAAGGTGAAGACAAGGTCCAGAATTTGATCGACTCAAAGGTCATCATGCCAGAAAGTCTGCTCACATATTGAAGTCTCCTCATCAAATGGGTCTCCCAATTTTCAAAGGCATCTTCAGAAGCAATAAGTCCATACGGAGTCAAGTCTCCTCAGTGACGGCAGTGTTCAGCTTCTTTACTGCACTTTCATTTGTAGTTTATATTGTTTGTTTAAACATTTGTATGCATGCATGAAACTTATTTGTTTTTTTGAATGATAACCATAATAAAATGCACATGTTTTTCTTGAAGTAATCCATTCGTATTTACTCATGATTTTGTCTATGTGCATTGCAATACCAACTATTGTGTTTAAACTCTATGAGGGAGGATGACGAAATGAAAACGCAAAAATCTCTAATTGTGTGCTTTTGAGAAAAACCTTGTTGACGATGTACAGGCATTGTTTCAAATCCTAAACACCGGAGATATAAGGGAGATAGACCCTCGCCAACCCATTTGAGCCTTGAAGTAGGAGTTTCTTTTCGCATGAAGAAAACCCTTGCATTTAACCCAGGGGCAGGGTAGGCGTCAGTTAGTTTAACCGAGCGTTCAAATTTCAAAAGGAGTACACACATGAGGATCCATTACCTTTCGTTGTACCAAATCAAGAGGTCCAATGACCAAAAACCACAATGGTTATCCCAATCAATAGGTCCAAAGACCGGAAACCACAATGTTTATCCCTCATCAACAGAAAAATGAGACAGTCACGACCCTTTCAAAGCCATCAAGACAAACAGTGTCACATGATTTGTTCAAAAAAAAAAAGAATGAAAAAGCCCGCTAAGTCGAAACTTGAAAACAAGCGACTTAGGCAAAAATTAGGGCATCCCGCTGGACTTCACAATCAAAGATTCACAAGAATCAGTCCAGACAAAAGTTAGGGATAAGCAAAATAATGCAAAAGCGAAAGACGAAAAGGATTACACAAGAAAGATCCTTGAATAAGAAGAAAGTCGTGTGATACAGACACAAAAGACAATAGGGGTGACTGGCTCCCAACAACAACCTGAGTGGTGCTTAAACTGTTAGTGTAATTGGTTCCTCAACCATCACAAAACCCTTTTTGAGAAGTGAGCGCTTGTGAAAGCTAGCTGAACATAGGAATGGAGAACATCACGAAGATGGGTGGGCACAAATAAACTTCGAGCCTATATCTTTTGTTTCTATAACCGTGAACCAGGCCACGATACAACCCTCAAAAGTCCTAACTGAAACAAGGTTATTTTTGAGAGCGTACTACCACGAGACCGCGTTCCTGACTCCTATGAGTGATGTTGAAAGATCTTTGTTGATGTTGCATGTGCATGCTTTCTATTATTCAAAAATTAATGTCGTATCTTAATCAGTGATTCGCTCACAAAGGTTTGTGACATCTTTTTACAGTAAAACTTCAAGATTAATATGTGTGTTGCATTAGGATTTTCATTCTTAGAATAAACATTTTCTGCTTACATACATTTGTTTGGCATCATAAAAGTTTACATATGGAATCTCAGTCCAGAAGCTTAATCTTGCCAAGTTGAGAAGAATGAAACTTCCGAAGGACAATCTGTCGAGGTGCACTTTTCAAGAAAACTCCCTTGAGTTAGGACTTTCCCAGCAGTCGTGGTAAGAGCCAACTAATCTGGGGCAATTACGTCGAAAAATCTCTCCAAAGTTCAGCCAAACTGGGGCAATCACTTCGAGATTCAAATCTCTCAAAGAGCCATTAGTCTGAGGCATGTATTCAAATTTCAGCCAAACTGGGGAAATTACTTCGAGATCCAATCTCTCAAAGAACAGTTGATCTGGGTGTTTTCTTCAAAGCACAGTCATTCAGAGGTGATCACTTCAAGACTTGTACCGGGGCAGGCCACCACAAGAGCATGAGAAGTCACACTCTCCCGAAGACCGTCAATTCAAAGCGCCTATCCGAAGTTCAAAATACTGGGGCAGAATATCTCACAGTGATATGAGGCTTTTCATGAATCCTTGCGAGGCAAATTCTTGCACAGACCATGCAGTCTGGGGCAGTTATTTCGAGATCCGATGAATCTCTCCAAGAGTTTGAAGACACTGAGGCATTTCATATGCCATGTTTTCTGTAAAATCCTCTTGAGACATTTACTTCTGATGGACCTTAATTTGAGGCGAGTCGAAAACTGCAAAGAACCATTGTTCACTCATGATTAGTCGGCAACCTATCAACCCAAGGCTAGGGGCAAAGCCATTATCAGCACAGTACTGCAAGAGTTGTTTCATCTGCGGACTTCATCGATCAAGGTTCCTTAGCAAGTCTCATGGAAGGTTACTTCTTGAGAAGAAGGGTCATCGTCTCTCATCACCAGCATGAGACGCCTTACATCTCTCATTCCCAACATGAGAGGATTTATCTCTTATCCCCAGTAAGTGGCAGCTAGAGTTCTTATCTTCAGCAGGAAGCTTTATCATTGACATCACCCGTCATCCCCAGTAATGTGGAAGTTGAAATTTCTCCCAGCAAGGTAGTAGAAGGTGGGTGTCATCCCCAAGCAGGAGTCTCCCTTCAGACAGGGGCAATCTCCAGCAGTATAAGGAGTGTCTTTCCTCCCCAGCAGTTTTCTCCCTCAGTAATGTCATGCCTATGATTTCCAGCCAAATCAGGAGGTCCTCACTTCCCCACCAGAGTTCAAGAAGAGTCCATCTCCAGCAGGGCTTGGCGCTCCAATCTCAAAGTCCAATTTATTTTTGGCAATGGCGGCTGTTCAGAGCCGATGTATCATTGACATCATTCCCCGCAGAGTTGTCTCCTCCTCATCAGGATTAACCAGATCAATGCAGTGATCATCGTTTCTTCCCAGCCAAGTTATCTGGAATTACCTGCAGTTTCCTTATCAGGAGATCTCCTTTGCATTGTCATTCGCATAATCATCATTACATTTGCATCCTCCAAAGCGTAGCATTTCCATCATTATGGAGCATTGCGCCATAAATCCAAACATATGCATACCAGCATGGGCCAGTTTTGAGGTATATTACATAAGACCTGTTACATCTCCAATCGGATTGAAATGTTCCCCGCAGAATACAACTTCATCTCCCAGGGTGGTTGTTTCCTCCAAGTCTTGTTGTTATCCCCGGTTGAGTCTTGTTTCAGTACAACAATCTCATGTTCTCGTGCCTCCGTTTCAGTACAACGGTCGCGTCTCAGGTTGTCATTTAAGTACAATGATCCTGTTTGCTTGGGCTCTCGTTTAAGTACAACGATCCCGTTCCTTTCGAGTCTCCATTTAAGTACAATGGTCTCGTCTTTGAGTCTTGTTTCAGTACAACAGTCTCATTTCTTCGCGTCTCCGTTTCAGTACAATGGTCGCGTCTTGGGCTCTCGTTTAAGTACAACGATCCTGTTCCTTTCGAGTCTCCATTTAAGTACAATGGTCTCGTCTTTGAGTCTTGTTTCAGTACAACAGTCTCATTTCTTCGCGTCTCCGTTTCAGTACAATGGTCGCGTCTTGGGCTCTCGTTTAAGTACAACGATCCCGTTCCTTTCGAGTCCCCAGTTAAGTACAATGGTCTCGTCTTTGAGTCTTGTTTCAGTACAACAGTCTCATTTTCTTCGCGTCTCCGTTTCAGTACAACGGTCGCGTCTCAGGTTATCATTTAAGTACAATGATCCTGTTTGCTTGGGCTTCGTTTAAGTACAACGATCTTATTCTTTCTGAGTCTCCATTTAAGTACAATGGTCTCGTCTTTGAGTATTGTTTCCGTACAACAATCTCATTTCCTCATGTCTCCGTTTCAGTACAACGGTCACGTTTCGGGTTATCATTTAAGTACAATGATCTCGTTTCATCCCGTCCTATCTCCTTTTGAGTTATCATTCGAGGATGGCATTCTTCCCAGTAAATTTCCGCCTGTTTCTATTTTCCGCTACCTATTCAGAGGTCAAAATCAAAAAAATACATAAATAAATAAATGGGCAGATGGCATTTCCATTACCCTCAGTGTGCAAATTTTCAGGTTTTATTTGAGTATTCAATCACTCCATACCTTGAACGTATAAAAGCCGTTGCAATTATCCGTTCAGGTCTGTAGTTGATTGAATAGGGGCAGCTGTAATACCTCAAAATTTGCCCTCATTCCTTTTTGCCTTAACTGATTAACCATCTTGCATTCCATATGTATCCCCCATTAAGTCATCAACATTACAATCATGCATCATAGGTCTCTTGGGGCATGAGATCAAGCCTACTCTCATGATGGGTGTCATAAGGGTTTCACAATGCCTTAGGGAGTTTTTCCCTTTTGCGGACGAGGTTGAGGTTCAATGACCAAGAGTGACATGAAAGGATAAGTAAGCTCCAAGAAGCCAGCATTGCAAAAGATCACTTGGCATGATCCAAGGCATTGGTTGGTGTAAATTGGATACCAAGGTTTCGGGGATGTTATCAAGCTCGGGGTGGAAAACGATGAGTAATGATCCATTGAGTTTGACCTAGTCATGGTCAAACAAGAAGAGAACTATATGATCAGATTCGGAGTTATGCAGGTAGCCGGTGCTTTATGGTTGAAAATCATCAGAATCCAGGGTTTTTGTATAAGATACTGAGACCATAAAATGTTCAGTTCTCAGGATAGGCTTTTGAATAGCATTAATCTATTCCTATAAGATTGGAAATTGGCACAGGATTGATCCCGAGAAGTTTGTTTCCTGCAATGATGGACTTTTAAAGACAGGGCCTGAATATTTTATTCTCAGGAATAAGTGTTCAGGATTCAATGAAAAGGTGGTTTACCCTTGGGACATACTTGGTTCAAGATCCATATTGGAATTGTTTGTTGGATTAATTGAGGGGTTTGAGTTAAGAGAATAGTGGCACAACCCATCCATGATCAAGGAACATATTCTAATTATATTGAAAAAATGATTAATTCAGGGTACCTTACTAGTAGTGACAGGAAAGTACGAATAAATTCAGAGATTGTTTGCTTACAGGCTTCAAGATATATTTGGGAACAATACATGTTTTCATGAGTAGCCAAAGTTAAAATAGACAAATATTCTAAATAATAAGCTACAAAATGAAGTTCAAGTGTGGTTGCCCAAGTAGTTTTTAATCAAGATTTGAAAGTGAAGCAAGAAGTACAAGTTTGGTTTCAAGGAGTGTATTTTAAGTTACATTGACAGTATGTAATGATAAAAATTTACAAGATTGCAAAGGCCTAAACCTAAAGGATTACAAATGAGGCAAAATCTTCATCATTTCCAAGTTTCCAATTCCATGGTTATCCTTCCCGTCAAAGAAAGCTTTTCATGTCAAATTCCTCATTAGCAAGCCTGCATCGATCTTGTAGTTGTTTTTAAGTTGTTCCTCAATGTAAAATGAAAACTCCAAGTTTCAAATTCATCTTTTCGCTCATCAAAGAAGTCTCCAAGGGAGTATACTCTCCAGAACTGCAAACGAAATAAGAACAATGATTCAGCCGGGATCAAATGAGTTGCTGTAATAAGAATTTAAATTCTGCAGCAAGATAACAGTTCAAGTTTGCAGAAGAGAATTAACAAAAAATCAGGTACGAAACAGATTTGCAACGACACAATTAGTCCATAACAAAGATCAAAAGAAATATCAACTCCTGTTATCAGCTCAGAACTAATACTCAGTGAATGTTAGAGATAAGCAAGGAGAAGAATTCAGTTACGAATCAGTTACAAACCATAACCTCCTAACAGAATTTTTCAACTGACATAACTAACACTAACTAAATTCATAAAATTATCCATAAGGAAAACAATTCAAAGTAACAAATTGATAACCGAATTCTTCTAGAAAAGTCCAACTGAACTATACCTGAAGTTTCCAGAACCGTCTTCAAAGCTCCTATAAGTCAGCAGCTTCTGATTGAATCCAGTTTCCAGAGTTTTTTTTTTCAAACACTCACCACCCTGTTAATCTTAATCCTCTCCTTCACCATCATCCATAATCTTCAACCCTCATCAATCTTCATCTTCTCGACCTTTCAATATCCTTCAATCTCTCTCTCAATCTGCAGAACCATCAATCTTCACTATACCATAACTCTTTCACCAAATCATAACCATCAACGTCATCACCGATCCCTGCTGCAATTCTTTGCACTCCAACAACAACAACAAGGATCACCACCTTCAAGATTCACTTTCCTCCATCTTCATCCTCAATAATTTGTCACCGTAGCAAATCTGCATCAAATCGAAAAACCGTGAATAAAGAGAAGCAGATTTGAAATAAAGGGATCGAATCGGGAGAAAGAGTGAAGTGCATACCTGAGTCAGAGCCACCGCTTATCGACTACCGCAAACTCAGCTTCAGCTTTTCGTTCCAAATCTTTAGCATTACTTCACCAATCACCATCATCTCTGTGTTGTCATCGTCTCTGCATATCCCATTACCGTCATCTTCAAACCCTTCTGCATCTTCACCATCTCGAATCCGAGTCCAAAACTCTTAGTCAACTTCAAGAGTTTGTATCAACCTGCAACAACAGAAAGACATAGCGCGCATATCATTCACTTACCATCAATCGGCCAATCGACATTATTCGATAACAATAGCACAAATTTTGGAGTGAGTTCACAGCATAATTCAACAACAGTTTGCAATGACAAAGTCTCGCAACAGCGGCGATTCGCATGTCGTAAGGATTCGAACAGAAGAAACTGAATCAAGAAAGAATGAGAAGAAGAGCATAATGAAGAATCTTACGGGATTGCGTTATCGTTTTCATCAGCTTACAGGTCTCGTGACTCAAGTGTTTTTCGTAGATTCTATTGGCAGGGTTATATGAGGAATAAACCGATCAAGTTTTGGGAAGTTTGAGGCTGTCACAACCTCCGCCGCAGGTTTGGAGCCGCTACCGTGTAGGAGCAGTGGAATCCCTAATCGTGTGAGCTTTCTTAACGGATTGGGTTGAAGAAAAAGATGTTGAGGGTTCGAAGGTTCATCCATGGAGAATATTTATTGGCGCCGGAAGCAACGCGGCGAAGAAGAGTGGCTCCGGTGAAGGCCTTTGAGACGAGCCAGAGATTGAAAGAGATGATGGTGAGGGCGCGGAATCGCGGTCGCGAACGGAGGAGATGACGGAGACGGCGATGATGGAAACGGCGGCGGGTTAGGGTTTGGTTAGGGAAGAAAGAAAGCTTATGAAGAGAGAGAGAGAGAGGCAACGTGTTTGTTTGTTTTCAAAACCAGGTTAAGCCTTTGGCCTTTTGTTTTGGTTTTAATTATCATGAAAACTAATAAGAATAATTAAATTAAATTAATGGGTAATTAAGAGTTTATTTTGGAGAATTTTGAGTGTTAATTGAGAAGTTAATTGTAATAAACCTCCTTTGGTTTTCTGTTAATTCTCATAGAAATCCATTAATTCTTAAGGTTAATTTCTATTATAAGTTGAGGGCCTCCCCTTTTGCTAATTGCACCCTGCGAAATTGGGCTTAGGATTATGCTATTAACACCCCATTCTTAAGCCCATAATAAAAGAAACAAGTAAAAATTGCTCTTCTCACCTCCCCTCACTTCCTGCATTCTGGGCTTAGATGTTGCTATTAGTACCCTTCTTTTGGGGCCCAGTTCACAAAAACAAATAAAAACTACTAAGAGCACCCCATTTATGTTCTTGTTAGAATTTTATTTTAAGTTAATCATAGTTAGAATTAAATCTACAAAAAATAGGAAAAAGCATGAGAAAATTCCCCAAAAATTAGAGTAGCTTAATATGTCAATTTAGAAATTTTTTGACATTTTTATTTTCTGAAATTTATTTATTTTTGAATTAATTATGAATTTTTCTATTAATTAGTGCTATTGAATTTCTATTATTTATGCTGGATTTTATTCATGTTATTTAAGTAACTTCCATTAATCTTTTTTGAGTCATTCTTTTTTCTGTAATTAGATGACTCATAATATTTCTTAGGATATTTTTAATGGAATTTTTAGGACCTTTTATCATAAGTCTTAGTGGAGTAATCCTTAAGAAGTAATGGTTAATCTTAGTTGAAATAAAATAATTTTTAGGCATAAGAAAAATAAGTATTTTTAGGACTCCTCTTAATATAATATTAGAGATAATGTTAGGACCTTGCAACTTAATTTTCACAATTTTTCTATAAGTTTTAGTTTTTTTTTAGAATGTTAGTTTAGACCTAGTTATGCCTAATTCCATTAAGTTAGGCCATTAGAAAAAATATAGTTCAATACAAAATAATAAAATAGTTTAGTTTAAGTTTAGCCCTAGAATTAAATATTAGACTTAAGATAGTTAAAAACTTGATTTTTAGATTGAATATTAGGCTTAGATTAGTTTAATACTTAGGCTTGAAGTTTTATTTCCACATAAAAATAGAATAAATAAATAAGATTATTTATTATTTATGCCTTTAAGGCATTTTTTAGAATTTTATTTTTATAATTCAAGTTCATTTGTTTTGCTTTATTTTTATTGTTACAACTTTAATAGGATTCCCCATTTGTTCTTAGAATCAATTTAACTTCATTAAGAAGTAAGTTGAATTCTAGTAGTTTTAAGTTTCCATTAGGAATAGAAAACCTCACTAACCATTAGGATCACTTTGTAAATACATAACAAAATTAGGATTGAGTCTTAGTCCCTTAGATTTTCCCTTTTTGCAACTTGAGTCCTTCTCTTCTTATCTTCAAACAAAATCCAAAAAGAACACCTAACAAATAAATGAAATGATTCCTTGTGTATAGCCTTATTCCATGAAACACTTGCATTCATTCCATCTTGGAGTGGTGTAAGCTTGTTTATCATGATGCACAAGTCTTATCAAGGAATTGTTCACAAAGAAAAACTTAAAAGACATTTCTTCACAAAAGCAACAAAAATACTTAATAAAGTACAACAAGCTAGTGAACTTAAACCCTAATCCTAGGAAACCAGTCTTGGATAAATTCTCCTTGCTGGGTATGCTTGTTCTATTATTCCATCTTGGAATGTAGAGTCAAGTGTACATTCCATGGAAAAGGGTTTGAATTCACTTCCTTGTGCCAAATTCATACAAAACTCTTAAAAGACAAAAACAAACAATAAGCGACTATCCTGCGGGAACTTCTCTTCTCATCTCATTCACTCACAACGCGAACTCGCGACGACTTGTCTCGCATGCAAGACGGTAAACGCACTCGTACCAGACGAGCCTGCAACACCTGAGCATAGACATACGCAGTTCCAGCTGTAAAAAACACAAACAAACAGTTCCCGCCTAGGTTAGGCGAACTACGTCGACTCTGATCCTCATTTTCCCGATGAGGTACGTAGGCAGCGGGGTAGGGCCCGTTCGAGCACATTCTTTATTTTCCCTACATTTTCCCCATTCTTTCTCTTTGTTTTATTTTCCAATTCCTTTCTCATTTCATTTCCATTCCAGTTAGCGGTTTTATTCAGCAGTAGTTATTCTTCTCACCCTTTGAAACAAGCAAGCAAGCGTGGATCCCGTCGGGTACGACGGACGGTCTGGGGTGCTAATACCTTCCCAGGTCGTAACCGACTCCCGAACTCAGATCTTTGGTTCGCAGGACCTTGTCCTTTCCTTCTTCCTCAGGTTTGTGCAACATTACCTTTCCCATTCTTTCGGGATAAAAATGTCTGGCTGGCGACTCTACCTTTCCGCGCCACTTTCGCGTTTGTACTAGGATGAAAATCCCGGGAGCGACAGCTGGTAGACTCAAAAGCTCTGAATTTTGCACCACCACCCAATGTCAACAAAAATCCTATGCCAAACCATGGTGGTCCCCGAATTAACGCTATTGAAGAAGACAAGCCGTCTTATTTAATAACCAGTGTGGGTCAGATCCGGACACCTTTGGTAGAAATCAAGGCTCAACTCCTAGAATGTCAAATGTTCCCGGGGTGTGAGTTAGGTTGTGCTTACTGCAATATCTTGGTAAATGGGTGCGATAATTTGAGGAATGGCATAGATGGCCTCATTCAGAGTGGCCAGCTTCAGATCACCACATCATTTCCAACAAATCCAACAGTCTCACCAGCAATGGTTTCGGAACCTCCTACAACTGCAACAACCATTGTTCCTGACAATTCTTCGGCTTCATCAACAAGTACCTCATCTGTCATTTCAACTGATCAGTTATCAACAAATTTTTCTTCTACAACTCCAGCACCACTCCATTTTGAACCTCCTACAACAACAACATCCATTCTTCCAACAATGTCTCCTACAACACCAGCAACCAATCATGAAGATGTCTCTACTGTCACAATATTTTATGATCCTGAAAGCAACTCTGCCTACAATTCAGAAAGTGCTGCTCCCGTTAGAGCACCAGTTACGATTTATTACGATCCACAAACTATCGCAATTCCTCCCACAGCTGCAGTCAGCCCAGTCACTATCACGGTGCCTGGACCAGTACCTTATGAAAGCAGTAATGCCATCCCGTGGCATTACGGCTCTGACCTGTACTGTGAAGGACAAAGAATCACTTTTGAATCATCAACCCCTGCACCACAAATTGACAATGTGGGAGGAGGCGGAGGCTTCACTCGAAGCGGACGTCTCTTCGCCCCACAAATTCAGAAACCCACTGCCGAAGTAGAAGCTGCCGCCAAGGCAAAAGGGAAGAGTCCTGTGCAGGAGGATCAAGCTGTTAAGGAAGCTTTGAAGACACCCTTCGATCAAGAGGTTGATGAGTTCATGCGAATCATCAAGAAGAGTGATTATAAAATAGTGGATCAGCTTCATCAGACGCCTTCCAAGATCTCAATCCTATCATTGCTTATGTGCTCCGAAGCCCATCGGAATGCACTACTCAAAGTCTTGCACGCAGCTTACGTGCCTGAAGAGATCACCGTCAATCAGCTGGAAGCTGTAGTTGGAAATGTTAATGCTAGTCACGGACTAGGGTTCACCGATACTGATTTGACAACGGAAGGCCGCAACCATAACAAAGCCTTGCACATAACCATGGAATGTAAAGGTGCTGTCCTTTCCCATGTGCTGGTAGACACGGGGTCATCCCTCAATGTCTTACCTAAGAAGGCCCTGGTGAAGCTAGAATACGATGGATTGGCATTAAGACCCAGCAACCTGGTGGTGAGAGCCTTTGATGGTTCAAAGAGATCGGTTCTGGGAGAGATTGAGCTACCTGTGACAATTGGCCCACAGACCTTTAAAACTATCTTTTATGTGATGGACATTCAGCCCGCCTACAGCTGTTTGTTGGGTAGACCTTGGATTCACGCCGCCGGCGCAATAACGTCTACCCTTCACCAAAAGTTAAAATTTGAGTGGGAAGGCCAAGTTGTTACAATCTGTGGGGAGGAGGATATATTTGTTAGCCACCTGGCTACTTATAAGTACATTGAGATGGATGGGGAGATCCATGAAACAATGAGCCAAGGGTTTGAGGCCCTGAACGTGAATGAAGCATCTGCTGTATCTGGGATCTCCATGTCATCTTACCAACAAGCCCGGAAGGTTGTTGAGGAAGGGACTGCCCTAGGCTGGGGCAAGGTTTTAGCTGTGAAGGAGAAGAAAGACAAATTTGGGTTGGGTTACAGACCAACTCAAGCAAAGGCGGCTGAGAAGCCCGGTTTTGTCAGTGGGGGGATGCTTACCCCCGATGCTATCAACTGTCTGGAAGACGAGCTGGAAGAAGAACGCAACCTGGAAAGCTGGATTCGTCCAAAGATCCCGGGGAGCAGTGTCTCGAACTGGTCTTCCCAGGAAATTATAAGAGTTACTCACGCAGAGTAATTATTATTTCCTGCATTTTTATAAGCATGCATCAAAGTCTTGCATCTTGCCCAAGATGACAAGACTCATTTTGTAATCGGGCCATCTGTACTTTTTGTGCAAACAAGATCAATTAATGAAATATCAGACATCTTTTTGCAAACGAGTCTTTTTCTTTTCGTTCACTGTTTTTCTATTTTTCTTTTTGTACAAAAAATAAATGGCAGTGTTTTCAAAATGACAACTTTATTTCACTTTTCTAAAACAAGATTAAAATCAGATCACTAAAATGAACAAACTGAACCCTTGCAGAGAGTGCCTTCCAGACAGCACCGACAACAGCACGGCTATGACTTAGTATGACTTTGGCAATCCAATCAATCAAGCTGATGAAGGGGTTGATGAAGAATATGAGCTTCCTGAAGAGTTAGCCAGGTTGTTGAGACAAGAGGAAAAGGTTATTACTCCTCACCAGGAGGAAGTTGAAGTGATCAATCTTGGTACAGATGAAGACGTGAAAGAGGTTAAAATCGGAGCCTGCCTGCAAGACTCGGCGAAGAGACAACTGATTGACCTGCTTCAAGAGTATGTGGACGTGTTTGCTTGGTCGTATCAAGATATGCCAGGGTTGGATACCGATATTGTTGTGCACAAGCTGCCTTTGAGAGAAGAATGCACGCCAGTTAAACAGAAACTACGCCGTACTCGTCCAGACATGGCAATGAAAATCAAGGAAGAGGTACAAAAGCAATGGGACGCCGGATTCCTTGCCGTAACTAGCTATCCGCCGTGGGTTGCTAATATTGTGCCTGTGCCTAAGAAAGACGGCAAAGTAAGAATGTGTGTTGACTACCGGGATCTGAACAGAGCCAGCCCGAAAGATGACTTCCCTTTACCTCACATTGATGTATTGGTGGATAATACGGCTCAGTTCTCGGTATTCTCCTTCATGGACGGATTTTCGGGATACAATCAGATTAAGATGTCACCTGAAGACATGGAGAAGACAACCTTCATCACACCCTGGGGCACATTCTGCTACAAAGTAATGCCATTTGGGCTCAAGAATGCCGGTGCGACGTATCAACGGGCTATGGTAACATTATTCCACGATATGATCCATAAGGAAATCGAGTGTTATGTGGATGATATGATTGCCAAGTCCCTTACTGAAGAAGATCATCTGGTGAATCTGCTGAAATTGTTCGAGCGTCTGAGGAAGTACCAACTGAAGCTGAACCCCAACAAATGCACATTCGGGGTGAGATCTGGTAAGCTGCTGGGCTTTATTGTAAGCGAGAAAGGGATTGAAGTTGACCCTGATAAAGTCAAAGCCATCCAAGAGATGCCTGCACCGAAAACAGAGAAAGAAGTTCGAGGGTTCTTAGGTCGACTGAACTACATTTCAAGGTTCATATCTCACCTGACAGCAACCTGTGAACCCTTGTTCAAGCTGCTAAGAAAAGAACAAACGGTCAGGTGGAATGAAGACTTCCAGAAGGCTTTTGACAAGATCAAGGAATATCTGCAAGAACCTCCAATCCTCATGCCGCCAGTTGAAGGAAGACCTCTGATAATGTACCTGACAGTATTAGAAGAGTCAATGGGGTGTGTACTGGGCCAGCATGACGAGTCTGGTCGAAAAGAGTATGCAATATACTACCTAAGCAAAAAGTTTACCGACTGTGAACAGCGTTATTCACTGCTCGAGAAAACTTGCTGTGCTTTAGCGTGGGCTGCTCGCCGACTGCGACAGTATATGTTGACCCACACTACTTTGTTGATATCCAAAATGGACCTAGTCAAGTACATATTTGAGAAGCCAGCTCTTACCGGACGGGTTGCAAGATGGCAAATGATTCTCACAGAATACGACATACAATACACATCTCAGAAAGCCATCAAGGGCAGTGTACTGTCTGAATATCTTGCTGAGCAACCCATTGATGACTACCAGCCTATGAGATTTGACTTCCCTGATGAAGACATCATGTTCATAAAAGCGAGAGATCATGAAGAGCCTGTTCACACTGAAGGGCCTGACCCGGAAGAAGAATGGACTATGATGTTTGATGGGGCTGTTAACATGAATGGTAGTGGTGTTGGTGCAGTACTCATTACACCTAAAGGAGTTCACATGCCTTTCTCGGCAAAACTCACTTTCAACTGCACTAACAACGAGGCTGAATACGAAGCTTGCATTATGGGTCTTGAGGAAGCCATTGACCTCAGGATCAAGACATTAACTGTATTCGGAGATTCAGCTCTGGTAATCAATCAAACCAACGGCAAATGGTACACACACCAGGATCACCTGATACCTTACAGGGATTATACAAGGAGGTTATTGACTTTCTTCACAACGGTCAAGCTCGAGTATATCCCTCGGGACGAGAATCAGTTTGCAGATGCTCTGGCTACCATTTCATCCATGATCAAAGTTCAAGTTGCTAACTTTGCACCTCAGATTTCAGTGTCCAGACTCAACAGGCCAGCATATGTATTCACAGCAGATGTTGTTAAGAATGATAAGCCTTGGTTCCACGACATCAAATGCTTCTTGGAGGATCAGACATACCCACCTGGGGCATCTTCCAATGATAAGAAGACATTAAGAAGGCTTGCTGGTAGTTTCTTCCTGAACACTGATGGGTCTTTATACAAAAGGAACTTTGATATGGTACTCCTCAGATGTGTTGATAAGACAGAAGCAGATTTATTGATGCACGAGGTGCACGAAGGATCGTTTGGTACCCATGCCGGAGGGCATGCCATGGCTAAAAAGTTGTTAAGATCAGGTTATTACTGGATCACAATGGATGCAGACTGTTGTGCTTATGCCAGAAAATGCCATAAATGCCAGATCTATGCAGATAAGGTGCATGTACCTCCCAATCCTTTGAACATCATGGCTTCACCATGGCCCTTTGCCATGTGGGGCATTGATATGATTGGCAAGATTGAGCCAACCGCTTCAAATGGCCACAGATTCATCCTGGTCGCCATTGATTATTTCACTAAGTGGGTCGAAGCCGCCTCATATGCAAATGTTACAAGACAAGTGGTAGCCAGATTTCTAAAGAGAGATATCATCTGTCGATATGGAGTTCCCGAGCGAATCATTACTGATAATGGTTCCAACTTAAACAACAAAATGATGGCTGAGTTATGCCGGGACTTCAAGATCCAACATCACAATTCTTCTCCTTACAGGCCAAAGATGAATGGCGCTGTTGAGGCAGCAAATAAGAATATCAAGAAGATTGTGCAGAAGATGGTAATCACCTACAAAGACTGGCATGAAATGCTACCGTTTGCCTTGCATGGGTACCGCACATCAATCAGGACATCCACTGGGGCAACACCGTATCAGCTTGTGTATGGTATGGAGGCAGTCCTACCAGTTGAAGTTGAATTACCCTCGTTACGGGTGTTAATGGATGTTAAGCTGAACGAAGCAGAATGGGTCCGGTCCCGATACGAACAACTGAGTCTGATCGAAGAGAAAAGGCTGGCTGCAATCTGTCATGGGCAGTTATATCAGAAAAGAATGAAGAGAGCCTTCGATCAGAAAGTCAGACACCGAGAGTACCAAGTAGGAGATCTTGTGCTGAAAAGAATCCTCCCTCCTCATACGGACCACAGGGGCAAATGGACTCCAAATTATGAAGGACCATTTGTAGTCAAGAAAGTTTTCTCTGGTGGGGCACTGATGCTCAGCACCATGGATGGTGAAGATTTCCCGTCCCCTGTGAATTCAGATGCAGTTAAAAAATACTTCGCATAAAAATGACCCGCTGGACATAAAAACAGAATGTAAGTCTAGGCAAAAATAGGGCATCCCGGCGAGTCAAAAACAGAATAAAAGACTCGGGAAAAATAAGGGAAAATAAACAAAAGAATGTACACCCGCTGAGTTGAAAAGCCGCATTGGACAGCTCAGGCAAAAATGGGTATCCCGATGGATTGAAAACCCGAAAGGGCGATCCATGCAAAATAAGGGAATAAGCGAACAATTGCATTCTGAATTCGTCTGTATCATCTACAACTTGGTAAGCTTCGAATGGATCAAGCTTCAATCAGAACCAACATTCTTCGAAAAGCAAGATGAGAAGAACGTCAAAAGTCATACGAGTCATGGTAAAGAGGAAGCTCCTTAAAGCGTCATCAACACTGCCAGCATTTTGTTTCTCAATTTATAACAATCCCCTCATTTTAGGAGATTTGTTTCCTTGGCTGTATCTTGCCAATTCAGGGCACATGAATTAATAAAATCATATTTTTCAGTCATGTTTCGTCTTATACATTTTTATTTGCAAAGAATGTCTGATGTCTCTAAAAAACTAATCGCATGAGTACAGATGCTTTTCTCTAAAAGAATAAAAACGCATGCTTACAGGAAATGTACTTACTCTCAAGAATGTCTAACTCCTATGACGGAATCCGGTAAGGGATACCTCGGAACCATTTGTGCGTTTCCTTATCTTTGCAGGATTGCAGGTATCCGGAGCACAGCTTAGGGTATAAAAGCTTCACCCTCAGCAAGTTGGCAGATCATTATCAACTCGGTCTATCTTCCACGTGGCACTGGAAGGTGCCCATTTCCCCAGCGAAGTTGCCAAATCAATACTCGCTCAGTCTTAGTAGCTGAGTTGCTTCTTCCCCAACTGAGTTGCCACCTATTACTTATCCCCATCAGAATGGGTAGGTATCACAAAAGGCACCTATATCCCCGGCTGAGTCAAGGATCCTCTTTAACAGAATCCCTAGGGAGGTCTCTCAATGATCTCTCTTCCTCCCCAGCCGAGTTGCCATCTCGCCCTTAGCCGAAATACACAAAGTCAGGGAATTATCTCCCCACAGAGCTCCAGCCTCTATCCAGAAGAGCAGTGCATGAAGGTCACAACAGAGTGAAGAAAGCTTCTACAAACCCCAGCTGGGTCTCTCATTTACACGGATATGTCTATCATTGACATATATCCCCAAGCAGATATCATCTCATCAAATCTACTAATGATCTCCTCCCCAGCTGGGATGTCCATTTCAATAGATCGATCAAAGATCTTCGCAGCAGTGGGACCCGGATCCCGGTTTGGTACCTCTGCACAATCATAGCATTTGCATCATATTTACCCACAAAGCGTAGCATTCCATTTTAACACGGAGCATTACGGTAAAAAATCAAACATAATCATAAGCCATGTTTTGAATCAATACTTGTGAATAATGACAGTTCATCAATGTACAGAAAAATCCCCGCCAGAGTCCCGGCGAAAGAAGCTGCCTCATGAACCAAACACCAGTATATACTCGTTTTGGACACCCGTCCGTGTCATCACTTCCCCAGTAAGGTCGCTTGAACACTCCTTGCCAACAACGCCACCCGTATTACAGATACGTCCTGACACCCGTCCGCGTCAAATCATCAGCAGAAAGCCAAAGACATCCTCTTTGCACTCACATATACCTATATACACTTTCTTGGCACCTGTCCGTGTCATATCCCCAGCACAGTCACCTACACTTGGTATATCAGATATTTGTTCATATTATACTTCTCTTTCTCGACACCCGTCCGTGTCACCTTCCCCAGAAGATAAACACTCACCTATACACCTATACAGATACTCGTCCGTGTCTTGTATATACTTATCCCCACAGATTCAAGATTGGTCCTTGTTCTTTGTTAACCAGTTGGTACTCGTCCGTACCATCATCTCAGAGCATGTGTCAAGCGTTTGTTTCTACGTGATACTCGTCCGTATCATAGTCTTAAGGATGCTTGTCCGCATCTTTAATCCATACACTGTGTCAAGCACTTTCGTCGTCTTGAATATAGATACTCGCCTGTGTCTACTATTCTCCAGAAGAGTCCCTTCAGATTCAACACTCGTCCGTGTTCTCTGTTAACCAGTTGATACTCGTCCGTATCATCGTCTCTGAACACGTGTAGGTATTTGTTTCTACATGATACTCGTCCGTATCATAGTCTTAAGGATGCTCGTCCGCATCTCTAATCTATACACAATACCAAACACTTATACTTTCCTTTCTTGGTTGTGAACGCTCGTCCGTGTTCACTATATCCCCAGTAGATCGCCAACAAAGCATTTTCTTTTATCTGACACTCGTCCTGTGTCATGATAACCTCGAGAGCAGCCGTACCCTGCTGAGTGGTCGTCCTCCACTTCTTGATGGTCGTCCTCCATCATGCTCATCCGATGGCCGTCCCCATCGTTGATTTTTAGCAGCCGTATCCTGCTAGGTGGTCGTCCTCCACCTCTTGATGATCGTCCTACATCAATTTTATCCAATGGCCGTCCCCATTGTTGATTTTGGTTATCTGGCATTCGTCCTATGTCATGACAAACCTTGAGAGCAGCCGTCCCCTGCTAGGTGGTCGTCCTCCACCTCTTGATGGTCGTCCTCCATCATGCTCATCCGATGGCCGTCCCCATCGTTGACCTTTTATCCGATGGTCGTCCCCATCGTTGATATTTTCGGCAGCCGTACCCTGCCAGGTGGTCGTCCTCCACCTTTGATGGCCGTCCCCATCATATTTCCTTTATTCCCCAACAGAGCAGCCGTCCCCTGCTAGGTGATCGTCCTTCACCTTTGATGGCCGTACCCCATCATCTGTTTATTTCATTTATTCTTTAACCCGATGGCCGTCCCCGTCGTGGTCCCTTTTCCTTTTCTTTTAGCCCGATGGCCGTCCCCATCGTCGGTTACCTTGCTTTATGAACTTGATGGCCGTCCCCGTCATGTCTCATTTATCCCCAGAAAACATTACAACTTTATCTTGATGGCCGCCCCCATCATAATATCTTATTTTCCCCAGCCAGTCGGCCGTCCCCGTCTTGGCTTTACCTTTTATCCCCAGCATGTCGGCCGTCCCCGTCATTGCTTTATTTTCAGCACCTTCCCAGCATGTCGGCCGTCCCCGTCATTGCTCTTTACCCAGCAGTCGTCCTCTGCTCGACGGTCGTCCTCCGTCGCCCACACTTTACAATACACTTTATTTTCCTTTTACAATCTATATCCCTTTTCTTCTTCATTCTGTGAGTGCAAATTTTGGACTGTCTTTGGTATTCAACCACAAGTTATCTTGTTTGCCTGTTAAGCCGTTGCTTACATCCTGCACAGTTAACTCATGTTTGAATAGGGGCAGCTGTAAACACCCCAAATTTGCCCTCACCCATTCACACCATGGCTTGTGATCATTCCATATGCATAAACACAATCATAGCATCTCATGTCTCATTTTTGATCCACTGCATAGATTCAAAGTCATCTGCACCTAGGGTTTGTGATCTGAGCAATCCAAGGGGTTTCTTGAGCCAATCCAAAGGCCACCAATCACTACTAAGGGATCCATGTGTGTTCTTATATCATCATACATCCTCACAAAGTCAAAAATGCAAAGGAATCACAAGAACTAGGGTTTTGAGTGGATGCAGAGCCAAGTTTGACTGCACAGTTGACCTAAAATTAGGGTTTTGGTTTCAGAGGCCATAACCCCAAATTTTTTGGTCATTCTTGTTTCCATGGGTCTCTATATGGTATAGGGAGTGTACATGTCCATTTTCATGAAGAAATTCCATGGGGAAGTCATCTGATCAAGGGTTGACTTTTCAGACAAGTCAGTGTAAAATCAGGGCATCTGAGGTCCCCAATGACCCAACCAATGGGTGATCTTCATCATTTTAAGTGTATATGATCTTTATTTGATCATGGAAGAAGGTTGAAGTTCATAGAAATCAAGAATTTGGAAGTTTTGCAAATGTTGACTTTTTGGGCATGGTTGACTTTTCAAGAATGCTTCATTTTAGGTCATTTTTCAAGCTTTGATTCTTGATCCAAAAATGCTTCAAATGAAAAAACTTTGGTCATGAAAGTTGTAGATCACATTTTTCCCTTTTCAAAAAGTACAAGAACATGATCAAACTCCTCTTGGATCAAAAGTTATGGTGTGGCAAAGTTGGCTAAAATCATTGATTTTCAAGGCATGCTTCAAATGAGAATTTTGCAAAATCATGATCCAAAGCCAATTGTAACCTCTAATTCACTTCAAACCAGTATGCAAACATTCTACATGTCCTAAAAGTCAGAATTGGATCAAGGTTTCTCATGTTTTGGTTCATGTAACAAGACTTTTCTTCATGAAGTTCAAAAAGCAAGCAACTTGCAAAATCATCATGATCACTCCCTACAACTTGCTGCATTGGTTACTGCACTTTGCTAGCCTCTCACCTCATCTTGCTGCACCAGAGCCATGCTTTGTACTAGTTATAGATCAAGCCATACTTTCTCTTACAAAGAAGTTGACATTTTGCAAAAGGTGACCTACCTATCACAGCAGGCCATGTCACATCCCCTGACCTATGGGATTAAAATATACTTTCCATTTGCAAGCCATTCCATACATCTAGCAAGGCTGAAACACTTCACAAAAAAGACATTCAAAAAACACACCCCAGCTGCATTTTGCTTCGAAACCCTCTGCCTAACACACAAACATCCAAACCATTTCCACACTTCAACTCACCATACTTCATAGACCTCAAACCACCAAGAGCCAGGCCTGAAACAAGCAAGAACACCCCATTGCCATTTCTCACCTCAACTTGCAGTTTCATTCGAATCTCTCTCCCCAGTACACAAACACCCAAACAAACACCACAGACTTTCTCTATTCATTGTCCTGATCACAAAGAACCATTCACAATGACCTGAAACTGCCTGAAACTCCATTGCCATTTTCAACTGAGTGGAAGCAGAAGCTGTCTAAACTCATCAACCAGCCAACATAAATTCCTCTTGAGCATTCAAACATCATCTGGGGATCAAGTGGAGTGGATTGCACAAGGAGAAGTGGCCAGAAAGTCATCAGAGTGAAAGCTTCGAATCTCAGGTAGCTTGAAAAATATTTTTCCAGAAATCATTTCTCTTGTTCTAAACTTGCTCTTTGTGCCTTCCTGATCATGAATATGCTTTCAGTTTTTGAAATGGTGATGAAATGAACATTTAATTGCTCTCTGAAACTTGCGTGCCCTAGTTCTTATCTTCTTCGATTCAGCTTAGTTAGGAAGTATAATTTTGTTTTGAGAGAGGGTTTTGATTCGTGAGTGGTTGGAGATCATTTCCCAATTCTTAGATTTCATTTTAGTTAGCTTTTTGGGGGTTTGGGGATTTTTCAGGGGAGATGCTGGCCGGAGAAGACGACCGGAAGTCTTCTCCGGCAGCCTGAAAGTGATTATGCCCTAATCTCAGTAATTAAGACCATTTGAATTTGGACCATTGGATGCGTTGAAAGTGTTGACCTCCCGCGTGAGTGTGTGGCCTGGATCTCTCTGATTAGCCCTAATCCACGTGTTTAATATAATTAATCCATAATTTAATTAATTAAGTCAGAAACAACCTGGACCCTTGGATGACGCGCGTGGTCAACAGATTCAAATCCAGACTCAATCTCATCCCTCCATGCTGATTACTTTCCCTTTTATTTAATTTTAATTCATTTTCCTTTCATTTTATTTGCATAATTTATTAAAAATAGCAAAAATGTCTTAAAAATTATGAAACTTTTTCTTAAAAGTTTTATTAATTTTTAAGACCCAAAAATATTTTTATTTTATTTTTTATCATTAAAAAAGTATTTTTAAATATTTAAAAGATTATTTTTAATTGATTAATGGAAATTAATTAATTAAAAATACTTTTAGGTATTTAAAAATCACCAAAAAATTCATGAAATGTTCTAAGACATTTAGAAACATTGTCCAACCTTCAAACCAAATTTCTTTTTTGATCTTGATGCATTTTGAGAATTTTCCATTGAATTAAATCATTTTTGGTGCATTATTTTGATCATAAGTTCAAAAATTCATTTCTGCCTAGCTAAGAGGAGTTGGACATTGGTTCTTCTTGCATTGTTTTGTGTTTAGCATGTAGTTTCTAGGATTAAAAGGCCATGATTTGTTCCTTCATTTTCAATTTTCTTGGCATTTCTTTTGTTTAGGAACCCTAAAAACCCTAATAACTTAGAAAAATCATAACTTGAGATTGGTTAAGAGTTGAGAGCCCCCCTTTGGACATTGGTTTAGTATAGGTTTAGGGTTTCTTTGGGTGGCATTTTCCATTTTTTATATTAGGTTTTGCTTCTGTTTTTGGTTTTTGTTTGTTGTTTGATCCATAAACCCTAATTTGGGCTTTCATTTGCATACCTCTTGCATTCTCTTGCATAACATGACTTTTCATGACATTTCAAGCATTCATGTGATTCATTTAACATCATAAGACATGTAGAAAGTATGTTTGATCATAGCATTACATATTTGCCATGTTGTATGCTTTGTATGTTTCCTAACTTTTCATGTGTATCCATGCTTCTAAGCTTGCCTCATTTGCATCCATGAACTTGTGAGAACATCTCCATGCCTTGCCTCATGTTTATAGCACTCCATAGCATCATTATCATCATCAACATGCTTCTGGTTTTGTTTAGCATCATACCATTTCATCCCATTTTGCATTGCATTGCATTTCTTTCTAACATTTCAGGTGGTAAGTAAACTTGAGAAGTGAATTTGCCTTCACTTCTCATAACTTTTCTCTTCATCTCCCTTGCATCCATTGCTGCATTTATATATGTGTTTGAGATTGAGCTTGCTCATTCTTCTTCTTCCCACTTTCTTTCTTCAAGTGACTTGACTTCTTGAATGAAGCAAGTCACTTTGCTTCTTTTGCTCCTTTCATCTGCTTCCTGGTGGTTCCTCTGAAGATTTCTCCTGTAAACCTCACAAACTTTAGGAACAACCAAGCATGACAATGATTAGGGTTTTTATTAGTATCCCCACTTAGTTTTCACCTTTGTGTCTCTTTGAGTCTTCTCCTCTCATCTCATAATCAGGGACTAAACCCTAAAGGCTTTGAGGCTTTGTGATTAAGCTTATGCCTGCATCCTTCTCTTAGGATGGAGTGTATAACTTTAATCCTAAGTGTTAAACCCTTAATGTGTTTAACTCTCTTAATTAATCCATCTAATAAGCATCAAGACATCACACTTGTAACTTGGGCCTTGCATTAGGGTTCTAATTCTTCCTTAATTGGTTAAGAAGGACTAACCCTAGTGTTAATGGACAAGTCCCCCTCAAGTTGTCTTACAAATCATAAAACTCACTTCATCATCATACCATTAAATAAAATCCACTCAATAAAGGCTTTGTTTTGTCATGAGTTTAATCCCTAACCATGGATTAAGTTGAGGAGTCTTCCTCAGCTTAAACATTCTCATCTATTATCCTTCTATTAGGATGGTGTAATGAGTCTGTTTAATCCCTGATTATGGCTTAACCTCATTACTCAACACTAAACAAAAACAACAAAAACACCTAAGTAATCACAAGTAGGTTAATGATCTTAATCCTGCATCATGGTGATTAAGTGTGAGAAGCTGACTTCACACTTAAGGTAATCTCATTACCCCTAATCAGAGGGAAGATGTGATGAGTTTACTAACCCATTGGTATAGGCTTAAGCTCATTAACTTATGACAAACTCCAAAAAGCAATAAAAGACTGAAAATACAAAAAAAAAAAACAATAATCGTCTCCTTCGGGATTCTTTTCTCATCATCTTCACTCACAAACGAGAACTTGCTTCTTCCGTCTAATGCAAGACAGTTTGCATCTGTGCCAGACAGATCATACACTTGAGCATAGGCAAGTAAGCAGTTCACAAGTCAATTCATTCTTTCAGTCTCTTTGGGTCGAACTACGGTGTTCTGACTTCCTCATTGCACGAGAGGATACGTAGGCATAACTTAACAGTTATCGAACAAAAGTCTCTGTATATTCCCCCTCCTTTCAGTTTCATTCTTTTAAGCCTCATGATCTTGAGCATCTCATTCTTTGTTCTTACACTGACACTGTACATATACACTTTGCACTTCTATACACTGACACCTGTATATCCTTTCCCAGCTCTTTTATACACAGATTGCACTGACATTACCCCTTTAAAACACAAATCTTTCAAGCGTGGATCCCGTCGAGTACGACGGACAATCTGGGTGCTAATACCTTCCCAGGTTGTAACCAACCCCCTTTCTCAGTCTCTCTGGTTCGCAAACCGTCTTATCCGTATCTTTCTAGGTCTATGCAGCATTACCTTTCCTCCGGGATAAAAATGCCTAGCTGGCGACTCTATTCATTCTCCAGTGAGTTCACGGCTGTGTGTTCTCATTGTCCCTTTCGCCGACCGTTCGCGTCTGTACCCCTTTTGACCCGGTGTCATTTGGCGGGAGCGACACTTGGGCCATCATTTATTCTTCCCGAAGGTTATCTCATTTTGGGCCGTCGATTATTCTTCCCAAAAACCATATTGATATCTCGGGCCATCGTTTATTCTTCCCAAAGGTTATCTTGTTACCTCGGGCCGTCGTTTATTCTTCCCGAAGGTTATCTCATTTTGGGCCGTCGTTTATTCTTCCCAAAAACCATATTGATACCTTGGGCCGTCATTTATTCTTCCCAAAGGTTATCTTATTACCTCGGGTCGTCGTTTATTCTTCCCGAAGGTTATCTCATTTTGGGCCATCGATTATTCTTCCTAAAAACCATATTGATACCTTGGGCCGTTGTTTATTCTTCCCAATGGTTATCTTGTTACCTCGGGCCGTCGTTTATTCTTCCCGAAGGTTATCTCATTTTGGGCCGTCGATTATTCTTCCCAAAATCCATATTGATACCTTGGGCCGTTGTTTATTCTTCCCAAAGGTTATCTTGTTACCTCGGGCCGTCGTTTATTCTTCCCGAAGGTTATCTCATTTTGGGCCGTCGATTATTCTTCCCAAAAACCATATTGATACCTTGGGCCGTTGTTTATTCTTCCCAAAGGTTATCTTGTTACCTCGGGCCGTCGTTTATTCTTCCCGAAGGTTATCTCATTTTGGGTCGTCGATTATTCTTCCCAAAAACCATATTGATACCTTGGACCGTCGTTATTCTTCCCAAAGGTTGTCTTGTTACCTCTGGCCGTCGTTTATTCTTCCCGAAGGTTATCTCAGTTTGGATCGTTGTTTATTCTTCCCAAAAGCCATATTGATACCTTAGGTCGTCGTTTATTCTTCCCAAAGGTTATCTTGTTACCTCGGGTCGTCGTTTATTCTTCCCGAAGGTTATCTCATTTTGGGTCATCGTTTATTCTTCCCAAAAGCTATTTTGAGACGTCGATTATTCTTCTCAAAAGCCATTTTGTTACCTTGGGTCGTCGCTTATTCTTGCCAAAGGTTATCTTGTTACCTCGGGTCGTCGTTTATTCTTCCCGAAGATTATCTCATTTTGGGCCGTCTTTTATTCTTCCCAAAAGTTATTTCGAGACGTCGATTATTCTTCTCAAAAGCCATAATGATACCTTAGGTCGTCGCTTATTCTTCACAAAGGTTATCTTGTTACCTCGGGCCGTTGTTTATTCTTCCTGAAGGTTATCTCATTTTGGGTCGTCGTTTATTCTTTCCAAAAGCTATTTTGAGACATTGATTATTCTTCTCAAATAAATATCATCATCTTGGGCCGTTGTTTATCCACACAAAGGCTAGATCTTCATATTTGGGATTGCTTCCCTCTCAAAGAAATATATCTGAAGACTTTTTCTCCGAATGGCATCTTTAAGCCCATTCAAGCATCACAACCAACCAACAGTATCATTTAACGCGCCGGCGAGTGCAAATATTTGGGCTTTTGTGTTCAATCCTCTTCAACCTTCAAGTCACGAATGGCGTGCATGCCAATCTAACTCCTCAGGTTTCAGAAAATGAACAGGGGCAACTGTTGTACCCCAAAATTTTCCCTCTATTTTAACTCTAACCGACTTTTGTTTTCACATTCATTTGCATCATCTTCATAGCATAGCATGTATTTCACCTTAATATTAGCCGAAATAATTTCTCGGAATTTGCAGACAGACTGGTCAAATTAATTTTTTTTAATTGTGCCTAAAATTCAGTCAACGAAAAAATGTCAAGTTTAAGTTTGCAAATGTTGGTAACATTAATCTGCAGTTCACGTGGTTTAATTTGACATGCTAAAAATATTTTTACGATTATTTTTGGTCATATGTTGATCAGTCTGAGCGGCTTAAACGGTCATAATTTTTATTTCAAAATCCGACCAACTGCTGTATTTTTCCGAGTCATTTATTTCGCCCTGAATATTTTGATGTGCTCATTTTATTTTTTCGAGCATTTTGGTGCCCGACTTTTATTTTTTTGAGTCTATTTATTTTTATATTGAGTCTAGAATAAAAAAATAGGTTAATTATTTTTTATTTTAATTTTAACTATTTTTATTAAACTTTATTTAACTATTTATATTAATATTTTATTGGGTTCCAAAATAAATATTTAGGCCCATTTACATTAACCCTAATTAGTCCTATATATACCTAATGTGTGTATTGTTGCAAAGGACAGGAAAAAAAGAGGAAGATGGAAAGACACGAGCGGCGGATCTGTGTGTTCCTTGAGGTATATTGGAGATTTGTTTCTCATATTCTTACAATGTTTCATGTGATCTGACTGACTCGTCTATACATATGCGGTTATCATAATTATTTTCTTTCTATCATATATGATTATATGTATATATACATATTGGTTTCTCAGGTTAACTAAAAAAAATTCATCATATATACTTTAAGACTTTTTTTAATTAATATTTTGTTAACATTCATATGCACTGTTTACATATGAAATATATGTTTACATTTGTTTTCGTTCTTATTTATTTTACAATATAATATTAATATTAATATAATAATAATATATATAATATATAAGATTAATATATAAATAAAAAAGGGTTGACTATTTTTTTAAATATGTTTCATTTATTTATTTTTATTATAATTTGATTATGTTGTTCGGATCGGATCGTGTCGATACGCCGTTTGTACATCTGTGTGTATGAGGCGTGACACTTATGTTGATCCGGTCTAGCTGCGATGATCGCAATTCTTGTGTTAGCAACATCGTTGTTTTTTTATTTCTTTTATTTAATTAATTAGGTTCAGATAATTAACTACCCTGATTTTTTTTCCTAAAACCTTAAATTTTTTATACAAACCTTAATTGTTTCTTTAAAACTGATTATATATTTTCTTTTATGTGATTATTTCTCATCTGTAATATTTTTGGGTTTACTTTTATTTTTCGCCTTATAATGATGTAACTGCCCCAAAGCTTTGTAATAATTAGGATTTTATTTTTCTACCATTTATTTTCTGCCATTTATTTTCTGCCATTCATTTTCTGCCATTTTATTATTCTACCATTTATTTTCTACCATTTTATTTTTCTGCCATTTAAATTCCTGCCATTTTATTTTTCTGTCAAGAACTAAATGAAAATCAATATGGACTTAGATCACCAATTAAAAAGATAAATAATTGAAAATAATATTCACACACGTAAGTCGATCTAAGATCGCCGTCCACACTTCCTAGGGTATCCCTATTGGTTGCCTTCTTTAAATGGTCAAGTCCCTCGAATATAAGAGTGTCTTAAGCAAAGTCCCTTCACTTATAAAATCATCAAGTCCCTACAGATTTAAAAGATCAAGTCCCTTCGAGGTTGCATACGGAATAATGATCTTGTCCCTTCGAATAAATGATGATAGTCCCTACGAATTGCTAAAGACACCCCTTAAGTTGCCTGCATTGACCATACGATGACCCTACGTCTGTCCCTTAAAAAATACAAGGTAATGACTACCTATTCCTTAATAATAGGGATAGTCTTACCCTCGAAAGGACATATAAGAACATGAATGACTTAGTATAGGGTAGGTACCTCATAGTTACTTGCTCACTCTTCAAAAATACTTTTCACACCTAACAATATTTTCAAATATTTTCAAACAAGGCTTTGTATACATCCATACGAGGATCATTACAAAGTACTTAGAAAATTTCTAATCACACACTACACTTTTCAAAAAACATTTAAGTGAGCTAAGTAACTAAGATCCAATGGATAACCATGGATATAAAGGGTGCTAACACCTTCCCTTTATATAACCTACCCCCCGAACCTAAGTCTTTTAAAAATAGGTCTTTCTTGTTCTTTTATGTCCTTTCCACTTGGATAAAATAAAAGTCGGTGGCGACGCTTGCTATCCGCAACATGACTAAAAGTCAGTTCTCCCACCGTGTTACAGGAGGTATCTTCTAAACCAAATACGCTTGGGGAAAAACTATAACCATAAGACTCTGATGGAGAAATGATAACTTTCTAACCTGGTTGAGGAAAGGATATGTCAATACTTTGTTGATAAGAAAAATCTGCTAGTGAATCAAAGATCAAATAAGCATCTTGTTGGGGAAGACCTTTGAATCACCCACATGCTAGTTAGTGAATATGAACACTAATTCCTGGAAATATGAAACAAGAAAATGTGCCCCAAGCATAGTTGAACCAAGTATGGTTGGACGTAGGGCCAAGTTGAAAGTGATCGTTTTTCTTTCTTTGGTTGTCAAAAAATTGGACTTTGAAGGTGAAATACTAGACAAGAACTGGTTTATTGAAGGCGGATTACCATACTAGAACTGGTGGGCAGAAATTAAGTTGTCAGACGAGAACTAACTTTTTTCTTTGTCCGTTGCCAGATGAGAACTAACTTTGAAAAAGAATGACTACCAGACGAGAATTGGAGTTCAAAATAGGCTAAAGAAAAGGTGACCAGACGAGAACTGGTTTAGAAGTTCGCCTACCAGATGAGATCTGGCATTTGAAGTTGGTTTTTCAGATGAGAACTGGACTTTGAATCGTCAAGTGATGTTGGGTTACCAGGCCCTTTGATGTGAGAATCATGTTGTGGGATTAAACCCAATGAATGATATGATATGCATGGCTTCATGCTGAAGTAAGCGACATAACTAATGCATGAGGATTACTTATTCAATGATTATGAATATTTCTAGAAATGCCCATGAGATGGGTAAGAAGGTATTTTATGGAAAGGATTCTTGTTTGAGAAGTGTGACATGGCGAGGGTGAGTTAATAGCATGATTTCCCAACACTCATCTTAAACTTGGAGATTGATGATGCAATTTGCTTGAGCGGTATGAATGTACGGAGAGGTATTGCCCATGTATTTCGAACTCTAAATGGACCGTTGCCCCTGATGACCCAATAATTGGAATGGAATACTTGGATGTTCACTTGAGGAAAATTGAACTTAGTGAGCTCTTTAGGCTCCTTGCCCCAGTGTGAGCATGGAAGCGTATTAACTTGTTCTGTGAGTTTGGTCTCCATCAATATTCTTAATGATGGGATTTCAACTTCTATGGGGAGCACTGCTTCCATGCCATATACTAGTGAGGAAGGTATTGCCCCTTATGAAATGCGAATGAAGGTTCAATATCCATGAAGTACGTAAGGGAGCATCTCATGCCAGTCCTTGTATGTCACGACCATTCATTTTTGGCCGATAAGGAGAAGAGTTATGGTGTTCAATTTTAAACTTTGCACAAAATAAATTCATCATTTTGTTGTTCAAGTTGGACCCATTGTCAGTAATGAGTTGGCTTGGAACACCATAACGACATATGATATTGTTTTTGATAAATCAGACGACCACTTGTCGGGTTACATTGGCGTAGGATGTTGCTTCGACCCATTTAATTAAGTAGTCAATGACTACCTGAATAAACCGATGTCCGTTTGAAGCTTTGGGTTCGATCATTCAAATCCATTTGATTCCCCATACTTGCGTATGAATCTTATCAGCATAAATTTCGCATTTATGACATTTCTTCGCATACTTGCGGTAATCTACCTCCATTGTGATCTAGTAGTATCCTGCTCAGAGTATTTTCCTTGCCATTATATGTCCATTGGTATAAGCACCAAAGGATCCTTCAAGAATTTCTTTCATAATCATTTGTTATTTGCGCTCGTCTATGAATTTGAGTGTAACCATGTCGAAGTTTCTCTTGTAAAGTATATCTTAGTTGAGAAAGATTTTGCCTGCCAGTCTTCGGAGGGTCTACCTGTCTTTTCTTGACGATCCATATGGGTATTCCCTTTTCTGCAGCAGTTGTTGAATGTCGTAATACCAAGGTCTACCATCAGTAGTAGTTTTGATTGCAAAGATGTAAGTTGGCGTGTCCAGGTGCAAAACTTCAATTCTTTTTATGTCATCCATGGATTAACTGTAATCATAGAAGAGAGAGTAGCAAGTGCGTTAGCCATGTGATTTTTCTCACGAAGGATGTAATGGAATTCGACTTTGTTGAAGAATGGAAGCAGTCTCCAAGCGTAATATTTGTATGGGATCAGTCCCTGTTGGCGCGTTTCTCATTCTCCTTTGATCTGATTGATCACCAAGATAGAATCTCTGTACATGTGTAAATTCTTGATCATGAGATCAATTACTTCTTTGAGACCCATGATGCAAGCTTCATACTCGGCCTCATTGTTTGTACATTTGAATGTCAATTTGGCAGTGAATGGAATGTAGGTTCCGTTTGGAGTAACAATGATTGCCCCAATTCTGTTTCCATAAGCGTTGACTACTTCGTCGAAGATGAGTTCCCAATGGGATCCTGGTTATGGCCCTTCGTTTGGAAGTGGTTCTTCGTGATCTTTCATCTTAAGATACATGACGTTTTCGTCTGGGAAATAAAATGTGATTGGTTCCTGATTACTGGTGGGCTGATGAGCCAAATGATTAGCTATGATACTTCCTTTGACGGCTTTCTGAGTGTGGTACTTGATGTCGTATTCTGATAATCGCATTTTCCAACGAGCAATTCTTCTTGTAAATGCAGGTTTCTCAAACACATATTTGATTAGATCCATTTTTGAAACGAGCCAAGTAGTATGACATATCATGTACTAGCGAAGATGCTTAGCTTATCAAGCTAAAGTGCAACAAGTTTTCTCAAGCATTGTATATCGAGTATCACAATTAATGAATTTCTTGCTCAGATAATAAATGACATATTCTTTTCTTTTCATTTTGTCTTGCTGGCCACGCACACATCCTATGGAGTCTTCCAAAAAGCTGAGGTACATGATTAAAGGTCTGCTTTTGACTGGAGGAGACAAGATTGGTGTCTTTAACAAGTATTCCTTTATTTTCTCAAAAGCTTCCTGGCAGTCTTTTGTCCAGTCATGACTTTGATTCTTCCGTAGAAGTTTGAATATTAGCGTGCATGTCGCGTTCATGAGGAATATGAACCTTGAGATGTAATTTAGACGTTCTAGGAATCCTTGTACTTGTTTATTCGTTTTTGGAGCAGGCATTTCTTGAATAACATTGACTTTGTCGGGATCGAATTCAATTCCTTTTTTACTGACGATGAATCCTAGGAGTTTTCTTGATCGAACACAAAATGTGCACTTGTTAGGATTCAATCGTAATTTGTATTTTCTCAGACGTTGGAACAATTTCTGTAGATGTTCAACGTGTTCCTCTTTAGTCTTCGACTTGGCGATCATATCATCTACATATACTTTGATATCCTTATGCATTATGTAATGAAAGAGAGGAGTCATTGCCCTTTGATAGGTTGCATCATCATTCTTTAATCTGGACGACATTACTTTGTAACATAAGGTACCCCTTGACGTGATGAAGGAAGTTTTCTCCATGTCTTCAGGTGCCATTTTGATCTGTTTGTAGCCCGAAAATCCATCCATGAAAGAAAATACCTTGTATTTTTTAGTATTGCCCACTAGCATGTCGATATGCGGTAAGGGGAAGTCTTCCTTTGGACTTTCTTTGTTGAGATCCCTATAGTCTACACACATTTTAACTTTTATGTCCTTCTTTTTACTGACACAGTGTTTGTCCACCACTGAGGATATTCGGAAGTAGCGAGGAAGCCATCATTAATCTTCTTTTGGACTTCTTCCTTGATTTTGATAGCCATATTTGGATGAGTTCTTCTCAACCTCTGCTTGACTGGCAAGCATTCTGGCTTTAACGGTGAGTGATGTTCCATGATGTCAGTATACAACCCTGGCATGTCCTGGTAGGACCAAGCGAACACATTTGGAAATTCTTTGAGTAATGAGATCAGACTTTTCCTTTCAGCCGAACTGAGTAGTGCGTCGATCTTGACTTCTTTTCTCTCCTCTTCTGAACCCGAGTTAACAGTTTCCAAAGGTTCTTTGTATGGTTGAATGGAATTCTCCTTGTATCTGAGCAGTCTGGAGATCTCTTCTGGAATTTCTTCGTCATCTTCCTCTTTAGCTACGTGTATCGGGAACTCAAAGTTAGGAGAAGGCATTGGATCATGTGTTTGAACAGGGTTTAAAACAGTTAATCTGTGCGAGGATGATATTTAGAAAACACATTTAGAGAATGCAAAAGAAGTTTATACAGATTAATTTAGAAAAACAATTTTTTTGGGTTTTTTTAGGGATTACAATTTTCTGAAAAAGAAAAAATGGAAAATAGTAATAAATGTGGAAGTACATAATGACATTTTATTTATGATTTGTCAATTCTTGAAACACGCAGCCCTATAAAACAAAACTCTGTCACTTTGGGCTAAGTGAAGAGGATATTTAGTGCAAGTAATCCCTATAAAACATTCCTTGTCATCCGAATGAGATGAAAGGTCAAAATAAAGACTAGGCAATTACTTTTGAATATGAACGATGTTCGGGACATCAACAGAGACCCAATCGTAATGAACTCCGTTGAAGATGCAGAATTATGGAACTTGTCTTTCTAGAGTATCCTTTGTGATAACATTGATTTGTGGCGGAGGAGGATCTATGGAGTCTTCCTTCTATGCAGCTTGACCATATAAGAAATTATTCGTCATTTCTTCATCGGTATGTTCAGGAGAGTTTTCCCATCCAGTTGAGCAGATGTCCTCGATGTTGATTCGAGAACTTTCGGGGGTTGTGTACTTCACTAGGAATTCATATTTTCTGCTTGGTTGTCCCAAGGTGTCCCAAGTTTTTCTGGGAATTGATGAGTCATATTCAACAATGACGTTCACTTCTGGGAGTGAAAAGTTGAGTAAGTCTTGTCCTGCAATCCTTGAGAACTCATAGATATGACGTTGATTGTCTTTCAAATTACTGGATAAGGTTCCTATACCTTCAGATCATCCATGGGATCATAAGAAGCATAGTCAAAGTTGTCCATCATTAGAGTATCTTCCAATGAGTTGTGAGGAGCATGATTTCATTCATAAATTTCTCTGACTTCTAATTTCGGAATATATCTTGGACTAGAGATTGGAAAGTCAAATGGATTGTGCATTTCATCTTGAGACATATATCCTTCTTTGATGAAATAATTTTTCCATTCGTCATTTGAATCGTCGGAGTCATCCGACTTATTTTCTTTGATGGTATGAACCTCTTGAGAGATCGGATGGAGGAAGCCTCCATTGTGGAAGAAATCCTTGATAGAACCAAAGCTTTTGTCCTTTTTTGTAGGTTTGGTTATTATTGCGGAGAAACCAAGACCTTTTCTCACTTCATTGTTGACGGGGATTACAACTTGCCCCATCCTTTGATATCTTTTCTTTCCAATACTTGGAGAGCATCTTTGTAGGAAGTGATTGAGGTTCCTATTTTTAGATGATTCTCATTGCTCACAGAGAGAGCTTGGAACTAAGTTCCAATGACTTCTTTCTGGTTCCAGATACAAGAATGATGATAAATTGATGATTATTAGAGCTCTTTCTCTGTATACAGTCACCAATTTGTTTTTCACAAATCTCAATTTCTAATGAAGTGTGGAAGTTACTGATCGCGACTTTACGTGTTTAGTCGGAATGATACTGCAAGCATACAGGGTATTGCGTAGTTTTAAAAGATTGTCAGGGATTGATAGTCATAAGGAAGTGTCCTATAATTGAGGTGTAAGGCTAAAGCTGAAGGTTTTCGCGGGTAAAAGTGATAAAGAAATAATTAAGAAAATGGGTTTTAACACAAATAGAGGAAACAAGACAGTAGAATGATTTTGGCACTCCAATCTCAGAGTCCAATTTATTTTTGGCAATGGCGGCTGTTCAGAGCTGGTGAATTATTAACAGCTTTCCCCGCAGAGTGATCATCGTTTCTCCCCAGCCAAGTTATCTGGGATACCTGCAGTCTCCTTATCAGGAGATCTCCTTGCATTTGCATTTGCATCCAGTAATCAACATTACATTTGCATCCTCCAAAGCGTAGCATTTCCATCGTCATGGAGCATTACGCCATAAATCCAAACATATGCATACCAGCATGGACCAGTTTTGAGGTATATTACATAAGACCCGTTACATCTCCAATCAAATTGAAGTATTCCCCACAGAATGCATTTCCGTTTCCCAGGGTGGTTACTTCTACCAAGTCTTGTTGTTATCCCCAGTTGAGTCTTGTTTCAGTACAACAGTCTCACTTTTTCGCGTCTCCGTTTCAGTACAACGGTCGCGTCTTGGGCTCTCGTTTAAGTACAACGATCCCGTTCCTTTCGAGTCTCCATTTAAGTACGATGGTCTCGTAGTTGAGTCTTGTTTCAGTACAACAGTCTCACTTTTTCGCGTCTCCGTTTCAGTACAACGGTCGCGTCTTGGGCTCTCGTTTAAGTACAACGATCCCGTTTCTTTCGAGTCTCCATTTAAGTACAATGGTCTCATCTTTGAGTCTTGTTTCAGTACAACAGTCTCACTTTTTCGCGTCTCCGTTTCAGTACAACGGTCGCGTCTTAGGCTCTCGTTTAAGTACAACGATCCTGTTTCTTTCGAGTCTCTATTTAAGTACAATGGCCTCGTCTTTGAGTCTTGTTTTAGTACAACAGTCTCATTTTTCGCGTCTCCGTTTAAGTACAACGATCGTGTCTCAGGTTATCATTTAAGTACAATGATCCTGTTCCTCTAGATCTCGTCTCAGTGCGATGATAATGAATCGGTTGATATCATTTCTCTTCGAGCTGTAAATCGGATGATATTACATTCTCGCTTTTCGGGGTGGATCGGTTGATACCATCTCCGTGTTAGATCGGTTGATCTTATCTGAGTCGCAAATCGGTTGATGTTGCGTTAAGTCCTGTTTCGATAACAGGCATCTTCCGTGACTTGGTCCGGTCCAGCAGTCGCGTATTGTTTTCTTTATGGCTTGGTCCTGCACAGCAGTCCTATTGATTTGAGTTCTATTCCGCTAATAGTCTCGTTAAGCCCTGTTACGCCAACAGGCACCCTCGGTGTGGCTTTGATTCGCTCAGCAGTCACATTGATTGCGTTTATTCTATTCCACCTAGTTCTATCTCCGTTACCTATTCAGAGGTCAAAACAAAAATATATAAATAAATAAATGGGCAGATGGCATTTCCATTACCCTCAGTGTGCAAATTTTCAGGTTTTATTCGAGTATTCAATCACTCCATACCTTGAACGTCTAAGAGCGGTTGCAATTATTCGTTCAGGTATGCAGATGATTGAATAGGGGCAGCTGTAATACCTCAAAATTTGCCCTCATTCCTTTTACCGTAACTGGCTTACGCTTCACATTAATCTGCATTTTTCATTAGGTCATATCATTCGCAATCATGCATTTCATTGAGTTTTCTAAGGCATGGGGTTAATGCCCTCTGAGAAAAATAGTTTATTCCATTGGTTTGTTATTCTTAACTCATGGGAGATCGTTTCATGGATTATTGCACTAGGGTTTCATACATTATGAATAGTTATCAGAGAAATTCCAGGTTTTGATTATGTGGTCATTAATAACACCCCTTTATATGCTTTTTCCACTTTGTTAAGGTCTTATTTCCTTGATTTAGTGGTCTTTAAGGATTGTTCTTGCAAAGACTAGTCATTGGTGTATTTGGCCTATCAGCAAGTGTTTAGTTTAAATTTCTATGAATCATGGTTTGATTCATCCTCAACAATTCAAGGCTCCTTTGTTTGGTTTCTCTCTTAGTGTGCTTAAAGCTCTACAAGGTTGTCAAGGGTAATGATATTGGTTTCATACCAAGTATGGTTACTTAAATGTAATTCAACGTGAATGGAAGGTTGACAGGATCTGGATCAAACCATTATGAGTTTGCCTCAATCTGCATTCGTGTTCACATTTCGAATCTGGATCTTTGAGTGCTAAGGCATAGTCATGTGTTTGAAATAATGTTCAAGAAAGCTCATAGGAAATATTTTGGTATATCATGATAGTAAGGCTCATAATGACTTATTGATTTGAAGGCCGAGATTCATTCATGGTTCACTTCATTTCCTAGAATCGATTTTGGATCACTTTTAAGAATCTAGTTCATGGAATGCGAAATCTAGCTCAAGGAATTCAGATGGCCTACGTGTTTGCTCCGTTCATTTGTAAATTCATGAGGTTGTTTCGTGTTAATTGAGAATTTCAAGTTTCAGTCATTATGGTTATTTGAAAAATTGGTAGGACAAGATCATTGCAAAATGTGGTTATGGGGTGCGAATAATATATTTCAGGCCCATTAACTTTTTATTATTATTTCATTTTTTATTATTATTATGACAAAATAGGAATTAAAAAAAGGGGATTAGAAAGATGGAACTTATTAGAAGCTGATACATGCATAGTAGAATTTAGCAGGGGGTAATTAGTTACAAGAAAAAATTCATGATAAATTTGGTGACAAAGTCCTGTTACAAAGAAGGAACTGAAAAATTCAGTTAGGAAAAGAGAGTTACACCAGAACTCAAAAACAACAGATAACAAGGAATTCAGTGAAAAAACCTTCATAAAAAAAATCAATATAGCAGAAGAAGAGCAATTACAATTTTGGAGAGAAAAATTCAGTTATAATTATAACTGATATATCAGTATATAACAGAAACAGAAACACAAAAAAGAGGGCTCTCTTCACCAACTCTGAATCTTCATGTTTCGTCTTCACTTTTCAATCACCACTTCAACTCATGCCTTCATCAATCCATCCCAAAAACCACTCTTCATCAATCTTCAATTGACATTTCTCAGCCTTTTCTTCATCAAGAATCTCAACCTTCTACATAAACTATCATTATCCGTAACAACATCAAAATCAACCTTCATCATCATCGCCATAATCTTCGGTTCTTGAACCACTCGTCGATCCTCTTCTTTGATCCAGTCACACTCTTGGCATTCATTACTCCATCAATCAGCAACATTTCAAAGAAAAAACCTGCAAAGTCAAGAACGTAGTCGATTACAAAAACAATTGCAGGAAGGTTCAGTTGGAGAAGAAGAATGCCCAATAGCTTCGTGTTCATGGAAAAATCGAGGAAGAGATCGAAAACCAAATCTAAAGCAGAAGCGATGCATACCTGAATCGGATTTGAGCGAGATGCCTTGGATATGCGATTTGCTTGAGAGCGTTTCGAAGAGATTAGATTCGATTATTTGTGAATGGAGAGGAACGGAGTTCGTGGCCGATGAAAGAGATTCGTCTTCCGCCGCCGTCGACGACGAGTCATGGTGTGGCGGAGATCAACGTGAGCGAGGGAGTTTTTATTTGTGAAGGATGAGTTTGGTGAAGCGAGCAAGGCCGCAAAGGTGTCATTCCGGCGAATTTTGTGAGGTAAAGATGAGGAAGAATGGCGAGAAGAGAAGAACCATGTGGAAGCAATCGAACCCGAGCTCGAGCGATCGATGATGTCTTTCTCGTCGCAAAGGTCATCGGAGAAATTCCGATTCGTTTCGATTTCCTTGATTGTTTTTGCGAGTTCGTGAGAGTCGTCGTTATGAGTTGAGGGCTAGAACAAGTTGAGATGGTGGCGGAGGACGGCGAAGTGAAGGTGACGGCATTCTTCAGAAAGACAAAGGATGAAGGCGAGGGCTTGATATGCTTTATCATCATTTCATCAATTTAGGGTTTCAAGAGATTGGACTGGGCCTAACAATCTTACACTATAGAACTGTTATTCGCATCCTCAATTTCAGACTCATACTCCTCCCTGCGAAGTCCTACATGAATTGGACCTGAGCACCATTGGAATTCATATCCACACACTTCAAATTCAGTTTACACCCGTTCTATTATTATTATTTCCTTTATTTTTTTCAAATGGTTGTTAATTTTCAAGCCTAATTTGGTGATTAGTCTTTGATTAAGTCATGGTTAATTTTTTAATTATAGTTAATGGTTCCCATATCAATTAGTCGAGTTCTCGCTAGATATTTTTTAATTTGATTTCCTTGTTAGCTTCTAAAGTTTTCTCGAAAATGTCGATTATCATTTCGCAAGTTTTGTTAATTAATGCTCTTGTTAGAATGTCAATTAAATTAATTGTAAATTGTTCTTGGCAATTATTGATATAACAATGGTAATTCTAAATATTTGTTTAGTACTAATTTTGATTTAAAGTGTTCATGTCGTTTTGAGCGATATTCATCGATGTCGATTATGGTGGATCTTCACAAAATGATTATGGAAGATAAGCATTTATTTTGCTTATGGAGATCACAAGACTTTGCTTGAGGTTTTTCGGATTTCTTTTTTATGTGAAAAATCGTCACTTCGATCAAGTAAGTAATTTCAAGCTTTTTCGGCTTTTAAGCATCATTATAGTTGTATGCGGCTTAGGACCATATAACTTAAGGTGCATATTGAGCCCTCCCACCTGAGGCATTGGATTTATTTGTGATTTTTGATGATATGTATCGATTTCGGAACTTAGGGATTAGGTTACGAACCATTAGGATCGCTTCCTTTCACTTCCCCTTAAAATCCACTTTTTTTCCCGTTTCGTCGCAATTATTAAAAATATTTTTAAGTGAGATAAATTTCTGGAAAAATTCATGAGTAATCCTTATCCTCTTAATTAATTTTTCATATTTTTTGTTTCCAGATTTGGGTGGTTTCAATATTTTATTTGGATTTTAGATCATAAGCTGTCCCAAAAAGGGGTGTTTTGGCATAAGGGACCGAAATCGTTTTTTCCCCATAGGTGTGAAACCTATTTTTTTTGTGTGATTAATCAATGTAATTTGTGACATTTTGATGCCCCTTAGGCATTTTTTTCATAATTTTATATGCCCTTTTTGATCCACTTTGTGGAGTTGTTTTTGGTGATCATGTTTTGTTACCTTGCTAGTCAAGGAATTGTTTTGGCACTTTGGTGCATAATTTTGTAGAATCCTTTTGGACCATGTAAGATAATCACTATATTATTCCAGGGATTTAATTTCATAATTTTTAAAGGCTTTTTTCTATTTTTCCATGTCACCTAGATCCTAGGTTGATTCATGTGTTTATGTGTCGCATAACCTAAATGTTAAGAAGGCATTCATGCCATTTTCTTGAGGGGATTTTTGGTAGCTTTTAGGAGTTGATTATAGGTCATTTGTATGTCTTTAATTCCAGTCATAGGTCATTTTTTTGAACCATAATCATTTGGTTTGTTTTGGTGCTTTAAAGTGCATAGTTATTTGGACATACTTTAACTTAAACTAGCTTCTCTTCTCCACTAAATAATAACATGAATTATATGGAAATCATTAATGCTTACTCATGCATTCTAATTGCATCTCATACCTTGTATGCTACTGACCCATAATCATTTCATTCATATTCACATGCCATTCTTCCTTAGTTTGCATCATGTGCGATCTTATGCGATTTTTGTTCGTTTCTTCTCACATCTTCTTCTCATTGCTCCATATGCCTAATCCATTGCATCTATGTTTGTATATTCATTCATCCATCTTCATAAGCATTCACTACTGACTTTGATGTTCATTTTATGTATTAATTCATGCTTGTAAGCCATATGCATTCATACTTCATCCATAAACCCTAATTTGCATTTAGGTGAATTTATGTGAACTTTTTGTACATAGTTTGACATAGTTTGATCTTGTGAGGTATCCTAGCATACTTAGGGACCTATAACATGTAGCTACTGACTTTAGAAGTCATTTAACCTTTAGGTACCTTCACCTTTAGACTTAGGTCTTATTTTGAACTCTAGTTCCATTCTAGGACGTTTATGGTACTTAATCGCTTTCGTGCTTTGATTTTACTTTCAATATGCATTGTCATGCTAACCTTTGTTTTGTAGGGGGGAAGATTGAGGTAAGTCTCACTTCATTCCTATCTTTTATGCATTCTAAATGTGTTGTCCTTAGCACTTGGTGTTTGCTTATAGGTTTTCCCTTTCCTTAGAGACGACTTAACTTCCTTAGGAAGTAAGTTAGTTTCTAACTTTCTAGTTCTCTTTTCTTCTTTTCTTTCTTAGGATTAGAATACCTCATTAACCATAGGATCTCTCTTGTACATAATAACTAACTTAGGATTGAGTCTTAGTCCCTTAGATTTTTTCCTTTTCCAATTTGAGTCATTATTTCTCATCTCATAAAGAAAAGCAATAAAACATGTAATAAAAATCGAATTTTCTTGTACGACACGAGACTTTGTTGCGGAGTGTTTATATGCGTCCTGTTTCGGGGCGAGGTATAAATACTCACCGCGATGGATAGGTCTTAGTATGAGAATTTTCACAAAAAAATTCAAAACACTTCTCATAAAATACAAAAACAAATAACAAGCAACTATCCTGCGGGAACTTCTTTTCTCATCTCATTCACTCACAACGCGAACTCGCGACGACTTGTCTCATTTACAAGACGGTAAACGCACTCGTACCAGACGAGCCTGCAACACCTGAGCATAGACATACGCAGTTCCAGCATAAAAAACACAAACAAATAGTTCCCGCCTTAGTTAGGCGAACTACGTCGACTCTGATCCTCATTTTCCTGTTGAGGTACGTAGGCAGCGGGGTAGGGCCCGTTCGAGCATATTCTTTATTTTCCCTACATTTCCCCCTTTCTTTCCATTTTCTTATTTCAGTTCATTTCTCATTTACATTCCCTTTCTTCCAGTCAGCAGTTTTATTCAGCAGCATTCGTATTTTTCTCACCCTTTGAAACAAATAAGCAAGCGTGGATCCCGTCGGGTACGGCGGACGAATTGGGGTGCTAATACCTTCTAAATTCGTAACCGACTCCCGAATTCAGATCTTTGGTTCGCAGGACCTTGTCCTTTCCTTCTTCCTCAGGTTTGTGCAACATTACCTTTACCATTCATTCGGGATAAAAAAGTCTGACTGGCGACTCTAACCTTTCCGCGCCACTTTCGCGTTTGTACTAGGATGAAAATCCCGGGAGCGACAGCTGGCGACTCTGCTGGGGACTTAACCTGATTCTTCCGGTTTCCCTTATAGAGTCAATCCTAGCGCCTGTTTGGTTTTGTTTCTTTGGGTGTCTATCTGTTTGTTGTTGTGTGCTTTAGTTTAGCTTTACAGTTTTTACTTTACAGCTTTACTTTATCGCATTTATTTATCGCTTTCAGTATTTTATTTTCCATGCATCATATTATACTGGACTGTCTGGCTGTGCTGGTTTTCATTTTTTCTGTGGGATGGGGTTACTGTGAGATGAGCTCGTAACCGGGGCTCGAGTGCACCCTAGGACTTAGAGTGGTTCCACTTTGGCTTCATGGCATCTTTCTATGTTGGTAGTAGTGAGTTCCACACCTTGACTTGCGACCTTCTCGGGAATGTATTGGTTCCGGAATCTTTCTGGGGCAATACGCTACCTTGATAGTTATGTGCAGTCAGGGGACCGATCATTGAGAACCTTTGTGGAAACATCCCTCTCCAGCGATGACAGTGGCAGACCACATTTGTTGGCAAACCCACTCGCATCCGAGGGCCCACTGGGAACTCGCATAGGATGGCCTGGTTCTCTCATAGGAATCCAGTCAAAGAAAACTGTTCGTATGACAGTAGTATTGTATCCTTCGGGATGAATGTACTACTGTTTCTCGATTCAGTGCTTGAAGCTGAGGACTTATGAGGGATGCTTGTTTTTCCGGACTCAGCTGAGACCTCCCTGAGTAGTACATAATGCCAAACCGATTCCCTGATTTGGTCATGAGCCATTTCTCGGAAATGGTGAACGTATTATTGCTATTCGGCCTCGAGAGTCTGTGATGTTTGACCCGAGTAGCATACCCGTGAGATTGGGAGGGGTTTACAGGTTTGCAGGAACCCTAAACTTCAACATACCCGCTTTGCCAGTGTTGTTTTATGATATTATCTGGTTCTATATGGTTCTTTGATTCTGAGATCCGGGATTTCTATTCAGAGAGATTGTTACTGTGATTACCATGGTGACCCTGATATTGTGACTGTTATTATGACTCTCCACAGGCATTTGGCTCGTTGTTCAACTTCAACACCATCAGTGACTATGCTATTATGTGATCCAGTTTTACAGTTATTGGGTTCTCAGTTATGGGGTTCTATACAGAGATGGTGCTACTATTATGGTTCTATTCAGACACTTGACTCATTGCTCAACACCGGCACCAACATCGAACCATTGATCACATGCCTGTTGCATACATGACATCATAGCATTTCTACACACATGTTCAGTTATTTCCGAGGATCACATATATGAATCAAGCTGCTGGATTTTTCTGTGTCAAAACTTGAATCAAAGCAGATAGATTCCTCAGAAATAACTGAACATGGCATTTGCATACATCCTTGCATTCTTGACAGGTGTTCAGAGACAGATTATTATCCTGACTTGATTTCTCATCAGAATGGACAACTTGAATCACAATCATCAAGGTATATATTTGAAGCAACTCCGGGCGGAGGTAATCGAAGGAAGACCCAGCTGAGGCCATTCAGGGCAGAGGTATAAGCTTTATTTCAGAACCAGAAACTGCTGAAACAGGAAGTCAACCAGATGAAGACTCAGAGTATCTTGGTTATGGAAATTCTGAACCAAGCTATTTTCATCCCTATTGAGGGGAACTACGCTGCTCTGATTCTCCATTGGTCAATGGAGATACGTAGGCAGGAGATCGTGCAAGATCTTTCCGAGCAACTTTATTTATCAACTTCATTTATCAACCTCTTCCCTCCAGACGTCATTTGTCGGCATCCAACTTCAGCTTCCCAAGAGAGTCCAGCGGGCATAGCATAAGGGTAAAGGCCAAAACCACTTGAGAAGAAGTTTGATCATATTCTGATGACGTACGTGCAATAAGTTTCCTCATTTACGCAAATTTGGAGTGGTTGAGCTAACTGCATCAGGATCGTCTCCGACAAAGCTTCCTTTGGGGTTTCAATGCCAGGTATGATTACCATTCTGGGGCACCTGGCCTTTTAATTGAAGATTGCAAGTTTTTCAGAGGCAAAGGTAAAAACAAGGTCGCGAATTTGATTGAGTAAACATCCAGACTACTGACTGCTGAAAGTCTCCGAGAGCAATAAGTCCAGATGGAGTCAAACCTCCTCAATAATGACCACCATGATGTGAAGGCTAGATGCAAGTATCACTCAGGGGCATTTAGGCATACAATTGACAACTGTGATGTGTTCAAGTACAAGATGCAAAATTTGGCCGACTCAAAGGTCATCATGCCAGAAGGTCTGCTCATATATTGAAGTCCCCTCATCAAATGGGTCTCCCAATTTGCAAAGGCATCTTCAGAAGCAATAAGTCCATACGGAGTCAAGTCTCCTCAATGACGGCAATGTTCAGCTTCTTTACTGCATTTTCATTTGTAGTTTATACTGTTTGTTTAAACATTTGTATGCATGCATGAAACTTATTTGTTTTGAATGATAACCATAATATAAATGCACATGTTTTTCTTGAAGTAATCCATTCGTATTCACTCATGATTTTTGTGTATGTGCATTACAATACCAACTGTTGTGCTTAAACTCTATCAGGGAGGATGACGAACTGAAAACGCAAAAATCTCTAATTGTGTGCTTTTGAGAAAGACCCTGTTGATGATGTACAGGCATTGTTTCAAATCCTAAACACCAGAGATATAAGGGAGATAGACCCTCGCCAGCCCATTTGAGCCTTGAAGTAGGAGTTTCTTTTTGCATGAAAAAACCCTCGCACTTAACCCAGGGGCAGGGTAGGCGTCAGTTAGTTTGACCGAGCGTTCAAATTTCAAAAGGAATGCAAATCTGAGGATCCATTACCTTTCGTTGTACCAAGTCAAGAGGTCCAATGACCAGAAACCACAATGGTTATCCCAATCAATAGGTCCAAAGACCAGAAACCACAAAGGTTATCCTTTATCAACCAAGAAGTGAGACGGTCACGACCCTTTCAAAGCAATCAAGACAAACAGTGTCACACGATTTGTTCAAAAAAAGAATTGAAAAAAATGATGAATGAGAAAGCCCGCTGAGTCGAAACTTGAAAACAAGCGACTTAGGCAAAAATTAGGGCATCCCGCTGGACTTCACAATCAAAGATTCACAAGAATCAGTCCAGGCAAAAGTTAGGGATAAGTAAAATAATGCAAAAGCAAAAGACAAAAAGGATTACACAAGAAAGATCCTTGAAAAAGAACAAAGTCGTGTGATACAGACACGAAAGACGAAGGGGTGACTAACTCCAAACAGCAACTTGAGTGGTGCTTAAACCGTTAGTGTAATTGGTTCCTCAACCATCACAAAACCCTTTTTGAGAAGTGAGCTCTTGTGAAAGCTAGCTGAAAATAGGAATGGAGAACATCACGAAGATGGGTGGGCATAAATAAACTTCGAGCCTATATCTTTTGTTTCTATAACCGTGAACCAGGCCACGATACAACCCTCAAAAGTCCTAACTGAAGAGGGGTTATTTTTGAGAGCGTACTACCATGATATCGCGTTCCTGACTCCTATGAGTGGTGTTGAAAGATCTTTGTTGGTGTTGCATGTGCATGCTTTTTACTATTCAAAAATTTTATGTCGTATATTAACCAGTGATTCGCTCACAAAGGTTTGCGACATTTTTTTCCAGTAAAACTTCAAGATTAATATGTGTGTTGCATTAGAATTTTCATTCTTAGAATAAACATTTTTTGCTTGCATACATTTGTTGGGCATCATAAAAATTCACATACGAAACTTCAGTCCAGAAGCTTAATCTTGCCGAGTTGAGAAGTCTGAAACTTCCGAAGGTCAATCTTTTGAGATGCACTTTTCCAAGAAGCTCCATTGAATAGGGACTTTTCCCAACGGTCGCGGTAAGAGCCGACCAATTAGGGGCAATAGCTTCGAGATCCAAATCTCTCAAAGAGCCGTTAGTCGGAGGCATTCATTCAAATTTTAGCCAATCTGGGGCAATCACCTCGAGATTCAAATCTCTCCAGGAGTATGTAGTATGGATATTTTCTTCAAAGCACAAGTCAGTCAGAGGTGATCACTTCAAGGCTCGTACCGGGGCAGGCCATCCCAGAAGCATGAGAAGTACTCTCTCCCGAAGACGGTTTATCAGAAGCACCTATCCAGAGTTCAAACACTGGGGCAGAATGTCTCACAGTAATATGAGGTTTTTCATGAATCCTTGCGAGGCAAATTCTTGCACAGATCATGCAGTCTGGGGCAGTTATTTCGAGATCCGACGAATCTCTCCAAGAGTTTGAAGACACTGAGGCGTTTCGTATGCCATGTTTTCTATAAAATCCTCTTGAGACAGTTACTTCTGATGGACCTCAATTTGAGGCGAGTTGGCAATTGCAAAGAACCATTGTTCACTCATGATTAGTCGGCAACCTATCAACCCAGAGGCTGGAAGCAAAGTCACTGTCAGCATAATACTTCGAGAGTTGTTTAATCAGCAGGCTTCATTGATCAAAATTCCTTAGCAAGTCTCATTAGACAATCCCTTCTCCAGTAGTGCGGCAAATGGAAGATTACTTCTTGAGCAGAAGGATATCATCGTCTCTCATCCCCGGCATGAGGCGCCTTACATCTCTCATTCCCAACATGAGAGGATTTATCTTTTATCCCCAGCAAGTGGCAACTTGAGCTCTTATCTTCAGCGGGAAGCTTTATCATTGACATTATCTGTCATCCCCAGTAAAGTGGAAGTTGAAATCTCTCCCAGCAAGGCAGCAGAATGTGGGTGTCATCCCCAAGTAGAAGTTTCCCTTTAGACAGGGGCAATCCTCAACAGTACAAGGAGTTCTTTCCTCCCCAGCAAGGTGTTTCCTCAACAGTGTCATGCCTTTGGTTCTCAACCATATCAGGAAGTCCTCACTTCCTCACCAGAGTTCAAGAAGGGTCCATCTCCAGCAGGGTCTTGGCACTCCAATCTCAGAGTCCAATTTATTTTTGGCAATGGCGGCTGTTCAGAGCTGGTGAATTATTAACAGCTTTCCCCGCAGAGTGATCATCGTTTCTCCCCAGCCAAGTTATCTGGGATACCTGCAGTCTCCTTATCAGGAGATCTCCTTGCATTTGCATTTGCATCCAGTAATCAACATTACATTTGCATCCTCCAAAGCGTAGCATTTCCATCGTCATGGAGCATTACGCCATAAATCCAAACATATGCATACCAGCATGGACCAGTTTTGAGGTATATTACATAAGACCCATTACATCTCCAATCAAATTGAAGTATTCCCCACAGAATGCATTTCCGTTTCCCAGGGTGGTTACTTCTACCAAGTCTTGTTGTTATCCCCAGTTGAGTCTTGTTTCAGTACAACAGTCTCACTTTTTCGCGTCTCCGTTTCAGTACAACGGTCGCGTCTTGGGCTCTCGTTTAAGTACAACAATCCCGTTCCTTTCGAGTCTCCATTTAAGTACGATGGTCTCGTAGTTGAGTCTTGTTTCAGTACAACAGTCTCACTTTTTCGCGTCTCCGTTTCAGTACAACGGTCGCGTCTTGGGCTCTCGTTTAAGTACAACGATCCCGTTTCTTTCGAGTCTCCATTTAAGTACAATGGTATCGTCTTTGAGTCTTGTTTCAGTACAACAGTCTCACTTTTTCGCGTCTCCGTTTCAGTACAACGGTCGCGTCTTGGGCTCTCGTTTAAGTACAACGATCCCGTTTCTTTCGAGTCTCCATTTAAGTACAATGGCCTCGTCTTTGAGTCTTGTTTTAGTTCAACAGTCTCATTTTTCGCGTCTCCGTTTAAGTACAACGATCGCGTCTCAGGTTATCATTTAAGTACAATGATCCTGTTCCTCTAGATCTCGTCTCAGTGCGATGATAATGAATCGGTTGATATCATTTCTCTTCGAGCTGTAAATCGGATGATATTACATTCTCGCTTTTCGGGGTGGATCGGTTGATACCATCTCCGTGTTAGATCGGTTGATCTTATCTGAGTCGCAAATCGGTTGATGTTGCGTTAAGTCCTGTTTCGATAACAGGCATCTTCCGTGACTTGGTCCGGTCTAGCAGTCGCGTATTGTTTTCTTTATGGCTTGGTCCTGCACAGCAGTCCTATTGATTTGAGTTCTATTCCGCTAATAGTCTCGTTAAGCCCTGTTACGCCAATAGGCACCCTCGGTGTGGCTTTGATTCGCTCAGCAGTCACATTGATTGCGTTGATTCTATTCCACCTAGTTCTATCTCGGTTACCTATTCAGAGGTCAAAACAAAAATATATAAATAAATAAATGGGCAGATGGCATTTCCATTACCCTCAGTGTGCAAATTTTCAGGTTTTATTCGAGTATTCAATCACTCCATACCTTGAACGTCTAAGAGCGGTTGCAATTATTCGTTCAGGTATGCAGATGATTGAATAGGGGCAGCTGTAATACCTCAAAATTTGCCCTCATTCCTTTTACCGTAACTGGCTTACGCTTCGCATTAATCTGCATTTTTCATTAGGTCATATCATTCGCAATCATGCATTTCATTGAGTTTTCTAAGGCATGGGGTTAATGCCCTCTGAGAAAAATAGTTTATTCCATTGGTTTGTTATTCTTACTTCATGGGAGATCGTTTCATGGATTATTACACTAGGGTTTCATACATTATGAATGGTTATCAGAGAAATTCTAGGTTTTGATTATGTGGTCATTAATAACACCCCTTTATATGCTTTTTCCACTTTGTTAAGGTCTTATTTCCTTGATTTAGTGGTCTTCAAGGATTGTTCTTGCAAAGACTAGTCATTGGTGTATTTGGCCTATCAGCAAGTGTTTAGTTTAAATTTCTCTGAATCATGGTTTGATTCATCCTCAACAATTCAAGGCTCCTTTGTTTGGTTTCTCTCTTAGTGTGCTTAAAGCTCTACAAGGTTGTCAAGGGTAATGATATTGGTTTCATACCAAGTGTGGTTACTCAAATGTAATTCAACGTGGACGGAAGGTTGACAGGATCTGGATCAAACCATTATGAGTTTGCCTCAATCTGCATTCGTGTTCACATTTCGAATCTGGATCTTTGAGTGCTAAGGCATAGTCATGTGTTTGAAATAATCTTCAAGAAAGCTCATAGGAAATATTTTGGTATATCATGATAGTAAGGCTCATAATGACTTATTGATTTGAAGGCCGAGATTCATTCATGGTTCACTTCATTTCCTAGAATCGATTTTGGATCACTTTTAAGAATCTAGTTCATGGAATGCGAAATCTAGCTCAAGGAATTCAGATGTCCTACGTGTTTGCTCCGTTCATTTGTAAATTCACGAGGTTGTTTCGTGTTAATTGAGAATTTCAAGTTTCAGTCATTATGGTTATTTGAAAAATTGGTAGGACAAGATCATTGCAAAATGTGGTTATGGGGTGCGAATAATATATTTCAGGCCCATTAACTTTTTATTATTATTTCATTTTTTATTATTATGACAAAATAGGAATTAAAAAAAGGGGATTAGAAAGATGGAACTTATTAGAAGCTGATACATGCATAGTAGAATTTAGCAGGGGGTAATTAGTTACAAGAAAAAATTCATGATAAATTTGGTGACAAAGTCCTGTTACAAAGAAGGAACTGAAAAATTCAGTTAGGAAAAGAGAGTTACACCAGAACTCAAAAACAACAGATAACAAGGAATTCAGTGAAAAAACCTTCATAAAAAAAAATCAATATAGCAGAAGAAGAGCAATTACAATTTTGGAGAGAAAAATTCAGTTATAATTATAACTGATATATCAGTATATAACAGAAACAGAAACACAAAAAAGAGGGCTCTCTTCACCAACTCTGAATCTTCATGTTTCGTCTTCACTTTTCAATCACCACTTCAACTCATGCCTTCATCAATCCATCCCAAAAACCACTCTTCATCAATCTTCAATTGACATTTCTCAGCCTTTTCTTCATCAAGAATCTCAACCTTCTCCATAAACCATCATTATCCGCAACAACATCAAAATCAACCTTCATCATCATCGCCATAATCTTCGGTTCTTGAACCACTCGTCGATCCTCTTCTTCGATCCAGTCACACTCTTGGCATTCATTACTCCATCAATCAGCAACATTTCAAAGAAAAAACCTGCAAAGTCAAGAACGTAGTCGATTACAAAAACAATTGCAGGAAGGTTCAGTTGGAGAAGAAGAACGCCCAATAGCTTCGTGTTCATGGAAAAATCGAGGAAGAGATCGAAAACCAAATCTAAAGCAGAAGCGATGCATACCTGAATCGGATTTGAGCGAGATGCCTTGGATATGCGATTTGCTTGAGAGCGTTTCGAAGAGATTAGATTCGATTATTTGTGAATGGAGAGGAACGGAGTTCGTGGCCGATGAAAGAGATTCGTCTTCCGCCGCCGTCGACGACGAGTCATGGTGTGGCAGAGATCAACGTGAGCGAGGGAGTTTTTATTTTTGAAGGATGAGTTTGGTGAAGCGAGCAAGGCCGCAAAGGTGTCATTCCGGCGAATTTTGTGAGGTAAAGATGAGGAAGAATGGCGAGAAGAGAAGAACCATGTGGAAGCAATCGAACCCGAGCTCGAGCGATCGATGATGTCTTTCTCGTCGCAAAGGTCATCGGAGAAATTCCGATTCGTTTCGATTTCCTTGATTGTTTTTGCGAGTTCGTGAGAGTCGTCGTTATGAGTTGAGGGCTAGAACAAGTTGAGATGGTGGCGGAGGACGGCAAAGTGAAGGTGACGACATTCTTCAGAAAGACAAAGGATGAAGGCGAGGGCTTGATATGCTTTATCATCATTTCATCAATTTAGGGTTTCAAGAGATTGGACTGGGCCTAACAATCTTACACCATAGAAGTGTTATTCGCATCCTCAATTTCAGACTCATACTCCTCCCTGCAAAGTCCTACATGAATTGGACCTGAGCACCATTGGAATTCATATCCACACACTTCAAATTCAGTTTACACCCGTTCTATTATTATTATTATTTCCTTTATTTTTTTCAAATGGGTTTTAATTTTCAAGCCTAATTTGGTGATTAGTCTTTGATTAAGTCATGGTTAATTTTTTAATTATAGTTAATGGTTCCCATATCAATTAGTCGAGTTCTCGCTAGATATTTTTTTAATTTGATTTCCTTGTTAGCTTCAAAAGTTTTCTCGAAAATGTTGATTATCATTTCGCAAGTTTTGTTAATTAATGCTCTTGTTAGAATGTCAATTAAATTAATTGTAAATTGTTCTTGGCAATTATTGATATAACAATGATAATTCTAATTATTTGTTTAGTACTAATTTTGATTTAAAGTGTTCATGTCGTTTTGAGCGATATTCATCAATGTCGATTATGGTGGATCTTCACAAAATGATTATGGAAGATAAGCATTTATTTTTCTTATGGAGATCACAAGACTTTGCTTGAGTTTTTTCGGATTTCTTTTTTATGTGAAAAATCGTCACTTCGATCAAGTAAGTAATTTCAAGCTTTTTCGGCTTTTAAGCATCATTATATTTGTATGCGGCTTAGGACCATATAACTTAAGGTGCATATTGAGCCCTACCACCTGAGGCATTGGATTTATTTTTGATTTTTGATGATATGTATCGATTTCGGAACTTAGGGATTAGGTTACGAACCATTAGGATCGCTTCCTTTCACTTCCCCTTAAAATCCACTTTTTTGCCCGTTTCGTCGCAATTATTAAAAATATTTTTAAGTGAGATAAAATTCTGGAAAAATTCATGAGTAATCCTTATCCTCTTAATTAATTTGTCATATTTTTTGTTTCCAGATTTGGGTGGTTTCAATATTTTATTTGGATTTTAGATCATAAGCTGTCCCAAAAAGGGGTGTTTTGGCATAAGGGACCGAAATCGTTTTTTCCCCATAGGTGTGAAACCTATTTTTTGTGTGTGATTAATCAATGTAATTTGTGACATTTTGATGCCCCTTAGGCATTTTTTTCATAATTTTATATGCCCTTTTTGATCCACTTTGTGGAGTTGTTTTGGTGATCATGTTTTGTTACCTTGCTAGTCAAGGAATTGTTTTGGCACTTTGGTGCATAATTTTGTAGAATCCTTTTGGACCATGTAAGATAATCACTATATTATTCCAGGTATTTAATTTCATAATTTTTAAAGGTTTTTTTCTATTTTTCCATGTCACCTAGATCCTAGGTTGATTCATGTGTTTATGTGTCGCATAACCTAAATGTTAAGAAGGCATTCATGCCATTTTCTTGAGGGGATTTTTGGTAGCTTTTAGGAGTTGATTATAGGTCATTTTTATGTCTTTAATTCCAGTCATAGGTCATTTTTTTGAACCATAATCATTTGGTTTGTTTTGGTGCTTTAAAGTGCATAGTTATTTGGACATACTTTAACTTAAACTAGCTTCTCTTCTCCACTAAATAATAACATGAATTATATGGAAATCATTAATGCTTACTCATGCATTCTAATTGCATCTCATACCTTGTATGCTACTGACCCATAATCATTTCATTCATATTCACATGCCATTCTTCCTTAGTTTGCATCATGTGCGATCTTATGCGATTTTTGTTCGTTTCTTCTCACATCTTCTTCTCATTGCTCCATATGCCTAATCCATTGCATCTATGTTTGTATATTCATTCATCCATCTTCATAAGCATTCACTACTGACTTTGATGTTCATTTCATGTATTAATTCATGCTTGTAAGCCATATGCATTCATACTTCATCCATAAACCCTAATTTGCATTTAGGTGAATTTATGTGAACTTTTTGTACATAGTTTGACATAGTTTGATCTTGTGAGGTATCCTAGCATACTTAGGGACCTATAACATGTAGCTACTGACTTTAGAAGTCATTTAACCTTTAGGTACCTTCACCTTTAGACTTAGGTCTTATTTTGAACTCTAGTTCCATTCTAGGACGTTTATGGTACTTAATCGCTTTCGTGCTTTGATTTTACTTTCAATATGCATTGTCATGCTAACCTTTGTTTTGTAGGGGGGAAGATTGAGGTAAGTCTCACTTCATTCCTATCTTTTATGCATTCTAAATGTGTTGTCCTTAGCAATTGGTGTTTGCTTATAGGTTTTCCCTTTCCTTAGAGACGACTTAACTTCCTTAGGAAGTAAGTTAGTTTCTAACTTTCTAGTTCTCTTTTCTTCTTTTCTTTCTTAGGATTAGAATACCTCATTAACCATAGGATCTCTCTTGTACATAATAACTAACTTAGGATTGAGTCTTAGTCCCTTAGATTTTTTCCTTTTCCAATTTGAGTCATTATTTCTCATCTCATAAAGAAAAGCAATAAAACATGTAATAAAAATCGAATTTTCTTGTACGACACGAGACTTTGTTGCGGAGTGTTTATATGCGTCCTGTTTCGGGGCGAGGTATAAATACTCACCGCGATGGATAGGTCTTAGTATGAGAATTTTCACAAAAAAATTCAAAACACTTCTCATAAAATACAAAAACAAATAACAAGCAACTATCCTGCGGGAACTTCTTTTCTCATCTCATTCACTCACAACGCGAACTCGCGACGACTTGTCTCATTTGCAAGACGGTAAACGCACTCGTACCAGACGAGCCTGCAACACCTGAGCATAGACATACGCAGTTCCAGCATAAAAAACACAAACAAATAGTTCCCGCCTTAGTTAGGCGAACTACGTCGACTCTGATCCTCATTTTCCTGATGAGGTACGTAGGGGGTAGGGCCCGTTCGAGCATATTCTTTATTTTCCCTACATTTCCCCCTTTCTTTCCATTTTCTTATTTCAGTTCATTTCTCATTTCCATTCCCTTTCTTCCAGTCAGCAGTTTTATTCAGCAGCATTCGTATTTTTCTCACCCTTTGAAACAAATAAGCAAGCGTGGATCCCGTCGGGTACGGCAGACGGATTGGGGTGCTAATACCTTCTCAATTCGTAACCGACTCCCGAATTCAGATCTTTGGTTCGCAGGACCTTGTCCTTTCCTTCTTCCTCAGGTTTGTGCAACATTACCTTTCCCATTCATTAGGGATAAAAATGTCTGGCTGGCAACTCTAACCTTTCCGCGCCACTTTCGCGTTTGTACTAGGATGAAAATCCCGGGAGCGACAGCAGTAAATTAAAGTACGAAGGAAAATTAGATAAAGCAATAAAGTGTAACCTGTAATAAAAGGAAATTAAACTTGTATTAATGTGAAAGGATCCAATACAACAACGAAAACGAAAACGAAATGATACAAATGGTGTGATAATCACTCAGTGTTAGTAATTAACATTATGTCTATGTAATTAAATAGTTCGATAGAAATTTATGTAGAGCTTCCGCAAGGTATTGATTACATAAAATGCAGGTCAGAAGTGTCCTATTTATAGAAGAAAGTTTAGATCCAAAACGTTTATGAGGTTTGAATTCAAACGAGTCAAAACTGCTGTGAACTGCCTCTGAAAACTGCTCTTGCGATGCATGGTGAACGCCATATGCCAATGGAGAATGCCATTGGTCTTCTATCGAAAATCTGGCATTTTGGCAAATGACGAACGCCATTTGGTCCCTTTGAGGGAATGGAGAACACTATTCACTTAGAGGAGGAATATTGCTTCATTTCCTTCCTTTCTCAGCTGCTTTGTCATAATTTCATGCTTTTTTCTTTGATCCATCTTGTTTAGGTCCTGAAAACACAAAGTAAATAAAACATAAGTGAAATGATAAAAAATGCAATAAAGACTCGATAAAATTGCGACTAAATATGCATGAAATGAGTAGAAATAACCTATACGAAATAAAGTCATCAAACTCCCTAACACTAAGACTTTTGCTTGTCCTTAAGCAAACTCCCAATGCGAATAAGAACATGTAAACACGGTGTTTCGACTCATAGGCACAATGGAAACGATCAAGCATGGGGTTTCTAGGCTAAGGCAGACAGATAGGTACTGAATAGTGAAAACAAGAGTATCGTAATGACACATCTCCACAAAAATGGACAAAGAGTTCCTTCCTATGCAATATCGGTTCAAATCATGATATTATAACTCGACCTACAGATTTTTGTTCTTATTCACCTCTTTTTCATTCTAGTGAAATCACATTAAGTCTGTTATCCCTTTGCTTACATGGTAATCGAACCTGTTAGTGTGATCTCTTATTCAACATTTTTTTCTTTCTTTTTTTTCTTGCTTTTTTTTCCTTATGAATTTCAAGATTCTGATCCTTTGGGCTAAATGATCGGGCGAGGACCACCTAACTTAGTAAGAACAAGTCTTTGATTCACATTTTCTATGAAAGCACATAAATATTTTTTTCCAGAGATCAACACATATTTGCATCAGTTTGTTACTTAGTTCCCATAAAGGATGGTGTTGACTGCTAAAATAAACTAATCAAGAGGCTAAATAAATTAAACTAAGAACAAGGTCACGACATAATACGTATATGAACTAATATCACATACTGGGGACTCTAAGGTGTAAAGACAGTACTGATGTTGACAAAACTTTCCCAAGTCCGCCTACCTAGCCTAAATCAAAAGATAACAACCTATACTAAGTGTGTCCTGCCTTTTGAGTCGAGAGAAATTTTTTGGGGAAAAACAAGAAATGACTCGATAACAAAACAAATAAAGGAAACTAACATGGAAAAACATGAAATAACATAAGGAGATAAATAAAAAGCGGTAAACAACTCATCCCACACACTTAAATCAAACATTGTCCTCAATGTTTTAATTTAAGGTGAAATAGAAAGGAGCGATGGAACCTGGGATGAAATCAGTGGTGGTGGGCACGACCTCAACGCTGATGATGTTCCACTCTGACATTTGGATCCTCGGCTTGGTTCTGGTATCTAAGGCTACACACCTCTCTGCGCAGGCCTACCATGTTGGCAGTAAGATCTCTCAGTGCCAAGTTTGTCTGGGCCATGAATTCTACTTGGTTATTTTGAAGCTCGTAGTACTCCTCCTCACGCTGCTCGTCCCTCTATCTCCGCTGCCTAAGTTCAGATAAGATCTCATCTAGCGATCCTCGCATACTTGCAAAATCATCAGAAAAAGGTGTACTGTGTGGTACGGTACTAGCTCCGGGTGCGTCAGAAACACGAGGATGAGGACGGGTCTGTTGGGAAGCCGTCTCGCAGCATCCCTACCCTCTTGCTCAGTAGCAAGCAACCAGTTGGCACGCACACACACATCAATACGAACATGGACATGCAAAGAAAAACTATGGTGCTTACGGTCACGAATAAGAAGGTGATACTTGCCATTAGGTAAACTTTTGACAGGCCTCACGCTCTTCCAGAAATCTAGGTCGGCGTAGGCACTGACAAAACAATTTTCATTTACGACATAATCAAGGTTAAGAGCCTCAGCAATGGTGGTGACTATGCTACCAATGCAAATGGCTCATCCGGCTCTGTTAGATACACTTACTAAGTGGGTAAGGAAAAAGGGAACAGGGTCAACTGGGGTTTGGTTCAGAGCATAGTGAAGGAAGTACAAGTCTTTGGAATTCACATTACCAGTGTTCTTACGTTCAAAAATGGTGGAAGCAAGGATTCGGTGAAGAACTCTAATGGCGGGGTTTTGAATGGAGGTGGCCTTAAGTCCTTCCCATTTGTCAATGGTCGGACAAGTAATGTCTCTCCAAAAATGAAAGGCACTGCCTTGCCACTCAATCTCTAGGGGTGCGATGGTTGCGGCCCCAACCACTGTTGGAAATTCAAAAATCTTCCTAACTCTCTCATGGGTCAGGGAAAAGTCCTGGTTAAGCAACCTAAAGTGTATGGTTTCGGAGGTATGGGAAATATCATGCACATAACAAAGCGAACTAAGGAACTCATATGTCAACCTAATGGAATTAACATTACAAAGAGTGTAGAAACAAGTCATACCTAAATTTCTCAGCATCCAAGCGACGCTTTGCATGAGACCCAAGGTAAGAAGTGCTTCTTGGTCAGGAAACCTAGTTGCTTCGACATCTCTTTTGAATATGCGGTGATAATCTTCACGCATGGTGTTATCGATCTCTCCTTCCGGAAACATAATACCCATGTAATCAACCTCTTGGTTTGCTTCCATACTGAAGTTTGAGAGAAAATAAAGATGATTTGAGATGTGGGGTATGGTAGAGAGTTGATTTTTTTTGTGTGATGAGAAATGGTGGTGAAAGTGGGTTTATATAGAGTAGAAAATGAAATCTAAGTGGTTAGGATGATTAATTAGAAGTTAATGGGAGTTATTAGGGTGGTTGAATGGTAAAGGTATTTGAAAAGGTGGAAAAAGAAAAGGAGGGAAAAAATTAGGGAATAGGAAAAAAGGTTATGTTGAAACACGCGCGTCCTTCTGCCTCTGAAGGTAAACGGTAAACGCCATTAGGCAATGATGAACGCCATTGTCCTAATGTGTAGCCAGTGACCTCAGAGCAGAGGGTTATGCTTCTGGTTGATTGTTTTTATCATTTTTTTTATTTATTTTTGTTTGTTTTAATGAGAGGGGATAAAAGTATGTGAAAATACAAAGGTAAACACAATTAAAGAAAAGGAAAATCATATAACTTGAAAGGGAAAGATTCAGTACAAATACTCGTCGGCATTTCGACGGAGAAACACTTAGTTAAAGATTAGAATATGGGAAAGGGAAAAACAATACATGGAATTCAAACTATCCTAAGGAAAACAGGGAAACGATTAATAACGCGAGAATCATCCACCGAGTCTCCCGACTAAGGAGTTGACAACATTGCGGAGTGAAAACAAGTTCTGATAAAGATGATCAAATTGCTCATTCACGACATCCACAAACTGAATGTGATCAACTCTGAGTGATTCCATTTCAGTATGGAGATCCTCTACTCCAACTTGCAGTGCATAAATAGCATCAGATATGGTTATGATGGTATGGAAAGTAGCAGGGACAACATTAGTAGAATTGTTATTGGCTTCCTGAGGTGCAATGGTATCCATATGCTCATAGGGATGAGGTGAACCTGGTGGAGTAAATACTTCATCCACCATATTCAAATCATACAACCAATTATCTCTGTTATGAACACTTGTCCTCTCATGATTTGGAAAGGTAAAGGCATGGAAAACGATATTATCAATTAGAAACTCAAAATCTAGCGGTCTTAGATTGGATATGATCCCATGATTAAAACAGAAATTGATATCCATTAGGCGAATGCCACCGAAAATGACAAAATGATTCAGATGGTAGCGCATGCCAATGACATCAGCAATCATAGTCACTAATCCTTCTATGATAATAGGGTGAAAATAGTGACGATCCAGCTTAAGGAAGTTAGCTAACATGTACAGGGAAACATTGACCGGCCTTCCTTGGGAGGCACAAAACATGATGTAAAGCTCATCTCGAGATACAACATAAACATTCTCTTCTTTCCCGAAAAAAGTGTGAGCAAGGATCTTATGGAAATACCTAATTCCAAGGTTGTGAATACTCTCAGAGGACATGACATTAGGGTTAGGATGGTAGTCACCTGTGATAATACCCCAAAATTGTTCAAGGTCATATCCGGTAAATACATATTTCAGGGTTTTTGTGACGGCATCTGGTTCATTGGGCAATCCCAACAATTCAGCCATCTCATGATGAGTGAAACGGTACTTATTTCCAAACAAATAGAAGGTGGCCAATCCATGGCCGAATCCATACCCACGAGTTGGTTCATAATAAAGGGAACTTAGGAATTCCAAGGTCAGGTTATGGTAGGTGTTGAATTTTATAGCTAGAGCAAACTTGGTCCAACCGAGTTGGTTGAAGAAGTAAGCAACACTATCCCTAATGCCAAGGGTAACCATAGTTGAGTCATCAAGATAAATTGACAGAGAAAAGTTTGTTTGAGAAAGAGCCTCAAAGCGACGCCTCTAAAGGTCATTCCTGAACACAACTGTGTGGTTTTCAAAAGTTTGTATGATTTGCGAATGGTAGAACTATCCTAAGGACAACGAACCTGAAAAATTAAAGAAAATAGTATAATGTTATAGGAAATAAACTACACATATAAGGTTTAGTGCTAATAACAATTATGACAAACAAAATGCAAATAATCATGGTAATGACAGTAGCGAAAACATTTGCTCACAAAGATATCAACTAACGTGCTAATATTAATACTAACAATAATAATAATAATAAGAAATTAAATACTAAGGTAGTAACAACTTGCATGTACAAACAAAAACAAGTACTATAGCTAAAACTTGTGATTTAAGCTCTCATAGAGCGCTACGTTTAATGTCGGAAGCTTGACATCAGAACAGAAAGGGTTTTAGTCGTCAATAAGAGCGGGGAGCTCTTCCAACTTGCAACTAGAATAGAATTATTTATTTTCTATCGAATGGTAATGCTTAAGTCTTTGCCCATTTACAAGTAATGGTTCACACGAATTTCCTTTGATTTCAACTGCACTGCTACTTAGAATTCTAGTAACTTTGAATGGTCCATACCATCTAGAACGTAACTTTATTGGGAAAAGTTTAAGTCGAGAGTTGAAAAGAAGAATTATATCCCCTTCTTTAAACTCTATTCTTTTTATCCTTTTGTCATGCCACTTTTTGGTTCTTTCATTGTAGATACGAGCATTTTCATAGGTATCAAGACTTAGTTCTTCAAGTTCATGGATATCTAAAATCCTTTTTTTTGCCGGCTGCCATATAATTGGTGTTTAGGGTCTTTATGGCCCAATATGCCTTATGCTCAAGTTCTACAGGAAGATGACACGATTTTCCATAAACTAGTTTAAAAGGGGTGGTCCCTATAGGAGTTTTGTAAGCAGTTATATATGTCCAAAGAGCTTCATGAAGTTTAGTCGACCAATCTTTCCTAGATGTTGCAACGGTTTTCTCGAGTATTTGTTTAATCTCTCTATTGGATACTTCAACTTTTCCGTTGGTTTTAGGGTGATAAGGTGTCGCTATTCGGTGGTGGACCCCATATTTGAGCAATAATTTTTCAAATATGTTGGAAATGAAATGAGATCCTCTATCACTTATGACAACTCTTGGCACTCCAAATCTAGGAAAGATAGTATTCTTAAACAACTTAATAAATACTCTTGCAATGTTGGTGGGAGAAGTTATCACCTCGATCCACTTTTACATATAATCGACTGCAACGAGTATATACTTGTTTCCAAAAGAAGACGAAAAAGGGCCCATGAAGTCAATACCCCACATGTCAAAGACTTCTACTTCCAGAATACCCTTTTGTGGCGTCTCATCGCGTCTAGAAATATTACCTGTGCATTGGCACCGGTCGCAGTTCAAAACAACGATAAGGACGTCTTTCCAAAGGTTAGGCCAAAATAGCCCATATTATAGAATTCATGCGCAAGTTTTAGAGGTGCTCGCATGCCCTCCGTATGGTGCGGCGTGACAGAGAGATATGGCATCTTCTATTTTGGATTCCGGGAGACATCGACGGAATATTCCATCGGCACCTCTTCTAAAAAGTAAGGGCTCATCCCAATAGTAACTTTTTAGGTCGTGAAAGAATTTCTTCTTTTGCTGGTAAGTTAAATCAGGTGGAAGCACTCATGCTGCTAGGTAGTTGACAAAATCAGCGTACCAAGGCAATGGGGCTTTTACTCGACATGAAAATTTGTTGGATTCTTGAAATTCCAAAGGGTTTCCTAGGTTTTTATTTTCTTCTTACATATTGGTTATAAGTCTATCATACGGGGAATCATCATTAATGAGAACTCGCTTCGGTTCTTGGTGTTCTATCCTAGAAAGGTGATTCGCTACTACTTTTTTGGTTCCTTTTTTATCCTTTATTTACAAATCGAACTCTTGTAGAAGTAGGATCCATCTTAAAAGTATAGGTTCAGTATCTTTCTTATTCATCAAATATCTAATTGCGGCGTGATCGGTATAGACAATTATTTTTGCACCTACCAAATAGAAACGAAATTTATCTAACACAAAAACAATGACTAGAAGTTATTTTTCTGTGGTAGCATAGTTCAACTATGCATTGTCCAAGGTTCTACTTGCATAGTAAATAGCATGAAGCTTTTTGTCTCTTCTTTGACCTAAAACAGCACAAATGGCAAAATCACTAGCACCACACATTATTTCAAAAGGTTTATTCCAATCCGGTGGCTGCATGATGGGTGCGGTAATTAGATAATTCTTAAGTAGATCAAAGGCTTTTAAATAGTCTTTATCAAATATGAATTCAGTGTCCTTCATTAGTAATCCATTCAGTGGTTTGGTGATCTTAGAGAAATCCTTGATGAATCATCGGTAAAAACCGGCATGTCCAAGAAAACTGCGGATTTCTCTAATGGTTTTCGGAGGTTTAAGGTTTTCTATTATTTCTATTTTGGCTTTGTCTACTTCAATCCCTCTTTAGGATACAACATGTCCTAACACAATCCCTTCTCAGACCACAAAATGACATTTTTCCCAATTCAGCACCAGATTGATTCTGACTCATCTCTCGAGAACTAATTCCAAGTTCGACAAACATCCTTCGAAACTTTTCCCACATACAAAGAAATCATCCATAAATACCTCCATTATATTATCTATAAAGTCGGCAAATACGGCCATCATACATCTCTGAAATGTTGTAGGTGCATTGCATAATCCGAACGACATTCGTCTATATGCAAAGGTTCCATAAGGACATGTAAAGGTAGTCTTTTCTTGATAGTCGGGATGAATGGAAATTTCAAAGAATCCTGAGTATCCATCTAAATAGCAGAAATATAAATGTTTAGCCAGTTGCTCAAGCATTTGATCTATAAAGGGCAAAGGAAAATGGTCTTTACGAGTGGCTTTGTTTAGTTTTATGTAGTCTATGCACATCCTTCATTCGGTTTGAATACGTTTTGCTACAGACTCTCCTTTCTCATTGCTAACAAATGTTACTCATCCTTCTTAGGTACGGCATGTAATGGGCTGACCTAGCTACTGTATGATATTAGATATATGATACCGGCTGCTAAGAGTTTTTGTACTTCTTTCTTGACTACATCGCCTACGCTAGGGTTTATCCTTATTTGATATTCCCTAAAAGTCTTACTATCATCGTCCAACATAATTCGATGCATACAAATGGATGGGCTTATCCCATTGAGGTCAGAGATAATATATCCTATTATAATTGGATACTTCCATAGAACATCGAGTAACTCCTCGGTTTCTATTTGTCCCAAGTCTGCATTAACTATGACTGGTTTTTTAAGCTCTGTGTCCAAGAATTCGTACCTTAAATTTTTGGGTAACATTTTCAGTTCTATGGCAGGTTTTTGTTTATTGGATGATGGTTCGGGTGTCAGTGCAAGACATTCTTTTGAATGGTCATCGATGGATATTTCTCTACAACTTTCATTTTCGAGTATAAATGGTTCAGTGAATTATGTTGATTTCACTTCCAATTATTTTACGCATTCATCGATGATGTCTAGCGAACAACATGAGTCTTTAATGGATGGGGCTTTCAAGAATTTATCTAAAATGAATTCAACCTTTTCTTCTCCTACTTCGAAAGTCAGCTTTCCTTTCTTAACATCGATTATGGCTCCGACTGTTGCTAAAAACGGTCTCCCTAATATAATGGGGACATTGTAATCTTCCTTTATGTCCATTATCACAAAATCGGTAGGAATGAAGAATTGACTGATTCAAACAGGGATGTTTTCCAGCATACCTACAGGATACTTTATAGAACTATTCACAAGTTGCAGAGTGTCGCTCCCCGGACTTTCATCCCAGTGCAAACGCGAACCGTCAGCGATGTTGGAGGTTGAGGTTGAAAAGAATCGCCAGCTAGGCATTTTTATCCCGAAGGAAAGGTAATGCTGCATAAACCTGGAAAGAAATGGATAAGACGGTTGCGAACCAAAGAAACTGAGTAAGGGGGTTGGTTACGACCTGGGAAGGTATTAGCACCCAGATCGTCCGTCGTACTCGACGGGATCCACGCTTACTTGATTGTGTTTAAAAGGGGATAATGTATGTGCTAAACTGTGCATAAAAGGCTAAGGAGAAAAGGATGTATAGAGTGTCAGTGCAAAGAAACTTGAATTTAAATGGGGTTTAGAGAAGAAGAGCTGGAAGGGAAGAGAGGGGGGAGACCTAGGGACTTTTGTTCGATAACTATTAAGTTATGCCTACGTATCCTCTTGTGCAATGAGGAAGTCAGAACATCGTAGTTCGACTCAAAGAGACTTAGATGATTTTTCTATGAACTACTTTCTTGTCTATGCTCAAGTGTATGACTCGTCTGGCTCGAGTGCTAACTGTCTTGCATTAGATGGAAGAAGCGAGTTCTCGTTTTTAGAGTGAGTGTGATGTGAAAAGAATCCCGGAGGAGACGTTTATTGTTTGTTTTTGTGTTTTCAGTTTTTTTATTTTTTTTGGTGTTTTGCATAGGGAAATGAGCTTACGCCTAAATCAAAGGTTAGTGAAATCATTATATCCTCCCTAATTCGGGATAATGAGCATACTTAAGCAGGAGAAGAAGATCCTAACTTAATTACCATGATGATATAAGATTAAAATCATTAACCTACTTTGGTAATTATTAAGTGTTTTTGGGTTTTTTTTAGTGTTAAGTAATGAGTTTAATCTCTAATCAAATATTAGTGAACTCATTACACCATCCTAAAAGAAGGATGATAGATGAGAACACTTAAGTTGAGGAAGATACCTCAACTTAATCCATGATTAGGGATTAAATTCATTATATAACAAGCCTTTATTAAGTGGATTTAAATTAAAGATGAGATGAAGAAGTGTTTTTTATGTTTGCAAGACTTTAACATGAGGGGGACTTGTCCATTTAACACTAGGGTTAGTCCCTCTGAACCACCAGGAAGAGATGTAACCCTAATATAAGGCCCAAGTTACAAGCTTAAGTCTTTAATGATTATTAGGTGTTTTTGATTGAAGGTGAAAACAACTTAAAGGTTTAACACTAAGTATTAAAGTTATACACTCCATCCTAAGATAAGGATACGTGCATAACCCTAATTCAGAGTCTTAAAACTTTAACTGTTTAGCCTTGATTATAAGATGAGAAGTAGAGACTCAAGGAGACTCAAAGGTAAAAACTAGGGGAGACTATGTACAACCCTAAAGTTATCATTCTTGGATGTTCCTAAGGTTTGTGAGGCATTAAGAGAAGTCTTCAGATTGGCCACCAAAGGAAAAGAAGCAGATGAAAAGAGAGAGAGAGAGAGAGAGAGAGAGAGAGAGAGAGAGAGAGAGAAGGATTAGGTTACTTACTTCATGAAGAAGTTAAGTAACCTAGGAACAATAGAGAACATAAGTGAATGAGACTCACTTCAAACACAAACAAAGTGCATAAAAATAAAGGGATAAAGAGAGGTTGGATGTGGATGCACATCCACATCCTGACTAACTTACCAAATGCACCTGAAATGGTTAGTTTGAAAGCAAGATATGTACAAATTCAAAAGCATAAACAAATCAAGAGATAAAAATTTGAAAATGCATCCAAGGGGACCCTAAGTACTCATGAAATCACCATCCAAAGGGGGAGGTCTAAAGATTTACCAAGTTCAAGTTATGGTCATCCTAAAATTTTCCAGGGTTTTGGATACTTCTCAAAGGGAAAATGCACATTAATTTGGAAATGGAAGATAAAAATGAGAAAAAAATATATTTAGAAACTATAGGTCAAGTGTGAAAGATTGCAAACATAATCAAATGCAAACTCATCTTGGTTTGAAAGTTGTGAATTTTTGAAGTTAGGGTTGAAAAATAGGAAATTTAGAAACCCTAATTCAAAGAAAATTGGCAAAGTTTGATCAAAACCAAAAAGAAATTTATGGGATGAGTTTGTAAATGTTTCTAAATGTTTAAAGAACCTCTCTGAATTTTTTTGTGATTTTTAGATACTTTAAAGTATTTTTAATTAATTAAATGGACTTAATTAATTAAAATATACAATTAAATTATTTAAAAAGAAAATGCATTTTTAATGGAAAAATAAAAATAAAAATATTTTTGGGTTCTGAAAATTATGATAAAAAATTTCAGAATTTTTAAATAATTTTGTCTATTTTTAATAATTAAAAGAAAACAAAACAAAATAAAATAAAATAAAAGTGAAAGTAATTCAAAGGAGTGGTTCAGATTGCGTGGGAGATGGATGGAGAGCCAGGATTGAAAGTCATATTGACCAAGGGTATGAGGATCCTAAGGTTGTGGTTTGAACTTGTGTTTCGTGCGTGATCCAAGGGCCACCATTTAATCTGACTAATTAATTATAATTAAATTAATTAAGTGAAATTAAGGTTTAATGAATTAATCTAAGTCGTTCATTTCCTAACCCTAATCACCATCAAATGGCCAAGAATGAATCTGGGGAATTAAACGTGATTAAACCCTAATCTCTTTCAGGTGATCGGAGCTAAGCTCCAGTCATCTTCTCCGGCGAGAAATATTTCCTGAAACAATCAGCAAAGTGAGAAAACAACAACAAAATCTCCTACAAAACAAAGGATATGAGATTAGCATGCGATGCAATATGTCTATTTGCCTTCAGAGGGTATCCGGTTTGGTTCTTGGTTTTGACCTTCTAGACCTCTTGGAGGAGATAAAGATGTTTGAAGTAAACGAAGTCTATGAGAAAATCCAATACATAACCAAAACAACATGTGGCAATTCCAAATACAAATAGTTCATGAATTACAACCCAACAAACTCCCATGGTGAATCAAAATACAATCAATTCAAGAGTACAACAAACAAAATCACCATGGTGAGCTAAAGTACAAAAACTAGTACAAAGAGAAAATCAAACATCTAATCCATATGCATCCTCCCAGACTTCCTTCAGGAGAGCATCAGCCACCGATCCAACTGGGTGTTCTGTGATGGTTCTGATGAGAAGGTTTCTGGTTGCAATGACTTTTGTCATCTTCTGATACTTATCTTGTTCTTTGGATCTCTTTAACCTCGCCCGGGATTTCAACTCTGAGATCTCCTCTTGATTTTATTTCTCATTAGCCTCTAACTGCTCTATCTTGGCTTGCATCTTCTGGTCTTATTTCATATGAGCCTCAGTTATCCTGACCCATCTATCCTGGCTCTCCTCCAGATAATGCTTGGCTCTTGCTCTTTGAATCTTTGCTTCTTTACATGCATTCTTCAACACAAGTTCCCCTGCTCGGGCTTTCCTGATGAAGTCTTCAGTCTTCTCAATTTTAGTTGCATGCTCGATGCGTAGCTTCTCTAACCTTTCAATGTCCAGACGACCATCATTCCTTTTCCAAAGGGTCTTCTTCAAAGCTTCAGCTAACTGGGCATTTCTTTCTTTCATCTTTTCAAACTCTTCCAGACTGACTGTAGCTATAGGCTCAACTGCTGATGGCCCTGGTACATCCTGTAGATGTTTAAGAATTGGCAGAATTTTTGACCAAACAAGAAATGTTAAATTCAGTTCAGAATGTCCTATCAGATGTTGGGACATTAGCAAACAGAGTATGTGAACTTGGTTCAGGATGTTCTACCAGATGTTGGGACATTGTATAAATGACTAAGTTCAGTTTTGTCAGGATGTCCCAACAGATGTTGAGACATCTCAGACCTGCTACCAGAATTAATTATTGATTAACAGATCAGAGATATTTAAGGAGAATTATCTGGAATTAATTAATTATGGATATAAAACAGAACAAGGCGCATCTGTAGGGAGTTTTAAATTGAAGATTCAGATTAAAACAGAAGACCTAATGCACCTAGAATATAGGAGGTAACAAACCCTAAATTCAAGGTGACAGCTGCTGCACATTAGGGCTGGATCATTCTACAGAAAGCCCAAAATTCAGAACCTATTTAAACAACAGAATCTCATAGAATTGAGCACGAATTTCAGAAGACTAAATAGGGTGTCTAGTGTTTTAATAGCAGGTTGTTTTTATGTACCACTTTATGAGCTTTTAAGCAAAAGTGCATTTGTGACTTGATTGAAACTGTGAAGTAAGATCAAGCTGTTTTGTTTGAAGTGTGACTTCAATTTAATTAAACTTGTAAACAAAATCACTGTGTGATTGAGGGGGAGTGAGTAGGGTACTCTTATCTAAGTGAGTCTTAGGTAGAAATTGCATTGGGTAAGTATTAAGTGATAGATTAAACAGGGTGGTTTAAGTCTAGAATTAATATTACTAATAGTGGATTTCCTCCTGGCTTGGTAGCCTCCAGATGTAGGTGTGGTTATACACTGAACTGGGTTAACAAACTTCTGTGTTGTTTATTTTTTCTTGCTGTTTAAAGTTTTGGTTAAATTTGTCAAATGTCCTATTAAGTGTTGGAACATCTCTTAGGACATCTCATTACAGAATTTCAATTGGCATCAGAGCAGGCACCCTGCCTGTTTATACTGGGTGAGATCTAGGGAAAACAAATTCTGTAACATGGACAGAGACATAGGGTCAGTAAATAGACCACCTATACTGGATGGTTCTAATTATGACTACTGGAAGCCAAGAATGATTGCATTCTTAAAGTCACTTGACAACAGGGCATGGAGAGCAGTAATTGTTGGATGGAAACATCCTGTTAAAGACACCAAAGATGGATCAATAGTTCTGAAACCTGAAGAAGAATGGAGTAAAGAGGAAGAAGATTCAGAACTAGGCAACTCAAAAGCCCTAAATGCTTTATTCAATGGCATTGATAGAAATATTTTCAGACTGGTGCATCATTGTGAGCTGGCCAAAGATGTGTGGGATACCCTCAAGACAACTCATGAAGGAACATCAAAAGTTAAAATGTCAAGACTTCAACTTCTCACCACCAAGTTTGAAAACTTGAGAATGAAGGAAGATGAATCAATTCATGAGTTCTACATGAACATCTTGGATATAGCCAATACTTCTGAAGCCTTGGGAGAAAAGATGACTGATGAAAAGCTTGTAAGGAAGATTCTCAGATCTTTGCCAAAAAGATTTGACATGAAAGTCACAGCAATAGAAGAAGCTCAAGACATATGCTCCATGAAAGCTGAAGAACTCATTGGTTCCCTTCAAACTTTTGAAATGGGAATGAATGACACACATGCTAAAAAGAACAAAAGCATTGCCTTGGTTTCAAATGCAGATGAAGAAGAAGATGATGAACTAGCAAATGATAAAAGCTTCTCAGAAAATCTTGCATTGATTACAAAACAGTTCAAACAGATTCTCAGAGGTATGGAAGGTAAATCAAATTCCAGTGGAAGATTCACAAACTCTTCTGAAAACAAGAGAACCTATGATGCTAACAGAAGATCAAATCTTGCTGAAAAGACCAGTCAAGAAAAAGGAATCAAGTGCCATGAATGTGAAGGATATGGACACATCAAGAAGGAATGTCCCAACTTCTTAAAAAGACAAAAGAAGGGACTATCTGTAACCTGGTCTGATGAAGACTCAGGAGATTCAGAAGAAGAATCAGCTAAGCACATTGCTGCTTTAGCTGGACTGTGTGAATATGACAGTGATTCCAGCTGTGAAGAGTTTACTTATGCAGATCTTGAGCAAGCCTTCAAGGATCTGTACAAGAGAAGTACTGAAGTATGCAGTGAGGTCATAAAGCTAAAGAAGCAGAATGAAGTACTAGAAGAAGAAAAAGCAAGTGATCAAGTAATCATTGATACCTTAAAAAGTGAAGTAACTCTTCTCAATTCTAAGCTGGAACATATGTCCAAATCTGTTAGAATGATGAACAGCAGCTCAAATACACTGGATGCTATTCTCTGCAATAATAAACATTCAGGGGACAAAAGTGGACTGGGATACAACAGAGATGAAGCAAGCTCTAGCAAAACTACTTCAAAAATTATACAGTCAAACAAGATGTCCCAACAGATGCTTCAACATCAGAACACAAAGACAAACATAATGTTCCAACAGATGTCTCAACATTCTGGAAAGAACAAGATGAAGAAGAAGTATCAAAGATGGAGATGCCATCACTGTGGAAGATTTGGACATATCAAACCTCACTGTTATAAGTTACATGGATATCCAAATCAGATGTGTCAGCAACCTTCCAAGCAGAAAGTAGAAGGTACCAAGAATATGCAGCTTAGAAATCAGCAACCTCCTAAGCAAAAGACAGAAGTAATCAAGAAAATTTGGAGACCAAAAGCTGACACTCAGACTGATCAAAGCCACAGTCCCAAGAACCAGATCAACAATCAAGCCTTGAGATCAGCTGAACAACACACAGGGCAGAGGCATCAAAAGAAATCTTAACTCATCTGGTCAAAGAAAAGTACTGCATACATAGCACATACATCACTGAAAGTATCAGCTAAAGAAGACTGGTATTTTGACAGTGGATGCTCAAGACACATGACTGGATTGAAGAATTTGCTAGTAAACTTAAAGTCATATTCATCCAGGTATGTTACCTTTGGAGATGGAGCTAAAGGAGAGATCAAAGGAGTTGGAACCTTGGACTGTCAAGATGTTCCAAGACTAGATGATGTATTGCTTGTTAAAGGTTTAACTGCTAACCTGATCAGCATAAGTCAACTATGTGATCAAGGATACAGTGTAAACTTTACAAAAACTGAATGCATAGTGATTAACAAAGAGCAAAAAGTTATCATGAAAGGTGCAAGGTCTAAAGACAACTGTTACATGTGGGAGCCATTAGACTTCAGCCCCACTTCAACTTGTTCTCTAGCTAGAGAAGAAGAAGTAAAACTATGGCACCAAAGGCTAGGTCATCTTCATTTCAGAGGCATAAAGAAGATCATATCTATGGATGCTGTAAGAGGTATCCCTAAACTGAAGATTGATGATGGAAAAATCTGTGGTGAATGTCAAATAGGCAAACAAACCAAGATGTCCCATCCAAAGCTCCAACATCTGACAACTTCCAAAGTTTTGGAATTGTTACATATGGATCTCATGGGACCTATGCAAGTTGAAAGCCTTGGTGGTAAGAGGTATGCATATGTGGTGGTTGATGACTTTTCAAGATATACATGGATAAATTTCATTAAAGAAAAGTCAGATGTCTTTGATGTATTCAAGGAATTATGTCAAAGATTACAAAGGGAAAAATCCAGCTGTGTGATCAGAATTAGAAGTGATCATGGAAAGGAATTTGAGAATCAAAAATTCTTAGATTTCTGTTCTTCAGAAGGAATCAATCATGAGTATTCTTCTCCTATCACTCCTCAACAGAATGGGATTGTTGAAAGAAAGAATAGAACTATTCAAGAATCAGCAAGAGCTATGATCCATGCTAAAAAGTTACCTCTGTATTTCTGGGCTGAAGCTATGAACACTGCCTGCTACATCCATAACAGAGTTACCTTGAGAAAAGGAACTTTGTCCACAATATATGAAGTATGGAAGGGCAGAAAACCCACTGTGAAGTACTTTCATGTGTTTGGAAGTAAATGCTATATTCTGACAGATAGGGAGCAAAGGAGAAAAATGGATCCTAAAAGTGATGAAGGAATTTTCCTTGGATACTCTATAAACAGCAGAGCATATAGAGTATTTAACTACAGAACAAATGTTATCATGGAGTCCATAAATGTGATAATTGATGATGCTCCTACAGATGTCCCAGAAGATGTTGGAACATCTGCTGATATCAAGGTTGAAGCTGAAGAAAAGAATGATCAATATAACTTCACTCATAATGATACAAGGTCAGAAGATTCAAGCAAACCTCCCTCCATCAGAATACAGAAGGATCATCCCAAAGATTTAATAATTGGTGATCCCAACAGAGGTGTGAGCACTAGATCAAGAGAAGTGATTTCAAGTTCTTGTTTTGTTTCCAAAATAGAACCTAAAAATGCCAAGGAAGCTCTCACTGATGAATACTGGATTTGTGCTATGCAAGAGGAATTAGGTCAATTCACAAGGAATGAAGTGTGGAATCTTGTACCTAGACCTGATGACATAAATGTGATTGGTACAAAATGGGTGTATAAGAACAAGTCAAATGAACAAGGAATTGTTACAAAGAACAAAGCTAGACTTGTGGCTCAAGGATACACTCAAATTGAAGGAGTAGACTTTGATGAAACCTTTGCACCAGTAGCAAGGCTTGAATCAATAAGACTACTGTTGGGAATTGCTTGTATCTTAAAGTTCAAGTTATTTCAAATGGATGTGAAAAGTGCCTTTCTTAATGGTTATCTTAATGAGGAGGTTTATGTAGAACAGCCTAAAGGATTTGTTGATCCAAGCTGTCCAAATCATGTATACAAACTCAAGAAAGCACTTTATGGTCTGAAGCAAGCTCCAAGGGCATGGTATGAGAGACTTACCACATTTCTTATCAAGCAAGGATACAGAAAAGGTGGGATTGATAAAACCCTGTTTGTTAAAGATGAAGAAGGAAATGTCATGATTGCACAAATATATGTTGATGACATTGTGTTTGGTGGGATGTCTGATAAGATGGTCAAACATTTTGTCAAGCAGATGGAAGCTGAATTTGAAATGAGTCTAGTAGGTGAATTAACCTATTTTCTTGGTCTGCAAGTTAAGCAAATGGAAGACTCAATGTTCATCTCACAAAGCAAGTACTCCAAGAACATAGTGAAGAAATTTGGAATGGACAATGCTACTCATAAAAGAACTCCTGCTCCTACACATTTAAAGCTGACTAAAGATGAAAAGGGTGAGAAGGTAGATCAAAGTTTATATAGAAGCATGATTGGAAGCTTGTTATACTTGACTGCTAGCAGACCAGACATTGCATTTGCAGTAGGAGTTTGTGCAAGATATCAAGCTGATCCAAAAGTCAGTCATCTCAATCAAGTCAAGAGAATCCTTAAATATGTTAATGGTACATGTGACTATGGCATAATGTACTTTCATGGATGCAAACCAATTCTCACTGGCTTCTGTGATGCTGATTGGGCAGGAAGTGCTGATGACAGAAAAAGCACTTCAGGAGGATGCTTCTTTCTAGGAAACAATCTGATTTCTTGGTTCAGTAAGAAACAGAATTGTGTATCCTTATCTACAGCTGAAGCTGAGTACATAGCAGCAGGTAGCAGTTGTTCTCAGTTGGTTTGGATGAAGCAGATGCTCACTGAGTACAATGTCCCACAGGATGTCATGACATTGTACTGTGACAACTTAAGTGCAATCAACATATCTAAAAATCCTATCCAACACAGCAGGACAAAGCATATTGATATCAGACATCATTTCATCAGAGATCTTGTAGAAGAAAAGGTGATTTCATTGGAGCATATAGCTACAGATCTGCAGTTAGCTGATATCTTTACCAAGGCATTGGATGCTACTCAATTTGAGAACTTAAGGGGCAAACTTGGAATATGTTTATGTGATATCTAGCAGTTAATGAGATGTGCCAACATGTCATATGACATTGCATGGCTTAATTTCCAGATGGCAAAACTGGTCTGGACAAGATCTTTGAGAATTCCAATCCTAATCATTTGGACTGTAACGGCTACTTATTTAGGAACTCCTTATAAGCAGCTATCAAGAGTCTCATCACATCATCACAAGCGAATCACATTAACTAGCAATTCTTCAGAAATCATAAACCCTAAAGCTGCACATTCATCTTCTTCAACAATGTCTCAAAACCCTAAAACAGCTGAAGAAGTTCTCAACCAGGAAGACGTGGTTCATGCCACCCCTATTTCTATGGTGCCAATGCAATCAACACCATTAGACGAGCTCAGGGGAAATGCCTCTCACACTAAGAAGGCAAGAACACCAAAAAGAGGTAAAGATCAAATCAGAAGCAAAGCTAAAGAAATTCCTTCACATGTTAAATACTCCAAATATGTTGATGATTCCATCAAGGAGATTGTCAACCAAGTTTTCTCTGAACAAAGAGTAGTGAAAGGAATCTCTGTTCCCTTGAACACCATTCCTGCACCTCAAGAAGAACCTGCTCAAGATACAAAGAACAATGCTGCAGAACAAGATGTCCCAACGGATGTTGGAACATATGCAGATGAGAAAGCAAACTCATCTGATGCTGATACTGAACAGACTGAGGACAAGAAAGAGGTCTCAAGTGAAAGTGACAAAGAAGTTTCTATGGAACAGGCTAAAGACTCAAATGAAGATCAATCTTCTACTGATCAACAAGCTGATGAGGAGACTGCTCAATCCCCTCCAACAGTCAATCTGGAACAGGATTCTGATGCAGAGATTATATCATCTGTAAAACCCAGCATTGCTAAAAGACTAAGGTCCAGGAAAGGAAAGATACAAGATGAACCTGTCATTCCTGAGAAAAAGAAGGCTAGTCCAAAGAAAGGCAAGGCTAAAGCCACTTTTGGTCCAGCAAAACCATGGAGCAAGGTTCAAACTCAGAAGAGAAAAGCTGCAACACCATCAGATTCAGATGTTGGATCAGATGTCCCAACATCTCCTCCCAAGAAGAAACCAGCTCCAGCTAGAGCTTCAACTGTTGTTCCAGAAGCTCCCTTGGACAATATATCCTTCCATCATGTCTCCAGTGTCAACAGATGGAAATATGTGTACCAAAGAAGGGTTGCTTTGGAAAGAGAACTGAGCAGCAATGCACTTGAGTGCACAGAACTCATTGACCTAATCTCTGCTGCAGGACTGTTCAAGACAGTCTCAGAGTTCTCTCCCTGCTATGAACTGCTTGTCAAAGAGTTCATTGTGAATCTTCAGGAGGATTGCTCAAATGGTAAGTCCTCTGAGTTTAGAAAAGTTTTTGTTAGAGGTAAATGTGTACAGTTTTCTCCTCAAATCATCAATGAGTATCTAGGAAGAGAAACAGATGGACCCAATGAGCTAGGGAAAACAGATAATCAAATCTGTAAGGTGATCACTGCAAACCAGGTCAAAGCTTGGCCTGTGAAGGGAAAGCTCTCTGTGAGCATGCTTACTAGAAAATATGCCATGCTTAACAGGATTGGAACTGCAAACTGGGTGCCTACCAATCACACTTCATCAATCTCAACTGGTCTGGCCAGATTCATCTTTGCTGTGGGGACTCAAACCAAGATGGATTATGGAGCATATATTTTTGATCAGACTATGAAGCATGCCATCTCTACTGCAACAAAGCTGCCAATAGCTTTTCCATCATTGCTGTGTGGTATTGTTCTAAGTCAATACCCTGGAATCTTAACTGAGAAGGACATTGTCTGCAAGAGAGAAAGCCCCCTGGTTTTTCACTACAAATTATTTCTCAGTCACCATGCTGCAGATGTTGAAACACCTGCTGGGACATCTGCTGGTCCCTCCTCTGCTAAGAATCCAATCTCCAAGAAAGAATTAATTGCTGAGCTAAAGTACACCTGCAAAGAGCTTGAAGCTAGAAAGAAGAAGCTGGAGGAAATAATTAAGAGGTTGGAAAGTGAAGAAGATCAGACAGCTGCATCTGATAAAGACAGTGAAGCTGACAGTGAAGCTGATAAAGATGAAGACACTGAAGTGGAAGAAGCTACTGAGAGTGATGACTCTGAGTGATCTTTGTATGTGACAGCAATGATTTGTATTTCTGGATAATAGTTCTTTGGCCCCTAATTTTGTGCCTACCAAGGGGGAGAACAACATCAAATGTAATTGCTGTTTAAATGAATGAAAGATCTGTTTGTTTGCTTCTGAACTGAATAAGTTTTTCTGTTGGAACAAGACTGGATAAAGACAGGACACATATATGTTTGAGGGGGAGTAATCTCAAATAAAATTCAACAGAAAAGTAATGATATACTCTGATAAAAAGAACTTCTGCTGCACTCTGAAAACCAGAAAAGATGTTAGCCAAAAATTAGCCAAAGGGGGAGTTTGTAGATGTTTAAGAATTGGCAGAATTTTTGACCAAACAAGAAATGTTAAATTCAGTTCAGAATGTCCTATCAGATGTTGGGACATTAGCAAACAGAGTATGTGAACTTGGTTCAGGATGTTCTACCAGATGTTGGGACATTGTATAAATGACTAAGTTCAGTTTTGTCAGGATGTCCCAACAGATGTTGAGACATCTCAGACCTGCTACCAGAATTAATTATTGATTAACAGATCAGAGATATTTAAGGAGAATTATCTGGAATTAATTAATTATGGATATAAAACAGAACAAGGCGCATCTGTAGGGAGTTTTAAATTGAAGATTCAGATTAAAACAGAAGACCTAATGCACCTAGAATATAGGAGGTAACAAACCCTAAATTCAAGGTGACAGCTGCTGCACATTAGGGCTGGATCATTCTACAGAAAGCCCAAAATTCAGAACCTATTTAAACAACAGAATCTCATAGAATTGAGCACGAATTTCAGAAGACTAAATAGGGTGTCTAGTGTTTTAATAGCAGGTTGTTTTTATGTACCACTTTATGAGCTTTTAAGCAAAAGTGCATTTGTGACTTGATTGAAACTGTGAAGTAAGATCAAGCTGTTTTGTTTGAAGTGTGACTTCAATTTAATTAAACTTGTAAACAAAATCACTGTGTGATTGAGGGGGAGTGAGTAGGGTACTCTTATCTAAGTGAGTCTTAGGTAGAAATTGCATTGGGTAAGTATTAAGTGATAGATTAAACAGGGTGGTTTAAGTCTAGAATTAATATTACTAATAGTGGATTTCCTCCTGGCTTGGTAGCCTCCAGATGTAGGTGTGGTTATACACTGAACTGGGTTAACAAACTTCTGTGTTGTTTATTTTTTCTTGCTGTTTAAAGTTTTGGTTAAATTTGTCAAATGTCCTATTAAGTGTTGGAACATCTCTTAGGACATCTCATTACAGAATTTCACATCCTCTAGGGTGAATGGCATACGGGTAATTTGTCCTCTGATGCGTGACCATTCAGTGTACTGAGCAGAAGCTATGTTGTTGCATTTCCCCAGAATAGCAGTCCCTTTAGTCTGTATGTGGTCCCAAGCCCAGGCTGCTTGTCGGATTATGGCATGATTGTTTTGAAAGGCACAATAAATGGACTTTGCTAAGTCCTTCTCCCTAGGTGGATGTATCAAGGCATATCCCAACTATCTCATGAAAAGTAAAGGATTGTAATTGATGCAACCCTTTACTCCAATAAGTGGCACATTAGGGTATTTCCCACAACTTGTTATTATGTCTCAACCTTTGATGTTCTGAGTACACCATCTGATATCTTCTGAAGTAAGGGCAATCATTCTCTTAGCCCAATTCCTTGACTGATGTGGATTCAGGAAAGCCTCCGTCTTCGGCATGTGCTTCATCAACCAACTATAGAAAAGAAGTGCACAACATCTTACCAGTCTTCCTTTCTGTTTCTCATTCCTCTGATGAACTGAGTAATAGAAGTCCCCTAACAAGGTGGGAACTGGGTTCTTGAGCATGAAGATGTGGATGGAATTCTTGCTTACAAACTTAGGCTCGTCTGCAAACAAAATGATACCATAAATACTGAGAGCCAGGAGAGCACACACAGTTTCCCAATTCCCTACTGTAGCTTGCTTTGTAGCCTGAGTGACCAAGAAATCCAGATGGAGGCCTGGGATTCCAGCCTTGGAAGTCATGTGCTCATTAATGACAGTTGCTTCCAGATGTAATGCCTTATCTATGTCTTCGTTCTTTGGAGGAGTCATTTTAGGGTTGAAAGGAATTCCTTTTCTGATAGGGACACCCAATAACATAGAGTATTCTTCCAGCAAAGGCCCAATCTGAAAATATGGGAAAGTGAAGCAACGAAGAGGAGGGTCATAGAACTAAAGACAAGTATGATTCATGCTCCTCTGCAATGTGTCCAAGTCCATGATCATGTCCAGGATTCCACCATAATGCTCTCTGAATAAGGGAACATGATCAGGGGTGATAAGGGCATGTATCTGCCTGATGCCTGCTAGAGGATACTCAAAGAAGTGGTAGGTGATATTACTTTTCCTGGTTGAATCCATGCTGAAGATGGGTACTGAAGAAGACAACTGAAGAAGATAGCTGAAGAAGTGTTGAAGCATATAAGCTGAGTAGAAGAACGGTCAAAACCAAACCAAGAAGAGATGAATACCCTGTAAAACAAATAGACAAATGTTAAATGATGCAATATGATGTATGCTAATGATATGCAAGGGTTTGTGATCATGTGCTGGATATTTAGTTGCCTTTGGTATGGTCCATGAGTGCTCAAAGTTCAGATGAAGGCTTGAGAACCAGTAACTAGGTGGGGGACTCAAATAAAGAGTCAAAAGTCCAGGGTTTCAAAGAATCAGTCCAAAATAGTACAACCCTAAAAACAAATTCCAGTAGCAAGGTATGTTGAGGTCAAGGGTTCCTGCAAACCTGTAAACAACCTAACCCACTCACAGGTATTGTTCTAGAACAAGGATCCTCAGATTCAGATCTATTATGAGAAGTGTAAACACTTATAACCCGAAGGTACAATGTTTACCCTAATCATAAAGAATCCTCCTCTAATTCACCTCAGATACTGAAGGTCATCTAAAAAGGTCATCCAGACTTAGTAGGCTTCCCAGATAGCCCTAGCACTACAAGAAATCTGTAGTACAGAGTTCTCAAAAGGAAACCCATGTCTGAACCGTGTTTTCATATTCTCGCACCAGACCGAAATGGAATGGGAAAGAATACAAAACCACTCTAATCCTATGTGTCACTCAGGCCTTTGTGTTGAGCCTTTCTCACTGGAATACCCCACCCACCAAGGTAAACCAAAAAATCCAGCACAATGATATGACAATAATAAATGAAATGCAGAAAACAGTAAATGAAAGCGATAAAGTAAATGTAATAAACAAAGATGTACAGGAAGCAATAAATAAAGCAAAAACATAAACACAAATAGCACAAAACACCCCCAAATAAACACAAATCAAACAAGCGCTAGGAAAAACCAAAAAAAGAACCAGAAGCCCTGGTTGCAAAGATCCCCAGTAGAGTCGCCAAGCTGTTGCTCCCCGGACTTTCATCCCGGTGCAAACGCGAACCGTCGGTGATGTTGGAGGTTGAGGTTGAAAAGAGTCGTCAGCTAGGCATTTTTATCCCGAAGGAAAGGTAATGCTGCATAAACCTGGAAAGAAATGGATAAGACGGTTGCGAACCAAAGAAACTGAGTAAGCGGGTTGGTTACGACCTGTGAAGGTATTAACACCCAGATCGTCCGTCGTACACGACGAGATCCACACTTACTTGATTGTGTTTAAAAGGGGATAGTGTATGTGCTAAACTGTGCATAAAAGGCTAAGGAGAAAAGGATGTACATAGTGTCACTGCAAAGAAACTTAAATTTAAATGGGGTTTAGAGAAGAAGAGCTGGAAAGAAAGAGAGGGGGGAGACCTAGGGAATTTTGTTCGATAACTGTTAAGTTATGCCTACGTATCCTCTCGTGCAATGAGGAAGTCAGAACACCGTAGTTCGACTCAAAGAGACTTAGATGATTTTTCTATAAACTGCTTGCTTGTCTATGCTCAAGTGTATGACTCGTCTAGCTCGAGTGCTAAATGTCTTTCATTAGATGGAAGAAGCGAGTTCTCGTTTTTAGAATGAGTGTGATGATAAAAGAATCCCGAAGGAGACGTTTATTGTTTGTTTTTGTGTTTTCAGTTTTTTATTTGTTTTTGGTGTTTTGCATAGGGAAATGAGCTTAAGCCTAAATCAAAGGTTAGTAAACTCATTATATCCTCCCTGATTAGAGATAATGAGCCTACTTAAGCAGGAGATGAAGATCCCAACTTAATTACCATGATGATATAGGATTAAAATCATTAACCTACTTTGGTAATTATCAAGTGTTTTTGGGTTTTTGTTTAGTGTTAAGTAATGAGTTTAATCTCCAATCAAAGATTAGTGAACTTATTACACCATCCTAAGAGAAGGATGATAAATGAGGAAACTTAAGCTGAGGAAGATACCTCAACTTAATCCAAGGTTAGGGATTAAATTCATTATATAAAAAGCCTTTATTAAGTGGATTTTAATTAAAGATGAGATGAATAAGTGTTTTTTATGTTTGCAAGACTTTAACATGAGGTGGACTTGTCCATTGAACACTAGGGTTAGTCCCTCTGAACCACCAGGAAGAGATGTAACCCTAATATAAGGCCCAAGTTACAAGCTTAAGTCTTTAATGATTATTAGGTTTTTTTGGTTGAAGGTGAAAACAACTTAAAGGTTTAACACTAAGTATTAAAGTTATACACTCCATCCTAAGATAAGGATACATGCATAACCCTAATTCAGAGTCTTAAAACTTTAACTGTTTAGCAATGATTATGAGATGAGAAGCAGAGACTCAAAGGTAAATACTAGGGGAGACTATGTACAACCCTAAAGTTATCATGCTTGGATGTTCCTAAGGTTTGTGAGGTATCAAGAGAAGTCTTCATATTGGCCACCAAAGGAAGAGAAGCAGATGAAAAGAGAGAGAGAGAGAGAGAGAGAGAGAGAGAGAGAGAGAGAGAGAGAGAGAGAGAGAGAGAGAGAGAGAGAGAGAGAAAGAGACAGGGAGAGAGAGAGAGAGAGAGAGAGAGAGAGAGAGAAAGATTAGGTTACTTACTTCATGAAGAAGTTAAGTAACCTAGGAACAATAGAGAACATAAGTGAATGAGATTCACTTCAAACACAAACAAAGTGCATAAAAATATAGGGATAAAGAGAGGTTGGATGTGGATGCACATCCACATCCTGTCTGACTTACCAAATGCACCTGAAATGGTTAGTTTGAAAGCAAGATATGTACAAATTCAAAAGCATAAACAAATCAAGAGATAAAAATTTGAAAATGCATACAAGTGGACCCTAAGCACTCATGAAATCACCATCCAAAGGGGGAGGTCTAAAGGTTTACCAAGTTCAAGTTATGGTCATCCTAAAATTTGTTAGGGTTTTGGATACTTCTCAAAGGGAAAATGCACATTAATTTGAAAATTCAAGATAAAAATGAGAAAAAAATATATTTAGAAACTAGAGGTCAAGTGTGAAAGATTTCAAAAAGAATCAAATGCAAACTCATCTTGGTTTGAAAGTTGTGAATTTTTTAAGTTAGGGTTGAAAAATAGGAAATTTAGAAACCCTAATTCAAAGAAAATTGGTAAAAATTGATCAAAACCAAAAATAAATTTATGGGATGAGTTTGTAAATGTTTAAAGAACCTTTTTGAATTTTTTTGTGATTTTTAGATACTTTAAAGTATTTTTAATTAATTAAATGGACTTAATTAATTAAAATATACAATTAAATTATTTAAAAATTCATTTTTAATGGAAAAATAAAAATAAAAAATATTTTTGGGTTCTGAATATTATAAAGTGATGATAAAAAATTTCAGAATTTTTAAATGATTTTTGCTATTTTTAATAATTAAAAGAAAACAAAACAAAATAAAAGAAAAGAAAAGTGAAAGTAATTCAAAGTAGTGGTTCAAATTGCGTGGGAGATGGATGGAGGGCCAGGATTGAAAGTCATATTGACCAAGGGTATGAGGATCCTAAGGCTGTGGTTTGAACTTGTGTTTCGCGCGTGATCCAAGGGCCACCATTTAATCTGACTAATTAATTATAATTAAATTAATTAAGTGAAATTAAGGTTTAATGAATTAATCTAAGCCGTTCCTTGCCTAACCCTAATCACCATCCAATGGCCAAGAATGAATCTGGGGAATTAAATGTGATTAAACCCTAATCTCTTTCAGGTGACCGGAGCTAAGCTCCGGTCATCTTCTCCTGCGAACCAAAATGCCAACTTCCTATTTAAGCATCTAAACTTCAAATTTCTTGCCCAAAATCACTCTCCTAACATCATACAACTCTAATCAACAAGAAAAAATCATTTACCAGTCATATTCAGGCTGAATCGAAGCAATCAAAATTTTAGGTCAAACTTTCAGATCATCATGAAATACTCATTTCTAGCCTATTTTCAATTCTAAACATATCATCATGATCAGGGAAGCATGTAGAATCTTTCTATAACATAAAAACACGTTTCTGGAAAAAATGTTCTTGAAGGGTACCTGAGATGAAGAACTTCAAAATGCATTTTTCTGGGCCCTCCTTTTGTGCAATCTAGTCCCCTTTGACCTCCTGAGGCTATTGGCAAGCTTGAATGAAACTTAGAGTGGCTGGTTTATGTGTTTCAATTCTGAGTTTGCAGAAATCGTGTTTTGGCTAGATGGTGTTTCAAGCTATGGTGATGGGTGGGAAATGATCCTTAGGATTTGAGGAGTTGAATGGTGAAAGAAATTTTGGTTTTTTTGGCTGGATTGTGTGTTTCGAAGAGATAAAGTTTTGGAGCAATTTCTTGATTCTCAGCTTATGTCTTGTTTCAGGCCATGAAGCTTGCATATTTATAGCCTTGAGGGTTCATGTAAGCCATACCATTGGTCATGATAGTTGGTGTGGCACTGTATGATTGGTATGGGAGGAAAATGAAAAAAGTCAAGCTTATGTGTACTTGAGGTATGGGCTTGTGCAACATAGATTTATGTGGTTAGATCTCTTCAGCATGCTTCATGGAGAGTCCTTGGATCAAAGAAATGCAACTATAATTCATAGATGAAGAGGTAGCAAGCTTTATGAAAAATTGGTCATGTTGAATTTCACATGTATCAAGCCATGAAATCCTTGAATTCTTGGTCCAATTATGATGTTTTGAAGTTGTATTGACATGTTGTGACATAATTGAGCACATTAGAGGTCACTTAGAAGCTTGAAATGCCAATATGCAAAAACCCCTCTTTGAAATGCTCATTTTTCTTCAACTTTGTGAATTTCCAATCATTCCAATGATCAAATAAAGATCATATGACTTAAAAATGATGATGATGACCCATTGATACCCTTGTTGGGGGCCTCAGATGCCCAAAATCTGACGTTTCTTGCTAAGGAAGTTACCACTTGATCAGATGACTTTCACATTGAATTTTTCCATGAAATTTGATACACAAGCTCCTTATAACATATATGGACCAATAGCAACAAGAATGACTAAATGTTTTGGGTGTAAGGCCTTCAAAACCAAAACCCTAATTTCAAGTCATCAGTGTAGGAATCCTCAACATATCTTCCATACCTCTGCAGTGCTTTGAAATTTCTTGACTTCAATAGACCCACAGGGGCATAAGATGATCATAGAACACTCATGGACCCTCTTGGCATGCTTCATGACATTTTAGATAGCTCAAACCACTTCTAAAATTCATCTGATCACAAACCCTAGCTATGCAGTTATGCAGTGAAATAAAACTATGCAGTGTAGATGGAATGCTTATGCAATGAAATATGAAGGATCACAAGCCAAGGTGTGTGAAAGAGAGAGGGAAAATTTGGGATGTTTACACAAAGTCATCTTAGTTGGCTTTAATTCTCCTAATTCAAGTCTCTTGCATGTAGATAACGACATTACACTAACACTGGCTCCTAAGTCGCATAGACCGTTGTCTATAATGTACTTTCCTATTATGCAGGGTACTGAAAATCTCCTTGGGTCTTTAAGCTTAGGTGGCATGTTATTTTGAAGAATAACACTACACTCGGCAGTGAGCATAACAGTTTCGTCATCCTCAAGCTTTTTCTTGTTAGATAGAATTTCCTTGAGGAATTTTGCATATGAAGGCATTTGGGTTATGGCTTCATTGAATGGCATGGTAACATTTAATTGTTTTAGAAGTTCTACGAATTTCTTAAATTTTCCTTCATTTTTATTTTTGGTTTGAGGATAAGGTATATGGGGCTTATATGGTGGCGGAGGCACATATGGTGTTTCCTTCTCCACAACCTCGTCACTCTTATCATTCACATCATTGGTTTTTGGTTCATTTTCCTTTTCATTTTATTTCTTTGGACTTTGATACATGGAAGGTTTTATAAGTATCGGGTCTACCGATCCATCATATTCGGTTCCGCTCCGTAGAGTTACAATGTTTGCTTGTCCCTTCGGGTTAGGTTGAGGTTTTCTAGGAAAAGTTCCAGATGGGGCTGGTGTGGTTGATTGTTGTTGGTCTACTTGAGAAATCTGGGTTTCTAACATTTTGTTATGCGTAGCCATTGCATCAAGCTTACTAGTCATATGTCTCATCAATTCGCTCGCATGGGTGTTTTGGTTCAGAAATTCCTTATTTTGCCGTATCTGGGTGTTCATGAAATTTTCCATCATAATCTCTAGATTTGACTTTCTAGGTGCTTGTGGAGTAGATGGTCCTCCATTATGAAAATCAGGTGGTACAGCAGGTGTTGAACTTGGTGGTTTCAAGGCATTGTTGTTTTTGTACGAAAAATTCGAGTGATTTCTCCAGCCAGGATTATAGGTATTTGAGTACGGGTTTCCTTGGTTATAGTTGTCGCTCCCGACAAATGAAAAGGGTTCATATGAAGGTACAGACGCGAACGGTCGGCGAGAGGGACAATGAGAACACACAGCCGTGAACTCACTGGAGATGAATAGAGTCGCCAGCTAGGCATTTTTATCCCGGAGGAAAGGTAATGCTGCATAGACCTAGAAAAAGATGGATAAGGCGGTTTGCGGACCAGAGAGACTGAGAAAGGGGGTTGGTTACAACCTGGGAAGGTATTAGCACCCAGATTGTCCGCCGTACTCGACGGGATCCACGCTTAAGAGATTTGTGTTTTAAAGGGGTAGTGTCAGTGCAATCTGTGTATAAAATAGCTGGAAAAGATGTACAGGTGTCAGTGTAAAGTGTATAAGTGATGTGAAGTATGAAAGTGTCAGTGTAAGAACAAGGTGAAATGCTCAAGATCATGAGGCTGAAGAATGAAGCTAGAAAGAGGGGGAATATACAGAGACTTTTGTTCGATAACTGTTAAGTTATGCCTACGTATCCTCTCGTGCAATGAGGAAGTCAGACCACCGTAGTTCGACCCAAAGAGACTGAAAGATGAATTGACTTGTGAACTGCTTGCTTGTCAATGCTCAAGTGTATGACCTGTCTGGCTCAGGTGCAAACTGTCTTGCATTAGACGGAAGAAGCGAGCTCTCGTTTGTGAATGAGTGAGATGAGAAAAGAATCCCGAAGGAGACGATTATTGTTTGTTTTTGAGTTTTCAGTCTTTTATTGCTTTTTGGATTTTTGTCATAAGAAAATGAGCTTAAGCCTAAACCAATGGATTTAGCAAACTCATCACATCTTCCCTCTGTTTAGGGGTAATGAGAATACCTTAAGTGTGAAGTCAGCTTCTCACACTTAATCACCTTTGGTATAGGATTAAGGTCATTAACCTACTTGTGGTTATTTATATGTTTTTGGTGTTTTTGTTTAGTGTTGAGTAATGAGGTTAAGCCATAATCAGGGATTAAACAGACCCATTACACCATCCTAATAGAAGGATAATAGATGAGAATGTTTAAGCTGAGGAAAGCTCCTCAACTTAATCCATGATTAGGGATTAAACTCATGACAAAACAAGCCTTTGATTAAGTGGATTTTATTAATGGTATGATGATGAAGTGGATTTTATGATTTGTAAGACAACTTGAGGGGGACTTGTCCATTAACACTAGGGTTAGTCCTTCTTAACCACTTAAGGAAGAATTAGAACCCTAATGCAAGGCCCAAGTTACAAGTGTGATGTCTTGATATTTATTAAGTGAATTGGTTAAGAGATTTAAACACATTAAGGGTTTAACACTTAGGATTAAAGTTATACACTCCATCCTAAAAGAAGGATGCAGGCATAAGCTTAATCACAAAGTCTTAAAGCCTTTAGGGTTTGGTCCCTGATTATGAGATGAGAAGAGAAGACTCAAAGAGAGAAACAAAGGTAAAACTATGGGGGGAGACTAATCAAAACCCTAATTCATTGTCATGCTTGGTTGATCCTAAGGTTTGTGAGGTTTTCAAGAACAATCTTCAGAAGAACCACCAGGAAGCAGATGAACAAGATCAAGAGAAGCAAAGTGGCTTGCTTCATTCAAGAAGTCAAGTCACTTGAAGAAAGAAAGTGGGAGGAACAAGCATGAGCAAGCTCAAACTCAAGCACATATAGAAATGCAGCCATGCATGCAAGAGAGATGAAAAGAAAAGTTATGAAAAGTGAAGGCAAATTCACTTCTCAAGTTTACTTACCACCTGAAATGTTAGAAAGAAATGCAATGCAATGCTAGATGGGATGAAATGGTATGATGCTAGACCAAACCAGAAGCATATTGATGATGAAAATGATGCTATGAGGTGCTATGAACATGAGGCAAGGCATGGAGATGCTCATACAAGATCATGGATGTAAATGATGCAAGTTAAGGAGCATGAACAATCATGGAAAGTTATGAAGCATACAAGACAAATGGCATGGCAAATATGCAGTTCAATGATCAAACATGCTTTCTATATGTCTTGAGATGCCAAATTAATCACAAGAATGCACAAAATGCAAAGACAAGTCATGTTATGCAAGGAAATGCAAGAAGGATGCAAGAGAAATCCCAAATTAGGGTTCATGGATTAAACATCAAACCAAAACCCAAAACAGAAGCAAACCCTAAGATAAAAAATGGAAAATGCCATCCAAAGAAACCCTAAACCTATAATGAACCACTGCCCAAAGGGGAACTCCCAACTCTTAACCAATCTCAAGATATGAATTTTCTAAGTTATTAGGGTTTTTTAGGGTTCTTAACAAAAGAAATGTCAAACAAATAGAAAATGCAAGATCAAATCATGGCCATTTTACCCTAGAAACTATATGCTAAACACAAAACAAAGCAAAAAGAATCAATGTCCAAACCTTCTCCAATAGGCAGAAATGAATTTTTGAACCCATGATCAAAATAATGCATAAAAAATGATTTAATTCAATGAAAAATTCTTAAAATGCATCAAGATCAAAAAATAAATTTGGTTTGAAGGTTGGACAATGTTTCTAAATGTCTTAGAACATTTCATGAATTTTTTTGTAATTTTTAAATACCTAAAAGTATTTTTAATTAATTAATTCCCATTAATCAATTAAAAATAATCTTTTAAATATTTAAAAATACTTTTTTAATGATAAAAAATAAAATAAAAATGTTTTTGTGTCATAAAAATTAATGAAACTCAGAGGGAAAAGTTTCATAATTTTTATGTATTTTTTGCTATTTTTAAATAATTATGCAAAACAAAAGAAAAAGAAAAGAAAATAAATGAATTAAATCTGAATTAATTGGAAGTCAACAGATCCTATGGTGGAGATTTAAACTGGCCAGCGCGCACATTGACTACCCGCCACATCTCGAGGCTCAAATTCAAACTTGCTAATTACACTGATTAAGCCCTAATTGTGCCCTAATGACATTCAGGCGACCGGAACAGTGTTCCGGTCGTCTTCTCCGGCCATCCCCAAAATCAATCTCTCTCCCTAGGCCATTTTAAGAGCTCTAACTCTCCAGAAATCATCTTCCACTCATCCTAAACACGAATCCAGCATCAAATCACATTTAAACTCACACACAAACAAGAATCGAAGCAATGAAATTTCTAGGTCAAACTTTCAGAACAACATAACATGCTCATTTCTGGCTTATTTTCAAAAGTAAAGAGATCCCAATGATCAGTGTAACATGCACAACAAGATTTTAACAAGAGAAATAAGTTCTGGGAAAAAAGTTCATGGTGTCACCTGAGATGGAGCTCTTGATTCAGGAGCTCTTTGGATGATCCTTTGGCTCAATCTGGTCCCAATGGTCCACCTTTGAAGCTTTGGATGCTTAGTTGGAGTTTAAGCAACCTCCTGAGTGAGTTTGCAGCAGCTCTGACCAAGGGAGGGTGAAAATCGTATCTGAGATACAGGGTGTTTCAGGCCAAAACAAAGGGTGGTTTCTGGTCAGTGAGGTGAGTGGAGATTGTTGATGGAGTTTGTTCTTGTGTTTGAGGTTTGTGGAGGGAGATTCGAAGGAAAATGCAGGCTGAGATGAAAATGGTGAAGTGGCTTTGTGGTTGGTTTCAGGCCTGTGTTCTTGGTGCTTTGTGGTCTATGGAGCAAGGTGAGTTGATTAGTGAAGATGGTTTGAGTGTTTTGTGGCTGGGCAGAGAGATTCGAAACAACTTGCAACTTGGTAGGTTTTTGTGTATGTGTTCAATGAGGATGTTTCAGCCTTGCCTTGTGTTATGTCTAGCTTGCAAATTGTCCACATAACTCTCTCTCATTGGTCAGTTGACAAGACATGCCCTTTATTGATTGGTAAGTTACCTTTTGCAAAAAGTCAAATAATGTGTAAGAGAGGTATGGCTCATGATCTAGGCAAGTACATGGGCTGGTTCTGGTGCAGCAAGGTGAGGTGAGAGGCTAGCAAAGCTCAGCATCCAAGGCTGCAAGTAGGAGGAAGCATGATCATGAGTTTTGCAACTTGTGATTTTTTGTTCACATGTGACCTTTTTTTGTCCAACCAAACATAAAACCATGGGCATTCTTGGTTCATTTCTGATTTTTATGACTTAGAGAATGTTTATGTGCTGGTTTGAAGTGAACTAGAGGCTGCAATATGCATTGGTCCAAGACTTTGCAAAATTTCCATTTGAGGCATGCCTTGAAAATCAATGATTTTAGCCAACTTTGCATTGCCATAACTTTTGATTCAAGAAGAGTTTGATCATGTTCTTGTACTTTTTGAAAAGGGAAAAATGAGATCTACAACTTTCATGACCAAAGTTTTTCCATTTGAAGCATTCTTGGATCAAGAATCATGGCTTGAAAAATGACCTAAAATGATGCATTCTTGAAAAGTCAACTATGCTCCAAAAGTCAACATTTGCAAAAACCCTAAATTCTTGATTTCTATGAACTTCAACCTTCTTCCATGATCAAATAAAGATCATATACACTCAAAATGATGAATATCACCCATTGGTTGGGTCATTGGGGCCTCAGATGCCCTGATTTTACACTGACTTGTCTGAAAAGTCAACCCTTGATCAGATGACTTCCCCATGGAATTTCTTCATGAAAATTGGTATGCATACTCCCTATACCATATAAAGATCAATGGAAACAAGAATGACCAAAAAATTTGGAGTTATAGCCTCTGAAAACAAAACCCTAATTTTCAGTCAACTGTGCAGTCTAGCCTGTCTCTGCATCCCCTCAAACCCTAGTTCTTGTGATTCCTTTGAAGTTTTGACTTTGAGGAGATGGAATATGATTTAAGAACACACATGGACCCCTTTGAAGTGATTGGTGGCCTTTGGAATGGCTCAAGATGCTCTGAGGTTGCTCAGATCACAAACCCTAGGTGCAGATGCCTTAGAAACTATGCAGTGAATCAAAAATGAGATGTGAGATGATATGATTGTGTTTATGCATATGAGGATGATCACAAGCCATGGTGTGAATGGGTGAGGGCAAATTTGGGGTGTTTACAGCTGCCCCTATTCAAACATGAGTTAGCTGTGCAGGATGTAAGCGACGGCTTAACAGGCAAACAAGATAACTTGTGGTTGAATACCAAAGACAGTCCAAAATTTGCACTCACGGAATGAAGAAGAAAAGGGATATAGATTGTAAAAGGAAAACAAAGTATATTGTAAAGTGGGCGACGGAGGACGACCGTCGAGCAGAGGACGACTGCTGGGTAAAGAGCAATGACGGGGACGGCCGACATGCTGGGGATAAAAGGTAAAGCCAAGACGGGGACGACCGACTAGCTGGGGAAAATAAAATCATGATGGGGACGGCCATCAAGATAAAGCTGTAGAATTCTCTGGAAATTAATGAAACATGACGGGGACGGCCATCAAGTTCATAAAGGTAAAGTAACCAACGATGGGGACGGCCATCGGGCTAAAAGGAAAAGGGACCACGACGGGGACGGCCATCGGGTTAAGGAATAAATGAAATAAACAGATGATGGGGTACGGCCATCAAAGGTGAAGGACGATCACCTAGCAGGGGACGGCTGCTCTGTTGGGAATAGAAGAAATATGATGGGAACGGCCATCAAAGGTGGAGGACGACCACCTGGCAGGGTACGGCTGCCGAAAATATCAACGATGGGGACGGCCATCGGATAGAAAAGGTCAACGATGGGGACGGCCATCGGACGAGCATGATGGAGGACGACCATCAAGAAGTGGAGGACGACCACTCAGCAGGGTACGGCTGCTCTCGAGGTTTCTCATGACACAGGACGAGTGTCGGATAACCAAAAAATCAACAATGGGGACGGCCATTGGATAAAGTGATGAAGGACGATCATCAAGAGGTGGAGGACGACCACCTAGCAGGGGACGGCTGCTAAAATATCAACGATGGGGACGGCCATCGGATGAGCATGATGGAGGACGACCATCAAGAAGTGGAGGACGACCACTCAGCAGGGGACGGCTGCTCTCAAAGTTATCATAACACAGGATGAGTGTTAGATAAAAAGGAAATTTGCTTTGTTGGCGATCTACTGGGGAATAGTAAACACGGACGAGCGTTTACATCCAAGAAACAAAAGGTATAAGTGTTTGGTATTGTGTATAGATTAAAGATGAGGACGAGCATCCTTAAGATCATGATACGGACGAGTATCATGTAGAAACAAACTGACACATGTTCAGAGATGATGATACGGACGAGTATCAACTGGTTAACAAAGAACACGGACGAGTGTTGAATCTGAAAGAATTTTTCTGGGGAATAGTAGACACAGACGAGTATCTATATTCAAGAAGACATAAGTGTTTGACGCGGTATATGGATTAAAGATGCGGACGAGCATCCTTAAGACTATGATACGGACGAGTATCACGTAGAAACAAACACTAGACGCAATGTTCTGAGATGATGGTACGGACGAGTACCAACTGGTTAACAAAGAACAAGGACTATTGTTGAATCTGTGGGGGTATGAGTGATGGTGTATACAAGATACGGGCGAGTATCTGTATAAGTGTACCAATGAGTAGTGAGTATATATAAGTGTTTATCTGCTGGGGAGAGTGACACAGACGAGTGTCAAAAGAGAAAAGTAGCATTATCAAGTATATGGGTGGTAAAGGTGTAAGCGACTGCGCTGGGGATATGACACGGACGGGTGTCGAGAAAGTGTATATATAAGTATATGTGAGTGCCAAGAGGATGTCTTTGGCTTTCTGCTGGTGATTTGACACGGACGGGTGTCAGGAAGTATCTGCAGTACGGGTGATTTTGTTTGTAAAGTGTATTCAGGCAACCTGTTTGGGGAAGTGATGACACGGACGGGTGTCAGAAATATATACTGGTGTTTGGTGATTGGAGAGGCAACTGCTTTTGCTGGGACTCTGGTGGGGATTTTTGTATAACGATGATGAACGGTTTGTTATTCACAAGTGTTACTTCAGAACATGGCTTATGATTATGCTATGCATTTGATTTTTGCCGTAATGCTCCGTATTAGACGGAATGCTACGCTCTGAGGGGATAATATGATGCGAATGCTATGATTATGCAAGGATATCAAACCGGGATTCGGATCCCGTTGCTGCGAAGATCTCTGGTTGATCTGTTTGAAATGGACCTCCCAGCTGGGATGAGATCAGTGATAGATCTGATGACGTATCTGCTTGGGGATATAGGTCACCGATTGACATATCCTTATAATATGGGATCCAGCTGGGGTTTGTAGAAGCTTTCTGTATTCTGTGGTGATTTCTTCGTGCGTTGCTCTTCTGAATAGAGGCTTGAACTCTGTGGGGAGATGGTTCCCTGACTTTTGTACTCAACTGAGGATGAAATGGCAACTCGACTGGGGAATTGTGAGAGGCAACTCAGCTGGGGATAGCAACAAGAGGCAACTCAGCTGGGGATAGAGCATTTCAGATGCTGAGATTGAGTGTATGTTGATTTGACAACTTTGCTGGGGAAGTGGGCACCTTCCAGCGCCACGTGGAAGATAGACCGAGTTGATAATGATTCGCCGGCTTGCTGAGACGTAACTTGCATGCCCCAGGTTGCGTTCTGGATACCTGCAATCCTGCAAAGATAAGGAGACGCACAAAAGGTCCCGAGGTACCCTTTACTGGATTCCGTCATAGGAGTTAAGCACTTTTGAGAGTAAGTATATTCCCTGTAAGCATGTGTTTTTTATTATTTTTAGAGAAAAACATATGTACTTATGCAACTAGTTTTTTAGAGACATCAGACATCCTTTGTAAATAAAAATGTACAAAACGAAACATGACTGAAAAATCTGATTTTATTAATTCATGTGCCCTGAATTGGCGAGATACAGTCAAGGAAACATATCTCCTGAAATGAAGAGACTGTTACAAATTGAGAAACAAAATGTTGGCGATGTTGACGAGGCTTTCAAGGAGCTTCCTCTTCTGCTATGACTCGTATGACAATGACGTTCTTCTCATCTTGCTTTCTGGAGAGAGTTGATTCTGATTGAAGCTTGATCCTTTGTAGCTTACCAAGTTGTAGATAATGCAGACGAATTCAGAATGCAGTTGTTCGCTTATTCCCTTATTTTGCATGGATCGCCCTTTCGGGTTTTCAATCCATCGGGATACCCATTTTTGCCTGAGCTGTCCAATGTGGCTTTTCAACTCAGCGGGTGTACATTTTTGTTTATTTCCCTTATTTTTGCCCGAGTCTTTTATTCTGTTTTTGACTCGCCGGGATGCCCTACTTTTGCCTGGACTTACATTCTGTTTTTATGTCCAGCGGGTCATTTTATGCGAAGTATTTTTTAACTGCATCTGAATTCACAGGGGACGGGAAATCTTCACCATCCATGGTGCTGAGCATCAGCGCTCCACTAGAGAAAACTTTCTTTACAACGAATGGTCCTTCATAATTTGGAGTCCATTTGCCCCTGTGGTCTGTATGAGGAGGGAGGATTCTTTTCAACACAAGATCCCCTACTTGGTACTCTCGATGCCTGACTTTCTGATCAAAGGCTTTCTTCATTCTCTTCTGATATAACTGCCCATGACAAATTGCAGCCAATCTTTTCTCTTCAATCAGACTCAGTTGTTCGAATCGGGACCGAACCCATTCTGCTTCACTCAGTTTAACATCCATTAATACCCGTAACGAGGGTAGTTCAACTTCAACAGGTAGGACTGCTTCCATACCATATACAAGCTGATACGGTGTTGCCCCAGTGGATGTTCTGATTGACGTGCGGTATCCATGCAAGGCAAACGGTAGCATTTCATGCCAGTCTTTGTATGTGATTACCATCTTCTGCACAATCTTCTTAATATTCTTATTCGCTGCCTCAACAGCGCCATTCATCTTTGGCCTGTAAGGAGAAGAATTGTGATGTTGGATCTTGAAGTCCCGGCACAGCTCTGCCATCATTCTGTTATTTAGATTGGAACCATTATCAGTAATGATTCGTTCGGGAACTCCGTATCGACAGATGATATCTCTCTTCAGAAATCGGGCTACCACTTGTCTTGTAACATTTGCATATGAGGCTGCTTCAACCCACTTGGTGAAATAATCAATGGCGACCAGGATGAATCTGTGACCATTCGAAGCAGTTGGCTCAATCTTGCCAATCATATCAATGCCCCACATGGCGAAGGGCCACGGTGAAGACATTATGCTTAAAGGATTCGGAGGCACATGCACTTTGTCTGCGTAGATCTGGCATTTGTGGCATTTTCTGGCGTAGGCACAACAGTCCGCATCCATTGTGATCCAATAATAGCCTGATCTTAATAGCTTTTTAGCCATGGCATGCCCTCCGGCATGGGTACCAAAGGACCCTTCGTGCACTTCATGCATCAACAAATCTGCTTCCATCCTGTCAACACATCTGAGGAGTACCATATCAAAGTTCCTTTTGTATAAAGACCCATCAGTGTTCAGAAAGAAACTACCAGCAAGCCTTCTCAAAGTCTTCTTATCATTGGAAGATGCCCCAGGTGGGTATGTTTGATCCTCCAAGAAGCATTTAATGTCATGGAACCAAGGCTTATCTTCTTTTACAACATCCGCTGCAAATACATATGCTGGTCTATCAAGTCTAGACACTGAAATCTGGGGTACAAAGTTAGCAGCTTGAACTTTGATCATGGATGAAATGGTAGCAAGAGCATCTGCAAACTGATTCTCGTCCCGAGGGATATACTCAAGTTTGACCGTTGTAAAGAAAGTCAGTAACCTTCTCGTATAATCCCTGTAAGGTATCAGATGATCCTGGTGGGTGTACCATTTTCCGTTGGTTTGATTAACTACCAGAGCCGAATCTCCGAATACGGTCAATGTCTTGATCCTGAGGTCAATAGCTTCCTCAAGACCCATAATGCAAGCTTCGTATTCAGCTTCGTTGTTAGTGCAGTTGAAAGTGAGTTTTGCCGAGAAAGGCATGTGAACTCCTTTAGGTGTAATGAGTACTGCACCAACACCACGGCCATTCATGTTAACAGCCCCATCAAACATCATAGTCCATTCTTCCTCCGGGTCAGGCCCTTTAGTGTGAATAGGCTCTTCGTGATCTTTTGCTTTAATGAACATGATGTCTTCATCAGGGAAGTCAAACCTCATAGGCTGGTAGTCATCAATGGGTTGCTCAGCAAGATATTCAGATAGTACACTGCCCTTGATGGCTTTCTGAGATGTGTACTGTATGTCGTATTCTGTGAGAATCATCTGCCATCTTGCAACCCGTCCGGTAAGAGCTGGCTTCTCGAAAATGTACTTAACTGGATCCATTTTTGAGATTAATAAGGTAGTGTGGGTCAACATATACTGTCTCAGTCGGCGAGCAGCCCACGCTAAAGCACAGCAAGTTTTCTCGAGCAGTGAATAACGCTGTTCACAGTCGGTAAACTTTTTGCTTAGGTAGTATATTGCATACTCTTTTCGACCGGACTCGTCATGCTGGCCCAGCACACACCCCATTGATTCTTCTAATACTGTCAAGTACATAATCAGAGGTCTTCCCTCAACTGGCGGCATGAGGACTGGAGGTTCTTGCAGATATTCCTTGATCTTGTCAAAAGCCCTTTGGCAGTCTTCGTTCCACCTGACCGTTTGTTCTTTTCTTAACAGCTTGAACAAGGGTTCACAGGTCGCTGTAAGGTGAGATATGAACCGTGAAATGTAGTTCAATCGACCTAAGAACCCTCGAACTTCTTTCTCAGTTTTCGGCGCAGGCATTTCTTGAATAGCTTTGACTTTATCAGGGTCAACTTCAATCCCTTTCTCGCTTACAATAAAGCCCAGCAGCTTACCGGATCGCACCCCGAATGTGCATTTGTTGGGGTTCAGCTTTAGTTGGTACTTCCTCAGTCGCTTGAACAACTTCAGCAGATTCACCAGGTGATCTTCCTCTGTAAGGGACTTGGCAATCATGTCATCCACATAACACTCGATTTCCTTATGGATCATATCGTGGAATAATGTCACCATAGCCCGTTGATATGTTGCACCAGCATTCTTTAGTCCGAATGGCATCACCTTGTAACAGAACGTGCCCCAAGGTGTGATAAATGTTGTCTTCTCCATGTCTTCAGGTGACATCTTGATCTGATTATATCCTGAAAATCCATCCATGAAGGAGAATACCGAGAACTGAGCCGTGTTATCCACCAATACATCAATGTGAGGTAATGGGAAGTCATCTTTCGGGCTGGCTCTATTCAGATCCCGGTAGTCAACACACATTCTTACTTTGCCATCTTTCTTAGGCACAGGCACTATATTAGCAACCCACGGCGGATAGCTAGTAACAGCAAGGAACCCGGCGTCCCATTGCTTTTGTACCTCCTCCTTGATTTTCATAGCCATGTCTGGACGAGTACGGCGCAGCTTCTGTTTGACTGGAGGGCATTCTTCTCTCAAAGGCAGCTTGTGCACAACAATGTCGGTATCCAACCCTGGCATATCTTGATACGACCAAGCAAACACATCAACATACTCTTGAAGTAGATCTATCAGTTGTCTCTTCACTGAGTCTTGCAGGCAGGCCCCGATTTTAACTTCCTTCACGTCTTCGTCTGTACCAAGATTAATCACTTCAATCTCCTCCTGGTGAGGAGTAATAGCCTTCTCCTCTTGTCTCAACAACCTAGCTAGCTCTTCAGGAAGCTCATATTCTTCATCAACCCCTTCATCAGCTTGATTGATTGGATTGTCAAAGTCATACGATGTCATAGCCGTGCTGTTGTCGGTGCTGTCAGGAAGGCACTCTCTGCAAGGGTTAAGTTTGTTCATTTTAGTGATTGATTTTAATCTTGCTTTAGAAAAAAAGTGAAATGAAGTTATCATTTTGAAAACACCGCCATTTATTTTTGTACAAAAAGAAAAATGGAAAAACAGTGAGCAGAAAAGAAAAAGACTCGTTTGCAAAAAGATGTCTGATATTTCGTTAATTTAATCTTGTTTGCACAAAAGTACAGATGGCCCGATTACAAAATGAGTCTTGTCATCTTGGGCAAGATGCAAGACTTTGATGCATGCTTATAAAATACAGGAAATAATAATTACTCTGTATGAGTAACTCTTATAATTTCCTGGGAAGACCAGTTCGAGACACTGCTCCCCGGGATCTTTGGACGAATCCAATTCTCCAGATTGCGCTCCTCTTCCAGCTCGTCTTCCAAACAGTTGATAGCATCGGGGGTGAGCATCCCCCCACTGACAAAACCAGGCTCTGCAGCAGCCTTTGCTTGATGTTGAGTTGGTCTGTAACCCAACCCAAACTTGTCTTCTTTTTTCTCCACCGATAGCAGTTTGCCCCAGCCTTGGGCAGTTCCTTCCTCAACAACCTTCCGGGCTTGTTGGTATGACGACATTGGAGTACCAGATACAACAGATGCCTCATTCACATTCAAAGCTTCAAACCCCTGGCTCATTGTCTCATGGATCTCTCCATCCATCTCAATGTATTTATACGTAGCCAGATGGCTAACGAAAATATCCTCTTCCCCACAGATTGTGACAACTTGGCCCTCCCACTCAAATTTTAACTTTTGGTGAAGGGTAGACGTTATTGCGTCGGCGGCGTGAATCCAGGGTCTACCCAACAAACAGCTGTAGGCGGGCTGAATGTCCATCACATAAAAGATAGTTTTAAAAGTCTGTGGTCCAATTGTCACAGGCAGCTCAATCTCCCCCAGAACCGATCTCTTCGAACCATCAAAGGCTCTCACCACCAGGCTGCTGGGTCTCAATGCCAATCCGTCATATTCTAACTTCACCAGAGCCTTCTTTGGTAAGACATTCAGGGAAGAACCTGTGTCCACCAGCACATGAGAAAGGACAGCTCCTTTGCATTCCAGGGTTATGTGCAAGGCTTTGTTGTGATTGCGGCCATCCGCTGTCAAGTCAGAATTGGTAAACCCTAGCCCATTGCTAGCAGTAACATTCCCAACCACGGTTTCCAATTGGTTGACAGTAATCTCCTCAGGCACGTAAGCTGCGTGCAAGACTTTAAGTAGTGCATTCCGATGGGCTTCGGAGCACATAAGCAGTGAGAGGATGGAGATTTTGGATGGCGTCTGGTGAAGCTGATCCACAACTTTATAATCTCTCTTTTTGATGATCCGCATAAACTCATCAACTTCCTGATCGAATGGAGTCTTCAGGGCTTCTTTGGCAGCTGGATCCTCCTGCACCGGGCCTTTTCCTTTTGCCTTGGCAGCAGCTTCTGCTTCGGCTGTAGGTCTTTGGACTTGTGAAGCAAAGAGACGTCCGCTTCGAGTGAAGCCTCCGCCTCCCCCCACATTATCTACTTGTGGTGCAGGTGCTGATGTTTCAAGAGTGATTCTTTTCCCTTCACAGTACACGTCAGAGCCATAGTGCCAAGGGATGGCCCTATTGTTTTCATATGGTACTGGTCCAGGCACCGTGACAGTGACTGGACTGATTGCTGCTGCTGAAGGGGCTGTAATCGTTTGTGGATCATAAAAGATTGTAACTGGTGCTCTGGCGGGAGCAGCACCTTCTGAATGGTAGGCGGAATTATTTTCAGGATCGTAGAAAATGGTAACAGTAGAGACATCTTCATGATTGATTGCTGGTGTTGTAGGAGGTATTGTTGGAAGGACTGTTGTTGTTGTTGATGGAGATTCGAAATGGAATGAAGCTGAAGTTGTAGCAGGAGAAACTGTTGAAAACTGATCATTTGGGAGGACAGATGAAGTACTTGTTGATGTTGCTGGTGAATTGTCGGGAACAATAGTTGCTGCAGTTGTAGGAGGTTCTGGAACCGTTGTTGATGAAGTTGCCGGATTTGTCGGAAACGATGTGGTGATCTGGAGCAGGCCACTCTGAATAAGGCTGTCAATGCCATTCCTCAGGTCCTCACACCCATTCCATGAAATATTGCAGTAGGGGCACCCTAGTTCACATCCCGGAAATATTTGGCTTTCACGGAGTTGAGCTTTGATTTCCACCAATGGTATCCTGATCTGATCCACACTGGTTATTAAATAAGACGGTCTGTCTTCTTCAATAGCGTTAATTCGGGGACCACCATGGTTTGGCATAGGGGTTTTATTGACATTGGGCGGAGGTGCAAAATTCAGAGCCTTGGAGTCTACCAAGTCTTGTACCTTCATATGCAGAGCCCTGCATTTTTCTGTACTGTGACCAGGTGCGTTTGAATGAAAAGCACACCTAGCATTAGAGTCATAGTTTCTTGGTAGGCTATTGGGATCCGGGGGTGCCAACGTTCTGAGCTCAACTAGGTTAAGTTTCAGAAGCTGTGGCAACAAGGCAGCATACGGCATTGGGATCGGGTCGATCACTCGGTTAGCTTGGGATGGCCTCTGTTGGAATGGCCTTTGTTGATTGTTGTTGGTGTTGTTGTTGTTGAAGTTCCTTGGAGGATACTGATTCTGGTGATACTGAGGTTGTTGTTGGTAGTTTTGTTGAGGAGGTTGATAGACTGGCTGAGGATGAGCTGGAGCAGGAATGGTGACTGCTGCTATCGACCTTTGAACGTACTGGGGTCTACCCCTGTTGGTGTGAATGGCATTGGTCTCGCCAGTTCTTCTCGGGCCTGCAAAAGGCTTTCTTGTACTACTGGACGAGCTGGCACCATTATCAGAGATCTTACCCATTTTTAACAGGCTTTCAATTCTCTCCCCAGCTATGACAACATCTGCGAAGCTAGTGGAGGAGAAAGCAGCCAACCTGTCAATATACGTTCCCTGGAGAGTGTTCATAAACATGTCTGCCATTTCTCTCTCAGACATTGGTGGTTGAACGGCAGCAGCCAATTGCCTCCATCTCTGGGCATATTCTCGGAAACTTTCCCTTGACGACTGTGACATTCCCATTAGGAGAGTCCTGTTGGGTGCCATATCTAAATTGTATTGATACTGTCTAATGAAGGCCTCTGCCAGGTCCTTCCAGCATCTCACAGTTGCTCTTGTCAAATGGGAATACCACTCCCTCGAAGCTCCAGTCAAGCTATCCTCAAAGTAGAACATCCACAATTTCTCATCCATTGTATAGGCCTTCAGCCTTCCCAGAAATGATTGTAGATGAGTCCGGGGGCATGAAGTCCCATTATACTTTTCGAAACAAGGAGGCTTGAACTTATGGGGGATCCTGACCCCGTCTACCAAACCCATGTCCATAACGTCGAAGCCCAAAGAGTTTTGAGATTCTAAGGACCTCAACTTCTCAGCTATTTCATCCAATCTTCTATCATAAGCCTCTTCTCCAGCACCCATTACTGTGAACTGGTCTTCTTGAGGGTCTTCCTGTAGTACCCTCCCTGCTGTGGCAGTCCCTTGTATATTGACAGGGATGTTGGTCTCTGGATGGAGATGGGGTCCAAAAACTGGGGGATTGACATGAGGTTGGACCCTCTCGTTGTTACTTGTGCCAGCAGTTCCCACATGGGGTTCCTCTTGATTCCTCCCTTCTACCAAAGCTCTGAGCCTCTCCTGGCTTTGAGCTAAGTTGTTCATTACTTCCATGAACTGTGTTATCTGCGTTCTCATCTCCAACCTTTCGTTGGCCATCTGGTTTCTGACCTCCGTAAGGTCCTGCTGCATCTGATCCATCTGAATTCCCGGAAGGTTGTTTCTAGTTGGGTACCTGTGTGGCCTGTTGAGGGGAAATACCCGGCGGCGAGCAATAATTCCTGAATATCACAACAGAGGTTAGTAACAACAAAACAAAACCCTACAAAACAAAAGAGGTTAGCATGCAATGCAGTTATGCTTATTTGCTCTCAAGGTATCCGGTTTGGTCTTCAGTTTTGACCCTTCCAGACCCTTGAAGATGTTGCTGTTGAAGTTGCTTTCGAAATAAACCCAGATGGAAACTAACACAAATATATTACAGAAGGTGAAATAATACATCTTGTTCATTTTACAACACCAGCCCTCTAAGGGGTCAAAATACATCACAAAAACAAAAGTACATGGAATAGGAATAACAACAAGCAAATGATCAAACTCCAAGGTCAAACTCATCCTCACGAACTTCCTTAAGAAGTGCTTCGGTCACAGGATCAGCCGGCCGCTCCGTAAGATTTCTGATGAGAAGGTTTCTTGTTGCAACAGCTGCAGTCAACTTCTTGCTCTGACTTTGGTCTTTAGACCTCTTCACTCCAGCTCTGATTTCTAGCTCTGATATTTCCTTCTGGGCTGCTGCCAGGGCTTTTTCTATCTGCTCCATCTTGTCCTGAACTCTCTTGTCTTCTAGAGTACGGGCCTCAGTGATCCGGACCCACCTGGCCTGACTCTCTTTCAAATACAAGTCTGTTCTTGCTCTCTGGAACTGGGCTTCTTTACAAGCATTCTTCAGAATCTGCTCACCAGCTTTAGACTTGTTGATATAATCTCCAGACTTCTCAATTTTAGTCAAGTGTTCCACCCTCAACTTCTCCAATCTTTCAATCTCCCTCACACCTTCACTCCTCTCCCGGAGGGTCTTCTGCAAAGCCTGGGTTAACTTCTCATTTCTTTCCTTCAAGCTTTCAAACTCCTCCAGACTGATAGTGGCAGGGGGTGGTGCTGAAGATGACTCAGGCATGTCTTCTATGGTGAAGGGCATTCCAGAGAATTGGGCCCTGGCATGGGACCACTCATAATATTGTGCTGATGCCACATTATTGCACTTCCCCAGAGTGGTGATTCCCTTGGTTTGAACATGACCCCAGGCCCAGGCAGCCTGCCTAACAATTGCCAGACTAATCTTGTTCTCACAGTAGAGGGTCTCAACCAAGTCTTGCTCCCTGGGAGTATGGACCAGTGCATAGCCTAATTGCCTCCTGAACAGCAGAGGGTTGTAATTGATACTTCCCTTGACCCCTATTAAAGGCACATTGGGAAAGTGCCCACAGCTTGTAATGATATCTCTGCCCTTGGTGCTTTGAGTACACCATCTGATGTCTGCTGAAGTGAGAGTAGTGAGCCTCTTAGCCCAGTTGCTTTGCTGATGAGGATTTAGGAATGCATCTGTCCTGGGTAGATGCTTAAGAAGCCAAGCATGGAATAATGGAGCACAACACCTCACTAGCCTTCCCCTCTGCTTCTCATTCTTCTGGTGCACTGAGTAATAGAGATCTCCTAGCAAAGTTGGCACTGGGTTCTTCAGGATGAACAAATGGATTGCATTCTTGCTGATGAATCGAGGCTCATCTGCAAACAACACAATTCCATATACACTTAAGGCCAACAGAGCACAAACAGCTCTCCACTCCCCCAGGGAGGCCTTCAGACTAGCTTGGGAAATCAGGAAGTCAAGTTGAAAACCAGGGATCCCAGCTTTAGAGGTCATATGCTGCTCAATCAAAGCAGGTTCCAGGTGCAGAGCTTTTGCCACCTCTCCATTGCTGGGAAAGACCATTTCAGGGTTGAAAGGGATTTCCCTCTTGATAGGCAAACCAACCAAAGATGAGTATTCTTCTAATAGAGGGCCCAACTGGAAGTCTTGAAAGGTGAAGCATCTCAATGGAGGGTCATAAAACTGAATGCAGGTGTGGATCAAACTCCTCTGAGATGGGTCCAGATCCATGACCAAGTCAAGTATATCCCCATAATGCTCCCTGAATAAAGGTATGTGATCTGGAGTGATCAGGGTTTGGATCCTCCTGATATCTGATAAGTCTGGTTGGAAGAAATGATAGGTGATGTTGCTTTTCTTTGGAGCCATGATGCTGAAGACTGAGTAGGGTGCTGATGAAGATGTCGAGAAGTGGGCCACTGGCTGGCTAGTGCAAGTAACTGAAGTATATGGCTGACAAGCTGAAGCAAGTGCTGGTGGAGATAGGTCAGTAATGCAGATGGGGTCAAAACCAAAACCTGATGAAAATGGATACCCTGAAACACAAATAAGCAAATGTTGATATGATGCAATGGTTATGTATGCAAATGATATGCAAAGGGTTTGTGACTGAGCTGGATCTGATTAACTGCCTTGGTATAGATCCATGTGTGTTCAAGAATTCCAGATGGAGGTCTAAAAATCCAGTAACCAGGGTGGGGGACTCAAATAAAGAGCCACAAGTCCAAGGTTTTAGAATCACAAGAACTGTCCGACATGGAGTATTCTTAACAAAGTCAAAGTAACAGGGTATTCTGAGGTCAAGGTACCTGCAAACCTGTAAACAGCCCAACCCCCTCACAGGTGATGATCTAGAACAAGGATCCTCAGACTTGGATCAGTTATGAGAAGTGTAAACACTTCTAACCCGGAGGTACAGTGTTTACAATAACCATAACAATTCCTCCTCTAATTCACCTCAGTTTCTGAAGGTCAATACTAAAAGGTCATCCAGACTTAGCAGGCTTCCCAGATAGCCCTAGCATTGCAGGAAATCTGCAACACAGAGTTCTCAAGAAGAAACCCATATCTAAACCGTGTTTCATATTCCCGCACCAGACCGAAATGGAATGGGAAAGAATATGATTCACTCTAGCCTAGGTGTCACTCAGGTCCCAGGTATAGGACCTTAACTCTCAATGAATCACCCACCCACCAAGGCAAACAACCAGATCCAGCCAGCAGCAATGACAGTATGATATAAATAAATGCAATAAAGAAAGCAGTAAAGTAACTGTACATAAAGCAATAAACAAAAATAAATACAAGCACAAACAAGCACATAACACCCCAGTAAACACAAATCAATCAAGCGCTAGGAGGAACCCACAAAAAGACCCAGAAGCCCTGGTTGCAGTATAAGGGTCCCCAGCAGAGTCGCCAAGCTGTCGCTCCCGACAAATGAAAAGGGTTCATATGAAGGTACAGACGCGAACGGTCGGCGAGAGGGACAATGAGAACACACAGCCGTGAACTCACTGGAGATGAATAGAGTCGCCAGCTAGGCATTTTTATCCCGGAGGAAAGGTAATGCTGCATAGACCTAGAAAAAGATGGATAAGGCGGTTTGCGGACCAGAGAGACTGAGAAAGGGGGTTGGTTACAACCTAGGAAGGTATTAGCACCCAGATTGTCCGCCGTACTCGACGGGATCCACGCTTAAGAGATTTGTGTTTTAAAGGGGTAGTGTCAGTGCAATCTGTGTATAAAATAGCTGGAAAAGATGTACAGGTGTCAGTGTAAAGTGTATAAGTGATGTGAAGTATGAAAGTGTCAGTGTAAGAACAAGGTGAAATGCTCAAGATCATGAGGCTGAAGAATGAAGCTAGAAAGAGGGGGAATATACAGAGACTTTTGTTCGATAACTGTTAAGTTATGCCTACGTATCCTCTCGTGCAATGAGGAAGTCAGACCACCGTAGTTCGACCCAAAGAGACTGAAAGATGAATTGACTTGTGAACTGCTTGCTTGTCAATGCTCAAGTGTATGACCTGTCTGGCTCAGGTGCAAACTGTCTTGCATTAGACGGAAGAAGCGAGCTCTCGTTTGTGAATGAGTGAGATGAGAAAAGAATCCCGAAGGAGACGATTATTGTTTGTTTTTGAGTTTTCAGTCTTTTATTGCTTTTTGGATTTTTGTCATAAGAAAATGAGCTTAAGCCTAAACCAATGGATTTAGCAAACTCATCACATCTTCCCTCTGTTTAGGGGTAATGAGAATACCTTAAGTGTGAAGTCAGCTTCTCACACTTAATCACCTTTGGTATAGGATTAAGGTCATTAACCTACTTGTGGTTATTTAGATGTTTTTGGTGTTTTTGTTTAGTGTTGAGTAATGAGGTTAAGCCATAATCAGGGATTAAACAGACCCATTACACCATCCTAATAGAAGGATAATAGATGAGAATGTTTAAGCTGAGGAAAGCTCCTCAACTTAATCCATGATTAGGGATTAAACTCATGACAAAACAAGCCTTTGATTAAGTGGATTTTATTAATGGTATGATGATGAAGTGGATTTTATGATTTGTAAGACAACTTGAGGGGGACTTGTCCATTAACACTAGGGTTAGTCCTTCTTAACCACTTAAGGAAGAATTAGAACCCTAATGCAAGGCCCAAGTTACAAGTGTGATGTCTTGATATTTATTAAGTGAATTGGTTAAGAGATTTAAACACATTAAGGGTTTAACACTTAGGATTAAAGTTATACACTCCATCCTAAAAGAAGGATGCAGGCATAAGCTTAATCACAAAGTCTTAAAGCCTTTAGGGTTTGGTCCCTGATTATGAGATGAGAAGAGAAGACTCAAAGAGAGACACAAAGGTAAAACTATGGGGGGAGACTAATCAAAACCCTAATTCATTGTCATGCTTGGTTGATCCTAAGGTTTGTGAGGTTTTCAAGAACAATCTTCAGAAGAACCACCAGGAAGCAGATGAACAAGATCAAGAGAAGCAAAGTGGCTTGCTTCATTCAAGAAGTCAAGTCACTTGAAGAAAGAAAGTGGGAGGAACAAGCATGAGCAAGCTCAAACTCAAGCACATATAGAAATGCAGCCATGCATGCAAGAGAGATGAAAAGAAAAGTTATGAAAAGTGAAGGCAAATTCACTTCTCAAGTTTACTTACCACCTGAAATGTTAGAAAGAAATGCAATGCAATGCTAGATGGGATGAAATGGTATGATGCTAGACCAAACCAGAAGCATATTGATGATGAAAATGATGCTATGAGGTGCTATGAACATGAGGCAAGGCATGGAGATGCTCATACAAGATCATGGATGTAAATGATGCAAGTTAAGGAGCATGAACAATCATGGAAAGTTATGAAGCATACAAGACAAATGGCATGGCAAATATGCAGTTCAATGATCAAACATGCTTTCTATATGTCTTGAGATGCCAAATTAATCACAAGAATGCACAAAATGCAAAGACAAGTCATGTTATGCAAGGAAATGCAAGAAGGATGCAAGAGAAATCCCAAATTAGGGTTCATGGATTAAACATCAAACCAAAACCCAAAACAGAAGCAAACCCTAAGATAAAAAATGGAAAATGCCATCCAAAGAAACCCTAAACCTATAATGAACCACTGCCCAAAGGGGAACTCCCAACTCTTAACCAATCTCAAGATATGAATTTTCTAAGTTATTAGGGTTTTTTAGGGTTCTTAACAAAAGAAATGTCAAACAAATAGAAAATGCAAGATCAAATCATGGCCATTTTACCCTAGAAACTATATGCTAAACACAAAACAAAGCAAAAAGAATCAATGTCCAAACCTTCTCCAATAGGCAGAAATGAATTTTTGAACCCATGATCAAAATAATGCATAAAAAATGATTTAATTCAATGAAAAATTCTTAAAATGCATCAAGATCAAAAAATAAATTTGGTTTGAAGGTTGGACAATGTTTCTAAATGTCTTAGAACATTTCATGAATTTTTTTGTAATTTTTAAATACCTAAAAGTATTTTTAATTAATTAATTCCCATTAATCAATTAAAAATAATCTTTTAAATATTTAAAAATACTTTTTTAATGATAAAAAATAAAATAAAAATGTTTTTGTGTCATAAAAATTAATGAAACTCAGAGGGAAAAGTTTCATAATTTTTATGTATTTTTTGCTATTTTTAAATAATTATGCAAAACAAAAGAAAAAGAAAAGAAAATAAATGAATTAAATCTGAATTAATTGGAAGTCAACAGATCCTATGGTGGAGATTTAAACTGGCCAGCGCGCACATTGACTACCCGCCACATCTCGAGGCTCAAATTCAAACTTGCTAATTACACTGATTAAGCCCTAATTGTGCCCTAATGACATTCAGGCGACCGGAACAGTGTTCCGGTCGTCTTCTCCGGCCATCCCCAAAATCAATCTCTCTCCCTAGGCCATTTTAAGAGCTCTAACTCTCCAGAAATCATCTTCCACTCATCCTAAACACGAATCCAGCATCAAATCACATTTAAACTCACACACAAACAAGAATCGAAGCAATGAAATTTCTAGGTCAAACTTTCAGAACAACATAACATGCTCATTTCTGGCTTATTTTCAAAAGTAAAGAGATCCCAATGATCAGTGTAACATGCACAACAAGATTTTAACAAGAGAAATAAGTTCTGGGAAAAAAGTTCATGGTGTCACCTGAGATGGAGCTCTTGATTCAGGAGCTCTTTGGATGATCCTTTGGCTCAATCTGGTCCCAATGGTCCACCTTTGAAGCTTTGGATGCTTAGTTGGAGTTTAAGCAACCTCCTGAGTGAGTTTGCAGCAGCTCTGACCAAGGGAGGGTGAAAATCGTATCTGAGATACAGGGTGTTTCAGGCCAAAACAAAGGGTGGTTTCTGGTCAGTGAGGTGAGTGGAGATTGTTGATGGAGTTTGTTCTTGTGTTTGAGGTTTGTGGAGGGAGATTCGAAGGAAAATGTAGGCTGAGATGAAAATGGTGAAGTGGCTTTGTGGTTGGTTTCAGGCCTGTGTTCTTGGTGCTTTGTGGTCTATGGAGCAAGGTGAGTTGATTAGTGAAGATGGTTTGAGTGTTTTGTGGCTGGGCAGAGAGATTCGAAACAACTTGCAACTTGGTAGGTTTTTGTGTATGTGTTCAATGAGGATGTTTCAGCCTTGCCTTGTGTTATGTCTAGCTTGCAAATTGTCCACATAACTCTCTCTCATTGGTCAGTTGACAAGACATGCCCTTTATTGATTGGTAAGTTACCTTTTGCAAAAAGTCAAATAATGTGTAAGAGAGGTATGGCTCATGATCTAGGCAAGTACATGGGCTGGTTCTGGTGCAGCAAGGTGAGGTGAGAGGCTAGCAAAGCTCAGCATCCAAGGCTGCAAGTAGGAGGAAGCATGATCATGAGTTTTGCAACTTGTGATTTTTTGTTCACATGTGACCTTTTTTTGTCCAACCAAACATAAAACCATGGGCATTCTTGGTTCATTTCTGATTTTTATGACTTAGAGAATGTTTATGTGCTGGTTTGAAGTGAACTAGAGGCTGCAATATGCATTGGTCCAAGACTTTGCAAAATTTCCATTTGAGGCATGCCTTGAAAATCAATGATTTTAGCCAACTTTGCATTGCCATAACTTTTGATTCAAGAAGAGTTTGATCATGTTCTTGTACTTTTTGAAAAGGGAAAAATGAGATCTACAACTTTCATGACCAAAGTTTTTCCATTTGAAGCATTCTTGGATCAAGAATCATGGCTTGAAAAATGACCTAAAATGATGCATTCTTGAAAAGTCAACTATGCTCCAAAAGTCAACATTTGCAAAAACCCTAAATTCTTGATTTCTATGAACTTCAACCTTCTTCCATGATCAAATAAAGATCATATACACTCAAAATGATGAAGATCACCCATTGGTTGGGTCATTGGGGCCTCAGATGCCCTGATTTTACACTGACTTGTCTGAAAAGTCAACCCTTGATCAGATGACTTCCCCATGGAATTTCTTCATGAAAATTGGTATGCATACTCCCTATACCATATAAAGAGCAATGGAAACAAGAATGACCAAAAAATTTGGAGTTATAGCCTCTGAAAACAAAACCCTAATTTTCAGTCAACTGTGCAGTCTAACCTGTCTCTGCATCCCCTCAAACCCTAGTTCTTGTGATTCCTTTGAAGTTTTGACTTTGAGGAGATGGAATATGATTTAAGAACACACATGGACCCCTTTGAAGTGATTGGTGGCCTTTGGAATGGCTCAAGATGCTCTGAGGTTGCTCAGATCACAAACCCTAGGTGCAGATGCCTTAGAAACTATGCAGTGAATCAAAAATGAGATGTGAGATGATATGATTGTGTTTATGCATATGAGGATGATCACAAGCCATGGTGTGAATGGGTGAGGGCAAATTTGGGGTGTTTACAATAGTTCACTTGGTCGGTGGGAACACCGGCTAACAACTGACATTCAGCGTTTGTGTGTCCAGGGGTACAACATATTTCATAGTTAGGAGATACACCAGCTACGGTAGAAACTAGTTGTGCTACAGCCAAATTTTCGATTTTTTGGGTTAATGCTTCCACTTTAGCATGTATGTGGTCTATTCCATTAACTTCACACATTCCTCATTTCGAAGTTGGTTTCTCTGCAGGAGCGTGTTCTCCTCCCCATTGGAAGTCATTTTGAGCCATGTTCTCTATGAGTTCAACGACTTTCTCGTATGGTCTATCCATTAAAGCACCACCGGCGGCGACACTTAGGTTCATTTTTGTGTTGTACAACATACCATTGTAGAAAGTATGGATTATTAGCCATTTTTCGAGTCTATGATGTGGAAAAAGCCTCATCATTTCTTTATATCTTTCCCACACATCAAAAAGAGATTCATTGTCTTTTTGCTTGAATCCATTAATTTCATCCCTTAGCATAGCTATCTTACTTGGAGGGAAATAACGGGTCAAAAAGATTCTTTTTAGATCGTCCCATAAGGTGACAAAATTTACAGGAAGAGACTGAAGCTAAGCTCTAGCTCTATCTCTTAAAGAGAACGGAAAAAGACAGAGTCTAATTTCTTCTGGGCTAACTCCATTTGCTTTCACAGTGTCAGCATATTGCACGAAAACATATAAATGTAGGTTAGGATCATCAGTAGGACTTCCTGGAAATTGGTTCTGCTAAACGGCTTGTAATAGCAAAGGTTTCAACTCGAAATTGCGTCTTTTAATTTCTGGGGCATCAATGCTGCTATGTGGTTCATCTTGCGATGGGGCATCAAAATCTTTGAGTGGACGGTTTTGCGGTGGTTGAGCCATGTTTTACTCAGATTCAGTTTTATTTTCTGAGTCTGAATAAGAAACGATAGTGTCATACCCTAATTTTTGACCCTAAGATTTTTTGCATCTCATCTGCATCTTGCATACAAACAAGATCACGTACTGGTTCGTGTATCCTTCTCAGTTGCAAGTCTTTGCTTCGCAGGGGATCACCGTGATTTTTCTTGTTTTATTTGTTTATATTTACTAACTTCTAACCAAAATACAAAAAAAGAAAATGTTGCAGTTTGCTTCTTCTTCTCTCTGTGTTGCAGGATTTAAAAGACAGGGCAGTGATTTGGATTCAGATGGACGTTTGACCTAATCTTGGTCAAACTATCAAAAGATTGTTTCGAATGCAAGTTATGTGTGCCAGTGGTTTATTCCTCAGAAAGTGCATGTTCAAAGTTCAAGCTGTGTTATGTGCGAAGTTCATCAGTTTATCGAGAAATGTTGCGTGTGAAGTTCGGTTTGTTCATCAGTTTATCAGTGGTTCATCTGTGGATTTATTTTCCTCAGTATGGATTCAAACAATCGAGGCAATCTACAGATGATCCAAATGGTTGTGACCAAAGTTGCGATTTATTCAGTGGTTCGGGAATGACTGTGTTTAATCAAGTGGCTTGTGCAAGGAAAAATCAAGATTTGGTTCTTGGCAAAAAAAATCATCACTTCATATCCCTTATCCTTTGTTTTTTTCCAGTTAAACCATTTCCATTATTCCAAATTCAATTAATTGTTTTTTTTCAAATTTTCATCCATTATCCATCTTCGATTTCCTTTTCAAATAACCATTTCTAGTTATCACTTAAATTCAATTCCCGTTTTATTCTAATATTTTCAATTTCCATTATTTTTCTATCTTTTAATCCATTTTAGATTCCTTTTTTTTATTAATTTTCTTTATCCAATTAATTCATATTCTTTTTTTTAATCCATATATTTCTAACTATTTCATATTCCATGTTCATATATTAAACAAGACCATTTTTTTTTACAATTCATAAATCCATTTTTTTCTAGTCCATTAGATCATTTTTTGCAAAGCCCAATTAGCCCGTGTGTTTTTTTTGCCCAGCCCCACTTCATCCTTAGCTGCTATTCCCAACAGCAGCTTCAAGCCATCAAGCCACACTCAAAATGCAGTCTGAGCAAGCATGAAACGCACACCTTTAAGCCTTCACGTCAACACTCATTCAACAAAGCCAAGCTGATGCCTACACTTCCAGCCACATGACCAAACTCACGTGAAGCAACACGTCATTTCCCAAGCCAAACATCACTCTTCAAGCCACTCCCGCCGCACACTTCAGCAGCATTAAGTGAGGCCCACAAGCAACACTTTGCAAGCCATCTCAAGTCATCACACAACGACTTTGCCCATCAGCCATACATCACACCGAAACGCAGTAACACGCGAGACGCATGCCTTAAATATGCTGCAACAAAACGACTTCACATCGCACAAAATGCAGCTGCAAACACGCTATGTTCACCACCCAAAACGCAGAGAAAAAGGAATTAAAACGCAAGCAAAACGCAGCTTGCGGAAAAAAAGAAAGGAAGTAATCACTAGAGTTTCGTGACGGATCTGAAACGCAGAAAAAATTACACAAAACGGCAATGTAAATTTTCAGTGTTTCATCTATAAATACACACTTCTTTCACTTCAATTTCCAAGCTTTGATAGCCCCTAAACACTCTACCAAAATCAAACTCAAAGCTTCAATTCCATAGCCTTCAACCTTCACTCACTACACCAATTCATTTCCAAATCTTCAAATAAAAAACCTGCAAATCCAATCATGACCATATAACACCAACATCCTCACGATTCAAAGAAAGAGAAGAAGAAGTGTGAGTATAAATTTCAAGGATTAATTCTTCTCCACCTGGTGAATAAAGGCGGCCGGAGATTTGTGATTTATGGTGATTTGAAATCGGAAACTGAAATCGGAGAGTAGAAAGGCGTGAACAAGGGCGTTGTGTTTCATTCAGAGGATGAAGAGTATAACGACGTGATTCTAACGGAGGTGTTACGGAAGAGTCGGCCGGTGTTGATTTTGGAGGAGAAAGTGAATAGTGACTTAATACCCTGTTTTGCCGCATAGAAGAAGAGGAGTCCGCATTCGCTTTGTTCTTTCGTTTCTTTCTTTTATTTCGTTTTTTATTATTTCTTTTTTTTAAAAAAAAATATGACTATTGTTGGGCCTAGGAGCCCATAAAGTTTCTCTATCACACCTCCAAAACCAGCGCCATCTCCTCCTTGGCTTCATATTTTTCTTTTCTTTTCTTTGTTTTAATTTCTATTTCCTTTTTTTTTTTGTTACAAATTATTTTTAAATTTCATTTTTCTTTAAAGGATTAGTTCTAATATCTTTTAATTTGTTTCATTTTAGAAAAATCTTTTAAAACATAATAATTGTTTTTTTATGGATTTTTTATTAGATCCATGTTTCTTTTTTATTATTTCATCTATTTTTATTTTTGATCGATGAGATCTCCGATTCGTAGATTATTGGTTTTCGAAGATGTTTAATCTTCATTATTTCAAATCTATAGATGAATGATCATTTGGATCATTCTCCATACTTTGGAATCGTGATAGGTTGCCTTCGATAATTCAATGTGAAATCTCGATTAAGAGTAGACCATTACCTTTCTTTTCGTGTGACATGTTTTCGGAGCATGATCCATCATATCATTTCTCTAACATGTATTAGCACAAATATTTTCAACCTTAATTGGTGGTGGCCGGCCTCATTTGTAGGGTAATTACTTCGTAAATTACTCGGCGATTGCTTAACATAGACCTAAACTTGTCCCGAATTCGGAATAAGATCCATTTGGATCCGGTTGCCTCGATTTTGGTTATCTTTTTGTGGTTGTGTTTGATTAAGTTCATCATACCATTTCTATGTAAATATTATAATAATACTAATATACTAACCATTTAAATTCAATCTCTCGCACCTTATCCTCTTTATTTCAATCTCTCGCTCCTTATCTCTCTTATTATGCTTTTATACTATATCATTCATCATATTGTTTATGTTTATATTGTTGCTTGTGATTTTTCTTTTGTCCATTTGGACACAAAAACACTAATAACGGATTAAACATCTACAAGATTGGTGACTTTTAATTTCGGACTATGGCTACTATCCTTAGCATTGGACTTGGAGTTGGACTTAGATTCTAGGATCATTCCCTTGCTTGAGCTATTATGGATTGAAGACTTTGGCTCCGATTGAGCTCACTTGTTCATGAAGATGGAAATCCCATTGTTTCGAAAGAATGTTCACCATGGTTTGATCGTTCTTCCTTCAACTTTTACATTCAAGTCTTAGGATAGTCACTTCATCTCCTCCCATTTCTTAAATTTTCAAATCTCCTTCCTATTTTCAAAACCTTCTTTGTTTTCAAACTTCAAACATTTTCACAATCAAACCTTGACTTAGGTCAAGCGGATTTACTTTTTTCATTTCATTTTCTTAATAAATGCTAAACCACATAAGCATATCGAAACCTTTTTCTCAAAAACTTTAAAAAATATTCAAAACTCATTCAATTGTTTTTGTGCCCTCGTGCACGTTTCTTTTTAACCATTTTTTATGTTTAGATATGATTCATTCTTTCTAGAGGAATTATTCGCTAAAGAATGACGACTTATATTTACATTTTAAAATCAATTCAACTCATTGTTTCTTTTCAAATTTTGTACCACGAACTACGAGGTTTTGATCTCGCATTGCACTTTGTGGGTACGTAGGCATAAGACATTCGTCTCTTCAAACAAAAAAATATTAAAAAATGTTTCTCTTCTCATCTCTCCAATCTCTTTCAAACAAACCATTTTCAAACCAAAAAAAGTAGTAAATATTTCAAAGGGCTCCCGTGGAGTACCACGGATATTTTGGGTGCGTAAAACCTTCCCAATTTGTAACCTATCACCTTACCCGTTCTCTGTTCGATTCTTTTAGCTTTTTTAGCTTTTAGATTCATTAGGTTTTATTCGCTCTTTTTCCCTTTTCCATTTGGAATAAAATAAAAGTGCGGTGGCGACTCTGTTTACCTTGAGTTAAGTTAGCTAATAGCTTACACTCATGATTTTACCGCTACAGAAAAGTGGCGACTCTGCTGGGGAGTCAATATCTAAGTGGATTCGGCCTACTTTGATTTATTTACTGCTTTAGTTTGATTTGTTTGTTACTTGGTTGTTCTGTTTCTATTTTGGTGATCCTTTGTAAGATAGATTCTAACCCGGATCTGAGTGGAACTTATGATAGGACGGCGATATTCGAAGCGATACGCGATGGAGTAGTCCAAAGCGATATCAATTTGATAATCTCCACTCGGTTAGGCTCTCTTGGACTATCAATGTCATGACGAGTAATCGTACGTGGCATTATTTTACGACCTTGAGCTGATCATACTGAGGACCATAGAACCCTTAACCAATCCAAGCCAATTTAGGAACGTAGTGCGGAAACTATCTGAGTGTAAACTTAAGGTGGTTGTCACGCGATACTACACTCGGACGAGGTCTATTTTAAGAATGTTATCGGTTGGGGAGTAATCCAACGTACCGATAAAATTCTAAAGATGGTTGTTAACTCCGGGAAACTCTGTTAGCACCCTTTTGGTTTTTTGCAGGTACAATGAAGACAAACCTTAGTACATGCCTTTGTGGGTTGTTGGTTCTTATCCCTTGACTCCATGCTCGTGATTCGAATCTTTGAACCTGTGTTCTTTGCGTGATCTTGTTTGTGGTTGTTGCATCTACATATTCATCATGATCATCTTCACAACCATTTTTTAAGGAAGACAATTCCGATTATTGCAAATGTTAGAAAAAAGTAAATATTCCTTTTTGTCAGGATTTTTCATGACCGTATTCTCGATGTTGACCATGTTTGCAATAATCGAGCTATTTTTCTTAAAAATGGAAGTGAACATTGCATATCATTGCATTCTCGCATATTCTTGCGTTCATCTGAGTTGTGTGGGAACTCATCCCGGTTGTTTCTTTCCTCAGTTGTCTGTTGATCCGTCAAGCTGTCTCCTCACCACAGATACGGTACTAGAGCTGCTAACAGATTGAGAGCTATCAGATTGAGAATGGAAAACCAAGAACAACATAACATGGAAGTACGGATGGAGATTGATGAGTTGAAGGCCGGTATGACCAGGCTCACTGAAATGATGCAAGTTCTGATTGCTCGAGGTGAACCACCTCAAAGGACTGTTATCTCTGAAGTTTTTACTGCAGTTGTTGACCCTCCTATTATTCAGCAACCGGTTTCTACTTGGCCAAAATATGGGTTACCTCCGGATTATGTGCCAGTTTCTGCTACTGCTTAAATGGGTGGTCCATTTGTTGTGCCAGTCTTTTCAGCTCCGACTTTTGTCGAACCTCAACCTGTTGTGCACACTGCTGCTCAGACTACTTATCAGAATTCTCCTTTTTTGTATCAAGCTGCTGGTCCACAAGCTGAAAGTCAGGGTGAACCTAGATATATGGACGAAGTTAGAGAGCAATGTTTGACTCTTGAGAAGAGGGTAAGAGGTCTAGAAGGAAAGGATGTCTTCGGTGCTGCTGCGATAGACATGTGTTTGGTTTCCGACTTGGTTCTTCCTGATAAGTTCAAGGTTCCTGTATTCGAGAAATACAATGGTCATACTTGTCCAAAGATTCATCTTCTGATGTATTGTCGCAAAATGGCTGCACATGCCAAGGATGACAAGCTGCTTATTCACTGTTTTCAAGATAGTCTGAGTGGTGCTTCTATGAAGTGGTATGTAGGACTTGAGAAGAGTCACATCCGAAGCTGGAAAGATTTATCTGATGCTTTCGTAAGACAATATAAGTACAATCTGGACATGGCGCCTGACCATCGTCAGCTTCAAAACATGTCAAAGAAAGAGAAAGAATCATTCAAAGAGTATGCTCAACGTTGGAGAGAGCTAGCTGCTCAAGTGGAGCCACCTTTGGCCGAGAAAGAATTAACTGGTTTATTCATGGACACTCTTCAACCGTTCTTTTGGGAGAAAATGGTAGGAAGTGTTTCATCTGGTTTTTCTGATCTAGTCACTATTGGAGAAAGACTAGAGGAAGGTATCAAGAAGGGTAAGATTACCAATTCTGAATCTCCCAATGCTGCAAGAAAGTCTTTTGGGAACTTTCACAAGAGAAGAGATGGTGATGCTTATGTTGTTTCAACTGAGAGGAAGCCTTATCACCCGCAACAACGATATGTTCAACCATATGTAGCTGCAATTGCTCCTGTTGTTAAAGCTCAACCAGCTCAAACTCAAGCTCAAGTTCAAGCTCAGCCAGCTCAAGCTCAAGTTCAAATTCGAACTCAAGCTCAGACTCCTCATCCTGCTGCTGGACAAAATCAGTATCGCAATAGGCCAAACTTTGATTATATCCCGATGCCTTACACTGATTTGTTTCCTTCCTTGATTAAGAGTGGTTTAATTACTACTAGGCCTCCGCCTTCTGTTCCAAATCCTCTTCCGGTTGGTTATAGATCGGATCTTCGCTGCGAGTTTCATCAAGGTGGAACTGGTCATGACCTGGAACATTGCTTTGCACTGAAGGCTAAAGTGCAAGAACTTATCAGGAACAACATCCTTTACTTTAATGACACTAATCCCAATGTTGTCAACAATCCTTTGCCGAAGCTTGGGAAGTGAATCTTCTAGAGGAATTCAATAGTTAATTTTTCTTCAAGGCCAGAATATCAGACGGGACAACTCATCCTTGTTGCTGATGGATCACTAGGTCATTGTTTCTTTATGTTTGCAATTTTCTTCAATTGTTTTAACTTGTTTGCTTTTAAACTCTGTTTGTACTTTCATGTTGATTTTAATGAAATGAGCATTGCTTTGTTTTGATTCAATTTCATTTACTATTTGCATCTTTATGCTTTATATTGCAAGTTCATTTTCTTTTCTCAAGCTTTTACAATGATTGGAGGGAGGATGATGAAAACGAGATACCCATAATTGTTGTTGGTATGCTTTCGATTGAGACTTGGCTGATGATATACAGGCATTGTTTCAAATCCCAAACACTGGAGAAATAAGGAAGTTAATCCTTTGTCAACCCCTTTGAGCCTTGAAGTTGGAGTTTCTTTTTATTCGAAAAAACCCGCATTTTTAACCTGGGAATAGGTAGTTCTCAATTAATTCAAATGTGCATTCAACTACAAGAGAATCATTCAAGATACCTTTCAATAAAGGTTGCAATCTCAAGCTTTCCTTCATACACATCAAAGAAGTGTTGAAGATGTTTCTCAATTCAAAAGCCAATGATGGTTCATCGTAATCATTAAGCCATGCAGTCATTATCTTTCAAAAAAAATGATATTAAAAAAAGAATTTATTGAAAAAAATCAAAGCCCGCTAAGTCAAAACCTATGAAGGAGACTTAGGCAAAAACTGGGGCATCCCGCTGGCTGTAAGTTCAAATGACACAGTTTAGGAAAAAGTTAGGGATAATAAAAGAAAGATTTGTCAAGAGGTCATCAAAATCCTCAACAAAAATAAGATGAGTAGACCAAAGTCCTTACCAGAAATAACAAAAAGGAAGATGTGATTGCTATCTCAAAATCCTTTGGCTTACGAACCATCTTCATCTGTGCAATCCCAAATGTCTTGGAACTTGAATGCAAAGGATGAATTAATTGAATGTAGGACTGAAGTTCATCACGAAGTTGGGTTGGGTACAATTAAACTTTGAGCCTATATCCTTTGTTTCATAAACTGTGAACCAGGCCACGTTACAACCTTCAAAAGTCCTAATTGAATCCAGGTTTCTTTTGAAAAGCATACTACAACGAGGTTGCGTAAACTGACTCCCAAGTTCGTTACCAATCATTTGTTTCTTACCTTTGCTTTATCTTTCATTTTGTCTCAACCGCCGTGTTTTGGCAATGTTTTCATTTACTTTACAACAATAAATTTCATTCTAAAATGATTCTTGATTTCAAACTCTGCATTGAACTTTGCATTAAAATTACCAGGTTTGTACAAACACTTTTTATTTGCAAATAAACTTTCCTCATCAAGGAATTTTCAAACAGTTGAGAAATTTGGTCAGTGATCTTATCAAGGGCAAGTTCTTCCTAGATCCTGTGGTTCAAGAGTTGTTGATCAGTGCAAGTTATTCTCCGATATGGTTGGTCAGAAGATTCTATGCAAGTGTCATACTGGGTTTGTTTTCTCAACATTCATTTCAAAGAACTGAAGCCATGATCAGTTTATTCTTCTCAACAGTCATTTCAAAGATCTGATTATTTTCTCCGACAGTAGTCAAGAAATGAATCCATTATCAGTTTACCTTCATCAGTCATTGAACTTGGGGCAATCTTCCTCAAGAATCCCCGAGCAGCTTTGCATGACTTCTCTCAAAAGATTTTCAACTTGATACAGTTTACTGGTGTGACAGAGATTTGTTCAGCAGTAGTATCTCCAATTTCCGAGTAGAATGGCAGTGATCTCCGTGTTGAGGAATCAGTTTTCCATCTTTTTCACTCCTCTAAGAGTCTAAACTGGTTATCAAGCATTTTCTCTCATTTTTCTCTTGGGTGTGTTATTCCCCAGTTTTGTTTACGTTTGCATATTTGAGTGTGTTATTCCTCATTATGCATTTTCTTGGGTGTGTTATTCCCCATTCTTGTTTACGTTTGCATATTTGAGTGTGTTATTCCTCATTATGCATTTTCTTGGGTGTGTTATTCCTCATTCTTGTTTATGTTTGCATATTTGAGTGTTTTAGTCCTCATTATGCGTGTTCTTGGGTGGTTTACTCCCCATTTTCGTAAATGACGGCATACTGGGTGTTTTAGTCCTCATATGCATTTCTCGAGGTCTTGTTGTTTTTAGCTTCTTACTTTGTGATCAAAGTCCAACTTACTTGGCATTTGTCTGTCTCTCCAGAACTTTTTCTTCACCTACTTGTTGTTTCTTCTCAGATATTACACCCTTTTTATCCGATTGCCATTCTCGGATGTCCATAGTGAAGTCATCATTGATTTGATGTACTGTCCCGGACTTTTTCCATCTCATTCAGTTCTGTTCCTGAATGTTGTGATTCACATTTTATCTGATTGCTATTCTTGGATGTTGTGATCACTTTTATCCGATTGCCATTCTCGGATGTCCATAGTGAAGTCATCATTGATTTGATGTACTGTCCCGAACTTTTTCCATCTCATTCAGTTCTATTCCTAAATGTGGTGATTCACATTTTATCTGATTGCTATTCTCGGATGTTGTGATCACCTTCCTTCCGATTGCCATTCTCGGATGTCCATAGTGAAGTCATCATTGATTTGATGTACTGTCCCGGACTTTTTCCATCTCATTCAGTTATGTTCCTGAATGTTGTGATTCACATTTTATCTGATTGCTATTCTTGGATGTTGTGATCACTTTTATCCGATTGCCATTCTCGGATGTCCATAGTGAAGTCATCATTGATTTGATGTACTATCCCAGACTTTTTCCATCTCATTTAGTTCTGTTCCTGAATGTGGTGATTCACATTTTATCTGATTGCTATTCTCGGATGTTGTGATCACCTTCCTTCCGATTGCCATTCTCGGATGTCCATAGTGAAGTCATCATTGATTTGATGTATTGTCCCGGACTTTTTCCATCTCATTCAGTTTTGTTCCTGAATGTTGTGATTCATATTTTATCTGATTGCTATTCTTGGATGTTGTGATCACTTTTATCCGATTGCCATTCTCGGATGTCCATAGTGAAGTCATCATTGATTTGATGTACTGTCACGGACTTTTTCCATCTCATTCAGTTCTGTTCCTGAATGTGGTGATTCACATTTTATCTGATTGATATTCTCGGATGTTGTGATCACCTTCCTTCCGATTTCCATTCTCGGATGTCCATAGTGAAGTCATCATTGATTTGATGTATTGTCCCGGACTTTCTCCCATCTCATTCAGTTCTGTTCCTGAATGTTGTGATTCACATTTTATCCGATTGCTATTCTTGGATGTTGTGATCACTTTCCTTCCGGTTGCCATTCTCGGATTTCCATGTTGGAGTCATCATTGAATTGATGTACTTTCCCGAACCTTTCCCATTTCATTAAGTTTTGTTCCTGAATGTTTGATTCACTTTTTATCTGATTGCCATTCTCAGATATTGTGATTACCTTTTCCGATTGCCATTCTCGGATATCCCTCTTAAAGTCAGTAATGTCATCCCTGGATGCTTCTGATGTACCTTTTCGGTACTTTTCTCACTTCATTCAGTGCCATTCCTGGAGGTTGTGATTCTTTCTGTCCAATTTCCATTCTTGGACATTTTCACCTCAGCTGAGCCATGATTTGGTCTCTAGCATGCTGTTTTTTCCCATCAGAGTCTTATGCTCCTTATCCCCAGTTTTTATTCTTTTTCATGTGTCATCTTATCCCTCACGGATTTCTCTACATTTCACATATTTCCTCTGCATTTCATAGACATCTCATATGCTTTCATATATTTTCATATGCTTTCATAACATTTTCATATGTTTCATATCATTTCCATATCATCTTCATATCTTTCGCTTCATATCGTTTCATTTCATTCCATTTTTTGGCATCTTAGGATCAAAAATTGGGTTTTTGAATATTTAAGTATCTTCCATCTTGTCGAGACGAAGATTTCAATCTTCATTATCTCCGAATTGAAGAAACTTAAATAGGGGCATCTGTCATACCCTAATTTTTGACCCTAAGATTTTTTGCATCTCATCTGCATCTTGTATACAAACAAGATCACATACTGGTTCGTGTATCCTTCTCAGTTGCAAGTCTTTGCTTCGCAGGGGATCACCGTGATTTTTCTTGTTTTATTTTTTTATATTTACTAACTTCTAACCAAAATACAAAAAAAGAAAATGTTGCAGTTTGCTTCTTCTTCTCTCTGTGTTGCAGGATTTAAAAGACAGGGCAGTGATTTGGATTCAGATGGACGTTTGACCTAATCTTGGTCAAACTATCAAAAGATTGTTTCGAATGCAAGTTATGTGTGCCAGTGGTTTATTCCTCAGAAAGTGCATGTTCAAAGTTCAAGCTGTGTTATGTGCGAAGTTCATCAGTTTATCGAGAAATGTTGCGTGTGAAGTTCGGTTTGTTCATCAGTTTATCAGTGGTTCATCTGTGGATTTATTTTCCTCAGTATGGATTCAAACAATCGAGGCAATCTACAGATGATCCTGTCGCTCCCGATAAATGGGAAATGGCCCAGATAAAGGTACAGACGCGAACGGTCGGCGAAAGAGGGATGTGAGAACACACAGGAGTGAACTCACAGGGAATGAATAGAGTCGCCAGCTAGGCATTTTTATCCCGGAGGAAAGGTAATGCTGCATAAACCTAGGAAAAGACATGGATAAGACGGTTGCGAACCAGAGAGACTGAGAAAGGGGGTCGGTTACAACCTGGGAAGGTATTAGCACCCAGATTGTCCGTCGTACTCGACGGGATCCACGCTTAGAAGATTTGTGTTTTAAAGGGGTAGTGTCAGTGCAATCTGTGTATAAAATAGCTGGAAAAGAATGTACAGGTGTCAGTGTAAAAGAAGTGTGAAATGTGATATATGAAGTGTCAGTGTAAGGACAAGAGTGAAATGCTCATGATAATGAGGCTTGAAGAATAATGCGGGAAGGAGGGGGAATATACAAAGACTTTTGTTCGATAACTGTTAAGTTATGCCTACGTATCCTCTCGTGCAATGAGGAAGTCAGAACACCGTAGTTCGATCCAAAGAGACTGAAAGATGAATTGACTTGTGAACTGTTTGCTTGTCAATGCTCAAGTGTATGACCTGTCTGGCTCAGGTGCAAACTGTCTTGCTTTAGACGGAAGAAGCAAGTTCTCGGTTGTGAGTGAATGAGATGAGAAAAGAATCCCGGAGGAGACGATTATTGTTTGCTTTTGAGTTTTCAGTCTTTTATTGCTTTTGAAAGTTTGTCATAAGTTAATGAGCTTAAGCCTAAACCAATGGGTTAGTAAACTCATCACATCTTCCCTCTGATTAGGGGTAATGAGAATACCTCAAGTGTGAAGTCAGATTCTCACACTTAATCACCTTTGATGTAGGATTAAGATCATTAACCTACTTGTGATTATTTAAATGTTTTTGGTGTTTTTGTTTAGTGTTGAGTAATGAGGTTAAGCCATAATCATGGACTAAACAGACTCATTACACCATCCTAATAGAAGGATAATAGATGAGAATGTTTAAGCTGAGGAAAGCTCCTCAACTTAATCCATGATTAGGGATTAAACTCATGACAAAACAAGCCTTTGATTAAGTGGATTTTATTTAATGATATGATGATGAAGTGATTTTTAGGGTTTGTAAGACAACTTGAGGGGGACTTGTCCATTAACACTAGGGTTAGTCCTTCTTAACCAATTAAGGAAGAATTAGAACCCTAATGCAAGGCCCAAGTTACAAGCTTGATGTCTTGATGATTATTAGGTGGATTGATTAAAGGATTTAAACACATTAAGGGTTTAACACTTAGGATTAAAGTTATACACTCCATCCTAATAGAAGGATGCAGGCATAAACTTAATCACAAAGCCTTAAAGCCTTTAGGGTTTAGTCCCTGATTATGAGGTGAGAAGAGAAGACTCAAAGAGACACAAAGGTAAAACTAAGAGGGGAGACTGATCAAAACCCTAATCATTGTCATGCTTGGTTGTTCCTAAGGTTTGTGAGGTTTACTATCCTAAAGGAGGAGAAGAAATAAGAAGAGAAAGGAGAAGCTCCATGGTGGCCTAAGCACACCTCCAGTCGAGAAAGAATAAGAGAAGATGAGGAATAAGATAAGATGAAAATGAAGTAAGATAAGGAGAAGAGAATGCGGTATGGAGGTGAATAAGAATGAAGAGATGAAGATGCGATATGGAGATAAGATGAATAATGCACAAACAGAGCCTACACCAGTAGGACTTCCAGATGTAGCAGCATGCAATAGTAAAATCAGGCCTCAGTGTTACCTAACGGAGAAGGTCCGTTGCCTCTTCAATACGCGCAAAAGAAACTAAGAAGAAGTATCAAGTCCAGAATGATTTCAACAGTTCAAGCACAGATTGTTCATTATCAGGATATCGGACCAAAGTCGAATATGAGCTTCCCACATCCAGAATTAAGACTACGGATTAATCCGTACAAAACCAAAGTCTAAACAATTTGCATCCGAAAATTCCACTTGCCCGAACAAGATTATGAAAAATAAATAATCACAAAGTCATTTCCACGCTTTATCCTTCATCGAAAAAACCTACAAAACATCCAATGAAATACTAAAACCAAAATTATACAAAATTCTATTAAAATTCTACTAAACCAAATTAATCAAAATTAAATATCAAGTAAGTCTAATAAAATATACACATAACTCTAATCAAATCCTAAACCTAATAAAAGTCACAAATTAGTTAACAAATGATGATGAGAAAATTTAATTAAACAACAAGGGACAAAGAGCATTTCACATATTTTGATGGTGTGAAGAGAAAACAAAAGGAAACAACACGGGCCAAGCCCAGCATCACCAGCAACAAACCAGAACAAAAACTAACATTGGACCAAAAACTAAGACATTAACATATATAAAAAATTATAGAATAAAAGGAAATTAAATATTGAAATACATAAACGAAAACTTGTGAATTCAACAAATCAGTAAGAAAGTGAAAACAAAAACTGATCAAGCGAAACAGGGGAAGGAAGCCTTCGCCGCACATCCCTTTCCCTCGAACCCTTCGATCTCACCGAACAACATCGATCTCCCTCTTGTCAACACAAAATCGACGACGACACGATCCTGTCTCTCTCGAAATCAGCCGTGGCGAACCCCTTCGTTTCAAATCAAAACGCGATTTCGGCTCAACCCTCGCTCAAACCGCCGGCGTCCTCCTCTCCTTTGCTCCAAGCTGGAAATCGCGGAGGCTCACCCTCCCTCGCCGACGATCTCCTCTCAACGGCGAGCTTCAAACTCCCCCCGTCTCAGTCTCGCAATAGAAGACCGGCTATGGTGAGCGTTTAGCTTCTATTCTCTTTCGAATGTTTCAAAAATCTCCTATCGATCTCAATCTCACTCCTCTTCTTCTGTTTCTGTTTGTTGTTGCTGTGTTTGTGAGTGTTGTTGCGGTGAGCTGATGAAGAAGGTGGTGTATGGTGGTGATGATTCGGTTTGAAGAAGACTGAAGTTTATGGTTGTTGTTATTGTTCTATGAAGGTATGAGGGTGGAGCTGAAGGTGAGTGAAGAAACTGTTTCATTGTGTTGTTTTGCTGTTGTTGTGCGGGAGGAAGGTTGTTGTGAGCAGAGTTTAAGGGGTTGCGTTTTTTAACCGAGATGGAGATTTGAGGGGGAGGGATTCGGTTCGGTTAAGGGTGTTTTGAATGTTGTGTGAGGTGATTTGCGGTAAAGAGCTTTTGTATGGGTGATGGTGATTTGTTGAAGGTTATGAGACGAACGACTATGGCAGGTTGAAGTTGTGTTGTTGTGTAGTTCGTAGGCGGAGTTTGATTATGTGGTTTGTATGAATGTTTTTGTGGTTTATGAGTTGGGTTGAAGGTTGTGAAATGCAGGTTATTGAAGATGTATTATGTGGTTGCCGGTCAAGGTTTAGTTGATGGAAGAAGAGTGAGGAAATTTTGAGAGTGAGGATTTGGTGATCAAAGAAGAGTTTGTTTGTGCGGGTTCGTGAGAAAGATTGAAAAATAGGAGAAGATATATTGTTATGTATGCTGAAAATGTTTTGATTGTGTTTTTGCTGTTTGTATCAAATGCCCCTTTTGCTATGAGAGAGGGATATGTTATTTTCTGCGAAAAGCATGTGTGTGTGAGTATTGAAAAAAATGCAGGAGTGTTTTTGTTGAAGAGAGGGTCTTGTTGAGTGAGTTAAGAAAAGTTGTGAAAAAATCTGGAAAAAAAGAGAAAGAATGAGAAAGAGGCGCAACCCTCTTTTTTGGTTCTTAGGGATCAACATCCCTTTTTAAAGCTAGGTCAAACTTTTGAATCATGGGCTTAGCATGGAAAATGGGCTTGTATATAAAAAAATGGAAGAAAAATGGACTTTAAGAAAAAAAGGTATATGGATATTATATGAGTAATATGGAACAAAAATAATAAAAAAAAGGTATATGGATCCTATATGAGTAATATGGAATAATAATAATAAATGATTATTAGAAATGTGTTTGAAAGTGGAATTTAGGAAAACAAAAAAAAATGGTTTATGGTAGACATGTGGATCTAAAAAATTACAAATAAAATTGGATAATCGGAAAATGGATATGTTTGAATAAATGAAAATGGAAATTGGATAGTGGATGAATTAATGGGATTTATTATTTGGAAATAAATTTGGATGACTTTTGAATATTGAGTGAATATGGCGGAAAAGACATTGGGAAAATGAAATGGTTAATATTTGGAAATGGGCAAAAAGAAAATGGTTTATTTAATGGAATTTAAAAGATAAACACAATGAACATGGACATGAATTTGGCTAGAAAGTGGAACGAGATAGATACTTAAACTCAAACTTGCACCTTCTCACCAACCACTAAATAAATGAACACAATTATCACCAGACCACTCGCAACTGAAATGAATAACTCTCTGAATTAATCATCCTCTGACAAAATAATTCTTGGATCACTTTGAATAATCTGAATTAACCTCTTGAAAAATAAATTCACGGAAGAAGCATAGAAAAGCTGACAGTCTAATTTCCTGAACCAAACTTCTCATGAATCACAACTTGATAATTTGATAAATTCAGCACACAACACAACTTGACTTGAACATGCACTGTTTGAGAAATCAACCACTGAATTGATGACGGCCCAGATGCATAGCAAATAGTCCTTTCAGACGTGAAATCTTTGACTACCGCTAAATCAGGGAAATAAACCCTAATTTAGTGACAGGAACAATAAGAGAATGATACCAATGAAGCGGCATAGCCAAGACCTTGAATTCTTCTGATAATCTACAAATGAGGTGTGAAACCTTAATCCCCGGATGACCATGATCCCATGTCTCAGGAGCCTATGCAAATGATGTGCAAAATGCGTATGATATGCAAACGAGCAGCGGAAAAAGGTGCAAAAGCCAGAGGGCAAATTTGGGGTGTCTACAGATCCAAATGGTTGTGACCAAAGTTGCGATTTATTCAGTGGTTCGGGAATGACTGTGTTTAATCAAGTGGCTTGTGCAAGGAAAAATCAAGATTTGGTTCTTGGCAAAAAAAAAATCATCACTTCATATCCCTTATCCTTTGTTTTTTTTCGGTTAAACCATTTCCATTATTCCAAATTCAATTAATTGTTTTTTTTTCAAATTTTCATCCATTATCCATCTTCGATTTCCTTTTCAAATAACCATTTCTAGTTATCACTTAAATTCAATTCCCGTTTTATTCTAATATTTTCAATTTCCATTATTTTTCTATCTTTTAATCCATTTTAGATTCCTTTTTTTTATTCATTTTTTTATCCAATTAATTCATATTCTTTTTTTTAATCCATATATTTCTAACTATTTCATATTCCATGTTCATATATTAAACAAGACCTTTTTTTTTTACAATTCATAAATCCATTTTTTTCTAGTCCATTAGATCATTTTTTGCAAAGCCCAATTAGCCCGTGTGTTTTTTTTGCCGAGCCCCACTTCATCCTTAGCTGCTATTCCCAACAGCAGCTACAAGCCATCAAGCCACACTCAAAATGCAGTCTCAGCAAGCATGAAATGCACACCTTCAAGCCTTCACGTCAACACTCATTCAACAAAGCCAAGCTGATGCCTACACTTCCAGCCACATGACCAAACTCACGTGAAGCAACACGTCATTTCCCAAGCCAAACATCACTCTTCAAGCCACTCCCGCCGCACACTTCAGTAGCAACAAGTGAGGCCCACAAGCAACACTTTTCAAGCCATCTCAAGTCATCACACAACGACTTTGCCCATCAGCCATACATCACACCGAAACGCAGTAACACGCGAGACGCACGCCTTCAATATGCTGCAACAAAACGACTTCACATCGCACAAAACGCAGCTGCAAACACGCTATGTTCACCGCCCAAAACGCAGAGAAAAAGGAATTAAAACGCAAGCAAAACGCAGCTTGCGGAAAAAAAGAAAGGATGTAATCACGAGAGTTTCGTGACGGATCTGAAACGCAGAAAAAATTACACAAAATGGTAATGTAAATTTTTAGTGTTTCATCTATAAATACACACTTCTTCCACTTCAATTTCCAAGCTTTGACAGCCCCTAAACACTCTACCAAAATCAAACTCAAAGCTTCAATTCCATAGCCTTCAACCTTCACTCACTACACCAATTCATTTCCAAATCTTCAAATAAAAAACCTGCAAATCCAATCATGACCATATAACACCAACATCCTCACGATTCAAAGAAAGAGAAGAAGAAGTGTGAGTATAAATTGCAAGGATTAATTCTTCTCCACCTGGTGAATAAAGGCGGCCGGAGATTTGTGATTTATGGTGATTTGAAATCGGAAACTGAAATCGGAGAGTAGAAAGGCGTGAACAAGGGCGTTGTGTTTCATTCAGAGGATGAAGAGTATAACGACGTGATTTTAACGGAGGTGTTACGGAAGAGTCGGCCGGTGTTGATTTTGGAGGAGAAGGTGAATAGTGACTTAATACCCTGTTTTGCCGCATAGAAGAAGAGGAGTCCGCATTCGCTTTGTTCTTTCGTTTCTTTCTTTTATTTCGTTTTTTATTATTTCTATTTTTTTTTTAAAAATCTGACTATTGTTGTGTGTTGGGCCTAGGAGCCCATAAAGTTTCTCTATCACACCTCCAAAACCAGCGCCATCTCCTTCTTTGCTTCATATTTTTCTTTTCTTTTCTTTGTTTTAATTTCTATTTCCTTTTTTTTTGTTAAAAATTATTTTTAAATTTCATTTTTCTTTAAAGGATTAGTTCTAATACCTTTTAATTTGTTTCATTTTAGAAAAACCTTTTAAAAAATAATAATTGTTTTTTTATGGATTTTTTATTAGATCCATGTTTATTTATTTATTTATTATTTCATCTATTTTTATTTTTGGTCGATGAGATCTCCGATTCGTAGATTATTGGTTTTCGAAGATGTTTAATCTTCATTATTTCAAATCTATGGATGAATGATCATTTGGATCATTCTCCATACTTTGGAATCGTGATAGGTTGGCTTCGATAATTCAATGTGAAATCTCGATTAAGATTAGACCATTACCTTTCTTTTTGTGTGACATGTTTTCGGAGAATGATCCATCATATCATTTCTCTAACATGTATTAGCACAAATATTTTCCACCTTAATTGGTGGTAGTTGGCCTCATTTGTAGGGTAATTACTTCGTAAATTACTCGGCGATTGCTTAACATAGACCTAAGCTTGTCCCGAATTCGGAATAAGATCCATTTGGACCCGGTTGCCTCGATTTTGGTTATCTTTTTGTGGTTGTGTTTGATTAAGTTCATCATACCATTTCTATGTAAATATTATAATAATACTGATATACTAACCATTTAAATTCAATCTCTCACACCTTATCCTCTTTATTTCAATCTCTCGCTCCTTATCTCTCTTATTATGCTTTTATACTATATCATTCATCATATTGTTTATGTTTATATTGTTGCTTGTGATTTTTCTTTTGTCCATTTGGACACAAAAACACTAATAACGGATTAAACATCTAAAAGATTGGTGACTTTTAATTTCGGACTATGGCTACTATCCTTAGCATTGGACTTGGAGTTGGACTTAGATTCTAGGATCATTCCCTTGCTTGAGCTATTATGGATTGAAGACTTTGGCTCCGATTGAGCTCACTTGTTCATGAAGATGGAAATCCCATTGTTTCGAAAGAATGTTCAGCATGGTTTGATCGTTCTTCCTTCAACTTTTACATTCAAGTCTTAGGATAGTCACTTCATCTCCTCCCATTTCTTAAATTTTCAAATCTCCTTCCTATTTTCAAAACCTTCTTTGTTTACAAACTTCAAACATTTTCACAATCAAACCTTGACTTAGGTCAAGCGGATTTACTTTTTTCATTTCATTTTCTTAATAAATGCTAAACCACATAAGCATATCGAAACCTTTTTCTCAAAAACTTTAAAAAATATTCAAAACTCATTCAATTGTTTTTGTGCCCTCGTGCACGTTTCTTTTTAACCATTTTTTATGTTTAGATATGATTCACTCTTTCTAGCGGAATTATTCTCTAAAGAATGACGACTTATCTTTACATTTTAAAATCAATTCAACTCATTGTTTCTTTTCAAATTTTGTACCACGAACTACGAGGTTTTGATCTCGCATTGCACTTTGTGGGTACGTAGGCATGAGACATTCGTCTCTTCAAACACAAAAATATTAAAAAATGTTTCTCTTCTCATCTCTCCAATCTCTTTCAAACAAACCATTTTCAAACCAAAAAAGTAGTAAATATTTCAAAGGGCTCCCGTGGAGTACCACAGACATTTTGGATGCGTAAAACCTTCCCAATTTGTAACCTATCCCCTTACCCGTTCTCTGTTCGATTCTTTTAGCTTTTTTAGCTTTTAGATTCATTAGGTTTTATTCGCTCTTTTTCCCTTTTCCATTTGGAATAAAATAAAAGTGCGGCGGCGACTCTGTTTACCTTGAGTTAAGTTAGCTAATGGCTTACACTAATGATTTTACCGCTACAGATAGGATCTGGAAGGTTATATCTTAAACGGAAATCATTGATTCGGCGCCTCAATAAAGAAAAGCGCTCGATTTCATCAATCGGTTCCACTAGATCTTTGCTTCGGGAGCGAGTGCTGGGCATACGATTCGAAAAATTGAAAATGAGAAAAAAATTGCCTTAGTTGTTACTGTGCAATGAATGAGACATAACAAAGACTAATTCAATCCTCGACAACAACGCCAAAAACTTGATCGCGACTTTACGTGTTTGGTCGAAATGATACTGCAAGCATACATGGTATCGCGTAGTTTTAAAAGATTGTTGAACCCACAAGGATTGATAGTCAAAAGGGAGTGTCCTATAATTGTAGTGTAAGGCTAAAGCTGAAGGTTATCACGGGTAAAAGCGATAAAGAAATAATTAAGAAAAAGGGTTTTAACATAAATAGAGGAAACGAGACCGTAGAATGATTTATGGGGATTCTTAGGGATTCTATAGGATCCGGGGCTGAAATGAATGTTGAAGTTGTTCTGACGAAAATACCAATTTAAAGGCTTGATCTCACACTCTCTCGCGATATTTACCGATCCACGCTCGATAATCCCAAGATTTTGCTCTTGCTCGCTCGATAATTAAATGGGATTCTTTGAAAATGGATAAGACCGAAAAGAATACCTAAAGCGCTCTCACTGTGTTTAGATTCCAGTGTTTTGTGCCTACTATCTGACGCGTACCTCAAACTTTCGCTCTGTTAGACTCGTCTTAGTGCATCTCTCAGTGTCGTGACTAAATGTTGTTAAGCAGCCTCTCGTCGTCGCGACTAGTCTGCCTAAATTCGATTTAGACAACAAAACCAGAAATTCAAGCATGTGAAATGTTTCGGTTATCCGACGGAGTCCCGTCGAGACGATTATCCTCAAACTACGGGCTCATACAAATCTAGCATATCATAGTTGATTTGAATGTTAACATATTTAGGTTACTGAATTTAGAAACAAACATATTAATTTGATTGTAGTAAAATTTTGTTTTATGGTTTTTATGAAAAGTGTATAACATGAACATACAAAATCCAGTAAATTAAAGTACGAAGGAAAATTAGATAAAGCAATAAAGTGTAACCTGTAATAAATGAAAATTAAACTTGTATTAATGTGAAAGGATCCAATACATAAACGAAAACAAAAAAGAAACAATACAAATAGTGTGATAATCACTCAGTGTAAGCAATTATCACTATTGTAACACCCCAAATTTGCCCTCTCCCTTTTACCATCATTTGCACATCATAAGCATAGCTTAAGCATACCACATCCTAGCATTTGGCATATAAAAATGAAGCATAATACTCACATGTTCTAGCATAAGGCATATGATCAATCATCTGGAGATTTATGGTTCTACATGTCAAGTCAAAAGGCCAAGTGATAGTGCAAGAGACTTACAAGGTTTCCTCATATCCTATACAAGTTCAAAGTCATCCACAAAAGGAAAGAAGAGAGAGAGATCATCAGAAGATCAATGAAACAACATTCTCCTACATAGTTAAACCCTAATTAGGGTTTTGCCTCAGAGCAAGGATTTCTCATATCTTTGACCAATTCTTGTGGTCAAAGGATTTTATATGATATTTGAGGCCTATGTATGAAATTTGGTGAGAAAATTCATTGAGAAAGTCAGCTAATTCTTCAGTTGCTTGTAAATGAAGAAATTGGTCAACTGTGCATCTGAAAAGTCAACTGTGAGACGACCGTCCTCAAACTACGGGCTCATACAAGTCTAGCCTATCATAGTTGATTTAAATGTTACCATATTTAGGTTACTGAATTTAGAAACAAACATATTAATTTGATTTTAGTAAAATTTTGTTTTATGGTTTTTATGAAAAGTGTATAACATGAACATACAAAATACAGTAAATTAAAGTACAAAGGAAAATTAGATAAAGCAATAAAGTGTAACCTGTAATAAACGAAAATTAAACTTGTATTAATGTGAAAGGATCCAATACAACAACGAAAACGGAAAAGAAACAATACAAATAGTGTGATAATCACTCAGTGTAAGCAATTATCACTATTGTAATACCCCAAATTTTCCCTCTCCCTTTTACCATCATTTGCACATCATAAGCATAACATAAGCATACCACATCCTAGCATTTGGCATAGAAAATGAAGCATAATACTCACATGTTCTAGCATAAGGCATATGATCAATCATCTGGAGATTTATGGTTCTACAAATCAAGTCAAAAGGCCAAGTGACAATGCAAGAGACTTACAAGGTTTCCTCATATCCTATACAATTTCAAAGTCATCCACAAAAGGAAAGAAGGGTGAGAGATCATCAGAAGATCATGGAAACAACATTCTCCTACATAGTTAAACCCTAATTAGGGTTTTGCCTCAGAGCAAGGATTTCTCATATCTTTGACCAAATCTTATGTTCAAAGGATTTTATATGATATATGAGGCCTATGTATGAAATTTGGTGAGAAAATTCATTGAGAAAGTCAGCTAATTCTTCAGTTGCTTGTAAATAAAGAAATTGGTCAACTATGCATCTGAAAAGTCAATTGGGAGACGACTGTCCTCAAACTACGGGCTAATACAAATCTAGCCTATCATAGTTGATTTGAATGTTAACATATTTAGGTTACTGAATTTAGAAACAAACATATTAATTTGATTTTAGTAAAATTTTGTTTTATGGTTTTTATGAAAAGTGTATAACATGAACATACAAAATACAGTAAATTAAAGTACAAAGGAAAATTAGATAAAGCAATAAAGTGTAACCTGTAATAAATGAAAATTAAACTTGTATTAATGTGAAAGGATCCAATACAGCAACGAAAACAGAAAAGAAACAATACAAATAGTGTGATAATCACTCAGTGTAAGCAATTATCACTATTGTAACACCCCAAATTTGCCCTCTCCCTTTTACCATCATTTTCACATCATAAGCATAGCATAAGCATACCACATCCTAGCATTTGGCATAGAAAATGAAGCATAATACTCACATGTTCTAGCATAAGGCATATGATCAATCATCTGGAGATTTATGGTTCTACAAATCAAGTCAAAAGGCCAAGTGATAGTGCAAGAGACTTACAAGGTTTCCTCATATCCTATACAAGTTCAAAGTCATCCACAAAAGGCAAGAAAGGTGAGAGATCATCAAAAGATCAAGGAAACAACATTCTCATACACAGTTAAACCCTAATTAGGGTTTTGCCTCAGAGCAAGGATTTCTCATATCTTTGACCAATTCTTATGGTCAAAGGATTTTATATGATATATGAGGCCTATGTATGAAATTTGGTGAGAAAATTCATTGAGAAAGTCAGCTAATTCTTCAGTTGCTTGTAAATGAAGAAATTGGTCATTTGTGCATTTGAAAAGTCAACTGTGAGATTTCAAGGTCTCCAATCATGTTTTTCAAGTCAAGGTACCTTCTTAAGGTCAAAGAAGAGCTTTGGTGATCTCAAAAATCAAGAATCAAGAGGTTATGAAGAAGTTTCCATTTTTGGCAAGTGACTTGTATTTGAACTTACTATTTTTGGTAAGTTTTGCCCTAATTTTCAAATGATTCCTACATAATCAAGAGGACTTCAAATGGATTTTCCTCAAACATGAAAGTTGTAGGGCTTGCTCTCCCATTTCAAAAAGTACAAGAACATGATCATAGCCTTTGTGGTTCATGAGTTATGGCCAAGGGAAGATAAGGTTTCAAAGATGTGAATCCAGGCATTCAAGAATGACACCATTTGCAAATTGGTCTCTAATGCAATCACATGACCTCTAGTGCACCAATTTATATTACCTCATTCAAACATAATTCAAAACAAGTCATTTTTCTCAAAGGATCATGCATTTTTGTGCTCTTTACCCTCATGGACACACCATTATGCAAAATTGCATTTTCTTCCAAAACTCATGATCCAAGCTGTAACACGATGGGAGAACTGACTTTCTATAAATGTTGCGGATAGCAAGAGTTGCCACCGACTTTTATTTTATCCATAAGGAAGGTACATAAAAGAACATGAAAGATCGTTTTAAAAGACTTCAGTTCGGGGGTAGGTTATATAAAGGGAAGGTGTTAGCACCCTTTATATCCATGGTTATCCATGGGCTCTTAGTTACTTAGTTCACTTAATTGTTTTGAAAATGGAAAGTGTAGTTTGTATTTAGAAATTTGTCTAAGTACTTTGTAATGATCCTCGTATGGATGTATACAAAGCCTTTATTTGAAAATGTTTTGAAAATAGTGAGGTGTGAAAAGTATTTTTAAAGTGTGAGCAAGTAACTATGAGGTACCTACCCTAGACTAAGTCATTCACGTTCTTTTATATTATTTCAAGGGTAAGACTATCCCTATTATTAAGGAATAGGTAGTCATTACCTTGGATTTATTTAAGGGACGAGCGTAGGGTCATCGTACGGTCAACGAAGGCAACTGTAGGGTGTCTTTAGCAATTGGGAGGGACTATCATCTTTTAAACCGAAGGGACAAGATCATTCTTGGCAACACCGTATGCAACATCATAGGGACTTGATCTTTTAACCGAGGGGAGGGACAAGATGATTTTTATTTGTAAGGTTTTGCTTAAGACACCCCACTTTCGAGGGACTTGACCATTTAAAAGCCAACTTAAGAGGAATAACCTAGGAGGTGTAGACAGCGATCATAGATCGACTTACATGTGTGATTATTTCTTTTCATATATTTATTCTTTTTATTTAATTTTCTAAGTCCGATTAATTTCAATTAAGTTTCCACTCCCTATTTACTAACCAAACAATTAAATATTTACAGAAATAAAAAGCAGAAAAATAAAATTCTAAGTTATTACACGTCTTCGGGGCAAATACATAATTATGAGGCGAAAAATAAAATGAAATATTTACAAGCGAGAAATAATTAAATAATTAATGGCGAAAAGAAACATAATAAGGCAATAATAACAAGGCGGGTTATGAATAACATAAAAAAGAGTAATAAGATTTAAGGTTTTAAAAGGAACGTTTTTAGGGTTTATGAAAATAAGTTTTAAATGTTTTTTTTAAATATTAGGGTTCAAAATAAATAAATTAGGTTTTGTAAAAATAAATTAGGGTTTGTAAACAAATTAATTCATAAAAAACCTAATTACTAAAAACAATTATATACAAAATACTATTATTATTGTTATTATGAGAAAAAGAGTTTGTTGATTAAATTAAAATATTTAACTAGCTTAAGAAAAAGAAAATTTATAGAAATATAAGTTAGAGAAAATAAGACTTTTTTTTTGTTTTCCTTTTAAAAAAAAGATCCAATAAATTAATTAGAATTAAATTAATAGTTAAAAGAAATAAAAAAAATAAAAAAAAAAATGAAAAAACCAAAATACCTGGGGTAGGATTTGAACCCACGCCCTTGGCCTCTCCAAGCTTCAGTCCAACATCCTTACCACCAGGCCAAGCGCGCCAGTTGGTAGATACCTGGAAAAGATGAATAAAATATTAAGTTTGTGAAATAAACAAAATAATAAAAAAAGAAGAGGAAACCTGGGATCGAACCCAAGTTCTTGACCTTAATACGCGCGAGACTTAGCCGCTGGACTAGCATGCACTAGTGGTAATACAACAGAAACAAAATAATAAATATTAAACTTATATTTAAAATTCAGATTGGCGCAAAGGTCATCTTCTCCAACCGTTCTTCCAGTTTGGGCTATAGCTACGCACATCCGTCGCTAGAGGTTTTAGTGACGATTCTTGTTCGTCACTAAAACATCTGGAAATCTCAAAACTCAAATCGCGTCAAATAAATTGGTTCTAATGATATTTTTTTCATTACAAATCATCCTATAAACTCATTGAGTCCATCAATTGCCCTTGAAATCGCACTTAATGAAGGTTCCCAAAATTCGAATCTGAAACCCTAATAATGGCGAATGACCATACTTGCACTGAAACTTGAATTAAACCACCCAGAATCATTGCAAAAATCATATTAAACAAGATTATACAATCAAATTTAAGTTATATAGCATGTATGGTAGAAATCTAAATTCAAAAAATTCAAGCAAAGTATGAATGCAGTTTATGCGTTTTTGCACGTTTTGGATGCTTATGATGATTCAAATACACTCTACATGCTTCAAGGAAGCTGTATCAACCTTCAAATGGATTGAAGAGTGCTTGAATATGAGAAACCGAAAATCCAATTTCTTTGAAAAGTTTGAGTTTTGAAAAGGGTTCTTAGGCATCTGAATTTCGTCATTAGTGTTTGTTTAGGTTGTAGTATATGTGGTGAGTGAAATTAGGTCAACTTTTGGGCCTTGTGTTTGTGAATTTTGGTTGCTTGATAATGAAGAAATCTCACTTCTAATTTTGTCAAAAAATCAAATATTTTCTTACCAATCAAGCCTTGTACAAATTTGGACTATCTTCAATCAATTTAAATGCAATATATTTGCTTCTAGAACAAATATTTGATCTAAATATTGACTTTTTATATTTTATATTTATTTAAATTGAATTTTAACAAATAAAATCCAAATAAAATTGCACTCAACCGTTGGATCGTGATTAGATGGCTCTGATTTGTCTTAATTATGGTTAATTATGGAGATTAAGTCGTGACCGTGTGATTTCATTTAATTAATAAGTTTGAATTGTGGCCTTCATATTGGATTACTTTTGTTTCCCTTGACTATGCTTGTGAACCACTGGATCTGTAGACTTAGTTGACTTTGTTTCCTGGCCCTTGGATTTGCATACTTGCGTTTTGTTTGACTGAGTTTTTTTGGCTGGAATGCGCATGGGATTTTGTTGCTTTTAGAACCTCCCTTTCTGAGCCCAATCCCCACATGAACGTATCTGGGCTACTTAATGCACCCCTGGCTTCGTTTGTTTTATTTTTTTTCTTTTTTAATTCAGTTTCATTTTATTTTATTAAAAAATAGAAAATCATTTTCCAAACTTACAAAAATATATGTGTGATGTCATTTGAGTTTTTTATAATTTTCTATACTTTTATTTTTAATTTTTCTTTTCAGAATTAATTTTGGAAGTATTTTCTTTTATTCTAATTCTTTCAATGCACACCTTATCTTGTTGAATTTCCATCTTGAGATTGGTGATATATATGAACCTGGTTCTTTTTGAATTTGATTTCTAACATGTTGAAGATCATTTGAGATTTAATTCCTGGTTTTTAGGTTGTCTTTGCTTGCCTTTTGCCTAGTTGCTTAGTGTTGAAGTTTCAAAACCCTAGTTAACATTTATTCTTTTCTTTGACTAACTTTGCTTTTGATTTTGTTTTTTTTCCTTTTGGTATGTTGATATCACATGTTTAAGGAGACTGTATGTCCTTTGGTAGAATTTTATGAGGATTGTTTCTATTTTATTTGAATTTTGTGCTTGCTTTCCCTATTTTGAAGATATTCTTGATGTATGCTTGCTCATTAGGTTAAGAGGGCACTTGTGCCAACTCCTAGAGGTTGATTTGAGGTCTTATAGCATGATGGTGCATCCCTGGTCCTTGTATGATGATTGTACTTTGGCTTATTATGAGTTACTTGTCCTTGAAGTCTTGCACTTGTATGTATGCTTACATCACTTCTTATGTCCATATGCTTCTTATGTGTGATCTTAATTGAATTTGTATGTCTTCTTGAGTAATTCTACTTGTTGCTTAGACACTTCTTTGCCATGTTAGGGTTCTAGTCTTGAAGTTTGTGGTTTATCTTTAGCTTGTATGCTCTTTTTCATCTCATATATGCTTTGCTTCTTCATGGTAACCTGTAATGCATTATGGTGGTTTGATTGCTTTATTCCTTTCGTAGTGTTGTTTGTTTGACCTTAGTGTGTGAATGGAGTGTTTTACTTCTGGTTGTAGTGCTTTGATATGATCTCTTGCTTGTTTGTATCTCATTTGTTCTTATTTTCCTTCTTCTTATCACTTGTGTATGTTCTAACCTTTTCTTGTAGGTACACATGGTGAGTGGAGTGTGGATGTTATCCACATTTCAAATCTTCATCACATCTCTTTATTGCTTTCTCATTTGTCTTTGTGATATGCCTTATGCCATCATGTGTACAACTTCATCTTTTTCCCTTTAGAAACAACTTATCTTCTTCTAGAGAAGTAAGGTGTCTTCTAACCTTTCTCTTCTGCTACTCTTTCTCCTTCTTTTTTCTTTCCTTCTTCTTATTTAGGATAGAATAAATCACTAACCTAGGACTCCCATGCATGATAATTTTTAGGATTGTTAGCCCCCCTTAGTGTTTACCTTTGCTCCCTTTGGTTTCTTCTCTTTCTCATCTCCAAACAAAACCATAAAAAATACTTAATAAAGGAAGAAATCGTCTCTTGTGTATAGCCTTATTCCATGAAGCACTCATATTCATTCCATCTTGGAATAGTGTGGGCTTGTCTAGCATGATGTATAAGTCTGATCATGAGACCATCTTCATCAAGAAAAGCATAAAAAACATTTCTTCACCTAGCCACTAAGACACTTAATAACTTCAACAAGTTAGTGAGCTTAGGCCCTAACCCTTAGAAACAAGTCTTGGATAAATTCTCCTTACTTGGTGAGCTTGTTCTATTATTCCATCTTAGAATGTAGTAACAAGTAAACATTCCATGGAAAAGAGTTTTAGTTCACTTTATTGTGCCACACTCATAAAAAAACTCATAAAAACACTGGACAAAGAATAAGCGTCTCTCCTCCGGGACTTCTTTTCTCATCACACTCACTCCTTACGTACGAACTTGCTACTACTTGTCACTTTGTAAGACGGTTACACACTCGTCGTCTGAGCCTGCAACACTTGAGCATTGACATAAGCAGTTCAAGCTTAAAACACAATCATTTCTTTCCACCCCTAGTTAGGGGAACTACGACGACTCTGATCCTCATGTCCAGATGAGGTACGTATCCAACGGGGTAGGGCCCGTTCGAGCCCTATTTTATTTTTCCTACATTTTCCCCCTTTATTTTCTTTTATCCAGTTCAGTTCCTTTTCTTTGCAGTAACTTTCATTCTTACACCCCTTTGAAACAGTTTCTTTGCAAGCGTGGATCCCGTAGGGTACGACGGACTATCCGGGGTGCTAATACCTTCCTAGGTCATAATCGACTCCCGAACCCAATTTCTTTGGTTCGCAGGACCTATGTCCTTCCTTTTCTTTTCTTCTGGTTTGTGCAACATTACCATTCATTCGGGATAAAAATGCATGGCTGGCGACTCTACCCTTTTCCACGCCACTTTCGCGTTTGTACCATGATGGAAATCTAGGGAGCGACAATTAGAGACTCTATTGGGGAAGCTCCTAACCAGAGTATCTCTGGTTCCCTTGAGAGTCTCTTCCAGCACTTATGTGTTTCTGTTTCATTGTGTGATTGATTGTTTGCTAATGCGTGTTTATGTTAGTGTTGTTTATTTACAACTTTATTTACAGTTTTTAGTATTTATTTTCACGCATCATATGTATATACTGGACTGTCCGAATGTGCTGGTTTTCTTTTGGTGGGTTGGGGATTGTTACTGTGAGATGAGCTTGTAATCGGGGCTCGAGTGCACCCTAGGACTTAGAGTGGTTCCACTTTGGCTTCATGGAATCTTGCTATGTTGATATTAGTGAGTTCCACACCCAGGCTTGCGACCGTCTTGGAAATGTTTTGATACATGAATCTTTCTTGATCATGACAGGACCTCGATAGTTATATGCATCTGGGGACCGATCATTGAGGACCTTTGTGGAAACATCCCTCTCTAGTGGTGACAGTGGCAGACCACACTCTGTGGCAAACCCATTTGCACCCGAGGGCCCACTGGGAACTCACATAGGATGGATTGGTTCTCTTATAGGAACTCAGTTAAAGCATCTGGTCGTATGACGATATTATTGTATCCTATTGGCTGATTGTATTATTGTTTCTTGATTTCAGTGCTTGAAGCTGAGGACTTATAAGGATGCTTGTTTTTCCCGGACTCACGCTGAGACATCCCTGGGTAGTATATAATGCTTAACCGATTTTTTGATTTGGTCATGAGCCATTTCTCGGAAATGGTGAACGTATTATTGCTATTCGGCTTTGAGAGTCCGTGATATTTGACCCGGAGCACACCCGTGAGATTGGGAGGGGTTTTCAGGTTTGTAGGACCCCTTGACCTCATCATACCCTTTATCATCAGTGTGATCTTATGTTATGGTCTGTTTACTATGGTTCTGAAGATTCTTGACTATCTGGTTATGGGTTTCTTAGCTTAGGGTCGTTAAGCAAAGAACAGTTTGAGGGTTTTTGATCACTTGGTTCTCAGCATTATATCCAGACAGTTCCAGATGTTGATCATGTGTTGCATTGCATTTGCATTGCATCATACTAGCATTAACTTTTTGTGTTTCTATTTTCAGGTCACCATTAGCATCTTGTACCCAGTTCCGATAATTGTTTCTTATCCAGATGGCAGAATATAAAGAAGCTCCCAGAAAAAGGAATGTCCATTATACTTTTCCATAGCCAGAAGTTGAGAGTATTCAGAAGCTGATAGATATGATGAATGACAAGGTTTTAGAGGACTTCAGGAAAGAATATAGGAATGTTCTGAATTATGTGAACAAACCTGTTATTGATCAAAGGGATGGTCTCCATTTATTATTGCAGTTCTACGATCCTCAGTTGCGAGTCTCTGTGTTTCCAGAGTATATCTTAGCTCCTACTTTGGAAGATATTTCTAACATCTTGAAGATTCCTATCAGAGAGGGTATTCCTTATTATGCTTCAGGGAGGGCTCCTTCACATACAGACATATCCAGTTCTTGTCACCTTAGTGTGCTTAGAGTCAAGATAGGTTTAGAAGCCAGTGAAGGTAAAGGGATTGCTTTGGACTTTCTTGTCACAGAAGCTCATTTTTTTTCTCTAGGAAACAAGTGGGCAAGGTTTAGTGCATTACTAGCCTTGATGGTACATGGAATAAGCTTGTTCCCGGGAGAGAAAGGTTTAGTTAACATGGAGGCAATTTCCATCTTTGTTAAGAAGAATCCATTGCATACTCTATTGGGAGACTTCTATTATAATGTCCATTATAGGAACGAGAAAAGGAAAGGGTATGTAAACTATTGTGCACCCTTATTCACTGATTGGTTTTCCAAGCAACTCCCAAAGTCAAGACCGTTCAAGGATCTGAAGCAGGAGTGGAAGTGGTCATGAAGATTGATGGGCTTGACCTCATATGATATAGCTTGGGGAAGTAACAGGGACTTATTAGGAAAGGAGATAATTGTCAGCTGCGGTGAGTTTCCCAATGTACCTTTGCTTGGTAGGAATGAGATGATTAACTACAATCCCGTGCTAGTTAGGAAGCAGTTCGGTTACCCTTTGAAGGATCCTCCATTTGTTGAAGAAGTAGTTGAGTCATTGTACACAACGTTGGAAGGAAATGAGAAGTTGGTCACTCAAGCATTTCAGGCTTGGGAAGTGAGAGTGAGCAAAGGAAAGAAATAGTTTGGAAAGGTGGATCCAAATACATACCCTCCTTTTGCTGCTTGGCTACAGGTTAGAATGGTCACTTTCCTTCTTCCATTTTCAGCAGAAGCTCCATTGTACCCAAAAGACGTACCTGCTCAGGCCACTGTTTCTGTTGAAAGTTATGAGAAGCTTGAAGCATTGATACATGACTTAAGGGTTGAAATATGGAGATGACTGGGTTGTACCATCATGCAGTCAATTCTAAGGAAGAAGTAGAGGAGAAGATGCAGAAGATGAAGATAGCTCAAGAAGTCAAAGAGAAAGAGTTTATCTAGAGGGAAAATTATTTCCAAATAAGAGGCTTGATGGACTCAAAGAGAGAAGCAGAGTATAAGAAAACTAAGAGACTCTTAGAGAAGCCAGACAATCCATCACTTGGTTGCAAGAGATGAGAGACAAAGATCAGAAGATGTATGAAGAAAAAGAGAAAGCTTATGAGTTTCAGATCCAAGACCAGAAATAAGAGATGGAGAAAGTTCACAAGATCCGTCGGGAGAAGTCTCAACAACTGGTGCAAAGTCAGCAAGCCTTAGAGGAAGCACTCAAGGAAATTGAAAATCTCAAGCTGAGGGCAGAGGTTAAGAGAGCTAGGTCTGAGCCAGGATCTAGTGAGGAAGGATCAGAATCTTCTTGTAGTCTTGTCTTTTAGCTTTTTGTACTTGGATTACCTACAAGCTTGTTGTAGGAGATGTGTTTATTGCTTTCAGTTTTCTCTTCTTTTGTTTTTGTAAGATTAGTAACCCATCGAGGTTGTTTTGTATGACTTTTTCCTAGAGAGGCTGTTCAGTTTATGTATCTTTGTTTGGTTTCTCATGTACTTTCCTGAATCACTAAAACTGGTCGTTCAAAGTTATCAGAATTTGAATACCTCGCCAAGAATCCTGTGTCGGAAAGCCAATTTCCAAAGGCCATCTGGGTTGTTTTATGTCAAATACCGGAACTGGGACACAAAGTGCCTGACCATGGGAACATAAATAGTTGCATTGCATGCATATAACCTTGTTTTTGTTTTGCAGGTACAATTACCATCTTTCTAACAACTCTTCCATTTCAAGCACTATTGCTGCACGAAGAGTGCATAGGTATCCGATAAAAGAAAATAGAAGTCAAATCATGGATCAAATGCAGGCTGAGCTGGCAGAGTTGCGTAACCAAATGGACCAATTCATGACGTTAGTGACCGGCATGAACCCGAATCAAGAACGAATGAGAGAGATGTTAGATGCTAATGCTAATAATGGTATAGGAGCTCGTGGTAATAACAATGGTGATCCTCAACCGGAGGTGGTTGTCAATGCTGGAGGAGGTCCTCAACATCAAATGGATCATCAGGATGACCAGTTTACTATCTTGGAAGACGTGGAAGGTCAGGGTGCGGAGGTTAATCGCCGTTTCGAGGAAATGGCTGAGCAGATCCGTTCTATCCAATCCCAAAACTCTTTGGGGTTTGACATTACTGATTTAGGTTTGGTGCCTGGAGTAAGGATTCCTTATAAGTTCAAGGCTCCCTTTTTTTAAAAATTTAATGGCACTTCATGCCCAAAGACTCACCTTCAAGCTTTTGTCGGGAGAATTGCTGCTCACACTGACTACGAGAAGTTGTGGATGTATTACTTTCAAGATAGTCTCATCGGAGCATCTCAGGAGTGGTATATGAAATTGAGCAGGGTTTCCATCAGAAACTGGAAGGATTTGGCTGAGGCTTTTGTTAAAAACTATCAGTACAACCTGGACATGGCTCCCAATCGCACCCAACTATAGAACATGTCATGGAATTCGAAAGAGAGCTTCAAGGAGTACGCCCAGAGATGGCGTCAACTGGCTGCAAGGGTGCAACCCCCATTACTAGAGAATGAGATGGCTAATATATTCATGGGCACCTTACAGGGGGTATTCATTGATCGCTTAGTGTCATGTTCAGCAACCAAATTCAATGACATTGTGATAGCATGAGAGAGGGTTGAGACTTTTCTAAAGTTGGGTAAAATTCAAGACAATGGTGCTGGTAGTTCATCAGGGCCGAGGAAGCCTTTTGCAGGCCCTCAAAGGAGAAGAGAATGAGAAACCAATGTTGTTTATGGTCGAGGAAGGGGCCGTGGATATAGAAATTTATATGATCAGGTGGCAGCTGTCACTATTCCTTCAAGTCCTGCTCCTCAACAGCAGCATCAACACAACAACTATGAACAAAGACCATACCAACAACGCCAGCCTCGTCCTGCCAATCGTGTTATTGAAGCAATTACCATGACTTATACATCACTGTTACAGAGGCTGTTGGATCTAAACATGATACAATTGAGGACTCTGGCTCCACCACCACCAGGTGATCTTCCCATAGGATATGATGTCAATGCTAAATGTGCTTTCCATTCGGGTGCTCCGGGGCACTCCACAGAAAAATGTAGAGCATTGCATAACAAGGTTCATGGTTTGATTGATTCTAAGGCTATCAACTTCTCACCGCCGCCGAATGTTACCAACAACCCTATGCCTAATCACGGTGGGGCTAGGGTGAACGCTGTTGAGAACAGAGAAAGTTTGAATTTGGTTCTGGATGTGGAAGAGGTGCAAACTCCCCTCTTGGTTATGAAAGAGAGGCTATTGAGAGGGTATGTATTTCCCGGGTGTGATTTTAATTGCGAAGAATGTATGGTTTCTCTTAATGGTTGTGATAAAATGAAAGCTGGGCTCCAGAGCTTGATGAGTGAAGGTTCATTACATTTTGATAGAAAGAACAACCAAAGTGACTATGTCTCCACTGTGACAATTTACTATGACCATGTTGATGTTCCAATTTCTCCCCAAAGGGAACCTGTTACAATATACGTTCCACAAGATGTAAACCCTGTCACAATTACTATTCATGGGCCTGTTCCATATAATGATGACAAAGTTATTCCCTGGCATTATGGTTTTGATGTCTACGTGAGGGGATAGAAGGTGGAAGACAAACCAGTAATGATTGACCCTGCTCTTGTGAATGTTGGAGGTTTGGGTGGCTTTACTCGTAGTGGACGTTTGTTTTCTCTACAAACTCTCCAGACTAATAATGAAGCTGAAGCAGATGCTAAAGCCAAGGGTAAGCAGATAGCCACTGAAGAGGTTGTGACCCCAGCTACTGATCAGAGTGTCTTCGAGAAAGAAGTGGAAGAATTCATAAGGATGATAAAGAAAAGTGACTACAAAGTAGTGGATCAGTTGAATCAGACGCCATCCAAATTGTCTATCCTGTCATTGCTGATGTGTTCGAAGGCACATAGAGAGGCTCTTTTGAAAGTACTGCAATTGACTTACGTACCTCAAGAGATTACTGTTAATTAGTTGGAGGCAGTAGTGGCCAATGTAAATGCTAGTCATGGGCTAGGATTTACTGACAGAGATCTTACGTCTGAGGGGAGAAACCACAACAAAGCTTTGCATATCACTATGGAATGCAAAGGTGTTGTTTTGTCACATGTTCTGGTTGATATAATAAAATTAACACACCGAGTTAAACTACGTGAACCATAGATTAATAGTACCGACGTCTCCAATTTTGCAAATTTTCGCCCTGCTAATTTACATACATTTGATAATTGATTTAATTAGTTTGTCTAGATATCCGAAAATTTATCCTGGTTGATATTTTAGATGTTATGCATGATGAAAGACATGTTATGTTATGTAGATAATGCAAAGTAAAGTAAAGTCGGATGCATGGAAGTTTTAAAAATTTCCTGACAAAATTGGGGTATGATAACGGCCCCAAGACATTTAACTTATTGATCTATTGTTTCCTTCACTATTCTCATTTTCAGTTAAGACATCATTTAAATCCCCAAAGCATATATGACTTGATCATTACCCATCCTCAACTAGCATCCGCGTATTCATTTTATTTATTTCCTTCGGAAATCTATAAAATCCATTAAAATACCACATTTGGTTGTCATTATCCTCCTTTATCGAGCCTCCTATATGGTTAATCAAGAAAGACATAATGTTTATCTTCAACCTATCCTTCCACACCAGAATGAGACCCTCTGATCTATCTTTGCCATTACCACTACAATTAACAATTTGATAGAACTCAAAACCATACTTAAACTCGACATTGAAGACCTCTTCATGCTTAATACGAGTTTCCAAAAGAAACACCAAGTTAGTATTTTTCATACGTATAAGCCTCAACATGGCTCGAAGTTCATGGGGTTTCCCCAACCACCTACAATTCCAACTTAGGATTTTCATTAGGGTAGGTGGTGTTGGCCATCCAACACCATCTCTGGTTCTGTTGTTTAATTTCAGAGGTTTGACATATTCCTTCCTCGTCTTATCTCCACCTCAACACTCCTATTGTGTTCCTTGTGTGATCATCACCTTAACTAGTTGTCATTTCTTTCTTTTGATAGTTGCATCCTTTGTATTTGAACCTCCTCCTTTGCGTTTATTCGAAATGTCCACTGCTCCAAATGATTTTGTAATTGTTTCTATCTCTAAGTTATTGCTCTTTACTAGTCCTTCCTTTGTACTAATGATCTTACATGCTGGATTTCAACTACCAATATGTTGCTATACCTCCACTTCATCTCCCTCATTCTCTGTAGCTTTTGTACCACATATGATTTGAATTGATGAGATGTTGAAAAGATTTTTGATGCATGTACTGGAGCTGGAATCCTTCTTCTTCAGTTCCTCAAAGGCTCTTGGTAGTGGGGAAACCCTAAGCTAGATGCCATATGACAAATCTTGTTCATATAGGTCTTCAAACCATTCTTCACTTAAATCACCCAACGCCTCACAATCCTTCAACTGATGTCATATCCTTCCACATGCAAAACAGAAAGTTGGAAAGGGGCTCGTATTTGAAATGAACCCGAATGTTCTTCTCCTTAAAGCGCACCTTTGTTCCTCTTTTTAGATGTGGTTTGAGACCTATTGTCACTCTTATTTGGATAAACTGTCCATTCTTGTAGGCTTCCTTCTGATCCATCTCCTCAAAAGACCACAATATCCCCCTAGCTTCCTTGTCATTATTTCATATCTGAGGATAGAGGAAGCTTGTAGATCCTTGACACATGAGCTAAGGCAAAAAGGTTCTTGTCGAAACTCCAGTGACCAATTTGTAACACACATTTCAGATATCTCTTAGTTGCAATCTTGAACAAGAAAAGATTCTTACTTAGTTCCTGAGTTTCCAGTGAGTTCTTAAGTTTCCATGCACCAATCATTATACTCGTGAAAGCTCGAGAGTTGAAACTGTTATTTTTTTTTCTTTCAAATCTTGCATGCTAAAGATCTTTAAAAAATATCTTCGCCATTAACCTATTTCACTTCCGCTATTACTCATTCTTCTTTATCCTTTGATGATGAAATATTCTTCCATTTATCCATAGAGACTACTTTACAGACTTGATAAGAGAGCATATAAATTTAAACTTCTACTTGAGAAGAGGTGGGATCCAACATAAATCAAGGAGAAAACCCAAAGAAATTGGGGAAAAAAATACACCACCAAACCTTAGAAAAAAAGGAGGGAGAATAGAACACGATAATAATTTTAGAAATTATCTTTTTTTAATTAATCTCCAAATGTTACCATAATAAATGATAAATTCAAAACTTTTAAAATACAAAGAAACTTTAATGTCAAATTAAAAATAAATATAAAAGCTTACTTCCTCCTGTCACTATTATAAACAAAAATCATAAATCTTGATCACTATTAGAAGCAAATATCATTAAATTTTAGATTAATTAATACTTATATTATTATTATACCCTTAATTTAATTCAAAAACATTTAATATTGATAATTAATTCATCAAATAAACTAAGGATATTATCGTAAATTTTCCTTCGATTATAGATGAAATTAAAAAGATTAATTACATTTATCTAACTTTCTTAATACATGGAAAAGTAGTTATTTTGGCTATAAATGACCGGCGAGATTATGAATTAGGAATAGAAACCGTCTCCACTGTATCCCAGTTCTGAAATTTGAAAACACAAACAAGAATGGAGTCTCCACATGAACCTCTTGTTGGTTTACCAAACATAACTGACCTGACAAAACAACACATAGACATAAGGTTTCTAGATCAACACTTGAGAACCAAACAACACCTTTTTGTTGAATCCACTCAACTTCTTCTCTCTCAATCACTTTCTCAACAATGCTCTCACCTTCACTCTTATCTCCTTAACCGAATCACCAAACGCACCGTTTCATGGATTTCTCGCTCCTTCAAATCCAGTTCCTCTTTCCATCACCTCACTCTCTCCCTCCAAAATCTCTCCCTCCTCACTTCTCCCCGTCCGTAACCTATTTCTATTTCATTTTTTTTTATATATATATATATATATATATATTTTCAAATAGTTATTATTATATTTTTTTTTTCTATAGATGGAGTTGGTTCCAAGAGGTTTCGCTTGGTTTTGAGTGATGAGCTTCCGCGATTGGCTAAAGAATTGAACCGACTGGAGTCTATTCGGACTTATCTGGGTCAGTTTCTCTGCTTTTATAATTTTCTTTTGTTTGTAGATTTCCTTGAAATTATAGCAAAATTAACTGGCCGTCGACAAAATTTTCTACTGCCGCTTAATTTTGCTTTATACATGACTTATCTACGGCCAGATAATTCTAGCAAAATTAACTGGCCACAGAGAAGGCTTATCTATCCTTAGACGTGTTTGATTGTAGAAATCTTTCATGGGATCATTAAACCGTGCTTGATGACTGTAGTCTATGCGTAAAAAAGTATGCAATTATCTTATTAGGTGCACTTAATAAGCTGTAAATTTTATCTAATTGTTTTGTCACAGAGGTTGCTGTACAGTTAGAAGCTTTGGTTGGAGATGTTGAAGATGCCGCTCTCTTTGTCATGGCTTGCCATACAGGCAATATGTTTTCATCAAACCTCTCAATTTCATCCGTTTCTGATGTAAATACTATTCCTAGTTTTCATTAGTCGATAATAAGCATGTGTTGGAGTACCGAATTAATTACTGATCCTAGATTGTTATGTTATGCATGAATGTGCTGTGCTGCAGGATAATACAAGAAAGCATGGCAAGTTGCTTCAGGCCATAAAAGCCATGAATGATATTGAACAAGTGTTGGTCACCATTCTGAAATTCCATCCTCAATGGCAGTGTCTTCTGAGGTCTGTTGATGTTAGAGTAGATAAGATCTTGGCTGCTCTTCGCCCACAAGTTTTTGCAGATCATCGGACTCTTCTGGTGTCTCTTGGCTGGCCGCCAAAACTTCTACAATCAGAAAACGGAAGCCAACAAATAACTGGTGTTCCTAATCCACTTGTTTTAATGCAAGAAAATAAAAGAAGAAATTACTCTCAAAGTTTTATAGCTTTTTGTGCATTACAGCATCTGCAAGATAAAAGAGAAGAGAGACATCTTAATAGTAATCTTATAAAAAGAGAGAACCAAAACTTACGGCTTTGGGCTATCGATGAACTAGTGTCTCCTATAGCATCAAGGATGGAATACCATTTTGGAAAATGGATCGAGCAGCCAGAATATATATTCGCCCTTGCATATAAAGTTACTCGGGATTTTATTATGGGAGTAGACGATGTCTTGCAGCCTCTCATTGATAAGGCAAGGCTTATCAGTTGTAGTGCAAAGGAAGCTTGGATCTTTGCGATGGTTCAAATGCTTTCTGGCTTTCTAGAAAAGAAAGTTTTCTCTTCGCTTGCTCAAGGATACAACGTAAAGCATTTGAAGCCTGATGTGTTGTCTTCATGGCTTCACCTCATAGACCTTATCATTGCTTTCGACAAAAAGATGCAATCTCTTGTGAATCTAGATTTATTGGCTGAGTCTGGAAATTTTGAAGGACCCTCAAGAGGTATGTCGGTTTTAATGATATTCTGTGATAGGCCTGATTGGCTGAAGATCTGGGCAAAACTGGAATTCAAAAATGCATGGGCTAAACTTAATACAGAGGTGAAAGAGGAGGAAGCATGGATGATTTCTAGCAAATGTAAATCTGGGATTGAGACTAATCTGGAACATCTGTTGTCTACTATAGAAGATCACAAAGCTCCCCCTATTGCAGAGTTGTTTCTTAAGATTATTTGGGAAATGATTGAGCGCTGCCAAACTATGCCGTCCATTTTATTACGTGCACAGTTTATTAGATCTGCAGCAGGAAGATTCATCTGGTATTTCTTTAAGATACTGCTTTTGCGATTCAAGTCAACTGAATTATCACCTCATAATTCTTATGATGGTACGATAGTTAGAGCATGTGGGTTAATAAATGCTGCCAGGTATATTTCAATTAAGCTGCAAGAATGGAGTGACGCCGTAGATTTTTTAGAGATGAAGATTGTGGAAAATGATTCTAGCAAGAAAATACAAGATGATACTATTGATAACGACTGCTTTTTTGATGAAGAAGTAAGAAGCCTGTCTGAAATGGAAACTAACTGGCTGGTGGAATTTATTGCGGTTATTCTTCGGCAATTTGAAATACTTTCTTGGAAATATATTCAAAACAACGATAACTTTGAGGAAGATCAAGATTATGCAAATCTACTTGTTTCAAGAGAGGCTATTGATTTAGCTGTTTCCAATGATTTTATTGAAGCTTTAGATGCTTTAAAAAGTTGCCTATGTATTGTGAAGATAAATCTCAACAGAAAAGATTTCTTAGATTTATGGAGAAGCATTGCAGAAGGGCTAGATCATTATATTTCAGGCAGCATTTTATCAAGTGAGATTCGGTTTCCTAAGATTGGGATCAATCAATTTGATGCTGATATGCAAGCTTTGATATTTATTTTCAAGCCTTATTGTGCTCGCCCGCATGCATTTTTCCCTTGTATTAATGACATTCTTAAACTTCTAAAGCTAAAAAAGAAGAGGCAAATCTAATTCAAGCAAGGGTTACTATCCAATGATGAAAGTTGACCCGAATGCTTGCATCTTCATGGAATTTCTCATCTGTCAGTTAATCAAGTTCTTAAAGACACGTGAACAAAGATGACCTACCTTTAAAGACAAGTCATGTTTTGTCTGTAAGGAAGTTGTTGGGGATTGTGATGTGATTGATGCACTGAGCTCTCTTCCCACAACATGTAAAGGTTTTGGCAGTTTCTCAATCCACCATTCTGAATTGCAGGGGGTTTGATAGATTTGAGTATATAAGAGGTGAATTGAGACAGTAATTTGTTTCAAAGAAAACATTTGTTGTTGACAGTGGATTGGCAATAATGCAGAGTGAACTTGCAGAAACTGAACTACCAATTGCTGAAACTTGTTTGTTGTATTGAATGAAGAACTTTCGGACTCATCAAGAAAATGTACAGATTGAGTTTATTCAAAGAAACATATTTATAGATACGTGAGTTAGGACATCGTCCAGTTTTTAAGCATTGTTCAAATAATTAGAGTTATTAATTTCAATACCTTTTTCTGTTTGATTTCCTAGTCATGAGGTCATTAGTTAGGGCATTGAATATTTTCTCCTGGCTAAGTATGGCTAAGTACAGTTTGGTTGATTTTTCTAGGGCATTGATTGGTTGATTTTTCTAGGGCATTGATTTGGGGATTATTTTTTCATTCCTTAGGGGTGCTCCCCTACCCCTCAACCCATACCACTTTAAAAGTCACAATTGCCCTAGAGTTTAGAGATGCATTTCCGAGCGTATTTTTTTACACATTCCTCAACGCAAATTGATTAGACACTCTATTTTGTCAAAATTTAATTTAGAGATGCATCTTCTGACGCACTTTTTTTTACACACTTTGCACAAACGGTTGAGATATCTTATTTTGCCAAAATTTTGGGAATAATTGTAACACTCTAAACCCTAAACCCCAGATACTTATTTTATTAAAACATGCAGATAATTTACTCAAGAACAAAATAAATACTTATTTTATAAAAACATGCAGACAATTTACTCAACAACAAAGTGTAACATTTTCTCAACATAAAACAACGTTCTCAATCATCATATTTTAGTAGTGGAAATAAAACATTTTCTCAACATAAAACAACGTTCTCAATCATCATATTTTAGTAATGGAAATAAATTAATAAGAATTCAATTTCATTTGTCTCATAATAATTTAAAGTTAGATTCATTTTAATTCATTAAAGAAATAGTGCAACAACTCTTAGAAAACAAACCACAGAAGCAGAAAGTTAACACATTTCAATGTTACATTATTAGAGTGACACACGAAAACTAAAATAAACTCAAAAATCGATAAATAACAAAAAGGGCTACTATGTCTTTCTCCCAAATCCAACATCAGTTAAGCCTCCTCTACTTGAGTATCTGCACTATATGCATAAAGAACAACATAGACAAACAACCAAGGGTGAGAGATACATTCATATATGTAATGATGCATAAAACAACATGGATAGTTCAAATAATATCTTTTATCAATCACGCAAATCATCCACAACAATGATCAATCATAATGCATTCATATATGCAATGTATCTCAACTCCTCTACTCTGATGTATATGGTACCAAGATTTTTGGATATCAGAGATATGTTATTGATTTATCCATTTGTCACTTCTTCCTCTCTGAACCATCAAGCTCATCATATGTTCCATCTCTGAACCTGAGACTCGCCACTGGACCGAAGTATGTCACACTAGACCGAAGTTCGTAAGCATCAAACTCATCATAGGTCCCTCTCTGAATCTGAGATTCGTCTGTCATACTGGACCAAAGTACGTAACCATCAGACTCATTATAAGTCTCGTCTCTAAACCCGAGACTCGTCACTAGACCAAAGTTTGTCACACTAGTCTGAATTTTATCACCTATCACCGATATAGATGATGCATGAATGCAAAAAACAAATGCAAATACTCACCTCAAACCTCCAAATCCAATACTCGTCGTCGGTTCCACTTCGAACCAACGAAGCCTCATGAACATTGTATTGTCCAAAAAAGTACAGGATGTATGTTTTCCCCTGCAAAGGCAGGGAGGCTCAGATGCCTCAGTGGGTATATTACATGAGTGGGGTGAGGGCTAGCTCATAGTGGCGAGTAGCCTGTTAGAACAAAATTTGTTCATGACATATATCCTTGGTTTTGACGATAACAAAAGTATTATAAGAACAATGGTGATATCTAATGTGTCTTCAAGTATGTATGTACTTACACTTAAAGATATACAGAATCTGATATGAAGGTGTCACTAAGCGAAAAATGGATCAGAGAAGTCGCCATCAAACTTAATTTATTCCTACAGGGGAAAAGGGAAACATCGAGAAAACCTAGAGTAAAAGGAGGTCTTGTAACAAAGATACGAGTTCGGGAGTCGGTTACACAAAGGGAAGATGTTCACACCCCCACACGTTCGTTATACTCAACAGGAACCATTAGGTTTAGGTGTGTGTTAATATTTGTTTAGAAATTAGACACTTCAAGTTATTAAAAGGGAAAGAAAAAAGAAAATGGGACCAAAGGGTTTATTTACACTAGGGGTGCTTGCCAAGGATTGTGGCCCTTGTGCCTACGTATTCCCTTGTGCAGTGCGAAAGTCAGAGTGCAACACCTTTTTTACCCAAAACAAAATAAAATCATATTATAAATAAGAGTTCCACGAAAAGGGTATCACATTTACTTCAAAAATATCATAATAACAACAAGTATGTGTTTTGTCCCGTAACACAGGTTGCATATTCATTCCTAAATAACACAATGCTACAAAACTACGCAGCGAATCAAAAATCAACATTTATTATTATTTTTTAAAAGAAAGATACAACTATAATCCAAACATCATCAACAATTGTTATCATTAAACCAAAAAGAACCAAAATAAAATCATGTGTTCCCCAGTGTTACATAACTTAGAGTAGGACACCACCTAACTCTATACACAACGAGACGCACTCCAAGCTACTCTGAAATCTTCAAACTAAGCTTGAGAATATGCAGGATGGCATAATAGACCATCACGAAAAGCAGGCAGGGTAAGTAATCCAAATTCAATATATATAATACAAAGACTGAATTATAAGAAGCATGCAATCATACATCATTTACAACAAGCACACCCACATAAAATCATCAACAAGTCACATCATCAAACAACAAATACAATCATGATATGCCACATATAATGAAATGCAACTTCTGCAAATGCATGTGGAATCGATTTTCAACATGTGATGGACATTAGTCATCTACTCTCCACAAGGGAGCACAACATAATCAACAACACCTCAATCCACACAATGGGATTGAAGCCTAAAACAACATAAGGAATGCCATGAATGTAAGATACAACCAAACAACATAATCATCTTCCTTAACATTTGTATCCACATTCATCATCATTAGTCTTTTACTCATTCTATTCATACTACTATTACTTCATGTCATCTTTCTTACAACATATTCATCTATACATCATGTCATCACTATTATTATTAAATTTAGCCTAAATAAGCATGGTAATAACTCATGGCAACATCACAACAACATAACACAACAAAATAAAACATCTCAGGTCATCAAAAAGAAGAAATTATTTTTCTAAATTCTACAGGCCTCGCTAAGTGAGACACCTAGCTCGCTAAGCGAGAAACTCTCTGTAAATCTCGTTCCAAAATATCCACTCGCTCGCTAAGCGAGGAGGCGATTTTCTGCTGAAAATCCTACGATTTTCTGCAGAACTCAGACATGCCCAAGCATCACCAAACCTCACATTACATCAGAAAAGCAACAGAAAACGACCAATTACCACATTATCATCATAAAATCATCATTATCAACACATAACAACAACTAATCTAAAACTACCAACAAAATACCCAACCCTAAGGTTTCCCCTTAAAAACCTTTTTTCCTCATGAAACAATCCAATATTATGATTATTGAATAAGAATACTCCCCATACCTTGATCAATTGAACTTTTTCTTTTACTCTTGATCAAACTCCTTTGTCTCCTTGTTCTTCAGAGAAACCTTCACCTTTTTCCAAAAACACGATTATGAGAAATTCTATCGTGATCCTCTTTTCTCATAAAACACTCAAATGACAACCTTACCCCTCAGACCTCCAAACCTCTTTTATTTTATTTTCTTTAATAATAATATTTAAATAATATCTCAATTATCATCATATCATTATTTTTAATAAAATAATACTTTCTCTTATAGTTCCACAAAATACCTTCAAAACATTACTTATTTCCACTTATTCATAAATAATTACTTAATGAATAAAATTATGAAATTGGGTTGTTACGACTCTCCCCCACTTTAGGAATTTTCGTCCTCGAAAATGTTACCTGAAGTAAACAGAGTCGGATACGACTCCTTCATCTGATCTTCACGTTCCAAAGTCCAACTCTCACTTGCTGGTCCACCCCACAATACCTTCACTAAGGCGATCTCTTTTCCTCGTAACCGCTTCATTTCTCGACCATCTATCCGTAATGGTAAAGCTTTAATAGTCATATTATCTCTCACCTGAACATCATCCATATGAATCATAGGTGATGGATCACACACATACTTCCTCAACTATGACACATGGAACATATCATGCAAATTCGCCAGCGATGGTGGTAACATAATATGATATGCTACCTCTGTGATCCTTTGTGAAATCTGATACAGACTGACAAAACACGAAGTGAGCTTTCTAGACTTCAAAGCTCTCCCGACGCCCGTCACCGGAGTAACTCTCAAGAACTCATGATCTCCCTCTTGGAACTCAAGTGTTTTTCTTCTCTTATCATGGTAAATCTTCTGCTGACTTTGAGAAGCCTTCATTCTTTCTTGTATCATCTTAATCTTCTTAGTCGTTTCTTGCACAATCTCAGGTCCGAGTACTACACTATCTCCTGATTCATACCAACACAATGGAGTCTGGCATCTTCTACTATACAATTCTTCATACGGTGTCATTCCAATACTAGTATGATAACTATTGTTATAGGTAAATTCAATCATCGATAAATGACTATCCCAAGATCCTCCTTTATCCAACACACAAGCCCTTAGTAAATCCTCTAAAGATTGGATAGTCCTCTCAGTCTGACTATCTGTCTGCGGGTGATAAGCAAAACTCATCCTCAACTTAGTACCCAAAGCATCTTGTAAACGCTTCTAAAACCTTAAAATAAACCGCAGATCTTTATCCGATAAGATACTTGAAGGTATCCCATAAAACTTCACAATCTCTTCAATATACAACTCAACTAGTTTATGCATAAAATGATTAATCTTCATCGGCAAGAAATGGCCCGACTTAGTCAATCTATCTATAATTACCAAAATAGAATCATTTCCCTTAGTAGTCTTCAACAAACCTGTCACAAAATCCATAGAAATGTTATCCCACTTCCATTCTGGAATATTCAAAGGCTGCATCATACCTAACGGTTTCTGATGTTTAATCTTCGAATTTTGACAAGTCAAGCACGCATACAAAAATTCAGCAACATCTTTCTTCATACCCAGCCACCAAAACAATTTCTACAGATCATGGTACATCTTCGTAGCACCCAGATGAATACTCAATCGACTATAATGTCCTTCTTCTAAGATACTCTTCTTAATTTCTAGAACATCAGGAATACACACCCTATCCCGGAATCTCATCACACCATTCTCATCAACTCGGAATTCACCTCTGTTACTTTGGTTAATCAAAGTCAACTGATCAACCAACTTCAAGTCAGATTATTGTCCTTCACAGATCCTTTCCACAATTTCATTGGTCAACTTCAACATTCCCAACTTTACACTCTCTGATGTAGCTTCACACAAAAAACTCATATCTCGGAACTGTTCAATCATTTCAAGTTCTTTCACCATCAACATCGACATATGCAATGTCTTCCTACTTAAAGCATCTGCAACCACATTTGCCTTACCAGGATGGTAATTCAAATCAAAGTCAAAATCTTTCAAAAATTCCAACCATCTTCTCTGCCTCATATTCAGTTCCTTCTGATCAAACAGATATTTCAAACTCTTGTGATCACTGAACACTTCAAATTTCGAACCAAAGATATAATGTCTCCAGATCTTCAAAATAAACACCACAACTTCTAATTCTAAGTAATGCGTAGGATAATTCCTTTCATGAACTCTCAATTGTCTTGAAGCATATGCAACCACTTGACCATTTTGCATAAAAACTTCTCCAAGCCCCAATCTTCGACACATCACAATACACTACGAACGACTCATTCAGATTCGGAAAAATCAACACTGAAGCAGTCATTAACTTCTTCTTCAACTCCATAAAACTTTTTTTCACACGCAACATCCCACACATAAGCTTGGCTCTTTCAAGTCAACTGAGTAAAAGGTAGCGCCAACTTCTAAAAACTTTCAATAAACTTCCTGTAATAACCCGCTAAACCTGTTGCACCCTAATTTTTGCCCTAAGTTTTCTTTGCATTTTCATCTGCATCTTGCATACAAACAAGATCGCATTAGTTACTCGGTTATTCTCGGGATTAGGTTTATGCCTCGCAGGGGATCACCATTGTCTTTAATTACTTTATTTGTTTGTGTTTACTAACCATTAATCAAAATCCAAAAATATTTTGTTTCATTTTGCTAACCTTTTTCAGGAAGAGGAACCATGTGAAAATACCAAAAATAGCAGTCCTGCAGCTCGAGCGAAATTTCACATAAAAAGTCGAAGTTGATCCGCAAATAATTCAAATTTTTATCTGATCAAGGATTTCCCGAGTTAATTGATTCATTCAAAGGATTTCCAAGGACCATGTGTTTACTTCTTCGACGCACAACAAGAATCGGGCCGAAATAACCAAGCAACCATGTTTGAATAAAAAATTCAAATCTCAGCTTGGTTAACCGGTTAACTAGTGCAAAATTTGAATTTTTTATTCCAATTCAGCACCCTTAGATCATTGATTTAATTGGAATATTCTAGATCCATTGGTTTCTATTTTCTCTACATCACTTTGATCATTTCCTACCATAAACCCTCATTAATCACCACTCTTTTCCATTTCCCACCAAAATTTCAATTACCAAACCTAAATTCAAATTACCAAAGCAAGCTTCATTCCACCAAATTTCTATACCTAAGGCCTTTAAATAGGACCACAATTTCATTCATTTCACAAGCTTTTGATAGCCACAAAACTTCTTGCAAATTACTTCCCCAACACCAAAATTCTCAAAAGCTCACTTTCTTTCTTTTGAAGTTATCAAGAATTCACATTGAATTCTTGATTAACTTGAGCTAAACCTTTATCCTTTCATTCTTTTGGTCATCAATTTCAGTAGATCTAAGCTTGTGTTGGTCCAATTTGAAGAAGAGCTTTTGGTAATTCATCTTCCTCCATAAACCCATATTCACCATCAACATTTAAGATGTAGATCTTTGGTGCTTTTGTTTCTAGATCCTTTGGATCTTTATTTGTTGTTTGATTGCAGGGATTCCACTGTATTTTGGTTTTAAAATTCATGCAAATTCAGATCCTGATCATCCAATGTTTGAAAAAAGGTGTCAAAATGGATTATGCTGAATTTTCTGCATTTTTCAGCTTCTGGTACAACGTTAACCGGTTAACCAGTTTTAAAACAGTGCAAATTGTTCAAAATATGCTTGCGTTAACTGGTTAACTAATTGGTTAACCGGTAACCAATTGGTTAACCGGTTAACACAAGTCAGAATGGTGTTTTTGGCTTGTTTCGAGCCCCTATTTGGTTCCTCTTTCTTCTTCTTCTTCCTCCTTTTTATTTTTACCTTGGGAAGCACTTTTGGGAGTGATTTATCCTTAATTTCAATGAACTTTGGGTGTATATTAGAGTAGTTAATGTTCATTAATTCAAAACTACCTTTAAGTGGATTATTCAATTCATTTAAGGTACTTTGCGTTAGTGATAAATTTTCATGCTTGAATCCACCAAGATGAGTGATTGAACTCAAGGATGGAAGAGTACCATAAGTGCGGCTCAATTTGGTATTCACCTTTAGTTTTGTGCGGCATCGCGTCCGGATAACGATTTACATATCGTTTATCTCGCATGCATTAACACTAACATTATACAACTTAATTGGATGTGGCCGGCCTTATTTGTAGGGTAATTACTTCGTAAATTACTCGGCGATTGCTTAACATAGACCTAAATGTGTCCCGACTTCGGAATAAAAATCTAATTGGGTACTTGCACTTTCGTGGACCGGATCTCTTGTTGATCACGTAATCCCAAAGTGGTTAATCATATTGCATCAAGAATCGAGACTTATGAATGTTTGATGCGTAGGTGCTTTGGGTTTTCCAATCGCCTTTCAAATTTCATTGAATTCGGTTCAGTTTGCCTTGATCAATCGCTATAGTGTAAGATGCTAAGCGGATCTGGTTGCCTTCGATTTTGGTTACTCTTTCTTTTTGGTTGTGGTTGATTAAGTTCACCATACCATTATTATGTGAATATTATTATACTACTACTATTAATATTCTAGATTCTTGCACTTTAATTCCTTTTTGTTACTAACATTTAATTTCTTGCACTTTTATTGCCTTTATTCTATTTTTCTTTATTCATCCATATCATGTTTATTATTTGTTCTTATTATTTTTAATTGTTGATTTTCCTTTTGTCCATTTGGACACAAAAAACATTAATAAAGGATTAAACTTCTAAAATACTTGTGACTTTAATTTGTGGATTTTTGGTTATTATCCTTGGCATTGGAGTGGAGATTTTTGGACATATATTTTAGGATCCCTTCCCCTTGCTTTGATATTCATGAAGTTGGATTTAGCCTTTATTTGGCCATTTACTAGTTTATAAGGATGGAACTCTTATGCTCATAATTTGGAATGTCATCAAGTTTGGTTAGATCTTTCTTCCCTTATCTCCTTATTTTCTTTTTTAGGATAGTCCCTTCATCTCCTCCCATTCTTTAATTTTCAAAACCTTCTCCCTTTTTCAAAGGATTCCTTCTTTTTTATTTATTTAAATTATCACCTCTTTAATAAACCAAAACCTTGACTTTTGTCAAGTGGAGTTTACTTTTTTTTTTAAATCAATGAATCTAATCATGTTGGCCTTAATTCAAAAAAATAAATAGAACCAAACTCATTCAAATTGTTTTGTGCCTTCGTGCACTTTTGTTTATTTTCTTTAAAAAGAGTGCCGATTATGAGTCATTATTCTTTAGTCGGGTGCAAGTCTCTCAATCTCCATGGTTGTAGTTTGATGTAATTGAGTCTCTTGTCATTTGTGGGGGTTTAGTGGCATACTCGTTGATTTTATCCGAGTTGGCGCCCTCCTTATAATGATGTATGAGTCCATGCCTTCATTCTCATGGTAGTTTGTTTGGCCATCCACTTGAAGATGACAAATTCTCTTCACTTAATAAAATGAATCATAACCCACCCTTTTCACTATTTGTACCACGAACTACGGGGTTTTGATCTTGCATTGCACTTTGTGGGTACATAGGCATGAGGTGGTAAACCTCTCCAAACACAAAAATATTAAAAAATAATTCTTTCTCTCACCTCTCCACTCTCATTTTACAAACCATTTTCAAACCAAAAACAGTAAATTTTTCAAAGGGCCCGTGGAGTACCATGAACATTTTGGGTGTGTAAAACCTTCCCATTGTGTAACCTATCCCCTTACCTGTTTCCTGTTGTGTTTCTTTAGCTTTTTGCTTTTAGATTCATTAGGATTTATTCGCCCTTTTTTCCTTTCCCTCCTGGAATAAAATAAAAGCGCGGTGGTGACTCTGTTTACTTTGAGTTAAGTTAACCAATAACTTACACTCATGTTTTTACCGCTACAGAAAAGTGGCGACTCTGCTAGGGAGTAATCTCTAAGTGGATTCGGCCTACTTTGATTTATTTACTACTTTGGTTTGATTTGTTTGTTATTTGTTTGTTCTGTTTCGGTTTTGGTGATCCTCTATGAGTGAGATAGATTCTAACCCGGATCTGAGTCGAACTTATGATAGGACGGCGATATTCAAAGCGATAAACGATGAAGTAGTCCAAAGCTATATCAATTTGATAATCTCCACTCGGTTAGGCTCTCTTGGATTTATCAATGTCATGATGAGTAATCATACGTGGCATTATTTTTCGACCTTGAGCTGATCATACTAAGGACCGTAGAACCCTTAACCCATCCAAGCTAATTTAGGAACGTAGTGCGGAAACTATCTGGGTGTAAACCTAAGGTGGTTGTCATGCGATACTACACTCGGACGAGGTCTATTTTAAGAATGTTATCGGTTGGGGAGTAATCCAACGTACCAATAATATTCTAAAGATGGCTGTTAACTCTGGGCACCTCTGTTAGCACCCTTTTGGTTTTCTGCAGGTACAATGAAGATAAAACCTTAGTACTTACCTGTGTGGGTTGGTGTTCTGTTACCTTGACTTCATGCTCGTGACTCGGAACCTAAACTTGTGTGCTTTGTGCGATCTTATTTGTGGTGTTGCATACATGCCATCATACATTCATGAGCATTGTTTTTGAGATTTCAAGGGACTCATAAGGAACTTTTGCAAAATTTCAGATGTCTATGGTTATGAATTTTGAAAGGAGGAACACAAAGAAGTACACCTTCAATAATCCTAATATAGTAGAGTTGAGAAAGCTAGGAGCATTGGTGGTTGATATCCAGGAGTTCCGGAAGTGTTATGGAAAGCTCTTGTTTATTTTTGATACCGATGTACCAGCCGGGATTCGGATCTTCTTCGGATGTGATCTCCTAGGCCTAGTTTACTTTTTCTCTCATGTATTAGGATTGTTGAGGCTTGTACTTCACTTGTAATCCTTACGTTGATTTTAATGAGAATGAGTTTGTAAGTACTCCAAAAAGTGTTTCTTTATAAATATTGCAAGTTATCTTATAGTCCTTTGAAATCTTTGCATTTGCATACGCATACCATGCATCATACCCGCATTTGTCTTGCTTTTTGGGTGTTGTTCGGGGATCTTATGTTGTTTCTTGGTCTTCGTTCAGTTCTCCTGTCAAGCTGACTCGCAAAGTTGATACTCGGGATAATCGGAAGAAGATGTCAGAAACCTTACAACAAGAGAATCACGAGCTGCACGAAGAAGTTGCATATCCGAGGGAAAGTCTAGAAAGAGTTACTGCCATGATGGAAAGCTTGGTGGTTGCTCAGAATCAACCACCTCCTCCTAATTCTCCTGTTCAGAATACAATCATCTCTGAGATTGTCACTGCATCAATTCCTGCTGAGACAATTCTTTCTCCTCGCTATCGCATGCCTGCTAGCACACCGTGGGGCATGCCGGTTGATTTCATTCCTGCTGGTTATCATCCTCCTCCTCCTAAGACTGTTGCATTTAATACTCTTCCGCCAGTGATGACTACTCTTCCGCCAGTGATGACTACTGCACCGCCTGTGATGCACACTATTCCGCACCATGATGAAGTGATTTACCATGCTGAGCCCAGTGAAGGCGCTGGTGTGATTGAAAGACTTGATGATTTTCAAGGTCATTTTGCTGAGATAAAGAAGGAGATGAGATCCTTGAAGCATAAGGATTTGTTCGGAAAAGATTCTTATGATCTTTGTTTGGTCCCTAATGTCAAAGTTCCATACAAGTTCAGGTTGCCTGAGTTCGATAAGTATAAAGGTAACACTTGTCCTCTGAGTCATTTGACTATGTATGATAGGAAGATGTCTGCTCAGACAGACAATGATTAGTTGTTGATTCATTATTTCCAGGATAGTTTGACTGGTGCAGCCATGGGATGGTACATGAGTTTCGAAAATAGCCAAATAAAGACTTTCAATGATTTGGGAAAGGCTTTTGTTAGGCAATACAAGTATAATATTGACATGGCACCAGATAGAGATCTACTTCGTGTTATGTCCCAGAAGGACAAAGAGACTTTCAAAGAGTACGCACAGAGATGGCGCGAGCTAGCAGCTCAGATTGTTCCTCCTCTAGAAGAGAAAGAAATGACGATTTTTTTTAAAGACTTTAGGTTATTTCTACTATGAGAAGATGATAGGAAGTTCTCCTTCTGATTTCACTGAAATGGTGAGTATGGGGATGCGTTTAGAAGAAGGTGTTCATGAGGGACGATTGAGCCAAGAGAGTAGTGCAAGCTTAAGCTCTAGAAGGTTCAACTTTGGTAAAAAGAAAGAAGGAGAGACTAATGTTGTGTCCCGTGAAAGTTACAGAAGACCCCGTGGTCATGAGAATCGTCATCAGCAACATGTAGCTTCTGTAACTCCGGTGATTAATGTGACTCCAACTGTGCCAACAACTCCAAAGTATCAGTCTCGTTATCAACAACCTTCTGTGCAACATGGTGGTAATCAGCAGGTTCGTGCTAAGCCAAGTTTTGACCCCATTCCAATGTTGTATGCGGATTTGCTTCCTTCTTTGATTACAAAGAATCTTGTGCAAACACATTCTCCACCTCCAGTTCCAGAGATTATCCCATGGTGGTATAAGCCAGAGGCTCACTTTGTTTTTCATCAAGGTGCCCCGGGGCACGACGTTGAGAACTGTTATCCATTGAAGTTTGAAGTGCAGAAATTGATAAGGAACAATGTTCTGTCCTTCAATGATATTAATCCAAATGTGAAGACAAATCCGCTTCCGAAGCATGGTAATGTGTCTGTGAATATGGTTGATGGTTGTCCTGGTTTGTTCAAGATTTATGAGTTCTGCCATATTCAAAGGTCTTTGGTTGAGATGCATGCTTTCTTAAGTGAATATCATGATATTGATCACGATTATGGTGGTTGTTACATTTTCTCGATGAACCCTCGTGGTTGTGTGATTGTTAAGAGAGACATTCAAAGGATGATGGATGATAAGTTGATTGAAGTAACAACAAAAAGAGATGAGTATGAAAATGAAGTGAACATTATTGTGCCTCAGTTAAATATTCCTGAGAAGGTTGTTCCTGAGAAGGTGGTTATTTCTTTTGATAGTCGCAAATATGTTGTTACTCCCTTGGTGATTAATTTTCCTGGTCCAATGCCATATGAGTCTAATAAAGCTGTTCCATATCGGTATAATGCTACGATGATAGAAAATGGTAAGGAAGTTCATATTCTTTTTCCAAGGTCTGTGGTTAGCATTGCTGACGTGACAAAGGTTACTCGAAGTGGTAGAGTTTATGCTTCGGATTCTCCGAAGAGAGCTGAAGATACAAGTGCGAGTAAACAGATTATGGATGTTGTTGCCCGATCAGGCCAATTCGGTGATAATGAAGATGAGGTGTTAAAATTGATAAACAAGAGCGAGTACAACATTACTGAGTAGTTGTTGTATACTCCGTCAAAGATATCAGTTTTATCACTCTTGATGTGCTCTGAGGCTCATAGGCAGTCTTTGCAGAAGATTCTTGATCAAGCTTATGTTGACCATGATGTGACTGTTGATCATTTTGATAGTATTGTGGCTAATATCACATCATGCAACAATTTGAGTTTCTGTGATGATGATTTGCCGGAAGAAGGAAGGAACCATAATTTGGCTCTGCATATTTCAGTGAACTGTCAGGAAGATGCTATGTCTAAGGTGCTGGTTGATATTGGGTCTTCTCTGAATGTGATGCCGAAGTCGACTTTGTCAAGGCTGGTGTACCAAGGCACTCCCATGAGGCATAGTGAGATTATTGTGAAATCTTTTGACGGATCGAAGAAGACAGTGATTGGTGAAGCTGATCTTCCTATTTTGATTGGACCGTTTATATTCCAAATTACTTTTCAAGTAATGGATATACGTCTTGCTTACAGTTGTATCCTTGGAAGACACTGGATTCATGAGGCAGGGGCTGTGACATATACGCTCCATTAGAAGCTGAAGTTTGTGAAAGATGGGAAATTAGTGACTATATGGCGGTGAAAAGGCGATGCTTGTGAGCAATTTGTCATCTTTCTCCTATATTTATGCTGAAGAAGAGGTGGGAACTTCATTTCAGGCTCTTTCTGTTGTTGATAATGCTGCTAAGAAGAATGTCATGCCTATGTCTTCTCTCAAGGATGCTCTGTGCATGCTCGAAACTGGTCGATCTGACGGTTGGGGACGAGTTATTGATGTTGTCGACAACAAAGAAGGATTCAGCATTGGTTTTACACCAAGTGTGGCTCTCCATGATCTGAAGACTATTCATGAAGGATTTCAAAGTGCTGGGTTTATCAACGATCATTCTGCTGCTGCCATCATTGAAGATGATGAAAATGAAGAAATGCTTGACTTTGTTACGTACGGAAAGATTTGCAAGAACTGGATTTCTGTTGATGCTCCTTCTATTGTTCATACTTTAAAGTAATTTGTTTTATTTTCTTTCAAAAATCCTTTCACTCTGCCCAAGGTGAAAGTGATGTTTGTCGGGCTTTGTTTCAAATTTTATCATCATCAATAAAATGTTATTTTATTATTTCCATATGTGTTTTTCCTTTTTGCTTTATTCTGAAAAATGGTAACATAAAAAACCCAAAAATAAAAATAACCACTATTTATCTGCATAATGTTTTCACTTTTGTTCATGCTCTAAAATAAAGATTAAATCATTGTGTAGATTGATTGATAAACCCATTGAAAACAATGATCCTATGCCCACTCCCAACTTTGAATTCCATGTGTTCGAAGTTGAGTAAGAGGATGTTAAAGAGATTCCTGATGAGATTTCTCGGTTGCTTGAGCACGAGGAGAAGGTTATCCAGCCTCATGGAGAGTCTATAAAGATAGTCAACTTGGGTTCTGAAGATGATAAGAAAGAAGTCAAAGTTGGAGCATTGCTTGGTCCTGATGCTAAGAAGAGGATTGTAGAGTGTAAACACCCCAAATTTTCCCTCACCAAGTTCACACCATGGCTTGTGATCTTTCATATTTGCATAAGTTCAATCATAGCATCTCATAGTGCATTTTTGCTTCACTACATTGGTTCTAAGTCATCTGCATCTAAGGTTTGTGATCTGAGCAATCCCTGAGCTATCTGAGTAATTCTAAAGGTCTTCAATCATCTCAAGAGGGTCCATGTATGTTCAAGCATCATATTATATTCTTCCAAGATCAAGGAAATCAGAAAATCACAAGAACTGAGAAAGGCATGGAAGCAGAGCCAAGCTTAACTGCACAGATGACCTAAAATTAGGGTTTTGGTTTCAAAGGCCATAACTCCAAAATTTTTGGTCATTCTTGTTTCTATTGGTCTCTATATGTTATAAGGAACATACATACCAATTTTCATGAAGAAATTCAATGAGGAAGGCATCTGATCAATAAGTGACTTCTTGAACAAGTCAGTGCAAAATCAGGGCATCTGAGGCCCCCAATGACACAACCAAAGGGTCTTCTCCATCATTTTGGATGTGTATGATCTTTATTTGATCTTAGAAGATTTTAGAAGTTCACAAAATTGAAGAATTTCAAGCCATTTGCAAAGTTACCATTTTGGGAAAGTGACTTGTAATACAAACTTGCTATTTTGGGAAAGTTTTTCAACCTCCTCTTTTTGATTCAAAAATGCTTCAAATGAAAAATTATTGGTCATGAAAGTTGTAGATTGGATCATTCCCTTTTCAAAAAGTACAAGAACTTGATCTAATTCATCATAGAACTCAAGTTATGGCCTTGCAAAGTTGGGAAAAATCACAAAATTTCACTTATGTGCCAAAGAGGGAAACTTGCAAAACCACTTGCCAAAGCATTTTGTGATTTCAAACACTCTTCTAACCATTACACAAACATAGTACATGACCTATAATTTAGAATTGCCCAAAGAATTTACAAGTCCATGCCTTGATCATCAAGATTTCTCAAAGGGGGCAAAACTTCACATAATTGCAAAACACCCCATAACTTTATCCCCACATGCTAAATTGCTTCAAAACCAATTTCATAGCCTTCCTTGATCCTTGCTGCGCACAGCCATGCCTCTGTCCTAGCCTGCCACTTGCCCATACCTCAAGTACACCAACTCTTGACTTTATGCATTTTACCCCATACCAATCAGCATAGCCCACAACAACTACACTGACCTATCCCAGCATGTTATGTGGCAATGAAGCAAGCCATTTCACATAAGTTTGGAGTCTAACACTTGAGATTGCTCAGCATAGCCAAAATCCCTAAAATCTGCAAAATCCTTCGAATTTCATAACTCAGCCAACAAATCTTCAAACTTTTTCCACCATTCAACTCCACAATCATCACTGATCATTCCCCACCCTTCATTTTGCCTTGAAGCACCCTGAATCAAAAACACGATTTTCACATTTCTTGAACTGAGTTTCAGCCAACATCACTTAGAGACCATATAAACTCCAACCAAGCATCACAAACTCTTTAGGAGGATCATTGGAGCCAATTTGAAGCAAAGACCTGGCCAGAAAGTACCAAAGGTGAAAGCTCAAGTTCAGGTGAGCTCAAGAACTTTTTTTCTAGAACCTTCATGTTAAGTTCTTAATTGAATCTATGTGCTCTCCTGATGATCATGATGTCTTTACTTTTGAAAATGATTGAGAAACAAGGATGTATCATGCTTCTGAAATTTTTGATGTATTTTCCGTTTTGCTTTGATTCGTGTTCTTGATGAAAAATAAGTGAGTTTTGGGGCTGGATTCATGTTTAGGATTGTTAGATGTTTGATTTTGGAGAGTTAGAGAGTTTAGGGTTGCGTATTAAGTGAGATAGCATGTTTGGCTGGCCGGAGAAGATGACTGGAACACTGTTCCGGTCACCTGAAAGTAATTAGGGTTCAGATTAGGGCTCTAATCATAATTAGCGTAGTTTGAATTCTGGTCCTTGGATTACGCGCGAAGTCAATTCCCTCCAACCTGACTTCAAACCTAGGCCCTTGGATTGGCTGACTTTCCCATTTTCTCATTTAATTTAATTTTAATTTCATTTGTTTTCTATTTTATTTGAACGAATTTTTAAAAATAGCAAATGATATCAAATAATTCTGAAAATGTTTATCCAAGCTTTTATTTATTTTCAGAAACCAAAAATATTTTTTATTTTATTTTTTACATTAAAAATTATTTTTAAATCATTTAAATGTTTATTTTTAATTAGTTAATGAGAATTAATTAATTAAAAATACATTTAAGTATTTAAAAATTCCAAAAAAATTCAGAGAGCTTTTTAAAACATTTACAAACATTTACAAACTCACAATACAAATTTCTTTTTGGTTTTGATCACACTTTGACATTTTTCATTTGAATTAGGGTTCTTTAATTTGAACATTTTTAACCCTAACTTCAAAAATTCATAACTTTTGATCCAAGTTGAGTTTGTGAATGTTTCTTTTTGCATTGTGTTATACATATTTTCATGCTTCTAAAAACATTTTTGTTTCATTTTTATCTTGCATTTTCAATTTGTTTGGAATTTTCCCTTTAGGATCACCCTTTAAAACCCTAGAAATTTAGGAAAATCATAAGTCCCTTAGGGTTCAGCTTCTGACCTTCCCCTTTGGGCAGTGAACTTGTATGGGTTTAGGGTACCTTTGATCCTATTTTCAATTTTTTATCTTATGATTTGCTTCTGTTTTTGAGTTTTGCATCTTATATGTTCATATAACCCTAATCTTGCATCTTCATTTGCATTCATTCTTCATATGCTTGCATACATGAACTTACCATGACATTTAGTGCATCCACATGACATATAAGACATCTTAGGACACATTAGAATCATGTTTGATCATTGCATTATTCATTTGTCATACTTTTGCTTTCATTTCATGTCATATGTATTCATGAACTTCCATGGTCCTTACATGTCTCATTTGCATTCTCACCTCTTGTATGATCATTCACATCTCTTGACATACATTTGTATCATCTCTTAGAATCATTTGCATCATGAACATGCTTCTGGTTTTGGTTTGCATCCTTGCATTCATTTCATTTTCACTTCATTTCATTTCCTTTTACTAACTTTTCAGGTGGTAAGTTACTTTGAGAAGTGAATTTGCCTTCGCTTCTCACAATCTCTTCTCATCTCTCTTATGCATTCATTTCTGCATTTTTCTTTTGTATTAGAGTGAGCTTGCTCATTCATGTTCCTTCATCACTTTGTTTCTTCAAGCAACTTGTCTTCTTAAGTGAAGCAAGTTGTCTTGCTTCTTCCTGCTTCTCTTCCTTCATTCTGCTTCTTCCTTGGTGGCTTTTCTCTTGAGGATCTCTTGCAAGCCTCACAAACCCTAGGAATACCCAAGCATGATCACAATTAGGGTTTGATTAGTCCCCCATTAGTTTTACCTTTGTGTCATCTCTTTGAGTCTTCTCTTCTCATCTCTTAATTAAGGACTAAACCTTAAAGGTTTTAAGACTTTGTGATTAGGGTTATGCCTGTATCCTTCTATTAGGATGGAGTGTATAACTTTAATCCTAAGTGTTAAATCCTTAATGTGTTTAAATCCTTTAATAAATTCATCTATTAATCACTAAGACATAAAGCTTGTAACTTGGGCCTTGCATTAGGGTTCTATTTCTTCCTTAATTGGTTAAGAAGGACTAACCCTAGTGTTAATGGACAAGTCCCCCTCAAGTTGTCTTACAAACCATAAAATCCATTTATTAATCTTACCATTAACTAAAATCCACTTTAATAAATACTTTGTTTTGTCATGAGGTTAATCCCTAATCATGGATTAAGTTGAGGAGCCTTCCTCAGCTTACATGTTCTCATTTATTATCCTTCTATTAGGATGGTGTAATGGGTCCGATGAATCCTTGATTATGGCTTAAACTCATTACTTAACACCAAATAAAAAACCCAAAAACATTTAAGTAATTACAAGTAGGTTAATGATCTTAATCCTACATCATGGTGATTAAGGGTGAGGTATTTACTTCATGCTTAAGGTATTCTCATTATCCCTAATCAGAGGGAGGATATGATGAGTTTACTAACCCTTGTTTAGGCTTAAGCTCATTTTCTTATGACAAACCTCAAAAGGCAATAAAAGATTGAAAACATAAAAACAAACAATAATCGTCTCCTCCGGGATTCTTTTCTCATCTCATTCACTCATAAACGAGAACTCGCTTCTTCTGTCTGATGCAAGACAGTTTGCACCTGAGCCAGACAGGTCATACACTTGAGCATAGACAAGTAAGCAGTTCACAAGTCAATTCATCTTTCAGTCTCTTTGAGTCGAACTACGGTGTTCTGACTTCCTCATCCCACGAGAGGATACGTAGGCATAACTTAACAGTTATCGAACAAAAGTCTCTGTATATTCCCCCTCTTCCAGCATTATTTTTTAAGCCTCATAGTTTTGAGCTTTGCATTCTCACACTGACACTCTTTCATTTCACCTCACACTTCTTTTGCACTAACACTTGCATTCTTTTTCCAGCTTTTGTACTCAAAATAGCACTGACACTACCCTTTAAAACACAAATCTTTCAAGCGTGGATCTCGTCGAGTACGGCGGACAATCTGAGTGCTAATACCTTCCCAGGTTGTAACCAACCCCCTTTCTCAGTTTCTCTGGTTCGCAACCGTCTTATCCATCTTTTTTAGGTTTATGCAGCATTACCTTTCCTTCGGGATAAAAATGCCTAGCTGGCGACTCTATTCATTTCTTCTCCTTTCGCCGACCGTTCGCATTTGTACCCCTCTTGACCCGGGTGTCATCAGGTGGGAGCGACAACTTGGCGACTCTGCTGGGGAACCTTATATTGCAGCCAGGGCTTCTGGTTCCTTTTGTGGGTTCCTCCTAGCGCTTGTTTGATTTGTGCTTATTGGGGTGTTATGTGCTAATTGTGTTTATGTATTTGCCTTATTTATTGCTTTATGTACAGTCTTATTTACTGCTTTATTTACAGTTTTATGCATCATACTGTCATACTGTCATTGCTGGATCTGGTTTGTTGTTTTGGTGGGTGGGGTTCCATTGAGAGTTTAAGGTCCTATACCTGGGACCTGAGTGACACCTAGGCTAGAGTGGTTCATGTTGTTTCCCATTCCATTTCGATCTGGTTCGGGAATATGAAACACGGTTCAGATGTGGGTTTCTTCTTGAGAACTCTATGCTACAGATTTTCTGTAGCGCTAGGGCTATCTGGGAAGCCTGCTAAGTCTGGATGACCTTTATTATGACCTTCAGAAACTGAGGAGAATTAGAGGAGGATCTTTTATGGTTATTGTAAACACTGTACCTCCAGGTTAGAAGTGTTTACACTTCTCATAACTGATCCAAGTCTGAGAATCCTTGTTCTAGAACACTACCTGTGAGGGGGTTGGGCTGTTTACAGGTTTGCAGGAACCCTGGGCCACATCATACCTTGTTACTATTTTGTTTAAGAATACCTCACTTTGGACAGTTCTTGTGATTAACCCTGGACATGTGACTCTTTATTTGAACATACATGGGCCTTATATCAAGACAGACAATCAGATCCAGCTTGATCACAAACCGTTGCATATCATTTGCATATTCATCATTGCATCATTTAACATTTGTTTATTTGCTTTTCAGGGTATCCATTTCACTGTATCTTGGTTTTGGTTTTGACCTCTTCTTCTGCATAGACCTCTGCTTCAGCTATCTTCACCTGTTATCTGCTGCAGTCATCTCCATCCTCACCAGCACCAGTCTGTCAGTGGTCCACCTTCAGTACTTCAGTCTGTGATCTTCAGCAGCACTTATCTTCATTAGCACTCATGACTACTCCCAGGAAGAGCAACATATCATATCACTTCTTTGAGCCTGTATTGACTGGTATCAGGAAGGTCCAATCACTCATCACCCCTGACCATATCCCATTGTTTAGAGAGCACTATGGAGGCATCTTGGATATGGTTATGGACCTTGACCCTTCTCAGAGGAGCATGATTCACACATGCTTACATTTTTATGACCCACCACTGTGATGCTTCACATTTACAGACTTCCAGTTAGGGCCTCTGCTGGAAGAGTTTTCTTTATTGATTGGAGTACCTATCAGAGGTGGAATCCCCTTCAACCCAGATATGACTGCTCCCAGAAATGAAGAGATAGCAAGGGCACTATACTTAGAGTCTGCCTTTATTGAGCAAAGTATGACAACAAAGGCTGGGATTCCTGGTTTGCATTTGGACTTCTTGATTTCTCAGGACATCCCGAAGGCTTCATCAGGAGAGTGGAGGGTAGTCTGTGCACTGTTAGCCCTCAGCATATATGGGGCTATACTGTTTGCAGATGAGCCCAAATTTGTCAGCAAGAATGCCATCCACCTGTTTCTTTTGAAAGACCCAGTACTCACATTGCTAGGAGATTTTTACTACTCCATTCACCAGAGGAATGAGAAACAAAGGGTAAAGTTGGTGAGATGTTGTGCTCCCTTGTTTTACACCTGGTTGCTCAGACACCTGCCTAAATCAGATGCCTTCTTGAACCCACATCAACAGAAGAATTGGGCTAAGAGGCTCATTGCCTTGACATCAGATGATATTAGATGGTGTACCCAAAGCACCAAAGGCAAGGACATTATCACCAGCTGTGGACAATACCCAAATGTGCCTCTGATAGGAGTGAAGGGTTGCATCAACTACAATCCTTTACTGTTTAAGAGACAACTGGGTTATGCCTTAGTTCACACTCCCAGAGGACATGATTTAGCTGAAACCCTATATTGTGAAGTACAACCTAATTCAGCTGTTGTCAGACAAGCATCCTGGGCTTGGGACAACATCCAGACAAAAGGGATAGTTATTCTTGGAAGATGTAACAATGTTGCTTCAGCTCAATATATAGACTGGTCCTGTACTAGAGCTCAAATTACCAGAATGCCTTTCACCTTGGAAGACATGCCTGAACCATCTACAGTACAACCTGCAGCAACAGCTAGCCTGGAAGAATTTGAAAAGTTGAAAGAAAGGAATGAGCAGCTGTCTCAAGCCTTGAAGAAGACCCTTTGGGAAAGGAGTGATGGTCGTCTGGATATTGAGAGATTGGAGAAGCTCAGGGTGGAGCATCTTGCCAAAATTGAGAAGACAGAAGACTACATAAGGAAAGCAAGGACAGGGGAACAAATATTGAAGAATGCCTGTAAGAAGGCCAAGATTCAGAAAGCGAGGGCTGAACACTATCTGCAAGAGAGTCAGGCTAGGTGGGTCAGGATCACCGAAGCCCGTACACAAGAAGACCAGAAAACTCAAGCCAAGATTGAACAGCTAGAGGCCAGTGAGAAGAAGTAGCAGGAAGCTTTGTTGGCAGCCCAGAAGGAGATTTCAGAGTTGAAGCTCAGAGCAGGATTGAAGAGATCAAAGGACCAGGACAGGCATAAGAAGATGACCACTGCCATTGCTACCAGGAACCTCCTCATTAGGACCATTATAGAGCACCCAGCTGGTCCAGTGACTGAGGCCCTCCTGAGGGAGGTCAGAGAAGATGAGTTTGGACTGGATGTCTGATCCTTTGCTTGTTGTTTGTTTCCATTTGATGTACTTTTCTTTTGTTGTATTTTGACCCTTCAAGGGCATGTATTGTAAAACAAACTATGTGTTGTTCCTCATTTGTAATATATTGTGGTTTGTTTTCATTTGGGCTTTTCTCTCAACAACATCAAGCATCTTCCTCGAGGTCTGGAAAGGTCAAAACCAAGAACCAAACCGGATACCTTGGAAAACAAATAAGCATACTGCATTGCATACTAACTTTGTTTTTGTTTTGTAGGTTTTGTAATTATTAGTGTTTCTAACTTTGTTGTGATCTCAGGAAATATTGCTCGTCGCCGAGTGTTCCCTGTCAACCGTGCACACCGGTACCCGACACGTAACAACCTTCCCAGCATTCAAATGGAACAAGTACAATAGGACCTGTCTGAGGTCAGAAATCAGATGGCCAATGAGAAAGTAGAAATGAGAAATCAGATGTCTCAGTTTATGGCAGTGATGACTGGCTTAGCCCAGGGTCAAGAAAGGTTAAGAGAGTTGGTGGAAAGACAATCTCCTGAGGAACCTCATCTTGGAACAGGAGGAACTAGCAACAATGAACAGGGGCAGCCTCGTATTAACCCACCAGAGTATGGACCTCACTTGAATCCAGAAGTTAACATCCCGAGGAATGTTCAAGGTAACACTGCTGGGGGCAGAATCCTACAGGAGAATCCCCAGGAAGAACAATTTACTGTTATAGGGGCTGGAGATGAGGTATATGACAGAAGATTGGACGAGATTGCTGGAAAGTTAAGGTCTTTGGAGTCTCAGAATTCTTTGGGCTTCGACGTGATGGACATGGGCCTGGTAGATGGGGTGAGAATTCCCCACAAATTCAAACCCCCATGCTTTGAGAAGTACAATGGTACCTCCTGTCCTCGCACTCATCTGCAGTCTTTCTTGGGAAGGCTCAAAGCTTATACTATGGATGAAAAGTTGTGGATGTTCTACTTTGAGGACAGTCTGACTGGAGCTTCAAGGGAATGGTATTCGCATTTGTCTAGGGCCACCATAAGATGCTGGAAGGATTTGGCTGAGGCTTTCATCCGTCAGTATCAATACAACCTGGACATGGCTCCCAATAGGACCCTCCTAATGGGAATGTCTCAATCTTCTAGACAGAGCTTCCGAGAGTATGCTCAAAGATGGAGACAGCTTGCTGCTGCTGTCCAACCACCCATGTCGGAAAGAGAAATGGCTGACATGTTCATGAATACATTGCAAGGGACTTATATTGATAGGCTAGCTGCTTTCTCCTCTACCAGTTTTGCTGACGTAGTCATAGCTGGTGAGAGAATTGAAAGTCTCCTAAAGATGGGAAAAATCTCCGACAGTGGTGCAAGTTCCTCCAGTAATCCCAGAAAACCATTTGCAGGACCCCGAAGGGCAGGTGAAGCTAATTCTATCCATGCAAGTCGGGACAGGCCTCAGTATTCTCACAGGTCAATAGCAGCTGTTACCATCCCAGCTCCAATTCCACAACGACCATTGTATCCTCAGCAACAACCACCATAGTATCAACAACAACCTCACTATCCACAACAAAGGTCGTATAACAACAACAATGGTAATCAACAACAACATCCCTTTCAACAAAGGCCATCTTAAGCAAACAAGGTAATTGACCCAATTCCAATGTCGTATGTTGCACTCTTGCCACAACTCCTAAAGCTCAACCTAGTTGAGTTAAGGACGTTGGCTCCTCCAGATCCTCTTAATTTGCCAAAGAACTATGGTGCAAATGCCAGGTGTGCATTCCACTCAAACGCACCGGGGCATAATACTGAAAAATGCAGGGCCTTACAGATGAAAGTCCAGGATTTGGTGGACTCAAAAGCTCTCAATTTTGCACCTCCTCCGAACGTTACAAGAAATCCAATGCCTAGTCACAACAGGCCTAGGATCAATGCTATTGAGGAGGGCAAACCATCCACTTTAATCAACAGTGTTGCATAAATCCGAACACCCTTGGTTGAAATCAAAGCTCAGCTGTTAGAGTGCCAAGTGTTCCCCGGATGTGAGGTCGGCTGTGGATATTGCAACATTGCCGTTAATGGATGTGAAAGGTTGAGAGACGGCATAGATGGCCTCATTAGAGATGGCATTCTTCATATTACAACAACAGCGACTACAACTCCAACAATTCCTTCATCAACAATCACATATACTCCTACAACATCAGCAACCCTTGTTCCAACAGATTCTGCTACAACTCCAACAGTTACTCAATCAATCACTTCGACGGATACAAGTTCAGTCACAATTCCTCCTACAACGACAACACCCATTATTCCATCAGTTCCTGCTACAACTTCAACACCCGTCCAGTCAACAGTACCGTTTACAACACCAACAACAATTAATGAAAGTGTCTCAGCAGTTACGATATACTACGATCCCGCAAATGTTCCTTCCAAAAACTCACAACAAATTACTACTCCTGTCAGAGCTCCAGTTACCATATATTATGATCCACACACCATTGTGGTCCCCTCTGCAGCTGCTATCAGTCCGGTCACTATCACAGTGCCTGGGCCAGTTCCTTACGAAAGCAATAATGCCATCCCTTGGCATTATGGCTCAGATCTATACTGCGAGGGGCAGAAAATCACTTTAGAGTCATCAACTTCTTCACCTCAGATAGACAATGTGGGGGGAGGCGGAGGCTTCACTAGAAGCGGACGTCTCTTTGCCTCGCAAATACCAAGACCCGTTGCCGAAGTAAAAGTTGCTGCTAAGGCAAAAGGGAAGAGCATGGTGCAAGAAGAACCAGTTGCTAAAGAAACTTTGAAGACTCCTTTTGATCAAGAGGTTGATGAGTTCATGAGGATCATCAAAAAGAGTGATTACAAGGTGGTGGACCAGCTTCACCAAACACCTTCCAAGATCTCCATACTATCATTGCTAATGTGCTCCGAGGCTCATCGGAACGCACTATTAAAGGTCCTGCACGCAGTTTATGTGCCGGAGGAGATTACTGTCAATCAGTTAGAGGCTGTGGTTGGAAATGTCAACGCTAGTCATGGACTAGGATTTACCAACACTGATCTGACGATGGAAGGTCACAATCACAACAAGGCTTTGCACATTACCTTGGAGTGTAAGGGTGCATTTCTTTCTCACGTACTGGTGGACACAAGGTCATCCCTCAATGTCCTACCCAAGAAAGCCCTTGTGAAGCTGGAGCAGGATGGGTTGGCACTACGCCCAAGCAACTTGGTAGTGAGAGCCTTTGATGGTTCTAAAAGATCAGTTCTGGGAGAGATAGAATTACCAATAATGATTGGCCCACAGGTTTTCAAAACGACCTTCTTTGTGATGGATATACAGCCTGCCTACAGCTGTCTATTGGTTAGAGCATGGATACATGCCGCTGGCGCCGTGACGTCAACCCTTCACCAGAAGTTAAAATTTGAGTGGGAGGGCCAAGTCATTACCATTTGTGGGGAGGAGGATATTTTTGTTAGCCAGCTGGCTACTTTCAAATACATTGAAATGGATGGGGAGATCCATGAAACCATGAGTCAAGGGTTTGAAGCCCTGAATATTAATGAAACATCTGCTGTGCTGGGGACTTCCATCACCTCATATCAACAAGCCCGAAAGGTTGTTGAGGAGGGTACTGCTCAGGGCTGGGGCAAGCTGCTTCCAGTTGAGAAGAAAGAAGACCGATTCGGGTTGGGTTACAGACCAACTCGACAAGATCAACCAGAGGATGCAAAGGAGCCCAAGTTTGTCAGTGGGGGGATGCTCACCCCAGATTCTGTGAATAGCTTGGAAGATGAGTCAGAAGACGAGCGCAACCTGGAAAGCTGGATACGTCCAAGGATCCCGGGGAACCGTGTCTCAAACTGGTCTTCCCAGGAAATTATAAGAGTTACTCCGGCAGAGTAATTATTATTTCCTGTCTTTAAAGCATGCATCAAGTCCTGCATCTTGCCCAAGATGTCAAGGCTCATTTTGTAATCGGGCCATCTTGTATTTTGTGCAAACGATCAATTAATGAATATCAGGACATCTTTTGCAAATGAGTCTTTTCTTTTCCGCTCACTGTTTTTCATTTTTCATTTTTTTGTACAAAAATAAAATGGCAATGTTTTTCTAAATAATAACTTCATTTTCACTTTTTTTAAACAAGATAAAACTGATCACTAAAATGAACAAATTTGAACCCTTGCAGAGAGTGCCCTCCAGACTGCACCGACAACAACACTGCTATGACTTCGTATGACTTTGACAATCCGATTAATCAAGCTGATGAAGGGGTTGAAGAAGATTATGAGCTACCTGAAGAGCTAGCTAGGTTGTTGATACAAGAGGAGAAGGTTATCATTCCTCATCAGGAGGAGGTTGAAACGGTTAATCTTGGTACAAAGAAAGACCTGAAAGAAGTTAAGATCGGGGCCCGTCTGCAAGATTCAATGAAAGAACAACTTATTGACATGCTTCGGGAGTATGTGGATGTTTTTGCTTGGTCTTATCAGGATATGCCAGGGTTGGACGCCGATATTGTTATGCACAAGCTGCCTCTGAAAGAAGACTGTCCGCCAGTAAAACAGAAGTTGCGCCGTACTCGCCCAGATATGGCCATGAAGATAAAAGAAGAGGTACAAAAACAGTGGGACGCCGGTTTCCTTGCTGTGACTAGTTACCCGCCGTGGGTTGCTAACATTGTGCCTGTGCCTAAGAAAGATGGAAAAGTGAGGATGTGTGTGGATTACTGGGACCTGAACAGAGCCAGCTCGAAAGATGACTTCCCATTACCTCACATTGATGTATTGGTTGACAATACGGCTCAGTTCTCGGTGTTCTCCTTCATGGATGGATTTTCAGGATATAATCAGATCAAGATGTCACCTGAAGACATGGAGAAGACAACTTTCATCACACCCTAGGGCACGTTCTATTATAAGGTGATGCCATTCGGACTGAAGAATGCTGGTGCCACTTATCAACGGGCTATGGTAACATTATTCCATGATATGATCCACAAAGAAATTGAATGTTATGTAGATGACATGATTGCCAAGTCCCTCACAGAAGAAGACCACCTGGTGAATTTGTTGAAGCTATTCAAGCGTCTGAGGAAGTACCAATTGAAGTTGAACCCCAACAAATGCACATTCGGGGTGCGATCCGGTAAGCTGCTGGGATTTATTGTGAGTGAGAAAGGGATTGAAGTTGACCCTGACAAAGTCAAAGCCATTCAAGAAATGCCTGCACCAAAGACTGAAAAGGAAGTTCGGGGGTTCTTGGGTAGATTGAACTACATTTCAAGGTTCATATCTCACCTTACAGCAACCTGTGAGCCTTTGTTCAAGCTGTTGAGAAAGGAACAAACGGTCAGGTGGAATGAAGACTGCTAAAGGGCTTTTGACAAAGTCAAGGAATACTTACAAGAGCTTCCAATCCTTATGCCTCCAGTTGAAGGAAGACCTCTAATCATGTATTTGACAGTATTAGAGGAGTCAATGGGGTGTGTGCTGGGCCAGCATGACGAGTCTGGTCGAAAAGAGTATGCAATATACTACCTAAGCAAAAATTTTACCGACCGTGAACAACGTTATTCACTGCTCGAGAAAACTTGCTGTGCTTTAGCGTAGACTGCTTGCCGACTAAGGCAGTATATGTTGACCCACACTACCTTATTGATTTCAAAGATGGACCCGGTTAAGTAGATATTTGAGAAGCCAGCACTTACCGGACGGGTTGTAAGATGGCAAATGATTCTCACAGAATATGACATTCAATACACATCCCAAAAAGCCATCAAAGGCAGTGTATTGTCTAATTATCTTGCTGAGCAACCCATTGATGATTACCAGCCTATGAGATTTGACTTCCCTGATGAAGACATTATGTTCATAAAAGCAAAAGATCATGAAGAGCCTATTCACACTGAAGGGCCTGACCCAGAAGAAGAATGGACTATGATGTTTGATAGGGCTGTTAATATGAATGGTGGTGGTGTTGGTGCAGTACTCATTACACCTAAGGGAGTTCACATGCCTTTCTCGGTAAAACTCACCTTTAACTGCACTAACAACGAAGCTGAATACAAAGCTTGCATTATGATTCTTGAGGAGGCCATTAACCTCATGATCAAAACTTTAACTATATTCGGAGATTCAACTCTGGTAATCAATCAAACCAACGTCAAATGGTATACTCACCAGGAGCATCTAATACCTTACCGGGACTATACGAGGAGGTTACTTACATTCTTCACCACAGTCAAGCTTGAATATATCCCTCGAGATGAAAATCAGTTTGCGGATGCTCTGGCTACCATTTCATCCATGATCAAAGTTCAAGCTGCCAATTTTGTCCCTCGGATTTCAGTGTCCAGACTTGACAGACCAGCATACGTATTCTCTGCAGACCTTGCTAAAGATGATAAGCCTTGGTTCTATGACATCAAGTGCTTCTTGGAGGATCAAACATACCCACCTGGGGCATCATCCAATGACAAGAAGACATTAAGAAGGCTAGCTGGTAGTTTCTTCCTGAATGCTGATGGTTCCTTGTACAAGAGAAACTTTGACATGGTACTTCTTAGATGTGTTGATAAGACAGAAGCAGACCTGCTGATGCACGAGGTGCACGAAGGATCTTTTGGTACCCATGCTGGAGGGCATGCTATGGCTAAAAAGTTGTTAAGATCAGGCTATTACTGGATTACAATGGATGCAGACTGTTGTGTGTATGCCAGGAAATGCCATAAATGCCAGATTTATGCAGATAAAGTGCATGTGCCTCCCAATCCTTTAAATGTGATGTCTTCACCTTGGCCTTTTTCCTTGTGGGGCATTGATATGATTGGCAAGATTGAACCGACTGCTTCAAATGGCCACAGATTCATCCTGGTAGCCATTGACTATTTTACCAAGTGGGTTGAAGCAGCTTCATATGCAAATGTCACCAGGCAAGTGGTAGCCCGATTCCTAAAGAGAGACATCATCTGTCGGTATAGAGTGCCCGAGCGAATCATTACTGATAATGGTTCCAACTTAAACAACAAAATGATGGCAGAACTGTGCCGGGACTTCAAAATCCAACACCACAATTCTTCTCCTTACAGGCCAAAGATGAATGGCGCAGTAGAGGCAGCTAACAAGAATATCAAGAATATTGTGCATAAGATGGTAGTCACCTACAAAGACTGGCATGAAATGCTACCATTTGCCTTGCATGGGTACCGTACGTCAATCAGAACATCCACTGGGGCAACACCGTATCAACTTGTGTATGGTATGGAGGTAGTCCTACCTGTTGAAGTTGAATTACCCTCCTTGCGGGTACTAATGGATGTTAAGCTGAATGAAGCAGAATGGGTCCGATCCCGATACAATCAACTGAATCTGATCGAAGAGAAGAGATTAGCTGCAATTTGTCATGGGCAGTTATATCAGAAGAGAATGAAGAAAGCCTTCGATCAGAATGTCAGGCTTCGAGAATACCAAGTAGGAGATCTAGTGCTGAAAAGACTCCTCCCTCCTTATACAGACCACAGGGGCAAGTGGACTCCGAATTAGGATGGTCCGTTCATAGTAAAGAAAGTTTTCTCTGGCGGAGCACTGATGCTCAGCACTATGGATGGTGAAGACTTCCTGTCCCCTGTGAATTCAGATGCAGTTAAAAAATACTTCGCATAAAATGACCCGCTGGACATAAAAACAGAATGTAAGTCCAGGCAAAAATAGGGCATCCCGGCGAGTCAAAAACAGAATAAAAGACTCGGGCAAAAATATGGGAAAATATCAAAAAAATGTACACCCGCTGAGTTGAAAAGCCGCATTGGACAGCTCAGGCAAAAATGGGTATCCCGGTGGATTGAAAACCTGAAAGGGCGATCCACGCAAAATAAGGGAATAAGCGAACAACTGCATTCTGAATTCGGCTGTATCACTTACAACATGGCAAACATCGAAGGGTTAGAGCATCGGTCAGAATCAACCTTCTTCAAAAAGCATGAGAATAACGTCAATGTCATACAAGTCATAGAAAAAGGGGAAGCGCACTGAAGCGTCATCAACATTGCCAGCACTTTACTTTTCTCAATTTGTAACAATCTCCTCATTTCAGGGGATTTGTTTCTTTGACTGTACTTGCCAATTCAGGGCACCCCAAATTAATAAAATCAAATCTTCAGTCACATTTTGCCTCATACATTTTTTATCTTTATTTGAAAAAATGTCCGATGTCCTTAATATAATGGTTGCATAAATACGGATGCGTCTCTTCTAAATTACATGCTTGCAGGAAATATATTTCTTACTCCCGGGAGTGTTCAAATTCCTATGATGGAATCCAGTAAGGGATACCTCGGGGTACTTGTGCGTTTCTTTGTCATAACAGGATTACAGGTATTCAAAATGCAATATGGGGCATGAAAGATTCTCCCCATCAGAATAACATCAGGAGGAGGCTCATTTCCCCAGCAAGGACCCTCACCCTCAGCAGGGCCTATGCAAAAAAAAATCTTTAGGAAGATCGTTCAGAGATCATTCCTCCCCGGCCAAGTGCAAAGACAGGGAACCATCCCCCATAGAGTTTCAGCCTCTATCCAGAAGAGCAATGTCTGAAGATCTCACGACAAAGTGACGAAAGCTTCCACAAGACCCCAGTTGGGCTTCTTATTACCAAAATAGGTCTATCAGTAACTTATTTCCCCTAAGCAGAGTCATACATCTCATTGGATCTACCAATAATTTTTTTCCCCCAGCTGGGATGCTCCTTTCAAGCAGATCTGTCAGAAATCTCTACAGCTACGGGATCCGAATCCCGGATCGGTATCTTTTGCATAAACATAGCATTCACATCATATTATCCCCCCAGAGCGTAGCATTCCGTCTAATACGGAGCATTACGGCAAAAATCAAGCATATTGCATAATTACAAGCCATGTTTTGAATCGATCACCTGTGAATACTGACATACCATCAACAATATACGGAATGCCTCTTCATTTCCCCAGCAAAAAGCCAAAGCGTCCCCTTTGCACTCACAAATACACATTAATACACTCTCCTGACACCCGTCCGTGTCACCTATCCCCAGCAAATCCCAATAATTATTTCCTTTCTATTTGACATTTGTCCTATCAGGATACTTTTCGGCAGCCGTACCCTGCCAGGTGATCGTCCTTCACCTTTTGATGATCGTCCTTCATCATCCCCCCAGCGGAGTCTCCATTATTGGAACCCCTTTTCATCCGACATTCGTCCTATGTCGTGATATTTTAGCAGTCGTACCCTGCTAGGTGATCGTCCTTCACCCTTTCGATGATCGTCCTTCATCATTTTATCCGATGGCCGTCCCCATCATTGATCTTGTTATCTGACATTCGTCCTATGTCATGATAAACCCCGAGAGCAAGCTGTGCCCTGCTAGGTGATCGTCCTTCACCTCTTGATGATCGTCCTTCATCATGCTTATCCGATGGCCGTCCCCATCGTCGACCCTTTTCTATCCGGCATTCGTCCTATGTCGTGATACTTTTGGCAACCGTACCTTGCCAGGTGATCGTCCTTCACCTTAGATGACCGTCCCTCATCTTTCTCCCCAACAGAGCAGTCGTCCCCTGCTAGGTGATCTTCCTTCACCTTTGATGACCGTACCTAATCATTTATTTCATTTATGTTTTGAACCGGATGGTCGTCCCCATCATTTACTTTACCTTCAATCCCCAGAGAGCCTTATTTCTTTGCTTGATGGCCGTCCCCTTCATGATCTCCTTATTTCCCCAGCATGTCGGCCGTCCCCTTCATTGCTTTATCCCCAGCAGTCGTCCTCTGTTCGATGGTCATCCTCCGTCACTGTCACTTAATAATCATACCTTACTTCCTTTACAATTTTATGTCCCTTTTCCTTTTTTCCAGTGAGCGCAAATTTTGGACTGTCTTTAGTATTCAACCACAAGCTATCTTGTTTGTCTGTTAAGCCGTTGCTTACACCCTGCACAGCTAACTCATGTTTGAATAGGGGCAGCTGTAAACACCTTAAATTTTCCCTCACCAAGTTCACACCATGGCTTGTGATCTTTCATATTTACATAAGTTCAATCATAGCATCTCATAGTGCATTTTTGCTTCACTGCATTGTGTAACACCCCAAATTTGCCCTCTTATTCTTAAGCATCATATCGCATCATGTTCATCATATTCATATCATTTTCATATTTTACGTAGCATCATTAGCATAGAAAAATGAAGCATAACATTCATTGTGGAAGCATAGCATAAACTGGCAGTGATTTCAGTGCGGCAATCTGAGTCAAACGGACGCTTGACCTAATCTTGTTCAAATTGTCAGGAAATCAGTTCAGCTGTTGAGTCTTCATACAGTGCGAATTCGGCGTTGAATTGTGTTGTGTGCGAAAGTACTTGATTTGTCAGGCAGTGGTTCTAGTGATAGTTTTTTGGGGTCCGAAGATTCAAATGTGGCATGGGTATTCTCATTGTGTGTATCTGCGGATTTTACTGTTCCAGAGAATGATTCAGATAAATTCGAAGTAATTCTAAAAGCAATGCAAGCTGGTTCAGTTGAATGAACTAATTGGTTGAGATTTCGTGACTATGTGCGTATTGGTGATAATTGGTTCGTCCCACAAAATGTCAAGTTCCACATCCGTTTCTAAACCATTCTATCCATTATCCATTTTCGATTAAACCATTTTTATTTTCCAATTTCTATTATCCAATGACCATTTCTTCTTCCATTTCTCTCGATCATCTGATTCATACATTTTTAGTTCAACCATCCAAATGATCATTTTTAACTGATTTCCAATTTTTCCTACCCAATTCTATATTCATTACCATTCTCCATATTTTTGTTTCTTAGTCACTTCTTAATATATATATTTTTACCAAGTATGATAACATTTTTTTTTTACCATAAGACCATGAGTTTTTTTAAGACCATTTATATAAAAAAAAAGAGTCTATCCAAAAAAATAAATATATAAATATATTACAAACAAGACTCTTGTCTTAGGCCCATTACATAAAGAAAATTTACAAAAAAAAAGGGGCTACATCAATCCACTTCAGCTCACACTCTAAAACGTAAGCGGATTCACACGCACACAAGCCAATTCCGCATATGATACACACACTTGAAGCCTTTCCACTTTTCCAGCCAAATATGATTCCCAGCCACACTTGAGCCAAAATAATTCTCCAACAATGCATACCAGCCGAATTCAATATCAGCTTCACAAATTCCCAGCCGCAACTTGCCCAGCTTCTCATGTACACAACCTGAAGCATATAACACGAGCATCACGCAAACGCAACCGAAAAACAAATAAAACGCAAAGAATGGAATAATAGAATTGAAAAAAAAAGATAACAATAAAATAGAAAAGAAAAAGAGGAGCTTAATAAGAAAAAGGGGTTGTAACCGATTTCATAACAGAATCACTTTCCTGCATAACAGAATTACACTCTCACAATAACAGAAGGAGAATCCCAACAGAATCGCAGATAACAGAATTCCAATTTCTCATTCATTATTCTCTCCAATTCTCCTCAATCTTGATCCAATTCTTCATAATTTTCATCAACTCTCTTCAATCTTCTCAACACAAGAACTGAATCGCTCTTCCAAACTCAACCAAGAACATAATCTTCATCGATTTTGTTCGCAGCATCTTCATCAATACTGTGGATTCAGCTTTGGCTTTCGATTCAAGTGCATATCCAGCATTCTGTTTCAACTGCTCCAATCAATTCAGTCTCTTCAATCGATTGAATTCGTCACAGCAGCATTGATAAACCTGCGAAGCAATCCGATATACGTTTGTATCAACTCAAGAGGAGCAAAACGAAATTACGAAGCTGAAGCAAAGCTCCATAGCAACAACGAAATCGTAAGTCAGTTATGAAGAAGTGAAGCGTTACCGAATCAAGGCAGACATCCTTGTAGCTGGCGGCATCATCAATTGAAGCTCATAATCTCGTATCAATTTCACGGCAGCTTCTTCAATTCCTTCGGTTAACAGGTACGAATCTAAGCTTGTAGATGTATCTGTTTGCGGTTGTGATTAGTTATCGTAACTCTGAGCATGTTGATCTGTTTGTTTGAGTTGAGTCTTGAGTCTATTGTTTCTGGATTTGTGCTGAGCGTGCGGTTAGGTTAGGTTTGAGTGGAGAAGAACAGAGTGAAATTGAGAGAAATTTAGGTTAGGTTTTAGAGATAATTGAGTGGTGAGTGCGGCGGGATTCGAAGCAGGAGGCAAAGGCTGAATGAGGAAGAAGAGAGAGGCCTAGATGTAGGTTGTTAGAGTGTTCATGGTGAGGGTGGCTGCGGATTCAGGTGAGTGGCGCGGCGGAAAGTTTGTGTGAGGTTGACGGATACGGCGGCGGTTACAGAGGGAGGGAGATGAGGCCGAATGAAATCGAGAGAGGCTTAGAGGAGAGGTTGTGAGGATGACGAGGATGAGTGTGTGACGGTGAGAACAGGGCTTCGGCGGCGAGTTTAGGGTTAGGAGGGATTAGTGTGCGCCGGTGTTGGGGCTTGAGAAAGAAGAAGGTAAAGAAGGTGATGACCGGCGAGCGAAGGAGAGACGGAAGAATCCTATGGGCTCCGGCGGCGGCAGGCTAGGGTTGTTGGGGAGATGAAGGTGACGAGTTCGCAGGGAGGGAGTGTTTCACTTTCTCTTCCTTTTGTTCTTCCAGACTTTCAATTTTCAATTTAATTATCAATTAGTATAATAATTGTTTAGAATATATCAATTAGTATAATAATTGTTTAGAATATATCAATTAGTATAATAATTGTTTAGAATATATTGATTAGTATAATAATTGTTTAGAATATATTGTTTAGTATAATGGTTTAGAATATATTGTTTAGGAAGATTAATAATGTTAGAATAAATTGTTTAGGAAATATAAAGAATTAATTTAGTATAATGTTTAGAATATATTGTTTAGGATTAATTAGTTAATAAGGTTTAGAAAATATAACAAAGTTAATTAGCATAATGATGAAAATTAGGGAATAAGAAAGGTTTGAGAATTTATTTTGTGTGTTTGAACCTGGGCCTAAGGTTCTATCTGCACCCCCCACCACCTTCAGCCCAAGCAAATTCAGCCTGAAACCTTTGCTTTTCACACCTCCACCATACAGCCATGTAGTCTTGCGCATCTTGGGCCTAGCCAGGTGCTGTTCACACCTCCCTCATGTCAGCCCAGTTCAATTTAACCATAATCCCTTACTTCCGCACCTCCCATCAAATTCATGTTTATGTTCTTTTTTCTATTTTTTGATTTCTTTTATAATCAGTTCCATTTTAATCCATTAAAAATAGTTATAATCATCCAAAAATTCCCAAATAAATCATGGATATTCCTTTGTGTCTCTAAAATTTTGTCACATTTTTATTTTATTTTTTTTCATTGATCCACGTGCTAGGAATAATTCACCAATGTGCATGGCTTCTTTTGCTTCATTTCTTGACCAGTCTATCTTGTTTATTTTCTATAGACTTCAATATTTGGAGTTTTGATCCCATTATTTTTGCATTGTGTTCCTAAGATCTTGTAGTTTGCATGTGATTTTTCTCAGAATTTTTAGGAAATTATTGCTGGAGTTTTGGTCTGTTATCTTGTGATGTAAGTTTTTTGTCCTAGCTTGTGTTCTTGCCTCCATTTGACCTAGTTCCTTTCTGAATTTTTGCAAGTCCTTTTGGAAAGTTTATATAATGTGTTTTAAGATCATTTGGTTTCAGTTGTAGAATTTTTAGATGGCTGGTTGTTTATTTGTGGATTTTTGTTCTCACCTTGTCCCATTTTGCTTCTTTTGGTTTATTAGATCTCTTATAGGCTTAGAAGGGCACTTGTGCCAACTTCTTCTTCTTGTTTGGGTTTCCTTTGGGGTATGGGTACCTTCCTGGTCCTAGGATAGGTCTTGGTTCTTCTGAATTTTTGAGTTTGCTTCATATTCAAGTCATTTGTTTCTTTAAGTGTTTAAATTCCATCTTTTGGTTCCATTGCTTTTATTTTGACATTGTTTGGTATTGTGTGACTTATCTCTTCATCTTGCTGGCCTCTTAGACCATTCTTCATATCATTTTGATTCTGGTTTTGAACTTTGTGTTTGTATTTTGTGCATTTTGCATTACATCTTTCTTAAGTGCGCATTTGCTTCCATATGTATTCATGTTGCCTCATTCTAAGTCATAAGTCTCATTTTCATTTCTTTGAGTTGAATTAGCATTAAACATTTGTTTACTTCATTTCACTTCTGATTGTTGGATGATGTTATGTTAATTTGTTCATTTTTGTTCACTTGTGCATGCTAACCTTGCAGGGGCTATGGTAAGTGTGAGATGTGGGAATTGAGTTCCACATCTCTAATTCTTATCTCTTCCTTTTATGTTTATGTGAGCTAACCCTCTTTTGTTGGGCTTAGGCCTTTCTCATCCCTTCTTCTATCTTCTTCTTCCTTCTTCATTAGGATAGAAACGTCACTAACCCTTAGGACATCCATGCATGTGAATACTTAGGATTATTTTAGTCCCCCTTTATAATTTTTCCTTTGAGATCCTTTTGGTTCTTCTTCTCTTCTCATCTCATAACTCTTAAAAGATACTTTAATAAATTTGAAGTGATACATTGATCCATAGCCTTATTCCATGAGGTATGCTTGTAGTCTTCCCATCTTGGGATAGTACATGTTTACCTTGTGATGCACAAGTCTGATCAAGGTATCTTCTTCATAAAAGAAAAGCAAAAAAAACACTTCTTCATCTGTAAATACCAAAACACTTAATAAGTAAACAAGTTAGTGAGCCTAAGCCCTAATCTGTGGGTTCAAGTTTTGGGGATCTTCTCCTTACTTGAGTGTGTTTGTTCTATTATTCCATCTTGGAATGTAGTGACAAGTGCACATTCCATTGATGAGAGCTTGAGTTCACTTCCTTGTGACACACTCATAAAAGCTTCCTAAAAAACACAAACAAACAATAAGCGTCTTTCCTTCGGGAATTCTTTTCTCATCTCCTTCGCTCCTTCCGCGAACTTGCTCCTACTTGTCATCTTGCAAGACGGTTACGCACTCGTCGTCCGAGCCTGCAACACCTGAGCAATGGCATAGGCAGTTCAAGCCTTTAATTCACAAGCAATTTCTTTTGTTACCCCTAGTTAGGGGAACTACGGCGTCTCTGATCCTCATTATCCTGATGAGGTACGTAGGCAGCGGGGTAGGGCCCGTTCGAGCACAATCTTTATTTTCCCTACATTTTTCCTTTGCTTTCTTATTTCAGTTCCTTTTCCAGTTCCAGTTTCTTTTCATATTCATTTCTTTTGCTGCAATTTTCATACCCTCACCCTTTGAAACAAAATAAGCTAGCATGGATTCCGTCGGGTACGACGGACGATCTGGGGTGCTAATACCTTCCCAGGTCGTAACCGACTCCCGAACCCAGATCTTTGGTTCGCAGGACCTTGTCCTTTCCTTCTTCCTTAGGTTTGTGCAACATTACCTTTCCTATTCTTTCGGGATAAAAATGTCTGGCTGGCGACTCTAACCTTTCCGCGCCACTTTCGCGTTTGTACTAGGATGAAAATCCCGGGAGCGACAGCTGGCGACTCTGCTGGGGACTGCACACCAGATAACTTCTGGTTCCCCTGTGAGTCACTCCTAGCGCTTGTGTGTTGCTGTTTCATTGGGTGATGTTTGTTTGACGTGGCTTGTTGTATTGTATGGTTGTTTGTTTACTGCTTTATTTACAGCTTTATTTACAGTTTTCAGTATTTATTTTCCGCATCATATATCATACTGGACTGTCTGGACTGGTTTTCTTTGGTGGGATGGGTGTTAATTGTTATTGAGAGATATGAGCCAAGTACCCGGCTCGAGTGTACCATAGGACTTAGAGTGGTTCCACTTTGGCCTCATGAGATCTTGTCATGGGGGTAGTAGTGAGTTCCACACCCAGGTTGCGATTGTCTTGGAAATGTCTTGATTTGGGGATCTTCCTCTCTCATTACATAACCCTGACAGTTATGTGCAGCTGGGGACCGATCATTGAGAATCTTTGTGGAAACAACCCTCTCCAGTGGTGACAGTGGCAGACCACATTTTGTGGCAAACCCATTCGCACCCGAGGGCCCACTGGGAACTCGCATAGGATGGCCTGGTTCTCTTATAAGAACTCAGCCAAAGCATCTGGTCGTATGACATTAGTACTGTATCCTACGGGCTGAATGTACTATTGTTTCTCGATTTCAGCACTTGAAGCTGGGGACTTATAAGGGATGCTTGTTTTTCCCGGACTCAGCTGAGGCCTCCCTGCGTAGTATATAATGCCAAACCGATTCCCTGATTTGGTCATGAGCCATTTCTCGGAGATGGTGACAGTATTATTGCTACGTGGCTTTGAGAGTCCGTGATGTCTGACCCGGAGCCTTTTACCCGTGAGATTGGGGGGTTGTTTACAGGTGTGCAGGAACCCATGACCTCAACATACACTCATCTGTTCAGTGGTTCTTATTATGATCTTTGGTCCTTTGATTATGATCCATGGTTCTATGATTCTATGGTTCCGAAGTTATGGTTCTGGAATTCTGGATTTCTTGATATTGTGATTCTGAGATCTTCTATCAGAGAGTTGTGATTACCAGAGGGTGTGACTCAGTAAACTTTTGGGTTTGCCAGTTATTCAGAGGGGCCCTTGTCAGTGTTCCAGTTCAGATGGTCCCAGTTGGTCATATGCTTGCATTGCATTACATTTGCATCATTCTTTGCATTAACTGTTTATGTTTCCCATTTTTCAGGTCATTGCTCACATCTGTTCCCAGTTCTGGTATTCTTATCTCCATGGCAGAAATCAGAAAAGATCCGAGAAAAAAGAATGTACATTATACCTTTCTTCAGCCGGAAGTTAAAAGTGTTCAGAGGTTAGCAGGTCTGATGAATGATCAAGTCTTAGGTAATTTCAAGAAAAGATATGGCTAGATACTGAAGTTTGTGGACAAGCCTACGGCAGACCAAAAGGACAGCTTGCATACCTTGTTGCAATTTTATGATCCCCTGCTGCGTTGCTTTATTCTTCCAGGTTACATCTTAGCTCCGACATTGGAAGAGATCTCTAGCATGTTGAGTGTTCCGATCAGAGAGACATTTCCGTTCTACGGGTCAGAGGTTGTGCTCAGAGATGAAGACATAGCCAAGGTTTGTAGGTTGCCAGTTGTTTCAGTCAGAAAGGCTTTGCAAGAGAGTAAAGGCAGAGGTCTACCCTGGAGTGTGCTTATCCCAGAGGCTGAGAAGTATGCTACAGAGGCTAGGTGGAACGAATTTGGAGCGTTGCTTGCATTGATGGTATATGGGTCTAGCTTGTTTCCCGGAGAGAAAGAGTTTGTCAGCTTAGAAGTGATCTCAATCTTTGCAAAAGGTAATCCAGTGCCTACTCTATTGGGTGACTTTTATTTTAGTGTCCATTACAGAAACGAGAAAGGTAGAGGTGGTCCAGTGATCTGTTGTGCTCCTTTGTTTGCTGAATGGTTTGCTAGACAGTTGCCTAAGTCAGGTGCCTTCAAAGATATACGAGACGAATGGAGATGGTCCAGAAGACTGATGGGATTGACTGAAGAAGACATTGCTTGGGGTTATGACAGGGATTTGCTAGGAAAGGAGTTGATGGTTAGTTGCGGTAGGTTTGCTGGAGTACCTTTGCTGGGAAGGAAAGGTGTCATCAGTTACTACCCAACATTAGCCAGAAAGCAGTTTGGCTATCCTTTGAAAGATCCTCCTCAGATGGAAATGTTTGCTGAATCTTTGTATTTTCCTGCTGACGGAAACAGAGAGTTAGTCCAACAAGCAGTTCAATCCTGGGCTCACAGGATAAGAAAAGGGAAGAAAGACTTCGGCCGGGTTGATCCCAAGACATATCCACCATATGCTGAATAGTTGCAAAGACATATCGAGTCAGTTCTCATGCCTTTTTCAGTCGAGGCTCCACTTTATCCCCGAGAGGTACCAAGTCTGAGCAATACGGTTTCCTTGGAGGAGTACAAGAAGCTAGAAGCTCAGCTGCATGAAGTCAGAGTAGAGAATATTGAGATGGTAAGCCTATACCACCAGGCCAATAGAGCCAAGAAGGAAGCTGAAGACAAGTTGCAGAAGCTCCAAGCCTCTTTAGAAGACAAAGAGAAGGATTTTGCCGGAAGAGAAGCCCATTTCCACAGATTGGGTATGATGGAAGCTCAAAGAGAAGCTAAGCACAAGGAGACTTTAAAGACTCTCAGGAGTGCTCGACAGTCCATTGTTTGGCTGAAAGGCCAAAGGGATGAAGAGCAAAAGAAATTCAAAGAGAAGGAAGAGTTCTTTGAAGTCCATATGGCTTTCAAGAAGGAGGAAGTGGAGCAAGCCCACGCCATCTGGAGGGAGAAGACCCAACAGCTAGCCCAAAGTCAATTAGCTCTGGAGGAAGCAAGGAAAGAGATCGAAGAGCTCAAGCTGAGAGCGGGTGTCAAGAAGAGCAGGGCAGAGGTGGCAGAGCCGGGGTCCTTAGCTTAGTTTACTTTTCAAACTACCTACAGGCTTGTTGTAGGAGTCTTGCTTATTTTGTATTTTGTCTTTATTCGATGTACTGATTTGTAACCCTTCGGGGAATATTTCTGGACGTATTCTGACTTTTAGCCTATAGTGGTTTGTCCATATTCAGTATTAATGTGCAAGTTATCGTTTTGAATGTGCAAGACTCGTTTGTCTAGATACTGCTAATGTCTGAACACTTATCAAAGAGAAAGTTTGAAAGCTAAAACACTGAAAGTGATTGTCGAGATAGATGCCAGAACTGGGGCATGCCAAATGCTTAAAATTGGGAACATGAACAGTTACATTGCATTGCATATAACCTGTTTGTTTGTTTTGCAGGTGTTGTCTCAATTACTAACGTGTTTTGTGATAACAGGCACTATAGCTCCTCGTAAAGTTCGAGAACAACCAGCAGTGCACAGATACCCAACCAAGACTAACAGAGAGCGAGCCATGGACCAAATGCAGGCAGATTTGGCAGATTTGAGGCAGAGAATGGATAATTTCATGACGTTAATGGCCGACATGGGGAAAAATCAAGAGCGTCTGCGAGAGATGGTTGAGAATCAGAACCGGAACGCTGCTGCTGCTGCTAATGCTGACAATCATACCGGTGCGGGCGCACGTCAGGGTGGAACTCCAGTTACACAACCAGGAGTGACAATAGTCAACGACGGGTTGCATAACCTTCAGATGGACAACCATGATGACCAGTTCACTCTACTTGATGAAGCTGAAGGTCAAGGGGTAGAAATGAACAAGAGGTTCGAAGAGATGGCTGAGCAAATCAAGGCTATTCAGTCCCAGAGCTCTTTGGGATTCAATATAACAGACTTGGGCTTGGTTCCTGGAGTCAGGATTCCGTATAAATTCAAGGTTCCAACCTTCGAGAAGTATAACGGCACTGCTTGCCCGAAGACCCATCTGCAATCATATGTTGGGAGAATTGCCACTCATACAGACGATGAAAAACTGTGGATGTATTACTTTCAGGACAACTTGGTGGGAGCTTCCCTTGAGTGGTATATGAAGCTTAGTAGGGTCAATGTCAAGAGCTGGAAGGATCTCGCTGAAGCCTTTGTGAGGCAGTACCAATATAACATGGACATGGCTCCGAATCGCACGCAGTTGCAGCATATGGCTCAGACAACAAAAGAAGGCTTCAAAGAATATGCCCAGAGGTGGCGTCAGCTAGCTGCCAGGGTACAACCACCCTTGTTAGAGAATGAAATGGCCGATATGTTTATGGGTACCCTCCAGGGGGTATTTCTTGAGAGATTGGCGTCGAGTTCTGCTACAAAGTTCAACGATATTGTCATTGCGGGAGAAAGGGTGGAAACACTGTTGAAAATGGGGAAGATACAAGACCCCGGTGCTAGTAGCTCAAATGGAGCGAGGAAAGCTTTTAGCGGACCTCCGAGAAGGAGAGAAGGCGAGACTAATGTTGTATTCGGCCGAAGCCAGAGTCGTGGTTACAGAAGACCCTATGAACATATGGCTGCTGTCACCATTCCTGCAGCTCTCGTACAACAGATGCTACCTCCGCCACAACAACACCAGCAACAACAACAACCTCGAACCAACTACCAGCAGAGACCATATCAGCCGAGGCAGGCTCGCCCGGCTAACAGGGTGATTGAAGCTATTCCGATGACGTATGCTGCCTTGTTGCCGAGACTACTAGATCTGAACCTTATTCAATTGAAGACTTTGGCACCACCACCTCCTGGAGAGCTTCCAGCTGGTTATGATGTCAACGCGCGATGCGCCTTTCACTCAGGAGCACCCGGGCACTCAACCGAGAAGTGCAGGGCGCTGCATCACAAAGTTCAGGATCTTGTAGACTTAAAGGCAATCAACTTTGCGCCACCACCGAATGTCAACTCGAACCCTATGCCTAATCATGGAGGGGCAAGAGTCAATGCTGTTGAAAGTGGTGACAAGTTGAGTTTGGTGCTGAGTATTGATGAAGTCAAGACACCTTTGAGGATGGTGAAAGAGAGACTGTTGAAGGGTCAAGTATTTCCCGGTTGCCATCTTGATTGTGAAGACTGTATGAGTGTTGTGAATGGCTGTGAGAAGTTGAGGAGGGGCTTGCAGGAATTGATCGATGATGGGTCCTTGCAGTTTAGTAAGGTTAGTAATGAAGAGGCTGATGATGTGTCAACCATTACTATCTTCTACGATGAAGCAGATATGCCCGTCAGACAAGAACCGGTTACCATTTACGCTCCTCAGATTAGTCCCGTGACTATAACTGTACCTGGGCCAGTGCCGTACACCAATAATAGAGCCATTCCTTGGCATTATGGTTCCGAGGTTTATGTAGCTGGACAGAGGATGGAGAGTAGACCTGTTGATGACCTGACTATTGAGAATGTGGGAGGTGTTGGGGGCTTTACCCGAAGTGGCCGTTTGTTTGCTCCCCCTACACTGAGAAAGGATCCTGAGGCCGAGGCTTCGTCCAAAGACAAAGGAAAGCAGACTGCGAATGACGAGTCAATTACTCCTGTGGCTGGGCAGGGGACGTTTGAAAAGGAAGTAAAGGAGTTCATGAGGATCATCAAAAGGAGTGACTACAAAGTGGTTGATCAACTGAACCAGACGCCTTCAAAGATTTCTATCTTGTCACTGCTGATGTGCTCTCCCGCGCACCGAGAAGCCTTGCTGAAAGTACTTCAAATGGCCTATGTTCCTCAGGAGATCACGGTCAACCAACTCGAGGCTGTGGTTGGAAGTGTCAATGCTAGCCATGGCTTAGGCTTCACAGACAGAGACCTCACTTCGGAGGGAAGGAATCACAACAAAGCACTGCACATCACGATGGAATGCAAGGGCGCTGTGCTGTCTCATGTTCTTGTAGACACAGGCTCTTCTTTGAATGTGCTTCCGAAAAAGGCGTTGATGAAGCTTAACATTGATGGGATTGTCCTGACGCCGAGTGATCTGGTGGTTAAAGCTTTCGATGGTTCAAGGAGATCAGTTTTCGGAGAGGTTGAGTTGCCTGTCAAGATAGGCTCTCAAGTCTTCAAAAGTGTCTTCTATGTTATGGACATCCAGCCTGCGTATAGTTGCTTGTTGGGCAGACCGTGGATACATGCAGCTGGAGCCGTCACCTCAACCCTGCATCAGAAGCTTAAATACGTGGTGGACGGCCAGGTCATCACCGTTTGTGGGGAAGAGGATATATTTGTCAGCCATCTGTCGACGTTTAAATATGTGGAAATGGATGGAGAAATCCATGAGACTTTGTGCCAAGATTTTGAAGCAGATGTCAGTATCTTGACCCCGGTGAAGAAAAGTAATGAGGGTACGTCCATTCATTCCTACCAGGAGGCAAAGGAGGTCGTCCAATCAGGCAATGCTCAGGGCTGGGGCAAGCTATTGGAGCTGGAAAAGAAGGATGATAAATTCGGCTTAGGGTATCAGCCTGGGGGGTCTACTCAGAGTGGTAAAGCTATCACATTCACAAGCGTTGGGTTGCTCGACCGCAATCAAATCTGTACGGCAAGCCAAGACGGGGATAATGACAGAGACTGGGACAACAATTGGATCCGCCCGTGTGCACCCGGCGAGGAGCTAGGAAATTGGTCTGCTGAAGACATTGTTCAAGTCACCTGGCTCTCAAAGTAATTGCTTTGTTTCCTTTTATTAGCATATTGCATTGTCAAATCCAGCATTCTGCCCAAGATGCTTGGATCCATTGTATTGGGCCACCATGTTTTGTATCGCATTGTTATTTTGCTATGAAATAAAAGGACATTTTCAGACAAACTGTGTTCCCTGTCTTTGTTTTAAACTTTTTCACAAAAAAATATATAAAAATGGCAATGTGTTTTCGTTTTTTGTTTTGTGTTAGCGTCTCTTTTTCAAAATAAGCAGATTCTGAATAAGCACATCATTTGTGCAGTGTTGATCATCCGGATTCCACGGATAACGTTCCTGCTATGACTATGCATGACTTTGATAATCCAGTCTACCAAGCTGATGAAGGGGTTGAGGAAGACTGTGACCTCCCTGAAGAGTTGATCAGATTGTTGAAACAAGAGGAACGAGTTATTCAGCCTCATCAAGAGGAGATTGAGACCATTAACATTGGCAGTGAAGATGCAAAGAAGGAAATCAAGATAGGGGCCAATCTGCAGGCCGACGTTAAGAAAGAGTTGATCAGTATGCTGAGAGAGTATGTGGATATCTTTGCTTGGTCATATCAAGATATGCCAGGTTTAGATACTGACATCGTGATGCATAAGCTACCCCTGAGAGAAGACTGTCCTCCTGTAAAGCAAAAATTGAGAAGAACTCGCCCGGATATGGCGATGAAGATCAAAGAGGAGGTACAAAAACAGTGGGATGCCGGGTTCCTTGCCGTGACTAGTTACCCACCTTGGGTAGCTAACATCGTACCAGTACCTAAGAAGGACGACAAGGTCCGGATGTGCGTTGACTATCGAGATTTGAACAGAGCAAGCCCAAAGGACGATTTTCCGTTGCCACACATTGACGTGTTGGTCGACAATACTGCTCAATTCTCGATGTTCTCCTTCATGGATGGATTCTCCGGTTATAATCAGATAAAAATGGCGCCGGAAGACATGGAGAAGACAACGTTCATTACCCCGTGGGGAACATTCTGCTATAAGGTCATGCCCTTCGGTCTGAAGAACGCCGGGGCAACTTATCAACGGGCGATGGTCACATTGTTCCATGACATGATCCACAAGGAGATCGAATGTTATGTGGATGATATGATTGCAAAGTCTAAAGACGAAGAGGAGCGTTTGGTTAACCTGAAGAAGTTATTTGATAGATTGATCAAGTACAAGCTGAGGTTGAATCCGAACAAGTGCACTTTCGGAGTGCGTTCCGGAAAATTGCTGGGTTTCATTGTAAGTCAAAGAGGAATTGAGGTAGATCCTGCTAAAGTGAAAGCTATTCAAGATATGCCTGCACCGAGGACAGAAAAGGAAGTTCGCGGGTTCTTAGGTAGATTGAACTACATTTCTCGGTTCATATCTCATCTAACTGCCACGTGCGAACCGATATTCAAGTTGCTAAGAAAAGAGCAAACGGTCAGGTGGAACGATGATTGCCAAAGAGCTTTCGACAAAATAAAGGAATATTTGCAGGAACCTCCAATTCTGATGCCTCCAGTGGAGGGGAGACCATTAATCATGTACTTGACCGTGCTAGAAGGGTCGATGGGGTGTGTGCTTGGCCAACATGACGAGTCTGGTCGAAAAGAGTACGCCATTTATTACCTTAGCAAAAAGTTTACCGACTGTGAATCCCGATATTCACTGCTCGAGAAAACTTGCTGCGCTTAGGTATGGGCTGCTCGCCGACTGAGGCAGTACATGTTGACCCATACCACACTTCTCATTTCCAAGATGGATCCTGTCAAGTACATCTTTGAGAAACCAGCATTGACCGGAAGGGTTGCTAGATGGCAGATGATTTTAACTGAATACGACATCCAGTACACTTCTTAGAAAGCCATCAAAGGAAGTGTATTGTCGGAATACCTTGCTCAGCAACCTCTTGAGGATGACTATCAGCCAATGAGATTTGATTTCCCTGATGAGGACATCATGTAACTCAAAACAAACGATTATGAGGAACCACTTCCGGAGGAGGGGCCTGACCCTGAATCCAAATGGAAGTTGATGTTTGATGGGGCTGTCAATATCAATGGTCGTGGAGTTGGTGTCGTACTCATTACTCCTGAAGGTGTCCACTTACCCTTCGCTGCCGGAATTACTTTTGGCTGCACCAATAATGAAGCGGAATAGGAGGCGTGTATAATGGGAATAGAGGAGGCAATTGATCTTCGGATCAAGAACCTCGACATATTCGGAGACTCAGCCCTCGTCATTAACCAAATTACCGGCAAGTGGTATACGCATCAAGAGCATCTAGTTCCGTACAGGGATTATGCTAGAAAACTGTTGACATTCTTCACAACATTTGAGCTCAAATACATACCACGTGACGAAAATCAATTTGTCGATGCTTTGGCCACTCTCTCTTCGTCGATTAAAGTCCTGTGTTGGAATTTTGTGCCCAGAATTGACATATCCAGGCTTGACTCTCCAGCTTATGCTTTCTCTGTAGACGCCGTGTCTGACGAGAAACCTTGGTATTTTGATATCAAGTTATTCCTGGAAAAGCAAGAATACCCAACAGGGGCATCTTCCAAAGACAAAAAGACCTTGAGACGACTTACTGCCAGTTTCTTCTTGAACACAGACGGGGTTTTGTACAAGAGGAACTTTGACATGGTCTTGCTCAGATGCGTGGATAGACACGAAGCAAGCCTGTTGATGCAGGAAGTCCATGAAGGATCTTTTGGTACCCATGCAGGAGGGCATGCCATGGCAAAGAAATTTCTGAGATCAGGGTATTACTGGATGACAATGGATGCAGACTGTTGTTCATTTGCTCATAAATGCCACAAGTGCCAAATATATGCAGATAAAGTGCATGTTCCTCCTAACCCGCTCAACGTCATGTCATCTCCTTGGCCTTTCTCTATGTGGGGCATTGACATGATCGGGAAGATTGAGCCAACTGCTTCGAACGGTCATCGCTTCATCCTGGTCGCGATCGATTACTTTACCAAATGGGTAGAAGCAGCGTCTTATGCCAATGTCACTCGTCAAGTGGCGGCAAGATTTCTGAAAAGAGATGTCATATGCAGATATGGAGTGCCCGAAAGGATCATTACTGATAATGGTTCTAATCTCAACAACAAGATGATGGCAGACTTATGTCGGGATTTCAAAATACAGCATCACAATTCTTCGCCTTACCGACCAAAGATGAATGGTGCGGTAGAGGCAGCTAACAAGAATATCAAGAAGATTGTGCAGAAAATGGTTGTCACCTACAAAGATTGGCATGAGATGTTACCGTTTGCCTTGCATGGGTACCGGACGTCAGTCAGGACGTCAACAGGGGAAACTCCCTTTTCTCTGGTGTATGGCATGGAGGCAGTCCTGCCTGTTGAAGTAGAGATTCCTTCACTGCGCGTGATGATGGATGTCAAGCTGGACGAGGCTGAATGGGTGCGTGCTCGTTACAATCAACTATGTCTAATTGAGGAAAAGAGATTAGCGGCTATCTGTCATGGTCAGCTTTATCAGAGGAGAATGAAGCGGGCATTTGACCAACGAGTACGTACTCGAGAGTATCGAGTGGGAGAGCTTGTGTTGAAGAGAATCGTTCCTCCAGGTTCAGATAACAGGGGCAAGTGGACCCCAAACTACGAAGGACCATTCATAGTGAAGAAAGTCTTCTCAGGAGGAGCACTGATGCTCACCACTATGGATGGAGAGGACTTCCCATCCCCTGTTAACTCGGACGCAGTTAAAAAATACTTCGCATAAAGAGACCCGCTGGACACAAAAACAGAATGTAAGTCCAGGCAAGAAAAGGGCTTCCCGGCGAGCTAAAAACAGAATAAAAAGCTCGGGCAAAAATTAGGGAAATAAATATAAAAAATGTACACCCGCTGAGTTGAAAAGCCACATTGAACAGCTCAGGCAAAAAGGGGTATCCCGGTGGATTGAAAACCCGAAAGGGCGATTCACGCAAAATAAGGGAATAAGCGAACAACTGTGATCCAAGTTATATGAACCACGTCATCGTTTCGTACAGTTCGATAATGTCAGAAGGATAGGAAACAGTCCCCTCGTCCTCTCAAAAAGCCAAAGCAGAATGGAGAATATCGAAGACATGCAGGTCATAGCAGAAATGGAACTCCTTGGAATGCCCTATACATTGCCATTAGGATAGTTTCTTTTCTCAATTTTTATAGTGGCTACCTCTTTCCAGGTGGTTGCTTCCTGATGTAAATCGTTGCCTATTCAGAGGCCATTCAATAAAAATAATATTCAGTCAAAAAGCCGTGTGTGTTTATTTTTGTTTGCAAAATGTCCTGAATTTTTGGCAAAAATAGCATTGCATCTAAACATGGTAATAATTTTGAAAAGAAAACTGACATGCAGGGAAACTGTAACCCTCTTTGAGTGTCGGGTGACGATGGATGAACCGATCATTCCATGCAAATCCCCGGGACACACGTGTGTTTTCTGTTGTTGCAGGTTGCGGGATGGCGTCACGTTCTCTCAAGCAATTTACTCTCCCCCAGTAGAGTATCTCCCCAAGCATAGATTTCTTCTCCGACAGGTATCTGAAGCCTGGCATCTCCGACAGATATTTTCCTCCAACCAAGCCTTGGCAGCAGCCCAAGCAGGTTCTTCTTCCCCAGTGAAGTAGCAGACCATTCTTCCCCAGCGAAGTATTCCTAGCAGGTATCTGGAAGCCTGACATCATCAGAGAGGGAATTAACAGTATTTTATCATCAGCAAGAGTCCTCCCCAGCAGGTGTGACTGAAAGCCTGATATCCCTTCAGAGTCTTGAATCATCAGATGCTCTCCCCAGCCAGAGTATTTGACCAAGAAGCTTCCCCAGCCAGGGCTGAAGATGATCCTATCCCCACAGAGTTCATATTTGATTTTCACCTCCGTCCGTGAAATATTTCTCAGCCGAGTTGCCATACTTTTGGGCATTTGATGATATAGCCAGGTATTCATCACCTCAGTCAGAATGGGTATCCGGACTTCTTGACTTGTCTTCCCCTGCAGAGTTGTATATTTTGTTGCCGATCAGGCATTCGTTTGTTGCTCGTCTGCAATCTTCAACACTCGTGTGGGTTATTCCTAAGCAAAGTTCCCCCAGCAAGGACATATTACTGCTTTATTGTTGCTCGTCTGCATCTTTCAACACTCGTCTGTGTTAGCTCTGTGGTATGGCTCGTTTGCTTTCCCCAGCGGTGGTATATGATTACTTTGATTCTGCTTGTTTACAATTTCAAACGCTCGTCTGTGTTTGATTATATCAGTTGGTGATTGCTCGTCTGCAAATTCCAGCACTCGTCTGTGCTTTGAGATGTATTATTTTGCTGTTGATTCTCAACACTCGTCTGTGCTTTGAGATGTGTTCCGATGATATTTGTTGTTGCTCGTCTGCAACCTCCCAGCACTCGTCTGTGTTTGGTACTGGATCCTTCGCTGCACTCGTCTGTGCCTTGACATGTATTCTCTATTGTTGTTCGTCTGCAACTGTCCAGCACTCGTCTGTGTTTGTTTGAAGCTCGTCTGCTTTTATCCCCCAGAAGTCGTTTGTGTTCTGAAGCTCGTCTGCTTTGCCTGGATACTCGTCTGTATCATCCTCAGCACTCGTCTGTGCTAGCTTACACCTGAATGTGAAGATTTGCTGTTTACCCTGATATTTCTGTGACTACTTCAAATGCTCATCTGTGTTTGAATCTCTGGTATTCGTCTATACCAGTTGATGATACTCGTCTGTATCATTGCTTGAGGCACTTGTCTGTGTTTCTCAGATCATCGTCTGATACTCGTTTGTATCATTGACTTATGGCACTCGTCTGTGTTATCTTGATGATCATCCAATACTCGTCTGTATTGAAGAGGTTTCGAATCCTGACAGTGGGAATTAAATGTCGAAATGGTTACCGGTCCTGGCGTAACAGGTAAATCCGAAGGAGGCTCGTCTGTCTCAAGCACCAATTATGGTTGCTGCACCTGGCGTCACAGGTTTGCTCAAAGAAGACTCGTCTGTCTTATACCATATATCCGCGAATAATATATGAAGAAGGTTCGTCTACCTTGATTGCATGTCTATCCCACAGACTTAAGTGCATTACCGGTCCTGGCGTAACAGGTAAATCCGAAGGAGACTCGTCTGTCTCATGCTTTATGCATTGTTTTGAGGACTCGTATGTCTCAGTTATTGTTATTGAAGTGTGTTGAGGACTCGTATGTCCAGCTCCTGGCGTCACAGGATGGTTTGAAGACTCGTCTGTCTCGGTTATTGTTATTGAAGTGGGTTGAGGACTCGTATGTCCAGCTCCTGGCGTCACAGGGTGGTTTGAAGACTCGTCTGTCAACTTGTTCTTATTCCAGATATCAGTTTCAACTTGGAAGAAGCTTGTCTGCTTCTTCTCCCATTCAGTCATCAAAGCGTCATTTGGTCGGGTTTATTTCCCGGTGTTGTGTTCTTCGTCAGAGTGCAAATTTCTGGTCTTCTTGGTATTCAATCACAGTTTATCTTGAAGGGTCGATAGCCCGTACTATCGTCCTTTTCAGATTAACTGGTGATTGAATAGGGGCAGCTGTAACACCCCAAATTTGCCCTCTTATTCTTAAGCATCATATCGCATCATGTTCATCATATTCATATCATTTTCGTATTTTACGTAGCATCATTAGCATAGAAAAATGAAGCATAACATTCATTGTGGAAGCATAGCATAAACTGGCAGTGATTTCAGTGCGGCAATCTGAGTCAAACGGACGCTTGACCTAATCTTGTTCAAATTGTCAGGAAATCAGTTCAGCTGTTGAGTCTTCATACAGTGCGAATTCGGCGTTGAATTGTGTTGTGTGCGAAAGTACTTGATTTGTCAGGCAATGGTTCTAGTGATAGTTTTTTGGGGTCCGAAGATTCAAATGTGGCATGGGTATTCTCATTGTGTGTATCTGCGGATTTTACTGTTCCAGAGAATGATTCAGATAAATTCGAAGTAATTCTAAAAGCAATGCAAGCTGGTTCAGTTGAATGAACTAATTGGTTGAGATTTCGTGACTATGTGCGTATTGGTGATAATTGGTTCGTCCCACAAAATGTCAAGTTCCACATCCGTTTCTAAACCATTCTATCCATTATCCATTTTCGATTAAACCATTTTTATTTTCCAATTTCTATTATCCAATGACCATTTCTTCTTCCATTTCTCTCGATCATCTGATTCATACATTTTTAGTTCAACCATCCAAATGATCATTTTTAACTGATTTCCAATTTTTCCTACCCAATTCTATATTCATTACCATTCTCCATATTTTTGTTTCTTAGTCACTTCTTAATATATATATTTTTACCAAGTATGATAACATTTTTTTTTTTACCATAAGACCATGATTTTTTTTAAGACCATTTATATAAAAAAAAAAGAGTCTATCCAAAAAAAAAATATATAAATATATTACAAACAAGACTCTTGTCTTAGGCCCATTACATAAAGAAAATTTACAAAAAAAAAAGGGGCTACATCAATCCACTTCAGCTCACACTCTAAAACGTAAGCGGATTCACACGCACACAAGCCAATTCCGCATATGATACACACACTTGAAGCCTTTCCACTTTTCCAGCCAAATATGATTCCCAGCCACACTTGAGCCAAAACAATTCTCCAACAATGCATACCAGCCGAATTCAATATCAGCTTAACAAATTCCCAGCCGCAACTTGCCCAGCTTCTCATGTACACAACCTGAAGCATATAACACGAGCATCACGCAAACGCAACCGAACAACAAATAAAACGCAAAGAACGGAATAATAGAATTGAAAAAAAGGATAACAATAAAATAGAAAATAAAAAGAGGAGCTTAATAAGAAAAAGGGGTTGTAACCGATTTCATAACAGAATCACTTTCCTGCATAACAGAATTACACTCTCACAATAACAGAAGGAGAATCCCAACAGAATCGCAGATAACAGAATTCCAATTTCTCATTCATTATTCTCTCCAATTCTCCTCAATCTTGATCCAATTCTTCATAATTTTCATCAACTCTCTTCAATCTTCTCAACACAAGAACTGAATCGCTCTTCCAAACTCAACCAAGAACATAATCTTCATCGATTTTGTTCGCAGCATCTTCATCAATACTGTGGATTCAGCTTTGGCTTTCGATTCAAGTGCATATCCAGCATTCTGTTTCAACTGCTCCAATCAATTCAGTCTCTTCAATCGATTGAATTCGTCACAGCAGCATTGATAAACCTGCGAAGCAATCCGATATACGTTTGTATCAACTCAAGAGGAGCAAAACGAAATTACGAAGCTGAAGCAAAGCTCCATAGCAACAACGAAATCGTAAGTCAGTTATGAAGAAGTGAAGCGTTACCGAATCAAGGCAGACATCCTTGTAGCTGGCGGCATCGTCAATTGAAGCTCATAATCTCGTATCAATTTCACGGCAGCTTCTTCAATTCCTTCGGTTAACAGGTACGAATCTAAGCTTGTAGATGTATCTGTTTGCGGTTGTGATTAGTTATCGTGACTCTGAGCATGTTGATCTGTTTGTTTGAGTTGAGTCTTGAGTCTATTGTTTCTGGATTTGTGCTGAGTGTGCGGTTAGGTTAGGTTTGAGTGGAGAAGAACAGAGTGAAATTGAGAGAAATTTAGGTTAGGTTTTAGAGAGAATTGAGTGGTGAGTGCGGCGGGATTCGAAGCAGGAGGCAAAGGCTGAATGAGGAAGAAGAGAGAGGCCTAGATGTAGGTTGTTAGAGTGTTCATGGTGAGGGTGGCTGCGGATTCAGGTGAGTGGCGCGGCGGAAAGTTTGTGTGAGGTTGACGGATACGGCGGTGGTTACAGAGGGAGGGAGATGAGGCCGAATGAAATCGAGAGAGGCTTAGAGGAGAGGTTGTGAGGATGACGAGGATGAGTGTGTGACGGTGAGAACAGGGCTCCGGCGGCGAGTTTAGGGTTAGGAGGGATTAGTGTGCGCCGGTGTTGGGGCTTGAGAAAGAAGAAGGTAAAGAAGGTGATGACCGGCGAGCGAAGGAGAGACGGAAGAAGCCTATGGGCTCCGGCGGCGGCAGGCTAGGGTTGTTGGGGAGATGAAGGTGACGAGTTCGCAGGGAGGGAGTGTTTCACTTTCTCTTCCTTTTGTTCTTCCAGACTTTCAATTTTCAATTTAATTATCAATTAGTATAATAATTGTTTAGAATATATCAATTAGTATAATAATTGTTTAGAATATATTGATTAGTATAATAATTGTTTAGAATATATTGTTTAGTATAATGGTTTAGAATATATTGTTTAGGAAGATTAATAATGTTAGAATAAATTGTTTAGGAAATATAAAGAATTAATTTAGTATAATGTTTAGAATATATTGTTTAGGATTAATTAGTTAATAAGGTTTAGAAAATATAACAAAGTTAATTAGCATAATGATGAAAATTAGGGAATAAGAAAGGTTTGAGAATTTATTTTGTGTGTTTGAACCTGGGCCTAAGGTTCTATCCGCACCCCCCACCACCTTCAGCCCAAGCAAATTCAGCCTGAAACCTTTGCTTTTCACACCTCCACCATACAGCCATGTAGTCTTGCGCATCTTGGGCCTAGCCAGGTGCTGTTCACACCTCCCTCATGTCAGCCCAGTTCAATTCAACCATAATCCCTTACTTCCGCACCTCCCATCAAATTCATGTTTATGTTCTTTTTTCTATTTTTTGATTTCTTTTATAATCAGTTCCATTTTAATCCATTAAAAATAGTTATAATCATCCAAAAATTCCCAAATAAATCATGGATATTCCTTTGTGTCTCTAAAATTTTGTCACATTTTTATTTTATTTTTTTTCATTGATCCACGTGCTAGGAATAATTCACCAATGTGCATGGCTTCTTTTGCTTCATTTCTTGACCAGTCTATCTTGTTTATTTTCTATAGACTTCAATATTTGGAGTTTTGATCCCATTATTTTTGCATTGTGTTCCTAAGATCTTGTAGTTTGCATGTGATTTTTCTCAGAATTTTTAGGAAATTATTGCTGGAGTTTTGGTCTGTTATCTTGTGATGTAAGTTTTTTGTCCTAGCTTGTGTTCTTGCCTCCATTTGACCTAGTTCCTTTCTGAATTTTTGCAAGTCCTTTTGGAAAGTTTATATAATGTGTTTTAAGATCATTTGGTTTCAGTTGTAGAATTTTTAGATGGCTGGTTGTTTATTTGTGGATTTTTGTTCTCACCTTGTCCCATTTTGCTTCTTTTGGTTTATTAGATCTCTTATAGGCTTAGAAGGGCACTTGTGCCAACTTCTTCTTCTTGTTTGGGTTTCCTTTGGGGTATGGGTACCTTCCTGGTCCTAGGATAGGTCTTGGTTCTTCTGAATTTTTGAGTTTGCTTCATATTCAAGTCATTTGTTTCTTTAAGTGTTTAAATTCCATCTTTTGGTTCCATTGCTTTTATTTTGACATTGTTTGGTATTGTGTGACTTATCTCTTCATCTTGCTGGCCTCTTAGACCATTCTTCATATCATTTTGATTCTGGTTTTGAACTTTGTGTTTGTATTTTGTGCATTTTGCATTACATCTTTCTTAAGTGCGCATTTGCTTCCATATGTATTCATGTTGCCTCATTCTAAGTCATAAGTCTCATTTTCATTTCTTTGAGTTGAATTAGCATTAAACATTTGTTTACTTCATTTCACTTCTGATTTTTGGATGATGTTATGTTAATTTGTTCATTTTTGTTCACTTGTGCATGCTAACCTTGCAGGGGCTATGGTAAGTGTGAGATGTGGGAATTGAGTTCCACATCTCTAATTCTTATCTCTTCCTTTTATGTTTATGTGAGCTAACCCTCTTTTGTTGGGCTTAGGCCTTTCTCATCCCTTCTTCTATCTTCTTCTTCCTTCTTCATTAGGATAGAAACGTCACTAACCCTTAGGACATCCATGCATGTGAATACTTAGGATTATTTTAGTCCCCCTTTAGAATTTTTCCTTTGAGATCCTTTTGGTTCTTCTTCTCTTCTCATCTCATAACTCTTAAAAGATACTTTAATAAATTTGAAGTGATACATTGATCCATAGCCTTATTCCATGAGGTATGCTTGTAGTCTTCCCATCTTGGGATAATACATGTTTACCTTGTGATGCACAAGTCTGATCAAGGTATCTTCTTCATAAAAGAAAAGCATAAAAAACACTTCTTCATCTGTAAATACCAAAACACTTAATAAGTAAACAAGTTAGTGAGCCTAAGCCCTAATCTGTGGGTTCAAGTTTTGGGGATCTTCTCCTTACTTGAGTGTGCTTGTTCTATTATTCCATCTTGGAATGTAGTGACAAGTGCACATTCCATTGATGAGAGCTTGAGTTCACTTCCTTGTGACACACTCATAAAAGCTTCCTAAAAAACACAAACAAACAATAAGCGTCTTTCCTTCGGGAATTCTTTTCTCATCTCCTTCGCTCCGTCCGCGAACTTGCTCCTACTTGTCATCTTGCAAGACGGTTACGCACTCGTCGTCCGAGCCTGCAACACTTGAGCAATGGCATAGGCAGTTCAAGCCTTTAATTCACAAGCAATTTCTTTTGTTACCCCTAGTTAGGGGAACTACGGCGTCTCTGATCCTCATTATCCTGATGAGGTACGTAGGCAGCGGGGTAGGGCCCGTTCGAGCACAATCTTTATTTTCCCTACATTTTTCCTTTGCTTTCTTATTTCAGTTCCTTTTCCAGTTCCAGTTTCTTTTCATATTCATTTCTTTTGCTGCAGTTTTCATACCCTCACCCTTTGAAACAAAATAAGCAAGCGTGGATTCCGTCGGGTACGACGGACGATCTGGGGTGCTAATACCTTCCCAGGTCGTAACCGACTCCCGAACCCAGATCTTTGGTTCGCAGGACCTTGTCCTTTCCTTCTTCCTTAGGTTTGTGCAACATTACCTTTCCCATTCTTTCGGGATAAAAATGTCTGGCTGGCGACTCTAACCTTTCCGCGCCACTTTCGCGTTTGTACTAGGATGAAAATCCTGGGAGCGACACATTGGTTCTAAGTCATCTGCATCTAGGGTTTGTGATCTGAGCAATCCCTGAGCTATCTGAGCAATTCTAAAGGTCTTCAATCATCTCAAGAGGGTCCATGTATGTTCAAGCATCATATTATATCCTCCCAAGATCAAGGAAATCAGAAAATCACAAGAACTGAGAAAGGCATGGAAGCAGAGCCAAGCTTAACTGCATAGATGACCTAAAATTAGGGTTTTGGTTTCAAAGGCCATAACTCCAAATTTTTTGGTCATTCTTATTTTTATTGGTCTCTATATGTTATAAGGATCATACATACCAATTTTCATGAAGAAATTCAATGAGGAAGGCATCTGATCAATAGGTGACTTCTTGAAAGAGTCAGTGCAAAATCAGGGCATCTGAGGCCCCCAATGACACAACCAAAGGGTCTTCTCCATTATTTTAGATGTGTATGATCTTTATTTGATCTAAGAAGAGTTTAGAAGTTCACAAAATTGAAGAATTTCAAGCCATTTGCAAAGTTGCCATTTTGGGAAAGTGACTTGTAATACAAACTTGCCATTTTGGGAAAGTTTTTCAACCTCCTCTTATTGATTAAAAAATGCTTCAAATGAAAAATTCTTGGTCATGAAAGTTGTATATTGGATCATTCCCTTTTCAAAAAGTACAAGAACTTGATCTAATTCATCATAGAACTCAAGTTATGGCCTTGCAAAGTTGGGAAAAATCACAAAATTTCACTTATGTGCTAAAGAGGGAAACTTGCAAAACCACTTGCCAAAGCATTTTGTGACTTCAAACACTCTTCTAACCATTACACAAACATAGTAAATGACCTATAATTCAGAATTTCCCAAATAATTTACAAGTCTCATGCCTTGATCATCAAGATTTCTCAAAGGGGGCAAAACTTCACATAATTGCAAAACACCCCATAACTTTATCCCCACATGCTAAATTGCTTCAAAACCAATTTCATAGCCTTCCTTGATCTTTGTTGCGCACAACCATGCCTCTGTCCCAGCCTGCCACTTGCCCATACCTCAAGTACACCAACTCTTGACTTTATGCATTTTGCCCCATACCAATCAGCATAGCCCACAACAACTACACTGACCTATCCCAGCATGTTATGTGGCAATGAAGCAAGCCATTTCACATAAGTTTGGAGCCTAACACTTGAGATTTCTCAGCATAGCCAAAATCCCTAAAATTTGCATAATCCTTCGAATTTCATAACTCAACCAACAAATCTCCAAACTTTTTCCACCATTCAACTCCACGATCATCACTGATCATTCCCCACCCTTCATTTTGCCTTGAAGCACCCTGAATCAAAAACACGATTTTCACATTTCTTGAACTGAGTTTCAGCCAACATCACTTAGAGACCATATAAACTCCAACCAAGCATCACAAACTCTTCAGGAGGATCATTGGAGCTAATTTGAAGCAAAGACCTGGCCAGAAAGTACCAAAGGTGAAAGCTCAAGTTCAGGTGAGCTCAAGAACTTTTTTTCCAGAACCTTCATTTTAAGTTCTTAATTGATTCTATGTGCTCTCCTGATGATCATGATGTCTTTACTTTTGAAAATGATTGAGAAACAAGGATGTATCATGCTTCTGAAATTTTTGATGTATTTTCCGTTTTGCTTTGATTCGTGTTGTTGATGAAAAATAAGTGAGTTTTGGGGCTGGATTCATGTTTAGGGTTGTTAGATATTTGATTCTGGAGAGTTAGAGAGTTTAGGGTTGCGTATTAAGTGAGATAGCATGTTTGGCTGGCCGGAGAAGATGACCGAAACACTGTTCCGGTCACCTGAAAGTAATTAGGGTTCAGATTAGGGCTCTAATCATAATTAGCGTAGTTTGAATTCTGGCCCTTGGATTACGCGCAAAGTCAATTCCCTCCAACCTGACTTCAAACCTAGGCCCTTGGATTGACTGACTTTCCCATTTTCTCATTTAATTTAATTTTAATTTCATTTATTTTCTATTTTATTTGAACGAATTTTTAAAAATAGCAAATGATATCAAAAAATTCTAAAATTTTTTATCCAAGCTTTTATTTATTTTCAGAAACCAAAATTTTTTTTTTTTATTTTTGCATTAAAAATTATTTTTAAATCATTTAAATGTTTATTTTTAATTAGTTAATGAGAATTAATTAATTAAAAATACATTTAAGTATTTAAAAATTCCAAAAAAATTCAAAGAGCTTTTTAAAACATTTACAAACTCACAATACAAATTTATTTTTGGTTTTGATCACACTTTGACATTTTTCATTTGAATTAGGGTTCTTTAATTTGAACATTTTTAACCCTAACTTCAAAAATTCATAACTTTTGATCCAAGTTGAGTTTGTGAATGTTTCTTTTTGCATTGTGTTATACATATTTTCATGCTTCTAAAAACATTTTTGTTTCATTTTTATCTCGCATTTTCAATTTGTTTGGCATTTTCCCTTTAGGATCACCCTTTAAAACCCTAGAAATTTAGGAAAATCATAAGTCCCTTAGGGTTTAGCTTCTGACCTTCCCCTTTGGGCAGTGAACTTGTATGGGTTTAGGGTACCTTTGATCCTATTTTCAATTTTTTATCTTATGATTTGCTTCTGTTTTTGAGTTTTGCATCTTATATGTTCATATAACCCTAATCTTGCATCTTCATTTGCATTCATTCTTCATATGCTTGCATACATGAACTTACCATGACATTTAGTGCATCCACGTGACATATAAGACATCTTAGGACACATTAGAATCGTGTTTGATCATTGCATTATTCATTTGTCATACTTTTGCTTTCATTTCATGTCATATGTATTCATGAACTTCCATGGTCCTTACATGTCTCATTTGCATTCTCACCTCTTGTATGATCATTCACATATCTTGACATACATTTGTATCATCTCTTAGAATCATTTTCATCATGAGCATGCATCTGGTTTTGGTTTGCATCCTTGCATTCATTTCATTTTCACTTCATTTCATTTCCTTTTACTAACTTTTTAGGTGGTAAGTTACTTTGAGAAGTGAATTTGCTTTCGCTTCTCACAATCTCTTCTCATCTCTCTTATGCATTCATTGCTGAATTTTGCTTTTGTATTAGAGTGAGCTTGCTCATTCATGTTCCTTCTTCACTTTCTTTCTTCAAGCAACTTGTCTTCTTAAGTGAAGCAAGTTGTCTTGCTTCTTCCTGCTTCTCTTCCTTCATTCTGCTTCTTCCTTGGTGGCTTTTCTCTTGAGGATCTCTTGCAAGCCTCACAAACCCTAGGAATACCCAAGCATGATCACAATTAGGGTTTGATTAGTCCCCCATTAGTTTTACCTTTGTGTCATCTCTTTGAGTCTTCTCTTCTCATCTCTTAATTAAGGACTAAACCTTAAAGGTTTTAAGACTTTGTGATTAGGGTTATGCTTGTATCCTTCTATTAGGATGGAGTGTATAACTTTAATCCTAAGTGTTAAATCCTTAATGTGTTTAAATCCTTTAATCAATTCATCTATTAATCACTAAGACATCAAGCTTGTAACTTGGGCCTTGCATTAGGGCTCTATTTCTTCCTTAATTGGTTAAGAAGGACTAACCCTAGTGTTAATGGAGAAGTCCCCGTCAAGTTGTCTTACAAACCATAAAATCCATTTCTTAATCTTACCATTAACTAAAATCCACTTTAATAAAGACTTTGTTTTGTTATGAGGTTAATCCCTAATCATGGATTAAGTTGAGGAGCCTTCCTCAGCTTAAATGTTCTCATCTATTATCCTTCTATTAGGATGGTGTAATGGGTCCATTGAATCCTTGATTATGGCTTAAACTCATTACTTAACACCAAATAAAAAACCCAAAAACATTTAAGTAATTACAAGTAGGTTAATGATCTTAATCCTACATCATGGCGATTAAGGGTGAGGTATTTACTTCATGCTTAAGGTATTCTCATTATCCCTAATCAGAGGGAGGATATGATGAGTTTACTAACCCTTGTTTAGGCTTAAGCTCATTTTCTTATGACAAACCTCAAAAGGCAATAAAAGATTGAAAACATAAAAATAAACAATAATCGTCTCCTCCGGGATTCTTTTCTCATCTCATTCACTCATAAACGAGAACTCGCTTCTTCCGTCTGATGCAAGACAGTTTGCACCTGAGCCAGATAGGCCATACACTTGAGCATAGACAAGTAAGCAGTTCACAAGTCAATTCATCTTTCAGTCTCTTTGAGTCGAACTACGGTGTTCTGACTTCCTCATCGCACGAGAGGATATGTAGGCATAACTTAACAGTTATCGAACAAAAGTCTCTGTATATTCCCCCTCTTCCAGCATTATTTTTTAAGCCTCATAGTTTTGAGATTTGCATTCTCACACTGACACTCTTTCATTTCACCTCACACTTCTTTTGCACTGACACTTGCATTCTTTTTCCAGCTTTTGTACACAAAATAGCACTGACACTACCCTTTTAAACACCAATCTTTCAAGCGTGGATCCCGTCGAGTACGGCGGACAATCTGGGTGCTAATACCTTCCCAGGTTGTAACCAACCCCCTTTCTCAATTTCTCTGGTTCGCAACCGTCTTATCCATCTTTTTTAGGTTTATGCAGCATTACCTTTCCTTCGGGATAAAAATGCCTAGCTGGCGACTCTATTCATTTCTTCTCCTTTCGCCGACCGTTCGCGTCTGTACCCCTCTTGACCCGGGTGTCATCAGGTGGGAGCAACATAGAGCTTCTTAGAGAATATGTTGATGTGTTTGCTTGGTCTTATCAAGACATGCTAGGTCTTGATACTGATATTGTGGAGCATAAATTTCCGCTGAAGCCCGAATGTCCACCTGTGAAGCAAAAGCTAAGAAGAACTCATCCTGATATGGCAGTAAAGATCAAAGAGGAGGTTCAAAAGCAGATTGATGCATGTTTTCTTGTGACATCTAATTATCCTTAATGGGTGGCCAATATTGTGCCTGTTCCAAAGAAAGACGGAAAAGTACGAATGTGTGTTGATTACAGGGATTTGAATAAAGCCAGTCCAAAAGATGATTTTCCATTGCCACACATTGATGTGTTGGTAGATAATACAGCTAAGTTTGACGTGTTCTCCTTTATGTACGGATTTTCCGGTTATAATCAAATAAAGATGGCACCCGAGGACATGGAAAAGACCACATTTATTACACCATGGGGAACATTCTACTACAGAGTGATGCCCTTTGGATTGAAGAATGCTGGTGCGACATACCAAAGAGCTATGACCACGCTTTTCCATGATATGATGCACACAAAAATTAAGGTATATGTTGATGATATGATCACTAAGTCGAGGACTGAAGAGGATCATGTTGAACATTTGCTGAAGTTGTTTCAAAGGCTAAGGAAGTTTAAGCTTTGTTTGAATCCGAATAAGTGCACGTTTGGTGTATGTTATGGAAAGTTGTTACGTTTCATTGTTAGCCAAAGAGGCATTGAAGTTGATCCTGATAAAGTGAAAGCTATTCAGGAAATGCCTGCTCCAAGAACTGAAAAGCAAGTGAGAGGATTCTTGGGCCGTTTGAATTATATTTCGAGGTTTATCTCACACATGACTGCCACATGTTCTCTGATTTTCAAGTTGCTTCGGAAAGACAAAGGTTGTGTCTGGATAGATGATTGTCAGAAAGCGTTTGAAAGTATCAAAGAATATCTGCTTGAACCTCCTATTTTTGTCTCCTTCGGTGGAAGGTAGACCGTTGATCATGTACTTGACTGTGTTGGAAGATTCCATGAGTTGTGTGCTTGGTAAGCAAGATGAATCTGGAAGAAAAGAATATGCAATTTACTACTTGAGTAAGAAATTCACTGATTGTGAGTCTCGGTACTCCATGCTTGAAAAAACGTGTTGTGCCTTAGCTTGGGCTACAAAGCGTCTTCGCCAGTATATGCTGAATCATACAACTTGGTTGATCTCTATTCGATCAAGTATATATTTGAAAAGCCTGCTTTGACTGGGAGGATTGCTCGTTGGTAAATGTTATTGTCAGAATATGATATCGAGTACCGAGCTCAAAAGTCTATAAAATGTAGTATCTTGGCTGACCATTTGGCACATCAACCGATTGATGATTACCAACATATCAAGTTTGATTTTCCAGATGAGGATGTGATGTACTTGAAAATGAAAGATTGTGATGAACCTTTGATTGAGGAAGGGCCGAAGTCTAGATCTCGATGGGGTTTAGTTTTTGATTGTGCTGTGAATGCACGCGGAAGAGGAATTGGGGCAATGATCATTACTCCCCATGGTTCACATATTCCTTTTTCCGCAAGGCTGACTTTACCTTGTACCAATAATGAAGCTGAGTATGAAGCCTGTATTTTGGGTCTTGAGGAAGCTATTGATCTGAGGATTAAGCATCTTGATGTGTATGGAGATTCTGCCTTGGTAATCAATCAAATCAAGGGTAAGTGGGTAACTCATCAACCCCACTTGATCCGCTATAGAGATTATGCTAGGAGGATGTCAAATTTCTTCACTAAAGTTGAGTTTCATTATGTTTCTCGTGATGAGAATTAGATGGCAGATGCTTTAGCAACTATAGCTTCTATGATAAAGGTTCACCAGTGGAATGATGTTCCCATGATCAGGGTGATGCGACTTGAAAGACCAACTCATGTGTTTGCAGTTGAAGAGGTCCATGATGACAAGCCTTGGTATCATGATATTAAATGTTTTCTCCAGAGTTAGGAATACCCACTTGGGGCATCCAATAAAGATAAGAGGACTTTGAGGAGATTGGCAGGCAATTTCTTCCTGAATGGAAATGTGCTTTATAAGAGGAATTTTGACATGGTCTTTTCTCAGATGCGTGGATAGACACGAAGCAGACATGTTAATGAAAGAAATTCATGAAGGATCTTTTGGAACTCATGCTAATGGGCATGCAATGGCTAAAAAGATGTTGAGAGCAGGTTACTATTAGCTGACAATGGAATCTGATTGTTGCAAGTATGTGAAAAAGTGCCATAAGTGCCAAGTGTACACTGATAAGATTCATGTGCCACCAACTCATCTCAATGTGATTTCTTCCCCGTGGCCTTTCTCTATGTGGGGAATTGATATGATTGGTATGATTGAACCTAAGGATTCGAATGGATATCGTTTTATTCTTGTGGCAATTGACTACTTCACCAAGTGGGTGGAAGCGGTATCATATGCTAATGTGACCAAGAAAGTTGTGGTTCGGTTTATCAAGAATAACATTATCTACAAATATGGTGTTCCAAATAGAATCATTATTGATAATGGTTCGAACTTGAATAATAAGATGATGAAAGAGCTTTGTTAAGAATTCAAGATTCAACACCATAATTCTTCTCCTTATACACCGAAGATGAATGAGGCTGTTGAAGCTGCGAATAAGAACATTAAGAAGATCATTTAGAAGATGGTTGTGACATACAAGGACTGGCATGAGATGCTCCCTTTTGCTTTGCATGGGTATCGTACATCTGTCCGCACTTCAACAGGGGCAACCCCTTTCTCACTTGTTTATGGTACAGATGTAACGCCCTGGAAATCTAAATTTTATTAAATTACATATTTATTTAATTGATTTAGAAAGGACTGGAGGTTTTGGGCGAATTTGGAGGATTTTAGGAGGAAAAGAATATTTTTATAATATAAATAAGTAGTATTTTATTATGCTCTTATTATTATTATTATGAAATATTAAGAAAGGGTAAGGTGGTAATAAGAGGAAAAAGTAAGGATATGTTGGGAAACTCATAAACTGGGATAATGTATCCAAAGAGGGAATACGATTAGTTTTCTAACATTATCGTGTTTTTGGGAGAAGAAGTGCTCTGAAGAAAAAGAGGAGAGAAAGCTCAGAGTCAGGAAGTTACAAAGAATCTTGGAGAAGAGTATCGATCTTTGGATTTCTCTAAGGTATGGGGAGTTTTTATAATCTATTGTAAATGTGTAGGAATTGGAATATGAATAGTTTAGGATTGTATGAGTTTTATGAGTTTTTGGGGTTTTTGAGTTAGGTTGAGTTTATGAGAAAAATCTTGATGAATTAGAGTGGTAAAAGTGAGTTGAATCACATAATTGATTGTATAATTGTTATCAGGATGTTGTTGGTGTTTGGTTGATGTTTTTGAGTGATTTTTGGGTGATTTGAGGTGGAACCCGTAATGGGATTTGGGGGTTTTGAGGTTATAAAGCAGTTTGCATTTGAGTAGCAGAAAACTGCTGTAAAACGTGCGTTAACCGGTTAACGCTTTTGGTTAACCGGTTAACCATTAAAACATTTGGGTTATTTCTGAAGTTGCGCAGGCATTAACTGGTTAACGCTTTTGGTTAACCGGTTAACACTGTTTGGATGCCGAATTTTAATTCTTGAAAAATCCGTAACTTTCAAACCGTAAATCCGATTCGCATTCCGTTTGAAGCGTCGGAAAGGGTATAAACTGAACTTTATTTTGATGAATAAAAATGAGAAAAATGCAATAATTTAATAAATGAATTTATGAAATAACCTTGTAATTGCCTCATAATTTACCGGGTACGGGTCAATTCTTGATGTGTCAGAGTGGTTATAGAACTAGTGTTTTGGGTGTAATGTCATGATGAGATATATGATTATTTGATGATTGGTTTGCTGATGTGAAATGAATGATGCGACTTATTTTGATGAATTTTACGATGTAACGCATCATTGCATTTCATAACATTCACGATGGGGCTTCGGCCTATTTAATTGCTTCAATCCTATTGTGTTGATTGAAGTGTCTCAATGATTTACGATGTGCTCCTTTGTGGAGGGTTGATGGTCATGTATCCATCTCACGACGAAAATGGTACCACATGCATATTGCATATCAGGATGTTAGAATTGCATAATTTAGATGAATTCATGATGGTGTTGTTGTTAATGATGAATTGTGTTGATGATGATGTTATGTTGTGTCGTCCTAATTTTATTTATATCCTGTATTCTTGTATATTTATGATATATTATGATTACTCACCCTGCCTGCTTGGAAATGTTACCTCCTTCGTGGGTAACTTGCAGATGATGAAGAATAGTCTTGCAGTGCAAGATGAGTTTTTCATGAGTCTCGGAGCGTGCTTTAGTGTTCCTTAGAAGTGGTTCTGGTCTATGTGTCCTGCTCTGTGTCATGTAACACTGGGATGGTTTTTTTTTGCTAAACTGTTTTCAGTTATGTTATTATTTGGATAAATGTTTTCCCATTTTATGATGTTAAATTCCAGATGGATAAAATTATGTTTATGAAGTAAACTAATGAAGTTTTGAATTATGAAGTTTAAATTCCACTGTGAAATGTTATATGTTATTCTTGGTTTAACTAACCCGTGTTACGAGACAGGATACTGTTTGTTTGAATTATGATGAAATGTGATACCCTTCTCGATGATTACTCTGATATTACTTAAATATTTTGTTTTGGGGTAGAAGGGTGTTACAACAGAAGCATTGCTCCCCGTTGAGTCTGAGATCCCATCAATGAGAGTTATGATGGAAGCCAAGTTGACTGAGGTTGAATGGTGTCAGAGTAGATTTGATCAGTTGAATTTGATTGAGGAAAAGAGAATAACAGCTTTGTGTCATGGTCGGTTGTACCAGCAAAGAATGAAGAAGGCTTTTGACAAGAAGGTCAAACCTCGTGTATTCAGAGAAGGCGGCCTCGTGCTCAAAAATATCCAGTCTTTCATTACAGATTATCGGGGCAAGTGGACTCCGAACTATTATGGCCCGTATGTTGTCAAGAAAGCCTTATCTGGCAGTTCATTAATTCTTACAACTATGGATGGCGAGGAGATCACTCGTCCGGTGAATGCGGATGCAGTTAAGAAATACTTCGCCTAAAAAATAAAAGAACAACTCGCTAAGTTGAAAACCCGAAAGGGTGGCTTAGGAAAAAATGAGCGTCTCAGTGAATTGAAAACCCGAAAGGGTGGATCTAGGCAAAAGTTAGGGATCATGGCAAGTAACTATATCGACAGATTGGATCACTTGTAACGACTGAGGATTTTAGATTCTATCCTTCAGAAGAAATACCCATCAAAGATTCTTATTCACTCATCCTTGACTGAAGTTTCACACACAGTGGAGTTCAAAGTTGATAGGGAGAATAGTGATCATTGTATTTCAATGTAGCCCTTTTCCATGTATTTACCATTTTTCAAACTTGTAATGATCCATGGAGTCCCTCCATTTGCTGACAACCATTCTATCAATAAATTTGAGCTTTTATCCAATTGTTTGAAATTCTTTATATTGTTTCAGTTTACAAAATTTCAATTTATTGTTGATGATGATTTTTGAAACAAATTTAATAAATTTAATCTTTGAAGATTATAAAAACATTTTCTCTTAATTTGTGAACAAAGAAAGGATATCAATAGTGATTCCAGGGATGGTAAAGTCCGGATGTGTGTAACTTGTCTCTCCCAAAGAAGGGTTTGATCCGTTTGTGTCCTTATGAAATTTCTGATTGGTCCTGACATGTCGATGTTAATGATGTTTTATTCCCCAGCAACCATCATGAGCAAGGATTGTAAATACTCTTAATTCGGTTCCTTTCCCCCCAGAAGAGTTGTTGGAAGGTATATCCTAGAAAATCCCCAACTGAGTTTTGATCTTTTCCTCAGTAGTTTACCCTTGACTTGAAAAGTCTTGGAGGCCCCTGGCCGAGCCATTGCTCCTCAGCATAGGTTGTTTGCATCCCTTAGCAGAAGTATTAATATATCAATCAGTATAGAGGTTTTCTTTCACCTGTTGGTGATTATTGATTTAAAATCCCTCGTAATTGTGATTTGCAATGATGTTAACTTCTGGTATCCCCCATGGGTCGAAAAATACAAACGTTCAGTGATGAAAGATTTTCATAGATCCCCAGTAAGTCTGGGTGTGATGGTTTCCAGCAGATCTCTATTTTTGATCTTTGGCAAGTTTTGCACTCTTTCCCCAATAGGATGGTATTCCTAGGCAGAGTTGATGATTGATGTTTGATACTCCAGTAGGCTATATTTTATTTGCATCACTGGTAGATCTTTACTTTGTCTCCTCATCCAGATTTATGAAGATATTCGTCCCCATCATAGTTTAACAGGGACATTTCCCTTTTCCCCCCAGAGTATGGAAGATTTTGAGTTGTTGAGATATTTCCGACATGTTATCCTCTCAGAGTGGAATTTTATGATGTTATCCTTTTATGGATTCTTGAAGATTGCTTTGTGGACTGGATCCCTAGCAGTTGTTTTCCCCAGCCTGAGTTATGCCTTGTAGTAGGATTTTTTTCCTTTGATGTTTTTTGATTTTCCCCTGCAGGATTTTGAATCGAATCTCCAGCATGGTCCCCGACCTTATTGCCCTGGTTAGCCGAGTATCCGGTTGTTGTGGTGTTTATGTCATCCGTTGCTTATCTTTATGTCTATTTTGTCAGCATATTCATACGCATAAGCATAGCATCTTTTGCTTGCATTCTTGCATTTATCTTTGTTCCCCGCTCTTTGGTGTGTTTTTCCCCACAGAGTGTGTGTGTGTGGTTTTCCTATCAAGTTTAGAGTGTCAACCCTTAAGTAGAAAATGTTTATCCTTTCTATTTCCCCACCGAGTTTGTTTCTCGTGGATGATTTTGATTCAGTCTTCTCCCCAGTTTATTATCTGGATGTAATTTCCCCAGTCGAGATATTTCCTCCTCGGGATGAGTCTTGTTTGACCATTTCTCTCCAATTTGTTCTTGGATTGAACTTTGGCCCCCCTTTGTGAGTAATATTACTTTGGAATTAAGCTATCAATTTTTTTGATAGTGGGTAATATGACCAAATTGATCAAGCTCTTTTGCTTGTACTCCTACCCAGTAAATCCGGTAGTTGAGAGTTCTTCTTTCTACCAAGTAAAAAGGTAATAAAAGTTGTTTCCCTTTGCTCGAGCTCCTACCCAGTAAATCAGGTAGTTGAGAATTTTTCTACCCAGTAAAAAGGTAGTGGAAGTTATCCCTCTTTGTTTTGCTCCTATCCAGTAAATCGATAGTCGAGTCCCATGTTTTCCTACCCAGTAAATCGGTAGTTGATGATTCTGTTCCTACTCGGTATTCCTCCATTTTTGGACTCGAATACTTTGATTGGTTATTGTTCCCTGGAAGAGTGTTTACTTTTTCCCATTGAACCCTGTTACCTTGATTGTATCACATTTTATTTCCCCCCATGTGGAGTCGGTTATCCAGTGATTTATTTTCCTGGTAATTCTTTTGGTGTCTTTTGTTTTCCCCGACGGGATATTTCTTCTGTGTCGCCAAGCATTTGCTTTCCTCTGGTGGTCGTGTTTTCCCCACAGAGATCTTGGGTTTGCATATCATCTCATATTCATATCATATCATGTTCTCTTAGGACAAAAATTTGGGTTTTCTGTATTTAAGTCTCTCCCATCTTGCTGAGACGAAGATGTCAATCTTCATATCTTCATATTGAAGAAACTTAAATAGGGGCAGCTGTTGCACCCTAATATTTGCCCTAAGTTTTCTTTGCATTTTCATCTGCATCTTGCATACAAACAAGATCGCATTGGTTACTCGGTTATTCTCGGGATTAGGTTTATGCCTCGCAGGGGATCACCGTTGTCTTTAATTACTTTATTTGTTTGTGTTTATTAACCATTAATCAAAATCCAAAAATATTTTGTTTCATTTTGCTAACCTTTTTCAAGAAGAGGAACCATGTGAAAATACCAAAAATAGCAGTCCTGCAGCTCGAGCGAAATTTCACAGAAAAAGTCGAAGTTGATCTGCAAATAATTCAAATTTTTATCTGATCAAGGATTTCCTGAGTTAATTGATTCATTCAAAGGATTTCCAAGGACCATGTGTTTACTTCTTCGACGCACAACAAGAATCGGGCCGAAATAACCAAGCAACCATGTTTGAATAAAAAATTCAAATTTCAGCTTGGTTAACCGGATAACCAAATGGTTAAACGGTTAACCAATGCGAAATTTGAATTTTTTATTCAAATTCAGCACCCTTAGATCATTGATTTAATTAGAATATTCTAGATCCATTGGTTTCTGTTTTCTCTACACCACTTTGATCATTTCCTACCATAAACCCTCATTAATCACCACTATTTTCCATTTCCCACCAAAATTCCAATTACCAAACCTAAATTCAAATTACCAAAGCAAGCTCCATTCCACCAAATTTCCATACCTAAGGCCTTTAAATAGGACCACAATTTCATTCATTTCACAAGCTTTTGATAGCCACAAAACCTCTTGCAAATTACTTCCCCAACACCAAAATTCTCAAAAGCTAACTTTCTTTCTTTTGAAGTTATCAAGAATTCACATTGAATTCTTGATTAACTTGAGCTAAACCTTCATCCTTTCATTCTTTTGGTCATCAATTTCGTAGATCTAAGCTTATATTGGTCCAATTTGAAGAAGAGCTTTTGGTAATTCATCTTCCTCCATAAACCCATATTCACCATCAACATTCAAGATGTAGATCTTTGGTGCTTTTGTTTATAGATCCTTTGGATCTTTTTTTGTTGTTTGATTGCAGGGATTCCAATGTATTTTGGTTTTAAAATTCGTGCAAATTCAGATCATGATCATCCAATGTTTGAAAAAATGTTTCAAAATGGATCATGCTGAATTTTCTGCATTTTTCAGCTTCTGGTACAGCGTTAACCGGTTAACCAGTTTTAAAACAGCGTAAATTGTTCAAAATCTGCTTGTGTTATCCGGTTAACCAATTGGTTAACCGGTTAACACAAGTCAGAATGGTGTTTTTGGCTTGTTTCAAGCCCCTTTTTGGTTCCTCTTTCTTCTTCTTCTTCTTCCTCCTTTTTATTTTTACCTTGGGAAGCACTTTTGGGAGTGATTTCTCCTTAATTTCAATGAACTTTGGGTGTAGATTAGAGTAGTTAATGTTCATTAATTCAAAACTACCTTTAAGTGGATTATTCAATTCATTTAAGGTACTTTGCATTAGTGATACATTTTCATGCTTGAATCTACCAAGATGAGTGATTGAACTTAAGGATGGAAGAGTACCATAAGTGCGGCTCAATTTGGTATTCACCTTTAGTTTTGTGCGGCATCGCGTCCGGATAACGATTTACATATCGTTTATCTCGCATGCATTAACACTAACATTATGCACCTTAATTGGCGGTGGTCGGCCTCATTTGTAGGGTAATTACTTCGTAAATTACTCGGCGATTGCTTAACATAGACCTAAATGTGTCCCGACTTCGGAATAAAAATCTAATTGGGTACTTGCACTTTTGTGGACCGGATCTCTTGTTGATCGCGTAATCCCAAAGTGGTTAATCATATTGCATCAAGAATCGAGACTTATGAATGTTTGATGCGTAGGTGCTTTGGGTTTCCCAATCGCCTTTCGAATTTCATTGAATTCGGTTCGGTTTGCCTTGATCAATCGCTATAGTGTAAGATGCTAAGCGTATCCGGTTGCCTTCGATTTTGGTTACTCTTTCTTTTTGGTTGTGGTAGATTAAGTTCACCATACCATTATTATGTGAATATTATTATACTACTACTATTAATATTTTAGATTCTTGCACTTTAATTCCTTTTTGTTACTAACATTTAATTTCTTGCACTTTTATTGCCTTTATTCTATTTTGCTTTATTCATCCATATCATGTTTATTATTTGTTCTTATTATTTTTAATTGTTGATTTTCCTTTTGCCTATTTGGACACCAAAAAACATTAATAAAGGATTAAACTTCTAAAAGACTTGTGACTTTAATTTGTGGACTTTTGGTCACTATCCTAAGCATTGGAGTGGAGATTTTTGGACTTAGATTTTAGGATCCCTTCCTCTTGCTTTGATCTTCATGAAAATGGATTTAGCCTTTATTTGGCCATTTACTAGCTTATAAGGATGAAACTCTTATGCTCATAATTTGGAATGTCATCAAGTTTGGTTAGATCTTTCTTCCCTTATCTCCTTATTTTCTTTTTTAGGATAGTCCCTTCATCTCCTCCCATTCTTTAATTTTCAAAACCTTCTCCCTTTTTCAAAGGATTCCTTCTTTTTTTTTAAAAATTCATCACCTCTTTAACAAACCAAAACCTTGACTTTTGTCAAGTGGCGTTTACTTTTTTTTTAAATCAATGAATCTAATCATATTGACCTGAATTCAAAAAAATAAAAAGAACCAAACTCATTCAAATTGTTTTGTGCCGTCATGCACTTTTGTTTATTTTCTTTAAAAAAAGTGTCGATTATGAGTCATTATTCTTTAGTCGGGTGCAAGTCTCTCAATCTCCATGGTTGTAGTTTGATGTAATTGAGTCTCTTGTCATTTGTGGGGGTTTAGTGGCATACTCGTTGATTTTATCCAAGTTGGCTCCCTCCCATAATGATGTATGAGTCCATGCCTTCATTCTCATGGTAGTTTGGTTGGCCATCCACTTGAAGATGACAAATTCTCTTCACTTAATAAAATGAATCATAACCCACCCTTTTCACTATTTGTACCACGAACTACGAGGTTTTGATCTTGCATTGCACTTTGTGGGTACGTAGGCATGAGGTGGTAAACCTCTCCAAACACAAAAATATTAAAAAATAATTCTTTCTCTCACCTCTCCACTCTCATTTTACAAACCATTTTCAAACCAAAAGCAGTAAATTTTTCAAAGGGCTCCCGTGGAGTACCACAGACATTTTAGGTGCATAAAACCTTCCCATTGTGTAACCTATCCCCTTACATGTTTCTCTGTTGTGTTTCTTTAGCTTTTTGCTTTTAAATTCATTAGGATTTATTCGCCCTTTTTTCCTTTCCCTCTTGGAATAAAATAAAAGCGCGGTGGTGACTCTATTTACTTTGAGTTAAGTTAACCAATAGCTTACACTCATGTTTTTACCGCTATAAAACCCAGGAAACTTCTAATCTCAGTAGCAAACTTATGGGTTTCCCACTGCAACACTGCATCAATTTTCGATGGATCTACAACAATTCCACCATTGGAAATTACATGTCCAAGAAAACTCACTTCTTGTAACCAGAGCTCACACTTCGAAAGTTTAACATATAACTTCTTTTCTCACAACACTTGCAACACAATCCTCAAATGCTCTGCATGTTCCTCTTCTGTCTTAGAATAAATCAGAATATCGTCAATAAAGACTACCACAAATTTATCCAAGTACTCATGGAAGATTCTATTCATGTACTCCATGAACACACCAGGTGCATTGGATACACCGAACGACATCACCATATACTCATAATGACCATACCTCGTTATGAAAGCTGTCTTCGAAATATCATCAGGCTTAACGTGAATCTGATGGTAACCAGACCTTAAATCAATCTTGCTGAATACACAAGCTTCTACCAACTGATCCATCAAATCCTTGATTCTCAGAAGTGGATACTTATTCTTGATAGTAACCTTGTTCAACTGCCGATAATCAACACACAACCTCATGCTACCATCTTTCTTCTTAACCAACAACACTGGAGCACCCCACAGAGAAACACTAGGTCGAACAAACTTCTTCTCTAACAACTCTGCTAGTTGCTTCTTCGACTCACTCAATTCTACAGTAGACATCTGATACAGAGCCATAGACACAAGACTAGTACCATGTAATAAATCCACTGCAAACTCAACTTCACGTTCTGGAGGTAAATCGCTTATATCCTCCGGAAACACATCAGGAAACCCTTGAACAACCGGAAAATCAATACTTAAAGTCTTCCATTCGACTTGCAACGATGCAAACATTGCAAACATCTGAGCTTCATCTTCTAATAATTCATCTACTTGCTTAACCGTCAAGAACATCAACTCACCATGATCACCAATTTCAGGAAATTCAACTGTCTTCGCATAACAATTGATATGCACAAAATTGAACTCTAGCCAGTTCATTCCCAAAGTAACATCAATTTGGTGTAAAGTCAAGCACAACAGATCCATCAAGAAATCCTTCTCAAAAATAGTCAAAGTACACTTCAGACATACAAGAGTAGTAGTAACAGAACCATTAGCTGGTGTTTCTATTACCATTCCACAATTCATACTAGACAACTTTAAACCCAACTTATTATCACACTCAAGAGAAATAAAAGAATGCGTAGCACCAATATCAATAATAGCAATCAAATCAACATTGTTAATAAAACAAGTACCTCAAATCAAATTGTCCTTCTTAGGAGCCTCAGAACCATTCAAAGTAAACACTTTGCCATTGGTCTGAGCAGCAGTAGCAGTCTTCTCATGCTTCTGACATTGGATGCTGATATGTCCCTGTTCACCACAATTAAAGCAAGTTGGACCTTCATTCGGACAATCACCAACCCTATGACCTCTCTTTCCACATCTTTAGGATTGCACCACTGGATTAGTACACACATCCGACTTATGACCGGATTCACCACACTTATGAAACTTGGGAGGAATGGAACCCGTTCCCCCACTTGGCTTCTTCCCATCTAAAATCTTTTGCTTCCCCTTCTCAGCTGGAGTCACATAAGGCTTTTCTCTAAATTGGCCTTTCTCTTTCTTCTCACTCAGTTGTTTGTGGTGAGTAGATCGAGCTCATCTATCTTCATCATAGATTCTGCTCTTATCCACCAATTCAACATATTTGCGGATATGCTAACATCCAATTCCCTGTTTGATCTTGGTCTCAACCCACTCTCAAACTGGAGACACTTTGATAACTTAGCATCAACACAGTTGTAGTAAGGACAATACTTCACCAACCTCTCAAACTTGGCAGCATACTCTTCTACCGTCATACTCCCTTGTTTCAACTCAAGGAACTTTACTTCCATCTTACCACGAGCATCTTCTGGAAAATACTTTCCCATAAACTCCCTCTTGAACACTACCCACGTCACTGCAGTACCAGCTGTAACACCCCAAAATTTTCCCTCTCATTTCATGGAATTTAACATCTTATATTGCATATATGTTCCTACATCTTTGCATAGAGAAGTGAAGCATAACACTCATAGTTAGAGGCATAGTGCATGTGATCAATGACTAATGAAATTGGTGATCATACAAAAGAAATTGAAGAGTAATATGGTTTCCCAACAAGGCTCAAAGGGTTCCTAACATCCCACTTGATCTCAAATGATTCCTCAAGCCTTTGAAAGAGGTGGATTGATCAAAGAATTCAAGCAGTGTAACATCTCCTAACAAAAAAAGGCTAAAATTAGGGTTTCTGATTAATGGAGCTTCCCAATGAACTTTTTTTCAAACTTGATTCCAATGTTTTCCACATGATGTCAAGTACCTAGGGTTGGAAAATCATTCATTAAATCATTTCATAAGGTCTTCAATTGGTCAGATACTTGAAAATCAAGAAATTGGGGAAAAGTCAACTGTGTAGAGGAAAAAGTAAACTCCTGACTCTTTGAAATCAAAATCATGAAATTAATGTTTCAAGTGATCATTAGACAAAATTTGATCAAGAAATGATGGATGAATCATCAAGAATGAAGAAAATCAAGAGTTGCCATTTTTGGAAAATTAGGGTTTCCTAAAATAGTAGGTTTTGGTCCATTTTGCAGCAATGTTCAAGAGAGGTCTTCTCTCAATATAAGAGTCAGACAAAAATTTCACTTGGACTATTTGAAAGGGGGCATCTTAAGCTTCAAATCCATAGCAGGATCATGTTGATAGGTGTAGCGGTAAAATCATGAGTATAAGCTATTGGTTAACTTAACTTAAGGTAAACAGAGTCGCCACCGTGCTTTTATTTTATTCCAAGAGGAAAAGGAAAAAAAGAGCGAATAAATCTTAATGAATCTAAAAGCAAAAAGCTAAAGAAACACAACAGATAAACATGTAAGGGGATAGGTTACACAATGGGAAGGTTTTACGCACCCAAAATGTCTGTGGTACTCCACGGGAGCCCATTGAAAAATTGACTGCTTTTGGTTTGAAAATGGTTTGTAAAATGTGAGTGGAGGGATGAGAAAAGAATTATTTTTTAATATTTTTGTGTTTGGAGAGGTTTACCACCTCATGCCTACGTACCCACAAAGTGCAATGTAAGATCAAAACCCCGTAGTTCGTGGTACAAATAGTGAAAAGGGTGGGTTATGATTCATTTTATTAAGTGAAGAGAATTTGTCATCTTCAAGTGGATAACCAAACAAATCTACCATGAGAATGAAGACATGGACTCATACATCATTATGGGGAGGGTGCCAACTCGGATAAAATCAACGAGTATGCCACTAAACCCCCACGAATGACAAGAGACTCAATTACATCAAACTACAACCATGGAGATTGAGAGACTTGCACCCGACTAAAGAATAATGACTCATAATCGGCACTCTTTAAAACAAAAGTGCACAAAGGCATGAAACAAATTGAATGGGTTTGATTCTTTTTATTTTTTGAATTAAGGTTAATATGATTAGATTCATTGATTTTTAAAGAGAAAAGAAAGAGGTAAAAAGTCACTTGACAAAAGTCAAGGTTTTTGATTATTAAAGAGGTGATGATTTAAAAAAAAGAAAGAATCCTTTGATAAAGGGAGAAGGTTTTGAAAATTGAAGAATGGGAGGAGATGAATGGACTATCCTAAAAAAAGAAAATAAGGAGATAAGGGAAGAAAAAAAATCTAACCAAACTTGATGACATTCCAAATTATGAGCATAAGAGTTCCATCCTTATAAGCTAGCAAATGGCCAAATAAAGGCTAAATCCAACTCCATGAAGATCAAGGCAAAGGAAGTGTCTTAAGAATCTAAGTCCAAATCTTCACTCCGAATGCTAAGAATGGTAACCAATAGTCCTCAAATTAAAGTCACAAGTTTTTTAGAGGTTTAATCCTTTATTAATTTTTTGTGTCCAAATGGACAAATAGAAAATCAATCAACAAATAATAAGAGCAAATAATAAACATGATATGGATGAATAAAGCAAAATAAGATAAAGGCAATAATAGTGCAAAAAATTAAATGTTAGTAACAAAAAGAAATTAAAGTGCAAGAATCTAAAATATTAGTAGTAGTAATAGTATAATAATATTTAAATAATAATGGTATGGTGAACTTAATCAACCACAACCAAAAAGGAAAAGTGACCAAAATCGAAGGCAACCGGATCCGCTTAGCATCTTACACTATAGCAATTAATCAAGGCAAACCGAACCGAATTCAATGAAATTTGAAAGGTGATTGGGAGACCCAAAGCTCCTACTCATAAAAATTTCATAAGTCTCGATTCTAAATGCAATATGATTAACCACTTTGGGATTACGCGATCAACAAGAGATCCGGTCCACGAAAATGTAAGTACCCAATTAGATTTTTATTTCGAAGTTGGGACACATTTAGGTCTATGTTAAGCAATCGCCGAGTAATTTACGAAGTAATTACCCTACAAATGAGACCGGCCACCACCAATTAAGGTGCATAATGTTAGTGCTAATGCATGCGAGATAAACGATATGTAAATCGTTATCCGGACGCGATACCGCACAAAACTAAAGGTGAATACCAAATTTAGCCGTACTTATGGTATTCTTCCATCCTTAAGTTCAATCACTCATCTTGGTGGATTCAAGCATGAAAATGTATCACTAATGCAAAGTACCTTAAATGAATTGAATGATCCACTTAAAGGTAGTTTTGAATTAATGAACATTAACTACTCTAATCTACACCCAAAGTTCATTGAAGTTAAGGAGAAATCACTCCCAAAAGTGCTTCTCAAGGTAAAAATAAAAAGGAGGAAGAAGAAGAAGAAAGAGGAACCAAAAAGGGGCTTGAAACAAGCCAAAAACACCATTCTGACTTGTGTTAACCGGTTAACCAAATTGGTTAACCGGTTAACTCAAGAAGATTTTAAATAATTTACGCTGTTTTGAAGATGGTTAACAGGTTAACGCTGTACCAGAAGCTGAAAAATGCAGATAATTCAGCATGATCCATTTTGAAACCTTTTCTCAAACATTGGATGATCATGATCTGAATTTGCACGAATTTTAAAACCAAAATACAGTGGAATCCCTGCAATCAAACAACAAATAAAGATCCAAAGGATCTAGAAACAAAAGAACCAAAAATCTACATCTTGAATGTTGATGGTGAATATGGGTTTATGGAGGAAGATGAATTACCAAAAGCTCTTCTTTAAATTGGACCAACACAAGCTTAGATCTACTGAAATTGATGAGCAAAAGAATGAAAGGATGAAGGTTTAGCTCAAGTTAATCAAGAATTCAATGTGAATTCTTGATAACTTCAAAAGAAAGGAAGATGAGCTTTGGAGAATTTTGGTGTTGGGGAAGTATTTTGCAAAAAGTTTTGTGGCTATCAAAAGCTTGTTAAATGAATGAAATTGTGGTCCTATTTAAAGGCCTTAGGTATGGAAATTTGGTGGAATGGAGCTTGCTTTTGTAATTTGAATTTAAGTTTGGTAATTGAAATTTTGGTGGGAAATGGAAAAGAGTGGTGATTAGTGAGGGTTTATGGTAGGAAATGATGAAATTGATGTAGAGAAATCAAAAACCAATGGATCTAGAATATTCCAATTAATCAATGATCTAAGGGTGCTGAATTTGAATAAAAAATTCAAATTTCACACTGGTTAACCGGTTAACCATTTGGTTAACCGGTTAACCAAGCTGAATTTTGAATTTTTTGTTCAAACATAGCTGCTTGGTTGTTTCGGCCCGATTCTTTTTGTGTGTCGAAGAAATGAACACATGAACCTTGGAAATCCTTTGAATGAATCAATTAACTTGGGAAATCCTCGATCTGATAAATTTGAATTATTTGCGGATCTTCTTCGACTTTCGTCTGTGAAATTTCGCTCGAGCTGCAGGATTACTATTTTTAGCATTTTCTCATGGTTCCTCTTCCTGAAAAAGGTTAGTAAGAGGAAACAAAAATATTTTTGAATTTTGATTAATGGTTAGTAAGCATTAACAAATAAATTAATTAAAGACAATGGTGATTCCCTGCGAGGCATAAACCTAACCCGAGAATAACCGATGCAACCAGTGCGATCTTGTTTTTATGCAAGATGCATATGAAATGCGAAGAAAACTTAGGGCAAAAATTAGGGTGAAATAGCTGCCCCTATTTAAGTTTCTTCAATATGAAGATATGAAGATTGACATCTTTATCTCTGCAAGATGGGAGAGACTTAAATATAGAAAAACCCAAATTTTTGTTCTAAGAGAACATGATATGATATGAATATGAAATGATATGCAAACCCAAGATCTCTGTGGGGAAAATATGACCACCAGAGGAAAGCAAAAGCTTGGGGACACAAAAGAAAATCCCGTCGTGGAAAACAAGAGACACCAAAAGAGTTACCAGGAAAATAAATCACTTGATAACCAACTCCACATGGGGAAAGAAAATATGATATAACCAAGGTAACAAGGTTCAACGGGGAAGAGCAAACGCTCTGCCGGGGAATATCAACCAAACAAAGTATTCGAGTCCAAAAATGGAGGAATATCGAGTTGGAACAGAATCATCAGCTACCGGTTTACTGGGTAGGAAAACAAGGGACTCGACTATCAATTTACTGGATAGGAGAAAACCAAAGAGGGATAACCTTCACTACCTTTTTACTGGGTAGAGAAATTCTCAACTACCTGATTTACTGGGTAGGATCACAACAACAGGGAACAACTTCTATTACCTTTTTACTGGGTAGAAAGAAGAAATCTCGACTACCGGATTTACTGGGTAGGAGTACAAGCAAATGAGCTTGATTAATTTGGTAATATTACCCACTATCGAAAAATTGATAGCTTAATTCCAAAGTAATATACTCAAGTTGGAGAAAATATTGCCCACTATCAAACAATGATAGCTTAATTCCAAAGCAAACATTACTCATAAAAGAGGGACCAAAATTTAATCCAAGAACAAATTGGAGAGAAACGATCAAACAAGACTCATCCCGAGGAGGAAATATCTCAACTGGGGAAGTTCCATCTAGATAATAAACTGGGGAGGAAACTGAATCAAAATCATCCACGAGAAACAAACTCAGTGGGGAAATAGAAAGGATAAACATTTTCTACTTAAGGGTTGACACTCTAAACTTGAGAGGATAACCACACACACACCCTGTGGGGAAAGATCACACCAAAGAGCGGGGAACAAAGATAAATGCAAGAATGTAAGCAAAAAATGCTATGCTCATGCGTATGAATATGCTGACAAAACAGGCATAAAGATAAGCAACGGGTGACATAAACACCACAACAACCGGACACTCGACTAATATGGGTGTAACACCCCAAATTTGCCCTCTCCTATTTAGCATCATCATCATATCATAATCCTCATCAGCATGACATGTCCTTAGCATATTGCATAGAAAAATGAAGCATGGCACTTGCATACTCCAGCATCAGGCATGTGATGAATCATCAGGGAAATTCAAGGCTCACAAGGCAGGTTACAAGGTTGACATCAGGGTCAAAGACTAATAAAGGATGGGGGATCAAAATCAGATCAAAACGGTTGGCATCGGCTTATTCTTGAAGGTTCCCACCAAAAGGAGGGAAATTGAAAATTTACTGGCGTTAACCGGTTAACGTATTGGTTAACCGGTTAACGGCCACGAATTTTGAATTTCCAGCAGCAATTCAGCATGTGTGATTTTTGCTCCATTTTTCATTTTTCTGATTTTATTCATTTTTAATTAATTTGAAATTAAAGAGAAGGATCTAGAGCCCTTGTCCAAGCCTAATCCCATTGCTACATCCTAATCACACTACCCAAACCATAATTTTGGATCCCAAGCCTAATTTTTTGGCCCCAAACCTAAACCATATTTAATCATTTCTCTCCAAACCAAAGGGATCTCTCCCTCATTTTTCACTCTCATTTTCTGAATTTTCACTCCTCTCACTCACAATTCTCTCACTTTTCTCTCCCAATTTTCCAAATCACTCAAAGTTCCTCTTTGAAGATCACATAACCTTGCCTTGAGGTGTGTAGATCTTGGAACTAGACCTCCATCCATAACTTCATTACATCTTTTTGTTGGTTTTAGTGGTGATTCAGATCTGGTTTGGGATCTAGAAGTGCTTTTGGATCCAAAATTCTGCATCAAGAGCTTGTTCTTGCATTTATTTTGCACGGAGTGTGAAGCTTAACATCGGATCTTCAAAGTTTTGTGCGAAATCTATCGTTTTCAGCTCAATCAACAACTACCAAAGCATACCTCAGCTTTGTAGGTTGGTTAAATTCAGATCTAGCTCTGTTTTTTTTTAGTTTATTTGTATGCTTGAGTTTTAGATCCACCACATGTTTGCATATTTGCTTGTGTTGCTTGATTGATTGATTGGTAACCGGATCTATGTATTAATGTTCATAAGCTTGATGATGCCATTTAATGTGAATTGATGCATTATCTTCATGTTCAAATGCTTGCTGGTCTGGTGTAGGATTCTTTGGAAAAGATTTTTGTAAGCTGATTTTCTGCATAATTGTTGTTGTTTTAACAGCGTTAACCGGTTAACGGATTGGTTAACCGGTTAACGCACCTGAATTGTGATGTGTTTATGTAGGTTTTGGCATGGTTAACCGGTTAACAGATTGGTTAACCGGTTAACACTGAAGCAGTAAGCTATTTTTGCCTTATTTCAAGCATGTTTGATCCCCTTACTTGTTTTAAATGCCATGGATCATTATATGATCATTGAATATGATTGTTTGGGTGTTTTTCTTGCTGATTGATGCGTGCTTCCATATTCTCGACACGTAAATGCTTGTATGTGCATTGTTTGGCATGATTGTTTGATCTTGATTGGGGTGAACTTTGGGCATGTCATTGCCATAATTTTATTAATGAGCATGTGCTGGATTTTGGCTAACTTGCAGGGGCTCATGGTAAGAGAAGTATGGACATTCATCTACATTTCAATTCTTCATCCTTCTCTCTTTTTAAGTGCTTTCTCCTTGTGTTTTGATGTGCCTTATGCCATCATGTATTTCATTTATTTGCTTCTTCCTCTAGGAGCAACTTATCTCCTTTAGAGGAATAAGTTGCTTGCTAGCTCTTGCTTCCTCTTCTTCTTGCTCCTCTTGGTTTCCTTCTTCTTTATTAGGATAGAATTCAAACCTCACTAACCTAGGATTTCCATGCATGACAACATTTAGGATTCATTAGTCCCCCATTAGACTTTTGCCTTTGTGATCCTTTTGGTTTCTTTTCTCTTCTCATCTCAAAACCTTAAAGAAGACACCTAATAAAGTTTGAAGTGATATCTTGAGCAATATCCTTATCCCATGAGACACTTGTAGTCTTCCCATCTTGGGATAGTACAAGCTTGTCTTGTGATGCACAAGTCTGATCAGGGTATCATCTTCACCAAGAAAATCATAAAAAAAACACTTCTTCATTGTAAATACCAAAAACACTTAATAAGTTAATGAGTTAGTGAGCTTAAGCCCTAATCTTTGGATTCAAGTTTTGGGGATCTTCTCCTTACTTGAGTGTGCTTGTTCTATTATTCCATCTTGGAATGTAGTGACAAGTGCACATTCCATGGAAAAGAGCTTGAGTTCACTTCCTTGTGACACACTCATAAAAAGCTTCATAAAAAACACAAACAAACAATAAGCGTCTCTCCTTCGGGAATTCTTTTCTCATCTCCTTCGCTCCGTCCGCGAACTTGCTCCTACTTGTCACTTTGCAAGACGGTAACGCACTCGTCGTCCGAGCCTGCAACACCTGAGCATTGACATAGGTAGTTCAAGCCTTAAGAAACAAGCAATCTTTTCCACCCCTAGTTAGGGGAACTACGGCGACTCTGATCCTCATTGTCTAGATGAGGTACGTAGGCAGCGGGGTAGGGCCCGTTCGAGCACAATCTTTATTTCCCCTACATTTTTTCTCTTTGTTTTCTTTCTCAGTTCCTTTTCTAGTTCCAATTCCTTTTATTTTGCAACAACTTTCATTTCTTCACCCTTTGAAAAAGTTTCTTTACAAGCGTGGATCCCGTCGGGTACGGCGGACGATCTGGGTGCTAATACCTTCCCAGGTCGTAACCGACTCCCGAACCCAGTTTCTTTGGTTCGCAGGACCTGTGTCCTTCCTCTTCTTTTTCTTCTGGTTTGTGCAGCATTACCATTCCCGTTCCTTCGGGATAAAAAGGCCTGGCTGGCGACTCTAACCTCTTTCCGCGCCACGTTCGCGTTTGTACCAGGATAGAAATCCAGGGAGCGACAGCTGGCGACTCTGCTGGGGAATTTCTAACCAGAGTATCTCTGGTTCCCTTGAGAGTCTCTCCTAGCGCTTGTTTGTTTCTGTTTCTTTGGGTGTTGATTGCTTGCTATTATGTGTTGTATTTTACTGTTGTTTATTTATAGTTCATTTACAGCTTTATTTACAGTTTTCAGTATTTATTTTCTGCATCATATTATTACTGGATTGTCTGGACTGGATTTTCTGTTTGGTGGGCTTGGGTGATATTGTTTCTGAGAGATGAGCTCATTACCACGGCTCGAGTGCACCTTAGGACTTAGAGTGGTTCCACCATGGCCTCATGAGATCTTGTCATGGGGGTAGTAGTGAGTTCCACGCCCAGATTTGCGACCGTCTTGGGAATGTTTTGATTTGGGGATCTTCCTCTCTCATTTCATAACCTTGACAGTTATGTGCAGCTGGGGACCGATCATTGAGAACCTTGTGGAAACATCCCTTTCTAGTGATGACAGTGGCAGACCACATTTTGTGGCAAACCCATTCGCATCCGAGGGCCCACCTGGGACTCACATAGGATGACCTTGTTTTCCCGGACTCAGCTGAGGCCTCCCTGCGTAGTATATAATGCCAAACCGATTCCCTGATTTGGTCATGTGCCATTTTTCGGAAATGGTGAAAGTATTATTGCTATTCGGCTTTGAGAGTCCGTGATGTTTGACCCGGAGCATACCAGTGAGATTGGGAGGGGTTTACAGGTTTGCAGGAACCCTTGGCCTCAACATACACTCATTATCAGTGGTCCTTGTTATGATTTGGTCCTATGGTTCTGGTGTTCTGGTTTTCTTTTCTTGGTACTTTGGTTTTGAGGATTGCTATCAGAGGGTTGTGACTCAGAGGATCTTGGTTTCCAGTTATTCAGAGGGTCCTTGTGTTCAGTGTTGTCGCTCCCACCTGATGACACAGGGCCAAGAGGGGTACAGACGCGAACGGTCGGCGAAAGGAGAAGGAAATGAATAGAGTCGCCAGCTAGGCATTTTTATCCCGAAGGAAAGGTAATGTTGCATAAACCTGAGAAAAGATGGATAAGACAGTTGCGAACCAGAGAGACTGAGAAAGGGGGTTGGTTACAACCTGGGAAGGTATTAGCACCCAGATTGTCCGTCGTACTCGACGGTGTTGTACCCCAAAATTTGCCCTCACAAATGCAAGACTTTGTGTGCTAAGAAGGTTCACAAGGTTCACAAGATTCACAATACTTACAAGACCTTTCATGAGGTTCATGAAGTCTACAAGATACTTTATGAAGGTTCACAAGGTTCATAAGATTCATAATGCTTACAAGACCTTTCATGAGGTTCATGAAGTCTACAAGTCACTTTATGAGGTTCACAAGGGTCACAAGACCTCCCATGAGGTTCACAAGGTTCACAAGACATCTTATGATGGTTCACAAGGTTCACAAAGTTCACAATTGGTCAGAAGAGTTGACAATTCCCTCAGACAATGCACCTCCTAAGCAGTGCATCCAAAACTAGGGTTTTGACTTTAATCAGGCTTAATGAACTTCCAAGACTTCAAGTGAGCTTCATAACATCTTATATGTGTGTAAGAACCCCCATGACAAGTTTCAAGACTTTTCTCAAAAGTTTGCTCAGTCAGATGATCAGATAAGTCAAAATCAGTCAAAGTAGTTAAAAAGTCAAACTGAGGTCAACTGTGGTCAAACCAAAGTCAAACTTCATGATTTTTTGCCAAAATCAAGTATATGAAGTAAAATTCATCATTTGATCAAGGGTTGATCATGATTCATCAAGGAGATTCCAGATCATCAAGAATCAGGAGTTTCTAAATTAGGGTTTCCTCAGTAAAAGTCAACTGAACTTTGACCAGCCATAACTTTCACATGCTTCATCACCAAGTCTCCATCCAAATCTCATTTTGAAGGAAATTGAATTCTCTACAACTTTGTGTCTCACAAGCCAAGCCCAAAAATGCTTCATTTGGAAGGTATGAGCTAAGACATTATAGGTCCTTTTGAAAGTCAACAAAAAGTCAACAACTTCAAAAGAACATAACTTGAGAATGGTAAATGATATGGACATGAAACCAGTGGGGTTGGTTAGAGGACTCTTCAAGCTTTCCAAAATGTCCAAGAACACCTTCATAGCATTAAAATTGAAGGATGTGTGCCCTTGCAAAGTTGGGAAATTTTTGGTTGGTTTATGAAGAAAATGGAGGTCTAAAACCAATTTCTTCTAAATGGGCTTGCCATATGATGACCCAATCCATACTATAACTTCATGCACGACCCAAGTCAACAAAAATAAGATTTTTATCATTTTATTTTTATTTATTTTGATTTAATTCATTAAAAATCATTTTAAATTAAAATAAAATATAAAAGTCAAAGATTTAAATGTGATTGAGCTTCTAGAAAATCATAAATATGATTGGAATTGAAGTGGAAAGAAGATCATGTTGATTGGCCTAAAATAGCAAGTGTTTATGCAAAAATATTTGATTTTCAAAGGTTATCTTTTTGAATCTTTTTGGATCAATTTCTTCACACAAATATCAAATGTTTCTGACCTAATTCACTGCTCTATAAGTACTTGAGACAACCCTAAAGGCAAGCCACGAATTTTCCAGCCCCAAGTGTAAGTTTCAAAATTTCAAAAACCTCTCAAAACTTCAAATTCGGTTTCAATCTTCCAGGGCATTTGAAGGTAATTCAAGGACATAGAATGATTCTTTGGACATCCAGAAACCAATCCCAGCCCTCATTTGCATCTAAAACTATTCATATGGCATAAACCGAATGCATGTTGTTCTTGATATTTTTGTTTTCGATTTCTCATATTTAAGCAATACTAACGAATTTTGATGTTATTTATTGGTTTGTGATGAGTTTTGGATTGTATCTGGACAAATTGATTGAAGTTTGGATGCTTGAGGTGAATTTCACCATTATTAGGGTTTCGGCCCCCATTTAGGGTTTTAGCATTTAACAAATATAAATAAATTCTAAAGACACAGGACGATTGCAAAGGTTGTAAGGAACTCAATGATGTTCTCAATTTCATGAAATTTTGCTGTTTTGTTAGTGTTTGAATTTCGTAGGTATTGCTGCAGTTTGAAAATCGCAGGAAATGTTGTAGGGAAATTCGCAGCAAAAGTTGCAGTGCCTGAGGAAGAAGATGATCACTGCGTGCGCGTTTCTGGAATTTGAATTTGATTTTAATATTTTTATGTTTTGTTTCAGTTTGATATCACAAGCTGATGCTTGTCCCAGTGGTGAAGCAAGCGCATATGTTGTTGAATGGCAGGGGTTCGAATCCTGGCTGTGACAAGTTTTTTTACATTTTTTCTTTTATCTAGTAAATCTAATATATTATGAATTGTAGTTGCTTCATTAACAGATTCGCTCACCCAGCAGGAATGGTAACGTGTTTGTGTATTGCTTGAAAGGTCCTGGGTTCGATTCCCCCAGGCCTTTTGTTTTCTTTCTATTTTCTTTGATTTTTCAGGATATGGAATAAAACCAATTCAACCCCCCTTTGTATTGCCTGCGTGCATGATGGCCTGGTGGTGTGTGTTGTTGGTCTGGGTATTGGCAAGCAAGGTGTCCTGGGTTCAAACCCCAGCCAGGTAAGTTCTAGTTTTTTTATTTTTATTTCATTGTTTTGCTAATTATTTTGTTCTTAATTAAAAAAGAATCATGTTTGATGTATGTTTAAATAATCCTAGAAAAGTAATAGGTAAATATTTTCTAATTGGTTTTCTAAATTCTAAACATATTTTTTATTATTATATATTTAAAATCCAAATATGTGCATATTTATTTATTAAGTTAATACTATTAGAAACCCTAATTTAATCATAATAATTTCTAAAAAACTTAATTTCTTTTTCTTCTATTCTTGTTTAATATTATTAAGTACATAAATTGTTTATAATTTAAAATTTTGTATATAAATTAAAATTCTCAATTTATTTTTTATGAAAATAGTCACTAATTGTTTATAATTAATTATACATGTAAATAATTTCTAAAAATTACAAATTTAATAATTATAATTTATTTCTCATAATATGTTCATAATTGATTTAATTTTTTATAATTTATATAATTTCAAATTTTATAATAATATGATTGTTTGTATATTCTTATTAATTTTTAAACTTTGTTTATTTTAATATTTTTTGCTTATTATTATTATTACTAATCGTGTTTATTACTAACCCCCTTTATTTTTAAATTATTATTATTTTCTACTAACCCTCTTATAATTACTTATTTATTTATTTTGCTTATTTATTTATTTTGCTTATTTATTTAAATTGCTTTATTGCTATTATTGTAATTGCTCCTTGGTGTAAATATTTATTAATAATGTTTATTATTTATTTTATGCTATGGTTAGTAAATAGGGAGTGTAACATGTATGTTATTTAAGATTAATTTAGGTCACTTAATTTAAAAGATAAATGTTAAATTGAACACTCACCCACGTAAGCCGATCTTTGATCGCCATCTCACTTTCTAGGGTTACCTCTCATTGTTGCCTAATCAAAAGGTCAAGTAGGGTGTATAAAGCAAAAGTCCCTCAAAGTAAAGTCATCTAGTCCCTTAAACAATAAAAGATCAAGTCCCTAAATGGTTGCCTTCATAATGATCTTGTCCCTTTCGAATAATGATGACAGTCCCTCCAAAAATTGCTTAATACACCCTACAGTTGCCTACATTAAACAGATGTCCCTTTACTTGTCCCTCACATCCAAGGTAGTGACTACCTATTCCTTAATAATAGGGATAGTCTTACCATTTAAAGGATTCAAGAACAGAAAGACTTAAACTTTAGGGTAGGTTCCTCATAGTTACTTGCTCACTATTCAAAAACTTTTCAAAACACTTCACAACTTCAAACAATTTTCAAACACAAGTTTTTTACGCATCCGTACATGGATCATTATCAAACTCATATGAAAATTTCTATTCACACACTTCACATTTTCAAAAACAGTTTAAAGTGAGCTAAGTAACTAAGAGCCCATGGATAACCATGGATGTAAAGGGTGCTAACACCTTCCCTTTACATAACCTACCCCCCGGACCCAAAAATCTTTTAAAAGGTCTTTCTTGTTCTTTTATGCCTTTCCTTTGGATAAAATAAAAGTCGGTGGCGACTCTTGCTGTCCGCAACATAACTAAAGTCAGTTCTCCCACCGTGTTACAAAACTGGCGACTCTGCTGGGGACTTAATAAAAGATGGGTACCCTTAGGAATTAGATCACTTTAAAATTGTTTGCCTTGTTTGCTTTATACTTACCTGTTGGGTGCTCTTATGTGTGAAAGATCCTAACCCGGATCTAGTGTACCTTAGTTAAATGGCAATAGACCAAGGAAACTGTACGGCGTATACCGATATGGTTGATCTGGTGGCCATAGTTAGTGTGACTTCTTGGTTGGTGCTTATGTTCCTTAAGTCAAGTTGAGGATAATATGAGGCTGCCATATGTTGTCAATGCACTAACTAACTTTTAGAACCCTAGTTATCCCATCTTGGCCTTTAGAAAGTAGTGAGATAACCGGCTTTGGTGAAGACTGAAGTTGGTTGATACTCGATGCTACGCTCATTGAGATTCTAAACTTGGAGGGTTTTGGTTGGCAAGTAAGTTGCCTACTGAACAACCACCCTTGTGAAGGATCAATGATATTGAGATCCCTTAGAACCTGGTTACTTTTGTAGGACAGGATGAACCATCTAACTTCAGGGGAGGGTACTTACCTTTGAACCTCATGCAAGCCTTTAAACCTAGGGCTATTGTGTGACTTGCTTGTGTGTGCCACATGTTTGTGATTGAGCATAACATCATGACATCATCATGCATCATAAGCATAGCATTTTCCCTAACCATTTCAAGGACCAAGGGATTTATCTTTGTTCTTTGTTGCAGGTCATGGCTTCAGCTCGTAGAAACACTATCAGGATCAACTTTGTGAGCATACCTGCTAAGCTTAAAGAGTTGGTTTCTCAAGTGTCTGATCATTCCCAGTTCATCAAGAGACATGGTCACCTATTGGATCTAGTCACCTCAGGGTTCAATGAAGACATGATGAGTGTCCTGTTTCAGTTCTTTGATCCTAAGCACCATTGCTTCACATTCCCCGACTACCAGCTGGTTCCTACAATGGAAGAATTCTCTAAACTTCTGGGTATACCTGTACTTGATCAGAAACCATTCACTGGCTTGGAAAAGGAGTCTAAACCTGAGGTTATTGCTGCAGCTCTACATCTGAAGAAGTCTGACATTGTTCTAGAAACGAGAAGCGGAGTCAATGGTATTCTTGCTAAGGTTTTGATAGAGAAGGCTCAAATGTTCTTGAAGGCTATGAGCTATGATGCTTTTGAGGATATCTTAGCCTTACTGATTTATGGCTTAGTGTTGTTCCCCAATCCAGATCAGTTCATAGATGTGCATGCCATCAACATATTCCTGAGTCACAATCCAGTGCCTACATTGCTTGGAGACATCCTACACTCTCTTCATACTCGTACTACAAGGGCAAGAGGAACTCTGATGTGTTGCATACCTTTGCTATCTAGGTGGTTTATTTCTCACTTTCCTCACTCAGTAATGAAGAATGAGCAAGGGTTCAGATGGTCCAAAAGGATCATGTCACTCTCGCATTCAGATATCCATTGGTGCTCCAAATCTATGGAGAATATTACTATCATTGACCGTTGTGGGGAGTTTCCTAATGTGCCACTTCTAGGCATAAGAGGAGGCATCACCTACAACCCTTCCTTAGCTTTACGACAGTTTGGTTATGCTCGGAGTGATGGCCCACATGACATGTTGATTCAGGGCATTGTGTTTGACTACGACAACGATCTTCAAGGTTACCGTCAGAAATTCATATGAGCATGGGGAAAAGTAAACAAGGTTGACAGCAAGACTCTGCAGCCTAAGTACACTATTCCTATGGAGGCTTATCTCAGATGGGTGCGATCTCGTGCTCAGACTCTCATGATGCCATATCCTGCTATCCTGCCAGTTACCATGGAACCTGTTGCTGAAGGAGACACTACTTATACCATCCTTCACCCAAACATGCCTACTGACATGGAAGACTTACAGAGATCCTGGATCCAGTTGGAGGAGCAAAGGGATACTTTCGAGGCTCATTACAAAGCAAACCAAGAAAGAATCCTGGAACTAACAAAGCAACTTCATGAGGAGCGGAATCTCAACTCGTACCTCAACACAAAGAGGAAGCGTCCATGGGAGACTTAAAACCCTATCTCTTGTATTTATTACATTTCATTTTCTGTAAGCCCAAGAGGCAAAACAAGTTTATTACTAATAAAAGTTTACCTTCTTGTTGGTTTAAGCAAATTTTAGATCCTGCAGTCCTTGAAAAACATTGCATACATTTCATATCATTGCATCACAGGTTTTTTGTGTACAAGTATCTCATCTTCTCGCTGTTTATTTCAGTAATGGCTCTTGAACAAACAGTTAAGGATCTCCAGGCACAAAATGCACAGTTCCAAGAGTTGATCCTGAACTTGTCCAAGGGGCAGGATGAATTAAAAACACTGTTGGCTAAGAAGAAGAATCCTGAGGACAACAAGGATGATCAGCTGAAACAACTACAAGCTGAGATGACAGAAATGAGGACCCAGATGAATGACCAGGTGGCTCTTATTCAAAGTTTAGCTCAGGGGCAAGAAGAGCTGAGAACCTTTGTCCACAAACTTCAAAGTGATAGAGTCAGGGATCTAATTGTCAGTCAACCTCCGTTAAAACAAGCTGATTTGGTTGAAAGGAAGATGAGGATAAAAGAAGGTAAGAAACAGGCTGCCATTGATTGTTCTTCAGTTGAAGAAGAAAGACCTGATAAGGTTAATCCACCTCAACACAAGAAATATAGAAGGCAGTTTATCAAGTTCAGCACTCCAATGTCACAAGTTCTGCAATGCTTGTTGGAAATGGAACTAATTTCTTTGAAAAGTTCTCCTCAAAATCCTAAAACCTCCTCTCCTCGCTATAATCCCAAGGCAAGGTGTGGGTATCACTCCAACTGTCCTGGACATGATACTAATAGTTGTTGGACATTAAAGAAGAAGATTCAAGATCTAATTGATGAAGGAATCCTAGAGGTTACTCCAGAAGGTCAAGTTGAGTTCTACTATCGTCCATCAAACACCGAAGCTGCAAGACAAGTTGCCCAAAGTAGCAAGAAAGGAAGTCCACCTATTCCTGTTGAGATATGGGGCACCTTGGGACATCCAAGTGGTAAATTTGATTTCATGGTGAAGTATACTGCTCCTCAAAGTTCACAGATTGCAATTGAGGACATTCAGCCAACTGGATGGGACAACATTTGAATTTTCATTTGTAATTTCTTTTATTTGTTTGAACACTTACTATTATGTTAAACTTTTGTTTTCATTAATGCATTGCATATGTTTGTCTTGAATTAATCCATTCGTTCCACTATATTTTGAATTATGCTTCTTATTTCTATCCTGTGATATTTAACTCCTGATAAAGCTATAAGCCCGTAGAGGGAGGATGACGAAAACAATACCATAATATTAGGCAGTATGCTTTTGAACAGACTATGCTGACGATGTACAGGCATTGTTTCAATTCCTAAACAGTGGAGATATAAGGAAGTTAATCCCTAGTCAACCCTTTTGAGCCTATGAAGTAGGAGTTTTTATTCTCGCACAAATTAAAACCCTTATTCATAACCCGGGGCAGGGTAGTTACTCGGTTAACTCAAATATGCCAATTATTTGTGTTGTACACAACTAATGATGGTTCTCTGTAATCATGAAACCTGGCAGTCAATATCCAGCAAAAGAACAATCTTGCTAAGTCAAAACCTATGAAGGAGACTTAGTAAAACATTAAGACATCCCGCTGACTGTAACCTTGAAATAAGCAGTTCAGGCAAAAAGAAGGGATAATAAAGTCAAAAGAAAAAAAAAAGGAGGTCACTATGAATCCTCAACAAAGAAAGATGACTGAATGTTCAAATAAATTTTGGGTTTCTGAACCATCACAAATGTCAGTGTTACAATTCCAAACTCATTTGAGCCTCAAATGCATAAGTTAACTGAGTATAGGATTGAAGAACATCATGGAGAATGGGTTGGGTACAAATAAATTTGAGCCTTTATCTTTTTTTCTTAAACCATGAACCAGGCCACGTTATAACCCTTTAAAAGTCCTAACTGAAGCATGGTTAGTTCGAAAGCGTATTGCTACAAAAAGGTATCCTGACTCCTTCAGGGCTTACTATAAAACTTGAGTTAATATCACAGTTTTCACAAAAAAAAAAAAAAAAACAGTTTTTCTAAAATAACTTGTTTCAAAACTTCAAGACAGACATAAGCATTGCATTTTTGAATATATTTGTTTGCATATACCTGAGTGTTTGACAAATGGAGAAACTTACAGGATGAATGTTCAATGAACCAAAGTCCTTCCGATAAACAAAGTTGCTTCCTGGATCAAAGTCCATGTATACAAAGGGGCATAGTCATTATCTCCCAATCAAGGGGGCAGGCCATGATACTTCCTAACTCATTTGGGGCAATCAGGACAAGATTCAACTATGTTTAAGCAGCCAGAGGCAGATCTCCTCATCCATCTGAAGTGCCAAGGGTAACATTATAAAGTTCATAATGCCAAGGGCATAGTCACTGTTTCCCAGTCAAGAGGCGTACCAAGTTACTGTTCAATTCAGTTGGGGCAATTAGGTCCAGACTCAACTGTGCTTAATAGCCAGGGGCATTTTTTCCTCATACAGTTGAATTACCAAAGGTGACAGTACAGAATTCACAATGCCAGGGGCATATGCTTATGGGGCATTCTGCTTGTTTCTCCTGAGGTAACTACATTCAGACACTTCCCTTTTGGGACAATTCATCCTCAACCAAGGGGCAATGCTTTCTTTTCAAATCTAGTATCCGGAGCGTATATGATCCATCACAATTTGAAAACACATTCCTCTCATTGTGTTACCTTGATATTGGATTCTCAGCAGAAGCCATGGTGGAAGTTAATTGTCTACGCCAGTAGTATCAGATGGTGTCAGTATCATGTCTTCAGATCCAGCTATGAAGATTTCTGGGAAGGTATTCAGGAAAGTTAAAATTTTCAGGAGCTCCAAGTCCAATTGGTTATACACTCTCGAAGTTGAAACGATTCTGTTTTCAAGTTCAGCTTTACTTTTCCCTCTGAATCCAGATTTACTTTTACCCTAAGCAAAAACATCCATTGGTTGTGTTTGAATGTATGTATGCTTTTGAATATGATTGATGTTTACCAGAAATGCATGAAAATGCAGTAATAGTATTTACTAAGGACGAACGAGGGAAGGATTTCAACGAAGCTTCGCTGGTTCATCTTTACAATACAGTTACAAACCCTCAGCAGGACAAATCCATCTTCAAGTCACATCTCCCCTGGAATTTATATCCATCTCTTTTATCCTCATACGGATATTCGGGAATTTACTTTCCAATAGGAGTACGCTGAACGAAGACGGGAGGTTATGTATACCCTACTATCAAACGAAGACGGGAGGTTATATATACCCTGCTATCCCCAGCAGACAGGAGGTTATGTATACCTTCTTATCAAACAAGACGGGAACGAGTTCCTCATATTCTTCAGCAACGAATCGGGATTTATTTTCCCTGGCCAGCAGTTGTTATACGAAGATATCCAGACGCTTCAGGCAGCATCATATTATATATACATCATTTACATCATACCATACATATACAAAGATACATAATACATTACTCATTTACATCATACCATACATATCCATAGATACATAATACATCACTTAAGTGCATCATATTATACATGCATACATAATGCATAAACTAATATTATCATACAGAATGCTACCTTGTTTTCAGGTTAATTCTCCAGCAGACAAATTTCATCAACAAATTGTCATTACTTTGGGTCGTTGTTTATCTTCCCAAAGGTTATTATCAATCCCTCAGGACTGCTTTATCCTCCTGAAAGCATATTACCTCTTCCTCAGGATTGCTTTATCCTCCTGAAAGCATATCATCACCTCAGGATTGCTTTATCCTCCTGAAAGCTTACTCCCTCAGGACTGCTTTATCCTCCTGAAAGCTTCTTATACCTCAGGACTGTTGTATCCTCCTGAAAGCATATCATTACCTCAGGACTGCTTTATCCTCCTGAAAGCCATATTATCCCTCAGGACTGCTTTATCCTCCTGAATTATTACCTCAGGACTGCTTTATCCTCCTGAAAGCATATTACTACCTCAGGAATGCTTTATCCTCCTGAAAGCATATCACTACCTCAGGACTGTTTTATCCTCCTGAAAGTATATTACCACCTCAGGATGTTGTTTATCCTCCTGAAAGCATATTATCATCACCTCAGGACTGCTTTATCCTCCTGAAAGCTTCTTATACCTCAGGACGTTGTTATCCTCCTGAAAGCTATCAATCCCTCAGGACTGCTTTATCCTCCTGAAAGCATATTATTACCTTGGGTCGTTGTTTATCTTCCCAAAGGTTACCACTTCCTCAGGATGTTGTTTATCTTCCTGAAAGCTATCACCCCTACCTCAGGACTGCTTTATCCTCCTGAAAGCATATTATTACCTCAGAACGTTGTTCATCTTTCTGAAAGCATATCATCACCTCAGGATTGCTTTATCCTCCTGAAAGCATATTATTACCTCATGATTGATTTATCCTCCTGAAAGCATATCATTACTTTGGGCCATTGTTTATCTTCTCAAAGGTTATCATCACTTCCTCAAGATTGCTTTATCCTCCTGAAAGCTTACTACCTCAGGATTGCTTTATCCTCCTGAAAGCATATTATTACCTCAGGATTGCTTTATCCTCCTGAAAGCTTACTACCTCAAGATTGCTTTATCCTCCTGAAAGCATATTATTACCTCAGGATTGCTTTATCCTCCTGAAAGCTTACTACCTCAGGATTGCTTTATCCTCCTGAAAGAATATTATTACCTCAGGACTGCTTTATCCTCCTGAAAGCATATCACTACCTCAGGATTGCTTTATCCTCTTGAAAGCTATCATTATATCTTCATATTTTGGACTGCTTTATCCTCCAAGAAATGTATCTGAAGAACTTTTTTCCAAGTGGCATCTTTAAGCCCACTCAAGCATATACAACCAAACATCAGTATCACTCTACGCACTGGTGAGTGCAAATTTTTGGGCTTTTATGTTCAATCCCCTTCAACCTTCCAGGTCACGACTGGCAAATGTACCAATCTAACCCCTCAGGTTTCAGAAAATTGAACAGGGGCAACTGTTGTACCCCAAAATTTGCCCTCACAAATGCAAGACTTTGTGTGCTAAGAAGGTTCACAAGGTTCACAAGATTCACAATACTTACAAGACCTTTCATGAGGTTCATGAAGTCTACAAGATACTTTATGAAGGTTCACAAGGTTCATAAGATTCATAATGCTTACAAGACCTTTCATGAGGTTCATGAAGTCTACAAGTCACTTTATGAGGTTCACAAGGGTCACAAGACCTCCCATGAGGTTCACAAGGTTCACAAGACATCTTATGATGGTTCACAAGGTTCACAAAGTTCACAATTGGTCAGAAGAGTTGACAATTCCCTCAGACAATGCACCTCCTAAGCAGTGCATCCAAAACTAGGGTTTTGACTTTAATCAGGCTTAATGAACTTCCAAGACTTCAAGTGAGCTTCATAACATCTTATATGTGTGTAAGAACCCCCATGAAAAGTTTCAAGACTTTTCTCAAAAGTTTGCTCAGTCAGATGATCAGATAAGTCAAAATCAGTCAAATTAGTTAAAAAGTCAAACTGAGGTCAACTGTGGTCAAACCAAAGTCAAACTTCATGATTTTTTGCCAACATCAAGTATATGAAGTAAAATTCATCATTTGATCAAGGGTTGATCATGATTCATCAAGGAGATTCCAGATCATCAAGAATCAGGAGTTTCTAAATTAGGGTTTCCTCAGTAAAAGTCAACTGAACTTTGACCAGCCATAACTTTCACATGCTTCATCACCAAGTCTCCATCCAAATCTCATTTTGAAGGAAATTGAATTCTCTACAACTTTGTGTCTCACAAGCCAATCCCAAAAATGCTTCATTTGGAAGGTATGAGCTAAGACATTATAGGTCCTTTTGAAAGTCAACAAAAAGTCAACAACTTCAAAAGAGCATAACTTGAGAATGGTAAATGATATGGACATGAAACCAGTGTGGTTGGTTATAGGACTCTTCAAGCTTTCCAAAATGTCCAAGAACACCTTCATAGCATTAAAATTTAAGGATGTGTGCCCTTGCAAAGTTGGGAAATTTTTGGTTGGTTTATGAAGAAAATGGAGGTCTAAAACCAATTTCTTCTAAATGGGCTTGCCATATGATGACCCAATCCATACTATAACTTCATGCACGACCCAAGTCAACAAAAATCAGATTTTTTATCATTTTATTTTTATTTATTTTGATTTAATTCATTAAAAATCATTTTAAATTAAAATAAAATATAAAAGTCAAAGATTTAAATGTGATTGAGCTTCTAGAAAATCATAAATATGATTGGAATTGAAGTGGAAAGAAGATCATGTTGATTGGCCTAAAATAGCAAGTGTTTATGCAAAAATATTTGATTTTCAAAGGTTATCTTTTTGAATCTTTTTGGATCAATTTCTTCACACAAATATCAAATGTTTCTGACCTAATTCACTGCTCTATAAGTACTTGAGACAACCCTAAAGGCAAGCCACGAATTTTCCAGCCCCAAGTGTAAGTTTCAAAATTTCAAAAACCTCTCAAAACTTCAAATTCGGTTTCAATCTTCCAGGGCATTTGAAGGTAATTCAAGGACATAGAATGATTCTTTGGACATCCAGAAACCAATCCCAGCCCTCATTTGCATCTAAGACTATTCATATGGCATAAACCGAATGCATGTTGTTCTTGATATTTTTGTTTTCGATTTCTCATATTTAAGCAATACTAACGAATTTTGATGTTATTTATTGGTTTGTGATGAGTTTTGGATTGTATCTGGACAAATTGATTGAAGTTTGGATGCCTGAGGTGAATTTCACCATTATTAGGGTTTCGGCCCCCATTTAGGGTTTTAGCATTTAACAAATATAAATAAATTCTAAAGACACAGGACGATTGCAAAGGTTGTAAGGAACTCAATGATGTTCTCAATTTCATGAAATTTTGTTGTTTTGTTAGTGTTTGAATTTCGTAGGTATTGCTGCAGTTTGAAAATCGTAGGAAATGTTGTAGGGAAATTCGCAGCAAAAGTTGCAGTGCCTGAGGAAGAAGATGATCACTGCGCGCGCGTTTCTGGAATTTGAATTTGATTTTAATATTTTTATGTTTTGTTTCAGTTTGATATCACAAGCTGATGCTTGTCCCAGTGGTGAAGCAAGCGTATATGTTGTTGAATGGCAGGGGTTCGAATCCTGGCTGTGACAAGTTTTTTTACATTTTTTCTTTTATCCAGTAAATGTAATATATTATGAATTGTAGTTGCTTCATTAACAGATTCGCTCACCCAGCAGGAATGGTAACGTGTTTGTGTATTGCTTGAAAGGTCCTGGGTTCGATTCCCCCAGGCCTTTTGTTTTCTTTCTATTTTCTTTGATTTTTCAGGATATGGAATAAAACCAATTCAACCCCCCTTTGTATTGCCTGCGCGCATGATGGCCTGATGGTGTGTGTTGTTGGTATGGGTATTGGCAAGCAAGGTGTCCTGGGTTCAAACCCCAGCCAGGTAAGTTCTAGTTTTTTTTTTTTTTATTTCATTGTTTTGCTAATTATTTTGTTCTTAATTAAAAAATAATCATGTTTGATGTATGTTTAAATAATCCTAGAAAAGTAATAGGTAAATATTTTCTAATTGGTTTTCTAAATTCTAAACATATTTTTTATTATTATATATTTAAAATCCAAATATGTGCATATTTATTTATTAAGTTAATACTATTAGAAACCCTAATTTAATCATAATAATTTCTAAAAAACTTAATTTCTTTTTCTTCTATTCTTGTTTAATATTATTAAGTACATAAATTGTTTATAATTTAAAATTTTGTATATAAATTAAAATGCTCAATTTATTTTTTATGAAAATAGTCACTAATTGTTTATAATTAATTATACATGTAAATAATTTCTAAAAATTACAAATTTAATAATTATAATTTATTTCTCATAATATGTTCATAATTGATTTAATTTTTTATAATTTATATAATTTCAAATTTTATAATAATATGATTGTTTGTATATTCTTATTAATTTTTAAACTTTGTTTATTTTAATATTTTTTGCTTATTATTATTATTACTAATCGTGTTTATTACTAACCCCCTTTATTTTTAAATTATTATTATTATTATTTTCTACTAACCCTCTTATAATTACTTATTTATTTATTTTGCTTATTTATTTATTTTGCTTATTTTGCTTATTTATTTAAATTGCTTTATTGCTATTATTGTAATTGCTCCTTGGTGTAAATATTTATTAATAATGTTTATTATTTATTTTATGCTATGGTTAGTAAATAGGGAGTGTAACATGTATGTTATTTAAGATTAATTTAGGTCACTTAATTTAAAAGATAAATGTTAAATTGAACACTCACCCACGTAAGCCGATCTTTGATCGCCATCTCACTTTCTAGGGTTACCTCTCATTGTTGCCTAATCAAAAGGTCAAGTAGGGTGTATAAAGCAAAAGTCCCTCAAAGTAAAGTCATCTAGTCCCTTAAACAATAAAAGATCAAGTCCCTAAATGGTTGCCTTCATAATGATCTTGTCCCTTTCGAATAATGATGACAGTCCCTCCAAAAATTGCTTAATACACCCTACAGTTGCCTACATTAAACAGATGTCCCTTTACTTGTCCCTCACATCCAAGGTAGTGACTACCTATTCCTTAATAATAGGGATAGTCTTACCATTTAAAGGATTCAAGAACAGAAAGACTTAAACTTTAGGGTAGGTTCCTCATAGTTACTTGCTCACTATTCAAAAACTTTTCAAAACACTTCACAACTTCAAACAATTTTCAAACACAAGTTTTTTACGCATCCGTACATGGATCATTATCAAACTCATATGAAAATTTCTATTCACACACTTCACATTTTCAAAAACAGTTTAAAGTGAGCTAAGTAACTAAGAGCCCATGGATAACCATGGATGTAAAGGGTGCTAACACCTTCCCTTTACATAACCTACCCCCCGGACCCAAAAATCTTTTAAAAGGTCTTTCTTGTTCTTTTATGCCTTTCCTTTGGATAAAATAAAAGTCGGTGGCGACTCTTGCTGTCCGCAACATAACTAAAGTCAGTTCTCCCACCGTGTTACAGACGGGATCCACGCTTAAAAGATTTGTGTTTTAAAGGGGTAGTGTCAGTGCAATCTGTGTATCAAAGCTGGAAAGAATGCAAGTGTCAGTGTAAAAGAAAAGTGAAGTGTATAAGAGGAGTGTCAGTGTAAGAACAAGAATGAAATGCTCAAGATCATGAGGCTTTAAAGAATGATGCTGGAAGGAGGGGGAATACACAGAGACTTTTGTTCGATAACTGTTAAGTTATGCCTACGTATCCTCTCGTGCAATGAGGAAGTCAGAACACCGTAGTTCGACTCAAAGAGACTGAGAAGTAAATTGACTTGTGAACTGCTTACTTGTCTCTGCTCAAGTGTATGACCTGTCTGGCTTAGGTGCAAACTGTCTTGCATTAGACGGAAGAAGCAAGTTCTCGTTTGTGAGCGAATGAGATGAGAAAAGAATCTCGGAGGAGACGATTATTGTTTGTTTTTGTGTTTTCAGTTTTGTTATTGCTTTTTGGAGTTTGTCATAAGTTAATGAGCTTAAGTCTAAACCAAGGGTTAGTAAACTCATCACATCCTCCCTCTGAATAGGGGTAATGAGAATGCCTTAAGTATGAAGTAAACACCCCACACTTAATCACCATGATGTAGGATTAAGATCATTAACCTACTTGTAATTATTTAGATGTTTTTGTTGTTTTTGTTTAGTGTTAAGTAATGAGTTTAAGCCATAATCAGGGATTTAATGGACTCATTACACCATCCTAATAGAAGGATAATAGATGAGAACATTTAAGTTGAAGAAGGCTCCTCAACTTAATCCATGATTAGGGATTAACCTCATGACAAAAAAAAAGCCTTTTTTAAAGTGGATTTTAGTTAATGGTAAGATTAAGAAGTGATTTTTATGGTTTGTAAGACAACTTGAGGGGGACTTGTCCATTAACACTAGGGTTAGTCCTTCTTAACCAATTAAGGAAGAATTAGAACCCTAATGCAAGGCCCAAGTTACAAGCTTTATGTCTTAGTGATTATTAAGTGGATTGATTAAAGGAATTAAACACATTAAGGGTTTAACACTTAGGATTAAAGTTATACACTCCATCCTAATAAAAGGATGCAGGCATAAGCTTAATCACAAAGCCTTAAGACCTTAGGGGTTTAGTCCCTGATTATGAGATGAGAAGAGAAGACTCAAAGATAACTCAAAGGAAAGAGTCTAAGGGGTACTAAACAATCCTAAAATGTTATCATGCTTGGAAGTCCTAGGGTTTGTGAGGCTTGCAAAAGATCTTCAGGAGAAAAGCCACCAGGAAAGAAGCAGATGAGAGGAGAAAGAAGCAGAGAGAAGCAAGACAACTTGCTTGAAGGAAGAAAGAGGAGAAGGAGCATGAATGAGCAAGCTCACTCAAATACAAAAGATAAAATGCAGCAATGATGCATAAGAGAGATGAAAAGAGGTTGTGAGAAGTGAAGGCAAATTCACTTCTCAAAACAACTTACCACCTGAAAAGTTAGCAAAAGAAATGAAATGCAATGCAAATGAGATGAAATGCCATGATGCAAGACCAAGTCAGAAGCATAAACATGATGTTAATGATGCTAAGAGATGATGCAAACACATATCAAGAGTTATGGATGATCATACAAGGATGAGGATGCAAATGAAGCATGCTTTGAACCATGAAAGTTCATGAAAGTTTATGAAATGCAATGGACATGTAACATGGCAAATGAAAGATGCAATGACCAAACATGATTCTAATATGTCCTAAGATGTTTTATATGTCATGTTGATGCACAAGACATCATGGCAAGTTCTTGTATGCAAGCAAATGAAAGAAAGATGCAAATGAAGGCAAGAATTAGGGTTTATGAACAACATGCCATACAAAAATCAAAAATCAGAAACAAATGACAAGATAAAAAATTGAAAATGAGATCAAAGGAAACCTAACCCTACACAAGTTCACTTCCCAAAGGAGGGGACCTAACTCTTAACCTAACGGGAGTTATGATTTTTCTAAGTCAACTAGGGTTTCAAGGTACCTCAAAAGGAAAAATGCTCATCAAATTGAAAATAAAAGATAAATTCAAATCAATTTTACCCTAAAAACTACATGCTATGAAGGATGCAATGCAAGAAGAACCATTATCAAACTCTTCATGGTTAGGCATAGTGAATTTTTCTAAGTTTGAACCAAAATATTGCCTTTAAACAAATTTAATTCCAATGAAAATTGTCAAAATGCATCAAGGACCAAAAAATAATTTGTTTTGAGAGTTTGATAATGTTTCTAAATGTTTTTAAATGCAATATGAATTTTTTGGTGATTTTTAAATACCTAAATGCATTTTTAATTAATTAATTTCCATTAACTAATTAAAAATAAACATTTAAATGATTTAAAAATAATTTTTAATGCAAAAAATGAAAATAAAAATATTTTTGGGTTCTGAAAATTAATGAAATGTTTGACAAAAAATTTCAGAATTTTTTAATATGTTTTGCTATTTTTAAAAATTCGTGTAAATAAAATACAAACAAAATGAATTAAAATTGAATAAAATGAAAAGTATGCCAAAGGGAGGGACCAGATTGAATCTGGGCTTGGGGTTGTTGACTTGGCGCGCAATCCTACGGCCCAAGTTCAAACCTGGCTAAACTTATTTAATATTTAATTAATCCTGGATTTAATTAATTAATGACTGATTAATGGCTAATGGGATGATCTGGTCCACACAAACACGCGCGGGAAGGCAGATCCAAGGGTCTCAATTTAAAACTGGCCTAAACCCTAATTAGGGTTAATGACTTTCAGATGACCGGAACAGTGGTTTCGGTCATCTTCTCCGGCAAGCACAAACCCTAGTTTCCTCTACAGGTTACCAAACTTCAAATTCCTTCCACCAAAATGATCCTCTCATCAATCTAAACCTAAACCCTCATCTCAAACTCATTTATTTCACCTCACAAGCATGAATCGAAGCAAAATATAAAACACGGGCAAATGTTCAGAGTCATCATACATGCTGGTTTCTTCACCATTTTCAAAAGTAAATACATATTCATGATCAGGGGAACATGCAAAACCATAAAAGAACTTAAAACTTAGCTTCTGGGAAAAATGTTCTTCATGTTACCTGAGATGAAGACTCCCTGTTTCTGAGCTTTCTGGACTCAAACTTTGTGCAATCCCTCTCCCTTAAACACCCTGATGATGAAATGAAGCTTGGAGAGCTTTGAGAATGGCTGGTTATGGCTGTTTTGTTCTGGTGTAGCAGAAATGGAGGTCTTTGTGTGTGATGTTTCAAGCTGTTTCAGGGGGTGATTCTTGTTCTATGGATGATTTGTGGTTTGTTGGTGAAGAAATTTTTGATGTTTGAAGGTTGTGTGAAGAAATTCGAAGAGAAGAAGTTTGGGACATATTTTGTGCAAGCTGGATTGTGGGAGGTTTCTGGCTTGTGTGTGGCTTGCTTTATGATCCATAGCACTTCCCTAAACTATTGGAAGAGGTCTGAGGAAGTGACTTGCACTGTGGGAATGGCATGGGGCAATTGGCCAAAAAGTCAATGTTAGGTGTACTTGAGGCATGGGTTGTGGCAGAGGCTATTTTAGGGTTGCTCTGGGCTCAGCTGCCTTCAAGGATGGCCATGGGATGAACTGATGTGAGCTGGAATGGATGAAGGGTGAGATCTCACATGTTTTGCAATTTTGCAACTTGTTACACTTTGTGATTTTTGGCCATGGACATGTGACATCTCTTGGGCAATATGCAGAAAAATGCACCATACAATGTTGCTATGATACTTTGATAATGATTAGAGACCAAACAAAACCAAAGGAACCCTTCTTGTAAGATTTTCCTCTTTTTGATTTTCATGAAAAATGGTTTATGATACTTGGATATCAAGGCATGAAAATGAGAAAATTCTTGGGCCAATCTGAATTTTAGGCATTGCATTGTGTTTGTATGAAGATTAGAAGTCACTTTGAAGTCAGCTTTGGCCTTGGCATGAGGTTTTGCAACTTTCCCTCTTTGGTGCAAAGGTGAAAATTTCATGATTTTTCCCAACTTTGCAAAGCCATAACTTTTGATCCAAAATGAATTAGAAAGAGCTCTTGTACTTTTTGAAAAGGGAATGATCCAATCTACAACTTTCATGACCAAATTTTTCTCATTTGAAGCATTTTTGAATCAATAAGAGGAGGTTGAAAAACTTTCCCAAAATAGCAAGTTTACATTATAAGTCACTTTCCAAAAAAGGAAACTTTGCAAATGGCTTGAAATTATTCAATTTTGTAAACTTCTAACATCTTCTATGACCAAATAAAGATCATACACATTCAAATTGATGGAGAAACCTCTTTGGTTGGGTCACTGGGGGCCTCAGATGCCCTGATTTTGCACTGACTTGCTCAAGAAGTCATCCTTTGATCAGATGCCTTCCCCATTGAATTTCTTCATGAAAATTGATATGCATGATCCTTATAACATATAGAGACCAATATAAACAAGAATGACCAAAAATTTTGGAGTTATGGCCTTTGAAACCAAAACCTTAATTTTTGGTCATCTGTGTAGTTAAGCTTGGCTCTGCTTCCATGCCTTTCTCAGTTCTTGTGATTCCTTGTCTTCTTTGATATTGGGAGGATATAATATGATGCTTTAACATACATGTACCCCTTTGAAGTGATTGATGACCTTTGGAGTGGCTTAAATGGCTCTTGGATTGCTTAGATCACAAACCCTAGATGCAGATGACTTTGAAACAATGCAGTGAAGCAAAAATGTAATATGAGATGTTATGATTGAAATTATGCACATGAAAAGACCACAAGCCATGGTGTGAATGAGTGAGGGCAAATTTGGGGTGTTTACAAGTGTCCAGTATCCAGATGGTCCCAGATTGATCATATGTCTGCATTGCATTTGCATTTGCATCATTCTTGCATTAACTGTTTATGTTTCCATCTTTCAGGTTATTGTTCTTAGTCAGCTCCCAGTTCTGGTAAATCTTATCTCCAGATGGCAGAAGTCAGAAGAATTCCAAGGAAAAAGAATGTTCACTATACTTTTCTTCAACCTGAAGTCAGGAGTGTTCAGAAATTAGCAGGTTTAATGAATGACCAAGTCTTGGGAAACTTCAGAAAGAGATATGGCCAGATATTGAAGTATGTGGACAAACCCACTGCAGACTAGAAGGACAGTTTGCATACCTTGCTTCAGTTTTATGATCCCCTACTGCGGTGCTTTGTGTTTCCAAACTACATTTTGGCTCCTACCTTGGAGGAGATTTCCAGCATTTTGAATGTTCCATTCAGAGATACCTTGCCTTTCTATGGGGCTGAGGTGGTGCTTAAGGAAGAGGACATAGCCAAAGTCTGCCGTTTACCAGCTGCTACAGTCAAGAAGGCTCTGAAGGATAGTGAAGGCAAAGGACTCCCTTGGAGTGTGCTCATACCAGAGGCAGAGGAATATGCTAAAGAGGGTAAATGGGGGGATTTTGGTGCTTTGCTGGCTTTGATGGTGTATGGGTCTAGCTTGTTCCCGGGAGAGAAAGAATTTGTAAGCTTGGAAGTGATCTCTATCTTTTCTAAAGGCAATCATGTGCCAACTCTGTTGGGAGATTTCTACTACAGCGTTCATTACCGGAATGAGAAAGGTAGGGGTGGACCAGTGGGCTGTTGTGCTTCTTTGTTTGCTGAGTGGTTTTCCAGGCAATTGCCAAAATCAGGTGCTTTCAAGGAAATGAGGGATGAGTGGAGATGGTCTAGAAGGTTGATGGGGCTAACTGCTGAGGATATAGCTTGGGGATATGACAGAGATCTGCTGGGAAAAGAGTTGATGGTCAGCTGTGGAAGATTTGTTGGAGTACCTTTGCTAGGAAGGAAGGGTGTGATCAGTTATCATCCAACATTAGCCAGGAAGCAATTTGGTTATCCTTTAAGAGATCCACCACAGATGGAAGAGTTTGCTGAGTCTTTGTATTTCCCTGTGGAAGGAAACAAGGAGTTAGTTCTACAAGCTTCTCAAACATGGGCTCATAGAGTGAGGAAGGGTAAGAAAGACTTTGGCAGAGTAGACCCCAAGACGTATCCTCCTTTTGCTACATGGTTGCAAAAACATGTAGAAGAAGTTCTCATGCCTTTCTCAGTAGAAGCTCCACTTTATCCCAAAGAAGTGCTAAGCCAAAGTACTGTCTGAAGTTCAAGTGGAGAATGCTGAAATGGTTAGCCTATATCATCTTGCCAACCGGGCCAAAAATGAAGTAGAGGGAAAGCTGCAGAAGATACAAGCCTCTTTGGAAGCTAAAGAGAAAGACTTTGCTAGAAGGGAAGCTCACTTTCAAAGGTTGGGTATGATGGAAGCAAAAAGAGAAGCGGAACGCAAAAAGACTTTGAAAACTCTCAAGGAAGCTCGTCAGTCCATTGTTTGGTTGCAAGGCCAAAGGGAGGAAGAGCAAAAGAAGTTCCAGGAAAAAGAAGAGTTTTTCGAGGTGCAAATGGCCTTCAAGAAGGAAGAGGTGGAGCAAGTCCACAATATACAGAGGGAAAAGACTCAGCAGCTAGCACAAAGCCAGTTAGCCTTGGAGGAGGCACTGAAGGAAATTGAAGAGCTCAAGCTGAGAGAAGGTGTGAATAAGAACAGAGCAGAGGTGGCTACGGAAGAACCTGGGTCTCTGGTTTAGTTTATTTATTTGTTCAGACTACCTACAGGCTTGTTGTAGGAGTCTTATTTTATCTTTTGTCTTTTATTCATGTAATGACTTGTAACCCTTCGAGGAATATTTTTGTTGGTGCTCTAACTTTTGGCCGGCAGTGGTTTGTCCATGATATACAGTGTTAATATGCAAATTATCATTTCTGAATATGCAAGGCTTGATTGTCTGATACTGCTAATATCTGAATACTCTTCAGAGAGAAAGTCTGAAAATTAATACTCAAAGTGGCTGTCTGGAGCAAATACCAGAACTGGGGCATGCAAATGCTTAAAACTTGGAAACATGAGCAGTTACATTGCATGCATATGACGTGTTTGTTTGTTTTGCAGGTAGTGCTTCAGTTTCTAATGTTTATGTTGTTTCAGGCACTATAGCTCCCAGGAAAGTTCGAGAATAGCCAGTCATACACAAATATCCCACAAGAGTCAACAGTGAGAGAGTCATGGATCAAATGCAGGCTGATTTAGCTGATTTGAGACTGAGGATGGACAATTTTATGACCCTTATGGCAGGGATGGGTCAGAATCAGGAACGTCTACGTGAGTTGGTTGAAAATAGTCAAGCCAGGAACAACGGTACTGCTGATGGAGGTAATCGTAACGGTGCGGGCGCCCGTCAAGTTGAAATTCCTGTAACACAGCCACGAGTTACCATTATCAATGATGGACTGAACAATATGCAGATGGACTGTCAAGACGAACAGTTCACTCTGCTGGACGAAACTGAAGGCCAAGGGGCTGAAATGAACAGGAAATTTGAAGAGATGGCAGAACAAATCAGGGCTATTCAATCTCAGAACTCTCTGGGGTTCGACATTACTGACTTGGGATTGGTTCCCGGGGTTAGAATCCCTTACAAGTTCAAGGTCCCAACTTTCAAGAAGTACAACGGCACATCGTGTCCTAAAACTCACCTTCAGTCCTTCGTAGGAAGGATTGCTGCTCACACTGATGATGAAAAGCTATGGATGTACTATTTTCAGGACAGCCTGGTTGGGGCCTCCTTGGAATGGTATATGAAGCTAAGTAGAGTCAATATTAAGAGCTGGAAGGACCTGGCAGAGGATTTCGTGAGGCAATACCAGTACAATTTGGACATGGCTCCAAATCGCACTCAACTGCAAAACATGTCTCAAACTTCTAAGGAGGGGTTTAAAGAATATGCTCAAAGGTGGCGTCAGCTTGCTGCCAGAGTGCAATCACCATTGCTGGAGAATGAGATGGATGATATGTTCATGGGGACATTGCAAGGAGTGTTTATCGAAAGATTGGCGTCTTGTTCGGCTACCAAGTTCAATGATATAGTAATTGCTGGAGAAAGGGTCGAGACTTTGTTAAAGATGGGAAAGATTCAGGATACAAGTGCGAGCAGTTCGAATGGAGTAAAAAAAGCTTTCAGCGGACACCCGAGAAGAAGGGAAGGTGAAACCAATGCTGTGTTTGGTCGAGGACGGGGCCGAGGATATAGAAGATCATATGAGTAAGTGGCAACAGTCACTATCCCTGCCAATCTTGTGCAGCAGGTACAACCTCAACAACAACAACAACAACAACAACCACAACGTAACAATTATCAACAAAGACCTTATCAGCCAAGACAAGCTCGTCCGACTAATAGGGTGCTTGAGGCAGTTCCCATGACATATACTGCATTGCTGCAGAGATTGCTGGACCTGAATTTGATACAGCTGAGGACTTTGGCACCACCACCACCTGGAGAGCTTCTAGTGGGGTACGATGCCAATGCAAGATGCGCTTTCCATTCAAGGGCACCCGGGCACTCAACTGAGAAGTGCAGGGCGCTACAACACAAGGTTCAAGATCTGATCGACTCCAAGGCGATTAACTTTGCACCACCACCTAATGTTACTTCAAACCCTATCCCGAACCACGGAGGGGCTAGAATAAATGTTGTTGAGGGTGGTGAGAAGTTAAGTTTGATTCTGAGTATAGAAGAAGTGAAAACTCCGCTGTTGGTAGTGAAAGAGAGGCTGCTAAAAGGACAGGTGTTTCTGGGATGCAGTTCTGATTGTGGAAAATGTGTGAATTCAGTGAACGGATGTGAAGACCTGGAGGTGGGGTTGCAGAATCTAATTGATGAAGGGTCATTGCAGTTTGACAAAGTTGATAATGAAGTTGATGACGTGTCCACTATAACCATATTCTATGATCCAGCTGAGATGCCTGCTAGAAGAGAACCTGTGACCATTTATGCTCCTGAAGTCAGCCATGTAACTATTACTGTGTCGGGGCCTGTTCCTTATACAGATGATAAAGCCATCCCATGGCATTACGGCTCAGATATGTAGTGGAAGGACAGAAAGTGGAGAGTAAGTCAGTAGCTATTGACCCGACTGTGGTGAACGTCGGAGGGGTTGGAGGTTTTACGAGAAGTGGTCGTCTATTTGCTCCCCCAGTTCTGAGAGGAGATCCCGAGGCTAAGGCTAAAGGAAAGCAAACAGCGACTGAAGAAACGCCAACTCCTACTGCTGGACAGGGTACCTTTGAGAAGGAAGTGGAGGAATTTATGCGCATAATTAAAAAGAGTGATTATAAGGTGGTCGAACAGTTGAACCAGACGCCGTCCAAGATCTCAATTCTGTCTTTGCTGATGTGTTCTCCCGCACATAGAGAAGCCTTGTTGAAAGTGTTGCAGATGGTGTATGTTCCTCAAGAAATAACTGTTAATCAACTGGAAGTTGTAGTGGGCAGTGTGAATGCAAGCCACGGTCTGGGCTTTACAGATAGAGACCTTACTTCCGAGGGCCGTAACCATAACAAAGCACTGCATATTACTATGGAGTGCAAGGGTGATGTGTTGTCGCATGTCCTTGTTGACACAGGCTCTTCTCTTAATGTACTTCCGAAGAAAGCATTAATGAAGCTCAATGTTGATGGTATCGTCTTAAGACCCAGTGATTTGATAGTGAAAGCTTTTGATGGGTCCAGAAGGTCAGTGTTTGGAGAAGTTGAGTTACCTATGAAAATAGGGTCTCAAGTATTCAAAAGCACCTTCTACGTCATGGACATTCAGCCCGCGTACAGTTGCCTACTGGGACGTCTATGGATTCACGCTGCCGGAGCTGTAACTTCCATTCTACATCAAAAGCTCAAATATGTGGTTGATGGCCAAGTAATCACTGTATGCGGAGAGGAAGATATCTTTGTAAGCCACTTATCAACTTTCAAATATGTGGAGATGGACGGAGAGATCCACGAAACTCTGGGTCAAGCCTTCGAAGCGGTTAATGTCAGCATTTCGACTCCAGTAGAGAAGAACAATGAGAAAGAAGGTACCTCCATTCACTCCTACAAGCAGGAAAAGGAGGTGGTTCAGTCGGGAAGCGCCCAAGGCTGGGGAAAATTGTTGGAATTAGAGAAGAAAGACGACAAGTTTGGTTTGGGTTATCAGCCTAGTGGGTCTAATTGGTCTCCGAGTGGTAAAGCTATTACTTTTACAAGCGCTGGGATGCTCTACCACAACCATATCTGTGCAACTAATGAAGAAGAGGGCAGTGATGGTGACTGGGACAACTGGATTCATCTGTGTGCGCCCGGAGAGGAGCTGAAGAACAGGTCCGCTGAAGACATCGTCCAAGTTACCTGGCACTTAGAGTAATTTGTTTGTTTCTTTTTCTTATCATACTGCATTGTCAAATCCTGCACTCTGCCCAAGGTGCTAGGATTCATTGTTGGGCCACCATGTTTGTTATGCATTTATTTTACCATGAAATAAAGGACATTTTCAGACAAATTGCATTCTCTTTCTTTCGTTTTAAATTTTTCACAAAAATATAAAAATGGCAATGTGTTTTTCCTTTTTGTTTATGTGTTTGCGTCTCTTTTGAAAATAAGCAGATTCTGAAATCAGCACATCATCTGTGCAGTGTTGATCATCTGGATTCTATTGATAACGTTCCTGTTATGACCACGCATGACTTTGACAATCCTATCTACCAAGCTGATGAAGGGGTTGAGGAAGACTGTGAACTCCCTGAAGAATTGGTCAGATTGTTGAAACAAGAGGAACAGGTTATTCAGCCTCATCAGGAAGAAATTGAGATCATCAACATCGGCACTGAAGATGTGAAGAAAGAGATCAAGATTGGGGCCAGTCTGCAGGCCGAAGTAAAGAAAGAGTTGATTGGTATGCTGCGTGAGTATGTGGATATCTTTTCCTGGTCGTATCAAGATATGCCAGGGTTGGATACCGACATCGTTGTGCATAAGCTACCATTGAGAGAAGACTGTCCTCCTGTGAAACAGAAGTTGAGAAGAACTCGTCCTGCCATGGCGATGAAGATCAAGGAGGAAGTTCAGAAGCAATGGGATGCCGGATTTCTTGTTGTAACTAGTTACCCACCTTGGGTAGCTAACATTGTACCTGTACCAAAGAAGGACAGCAAGGTCCGGATGTGCGTTGATTACCGGGATTTAAATAGAGCGAGCCCAAAAGATGACTTCCCATTACCTCACATTGATGTATTGGTAGACAACACTGCTCAATTCTCGGTATTTTCCTTCATGGATGGCTTCTCCGGATATAATCAGATTAAGATGGCACCGGAAGACATGGAGAAAACAACGTTCATTACCCCATGGGGTACATTCTACTATAAGGTCATGCCCTTTGGTTTGAAAAACGTCGGGGCAACTTATCAGCGGGCTATGGTCACATTGTTCCACGACATGATACACAAGGAGATAGAGTGTTATGTGGACGATATGATTGCTAAGTCCCGAGACGAAGAAGAGCATCTGGTCAACCTCAAGAAGCTGTTTGATAGACTAATAAAATATAAGCTGAGGTTGAATCCAAACAAGTGCACTTTTGGAGTGCGTTCCGGAAAATTGCTGGGTTTCATTGTTAGTCTGAAAGGAATTGAGATAGATCCTACAAAAGTAAAAGCAATTCAAGATATGCCTGCACCGAGAACAGAAAAGGAAGTGCGCGGGTTTTTAGGGAGGTTGAACTACATTTCACGGTTCATAGCTCATCTAACTGCCACGTGCGAACCAATATTCAAATTGCTAAGAAAAGAGCAAACGGTCAGGTGGAATGAGGACTGCTAAAGAGCCTTCGATAAGATAAAAGAATATTTGCAGGAGCCTCCGATTCTAATGCCTCCGGTTCCAGGAAGACCGCTTATCATGTACTTGACTGTGCTAGAGGGATCAATGGGGTGTGTTCTAGGCCAACATGACGAGTCTGGTCGAAAAGAGTACGCTATTTATTACCTTAGCAAAAAGTTTACCGACTGTGAATCCCGTTACTCATTGCTCGAGAAAACTTGCTGCACTTTGGTATGGGCTGCTCGCCGACTGAGACAGTACATGTTGACCCATACCACACTGCTAATTTCCAAAATGGATCTTGTCAAGTATATCTTTGAAAAACCAGCGTTAACCGGAAGGGTTGCTAGGTGGCAAATGATCTTAACAGAGTATGACATACAGTATACTTCTCAGAAAGCCATCAAGGGAAGTGTATTGTCAGATTATCTTGCACAACAACCTCTTGAAGATGATTATCAGCCAATGAAGTTTGATTTCCCTGATGAGGACATCATGAACCTCAAAGAAAACGATTGCGAGGAACCAATTCCGGAGGAGGGGCCAGACCCTGAATCCAAATGGAAGTTGATGTTTGATGGGGTAGTCAATATCAACGGACGTGGAGTTGGTGTTGTTCTTATCACTCCTGAAGGTGTTCACTTTCCCTTCGCTGCCAGAATTACTTTTGGCTGCACCAACAATGAAGCGGAATACGAGGCATGCATAATGGGAATAGAGGAGGCAATTAATCTTCGGATTTAGACCCTCGATATATTCGGAGATTTAGCCCTCGTTATCAACCAGGTTACCGGAAAGTGGTATACACATCAAGAACATATAATTCCTTACAGGGATTATGCCAGAAAACTGTTGATGTTCTTCACGACAGTTAAGCTACAGTATATACCACGTGATGAGAATCAATTTGCCGACGCATTGGCCACTCTTTCTTCGTCTATCAAAGTCTTGTGTTGGAACTATGTGCCCATAATTAACATTTCCAGGCTTGATGCTCCAGCTCATGCTTTCTCTGTAGACGCAGTGTCTGATGAGAAACCTTGGTATTTTGATATCAAGCTCTTCCTGGAAAAGCAAGAATACCCAACTGGGGCATCTTCCAATGACAAGAAGACCTTAAGGCGTCTTGCTGCTAGCTTCTTCCTAAATACAGACGGGGTTTTGTACAAGAGAAACTTTGACATGGTCTTGCTCAGATGCGTGGATAGACACGAAGCAAGCCTGTTAGTGCAGGAAGTCCACGAGGGATCTTTCGGTACTCATGCAGGAGGGCATGCTATGGCTAAGAAATTGTTGAGATCGGGGTATTATTGGATGACAATGGATGCAGACTGTTGTTCATACGCCCGTAAGTGTCACAAGTGCCAGATTTATGCAGATAAGGTGCATGTTCCTCCTAGCCCGCTCAACGTCATGTCATCTCCTTGGCCCTTTTCTATGTGGGGCATTGACATGATCGGAAAAATAGAGCCTACTGCTTCAAATGGTCATCGCTTCATTCTGGTTGCGATCGATTATTTTACTAAGTGAGTTGAAGCAGCATCTTATGCCAATGTCACTCGTCAAGTGGTAGCCATATTTTTGAAGAGGGACATCATTTGCAGATACGGAGTGCCCGAAAGAATCATTACTGACAATGGTTCTAACTTGAACAACAAGATGATGGCAGAGTTGTGTCGGGACTTCAAGATCCAGCATCACAATTCTTCTCCTTACCGACCAAAGATGAATGGTGCGGTAGAGGCGACAAATAAGAATATCAAGAAGATTGTGCAAAAAATGGTTTTCACTTAAAAAGATTGGCATGAGATGTTACCATTTGCGCTGCATGGGTACTAAACGTCAGTCAGGACGTCAACTGAGGCAACTCCCTTCTCATTGGTATATGGTATGGAGGCAGTTTTGCCTGTTGAAGTAGAGATTCCTTCATTGCGTGTGATGATGGATGTGAAGCTTGATGAGGCTGAATGGGTGCATGCTCGATACAATCAACTATGTCTAATTGAGGAAAAGATATTAGCGGCTATCTGTCATGGTCAGCTTTATCAGAGGAGAATGAAGCGAGCATTCGACCAACGAGTACGTACTCGGGAGTATCAAGTAGGAGAGCTTGTGCTCAAGAGGATCGTTCCTCCAGGTTCAGATCACAGGGGCAAGTGGACCCCAAACTATGAAGGACCGTTCATAGTAAAGAAAGTTTTCTCAGGCGGAGCACTGATGCTCACCACTATGGATGGAGAAGATTTCCAATCCCCTGTTAACTCGGACGCAGTTAAAAAATACTTCGCATAAAAAGAGACCCGCTGGACACAAAAACAGAATTAAAGTCCAGGCAAGAAAAGGGCATCCCGGAGAGCTAAAAACAGAATAAAGAAGCTCGGGCAAAAGTTAGGGAAAAAAAATAAAAAAAATGTACACCCGCTAAGTTGAAAAGCCACATTGGACAACTCAGGCAAAAAAGGGTATCCCGGTGGATTGAAAACCCGAAAGGGCGATCCACGCAAAACAAGGGAATAAGCGAATAACTGCGATCCGAGTAATCTGAATCAAATCATCGTTTCATACAACTTGACAATATCAGAAGGTTAGGAATCAGTCCCCTCATCTTCTTAGAAAGCAAAGGCAAGAATGGAGAGTTTTGAAGACATGTTGGTCATAGCAAGAAGGGAATTCATTGGGATGCTGTGTCCATTGCCATTAGGATAGTTTATTTCTCAATTTTATGGTAGCTACCTCTTTCCAGGTGGTTGCTTCCTGATGTAAAATCTTTGCCTATTCAGAGGCCTTTCAATAAAAGAATATTCAGTCAAAAAAGTTGTGTTATGTTTATTTTTGTTTGCAAAATGTCCTGAATTTTTGGCAAAAATAGCATTGCATTTTAAAACATGGTGATAATTTGAAAGAAAAATGACATTGCAGGGAAACATTTGAAATCTTCTTTGAGTGTCTGGTGACGATGGATGAACAGATCATACCATGCAAGTCCCTGGGGCACATATATGTTTTTTGTTGTTGCAGGTTTTGCAGGATGGCATCACATTCTCTCAAGCAGCATTTTCCCCAGCTAAGTCATGGCAGGTGGGGTCCCCAAGCAGTTTATCTTCCCCAGTGGAGTATGCCCAGCAAGAAGTGGAAGGACTTTTCCCCACAGAGTTTATTTGTCAAAGCTCTTTTCACAAACAAAGGATATTTGAGGAAGCATCTCCCCAGCCCTGAATTGTGTTGTGTTTATGCAGGTTTTGGCATGGTTAACCGGTTAACAGATTAGTTAACCGGTTAACACTGAAGCAGTAAGCCTCCTTATTTCAAGCATGTTTGATCCCCTTACTTGTTTTAAATGCCATGGATCATTATATGATCATTGAATATGATTGTTTGGGTGATTTTCTTGCTGATTGATGCGTGCTTCCATATTCTCGACACGTAAATACTTGTATGTGCATTGTTTGGCATGATTGTTTGATCTTGATTGGGGTGAACTTTGGGCATGTCATTGCCATAATTTTATTAATGAGCATGTGCTGGATTTTGGCTAACTTGCAGGGGCTCATGGTAAGAGAAGTGTGGACATTCATCTACATTTCAATTCTTCATCCTTCTCTCTTTTTAAGTGCTTTCTCCTTGTGTTTTGATGTGCCTTATGCCATCATGTATTTCATTTATTTACTTCTTCCTCTAGGAGCAACTTATCTCCTTTAGAGGAATAAGTTGCTTGCTAGCTCTTGCTTCCTCTTCTTCTTGCTCCTCTTGGTTTCCTTCTTCTTTATTAGGATAGAATTCAAACCTCACTAACCTAGGATTTCCATGCATGACAACATTTAGGATTCATTAGTCCCCCATTAGACTTTTGCCTTTGTGATCCTTTTGGTTTCTTTTCTCTTCTCATCTCAAAACCTTAAAGAAGACACCTAATAAAGTTTGAAGTGATATCTTGAGCAATAGCCTTATCCCATTAGACACTTGTAGTCTTCCCATCATGGGATAGTACAAGCTTGTCTTGTGATGCACAAGTCTAATCAGGGTATCATCTTCACCAAGAAAATCATAAAAAACACACTTCTTCGTTGTAAATACCAAAAACACTTAATAAGTTAATGACTTAGTGAGCTTAAGACCTAATCTCTGGATTCAAGTTTTGGGGATCTTCTCTTTACTTGAGTGTGCTTGTTCTATTATTCCATCTTGGAATGTAGTGACAAGTGCACATTCCATGGAAAAGAGCTTGAGTTCACTTCCTTGTGACACACTCATAAAAAGCTTCATAAAAAACACAAACAAACAATAAGCGTCTCTCCTTCGGGAATTCTTTTCTCATCTCCTTCGCTTCGTCCGCGAACTTTCTACTACTTGTCACTTTGCAAGACGGTAACACACTCGTCGTCCGAGCCTGCAACACCTGAGCATTGACATAGGCAGTTCAAGCCTTAAGACACAAGCAATCTTTTCCACCCCTAGTTAGGGGAACTACGGCGACTCTGATCCTCATTGTCCATATGAGGTACGTAGGTAGCGGGGTAGGGCCTGTTCGAGCACAATCTTTATTTTCCCTACATTTTTTCTCTTTGTTTTCTTTCTCAGTTCCTTTTCCAGTTCCAATTCCTTTTCTTTTGCAACAACTTTCATTTCTTCATCCTTTGAAACAGTTTCTTTGCAAGCGTGGATCCCGTCGGGTACGGCGGACGATCTGGGTGCTAATACCTTCCCAGGTCGTAACCGACTCCCGAACCCAGTTTCTTTGGTTCGCAGGACCTGTGTCCTTCCTCTTCTTTTCTTCTGGTTTGTGCAGCATTACCATTCCCGTTCCTTCGGGATAAAAATGTCTGGCTGGCAACTCTAACCTCTTTCCGCGCCACTTTCGCGTTTGTACCATGATGGAAATTCAGGGGGCGACAATGGGCAACAAGGTCGGGGACCATGCTGGAGATCAAAATCCTTCAAGGGAACATCAAAAGCCATCAAAGGAATAAAATCCTACTACAAGGCAAAACTCAGATTGGGGAAAACAACTGCTAGGGATCCAATCCTCAAAGCAATCTTCCTGATAACATCAGAAAATTTCACTCTGAGAGGATAACATGTCGTAGATATCTTAACAACTCAAAATCTTCCATACTCTGGGGGGAAAAGGGAAACGTCCCTGTTAAACTCTGATGGGGACGAATATCTTCATAAATCTGCATGGGGAAATGAAGTAAAGATCTACTAGTTGTGCAAATAAAGCATAGCCTACTGAAGTATCCGACATCAATCATCAACTCCGCATAGGAATACCACCTTGCTTAGGAGAGGTAAAAATCTTTCGGGGATGGGGAATACTTCCATGATCCATGCTGGGGACATAAATACTCTTAATCAAACTCTTGCAGGGAATAATCATCATATTATTCTTGCTCCATTTGGGGAAAGAGTTATACCACTCTCACTCTGCTTGGGGAAAGAGTGCAAAACTTGCCAAAGATAGAAATCTGCTGGATACCATCACACGCGAACTTACTGGGGATCTATGAAGATTTTTCATCACTGAACGTTTGGACTTCTCGACCCACGGGGAATACCAGAAGTTAACATCATAGAAAATCACAAATAGGAGGGATTTTAAATCAATAATCACCAACAGGTGAAAGAAAACCTCTAAACCGATTGATATACCAATACTTCTGCTGAGGGATGCAACCAACTTATGTTGAGGAGCAAAGGCTCGGCCAGGGGCTTCCAAGACTTTTTAAGTCAATGGTAAACTGCTGAGGAAGAGATCAAAACTCAGCTGGGGATTTTCTAGGATATATCTTCCAACAACTCCTATGGGGAAAGGAACAGAATTAAGAAAATTTACAATCCTTGTTCATGCTAGTTACTGGGGAACAAAACACCCTTAACATCAACACGCCAGGACCAAACAGGAATCCCATAAGGACACAATCGGATCAAACCCTATTTTGGGAGAGACAAGTCACACACATCCAGACTTTACCATCCCTGGAATCACTATTGATATCCTTTCTTTGTTCACAAATCAAGAGAAAATGTTTTTATAATCTTCAAAGATTAAGTTTATTAAATTTGTTTCAAAAATTATCATCAACAATAAATTTAATTTTTTAAACAGAAACAATATAAAGAGTTTCAAACAATTGGATAAAAGCTCAAATTTATTGATAGAATGGTAGTCAGCAAATGGCATGACTCCATGGATCATTACAAGTTTGAAAAAATGGTAAATACATGGAAAAGGGGTGCATTGAAATACAATGATCACTATTCTCACTATCAACTTTGAACTCCACTGTGTCTGAAACTTCAGTTAAGGATGAGTGAATAAGAATCTTTGATGGGCAATTCTTTTGAGGGATAGAATCTGAAATCCTCGGTCGTTTCAAGTGATCCAGTCTGTCAACGCAGTTACTTGCCATGATCCCTAACTTTTGCCTAGATTTCCCTTTCAGTTTTTCAATCTAACGGGATAATTATTTCTGTTTATGTCTCTAATTTTTGCCTGGACCGCCCTTTCGGGTTTTCAATCCACCGAGACGCTCATTTTTGCCTAAGCCGCCCTTTCGAGTTTTCAACTTAGCGAGTTGTTCTTTTATTTTTTTAGGCGATGTATTTCTTAACTGCATCCGCATTCACAAGACGAGTGATCTCCTCTCCATCCATAGTTGCAAGAATTAATGATCCGCCAGAGAAGGCTTTCTTGACAACATATGGGCCATCATAGTTCGGAGTTCACTTGCCCCGAGAATCTGTAATGAAAGACTGGATCTTTTTGAGCACGAGGTCGCCTTCTCTGAATACACGAGGTTTGACCTTCTTATCAAAAGCTTTCTTCATTCTTTTCTAGTATAACCGACCATGACACAAAGATGTTATTCTCTTTTCCTCAATCAAATTCAATTGATCAAATCTACTCTGACACCATTCAGCCTCAATCAACTTAGCTTCCATCAGAACTCTCATTGATGGGATCTCAACCTCAACGGGGAGCACTGATTCTGTACCATAAACAAGTGAGAAAGGGGTTGCCCCTGTTGAAGTGCGGATAGATGTACGATACCCATGCAAAGCAAAAGGGAGCATCTCATGCTAGTCCTTATATGTCACAACCATCTTCTGAATGATCTTCTTAATGTTCTTATTCGCAGCTTCAACAACCCTGTTCTTATTCGGTCTATAAGGAGAAGAATTATGGTGTTGAATTTTGAATTATTCACAAAGCTCCTTCATCATCTTATTATTCAAGTTCGAACCATTATCATTAATGATTCTATTCGAAACACCATATCTGCAGATAATGTTATTCTTGATAAACCGAACCACAACTTGCTTGGTCACATTAGCATACGATGTCGCTTCCACCCACTTGGTGAAGTAGTCAATTGCCACAAGAATAAAACAATGTCCATTCGAAGCCTTGGGTTCAATCATACCAATCATATCAATTCCCCACATAGAGAAGGGCCACGGGGAAGAAATCACATTGAGATGAGTTGGTGGCACATGAATCTTATCAGCATACACTTGGCACTTATGACACTTTTTCACATACTTGCAACAATCAGATTCCATTGTCAGCCAATAGTAACATGCTCTCAACATCTTTTTAGCCATCGCATGCCCATTAGCATGAGTACCAAAAGATCCTTCATGAATTTCTTTCATTAACATGTCTGCTTCGTGTCTATCCACGCATCTGAGCAAGACCATGTCAAAATTCCTCTTATAAAGCACATTTCCATTCAGGAAGAAATTGCCTGCCAATCTCCTCAAAGTCCTCTTATCTTTATCGGATGCCCCAAGTGGGTATTCTTGACTTTGGAGAAAACATTTAATATCATGATACCAAGGCTTGTCATCATGGACCTCTTCAACTGCAAACACATGAGCTGGTCTTTCAAGCCGCATCACTCTGATCATGGGAACATCATTCCACTGATGCACCTTTATCATAGAAGCTATAGTTTCTAAAGCATCTGCCATCTGATTTTCATCATGAGGCACACAATGAAACTCAACTTTAGTGAAGAACGTTGATATCTTCCTGGCATAATCTCTATAAGGGATCAAGTGGGGTTGATGAGTTACCCACTTACCCTTGATTTGATTGATTACCAAGGCAGAATCTCCATACACATCAAGATGCTTAATCCTCAGATCAATAGCTTCCTCAATACCCATAATATAGGCTTCATACTCAGCTTCATTATTGGTACAAGGAAAGGTCAGCCTTACAGCAAAAGGAATATGTGAACCGTGGGGAGTAATGATCATTGCCCCAATTCCTCTTCCGCGAGCATTCACAGCACCATCAAAAACTAAACCCCATCGAGATCCAGGCTCCGGCCCTTCCTCAATCAAAGGTTCATTACAATCTTTCATTTTCAAGTACATCACATCCTCATCTGGGAAATCAAACTTGATAGGCTGGTAATCATCAATCGATTGATGTGCCAAATGGTTTGCCAAGATACTACCTTTTATAGCTTTTTGAGCTCGGTACTCAATATCATATTCTGAAAATAACATTTGCCAACGAGCAATCCTCCCAGTCAAAGCAGGCTTTTCAAATATATACTTGATCGAATCCATTTTAGAGATCAACCAAGTTGTATGATTCAGCATATACTGGCGAAGACGCTTTGCAGCCCAAGCTAAGGCACAACAAGTTTTTTCAAGCATGGAGTACCGAGACTCACAATCAGTGAATTTCTTACTCAAGTAGTAAATTGCATATTCTTTTCTTCCAGATTCATCTTGCTGACCAAGCACACAACCCATGGAATCTTCCAACACAGTCAAGTACATGATCATCGGTCTACCTTCCACCGGAGGAGACAAAATAGGAGGTTCAAGCAGATATTCTTTGATACTTTCAAATGCCTTCTGAAAATCATTTGTCCAGACACAACCTTTGTCTTTTCGAAGCAACTTGAAGATCGGAGCACATGTTGCAGTCATGTGAGAAATAAACCTCGAAATATAATTCAAACGGCCCAAGAATCCTCTTACTTGCTTTTCAGTTCTTGGAGCAGGCATTTCACGAATAGCTTTCACTTTATCAGGATCAACTTCAATGCCTCTTTGGCTGACAATGAAACCTAACAACTTTCCAGAACGTACACCAAATGTGCACTTGTTCGGATTCAAACGAAGTTTAAACTTAACCTCTGAAACAACTTCAGCAAATGTTCAACATGATCTTCTTCAGTCCTTGACTTAGCGATCATATCATCAACATATACCTCAATTTCTTTGTGCATCATATCATGGAAAAGTATGGTCATAGCTCTTTGGTATGTCGCACCAGCATTCTTCAATCCAAAGGGCATCACTCTGTAGCAGAATGTTCCCCATGGTGTAATAAATGTGGTCTTTTCCATGTCCTCGGGTGCCATCTTTATCTGGTTATAATCGGAAAATCCATCCATAAAGTAGAACACATCAAACTTAGCTGTATTATCTACCAACACATCAATGTGCGGCAATGGAAAATCATCTTTTGGACTGGCTTTATTTAAATCTCTGTAATCAACCCAAATTTGGACTTTTCCGTCTTTCTTTGGAACAGGCACAATATTGGTCACCCATTGAGGATAATTAGATGTCACAAGAAAACCTGCATCAATCTGCTTTTGAACCTCCTCTTTGATCTTTATTTCCATATCATGACGAGTTCTTTTCAACTTTTTCTTCACGGGTGGACATTCAGGCTTCAGCGGCAATCTATGCTCCACAATATCAGTATCAAGACCTGGCATGTCTTGATAATACCAAGCAAACACATCAACATATTCTCTAAGAAGCTCTACCATCCTCTTCTTAACATCAGGACCAAGCAATGCTCCAACTTTGACTTCTTTCTTATCATCTTCAGAACCCAAGTTGACCATTTCTGTAGACTCTTCATGAGGCTGAATAACCTTCTCCTCGTGCTCAAGCAACCGAGAAATTTCATCAGGAATCTCTTCAACATCCTCTTCCTCAGCTTCGAACACAGGGAATTCAAAGTTGGGAGTGGGCATAGGATCATTGTTTTCAATGGGTTTATCAATCAAGCTGCACAATGATTTTATTTTTATTTTAGAGTATGAACATAAGTGCAAACATTATGCAGATAAACAATTATTATTATTTTGGGTTTTTTAGGTTACCATTTTCAGAATAAAGCAAAAAGGAAAAACACATATGGAAATAACAAAATAACATTTTATTGATGATAATAAAATTTGAAACAAAATCCCGACAAACATTACTTTCACCTTGGGCATAGTGAAAGGATTTTTTGAAAGAAAATTAAACAAATTACTTTGAAGCATGAACAATAAAAGGAACATCAACAACAATCCAGTTCTTGCAAATCTTTTCGTGCGTAACAAAGTTAGGCATTTCTTCATCTTCATCATCTTCAATGATGGCAGCAGCGGAATGATCGTTGATAAACCCAACACTTCAGAATCCTTCCTGAATAGTCTTCGGGTCATTGAGAGCCACACCTGGTGAAAAGCCGATACCAAATCCTTCCTTGTTGTCGACAACATCAATAACTTGTCCCCAACCGTCAGATCGACCAGTTTCCAACACGCGCAGAGCATCCTTGAGAGAAGACATATGCATGACATTCTTCTTAGCAGCATTATCAACAACAGAAAGAGCCTGAAATGAAGTTCCCACCTCCTCTTCAGCATCAATATAGGAGAAAGATGACAAATTGCTCAAAAGCATCGCCTTTTCACCGCCAATAGTCACTAATTTCCCATCTTTCACAAACTTCAGCTTCTGATGAAGAGTAGATGTCACAGCCCCTGCCTCATGAATCCAGGGTCTTCCAAGGAGACAACTATAAGCGGGACATATATCCATTACCTGGAAAGTAATTTGGAATATAAACGGTCCAATAAGAATAGGAAGATCCACTTCACCAATCATTGTCTTCTTCGATCCGTCAAAAGCTTTCACAATAATCCCACTATGCCTCATGGGAGCGCCTTGGTACGCAAGTATTGACAAAGTCGACTTCGGTATGACATTCAGAGAAGACCCAGTATCAACCAGCACCTTAGACATATCATCTTCCTGACAGTTCACTGAAATATGCAAAGCCAAGTTATGGTTCTTTCCTTCTTCAGGAAAATCATCATCACAAAACTTAAATTGTTGCACGATGTGATATTAGCCACAATACTATCAAACTGATCAACAGTCACATCGTGGTCAACATAAGCTTGATCAAGAATCTTCTGTAAAGACTGCCTATGAGCCTCAGAGCACATCAAGAGTGATAAAACTGATATCTTCGACGGAGTATGCAACAACTGCTCAGTAACGTTGTACTCGCTTTTCTTTATCAATTTTAACACCTCATCTTCACTATTACCAAATTGGCCTGATCGGGCAACATCATCCATAATCTATTTACTCGCACTTGTATCTTCAACTCTCTTCGGAGGATCCGAAGCATAAACTCTACCACTTCGGGTAACCTTTGTCACATTAGCAATGCTAACCACAAACCTTGGAGAAGGAATAGGAACTTCCTTACCATTTTCTATCATCGTAGCATTATACCGATATAGAACAGCTTTATCGGACTCATATGGCATTGGACCAGGCAAATTGATCACCAATGGATTAACAACATATTTGCGGTTATCAAAAGAAATAACCACTTTCTCAGGGACAACCTTCTCAGGAATATTGAACTGAGGCACAATAACATTCCCTTCATTTTCATACTCATCTCTTTTTATTGTCACTTCAATCAACTTATCATCCATCATCTTTTGAATGTCTCTCTTAACAATCATGCAACCACGAGGGTTCACTGAGTAGATGCAACATCCAGCATAATCGTGATCAATATCGTGATATTCACTTAAGAAAGCATGCATCTCAACCAAAGACCTTCGAATATGGCGGACCTCGTAAATCTTGAATAAACCAGGACAACCATCAACCATATTCACAGACGTATTACCATGCTTCGGCAGCGGATTTGTCTTCACATTTGGATTAACATCATTGAAGAATAGAATTATGCTCTTTATCAATTTCTGCACTTCAAACTTCAATGGATAACAGTTCTCAACATCGTGCCCCGGGGCACCTTGATGAAAAGCATAGTGAGCCTCTGGCTTATACCACCATGGGATAGTCTCTGGAACTGGAGGTGGAGAACGTGTCTGCACAAGATTCTTCGTAATCAAAGAAGGAAGCAAATCCGCATACAACATCGGAATGGGGTCAAAACTCGGCTTAGCACGAACCTGTTGATTACCACTCTGTTGCACAGAAAGTTGTTGATAACGAGGCTGATACTTTGGAGCTACTGACACAGTTGGAGTCACATTAATCACCGGAGTTACAGAAGCTACATGTTGCTGATGACGATTCTCACGACCACGAGGTCTTCTGTAACTTTCACGAGACACAACATTAGTTTCACCCTCTTTCTTTTTACCAAAGTTGAATCTCCTATAGCTCGAGCCTGCACTACTCTCTTGGCTCAATCACCCCTCACAAACACCTTATTCTAACCGCATCCCCATACTCACCATTTCAGTGAAATAAGAAGGAGCACTTGCTATCATTTTCTCATAGTAGAAGGAACTTAAAGTCTTCAAAAAGATTTTTGTCATCTCTTTCTCTTCTAGAGGAGGAACAATCTGAGCTGCTAACTCACGCCATCTCTGTGCGTAATCTTTGAAAGTCTCTTTGTCCTTCTGAGACATAGCACGGAGTTGATCTCTGTCCGGTGCCATATTAACATTATACTTGTATTTCCTAACAAAAGCCTCTCCCAAATCATTGAAAGTCTTGATTTAGCTATTATCCAAACTCATGTACCATCTCATGGATGCACCAGTCAGACTGTTCTGGAAATAATGAATCAGCAGCTGATCATTGTCTGTCTGAGAAGACATCTTCCTAGCATACATAGTCAAATGGCTCAGAGGACAAGTGTTGCCTTTATACTTCTCGAACTCAGGCAACCTGAACTTGTACGGAACTTTAACATTAGGGACCAAACAAAGATCATAAGCATCTTTTCCGAACAAATCCTTATGCTTCAAGGCTCTCATCTCCTTCTGTATCTCAACAAAACGACCTTGAAAATCATCAAGTCTTTTAATTACACCAGCGCCTTCACTGGGCTCAGCATGGTAAATCACTTCATCATGGTGCAGAATAGTGTGCATCACAGGCGGTGCAGTAGTCATCACTAGAGGAAGAGTAGTCATCACTGGCGGAAGAGTATTCAATGCAGCGGTCTTAGGAGGAGGATGATAACCAGCAGGAATGAAATCAACCGGCATGCCCCACGGTGTGCTAGCAGCCATGTGATAGCGAGGAGAAAGGACTGTCTCAGCAGGAATTGATGCAGTAACAATCTCAGAGATGACTGTATTCTGAACAGGAGAATTAGGAGGAGGTGGATGATTCTGAGCAGCCACTAAGCTTTCCATCATGGCAGTAACTCTTTCCAAGCTTTCTCTTAGATATGTAACTTCCTCGCGCAGCTCGCGATTCTCTTGTTGTAAGGTTTTCGTCATCTTCTTCCGATTAGCCCGAGTATCAACTTTGTGAGTCAGCTTGACAGGAGAACTGAATGAAGACCAAGAAACAACATAAGATCCCTGGAGAACACTCAAAAAGCAAGACAAATGCGGGTATGATGCATGGTATGCGTATACAAATGCAAAGATTTCAAAGGACTATAAGATAACTTGCAATATTTATAAAGAAACACTTTTTTGAAATACTTAAAAACTCATTCTCATTAAAATCAAAGTAAGGATTACAAGTGAAGTACAAGCCTCAACAATCCTAATATATGAGAGAAAGTAAACTAGGCCTAGGGATCACATCCGAAGAAGATTCGAATCCCGACTGGTACTTCATACGAATCCTCTTAATCTCTTTCTTGTACCGATTCTCCATGTCTTCCTTATCCTTCACCAACTGGTCAATAATGGCCTTCCAAGCACCGGATGTAGAAGGAATGGTAGATGGAGTACTAGAGGAAGATAAATCCTCTCTTGGCCTCTTTGTAACACGCCGCTCAAGTAACTCAATAAGATCATCCTTCTCCTTCAGCTGCTCTTGCATCGTAGTCTTCTCAAGTAGCCATTCTTCTTTCTCTTTCTTCATCTTGTCCAACTCTTCTTGAAAAGCAACCTTCTCATCAACGGGAGGAAGAAAAGCGGACAATGGTAGTATAGGAAACAAAGGCTCCTCGGGTGGATAAGGCATCTTGAGCTTGGAAGCCCTAGATCGAACCCACTGGATGTAACACTCAGAAGGAGCAAGGTGTTGTCTTCCCAATTGACCCTTTTCTTTCCAATGAACCGCATGCCAAGAATGAGCAATCCTTTTCTTCATTTCTACATGATCTGCACCATTAAGAAAGAAGAAACGGGATAAGGAAAGGTTTTTTGGTATGTCCTTCAAACAATACCCCAACTGTCGCCTAGCAAGAATAGGGTTGTAACTAATTCCCCCACGTGTACCAAGAAGAGGTACATTAGGAAATTCTCCACGACTATCAATAAGCACTCCAGTATCATAATGGGAACAATACCAAGTCATATCCTTATGAGAAAGAGACATAATCCTTTGAGACCATCTTCACTTCTCTCTATTATCCTTGAAGACGTCGGACTTTGGTAGGTGTGAAATAAACCACCTATAGAGAAGAGGCGCACAACACACAATCTCTCCATCACCTTTAGAGGTCCTATAGTGAAAGGCATGATACATGTCTCCAAGCAAAGTAGGTACCGAATTCTTCTTCAAGAAAATCTGAATGACATTCTCATCCAAAATACCATCTAAGTTAGAAAACAAGACAATCCCATAAATGAGCAAAGCAAGAATAGCCTCAAATGCATCCTTATGACCCAAAGTAAGTGAAGTAGAAGCTTTCCCCATTATGAACTTAGCATTAATACCACGGACACTCCCTTTTGGAAGAAACTTCCCATTAAGGTCGGGCTCCTTAAGAAAAAGGGATTTGGCGATGACTTTGGTCGTAAGCTCCTTCTCTAAACCACACAAAGCACACAGGTTTAGGTTCCGAGTCACGAGCATGAAGTCAAGGTAAAAGAACACCAACCCACACAGGTAAGTATTAAGGTTTTGTCTTCATTGTACCTGCAGAAAACCAAAAGGGTGCTAACAGAGGTGCCCGGAGTTAACAACCATCTTTAGAATATTATCGGTACGTTGGATTACTCCCCAACCGATAACATTCTTAAAATAGACCTCGTCCGAGTGTAGTATCACGTGACAACCACCTTAGGTTTACACCCGGATGGTTTCTGCACTACGTTCCTAAATTGGCTTGGATGGGTTAAGGGTTCTACGGTCCTCAGTATGATCAGATCAAGGTCGGAAAATAATGCCACATATGATTACTCATCATGACATTGATAATCCAAGAGAGCCTAACCGAGTGGAGATTATCAAATTGATATAGCTTCGGACTACTCCATCGCTTATCGCTTCGAATATCGCCGTCCTATCATAAGTTCAACTCAGATCCGGGTTAGAATCTATCTCACTCACAGAGGATCACCAAAACCGAAACAGAACAAAGAAATAACAAACAAATCAAACCAAAGCAGTAAATAAATCAAAGTAGGCCGAATCCACTTAGAGATTACTCCCCAGCAGAGTCGCCACTTTTCTGTAGCGGTAAAATCATGAGTATAAGCTATTGGTTAACTTAACTCAAGGTAAACAGAGTCGCCACCGCGCTTTTATTTTATTCCAAGAGGAAAAGGAAAAAAAGAGCGAATAAATCCTAATGAATCTAGAAGCAAAAAAGCTAAAGAAACACAACAGAGAAACAGGTAAGGGGATAGGTTACACAATGAGAAGGTTTTACGCACCCAAAATGTCTGTGGTACTCCATGGGAGACCTTTGAAAAATTTACTGCTTTTGGTTTGAAAATGGTTTGTAAAATGTGAGTGGAGGAATGAGAAAAGAATTATTTTTTAATATTTTTGTGTTTGGAGAGGTTTACCACCTCATGCCTACGTACCCACAAAGTGCAATGTAAGATCAAAACCCCGTAGTTCGTGGTACAAATAGTGAAAAGGGTGGATTATGATTCATTTTATTAAGTGAAGAGAATTTTTCATCTTCAAGTGGATAGCCAAACAAATCTACCATGAGAATGAAGACATGGACTCATACATCATTATGGGGAGGGCGCCAACTCGGATAAAATCAATGAGTATGCCACTAAACCCCCACGAATGACAAGAGACTCAATTACATCAAACTACAACCATGGAGATTGAGAGAATTGCACCCGACTAAAGAATAATGACTCATAATCGACACTCTTTAAAACAAAAGTGCACAAAGGCACGAAACAAATTGAATGGGTTTGATTCTTTTAATTTTTTGAATTAAGGTCAATATGATTAGATTCATTAATTTTTAGAGAAAATAAAGGGGTAAAAAGTCACTTGACAAAAGTCAAAGTTTTTTATTATTAAAGAGGTGATGATTTTAAAAAAAAAAAGAATCCTTTGAAAAAGGGAGAAGGTTTTGAAAATTGAAGAATGGGAGGAGATGAAGGGACTATCCTAAAAAAAGAAAATAAGGAGATAAGGGAAGAAAACAAATCTAACCAAACTTGATGACATTTCAAATTATGAGCATAAGAGTTTCATCCTTATAAGCTAGCAAATGGCCAAATAAAGGCTAAATCTAACTCCATGAAGATCAAGGCAAAGGAAGTGTCTTAAGAATCTAAGTCCAAATCTTCACTCCGAATGCTAAGAATGGTAACCAATAGTCCTCAAATTAAAGTCACAAGTTTTTTAGAGGTTTAATCCTTTATTAATTTTTTGTGTCCAAATGGACAAATATAAAATCAATCAACAAATAATAAGAGCAAATAATAAACATGATATGGATGAATAAATAAAAATAAGATAAAGGCAATAATAGTGCAAGAAATTAAATTTTAGTAACAAAAAGAAATTAAAGTGCAAGAATCTAAAATATTAGTAGTAGTAATAGTATAATAATATTTACATAATAATGGTATGGTGAACTTAATCAACCACAACCAAAAAGGAAAAGTGACCAAAATCGAAGGCAACCGGATCCACTTAGCATCTTACACTATAGCAATTAATCAAGGCAAACCGAACCGAATTCAATGAAATTTGAAAGGTGATTGGGAGACCCAAAGCGCCTACGCATAAAAAATTCATAAGTCTCGATTCTAAATGCAATATGATTAACCACTTTGGGATTACGCGATCAACAAGAGATCCGGTCTACGAAAGTGCAAGTACCCAATTAGATTTTTATTCCGAAGTCATGACACATTTAGGTCTATGTTAAGCAATCACCGAGTAATTTACGAAGTAATTACCCTACAAATGAGGCCGGCCACCACTAATTAAGGTGCATAATGTTAGTGCTAATGCATGCGAGATAAATGATATGTAAATCGTTATCCAGACGCGATACCGCATAAAACTAAAGGTGAATACCAAATTGAATCGTACTTATGGTATTCTTCCATCTTTAAGTTTAATCACTCATCTTGGTGGATTCAAGCATGAAAATGTATCACTAATGCAAAGTACCTTAAATGAATTGAATAATCCACTTAAAGGTAGTTTTGAATTAATGAACATTAACTACTCTAATCTACACCCAAAGTTCATTGAAATTAAGGAGAAATCACTCCCAAAAGTGCTTCCCAAGGTAAAAATAAAAAGGAGGAAGAAGAAGAAGAAAGAGGAACCAAAAAGGGGCTTGAAACGAGCCAAAAACACCATTCTGACTTGTGTTAACCGGTTAACCAATTGGTTAACCGGTTAACGCAAGCATATTTTGAATACTTTACGCTGTTTTGAAGATGGTTAACCGGTTAACCAAATGGTTAACCGGTTAACGCTGTACCAGAAGCTGAAAAATGTAGAAAATTCAGCATGATCCATTTTGAAACCTTTTCTCAAACATTGGATGATCATGATCTGAATTTGCACAAATTTTAAAACCAAAATATAGTGAAATCCCTGCAATCAAACAACAAATAAAGATCCAAAGGATCTAGAAACAAAAGCACCAAAGATCTACATCTTGAATGTTGATGGTGAATATGGGTTTATGGAGGAAGATGAATTACCAAAAGCTCTTCTTCAAATTGGACCAACACAAGCTTAGATCTAATGAAATTGATGAGCAAAAGAATGAAAGGATGAAGGTTTAGCTCAAGTTAATCAAGAATTCAATGTGAATTCTTGATAACTTCAAAAGAAAGGAAGATGAGCTTTGGATAATTTTGGTGTTGGGGAAGTATTTTGCAAGAGGTTTTATGGCTATCAAAAGCTTGTTAAATGAATGAAATTGTGGTCCTATTTAAAGGCCTTAGGTATGGAAATTTGGTGGAATGGAGATTGCTTTTGTAATTTGAATTTAGGTTTGGTAATTGAAATTTTGGTGGGAAATGGAAAAGAGTGGTGATTAGTGAGGGTTTATGGTAGGAAATGATCAAATTGATGTAGAGAAATCAGAAACCAATGGATCTAGAATATTCCAATTAATCAATGATCTAAGGGTGCTGAATTTGAATAAAAAATTCAAATTTTGCACTGGTTAACCAGTTAACCATTTGGTTAACCGATTAACCAAGCTGAATTTTGAATTTTTTGTTCAAACATAGCTTCTTGGTTGTTTCGGCCCGATTCTTTTTGTGCGTCGAAGAAATGAACACATGAACCTTGGAAATCCTTTGAATGAATCAATTAACTTGGGAAATCCTCGATCTGATAAATTTGAATTATTTGCGGATCGTCTTCGACTTTCGTCTGTGAAATTTCGCTCGAGCTGCAGGATTACTATTTTTAGCATTTTCTCATGGTCCTCTTCCTGAAAAAGGTTAGTAAAAGGAAAGAAAAATATTTTTGAATTTTGATTAATGGTTAGTAAACATATACAAATAAATTAATTAAAGACAACGGTGATCCCATGCGAAGCATAAACCTAACACGAGAATAACCGATGCAACCAGTGCGATCTTGTTTGTATGCAAGATGTAGATGAAATGCGAAGAAAACTTAGGGCAAAAATTAGGGTGCAACAATAGGATCAAAATTGAGGAAGTTATGATCATTCAAAGATTGACAAAACTAGGGAAAAAACCAAGTTATGGCAAGGCACACGTGCGCGCCAGGCAAGGCAATTCAACAAACAAGTGGTGTGCAACATGTCAAGCTAAATTACTCCATCAAGAAAGCCTCAAATGATTTTTTTGTTGGACATCAAAGTTGTTCATTGGCATGTCCTCTACAAATTTGATGTTTATATTTTTTTCATTTGATCAATGCCTTGGAAGTTATGGAGGTTCAAAGATAGGGTTTCAAGCTGATCATCCCATATGCATATTGTCCAAGACACGCCCACCTATGACTGGCCCATGAATGCAGTCATGATCAAGCATATTCAATGACATTTTTTAGTGATCTAAATGCCACATCTCATCTTGGAATGAACATCAAAGTTGTTCTATGGTGCATTACCTTTAATTTGCTCACAAGAAGTTCCTAATTTGGTACCTTGAGCATGAAGTTTTGTCTCATTGAAGATCACAAGTTGCATCTGGTTTCCTTGTTGGCCAAGGAATCATATCATGAACTGAATTTGTTCAATTCAATCTTGTATGCATCAATTAACATGTTATGATCACAAGGCATCATATTAAGAGTTCAAGCCATCACATACATGCAGTACACCAGCTAACATGCACCATAATGAAAATTCAAAAATGAGAAGCTCATAGCATAGAAAAATGTGTAGCTGGCATAACATCATCACCTCTGATCTCTAAAACTCACCATAAGTGTCATGCTCTTCATTACACAAGAACATCAACCACAAATCACATGAGATTATCTTCATTCCATTGCTTCAAACACCAATGCATTGCTTCATTCACCTCTAGCTTAACTCAACCACAATTGCAATTGTCAACTAAGTTAGTTGAAGGTTAACCACACCTATAAAAGCTAGCTCTAATAGATTTTGCACTACTTTTTCATTTTTTTCTCGATTCACCGTCACTTTTATCATTCTTCTCATCAAAATCAAAAAATTCTCTCTCTCTCTCTCTCTCTCTCTCCCCCTCTCTCTCTCTCTCTCTCTCTCTTTCTGCATTTTCTTCCTTAGTGCACGATTCAAGTAAGTTCATACTCCAATCTTCATCAATCCATCATCACCTTCAAGCTCTGATTATCATCCATGGCTAAAGCAATTTGAATACTCAAGAATCAACTCAACTGCATTGTGGAGTTTCTTACACATTGACAATATTTAAGCGATTCAGAGTGTTTATTTCACTCTTTGAAGATCAAGGACAAGTTCATCATCTATGGTTTTCTTTGCTTGATCCAATTTTTTGCATAGCCAGGTTTGAACATCTTGAATTTTCTCTACATCTGAATTATGATTTAAGACCTTATTCATGCTTGATTTGAGTCTAATAAATAATAACGAACCGTTTTGGATAGTAATCGGACCTTTTAGAGGTGATTGAAGATTTTAGGGCAAAATGATTTGTTTCGATTCTCTATGTACATGTGTTTGTTGTGATTTCTAAGGTCATATTCTTGATCTATGTGACTTTAGCTTCATTTATGTGTGCGATTTGTCAATTTCCATGAACCTTTAAGCATTGCCTCACCGGAGACTCACCGGAGAAGACAACCAGAAGTATTCTCTGGTCACCTGAATAGTGCCCATGCCATAATATTAGGGTTTTGTGATTTTAAGTCATGGTCGTTGGATGAGTTTGATCCTATGTTCGTAAACCTGCCAACACATTAATGAATTTGTTCATCTCACGTGACTCTATTAGTGAACTTGAGTGATTGTATGCGTGTGTACTAACCCTACATGCCATGTGCCTTCCATATGAACCAATTGATTTGTTTCCTTGATAAATTTAGATGTGTATGATAGATCCTAGGGTTTAGATGGAGTCAACGTTTGACTGAGGGTTTACCCTATAATTGCGAACTCAACGTGTTTGTTGGATTGGGTCATGAGTTTCTATTCACACATCCCGTTCTAAAGCCTAAAGAATTTGAACGTGGTTTCTTTGCTGATCACACCCCTGCCTCTTTCTTTCTTATTTTCCATTTTTATTTTTTCATCTTTTTCATTCTTGATTTTTAAAAATAGTAAAATGTTCATACAAATTTCAAAAAACTTCACACATGTTATTCAGAATTTTATAAAATCAAATTTTATTTTTAATTTTCATTTTATTTTGGTCCCTGAATTAATTCTTTCTTTGATTTCTTTTTGATTTTTCCTCCTCATGTACACATTGTCTTGTACATTTTATTTATCTAAATTCAAACCTAGTCTTCATCCCATTCTTTTTGCCTTATTTAGAGGACATGTTAAAGTGTTGAGAAACATTTTTTCCATATTTTTAGGTCACTTTTTGTTTCCTTTTGAGCCTCTCATTTGAGCATAGTTCCTCAAAACCCTAACATGACTTTGCATATCCATTTGAAAAGGTTTAATTGTGAATCTTTGTGAGATTTTTTGAGTGTTGTTTACTTTTGGATGATGACCTTAGATACCTAATTTCATAATTTTCTTATGTCTATAATCACTTGTTTGATGCCTTGTTCCTCAAATAACATTTCATACCTTCTTCTACCCTCCTTCTAACCTAGTTTTGGGTAAAGGCATTTATGCCATTCATTAGAGGTCTTTTGTATGAGTTCTTAGGATACCATGATACATTTATAAGTCCATTGTGTTTAATTATAGGTCATTTGATTGAATTCTTAGCTTGCTTGGTTCATAAGTTTCACATTTGATCACATAGGTATCTTTGACCTACTTCTCCATCTTCTTTCACCTTTAACCACTCTTAACCCACTTTGTGAGTGTTGTTGCCACTTCATACACTTCATAAGGTGTTAACTTCTGATTTCAAATCATTTCATCAAATCAAGATACCATTCATCTCATATGTTAATCGTTTGAACATGATTACTTCTAATTCAAACTTTCCTTTCTCATAACCCTAAAATAGTTCACATATGTTCATTTGTGGTTAGTTTGTGCATCTAATTTTAATCTCACCATACCTTCTAGCTTATGTATTTTGTATAGAAGATTAATCCTTAATTGTTCATTTGTTTCATGCGTGTTCCAAGTCACTTCTTTTTTATGAAACCACTTGTCCACTTCTCCTCATTTCTTCTTCATCCAATCTCTTACACTTGAGTATCCATTCTCATGATATGTTCATGCTTTAATTCACCTTTTAAGACAATTTTAATTGATGTTAGCTTCTGACTTTAACATTCAACCATGGTTTGATACATGTTTACCTTGCACCTTCATTCAATCTTCTTCGTCTAACTTCACCTTGAATTTCTTAGGTGTTTAGTGCTTAGTTAGGACATAGTTTGTTGTTGTTGTTTGATATTATAACCTTAGAACACATTAATATGGTTTATCTAATGACTTTATAAGAATTTTATCATTTAGGATCCTTCTCCTTTAGGACTTAGCCTTAGGGAACCTTTAGTGCTATTTCCTGACTTGTTTAGCTTTTGTATTTGCTTATCCTTTCAATATGAATTGTGTATCTAACCTTTGTTTTGTCGGGGGTTAAGGTAAGTCATGTGTGTGGGAGGGTATCCCTCATACAACTTCTTCCTTCATCTCTTTATACTTTCAAATTGTGTTTGTCTTAGCTCTTTGTGCTTTGTTTGCATAACTTCATTCTTTCCCTCTTTAGAAACAACTTAACGTCTTTAGAGAAGTAAGTTGATTTCTAGTTTCCTCTTTCTTTATTCTTCTTCATTAGGATTAGAAAACTACATTAACCATAGGATCACCATGATACAACAATTTAGGGTGATTCTTAATTCCCCTAGTTATTTCCTTTTTCGCCTTGAGTCCTTCTTTCTCATCTAAAAAAAAACACCTAATAAAGGTTGAGTTTTCTCTTGTGGCATGAGACTTTGTCGTGGGGTACTTGCACACGTCCCATTTTGGGGCGAGGTGTAAGGCATCTACCATGATGAACAAGTCTTAGCATGATGATGTTTCACAAACGACAAAATCAAAACACTTATTTTAAAAAGATAGAAAACAAACAACAAACGTCTTTCCTGTGAAAATTCTCTTCTCACCTTGTTCACTTTAAACGAGAACTTTCTATGACTTGTATCTTTGCAAGATGGTAAACACACTCGTACCACACGAGCCTGCAACACCTGAGCATAGGCATAAGCAGTTCAATGCATAAAATACATGAGCAAGTTCCTGCCTTAGTTAGGAGAACTACGTCGACTCTGATTCTCATTTCCCATGAGATACGTAGGCAGTGGGGGTACGACCCATTCAAGCACACTCTTTATTTCCCTATATTTTTTTCGTGCCTTTTCGTTTTCTTTTTTCAGTTCTCTCTCTCATTCCAGTCCCGTTAGCAGTTCTTTTATTCAGCAACAATTTTATTCCTTACCTTTTGAAACAGAATAACAAACGTGGATCCCGTCGGGTACGGCGGACGATCTTGGGTGATAATACCTTCCCAATTCATAACCGACTCCTGAACCCAGTTCTTTGGTTCGCAGGACCTCGTCCTTTCCTGTTTTCTTAGGTTTGTGTAGCATTACCTTTCCCATTCATTCAGGATAAAAATTCCTGGTTGACGACTCAACCTTTTCCGCACCACTTTCGCGTTTGTACTACGATGAAAATCCCGGGAGCGACACCAGCATCTTCCAAACGGTGATGGGTATTATCCCACCAATCATCAGCCTCTTCAGACAACATATGTGTAGCAAATTGCACCTTATGTGCATATGTACATGCTATCACCCTAAATATCTTCTCAATGGCCTTGAGCCACTTCTGAGCATTAAGCGGTTCATGGTCACCTTCAAACACCGGCGAACTGTTACTCTAGAACTTCTCCAAAGTATGAAACTCATCCTATTCAATGTTTCTAGCTGTGACCTCAGCCAACACTGCAACAACTTCCGCAAGAGCATGCGTGTTCTTCCCAAACATTCTGCACAATACTCGCAACATCAGATAAGAATAATCATTAATAAATAACGACCAATAACAGACTATAACTATCGGGGCAACAGACTAACAACAACGACACACGACCTAACAAACCGACCTGCTCCGATACCATTAACGTAACACCCTTTTTACCCACAACAAAATAAAATCATATTATTCGAATAAAATTAGAGTTCCACAAAAGGGTATCACATTTACTTCGAAAACATCATAATCACAACAAGTATGTGTCCTGTCCCGTAATACAGGTTGCATATTCATTCCTAAATAACACAATGCTACAAAACTACACAGCGAATCAAAAATCAACATTTATTATTCTTTTTAAAAGAAAGATACAACTATAATCCAAACATCATCAACAATTTTTATCATTAAACCAAAAAGAACCAAAATAAAATCATGTATTCCCCAGTGTTACATGACTGAGAGCAGGACACCACCTAACTCTATACACAACGAGACACACTCCAAGCTACTCCGAAATCTTCAAACTAAGCTTGAGAATCTGCAGGATGGCATAATAGACCATCACAAAAAGCAGGCAGGGTGAGTAATCCAAATTCATTATACATAATACAAAGACTGAATTATAAGAAGCACGCAATCATACATCATTTACAACAAACACACACACACACATAAAATCATCAACAAGTCACATATTCAAACAACAAATGCAATCATGTTATGCTGCATAGAATGAAATGCAACTTCTGCAAATGCATGTGGTACCGATTTTCAACATGTGATGGACACTGGCTATCTACCCTCCACAAGGGAGCACACCATAATCAACAACACCTTAATCCATACAATAGGATTGAAGCCTAAAACAACATAAGGAATGCCATGAATGCAAGATACAACCAATAAACATAATCATCTTCCTCAACATTTTTATCCGCATTCATCATCATTAGTCTTTTACTCATTCTATTCATACTACTATTACTTCATGTCATCTTCTTACAACATATTCATCTATACACCATGTAATCAATATTATTATTACATTTAGCCTAAATAAGCATGGTAATAACTCATGGTAGTATCACATAAACATAACATAACAAAATAAAACATCCCAGGTCATCAAACAGAAGAAATTATTTTTCTGAACTCTATAGGCCTTGCTAAGCGAGACACCTAGCTCGCTAAGCGAGAAACTCTCTGTAAAGCTCGTTCCAAAATACGTACTCGCTCACTAAGCGAGGAGGCGATTTTCTGCTGAAAACCCTACGATTTTCTGTAGAACTCAGACATGCCCAAGCATCACCAAACCTCACATTACATCAGAAAAACAACAAAAAACGACCAATTACCACATTATCATCATTATCAACACATAACAACAACAAATCATCTAAGACTACCAACAAAATACCCAACCCTAAGGTTTCCCCTCAAAAACCCCTTTTCCTCATGAAACAATCCAATATTATGATTATTGAATAAGAATACTCGCCATACCTTGATCAATTGAACCTTCTCTTTCACTCTTGATCAAAATCCTTCTTTGTCTCCTTGTTCTTCAGAGCAACCTTCACCTTTTTGCAAAAACACGATTATGAGAAATTCTATCATGATCCTCTTTTCTCATAAAACACTCAAATGACAACCTTACCCCTTAGACCTCCAAACCTCTTTTATTTTATTTTCTTTAATAATAATATTTTAATAATATCTCAATTATCATCATATCATTATTTTTAATAAAATAATTCTTTCTCTTATAGTTCCACAAAATACCTTCAAAACATCACTTATTTCCACTTATTCATAAATAATTACTTAATCAATTAAATTATGAAATTGGGTTGTTACATAAAGCATCATAGTTAGACTCACTACGGTTTGTTGGTTGATTTTAGGATGACAAAAGGTAGAAACTCGAGATCTACCTCTCGGATCCTCACCCTCGGGGAACATTAACTAATACCCGTTCCTTTTTCATCTTTTATTAAAAAGGGTTTAATAGTTATTGAATGCCTTGATTCGAATTAAAGAAAAGTACTCGATGTTGATCGAGATTTGAACTTGCATATGAAAAAGTTTTAAGGCTTGCCACAAACAGGATGAAATACCTAATGGACTTGATTAAGGTCGATGGCGAGTCATAATGCGCTCGATTTAAAAGTGTTGGGGTTGGACTTGATATGTGGATCATGTATGCACGAGTTAAAAATGGACCTTGGTTTGATAATTGAAAGATGATCAATTGGTGTTGACCAAAATATTTTTAAAGAGAACTTGGTGTTGACCAAGTGTTTTGATTTTTTTGAAAAATTGATATTAATTATTTTTTAATTTTTTAGCTAATGAGTTAATTTCTACCTAAACAAAAACAATACGAACAATATTACACACGAAGGTGAGGGATACATTTTTAACCGTGAAAACAAACAAACAAATTATTCAAAATGATATGCAAAGATCCCTAACAACCCATAAAGGTAAATAAGAGAAATAAGAAATACAATAAATTTAAAACAAATATGAAAAATATTTTTTAATAATATTAATACTATTTTATTTTACTTTTTAGATGTTAATAAAATTAAATATTTTTTATTTTAAATAATATTATTATACTCTATTTCTTTTTATTTACTAATATATTTGCTTTTTTAAAAATGTTTGATACTAAAAAAAAGATATTCATATACTTTGAATAAAAACCTAAACAAAATTTACTAACTAAAAGATTTTTGCTTTTTTATTTTTTATTATTTTTATTATTTTTATATCATCATTTTTTAAATCTCATAACATAATCTAAAAATAACAATGAAAATAACTAAATTAAATCTTTTTTATAACAATATTTAAAAATAATAAATGAAAATATATGAATTAACTTATTTTTAATTTTTGAATAACAACATCTAAAAGTAATGAATGAAAATACAATGCTATAATTTGTTTTGATTTTTTTTATTAAACAATATTTAAAAAGTAATAAATGAAAATAAAATGATATAACTTGTTTTGATCTTTTAAAAAACAATATTTAAAAGTAATAAATGAAAATAAAATGCTATAACTTTTTTTGATTGATTTTTTTTATAACTATATTTAAAAATAAAAGGCTAAACTTTTTTGATTGCTTTTTTTATAACAATATTTAAAAATAAAAGGCTAAACTTTTTTGATTGATTTTTTTTAATATATTAAGAAACTATTTTATGACTTTTTTTAATAATATTATAACACTTTTGTTTTCAATGACTACCTAAAAGAAATAATAATATATCTAAATTAAAAAAAAAACTTTCTAAACTCTTTTCTAAAAATCAATTTTTTTAATGGATCATTATGTTTCTTGTGACATTTTAAAACTTTAATCAAAATCAAAATAAAAGTTAGCAAAAAACAAAGAGATGGGCTTGAGGATTTAGAAAAAAATAGACAATGGGTGAGGGGAAGCCCATGGGATACGAGTTAGGCTGGGTCGGGTCGATTCAGTTCACTATCCCTTAACACAAATAAAGCAAATGAAACCCTAAAAGTCTGTTTGGATAGATGGAAAATGATAGAATGAAATGGAGTGGAGTGCTATTATATTTCATTGTTTGATTTTACAAAAAATGAATGAAATATAATGAAATGTGATATAACTCATTCCATCCAATACCACTCTTTTTTATTTGGTAGGAGTGAGGGCCAAAGGTCCAATTAAAGGAAAAACTACAAATACACCTCCCTAGAAGTTGGACTATCCAACTTATCCACTGCTATTAAGTGCTCAATGAAACTCAGAGCAATGGTAAAACAAGAAGACTCCGCTCTTTTAGCTCATTTAACTTATTTTTCATTCCATCCAAATTGGGGTGTATCCAACAGAATAGAATAAATTAATAACATAATTACAATTTTATCCTCCAAATATTTACTTTCATTACCACTTCTTATTCTTTATTTTAATTTATGTGATATTTTTCAATTATTCTATAATAATTGTTTTCCTTTACATTTATTTTTAACGTAAATGTTTTGGATTTGTATGCGAGAATATTAGTGGGGTCGAATTGTTTTTGTTTTACTATAAGAGGAAAAAAAATTATAAAAAAAATGAAAATTAATAATTTGATTTGTCAAGTTAGTTACTCATGTTATTTTCACTTATCCCACATTCACTATATATTAGAATTTGTTGACAATATTTACTCGTGTTAGTTGAACATTTTAGTTGAAGAAACCACAATTAGTAAAAATAATATTTTTATAAATAAATTGTTTGATATGTTATAAAGAAATTGTTGATTTGTTTTAAAAATATTTATTTTGTGCTGTTTTATATAAAATAAATATATTATTAATAATATTAATGTTTTTGAAGTAAAAGGTAAAAATAAAATAAAAATTTAAAATGTTTCCGGCTCCGTTCAATTGTTAAACAATGGAATGGGATATTAGTTCCGCTCTGTCGTAAAATATCCAAAAAAAATAAAATAAAATTTATGTTCTGTTCCATTCCGCTTTATTCCATTATGCTCCGCTACATTCCATTCCGCTTTATTCCATTATGCTCCGCTACATTCCATTCTGCTCTGATCTGATAGTTTTAAATTATCCAAATAGACTCTAAATGGTAAAAGAAAGAAAAAACGTTTGCTGATGAAAAGAAGGGAGAACATGAGTTCTCCTACCAGGCTCATTGTGAAAACAAAATTCACAAGAATAAACCGCAAAATTATTTTATTGTTCCCATCCCTCAATCAATTTGCTCACTCTCTCTTTCGATCAAACGCTATGCTTTCTCCCTTGTTTTTTCAGTCGTTCTCACTCTCTCGACCTCTCACGATTTGGTTCTCATCATCTCTCTTGAATTGGTCGATCTCTCTACTCACTCGCCGAATCACTCATCTCTCTGCTCTCAAAGGTAAGAAAACGAGGAAAACACAAGTAAAGAGCATTAATAGCGGTTATTTGGGAATAAAAATGTGATACCTATGCAAGAACAAATTCGTCACAAACTCCAAGTACTCTACTTCTTTTTTATGTCCTTCTTCTTCTTCTTTTGTAAATTGGTTGTGGTTTGAATCGAATTTTGAAGATCTGCAATGATGTTGGTGAGTTTCTGAAAATTGAAATAATCTGTGTTCTTTTGATTTTTTTTTTTGTGTTTTGTGAAAGTTTTTCTAGGTGCCAAATCCCTCATCTCATGTTCTACTTTATACCCTCAGAAATTAGGGTTTGAATTGTTGTAGAATTATAGAAGGGGAAAGCATCACAATTAATTTATTTGCAGAAAAAGAAGACCAATTTGGTGTAATTTTTACTATTATGTCTCAAAATGTGATATTATGTTTTTTCTCCTTTTCTATTTTGGCTATGGTTTTGTATTATTATTCCCAAACTATGCAGACGTTGTCTTCTTGTGTAGGATCTACTCCTCTGCTTCAAACTGCTCTAAATCAGAGGTGTTGCTGCCATGCTTGGTGGGAAAAGAAGGACCATTTTGATCGCATGAGAACAACATAATATGGACAAAACTTGTAAGCTTTAAGGGAATGACTATATTTAAATCTATATTTCAAACATGACAACATAAGATGGACCCTTTTGCTCCTAAAGAAATGTGACAAAACTTGAATTACCTAATTCAAACATGACTATATTTAAATCTTGATTCTTGGTTCAAATTGAAATTGAAAATTAAAAACCAACATGACACAATAAAGACCTAAGTACAAATATCCCGGTACAACAATTAGAATCTACTTTCTAAAAATTCAAAGATATGAATCTAAATAAAATTAATTTTTTAATGCAAATGCAAAACAAGATTCCATGATTAATCTAAATAAAATTAATCTTGTAATGCAAATACAAAACAAGATTCCATGATTAATGTATGCATATATGAACAATGATGTAGCTCTACTTGATTAGAAAATATTAAACCTAATGAAGATTTCCAACAAAAACCTTAAGTTATCAATCTATAAAGGTTAAGAAAAATTCAAACCCAAGCTGATCATGGACATATAATGAATTGAGGAATGCAGAGTCTGGTCAGAACAAATAAATCAAATCTTTTATGACCAGATGAAATGGTCATAAAGAATTAATTCAAATAATGAGACGCGGATGAGTGAAACATAAATGAATGGTTACAAATGAATGAAACCATTAGATTCATGCAGTTGAATTGGGCAGGGCAAAATTTAGGGTATGTCAATCATCCTAGAGAATGGTTACTCATAGTGGAAATGCTCAGGGTAAGAAAATAAAAGAGGTAGGAAAAATTTGGGGTATGACAGATGCCCCAATCTAATTTCCTTAAATGTGAGAAAGTGAACCACTGAACAAGGTTCATTTTTAGGGTAGAAGTTAATTAGATACAAGAAGACCCCAAAATTTGTCTAAAAAGATATAAAATGCAATGCAAATTATGAAATAAGAGATATAAGGATGGGATATCAGGATGCAAACCTGAACAAGATAATCTAAGATTCTTTGGATTACCAAAGTAGTATCTCAGTACAATAGATGAAGTCCCCCAAGTTGTATGAAGCCAATACCTTATGGATTAAGGCTCTCCGGAGACTTTTGGTAGCATAATAAAGAAATGAGATTCTCTGTGTCGTACGAAGATGTACCTTATGAATTAAGGCTCTTCGGGACATTTGGAGAAACGTCTCTTTCAAAGGGGAAATGAGATTCTCTAAACTAATGAATCAGTACCTTATGAATTAAGGATCTTCAAGGATACTAGAGAAGTATCTCAAACAAGGGTATGAGGCTTTCTAGATCATACGAAGTAGTACCTTATGAAGGTTCTTCGGGGATACTAGAATAATATCTCAAACAAAACATGAGATTCTTTGGATCATACGAAGAAGTACCTTATGAATTAAGGCTCTTCGAGGATAACAAAGTAGTATCTCAGGAATAAATGATCTGTTGGGGAAAACAGTCCAACAAGAATTTCTTTTTGGAGGAAGTTTGATAACCAAGTTCTGCAGGGGAAAATAAATATCAAAGATGCTAGGGGTATCATCATCAACCATAAGGTCGAAGAGTGACTTGTTGGGGTATAGAAATTTCACGAGCGCATGCGGGGTATTGGCTCTTTCTAGAGGAAGATTATTGACTTTGAAAAAGGACTTTCCGAGATTCTTATCAATCGATCTTAGATCCTGTTATGCTATGTTTTATATGATGTTCCACTTTGGGTGGAAATGCCATGCATTGCATGATGCATGGAGACACGTATGAGGATGCAATTGTGGGCATTCTGATGCATGTATGAATGCAAAAAATTGGTTAATGAAGCTTCTTATTTTTATTTGAGAAGCTATACACATATATGCTGATGATTGATATGATTTTGTTTGATGTCATTCTTGTGTTTGGGCAGGGATGTTTACTATTTTTCTCGAAGGATGAAATACATTTGTTATAGGTCTCCCTTTTTTGAGGGTGAGATCCTTTTGGGGTATCATTGGGGATTGGATTTGTGAAATGCCAAATGAAATTGGACTTTTGCTTTTGGTAGTTTCCATTGAATATTGGACTTTGGGTTTTATGTAGATGCCAACATAAATTGGACTTTAGGCTTTTTGGTGGTTTCTAATAAAATTGGAATTTTGCTTTTGGTGTAGAGATTTAACTTCTCGACACTTGGTATCTAACGATGCTATGAACGAAGGGTGGAAGAATATGCTCTTGGTGCCCCAAGTTTGATCTGTTGTTGAAGCTGTATGTCACTGAGAGAACCTTAACTTCTTTGACTGATGTGCAAAGATGGCTTACAAATGAGTGTTGCGACATAATCAATGCATGTTGATCGTGCTTTTTCTCAATCCTAGGGAATCTTGTCAAGACATAATGATGTACTAGCATGATTTTTTTGACACTTGTTATGCACTCAAAGGTTACCAGTGTATGGCACAACCTACTTGATCATTTTGAAAGCATGAAGGAAAATTGCCCATTGCAACTTACTTGCCCCAGTCTGTAGGGTCTTTGAAGGAAATTACTTCAAATTAAAACCTTGGGGAAGGTTGTACCATGACATGGCACGAAACAAATTGCCCCAATATCTGGATCTCACGGGGATCTGCCCCTTTCTGAGCCTTTGGAAGTACTTGCCCCAAATTATCTGAATATGATGACTTGAGTGATCTTCCCTAGACGGGATGAAAATTGAGATAATCTTTCCCCTTTGATCCACTGATGCTTGGGATTTGATTCCTAACCAACCCGTTCTTTAGGTCAACAAAATTATTGGATGTCATCACTATGCCAAAAACGACTTTTAATAGCGCACCTTATACAATGCTTTATTAAGAAAGCGCTGATATAAGTAAAAAATAAAATAAAACACGAAAACTGTACAAGAAAAATAGTAAAAGCGCTGCTAAAAGTCATACCTTAGACAACACTTTTGGAAAAGAGTTGTCTAAGGTAGACCTTAGACAACGCTTTCTGAAAGCGCTTTTAAAGGTATATCTTAGACAGTTCTTTTGGAAAAGCGTTGTCTAAGGTCTTATAATTAAAAAAATAAATCAAAAGCGCTGTCTAAGGTTGACCTTAGCCAACACTTTTCAAAAGCTCTTTTAAAGGGCACCCTTAGACAACACTTTCCACAAAATCACTATCTAAGGTCTAATTAAATGAAAATATTAGAATACTAAGTATTCTATTTTCATATCTTTCTTTCCCTCTCCTGCTTCAGACGACTGCAAACGACGACCGTGCGAACAACCGTGAGAACGACCGTGCTCCTTCCTCCACCGTCACTGCCGTCGTACTCCTTCCTCCACCACCATCTCTGTTTTGGTAAGTTCATCTTTTTCTGTTAGGGAAAAAGTTTCTTCTTTTTCTGTTTTGATTTAGTTTTCTATTAGTGTACAAATGTTAGGGCAAGTATCTTGTTATCACATTGTTGGAATATTTTGGTTTGGAACATTCTTGGATTGAATATGGAACATTCTTGTTATCACATTGTTGCTTTGACAGTAGAAAAAAGAGTTTGTGTTAAGAATTTGTGTATGTGACTTTGTTATCACATTGTTGGAATATTTTGGTTTGGAACATTCTTGGATTGAATATGGAACATTCTTGTTATCACATTGTTACTTTGACAGTAGAAAAAAGAGTTTGTGTTAAGAATTTGTGTATGTGATTTTGTGTAAATAAAGTTTGTGTAAATAAAGTATGTGTAAATAGAGTTGTAATACCTAAAAAACTAAGTGAAATTGTGTTGAAATACCTTGTTAGAGTGAGAATAGTTAGAGTGAGTTAAATAAATTTAGGATTTAGTTTGGGTTTACTAAAAAAGAGAGTTGAGGTAGTGATGTGAATTTGTAAAGAAATTATGTTGTAGTCACTAAAAAACTAAGTGAAATTGTGTAGAAATACCTTGGTAGAGTGAGTTAGAGTAAGCATAGTTAGAGTGAACATAGTTAGAGTGAGTTAAATAAATTTGGCTAGAAAGTATATACACGTAAAGTAATGCACACAATACTAGGATTTAGTTTGGTTTGATGATGTTTATTCTTAAACTCAAATCTTCGTATGGTATTTTATTTTGTTTACCTTAATAAGTAGGTAAACCATGGATAAAAAATAGATGTTTGCCGATCGATTGACAAAAGAGTACGAGAATGGGGTTGTGGAATTCATTAAGTTTGTTGTTCAACACGTTAAAGACCCCGTCAAATGAAATGTCCTTGCTTGAGTTATTTCTATATTGGTAAGGTTGATGCAGATGGAATGAAATTGCATTTACTGAGGCATGGAATTGATCGAAATTATCAGTGTTGGAAATTTCATGGTGAGAAAATTAACGAGAATATTGAACCGAGTGGGAAAAGTAATACGACCTATGCTTCATACGACAACGACACAGAAACATACGATTGTGATCGAGTTGAAGAGATTGTAGAAGCACTTGAAGAAGATCTTCATGATTATCCTGAAATGTTTGAGAGGTTGGTAAGCGATGCAGAGAAACCGTTGTATAAAGGTTGCACTAAATTCACAAGACTATCTGCAGTCTTAAAGTTGTACAACTTAAAGGCGGACAATGGATGGTCGGATAAAAGTTTCACAGAGTTGTTGGCCCTTATGAGAGAAATGCTACCGGAGGATAATGTTCTTCCTAATCGAACCTATGAGGCAAAAAAATGTTGTGCTCTATTGGCATGAGCTATGATAAGATACATGCTTGTCCAAACGATTGTGTTTTGTTTCAAAACTAATATGCATCGTTAACTGAGTTCCCTAAATGCGGTTTGTCTCGATATAAGAAAAAATTGTCTCCAGCAAAAGTCTTATCGTATTTTTCTATAATTCCAAGATTTAGGCGCATGTTTCGTAGTGAAACCGATGCAAGACACCTGACTTGGCATGCAGATGAAAGAATTATTGATGGAAAGTATCAACATTCGGTTGATTCACCACAGTGGTCGAAAATTGATAATGATTATCCTGACTTTGGAGAAGAAGCAAGAAACCTTCGCTTGGCATTATCTACTGATGGAATGAACCCGCGTGGTATTCAAAGTATCTCACATACCACATGGCCTGTGATTCTTATGATTTATAACCTACCTCCACGGCTATGTATGAAGCGTAAGTACATGATGTTATCTATGTTAATCTCTGGGCCTAAACAACCAGGGAATGACATAGACGTGTGTAGCGGTAAAATCGTGAGTGTAAGCTATTGATTAACTTAACTCGATTAACACAGAGTCACCACCGCGCTTTTCTTTATTTCCGAATGGAAAAAGGTAAAAGAACGAATAAAAACCTAGGATTCTAAAAGCAAAGGCTAAAAGAAATAAACAGAGATTGGGTAAGGGGATTGGTTATGAACCGGGAAGGTTTTAGGCACCCGACTCATCCGTGGTACTCCACGGGAGCCCTTTGAAATACTTATTGCTTTTTGGTCTGAAATTGGTTTGTTTAAAATGAGGGAAGAGATGAGGAGAAGAATATTTTTTAATGATTTTGTGTTTGATAAGGTTTTAAAGCCTTATGCCTACGTACCCACAAAGTGCAATGCGAGATCAAAACCTCGTAGTTCGTGGTACAAAGTTTGAAAAGAATAAGTGGGTTGAATTGATTTTAGAATGTAGAGATAAGTCGTCATCCCTTAGCGAATAATTCCGCTAAAAGGGATGAATCATATCTAAACATAGGAAAAAGAAAAAGGTGCACAAAGCACAAAAACAACTGAATGGGTTTGTATTTTTTTTAAAGTATATGAAAAAATGGTTTTGATATATTTACATGGCTTAATATTTGATTAAGAAAATGAAAGGAAAAGATTAAAAAATCGCTTGACCTAAGTCAAGGTTTGTTTATGAAAGTGTTTGAAGTTTAGAAAACAAGAAGGTTTTGAAATAGGAAGAAGTTTTGAAAATTAAAGAATGGGGAGGAGATGAAGGGACTAATCCTAATGCTTGAATTAAAAGCTAAGGAAAGAATTTACCAAACTAAAATGCACACAATTCTTCAAAGATCGGAATTTCCTCTTCAAAGGTTAATGAAGTAACTTGAGGTCGAGGTTTCTAATCCATTCCAACTTGAGCAAAGGGAGATCCTAGGAGTCTAAGTCCATTCTCCAAAAGCAAAGGGATAGTAACCATAGTCCACAATTATAAGTCACAGGTTTTTTAAGAGTTTACTACTTTATTAAGTGTTTTAATATCCAAATGGACAAAAATAAAAACAAGCACAATATGAATATAAACAAGCACAATATGAATATAAACAATGATATATGATATAATATGGCAAAATATAATAAGGAGATAAGGGAGCAAGAGATTAAAATAAAAGGATAAGGTGCAAGAGATTAAACTTAAACAATTATATTCACATTATTATATTATTTACAATATAAGGTGGTATGATGAACTTAATCAAGCACAACCACAACAATGAAAATAAAACCGAGGCAACCGGATCCAAGTGGATCTTTAATCGAATCGGGACTAATATAGGTCTATGTTAAGCAATCGCCGAGTAATTTACGGAGTAATTACCCTACAAATGAGGCCGGCCACCACTAATTAAAGTGGAAAATATTTGTGTTAATACATGTTAGAGAAACGATATAATGGATCGTTCTCCGAAAACATGCCACACTAAAAGAAGAAGGAAGGTCTAATCTTAATCGAGATTATCGTTGAATTTCTCGAAAAGCAACCTATCACGATCTCAAAGTATGGAGAATGATCCAAATGATCATTCATCCATAGATTTGAAATAATGAAGATTAAACTTAATCGGAAATCAACAATCCCGAATCGGAAGATTGTCATCGACCAAAATTAAAAGGAGATGAAGAATAATGGATCTAAAATAGATCCAATAAAAGAAATAGAAAAAATATTTTTAAATTCTTTTCTAAAAATCTTTTCCAAATATCTTCTCTAAAATAATTTATAAAAACATTTTCTAAATTGTTTTCCCTAAAAAAACATTTCTACTAATTCTTTTTACCTCAACATATTTTAAAATCCAAATCTAATAACATAAAACTAAACTAATATAAAAGAGAATTTAAAAAATAAAAGAGGGGGAGGGGGTATGAACCCGCAGATGATGGATAGTACTGGATCCAAGATAGATCCAAATCCAAGTACATAATCACATATTCAATTTTAAAAAAAAAAAATAAACAGAATTATTAAAGAAAGAAAAAAACAAACGAAGACACAGTCTTCTTCTTCTATGCGTTAACAAAACAGAAAACAGGGGAAAAACAAGTTCTCCGCGGCGGCACCTCACCTTCAATAATCAACCGAACAAACAATTCTCCTCTTCCTCTCGCTTCGAAATCTCTCTTTCTCTCTTCTCACCGCAAGCTTTTTCTCTTCTTCTTCTTGATTTCGCGGATTGCAACTGTGTTAGGTTTTAGGGATTTCAGAATTTGATTTGAAGATTGAAAGGATTTGGAGGTTGAAGATGGAAAGAGGTTAGGGATTTGGATCGAACTTCAATTGAGCAGCAATTTAGGAGGCTATGTAAGCTTGATTTTGAAGTGAATGGAGGGTTTCTTTTATAGATAGATTGGAGTGAAGATTCGAAGTCGTTTTGAAGATTATTTCGCTGCGTTTTGAAGCTGAAAGGAGGTGGTGAACGCGTTTCGTTGTTGCTGCGTTTTGTGTTCAAACCATTTGCGTTTTGGGCAGCGAGAAATACGTGCTTGGTTACGTTTTGCTTTGCTCGCGTTTCATGCCTTTTCTATCTGCGTTTTGACTTTTTATTTTTCAGGTGTTATGCTCGTGATCTTCTCGTGCGGACGACGTGATTTGGCATGAAATTGTTTCAATGTGTTGGCTTTTGTTCGGCTGGAGTTGTTGGCTTTGTTTTACGGATTTCGTGACTTGTTCACTTGGGCTGGGCGTGATGAATACGGGCCTGCGTTTTTGTTTTTTTCAACTGGCTGTGCGGCTTGGGGGATGCGGGATGCAGCGTGATGTGTATTGGGCTGATGTTTAAAGTATAATTTTGCAGGTGGGAATAATTGATGTATGTGGCTGGCTAGGCTTGCACTTGGCTTACGTTGCTTATGGCTTGTATGTACGGAAGCGTGTTGAGGTCTTTGAATTTTGGCTTGCACTTGGCTTACGTATTGAGGGCGTGCGGCTTGCTGCTGCTTGTGGATTGAGTTGCTGGAAGTGCTAGCTGTGGGGTGTTGGCCTAAGCTAGCACAATATGAGGCTTGGCCTTGTGGAATTGGAAGTTGGGCCTGCGGGAAATGTGAGTTATTTGTTGATACGGCTGAAAGTGAAAGTCTGTGTGGGCCAGGAGATGTTTGGGCATACGGGAAAGCATGAGGTATGGGAGATTGGCTTGTGGGGCCTTGTCACGTGCGGAAACGTTTTGAAGGCTGAGGGAATTTGGTTGTTGTTTGTGTGGAAGTGGGCTTCACATATTTTTCTAAATTGTATCATGAGAAATAAAATGGGCTAACAAATGATATAGATTTTTTATAAGGTATAAAAAAATGAAATTGATTTGTTTTTTTTTTATATATAATTGTGGATAGGTGATGATTATGAATAAAAATTAGAGAAAGAAAATGAAATATGGTAAAGTATAAAGAATTGAAATATGAGAAGAGAAAAAAAAAGAATGGATTAAAATGGATAATATCGGATGGATAAAAATAAATTGGATTATGAAATATAAAAAATGAATAATGAAAATTCTTGTGAACTGGATAAAAGAAATCGAAAAGAATAGAAATTTTGGAGGGCGAATTTAATATGGAAATAGAAAATGAATAGAACTTAAAAATAAAAAGAAATGGTTTAATCGGAAAACGGGTATTGGATGAAATGGATATGGAAATAATGTTTTTAAAGCCCACGACCGATTTCTGATCTTTCTTGCACAAGCCACTGATAATGAATACAGCCAGTCACAGAACCACTGAACAACTGAATAAATTGCAACTGATAAACACTGAAGATTTGAACCACAACACACTGCCTGATAACTGATGAACAAACCAAACTTTGCACAGAAAATAACTGTCACACAACCCAACTTTGTACTTTGAAAACGCATTGTCTGATGAATGAATTACTGGCACACACAACTGGCAGTCAACAAATCCTTTGATAGTTTGACCAAGATTAGGTCAAACAACCGTCTGAATCGAATCATGACTGAACAAACGCATCTGAATGGAATTACTGTCTCATTCTCGCAAACCTGCAACACAGAGAAGAAGAAGAACACTGCAACATATTTTTTTTTGGTATTTTGGTTAGTGATCAGTAAATATAAACAAATATAAAGAAATAAAAATAATGGTGATCCCCTGCGAAGCATAGACCCTACATCTGAGGAGAAACTCGAAAGCCAGTGCAATCTTGTTGTATGCAAAATGCAGATGATATGCGAAGAAATCTTAGGGCAAAAATTAGGGTGTTACAGCTGCCCCTATTTAAGTTTCTTCAATCCGGAGATATGAAGATTGACATCTTCGTCTCTACAAGATGGGAGAGACTTAAATACAGAATACCCAATTTTTGTCCTAAGAGAACATGATATGATATGAATATGATATGCAAACCCAAGATCTCTGTGGGGAAAATAATGACCACCAGAGAAAAACACAACTTGGGGACACAGAAGAAAATCCCGCTGGGGAAACAACAGACAACCAAAGAGTTACCAGGAAAATAAATCACTGGGTAACAGACTTCACTTGGGAAAAGATATGATATAATCAGGGGACAGCTTCAACAAGGGCAAATATAAACACCTTGCCAGGAACATCAATCAAACAAACATTTGAATCCAAGAAATGGAGAAATACTGAGTTGGAAAAGAAATCATCAACTACCTGTTTACTGGGTAGGACATACAACAGACTCGACTATCGATTTACTGGATATGAGCAAAATACGGAGGGATAACCTCAACTACCTTTTTACTGGGCAAGAAACTCTCAACTACCTAATTTACTGGGTAGAGAATATAAGGGACTCGACTATCGATTTACTGGATAGGAGTATGATCCACTACCTGATTTACTGGGTAGGAACTCAATCAAAGAGAAACAACTTCTATTACCTTTTTACTGGGTAAGAAGAAAAAATATCGGCTACCGGATTTACTGGGTAGAAACTCAATCAGATTACCTTTTTACTGGGTAAGAGGAAAATAACTTGACTACCGGATTTACTGGGTAGAACAATTCTCGACTACCTGATTTACTGGGTAGGAGCTAAAGCAAAGGACAAACTCTATTACCTTTTTACTGGGTAAGAGGAAGAAATCTCGACTACCGAATTTACTAGGCAGGAGTACAAGTACAAGAACTTGATCAAATCTGGTAATATTACCCACTATCGATTACTGATAGCTTAAATCCAAAGTAACAATACTCAAGCTGGAGAAAATATTGCCCACTATCAAACAATGATAGCTTAATTCCAAAGCAAATATATCCACAAAAGGGGACCAAAGTTCAATCCAAGAACAAATTGGAAAGGAACGGTCAAATAAGACTCATCCCGAGGAGGAAATATCTCAACTGGGGAAAATCCATCCAGATAATAAACTGGGGAGGAAACTGAATCAACATCATCCACGAGAAACAAACTCAGTGGGGAATTAGAAAGGATTAACTCTTTCTGCTTAATGGTCGACACTCTAAACTTGAGAGGAATACGACACACACACTCTGTGGGGGAAGTCCACACCCAAGAGCAGATAACAATGATAAACGCAAGAATGCAAGCAAGCAAATGTTATGCTTATGCGTATGAATATGTTTATGAATATGCTGACAAAACAGACATAAAGATAAGAAACGAGGGACATAAACACCACAACAACCGGATACTCGGCTAATCCCAAGGCAACAATGCAGGGAGCAACTGGAGATTCAATCTGAAATCTGCAGGAGAATATCATAAGCCATCAAAGGAATAAAATCCTGCTACAAGGCTCAAATCATGATAAAACAGCATCTACTAGGAATATCATCCTGCTGAGGCAAAGGTAATAATCTGCTGAGGATGGAAATATTCTTGATAAAAATCAAACTTCACGAGGAATAACTGTCATACAACTCCTGCTCCACCTGGGGATAGAGTGCAAGACCTTCTAAAGATCACATAGGAACCTGCTGGAAATCAACACATGCAGACCTACTGGGGATCCATATGGGAAGTTAACATCATAGCCAAAGCACAGTTACAAGGGATTTTAAGTCAATACCCAACATCGGGTAAAAGAAAACCTCTAAACTGACTGCTATATCAATACTTCTATATTCAATGATGCCAATAATCAAGCTGAAGGACAAGAACTCAGCTGAGGATTCCCAATACTTCTCAATTCAAAGATAACATGCTGAGGAAAAGGTCAACACTCAGCTAGGGATTCATAAGGCATCCCTTCCAACAACTCTTCTGGGGAATACATACAACCTCCATTCAACATCATGGTTGGGGAACAAAATATCATTAACATCAATCTGTCAAGACTATCCAGGAACTTCGCATGGACACAACCGAATCAAAACCTGCTTTGGGAGAGACGAGTTACACACATCCAGACTTTACCATTCTTGGAATCACTATTGATAACCTTTCTTTGTTCAGATATCAAAAGAAAAATGTTTTTAAAATCTTCAAAAAAAATTAAATTTATTAAATTTGTTTCAAAAATCATCATCAACAATAAATTGAAATTTTGTAAACAGAAACAATATAAAGAATTGCAAACAATTGGATAAAAGCTCAAATTTATTGATAGAATGGTAGTCAGCAAATGGCATGACTCCATGGATCATTACAAGTTTGAAAAATGGTAAATACATGGAAAGGGCTACATTGAGATACAATGATCACTATTCTCCCTATCAACTTTGAACTCCACTGTGTCCGAAACTTCAGTCAAGGATGAGTGAATAAGAATCTTTGATGAATAATTCTTCTGAGGGATAGAATCTGAAATCCTCGATAGCTACAAGCGATTCAGTCTGTCGACGCAGTTACTTGCCATGATCCCTAACTTTTGCCTAGATTGCCCTTTCGGGTTTTAAATCTACCGGGATAATTATTTCTGTTTTTGTCTCTAATTTTTGCCTGGACCGCCCTTTCGGGTTTTCAATCCATCGAGACGCTCATTTTTGCCTAAGCCGCCCTTTCGGGTTTTCAACTTAGCGAGTTGTTCTTTTATTTTTTTAGGCGAAGTATTTCTTGACTGCATCCGCATTCACAGGGCGAGTGATCTCCTCACCATCCATAGTTGCAAGAATTAATGAACCGCCAGAGAAGGCTTTCTTAACAACATATGGGCCATCATAGTTCGGAGTCCACTTGCCCCGAGAATCTTTAAGGAAATACTGAATCTTTTTGAGCACGAGGTCGCCTTCTCTGAATACACGAGGTTTGACCTTCTTATCAAAAGCTTTCTTCATTCTTTGCTGGTACAATCGACCATGACACAAAGCTTTAATTCTCTTTTCTTCAATCAAATTCAACTGATCAAATCTACTCTGACACCATTCAGCCTCAGTCAACTTGGCTTCCATCAGAACTCTCATTGATGGGATCTCAACTTCGACGGGGAGCACTGCTTCCATACCATAAACAAGTGAGAAAGGGGTTGCCCCTGTTGAAGTGCGGACAGATGTACGATACCCATGCAAAGCAAAAGGGAGCATCTCATGCCAGTCTTTGTATGTCACAACCATCTTCTGAATGATCTTCTTAATGTTCTTATTCGCAGCTTCAACAGCCCCATTCATCTTCGGTCTATAAGGAGAGGAATTATGGTGTTGAATCTTGAAATCTTCACAAAGCTCTTTCATCATCTTATTGTTCAAGTTCGAACCATTATCAGTAATGATTCTATTCGGAACACCATATTTGCAGATGAGATTATTCTTGATAAACCGAACCACAACTTGCTTGGTCACATTAACATACGATGCTGCTTCCACCCACTTGGTGAAGTAGTCAATTGCCACGAGAATAAAACGATGTCCATTCGAAGCCTTAGGTTCAATCATGCCAATCATATCAATTCCCCACATGGAGAAAGGCCATGGGGAAGAAATCACATTGAGGTAAGCTGGTGGCACGTGAATCTTATCAGCATACACTTGACACTTATGACACTTTTTCACATATTTGCAACAATCAGATTCCATTGTCAGCCAATAGTAACCTGATCTCAACATCTTTTTAGCCATTGCATGCCCATTGGCATGAGTGCCAAAAGATCCTTCATGAATTTCTTTCATCAACATGTCTGCTTCGTGTCTATCCACGCATCTGAGCAAGACCATGTAAAAATTTCTCTTATAAAGTACATTTCCATTCAAGAAGAAATTGCCTGCCAATCTCCTCAAAGTCCTCTTATCTTTATCAGATGCCCCAAGCGGGTATTCTTGACTCTGGAGGAAACATTTAATATCGTGATACCAAGGCTTGTCATCATGGACTTCTTCAACTGTAAACACATGAGCTGGTCTTTCCAGTCGATTCACACTGATCATGGGAACATCATTCCACTGGTGCACCTTTATCATGGAAGCTATGGTTGCCAAAGCATCAGCCATCTGATTCTCATCACGAGGAATATAATGAAACTCAACTTTAGTGAAGAAAGTTGATATCTTCCTGGCATAATCTCTATAGGGGATTAAGTGGGGTTGATGAGTTACCCACGTACCCTGAATCTGATTAATTACCAAGGCAGAATCTCCATATACATCAAGATGTTTGATCCTCAAATCAATAGCTTCTTCAAGACCCATAATGCAGGCTTCATACTCAGCTTCATTATTGGTACAAGGAAAAGTCAATCTTGCGGCAAAAGGAATATGTGAACCGTGGGGAGTAATGATCATTGCCCCAATTCCTCTTCCGCGTGCATTCACAGCACCATCAAAAACTAAACCCCATCGAGATCCAGGCTCCGGCCCTTCCTCAATAAAAGGTTCATCACAATCTTTCGCTTTCAAAAACATCACATCTTCATCTGGAAAATCAAACTTGACAGGTTGGTAATCATCAATCGGTTGATGTGCCAAATAGTCAGCCAAGATACTACTTTTTATAGCTTTTTGAGTTCGGTACTCGACATCATATTCTGATAATAACATTTGCCAACGAGAAATCCTCCCAGTCAAATCAGGCTTTTCAAAGATATACTTGATTGGATCCATTTTAGAGATCAACCAAGTCGTATGATTCAGCATATACTGGCGAAGACGCTTTGCAGCCCAAGCTAAGGCACAACAAGTTTTTTCAAGCATGGAATACCGAGACTCACAATCAATGAATTTCTTACTCAAGTAGTAAATTGCATGTTCTTTTCTTCCAGTTTCATCTTGCTGACCAAGCACACAACCCATGGAATCTTCCAACACAGTCAAGTACATGATCATCGGTCTACCTTCCACCGGAGGAGACAAAATAGGAGGTTCAAGCAGATATTCTTTAATACTTTCAAACGCCTTCTGGCAATCATCAGTCCAGACACAACCTTTATCTTTTCGAAGCAACTTGAAAATCGGAGCACATGTGGCAGTCATGTGAGAGACAAACCTCGAAATATAATTCAAGCGGCCCAAGAATCCTCTGACTTGCTTTTCGGTTCTTGGAGCAGGCATTTCCTGAATAGCTTTCACTTTATCAGGATCAACTTCAATACCTATTTGGCTGACAATGAAACCTAGCAACTTTCCAGAACGTACACCAAATGTGCATTTGTTCGGATTCAAACGAAGCTTATACTTCCTCAACCTTTGAAACAACTTCAGCAAATGTTCAACATGATCCTCTTCAGTCCTCGACTTGGCGATCATATCATCAACATATACTTCGATTTCTTTATGCATCATATCATGGAAAAGTGTAGTCATAGCTCTTTGGTACGTCGCACCAGCATTCTTCAATCCAAAGGGCATCACTCTGTAGCAGAATGTTCCCCATGGTGTAATAAATGTGGTCTTTTCCATGTCCTCAGGTGCCATCTTTATTTGATTATAACCAGAAAATCCGTCCATAAAAGAGAATACATCAAACTTAGCCATATTATCTACCAACATATCGATGTGTGGCAGTGGAAAATCATCTTTCGGACTGGCTTTGTTCAGATCTCTGTAATCTACGCACATTCGGACTTTTCCGTCTTTCTTCGGAACTGGAACAATATTGGCTACCCATTCGGGATAAGTTGACGTCACAAGAAAACCTGCATCAATCTGCTTTTGAACCTCCTCTTTGATTTTTACTGCCATGTCTGGATGAGTTCTTCTGAGCTTCTGCTTTACAGGTGGACATTCAGGCTTCAGCGGCAATCTATGCTCCACAATATTAGTATCAAGACCTGGCATGTCTTGATAAGACCAAGCAAATACATCAACATATTCTCTGAGAAGCTCTATAATCCTCTTTTTAACATCAGGATCAAGCAATGCTCCAACTTTGACTTCTTTCTTTTCATCATCAGAACCCAAGTTGACCATCTCTATAGACTCTCCATGAGGCTGAATAATCTTCTCCTCGTGCTCAAGCAACCGAGAAATTTCATCTGGAATCTCTTCATCATCCTCTTCCTCAGCTTCAAACACAGGGAATTCAAAGTTGGGAGAGGTCATAGGATCATTGTTTTCAATGGGTTTATCAATCAATCTGCACAATGATTTTATTTTTATTTTAGAGCATGAACAAAAGTGCAAACAATATGCAGATACACAATTATTATATTTTTTGGTTTTTTATGTTACCATTTTTCAGAACAAAGCGAAAAGGGAAAAAAAATACATATGGAAATAACAAAATAACATTTTATTGATGATGATAAAATTTGAAACAAAGCCCAACAAGCATCACTTTCACCTTGGGCAGAGTGAAAGGATTTTTGAAAGAAAATAAAAACCAATTACTTTTAAGAATGAACGATAAAAGGAACATCAACAGCGATCCAATTCTGGCAAATCTTTCCATGCGTAACAAAGTCAAGCATTTCTTCGTCTTCATCATCATCAATGATAGCAGCAGCGGAATGATCGTTGATAAATCCAGCACTTCGGAAGCCTTCTTGAATAGTCTTTGGATCTTTGATAACTGCACCTGGTGCAAAGCCGATACCGGAACCTTCTTTGTTGTCGACAGCATCAATAATTCTTCCCCAACCATCAGACTGACCAGCTTCCAGCACTCACATAGCATCTTTTAAAGAGGACATGGGCATGGCTTTCTTCTTAACAACACTATTCACAACAGAAAGAGCTTGAAACGACGTTCCCACCTCTTCCTCAGCATCAATATAAGAGAAAGAAGACAGATTGCTCACAAGCATCACTCTCTCACCTTCAATGGTCACCAATTTACCCTCTCTCACAAACTTCAACTTCTGATGAAGAGTGGATGTTACAGCGCCTGCCTCGTGGATCCATGGTCTTCCGAGGAGACAACTATATGCGGGACGTATATCCATTACTTGGAAAGTAATCTTGAATATAAACGGTCCAATAAGAATAGGAAGATCCACCTCTCCAATCACCGTCTTCTTCGACCCATCAAATGCCTTCACTATAATCCCACTGTGCCTCATGGGAGCACCTTGAAACGCAAGCTTTGACAAAGTCGATTTTGGCATAACATTCAGAGACGATCCGGTATCAACTAGCACCTTGGATAAAGCATCTTCTTGACAATTCACCGAGATGTGCAGAGCCAAGTTATGATTTCTTCCTTCTTCAGGAAGATCATCATCACAGAAGCTCAAATTGTTGCATGAAGTGATATTCGCCACAATACTATCAAATTGATCAACTGTCACATCATGGTCAACATAGGCTTGATCCAGAATCTTCTGCAATGACTGCCTATGAGCCTCAGAACTCATCAAAAGAGACAACACTGATATCTTCGAGGGAGTCTGCAATAACTGCTCAGAAATGTTATATTCACTCTTCTTTATAAACTTTAGCACTTCATCATCACTATTACCAGATTGGCTCGATTGGACAACAGCATCCATAATCTGCTTACTCGCACTGGTATCTTCAACTCTATTCGGAGGGTCTGGAGTATACACTCTACCACTTCGGGTAACTTTCGTCACATCAGCAATGCTAACTACAGACTTTGGAGTAAGAAGAGGAACTTCCCTACCATTCTCTATCATCGTAGCATTATACCGGTATGGAACAGCTTTATCGGACTCATATGGCATTGGACCCGGTACATTAATCACCAATGGAGTAACAGCAGTCTGGCGACTATCAAAAGAAAACACCACCCTTTCAGGAGCAGCACTCTCAGGAAGATTGAAATAAGGCATAATGACATTCACTTCATTCTCATATTCATCTCTCTTCGCTGTTACTTCGATCAGCTTATCGTCCATCATCTTCTGGATATCTCTTTTCACAATCACGCAACCACGAGGATTCACCGAGCAGATACAACAACCAGCATAGTCGTGATCTATGTCGTGATATTCACTCAAGAAAGCATGCATTTCCACCAAAGATCTTCGAATATGGCGAACTTCATAGATTTTGAACAACCCAGGACAACCAGCAACCATATTCACGGACACATTACCATGCTTCGGCAACGGATTCTTCTGCACATTAGGATTAACACATTAAAATACAGAACATTGTTCCTCATCAATTTCTGTACTTCAAACTTCAGTGGATAACAGTTCTCAACATCATGCCCCGGGGCACCTTGATGGAAAGCACAACGAGCTTCTGGCTTATACCACCATGGAATAGTCTCTGGAACTGGAGGTGGAGGACGAGTTTGCACAAGATTCTTTGCAATCAAGGACGGAAGCAAGTCCGCATACGGCACAGGAATAGGATCAAAACTGGGCTTAACCCGAGCTTGTTGATTACCACCCTGTTGCACAGAAGGTTGTTGATAACGAGGTTGGAACTTTGGAACAGCTGGCACAGTTGGAGCCATGTTAATCATCGGTGTAACCGAAGCCACATGCTGCGAATGGTGATTCACACGACTGTGAGGTCTTCTATAACTTTCACGGGATACTGCATTAGTCTCATTTTCTTTCTTTTTCCCAAAGTTGAACCTTCTAGAGCTTGAACTATTACCATTCTCTTGAGTCAACCGTCCCTCACGGACACCTTCTTCTAAACGCATACCCATGCTCACCATCTCAGTGAAGTCAGAAGGAGCGCTTGCTATCATTCTCTCATAATAAAAAGAACCCAACGTCTTCAAGAAGATCTTCGTCATTTCTTTTTCTTCCAGCGGTGGAACAATCTGGGCTGCCAGCTCTCTCCATCTCTGCGCATATTCTTTAAAAGTCTCTTTGTCCTTCTGGGACATAGCACGAAGTTGATCTCTATCAGGAGCCATATCAACGTTGTACTTGTACTGCTTCACAAAAGCTTCTCCCAAATCATTGAAGGTCTTGATTTGGCTATTATCCAGACTCATATACCATCTCATAGGTGCCCCGGTCAAACTGTCCTGGAAATAGTGAATCAGCAGCTTATCATTATCAGTCTGAGTCGACATCTTCCTTGCATACATCGTCAGATGGCTCAATGGACAAGTGTTGCCTTTGTACTTCTCAAACTCGGGCAACTTGAATTTGTAAGGAACTTTAACATTCGGGACCAGACAAAGGTCATAAGCATCTTTTCCAAACAAATCCTTATGCTTCAAAGCTCTCATCTCCCTCTGGATCTCAACAAAGCGTGCCTGGAAGTCATCAAGTCTTTCAGCAACTCCAGCGCCTTCACTAGACTCAGCATGGTAAATCATTTCATCATGATGCGGAATATTGCGCACCCCAGACGGTGCAGTAGTCACAATTGGAGGAAGAGTAGTCCATACTAGTTGTGGGAGATTATTAAATGCAGCAGTCTCCTGATGATGAGGAGGACGATATCCAACAGGAAAAAAGTCAACAGGCATGCCCCAGGGCGTGCTAGCAGGTATACGATGGTGAGGAGAAATAACAGTCTCAACAGGAATGGATGCGGTAACAACCTCTGAGATGACAGTATTCTGAGCAGGAGGACTAGGAGGTGGTTGATTCTGAGCAGCCATCAAATTTTCCATCATAGCAGTCACTCTTTCCAAGCTTTCCCTCAAATAAGTAACCTCTTCGCGCAGCTCACGATTCTCTTGTTGCAAAGTATCCATCACTCTTTTCCGATTAGCTCGAGTATCAAAGCGATGAGTCAGCTTGACAGGAACACTGAATGAAGACTAAGAAACAACAATAAGAACCCTGGAGAACACTCAAAAGCAAGACAAAATGCAAATATGATGCATGCTATGTATATGCAAATGCAAAGATTTCAAAGGATTATAAGTTAACTTGCAATATTCATAAAGAGACATTTTTGAAATACTTAAAAACTCATTCTCATTAATATCAAAGTGAGGATTACAAAGGAAGTACAAACATCAATAATCCTAATACATAAGAGGAAAAGTAAACTAGGCCTAAGGAATCATATCCGAAGAAGTCCCGAATCCTGGCTGATACTTCATACGAATCCTTTTGATCTCATTCTTATACCGCTCTTCCATATCTTCCTTATCCTTCACCAACTTGTCGACAATGGCCTTCCAAGCACCGGAAGTAGGAGGAATAGTAGATGGAGTTCTAGAGGAAAATAAATCCTCTCTAGGCCTCTTCGTGACGCGCCGCTCAAGTAGCTCAATAAGATCATCCTTCTCCTTAAGCTGCTCCTGCATAGTAGTCCTCTCAAGTAGCCATTCTTCTTTTTCTTTCTTCATCTTCTCTAACTCTTCTTGAAGAACCAACTTCTCATCAACGGGAGGTAGAAAAGCAGACAAAGGCAATATGGTAAACATAGGCTCCTCAGGTGGATAAGGCATCTTGAGCTTGGAAGCTCTAGCTCGAACCCACTGAATATAACAATCGGAAGGAGGAAGATGTTGTCTACCCAATTGACCTCTCTCTTTCCTATGAACAGCATGCCAAGAATGAGCAATCCTTTTCTTCATCTCTATATGATCATCACCATTAAGAAAGAAGAAACGGGATAAGGCAAGATTGTTTGGAACATCCTTCAAACAATAACCGAATTGTCGTCTAGCCAAAATAGGGTTGTAGCTAATTCCCCCACGTGTACCAAGAAGAGGTACGTTAGGAAATTCTCCACAACTATCAATGAGAACTCCCGTGTCATAATAAGAGCTATACCATGTCATGTCCTTATGAGAAAGCGACATCAACCTTTGAGACCATCTTCGATTCTCTCTGTTGTCCTTGAAAACATCCGACTTAGGTAGGTGCGAAATAAACCACCTATAAAGAAGAGGTGCACAACAAACAATCTCTCCGTCACCTTTGGAAGTCCTATAATGAAAAGCATGATACATGTCTCCAAGCAAAGTAGGAATCGGGTTCTTCTTCAAGAAGATTTGAATAGCATTCTCATCCACAATGCCATCCAAATTCGGAAATAAGACAATCCCGTAAATGAGTAAAGAAAGAATAGCCTCAAAAGCATCCCTATGACCCAAAGCAAGCGAAGTAGAAGCCTTTCCCATCAAAAACTTGGCATTAATACCATGGACATTCCCCTTTGGGAGAAACTTCCCATTAAGCTCGGATTCCTTAAGAAACAATGCTTTAGCAATAACCTTGATAGTAAGCTCCTTCTCTAAACCAGTGAAAAGAAACTCTTTGTCCAGAATGGGCAAACCTAACCAATGAGAATATTCCTCCAAAGTAGGTACAAGCTGATAATCCGGAAAAGTGAAACAATGGTGCAACGGGTCATAAAACTGAGCCAAAGTAGGGAGAATCCCCTTAGGTACATCAAGATCCAACATGTGTAAAAGTTTTCCATGACATCTTCGGAACTCTTGGGTATCAGCAACCAAAGCTCCTAGCTTTCTCAACTCTACAATATTAGGACTCTTGAAAGTGTACTTCTTTGTATTCCTCCTTTCGAAAGTCATAGCCATGGACATCTGAAATTTGCAAAAGTTTCTTATAAGTCCTTTGAAATCTTACGGATAATGATCATGAATGTTATGATGGCATGTATGCAACAAGCACAAACAAGATCACACAAAGCACACGGGCTTAGGTTCCGAGTCACGAGCATGAAGTCAAGGTATCAGAACACCAACCCCACAGGTAAGTACTAAGGTTTTGTCTTCATTGTACCTGCAAGAAACCAAAAGGGTGCTAACAGAGGTGCCCGGAGTTATCAGCCATCTTTAGAATTTTATCGCTACGTTGGATTACTCCCCAACCGATAACATTCTTAAAATAGACCTCGTCCGAGTGTAGTATCGCGTGACAACCGCCTTAGATTTACATCCAGACAGCTTCCGCACTACGTTCCTAAATTGGCTTAGATGGGTTAAGGGTTCTAAGGTCCTCAGTATGATCAGCTCAAGGTCGGAAAATAATGCCACGTACGATTACTCGTCATGACATTGATAGTCCAAGAGAGCCTAACCGAGTGGAGATTATCAAATTGATATTGCTTTGGACTACTCCATCGCATATCGCTTCGAATATCGCCGTCCTATCATAAGTGTCACTCAGATCCGGGTTAGAATCTATCTCACACAGAGGATCACCAAACCAAAACGGAACAAACAAATAACAAACAATTAAAACCAAAGCGATAAATAAATCAAAGTAGGCTAAATCCGCTTAGAGATTACTCCCCAGCAGAGTCGCCACTTTTCTGTAGCGGTAAAATCGTGAGTGTAAGCTATTGATTAACTTAACTCGATTAACACAGAGTCGCCACCGCGCTTTTCTTTATTTCCGAATGGAAAAAGGTAAAAGAACTAATAAAAACCTAGGATTCTAAAAGCAAAGGCTAAAAGAAATAAACAGAGATTGGGTAAGGGGATTGGTTATGAACCGGGAAGGTTTTAGGCACCCGAATCATCCGTGGTACTCCACGGGAGCCCTTTGAAATACTTATTGCTTTTGGTCTGAAATTGGTTTGTTTAAAATGATGGAAGAGATGAGGAGAAGAATATTTTTTAATGATTTTTGTGTTTGATAAGGTTTTAACACCTTATGCCTACGTACCCACAAAGTGCAATGCGAGATCAAAACCTCGTAGTTCGTGGTACAAAGTTTGAAAAGAATAAGTGGGTTGAGTTGATTTTAAGATGTAAAGATAAGTCGTCATCCCTTAGCGAATAATTCCGCTAAAAGGGATGAATCATATCTAAACATATGGAAAAGAAGAAAGGTGCACAAGGCACAAAAACAATTGAATGGATTTGTATTTTTTAAAGTATATGAGAAAATGGTTTTAATATATTTACATGAATTAATATTTGGTTAAGAAAATAAAAGGAAAAGATTAAAAAGTCGCTTGACCGAAATCAAGGTTTGTTTATGAAAGTGTTTGAAGCTTAGAAAACAAGAAAGTTTTGAAATAGGAAGAAGTTTTGAAAATTAAAGAATGGGGAGGAGATGAAGAGACTAGTCCTAATACTTGAATTAAAAGATAAGGAAAGAAGTTACCAAACTAATATGTACAAATCTTCAAAGTTCGGACTTTCATCTTCAAAAGTTAACGACATCATTTGAGGCCAAGGTTTCTAACCACTCCAACTTGAGCAAAGGGAATCCTAGAAGTCTAAGTCCAATCTCCAAAAGTTCGGGATAGTAACCATAAGTCCAATGTTAGAAGTCACAAGTTTTTTAGGAGTTTAATCCTTTATTAAGTATTTTAATGTCCAAATGGACAAAATAGAAACAAGCACAATATGAATATTAACAAGCACAATATGAGTATAAACAATGATATATGATATAATATGGCAAAATATAATAAGGAGATAAGGGAGCAAGAGATTTAAAATAAAAGGATAAGGTGCAAGAGATTAAATTTAAACAATTATATTCACATTATAATATTATTTACAATATAAGGTGGTATGATGAACTTAATCAAGCACAACCACAACAATGAAAATAAAATTGAGGCAACCGGATCCAAGTGGATCTTTAATCGAATCGGGACAACTTTAGGTCTATGTTAAGCAATCGCCGAGTAATTTACGAAGTAATTACCCTACAAATGAGGCCGGCCACCACTAATTAAAGTGGAAAATATTCGTGTTAATACATGTTAGAGAAACGATATAATGGATCGTTCTCCGAAAACATGCCACACTAAAAGAAGAAGGAAGGTCTAATCTTAATCGAGATTATCGTTGAATTTCTCGATTAGCAACCTATCACGATCTCAAAGTATGAAGAATGATCCAAATGATTATTCATTCATAGATTTGAAATAATGAAGATTAAGCTTAATCGGAAATCAACAATCCCGAATCGGAAGATTGTCATCGACCAAAATTAAAAAAAGAGATGAAGAAAAATGGATCCAAAATAGATCCAATAAAAGAATTCAAAATATTTTTAAGTTCTTCTTTAAAAAATTATTTCTAAGCACTTCACTAGAGATTCTTTTCTAAAAGATAAAGTTTAAAATGATTTTTTAAATTGTTTCTAAATATTTCTTAACATCTTTCTAAAACAAAAAAAAAATTTCCTAACACATATTTTTTATAAGAAAATCATTCATATATAAAAAGAAACCTAATAATAAAAACAATTAAAGAAAAAGGAAATAAAATAAGAAAAAAAAAGAAAGGTGAATGAAGGTGGATCCGCGGGTTTGATTAGCAACACCATATGGCCTTAGGCCCAAAACTCCATCTCCATTTACTCTTATTATTAAACCAATTAAAAAAAAGGAAATATAAAAAATGAAAAAAACAAATAGAAGAACTAGTCTTCTTCTTTCTCTAATTGCACGGTAAACGAACAAGAACAAACAGGGGGCCAAACGAATCATCCGAACCCTCACCTTCTCAATCACGAATCGAAACAAATCTCTCTTCTCTCCTCTTCTTGCGTTTTCTTTTCTTCTTCTTCAATTCGGATCTGTTTATGATTAAGGATTGGAAAGGATCAAGAAGAAAGGGATTTAGGGATTCGGGAAACGAAAATGAAAATGGATTCAGGTTGAGAAAATTGAGGATAAATTCAGCAGAGGTTTGAGAGGCTTAATTGAAGCTTGGTGAATTGAAGAAAGGGAAGGTTAATTTATAGAGGGATTTAAGGGAATGAGTGCTGCCGTTTTGTTCAATTTCATATGCGTTTTAGAAGGTGAGAATCTCGTGCTAGCTTCGTTTTGATTTTGAGCTGCGTTTTGATTGTTTGGTATTTTCGTTTTGGATATGTGTGGAACGCGTGCTCACTGCATTTTAATTTCTGAGTTTTGTTGTGCTTTGTGCGTTTCATTCTGAGTCCATTGTGTTTTGATGCATCTTGAATGTTTTTTCGTTTTTTCGTTTCAACTGATATTGGGCCTGGTTTATGCAGTCCGTGCGAGTTCGTAAGCTTGATTTTTGGGCTTGGAATATTGAAGCTGAACTGCTGTTGTTGTTTGTATGAGCTGATACGAATTAGGCTTGCGGCGTGTTGTTTCGGGAAAGGCTGGGAGTTTGAAGCTGATAGCTGGTACGGTTTTGGCTTGGCATTTGTTGTGGGCTGATGTCTTGTTATTTTCAGCTGGAAGGATTGCGGCGTGAGGAATTCGGTGGGACAGACGGTGTTTGAGGCTTCGTGGAGTCTTGGCTTGCATTCGGGAAAAGTTTTTGCAGGCTGATGGATTGACTTGCGGCTGGGACTTGGTACGTTTGGCTTACGAAATGCTTCGGCTGAGTTTTGCCTTGGCTTGCGCTGAGGTGTGAAGCATGTGTATCGGCTGGAAAAAGGGGAATGCGTACGGGTTTGTAGTTGTGCAGCTGAAGTCTTGGCTGGTGTAAGTATGCGTACGGATGAGCTTAGAGTTTGTTGGCAAAAGGCTTAGGTGCAAGCTGCTTGGGCTTGGCAGCTTTGTGGGGTCAGCTGTGATGATGTGCAAGTTGGAGTATGCCTTGGGGAAAGTTTTGGGTGGGCCAGCGTATGACGTGATGACATGAGGCTTAGAGTGATTGATTTGGCATGTGAAAGTTGGGCATGAGCTTTGTGAAGTGCAAGGCTTGTCACGTGGGTTAGGAGTTGTGGACAAAATGGGAAAAGGTTTTGGAGTTGTAACAACAAGGCTTCCTTATTATTTTTTTTTTAATCTATTTTGTGTAAAAGAAAAATAAAATGGGCTACATCAAAAAATGATATGGGTTTAATTATTTGTTATATTTTTATGGTATGAGGAAAGAAAAGATATAATAAAATGGGCTACATCAAAAAAAAAAGAATTTGATTAAAATGAAAATTTGAATAAAAATTAAGGATGGATAGAAATTGAACACTTTGGATATTGAGTTAAAAATATGAGGAAATGATAATAGAATTTCTAGAAAAGATGGATGATAGAAAAAAAATCGAAATATGGATAAGGTAAAAACAAATGGTAACTAAGAAATGTATGAATAATGGGTGAAATGATGATTGACAAGGAATATGGATGAACAAATGGATACAAAAAAAATGGTTTAATCGGAAAAAATGGATAATGGATGAAGTTTGGTTTTTTAAGCCCACAACAAGTCTCGATTTCTCTTGCACAAGCCTCTGATGAAATGAATACAGCCAATCACAGAACCACTGAACAGCTGAATAAATTGCAACTCGAGCCACAACCGTCATCTGAAAACTGTCTGATTCAAGCCCTGATAATTCGAAACCAAACTGAGGAAAATAAATCCTCAGGTGAATCGTTAATGAACTGAAGAACTGATGAACTGATAAACCCTGAAGATTTGAACCAAACTTCGCACAAAACACAGTCACACAAACCAACTTGTACTTGGAAAACGCATTGCCTGATGAACGAATTAATGGCACCCACAACTGGCAGTCAACACAATCTTTTAATAGTTTGACCAGATTAGGTCAAACATCCACTTGAAATCGAATTGTGACTGAACAACGCATCTAAATGAAATTATTGCCCTGTTTTTGAAGTCCTGTAACACAGAGAAGAAAAAGAACACTGCAACATTTTTTGTATTTTAGTTAGAAGTTAGTAAATATAAACAAATATAAAACAGTAAAAATAATGGTGATCCCCTGCGAAGCATAGACCCGATCTGAGGAGAAACTCGGAACCTGTGCGATCTTGTTTGTATGCAACATGCAGATGATATGCGAAACAGTCTTAGGGCAAAAATTAGGGTGTTACACGGTGGCCGTGAGAACTATGAGCTTTCTGGGAATAGACACTGACGAGAACGACGAGCCTAAGCTCGACGATCAAGGTCAGGTGATTCCGAGGAGACTGTGGTTGTTCCCCTTTTCTTGGAGTCATGCTCATTATGAAAAACCTGTCAGGGAGTTCGTTCAGGTGGGGGACACATTGAATGATGACGATGCGGCCAGTTTCGAGGCCTTCAGAAAATTAATAGCCTCCTTCACTCTGACCCCTCTGTTGGACGGAGATGGGAAGGTTATAGTTGATCAGGATGGGGGGAAGCTGTGGAGCGTCCCTTGATCAACGTTACTGAGTTGTTGGCTTGTCGTAACGGGCAGGAAGTGTCTGACTTCTTTGGTATCCGTTTATTTGCGTTCGTTAAATTTTTGCTTTAACTTTGTTGCTTGTGACTAACTTGATCCTTTTCCTTTTTCAGGCTCCCTGACGAATCCTTTGGACAAAATTCAAGAACGTTTGGTCCAGTAGCAACGGAAACAATTAAGGGTCGTGCAGACCAAGCTAACTGAGACGAGTGGCTCAGGGTCGGGCCCCTTGGTCCAGGGTTCGCCGAGCGCATCGACTGGCTCCTTGATGAAGAAGCACAAATCAGCGGCCACTGTAGATTTAACGGCCAACGCTCCTCCAAAACCGAAGCATGGGCTACCTCCATGTTTTGTGATGCGCAACTTCTTTGAGGGAACGAGCATGGAGGTAGACCGTGTGGATTCTCTATTCTTGGAAGGCATGGACAGTCCTGCTCGGTGACTATCTTTGGCTCAGGACGCGAGCGCAGTTATGCGGGTCCTAACAATGGCCTGGCTGACGGCCGAAGGGAGTCCCGGGCTGGAGCGAGAGAATAGCAGGCTTAAGGAGCAGTTGGCTGCTTCTGAGGCTAAGCTGACAGCGGCTACCGAAGAGGCTAAAGCTGTGACCAAGGAGTCAACAAAACGAGCTGCCGTTATTGCCAAGTTGGAGGTCGACAAGAAGAGGGTGCTTGAGCAAAATAAGAAGTTGAAGGACGCCTTCTGCCCCAAGGATGATGAGGATGAGGAGACATGGAAACTGGTGACTAGGGCTCAGCTGCTTGCTCGGATCGACCAAGATATGGAAGATCTGAATTCATCAACTGAGCTCAGCTTTCAGAACACGGTGGACCAGATGAAATTTCTCCAACCTGACATGACCCCGGACGTTGGTCGCATGAGCTACCTGTACAAGGTCGTGGATGGTGAAATCGTGGTCCCCTCAGACTTGGTGGCAGATGACTCTCAGCCGGGGTCGATTGATCAGCCTGGCCAACCTGAAGCGCAACTAGATCAGGAGGGTGCTCGTGAGGAAGAAGACCGCCCGGGAGGCGAGGATAATTAATTTATGGCCTGCGTGCCTGGTAATTTATGATGTATTTTGTTTTGGGGGGCGTGGCCCCCTTTGTATGTAATCTTGAACAAGTCGGCCCTTTGGTGTTGCATTTTTTAATTTCATGCGTACGACTTTGATGGTCGGTTCCTATGTTTTATTTGCTCGTAACAATGCGTCCGTCGGAGGACATAGTTTACTTGTTATTTTTACTAAGTGTTTGGTATGCATCTTTGCATTAATTAGATGTGATCGAATGAATATGGGGTGTGTGAGTGATCTGTTGGTTAGGGGGACCAATCAGATTTAGGAGTCTTACTCCTGGTCGGTGCCCGGGCCAAGATAATGGCCCGGGCTCCGTGGCTTGAACATCCCATCGCGAGCTGGGGTTCTGCCTGGTCGTGGTACTTAGGCGACGTCGGACTCGTTCGAGTATTCGACCGTGCGGCAAGCTTCTCTTTTGCTCGAAAGGAGATCTTGCTTGACTTTGTTATATTTGGGTTGTCATGCTCGTACCTAGGCACGCAATTTTCAGTCGTTTTCCCTTTCTTCTTGCTTGGAAGTTGAGTAAGGTGACTTTGTGATTTAGCTATAGTATTGTTTGAGTTTCTCGGCGTTCCAAGGCCGAGCAAGCTCTTCCCCGTGTAGATTTTCTAAATAATAAGCTCCGTTCTCGGTTTTTGCTCGGACGCGATACGGGCCTTCCCAATTGGGCCTTAGTTTTCCCTCGCGGGGATCTCTGTGGTTTCTTCTAAGGACAAGGCTGCCTACCTCGAACGTCCGCCTTATGACCCTAGAATCATACCGAGCGGCTATTTTTTGTTTGAGAATGATTTCTCGAAGATCAGCCTCCGATCGAACTTCTTCGACCATGTCGAGCTCATCTCTTAAGGCTTCGGAATTGGTATCTTGTTCCATGGGGGATTCTGTGCGCTTCGATCGGACGTGCATTTCTATAGGGATCACCGCTTCGGTTCCGTATGCTAATCGAAATGGGGATTCCCCGGTTGTTGAGTGGGGCGTGGTCCTATATGCCCATAGTACGCTATGTAGCTCCTTGACCCAATGCTTCTTATGCTCGTCCAGTCTTCGTTTCAAACCTCTTAGGATTACCCTATTCGCGGCCTCCGCTTGCCCGTTAGTTTGAGGATGCTCGACTGAAGCGAAATTTTGTTTCGTTCCCATTGATGCAACGAATTCTTTGAAGTGTTTATCTGTGAACTGAGTGCCGTTGTCGGTCACGATGGCGAGGGGCACCCCGAACCGGGCGAGGATGTTTCTCTTGAAGAAACGTAGTATGTTGAGCGCAATGATTTTGGCTAAGGCCTCAGCTTCTATCCACTTGGTGAAATAGTCGACACCTACAATTAAGTATTTATTCTGACCAGACCCGACGATGAATGGTCCTAAGATATCCATCCCCCACCATGCGAACGGCCAGGGTGGCGATAATGATTTTAGCTCGGATGGGGGTGCTGCGTGCACGTCTCCATGTCGTTGGCATTTGTTGCACCTCTTTACATGCTCTTTCGCATCGTGTTGGAGGGTGGGCCAGTAGTATCCTGCCCTTAGGATTTTTCGAACCAATGACCGTCCGCCAGGATGTTGCGCATTGATTCCTTCGTGGACTTCCCTTAGTACGCGTGGAATGTTTTATTCCTCTACGCACCTGAGGAGGGGTGTAGAGAATCCTCGACGATACATACGTCCACCTACTAGAGAATATGAGCATGCCCTTCGTCGTATAGTACTGGATTCTTTTGGGTCGGTCGGTAATTCTCCTTTAGTTAAATAGTTGAATACTGGGGTCATCCAGCAGCTTGTGTCGCCCACGACGTTAATATCTATGCGGGCCGACGATTGTCCGATACTCGGTTGAGGAAGTGTTTTCTGTACGATGGACTTGTTGTTTCCTTTCCTTTTAGTGCTCGCTAACTTGGACAGGATGTCTGCGCGGGCATTGTTTTCTCGTGGAACGTGTTTGACTTCCACACTTTTGAACCGTTTTAGTTCGCCTTTTACGAGGGCCAAATATTCGGGCATGTTATCATTTTTGTCCTGAAAGTCTCCTCGGACCTGGCTTGCGACCAACTGGGAATCCGTGCAGATTGTGATCTCTTCGGCTTCCAGATCGGTCGTGAGTCGTATGCCCGCTAGAAAAGCTTTGTACTCTGCCTGGTTGTTAGAAGTGGGGAAAGATAAAGTTAGGGACACTTCGATGACGTCCCCCTCTTCGTTTTCCAAGATAATTCCGACTCCGCTACCCGCCGGGTCAGATGCTCCGTCTACGAAAATAACCCACCTGGATGAGACCTTTGGGTCTTGCTCGGTGAAGGTAAGTTCGGCCACGAAGTCGGCCAACGCTTGGGATTTGAGAGCTTGTCTTCCCTCAAATTTGACGTCGAACTCGGATAGTTCCAATGACCATTTTAGCATTCGTCCGGCTATATCCGGTCGACCGAGCAACTGTCTTATGGGCTGATTGGTTCTTACGATGATGGTGTGAGCCAGAAAGTAATGGCGTAGTCTTCTAGCTGCGAGAAGGAGGGCCAAAGCTACCTTTTCTATCTGGAGGTATCGAATTTCTGGGCCATGGAGTGCTTTACTTGTGAAATATACAGGTTTTTGCCCTTCGGGTAGGTCGTACACGAGTGCCGCGCTCACTGCTTCGTTTGCAACTGCAAGGTAGAGATACAATATCTCCCCTTCTTCAGGTCTGGATAAGACTGGGGGTTCACTTAATGCCTTTTTTAGGTGGGACAATGCTAGCTCGCACTCCTCCGTCCACTCGAAAGTTGCCTCTTTGCGGAGGAGTTTGTAAAAGGGGAGAGTGTGTTGAGCGGACTTTGCCACGAACCGAGCGAGGGAGGTAAGGACTCCGTTTAGTGATTGTATGGATTTTTTAGAAGTGGGAGTTGGGAGCTCCGCGAATGCCCGACATTTGTCAGGGTTGGCCTCGATGCCTCGTTCGGTTAAGTAGAATCCGAGGAATTTTCCTGCTCGAACACCAAACGTGCATTTTTCAGGGTTGAAACGCATTTTGCATTTTCGTGCTTGATCGAACACTTTTCGTAAGTGGGACGCGTAGTCCGTTTCTTGTTGAGATTTGACGATCATGTCGTCCATATATACTTCGAGCATATCTCCGATTTCAGCTCGAAAAACCTTATTCATCATGCGCTGATATGTTGCGCCCGCGTTTTTTAGACCGAAGGGCATAACGTTGTAAAAGTAATTGCCCGATTCGGTCATGAAGGCCGTGTATTTTTTGTCAGACACGGCCATGGGTATTTGATTGTACCCTGAATATGCATCCATGAAGGATAATAGCTTGAAGTCGGACGAATTGTCGACCAATTTATCAATGTTAGGTAAAGGGTATGCATCTTTCGGGCATGCCCGATTGAGATCGGTGTAATCAATGCACATCCTCCATTTTCCACTAGATTTTTTCACAAGTACAACGTTCAAGAGCCAGGTCGTGTACCTGGCCTCAGTTACAAATTTAGCCTCTAGGAGGTCTTTAACAGCAGATTCAGCTGCTTTGGTCTTCTCGGCCGACTGCTTCCTCCTGCGTTGAGCGACCGCCTTGTGTGTTGGGTCAATAGAGAGGTGGTGGCAGACCGTCTCGGGGTCGAGCCCCGGCATTTCTGCGGCGCTCCAGGAAAATAAGTCTGCGTTCCCTTTGAGGCAAGCTTCCAATTGTCACTTCACCAACTCAGGCATATGTGCTCCGATTTTAACGCACCGAGCTAGTCTTTTCCCAGAGGAATTAGCTCGAAGTCTCCATCTGGTATTGGTCGGGATAGCGATTCTGTTGGCCTTTGGATGCCCTCGCTGCTGTCCGAAAATCTGCAGTCTAGGTCGATCGAGTCTACCTGAGGGAAAGCCCTAGGAATATCTGGTGAATTTGATGTCGGGGGACTTGGTTGGTATGATATTGAACTGAGACCTTTTGATGCTGCTTCGAAACACCTGCGGGCAGCGTCAACATCTCCGTGCAATGTGGCAACTTTACCTGAGGTAGTGTAATATTTCATCTTCAGGTGGACGGTGGATGGCACAGCGATTAGCTCGGCTAAGGTCGGTCGTCCTAGGATGCATTGGTACAGAGATGGGCAGTCCACAACTAGGAACTGGACCCTGACCGTCCTGGCTGTCTCGTTCGCCCCGAAGGTAACAAATAGGTTGACATATCCCCATGGTCGGGATACTGCTCCGTTGAAACCCTGAAGGTCCGATCCAATGTATGGAGTCAAGTGTGTCTCGTTTAGCTGGAGTGTCGAAAACAGCTGGGAGTACATGATGTCGCAGGAGCTACCTTGGTCCACCAGGATCCTCCTCACATCAAAGTTCGCCATGCATGCTCGGATGAGCAGAGGGATGCTAGCGTTGGGTGCCCCTCCCAAGAGTTCCTCCCGATAAAATGCAAGGGGTACAGAGCCCTCTCTTGGTGGATCGAGGGTGGCATTTTGCGCGGGCCCTTTAGCAATTAACTGGTCGAATTTCCGTTTTACGGATCCGACCGTGATTTTGTTGAATCCTCCTCCCGAGATGACCATTGCTGTAGGGAAAGCTTCCCATGGGCTGTGGGAGGACAGGTACCCCGACCTTTCGGCACGTTCCGGTAGGGAGAAGTCTTTCGGGCGATAAATGCTTAGAGCGACCTGCATGTTAGCATCTGCAGGGATGGGTATGGCTTCCTCGACTTTCTGGGTCTCCTGTGTTTCCTGTCGAGGAGTGTCTCTGGACTTGGTGAACTGCTTTAGGTGCCCATCCTTGATGAGTATTTCAATTGCGTCTTTGAGATGGATGCAGTCCTCTGTGTTGTGGCCGTGGCTCTTGTGGAATCTGCAGTATTTCGTCTTATCCGTGCCGGGCTTGCTAGGTTATTGCCTCGGAAAACGTACTCATGCCTGTTTGAATTCTGAATTGGCGCATTCAGACAAAATTTTCTCCCTGGAAGCCAGGAGAGGTGTGTACTCGTGGATCCGACCAATAGGTCCCCGGTGCTCCCGCGGTTCACGGGAGCGATCATCCTTTCTTTTGTCTCCTCCTCAACGAGATGTCGAAGGTTCATTGACCCGGTGTGGTTTGGCGTCTTCACGGCGTCGAGCGTCTCTTACTGAACTGGCCGCTTGCTTTTCTTCATATTGGATGTAGGCTTGGGCTTTCAGTAGGAATGCGTCGAGGGTGGCCGGGGTTTCAATGTCGACCGCCCGATGAAAATCAGTTGAGGGGCGTAGCCCTCGTCCCAACAAATACTTTTTCATGTCGTCGGTCGTGGATACTTGGACCGCTTCTTTATTGAACCTCTCAATGTAAGTTCGTAAAGGCTCGTCCCTCCCCTGGATTATTGCTTCGAGCGAAGCCTCTGTCTTTGGGTGTCGTCTTGATGCGGTAAAGTGTCTGGAGAACGTGCGTCCAAGTTGTTTCCATGAGGTGATGGATTCGGCCTCAAGGCTTTTGTACCATGTCATTGCTCCTTTCCTCAGCGTTGTAGGAAATAGTCGACATTTGATTGCCCCTCGTACACCCCGATAGTCGAGCAGTGCATCGATATTCTCGATGTGCTCGTCCGGGTCGGTGGTCCCATCGTACGAGCCTAACGGAGGGGGTTTCTCTAAGCGTCTTGGAAGCTTGGCCGCCATGATTTCAGACGACAGGGGACCCCGAGCGTCCTCGTCATCGCTGGAATTGAGCGATGAAGACCTGTGAGCATGTTTCTTTGTTCGTCGGGGAGAGGCAGATCTTGATCTGCTCCTTCTTGATTTTCTTCTAGGAGAGGGTCGCGGGGAAGACTGGCGAAAACATTTGTCGCCTGTTGATTCGTCGGTGTGCCCTTTCCTCTTCTTCTTAGGAAGAGACGGAGTATGCTCCCTTTGGGGTCTCGTGGGAGATTTTGGTCGACGAGAATTATCTTCAAGACGGGCGATTTTCTCGCCATGGGTGAGGAGCAACAAGTTTATTTGATTCAGGATCTCGGCCAATGCGGCGAAATCTGACCCTGAAGGAGTCGAAGGAAAAAGAGTTTCCGGGCGACTTTCCAAAGGTTGGCCGCGATCGGGCGAAGGTGATGTCGCCTTCCCGTCCGGATGGTCTTGCACCGTTTCGTCATGTAGAGGAGGATGGATGTTGCTCTCACGTTATGTGAGAATCATACCATCGTTCGACCGATTTTCCTGGTTGTCCCGAGCAGCCATGGATCTTGTTAAAACTTTGGTTCTCTGAGGATTTTGAAAGAAGAACGGGGAAATCAGTTTCCCACATACGGCGCCACCTGATCGTACCTGGAGATCAGGATCCGATGCGGTTGGCCTCGAGAGCTGATGGAGACGGTCGTTGAGGAGAAAAAGGGGTTGTACCTGCAAGGCACTCCGATGCCAAAGTAAGTAACCGAGCAAAGAGTGGGCAAGTACAAGTATTAAGGTCAGAGAAATTGAATACCTGACCCTCTCAAACGAGAGGGTTTATATAAGAGACTAACTGGAAAATTATTGGTCTATTCTGCGAGGCGCGGATCGAGGAATCCGTGAAAATAGGCAACGGTCAATAATAGCCGTTAGGGAACCTCATCGTGGTCGGACTGTTTGTGGTCGACAGGGACCACTTTTCATAATTGTGCTCGACGTCGAGCAGGCCTAATGGATTGGTCTTCTTGGCCCAATTGTAGGGATTGGGCCGATCCAGAACAACTATAAAAACCACTAAATTAGTTCCAAGTTAAAAATAACTCAAATATTTCAATATAAATACCATAAAAAGTTCAAAGTAAAAAAACTCAACAGTTTCACTATAAAAACAATAATAAAAGTTCCAAGTTAAAAAAAACACAACGATTTCACTATAAAAACCGTAAAAAAAACCAAGTTAAAAAGCTCAACAATTTCACTATATAGATCCTAAAAAATGATTCAAGTTATAAACCTCATCTATATCGCCATAATAACCATAAAAAATGTTTCAAGTTAAAAAATTCAACAATTTCACTAAAAAAACCATTAATAAAAAAGTATCATGTTAAAAAATTCAATAGTTTCACTATAAAAATGAAAACAAGATTTTCAAGTGAAAAAACTCAACCATTTCACTATAAAAATACCTAAAAAAAGTGCCATGTTAAAAATACTCACAAATATCTCTATAAAAAATAAAAAATAAGTTCCAAGTTAAAAAAAACTCAAATATTTCACTATAAATAACATAAAAAAGTTCAAATTAAAAAAACTCAATGGTTTCACTATAAAAACCATAGCTAAAGTTCCAAGTTAAAAAAACACAATAATTTCACTATAAAAACCATTTAAAAAAACAAAGTTAAAATGCCCAACAATTTCACTATAAAGATCCTAAAAAAGACCAAGTTATAAACGTCATCTATATCGCTTTAAAAACTATAAAAAAATTCAATAATTTCAATGAAAAAACAATTAAAAAAAGTTTCATGTTAAAAAATTCAATAGTTTCACTATAAAAACCCAAACAAGGCTTTCAAGTGAAAAAATTCAACAATTTCACTATAAAAAAGCCTATTAAAAGTGTAATTTAAAAATACTCACAAATATCTCTATAAAAAATAAAAAATAAGTTCCAAGTTAAAAAAACTCAACAGTTTCACTATAAAAACCATAGCAAGATTTCCAAGTGAAAAAACTCAACTATTTCACTGTAAAAAACATTAAAAAAAAAATTCCAAGTTACAAAACACAAAAGTTTCTCTTTAAAAAATATATTAAAAAAAGTCAAGTTAAAAAACTCAACAATTTCACTGAAAAACCATTAAAAAAAAGTTCCATGTTAAAAAATTCAATAGTTTTACTATAAAAACCAAAACAAGGTTTTCAAGTGAAAAAACTCAACTATTTCACTATAAAAATACCTAAAAATATTTCCATGTTAAAAATACTCACAAATATCTCTATAAAAAATAAAAAATAAGTTCCAAGTTAAAAAAACTCAAAAGTTTCACTATAAAAATCATAGCAATATTTCCAAGTGAAAAACTCAACTATTTCACTGTAAAAAACATTAAAAAAAATTTCAAGTTAAAAAACACAACAGTTTCTCTGTTAAAAATATATTTAACAAAGTCAAGTTAAAAAACTCAACAGTTTCACTGTAATAACCATAAAAAAAAGTTTCAAGTGAAAAAACTCAACAGTTTCACTATAAAAACCTTAAAAAAATGTACAAATTAAAAAACTCAATAATTTAATTATTAAAACCACTAAAATAGTTCCAAGTTAAAAAAACTCAAATATTTCAATATAAACCATAAAAAAGTTCAAAGTAAAAAAACTCAACAGTTTCACTATAAAAACCATAATAAAAGTTCATGTTAAACAAAAACACAACGATTTCACTATAAAAACCATAAAAAAAACCAAGTTAAAAAGCTCAACAATTTCACTATATAGATCCTAAAAAATGATCCAAGTTATAAACCTTATCTATATAGCAATAATAACCATAAAAAATGTTTCAAGTTAAAAAATTCAACAATTTCACTAAAAAACCATTAATAAAAAAGTCTCATGTTAAAAAATTCAATAGTATCACTATAAAAATGAAAACAAGATTTTCAAGTGAAAAAACGCAACTATTTCACTATAAAAATACCTCAAAAAAGTGTCATGTTAAAAATAATCACAAATATCTCTATAAAAAATAAAAATAATTTCCAAGTTAAAAAAAACTAAAATATTTCACTATAAATAACATAAAAAAGTTAAAATTAAAAAAACTCAATAATTTCACTATAAAAACCATTAAAAAAAACTAGGTTAAAATGCTCAACAATTTAACTATAAAGATCTTAAAAAAGACACAAGTTATAAACCTCATCTATATCGCTTTAAAAACCCGAAAAAAATTCAATAATTTCAATGAACAAACCATTAAAAAAAGTTCTACGTTAAAAAATTCTATAGTTTCACTATAAAAACCCAAACATGGCTTTCAAGTGAAAAACTCAACTATTTCACTATAAAAAAAGCCTAAAAAAAGTGCCATGTTAAAAATACTCACAAATTTCTCTATAAAAAATAAAAAATAAGTTCCAAGTTAAAAAATCTCAACAGTTTCACTATAAAACTAGTTTTCAAGTGAAAAAACTCAACTATTTCACTGTAAAAAACATTAAAAAAAAATTCCAAGTTACAAAACACAAGAGTTTCTCTTTAAAAAATATATTAAAAAATAGTCAAGTTAAAAAACTCAACAGTTTCACTGTAATAACCATAAAAAAAAGTTTCAAGTGAAAAAACTCAACAGTTTCACTATAAAAACCATAATAAAAGTTCCAAGTTAAAAAAAACACAACGATTTCACAATAAAAATCATTAAAAAAACAAGTTAAAAAATTCAACAATTTCAATATATAGATCCTAAAAAAAGACCCAAGTTATAAACCTCATCTATATCGCCAAAATAACCATAAAAAATGTTTCAAGTTAAAAAATTCAACAATTTCACTAAAAAACCATTAATAAAAAAGTCCCATGTTAAAAAATTAAATAGTTTCACTATAAAAACCAAAACAAGGTTTTCAAGTGAAAAAAACTCAACTATTTCACTATAAAAATACCCTAAAAAAGTTCCATGTTAAAAATACTCACAAATATCTCTATAAAAAATAAAAAATAAGTTCCAAGTTAAAAAAACTCAAAAGTTCCACTATAAAAACCATAGCAAGATTTCCAAGTGAAAAAACTCAACTATTTCACTGTAAAAAATATTTAAAAAAATTCCAAGTTAAAAAACACAACAGTTTTTCTATTAAAAATATAATAAAAAAAGTCAAGTTAAAAAACTCAACAGTTTCACTGTAATAACCATAAAAAAAAGTTTCAAGTGAAAAAACTCAACAGTTTCACTATAAAAACCTTAAAAAAATGTTCAAATTAAAAAACTCAATAATTTCATTATAAAAACCACTAAAATAGTTCCAAGTTAAAAAAAACTCAAGTATTTCAATATAAATACCATAAAAAAGTTCAAAGTAAAAAAACTCAACAGTTTCACTATAAAAACCTTAATAAAAGTTCCAAGTTAAAAAAAACACAACGATGTCACTATAAAAACCATTAAAAAAACCAAGTTTAAAAGCTCAACAATTTCACTATATAGATCCTAAAAAATGATCCAAGTTATAAACCTCATCTATATCGCCATAATAACCATAAAAAATGTTTCAAGTTAAAAAATTCAACAATTTCACTAAAAAAACCATTAATAAAAAAGTCCCATGTTAAAAAATTCAATAGTTTCACTATAAAAATGAAAACAAGATTTTCAAGTGAAAAAACTCAACTATTTCACTATAAAAATACCTTTAAAAAGTGTCATGCTAAAAATACTCACAAATATCTCTATAATAAATAAAAAATAATTTCCAAGTTAAAAAAAACTCAAATATTTCACTATAAATAGCATAAAAAAGTTCAAATTAAAAAAACTCAATAGTTTCACTATGAAAACCATAACTAAAGTTCCAAGTTAAAAAAACACAATAATTTCACTATAAAAACAATTAAAAAAAACTAAGTTAAAATGCTCAAAAAAGACCCAAGTTATAAACCTCATCTATATCGCTTTAAAAACCATTAAAAAAATTCAATAATTTCAATGAAAAACCATTAAAAAAAGTTCCATGTTAAAAAATTCAATAGTTTCACTATAAAAACCCAAACAAACTTTCAAGTGAAAAAACTCAACTATTTCACTATAAAAAAGCCTAAAAAAAGTGTCATGTTAAAAATACTCACAAATATCTCTATTAAAAAAAATAAGTTCCAAGTTAAAAAAACTCAACAGTTTCACTATAAAAACCATAGCAAGATTTCCAAGTGAAAAAACTCAACTATTTCAATGTGAAAAACATAAAAAAAAATTCCAAGTTTCAAAACACAACAGTTTCTCTTTAAAAAATATATTAAAAAAAGTCAAGTTAAAAAACTCAACAGTTTAACTAAAAAACCATTAAAAAAAAGTTCCATTTTAAAAAATTCAATAGTTTCACTATAAAATCCAAAACAAGGTTTTCAAGTGAAAAAACTCAACTATTTCACTATAATAATACCTAAAAAAAGTTCCATGTTAAAAATACTCACAAATATCTCTATAAAAAATAAAAAATAAGTTCCAAGTTAAAAAAACTCAAAAGTTTCACTATAAAAACCATAGCAAGATTTCCAAGTGAAAAAACTCAACTATTTCAATGTAAAAAACATTAAAAAAAATTCCAAGTTAAAAAACACAACAGTTTCTCTATAAAAAATATATTAAAAAAACTCAACAGTTTCACTGTAATAACCATAAAAAAAAGTTTCAAGTGAAAAAACTCAACAGTTTCACAATAAAAACCTTAAAAAAATTGTTCAAATTAAAAAACTCAATAATTTAATTATAAAGACCACTAAAATAATTCTAAGTTAAAAAAACTCAAATATTTCAATATAAATACCATAAAAAAGTTCAAAGTAAAAAAACTCAGAAGTTTTACTACAAAAACCATAATAAAATTTCCAATTTAAAAAAAACACAACGATTTCACTATAAAAACCATTAAAAAAAAACCAAGTTAAAAAGCTCAACAATTTCACTATATAGATCCTAAAAAATTATCCAAGTTATAAACCTCGTCTATATCGCCATAATGACCATAAAAAATGTTTCGAGTTAAAAAATTAGACAATTTCACTAAAATAACCATTAATTAAAAAGTCCCATGTTAAAAAATTCAATAGTTTCACTATAAAAATGAAAACAAGATTTTCAAGTGAAAAAACTCAACTATTTAACTATAAAAATACCTAAAAAAAGTGTCATGTTAAAAATACTCACAAATATCTCTATAAAAAATAAAAAATAAGTTCCAAGTTTAAAAAAACTCAAATATTTCACTATAAATAACATAAAAAGGTTCAAATTAAAAAAAAAACTCAATAGTTTCACTATAAAAACCATAACTAAAGTTCCAAGTTAAAAAAAACACAATAATTTCACTATAAAAACCATTAAAAAAAACTAAGTTAAAATGCTCAACAATTTCACTATAAAGATCCTAAAAAAGACCCAAGTTAAAAACCTCATCTATATCGCTTTAAAAACCATAAAAAAATTCAATAATTTCAATGAAAAAACCATTAAAAAAAGCTCCATGTTAAAAAATTCAATAATTTCACTATAAAAACTCAAACAAGGCTTTCAAGTGAAAAGACTTTACTATTTCACTATAAAAAAAGTCTAAAAAAGTGCCATGTTAAAAATACTCACAAATATCTCTATAAAAAATAAAAAATAAGTTCCAAGTTAAAAAAACACAACAGTTTCACTATAAAACCCATAGCAAGATTTCCAAGTGAAAAAACTAAACTATTTCACAGTAAAAAACAATAAAAAAAATTCCAAGTTAAAAAACACAACAGTTTCTCTATAAAATATATATTAATAAAAAGTCAAGTTAAAAACTCAACAGTTTCACTATAAAAACCATAAAAAAAGTTCCAAGTGAAAAACCTCAACAGTTTCTCTATAAAAAAATATATTAAAAAAAGTCAAGTTAAAAAACTCAACAATTTCACTGAAAAAACCATTAAAAAAGTTCCATGTTAAAAAATCCAATAGTTTCACTATAAAAACCAAAACAAGGTTTTCAAGTGAAAAAACTCAACTATTTCACTATAAAAAAACCTAAAAAAAGTTCCATGTTAAAAATACTCACAAATATCTCTATAAAAAATAAAAAATAAGTTCCAAGTTAAAAAAACTCAAAAGTTTCACGATAAAAACCATAAAAAGATTTCCAAGTGAAAAAACTCAACTATTTCATTGTAAAAAACATAAAAAAAAATTCCAAGTTAAAAAACACAACAGTTTCACTATAAGAATATATATTAAAAAATGTCAAGTGAAAAAACTCAACAGTTTCACTGTAATAACTATAAAAAAAAGTTTCAAGTGAAAAAACTCAACAGTTTCACTATAAAAACCTTAAAAAAATGTTCAAATTAAAAAACTCAATAATTTAACTATAAAAACTACTAAAATAGTCCCAAGTTAAAAAAAAACTCAAATATTTAAATATAAAAACCATAAAAAAGTTCAAAGTAAAAAAACTCAGAAGTTTCACTATAAAAACCATAATAAAAGTTCCAAGTTAAAAAAAAACACAACGATTTCACTTTAAAAACCATAAAAAAACCAAGTTAAAAACCTCAACAATTTCGCTATATAGATCCTAAAAAATGATCCAAGTTATAAACCTCATCTATATCGTCATAATAACCATAAAAACTGTTTCAAGTTAAAAAATTCAACAATTTCAGTAAAAAAACCATTAATAAAAAAGTCACATGTTAAAAAATTCAATAGTTTCACTATAAAAATGAAAACAAGATTTTCAAGTGAAAAAACTCAACTATTTCACTATAAAAATACCTAAAAAAAAGTGTCATGTTAAAAATACTCACAAATATCTCTATAATAAATAAAAAATCAGTTCCAAGTTAAAAAAAACTCAAATATTTCACTATAAATAGCATAAAAAAGTTCAAATTAAAAAAACTCAATAGTTTCACTATGAAAACCATAACTAAAGTTCCAAGTTAAAAAAACACAATAATTTCACTATAAAAACCATTAAAAAAAACTAAGTTAAAATGCTCAAAAAAGACCCATGTTATAAACCTCATCTATATCGCTTTAAAAACCATAAAAAAAAAATTCAATAATTTCAATGAAAAAACCATTAAAAAATTCAATAGTTTCACTATAAAAACCCAAACAAGCTTTCAAGTGAAAAACTCAACTATTTCACTTAAAAGCCTAAAAAAAGTGTCATGTTAAAAATACTCACAAATATCTCTATTAAAAAAAAATAAGTTCTAAGTTAAAAAAACTCAACAGTTTCACTATAAAAACCATAGCAATATTTCCAAGTGAAAAAACTCAACTATTTCACTGTGAAAAACATAAAAAAAAATTCCAAGTTTCAAAACACAACAGTTTCTCTTTAAAAAATATATTAAAAAAGTCAAGTTAAAAAACTCAACAGTTTCACTGAAAAACCATTAAAAAAAAATTCCATGTTAAAAAATTCAATAGTTTCACTATAAAATCCAAAACAAGGTTTTCAAGTGAAAAAACTCAACTATTTCACTATAAAAATACCTAAAAAAATTACCATGTTAAAAATACTCAAAAATATCTCTACAAAAATAAAAAATAAGTTCCAAGTTAAAAAAACTCAAAAGTTTCACTATAAAAATCATAGCAATATTTCCAAGTGAAAAAACTCAACTATTTCACTGTAAAAAACATAAAAAAAAAATTCCAAGTTAAAAAACACAACAGTTTTTCTATTAAAAATATATTAAAAAATGTCAAGTTAAAAAACTCAACAATTTCACTGTAATAACCATAAAAAAAAGTTTCAAGTGAAAAAACTCAACAGTTTCACTATAAAAACCTTTAAAAAATGTTCAAATTAAAAAAAAATCAATAATTTAATTATAAAAACCACTAAAATAGTTCCAAGTTAAAAAAAACTCAAATATTTCAATATAAATACCATAAAAAAGTTCAAAGTAAAAAACTCAACAGTTTCACTATAAAAACCATAATAAAAGTTCCAAGTTAAAAAAAAACACAACGATGTCACTATAAAAACCATAAGAAAAACCAAGTTAAAAAGCTCAACAATTTCACTATATAGATCCTAAAAAATGATCCAAGTTATAAACCTCATCTATATCGCCATAATAACCATAAAAAATGTTTCGAGTTAAAAAATTAGACAATTTCACTAAAAAAACCATTAATAAAAAAGTCCCATGTTAAAAAATTCAATAGTTTCACTATAAAAATAAAAACAAGATTTTCAAGTGAAAAAACTCAACTATTTCACTATAAAAATACCTTTAAAATGTGCCATGTTAAAAATACTCACAAATATCTCTATAAAAAATAAAAAATAATTTCCAAGTTAAAAAAACTCAAATATTTCACTCTAAATAACATAAAAAAGTTCAAATTAAAAAAACTCAATAGTTTCACTATAAAAACCATAACTAAAGTTCCAAGTTAAAAATACACAATAATTTCACTATAAAAACAATTAAAAAAAACTAAGTTAAAATGTGCAACAATTTCACTATAAAGATCCTAAAAATGACCCAAGTTATAAACCTCATCTATATCGCTTTAAAAACCATAAAAAAAATTCAATAATTTCAATGAAAAAACCATTAAAAAAAGTTCCATGTTAAAAAATTCAATAGTTTCACTATAAAAACCCAAACAAGCTTTCAAGTGAAAAAACTCAACTATTTCACTATAAAAAAGCCTAAAAAAAGTGCCATGTTAAAAATACTCACAAATATCTCTATAAAAAATAAAAAATAAGTTCCAAGTTAAAAAAACACAACAGTTTCACTATAAAAACCATAGCAAGATTTCCAAGTGAAAAAACTCAACTATTTCACTGTGAAAAACATAAAAAAAATTCCAAGTTACAAAACACAACAGTTTCTCTTTAAAAAATATATTAAAAAAAGTCAAGTTAAAAAACTCAACAGTTTCACTGAAAAACCATTAAAAAAAAGTTTCATGTTAAAAAATTCAATAGTTTCACTATAAAAACCTTAAAAAAAATGTTCAAATTAAAAAACTCAATAATTTAACTATAAAGACCACTAAAATAGTTCCAAGTTAAAAAAAACTCAAATATTTACCATAAAAAAGTTCAAAGTAAAAAAACTCAGAAGTTTCACTATAAAAACCATAATAAAAGTTCCAAGTTAAAAAAAACACAACGATTTCACTTTAAAAACCATAAAAAAAAACAATTTAAAAACCTCAACAATTTCGCTATATAGATCCTAAAAAATGATCCAAGTTATAAACCTCATCTATATCGCCATGATAACCATAAAAACTGTTTCAAGTTAAAAAATTCAACAATTTCACTAAAAAACCATTAATAAAAAAGTCCCATGTTAAAAAATTCAATAGTTTCACTATAAAAATGAAAACAAGATTTTCAAGTGAAAAAACTCAACTATTTCACTATAAAAATATCTAAAAAAAGTGTTGATCTTACTTGATCAGGAGGGCCTTCCCTTGGTCGGTCGAACGTAGCAAAGTTGATGGATGGATGGAATGGAGGGGGTGTACTTGCAAGGCACTCCGATGCCAAAGTTAGAGAGGTACAGTATGGTAATAGCAATGAGAATTTAGCATGAGTGAGAATACCTGACCCTTTGCTAAGAAAGGGTATTTATAATGTGCCCCCAGCGCTGGGCCAAGGCCCCTCAATGGGCTTAATCTGGCTAGGCCCATGGAGGAACTGCCAAGGGACGCGTAAGAATCGTGAAGACCTAGACAAAAGGTCTGCCCCTTGGTCCAACTGCCCCTATCTTTCAGGAGATAATAAAGGGCAGTTGGGTGACGTGGCGGATGAGCTGGCAGACATACTCTCTGCCCGTCCTTAGTGTATGCCCGTCGCATAAGCAGGTGATTTGTCCAAGAGGTTCTCCTGCTCAAGTATATGGGCCCTTGCTCGACATGTATTGGGCCGTGGCCCTATACATTCTTGCGGCTCAGTCCGGAACGCGTAGAAGCGTGTATGACCAGTTATTAGGTCATTGCCCTGGTCCAACAACCCCTATATCTCAAGAGATATTCGTGGGCAGTTGGGGTGACGTGGCAGGCAAGATGGAGGACCTGCTTACTGCCCGTGCGACATCATTGTGCTCGACACCTTGTTTTGATGTTCGCCAAGACAAAACTGCTGCTCGTGCAGATGGGCACCTGCCCGACATAACTGGGCCAATGCCCAAGGTGGCCCTGGGCCCAGTCCAGAACAGGAGCCCCCCAAGTCGAGTCTCCAGGTTAGAGCGATGAGTTAGAGAGAGAGAGTCGGGCACATTTTGATGTCGAGGAGGGGTTGGAGGTCGAGCATGATGGATCCACATAGGATATGTCGAGCGTCGGGTGCTCGTGGACGTATGAGACGGCCAGTCTTTGGCCGGGGAGACAGAGGGTCATGTCGAGGGACGAATGGACGCCCGCCGTCGTTCCCAATTCCCCATGCTGATGTGTCATGAGAATTGAAGGCGGGTTGCTTGTTTGTTTTATTACGTTTGATTCTTGTTGTGAACTCTTTATGCTCGACTCGTTTAGGCTCGTCGGTTTAGGGAACCAGCGAGGTGGCGGGTTGTTGTCCGCCTTGACTCGGGATCGGGGTTGCGATCGGGTACCCCGATCCCGGGGCTTGGGCCTCCCATCGCGAGCTGGGTGTCCTGCCCGCGTGGTACTGTGATGTTGGGGCTCGGTCGAGGTGGTCGACGTCGGGGGATGTGTTCGCCCAGGTGTAGGCATTATCCCCCTTTGTTTTGGCGACGAGGTCGTGGGCGTACCTTCCACGGCTCCGTAGGTGCTTTTTTAGCTGTAATATTGTCTAAGTTTCTCTGCGTTCCATGGTCGAGCGAGTTCTTCGCCTTGCAGGCTCTCTAAGTAGTAGGCCCCATTGTCCGTCCTGTCTCTTTGACGTCGGGGAGCGTTGGGCTCCTCGCGCTTAGCATGGTCGGTTTCACTGGTGCCGCGGCTGTTCCGGACACTGTGGGCGACCTGATTTTCTTCATATCTGATGTAGGCCTGGGCCTTATGCAGAAGTTCATTCAGGGTGCGGGGAGGTTCGATCCCGACAGCTCTGCTGAGTTCGCTGCCGGGCAGGAGCCTCATCTCGAGGAGATATTTCTTCATATGTTCCGTCGTGTCCACCTCGATGGCCTCTTGGTTGAATCGCTCGATGTATGAACGCAGCGTCTCGTTCTTCCTCTGTATAATGGCTTCTAGAGAGGCCTCGGTCCTCGGATGACGCCTGGAGGCTGTGAAGTGCCTTGTGAATAGGGACTTCATGCCCCTCCAGGATGTGATGGATTCTGGGGCCAAGCTCTTGTACCAGGCCATGGCTCCCTTTCTCAGGGTCGTGGAGAACAGTCTGCACTTGAGATGCCCGATGATATCGTTGCGATAGTCGAGCATGACGTTGACGTTGTCGACGTGATCGTCCGGGTCGGTGGTCCCATCGTAGGTGGGAAGGTTCGGGGGTTTCTCCATGCCCTTGGGGAGCGGGGCCTCCATGATAACCCGTGAGAGCGGGCAATGGGGATCCTCTTCGTCGCTTCTTAGCGGGGAGAGTTCGTCATTCCTGGGGCTGCGACCACGTTAGGGTGAAGCTCCCGACCTATCCCCTTCGCAACGTATCCTTGACCTGTTCACCCTTGGCTCGGGGGAGCACTGGTTCCTTCGCAGGGGGGGGGAGCGTCCCCGCTTCCGGGCAGCGTCGGCGCGCTACTTCTTTTGAGGTTGCGCCCGCCATTGCTGAGGTCGGCTGGCTTGTCGTTCAGTTTCTAACGCCATGATTCGTTCGTGCTGCTGGGAGAGCATGGAGTTGGTCTGGTTGAGGGCGTGCACCATAGCAATCATGGTGGGGTCACCCTCAATGGGCACTGGAATGGGCTGGAAAGTGGCGACCGGCTGGACCGGGGGCTGAGGCGGAAGGACTTCATTGTCCTCAGTTTCGGGCGACGGCGTGGCGGGCTGCCCGTCTCTTGGATCTGCTTCGTTGTAAGTGAGGTTATCCTCCGTCGTGTAGTCGACGAGGGGGATGCCTTGGTTGTTGTTGTGTTCTCCGGCCATGTTGGAAGGGCAGAAGTGAATGAGCTTTGATCTTCTGTTGGTGAAGATGGGGATAACTAGTTCCCACAGACGGCGCCACTGATCTTACCTGATCAGGAGGGCCTTCCCTTGGTCGGTCGAACGTAGCAAAGTTGATGGATGGATGGAATGGAGGGGGGTGTACCTGCAAGGCACTCCGATGCCAAAGTTAGAGAGGTACAGTATGGTAATAGCAATGAGAGTTTAGCATGAGTGAGAATACCTGACCCTTTGCTTAGAAAGGGTAATTATAATGTGCCCCCAGTGCTGGGCCAAGGCCCCTCAATGGGCTTAATCTGGCTAGGCCCATGGAGGAACTTCCAAGGGACGCGTAAGAAGCGTGAAAACCTAGACAAAAGGTCTGCCCCTTGGTCCAACTTCCCCTATCTTTCAGGAGATAATAAAGGGTAGTTGGGTGACGTGGCGGATGAGCTGGCAAACATACTCTCTGCCCGTCCTTAGTGTATGCCCGTCGCACAAGCAGGTGATTTGTCCAAGAGGTTCTCCTGCTCGAGCATATGAGCCCTTGCTCGACATGTACTGGGCCGTGGCCCTATACATTCTTGCGGCCCAGTCCGGAACGCGTAGGAGCGTGTATGACCAGTTAATAGGTCATTGCCCTGGTCCAACTGCCCCTATATCTCAGGAGATATTCGTGGGCAGTTGGGGTGACGTGGCAGGCAAGATGGAGGACCTGCTTACTGCCCGTGCGGCATCACTGTGCTCGACACCTTGTTTTGATGCTCGCCAAGACAAAACTGCTGCTCGTGCAGATGGGCACCTGCCCGACGTAACTGGGCCAAGGCCCAAGGTGGCCCTGGGCCCAGTCCAAAACAAGTGTCATGTTAAAAATACTCACAAATATCTCTATATTAAATAAAAAATAAGTTCCAAGTTAAAAAAAACTCAAATATTTCACTATAAATAGCATAAAAAAATTTAAATTAAAAACACTCAATAGTTTCACTATAAAAACAATAACTAAAGTTCCAAGTTAAAAAAACACAATAATTTCACTATAAAAACCATTAAAAAAAACTAAGTTAAAATGCTAAAAAAAGACCCAAGCTATAAACCTCATATATATCGCTTTAAAAACCATAAAAAAAATTCAATAATTTCAATGAAAAAACCATTAAAAAAAGTTTCATGTTAAAAAATTCAATAGTTTCACTATAAAAACTCAAACAAGCTTTCAAGTGAAAAAAACTCAACTATTTCACTATAAAAAAGCCTAAAAAAAGTGTCATGTTAAAAATACTCAAAAATATCTCTATGAAAAATAAAAAAATAAGTTCCAAGTTAAAAAAACTCAACAGTTTCACTATAAAAACCATAGCAAGATTTCCATGTGAAAAAACTCAACTATTTCACTGTGAACAACATAAAAAATATTCCAAGTTTCAAAACACAACAGTTTCTCTTTAAAAAATATATTAAAAAAAGTCAAGTTAAAAAACTCAACAGTTTCACTGAAAAACCATTAAAAAAAAGTTCCATGTTAAAAAATTCAATAATTTCACTATAAAAACCAAAACAAGGTTTTCAAGTGAAAAAACTCAACTATTTCACTATAAAAATACCTAAAAAAAGTTTCATGTTAAAAATACTCACAAATATCACTATAAAAAATAAAAAATAAGTTCTAAGTTAAAAAAACTCAAAAGTTTCACTATAAAAACCATAGCAAGATTTCCAAGTGAAAAAACTCAACTATTTTACTGTAAAAAACATAAAAAAAATCCATGTTAAAAAACACAACAGTTTTTCTATAAAAAATATATTAAAAAAAGTCAAGTTAAAAAACTCAACAGTTTCACTGTAATAACCATAAAAAAAATTTCAAGTGAAAAAACTCAACAGTTTCACTATAAAAACCTTAAAAAAATGTTCAAATTAAAAAACTCAATAATTTATCTATAAAAACCACTAAAATAGTTCCAAGTTAAAAAAAACTCAAATATTTCAATATAAATACCATAAAAAAGTTCAAAGTACAAAAACTCAGAAGTTTCACTATAAAAACCATAATAAAAGTTCCAAGTTAAAAAAAACACAACGATTTCACTATAAAAACCATTAAAAAAAACCAAGTTAAAAAGCTCAACAATTTCACTATATAGATCCTAAAAAATGATTCAAATTATAAACCTCATCTATATCGCCATAATGACCATAAAAAATGTTTCGAGTTAAAAAATTAGACAATTTCACTAAAAAAACCATTAATAAAAAAGTCCCATGTTAAAAAATTCAATAGTTTCACTATAAAAATGAAAACAAGATTTTCAATGTGAAAAAACTCAACTATTTAACTATAAAAATACCTAAAAAAAGTGTCATGTGAAAAATACTCACAAATATCTCTATAAAAAATAAAAAATAAGTTCCAAGTTAAAAAATAAGGCTCACGGGGATCTGCCCCTTTCTGAGCCTTTGGAAGTACTTGCCCCAAATTATCTGAATATGATGACTTGAGTGATCTTCCCTAGACGAGATGAAAATTGAGATAATCTTTCCCCTTTGATCCACTGATGCTTGGGATTTGATTCTAACCAACCCATTCTTTAGGTCAACAAAATTATTGGATGTCATCACTATGCCAAAAACGACTTTTAATAGCGCATCTTATACAATGCTTTATTAAAAAAGCGCTGATATAAGTAAAAAATAAAATAAAACACGAAAACTGTACAAGAAAAATAGTAAAAGCGCTGCTAAAAGTCATACCTTAGACAACACTTTTGGAAAAGAGTTGTCTAAGGTAGATGTTCTGGACTGGCCCAATTCTCATAATTGGGCCACGCAAACCAACTTGGTAGGAGCGCTCGACGTCGAGCAGAATGCATACGAATTAGGATGTAGCTGGGAAGGAGCGACGCACAGGTGCCCGAGCACGGCACTCACCAAGTCACTGAAGGGCAAAGTCACCCTCAGAATCGAAACTGCAAACTCGTACATAGAGAACGCCCGACCTCTAAAATCTGAGAAGATGCGGTCGTCATCGCCTGGGCAAGTTACGACCCAATCAGCAGGGTTGCCGGCGACAGGCAGCGGCTCCGTTCGAGGTCTTGAAAATGAGGACACATTGTCCAACAGATCCTCCACCACCCATTCTTCGGGCGAGATCCTTGTCTGTTCTGGACATTGTGGCAAATCTGTTGATGCTCCCTCTTCTGTAGTGCTCGTGCCCGAATCTCCCGAGGAACTCCCGAAACTAGAGGGGACTGACGGAGAAGATCCTAAATCTTCCAAGGACGTCTCTTCCAAGGACACGTCTAATGGATCCATAAGCGAGTTTTCACCTGATAAGAAGAGGAAAGGCGTCAGTGAATTCGATTAAGAATATCAAATCCACCCTTCCACCGCTCGACAAGTGAAAGGGCGCGCATCAGCTCAGGGACTGGGTCCCGAGCTGTAGCCCTGGCTGACCATCGCTCGGAGCAATGGCTTACGCCCAACGTCATGAATTACGGGATCTAACCTAAATACTTGTCAAATCCCAAGTCAAGGTCGACCAACACCTATGTCGACCATGAGTTAGGGTTTGCAGCCGACCGACAACGGTGGCAGAAGTTCTAAAGTTTACTGGTTCTAAATCTTAGACTACCTTCAAAACTATCCTAAACCACATACATTTCTATGATATCTAACCTATAACCACCAAAAACGGCGAAAAGGAACCGTACCTTGTGCTTGGGAAGACATTTTGCAGAAGATGAAGATTCTGGAAACGGTGGTCGACAATGAGGTACGGTGGTCGACGGCTGGGAGCGGTGGCAGTTGAGCGAGCAAGGCGTCGGAGAAGAAGATGAAACGAAAGGTTCAAAATGGGGCCTGGAACCCTATTTATAAGAGGGAAAACACGTACAAACACGCGTGACCCCTACACGCTAGCCCCTAGGCTAGCCGTCAAATCATTAATAAGCGTGAATCCCCAGATATTCCAGCTTTTCGTTTCACATTCTCCCGTCGAGCAACGTATCAACTGCTCATCCCTCGAAGGTCGACAACATGAAATTCCTAGCCTTGACATTGCCCGTCCTCGAGCACGAAATCATTACTAAGTCACTACTCTTCCGCACGAATAATGACTTGGGGGGCTCCTGTTCTGGACTGGCCCAATTCCCATAATTGGGCCACACAAACCAACTTGGTAGGAGCGCTCGACGTCGAGAAAAATCAAGGATAGTGGTCTCTGTCGACCAGAAGCATACCGACCAAGACTAAGTCCCCCCAACAACTAGTTTTGACCGTTACCTATTTTCACGGATTCCACGATCCTCGCCCCACAATACAGACCAATAGCCTTCCACTTAGCCCCTTATATAAACCCTCTCATTTGAGAGGGTCGGATATTCAATTATCTGACCTTAATTCTCGTACTTGCTCACTCTTTGCTCGGTTACTTACTTTGGCATCGGAGTGCCTTGTAGGTACACCCCCTTTCTCCCCTCACCGATCGTCTTTCAACAACTCTCGAAGCCAGCCGTATCGAATCCTGATCTCCAGGTACGATCAGGTGGCGCCGTCTGTGGGAAACTGATTTCCCCGTTCTTATCTCTCAGTCTTCAAAGAACCAAAGTTTTTTACCAAGATCCATGGCTGCTCGGGACAATCAAGACAACCAATCAAATGACAACATGATTCTCACGCAACGTGAGAGCAACATTCATCCTCCTCCACACGAGGAAACTGTGCAAGATCACCCCGACGGGAAAACAACATCGCCTTCACCCGATCGCGATCAACTTCTGGAGAGTCGCCCGGAAACTCTCTTTCCCTCGATTCCTTCAGGATCGGATTTCGCTGCATTGGCCGAGATCCTAAATCAGACAAACCTGCTGCTCCTCGCCCATGGCGAGAAAATCGCCCGTCTCGAAGATAATTCCCGTCGACCATCGTCTCCCGCGAGACCCCAAAGAAAGCGCACTCCTTCTCCTCCCAAGAGAAAAAGGAAAGGGCACGCCGACGAATCAGCGGGCGATAGACGTCCTCGTCAGGCCTCTCCACGATCCTCTCCTCCAAGAAAATCAAGAAGGAGCAGATCAAGATCTGCATCTCCCCGGCGAGCGAAGAAACGCGCTCACAGATCTCCTTCGTTCAACTCCAGTGATGACGAGGACACTCGGGGTCCCCTCTCGTCAGAAATCATGGCGGCCAAACTTCCAAGAGGTTTAGAGAAACCCCCACCGCTAGGCTCGTACGACGGAACCACAGATCCAGACGAGCATATCGAGAATATCGATGCGCTGCTAGATTACCGAGGAGTACGAGGAGCAATCAAATGTCGCCTCTTTCCTACAACCCTAAGGAAAGGAGCGATGACGTGGTATAAAAGCCTCGAGGCTGAGTCCATCACCTCTTGGAAACAACTTAGACGCACGTTCTCTAGGCACTTCACCGCCTCGAGGCAACACCCAAAGACAGAAGCTTCGCTCGAAGCGATCATCCAGGGAAAAGACGAACCTTTACGAACTTACATCGAAAGGTTCAATAAAGAGGCAGTCCAAGTATCTACAACCGACGACATGAAGAAGTATCTATTGGAACGAGGCCTATGCCCGTTAACAGATTTTCACCGAGCAGTCGGCATCGAGACCCCTGCAACCCTCGACACGTTCTTGCTGAAAGCCCAAGCCTATATCCAGTATGAGGAAAAATAGGCAGCCATCTCGGTAAGAGACGTCCAACGTCGTGAAGATGTGAAGTCCCACCGAGTCGACGAACCCTCGACATCTCGTCGGGGAAGAGACAAAAGAAAGGACGACCGCTCCCGTGAACCGCGGGAACACAGAGGACCCATCGGCCGGTTCCACAAATATACTCCTCTCCTGGCTTCTAGGGAGAAAATCTTGTCCGAGTGTGCCAACTCGGAGTTCAGGCAAGCGGGGGTACGCTTCCCGAAGCAGCAACCCAGCAAACCGGGCACGGACAAGACGAAATATTGCAGATTCCACAAGAGTCGTGGTCACAACACAGAAGACTGCATCCATCTCAAGGACGCAATCGAAATTCTCATCAAGGACGGGCACCTTAAGCAATTCACCAAATCCAGAGACATTCCTCGACAAGAAGCACAAGAGACTCAAAAGTTCGAGGAGGCTGTACCCATTCCTGCAGATGCGAGCATGCAAGTTGCCCTGAGCATCTATCGCCCAGAAGATTTCTTCCTACCCGAGCATAACGGGAGCCCGGGATACCTTTCCTCCCATAGTCCATGGGAAACCTTTCCATCCGCGATGGTCATTTCAGGAGGAGGGTTCAACAAAATCACGGTCGGATCCGTAAAGCGAAAGTTCGACCAACTGATTGCGAAGGGGCCCGCGCAAAACGCAACCCTGGATCCACCGAGAGAGGGCTCGGTACCCCTTGCCTTTTACCGAGAAGAACTCCTGGGAGGAGCGCCCAACGCCAGCATTCCTTTGCTCATCCGGGCGCGTATGGCAAATTTCGATGTAAGGAGAATCTTGGTAGACCAGGGCAGTTCCTGCGACATTATGTACTCCCAGCTGTTTTCAACACTCCAGTTGAACGAGACACACCTGACTCCGTATGTCGGATCAAACTTGCAAGGCTTCAACGGGGAGGTCTCCCGACCGTGGGGCTACGTCGATCTGTTTGTCACCTTTGGAGTAGCTGAGACGGCTAGGATGGTCAGAGTCCAGTTCCTAGTCGTGGACTGCCCATCGCTGTACCAATGCATCCTGGGACGACCAACACTAGCCGAGCTAATCGCCGTACCATCCACCGTCCACCTGAAGATGAAGTACTACACTACGTCGGTCAAGGTTGCTACACTGCATGGAGACGTTGATGCTGCTCGCAGATGTTTCGAAGCAGCATCTAAAGGTCTTAGCTCAATATCGTACCAACCGAACCCTTCAACATCGAATTCACCAGACGTTCCCAGAGCTTTCCCTCAGGTAGAATCAATCGACCTAGACTGCAGGTTCTCGAACGACAATGAGGGAGTCCAGAAGCCAACATATTCATCATCCCGATCAGTCCCAGACGGAGAGTTCGAGCTGATTCCCCTGGGAGACGACCCAACCCGGTGCGTTAAAATCGGAGCACACATGCCCGACTTGGCGAAATGACAGTTGGAAGCTTGCCTCAAAGGGAACGCAAATCTGTTCGCCTGGAACGCCGCAGAAATGTCGGGACTCGGCCCCGAGACATCCTGCCATCACCTCTCCATCGACCCGACACACAAAGCGGTCGCCCAACACAGGAGGAAGCAGTCGACCGAAAAAACCGAAGCAGCTGAATCTGCTGTAAAAGACCTCCTAGAGGCACAATTTGTAACCGAGGCCAGGTACACAACCTGGCTCTCAAATGTTGTACTTGTGAAAAAATCTAATGGAAAATGGAGAATGTGTGTTGATTATACTGATCTCAACCGGGCATGCCCAAAAGACGCATACCCCCTACCTAACATTGATAAATTGGTCGACAACTCGTCCGGCTTCAAGCTATTGTCCTTCATGGACGCATACTCGGGGTATAATCAAATACCCATGGCTGTGTCCGACAAAAAGTACACGGCCTTCATGACCGAATCGGGAAACTACTATTACAACGTCATGCCCTTCGGTCTGAAAAACGCGGGCGCGACTTATCAGCGCATGATGAATAAGGTATTCCGAGCGGAAATCGAAGATATGCTCGAAGTATACATGGACGACATGATCGTCAAATCTCAACAAGAAACGGACCACGCATTGCACTTACGAAAGGTATTCGATCAAGCACGAAAATGCAAAATGCGTTTCAACCCCGAGAAGTGCACATTTGGGGTCCGAGCAGGGAAGTTCCTCGGATTCTATTTGACCGAACGAGGCATCGAAGCCAACCCTGACAAATGTCGAGCATTCGCGAAACTCCCAACCCCCACTTCTAAGAAATCCATACAATCTCTGAATGGGGTTCTCACTTCCCTCGCTCGGTTCGTGGCGAAATCCGCTCAACACGCTCTCCCCTTCTACAAGCTCCTCCACAAGGAGGCAACTTTCGAATGGAAGGAGGAATGCGAGCTAGCGTTGTCCCACCTGAAGAAGGCACTAAGTGAACCCCCAGTTTTATCCAGACCTGAGGAAGGGGAGATACTCTATCTCTACCTCGCCGTGGCAAACGAAGCAGTAAGCGCGGCCCTCGTACGTGATTTACCCGAGTGGCAGAAGTCTGTTTATTTTACGAGTAGAGCACTCCACGGCCCGGAAATTCGGTATCTCCAAGTGGAAAAGGTGGCCTTGGCCCTCCTTTTCGCAGCCAGAAGGTTACGCCATTACTTCTTGGCTCACACCATCATTGTAAAAACCGATCAACCCATAAGACAATTGCTCGGTCGACCAGATATGGCCGGACGAATGTTAAAATGGTCGTTGGAACTATCCGAATTTGACATCAAATTAGAGGGAAGACAAGCTCTTAAAGCTCAAGCACTGGCTGACTTCGTGGCAGAACTCACTTTCACTGAGCAAGAGTCAAAATCTTCCTCCAGATGGATGATTTTTGTGGACAGGGCGTCCGGACCAGCGGGTAGCGGAGCTGGGGTTATTCTGGAGAACGAGGAAGGAAGCATCATCGAAGTATCCTTAACCTTATCTTTCCCCACTTCCAACAATCAGGCGGAGTACGAGGCCTTCCTAGCAGGCATACGACTCGCGACCGACCTGGAGGCAGAAGAAATCACAATCTGCACGGATTCTCAACTGATCGCCATCCAAGTCCGAGGAGATTTTCAAGCCAAAAACGATAACATGGCCGAATACATGGCACTCGTAAAAGGCAAGCTAAAGCGATTCGGAAGCGTAGAAGTCAAACACGTCCCGCGAGAGAACAATATCTGAGCCGACATCCTTTCCAAACTGGCGAGCACTAAAAGGAAAGGAAACAACAAATCCATCATACAGAAAACGCTTCCCCGACCAAGCATCGGGCAATCATCAATCCACATAGACGTTAATCTTGTGGGCGACGCAAACTGCTAGATGACCCCAGTATTTAACTACATAAATAAAGGAGAATTACCGACCAACCAAAAAGCGGCCAACACAATACGACGAAGAGCATGCTCATATTCTCTAGTGGGTGGACGAATGTATCGTCGAGGATTCTCCACACCCCTTCTCAGGTGCGTAGAAGAGGAAAACATCCCACACGTGCTAAGAGAAGTCCATGAAGGAATTAATGCACAACATCCAGGCGGGCAGTCGTTGGCCCGAAAAATTCTTCGAGCAGGATACTACTGGCCCACACTCCAACACGATGCAAAGGAGCACGTGAAAAGGTGCGACAAGTGCCAACGACATGGGGATGTGCACGTAGCACCCCCGTCCGAGCTAAATTCATTATCGTCACCTTGGCCATTCGCATGGTGGGGGATGGATATCTTAGGACCATTCGTCGTTGGATCCGGCCAAAACAAATACCTAATTGTAGGCGTCGACTATTTCACCAAGTGGATAGAAGCTGAGGCCTTAGCCAAAATCATTGCACTCAACATACTACGTTTCTTCAAGAGAAACATCCTCGCCCGGTTCGGAGTACCGCTCGCCATCGTGACCGACAACGGCACCCAGTTCACAGATAAACGCTTCAAAGAATTCGTTGCATCAATAGGAACGAAACAGAAATTCGCTTCGGTGGAGCACCCCTAAACTAACGGGCAAGTAGAGGCCGCGAATAGGGTAATCCTAAGAGGCCTGAAACGAAGACTGGACGAACACAAGAAGCACTGGGTCGAGGAGCTGCATAGTGTGCTATGGGCATATAGGATCACCCCCCACTCGACCACCGGGGAGTCCCCGTTCCGATTCGCGTATGGAACCGAGGCGGTGATCCCTATAGAAATGCACGTCCTATCCAGACGCACAGAATCCCCCATGGACCAAGACACCAACTCCGAGGCTTTGAGGGGCGAGCTCGACCTGGTCGAGGAAGTTCGATTAGAAGCTGCTCTTCGGGAGACCATTCTCAAACAGAAAATAGCCGCTCGGTACGATTCTAAAGTCATAAGACGAACGTTCGAGGTAGGCAGTCTTGTTCTCAGAAGAAATCACAGGGATCCCCGCGAGGGAAAGCTTACACCCAATTGGGAGGGCCCGTATCGCGTCCGAGCGAAAACCGAAAATGGAGCCTATTACTTAGAAAATTTACACGGGGAAGAGCTCACTAGGCCGTGGAACGCCGAGAAGCTCAAGCAATACTACAGCTAACTTACATAGTCACCCTGCTCAACTCTCAAGCGAGGAGCAATAGGACCGACTGAAAACTGCGTGCCTAGGTACAAGCACGACAGCCCAAAAATGACAATCAATCAGGATCTCCTTTCGAGGGAAGGAGAAACCTGTCGCATGGACGGATACTCAAACGAGTCCGACGTCGCCTAAGTACCACGACCAGGCAGAACCCCAGCTCGCGATGGGACGTTCAAGCCACGGAGCCCGGGCCATTACCTTGGCCCGGACACCGACCAGGAGTAAAAAACTCCAGAATCTACTTGGTCCCCCAAACCAATGGATCGCGAACACACCCCGTATACATTAAATCACATCTAGTCAAGTGTAAAAACGCACGACAAACACTTAACATTTGAAGTATAAAGAACAGTCCTCCGACGGACGAGCAATTGAACAATGGAGATAACAAAACAAACGATCATTAATGAACATCAAAATGTGAGCACAAAATTGCAACCTCGAAGGGCCGACTTGTTCATAATTAATTACAAAGGGGACTACGCCCCAAAAAACTACGAAACATAAAATTACAAGGCACGCAGGCCAGAAACTAGTTACCCTCGCCCTCCGGGCGGCCTTCTTCCTGGCGAGCCTCCTCCTGTTCCGGTTGCGCCTCAGGCTGGTCGGGCTGAGCAATCGACCCCGGCTGAGAATCATCTACTACCAGGTCCGAAGGAACCACGATCTGGCCATCCTCGACTTTGTACAGGTAGCTGATTCGACCAACGTCCAAGGCCAAGTCGGGGTGGAGAGCCCTTATCTGATCCACTGCATTCTGGAAACTGAGCTCAGTTGATGAGTTCAGATCTTCCATATCTTGGTCGATCCGAGCAAGAAACTGAGCCCTCGTTACCATACTTTTGGTCTCATCATCCTCGTCCTCCTTCGGGCAGAAAGCATCCTTCAGCTTTTTGTTCTGCTCCAGCACCCTTTTCTTATCGACCTCCAACTTGGTAATGACGTTGGCCCGTTCAGTCAACTCCTTGGTCGTGGCTTTAGCTTCTTCGGTGGCTGTTTTCAGCTTTTCCTCAGCGGCAGCTAGCTGCTCCTTCAGCCTACCCATCTCCCTTTCCTGCCCAGGACTCCCTTCGACCGTCAACCAGGCCATCGTCAAGACTCGCATGACCGCACTTGCGTCCTGAGCCAGGGACAACCTCCGGGCAGGACGATCCATGCCTTCCAGGAACAGGGAGTCTGCACGGTCCACTTCCATGCTCGTCCCCTCGAAAAAATTAAGCTTCACAAAGCACGGCGGCAACCCATGCTTCGGCTTCGGAGGAGCGTTGGCCGTCAGGTCCACAGTCGCTGCGGACTTGTGTTTCTTCATCAAAGAACTAGTTGAGGCGCTCGGAGAGCCTTGGACCAAGGGGCCCGACCCTGAGCCACTTGTCTTAGTCAGTTTGGTCTACACAACCCTTGATCTTTTCTTTTGCTGCTGGCACAGGCGTTCTTGGATTTTACCAAGCGGGTTCGACAAAGAACCTGAAAAAGAGAAAAATTAGATTAACCATGGACGACAAAATTAAATCAAAGATATGACTAATAAACATAGAACAGATACCAAAGAAGTCAGACACTTCCTGCCCGGTATTGCAGGCCAATAATTTTGTAACATCGATCAAGGGACGCTCCACAGCTTCCCCCCATCCTGATCGAGCATAACTTTCCCCTCTCCGTCCAGCAGGGGGGTCGGAGTGAAAGACGCTATCAATCTTCTGAAGGCCTCGAAACTGGCCGCATCGTCTTCATTCAAAGAGTCCCCCACTTGGACGAACTCACCAACAGCCCTTTCATAATGGGCGTAACTCCAGGAAAAGGGGAACAACCAAAGCCTCCTCGGGATCACCTGCCCTTGATCGTCGAGCTTGGGTTCGTCGTTCTCATCAGTGTCTATCCCCAGAAAGCTCATCGCCCTCACGGCCACCGCGCTCGCGGGTTTGATCAGAAAGTAGTCCGTCTTGAAGGCTCAGATGGATTCTGAATGGGCCTTGAAAATCTTCGTCCTCTGTTTAAAAGACAGAAACCCTTTCCGATCAGTTACTCGCTCGACTTGGCGCTGCAGAGAGAACAGACGGAAGAATAGAGGAAGCGTGGCACCAACACCCAGATGGGCACACGTCAACTCAAACGGCCTCAGGAATGCATACGAATTAGGATGTAGCTGGGAAGGAGCGACGCACAGGTGCCCGAGCACGGCACTCACCAAGTCACTGAAGGGCAAAGTCACCCCCAGAACCAAAACTGCATACTCGTACATAGAGAACGCCTGACCTCTAAAATCTGAGAAGATGCAGTCGTCATCTCCTGGGCAAGTTACGACCCAATCAACAGGGTTGCCGACGACAGGCAGCGACTCCGTTCGAGGTCTTTAAAATAAGGACACCTTGTCCAATAGATCCTCCACCACCCATTCTTCGGGCGATATCCTTGTCTGTTCTGGACATTGTGGCGAATCTGTTGATGCTCCCTCTTCTGTAGCGCTCGTGCCCGAATCTCCCGAGGAACTCCCGGAACCAGAGGGGACTGACGCAGAAGATCCTGAATCTTCCGAGGACGTCTCTTCCGAGGACACGTCTAATGGATCCATAAGCGAGTTTTCACCTGAAAAGCAGAGGAAAGGCGTCAGTGAATTCGATTAAGAATATCTAATCCACCCTTCCACCGCTCGACAAGTGAAAGGGTGCGCATCAGCTCAGGGACTGGGTCCCGAGCTGTAGCCCTGGCTGACCATCGCTCGGAGCAATGGCTTACGCCCAACGTCATGAATTACGGGATCTAACCTAAATACTTGTCAAATCCCAAGTCAAGGTCGATCAACACCTATGTCGACCATGAGTTAGGGTTTGCAGCCGACCGACAACGGTGGCAGAAGTTCTAAAGTTTACCAGTTCTAAATCTAAGAATACCGTTAAAACTATCCTAAACCACATACATTTCTATGATATCTAACCTATAATCACCAAAAACGGCGAAAAGGAACCGAACCTTGTGCTTGGGAAGACATTTTGCAGAAGATGAAGATTCTGGAAACGGTGGTCGACAGTGAGGTACGGTGGTCGACGGCTGGGAGCAGTGGCAGTTGAGCGAGCAAGGCGTCGGAGAAGAAGATGAAACGAAAGGTTCAAAATGGGGCCTGAAAACCCTATTTATAAGAGGGAAAACACGTGCAAACACGCGTGACCCCTACACGCTAGCCCCTAGGCTAGCCGTCAAATCATTAATAAGCGCGAATCCCTAAATATTCCAGCTTTTTGTTTCACATTCTCCCGTCGAGCAACGTATCAACTGCTCGTCCCTCGAAGTTCGGCAGCATGAAATTCCTAGCCTTGACACTGCCCGTCCTCGAGCACGAAATCATTACTAAGTCACTACTCTTCCGCACGAGCAATGACTTGGGGGGCTCCTGTTCTGGACTGGCTCAATTCCCATAATTGGGCCACGCAAACCAACTTGGTAGGAGCGCTCGACGTCGAGCAGAATCAAGGATAGTGGTCTCTGTCGACCAGAAGCATACCGACCAAGACTAAGTCCCCCCAACAACTAGTTTTGACCGTTACCTGTTTTCACGGATTCCACGATCCTCGCCCCACAATACGGACCAATAGCCTTCCACTTAGCCCCTTATATAAACCCTCTCATTTGAGAGGGTTGGATATTCAATTCTCTGACCTTAATTCTCGTACTTGCTCACTCTTTGCTCGGTTACTTACTTTGGCATCGGAGTGCCTTGCAGGTACACCCCCTTTCTCCCCTCACCGACCGTCTTTCAACAACTCTCGAAGCCAGCCGTATCGGATCCTGATCTCTAGGTACGATCAGTAGACCTTAGACAACGCTTTCTGAAAGCGCTTTTAAAGGTATATCTTAGACAGTTCTTTTGGAAAAGCGTTGTCTAAGGTCTTATAATTAAAAAAATAAATCAAAAGCGTAGTCTAAGGTTGACCTTAGCCAGCACTTTTCAAAAGCTCTTTTAAAGGGCACCCTTAGACAACACTTTCCACAAAATCACTGTCTAAGGTCTAATTAAATGAAAATATTAGAATACTAAGTATTCTATTTTCATATCTTTCTTTCCCTCTCCTGCTTCAGACGACTGCGAATGACGACCGTGCGAACAACCGTGAGAACGACCGTGCTCCTTCCTCCACCGTCACTGCCGTCGTACTCCATCCTCCACCACCATCTCTGTTTTGGTAAGTTCATCTTTTTCTGTTAGGGAAAAAGTTTCTTCTTTTTCTGTTTTGATTTAGTTTTCTATTAGTGTACAAATGTTAGGGCAAGTATCTTGTTATCACATTGTTGGAATATTTTGGTTTGGAACATTCTTGGATTGAATATGGAACATTCTTGTTATCACATTATTGCTTTGACAGTAGAAAAAAAGAGTTTGTGTTAAGAATTTGTGTATGTGACTTTGTTATCACATTGTTGGAATATTTTGGTTTGGAACATTCTTGTTATCACATTGTTACTTTGACAGTAGAAAAAAGAGTTTGTGTTAAGAATTTGTGTATGTGACTTTGTGTAAATAAAGTTTGTGTAAATAAAGTATGTGTAAATAGAGTTGTAATACCTAAAAAAACTAAGTGAAATTGTGTTGAAATACCTTGTTAGAGTGAGAATAGTTAGAGTGAGTTAAATAAATTTAGGATTTAGTTTGGGTTAACTAAAAAAGAGAGTTGAGGTAGTGATGTGAATTTGTAAAGAAATTATGTTGTAGTCACTAAAAAACTAAGTGAAATTGTGTAGAAATACCTTGGTAGAGTGAGTTAGAGTAAGCATAGTTAGAGTGAACATAGTTAGAGTGAGTTAAATAAATTTGGCTAGAAAGTATATACAGGTAAAGTAATGCACACAATACTAGGATTTAGTTTGGTTTGATGATGTTTATTCTTAAACTCAAATCTTCGTATGGTATTTTATTTTGTTTACCTTAATAAGTAGGTAAAATGGATAAAAAATAGATGTTTGCCGATCGATTGACAAAAGAGTACGAGAATGGGGTTGTGGAATTCGTTAAGTTTGTTGTTCAACACGTTAAAGACCCCAGTCAAATGAAATGTCCTTGCTTGAGTTATTGCTATATTGGTAAGGTTGACGCAGATGGATTGAAATTGCATTTAATGAGGCATGGAATTGATCGAAATTATCAGTGTTGGAAATTTCATGGTGAGAAAATTAACGAGAATATTGAACCGAGTGGGAAAAGTAATACGACCTATGCTTCATATGACAACGACACAGAAACATACGATTGTGATCGAGTTGAAGAGATTGTAGAAGCACTTGAAGAAGATCTTCATGATTGTCCTGAAATGTTTGAGAGGTTGGCAAGCGATGTAGAGAAACCGTTGTATAAAGGTTGCACTAAATTCACAAGACTGTCTGCAGTCTTAAAGTTGTACAACTTAAAGGCGGGCAATGGATGGTCGGATAAAAGTTTCACAGAGTTGTTGGCCCTTATGAGAGAAATGCTACCGGAGGATAATGTTCTTCCTAATCGAACCTATGAGGAAAAAAATGTTGTGCTCTATTGGCATGAGCTATGATAAGATACATGCTTGTCCAAACGATTGTGTTTTGTTTTAAAACTAATATGCATCGTTAACTGAGTTCCCTAAATGCGGTTTGTCTCGATATAAGAAAAATTTGTCTCCAGCAAAAGTCTTATCGTATTTTCCTATAATTCTGAGATTTAGGCGCATGTTTCGTAGTTGTAAAACCCTAAATTTGCCCTCTTATTCTTAAGCATAATATCGCATCATGTTCATCATACTCATATCATTTTCATATTTTGCGTAGCATCATTAGCATAGAAAAATGAAGCATAACATTCATTGTGGAAGCATAGCATAAGCTGGCAGTGATTTTAGTGCGTCGATCTGAGTCAGATGGACGTTTGACCTAATCTTGGTCAAACTATCAGGAGATTAGTTCAGCTGCTGAGTCTTCGTGCTTCAGGGGTTATTTCTCAAGCAGTGCGAATTCGGTGTTGAGTTGTGTCGTGTGCAAAAGTACTTGATTTAACAGGCAGTGGTTCAGGTGATAGTTTTTGGGTCCGAGGATTCAAGTGTATCATGGTTATTTCCATTGTGTGCATCTGCGGATTTACTGTTCTAGAGAATGATTCAGATAAATTCGAAGTAATTCTAAAGCAATGCAAGATGGTTCAGTTGAATGAACTAATTGATTGAGATTTCGTGACTATGTGCGTATTGGTGATAATTGGTTCGTCCCACAAAATGTCAAATTCTACATCCGTTTCTAAACCATTTTATCCAATTATCCATTTAATCCAATTTCTCCACCATTATCCATCTTACATCACATCCATTATTATTTTTATCCATTATCCGATTAGCAACCAAATTTCAATATCCATTCATCAAATCCATACTCGTAACCCATGTTTCTATCCATTTTGCTAAATTCCCTTTGCTATACATTTACCTAACTTTTTCACTTAAACCGATTTTTTCCATCAAACCCCATCAAACTCATTTTTCATATACATAACTCATTGTATATTTCCCATTAAATCAAATCAATTCCATTCAAAGCCATTTAAATCTCATTTAAGAAATTCTCTCAAGAAAATTCTCAATTTTAAATCATTTCCATTTGTTTAGTCACATTTATTTTTAAACCATAATTATCCACATATAGTTGTTTCTTATAGTTAATATCCATATTCCAAAAAAAATGTACAAAGTGATAAAGTGGAAAGGTTATTTCTAAGTAACCCCACATGACCTTCACACCTATCATCAATAACGCATTCAACAACTATGCACTAAAGGAAAAAAAGTTACTCATTATGCGCAGGATATTATACACGCACACAACAAGGTTTTACGCAAGGGAAAATGGGTATTGCAGCATCAAGAAAAACGGGAAGAAAATGATATCAAAAAATTGAGAAAAATAATATCAGAAATTTAAAAAGGGAATTAATTATTAAAATAGAAAAGAAAAGGAGAGAGTTTAACAAGAAAAAAAGTGGTTGTAACGGATTTTCGGGTAAATGCTCTTCATAACAGAAAGAAGATTCTGGATTCATGATCATCAAAAGAGCCACAACAGGATCGGCTTTCATCACCACCAACACACAAAAAACCGATTCAGTAATGATTCATTTTCTGAAGAAAACCGATTGAATCCTCAGCAATTCTCTAAAAACCTTCATCAAAAATTTTCGTCTCTAAGAAATCATCCAATAATAGAACTCATTTTTCCCCAATCTTCATCATCACGATAACAGAATCAATTCCAGCTTCATCAACTCTCTTCACCACCTTCCTAGATTCACTTCAATCTTCAACCAATCCTTGATAATTCTCATCAAGAATCTTCACTATTTTTCATCGATTCTTTCTCACAAGATTGGACTCAAAATCTTCTTCAGCTTCTCCAATCGAGTCAGCTTTCTTCGATCGAACAAACTCTTCACGGCAGCATCAACAAACCTGCAAGTGAATTCAACACGGAGAAGCAAGCTGAATTTGTAAAAAGAGGAAGAGAATCGAATTCGCAAAAGTTGAAGAGGAAGCATTTACCGAATCGAGACTAGCTCACGCATTGTTTGCCGCATCGTCGAATAACAGGTACACTTTCGATTACTCCAATTGATACGATTGCTAGCCGTGTTGTGAATTTGTTGCATCGTGAATTTGTTACATCTGATTGTGTTTGTGATCCGCATCGTTGAGCGTTTGTTCGTTCGAATCTGAAATTGTGACGGAGATAGAAATAAGATCGGATTGTATACTGATTTCGTGGTTAAGGTTGGTTTTCCGGCTAGGAGGAGTTTAGGCTAGTGATTGGTTCAAATCGCAGGAGAGGTAGAGTTTTGTGTTAGTCTGTTTGATCGGAAATGGCGGTGAGCGGCGGACGTTGAGGATAAGATTGGATGGAGAAGAAACCGAGTGAAATTGAGAGAAGCTTAGGTTAGGTTTTAGAGAAAAGAAGGTGGTGAGTATGCGGCGGGATTTGAAGGAGGAGGCGGAAGCCGATTGAAGTCGTGAGAGGTTTAGATTCATATTGTTTGGATGTTCATTTTGAGAGTGGTTTCGGATTCGGATGGTTGGTGAGGAGTAGGTTAGGTAGTGGATGGCGGCAGCGTTTGGAAGTAAGAGGAAGGTTGGCGGTGGGGCTGTTGGAGGAAGAACGAAATGAAAGTTGACGGAGGCGAAAGGCATGGTGCCGTAAGATTGAAGGAGAACGACGGCGGGCTAGGGCTTTTGGAGAAGAAGAAGGTGAATAAGAGGCTTCGTTCGGCGACGAGATGTGTTTGAGAGAGAGAGAGGTGAGTGGTTGTTTGAGAGAGAGGTTTAATGGCCTCCGTCTTGAGGTTGAAGGAGAGAGGAGGCAGCGGCGGACTCTAGGTCTGGGAAGGAGCAATGTGTTTGAGAGAGAGAGGAAGCTTATTTGCGTTTCTTTGCTGTATTGGTTTGTATGTGTTTATATTTGTTTCTTTGTTTTATTATTAAGAACATTAAAGCAATAAAAAGTTTAGGAAATATAATAAAAAAATTTAGGGAAGAATTAATAAAAGAATTAATTGAAGAAATCAAGAGGATAAGAATTTGTTTTCTGTTTTTTTTAAAGAGAATTTGCATTAGGTCAAGCAATGACCTTGGGTTGGGGCTTAGCCCGTTTCGGATCCATGGAGTTCCGTTCGCACCCCATAATTAATTTCTCACCTCCTCACGTGTACTAGCGTTTCATCCTGGGCCTAGATAGTTGCTTTTTGCACCTCCAACATTCTGGCCCAATTTGTTTCCCACGCACAGCACATACTACATACACCCTTCCTTTAATTCTTTAATTTCTTTTTCTTCAATTTTATTTTCTTCAATTCAGTTCCATTTTAATTCATATAAAATAGATTCTCTCATCCAAAAATTCTTAAATAAATCATGGACTTTCCTTTATGTTTCTAGTTTTTTATCACATTTTTATTTTATTTTTTCCATTGATCCACGTGCCAGAAATAATTCACCAAGGTGCATAGCTTCTTTTGCTTCATTTCTTGACCAGTCTATCTTGTTTATTTTCTATAGCTTTCAATATTTGGAGTTTTGACCCCATTATTTTTGCATTGTGTTCCTGAGATCTTGTAGTTTTCATGTAATTTTTCTATGAATTTTTAGGAAATTATTTCTTGAGTTTTAATCTGATATCTTGTGATGTAAGTTTTCTGTCCTAACTTGTGTTCTTGCCTCCATTTGACCTAGTTCCTTTCTGAATTTTTGCAAATCCTTTTGACAAGTTGATATGACATGTTTGAAGATCATTTGGTTTAGGTTGTAGAATTTTTAGATGGCTGGTTGTTTATTTGTGGATTTTTGTGCTCACCTTGTCCCATTTTGCCTCGTTTGGTTCATAAGATTTCTTATAGGCTTAGAAGGGCACTTGTGCCAACTTCTTCTTCTCATTTGGGGTCCCTTTGGGGTGTGGGTACCTTCCTGGTCCTAGGATAGGTCTTGTGCCTTTTGATTTTTTTGAGTTTGCTTCTTATTCAAGTCATTTGTTTCTTTAAGTGTTTAAATTCCATCTTTTGATTCCGTTGCTTCTATTTTGACGTTGTTTGGTATTGTGTGACTTCTCTCTTCATCTTGCTGGCCTCTTAGGCTATTCTTCATATCATTTTGATTCTGGTTTTGAACTTTGTGCTTGTATTTTGTGTGTTTTGCATTATATCTTTCATAAGTGCGCATTTGTTTCCATATATATTCATGTTGCCTCATTTTAATCATAAGGCTCTCATCTTCATTTATTTGAGTTGAATTGGCATTAGGAATTTGTTCATTTCATTTCACTTCTGATTGTTGGATGATGTCATGTTAATTTGCTCATTTTTTGTTTCACTTGTGCATACTAACCTTGCAGGGGCTATGGTAAGTGTGAGATGTGGGAATTGAGTTCCACATCTTTGATTCTTATCTCTTCCTTTTATGTTTATGTGAACTAACCCTCTTTTGTTGGGCCTAGGACTTTCTCATCCCGTCTTCTATCTTCTTCTTCCCTTCTTCATTAGGATAGAAACCTCATTAACCCTTAGGATATCCATGCATGTTAACACTTAGGATTGCTTTAGTCCCCTTTAGAATTTTTCCTTTGAGATCCTTTGGCGCTCTCTCTCTTCTCATCTTCAAACTTAATTTTAATTCATCAAATAAAGGTTCAGTACTTTCATGTGACATGAGACTTTGCTATGAGATGCTTGCACGCGTTCCATTTCGGGGCGAGGTGTGAGTCATCACTCGTGGTGGATAGGTTTTAACATGAGTACCTCACAAAGAAAAAGCTAAAAAACACTTCTTAACCCAAAAACCACAAAAACACTTAATAACAATAATAGGTCAGTGTGCTTAAGCCTTCACTTATGGGACTAGCTTTGGGGATTTCCTCCATAGATAGGTGTGCCTCTTGCGCATTCCATTTCGGGATGATGTGAGATGTACACATCCCATTGAGTAAGACTTAGGTACACTTACCTATGCAAACCTTCACAAATAAAAGCTTCATAAAAATCTCAAACAAACAACAAGTGTCTTTCCTTCGGGAATTCTTTTCTCACCTCATTCGCTCCGTACGCGAACTTGCTCCTACTTGTCACTTTGCAAGACGGTTATGCACTCGTCGTCAGAGTCTGCAACACCTGAGCAATGGCATAGGCAGTTCAAGCTTTAATTCATAAGCAATTTCCTTTTGCCACCCCTAGTTAGGGGAACTACGGCGTCTCTGATCCTCATTATCCTGATGAGGTACGTAGGCAGCGGGGTAGGGCCCGTTCGAGCACATTCTTTATTTTCCCTACATTTCCCCCTTTCTTTCCATTTTCTTATTTCAGTTCCTTTCTCCTTTCCAGTTCCAGTTAGCGGTTTTATTCAGCAGCATTCTTTATTTCTCACCCTTTGAAGCAAAACAAGCAAGCGTGGATCCCGTCGGGTACGGCGGACGATCTGGGGTGCTAATACCTTCCCAGGTCGTAACCGACTCCCGAACCCAGATCTTTGGTTCACAGGACCTTGTCCTTTCCTTCTTCCTCAGGTTTGTGCAACATTACCTTTCCCATTCATTCGGGATAAAAATGTCTTGCTGGCGACTTTAACCTTTCCGCGCCACTTTCGCGTTTGTACTAGGATGAAAATCCCGGGAGCGACAGCTGGCGACTCTGCTGGGGACTTCACACCAGATAATCTTTGGTTCCCCTGTGAGTCTCTCCTAGCGCTTGTGTGTTGCTGTTTCATTGGGTGATGATTGTTTGATGTGGCTTGATTTATTGTATTGTTGTTTGTTTACTGCTTTATTTACAGCTTTAGTTACAGTTTTCAGTATTTATTTTCCGCATCATATATATCATACTGGACTGTCTGGACTGGTTTTCTGTTTGGTGGGCTTAGGTGATACTGTTTCTGAGAGATAAGCCAAGTACCCAGCTTGAGTGCACCCTAGGATTAGAGTGGACATATTGTACTCGCATGTGACATGATGAGTGGCGATGTATTTCACGCCCAGATTGCGACTGTTTTGGAAATATATTGTGTGGGGATTTCCTCCACTTCGGGATAGGACCTTGATAGTTATGTGCATCTGGGGACCGATCATTGAGAACCTTTGTGGAAACAACCCTCTCCAGTGGTGGCAGTGGCAGACCACATTTTGTGGCAAACCCATTCGCACCCGAGAGTCCACTGGGGACTCGCATAGGATGGCCTGGTTCTCTTATAGGAACTCAGTCAAAGCATCTGGTCGTATGACATTAGTACTGTATCCTACGGGCTGAATGTACTATTGTTTCTCGATTTCAGCGCTTGAAGCTGGGGACTTATAAGGGATGCTTGTTTTCCCGGACTCAGCTGAGGCCTCCCTGCGTAGTACATAATGCCTAACCGATTCCCCGATTTGGTCATGAGCCATTTCTCGGAAATGGTGAAAGTATTATTGCTATTCGGCTTTGAGAGTCCGTGATGTCTGACCCGGAGCACACCCGTGAGATTAGGGATGGGGTTACAGGTTTGCAGGAACCCTCGACCTCATCATACCCTTGTCACCAGTGCAGTTCATGTTATGATACAGTTACTTGGGTTCCGGAGTTCTGGTTTTCTTGTTCTGGTATTCTTGATACTGTGGTCCTGAGATCTTCTTCAGAGAGTTGTGATTATCAGAGAGTGTGACTCAGTGGGCTTTTGGTTTGTCAGTTGTTCAGAGGGGCCTTTATTAGTGTCCAGATTCCAGACAGTCTCAGATGACCTTTATCTTTGCATTTGCATCTGCATTGCATCATTGCATCATTAATCATTGTTTTGTTTTTCATTCACAGGTTCATATCTCTGCTTCCGGTTCCGGTATTCTCTTCAAAGATGGAAGATCCTCGCAAGCAGAATATTCATTTCAAGTTCTTTGATGTCAAGGTTGGCTTGTTGAAAAAGATGGTAAAGCTGATTACACCCAACCAGGTAGAGAGATTCAGAAAAGCTTACGGGAGTATTCTGGATGTGGTGGTAGAGCTAGATCCTTCAGAGAGGAGTGCCATTCATACATTGCTTCAGTATTATGACCCTCAGCTTCGTTGCTTCACCTTTCCTGATTTTCAGTTAGGCCCTATGCTGGAAGAGTATGCTCTGATCCTGGGTGTGCCGGTTCGAGACCAGGTTCCTTTCAATTCTGAGATGAGTAGACCTGCACCTGAGGCTATTGCTAAGGCTCTTTATTTGAGCCCTTCTACTGTGAAGTCTTTGACCATCATTAAAGGAGGAGTGTCCGGGTTTTCTTTGGAGGCTCTGGTGAAGAAGGCGGAAGAATTGGATGTTGAAGAGGAATGGGATGCTGTCTGTGCTATCTTGGCTCTTTCTATCTATGGCATTATCTTATTTGCTGATATGGAGAAGTTCATAGATATAAACGCCATACATCTCTTTTTGCTGAAGAATCCTGTGCCTACCTTACTCGGGGATTTGTATTACTCAGTTCATTACAAAACTGAGAAGAAGAGAGGAGGTTTGGTCCGTTGTTGCGCTCCGTTATTTCATATGTGGTTCATGAGGCATTTGCCTAGTACGGGAGTGTTTAGTGACCATAGTTTGATATGGGCTCAGAAGCTGGAAAAGTTGCTTGCCAAGGATGTTAGATGGTTTACTCAAAGGCTGCAAGGTGCACGTTTCATCACTAGCTGCGGGAGTTATCATAGTGTGCCTTTGTTGGGAATAACTGGAGGGATTAATTACAATCCAATCCTGTTAAGAAGACAATTAGGATACGCTTTGAGAGATGTGCCTGGAGATTTGAAGCTGACCCCTTTTTTCTACTTCTCAGTGAAAGATAATATGCCCTTAGTGAGGAAGGTTGCGGGAGCTTGGAAGTGCATTAAAGGAGAAGGAATAGCTAGCTTTGGGAAGTGCAACAACCAGACATTCCCAGAGTACGAAGCTTGGTTGAAAGATAGAGCCAGAAGGGTTTTGTTACCATTTTCAACACCAGTTCCCCCAGTTGCTGAGTCCATTGATACTGTGCCTCTAGAGGAATTCAAGAAGTTGGAAGCCCAGCTACATGCAGTTAGAGTTGAAAATACCGAGATGGTAAGCCTGTATCACCAAGCCAACAGGGCCAAGGTTGAAGCTGAAGAGAAGTTGCTGAGGATACAGACGACTTTGGAGGCTAAGGAGAAGGACTTTGCAGGAAGAGAAGCACATTTCCGCAGGTTAGGGATGATGGAAGCCCAAAGAGAAGCTGAGCGCAAGAAGAAGTCAAAGACCCTCAGAGATGCTCGTCAGTCTATTGTCTGGTTGAAGGGACAAAGAGAGCAAGAGCTGAAGCAATATAAAGAAAAAGAAGAGTTCTTTAAAGTTCAGATGGCTTACAAAAAAGAAGAGGTGGAGCAGGCCCATAAGATTCGCCGAGAGAAGACCCAACAGCTCGCAGACAGTCAACAAGCCCTCGAAGCAGCACTTAAAGAGATTGAAGACCTCAAGTTGATGGCGGGAGTCAAAAAGGTCAAGTCTGATGATGGAGTTTCAGGATCCTCAGGTGGTGGTTGTGCTTCTTAGTTTATTTTCTTTGTATCCGGATTACCTACAGGCATGTTGTAGGAGTCCTAGCTGTTTGTTTCTCTTCTGTAAGAACTGGTACCCTATGGGGAATTCTGTTTTATCGTGCCTAATAGGATGATCTATGTTATGATGTTTCTCACCATTTCTTGGTTTGCTTGCTATTATGGTTTGAATGTGGTTTCCCGCAAAGGTTTCTGAAAGTCGAGGATCAGTGCCCATCTGGTTTTCTTTGCTAAATACCGGAACCGGGGCATAAATGACCTGTGATTGGAAACATAAACAACTGCATTGCATCCATATAACCTGTTTGTTGTTTTGCAGGTAGTGTCTCAGTTACTAACGTGTTTTGTGTAACAGGAACTATAGCTCCCCGTAAAGTTCGGGAACAACCAGCAGTGCACAGATACCCAACCAAGATTAACAGAGAACGAGACATGGACCAGATGCAAGCGGACTTAGCAGATTTGAGGTAGAGAATGGATAATTTCATGACGTTAATGGCCGGCATGGGGCAGAACCAAGAGCATCTGCGAGAGATGGTTGAGAATCAGAACAGGAACCCTGCTGCTGCTGCTAATGCTGATAATCGTACCGGTGCGGGCGCACGTCAGGTTGAAACTCCTGTTACACAACCGGGAGTGACTATTGTCAACGATGGGTTGCATAACCTACAGATGGACAATCATGATGACCAGTTCACTCTACTTGATGAAGCTGAAGGCCAAGGAGTAGAAATGAACAAGAGGTTCGAAGAGATGGCTGAGCAAATCAAGGCTATTCAGTCCCAGAGCTCTTTGGGGTTCGACATAACCGACTTGGGCTTGGTTCCTGGAGTCAGGATTCCGTATAAGTTCAAAGTTCCAACCTTCGAGAAGTATAATGGCACTGCTTGCCCGAAGACCCACCTGCAATCATTTGTTGGGAGAATTTTCGCTCATACAGACGATGAGAAACTGTGGATGTATTACTTTCAAGACAGATTGGTGGGAGCTTCCCTTGAATGGTACATGAAGCTCAGTAAGGTCAATGTCAAGAGCTGGAAGGATCTATCTAAAGCCTTTGTGAGGCAGTATCAATATAACATGGACATGGCTCCGAACCGCACGCAGTTGCAGCACATGGCTCAGACAACAAAAGAAGGCTTCAAAGAATATGCCCAGAGGTGGCGCCAGCTAGCTGCCAGGGTGCAACCACCCATGTTAGAGAATGAGGCCGACATGTTTATGGGAACTCTCCAAGGTGTATTTCTTGAAAGATTGGCGTCGAGTTCTGCTACTAAGTTCAACGATATTGTTATTGCGGGAGAAAGAGTTGAAACATTGCTGAAAATGGGGAAGATACAAGACCCAAATGCTAGTAGCTCAAATGGAGCGAGGAAAGCTTTTAGTGGACCTCCTAGAAGGCGAGAAGGCGAGACTAATGTTGTATTCGGCCGAAGCCAGGGTCGTGGTTATAGAAGACCTTATGAACATATGGCTGCTGCCACCATTCCTGCAGCTCCCGTACAACAGATGTTACCTCCACCACAACAACATCAGGAACAACAACAACCTCGTACTAACTACCAGCAGAGACCATATCAGTCGAGGCAGGCTCGCCCGGCTAACAGGGTGATTGAAGCTATCCCGATGACTTATGCTGCCTTATTGCCAAAACTGTTAGATTTGAACCTCATCCAACTGAGGACTTTGGCACCACCACCTCCAGGAGAGCTTCCGGTTGGTTATGATGTCAACGCGCGATGCGCTTTTCACTCTGGAGCACCCGGGCATTCGACTGAGAAGTGCAGGGCTCTGCATCACAAAGTTCAGGATCTTGTAGATTCTAAGGCAATCAACTTTGCGCCGCCACCGAATGTCAACTCGAACCCTATGCCTAATCACGGCGGGGCAAGAGTTAATGCTGTTGAAGTTGGGGAAAAGTTGAGTTTGGTGTTGAGTATCGATGAAGTCAAGACACCTTTGAGGGTGGTCAAAGAGAGACTGTTGAAGGGTCAAGTATTTCCTGGTTGCTGTCTCGATTGTGAAGACTGTATGAGTGTTGTGAATGGCTGTGAGAAATTGAAGATGGGTTTGCAAGGGTTGATCGATGATGGGTCCTTGCAGTTCAGTAAGGTTAGTAATGAAGAGGCTGATGATGTGTCAACCATTACTATTTTCTATGATGAAGCTGATATGCCCGTCAGAAGAGAGCCGGTTACAATTTATGCTCCTCAGATTAGTCCCATAACTATTACGGTACCTGGGCCAGTGTCGTACACAGATGATAGAGCCATTCCTTGGCATTATGGTTCCGATGTCTATGTAGCTGGACAGAGGATGAAGAGTAGACCTGTTGCTGACCTGACTATTGAGAATGTAGGAGGTGTTGGGGGTTTTACCCGAAGTGGTCGGTTATTCGCTCCCCCTGCGCTGAGAAGGGATCCTGAGGCCGAGGCTTCGTCCAAAGACAAAGGAAAGCAGGCTGCGAACGATGAGTCAACTACTCCTGTGGCTGGGCAGGGGACGTTTGAAAAAGAAGTAGAGGAGTTCATGAGGATTATCAAAAGGAGTGACTACAAGGGGGTTGATCAACTGAACCAGACACCTTCAAAGATTTCTATCTTGTCACTGCTGATGTGCTCTCCCGCGCACCGAGAAGCCTTACTGAAAGTACTTCAAATGGCCTACGTTCCTCAGGAGATCACGGTCAACCAACTCGAGGTTGTTGTTGGAAGTTTCAATGCTAGCCATGGCTTAGGCTTCACTGACAGAGACCTTACTTCGGAGGGAAGGAATCACAACAAAGCACTACACATCACGATGGAATGCAAGGGCGCTGTGTTGTCTCACGTTCTTGTAGACACAGGCTCTTCCTTGAATGTGCTTCCGAAGAAGGCGTTGATGAAGCTTAATATTGATGGGATTGTCCTAACACCAAGTGATCTGGTTGTTAAAGCTTTCGATGGTTCAAGGAGATCAGTTTTCGGAGAGGTTGAGTTTCCTGTCAAGATAGGCTCTCAAGTCTTCAAAAGTGTTTTCTATGTTATGGATATCCAGCCTGCATATAGTTGCTTGTTGGGCAGGCCGTGGATACATGCTGCTGGAGCCGTCACTTCAACCCTGCATCAGAAACTTAAATACGTGGTGGACGGCCAGGTTATCACAGTTTGTGGGGAAGAGGATATATTCGTCAGCCATCTGTCGACGTTTAAATATGTAGAAATGGATGGAGAAATCCATGAGACTTTGTGCCAAGCTTTTGAAGCAGATGTCAGTATCTTGACTCCCGTGAAGAAAAATAACGAGGGCATGTCCATTCATTCCTACCAGGAAGCAAAAGAGGTCGTTCAATCAGGTAGTGCTCAGGGCTGGGGCAAGCTGTTGGAGCTGGAAAAGAAGGATGATAAATTCGGCTTAGGGTATCAGCCCGGCGGTTATACTTCAAGTGGTAAAGCTATCACGTTCACAAGCGCTGGTTTGCTCAACCGCGATCAGATCTGTACAGCAAGCTAAGATGGGGATAGTAACGAAGACTGGGACAACAATTGGATCCGCCCGTGTGCGCCCGGCGAGGAGCTAGGAAATTGGTTTGCTGAAGACATTGTTCAAGTCACCTGGTTCTCAAAGTAATTGCTTTGTTTCCTTTTATTAGCATGCTGCATTGTCAAATCCAGCATTATGCCTAAGATGCTTGGATCCATTGTATTGGGCCACCATGTTTTGTATCGTATCGTTATTTTGCTATGAAATAAAAGGACATTTTCAGACAAACTGTGTTCCCTGTCTTTGTTTTTAAACTTTTTCACAAAACAATATATAAAAATGGCAATGTGTTTTTCCTTTTTGTTTTGTGTTAGCGTCTCTTTTTTCAAAATAAGCAGATTCTGAATAAGCACATCATTTGTGCAGTGTTGATCATCTGGATTCCACGGATAACGTTCCTGCTACGACTATGCATGACTTTGATAATCCAGTCTACCAAGCTGATGAAGGGGTTGAGGAAGACTGTGACCTCCCTGAAGAGTTGGTCAGATTGTTGAAACAAGAGGAACGAGTTATTCAGCCTCATCAAGAAGAGATTGAGACCATCAACATTGGCAGTGAAGATGCAAAGAAAGAAATCAAGATAGGGGCCAGTCTGCAGGCCGACGTTAAGGAAGAGTTGATCAGTATGCTGAGAGAGTATGTGGACATCTTTGCTTGGTCATATCAAGATATGCCAGGTTTAGATACCGACATCGTGATGCATAAGCTACCCCTGAGAGAAGACTGTCCTCCTGTAAAGCAAAAATTGAGAAGAACTCGCCCGGATATGGCGATGAAGATTAAAGAAGAGGTTCAGAAGCAGTGGGATGCCGGGTTCCTTGCCGTGACTAGTTACCCACCTTGGGTAGCTAACATCGTACCAGTACCTAAGAAGGACGGCAAGGTCCGGATGTGCGTTGACTATCGGGATTTGAACAGAGCAAGCCCAAAGGACGATTTTCCGTTGCCACACATTGACGTGTTGGTCGACAATACTGCTCAATTCTCGGTGTTCTCCTTCATGGATGGATTCTCCGGTTATAATCAGATAAAAATGGCGCCGGAAGACATGGAGAAGACAACGTTCATTACCCCGTGGGGAACATTCTGCTATAAGGTCATGCCTTTCGGTTTGAAGAACGCCGGGGCAACTTATCAACGGGCGATGGTCACATTGTTCCATGACATGATCCACAAGGAGATCGAATGTTATGTGGATGATATGATTGCAAAGTCTAAAGACGAAGAGGGGCATTTGGTTAACCTAAAGAAGCTATTTGATAGATTGATCAAGTACAAACTAAGGTTGAATCCGAACAAGTGCACTTTCGGAGTGCGTTCCGGAAAATTGCTGGGTTTCATTGTAAGTCAAAGAGGAATTGAGGTAGATCCTGCTAAAGTGAAAGCTATTCAAGATATGCCTGCACCGAGGACAGAAAAGGAAGTGCGCGGGTTCTTAGGTAGATTGAACTACATTTCTCGGTTCATATCTCATCTAACTGCCACGTGCGAACCAATATTCAAACTGCTAAGAAAGGAGCAAACGGTCAGGTGGAATGATGATTGCCAAAGAGCTTTCGACAAAATAAAGGAATATTTGCAGGAGCCTCCAATTCTGATGCCTCTAGTGGAAGGAAGACCGTTAATCATGTACTTGACCGTGCTAGAAGGGTCGATGGGGTGTGTGCTCGGCCAACATGACGAGTCTGGTCGAAAAGAGTATGCCATTTATTACCTTAGCAAAAAGTTTACCGACTGTGAATCCTGATACTCACTGCTCGAGAAAACTTGCTGCGCTTTGGTATGGGCTGCTCGCCGGCTGAGGCAGTACATGTTGACTCATACCACACTTCTCATTTCCAAGATGGATCCTGTCAAGTACATCTTTGAGAAACCAGCATTGACCGAAAGGGTTGCTAGGTGGCAGATGATTTTAACTGAATACGACATCCAGTATACTTCTCAGAAAGCCATCAAGGGAAGTGTATTGTCGGATTACCTTGCACAGCAACCCCTGGAGGATGACTATCAGCCAATGAGGTTTGATTTCCCTGATGAGGACATCATGTACCTCAAAACGAACGATTATGAGGAACCACTTCCGGAAGAGGGGCCTGACCCTGAATCCAAATGGAAGTTGATGTTTGATGGGGCCGTCAATATCAATGGTCGTGGAGTTGGTGCCGTACTCATTACTCCTGAAGGTGTCCACTTACCCTTCACTGCCAGAATTACTTTTGGCTGCACCAACAATGAAGCGGAATACGAGGCGTGTATAATGGGAATAGAGGAGGCAATTGATCTTCGGATTAAGAACCTCGATATATTCGGAGATTTAGCCCTCGCCATTAACCAAATTACCGGCAAGTGGTATACGCATCAAGAGCATCTAGTTCCATACAGGGATTATGCTAGGAAACTATTGACGTTCTTCACGACAGTTGAGCTCAAATACATACCACGTGACGAAAATCAGTTTGCTGATGCTTTGGCCACTCTCTCTTCGTCGATTAAAGTCCTGTGTTGGAATTTTGTGCCCAGAATTGACATATCCAGGCTTGACTCTCCAGCTTATGCTTTCTCTGTAGACGCCGTGTCTGACGAGAAACCTTGGTATTTTGATATCAAGTTATTCCTGGAAAAGCAAGAATACCCAACAGGGGCATCTTCCAAAGACAAAAAGACCTTGAGACGACTTGCTGCTAGTTTCTTCTTGAACACAGACGGGGTTTTGTACAAGAGGAACTTTGACATGGTCTTGCTCAGATGCGTGGATAGACACGAAGCAAGTCTGTTGATGCAGGAAGTCCACGAATGATCTTTCGGTACCCATGCAGGAGGGCATGCCATGGCAAAGAAATTGCTGAGATCAGGGTATTACTGGATGACAATGGATGCAGAATGTTGTTCATTCGCTCGAAAGTGCCACAAGTGCCAAATATATGCCGATAAAGTGCATGTTCCTCCTAACCCGCTCAACGTCATGTCATCTCCTTGGCCTTTCTCTATGTGGGGCATTGACATGATCGGGAAGATCGAGCCAACTGCTTCGAATGGTCATCGCTTCATCCTGGTCGCGATTGATTACTTTACCAAGTGGGTAGAAGCAGCGTCTTATGCCAATGTCACTCGTCAAGTGGTGGCAAGATTTCTGAAAAGATATATCATATGCAGATATGGAGTGCCCGAAAGGATCATTACTGATAATGGTTCTAATCTCAACAACAAGATGATGGCAGACTTGTGTCGGGACTTCAAAATACAGCATCACAATTCTTCTCCTTACCGACCAAAGATGAATGGTGCGGTAGAGGCAGCTAACAAGAATATCAAGAAGATTGTGCAGAAAATGGTTGTCACCTACAAGGATTGGCATGAGATGTTACCGTTTGCTTTGCATGGGTACCGTACGTCAATCAGGACATCAACAGGGGCAACTCCCTTCTCTCTGGTGTATGGCATGGAAGCAGTCCTGCCTGTTGAAGTAGAGATTCCTTCATTGCGAGTGATGATGGATGTCAAGCTGGATGAGGCTGAATGGGTGCGTGCTCGTTACAATCAGCTATGTCTAATTGAGGAAAAGAGATTAGCGGCTATCTGTCATGGTCAGCTTTATCAGAGGAGAATGAAGCGTGCATTCGACCAACGAGTACGTACTCGAGAGTATCAAGTGGGAGAGCTTGTATTGAAGAGAATCGTTCCTCCAGGTTCAGATAACAGGGGCAAGTGGACCCCAAACTATGAAGGGCCATTCATAGTGAAGAAAGTCTTCTCAGGAGGAGCACTGATGCTCACCACTATGGATGGAGATGACTTCCCATCCCCTGTTAACTCGGACGCAGTTAAAAAATACTTCGCATAAAGAGACCCGCTGGACACAAAAACAGAATGTAAGTCCAGGCAAGAAAAGGGCATCCCAGCGAGCTAAAAACAGAATAAAAAGCTCGGGCAAAAATTAGGGAAATAAATATAAAAAATGTACACCCGCTGAGTTGAAAAGCCACATTGGACAGCTCAGGCAAAAAAAGGGTATCCGGTGGATTGAAAACCCGAGAGGGCGATCCACGCAAAATAAGGGAATAAGCGAACAACTGTGATCCAAGTTATCTGAACCACGTCATCATTTCGTATAGCTTGACAATGTCAGAAGGATAGGAAACAGTTCCCTCGTCCTCTCAGAAAGCCAAAGCAGAATGGAGAGTATCAAAGACATGCAGGTCATAGCAGAAATGGAACTCCTTGGAATGTCGTGTACATTGCCATTAGGATAGTTTCGTTTCTCAATTTTTATAGTGGCTACCTCTTTCCAGGTGGTTGCTTCCTGATGTAAAATATTTGCCTATTCAGAGGCCATTCAATAAAAATAATATTCAGTCAAAAAAGCTGTGTGTGTTTATTTTTGTTTGCAAAATGTCCTGAATTTTTGGCAAAAATAGCATTGCACCTAAACATGGTGATAATTTTGAAAAGAAAACTGACATGCAGGGAAACTGTAATCCTCTTTGAGTGTCGGGTGACGATGGATGAACCGATCATTCTATGCAAATCCCCGGGGCACACTTGTGTTTTCTTTTGTTGCAGGTTGCGGGATGGCGTCACATTCTCTCAAGCAATTTACTCTCCCCCAGTAGAGTATCTCCCCAAGCAGAGATTTCTCCTCTCAGCAGGTATCTGAAGCCTGGCATCTCCGGCAGAGATTTTATCCAGCTAAGCCTTGGCAGTAGCCCAAGCACTTTTCTTATTCCCCAGTGGAGTATATCCAACAGGTACCCGAAAGCCTGACATCATCAGAGATGGAATTAACAGTATTTTATCATCAGCAAGAGTCCTCCCCAGCAAGTGGGACTGAAAACCTGATATTCCCTCAGAGTCTTGAATCAACAGATGCTCTCCCCAACCCGGTTATTGTTGAAGCATTTTCCTCAGCCAAGTCTGAAGATGATCCTGTCCCCCACAGAGTTCATATTTGATTTTCACCTTCGTCCGTGAAATATTTCCCAGCAAGTTGCCATACTTTTGGGTATTTGATGATATAGCCAAGTATTCATCACCTCAGTCAGAGTTGAGTGTCCAGACCTCTTGACTTGTCTTCCCCTGCAGAGTTGTAACTCTTGTGGCCAATCAGGCAGTGTCTACTGCTCGTCTGCGTTTTCCAACACTCGTCTGTGTTATCTCTAAGCAGAGTTATCCCCAGCAGTGACATATTACTGCTTTATTGCTGCTCTTCTGCATCTTTCAACACCCGTCTGAGTTAGCTCAGTGATATTGCTCGACTGCTTTCCCCAACATTGGCTTATGATCACCTTGATACTGCTCGTCTGCAATTTTCCAACACTCGTTTGTGTTCTGATGATATTTGATGTTGCTCATCTGCAACCTCTCAACACTCGTCTGTGTTTGGTATTGGACCCTTCGCTGCACTCGTCTGTGCCCTGATATGTATTCTCTGTTGGTTGCTCGTCTGCAATTTTCCAACACTCGTCTGTGTTTGGTTATGATAGTTGTTTGTCCGCAACCCTCTAACACTCGTCTGTGTTTTGATATGATATTTGTTGTTGCTCGTATGCAACCTCCCAACACTCGTCTGTGTTTGGTATTGGATCCTTTGTTGCACTCGTCTGTGCCTAGATATGTATTCTCTGTTGTTGCTCGTCTGCAACTGTCCAGCACTTGTTTGTGTTTGTTTGAAGCTCGTCTGCTTTTATTCCCCAGGAGTCGTCTGTGTTCTGAAGCTCGTCTGCTTTGCTTGGATACTCGTCTGTATCATCCCCAGCATTCGTCTGTGCTAGCTTACATCTGAATGTGAAGATTTGTTGTTTACCCTGATATTTCTGTGACTATCTCAAATACTCGTCTGTGTTTGAATCTCTGGTATTCGTCTATACCAGTTGCTGATACTCGTCTGTATCACTGCCTGAAACGCTCGTCTGTGTTTCCAAGATCATCGTCTGATACTCGTCTGTATCATTGACCTATAACACTCGTCTGTGTTATCTTGATGATCATCCAATACTCGTCTGTATTGAAGAGGTTTCAAATCCTGATAGTGGGAATTAAATGTCGAAATGGTTACCGGTCCTGGCGTAACAGGTAAATCCGAAGGAGGCTTGTCTGTCTCAGGCACCAATTATTGTTGTTGCTGCACCTGGCGTAACAGGTTTGTTAAGAAGACTCGTCTGTCTTATACCATATATCCGTGGATAATATATGAAGAAGGTTCGTCTACCTTGATTGCATGTCTATCCCACAGACTTAAGTGCATTACCGGTCCTGGCGTAACAGGTAAATCCGAAGGAGACTCGTCTGTCTCATGTTATATGCAGTGTTTTGAGGACTCGTATGTCCAGCTCCTGGCGTCACAGGATGGTTTGAAGACTCGTCTGTTAACTTGTTCTTATTCCAGATATCAGCTTCAACTTGGAAGAAGCTCGTCTGCTTTTTCTCCCCATCAGTCATCAAAGCGTCATTTGGTCGGGTTTATTTCCCGGCGTGGCATTCTTCGTCAGAGTGCAAATTTTTGGTCTTCTTTGTATTCAACCACAGTTTATCTTGAATGGTCGATATCCCGTACTATCGTCCTTTTCAGATTAACTGGTGATTGAATAGGGGCAGCTGTAACACCCTAAATTTGCCCTCTTATTCTTAAGCATCATATCGCATCATGTTCATCATACTCATATCATTTTCATATTTTGCGTAGCATCATTAGCATAGAAAAATGAAGCATAACATTCATTGTGGAAGCATAGCATAAGCTGGCAGTGATTTTAGTGCGTCGATCTGAGTCAGATGGACGTTTGACCTAATCTTGGTCAAACTATCAGGAGATTAGTTCATCTGCTGAGTCTTCGTGCTTCAGGGGTTATTTCTCAAGCAGTGCGAATTCGGTGTTGAGTTGTGTCGTGTGCAAAAGTACTTGATTTAACAGGCAGTGGTTCAGGTGATAGTTTTTGGGTCCGAGGATTCAAGTGTATCATGGTTATTTCCATTGTGTGCATCTGCGGATTTACTGTTCCAGAGAATGATTCAGATAAATTCGAAGTAATTCTAAAGCAATGCAAGATGGTTCAGTTGAATGAACTAATTGATTGAGATTTCGTGACTATGTGCGTATTGGTGATAATTGGTTCGTCCCACAAAGTGTCAAATTCTACATCCGTTTCTAAACCATTTTATCCAATTATCCATTTAATCCAATTTCTCCACCATTATCCATCTTACATCACATCCATTATTATTTTTATCCATTATCCGATTAGCAACCAAATTTCAATATCCATTCATCAAATCCATACTCGTAACCCATGTTTCTATCCATTTTGCTAAATTCCCTTTGCTATACATTTACCTAACTTTTTCACTTAAACCGATTTTTTCCATCAAACCCCATCAAACTCATTTTTCATATACATAACTCATTGTATATTTCCCATTAAATCAAATCAATTCCATTCAAAGCCATTTAAATCTCATTTAAGAAATTCTCTCAAGAAAATTCTCAATTTTAAATCATTTCCATTTGTTTAGTCACATTTATTTTTAAACCATAATTATCCACATATAGTTGTTTCTTATAGTTAATATCCATATTCCAAAAAAAATGTACAAAGTGATAAAGTGGAAAGGTTATTTCTAAGTAACCCCACATGACCTTCACACCTATCATCAATAACGCATTCAACAACTATGCACTAAAGGAAAAAAAAGTTACTCATTATGCGCAGGATATTATACACGCACACAACAAGGTTTTACGCAAGGGAAAATGGGTATTGCAGCATCAAGAAAAACGGGAAGAAAATGATATCAAAAAATTGAGAAAAATAATATCAGAAATTTAAAAAGGGAATTAATTATTAAAATAGAAAAGAAAAGGAGAGAGTTTAACAAGAAAAAAAGTGGTTGTAACGGATTTTCGGGTAAATGCTCTTCATAACAGAAAGAAGATTCTGGATTCATGATCATCAAAAGAGCCACAACAGGATCGGCTTTCATCACCACCAACACACAAAAAACCGATTCAGTAATGATTCATTTTCTGAAGAAAACCGATTGAATCCTCAGCAATTCTCTAAAAACCTTCATCAAAAATTTTCGTCTCCAAGAAATCATCCAATAATAGAACTCATTTTTCCCCAATCTTCATCATCACGATAACAGAATCAATTCCAGCTTCATCAACTCTCTTCACCACCTTCCTAGATTCACTTCAATCTTCAACCAATCCTTGATAATTCTCATCAAGAATCTTCACTATTTTTCATCGATTCTTTCTCACAAGATTGGACTCAAAATCTTCTTCAGCTTCTCCAATCGAGTCAGCTTTCTTCGATCGAACAAACTCTTCACGGCAGCATCAACAAACCTGCAAGTGAATTCAACACGGAGAAGCAAGCTGAATTTGTAAAAAGAGGAAGAGAATCGAATTCGCAAAAGTTGAAGAGGAAGCATTTACCGAATCGAGACTAGCTCACACATTGTTTGCCGCATCGTCGAATAACAGGTACACTTTCGATTACTCCAATTGATACGATTGCTAGCCGTGTTGTGAATTTGTTGCATCGTGAATTTGTTACATCTGATTGTGTTTGTGATCCGCATCGTTGAGCGTTTGTTCGTTCGAATCTGAAATTGTGAAGGAGATAGAAATAAGATCGGATTGTATACTGATTTCGTGGTTAAGGTTGGTTTTTTGGCTAGGAGGAGTTTAGGCTAGTGATTGGTTCAAATCGCAGGAGAGGTAGAGTTTTGTGTTAGTCTGTTTGATCGGAAATGGCGGTGAGCGGCGGACGTTGAGGTTAAGATTGGATGGAGAAGAAACCGAGTGAAATTGAGAGAAGCTTAGGTTAGGTTTTAGAGAAAAGAAGGTGGTGAGTATGCGGCGGGATTTGAAGGAGGAGGCGGAAGCCGATTGAAGTCGTGAGAGGTTTAGATTCATATTGTTTGGATGTTCATTTTGAGAGTGGTTTCGGATTCGGATGGTTGGTGAGGAGTAGGTTAGGTAGTGGATGGCGGCGGCGTTTGGAAGTAAGAGGAAGGTTGGCGGTGGGGCTGTTGGAGGAAGAACGAAATGAAAGTTGACGGAGGCGAAAGGCATGGTGCCGTAAGATTGAAGGAGAACGGCGGCGGGCTAGGGCTTTTGGAGAAGAAGAAGGTGAATAAGAGGCTTCGTTCGGCGGCGAGATGTGTTTGAGAGAGAGAGGTGAGTGGTTGTTTGAGAGAGAGGTTTAATGGCCGCCGTCTTGAGGTTGAAGGAGAGAGGAGGCGGCGGCGGACTCTAGGTCTGGGAAGGAGCAATGTGTTTGAGAGAGAGAGAGGAAGCTTATTTGCGTTTCTTTGCTGTATTGGTTTGTATGTGTTTATATTTGTTTCTTTGTTTTATTATTAAGAACATTAAAGCAATAAAAAGTTTAGGAAATATAATAAAAAAATTTAGGGAAGAATTAATAAAAGAATTAATTGAAGAAATCAAGAGGATAAGAATTTGTTTTCTGTTTTTTTAAGAGAATTTGCATTAGGTCAAGCAATGACCTTGGGTTGGGGCTTAGCCCGTTTCGGATCCATGGAGTTCCGTTCGCACCCCATAATCAATTTCTCACCTCCTCACGTGTACTAGCGTTTCATCCTGGGCCTAGATAGTTGCTTTTCGCACCTCCAGCATTCTGGCCCAATTTGTTTCCCACGCACAGCACATACTACATACACCCTTCCTTTAATTCTTTAATTTCTTTTTCTTCAATTTTATTTTCTTCAATTCAGTTCCATTTTAATTCATATAAAATAGATTCTCTCATCCAAAAATTCTCAAATAAATCATGGACTTTCCTTTATGTTTCTAGTTTTTTATCACATTTTTATTTTATTTTTTCCATTGATCCACGTGCCAGAAATAATTCACCAAGGTGCATAGCTTCTTTTGCTTCATTTCTTGAACAGTCTGTCTTGTTTATTTTCTATAGCTTTCAATATTTGGAGTTTTGACCCCATTCTTTTTGCATTGTGTTCCTGAGATCTTTTAGTTTTCATGTAATTTTCTATGAATTTTTAGGAAATTATTTCTTGAGTTTTGATCTGATATCTTGTGATGTAAGTTTTCTGTCCTAACTTGTGTTCTTGCCTCCATTTGACCTAGTTCCTTTCTGAATTTTTGCAAATCCTTTTGACAAGTTGATATGACATGTTTGAAGATCATTTGGTTTAGGTTGTAGAATTTTTAGATGGCTGGTTGTTTATTTGTGGATTTTTGTTCTCACCTTGTCCCATTTTGCCTCGTTTGGTTCATAAGATTTCTTATAGGCTTAGAAGGGCACTTGTGCCAACTTCTTCTTCTCATTTGGGGTCCCTTTGGTGTGTGGGTACCTTCCTGGTCCTATGATAGGTCTTGTGCCTTTTGATTTTTTTGATTTTGCTTCTTATTCAAGTCATTTGTTTCTTTAAGTGTTTAAATTCCATCTTTTGATTCCGTTGCTTCTATTTTGACGTTGTTTGGTATTGTGTGACTTCTCTCTTCATCTTGCTGGCCTCTTAGGATATTCTTCATATCATTTTGATTATGGTTTTGAACTTTGTGCTTGTATTTTGTGTGTTTTGCATTACATCTTTCATAAGTGCGCATTTGTTTCCATATGTATTCATGTTGCCTCATTTTAATCATAAGGCTCTCATCTTCATTTCTTTGAGTTGAATTGGCATTAGACATTTGTTCATTTCATTTCACTTCTGATTGTTGGATGATGTCATGTTAATTTGCTCATTTTTTGTTTCACTTGTGCATACTAACCTTGCAGGGGCTATGGTAAGTGTGAGATGTGGGAATTGAGTTCCACATCTTTGATTCTTATCTCTTCCTTTTATGTTTATGTGAACTAACCCTCTTTTGTTGGGCCTAGGCCTTTCTCATCCCGTCTTCTATCTTCTTCTTCCCTTCTTCATTAGGATAGAAACCTCATTAACCCTTAGGATATCCATGCATGTTAACACTTAGGATTGCTTTAGTCCCCTTTAGAATTTTTCCTTTGAGATCCTTTGGCACTCTCTCTCTTCTCATCTTCAAACTTAATTTTAATTCATCAAATAAAGGTTGAGTACTCTCATGTGACATGAGACTTTGCTATGAGATGCTTGCACGCGTTCCATTTCGGGGCGAGGTGTGAGTCATCACTCGTGGTGGATAGGTCTTAACATGAGTACCTCACAAAGAAAAAGCTAAAAAACACTTCTTAACCAAAAAACCACAAAAACACTTAATAACGATAATAGGTCAGTGTGCTTAAGCCTTCACTTATGGGACTAGCTTTGGGGATTTCCTCCATAGATAGGTGTGCCTCTTGCGCATTCCATTTCGGGATGATGTGAGATGTACACATCCCATTGAGTAAGACTTAGGTACACTTACCTATGCAAACCTTCACAAATAAAAGCTTCATAAAAATCTCAAACAAACAACAAGCGTCTTTCCTTCGGGAATTCTTTTCTCACCTCATTCGCTCCGTACGCGAACTTGCTCCTACTTATCACTTTGCAAGACAGTTACGCACTCGTCGTCCGAGTCTGCAACACCTGAGCAATGGCATAGGAAGTTCAAGCTTTAATTCATAAGCAATTTCCCTTTGCCACCCCTAGTTAGGGGAACTACGGCGTCTCTGATCCTCATTATCCTGATGAGGTACGTAGGCAGCGGGGTAGGGCCCGTTCGAGCACATTCTTTATTTTCCCTACATTTCCCCCTTTCTTTCCATTTTCTTATTTCAGTTCCTTTCTCCTTTCCAGTTCCAGTTAGCGGTTTTATTCAGCAGCATTCTTTATTTCTCACCCTTTGAAGCAAAACAAGCAAGCGTGGATCCCGTCGGGTATGGCGGACGATCTGGGGTGCTAATACCTTCCCAGGTCGTAACCGACTCCCGAACCCAGATCTTTGGTTCGCAGGACCTTGTCCTTTCCTTCTTCCTCAGGTTTGTGCAACATTACCTTTCCCATTCATTCGGGATAAAAATGTCTGGCTGGCGACTCTAACCTTTCCGCGCCACTTTCGCGTTTGTACTAGGATGAAAATCCCGGGAGCGACAGTAGTGAAACCGATGCAAGACACCTGACTTGGCATGCAGATGAAAGAATTATTGATGGAAAGTATCAACATCCGGCTGATTCACCACAATGGTCGAAAATTGATAATGATTATCCTGACTTTGGAGAAGAAGCAAGAAACCTTCGCTTGGCATTATCTACTGATGGAATGAACCCGCATGGTATTCAAAGTATCTCACATACCACATGGCCTGTGATTCTTATGATTTATAATCTACCTCCACGGCTATGTATGAAGCGTAAGTACATGATGTTATCTATGTTAATCTCTGGGCCTAAACAACCAGGGAATGACATAGACGTGTACTTGACACCTTTGATCGAAGATTTAAAGATTTTGTGGGAGAATGGTGTGGAGGTTTATGATGGATATAGGAAAGAAAGTTTCAATTTGAGGGCGATGTTGTTTGGCACAATTAATGATTTTCCAGCATACGAGAATCTATATGGGTATAGCATTAAAGGTCAACGTGCGTGTCCTGTTTGTGAAGATGGAACCGATACGATTCGATTGGAACTTTGTCAGAAGAATGTGTTTCTCGGTCATCATAGATTCTTACATTCTAAACATCACTACCGTGGGTGGAGAAAAGCATTGAATGGAGATACCGAACAGCATAAAGCTCCACCCGCATTGTCAGGTGACTAAGTTTTTTGAAAAGGTGAAAGATGTGCGTACTGAGTTTGGCAAGCCTTTTGCACATAAGGTTGTCAAAGGTGGGTGGAAGAAGGTTGCACATAAGTTCCAAGTTAAAAAAACTCAATAGTTTCACTATAAAAACCATAGCAAGATATCCAAGTGAAAAAACTCAACTATTTCACTGTAAAAAACAATAAAAAAAATTCCAAGTTAAAAAACACAACAGTTTCTCTATAAAAAATATATTAAAAAAGGTTAAGTTAAAAACTCAACAGTTTCACTATAAAAACCATAAAAAAAAGTTCCAAGTGAAAAACCTCAACAGTTTCTCTATAAAAAAATATATTAAAAAAAGTCAAGTTAAAAAACTCAACAATTTCACTGAAAAAACCATTAAAAAAATGTTCCATGGTGAAAAATTCAATAGTTTCACTATTAAAACGAAAACAATATTTTCAAGTGAAAAAACTCAACTATTTCACTATAAAAAAACCTAAAAAAAGTTCCATGTTAAAAATACTCACAAATATCTCTATAAAAAATTAAAAATAAGTTCCAAGTTAAAAAAACTCAACAGTTTCACTATAAAAACCATAACAAGATTTACATGTGAAAAAACTCAACTATTTCACTGTAAAATACATTAAAAAAAATTCCAAGTTAAAAAACACAACAGTTTCTCTATAAAAATATATATTAAAAAAAATCAAGTTAAAAAACTCAACAGTTTCACTGTAATAACCATAAAAAAAGAGTTTCAAGTGTAAAAACTCAACAGTTTCACTATAAAAACCTTAAAAATATGTTCCAAATAAAAAAATTCAATAATTTAACTATAAAAACCACTAAAATAGTTCCAAGTTAAGAAAAAATTCTAATATTTCAATATAAATACCATAAAAAATTTCAAAGTAAAAAAACTCAACAGTTTCACTATAAAAACCATAATAAAAGTTCCAACAAAAAAAACACAACGATTTCACTATAAAAACCAGAAGAAGAAAAAAGTTAAAAAGCTCAACAATTTCACTATATAGATCCTAAAAAAAGATCCAAGTTATAAACCTCATCTATATCGCCATAAAAACCATAAAAAATGTTTCAAGTTAAAAAATTCTACAATTTCACTGAAAAAACCATTAAAAAAAAGTTCCATGGTAAAAAATTCAATAGTTTAACTATAAAAACGAAAACAATATTTTCAAGTGAAAAAACTCAACTATTTCACTATAAAAATACCTAAAAAAAGTTCCATTTTAAAAATACTCACAAATATCTCTATAAAAAAATAAAAAATAAGTTCCAAGTTAAATAAAAAACACAACAGTTTCACTATAAAAACCATAGCATGATATCCAAGTGAAAAAACTCAACTATTTCACTGTAAAAAACAATTAAAAAAATTCCAAGTTAAAAAACACACAGTTTCTCTATAAAAAATATATTAAAAAAAGTCAAGTTAAAAACTCAACAGTTTCACTGTAAAAACCATAAAAAAAGTTCAAAGTGAAAAACCTCAACAGTTTCTCTATTAAAAAATATATTAAAAAAAAGTAGTTAAAAAACTCAACAGTTTCACTAAAAAAACCATTAAAAAAAGTTTCATGTCAAAAAATTCAATAATTTCACTATAAAAACCAAAACAATGTTATCAAGTGAAAAAACTCAACTATTTCAATATAAAAATACGTAAAAAAAGTTCCATGTTAAAAATACTCACAAATATCTTTATAAAAATAAAAAAGAAGTTCCAAGTTAAAAAAACTAAACAGTTTCACTATAAAAACCATAGCAAGATTTCCAAGTGAAAAAACTCAACTATTTCACTGTAAAAAACATAAAAAAAATTCCAAGTTAAAAAACACAACAGTTTCTCTATAAAAAATATAATAAAAAAAGTCAAGTTAAAAAACTCAGCAGTTTCACTATAAAAACCATAAAAAAAAGTTCCAAGTGAAATACCTCAACAGTTTCTCTATAAAAAATATATTAAAAAAAGTCAAGTTAAAAAACTCAACAGTTTCACTGAAAAAACCATTAAAAAAAAGTTCCAATTTAAAAAATTCAATAGTTTCACTATAAAAACGAAAACGATATTTTCAAGTGAAAAACTCAATTATTTCACTATAAAAATACCTAAAAAAAGTGCCATGTTATAAATTCTCAAATATCTCTAGAAAAAATAAAAAATAAGTTCCAACTTAAAAAAAACTCAAATATTTCACTATAAATAACATAAAAAAGTTCAAATTAAAAAAACTCAAAAGTTTCACTATAAAAACCATAACTAAAGTTCCAAGTTAAAAAAACACAACAATTTCATTATAAAAATCATAAAAAAAAACTATGTTAAAATGCTCAACAATTTCACTATAAAGATCCTAAATAAGTCCCAAGTTAGAAACCTCATCTTTATCGCTTTAAAAACCATAAAAAAATTCAATAATTTCAATGAAAAAACCATTAAAAAAGTTTCATGTTAAAAAATTCAATAGTTTCACTATAAAAACCCAAACAAGGCTTTCAAGTGAAAAAACTCAAATATTTCACTATAAAAAAGCCTAAAAAAAGTGCCATTTTAAAAATACTCACAAATATCTCTATAAAATAAAAAATAAGTTCCAAGTTAAAAAAACTCAACAGTTTCACTATAAAACCCATAGCAAGATTTCCAAGTGAAAAAACTCAACTATTTCACTATAAAAAACATAAAAAAAAATTCCAAGTTACAAAACACAATAGTTTCTCTATAAAAAATATATTAAAAAAAGTTAAGTTAAAAAACTCAACAGTTTCATGAAAACACAATTAAAAAAAGTTCCATATTAAAAAATTCAATAGTTTCACTATAAAAACCAAAACAAGGTTTTCAAGTGAAAAAACTCAACTATTTCACTATAAAAAAACCTAAAAAAAGTTCCATGTTAAAAATACTCATAAATATCTCTATAAAAAATAAAAAATAAGTTCCAAGTTAAAAAAACTCAAAAGTTTCACTATAAAAACCATAGCAAGATTTCCAAGTGAAAAAACTCAACTATTTCACTGTAAAAAACATAAAAAAAATTCCAAGTTAAAAAACACAACAGTTTCTCTATAAGAATATATATTAAAAAAATCAAGTGAAAAAACTCAATAGTTTCACTGTAATAACTATAAAAAAATGTTTCAAGTGAAAAAACTCAACAGTTTCACTATAAAAACCTTAAAAAAAAATGTTCCAAATTAAAAAATTCAATAATTTAATTATAAAAACCACTAAAATAGCTCCAAGTTAAAAAAAAATATAATATTTCAATATAAATACCATAAAAAAATTCAAAGTAAAAAAACTCAACAGTTTCACTATAAAAACCATAATAAAAGTTCCAAGTTAAAGAAAACACAACGATTTCACTTTAAAAATCATAAAAAAAAACAAGTTAAAAAGCTCAACAATTTCACTATATAGATCCTAAAAAAAGATCCAAGTTATAAACCTCATCTATATCGCCATAAAAACCATAAAAAAATGTTTCCAGTTAAAAAATTCAACAATTTCACTAAAAAAACATTAATAAAAAAGTCCCATGTTAAAAAATTCAATAGTTTCATTATAAAAACCAAAACAAGGTTTTCAAGTGAAAAAACTCAACTATTTCACTATAAAAATACCTAAAAAAAGTTCCATGTTAAAAATACTCACAAATATCTCTATGAAAAAAAATAAGTTCCAAGTTAAAAAAACTCAACAGTTCCACTATAAAAACCATAGAAGGATTTTCAAGTGAAAAAACTAAATTATTTCATTGTAAAAAATTTTAAAAAAAATTCCAAGTTGCAAAACACAACAGTTTCTCTTTAAAAAATATTTTAAAAATAGTCAAGTTAAAAAACTCAACAGTTTCATTGTAATGACCAAAAAAAAAAGTTTCAAGTGAAAAAACTCAACAGTTTCACTATAAAAACCTTAAATAAATGTTCCAAATTAAAAAACTCAATAATTTAACTATAAAAACCACTAAAATAGTTCCAAGTTAAAAAAAACTCAAATATTTCAATATAAATACCATAAAAAAGTTCAAAATAAAAAAACACAACAGTTTCACTATAAAAACCATAACAAAAGTTCCAAGTTAAAAAAAACACAACGATTTCACTATAAAAACCATAAAAAAACCAAGTTAAAAAGATCAACAATTTCACTATATAGATCCTAAAAAAAGATCCAAGTTATAAACCTCATCTATATCGCCATAATAACCATAAAAAATGTTTCAAGTTAAAAAATTCAACAATTTCACTAAAAAACCATTAATAAAAAAGTTTCATGTTTAAAAATTCAATAGTTTCACTATAAAAATGAAAACAAGATTTTTAAGTGAAAAAACTCAACTATTTCACTATAAAAATACCTAAAAAAAGTGTCATGTTAAAAATTCTCACAAATATCTCTATAAAAAATAAAAAATAAGTTCCAAGTTAAAAAAAAAACTCAAATACTTCACTATAAATAACATAAAAAACTTCAAAGTAAAAAAACTCAATAGTTCCACTATAAAAACCATAACTAAAGTTCAAAGTTAAAAAAACACAACAATTTCACTATAATAACCATAAAAGAAAGATCTAAGTCAAAATGCTCAACAATTTCACTATAAAGATCTTAAAAAAGACCCAAGTTATAAACCTCATCTATATCGCTTTAAAAACCATAAAAAAATTCAATAATTTCAATGAAAAAGCCATTAAAAAAATTTCCATATTAAAAATTTCAATAGTTTCACTACAAAAAACGAAAACAATATTTTCAAGTGAAAAAACTCAACTATTTCACTATAAAAATACCTAAAAAAAGTTCCATGTTAAAAATACTCACAAATATCTCTATAAAAAATAAAAAATAAGTTCCATGTTAAAAAAACTCAACAGTTTCACTATAAAAACCATAACAAGATTTCAAGGTGAAAACTCTAAACTATTTCACTGTAAAAAACATTAAAAAAAATTCCAAGTTGCAAAACACAACAGTTTCTCTTTAAAAATTATTTTAAAAAAAGTCAAGTTAAAAAACTCAACAGTTTCACTGTAATGACCAGAAAAAAAAGTTTCAAGTTAAAAAACTCAACAGTTTCACTATAAAAACCTTACAAAAATGTTCCAAATTAAAGAACTCAATAATTTAACTATAAAAACCACTAAAATAGTTCCAAGTTAAAAAAAACTCAAATATTTCAATATAAATACCATAAAAAGGTTCAAAGTAAAAAAACTCAATAGTTTCACTATAAAAACTATAATAAAAGTTCCAAGTTAAAAAAAACACAACGATTTCACTATAAAAACCATTAAAAAAAAGCTCAACAATTTCACTATATAGATCCTAAAAAAAGATCCAAGCTATAAACCTCATCTATAACGCCATAAAAACTATAAAAAATGTTTTAAGTTAAAAAATTCAACAATTTCACTGAAAATCCATTAAGCAAAAGTTCCATGTTAAAAAATTAAATAGTTTCACTATAAAAAAGAAAACAATATTTTCAAGTGAAAAAACTCAACTATTTCATTATAAAAATACCTAAAAAAAGTGCCATGTTAAAAATACTCACAAATATCTCTATAAAAAATAAAAAATATGTTCCAAGTTAAAAAAAAAACTTAAATATTTCACTATAAATAACAGAAAAAACTTCAAAGTAAAAAACCTCAATAGTTCCACTATAAACACCAAAACTAAAGTTCCAAGTTAAAAAAACACAACAATTTCACTATAAAAACCATTAAAAAAAAAGATCTAAGTTAAAATGTTCAACGATTTCACTATAAAGATTCTAAAAAAGACCCAAGTTATAACCCTCATCTATATCGCTTTAAAAACCATTAAAAAATTCAATAATTTCAATGAAAAAACCATTAAAAAAAGTTCCATGTTAAAAAATTCAATAATTTCACTATAAAAACGAAAACAATATTTTCAAGTGAAAAAACTCAACTATTTCACTATAAAAATACCTAAAACAAGTTCAATGTTAAAAATACTCACAAATATCTCTATAAAAAAATAAAAAAAATAAGTTGCAAGTTAAAAAAAACTCAATAGTTTCACTATAAAAAACATAGCAAGATATCGAAGTGAAAAAACTCAACTATTTCACTATAAAAAACAATAAAAAAATTCCAAGTTAAAAAACACAACAGTTTCTCTATAAAAAAATATATTAAAAAAAGTCAAGTTAAAAACTCAATAGTTTCACTGTAAAAACCATAAATAAAAGTTCTAAGTGAAAAACCTCAACAGTTTCTCTATAAAAAAATATATTAAAAAAAGTCAAGCTAAAAAATTCAACAATTTCACTGAAAAAACCATTTAAAAAAATTTCCATGTTAAAAAATTCAATAGTTTCACTATGAAAACAAAAACAATATTTTCAAGTGAAAAAACTCAACTATTTCACTATAAAAATACCTAAAAAAAGTTCCATGTTAAAAATACTCACAAATATCTCTATAAACAATAAAAATTAAGTTCTAAGTTAAAAAAAACTCAACAGTTTCACTATAAAAAACATAGCAAGATATCCAAGGGAAAAAACTCAACTATTTCACTGTAAAAAACAATTAAAAAAATTCCATGTGAAAAAACACACAGTTTCTCTATAAAAAATATATTAAAAAAAGTTAAGTTAAAAACTCAACAGTTTCACTGTAAAACCATAAAAAAAAAGTTCCAAGTGAAAAACCTCAACAGTTTCTCTATAAAAAAATATACTAAAAAATGTCAAGTTAAAATACTCAACAGTTTCACTGAAAAAACCATTAAAAAAAGTTTCATGTTAAAAAATTCAATAATTTCACTATAAAAACCAAAACAAGGTTTTAAGTGAAAAACTCAACTATTTTACTATAAAAATACCTAAAAAAAGTTCCATGTTAAAAATACACACAAATATCTCTATAAAAAATAAAAAATAAGTTTCAAGTTAAAAAAACTCAACAGTTTCACCATAAAAACCATAGCAAGATTTCCAAGTGAAAAAACTCAACTATTTCACTGTAAAAAACATTAAAAAAATTCCAAGTTTAAAAACACAACAGTTATTCTATAAAAAATACATTAAAAAAAGTCAAGTTAAAAAACTCAGCAGTTTCACTGTAAAAACCATAAAAAATGTTCCAAGTGAAAAAACTCAATAGTTTCACTATAAAAACCTTAAAAAAATGTTCCAAATTAAAAAAAAACTCAATAATTTAACTATAAAAAATCACTAAAATAGTTCCAAGTTAAAAAAAAAACTCAAATATTTCAATATAAATACCATAAAAAAGTTCAAAGTAATAAAACTCAACAGTTTCACTATAAAAACCATAATAAAAGTTCCAAGTTAAAAAAAACACAACGATTTCACTATAAAAACAATAAAAAAAAATAAGTTAAAAAGCTCAACAATTTCACTATATAGATCCTAGAAAAAGAACCAAGTTATAAACCTCATCTATATCGCCATAAAAACCATAAAAAATGTTTCAAGTTAAAAAATGCAAAAATTTAACTGAAAAACCATTAAACAAAAGTTCCATGTTAAAAACTTCAATAGTTTCACTATAAAAACGAAAACAATATTTTCAAGTGAAAAAACTCAACAATTTCACTATAAAAATACCTAAAAAAAGTGCCACGTTAAAAATACTCACAAATATCTCTATAAAAAATAAAAAATAAGTTTCAAGTTAAAAAAAACTCAAATATTTCACTATAAATAACATAAAAAACTTCAAAGTAAAAGACCTCAATAGTTCCACTATAAAAACCAAAACTAAAGTTCCAAGTTAAAAAAACACAACAATTTCACTATAAAAACCATAAAAACAAAAAAGATATAAGTTAAAATGCTCAACAATTTCACTATAAAGATCCTAAAAAAGACCCAAGTTATAAACCTCATCTATATCACTTTAAAAACCATAAAAAAAATTCAATAATTTCAATGAAAAAACCATTAAAAAAATTCCATGTTAAAAACTTCAATAGTTTCACTATAAAAACGAAAAACTATATTTTCAAGTGAAAAAACTCAAATATTTCACTATAAAAATACCTAAAAAAAGTTCCATGTTAAAAATACTCACAAATATCTCTATAAAAAATAAAAAATAGATTCCAAGTTAAAAAAAAACTCAACAGTTTCACTATAAAAACCATAGCAAGATATCCAAGTGAAAAAACTCAACTATTTCACTGTAAAAAACAATAAAAAAATTCCAAGTTAAAAAAGACAACAGTTTCTCTATAAAAAATATATTAAAAAAGGTCAAGTTAAAAACTCAACAGTTTCACTATAAAAACTATAAAATAAAGTTCCAAGTAAAAACCTCAACAGTTTCTCTATAAAAAAAATATATTAAAAAAATTCAAATTAAAAAACTCAACAATTTCACTGAAAAAACCATTTAAAAAAATTCCATGTTAAAAAATTCAATAGTTTCACTATAAAAACCCAAACAAGGCTTTCAAGTGAAAAAACTCAACTATTTCACTATAAAAAAGCCTTAAAAAAGTGTCGTGTTAAAAATACTCACAAATATCTCTATAAAAAATAAAAAATAAGTTCCAAATTAAAAAAACTCAACAGTTAACTATAAAAAATAACAAGATTTCCAAGTGAAAAACTCAACTATTTCACTGTAAAAAACATTAAAAAAAATTCCAAGTTACAAAACACAACAGTTTCTCTTTAAAAAATATATTAAAAAAAGTCAAGTTAAAAAACTCAACAGTTTCACTGAAAAACCATAAAAAAAAGTTCCATGTTAAAAAATTCAATAGTTCCACTATAAAAACCAAAACAAGGTTTTCAAGTGAAAAAACTCAACTATTTCAATATAAAAATACCTAAAAAAAGTTCCATGTTAAAAATACTCACAGATATCTCTATAAAAATAAAAAATAAGTTCCAAGTTAAAAAAACTCAAAACTTTCACTATATTAAAAAAAGTCAATTGAAAAAACTCAACAGTTTCACTATAAAAACCTTAAAAAAATGATCAAATTAAAAAACTAAATAATTTAACTATAAAAACCACTAAAATAGTTCCAAGTTAAAAAAAACTCAAATATTTCAATATAAATACCATAAAAAATTCCAAAGTAAAAAAACTCAATAGTTTCACTATAAAAGCCATAATAAAAGTTCCAAGTTAAAAAAAACACAACGATTTCACTATAAAAACCATAAAAAAAAACCAAGTTAAAAAGCTCAACAATTTCACTATATAGATTCTAAAAAATGATCCAAGTTATAAACCTTATCTATATCGTCATAATAACCATAAAAAATGTTTCAAGTTAAAAAATTCAACAATTTCACTAAAAAAACCATTAATAAAAAAGTCCCATGTTAAAAAATTCAATAGTTTCACTATAAAAATGAAAACAAGATTTTCAAGTGAAAAACTTCAACTATTTCACTATAAAAATACCTAAAAAAAGTGCCATGTTAAAAATACTTACAAATATCTCTATAAAAAATAAAAAATAAGTTCCAAGTTAAAAAAAACTCAAATATTTCACTATAAATAACATAAAAAAGTTCAAATTAAAAAAACTCAATATTTTCACTATAAAAACCATAACTAAAGTTCCAAGTTTAAAAAACACAATAATTTCACTATAAAAACCATTAAAAAAATCTAAGTTAAAAAGCTCAACAATTTCCTAAAAAAGACCCAAGTTATAAACCTCATCTATGTCGCTTTAAAAACCATAAAAAAACTCAACAGTTTCACTGAAAAACCATTAAAAAAAGTTACATGTTAAAAAATTCAATAGTTTCACTATAAAAACCAAAACAAGGTTTTCAAGTGAAAAAAACTCAACTATTTCACTATAAAAATAACTAAAAAAAGTTCCATGTTAAAAATACTCAAAAATATCTCTATAAAAAATAAAAAATAAGTTCTAAGATAAAAAAACTCAAAATTTTCACTATAAAAACCATATCAAGATTTCCAAGTGAAAAAACTCAACTATTTCACTGTAAAAAATATTTAAAAAAATTCCAAGTTAAAAAACACAACAGTTTTTCTATTAATAATATAAAAAATTCCAAGTTAAAAAACTCAACAGTTTCACTGTAATAACCATAAAAAAAAGTTTCAATGAAAAAACTCAACAGTTTCACTATAAAATCCTTAAAAAAATGTTCGAATTAAAAAACTCAATAATTTAACTATAAAAACCACTAAAATAGTTCCAAGTTAAAAATATCTCAAATATATCAATGTAAATACCATAAAAAGCTCAAAGTAAAAAAACTCAACAGTTTCATAATAAAAACAATAATAAAAGTTTCAAGTTAAAAAAAACACAACGATTTCACTATAAAAACCATAAAAAAAAACCAAGTTAAAAAGTTCAACAATTTCACTATATAGATCCTAAAAAATGATCCAAGTTATAAACCTCATCTATATCGCCATAATAACCATAAAAAATGTTTCAAGTTAAAAAATTCATTAATTTCACTAAAAAAACCATTAATAAAAAAGTCCCATGTTAAAAAATTCAATAGTTTCACTATAAAAATGAAAACAAGATTTTCAAGTGAAAAACTTCAACTATTTCACTATAAAAATACCTAAAAAAAGTGCCATGTTAAAAATACTTACAAATATCTCTATAAAAAATAAAAAATAAGTTCCAAGTTAAAAAAAACTCAAATATTTCACTATAAATAACATATTAAAGTTCAAATTAAAAAAACTCAATATTTTCACTATAAAAACCATAACTAAAGTTCCAAGTTTAAAAAACACAATAATCTAAGTTAAAAAGCTCAACAATTTCACTATAAAGATCCTAAAAAAGACCCAAGTTATAAACCTCATCTATATCGCTTTAAAAACCATAAAAAAACTCAACAGTTTCACTGAAAAACCATTAAAAAAAGTTCCATGTTAAAAATACTCACAAATATCTCTATAAAAAATAAAAAATAAGTTCCAAGTTACAAAAAACACAAATATTTCACTATAAATAAATAAATAAAGTTCAAAGTAAAAAAACACAATAGTTCCACTATAAAAACCATAACTAGAGTTCCAAGTAAATAAAACACAACAATTTCACTATAAAAACCATAAAAAAGATCTAAGTTAAAATGCTCAACAATTTCACTATAAAGATCCTAAAAAAGACCCAAGTTATAAATCTCATCTATATCGCTTTAAAAACCATAAAAAAACTCAATAATTTCAATGAAAAAACCATTAAAAAAAGTTTCCTTGTTAAAAAATTCAATAGTTTCACTATAAAAACACAAGTTAAAAAAAGTGCAATATTAAAATACTCACAAATATCTCTATAAAAAATAAAAAAATATGTTCCAAGTTAAAAAAAACTCAACAGTTTCACTATAAAAACCATAGCAAGATTTCCAAGTGAAAAAACTCAACTATTTCACTGTAAAAAACATTAAAAAAAATTTCAAGTTACAAAACACAACAGTTTCTCTTTAAAAAATATATTAAAAAAAATCAAGTTAAAAAACTCAATAGTTTCACTGTAAAAACCATAAAAAAAGTTTCAAGTGAAAAAACACAACAATTTCACTATAAAAACCTTAAAATATGTTCCAAGTTAAAGAACTCAATAAATTAAGTATAAAAACCATTAAAATAGTTCAAGTTAAAAAAAAGTCAAATATTTCAATATAAATACCATAAAAAAGTTCAAAATAAAAAAAACTCAACAATTTCACTATAAAAACCATAACAAAAGTTCCCAGTTAAAAAAAACACAACAATTTCACTATAAAAACCATAAAAAAAAACAAGTTAAAAATTTCAACAATTTCACTATATAGATCTTAAAAAAAGATCCAAGTTATAAACCTAATCTATATCGCCATAAAAACCATAAAAAATGTTTTAAGTTAAAAAATTCAACAATTTCACTGAAAAAACCATTAAAAAAAAGTTTCATGTTAATAAATTCAATAGTTTCACTATAAAAACGAAACAATATTTTAAAGTGAAAAAACTCAACTATTTCACTATAAAAATACCTAAAAAAAGTTCCATGTTAAAAATACTCACAAATATCTCTATAAAAAAATAAAAAATAAGTTCCAAGTTAAAAAAAACTCAACAGTTTCACTATAAAAACCATAGCAAGATATCCAAGTGAAAAAACTCAACTATTTCACTGTACAAAACAATAACAAAAAATTCCAAGTTAAAAACACAACAGTTTCTCTATAAAAAATATATTAAAAAAAGTCAAGTTAAAAACTCAACAGTTTCACTGTAAAAACCATTAAAAAAAGTTCCAAGTGAAAAACCTCAACAGTTTCTCTATAAAAAAATATATTAAAAAAAGACAAGTTAAAAAAATCAACAGTTTCACTGATAAAACCATTAAAAAAAGATTCATGTTAAAAAATTCAATAGTTTCACTATAAAAACAAAAACAAGGTTTTCAAGTGAAAAAACTCAACTATTTCATTATAAAAATAACTAAAAAAAGTTCCATGTTAAAAATACTCACAAATATCTATATAAAAAATAAAAAATAAGTTCCAAGTTAAAAAAAACACAAATATTTCACTATAAATAAATAAAAAAATTTCAAAGTAAAAAAACACAATAGTTCCACTATAAAAACCATAACTAAAGTTCCAAGTTAATAAAACACAACAATTTCACTATAAAAACCATAAAAAAAAATATCTAAGTTAAAATGCTCATCAATTTCACTATAAAGATCCTAAAAAAGACCCAAGTTATAAATCTCATCTATATCGCTTTAAAAACCATAAAAAAATTCAATAATTTCAATGAAAAAACCATTAAAAAAAGTTTCCTTGTTAAAAAATTCAATAGTTTCACTATAAAAACCCAAACAAGGCTTCCGAGTGAAAAAAACTCAACTATTTCTCTATAAAAAAGCCTAAAAAAAGTGCCATATTAAAAATACTCACAAATATCTCTATAAAAAATAAAAAATATGTTCCAAGTTAAAAAAACTCAACAGTTTCACTATAAAAACCATAGCAAGATTTCCAAGTGAAAAAACTCAACTATTTCACTGTAAAAGACATAAAAGTAAATTTCAAGTTACAAAACACAACAGTTTCTCTATAAAAAATATATTAAAAAAAGTCAAGTTAAAAAACTCAATAGTTTCACTGTAAAAACCATAAAAAAAGTTTCAAGTGAAAAAACACAACAATTTCACTATAAAAACCTTAAAAAATGTTCCAAATTAAAGAACACAATAAATTAACTATAAATACCATTAAAATAGTTCAAGTTAAAAAAAAGTCAAATATTTCAATATAAATACCATAAAAAAGTTCGAAATAAAAAAACTCAACAATTTCACTATAAAAACCATAACAAAAGTTCCCAGTTAAAAAAAAACACAACAATTTCACTATAAAAACCATAAAAAAAAATCAAGTTGAAAATTTCAACAATTTCACTATATAGATCCTAAAAAAAGATCCAAGTTATAAACCTAATCTATATCGCCATAAAAACCATAAAAAATGTTTCAAGTTAAAAAATTCAACAATTTCACTGAAAAAACCATTAAAAAAAAGTTCCATGTTAAAAAATTCAATAGTTTCACTATAAAAACGAAACAATATTTTCAAGTGAAAAAACTCAACTATTTCACTATAAAAATACCTAAAAAAAGTTCCATGTTAAAAATACTCACAAATATCTCTATAAAAAAATAAAAAATAAGTTCCAAGTTAAAAAAAACTCAACAGTTTCACTATAAAAACCATAGCAAGATATCCAAGTGAAAAAACTCAACTATTTCACTGTAAAAAACAATAAAAATAATTCCAAGTTAAAAAACACAACAGTTTCTCTATAAAAAATATATTAAAAAAAGTCAAGTTAATAACTCAACAGTTTCACTGTAAAAACCTTTAAAAAAAGTTCCAAGTGAAAAACCTCAACAGTTTCTCTATAAAAAAATATATTAAAAAAAGTCAAGTTAAAAAACTCAACAGTTTCACTGATAAAACCATTAAAAAAAAGTTTCATGTTAAAAAATTCAATAGTTTCACTATAAAAACCCAAACAAGGTTTTCAAGTTAAAAAACTCAACTATTTCACTATAAAAATACCTAAAAAAGTTCCATGTTAAAAATACTCACAAATATCTTTATAAAAAATAAAAAAGAAGTTCCAAGTTAAAAAAACTAAACAATTTCACTATAAAAACCATAGCAAGATTTTCAAGTGAAAAAACACAACTATTTCAGTGTAAAAAACATAAAAAAAAATTCCAAGTTTTAAAACACAACAGTTTCTCTATAAAAAATATATTAAAAAAAGTCAAGTTAAAAAACTCAACAGTTTCACTGTAAAAACCATAAAAAAAGAGTTCGAAGTGAAAAAGCTCAACAGTTTCTCTATAAAAAATATATTAAAAAAAGTCAAGTTAAAAAACTCAACAGTTTCACTGAAAAAACCATTAAAAAAAGTTCCATGTTAAAAAATTCAATAATTTCACTATAAAAACCAAAACAAGGTTTTTAAGTGAAAAAACTCAACTATTTCACTATTAAAATAACTAAAAAAAGTTCCATGTTAAAAATACTCACAAATATCTCTATAAAAAATAAAAAATAAGTTCCAAGTTACAAAAATCACAAATATTTCACTATAAATAAATAAAAAAAGTTCAAAGTAAAAAAACACAATTGTTCCACTATAAAAACCATAACTAAAGTTCCAAGTAAATAAAACACAACAATTTCACTATAAAAACCATAAAAAAAATATCTAAGTTAAAATGCTCATCAATTTCACTATAAAGATCCTAAAAAAGACCCAAGTTATAAATCTCATCTATATCGCTTTAAAAACCATAAAAAAATTCAATAATTTCAATGAAAAAACCATTAAAAAAAGTTTCCTTGTTAAAAAATTCAATAGTTTCACTATAAAAACCCAAACAAGGCTCCTGAGTGAAAAAAACTCAACTATTTCTCTATAAAAAAGCCTAAAAAAAGTGCCATATTAAAAATACTCACAAATATCTCTATAAAAAATAAAAAATATGTTCCAAGTTAAAAAAACTCAACAGTTTCACTATAAAAACCATAGCAAGATTTCCAAGTGAAAAAACTCAACTATTTCACTGTAAAAGACATCAAAGTAAATTTTAAGTTACAAAACACAACAGTTTCTCTATAAAAAATATATTAAAAAAAGTCAAGTTAAAAAACTCAATAGTTTCACTGTAAAAACCATAAAAAAAGTTTCAAGTGAAAAAACACAACAATTTCACTATAAAAACCTTAAAAAATGTTCCAAGTTAAAGAACACAATAAATTAACTATAAAAACCATTAAAATAGTTCAAGTTAAAAAAAAATCAAATATTTCAATATAAATACCATAAAAAAGTTCAAAATAAAAAAAACTCAACAATTTCACTATAAAAACCATAACAAAAGTTCCCAGTTAAAAAAAAACACAACAATTTCACTATAAAAACCATAAAAAAAAAACAAGTTAAAAATTTCAACAATTTCACTATATAGATCCTAAAAAAATATCCAAGTTATAAACCTAATCTATATCGCCATAAAAACCATAAAAAATGTTTCAAGTTAAAAAATTCAACAATTTCACTGAAAAAACCATTAAAAAAAAGTTCCATGTTAAAAAATTCAATAGTTTCACTATAAAAACGAAACAATATTTTCAAGTGAAAAAACTCAACTATTTCACTATAAAAATACCTAAAAAAAGTTCCATGTTAAAAATACTCACAAATATCTCTAAAAAAATAAAAAATAAGTTCCAAGTTAAAAAAAACTCAACAGTTTCACTATAAAAACCATAGCAAGATATCCAAGTGAAAAAACTCAACTATTTCACTGTAAAAAACAATAAAAATAATTCCAAGTTAAAAAACACAACAGTTTCTCTATAAAAAATATATTAAAAAAAGTCAAGTTAAAAACTCAACAGTTTCACTGTAAAAACCATTAAAAAAAGTTCCAAGTGAAAAACCTCAACAGTTTCTCTATAAAAAAATATATTAAAAAAAGTCAAGTTAAAAAACTCAACAGTTTCACTGATAAAACCATTAAAAAAAAGTTTCATGTTAAAAAATTCAATAGTTTCACTATAAAAACCAAAACAAGGTTTTCAAGTGAAAAAACTCAACTATTTCACTATAAAAATACCTAAAAAAAGTTCCATGTTAAAAATACTCACAAATATCTTTATAAAAAATAAAAAAGAAGTTCCAAGTTAAAAAAACTAAACAGTTTCACTATAAAAACCATAGCAAGATTTTCAAGTGAAAAAACTCAACTATTTCAGTGTAAAAAACATTAAAAAAAATTCCAAGTTAAAAAACACAACAGTTTCTCTATAAAAAATATATTAAAAAAAGTCAAGTTAAAAAACTCAACAGTTTCACTGTAAAAACCATAAAAAAGAGTTCGAAGTGAAAAAGCTCAACAGTTTCTCTATAAAAAATATATTAAAAAAAGTCAAGTTAAAAAACTCAACAGTTTCACTGAAAAAACCATTAAAAAAAGTTTCATGTTAAAAAATTCAATAATTTCACTATAAAAACCAAAACAAGGTTTTCAAGTGAAAAAACTCAACTATTTCACTATTAAAATAACTAAAAAAAGTTCCATGTTAAAAATACTCACAAATATCTCTATAAAAAATAAAAAATAAGTTCCAAGTTACAAAAATCACAAATATTTCACTATAAATAAATAAAAAAAGTTCAAAGTAAAAAAACACAATAGTTCCACTATAAAAACCATAACTATAGTTCCAAGTAAATAAAACACAACAATTTCACTATAAAAACCATAAAAAAGATCTAAGTTAAAATGCTCAACAATTTCACTATAAAGATCCTAAAAAAGACCCAAGTTATAAATCTCATCTATATCGCTTTAAAAACCATAAACAATTCAATAATTTCAATGAAAAAACAATTAAAAAAAGTTTCCTTGTTAAAAAATTCAATAGTTTCACTATAAAAACCCAAACAAGGCTTCCGAGTGAAAAAAACTCAACTATTTCTCTATAAAAAAGCCTAAAAAAAGTGCCATATTAAAAATACTCAGAAATATCTCTATAAAAAATAAAAAATATGTTCCAAGTTAAAAAAACTCAACAGTTTCACTATAAAAACCATAGCAAGATTTCCAAGTGAAAAAACTCAATTATTTCACTGTAAAAGACATCAAAGTAAATTTCAAGTTACAAAACACAACAGTTTCTCTATAAAAAATATATTTAAAAAAGTCAAGTTAAAAAACCCAATAGTTTCACTGTAAAAACCATACAAAAGTTTCAAGTGAAAAAACACAACAATTTCACTATAAAAACCTTAAAAAATGTTCCAAGTTAAAGAACTCAATAAATTAACTATAAAAACCATTAAAATAGTTCAAGTTAAAAAAAAGTCAAATATTTCAATATAAATACCATAAAAAAGTTCAAAATAAAAAAAACTCAACAATTTCACTATAAAAACCATAACAAAAGTTCCCAGTTAAAAAACACACAATAATTTCACTATAAAAACCATTAAAAAAAACAAGTTAAAAATTTCAACAATTTCACTATATAGATCCTAAAAAAAGATCCAAGCTATAAACCTAATCTATATCGCCATAAAAACCATAAAAAATGTTTCAAGTTAAAAAATTCAACAATTTCACTGAAAAAACCATTAAAAAAAAGTTCCATGTTAAAAAATTCAATAGTTTCACTATAAAAACGAAACAATATTTTCAAGTGAAAAAACTCAACTATTTCACTATAAAAATACCTAAAAAAAGTTCCATGTTAAAAATACTCACAAATATCTCTATAAAAAAATAAAAAATAAGTTCCAAGTTAAAAAAAACTCAACAGTTTCACTATAAAAACCATAGCAAGATATCCAAGTGAAAAAACTCAACTATTTCACTGTAAAAAACAATAAAAATAATTCCAAGTTAAAAAACACAACAGTTTCTCTATAAAAAATATATTAAAAAAAGTCAAGTTAAAAACTCAACAGTTTCACTGTAAAAACCATTAAAAAAAGTTCCAAGTGAAAAACCTCAACAGTTTCTCTATAAAAAAATATATTAAAAAAAGTCAAGTTAAAAAACTCAACAGTTTCACTGATAAAACCATTAAAAAAAGTTTCATGTTAAAAAATTCAATAGTTTCACTATAAAAACCAAAACAAGGTTTTCAAGTGAAAAAACTCAACTATTTCACTATAAAAATACCTAAAAAGAGTTCCATGTTAAAAATACTCACAAATATCTTTATAAAAAATAAAAAAGAAGTTCCAAGTTAAAAAAACTAAACAGTTTCACTATAAAAACCATAGCAAGATTTTCAAGTGAAAAAACTCAACTATTTCAGTGTAAAAAACGTTAAAAAAAATTCCAAGTTAAAAAACACAACAGTTTCTCTATAAAAAATATATTAAAAAAAGTCAAGTTAAAAAACTCAACAGTTTCACTGTAAAAACCATAAAAAAGAGTTCGAAGTGAAAAAGCTCAACAGTTTCTCTATAAAAAATATATTAAAAAAAGTCAAGTTAAAAAACTCAACAGTTTCACTGAAAAAACCATTAAAAAAAGTTCCATGTTAAAAAATTCAATAATTTCACTATAAAAACCAAAACAAGGTTTTCAAGTGAAAAAACTCAACTATTTCACTATTAAAATAACTAAAAAAAGTTCCATGTTAAAAATACTCACAAATATCTCTATAAAAAATAAAAAATAAGTTCCAAGTTACAAAAAACACAAATATTTCACTATAAATAAATAAAAAAAGTTCAAAGTAAAAAAACACAATAGTTCCACTATAAAAACAATAACGAAAGTTCCAAGTAAATAAAACACAACAATTTCACTATAAAAACCATAAAAAAGATCTAAGTTAAAATGCTCAACAATTTCACTATAAAGATCCTAAAAATGACCCAAGTTATAAATCTCATCTATATCGCTTTAAAAACCATAAAAAATTCAATAATTTCAATGAAAAAACCATTAAAAAAAGTTTCCTTGTTAAAAAATTCAATAGTTTCACTATAAAAACCCAAACAAGGCTTCCGAGTGAAAAAAACTCAACTATTTCTCTATTAAAAAGCCTAAAAAAAGTGCCATATTAAAAATACTCACAAATATCTCTATAAAAAATAAAAAATATGTTCCAAGTTAAAAAAACTCAACAGTTTCACTATAAAAACCATAGCAAGATTTCCAAGTGAAAAAACTCAACTATTTCACTGTAAAAGACATAAAAGTAAATTTCAAGTTACAAAACACAACAGTTTCTCTATAAAAAATATATTAAAAAAAGTCAAGTTAAAAAACTCAATAGTTTCACTGTAAAAACCATAAAAAAGTTTCAAGTGAAAAAACACAACAATTTCACTATAAAAACCTTAAAAAATGTTCCAAGTTAATGAACTCAATAAATTAACTATAAAAACCATTAAAATAGTTCAAGTTAAAAAAAAAAGTCAAATATTTCAATATAAATACCATAAAAAAGTTCAAAATAAAAAAAACTCAACAATTTCACTATAAAAACCATAACAAAAGTTCCCAGTTAAAAAAAACACAACAATTTCACTATAAAAACCATAAAAAAAACAAGTTAAAAATTTCAACAATTTCACTATATAGATCCTAAAAAAAGATCCAAGTTATAAACCTAATCTATATCGCCATAAAAACCATAAAAAATGTTTCAAGTTAAAAAATTCAACAATTTCACTGAAAAAACCATTAAAAAAAAGTTCCATGTTAAAAAATTCAATAGTTTCACTATAAAAACGAAACAATATTTTCAAGTGAAAAAACTCAACTATTTCACTATAAAAATACCTAAAAAAAGTTCCATGTTAAAAATACTCACAAATATCTCTATAAAAAAATAAAAAATAAGTTCCAAGTTAAAAAAAACTCAACAGTTTCACTATAAAAACCATAGCAAGATATCCAAGTGAAAAAACTCAACTATTTCACTGTAAAAAACAATAAAAATAATTCCAAGTTAAAAAACACAACAGTTTCTCTATAAAAAATATATTAAAAAAAGTCAAGTTAAAAACTCAACAGTTTTACTGTAAAAACCATAAAAAAGAGTTCGAAGTGAAAAAGCTCAACAGTTTCTCTATAAAAAATATATTAAAAAAAGTCAAGTTAAAAACTCAACAGTTTCACTGTAAAAACCATTAAAAAAAGTTCCAAGTGAAAAACCTCAACAGTTTCTCTATAAAAAAATATATTAAAAAAAGTCAAGTTAAAAAACTAAACAGTTTCACTGATAAAACCATTAAAAAAAAGTTTCATGTTAAAAAATTCAATAGTTTCACTATAAAAACCAAAACAAGGTTTTCAAGTGAAAAAACTCAACTATTTCACTATAAAAATACCTAAAAAAAGTTCCATGTTAAAAATACTCACAAATATCTTTATAAAAAATAAAAAAGAAGTTCCAAGTTAAAAAAAAAACTAAACAGTTTCACTATAAAAACCATAGCAAGATTTTCAAGTGAAAAAACTCAACTATTTCAGTGTAAAAAACATAAAAAAAAATTCCAAGTTAAAAAACACAACAGTTTCTCTATAAAAAATATATTAAAAAAAGTCAAGTTAAAAAACTCAACAGTTTCACTGTAAAAACCATAAAAAAGAGTTCGAAGTGAAAAAGCTCAACAGTTTCTCTATAAAAAATATATTAAAAAAAGTCAAGTTAAAAAACTCAACAGTTTCACTGAAAAAACCATTAAAAAAAGTTCCATGTTAAAAAATTCAATAATTTCACTATAAAAACCAAAACAAGGTTTTCAAGTGAAAAAACTCAACTATTTCACTATTAAAATAACTAAAAAAAGTTCCATGTTAAAAATACTCACAAATATCTCTATAAAAAATAAAAAATAAGTTCCAAGTTACAAAAAACACAAATATTTCACTATAAATAAATAAAAAAAGTTCAAAGTAAAAAAACACAATAGTTCCACTATAAAAACCGTAACTAAAGTTCCAAGTAAATAAAACACAACAATTTCACTATAAAAACCATAAAAAAGATCTAAGTTAAAATGCTCAACAATTTCACTATAAAGATCCTAAAAAAGACCCAAGTTATAAATCTCATCTATATCGCTTTAAAAACCATAAACAATTCAATAATTTCAATGAAAAAACCATTAAAAAAAGTTTCCTTGTTAAAAAATTCAATAGTTTCACTATAAAAACCCAAACAAGGCTTCCGAGTGAAAAAAACTCAACTATTTCTCTATAAAAAAGCCTAAAAAAAGTGCCATATTAAAAATACTCACAAATATCTCTATAAAAAATAAAAAATATGTTCCAAGTTAACAAAACTCAACAGTTTCACTATAAAAACCATAGCAAGATTTCCAAGTGAAAAAACTCAACTATTTCACTGTAAAAGACATAAAAGTAAATTTCAAGTTACAAAACACAACAGTTTCTCTATAAAAAATATATTAAAAAAAGTCAAGTTAAAAAACTCAATAGTTTCACTGTAAAAACCATAAAAAAGTTTCAAGTGAAAAAACACAACAATTTCACTATAAAAACCTTAAAAAATGTTCCAAGTTAAAGAACTCAATAAATTAACTATAAAAACCATTAAAATAGTTCAAGTTAAAAAAAAGTCAAATATTTCAATATAAATACCATAAAAAAGTTCAAAATAAAACAAACTCAACAATTTCACTATAAAAACCATAACAAAAGTTCCCAGTTAAAAAAAACACAACAATTTCACTATAAAAACAAAAAAAAAACAAGTTAAAAATTTCAACAATTTCACTATATAGATCCTAAAAAAAGATCCAAGTTATAAACCTAATCTATATCGCCATAAAAACCATAAAAAATGTTTCAAGTTAAAAAATTCAACAATTTCACTGAAAAAACCATTAAAAAAAAGTTCCATGTTAAAAAATTCAATAGTTTCACTATAAAAACGAAACAATATTTTCAAGTGAAAAAACTCAACTATTTCACTATAAAAATACCTAAAAAAAGTTCCATGTTAAAAATACTCACAAATATCTCTATAAAAAAATAAAAAATAAGTTCCAAGTTAAAAAAAACTCAACAGTTTCACTATAAAAACCATAGCAAGATATCCAAGTGAAAAAACTCAACTATTTCACTGTAAAAAACAATAAAAATAATTCCAAGTTAAAAAACACAACAGTTTCTCTATAAAAAATATATTAAAAAAAGTCAAGTTAAAAACTCAACAGTTTTACTGTAAAAACCATAAAAAAGAGTTCGAAGTGAAAAAGCTCAACAGTTTCTCTATAAAAAATATATTAAAAAAAGTCAAGTTAAAAACTCAACAGTTTCACTGTAAAAACCATTAAAAAAAGTTCCAAGTGAAAAACCTCAACAGTTTCTCTATAAAAAAATATATTAAAAAAAGTCAAGTTAAAAAACTAAACAGTTTCACTGATAAAACCATTAAAAAAAAGTTTCATGTTAAAAAATTCAATAGTTTCACTATAAAAACCAAAACAAGGTTTTCAAGTGAAAAAACTCAACTATTTCACTATAAAAATACCTAAAAAAAGTTCCATGTTAAAAATACTCACAAATATCTTTATAAAAAATAAAAAAGAAGTTCCAAGTTAAAAAAAAAACTAAACAGTTTCACTATAAAAACCATAGCAAGATTTTCAAGTGAAAAAACTCAACTATTTCAGTGTAAAAAACATAAAAAAAAAATTCCAAGTTAAAAAACACAACAGTTTCTCTATAAAAAATATATTAAAAAAAGTCAAGTTAAAAAACTCAATAGTTTCACTGTAAAAACCATAAAAAAGAGTTCGAAGTGAAAAAGCTCAACAGTTTCTCTATAAAAAATATATTAAAAAAAGTCAAGTTAAAAAACTCAACAGTTTCACTGAAAAAACCATTAAAAAAAGTTCCATGTTAAAAAATTCAATAATTTCACTATAAAAACCAAAACAAGGTTTTCAAGTGAAAAAACTCAACTATTTCACTATTAAAATAACTAAAAAAAGTTCCATGTTAAAAATACTCACAAATATCTCTATAAAAAATAAAAAATAAGTTCCAAGTTACAAAAAACACAAATATTTCACTATAAATAAATAAAAAAAGTTCAAAGTAAAAAAACACAATAGTTCCACTATAAAAACCGTAACTAAAGTTCCAAGTAAATAAAACACAACAATTTCACTATAAAAACCATAAAAAAGATCTAAGTTAAAATGCTCAACAATTTCACTATAAAGATCCTAAAAAAGACCCAAGTTATAAATCTCATCTATATCGCTTTAAAAACCATAAACAATTCAATAATTTCAATGAAAAAACCATTAAAAAAAGTTTCCTTGTTAAAAAATTCAATAGTTTCACTATAAAAACCCAAACAAGGCTTCCGAGTGAAAAAAACTCAACTATTTCTCTATAAAAAAGCCTAAAAAAAGTGCCATATTAAAAATACTCACAAATATCTCTATAAAAAATAAAAAATATGTTCCAAGTTAACAAAACTCAACAGTTTCACTATAAAAACCATAGCAAGATTTCCAAGTGAAAAAACTCAACTATTTCACTGTAAAAGACATAAAAGTAAATTTCAAGTTACAAAACACAACAGTTTCTCTATAAAAAATATATTAAAAAAAGTCAAGTTAAAAAACTCAATAGTTTCACTGTAAAAACCATAAAAAAGTTTCAAGTGAAAAAACACAACAATTTCACTATAAAAACCTTAAAAAATGTTCCAAGTTAAAGAACTCAATAAATTAACTATAAAAACCATTAAAATAGTTCAAGTTAAAAAAAAGTCAAATATTTCAATATAAATACCATAAAAAAGTTCAAAATAAAACAAACTCAACAATTTCACTATAAAAACCATAACAAAAGTTCCCAGTTAAAAAAAACACAACAATTTCACTATAAAAACCAAAAAAAAACAAGTTAAAAATTTCAACAATTTCACTATATAGATCCTAAAAAAAGATCCAAGTTATAAACCTAATCTATATCGCCATAAAAACCATAAAAAATGTTTCAAGTTAAAAAATTCAACAATTTCACTGAAAAAACCATTAAAAAAAGTTCCATGTTAAAAAATTCAATAGTTTCACTATAAAAACGAAACATTATTTTCAAGTGAAAAAACTCAACTATTTCACTATAAAAATACCTAAAAAAAGTTCCATGTTAAAAATACTCACAAATATCTCTATAAAAAAATAAAAAATAAGTTCCAAGTTAAAAAAAACTCAACAGTTTCACTATAAAAACCATAGCAAGATATCCAAGTGAAAAAACTCAACTATTTCACTGTAAAAAACAATAAAAATAATTCCAAGTTAAAAAACACAACAGTTTCTCTATAAAAAATATATTAAAAAAAGTCAAGTTAAAAACTCAACAGTTTCACTGTAAAAACCATTAAAAAAAGTTCCAAGTGAAAAACCTCAACAGTTTCTCTATAAAAAAATATATTAAAAAAAGTCAAGTTAAAAAACTAAACAGTTTCACTGATAAAACCATTAAAAAAAAGTTTCATGTTAAAAAATTCAATAGTTTCACTATAAAAACCAAAACAAGGTTTTCAAGTGAAAAAACTCAACTATTTCACTATAAAAATACCTAAAAAAAGTTCCATGTTAAAAATACTCACAAATATCTTTATAAAAAATAAAAAAGAAGTTCCAAGTTAAAAAAAACTAAACAGTTTCACTATAAAAACCATAGCAAGATTTTCAAGTGAAAAAACTCAACTATTTCAGTGTAAAAAACATAAAAAAAAAATTCCAATTTAAAAAACACAACAGTTTCTCTATAAAAAATATATTAAAAAAAGTCAAGTTAAAAAACTCAACAGTTTCACTGTAAAAACCATAAAAAAGAGTTCGAAGTGAAAAAGCTCAACAGTTTCTCTATAAAAAATATATTAAAAAAAGTCAAGTTAAAAAACTCAACAGTTTCACTGAAAAAACCATTAAAAAAAGTTCCATGTTAAAAAATTCAATAATTTCACTATAAAAACCAAAACAAGGTTTTCAAGTGAAAAAACTCAACTATTTCACTATTAAAATAACTAAAAAAAAGTTCCATGTTAAAAATACTCACAAATATCTCTATAAAAAATAAAAAATAAGTTCCAAGTTACAAAAAACACAAATATTTCACTATAAATAAATAAAAAAAGTTCAAAGTAAAAAAACACAATAGTTCCACTATAAAAACCGTAACTAAAGTTCCAATTAAATAAAACACAACAATTTCACTATAAAAACCATAAAAAAGATCTAAGTTAAAATGCTCAACAATTTCACTATAAAGATCCTAAAAAAGACCCAAGTTATAAATCTCATCTATATCGCTTTAAAAACCATAAACAATTCAATAATTTCAATGAAAAAACCATTAAAAAAAGTTTCCTTGTTAAAAAATTCAATAGTTTCACTATAAAAACCCAAACAAGGCTTCCGAGTGAAAAAAACTCAACTATTTCTCTATAAAAAAGCCTAAAAAAAGTGCCATATTAAAAATACTCACAAATATCTCTATAAAAAAATAAAAAATATGTTCCAAGTTAACAAAACTCAACAGTTTCACTATAAAAACAATAGCAAGATTTCCAAGTGAAAAAACTCAACTATTTCACTGTAAAAGACATAAAAGTAAATTTCAAGTTACAAAACACAACAGTTTCTCTATAAAAAATATATTAAAAAAAGTCAAGTTAAAAAACTCAATAGTTTCACTGTAAAAACCATAAAAAAGTTTCAAGTGAAAAAACACAACAATTTCACTATAAAAACCTTAAAAAATGTTCCAAGTTAAAGAACTCAATAAATTAACTATAAAATCCATTAAAATAGTTCAAGTTAAAAAAAAGTCAAATATTTCAATATAAATACCATAAAAAAGTTCAAAATAAAACAAACTCAACAATTTCACTATAAAAACCATAACAAAAGTTCCCAGTTAAAAAAAACACAACAATTTCACTATAAAAACCATAAAAAAAACAAGTTAAAAATTTCAACAATTTCACTATATAGATCCTAAAAAAAGATCCAAGTTATAAACCTAATCTATATCGCCATAAAAACCATAAAAAATGTTTCAAGTTAAAAAATTCAACAATTTCACTGAAAAAACCATTAAAAAAAGTTCCATGTTAAAAAATTCAATAGTTTCACTATAAAAACGAAACATTATTTTCAAGTGAAAAAACTCAACTATTTCACTATAAAAATACCTAAAAAAAGTTCTATGTTAAAAATACTCACAAATATCTCTATAAAAAAATAAAAAATAAGTTCCAAGTTAAAAAAAACTCAACAGTTTCACTATAAAAACCATAGCAAGATATCCAAGTGAAAAAACTCAACTATTTCACTGTAAAAAACAATAAAAATAATTCCAAGTTAAAAAATACAACAGTTTCTCTATAAAAAATATATTAAAAAAAGTCAAGTTAAAAACTCAACAGTTTCACTGTAAAAACCATTAAAAAAAGTTCCAAGTGAAAAACCTCAACAGTTTCTCTATAAAAAAATATATTAAAAAAAGTCAAGTTAAAAAACTAAACAGTTTCACTGATAAAACCATTAAAAAAAGTTTCATGTTAAAAAATTCAATAGTTTCACTATAAAAACCAAAACAAGGTTTTCAAGTGAAAAAACTCAACTATTTCACTATAAAAATACCTAAAAAAAGTTCCATGTTAAAAATACTCACAAATATCTTTATAAAAAATAAAAAAGAAGTTCCAAGTTAAAAAAAACTAAACAGTTTCACTATAAAAACCATAGCAAGATTTTCAAGTGAAAAAACTCAACTATTTCAGTGTAAAAAACATAAAAAAAAAATTCCAAGTTAAAAAACACAACAGTTTCTCTATAAAAAATATATTAAAAAATGTCAAGTTAAAAAACTCAACAGTTTCACTGTAAAAACCATAAAAAAGAGTTCGAAGTGAAAAAGCTCAACAGTTTCTCTATAAAAAATATATTAAAAAAAGTCAAGTTAAAAAACTCAACAGTTTCACTGAAAAAACCATTAAAAAAAGTTCCATGTTAAAAAATTCAATAATTTCACTATAAAAACCAAAACAAGGTTTTCAAGTGAAAAAACTCAACTATTTCACTATTAAAATAACTAAAAAAAGTTCCATGTTAAAAATACTCACAAATATCTCTATAAAAAATAAAAAATAAGTTCCAAGTTACAAAAAACACAAATATTTCACTATAAATAAATAAAAAAAGTTCAAAGTAAAAAAACACAATAGTTCCACTATAAAAACCGTAACTAAAGTTCCAAGTAAATAAAACACAACAATTTCACTATAAAAACCATAAAAAAGATCTAAGTTAAAATGCTCAACAATTTCACTATAAAGATCCTAAAAAAGACCCAAGTTATAAATCTCATCTATATCGCTTTAAAAACCATAAACAATTCAATAATTTCAATGAAAAAACCATTAAAAAAAGTTTCCTTGTTAAAAAATTCAATAGTTTCACTATAAAAACCCAAACAAGGCTTCCGAGTGAAAAAAACTCAACTATTTCTCTATAAAAAAGCCTAAAAAAAGTGCCATATTAAAAATACTCACAAATATCTCTATAAAAAAATAAAAAATATGTTCCAAGTTAACAAAACTCAACAGTTTCACTATAAAAACAATAGCAAGATTTCCAAGTGAAAAAACTCAACTATTTCACTGTAAAAGACATAAAAGTAAATTTCAAGTTACAAAACACAACAGTTTCTCTATAAAAAATATATTAAAAAAAGTCAAGTTAAAAAACTCAATAGTTTCACTGTAAAAACCATAAAAAAGTTTCAAGTGAAAAAACACAACAATTTCACTATAAAAACCTTAAAAAATGTTCCAAGTTAAAGAACTCAATAAATTAACTATAAAATCCATTAAAATAGTTCAAGTTAAAAAAAAGTCAAATATTTCAATATAAATACCATAAAAAAGTTCAAAATAAAACAAACTCAACAATTTCACTATAAAAACCATAACAAAAGTTCCCAGTTAAAAAAAACACAACAATTTCACTATAAAAACAAAAAAAAAAACAAGTTAAAAATTTCAACAATTTCACTATATAGATCCTAAAAAAAGATCCAAGTTATAAACCTAATCTATATCGCCATAAAAACCATAAAAAATGTTTCAAGTTAAAAAATTCAACAATTTCACTGAAAAAACCATTAAAAAAAGTTCCATGTTAAAAAATTCAATAGTTTCACTATAAAAACGAAACATTATTTTCAAGTGAAAAAACTCAACTATTTCACTATAAAAATACCTAAAAAAAGTTCTATGCTAAAAATACTCACAAATATCTCTATAAAAAAATAAAAAATAAGTTCCAAGTTAAAAAAAACTCAACAGTTTCACTATAAAAACCATAGCAAAATATCCAAGTGAAAAAACTCAACTATTTCACTGTAAAAAACAATAAAAATAATTCCAAGTTAAAAAACACAACAGTTTCTCTATAAAAAATATATTAAAAAAAGTCAAGTTAAAAACTCAACAGTTTCACTGTAAAAACCATTAAAAAAAGTTCCAAGTGAAAAACCTCAACAGTTTCTCTATAAAAAAATATATTAAAAAAAGTCAAGTTAAAAAACTAAACAGTTTCACTGATAAAACCATTAAAAAAAAGTTTCATGTTAAAAAATTCAATAGTTTCACTATAAAAACCAAAACAAGGTTTTCAAGTGAAAAAACTCAACTATTTCACTATAAAAATACCTAAAAAAAGTTCCATGTTAAAAATACTCACAAATATCTTTATAAAAAATAAAAAAGAAGTTCCAAGTTAAAAAAAACTAAACAGTTTCACTATAAAAACCATAGCAAGATTTTCAAGTGAAAAAACTCAACTATTTCAGTGTAAAAAACATAAAAAAAAAATTCCAAGTTAAAAAACACAACAGTTTCTCTATAAAAAATATATTAAAAAAAGTCAAGTTAAAAAACTCAACAGTTTCACTGTAAAAACCATAAAAAAGAGTTCGAAGTGAAAAAGCTCAACAGTTTCTCTATAAAAAATATATTAAAAAAAGTCAAGTTAAAAAACTCAACAGTTTCACTGAAAAAACCATTAAAAAAAGTTCCATGTTAAAAAATTCAATAATTTCACTATAAAAACCAAAACAAGGTTTTCAAGTGAAAAAACTCAACTATTTCACTATTAAAATAACTAAAAAAAGTTCCATGTTAAAAATACTCACAAATATCTCTATAAAAAATAAAAAATAAGTTCCAAGTTACAAAAAACACAAATATTTCACTATAAATAAATAAAAAAAGTTCAAAGTAAAAAAACACAATAGTTCCACTATAAAAACCGTAACTAAAGTTCCAATTAAATAAAACACAACAATTTCACTATAAAAACCATAAAAAAGATCTAAGTTAAAATGCTCAACAATTTCACTATAAAGATCCTAAAAAAGACCCAAGTTATAAATCTCATCTATATCGCTTTAAAAACCATAAACAATTCAATAATTTCAATGAAAAAACCATTAAAAAAAGTTTCCTTGTTAAAAAATTCAATAGTTTCACTATAAAAACTCAAACAAGGCTTCCGAGTGAAAAAAACTCAACTATTTCTCTATAAAAAAGCCTAAAAAAAGTGCCATATTAAAAATACTCAGAAATATCTCTATAAAAAATAAAAAATATGTTCCAAGTTAACAAAACTCAACAGTTTCACTATAAAAACTATAGCAAGATTTCCAAGTGAAAAAACTCAATTATTTCACTGTAAAAGACATCAAAGTAAATTTCAAGTTACAAAACACAACAGTTTCTCTATAAAAAATATATTTAAAAAAGTCATGTTAAAAAACCCAATAGTTTCACTGTAAAAATAGTTAAAAAGAGTTCCATGTTAAAAATACTCACAAATATCTTTATAAAAAATAAAAAAGAAGTTCCAAGTTAAAAAAAACTAAACAGTTTCACTATAAAAACCATAGCAAGATTTTCAAGTGAAAAAACTCAACTATTTCAGTGTAAAAAACATAAAAAAAAAAATTCCAAGTTAAAAAACACAACAGTTTCTCTATAAAAAATATATTAAAAAAAGTCAAGTTAAAAAACTCAACAGTTTCACTGTAAAAACCATAAAAAAGAGTTCGAAGTGAAAAAGCTCAACAGTTTCTCTATAAAAAATATATTAAAAAAAGTCAAGTTAAAAAACTCAACAGTTTCACTGAAAAAACCATTAAAAAAAGTTCCATGTTAAAAAATTCAATAATTTCACTATAAAAACCAAAACAAGGTTTTCAAGTGAAAAAACTCAACTATTTCACTATTAAAATAACTAAAAAAAGTTCCATGTTAAAAATACTCACAAATATCTCTATAAAAATAAAAAATAAGTTCCAAGTTACAAAAAACACAATTCACTATAAATAAATAAAAAAAGTTCAAAGTAAAAAAACACAATAGTTCCACTATAAAAACCGTAACTAAAGTTCCAAGTAAATAAAACACAACAATTTCACTATAAAAACCATAAAAAAGATCTAAGTTAAAATGCTCAACAATTTCACTATAAAGATCCTAAAAAAGACCCAAGTTATAAATCTCATCTATATCGCTTTAAAAACCATAAACAATTCAATAATTTCAATGAAAAAACCATTAAAAAAAGTTTCCTTGTTAAAAAATTCAATAGTTTCACTATAAAAACCCAAACAAGGCTTCCGAGTGAAAAAAACTCAACTATTTCTCTATAAAAAAGCCTAAAAAAAGTGCCATATTAAAAATACTCACAAATATCTCTATAAAAAAATAAAAAATATGTTCCAAGTTAACAAAACTCAACAGTTTCACTATAAAAACAATAGCAAGATTTCCAAGTGAAAAAACTCAACTATTTCACTGTAAAAGACATAAAAGTAAATTTCAAGTTACAAAACACAACAGTTTCTCTATAAAAAATATATTAAAAAAAGTCAAGTTAAAAAACTCAATAGTTTCACTGTAAAAACCATAAAAAAGTTTCAAGTGAAAAAACACAACAATTTCACTATAAAAACCTTAAAAAATGTTCCAAGTTAAAGTACTCAATAAATTAACTATAAAATCCATTAAAATAGTTATAGTTAAAAAAAAGTCAAATATTTCAATATAAATACCATAAAAAAGTTCAAAATAAAACAAACTCAACAATTTCACTATAAAAACCATAACAAAAGTTCCCAGTTAAAAAAAACACAACAATTTCACTATAAAAACAAAAAAAAAAACAAGTTAAAAATTTCAACAATTTCACTATATAGATCCTAAAAAAAGATCCAAGTTATAAACCTAATCTATATCGCCATAAAAACCATAAAAAATGTTTCAAGTTAAAAAATTCAACAATTTCACTGAAAAAACCATTAAAAAAAGTTCCATGTTAAAAAATTCAATAGTTTCACTATAAAAACGAAACATTATTTTCAAGTGAAAAAACTCAACTATTTCACTATAAAAATACCTAAAAAAAGTTCTATGTTAAAAATACTCACAAATATCTCTATAAAAAAATAAAAAATAAGTTCCAAGTTAAAAAAAACTCAACAGTTTCACTATAAAAACCATAGCAAGATATCCAAGTGAAAAAACTCAACTATTTCACTGTAAAAAACAATAAAAATAATTCCAAGTTAAAAAATACAACAGTTTCTCTATAAAAAATATATTAAAAAAAGTCAAGTTAAAAACTCAACAGTTTCACTGTAAAAACCATTAAAAAAAGTTCCAAGTGAAAAACCTCAACAGTTTCTCTATAAAAAAATATATTAAAAAAAGTCAAGTTAAAAAACTAAATAGTTTCACTGATAAAACCATTAAAAAAAAGTTTCATGTTAAAAAATTCAATAGTTTCACTATAAAAACCAAAACAAGGTTTTCAAGTGAAAAAACTCAACTATTTCACTATAAAAATACCTAAAAAAAGTTCCATGTTAAAAATACTCACAAATATCTTTATAAAAAATAAAAAAGAAGTTCCAAGTTAAAAAAAACTAAACAGTTTCACTATAAAAACCATAGCAAGATTTTCAAGTGAAAAAACTCAACTATTTCAGTGTAAAAAACATAAAAAAAAAATTCCAAGTTAAAAAACACAACAGTTTCTCTATAAAAAATATATTAAAAAATGTCAAGTTAAAAAACTCAACAGTTTCACTGTAAAAACCATAAAAAAGAGTTCGAAGTGAAAAAGCTCAACAGTTTCTCTATAAAAAATATATTAAAAAAAGTCAAGTTAAAAAACTCAACAGTTTCACTGAAAAAACCATTAAAAAAAGTTCACAGTTAAAAAATTCAATAATTTCACTATAAAAACCAAAACAAGGTTTTCAAGTGAAAAAACTCAACTATTTCACTATTAAAATAACTAAAAAAAGTTCCATGTTAAAAATACTCACAAATATCTCTATAAAAAATAAAAAATAAGTTCCAAGTTACAAAAAACACAAATATTTCACTATAAATAAATAAAAAAAGTTCAAAGTAAAAAAACACAATAGTTCCACTATAAAAACCGTAACTAAAGTTCCAAGTAAATAAAACACAACAATTTCACTATAAAAACCATAAAAAAGATCTAAGTTAAAATGCTCAACAATTTCACTATAAAGATCCTAAAAAAGACCCAAGTTATAAATCTCATCTATATCGCTTTAAAAACCATAAACAATTCAATAATTTCAATGAAAAAACCATTAAAAAAAGTTTCCTTGTTAAAAAATTCAATAGTTTCACTATAAAAACTCAAACAAGGCTTCCGAGTGAAAAAAACTCAACTATTTCTCAATAAAAAAGCCTAAAAAAAGTGCCATATTAAAAATACTCACAAATATCTCTATAAAAAATAAAAAATATGTTCCAAGTTAACAAAACTCAACAGCTTCACTATAAAAACCATAGCAAGATTTCCAAGTGAAAAAACTCAACTATTTCACTGTAAAAGACATAAAAGTAAATTTCAAGTTACAAAACACAACAGTTTCTCTATAAAAAAAATATTACAAAAAGTCAAGTTAAAAAACTCAATAGTTTCACTGTAAAAACCATAAAAAAGTTTCAAGTGAAAAAACACAACAATTTCACTATAAAAACCTTAAAAAATGTTCCAAGTTAAAGAACTCAATAAATTAACTATAAAATCCATTAAAATAGTTCAAGTTAAAAAAAAGTCAAATATTTCAATATAAATACCATAAAAAAGTTCAAAATAAAACAAACTCAACAATTTCACTATAAAAACCATAACAAAAGTTCCCAGTTAAAAAAAACACAACAATTTCACTATAAAAACAAAAAAAAAAACAAGTTAAAAATTTCAACAATTTCACTATATAGATCCTAAAAAAAGATCCAAGTTATAAACCTAATCTATATCGCCATAAAAACCATAAAAAATGTTTCAAGTTAAAAAATTCAACAATTTCACTGAAAAAACCATTAAAAAAAGTTCCATGTTAAAAAATTCAATAGTTTCACTATAAAAACGAAACATTATTTTCAAGTGAAAAAACTCAACTATTTCACTATAAAAATACCTAAAAAAAGTTCTATGCTAAAAATACTCACAAATATCTCTATAAAAAAATAAAAAATAAGTTCCAAGTTAAAAAAAACTCAACAGTTTCACTATAAAAACCATAGCAAGATATCCAAGTGAAAAAACTCAACTATTTCACTGTAAAAAACAATAAAAATAATTCCAAGTTAAAAAACACAACAGTTTCTCTATAAAAAATATATTAAAAAAAGTCAAGTTAAAAACTCAACAGTTTCACTGTAAAAACCATTAAAAAAAGTTCCAAGTGAAAAACCTCAACAGTTTCTCTATAAAAAAATATATTAAAAAAAGTCAAGTTAAAAAACTAAACAGTTTCACTGATAAAACCATTAAAAAAAAGTTTCATGTTAAAAAATTCAATAGTTTCACTATAAAAACCAAAACAAGGTTTTCAAGTGAAAAAACTCAACTATTTCACTATAAAAATACCTAAAAAAAGTTCCATGTTAAAAATACTCACAAATATCTTTATAAAAAATAAAAAAGAAGTTCCAAGTTAAAAAAAACTAAACAGTTTCACTATAAAAACCATAGCAAGATTTTCAAGTGAAAAAACTCAACTATTTCAGTGTAAAAAACATAAAAAAAAATTCCAAGTTAAAAAACACAACAGTTTCTCTATAAAAAATATATTAAAAAATGTCAAGTTAAAAAACTCAACAGTTTCACTGTAAAAACCATAAAAAAGAGTTCGAAGTGAAAAAGCTCAACAGTTTCTCTATAAAAAATATATTAAAAAAAGTCAAGTTAAAAAACTCAACAGTTTCACTGAAAAAACCATTAAAAAAAGTTCCATGTTAAAAAATTCAATAATTTCACTATAAAAACCAAAACAAGGTTTTCAAGTGAAAAAACTCAACTATTTCACTATTAAAATAACTAAAAAAAGTTCCATGTTAAAAATACTCACAAATATCTCTATAAAAAATAAAAAATAAGTTCCAAGTTACAAAAAACACAAATATTTCACTATAAATAAATAAAAAAAGTTCAAAGTAAAAAAACACAATAGTTCCACTATAAAAACCGTAACTAAAGTTCCAAGTAAATAAAACACAACAATTTCACTATAAAAACCATAAAAAAGATCTAAGTTAAAATGCTCAACAATTTCACTATAAAGATCCTAAAAAAGACCCAAGTTATAAATCTCATCTATATCGCTTTAAAAACCATAAACAATTCAATAATTTCAATGAAAAAACCATTAAAAAAAGTTTCCTTGTTAAAAAATTCAATAGTTTCACTATAAAAACTCAAACAAGGCTTCCGAGTGAAAAAAACTCAACTATTTCTCTATAAAAAAGCCTAAAAAAAGTGCCATATTAAAAATACTCAGAAATATCTCTATAAAAAATAAAAAATATGTTCCAAGTTAACAAAACTCAACAGTTTCACTATAAAAACTATAGCAAGATTTCCAAGTGAAAAAACTCAATTATTTCACTGTAAAAGACATCAAAGTAAATTTCAAGTAACAAAACACAACAGTTTCTGTATAAAAAATATATTTAAAAAAGTCAAGTTAAAAAACCCAATAGTTTCACTGTAAAAATAGTTAAAAAGAGTTCCATGTTAAAAATACTCACAAATATCTTTATAAAAAATAAAAAAGAAGTTCCAAGTTAAAAAAAACTAAACAGTTTCACTATAAAAACCATAGCAAGATTTTCAAGTGAAAAAACTCAACTATTTCAGTGTAAAAAACATAAAAAAAAAAATTCCAAGTTAAAAAACACAACAGTTTCTCTATAAAAAATATATTAAAAAAAGTCAAGTTAAAAAACTCAACAGTTTCACTGTAAAAACCATAAAAAAGAGTTCGAAGTGAAAAAGCTCAACAGTTTCTCTATAAAAAATATATTAAAAAAAGTCAAGTTAAAAAACTCAACAGTTTCACTGAAAAAACCATTAAAAAAAGTTCCATGTTAAAAAATTCAATAATTTCACTATAAAAACCAAAACAAGGTTTTCAAGTGAAAAAACTCAACTATTTCACTATTAAAATAACTAAAAAAAGTTCCATGTTAAAAATACTCACAAATATCTCTATAAAAAATAAAAAATAAGTTCCAAGTTACAAAAATCACAAATATTTCACTATAAATAAATAAAAAAAGTTCAAAGTAAAAAAACACAATAGTTCCACTATAAAAACCATAACTAAAGTTCCAAGTAAATAAAACACAACAATTTCACTATAAAAACCATAAAAAAGATCTAAGTTAAAATGCTCAACAATTTCACTATAAAGATCCTAAAAAAGACCCAAGTTATAAATCTCATCTATATCGCTTTAAAAACCATAAACAATTCAATAATTTCAATGAAAAAACCATTAAAAAAAGTTTCCTTGTTAAAAAATTCAATAGTTTCACTATAAAAACCCAAACAAGGCTTCCGAGTGAAAAAAACTCAACTATTTCTCTATAAAAAAGCCTAAAAAAAGTGCCATATTAAAAATACTCAGAAATATCTCTATAAAAAATAAAAAATATGTTCCAAGTTAAAAAAACTCAACAGTTTCACTATAAAAACTATAGCAAGATTTCCAAGTGAAAAAACTCAATTATTTCACTGTAAAAGACATCAAAGTAAATTTCAAGTTACAAAACACAACAGTTTCTCTATAAAAAATATATTTAAAAAAGTCAAGTTAAAAAACCCAATAGTTTCACTGTAAAAACCATAAAAAAGTTTCAAGTGAAAAAACACAACAATTTCACTATAAAAACCTTAAAAAATGTTCCAAGTTAAAGAACTCAATAAATTAACTATAAAAACCATTAAAATAGTTCAAGTTAAAAAAAAGTCAAATATTTCAATATAAATACCATAAAAAAGTTCAAAATAAAAAAAACTCAACAATTTCACTATAAAAACCATAACAAAAGTTCCCAGTTAAAAAACACACAACAATTTCACTATAAAAACCATTAAAAAAAACAAGTTAAAAATTTCAACAATTTCACTATATAGATCCTAAAAAAATATCCAAGCTATAAACCTAATCTATATCGCCATAAAAACCATAAAAAATGTTTCAAGTTAAAAAAATTCAACAATTTCACTGAAAAAACCATTAAAAAAAAGTTCCATGTTAAAAAATTCAATAGTTTCACTATAAAAACGAAACAATATTTTCAAGTGAAAAAACTCAACTATTTCACTATAAAAATACCTAAAAAAAGTTCCATGTTAAAAATACTCACAAATATCTCTATAAAAAAATAAAAAATAAGTTCCAAGTTAAAAAAAACTCAACAGTTTCACTATAAAAATCATAGCAAGATATCCAAGTGAAAAAACTCAACTATTTCACTGTAAAAAACAATAAAAATAATTCCAAGTTAAAAAACACAACAGTTTCTCTATAAAAAATATATTAAAAAAAGTCAAGTTAAAAACTCAACAGTTTCACTGTAAAAACCATTAAAAAAAGTTCCAAGTGAAAAACCTCAACAGTTTCTCTATAAAAAAATATATTAAAAAAAGTCAAGTTAAAAAACTCAACAGTTTCACTGATAAAACCATTAAAAAAAGTTTCATGTTAAAAAATTCAATAGTTTCACTATAAAAACCAAAACAAGGTTTTCAAGTGAAAAAACTCAACTATTTCACTATAAAAATACCTAAAAAGAGTTCCATGTTAAAAATACTCACAAATATCTTTATAAAAAATAAAAAAGAAGTTCCAAGTTAAAAAAACTAAAAAGTTTCACTATAAAAACCATAGCAAGATTTTCAAGTGAAAAAACTCAACTATTTCAGTGTAAAAAACATTAAAAAAAATTCCAAGTTAAAAAACACAACAGTTTCTCTATAAAAAATATATTAAAAAAAGTCAAGTTAAAAAACTCAACAGTTTCACTGTAAAAACCATAAAAAAGAGTTCGAAGTGAAAAAGCTCAACAGTTTCTCTATAAAAAATATATTAAAAAAAGTCAAGTTAAAAAACTCAACAGTTTCACTGAAAAAACCATTAAAAAAAGTTCCATGTTAAAAAATTCAATAATTTCACTATAAAAACCAAAACAAGGTTTTCAAGTGAAAAAACTCAACTATTTCACTATTAAAATAACTAAAAAAAGTTCCATGTTAAAAATACTCACAAATATCTCTATAAAAAATAAAAAATAAGTTCCAAGTTACAAAAATCACAAATATTTCACTATAAATAAATAAAAAAAGTTCAAAGTAAAAAAACACAATAGTTCCACTATAAAAACCATAACTAAAGTTCCAAGTAAATAAAACACAACAATTTCACTATAAAAACCATAAAAAAGATCTAAGTTAAAATGCTCAACAATTTCACTATAAAGATCCTAAAAAAGACCCAAGTTATAAATCTCATCTATATCGCTTTAAAAACCATAAACAATTCAATAATTTCAATGAAAAAACCATTAAAAAAAGTTTCCTTGTTAAAAAATTCAATAGTTTCACTATAAAAACCCAAACAAGGCTTCCGAGTGAAAAAAACTCAACTATTTCTCTATAAAAAAGCCTAAAAAAAGTGCCATATTAAAAATACTCACAAATATCTCTATAAAAAATAAAAAATATGTTCCAAGTTAAAAAAACTCAACAGTTTCACTATAAAAACCATAGCAAGATTTCCAAGTGAAAAAACTCAACTATTTCACTGTAAAAGACATAAAAGTAAATTTAAAGTTACAAAACACAACAGTTTCTCTATAAAAAATATATTAAAAAAAGTCAAGTTAAAAAACTCAATAGTTTCACTGTAAAAACCATAAAAAAGTATCAAGTGAAAAAACACAACAATTTCACTATAAAAACCTTAAAAAATGTTCAAGGTTAAAGAACTCAATAAATTAACTATAATAACCATTAAAATAGTTCAAGTTAAAACAAAATTCAAATATTTCAATATAAATACCATAAAAAAGTTCAAAATAAAAAAAAAACTCAACAATTTCACTATAAAAACCATAACAAAAGTTCCCAGTTAAAAAAACACAACAATTTCACTATAAAAACCATAAAAAAAACAAGTTAAAAATTTCAACAATTTCACTATATAGATCCTAAAAAAAGATCCAAGTTATAAACCTAATCTATATCGCCATAAAAACCATAAAAAATGTTTCAAGTTAAAAAATTCAACAATTTCACTGAAAAAACCATTAAAAAAAAGTTCCATGTTAAAAAATTCAATAGTTTCACTATAAAAACGAAACAATATTTTCAAGTGAAAAAACTCAACTATTTCACTATAAAAATACCTAAAAAAAGTTCCATGTTAAAAATACTCACAAATATCTCTATAAAAAAATAAAAAATAAGTTCCAAGTTAAAAAAAAAAACTCAACAGTTTCACTATAAAAACCATAGCAAGATATCCAAGTGAAAAAACTCAACTATTTCATTGTAAAAAACAATAAAAATAATTCCAAGTTAAAAAACACAACAGTTTCTCTATAAAAAATATATTAAAAAAAGTCAAGTTAAAAACTCAACAGTTTCACTGTAAAAACCATTAAAAAAAGTTCCAAGTGAAAAACCTCAACAGTTTCTCTATAAAAAAATATATTAAAAAAAGTCAAGTTAAAAAACTCAACAGTTTCACTGATAAAACCATTAAAAAAAGTTTCATGTTAAAAAATTCAATAGTTTCACTATAAAAACCAAAACAAGGTTTTCAAGTGAAAAAACTCAACTATTTCACTATAAAAATACCTAAAAAGAGTTCCATGTTAAAAATACTCACAAATATCTTTATAAAAAATAAAAAAGAAGTTCCAAGTTAAAAAAACTAAAAAGTTTCACTATAAAAACCATAGCAAGATTTTCAAGTGAAAAAACTCAACTATTTCAGTGTAAAAAACATTAAAAAAAATTCCAAGTTAAAAAACACAACAGTTTCTCTATAAAAAATATATTAAAAAAAGTCAAGTTAAAAAACTCAACAGTTTCACTGTAAAAACCATAAAAAAGAGTTCGAAGTGAAAAAGCTCAACAGTTTCTCTATAAAAAATATATTAAAAAAAGTCAAGTTAAAAAACTCAACAGTTTCACTGAAAAAACCATTAAAAAAAGTTCACAGTTAAAAAATTCAATAATTTCACTATAAAAACCAAAACAAGGTTTTCAAGTGAAAAAACTCAACTATTTCACTATTAAAATAACTAAAAAAAGTTCCATGTTAAAAATACTCACAAATATCTCTATAAAAAATAAAAAATAAGTTCCAAGTTACAAAAAACACAAATATTTCACTATAAATAAATAAAAAAAGTTCAAAGTAAAAAAACACAATAGTTCCACTATAAAAACCGTAACTAAAGTTCCAAGTAAATAAAACACAACAATTTCACTATAAAAACCATAAAAAAGATCTAAGTTAAAATGCTCAACAATTTCACTATAAAGATCCTAAAAAAGACCCAAGTTATAAATCTCATCTATATCGCTTTAAAAACCATAAACAATTCAATAATTTCAATGAAAAAACCATTAAAAAAAGTTTCCTTGTTAAAAAATTCAATAGTTTCACTATAAAAACTCAAACAAGGCTTCCGAGTGAAAAAAACTCAACTATTTCTCAATAAAAAAGCCTAAAAAAAGTGCCATATTAAAAATACTCACAAATATCTCTATAAAAAATAAAAAATATGTTCCAAGTTAACAAAACTCAACAGCTTCACTATAAAAACCATAGCAAGATTTCCAAGTGAAAAAACTCAACTATTTCACTGTAAAAGACATAAAAGTAAATTTCAAGTTACAAAACACAACAGTTTCTCTATAAAAAAAATATTACAAAAAGTCAAGTTAAAAAACTCAATAGTTTCACTGTAAAAACCATAAAAAAGTTTCAAGTGAAAAAACACAACAATTTCACTATAAAAACCTTAAAAAATGTTCCAAGTTAAAGAACTCAATAAATTAACTATAAAATCCATTAAAATAGTTCAAGTTAAAAAAAAGTCAAATATTTCAATATAAATACCATAAAAAAGTTCAAAATAAAACAAACTCAACAATTTCACTATAAAAACCATAACAAAAGTTCCCAGTTAAAAAAAACACAACAATTTCACTATAAAAACAAAAAAAAAAACAAGTTAAAAATTTCAACAATTTCACTATATAGATCCTAAAAAAAGATCCAAGTTATAAACCTAATCTATATCGCCATAAAAACCATAAAAAATGTTTCAAGTTAAAAAATTCAACAATTTCACTGAAAAAACCATTAAAAAAAGTTCCATGTTAAAAAATTCAATAGTTTCACTATAAAAACGAAACATTATTTTCAAGTGAAAAAACTCAACTATTTCACTATAAAAATACCTAAAAAAAGTTCTATGCTAAAAATACTCACAAATATCTCTATAAAAAAATAAAAAATAAGTTCCAAGTTAAAAAAAACTCAACAGTTTCACTATAAAAACCATAGCAAGATATCCAAGTGAAAAAACTCAACTATTTCACTGTAAAAAACAATAAAAATAATTCCAAGTTAAAAAACACAACAGTTTCTCTATAAAAAATATATTAAAAAAAGTCAAGTTAAAAACTCAACAGTTTCACTGTAAAAACCATTAAAAAAAGTTCCAAGTGAAAAACCTCAACAGTTTCTCTATAAAAAAATATATTAAAAAAAGTCAAGTTAAAAAACTAAACAGTTTCACTGATAAAACCATTAAAAAAAAGTTTCATGTTAAAAAATTCAATAGTTTCACTATAAAAACCAAAACAAGGTTTTCAAGTGAAAAAACTCAACTATTTCACTATAAAAATACCTAAAAAAAGTTCCATGTTAAAAATACTCACAAATATCTTTATAAAAAATAAAAAAGAAGTTCCAAGTTAAAAAAAACTAAACAGTTTCACTATAAAAACCATAGCAAGATTTTCAAGTGAAAAAACTCAACTATTTCAGTGTAAAAAACATAAAAAAAAATTCCAAGTTAAAAAACACAACAGTTTCTCTATAAAAAATATATTAAAAAATGTCAAGTTAAAAAACTCAACAGTTTCACTGTAAAAACCATAAAAAAGAGTTCGAAGTGAAAAAGCTCAACAGTTTCTCTATAAAAAATATATTAAAAAAAGTCAAGTTAAAAAACTCAACAGTTTCACTGAAAAAACCATTAAAAAAAGTTCCATGTTAAAAAATTCAATAATTTCACTATAAAAACCAAAACAAGGTTTTCAAGTGAAAAAACTCAACTATTTCACTATTAAAATAACTAAAAAAAGTTCCATGTTAAAAATACTCACAAATATCTCTATAAAAAATAAAAAATAAGTTCCAAGTTACAAAAAACACAAATATTTCACTATAAATAAATAAAAAAAGTTCAAAGTAAAAAAACACAATAGTTCCACTATAAAAACCGTAACTAAAGTTCCAAGTAAATAAAACACAACAATTTCACTATAAAAACCATAAAAAAGATCTAAGTTAAAATGCTCAACAATTTCACTATAAAGATCCTAAAAAAGACCCAAGTTATAAATCTCATCTATATCGCTTTAAAAACCATAAACAATTCAATAATTTCAATGAAAAAACCATTAAAAAAAGTTTCCTTGTTAAAAAATTCAATAGTTTCACTATAAAAACTCAAACAAGGCTTCCGAGTGAAAAAAACTCAACTATTTCTCTATAAAAAAGCCTAAAAAAAGTGCCATATTAAAAATACTCAGAAATATCTCTATAAAAAATAAAAAATATGTTCCAAGTTAACAAAACTCAACAGTTTCACTATAAAAACTATAGCAAGATTTCCAAGTGAAAAAACTCAATTATTTCACTGTAAAAGACATCAAAGTAAATTTCAAGTAACAAAACACAACAGTTTCTGTATAAAAAATATATTTAAAAAAGTCAAGTTAAAAAACCCAATAGTTTCACTGTAAAAATAGTTAAAAAGAGTTCCATGTTAAAAATACTCACAAATATCTTTATAAAAAATAAAAAAGAAGTTCCAAGTTAAAAAAAACTAAACAGTTTCACTATAAAAACCATAGCAAGATTTTCAAGTGAAAAAACTCAACTATTTCAGTGTAAAAAACATAAAAAAAAAAATTCCAAGTTAAAAAACACAACAGTTTCTCTATAAAAAATATATTAAAAAAAGTCAAGTTAAAAAACTCAACAGTTTCACTGTAAAAACCATAAAAAAGAGTTCGAAGTGAAAAAGCTCAACAGTTTCTCTATAAAAAATATATTAAAAAAAGTCAAGTTAAAAAACTCAACAGTTTCACTGAAAAAACCATTAAAAAAAGTTCCATGTTAAAAAATTCAATAATTTCACTATAAAAACCAAAACAAGGTTTTCAAGTGAAAAAACTCAACTATTTCACTATTAAAATAACTAAAAAAAGTTCCATGTTAAAAATACTCACAAATATCTCTATAAAAAATAAAAAATAAGTTCCAAGTTACAAAAATCACAAATATTTCACTATAAATAAATAAAAAAAGTTCAAAGTAAAAAAACACAATAGTTCCACTATAAAAACCATAACTAAAGTTCCAAGTAAATAAAACACAACAATTTCACTATAAAAACCATAAAAAAGATCTAAGTTAAAATGCTCAACAATTTCACTATAAAGATCCTAAAAAAGACCCAAGTTATAAATCTCATCTATATCGCTTTAAAAACCATAAACAATTCAATAATTTCAATGAAAAAACCATTAAAAAAAGTTTCCTTGTTAAAAAATTCAATAGTTTCACTATAAAAACCCAAACAAGGCTTCCGAGTGAAAAAAACTCAACTATTTCTCTATAAAAAAGCCTAAAAAAAGTGCCATATTAAAAATACTCAGAAATATCTCTATAAAAAATAAAAAATATGTTCCAAGTTAAAAAAACTCAACAGTTTCACTATAAAAACTATAGCAAGATTTCCAAGTGAAAAAACTCAATTATTTCACTGTAAAAGACATCAAAGTAAATTTCAAGTTACAAAACACAACAGTTTCTCTATAAAAAATATATTTAAAAAAGTCAAGTTAAAAAACCCAATAGTTTCACTGTAAAAACCATAAAAAAGTTTCAAGTGAAAAAACACAACAATTTCACTATAAAAACCTTAAAAAATGTTCCAAGTTAAAGAACTCAATAAATTAACTATAAAAACCATTAAAATAGTTCAAGTTAAAAAAAAGTCAAATATTTCAATATAAATACCATAAAAAAGTTCAAAATAAAAAAAACTCAACAATTTCACTATAAAAACCATAACAAAAGTTCCCAGTTAAAAAACACACAACAATTTCACTATAAAAACCATTAAAAAAAACAAGTTAAAAATTTCAACAATTTCACTATATAGATCCTAAAAAAATATCCAAGCTATAAACCTAATCTATATCGCCATAAAAACCATAAAAAATGTTTCAAGTTAAAAAAATTCAACAATTTCACTGAAAAAACCATTAAAAAAAAGTTCCATGTTAAAAAATTCAATAGTTTCACTATAAAAACGAAACAATATTTTCAAGTGAAAAAACTCAACTATTTCACTATAAAAATACCTAAAAAAAGTTCCATGTTAAAAATACTCACAAATATCTCTATAAAAAAATAAAAAATAAGTTCCAAGTTAAAAAAAACTCAACAGTTTCACTATAAAAATCATAGCAAGATATCCAAGTGAAAAAACTCAACTATTTCACTGTAAAAAACAATAAAAATAATTCCAAGTTAAAAAACACAACAGTTTCTCTATAAAAAATATATTAAAAAAAGTCAAGTTAAAAACTCAACAGTTTCACTGTAAAAACCATTAAAAAAAGTTCCAAGTGAAAAACCTCAACAGTTTCTCTATAAAAAAATATATTAAAAAAAGTCAAGTTAAAAAACTCAACAGTTTCACTGATAAAACCATTAAAAAAAGTTTCATGTTAAAAAATTCAATAGTTTCACTATAAAAACCAAAACAAGGTTTTCAAGTGAAAAAACTCAACTATTTCACTATAAAAATACCTAAAAAGAGTTCCATGTTAAAAATACTCACAAATATCTTTATAAAAAATAAAAAAGAAGTTCCAAGTTAAAAAAACTAAAAAGTTTCACTATAAAAACCATAGCAAGATTTTCAAGTGAAAAAACTCAACTATTTCAGTGTAAAAAACATTAAAAAAAATTCCAAGTTAAAAAACACAACAGTTTCTCTATAAAAAATATATTAAAAAAAGTCAAGTTAAAAAACTCAACAGTTTCACTGTAAAAACCATAAAAAAGAGTTCGAAGTGAAAAAGCTCAACAGTTTCTCTATAAAAAATATATTAAAAAAAGTCAAGTTAAAAAACTCAACAGTTTCACTGAAAAAACCATTAAAAAAAGTTCCATGTTAAAAAATTCAATAATTTCACTATAAAAACCAAAACAAGGTTTTCAAGTGAAAAAACTCAACTATTTCACTATTAAAATAACTAAAAAAAGTTCCATGTTAAAAATACTCACAAATATCTCTATAAAAAATAAAAAATAAGTTCCAAGTTACAAAAATCACAAATATTTCACTATAAATAAATAAAAAAAGTTCAAAGTAAAAAAACACAATAGTTCCACTATAAAAACCATAACTAAAGTTCCAAGTAAATAAAACACAACAATTTCACTATAAAAACCATAAAAAAGATCTAAGTTAAAATGCTCAACAATTTCACTATAAAGATCCTAAAAAAGACCCAAGTTATAAATCTCATCTATATCGCTTTAAAAACCATAAACAATTCAATAATTTCAATGAAAAAACCATTAAAAAAAGTTTCCTTGTTAAAAAATTCAATAGTTTCACTATAAAAACCCAAACAAGGCTTCCGAGTGAAAAAAACTCAACTATTTCTCTATAAAAAAGCCTAAAAAAAGTGCCATATTAAAAATACTCACAAATATCTCTATAAAAAATAAAAAATATGTTCCAAGTTAAAAAAACTCAACAGTTTCACTATAAAAACCATAGCAAGATTTCCAAGTGAAAAAACTCAACTATTTCACTGTAAAAGACATAAAAGTAAATTTAAAGTTACAAAACACAACAGTTTCTCTATAAAAAATATATTAAAAAAAGTCAAGTTAAAAAACTCAATAGTTTCACTGTAAAAACCATAAAAAAGTATCAAGTGAAAAAACACAACAATTTCACTATAAAAACCTTAAAAAATGTTCAAGGTTAAAGAACTCAATAAATTAACTATAATAACCATTAAAATAGTTCAAGTTAAAACAAAATTCAAATATTTCAATATAAATACCATAAAAAAGTTCAAAATAAAAAAAAAACTCAACAATTTCACTATAAAAACCATAACAAAAGTTCCCAGTTAAAAAAACACAACAATTTCACTATAAAAACCATAAAAAAAACAAGTTAAAAATTTCAACAATTTCACTATATAGATCCTAAAAAAAGATCCAAGTTATAAACCTAATCTATATCGCCATAAAAACCATAAAAAATGTTTCAAGTTAAAAAATTCAACAATTTCACTGAAAAAACCATTAAAAAAAAGTTCCATGTTAAAAAATTCAATAGTTTCACTATAAAAACGAAACAATATTTTCAAGTGAAAAAACTCAACTATTTCACTATAAAAATACCTAAAAAAAGTTCCATGTTAAAAATACTCACAAATATCTCTATAAAAAAATAAAAAATAAGTTCCAAGTTAAAAAAAAAAACTCAACAGTTTCACTATAAAAACCATAGCAAGATATCCAAGTGAAAAAACTCAACTATTTCATTGTAAAAAACAATAAAAATAATTCCAAGTTAAAAAACACAACAGTTTCTCTATAAAAAATATATTAAAAAAAGTCAAGTTAAAAACTCAACAGTTTCACTGTAAAAACCATTAAAAAAAGTTCCAAGTGAAAAACCTCAACAGTTTCTCTATAAAAAAATATATTAAAAAAAGTCAAGTTAAAAAACTAAACAGTTTCACTGATAAAACCATTAAAAAAAAGTTTCATGTTAAAAAATTCAATAGTTTCACTATAAAAACCAAAACAAGGTTTTCAAGTGAAAAAACTCAACTATTTCACTATAAAAATACCTAAAAAAAGTTCCATGTTAAAAATACTCACAAATATCTTTATAAAAAATAAAAAAGAAGTTCCAAGTTAAAAAAAACTAAACAGTTTCACTATAAAAACCATAGCAAGATTTTCAAGTGAAAAAACTCAACTATTTCAGTGTAAAAAACATTAAAAGAAAATTCCAAGTTAAAAAACACAAAAGTTTCTCTATAAAAAATATATTAAAAAAAGTCAAGTTAAAAAACTCAACAGTTTCACTGTAAAAACCATAAAAAAGAGTTCGAAGTGAAAAAGCTCAACAGTTTCTCTATAAAAAATATATTAAAAAAAGTCAAGTTAAAAAACTCAACAGTTTCACTGAAAAAACCATTAAAAAAATTCCATGTTAAAAAATTCAATAATTTCACTATAAAAACCAAAACAAGGTTTTCAAGTGAAAAAACTCAACTATTTCACTATTAAAATAACTAAAAAAAGTTCCATGTTAAAAATACTCACAAATATCTCTATAAAAAATAAAAAATAAGTTCCAAGTTACAAAAAACACAAATATTTCACTATAAATAAATAAATAAAAGTTCAAAGTAAAAAAACACAATAGTTCCACTTTAAAAACCATAACTAAAGTTCCAAGTAAATAAAACACAACAATTTCACTATAAAAACCATAAAAAAGATCTAAGTTAAAATGCTCAACAATTTCACTATAAAGATCCTAAAAAAGACCCAAGTTATAAATCTCATCTATATCGCTTTAAAAACCATAAAAAAAAATCAAGAATTTCAATGAAAACACCATTAAAAAAAGTTTCCTTGTTTAAAAATTCAATAGTTTCACTATAAAAACCCAAACAAGGCTTCCGAGTGAAAAAAACTCAACTATTTCTCTATAAAAAAGCCTAAAAAAAGTGCCATATTAAAAATACTCACAAATATCTCTATAAAAAATAAAAAATATGTTCCAAGTTAAAAAAACTCAACAGTTTCACTATAAAAACCATAGCAAGATTTCCAAGTGATAAAACTCAACTATTTCACTGTAAAAAACATAAAAAAAAAATTTCAAGTTACAAAACACAACAGTTTCTCTATAAAAAATATATTAAAAAGGTCAAGTTAAAAAACTCAATAGTTTCACTGTAAAAACCATAAAAAAGTTTCAAGTGAAAAAACACAACAATTTCACTATAAAAACCTTAAAAAATGTTCCAAGTTAAAGAACTCAATAAATTAACTATAAAAACCATTAAAATAGTTCAAGTTAAAACAAAATTCAAATATTTCAATATAAATACCATAAAAAAGTTCAAAATAAAAAAAACTCAACAATTTCACTATAAAAACCATAACAAAAGTTCCCAGTTAAAAAAAACACAACAATTTCACTATAAAAACCATAAAAAAAACAAGTTAAAAATTTCAACAATTTCACTATATAGATCCTAAAAAAAGATCCAAGTTATAAACCTAATCTATATCGCCATAAAAACCATAAAAAATGTTTCAAGTTAAAAAATTCAACAATTTCACTGAAAAAACCATTAAAAAAAAGTTCCATGTTAAAAAATTCAATAGTTTCACTATAAAAACGAAACAATATTTTCAAGTGAAAAAACTCAACTATTTCACTATAAAAATACCTAAAAAAAGTTCCATGTTAAAAATACTCACAAATATCTCTATAAAAAAATAAAAAATAAGTTCCAAGTTAAAAAAAACTCAACAGTTTCACTATAAAAACCATAGCAAGATATCCAAGTGAAAAAACTCAACTATTTCACTGTAAAAAACAATAAAAATAATTCCAAGTTAAAAAACACAACAGTTTCTCTATAAAAAATATATTAAAAAAAGTCAAGTTAAAAACTCAACAGTTTCACTGTAATAACCATTAAAAAAAGTTCCAAGTGAAAAACCTCAACAGTTTCTCTATAAAAAAATATATTAAAAAAAGTCAAGTTAAAAAACTTAACAGTTTCACTGATAAAACCATTAAAAAAAAGTTTCATGTTAAAAAATTCACTAGTTTCACTATAAAAACCAAAACAAGGTTTTCAAGTGAAAAAACTCAACTATTTCACTATAAAAATACCTTAAAAAAGTTCCATGTTAAAAATACTCACAAATATCTTTATAAAATATAAAAAAGAAGTTCCAAGTTAAAAAAACTAAACAGTTTCACTGTAAAAACCATAGCAAGATTTTCAAGTGAAAAAACTCAACTATTTCAGTGTAAAAAACATTAAAAGAAAATTCCAAGTTAAAAAACACAACAGTTTCTCTATAAAAAATATATTAAAAAAAGTCAAGTTAAAAAACTCAACAGTTTCACTGTAAAAACCATAAAAAAGAGTTCGAAGTGAAAAAGCTCAACAGTTTCTCTATAAAAAATATATTAAAAAAAGTCAAGTTAAAAAACTCAACAGTTTCACTGAAAAAACCATTAAAAAAAGTTCCATGTTAAAAAATTCAATAATTTCACTATAAAAACCAAAACAAGGTTTTCAAGTGAAAAAACTCAACTATTTCACTATTAAAATAACTAAAAAAAGTTCCATGTTAAAAATACTCACAAATATCTCTATAAAAAATAAAAAATAAGTTCCAAGTTACAAAAAACACAAATATTTCACTATAAATAAATAAAAAAAAGTTCAAAGTAAAAAAACACAATAGTTCCACTATAAAAACCATAACTAAAGTTCCAAGTAAATAAAACACAACAATTTCACTATAAAAACCATAAAAAAGATCTAAGTTAAAATGCTCAACTATTTCACTATAAAGATCCTAAAAAAGACCCAAGTTATAAATCTCATCTATATTGCTTTAAAAACCATAAAAAAACTCAATAATTTCAATGAAAACACCATTAAAAAAAGTTTCCTTGTTTAAAAATTCAATAGTTTCACTATAAAAACCCAAACAAGGCTTCCGAGTGAAAAAAACTCAACTATTTCTCTATAAAAAAGCCTAAAAAAAGTGCCATATTAAAAATACTCACAAATATCTCTATAAAAAATAAAAAATATGTTCCAACTTAAAAAAACTCAACAGTTTCACTATAAAAACCATAGCAAGATTTCCAAGTGAAAAAACTCAACTATTTCACTGTAAAAAACATAAAAAAAAATTTCAAGTTACAAAACACAACAGTTTCTCTATAAAAAATATATTAAAAAAAGTCAAGTTAAAAAACTCAATAGTTTCACTGTAAAAACCATAAAAAAGTTTCAAGTGAAAAAACACAACAATTTCACTATAAAAACCTTAAAAAATGTTCCAAGTTAAAGAACTCAATAAATTAACTATAAAAACCATTAAAATAGTTCAAGTTAAAACAAAATTCAAATACTTCAATAAAAATACCATAAAAAAGTTCAAAATAAAAAAAACTCAACAATTTCACTATAAAAACCATAACAAAAGTTCCCAGTTAAAAAAAACACAACAATTTCACTATAAAAACCATAAAAAAAACAAGTTAAAAATTTCAACAATTTCACTATATAGATCCTAAAAAAAGATCCAAGTTATAAACCTAATCTATATCGCCATAAAAACCATAAAAAATGTTTCAAGTTAAAAAAATCAACAATTTCACTGAAAAAACCATTAAAAAAAAGTTCCATGTTAAAAAATTCAATAGTTTCACTATAAAAACGAAACAATATTTTCAAGTGAAAAAACTCAACTATTTCACTATAAAAATACCTAAAAAAAGTTCCATGTTAAAAATACTCACAAATATCTCTATAAAAAAATAAAAAATAAGTTCCAAGTTAAAAAAAAACTCAACAGTTTCACTATAAAAACCATAGCAAGATATCCAAGTGAAAAAACTCAACTATTTCACTGTAAAAAACAATAAAAATAATTCCAAGTTAAAAAACACAACAGTTTCTCTATAAAAAATATATTAAAAAAAGTCAAGTTAAAAACTCAACAGTTTCACTGTAAAAACCATTAAAAAAAGTTCCAAGTGAAAAACCTCAACAGTTTCTCTATAAAAAAATATATTAAAAAAAGTCAAGTTAAAAAACTCAACAGTTTCACTGATAAAACCATTAAAAAAAAGTTTCATGTTAAAAAATTCACTAGTTTCACTATAAAAACCAAAACAAGGTTTTCAAGTGAAAAAACTCAACTATTTCACTATAAAAATACCTAAAAAAAGTTCCATGTTAAAAATACTCACAAATATCTTTATAAAAAATAAAAAAGAAGTTCCAAGTTAAAAAAAACTAAACAGTTTCACTGTTAAAACCATAGCAAGATTTTCAAGTGAAAAAACTCAACTATTTCAGTGTAAAAAACATTAAAAGAAAATTCCAAGTTAAAAAACACAAAAGTTTCTCTATAAAAAATATATTAAAAAAAGTCAAGTTAAAAAACTCAACAGTTTCACTGTAAAAACCATAAAAAAGAGTTCGAAGTGAAAAAGCTCAACAGTTTCTCTATAAAAAATATATTAAAAAAAGTCAAGTTAAAAAACTCAACAGTTTCACTGAAAAAACCATTAAAAAAAGTTCCATGTTAAAAAATTCAATAATTTCACTATAAAAACCAAAACAAGGTTTTCAAGTGAAAAAACTCAACTATTTCACTATTAAAATAACTAAAAAAAGTTCCATGTTAAAAATACTCACAAATATCTCTATAAAAAATAAAAAATAAGTTCCAAGTTACAAAAAACACAAATATTTCACTATAAATAAATAAAAAAAGTTCAAAGTAAAAAAACACAATAGTTCCACTATAAAAACCGTAACTAAAGTTCCAAGTAAATAAAACACAACAATTTCACTATAAAAAGCATAAAAAGCTCTAAGTTAAAATGCTCAACAATTTCACTATAAAGATCCTAAAAAAGACCCAAGTTATAAATCTCATCTATATCGCTTTAAAAACCATAAAAAAATTCAATAATTTCAATGAAAAAACCATTAAAAAAAGTTTCCTTGTTTAAAAATTCAATAGTTTCACTATAAAAACCCAAACAAGGCTTCCGAGTGAAAAAAACTCAACTATTTCTCTATAAAAAAGCCTAAAAAAAGTGCCATATTAAAAATACTCACAAATATCTCTATAAAAAATAAAAAATATGTTCCAAGTTAAAAAAACTCAACAGTTTCACTATAAAAACCATAGCAAGATTTCCAAGTGAAAAAACTCAACTATTTCACTGTAAAAGACATAAAAGTAAATTTCAAGTTACAAAACACAACAGTTTCTCTATAAAAAATATATTAAAAAAAGTCAAGTTAAAAAACTCAATAGTTTCACTGTAAAAACCATAAAAAAGTTTCAAGTGAAAAAACACAACAATTTCACTATAAAAACCTTAAAAAATGTTCAAGGTTAAAGAACTCAATAAATTAACTATAATAACCATTAAAATAGTTCAAGTTAAAACAAAATTCAAATATTTCAATATAAATACCATAAAAAAGTTCAAAATAAAAAAAAACTCAACAATTTCACTATAAAAACCATAACAAAAGTTCCCAGTTAAAAAAAACACAACAATTTCACTATAAAAACCATAAAAAAACAAGTTAAAAATTTCAACAATTTCACTATTTAGATCCTAAAAAAAGATCCAAGTTATAAACCTAATCTATATCGCCATAAAAACCATAAAAAATGTTTCAAGTTAAAAAATTCAACAATTTCACTGAAAAAACCATTAAAAAAAAGTTCCATGTTAAAAAATTCAATAGTTTCACTATAAAAACGAAACAATATTTTCAAGTGAAAAAACTCAACTATTTCACTATAAAAATACCTAAAAAAAGTTCCATGTTAAAAATACTCACAAATATCTCTATAAAAAAATAAAAAATAAGTTCCAAGTTAAAAAAAAAACTCAACAGTTTCACTATAAAAACCATAGCAAGATATCCAAGTGAAAAAACTCAACTATTTCATTGTAAAAAACAATAAAAATAATTCCAAGTTAAAAAACACAACAGTTTCTCTATAAAAAATATATTAAAAAAAGTCAAGTTAAAAACTCAACAGTTTCACTGTAAAAACCATTAAAAAAAGTTCCAAGTGAAAAACCTCAACAGTTTCTCTATAAAAAAATATATTAAAAAAAGTCAAGTTAAAAAACTAAACAGTTTCACTGATAAAACCATTAAAAAAAAGTTTCATGTTAAAAAATTCAATAGTTTCACTATAAAAACCAAAACAAGGTTTTCAAGTGAAAAAACTCAACTATTTCACTATAAAAATACCTAAAAAAAGTTCCATGTTAAAAATACTCACAAATATCTTTATAAAAAATAAAAAAGAAGTTCCAAGTTAAAAAAAACTAAACAGTTTCACTATAAAAACCATAGCAAGATTTTCAAGTGAAAAAACTCAACTATTTCAGTGTAAAAAACATTAAAAGAAAATTCCAAGTTAAAAAACACAAAAGTTTCTCTATAAAAAATATATTAAAAAAAGTCAAGTTAAAAAACTCAACAGTTTCACTGTAAAAACCATAAAAAAGAGTTCGAAGTGAAAAAGCTCAACAGTTTCTCTATAAAAAATATATTAAAAAAAGTCAAGTTAAAAAACTCAACAGTTTCACTGAAAAAACCATTAAAAAAAGTTCCATGTTAAAAAATTCAATAATTTCACTATAAAAACCAAAACAAGGTTTTCAAGTGAAAAAACTCAACTATTTCACTATTAAAATAACTAAAAAAAGTTCCATGTTAAAAATACTCACAAATATCTCTATAAAAAATAAAAAATAAGTTCCAAGTTACAAAAAACACAAATATTTCACTATAAATAAATAAAAAAAGTTCAAAGTAAAAAAACACAATAGTTCCACTATAAAAACCGTAACTAAAGTTCCAAGTAAATAAAACACAACAATTTCACTATAAAAAGCATAAAAAGCTCTAAGTTAAAATGCTCAACAATTTCACTATAAAGATCCTAAAAAAGACCCAAGTTATAAATCTCATCTATATCGCTTTAAAAACCATAAAAAAATTCAATAATTTCAATGAAAAAACCATTAAAAAAAGTTTCCTTGTTTAAAAATTCAATAGTTTCACTATAAAAACCCAAACAAGGCTTCCGAGTGAAAAAAACTCAACTATTTCTCTATAAAAAAGCCTTAAAAAAGTGCCATATTAAAAATACTCACAAATATCTCTATAAAAAATAAAAAATATGTTCCAAGTTAAAAAAACTCAACAGTTTCACTATAAAAACCATAGCAAGATTTCCAAGTGAAAAAACTCAACTATTTCACTGTAAAAGACATAAAAGTAAATTTCAAGTTACAAAACACAACAGTTTCTCTATAAAAAATATATTAAAAAAAGTCAAGTTAAAAAACTCAATAGTTTCACTGTAAAAACCATAAAAAAGTTTCAAGTGAAAAAACACAACAATTTCACTATAAAAACCTTAAAAAATGTTCAAGGTTAAAGAACTCAATAAATTAACTATAATAACCATTAAAATAGTTCAAGTTAAAACAAAATTCAAATATTTCAATATAAATACCATAAAAAAGTTCAAAATAAAAAAAAACTCAACAATTTCACTATAAAAACCATAACAAAAGTTCCCAGTTAAAAAAAACACAACAATTTCACTATAAAAACCATAAAAAAACAAGTTAAAAATTTCAACAATTTCACTATTTAGATCCTAAAAAAAGATCCAAGTTATAAACCTAATCTATATCGCCATAAAAACCATAAAAAATGTTTCAAGTTAAAAAATTCAACAATTTCACTGAAAAAACCATTAAAAAAAAGTTCCATGTTAAAAAATTCAATAGTTTCACTATAAAAACGAAACAATATTTTCAAGTGAAAAAACTCAACTATTTCACTATAAAAATACCTAAAAAAAGTTCCATGTTAAAAATACTCACAAATATCTCTATAAAAAAATAAAAAATAAGTTCCAAGTTAAAAAAAAAACTCAACAGTTTCACTATAAAAACCATAGCAAGATATCCTAGTGAAAAAACTCAACTATTTCATTGTAAAAAACAATAAAAATAATTCCAAGTTAAAAAACACAACAGTTTCTCTATAAAAAATATATTAAAAAAAGTCAAGTTAAAAACTCAACAGTTTCACTGTAAAAACCATTAAAAAAAGTTCCAAGTGAAAAACCTCAACAGTTTCTCTATAAAAAAATATATTAAAAAAAGTCAAGTTAAAAAACTAAACAGTTTCACTGATAAAACCATTAAAAAAAAGTTTCATGTTAAAAAATTCAATAGTTTCACTATAAAAACCAAAACAAGGTTTTCAAGTGAAAAAACTCAACTATTTCACTATAAAAATACCTAAAAAAAGTTCCATGTTAAAAATACTCACAAATATCTTTATAAAAAATAAAAAAGAAGTTCCAAGTTAAAAAAAACTAAACAGTTTCACTATAAAAACCATAGCAAGATTTTCAAGTGAAAAAACTCAACTATTTCAGTGTAAAAAACATTAAAAGAAAATTCCAAGTTAAAAAACACAAAAGTTTCTCTATAAAAAATATATTAAAAAAAGTCAAGTTAAAAAACTCAACAGTTTCACTGTAAAAACCATAAAAAAGAGTTCGAAGTGAAAAAGCTCAACAGTTTCTCTATAAAAAATATATTAAAAAAAGTCAAGTTAAAAAACTCAACAGTTTCACTGAAAAAACCATTAAAAAAAGTTCCATGTTAAAAAATTCAATAATTTCACTATAAAAACCAAAACAAGGTTTTCAAGTGAAAAAACTCAACTATTTCACTATTAAAATAACTAAAAAAAGTTCCATGTTAAAAATACTCACAAATATCTCTATAAAAAATAAAAAATAAGTTCCAAGTTACAAAAAACACAAATATTTCACTATAAATAAATAAAAAAAGTTCAAAGTAAAAAAACACAATAGTTCCACTATAAAAACCGTAACTAAAGTTCCAAGTAAATAAAACACAACAATTTCACTATAAAAAGCATAAAAAGCTCTAAGTTAAAATGCTCAACAATTTCACTATAAAGATCCTAAAAAACACCCATGTTATAAATCTCATCTATATCGCTTTAAAAACCATAAAAAAATTCAATAATTTCAATGAAAAAACCATTAAAAAAAGTTTCCTTGTTTAAAAATTCAATAGTTTCACTATAAAAACCCAAACAAGGCTTCCGAGTGAAAAAAACTCAACTATTTCTCTATAAAAAAGCCTAAAAAAAGTGCCATATTAAAAATACTCACAAATATCTCTATAAAAAATAAAAAATATGTTCCAAGTTAAAAAAACTCAACAGTTTCACTATAAAAACCATAGCAAGATTTCCAAGTGAAAAAACTCAACTATTTCACTGTAAAAGACATAAAAGTAAATTTCAAGTTACAAAACACAACAGTTTCTCTATAAAAAATATATCAAAAAAAGTCAAGTTAAAAAACTCAATAGTTTCACTGTAAAAACCATAAAAAAGTTTCAAGTGAAAAAACACAACAATTTCACTATAAAAACCTTAAAAAATGTTCAAGGTTAAAGAACTCAATAAATTAACTATAATAACCATTAAAATAGTTCAAGTTAAAACAAAATTCAAATATTTCAATATAAATACCATAAAAAAGTTCAAAATAAAAAAAAACTCAACAATTTCACTATAAAAACCATAACAAAAGTTCCCAGTTAAAAAAAACACAACAATTTCACTATAAAAACCATAAAAAAAACAAGTTAAAAATTTCAACAATTTCACTATTTAGATCCTAAAAAAAGATCCAAGTTATAAACCTAATCTATATCGCCATAAAAACCATAAAAAATGTTTCAAGTTAAAAAATTCAACAATTTCACTGAAAAAACCATTAAAAAAAAGTTCCATGTTAAAAAATTCAATAGTTTCACTATAAAAACGAAACAATATTTTCAAGTGAAAAAACTCAACTATTTCACTATAAAAATACCTAAAAAAAGTTCCATGTTAAAAATACTCACAAATATCTCTATAAAAAAATAAAAAATAAGTTCCAAGTTAAAAAAAAAACTCAACAGTTTCACTATAAAAACCATAGCAAGATATCCAAGTGAAAAAACTCAACTATTTCATTGTAAAAAACAATAAAAATAATTCCAAGTTAAAAAACACAACAGTTTCTCTATAAAAAATATATTAAAAAAAGTCAAGTTAAAAACTCAACAGTTTCACTGTAAAAACCATTAAAAAAAGTTCCAAGTGAAAAACCTCAACAGTTTCTCTATAAAAAAATATATTAAAAAAAGTCAAGTTAAAAAACTAAACAGTTTCACTGATAAAACCATTAAAAAAAAGTTTCATGTTAAAAAATTCAATAGTTTCACTATAAAAACCAAAACAAGGTTTTCAAGTGAAAAAACTCAACTATTTCACTATAAAAATACCTAAAAAAAGTTCCATGTTAAAAATACTCACAAATATCTTTATAAAAAATAAAAAAGAAGTTCCAAGTTAAAAAAAACTAAACAGTTTCACTATAAAAACCATAGCAAGATTTTCAAGTGAAAAAACTCAACTATTTCAGTGTAAAAAACATTAAAAGAAAATTCCAAGTTAAAAAACACAAAAGTTTCTCTATAAAAAATATATTAAAAAAAGTCAAGTTAAAAAACTCAACAGTTTCACTGTAAAAACCATAAAAAAGAGTTCGAAGTGAAAAAGCTCAACAGTTTCTCTATAAAAAATATATTAAAAAAAGTCAAGTTAAAAAACTCAACAGTTTCACTGAAAAAACCATTAAAAAAAGTTCCATGTTAAAAAATTCAATAATTTCACTATAAAAACCAAAACAAGGTTTTCAAGTGAAAAAACTCAACTATTTCACTATTAAAATAACTAAAAAAAGTTCCATGTTAAAAATACTCACAAATATCTCTATAAAAAATAAAAAATAAGTTCCAAGTTACAAAAAACACAAATATTTCACTATAAATAAATAAAAAAAGTTCAAAGTAAAAAAACACAATAGTTCCACTATAAAAACCGTAACTAAAGTTCCAAGTAAATAAAACACAACAATTTCACTATAAAAAGCATAAAAAGCTCTAAGTTAAAATGCTCAACAATTTCACTATAAAGATCCTAAAAAAGACCCAAGTTATAAATCTCATCTATATCGCTTTAAAAACCATAAAAAAATTCAATAATTTCAATGAAAAAACCATTAAAAAAAGTTTCCTTGTTTAAAAATTCAATAGTTTCACTATAAAAACCCAAACAAGGCTTCCGAGTGAAAAAAACTCAACTATTTCTCTATAAAAAAGCCTAAAAAAAGTGCCATATTAAAAATACTCACAAATATCTCTATAAAAAATAAAAAATATGTTCCAAGTTAAAAAAACTCAACAGTTTCACTATAAAAACCATAGCAAGATTTCCAAGTGAAAAAACTCAACTATTTCACTGTAAAAGACATAAAAGTAAATTTCAAGTTACAAAACACAACAGTTTCTCTATAAAAAATATATTAAAAAAAGTCAAGTTAAAAAACTCAATAGTTTCACTGTAAAAACCATAAAAAAGTTTCAAGTGAAAAAACACAACAATTTCACTATAAAAACCTTAAAAAATGTTCAAGGTTAAAGAACTCAATAAATTAACTATAATAACCATTAAAATAGTTCAAGTTAAAACAAAATTCAAATATTTCAATATAAATAACATAAAAAAGTTCAAAATAAAAAAAAACTCAACAATTTCACTATAAAAACCATAACAAAAGTTCCCAGTTAAAAAAAACACAACAATTTCACTATAAAAACCATAAAAAAAAACAAGTTAAAAATTTCAACAATTTCACTATATAGATCCTAAAAAAAGATCCAAGTTATAAACCTAATCTATATCGCCATAAAAACCATAAAAAATGTTTCAAGTTAAAAAATTCAACAATTTCACTGAAAAAACCATTAAAAAAAAGTTCCATGTTAAAAAATTCAATAGTTTCACTATAAAAACGAAACAATATTTTCAAGTGAAAAAACTCAACTATTTCACTATAAAAATACCTAAAAAAAGTTCCATGTTAAAAATACTCACAAATATCTCTATAAAAAAATAAAAAATAAGTTCCAAGTTAAAAAAAAAACTCAACAGTTTCACTATAAAAACCATAGCAAGATATCCAAGTGAAAAAACTCAACTATTTCATTGTAAAAAACAATAAAAATAATTCCAAGTTAAAAAACACAACAGTTTCTCTATAAAAAATATATTAAAAAAAGTCAAGTTAAAAACTCAACAGTTTCACTGTAAAAACCATTAAAAAAAGTTCCAAGTGAAAAACCTCAACAGTTTCTCTATAAAAAAATATATTAAAAAAAGTCAAGTTAAAAAACTAAACAGTTTCACTGATAAAACCATTAAAAAAAAGTTTCATGTTAAAAAATTCAATAGTTTCACTATAAAAACCAAAACAAGGTTTTCAAGTGAAAAAACTCAACTATTTCACTATAAAAATACCTAAAAAAAGTTCCATGTTAAAAATACTCACAAATATCTTTATAAAAAATAAAAAAGAAGTTCCAAGTTAAAAAAAACTAAACAGTTTCACTATAAAAACCATAGCAAGATTTTCAAGTGAAAAAACTCAACTATTTCAGTGTAAAAAACATTAAAAGAAAATTCCAAGTTAAAAAACACAAAAGTTTCTCTATAAAAAATATATTAAAAAAAGTCAAGTTAAAAAACTCAACAGTTTCACTGTAAAAACCATAAAAAAGAGTTCGAAGTGAAAAAGCTCAACAGTTTCTCTATAAAAAATATATTAAAAAAAGTCAAGTTAAAAAACTCAACAGTTTCACTGAAAAAACCATTAAAAAAAGTTCCATGTTAAAAAATTCAATAATTTCACTATAAAAACCAAAACAAGGTTTTCAAGTGAAAAAACTCAACTATTTCACTATTAAAATAACTAAAAAAAGTTCCATGTTAAAAATACTCACAAATATCTCTATAAAAAATAAAAAATAAGTTCCAAGTTACAAAAAACACAAATATTTCACTATAAATAAATAAAAAAAGTTCAAAGTAAAAAAACACAATAGTTCCACTATAAAAACCGTAACTAAAGTTCCAAGTAAATAAAACACAACAATTTCACTATAAAAAGCATAAAAAGCTCTAAGTTAAAATGCTCAACAATTTCACTATAAAGATCCTAAAAAAGACCCAAGTTATAAATCTCATCTATATCGCTTTAAAAACCATAAAAAAATTCAATAATTTCAATGAAAAAACCATTAAAAAAAGTTTCCTTGTTTAAAAATTCAATAGTTTCACTATAAAAACCCAAACAAGGCTTCCGAGTGAAAAAAACTCAACTATTTCTCTATAAAAAAGCCTAAAAAAAGTGCCATATTAAAAATACTCACAAATATCTCTATAAAAAATAAAAAATATGTTCCAAGTTAAAAAAACTCAACAGTTTCACTATAAAAACCATAGCAAGATTTCCAAGTGAAAAAACTCAACTATTTCACTGTAAAAGACATAAAAGTAAATTTCAAGTTACAAAACACAACAGTTTCTCTATAAAAAATATATTAAAAAAAGTCAAGTTAAAAAACTCAATAGTTTCACTGTAAAAACCATAAAAAAGTTTCAAGTGAAAAAACACAACAATTTCACTATAAAAACCTTAAAAAATGTTCAAGGTTAAAGAACTCAATAAATTAACTATAATAACCATTAAAATAGTTCAAGTTAAAACAAAATTCAAATATTTCAATATAAATACCATAAAAAAGTTCAAAATAAAAAAAAACTCAACAATTTCACTATAAAAACCATAACAAAAGTTCCCAGTTAAAAAAAACACAACAATTTCACTATAAAAACCATAAAAAAAACAAGTTAAAAATTTCAACAATTTCTCTATTTAGATCCTAAAAAAAGATCCAAGTTATAAACCTAATCTATATCGCCATAAAAACCATAAAAAATGTTTCAAGTTAAAAAATTCAACAATTTCACTGAAAAAACCATTAAAAAAAAGTTCCATGTTAAAAAATTCAATAGTTTCACTATAAAAACGAAACAATATTTTCAAGTGAAAAAACTCAACTATTTCACTATAAAAATACCTAAAAAAAGTTCCATGTTAAAAATACTCACAAATATCTCTATAAAAAAATAAAAAATAAGTTCCAAGTTAAAAAAAACTCAACAGTTTCACTATAAAAACCATAGCAAGATATCCAAGTGAAAAAACTCAACTATTTCAATGTAAAAAACAATAAAAATAATTCCAAGTTAAAAAACACAACAGTTTCTCTATAAAAAATATATTAAAAAAAGTCAAGTTAAAAACTACACAGTTTCACTGTAAAAACCATTAAAAAAAGTTCCAAGTGAAAAACCTCAACAGTTTCTCTATAAAAAAATATATTAAAAAAAGTCAAGTTAAAAAACTCAACAGTTTCACTGATAAAACCATTAAAAAAATGTTTCATGTTAAAAAATTCAATAGTTTCACTATAAAAACCAAAACAAGGTTTTCAAGTGAAAAAACTCAACTATTTCACTATAAAAATACCTAAAAAAAGTTCCATGTTAAAAATACTCACAAATATCTTTATAAAAAATAAAAAAGAAGTTCCAAGTTAAAAAAAACTAAACAGTTTCACTATAAAAACCATAGCAAGATTTTCAAGTGAAAAAACTCAACTATTTCAGTGTAAAAAACATTAAAAGAAAATTCCAAGTTAAAAAACACAAAAGTTTCTCTATAAAAAATATATTAAAAAAAGTCAAGTTAAAAAACTCAACAGTTTCACTGTAAAAACCATAAAAAAGAGTTCGAAGTGAAAAAGCTCAACAGTTTCTCTATAAAAAATATATTAAAAAAAGTCAAGTTAAAAAACTCAACAGTTTCACTGAAAAAACCATTAAAAAAAGTTCCATGTTAAAAAATTCAATAATTTCACTATAAAAACCAAAACAAGGTTTTCAAGTGAAAAAACTCAACTATTTCACTATTAAAATAACTAAAAAAAGTTCCATGTTAAAAATACTCACAAATATCTCTATAAAAAATAAAAAATAAGTTCCAAGTTACAAAAAACACAAATATTTCACTATAAATAAATAAAAAAAGTTCAAAGTAAAAAAACACAATAGTTCCACTATAAAAACCGTAACTAAAGTTCCAAGTAAATAAAACACAACAATTTCACTATAAAAAGCATAAAAAGCTCTAAGTTAAAATGCTCAACAATTTCACTATAAAGATCCTAAAAAAGACCCAAGTTATAAATCTCATCTATATCGCTTTAAAAACCATAAAAAAATTCAATAATTTCAATGAAAAAACCATTAAAAAAAGTTTCCTTGTTTAAAAATTCAATAGTTTCACTATAAAAACCCAAACAAGGCTTCCGAGTGAAAAAAACTCAACTATTTCTCTATAAAAAAGCCTAAAAAAAGTGCCATATTAAAAATACTCACAAATATCTCTATAAAAAATAAAAAATATTTTCCAAGTTAAAAAAAACTCAACAGTTTCACTATAAAAACCATAGCAAGATTTCCAAGTGAAAAAACTCAACTATTTCACTGTAAAAGACATAAAAGTAAATTTCAAGTTACAAAACACAACAGTTTCTCTATAAAAAATATATTAAAAAAAGTCAAGTTAAAAAACTCAATAGTTTCACTGTAAAAACCATAAAAAAGTTTCAAGTGAAAAAACACAACAATTTCACTATAAAAACCTTAAAAAATGTTCCAAGTTAAAGAACTCAATAAATTAACTATAAAAACCATTAAAATAGTTCAAGTTAAAACAAAATTCAAATATTTCAATATAAATACCATAAAAAAGTTCAAAATAAAAAAAACTCAACAATTTCACTATAAAAACCATAACAAAAGTTCCCAGTTAAAAAAAACACAACAATTTCACTATAAAAACCATAAAAAAAACAAGTTAAAAATTTCAACAATTTCACTATATAGATCCTAAAAAAAGATCCAAGTTATAAACCTAATCTATATCGCCATAAAAACCATAAAAAATGTTTCAAGTTAAAAAATTCAACAATTTCACTGAAAAAACCATTAAAAAAAAGTTCCATGTTAAAAAATTCAATAGTTTCACTATAAAAACGAAACAATATTTTCAAGTGAAAAAACTCAACTATTTCACTATAAAAATACCTAAAAAAAGTTCCATGTTAAAAATACTCACAAATATCTCTATAAAAAAATAAAAAATAAGTTCCAAGTTAAAAAAAACTCAACAGTTTCACTATAAAAACCATAGCAAGATATCCAAGTGAAAAAACTCAACTATTTCAATGTAAAAAACAATAAAAATAATTCCAAGTTAAAAAACACAACAGTTTCTCTATAAAAAATATATTAAAAAAAGTCAAGTTAAAAACTACACAGTTTCACTGTAAAAACCATTAAAAAAAGTTCCAAGTGAAAAACCTCAACAGTTTCTCTATAAAAAAATATATTAAAAAAAGTCAAGTTAAAAAACTCAACAGTTTCACTGATAAAACCATTAAAAAAATGTTTCATGTTAAAAAATTCAATAGTTTCACTATAAAAACCAAAACAAGGTTTTCAAGTGAAAAAACTCAACTATTTCACTATAAAAATACCTAAAAAAAGTTCCATGTTAAAAATACTCACAAATATCTTTATAAAAAATAAAAAAGAAGTTCCAAGTTAAAAAAAACTAAACAGTTTCACTATAAAAACCATAGCAAGATTTTCAAGTGAAAAAACTCAACTATTTCAGTGTAAAAAACATTAAAAGAAAATTCCAAGTTAAAAAACACAAAAGTTTCTCTATAAAAAATATATTAAAAAAAGTCAAGTTAAAAAACTCAACAGTTTCACTGTAAAAACCATAAAAAAGAGTTCGAAGTGAAAAAGCTCAACAGTTTCTCTATAAAAAATATATTAAAAAAAGTCAAGTTAAAAAACTCAACAGTTTCACTGAAAAAACCATTAAAAAAAGTTCCATGTTAAAAAATTCAATAATTTCACTATAAAAACCAAAACAAGGTTTTCAAGTGAAAAAACTCAACTATTTCACTATTAAAATAACTAAAAAAAGTTCCATGTTAAAAATACTCACAAATATCTCTATAAAAAATAAAAAATAAGTTCCAAGTTACAAAAAACACAAATATTTCACTATAAATAAATAAAAAAAGTTCAAAGTAAAAAAACACAATAGTTCCACTATAAAAACCGTAACTAAAGTTCCAAGTAAATAAAACACAACAATTTCACTATAAAAAGCATAAAAAGCTCTAAGTTAAAATGCTCAACAATTTCACTATAAAGATCCTAAAAAAGACCCAAGTTATAAATCTCATCTATATCGCTTTAAAAACCATAAAAAAATTCAATAATTTCAATGAAAAAACCATTAAAAAAAGTTTCCTTGTTTAAAAATTCAATAGTTTCACTATAAAAACCCAAACAAGGCTTCCGAGTGAAAAAAACTCAACTATTTCTCTATAAAAAAGCCTAAAAAAAGTGCCATATTAAAAATACTCACAAATATCTCTATAAAAAATAAAAAATATGTTCCAAGTTAAAAAAACTCAACAGTTTCACTATAAAAACCATAGCAAGATTTCCAAGTGAAAAAACTCAACTATTTCACTGTAAAAGACATAAAAGTAAATTTCAAGTTACAAAACACAACAGTTTCTCTATAAAAAATATATTAAAAAAAGTCAAGTTAAAAAACTCAATAGTTTCACTGTAAAAACCATAAAAAAGTTTCAAGTGAAAAAACACAACAATTTCACTATAAAAACCTTAAAAAATGTTCAAGGTTAAAGAACTCAATAAATTAACTATAATAACCATTAAAATAGTTCAAGTTAAAACAAAATTCAAATATTTCAATATAAATAACATAAAAAAGTTCAAAATAAAAAAAAACTCAACAATTTCACTATAAAAACCATAACAAAAGTTCCCAGTTAAAAAAAACACAACAATTTCACTATAAAAACCATAAAAAAAAACAAGTTAAAAATTTCAACAATTTCACTATATAGATCCTAAAAAAAGATCCAAGTTATAAACCTAATCTATATCGCCATAAAAACCATAAAAAATGTTTCAAGTTAAAAAATTCAACAATTTCACTGAAAAAACCATTAAAAAAAAGTTCCATGTTAAAAAATTCAATAGTTTCACTATAAAAACGAAACAATATTTTCAAGTGAAAAAACTCAACTATTTCACTATAAAAATACCTAAAAAAAGTTCCATGTTAAAAATACTCACAAATATCTCTATAAAAAAATAAAAAATAAGTTCCAAGTTAAAAAAAAAACTCAACAGTTTCACTATAAAAACCATACCAAGATATCCAAGTGAAAAAACTCAACTATTTCATTGTAAAAAACAATAAAAATAATTCCAAGTTAAAAAACACAACAGTTTCTCTATAAAAAATATATTAAAAAAAGTCAAGTTAAAAACTCAACAGTTTCACTGTAAAAACCATTAAAAAAAGTTCCAAGTGAAAAACCTCAACAGTTTCTCTATAAAAAAATATATTAAAAAAAGTCAAGTTAAAAAACTAAACAGTTTCACTGATAAAACCATTAAAAAAAAGTTTCATGTTAAAAAATTCAATAGTTTCACTATAAAAACCAAAACAAGGTTTTCAAGTGAAAAAACTCAACTATTTCACTATAAAAATACCTAAAAAAAGTTCCATGTTAAAAATACTCACAAATATCTTTATAAAAAATAAAAAAGAAGTTCCAAGTTAAAAAAAACTAAACAGTTTCACTATAAAAACCATAGCAAGATTTTCAAGTGAAAAAACTCAACTATTTCAGTGTAAAAAACATTAAAAGAAAATTCCAAGTTAAAAAACACAAAAGTTTCTCTATAAAAAATATATTAAAAAAAGTCAAGTTAAAAAACTCAACAGTTTCACTGTAAAAACCATAAAAAAGAGTTCGAAGTGAAAAAGCTCAACAGTTTCTCTATAAAAAATATATTAAAAAAAGTCAAGTTAAAAAACTCAACAGTTTCACTGAAAAAACCATTAAAAAAAGTTCCATGTTAAAAAATTCAATAATTTCACTATAAAAACCAAAACAAGGTTTTCAAGTGAAAAAACTCAACTATTTCACTATTAAAATAACTAAAAAAAGTTCCATGTTAAAAATACTCACAAATATCTCTATAAAAAATAAAAAATAAGTTCCAAGTTACAAAAAACACAAATATTTCACTATAAATAAATAAAAAAAGTTCAAAGTAAAAAAACACAATAGTTCCACTATAAAAACCGTAACTAAAGTTCCAAGTAAATAAAACACAACAATTTCACTATAAAAAGCATAAAAAGCTCTAAGTTAAAATGCTCAACAATTTCACTATAAAGATCCTAAAAAAGACCCAAGTTATAAATCTCATCTATATCGCTTTAAAAACCATAAAAAAATTCAATAATTTCAATGAAAAAACCATTAAAAAAAGTTTCCTTGTTTAAAAATTCAATAGTTTCACTATAAAAACCCAAACAAGGCTTCCGAGTGAAAAAAACTCAACTATTTCTCTATAAAAAAGCCTAAAAAAAGTGCCATATTAAAAATACTCACAAATATCTCTATAAAAAATAAAAAATATGTTCCAAGTTAAAAAAACTCAACAGTTTCACTATAAAAACCATAGCAAGATTTCCAAGTGAAAAAACTCAACTATTTCACTGTAAAAGACATAAAAGTAAATTTCAAGTTACAAAACACAACAGTTTCTCTATAAAAAATATATTAAAAAAAGTCAAGTTAAAAAACTCAATAGTTTCACTGTAAAAACCATAAAAAAGTTTCAAGTGAAAAAACACAACAATTTCACTATAAAAACCTTAAAAAATGTTCAAGGTTAAAGAACTCAATAAATTAACTATAATAACCATTAAAATAGTTCAAGTTAAAACAAAATTCAAATATTTCAATATAAATACCATAAAAAAGTTCAAAATAAAAAAAAACTCAACAATTTCACTATAAAAACCATAACAAAAGTTCCCAGTTAAAAAAAACACAACAATTTCACTATAAAAACCATAAAAAAAACAAGTTAAAAATTTCAACAATTTCTCTATTTAGATCCTAAAAAAAGATCCAAGTTATAAACCTAATCTATATCGCCATAAAAACCATAAAAAATGTTTCAAGTTAAAAAATTCAACAATTTCACTGAAAAAACCATTAAAAAAAAGTTCCATGTTAAAAAATTCAATAGTTTCACTATAAAAACGAAACAATATTTTCAAGTGAAAAAACTCAACTATTTCACTATAAAAATACCTAAAAAAAGTTCCATGTTAAAAATACTCACAAATATCTCTATAAAAAAATAAAAAATAAGTTCCAAGTTAAAAAAAACTCAACAGTTTCACTATAAAAACCATAGCAAGATATCCAAGTGAAAAAACTCAACTATTTCAATGTAAAAAACAATAAAAATAATTCCAAGTTAAAAAACACAACAGTTTCTCTATAAAAAATATATTAAAAAAAGTCAAGTTAAAAACTACACAGTTTCACTGTAAAAACCATTAAAAAAAGTTCCAAGTGAAAAACCTCAATAGTTTCTCTATAAAAAAATATATTAAAAAAAGTCAAGTTAAAAAACTCAACAGTTTCACTGATAAAACCATTAAAAAAATGTTTCATGTTAAAAAATTCAATAGTTTCACTATAAAAACCAAAACAAGGTTTTCAAGTGAAAAAACTCAACTATTTCACTATAAAAATACCTAAAAAAAGTTCCATGTTAAAAATACTCACAAATATCTTTATAAAAAATAAAAAAGAAGTTCCAAGTTAAAAAAAACTAAACAGTTTCACTATAAAAACCATAGCAAGATTTTCAAGTGAAAAAACTCAACTATTTCAGTGTAAAAAACATTAAAAGAAAATTCCAAGTTAAAAAACACAAAAGTTTCTCTATAAAAAATATATTAAAAAAAGTCAAGTTAAAAAACTCAACAGTTTCACTGTAAAAACCATAAAAAAGAGTTCGAAGTGAAAAAGCTCAACAGTTTCTCTATAAAAAATATATTAAAAAAAGTCAAGTTAAAAAACTCAACAGTTTCACTGAAAAAACCATTAAAAAAAGTTCCATGTTAAAAAATTCAATAATTTCACTATAAAAACCAAAACAAGGTTTTCAAGTGAAAAAACTCAACTATTTCACTATTAAAATAACTAAAAAAAGTTCCATGTTAAAAATACTCACAAATATCTCTATAAAAAATAAAAAATAAGTTCCAAGTTACAAAAAACACAAATATTTCACTATAAATAAATAAAAAAAGTTCAAAGTAAAAAAACACAATAGTTCCACTATAAAAACCGTAACTAAAGTTCCAAGTAAATAAAACACAACAATTTCACTATAAAAAGCATAAAAAGCTCTAAGTTAAAATGCTCAACAATTTCACTATAAAGATCCTAAAAAAGACCCAAGTTATAAATCTCATCTATATCGCTTTAAAAACCATAAAAAAATTCAATAATTTCAATGAAAAAACCATTAAAAAAAGTTTCCTTGTTTAAAAATTCAATAGTTTCACTATAAAAACCCAAACAAGGCTTCCGAGTGAAAAAAACTCAACTATTTCTCTATAAAAAAGCCTAAAAAAAGTGCCATATTAAAAATACTCACAAATATCTCTATAAAAAATAAAAAATATGTTCCAAGTTAAAAAAACTCAACAGTTTCACTATAAAAACCATAGCAAGATTTCCAAGTGAAAAAACTCAACTATTTCACTGTAAAAGACATAAAAGTAAATTTCAAGTTACAAAACACAACAGTTTCTCTATAAAAAATATATTAAAAAAAGTCAAGTTAAAAAACTCAATAGTTTCACTGTAAAAACCATAAAAAAGTTTCAAGTGAAAAAACACAACAATTTCACTATAAAAACCTTAAAAAATGTTCAAGGTTAAAGAACTCAATAAATTAACTATAATAACCATTAAAATAGTTCAAGTTAAAACAAAATTCAAATATTTCAATATAAATACCATAAAAAAGTTCAAAATAAAAAAAAAACTCAACAATTTCACTATAAAAACAATAACAAAAGTTCCCAGTTAAAAAAAACACAACAATTTCACTATAAAAACCATAAAAAAAAACAAGTTAAAAATTTCAACAATTTCACTATTTAGATCCTAAAAAAAGATCCAAGTTATAAACCTAATCTATATCGCCATAAAAACTATAAAAAAGGTTTCAAGTTAAAAAATTCAACAATTTCACTGAAAAAACCATTAAAAAAAAGTTCCATGTTAAAAAATTCAATAGTTTCACTATAAAAACGAAACAATATTTTCAAGTGAAAAAACTCAACTATTTCACTATAAAAATACCTAAAAAAAGTTCCATGTTAAAAATACTCACAAATATCTCTATAAAAAAATAAAAAATAAGTTCCAAGTTAAAAAAAAAACTCAACAGTTTCACTATAAAAACCATAGCAAGATATCCAAGTGAAAAAACTCAACTATTTCATTGTAAAAAACAATAAAAATAATTCCAAGTTAAAAAACACAACAGTTTCTCTATAAAAAATATATTAAAAAAAGTCAAGTAAAAAACTCAACAGTTTCACTGTAAAAACCATTAAAAAAAGTTCCAAGTGAAAAACCTCAACAGTTTCTCTATAAAAAAATATATTAAAAAAAGTCAAGTTAAAAAACTAAACAGTTTCACTGATAAAACCATTAAAAAAAAGTTTCATGTTAAAAAATTCAATAGTTTCACTATAAAAACCAAAACAAGGTTTTCAAGTGAAAAAACTCAACTATTTCACTATAAAAATACCTAAAAAAAGTTCCATGTTAAAAATACTCACAAATATCTTTATAAAAAATAAAAAAGAAGTTCCAAGTTAAAAAAAACTAAACAGTTTCACTATAAAAACCATAGCAAGATTTTCAAGTGAAAAAACTCAACTATTTCAGTGTAAAAAACATTAAAAGAAAATTCCAAGTTAAAAAACACAAAAGTTTCTCTATAAAAAATATATTAAAAAAAGTCAAGTTAAAAAACTCAACAGTTTCACTGTAAAAACCATAAAAAAGAGTTCGAAGTGAAAAAGCTCAACAGTTTCTCTATAAAAAATATATTAAAAAAAGTCAAGTTAAAAAACTCAACAGTTTCACTGAAAAAACCATTAAAAAAAGTTCCATGTTAAAAAATTCAATAATTTCACTATAAAAACCAAAACAAGGTTTTCAAGTGAAAAAACTCAACTATTTCACTATTAAAATAACTAAAAAAAGTTCCATGTTAAAAATACTCACAAATATCTCTATAAAAAATAAAAAATAAGTTCCAAGTTACAAAAAACACAAATATTTCACTATAAATAAATAAAAAAAGTTCAAAGTAAAAAAACACAATAGTTCCACTATAAAAACCGTAACTAAAGTTCCAAGTAAATAAAACACAACAATTTCACTATAAAAAGCATAAAAAGCTCTAAGTTAAAATGCTCAACAATTTCACTATAAAGATCCTAAAAAAGACCCAAGTTATAAATCTCATCTATATCGCTTTAAAAACCATAAAAAAATTCAATAATTTCAATGAAAAAACCATTAAAAAAAGTTTCCTTGTTTAAAAATTCAATAGTTTCACTATAAAAACCCAAACAAGGCTTCCGAGTGAAAAAAACTCAACTATTTCTCTATAAAAAAGCCTAAAAAAAGTGCCATATTAAAAATACTCACAAATATCTCTATAAAAAATAAAAAATATGTTCCAAGTTAAAAAAACTCAACAGTTTCACTATAAAAACCATAGCAAGATTTCCAAGTGAAAAAACTCAACTATTTCACTGTAAAAGACATAAAAGTAAATTTCAAGTTACAAAACACAACAGTTTCTCTATAAAAAATATATTAAAAAAAGTCAAGTTAAAAAACTCAATAGTTTCACTGTAAAAACCATAAAAAAGTTTCAAGTGAAAAAACACAACAATTTCACTATAAAAACCTTAAAAAATGTTCAAGGTTAAAGAACTCAATAAATTAACTATAATAACCATTAAAATAGTTCAAGTTAAAACAAAATTCAAATATTTCAATATAAATACCATAAAAAAGTTCAAAATAAAAAAAAACTCAACAATTTCACTATAAAAACCATAACAAAAGTTCCCAGTTAAAAAAAACACAACAATTTCACTATAAAAACCATAAAAAAACAAGTTAAAAATTTCAACAATTTCTCTATTTAGATCCTAAAAAAAGATCCAAGTTATAAACCTAATCTATATCGCCATAAAAACCATAAAAAATGTTTCAAGTTAAAAAATTCAACAATTTCACTGAAAAAACCATTAAAAAAAAGTTCCATGTTAAAAAATTCAATAGTTTCACTATAAAAACGAAACAATATTTTCAAGTGAAAAAACTCAACTATTTCACTATAAAAATACCTAAAAAAAGTTCCATGTTAAAAATACTCACAAATATCTCTATAAAAAAATAAAAAATAAGTTCCAAGTTAAAAAAAACTCAACAGTTTCACTATAAAAACCATAGCAAGATATCCAAGTGAAAAAACTCAACTATTTCAATGTAAAAAACAATAAAAATAATTCCAAGTTAAAAAACACAACAGTTTCTCTATAAAAAATATATTAAAAAAAGTCAAGTTAAAAACTACACAGTTTCACTGTAAAAACCATTAAAAAAAGTTCCAAGTGAAAAACCTCAACAGTTTCTCTATAAAAAAATATATTAAAAAAAGTCAAGTTAAAAAACTCAACAGTTTCACTGATAAAACCATTAAAAAAATGTTTCATGTTAAAAAATTCAATAGTTTCACTATAAAAACCAAAACAAGGTTTTCAAGTGAAAAAACTCAACTATTTCACTATAAAAATACCTAAAAAAAGTTCCATGTTAAAAATACTCACAAATATCTTTATAAAAAATAAAAAAGAAGTTCCAAGTTAAAAAAAACTAAACAGTTTCACTATAAAAACCATAGCAAGATTTTCAAGTGAAAAAACTCAACTATTTCAGTGTAAAAAACATTAAAAGAAAATTCCAAGTTAAAAAACACAAAAGTTTCTCTATAAAAAATATATTAAAAAAAGTCAAGTTAAAAAACTCAACAGTTTCACTGTAAAAACCATAAAAAAGAGTTCGAAGTGAAAAAGCTCAACAGTTTCTCTATAAAAAATATATTAAAAAAAGTCAAGTTAAAAAACTCAACAGTTTCACTGAAAAAACCATTAAAAAAAGTTCCATGTTAAAAAATTCAATAATTTCACTATAAAAACCAAAACAAGGTTTTCAAGTGAAAAAACTCAACTATTTCACTATTAAAATAACTAAAAAAAGTTCCATGTTAAAAATACTCACAAATATCTCTATAAAAAATAAAAAATAAGTTCCAAGTTACAAAAAACACAAATATTTCACTATAAATAAATAAAAAAAGTTCAAAGTAAAAAAACACAATAGTTCCACTATAAAAACCGTAACTAAAGTTCCAAGTAAATAAAACACAACAATTTCACTATAAAAAGCATAAAAAGCTCTAAGTTAAAATGCTCAACAATTTCACTATAAAGATCCTAAAAAAGACCCAAGTTATAAATCTCATCTATATCGCTTTAAAAACCATAAAAAAATTCAATAATTTCAATGAAAAAACCATTAAAAAAAGTTTCCTTGTTTAAAAATTCAATAGTTTCACTATAAAAACCCAAACAAGGCTTCCGAGTGAAAAAAACTCAACTATTTCTCTATAAAAAAGCCTAAAAAAAGTGCCATATTAAAAATACTCACAAATATCTCTATAAAAAATAAAAAATATGTTCCAAGTTAAAAAAACTCAACAGTTTCACTATAAAAACCATAGCAAGATTTCCAAGTGAAAAAACTCAACTATTTCACTGTAAAAGACATAAAAGTAAATTTCAAGTTACAAAACACAACAGTTTCTCTATAAAAAATATATTAAAAAAAGTCAAGTTAAAAAACTCAATAGTTTCACTGTAAAAACCATAAAAAAGTTTCAAGTGAAAAAACACAACAATTTCACTATAAAAACCTTAAAAAATGTTCAAGGTTAAAGAACTCAATAAATTAACTATAATAACCATTAAAATAGTTCAAGTTAAAACAAAATTCAAATATTTCAATATAAATACCATAAAAAAGTTCAAAATAAAAAAAAAACTCAACAATTTCACTATAAAAACAATAACAAAAGTTCCCAGTTAAAAAAAACACAACAATTTCACTATAAAAACCATAAAAAAAAACAAGTTAAAAATTTCAACAATTTCACTATTTAGATCCTAAAAAAAGATCCAAGTTATAAACCTAATCTATATCGCCATAAAAACCATAAAAAAGGTTTCAAGTTAAAAAATTCAACAATTTCACTGAAAAAACCATTAAAAAAAAGTTCCATGTTAAAAAATTCAATAGTTTCACTATAAAAACGAAACAATATTTTCAAGTGAAAAAACTCAACTATTTCACTATAAAAATACCTAAAAAAAGTTCCATGTTAAAAATACTCACAAATATCTCTATAAAAAAATAAAAAATAAGTTCCAAGTTAAAAAAAAACTCAACAGTTTCACTATAAAAACCATAGCAAGATATCCAAGTGAAAAAACTCAACTATTTCACTGTAAAAAACAATAAAAATAATTCCAAGTTAAAAAACACAACAGTTTCTCTATAAAAAATATATTAAAAAAAGTCAAGTTAAAAACTCAACAGTTTCACTGTAAAAACCATTAAAAAAAGTTCCAAGTGAAAAACCTCAACAGTTTCTCTATAAAAAAATATATTAAAAAAAGTCAAGTTAAAAAACTAAACAGTTTCACTGATAAAACCATTAAAAAAAAGTTTCATGTTAAAAAATTCACTAGTTTCACTATAAAAACCAAAACAAGGTTTTCAAGTGAAAAAACTCAACTATTTCACTATAAAAATACCTAAAAAAAGTTCCATGTTAAAAATACTCACAAATATCTTTATAAAAAATAAAAAAGAAGTTCCAAGTTAAAAAAACTAAACAGTTTCACTGTAAAAACCATAGCAAGATTTTCAAGTGAAAAAACTCAACTATTTCAGTGTAAAAAACAATAAAAGAAAATTCCAAGTTAAAAAACACAACAGTTTCTCTATAAAAAATATATTAAAAAAAGTCAAGTTAAAAAACTCAACAGTTTCACTGTAAAAACCATAAAAAAGAGTTCGAAGTGAAAAAGCTCACCAGTTTCTCTATAAAAAATATATTAAAAAAAGTCAAGTTAAAAAACTCAACAGTTTCACTGAAAAAACCATTAAAAAAAGTTCCATGTTAAAAAATTCAATAATTTCACTATAAAAACCAAAACAAGGTTTTCAAGTGAAAAAACTCAACTATTTCACTATTAAAATAACTAAAAAAAGTTCCAAGTTACAAAAAACACAAATATCTCTATAAAAAATAAAAAATAAGTTCTAAGTTACAAAAAACACAAATATTTCACTATAAATAAATAAAAAAAGTTCAAAGTAAAAAAACACAATAGTTCCACTATAAAAACCGTAACTAAAGTTCCAAGTAAATAAAACACAACAATTTCACTATAAAAAGCATAAAAAGCTCTAAGTTAAAATGCTCAACAATTTCACTATAAAGATCCTAAAAAGACCCAAGTTATAAATCTCATCTATATCGCTTTAAAAACCATAAAAAAATTCAATAATTTCAATGAAAAAACCATTAAAAAAAGTTTCCTTGTTTAAAAATTCAATAGTTTCACTATAAAAACCCAAACAAGGCTTCCGAGTGAAAAAAACTCAACTATTTCTCTATAAAAAAGCCTAAAAAAGTGCCATATTAAAAATACTCACAAATATCTCTATAAAAAATAAAAAATATGTTCCAAGTTAAAAAAACTCAACAGTTTCACTATAAAAACCATAGCAAGATTTCCAAGTGAAAAAACTCAACTATTTCACTGTAAAAGACATAAAAGTAAATTTCAAGTTACAAAACACAACAGTTTCTCTATAAAAAATATATTAAAAAAAGTCAAGTTAAAAAACTCAATAGTTTCACTGTAAAAACCATAAAAAAGTTTCAAGTGAAAAAACACAACAATTTCACTATAAAAACCTTAAAAAATGTTCAAGGTTAAAGAACTCAATAAATTAACTATAATAACCATTAAAATAGTTCAAGTTAAAACAAAATTCAAATATTTCAATATAAATACCATAAAAAAGTTCAAAATAAAAAAAAACTCAACAATTTCACTATAAAAACCATAACAAAAGTTCCCAGTTAAAAAAAACACAACAATTTCACTATAAAAACCATAAAAAAAACAAGTTAAAAATTTCAACAATTTCACTATTTAGATCCTAAAAAAAGATCCAAGTTATAAACCTAATCTATATCGCCATAAAAACCATAAAAAATGTTTCAAGTTAAAAAATTCAACAATTTCACTGAAAAAACCATTAAAAAAAAGTTCCATGTTAAAAATTCAATAGTTTCACTATAAAAACGAAACAATATTTTCAAGTGAAAAAACTCAACTATTTCACTATAAAAATACCTAAAAAAAGTTCCATGTTAAAAATACTCACAAATATCTCTATAAAAAAATAAAAAATAAGTTCCAAGTTAAAAAAAAAACTCAACAGTTTCACTATAAAAACCATAGCAAGATATCCAAGTGAAAAAACTCAACTATTTCACTGTAAAAAACAATAAAAATAATTCCAAGTTAAAAAACACAACAGTTTCTCTATAAAAAATATATTAAAAAAAGTCAAGTTAAAAACTCAACAGTTTCACTGTAAAAACCATTAAAAAAAGTTCCAAGTGAAAAACCTCAACAGTTTCTCTATAAAAAAATATATTAAAAAAAGTCAAGTTAAAAAACTAAACAGTTTCACTGATAAAACCATTAAAAAAAAGTTTCATGTTAAAAAATTCAATAGTTTCACTATAAAAACCAAAACAAGGTTTTCAAGTGAAAAAACTCAACTATTTCACTATAAAAATACCTAAAAAAAGTTCCATGTTAAAAATACTCACAAATATCTTTATAAAAAATAAAAAAGAAGTTCCAAGTTAAAAAAACTAAACAGTTTCACTGTAAAAACCATAGCAAGATTTTCAAGTGAAAAAACTCAACTATTTCAGTGTAAAAAACAATAAAAGAAAATTCCAAGTTAAAAAACACAACAGTTTCTCTATAAAAAATATATTAAAAAAAGTCAAGTTAAAAAACTCAACAGTTTCACTGTAAAAACCCTAAAAAAGAGTTCGAAGTGAAAAAGCTCAACAGTTTCTCTATAAAAAATATATTAAAAAAAGTCAAGTTAAAAAACTCAACAGTTTCACTGAAAAAACCATTAAAAAAAGTTCCATGTTAAAAAATTCAATAATTTCACTATAAAAACCAAAACAAGGTTTTCAAGTGAAAAAACTCAACTATTTCACTATTAAAATAACTAAAAAAAGTTCCATGTTAAAAATACTCACAAATATCTCTATAAAAAATAAAAAATAAGTTCCAAGTTACAAAAAACACAAATATTTCACTATAAATAAATAAAAAAAAGTTCAAAGTAAAAAAACACAATAGTTCCACTATAAAAACCATAACTAAAGTTCCAAGTAAATAAAACACAACAATTTCACTATAAAAACCATAAAAAAGATCTAAGTTAAAATGCTCAACAATTTCACTATAAAGATCCTAAAAAAGACCCAAGTTATAAATCTCATCTATATCGCTTTAAAAACCATAAAAAAAATTCAATAATTTCAATGAAAACACCATTAAAAAAAGTTTCCTTGTTTAAAAATTCAATAGTTTCACTATAAAAACCCAAACAAGGCTTCCGAGTGAAAAAAACTCAACTATTTCTCTATAAAAAAGCCTAAAAAAAGTGCCATATTAAAAATACTCACAAATATCTCTATAAAAAATAAAAAATATGTTCCAAGTTAAAAAAACTCAACAGTTTCACTATAAAAACCATAGCAAGATTTCCAAGTGATAAAACTCAACTATTTCACTGTAAAAAACATAAAAAAAAAATTTCAAGTTACAAAACACAACAGTTTCTCTATAAAAAATATATTAAAAAGGTCAAGTTAAAAAACTCAATAGTTTCACTGTAAAAACCATAAAAAAGTTTCAAGTGAAAAAACACAACAATTTCACTATAAAAACCTTAAAAAATGTTCCAAGTTAAAGAACTCAATAAATTCACTATAAAAACCATTAAAATAGTTCAAGTTAAAACAAAATTCAAATATTTCAATATAAATACCATAAAAAATTTCAAAATAAAAAAAACTCAACAATTTCACTATAAAAACCATAACAAAAGTTCCCAGTTAAAAAAAACACAACAATTTCACTATAAAAACCATAAAAAAAACAAGTTAAAAATTTCAACAATTTCACTATATAGATCCTAAAAAAAGATCCAAGTTATAAACCTAATCTATATCACCATAAAAACCATAAAAAATGTTTCAAGTTAAAAAATTCAACAATTTCACTGAAAAAACCATTAAAAAAAAGTTCCATGTTAAAAAATTCAATAGTTTCACTATAAAAACGAAACAATATTTTCAAGTGAAAAAACTCAACTATTTCACTATAAAAATACCTAAAAAAAGTTCCATGTTAAAAATACTCACAAATATCTCTATAAAAAAATAAAAAATAAGTTCCAAGTTAAAAAAAACTCAACAGTTTCACTATAAAAACCATAGCAAGATATCCAAGTGAAAAAACTCAACTATTTCACTGTAAAAAACAATAAAAATAATTCCAAGTTAAAAAACACAACAGTTTCTCTATAAAAAATATATTAAAAAAAGTCAAGTTAAAAACTCAACAGTTTCACTGTAATAACCATTAAAAAAAGTTCCAAGTGAAAAACCTCAACAGTTTCTCTATAAAAAAATATATTAAAAAAAGTCAAGTTAAAAAACTCAACAGTTTCACTGATAAAACCATTAAAAAAAAGTTTCATGTTAAAAAATTCAATAGTTTCACTATAAAAACCAAAACAAGGTTTTCAAGTGAAAAAACTCAACTATTTCACTATAAAAATATCTTAAAAAAGTGCCATATTAAAAATACTCAAAAATATCTCTATAAAAAATAAAAAATATGTTCCAAGTTAAAAAAATTCAACAGTTTCACTATAAAAACCATAGCAAGATTTTCAAGTGAAAAAACTCAACTATTTCACTGTAAAAAACATAAAAAAGAGTTCGAAGTGAAAAAGCTCACCAGTTTCTCTATAAAAAATATATTAAAAAAAGTCAAGTTAAAAAACTCAACAGTTTCACTGAAAAAACCATTAAAAAAAGTTCCATGTTAAAAAATTCAATAATTTCACTATAAAAACCAAAAGAAGGTTTTTAAGTGAAAAAACTCAACTATTTCACTATTAAAATAACTAAAAAAAGTTCCATGTTAAAAATACTCACAAATATCTCTATAAAAAATAAAAAATAAGTTCCAAGTTACAAAAAACACAAATATTTCACTATAAATAAATCAAAAAAAGTTCAAAGTAAAAAAACACAATAGTTCCACTATAAAAACCATAACTAAAGTTCAAAGTAAATAAAACACAACAATTTCACTATAAAAACCATAAAAAAGATCTAAGTTAAAATGCTCAACAATTTCACTATAAAGATCCTAAAAAAGACCCAAGTTATAAATCTCATCTATATCGCTTTAAAAACCATAAAAAAATTCAATAATTTCAATGAAAACACCATTAAAAAAAGTTTCCTTGTTTAAAAATTCAATAGTTTCACTATAAAAACCCAAACAAGGCTTCCGAGTGAAAAAAACTCAACTATTTCTCTATAAAAAAGCCTTAAAAAAATGCCATATTAAAAATACTCACAAATATCTCTATAAAAAATAAAAAATATGTTCCAAGTTAAAAAAACTCAATAGTTTCACTATAAAAACCATAGCAAGATTTCCAAGTGATAAAACTCAACTATTTCACTGGAAAAAACATAAAAAAAAATTTCAAGTTACAAAACACAACAGTTTCTCTATAAAAAATATATTAAAAAAAGTCAAGTTAAAAAACTCAATAGTTTCACTGTAAAAACCATAAAAAAGTTTCAAGTGAAAAAACACAACAATTTCACTATAAAAACCTTAAAAAATGTTCCAAGTTAAAGAACTCAATAAATTAACTATAAAAACACTTAAAATAGTTCAAGTTAAAAAAAAAGTCAAATATTTCAATATAAATACCATAAAAAAGTTCAAAATAAAAAAACTCAACAATTTCACTATAAAAACCATAACAAAAGTTCCCAGTTAAAAAAAACACAACAATTTCACTATAAAAACCATAAAAAAAACAAGTTAAAAATTTCAACAATTTCACTATATAGATCCTAAAAAAAGATCCAAGTTATAAACCTAATCTATATCGCCATAAAAACCATAAAAAATGTTTCAAGTTAAAAAATTCAACAATTTCACTGAAAAAACCATTAAAAAAAGTTCGATGTTAAAAAATTCAATAGTTTCACTATAAAAACGAAACAATATTTTCAAGTGAAAAAACTCAACTATTTCACTATAAAAATACCTAAAAAAAGTTCCATGTTAAAAATACTCACAAATATCTCTATAAAAAAATAAAAAATAAGTTCCAAGTTAAAAAAAATTCAACAGTTTCACTATAAAAACCATAGCAAGATATCCAAGTGAAAAAACTCAACTATTTAACTGTAAAAAACAATAAAAATAATTCCAAGTTAAAAAACACAACATTTTCTCTATAAAAAATATATTAAAAAAAGTCAAGTTAAAAACTCAACAGTTTCACTGTAAAAACCATTAAAAAAAGTTCCAAGTGAAAAACCTCAACAGTTTCTCTATAAAAAAATATATTAAAAAAAGTCAAGTTAAAAAACTCAACAGTTTCACTGATAAAACCATTTAAAAAAAGTTTCATTTAAAAAATTCAATAGTTTCACTATAAAAACCAAAACAAGGTTTTCAAGTGAAAAAACTCAACTATTTCACTATAAAAATACCTACAAAAAGTTCATTGTTAAAAATACTCACAAATATCTTTATAAAAAATAAAAAAGAAGTTCCAAGTTAAAAAAACTAAACAGTTTCACTATAAAAACCATATTAAGATTTTCAAGTGAAAAAACTCAACTATTTCAGTGTAAAAAACATTAAAAAAAAATTCCAAGTTAAAAAACACAACAGTTTCTCTATAAAAAATATATTAAATAAAGTCAAGTTAAAAAACTCAACAGTTTCACTGTAAAAACCATAAAAAAAAAGTTCCAAATGAAAAAGCTCAACAGTTTCACTATAAAAAATATATTAAAAAAAGTCAAGTTAAAAAACTCAACAGTTTCACTGAAAAAACCATTAAAAAAAGTTCCATGTTAAAAATTTCAATAATTTCACTATAAAAACCAAAACAAGGTTTTCAAGTGAAAAAACTCAACTATTTCACTATTAAAATAACTAAAAAAAGTTCCATGTTAAAAATACTCACAAATATCTCTATAAAAAATAAAAAATAAGTTCCAAGTTACAAAAAACACAAATATTTCACTATAAATAATTAAAAAAAGTTCAAAGTAAAAAAACACAATAGTTCCACTATAAAAACCATAACTAAAGTTCCAAGTAAATAAAACACAACAATTTCACTATAAAAACCATAAAAAAGATCTAAGTTAAAATGCTCAACAATTTCACTATAAAGATCCTAAAAAAGACCCAAGTTATAAATCTCATCTATATCGCTTTAAAAACCATAAAAAATTCAATAATTTCAATGAAAAAACCATTAAAAAAAGTTTCCTTGTTAAAAAATTCAATAGTTTCACTATAAAAACCCAAACAAGGCTTCCGAGTGAAAAAAACTCAACTATTTCTCTATAAAAAAGCCTAAAAAAAGTGCCATATTAAAAATACTCACAAATATCTCTATAAAAAATAAAAAAAATATGTTCCAAGTTTAAAAAACTCAACAGTTTCACTATAAAAACCATAACAAGATATCCAAGTGAAAAAAATCAACTATTTCACTGTAAAAAATATAAAAACAAATTTCAAGTTACAAAACACAACAGTTTCTCTATAAAAAATATATTAAAAAAAGTCAAGTTAAAAAACTCAATAGTTTCACTGTAAAAACCATAAAAAAAGTTTCAAGTGAAAAAACACAACAATTTCACCATAAAAACCTTAAAAAATGTTCCAAGTTAAAGAACTCAATAAATTAACTATAAAAACCATTAAAATAGTTCAAGTTAAAAAAAAGTCAAATATTTCAATATAAATACCATAAAAAAGTTCAAAATAAAAAAAAAAACTCAACAATTTCACTATAAAAACTATAACAAAAGTTCCCAGTTAAAAAAAAACACAACAATTTCACTATAAAAACCATAAAAAAAACAAGTTAAAAATTTCAACAATTTCACTATATAGATCCTAAAAAAAGATCCAAGTTATAAACCTAATCTATATCGCCATAAAAACCATAAAAAATGTTTCAAGTTAAAAAATTCAACAATTTCACTGAAAAAACCATTAAAAAAAAGTTCCATATTAAAAAATTCAATAGTTTTACTATAAAAACGAAAACAATATTTTCAAGTGAAAAAACTCAACTATTTCACTATAAAAATACCTAAAAAAAGATCCATGTTAAAAATACTCACAAATATCCCTATAAAAAATAAAAAATAAGTTCCAAGTTAAAAAAAACTCAACAGTTTCACTATAAAAACCATAGCAAGATATCCAAGTGAAAAAACTCAACTATTTCACTGTAAAAAACAATAAAAAAAATTCCAAGTTAAAAAACACAACAATTTCTCAATAAAAAACATATTAAAAAAAGTCAAGTTAAAAACTCAACAGTTTCACTGTAAAAACCTTAAAAAAAAAGTTCCAATTGAAAAATCTCAATAGTTTCTTTATAAAAAAATATATTAAAAAAAGTCAAGTTAAAAAACTCAACAGTTTCACTGATAATACCATTAAAAAAAAGTTTTATGTTAAAAAATTCAATAGTTTCACTATAATAACCAAAACAAGGTTTTCAAGTGAAAAAACTCAACTATTTCACTATAAAAATACCTAAAAAAAGTTCCATGTTAAAAATACTCACAAATATCTTTATAAAAAATAAAAAAGAAGTTCTAAGTTAAAAAAACTCAACAGTTTCACTATAAAAACCATAGCAAGATATCCATAGCAAGATATCCAAGTGAAAAAACTCAACTATTTCACTGTAAAAAACAATAAAATAATTTCCAAGTTAAAAAACACAACAGTTTCTCTATAACAAATATATTAAAAAAAGTCAAGTTAAAAACTCAACAGTTTCACTATAAAAACCATAAAAAAAAATTCCAAGGGAAAAACCTCAACAGTTTCTCAATAAAAAAATATATTAAGAAAAGTCAAGTTAAAAAACTCAACAATTGCACTGATAAAACCATTAAAAAAAAGTTTCATGTTAAAAAATTCAATAGTTTCACTATAAAAACCAAAACAAGGTTTTCAAGTGAAAAATCTCAACAATTTCACTATAAAAATACCTAAAAAAAGTTCCATGTTAAAAATACTCACAAATATCTTTATAAAAAATAAAAAAGAAGTTCCAAGTTAAAAAAACTAAACAGTTTCACTATAAAAACCATAGCAAGATTTCCAAGTGAGAAAACTCAACAATTTCACTGTAAAAAACATAAAAAAAAAATCCAAGTTAAAAAACACAACAGTTTCTTTATAAAAAATATATTAAAAAAACTCAAGTTAAAAAACTCAATAGTTTCACTATAAAAACCATAAAAAAATTCCAAGTGAAAAACCTCAACAATTTCTATATAAAAAAAATATATTAAAAAAAGTCAAGTTAAAAATCTCAACAGTTTCTCTGAAAAAACTAATAAAAAAAGTTCCATGTTAAAAAATTCAATAGTTTCACTATATAAACCAAAACAAGGTTTTCAAATGAAAAAACTCAACTATTTCACTATAAAAATACCTAAAAAAATATCCATGTTAAAAATACTCACAAAAATCACTATAAAAAATAAAAAATAAGTTCTAAGTTAAAAAACTCAACAGTTTCACTATAAAAACCCTAGCAAGATTTCCACGTGAAAAAACTCAACAATTTCACATTAAAAAACATAAAAAATTCCAGGTTAAAAAACACAACAGTTTCTCTATAAAAAATATATTAAAAAAAGTCAAGTTAAAAAACTCAACAGTTTCACTGTAATACCCATAAAAAAATGTTTCAAGTGAAAAAAACTCAACAGTTTCACTATAAAAACCTTAAAAAAAATGTTCCAAATTAAAAAAACTCAATAATTTAACTATAAAAACCACTAAAATAGTTCCAAGTTAAAAAAACTCACATATTTCAATATAAATACCATAATAAAGTTCAAAGTAAAAAAACTCAACAGTTTCACTATAAAAACCATAACAAAAGTTCCAAGTTAAAAAAAACACAACGATTTCATTATAAAAACCATAAAAAAAACCAATTAAAAAATTCAACAGTTTCACGGTAAAAAACATTAACAAAAATTCCAAGTTAAAAAACACAACAGTTTCTCTTTAAAAAACACAACAGTTTCTCTGTAAAAAAAAGTTTCAACTGAAAAAACTCAACAATTTCACTATTAAAAACCATGAAAAATGTTCCAAATTAAAGAGCCTAAAAAAACTCAACTATTTCTCTATAAAAAAGCCTAAAAAAAGTGCCATATTAAAAATACTCACAAATATCTCTATAAAAAATAAAAAATATGTTCCAAGTTAAAAAAACTCAACAGTTTCACTATAAAAACCATAGCAAGATTTCCAAGTGAAAAAACTCAACTATTTCACTGTAAAAAACATAATAAAAAAATTCCAAGTTAAAAAACACAACAGTTTCTCTTTAAAAAATATATTAAAAAAAGTCAAGTTAAAAAACTCAACAGTTTCACTGTAATAACCAAAAAAAAGTTTCAAGTGAAAAAACTCAACAGTTTCACGATAAACACCTTAAGAAAATGTTCCATATTAAAAAACTCAATAATTTAACTATAAAAACCACTAAAATAGTTCCAAGTTAAAAAAAAAACTCAAATATTTCAATATAAATACCATAAGAAATTTAAAAGTAAAAAAACTCAACAGTTTCACCATAAAAACCATAACAAAAGTTCCAAGTTAAAAAAAAAACACAACGATTTCACTATAAAAACCATAAAAAAAACCAAATAAAAAACTCAACAATTTCACTATATAGATCCTAAAAAAAGATCCAAGTTATCAACCTCATCTATATCGCCATAATATACATATAAAATGTTTCAAGTTAAAAAATTCAACAATTTCACCAAAAAAACATTTAAAAAAAACTCCCATGTTAAAAAATTCAATAGTTTCACTATAAAAATGAAAACAAGATTTTCAAGTGAAAAAACTCAACTATTTCACTATAAAAATATCTAAAAAAAGTTCAATGTTAAAAATACTCACAAATATCTCTATACAAAATAAAAAATAAGTTCCAAGTTAAAAAAACTCATCAGTTTCACTATAAAAACCCTAGCAAGATTTCCAAGTGAAAAAACTCAACTATTTCAATGTACAAAACATTAAAAAAAATTCCAAGTTAAAAAACACAACAGTTTCTCTTTAAAAAATATATTAAAAAAAGTCAAGTTAAAAAACTCAACAGTTTCACTGTAATAACCATAAAAAAAAGTTTCAAGTGAAGAAACTCAACAGTTTCACTATAAAAACCTTAAGAAAATGTTCCAAATTAAAAAAACTCAATAATTTAACTATAAAAACCACTAAAATAGTTCCAAGTTAAAAAAAACTCAAATATTTCAATATAAATACCATAATAAAGTTCAAAGTAAAAAAAATCAACAATTTCACCATAAAAACCATAACAAAAGTTCCAAGTTAAAAAAAACACAACGATTTCACTATAAAAACCATTAAAAAAAATCAAATAAAAAACTCAACAGTTTCACTATAAAAATCATAGCAAGATAACCAAGTGAAAAAACTCAACTATTTCACTGTAAAAAACATTAACAAAAATTCCAAGTTAAAAAACACAACAGTTTCTCTTTAAATAATATATTAAAAAAAGTCAAGTTAAAAAACGCAACAGTTTCACTGTAAAAAACCGTAAAAAAAATTTCAACTGAAAAAACCGTGAAAAATGTTCTAAATTAAAGTACTCAATAATTTAACTATAAAAACCACTAAAATAGTTCCAAGTTTAAAAAAATTCAAATATTTCAATATAAAAACCATAAAAAAGTTCAAAATAAAAAAAACTCAACAGTTTCACTATAAAAACCATAACAAAAGTTCCAAGTTAAAAAAAAACACAACAATTTCACTATAATTTACCTAAAAAAAGTTCCATGTTAAAAAATACTCACAAAAATCTCTATAAAAAATAAAAAATAAATTCCAAGTTAAAAAACTCAACAGTTTCACTATGATAACCCTAGCAAGATTTCCTAGTGAAAAAACTCAACTATTTCACGGTAAAAAACAAAAAAAAATTCCAAGTGAAAAAACTCAACTATTTCACTGTAAAAAACATAAAAAAAAATTCCAAGTTAAAAAACACAACAGTTTCTCTTTAAAAAATATATTAAAAAAAGTCAAGTTAAAAAAATTCAACAGTCTCACTGTAATAACCATAAAAAAAGTTTCAAATGAAAAAACTCAACAGTTTCAATATAAAAACCTTAAGAAAATGTTCCAAATTAAAAAACTCAATAATTTAACTATAAAAACCACTAAAATAGTTCCAAGTTAAAAAAAAATCAAATATTTCAATATAAATACCATAATAAAGTTCAAGTAAAAAAAACTCAACAATTTCACTATAAAAACCATAACAAAAGTTCCAAGTTAAAAAAACACAACGATTTCACTATAAAAACCATAAAAAAAACTAAGTTAAAAAACTCAACAATTTCAGTATATAGATCCTAAAAAACGATCCAAGTTATCAACTGCATCTATATCACCATAATAACCATAAAAAATGTTTCAAGTTAAGAAATTCAACAAATTTACTAAAAAAACCATTAAAAAAAAGTCCCATGTTAAAAAATTCAATAGTTTCATTATAAAAATGAAAATAAGATTTTCAAGTGAAAAACTCAACTATATCACTATGAAAATACCTAAAAAAAGTTTCATGTTAAAAATACTCACTAATATCTCTATAAAAAATAAAAAATAAGTTCATAGTTAAAAAAACTCAACAGTTTCACTATAAAAACCATAACAATATATCCAAGTGAAAAAACTCAACTATTTCACTGTAAAAAATATTAACAAAAATTCCAAGTTAAAAAACACAACAGTTTCTCTTTAAAAAATATATTAAACAAAGTCAAGTTAAAAAACTCAACAATTTCACTGTAAAAACCATAAAAAAAAAAAAGGTTTCAAGTGAAAAAACTCAACAGTTTCACTATAAAAAGCTTGAAAAATGTTCCAAATTAAAGAACTTAATAATTTAACTATAAAAACCACTAAAATAGTTCCAAGTTAAAAAAAACTCAAATATTTCAATATAAATACCATAAAAAAGTTCAAAATAAAAAAACTCAACAGTTTCAATATAAAAACCATAACAAAAGTTCCAAGTTAAAAAAACACAACAATTTCACTATAAAAACCATTAAAAAAACCAAGTTAAAAAGCTCAACAATTTAACTATATAGATCCTGAAAAAAGATCCAAATTATAAACCTCATCTATATCGCCATAAAAACCATAAAAAATGTTTCAAGTTAAAAAATTCAACAATTTCACTTAAAAATCCATTAAAAAAAGTTTCATGTTAAAAAATTCAATAGTTTCACTATAAAAACGAAAATAATATTTTCAAGTGAAAAAACTCAATTATTTCACTATAAAAATACCTAAAAAAAGTTCCATGTTAAAAATACTCACAAGTATATCTATAAAAAATAAAAAATAAGTTCCAAGTTAAAAAAAAAAACTCAACAATTTCACTATAAAATCAATAGCAAGATAACCAAGTGAAAAAACTCAACTATTTCACTGTAAAAAACATTAACAAAAATTGCAAGTTAAAAAACACAACAGTTTCTGTTTAAAAAATATATTAAACAAAGTCAAGTTAAAAAACTCAACAGTTTCACTTTAAAACCATAAAAAAAAGTTCCAAGTGAAAAACCTCAACAGTTTCACTGAAAAACCATTAAAAAAAAATTCCATGTTAAAAAATTCAATAGTTATACTATATAAACCAAAACAAGGTTTTCAATTGAAAAAACTCAACTATTTCACTATAAAAATACCTAAAAAATGTTCCATGTTAAAAATACTCACAAATATCTCTATAGAAAATAAAAAATAAGTTCCAAGTTAAAAAAACTCAACAGTTTCACAATAAAAACCCTAGCAAGATTTCCAAGTGAAAAAACTCAACTATTTCACTGTAAAAAACATAAAAATAAATTCTAAGTTAAAAAAACTCAACAGTTTCTCTTTAAAAAATATATTAAAAAAAGTCAAGTTAAAAAACTCAATAGTTTCACTGTTATAACCAAAAAAATGTTTCAAATAAAAAAACTCAACAGTTTCACTATAAAAACCTTAAAAAATGTTCCAAATAAAAGAACTCAATAATTTAACTATAAAACCAACTAAAATAGTTCCAAGTTAAAAAAAACTGAAATATTTCAATATAAATACCATAAAAAAGTTCTAAGTAAAAAAACTCTACAGTTACACTATAAAAGCCATAACAAAAGTTCCAAGTTAAAAAAAACACAACAATTTCAGTATAAAAACCATAAAAAACAAAGTTAAAAAGCTCAACAATTTAACTATATAAATCCTAAAAAAAGATCCAAGTTATAAACTTCATCTATATCGCCATAATAACCATAAAAAAATGTTTCAAATTAAAAAATTCAACAATTTCGCTGAAAAAAACATTAAAAAAAAGTTCCATGTTAAAAAATTCAATAGTTTCAATATAAAAACGAAAACAATATTTTCAAGTGAAAAAGCTCAACTATTTCACTATAAAAATACCTAAAAAGAGTTCCATGTTAAAAATACTCACAAATATCTCTACAAAAAATAAAAAATATGTTCCAAGTTAAAAAAAAACTCAATAGTTTCACTATAAAATCCTAGCATGATACCCAAGTGAAAAAACTCAACTATTTCACTGTAAAAAAACAATAAAAAAAATTCCAAGTTATAAAACACAACAGTTTCTCTAAAAAAAATATATTAAAAAAAGTCAAGTTAAAAAACACAACAGTTTCACTGTAAAAACTATAAAAAAAAAGTTCCAAGTGAAAAACCTCAACAGTTTCTCTATAAATAAAATATATTTAAAAAAGTCAAGTTAAAAAACTCAACAGTTTCACTGAAAAAACCATTAAAAAAAAGTTCCATGTTAAAAAATTCAATAGTTTCACTATATAAAACCAAAACAAGGTTTTCAAGTGATAAAACTCGACTATTTCACTATAAAAATACCTAAAAAAAGTTCTATGTTAAAAATACTCACAAATATCTCTATAAAAAATAAAAAATAAGTTCCAAGTTAAAAAAACTCATCACTTTCACTATAAAAACCCTAGCATGATTTCCAAGTGAAAAAAACTCAACTATTTCATTGTAAAAAACAAAACAAAAAATCCAAGTTAAAAAACTCAATAATTTAACTATAAAAACCACTAAAATAGTTCCAAGTTAAAAAAAACTCAAATATTTCAATATAAATACAATAAAAAGTTCAAAGTAAAAAAACTCAACAGTTTCACTATATAAACAATAACAAAAGTTCCAAGTTAAAAAAAACACAACAATTTCAGTATAAAAACCATAAAAATAACCAAGTTAAAAATCTCAACAATTTCACTATATAGATCCTAAAAAAAGATCCAAGTTATAAACCTCATCTATATCGCCATAATAACCATAAAAAATGTTTCAAGTTAAAAAATTCAACAATTTCACATAAAAAACCATTTAAAAAAAGTCCCATGTTAAAAAATTCAATAGTTTGACTATAAAAATGAAAACAAGATTTTCAAGTGAGAAACTCAACTATTTCACTATAAAAATACCTAAAAAAAGTTCCATGTTAAAAATACTCACAAATATCTCTATAAAAAATAAAAAATAAGTTCCAAGTTAAAAAAACTCAACAATTTCACTATAAAAACCATAACAATATATCCAAGTGAAAAAACTCAATTATTTCACTGTAAAAAACATTAACAAAAATTCAAAGTTAAAAAACACAACAGTTTCTCTTCAAATAATATATTAAATAAAGTCAAGTTAAAAAAACTCAATTGTTTCACTGTAAAAACCATAAAAAAAAGTTTAAAGTTAAAAAACTCAACAGTTTCACTATAAAAACCTCAAAAAATGTTCCAAATTAAAGAACTCAAAAATTTAACTATAAAAACCACTAAAATAGTTCCAATTTAAAAAAAAACTCAAATTTTTCAATATAAATACCATAAAAAAGTTCAAAATAAAAAAAACTCAACAGTTTCAATATAAAAGCCATAACAAAAGTTCCAAGTTAAAAAAACACAACAATTTCACTATAAAAACCATTAAAAAAACAAAGTTAAAAAAACTCAACAATTTCACTATATAGATCCTGAAAAAAGATCCAAGTTATAAACCTCATCTATATCGCCATAAAAACCATAAAAAATGTTTCAGGTTAAAAAATTCAACAATTTCACAGAAAAAACCATTAAAAAAAGTTTCATGTTAAAAAATTCAATAGTTTCACTTTAAAAACGAAAACAATATTTTCAAGTTAAAATACTCAACTATTTCAGTAATAAAAATACCTAAAAAAAAGTTCCATGTTAAAAATAATCACAAATATCTCTATAAAAAATAAAAAATAAGTTCCAAGTTAAATAAAAAACTCAACAGTTTCACTATAAAAACAATAGTAAGATAACCAAGTGAAAAAACTCAACTATTTCACTGTAAAAAACATTATAAGAAATTCCAAGTTAAAAAACACAACAGTTTCTCTTTAAAAAATATATAAAAAAAAGTCAAGTGAAATAAATCAACAGTTTCACTGTAAAAACCGTAAAAAAAAAAGTTTCAACTGAAAAAACTCAACAATTTCACTATAAAAACCTTGAAAAATGTTCCAAATTAAAGAACTCAATAATTTAACTATAAAAACCACTAAAATAGTTCCAAGTTAAAAAAAAAACTCAAATATTTCAATATAAATACCATAAAAAAAGTCCAAAATAAAAAAAACTCAATAGTTTCACTATAAAAACTATAACAAAAGTTCCAATTTAAAAAAACACAACAATTTCACTATAAAAACCATTAAAAAATACCAAGTTAAAAAACTCAACAATTTCACTATATAGATCCTGAAAAAAGATCCAAGTTATAAACCTCATCTATATCTCCATAAAAACCATAAAAAAATGTTTCAGGTTAAAAAATTCAACAATTTCATTAAAAAAACCATTAAAAAATTCAATAGTTTCACTATAAAAACGAAAACAAGATTTTAAAGTGAAAAAACTCAACTCCTTTATTATAAAAATACCTAAACAAAGTTCCAAGTTAAAAATACTCACAAATATCTCTATAAAAATAAAAAATAAGTTCCAAGTTAAAAAAACTCAACAGTTTCACTATAAAATCCATAGCAAGATAACCAAGTGAAAAAACTCAACTATTTCACTGTAAGAAACAATAAAAAAAATTCCAAGTTAAAAAACACAACAGTTTCTCTATAAAAAATATATTAAAAAAAGTCAAGTTAAAAAACTCAACAGTTTCACTGTAAAAACCATAAAAAAGTTCCAAGTGAAAAACCTCAACAATTTCTCTATAAAAAAATTTATTAAAAAAAGTCAAGTTAAAAAACTCAACAGTTTCACAGAAAAAACCATTAAAAAATGTTCCATGTTAAGAAATTAAATAGTTTCAGTATAAAAACCAAAACAAGATTTCCAAGTGAAAAAACTCAACTATTTTACTATAAAAATACCTAAGAAAAGTTCCATGTTAAAAATATTCAAAAATATCTCTATAAAAAAATAAAAAAAATAAGTTCCAAGTTAAAAAAACTCAACAGTTTCACTATAAAAACCATAGCAAGATTTCCAAGTGAAAAAACTCAACTATTTCACTGTAAAAAACATTAAAAAAATACCAAGTTAAAAAACATAACAATTTCTCTTTAAAAAATATATTAAAAAAAGTCAAGTTAAAAAACACAACAGTTTCACTGTAATAACCATAAAAAAAGTTTCAAGTGAAAAAACTCAACAGTTTCACTTTAAAAACCTTAAAAAATGTTCCAAATTAAAAAACTCAATAATTTAACTATAAAAACCACTAAAATAGTTCCAAGTTAAAAAAACTCAAATATTTCAATATAAATACCATAAAAAAGTTCAAAGTAAAAAAAACTCAACACTTTAACTATAAAAACCATAACAAAACTTCCAAGTTAAAAAAAACAACGTTTTCACTATAAAAACCATAAAACAAAACCAAATAAAAAACTCAACAATTTCACTATAAAGATCCTAAAAAAAGATCTAAGTTATAAACCTCATCTATATCGCCATAATAACCATAAAAAATGTTTCAAGTTAAAAAAATTCTACAATTTCACTAAAAAAATCATTAAAAAAAAGTCCCATGTTAAAAAATTCTATAGTTTCACTATAAAAATGAAAACAAGATTTTCAAGTGAAAAAACTCTCAACTATTTCACTATAAAAATACCTAAAAAAAGTTCCATGTTAAAAATACTCACAAATATCTCTATACAAAATAAAAAATAAGTTCCAAGTTAAAAAAACTCAACAGTTTCACTATAAAAACCATAGCAAGATAACCAAGTTAAAAAAAGTTCAACAATTTCAGTATAAAAACAATAAAAAAAGTTCCAAGTTAAAAAAACACAACAATTTCAGTATAAAAACCATAAAATAAAACCAAGTTAAAAAGCTCAACAATTTCACTATTAGATCCTAAAAAAAGATCCAAGTTATAAACCTCATCTATATAGCCATAATAACCATAAAAAATGTTTCAAGTTAAAAAATTCAACAATTTCACCAAAAAAAACCATTAAAAAAAGTCTCATGTTAAAAAATTCAATAGTTTCACTATAAAAACAAAAACAATATTTTCAAGTGAAAAAACTCAACTATTTCACTATAAAAATGTCTAAAAATGTTCCATGTTAAAAATAATCACAAATATCTCTATAAAAAATAAAAAATAAGTTCCAAGTTAAAAAAACTCAACAGTTTCACTATAAAAACCATAGCAAGATAACCAAGTTAAAAACCTCATCTATATCGCCATAAAAACTATAAAAAATGTTTCAAGTTAAAAAATTCACCAAATTAGCTAAATAAAACCATTAAAAAAAAGTCTCATGTTAAAAAATTCAATACTTTCACAATAAAAATGAAAACAAGATTTTCAAGTGAAAAAACTAACCTCATTTATTATAAAAATACCTAAAAAAAGTTCCATGTTAAAAATACTCAAAAATAACTCTATAAAAAATAAGTTCCAAGTTAAAAAAACTAAACAGTTCACTATAAAAACCATAGCAAGACATCCAAGTTTAAAAACTCAACTATTTCACTGTAAAAAACATTAACAAAATTTCCAAGTTAAAAAACATAACAGTTTCTCTTTAAAAAATATATAAAAAAAAGTCAATTTAAAAACTCAACAGTTTCACTGTAAAAACCGTAAAAAAAAAGTTTCAACTGAAAAAACTCAATAATTTAACTATAAAAACCACTAAAATAGTTCCAAGTTAAAAAAAAAACTCAAATATTTCAATATAAATACAATAAAAAAGTTCAAAGACCTCAACAGTTTCCCCTATATTAAAAAAAGTCAAGTTATAAAACTCAACAATTTCACTGAAAAAACCATTAAAAAAAGTTCCATGTTAAAAAATTAAATAGTTTCACTATAAAAACCAAAACAAGGTTTTCAAGTGAAAAAACTCAACTATTTCACTATAAAAAAACCTAAAAAAAGTTCATTGTTAAAAATATTCACAAATATCTCTATAAAAAATATAAAAAAATAAGTTCCAAGTTAAGAAAACTCTACAGTTTCACTATAAAAACCCTAGCAAGATTTCCAAGTGAAAAAACTCAACTATTTCACTGTAAAAAAAAATTCCAAGTTAAAAAACACAACAGTTTCTCTTTAAAAAATATATTAAAAAAAGCCAAGTTAAAAAACTCAACAGTTTCACTGTAATAACCATAAAGAAAGTTTCAAGAGAAAAAACTCAACAGTTTCACTATAAAAACCTTAAAAAATGTTCCAAATTAAAAAACTCAATTATTTAACTATAAAAACCACTAAAATAGTTCCAAGTTCAAAAAAACTCAATTATTTCAATATAAATACCATAAAAAAGTTCAAAGTAAATTAACTCAACAGTTTCACTATAAAAACTATAACAAAAGTTCCAAGTTAAAAAAAACACAACGATTTCACTATAAAAACCATAAAAAAAACAAATAAAAAACTCAACAATTTCACTATATAGATCCTAAAAAAAGATCCAAGTTATAAACCTCGTCTATATCGCCATAATAACCATAAAAAATGTATCAAGTTAAAAAATTCAACAATTTCACTATAAAAAACTTTAAAAAAAAAATTCCCATGTTAAAAAATTCAATAGTTTTACTATAAAAATCAAAACAAGATTTTCAAGTGAAAAAACTCAACAGTTTCACTGTAAAAATACCTAAAAAGAGTTCCATGTTAAAAATACTAGCAAATATCTCTATAAAATATAAAAAATAAGTTCCAAGTTAAAAAAAAACTCAACAGTTTCACTATAAAATGCATAGCAAGATAACCAAGTGAAAAAACTCAACTATTTCACTGTAAAAAACATTAAAAAAAATTCCAAGTTAAAAAACACAACAGTTTCTCTATAAAAAATATATTAAAAAAAGTCAAGTTAAAAAACTCAACAGTTTCACTGTAAAAACCATAGAAAAAAGTTCCAATTGAAAAACCTCAACAGTTTCTCTATAAATAAAATATATTTAAAAATTCAAGTTAAAAAACTCAACAGTTTCACTGAAAAAACCATTAAAAAAACGTTCCATGTTAAAAAATTCAATAGTTTCAATATATAAACCAGAACAAGGTTTTCAAGAGAAAAAACTCAATTATTTCACTATAAAAATACCTAAGAAAGGTTCCATGTTAAAAATACTCACAAATATCTCTTTAAAAAATAAAAAATAAGTTCCAAGTTAAAAAACTCAACAGTTTCACTATAAAAATCCTAGCAAGATTTCCAAGTGAAAAAACTCAACTATTTCACGGTAAAAAACATAAAAGAAAATTCCAAGTAAAAAATCACAACAGTTTCTCTATAAAAGATATATTAAAAAAAGTCAAGTTAAAAAACTCAACAGTTTCACTGTAATACCCATAAAAAAAAGTTTCAAGTGAAAAAATTCAACAGTTTCACTATAAAAACCTTAAAAAAATGTTCCAAATTATAAAACTCAATAATTTAACTATAAAAACCACTAAAATAGTTCCAAGTTAAAAAACTCAACAGTTTCACAATAAAAACCATCACAAAATTTCTAAGTTAAAAAAAATACAACGATTTCACTATAAAAACCATAACAAAAGTTCCAAGTTAAAAAAACACAACAATTTCACTATAAAAACCATAAAAAAAATCAAAGTTAAAAAGCTCAAAAATTTCACTATATAGATCCTAAAAATAGATCCAAGTTATAAACCTCATCTATATCGCCATAAAAACATAAAAAATGTTTCAAGTTAAAAAATTCAACAATTTCACTGAAAAAATCATTAAAAAAAAGTTCCATGTTAAAAAATTCAATAGTTTCACTATAAAAACGAAAACAATAAAAAGTTCCATGTTAAAAAATTCAATAGTTTCACTAAGAAAGGTTCCATGTTAAAAATACTCACAAATATCTCTTTAAAAAATAAAAAATAAGTTCCAAGTTAAAAAAACTCAACAGTTTCACTATAAAAATCCTAGCAAGATTTCCAAGTGAAAAAACTCAACTATTTCACGGTAAAAAACATAAAACAAAATTCCAAGTTAAAAAACACAACAGTTTCTCTATAAAAAATATATTAAAAAAAGTCAAGTTAAAAAACTCAACAGTTTCACTGTAATACCCATAAAAAAAAGTTTCAAGTGAAAAAATTCAACAGTTTCACTATAAAAACCTTAAAAAAAATGTTCCAAATTAAAAAACTCAATAATTTAACTATAAAAAACACTAAAATAGTTCCAAGTTTAAAAAAAACTCAAATATTTCAATATAAATACCATACAAAAGTCAAAGTAAAAAAAACTCAACAGTTTCACAATAAAAACCATAACAAAAGTTCAAAGTTAAAAAAAATACAATGATTTCACTATAAAAACCATAACAAAAGTTCCAAGTTAAAAAAACACAACAATTTCACTATAAAAACCATAAATAAAACCAAGTTAAAAAGCTCAAAAATTTCACTATATAGATCCTAAAAAAAGATCCAAGTTATAAACCTCATCTATATCGCCATAAAAACATAAAAAATGTTTCAAGTTAAAAAATTCAACAATTTCACTGAAAAAATCATTAAAAAAAAGTTCCATGTTAAAAAATTCAATAGTTTCACTATAAAAACGAAAACAATATTTTCAAGTGAAAAAAACTCAACTATTTCACTATAAAAAAACCTAAAAAAAGTTCCATGTAAAAATTACTCGCAAATATCTCTATAAAAAATAAAATAAAAAGTTCCAAGTTACAAAAAAAACTCAACAGTTTCACAATAAAAACCATAACAAGATAACCAAGTGAAAAAACTCAACTATTTCACTGTAAAAAACAATAAAAAAAATTCCAAGTTAAAAAACACAACAGTTTCTATATAAAAAATATATTAAAAAAAGTCAAGTTAAAAAACTCAACAGTTTCACTGTAAAAACCATAAAAAAAAAGTTCCAAGTGAAAAACCTCAACAGTTTCTCTATAAAAAAATATATATTAAAAAAAGTCATGTTATAAAACTCAACAATTTCACTGATAAAACCATTAAAAAAAGTTCCATGTTAAAAAATTAAATAGTTTCACTATAAAAACCAAAACAAGGTTTTCAAGTGAAAAAACTCAACTATTTCACTATAAAAAAACCTATAAAAAGTTCCATGTTAAAAAATTAAATAGTTTCACTATAAAAACCAAAACAAGGTTTTCAAGTGAAAAAACTCAACTATTTCACTATAAAAAAACCTATAAAAAGTTCCATGTTAAAAATATTCACAAATATCTCTATAAAAAATAAAAAAAAATAAGTTCCATGTTAAGAAAACTCAACAGTTTCCTATAAAAACCCTAGCAACATTTCCAAGTGAAAAAACTCAACTATTTCACTGTAAAAAACAAAAAAAAAATTCCAAGTTAAAAAACACAAAAATTTCTCTTTAAAAAATATATTAAAAAAATTCAAGTTAAAAAACTCAACAGTTTCACTGTAATACCCATAAAAAAAAGTTTCAAGTGAAAAAATTCAACAGTTTCACTATAAAAACCTTAAAAAATGTTCCAAATTAAAAAACTCAATTATTTAACTATAAAAACCACTAAAATAGTTCCAAGTTCAAAAAAACTCAAATATTTCAATATAAATACCATAAAAAAGTTCAAAGTAAATTAACTCAACAGTTTCACTATAAAAACCATAACAAAACCAAATAAAAAACTAAAAAATTTCACTATATAGATCCTAAAAAAAGATCCAAGTTATAAACCTCGTCTATATCGCCATAATAACCTTAAAAAATGTTTGAAGTTAAAAAATTCAACAATTTCACTAAAGAAACATTTAAAAAAAAGTCCCATGTTAAAAAATTCAATAGTTTCACTATAAAAATGAAAACAAGATTTTCAAGAGAAAAAACTCAACTATTTCACTATAAAAATACCTAGCAAGATAACCAAGTGAAAAAACTCAACTATTTCACTATAAAATCCATAGCAAGATAACCAACTGAAAAAACTCAACTATTTCACTATAAAAAATTATGAAAAAAATTCCAAGTTAAAAAACACAACAGTTTCTCTATAAAAAAATATATTAAAAAAAGTCAAGTTAAAAAACTCAACAGTTTCACTGTAAAAACCATAAAAAAAAGTTCCAAATGAAAAACCTCAACAATTTCTCTATAAATAAAATTTATTTAAAAAATTCAAGTTAAAAAACTCAACAGTTTCACTGAAAAAACCATTAAAAAAACGTTCCATGTTAAAAAATTCAATAGTTTCAATATATAAACAAGAACAAGGTTTTCAAGAGAAAAAACTCAATTATTTCACTATAAAAATACCTAAGAAAGGTTCCATGTTAAAAATACTCACAAATATCTCTTTAAAAAATAAAAAATAAGTTTCAAGTTAAGAAACTCAACAGTTTCACTATAAAAATCCTAGCAAGATTTCCAAGTGAAAAAACTCAACTATTTCACGGTAAAAAACATAAAACAAAATTCCAAGTTAAAAAACACAACAGTTTCTCTATAAAAAATATATTAAAAAAAGTTAAGTTAAAAAACTCAACAGTTTCACTGTAATACCCATAAAAAAAAGTTACAAGTCAAAAACCTCAACAGTTTCACTATAAAAACCTTAAAAAAATGTTCCAAATTAAAAAACTCAATAATTTAACTATAAAAACCACTAAAATAGTTCCAAGTTCAAAAAAATTCAAATATTTCAATATAAATACCATAAAAAAGTTCAAAGTAAATAAACTCAACAGTTACACTATAAAAACCATAACAAAAGTTCCAAGTTAAAAAAAACACAACGATTTAACTATAAAAACCATAAAAAAAACAAAATAAAAAACTCAACAATTTCACTATATAGATCCTAAAAAAAAGATCCAAGTTATAAACCTCGTCTATATCGCCATAATAACCATAAAAATGTTTCAAATTAAAAAATTCAACAATTTCACTAAAAAACATTAAAAAAAAGTCCCATGTTAAAAAATTCAATAGTTTCACAATAAAAATGAAAACAAGATTTTCAAGTGAAAAAACTCAACTATTTCGCTATAAAAATACCTAAAAAAAGTTTCATGTTAAAAATACTCACAAATATCTCTATAGAAAATAAAAAATAAGTTCCAAGTTAAAAAAACTCAACAGTTTCACTATAAAAACGCTAGCAAGATTTCCAAGTGAAAAAACTCAACTATTTCACTGTAAAAAACATAAAAAAAATTCTAAGTTAAAAAACTCAACAGTGTTTCTTTAAAAAATATATTAAATAAAGTCAAGTTAAAAAACTCAACAGTTTCACTGTAATGACCATAAAAAAAGTTTCAAGTGAAAAATCTCAACAGTTTCACTATAAAAACCTTAAAAAATGTTCCAAATTAAAAAACTCAATAATTTAACTACAAAAACCACTAAAATAGTTCCAAGTTAAAAAAAACTCAAATATTTCAATATAAATACCATAAAAAAGTTCAAATTAAAAAAACTTAACAGTTAAACTATAAAAGCCATAACAAATTTTCCAAGTTAAAAAAAACACAACAATTTCAGTATAAAAACCATAAAAAAAACTAAGTTAAAAAGCTCAACAATTTAACTATATAGATCCTAAAAAAAGATCCAAGTTATAAACTTCATCTATATCGCCATAATAACCATAAAAAATGTTTCAAGTTAAAAAATTAAACAATTTCGCTGAAAAAAACATTAAAAAAAAGTTCCATGTTAAAAAATTCAATAGTTTCAATATAAAAACGAAAACAATATTTTCAAGTGAAAAAACTCAACTATTTCACTTTAAAAATACCTAAAAACAGTTCCATGTTAAAAATACTCACAAATATCTCTATAAAAAATAAAAAATAAGTTCCAAGTTAAAAAACAACTAAACAGTTTCACTATAAAATCCATAGCAAGATAACCAAGTGAAAAAACTCAACTATTTCATTGTAAAAGACAATAAAAAAAATTCCAAGTTAAAAAACACAACAGTTTCTCTATAAAAAATATATTAAAAATATTCTATTTAAAAAACTCAACAGTTTCACTGAAAAAACCATTAAAAAAAGTTCCATGTTAAAAAATTCAATAGTTTCACTATATAAACCAAAACAAGGTTTTCAAGAGAAAAAACTCAACTATTTCACTATAAAAATACCTAAAATAAGTTCCATGTTAAAAATAGTCACAAATATCTCTATAAAAAATAAAAAATAAGTTCCAAGTTAAAAAAACTCAAAAGTTTCACTATAAAAATCCTAGCAAGATTTCCAAGTGTAAAAACTCAACTATTTCACGGTAAAAAACATAAAACAAAATTCCAAGTTAAAAAACACAACAGTTTCTCTATAAAAAATATATTAAAAAAAGTCAAGTTAAAAAACTCAACAGTTTCACTTTAATACCCATAAAAAAAAGTTTCAAGTGAAAAAACTCAACAGTTTCACTATAAAAACCTTAAAAAATTGTTCCAAATTAAAAAACTCAATAATTTAACTATAAAAACCACTAAAATAGTTCCAAGTTAAAAAAAAAACTCAAATATTTCAATATAAATACCATAAAAAAGTTCAAAGTAAAAAAACTCAACAGTTTCACAATAAAAACCATAACAAAAGTTCCAAGTTAAACAAAATACAACGATTTCACTATAAAAACCATAAAAAAACCAAATAAAAAACTCAACAATTTCACTATATAGATCCTAAAAAAAGATCCAAGTTATAAAACTCATTTATATCGCCATAATAACCATAAAAAATGTTTCAAGTTAAAAAATTCAACAATTTCAGTAAAAAAACATTTAAAAAAAGTCCCATGTTAAAAAATTCAATAGTTTCACAATAAAAATGAAAACAAGATTTTCAAGTGAAAAAACTCAACTATTTCGCTATAAAAATACCTAAAAAAAGTTCCATGTTAAAAATACTCACAAATATCTCTATAGAAAATAAAAAATAAGTTCCAAGTTTAAAAAACTCAACAGTTTCACTATAAAAATCCTAGCAAGATTTCCAAGTGAAAAAACTCAACTATTTCACGGTAAAAAACATAAAACAAAATTCCAAGTTAAAAAACACAACAGTTTCTCTATAAAAAATATATTAAAAAAAGTCAAGTTAAAAAACTCAACAGTTTCACTGTAATACCCATAAAAAAAGTTTCAAGTGAAAAAACTCAACAGTTTCACTATAAAAACCTTAAATAAATGTTTCAAATTAAAAAACACAATAATCTAACTATAAAAACCACTAAAATAGTTCCAAGTTAAAAAAAAAACTCAAATATTTCAATATAAATACCATAAAAAAGTTCAAAGTAAAGAAACTCAACAGTTTCACTATAAAAACCATAACAAAAGTTCCAAGTTAAAAAAAATACAACGATTTCACTATAAAAACCATAAAAAAACAAAATAAAAAACTCAACAATTTCACTATATAGATCCTAAAAAATGATCCAAGTTATAAACCTCATTTATATCACCATAATAACCATAAAAAATGTTTCAAGTTAAAAAATTCAACAATTTCACTAAAAAAACATTAAAAAAAAGTCTCATGTTAAAAAATTCAATAGTTTCACTATAAAAATGAAAACAAGATTTTCAAGTGAAAAAACTCAACTATTTCACTATAAGAATACCTTAAAAAAGTTCCATGTTAAAAATACTCACAAATATCTCTATACAAAATAATGAATAAGTTCCAAGTTAAAAAAACTCAACAGTTTCACTATAAAAACCCTAGCAAGATTTCCAAGTGTAAAAACTCAACTATTTCATTGTAAAAAACAAAAAAAAAATTCCAAGTTAAAAAACACAACAGTTTCTTTTTAAAAAATATATTAAAAAAAGTCAAGTTAAAAAAATCAACAGTTTCACTGTAATAACCATAAAAAAAGTTTCAAGTGAAAAAACTCAACAGTTTCACTATAAAAACCTTAAAAAATGTTCCAAATTAAAAAACTCAATTATTTAACTATAAAAACCACTAAAATAGTTCCAAGTTCAAAAAAAACTCAAATATTTCAATATAAATACCATAAAAAAGTTCAAAGTAAATAAACTCAACAGTTACACTATAAAAACCATAACAAATGTTCCAAGTTAAAAAAAAAAACACAACGATTTCACTATATAGATCCTAAAAAAAGATCCAAGTTATAAACCTTGTCTATATCGCCATAATAACCATAAAAATGTTTCAAGTTAAAAAATTCAACAATTTCACTAAAAAAACATTAAAAAAAGTCCCATGTTAAAAAATTCAATAGTTTCACTATAAAAATGAAAACAAGATTTTCAAGTGAAAAAACTCAACTATTTCGCTATAAAAATACCTAAAAAAAGTTCCATGTTAAAAATACTCACAAATATCTCTATAGAAAATAAAAAATAAGTTCCAAGTTAAAAAAACTCAACAGTTTCACTATAAAAACGCTAGCAAGATTTCCAAGTGAAAAAACTCAACTATTTCACTGTAAAAAACATAAAAAAAATTCTAAGTTAAAAAACTCAACAGTTTCTCTTTAAAAAATATATTTAAAAAAGTCAAGTTAAAAAACTCAACAGTTTCACTGTAATGACCATAAAAAAAGTTTCAAGTGAAAAATCTCAACAGTTTCACTATAAAAACCTTAAAAAATGTTCCAAATTAAAAAACTCAATAATTTAACTACAAAAACCACTAAAATAGTTCCAAGTTAAAAAAAACTCAAATATTTCAATATAAATACCATAAAAAAGTTCAAAGTAAAAAAACTTAACAGTTAAACTATAAAAGCCATAACAAATTTTCCAAGTTAAAAAAAACACAACAATTTCAGTATAAAAACCATAAAAAAAACTAAGTTAAAAAGCTCAACAATTTAACTATATAGATCCTAAAAAAAGATCCAAGTTATAAACTTCATCTATATCGCCATAATAACCATAAAAAATGTTTCAAGTTAAAAAATTAAACAATTTCGCTGAAAAAAACATTAAAAAAAAGTTCCATGTTAAAAAATTCAATAGTTTCAATATAAAAACGAAAACAATATTTTCAAGTGAAAAAACTCAACTATTTCACTTTAAAAATACCTAAAAACAGTTCCATGTTAAAAATACTCACAAATATCTCTATAAAAAATAAAAAATAAGTTCCAAGTTAAAAAACAACTAAACAGTTTCACTATAAAATCCATAGCAAGATAACCAAGTGAAAAAACTCAACTATTTCATTGTAAAAGACAATAAAAAAAATTCCAAGTTAAAAAACACAACAGTTTCTCTATAAAAAATATATTAAAAATATTCTATTTAAAAAACTCAACAGTTTCACTGAAAAAACCATTAAAAAAAGTTCCATGTTAAAAAATTCAATAGTTTCACTATATAAACCAAAACAAGGTTTTCAAGAGAAAAAACTCAACTATTTCACTATAAAAATACCTAAAATAAGTTCCATGTTAAAAATAGTCACAAATATCTCTATAAAAAATAAAAAATAAGTTCCAAGTTAAAAAAACTCAAAAGTTTCACTATAAAAATCCTAGCAAGATTTCCAAGTGAAAAAACTCAACTATTTCACGGTAAAAAACATAAAACAAAATTCCAAGTTAAAAAACACAACAGTTTCTCTATAAAAAATATATTAAAAAAAGTCAAGTTAAAAAACTCAACAGTTTCACTTTAATACCCATAAAAAAAAGTTTCAAGTGAAAAAACTCAACAGTTTCACTATAAAAACCTTAAAAAATTGTTCCAAATTAAAAAACTCAATAATTTAACTATAAAAACCACTAAAATAGTTCCAAGTTAAAAAAAAAACTCAAATATTTCAATATAAATACCATAAAAAAGTTCAAAGTAAAAAAACTCAACAGTTTCACAATAAAAACCATAACAAAAGTTCCAAGTTAAACAAAATACAACGATTTCACTATAAAAACCATAAAAAAACCAAATAAAAAACTCAACAATTTCACTATATAGATCCTAAAAAAAGATCCAAGTTATAAAACTCATTTATATCGCCATAATAACCATAAAAAATGTTTCAAGTTAAAAAATTCAACAATTTCAGTAAAAAAACATTTAAAAAAAGTCCCATGTTAAAAAATTCAATAGTTTCACAATAAAAATGAAAATAAGATTTTCAAGTGAAAAAACTCAACTATTTCGCTATAAAAATACCTAAAAAAAGTTCCATGTTAAAAATACTCACAAATATCTCTATAGAAAATAAAAAATAAGTTCCAAGTTTAAAAAACTCAACAGTTTCACTATAAAAATCCTAGCAAGATTTCCAAGTGAAAAAACTCAACTATTTCACGGTAAAAAACATAAAACAAAATTCCAAGTTAAAAAACACAACAGTTTCTCTATAAAAAATATATTAAAAAAAGTCAAGTTAAAAAACTCAACAGTTTCACTGTAATACCCATAAAAAAAGTTTCAAGTGAAAAAACTCAACAGTTTCACTATAAAAACCTTAAATAAATGTTTCAAATTAAAAAACACAATAATCTAACTATAAAAACCACTAAAATAGTTCCAAGTTAAAAAAAAACTCAAATATTTCAATATAAATACCATAAAAAAGTTCAAAGTAAAGAAACTCAACAGTTTCACTATAAAAACCATAACAAAAGTTCCAAGTTAAAAAAAATACAACGATTTCACTATAAAAACCATAAAAAAACAAAATAAAAAACTCAACAATTTCACTATATAGATCCTAAAAAATGATCCAAGTTATAAACCTCATTTATATCACCATAATAACCATAAAAAATGTTTCAAGTTAAAAAATTCAACAATTTCACTAAAAAAACATTAAAAAAAAGTCTCATGTTAAAAAATTCAATAGTTTCACTATAAAAATGAAAACAAGATTTTCAAGTGAAAAAACTCAACTATTTCACTATAAGAATACCTTAAAAAAGTTCCATGTTAAAAATACTCACAAATATCTCTATACAAAATAATGAATAAGTTCCAAGTTAAAAAAACTCAACAGTTTCACTATAAAAACCCTAGCAAGATTTCCAAGTGAAAAAACTCAACTATTTCATTGTAAAAAACAAAAAAAAATTCCAAGTTAAAAAACACAACAGTTTCTTTTTAAAAAATATATTAAAAAAAGTCAAGTTAAAAAAATCAACAGTTTCACTGTAATAACCATAAAAAAAGTTTCAAGTGAAAAAACTCAACAGTTTCACTATAAAAACCTTAAAAAATGTTCCAAATTAAAAAACTCAATTATTTAACTATAAAAACCACTAAAATAGTTCCAAGTTCAAAAAAACTCAAATATTTCAATATAAATACCATAAAAAAGTTCAAAGTAAATAAACTCAACAGTTACACTATAAAAACCATAACAAATGTTCCAAGTTAAAAAAAAAACACAACGATTTCACTATATAGATCCTAAAAAAAGATCCAAGTTATAAACCTCGTCTATATCGCCATAATAACCATAAAAATGTTTCAAGTTAAAAAATTCAACAATTTCACTAAAAAAACATTAAAAAAAGTCCCATGTTAAAAAATTCAATAGTTTCACTATAAAAATGAAAACAAGATTTTCAAGTGAAAAAACTCAACTATTTCACTATAAAAATACCTAAAAAAATTTCCAAGTTAAAAATACTCACAAATATCTCTATAGAAAATAAAAAATAAGTTCCAAGTTAAAAAAACTCAACAGTTTCACTATAAAAACGCTAGCAAGATTTCCAAGTGAAAAAACTCAACTATTTCACTGTAAAAAACATAAAAAAAATTCTAAGTTAAAAAACTCAACAGTTTCTCTTTAAAAAATATATTTAAAAAAGTCAAGTTAAAAAACTCAACAGTTTCACTGTAATAACCATAAAAAAAGTTTCAAGTGAAAAATCTCAACAGTTTCGCTATAAAAACCTTAAAAAAATGTTCCAAATTAAAAAACTCAATAATTTAACTACAAAAACCACTAAAATAGTTCCAAGTTAAAAATACTCAAATATTTCAGTATAAATACCATAAAAAAGTTCAAAGTAAAAAAACTTAACAATTACACTATAAAAGCCATAACAAATGTTCTAAGTTAAAAAAAGACACAACAATTTCAGTATAAAAACCATAAAAAAAACCAAGTTAAAAAGATCAACAATTTAACTATATAGATCCTAAAAAAAGATCCAAGTTATAAACTTCATCTATATCGCCATATTAACCATAAAAAATGTTTCAAGTTAAAAAATTCAAAAATTTCGCTGGAAAAAAACATTAAAAAAAAGTTCCATGTTAAAAAATTCAATAGTTTCAATATAAAAACGAAAAACAATATTTTCAAGTGAAAAAACTCAACTATTTCACTATAAAAATACCTAAAAAGAGTTCCATGTTAAAAATACTCAACAGTTTCACTATAAAATCCATAGCAAGATAACCAAGTCAAAAAACTCAACTATTTCACTGTAAAAGACAATAAAAAAAATTCCAAGTTAAAAAACACAACAGTTTCTCTATAAAAAATATATTAAAAAAAGTCAATTTAAAAAACTCAACAGTTTCACTGTAAAAACCATAAAAAAGTTCCAATTTAAAAACCTCAACAGTTTCTCTATAAATAAAATATATTTAAGAAAGTCAAGTTAAAAAACTCAACAGTTTCACTGAAAAAACCATTAAAAAAGTTCCATGTTAAAAAATTCAATAGTTTCACTATATAAACCAAAACAAGGTTTTCAAGAGAAAAAACTCAACTATTTCACTATAAAAATAACTAAAATAAGTTGCATGTTAAAAATACTCACAAATATCTCTATAAAAAATAAAAAATAAGTTCCAAGTTAAAAAAATTCAACAGTTTCACTATAAAAATCCTAGCAAGATTTCCAAGTGAAAAAACTCAACTATTTAACGGTAAAAAACATAAAACAAAATTCCAAGTTAAAAAACACAACAGTTTCTCTATAAAAAATATATTAAAAAAAGTCATGTTAAAAAACTCAACAGTTTCACTGTAATACCCATAAAAAAAAGTTTCAAGTGAAAAAACTCAATAGTTTCACTATAAAAACCTTAAATAAATGTTTCAAATTAAAAAACTCATTAATCTAACATTAAAAACCACTAAAATAGTTCCAAGTTAAAAAAAACTCAAATATTTCAATATAAATACCATAAAAAAGTTCAAAGTAAAAAAACTCAACAGTTTCACTATAAAAACCATAACAAAAGTTCCAATTTAAAAAAAACACAACGATTTCACTATAAAAACCATAAAAAAAACAAACAAAAAACTCAACAATTTTACTATATAGATCCTAAAAATATATCCAAGTTATAAACCTCATCTATATCGCCATAATAACCATAAAAAATGTTTCAAGTTAAAAAATCCATAGCAAGATAACCAAGTGAAAAAACTCAACTATTTCACTGTAAAAGACAATAAAAAAAATTCCAAGTTAAAAAACTCAACAGTTTCTCTATAAAAAATATATTAAAAAAAGTCAATTTAAAAAACTCAACAGTTTCACTGTAAAAACCATAAAAAAGTTCCAATTGAAAAACCTCAACAGTTTCTCTATAAATAAAATATATTTAAAAAAGTCAATATAAAAAACTCAACAGTTTCACTGAAAAAACCATTAAAAAAAATTCCAAATTAAAAAACTCAATTATTTAACTATAAAAACCACTAAAATAGTTCCAAGTTCAAAAAAACTCAAATATTTCAATATAAACACCATTAAAAAGTTCAAAGTAAATAAACTCAACAGTTACACTATAAAAACCATAACAAATGTTCCAAGTTAAAAAAAAAAACACAACGATTTCACTATAAAAACCATAAAAACAAACCAAATAAAAAACTCAACAATTTCACTATATAGATCCTAAAAAAAGATCCAAGTTATAAATCTCGTCTATATCACCATAATAACCATAAAAATGTTTCAAGTTAAAATATTCAACAATTTCACTAAAAAAACATTAAAAAAAAGTCTCATGTTAAAAAATTCAATAGTTTCACTATAAAAATGAAAACAAGATTTTCAAGTGAAAAAACTCAACTATTTCACTATAAAAATACCTAAAAAAAGTTCCATGTTAAAAATAATCACAAATATCTCAATAGAAAATAAAAAATAAGTTCCAAGTTAAAAAAACTCAACAGTTTCACTATAAAAACGCTAGCAAGATTTCCAAGTGAAAAAAACTCAACTATTTCACTGTAAAAAACATAAAAAAATTCTAAGTTAAAAAACTCAACAGTTTCTCATTAAAAAATATATTTAAAAAAGTCAAGTTAAATAACTCAACAGTTTCACTGTTATAACCATAAAAAAAGTTTCAAGTGAAAAATCTCAACAGTTTCACTATAAAAACCTTAAAAAATGTTCCAAATTAAAAAACTCAATAATTTAACTACAAAAACCACTAAAATAATTCCAAGTTAAAAAAAACTCAAATATTTCAATATAAATACCATAAAAAAGTTCAAAGTAAAAAAACTTAACAGATATACTATAAAAGCCATAACAAATGTTCCAAGTTAAAAAAAAAACACAACAATTTCAATATAAAAACCATAAAAAAACAAAGTTAAAAAGCTCAACAATTTAACTATATAGATCCTAAAAAAAGATCCAAGTTATAAACTTCATCTATATCGCCATATTAACCATAAAAAATCTTTCAAGTTAAAAAATTCAACAATTTCGCTATAAAAATAATTAAAAAAAAGTTCCATGTTAAAAAATTCAATAGTTTCAATATAAAAACGAAAACAATATTTTCAAGTGAAAAAACTCAACTATTTAACTATAAAAATACCTAAAAAGAGTTCCATGTTAAAAATACTCACAAATATCTCTATAAAAAATAAAAAATAAGTTCCGAGTTAAAAAAAACTCAACAGTTTCACTATAAAATCCATAGCAAGATAACCAAGTGAAAAAACTCAACTATTTCACTGTAAAAGACAATAAAGAAAATTCCAAGTTAAGAAACACAACAGTTTCTCTATAAAAAATATATTAAAAAACGTCAATTTAAAAAACTCAACAGTTTCACTGTAAAAACCATAAAAAAAAGTTCCAATTGAAAAACCTCAACAGTTTCTCTATAAATAAAATATATTTAAGAAAGTCAAGTTAAAAAACTCAACAGTTTCACTGAAAAAACCATTAAAAAAGTTCCATGTTAAAAAATTCAATAGTTTCACTATATAAACCAAAACAAGGTTTTCAAGAGAAAAAACTCAACTATTTCACTATAAAAATAACTAAAATAAGTTGCATGTTAAAAATACTCACAAATATCTCTATAAAAAATAAAAAATAAGTTCCAAGTTAAAAAAATTCAACAGTTTCACTATAAAAATCCTAGCAAGATTTCCAAGTGAAAAAACTCAACTATTTAACGGTAAAAAACATAAAACAAAATTCCAAGTTAAAAAACACAACAGTTTCTCTATAAAAAATATATTAAAAAAAGTCATGTTAAAAAACTCAACAGTTTCACTGTAATACCCATAAAAAAAAGTTTCAAGTGAAAAAACTCAATAGTTTCACTATAAAAACCTTAAATAAATGTTTCAAATTAAAAAACTCATTAATCTAACATTAAAAACCACTAAAATAGTTCCAAGTTAAAAAAAACTCAAATATTTCAATATAAATACCATAAAAAAGTTCAAAGTAAAAAAACTCAACAGTTTCACTATAAAAACCATAACAAAAGTTCCAATTTAAAAAAAACACAACGATTTCACTATAAAAACCATAAAAAAAACAAACAAAAAACTCAACAATTTTACTATATAGATCCTAAAAATATATCCAAGTTATAAACCTCATCTATATCGCCATAATAACCATAAAAAATGTTTCAAGTTAAAAAATTCAACAATTTCACTAAAAAAACATTTAAAAAAAAGACTCATGTTAAAAAATTCAATAGTTTCACTATAAAAATGAAAACAAGATTTTCAAGTGAAAAAACTCAACTATTTCACTATAAGAATACCTAAAAAAAGTTCAATGTTAAAAATACTCACAAATATCTCTATACAAAATAAAAATAAGTTCCAAGTTAAAAAAACACAGCAGTTTCACTATAAAAACCCTAGCAAGATTTCCAAGTTAAAAAACTCAACTATTTTACTGTAAAAAAAAAAATTCCAAGTTAAAAAACACAACAGTTTCTCTTTAAAAAATATATTAAAAAAAGTCAAGTTAAAAAACTCAACAGTTTCACTGTAATAACCATAAAAAAAGTTTCAAGAGAAAAAACTCAACAATTTCACTATAAAAACCTTAAAAAATGTTCCAAATTAAAAAACTCAATTATTTAACTATAAAAACCACTAAAATAGTTCCAAGTTCATAAAAACTCAAATATTTCAATATAAATACCATTAAAAAGTTCAAAGTAAATAAACTCAACAGTTACACTATAAAAACCATAACAAATGATCCAAGTTAAAAAAAAACACAACGATTTCACTATAAAAACCATAAAAACAAACCAAATAAAAAACTCAACAATTTCACTATATAGATCCTAAAAAAAGATCCAAGTTATAAACCTCGTCTATATCGCCGTAATAACCATAAAAATGCTTCAAGTTAAAAAATTCAACATTTTCACTAAAAAAACATTAAAAAAAAGTCTCATGTTAAAAAATTCAATAGTTTCACTATAAAAATGAAAACAAGATTTTCAAGTGAAAAAACTCAACTATTTCACTATAAAAATACCTAAAAAAAGTTCCATGTTAAAAATAATCACAAATATCTCTATAGAAAATAAAAAATAAGTTCCAAGTTAAAAAAACTCAACAGTTTCACTATAAAAACGCTAGCAAGATTTCCAAGTGAAAAAAACTCAACTATTTCACTGTAAAAAACATAAAAAAATTCTAAGTTAAAAAACTCAACAGTTTCTCTTTAAAAAATATATTTAAAAAAGTCAAGTTAAATAACTCAACAGTTTCACTGTTATAACCATAAAAAAAGTTTCAAGTGAAAAATCTCAACAGTTTCACTATAAAAACCTTAAAAAATGTTCCAAATTAAAAAACTCAATAATTTAACTACAAAAACCACTAAAATAATTCCAAGTTAAAAAAAACTTAAATATTTCAATATAAATACCATAAAAAAGTTCAAAGTAAAAAAACTTAACAGATATACTATAAAAGCCATAACAAATGTTCCAAGTTAAAAAAAAACACAACAATTTCAATATAAAAACCATAAAAAAAACAAAGTTAAAAAGCTCAACAATTTAACTATATAGATCCTAAAAAAAGATCCAAGTTATAAACTTCATCTATATCGCCATATTAACCATAAAAAATGTTTCAAGTTAAAAAATTCAACAATTTCGCTATAAAAATCATTAAAAAAAAGTTCCATGTTAAAAAATTCAATAGTTTCAATATAAAAACGAAAACAATATTTTCAAGTGAAAAAACTCAACTATTTAACTATAAAAATACCTAAAAAGAGTTCCATGATAAAAATACTCACAAATATCTCTATAAAAAATAAAAAATAAGTTCCGAGTTAAAAAAAAACTCAACAGTTTCACTATAAAATCCATAGCAAGATAACCAAGTGAAAAAACTCAACTATTTCACTGTAAAAGACAATAAAGAAAATTCCAAGTTAAGAAACACAACTGTTTCTCTATAAAAAATATATTAAAAAACATCAATTTAAGAAACTCAACAGTTTCACTGTAAAAACCATAAAAAAAGTTTCAATTGAAAAACCTCAACAGTTTCTCTATAAATAAAATATATTTAAGAGAGTCAAGTTAAAAAACTCAACAGTTTCACTGAAAAAACCATTAAAAAAGTTCCATGTTAAAAAATTCAATTGTTTCACTATATAAACCAAAACAAGGTTTTCAAGAGAAAAAACTCAACTATTTCACTATAAAAATACCTAAAATAAGTTGCATGTTAAAAATACTCACAAATATCTCTATAAAAGATAAAAAATAAGTTCCAAGTTAAAAAAATTCAACAGTTTCACTATAAAAATCCAAGCAAGATTTCCAAGTGAAAAAACTCAACTATTTCACGGTAAAAAACATAAAACAAAATTCCAAGTTAAAAAACACAACAGTTTCTCTATAAAAAATATATTAAAAAAAGTCATGTTAAAAAACTCAACAGTTTCACTGTAATACCCATAAAAAAAAGTTTCAAGTGAAAAAACTCAATAGTTTCACTATAAAAACCTTAAATAAATGTTTCAAATTAAAAAACTCATTAATCTAACATTAAAAACCACTAAAATAGTTCCAAGTTAAAAAAAACTCAAATATTTCAATATAAATACCATAAAAAAGTTCAAAGTAAAAAAACTCAACAGTTTCACTATAAAAACCATAACAAAAGTTCCAATTTAAAAAAAACACAACGATTTCACTATAAAAACCATAAAAAAAACAAATAAAAAACTCAACAATTTTACTATATAGATCCTAAAAATATATCCAAGTTATAAACCTCATCTATATCGCCATAATAACCATAAAAAATGTTTCAAGTTAAAAAATTCAACAATTTCACTAAAAAAACATTTAAAAAAAAGACTCATGTTAAAAAATTCAATAGTTTCACTATAAAAATGAAAACAAGATTTTCAAGTGAAAGAACTCAACTATTTCACTATAAGAATACCTAAAAAAAGTTCCATGTTAAAAATACTCACAAATATCTCTATACAAAATAAAGAATAAGTTCCAAGTTAAAAAAAACACAGCAGTTTCACTATAAAAACCCTAGCAAGATTTCCAAGTTAAAAAACTCAACTATTTCACTGTAAAAAAAAAAAAATCCAAGTTAAAAAACACAACAGTTTCTCTTTAAAAAATATATTAAAAAAAGTCAAGTTAAAAAACTCAACAGTTTCACTGTAATAACCATAAAAAAAGTTTCAAGAGAAAAAACTCAACAATTTCACTATAAAAACCTTAAAAAATGTTCCAAATTAAAAAACTCAATTATTTAACTATAAAAATCACTAAAATAGTTCCAAGTTCAAAAAAACTCAAATATTTCAATATAAATACCATAAAAAATTTCAAAGTAAATAAACTCAACAGTTACACTATAAAAACCATAACAAATGTTCCAAGTTAAAAAAAACACAACGATTTAACTATAAAAACCATAAAAACAAACCAAATAAAAAACTCAACAATTTCACTATATAGATCCTAAAAAAAGATCCAAGTTATAAACCTCGTCTATATCGCCGTAATAACCATAAAAATGTTTCAAGTTAAAAAATTCAACAATTTCACTAAAAAAACATTAAAAAAAAGTCTCATGTTAAAAAATTCAATAGTTTCACTATAAAAATGAAAACAAGATTTTCAAGTGAAAAAACTCAACTATTTCACTATAAAAATACCTAAAAAAAGTTCCATGTGAAAAATACTCACAAATATCTCTATAGAAAATAAAAAATAAGTTCCAAGTTAAAAAAACTCAACAGTTTAACTATAAAAACGCTAGCAAGATTTCCAAGTGAAAAAAACTCAACAGTTTCACTGTAAAAAACATAAAAAAAATTCTAAGTTAAAAAACTCAACAGTTTCTCTTTAAAAAATATATTTAAAAATGTCAAGTTAAAAAACTCAACAGTTTCACTGTTATAACTATAAAAAAAGTTTCAAGTGAAAAATCTCAACAGTTTCACTATAAAAACCTTAAAAAATGTTCCAAATTAAAAAACTTAATAATTTAACTACAAAAACCACTAAAATAGTTCCAATTTAAAAAAAAAACTCAAATATTTCAATATAAATACCATAAAAAAGTTCAAAGTAAACAAACTTAACAGATATACTATAAAAGCCATAACAAATGTTCCAAGTTAAAAAAAAACACAACAATTTCAATATAAAAACCATAAAAAAATCAAGTTAAAAAGCTAAACAATTTAACTATATAGATCCTAAAAAAAGATCCAAGTTATAAACTTCATCTATATCGCCATATTAACCATAAAAAATGTTTCAAGTTAAAAAATTCAACAATTTCGCTATAAAAATCATTAAAAAAAGTTCCATGTTAAAAAATTCAATAGTTTCAATATAAAAACGAAAACAATATTTTCAAGTGAAAAAACTCAACTATTTAACTATAAAAATACCTAAAAAGAGTTCCATGTTAAAAATACTCACAAATATCTCTATAAAAAATAAAAAATAAGTTCCGAGATAAAAAAAAAAACTCAACAGTTTCACTATAAAATCCATAGCAAGATAACCAAGTGAAAAAACTCAACTATTTCACTGTAAAAGACAATATAGAAAATTCCAAGTTAAGAAACACAACTGTTTCTCTATAAAAAATATATTAAAAAACATCAATTTAAAAAACTCAACAGTTTCACTGTAAAAACCATAAAAAAAAGTTCCAATTGAAAAACCTCAACAGTTTCTCTATAAATAAAATATATTTAAGAAAGTCAAGTTAAAAAACTCAACAGTTTCACTGAAAAAACCTTAAATAAATGTTTCAATTTAAAATACTCATTAATCTAACTATAAAAACCACTAAAATAGTTCCAACTTAAAAAAAACTCAAATATTTCAATATAAATACCATAAAAAAGTTCAAAGTAAAAAAGCTCAAACAGTTTCACTACAAAAACCATAACAAAAGTTCCAATTTAAAAAAAAAACACAACGATTTCACTATAAAAACCATAAAAAAAACAAATAAAAAACTCAACAATTTTACTATATAGATCCTAAAAATATATCCAAGTTATAAACCTCATCTATATCGCCATAATAACCATAAAAAATGTTTCAAGTTAAAAAATTCAACAATTTCACTAAAAAACATTTAAAAAAAAAGTCTCATGTTAAAAAATACAATAGTTTCATTATAAAAATGAAAACAAGATTTTCAAGTGAAAAAACTCAACTATTTCACTATAAGAATACCTAAAAAAAGTTCCATGTTAAAAATACTCACAAATATCTCTATAAAAAATCAAAAAATAAATTCCAAGTTAAAAAAAACACAACAGTTTCACTATAAAAACCCTAGCAAGATTTCCAAGTTAAAAAACTCAACTATTTCACTGTAAAAAACAAAAAAAAATTCCAAGTTAAAAAACACAACAGTTTCTCTTTAAAAAATATATTAAAAAAAGTCAAGTTAAAAAACTCAACAGTTTCACTGTAATAACCATAAAAAAGTTTCAAGAGAAAAAACTCAACAGTTTCACTATAAAAACCTTAAAAAACACTCCAAATTAAAAAACTCAATTATTTAACTATAAAAACCACTAATATAGTTCCAAGTTCAAAAAAACTAAAATATTCAATATAAATACCATAAAAAAGTTCAAAGTAAATTAACTCAACAGTTTCACTATAAAAACCATAACAAAAGTTCCAAGTTAAAAAAACACAACGATTTCACTATAAAAACCATTAAAAAAACAAAATAAAAAACTCAACAATTTCAGTATATAGATCCTAAAAAAAGATCCAAGTTATAAACATCGTCTATATCGCCATAATAACCATAAATAATGTTTCAAGTTAAAAAATTCAACAATTTCACTATAAAAAGTCCCATGTTAAAAAATTCAATAGTTTCACTATAAAAATGAAAAAAAAAATTTCAAGTGAAAAAACTCAACTATTTCACTATAAAAATACCAAAAAAAAGTTCCATATTAAAAATACTCACAAATATCTCTATAGAAAATAAAAAATAAGGTCCAAGTTAAAAAAACTCAACAGTTTCACTATAAAAACGCTAGCAAGATTCCAAGTGAAAAAACTCAACAATTTCACTGTAAAAAAAATAAAAAAAATTCTAAATAAAAAAACTCAACAGTTTCTCTTTAAAAAATATATTTAAAAAAAGTCAAGTTAAAAAACTCAACAGTTTCACTGTAATAACCATAAAAAAAGTTTCAAGTGAAAAAACTCAACAGTTTCACTATAAAAACCTTAAAATATGTTCCAAATTAAAAAACTCAATAATTTAACTATAAAAACCACTAAAATAGTTCCAAGTTAAAAAAAAACAAATATTTCAATATAAATACCATAAAAAAGTTCAAAGTAAAAAAATTCAATAGTTACACTATAAAAGCCATAACAAAAGTTCCAAGTTAAAAAAAAAAAACACAACAATTTCAGTATAAAAACCATAAAAAAACCAAGTTAAAAAGCTCAACAATTTAACAATATAGATCCTAAAAAACGATCCAAGTTATAAACTTCATCTATATCGCCATAATAACCATAAAAAAATATTTCAAGTTAAAAAATCCAACAATTTCGCTGAAAAAAACATTAAAAAAAAGCTCCATGTTAAAAAATTCAAAAGTTTCAATATAAAAACGAAAACATTATTTTCAAGTGAAAAAACTCAACTACTTCACTATAAAAATACCTAAAAAGAGTTCCATGTTAAAAATACTCACAAATATCTCTATAAAAAATCAAAAAATAAATTCCAAGTTAAAAAAAACTCAACAGTTTCACTATAAAATCCATAGCAACATAACCATGGGAAAAAACTCAACTATTTCACTGTAAAAAACAATAAAAAAATTCCAAGTTAAAAAACACAACAGTTTCTCTATAAAAATATATTAAAAAAAGACAAGTTAAAAAACTCAACAGTTTCACTATATAAACCATAAAAAAAGTTCCAATTGAAAAACCTCAACAGTTCTCTATAAATAAAATATATTTAAAAAAGTCAAGTTAAAAAACTCAACAGTTTCACTGAAAAAACCATTAAAAAAAGTACCATGTTAAAAAATTCAATAGTTTCACTATATAAACCAAAACAAGGTTTTCAAGTGAAAAAACTCACCTATTTCACTATAAAAATACCTAAAAAAAGTTCCATGTTAAAAATACTCACAAATATCTCTATGAAAAATAAAAAATAAGTTCCAAGTTAAAAAAACTCAACAGTTTCACTATAAAAAACCCTAGCAAGATTTCATAGTGAAAAAACTAAACTATTTCACTATAAATACCTTAAAAAATGTTCCAAATTAAAAAACTCAATAATCCAACTATAAAAACCACTAAAATAGTTCCAAGTTAAAAAAAACTCAAATATTTCAATATAAATACCATAAAAAAATTCAAAGTAAAAAAAATTCCCATGTTAAGAAATTCAATATTTCCACTATTAAATTGAAAACAAGATTTTCAAGTGAAAAAACTCAACTATTTCAATATAAGAATACCTAAAAAAAGTTCCATGTCAAAAATACTCACAAATATCTCTATACAAAATAAAAAATAAGTTCCAAGTTAAAAAAACTCAACAGTTTGTAAACCTATAATTTCGACAAGGTGAAATTTAGAAGTGTGAGGTTGTCTTTGTCGAAAGATGATAAAAGGAAGTAATTTCAAGGATTGCTGACAGGGTTTAAAACCCCATTACTTCGACAGAGAGGTAGATGTTTGTTCTGGCAGAATAAAGTTTGAGAAGTGATTTGTGACTAAGTATTTGGCAGAGGAAAGTTCTCTTTCGACGTTTCGACAGAAGATAGTCTTTCAATGATTTCGACAGAAGAGGACATCTGACAAAAGAATATTTGGCAAGTGCTGAAGAGTTTCGTTTCTTCTTTAAAAAGGGTTTCGACAGTTTGAAAAGTTATAAGGTTTTCGTCACTAAGGAAGGGATTCAAATTCAAAAGGTTGTAACCTTTGGCAGTTGGACACATGGAGGTTTCAGAGAAGAAATTTACATGCAGGCTGACACTTGTCGTTTAGTTATAGTTTTTCCGTTCTAAGCAGTTATTTTGTTTATGTATAAATAGGATAGTTTGTGGTTAGAATGTGTGTGTGAAAATTTGTACAAAATTCCTGTAAAAGCTCTAAGTACCCAGTGTGAGAGAAAATGAGTTTAGTATTTGGAACAATGTACGTTTAAAACACCAGTTATATTTCAAAGTCATTTTTAAATTACTTGTTTATTCTTCAAGTTCATGTCATTTTAAATGTTATTTACTTTTTCTGCAAGTTTACAGCCTTCAACAGTTTCTTTGTTCTTGTTTAAATTTCTAACTTTATTTCGTCTTTAAGTTCAAACTTTACTTTACTTGCAAAAACCAAAGTTCTTAATACTTTGACTACATTGATAAAACAAACCACAAATCAGTCACCAAAAGTCTAAGAGTAGTTCGACAGAAAAATGCACATGTATCCCAGGACTTGTATGGTTGGTCCTGCAAGTAACCCAGTTTCCTGAAGAAATTGGTTAACCAGAGGTTGTTCGCCAGAAACCACTGCGAACAAATTGGCACGCCCAGTGGGACCAGTGCATTCGATAAAAGCTAATAGAAAACTTCTTAGACAAATTGTTCCTTGCTACGTTGTATGATTCTTAGAAGCGGTAAACTAGCCGTAACCGACGTAGAGAGACCAAAGAGAACAAGAAGAAGAAACATGGCTAACTTGCCAAATACTTCAAATAATCCTGACGAAACAATATCAGTTTCCAACCCTATCCCTTCGTCAGGAGCAATACCAGCGTCTGGCCCTGTTTTAGAACAGATTAGGCCTCCTTTGGGGGATCCCATACCAACAGGTTCAGGATCCCAGAATGCGCCTAGTTCTTCCACCATGGGACACGCTAGACCCTTGGGAACCCCTCCCCCTGGAGGAAATACATTCAGGCCATATCTGAATTATTCTCAGCCTTTGACTGGGAGGGAACAACCATATGGAATGCCAACTTCAATGATGGCAAGCCTACATAATTCGTCACCATTATTCTCTGATGCTATGGTTCAAGTGTCATCACCATTGCAGGGATCAGGATATGGTGGAAATGGAAATAGGATAAACCAAGTTCCACCAGGTTTCCATATGCCCGCTATGACGAACCATTCTGCACAAGTAATTCGTCAACAGATGGATGAAAGCAATCATGATATGGTGCAGGCTTTGACACAACAAATGGGAGAAGTGTTCAATCCCTTAATACAGAACACTACCCAAACAAACCAAATATTGGCAGAACAGATGGCACGCATTGCTGACTTTTTCGGAGTCCCGCAAGCACAGCAAAGAATGCAATTAAATCAGGCCCCTGCCAATAGGGCTGTCGAAGAAGAACTTACTATAAACCAAAGGCCCTTAGGAAATCCTCATGAAAATCCCAGGAGGCAAGAGGTGATAGTCGAACAGCCTAATGTAGAAGAGCCTATTCGACAGGAACCAAGAAGGATAATAGTCCAGAGAAATCAAAATGCTGACGAAGTGTTACAGCAGAGAATGCGTTACAATAACATGCCTGTCGAAAACAATATTGCCACCATGGTTGAGAGAATAATGGCACAAAATGGAGTAAACGTAGGATTACAAAGGCCTAGTTATACTTCCCCTTTGTCTGAATTCGTCTTACAACAAGAATTACCACCAAGGTGGAAAGTCCCCAAATTTACAAAATTTTCAGGGGATACTAGTGAGTCCACCATAGAACACGTGGCACGTTACTTGATAGAAGCAGGAGAAATTGCGAATAATGAGAACCTAAGGATGAAATATTTCCCAAGTTCTTTAACAAAAAAATGCGTTCACTTGGTTCACATCACTTCCTGCAACTTCAATTTTTACTTGGGCCCAATTAGAGAGATTGTTCCATGAACAATTTTATATGGGACAAACCAAGATAAGTTTGAAGGAGTTGGCAAGTGTCAAAAGAAAGTTTTCTGAACCTATAGATGACTATTTGAATAGGTTTAGATTACTAAAAGCCAGATGCTTTACGCAAGTGCCGGAACAGGAACTAGTCGAAATGGCTGCAGGGGGACTAGATTATTCCATAAGGAAGAAACTGGATACCCAGTACTTGAGAGATATGGCACAACTAGCAGACAGAGTGAGGCAAATAGAAAGACTAAAAAATGAAAAATTTAGATCAAACAAAAACAAGAAGGAAAGAGTGGCCTATGTAGGAGTAATTCAAGAAGATGATTATGACGAAAATGAACGAGTCATCTTCGACCAGCAAGAAATTGATCTTGCAGAATTAAAACAAGGCCCTCCATATTCTTGTAAAGTTTTAGCCCCGTCGAATGGAAAAAATCCAGTCGAAGTGGAAAAGAATGACAGGTTCCCTAAAAGAACCTATACATTCGACATCACTAAGTGTGATGAAATATTTGATTTATTAGTCAAAGATGGTCAGTTAATAAAACCAGCAGGCACTAAGGAGCCTCCTGTAGACCAACAGAAAAAGAGAGGTTTTTGTAAATACCATAATTTCTTGGGTCATAAAACTTCTCAATGTTACCTTTTCAGGGATCTTGTCCAGAACGCAATCCAAAATGGAAGGCTGAAGTTTGGAGACAAAGCCAAGCAGCAGATGAGGATTGACTCCAATCCTATGCAGGTGGTAGAGGCCAATTATGCTGAACCAGAAATGGTAAATGTGGTCGAAATGGAGATCATGGCTGAAGAAGATTTTGAAATGGTGGAAGTTACTGAAAGCTTCGACACCAACTTCACCATGATAGAAGCTGCCGAAGGTTTCGACACCCATGTAAATGTGGTGGAAGAAGGTGATGATCTTGCTGACCAGGCTGAAGAGAAAGAAGTCAAAGCTTCTGAAGACTTCGACAGTGAGAATGCTAGTGAAACTACTGAAGGTTTCGACGAAAGAAATACAGTCAAAGTGGGAAGAAGCTTCGACAAGAAAAACTACGAAAAAGATGCTGAGCAGGGGGTGATCTGGGATACTTTGGGAGAGTCAAATGGAAAGTTCGATTTCATGGTGAAATATTCAGCACCACCAAGCTCCAAAGCAGATATCAACAAAATCAAACCCACAGGGTGGGGAGATTCCTTCAAAAAGGATGACGAAGAGGAGGGTGACAAAACCCTCATTGTTCAGAAAGAGGCCACTGAGGGCCTTGGTCAAGAGGAGATCAAAACAGCAGGGACTGATGACCATTCCCCCACTGTCGAACCAATAAACATTGGTACCATCAGAACTGAAGGGCATCCTGTCGAAAGGGTTGCACACTGCTGCAACTACATCTACAAGGGTTTACACCCAAAAGGCAATGTGAGTCAGTCAAAGGAGGATATCCCAGAAGAAATCATGCTGGTCGAAAAAATGAATAAATTGAAGATCACAACTGAACAGAATGCTGGGATTCACATGGTGGAAGTCACTCAGAAGGTGGGACCAGACACAAACAAGGGAAAGAGACATCAAGAGAAGCATCAGAAGCTGGTTTACCCAGAAGAAAATGAAAGTCTTGTCGAATTCATCCAGAGGTGTCAAAGGAAGAATGCAGAAGTCATGCTTTGCCCAAGATGCAGTGCTGTGTTCGACAAGAAAGCAGCTGATGACTTAGAAGCAGCAGAAAAGACCCAGAGGAAAGGAAATTGGGGAACAGTCCCACCGACCAGAAACGAAAGATTCGACCCAAGAAGAGGGAAGCATCACAGTCAAGGAGTGGGAGAAAGACGTTCCAACACCTACAAACCATCCAACAGGCCAAATGATGACAAATGGGTTCAGCCTATAAGGGATGCCCAAGGTCAGAAGAGATGGAAGAGTTTTGAAGTGAACAGAGGTCCTTCAATGGAAGTTAAAAAGGAGGCAAGGCCAAAATATGTCTCTGAAAACTACAAAGGGAAGAATCCTATGTCCAGATCCCAATGGAGAAGATTCCAAAGGCAGAAGAAAATTGAAAAGGGAACTGTAGAACACCAAAAGGTTGGGCAGAAGGAAGCTGAATCAAGCAAATGTGTGCAGATTACGAACAAGGGGATACCCCTGGCAGAAAAAGAAACCTTTCAGGAGAATAGATCTGGTGACACCATAGAGGTGCAGAAAACAAACAACAGAATGCCAGTGGACGAAGAGGTCACAGATGAATTTGGTTCAGAATCAGATGCTTCTTTCGACGTAACTTGCAATGTGGTTTCTGTGCTGCCCAGAGACTTTGACAGGATAATGGAAGTCGAAGACGAAGAGGATGACATGGTAGATGATAGCATAGGCTTGAAGCCTGTATGCTACTACATAATGAATAATGGCTGTGTCGAAGAGCAAAATGCTTTCTTCGAAAAGCCAGATGATGCAATGAAGGCTCACTTAAAGCCTCTCTTCATAAAAGGAAAGGTAGAAAATGTGGGTGTCAATAAAATTCTGATAGATGGTGGAGCGGCTGTAAATTTAATTCCTCACTACATGATAAAGAGGATTGGAAAAGATGACTCCGACACTAAGCCCCACAACATGGTGTTGTCCAATTATGAAGGTAAAGTAGGGACAACACTGGGAGTAATACAATTGAACTTGACTGTGGGATCCATCACTAGGCCCACAATGTTTGTGGTGATAGCATCAAAAGCAAATTACAACTTGCTGTTGGGAAGAGAATGGATCCATGGGATTGGGGCTGTGCCATCCTCCATGCATCAAAGAATAGCAATCTGGAGGCCAGATGGGATTGTCGAAAACATTGAAGCAGATCAGAGTTACTTCACAGCTGATGTGAACAATGTCACTAGTCGTAACTTCGACAAGAACCTAGCCCATATAGCACCATGCAATCCTGCTGCTTTCGACCTGACAGCTTCCGACAACGCTTACTGTTCCATGTACCTCCATCCTACACATGGTTTCCAGTGGGATAAAGAAATAATTGGGGAAACAAATTACACTTGGGGAACTGCCCATGTCAACCCAACTGGATGGGGGAGTGAATTCAGTGAAAATGACTGAAGTCTCAGCAATGGAAAGGATTTCGGCTTATATAGCCGAAAAACAACTCAGAACGGCCCTTGAGGCTGAAGTTAGAAATATGGCTGTCGAAGCCAGCACTCAGGTTGTCGAAGGACAATATCCTCAAGAAAATATTGAGGAGCAACATACAAATCAGAGTTTTGAAGACTCAAATGGTGAATGGCAGAGTCAAAGACTTGATGCCATTTATGATGACGAACCTTTGGGGTTCGAAAAGGATCCAACCTCAACCAACATAAAGATGGTGGCACAGGATCCTTTGGAGGAGATTAATCTAGGACTGGGGGCAGAGAAAAGGCCCACTTACATCAGTGCCAAGTTGAATCCTCAACTCAGAATCGAAATAATCCAGCTGCTGAATGAGTTTAAAGACTGCTTCGCATGGGATTATGACGAAATGCCTGGTCTAGACAGAAGTTTGGTGGAATTGAAGTTGCCAATTCTGGAAGGAAAGAAGCCAATAAAGCAGACCCCCAGACGCTTTGCACCTGAAATTCTGTCGAAGATCAAAGAAGAAGTCGAAAGACTTCTAAAATGCAAATTCATCCGTACAACAAGGTATGTCGAATGGATTGCTAATATTGTTCCTGTGATTAAGAAAAATGGCACATTAAGGGTGTGTATTGATTTTAGAGATCTAAACTCAGCCACCCCTAAGGATGAATATCCTATGCCAGTAGCAGAAATGCTAGTAGATTCTGCAGCGGGCCATGAGTATTTAAGTATGCTTGATGGCTATTCTGGTTATAACCAGATTTTCATTGCTGAAGAGGACGTTCCAAAAACAGCGTTTCGTTGTCCAGGAGCAATAGGAACATATGAATGGGTAGTAATGCCCTTTGGTTTGAAAAATGCTGGAGCTACTTACCAAAGGGCCATGAATTCTATTTTTCACGATTTCATTGAAACGTTTATGCAAATTTATATAGATGACATTGTGATTAAATCTGCTTCAGGCTTGGACCATATTAACCACCTTCGACAGTCCTTTGAAAGGATGAGGAAGTTTGGTTTGAAAATGAATCCTCTTAAATGTGCTTTTGGTGTGCAGGCTGGGGATTTCTTAGGCTTTGTGGTCCACAAAAAGGGGATTGAAATTAACGAGAACAAAGCTAAAGCAATAATGGAAGCAAAAGCGCCATCGACAAAGAAGGAATTGCAGTCTCTACTAGGGAAAATCAACTTCCTCAGGAGATTTATCTCCAACCTTAGTGGAAAGACTCAGGCCTTCTCACCCTTGCTTCGACTGAAGAAAGAGGGTTTCACTTGGGGGCAGGAGCAACAAGTTGCTTTCGACAAGATCAAGGAGTATTTGGCAAATCCCCCAGTCCTAATATCTCCTTGTCGAAAAAGAAGCATGAGGCTCTACATATCAGCATCTGACAGAACATTAGGAAGTATGCTTTGTCAAGAAGATGAACATGGCGTCGAAAGAGCCATTTATTATCTCAGCAGAGTCTTAAATGATGCTGAAACTAGATATAGTATGATAGAGAAATTATGTTTATGTGTATATTTCTCTTGTACAAAATTGAAGCATTATATAAAACCCATTGATGTACATATATCTTCTCATTTCGACGTAATAAAACATATGTTGTCTAAGTCTATTTTACATAGTCGAATTGGAAAGTGGGCTTTAGCTTTGACTGAATACTCTTTAAAATATATGCCTTTAAAAGCTGTTAAAGGGCAAGTAGTTGCTGATTTTATAGCTGACCACTCCATACTTGGAGATGAAACAAATTATGTCGAAAAAGAACCTTGGAGGTTATATTTCGACGGTTCCAGCCACAAAAATGGAACAGGTATTGGGATGTTAATTATTTCTCCCAATAAAATTCCAACAAAGTTCAAGTACAAAATAGAAGGTTTCTGTTCAAACAATGAGGCAGAATATGAAGCCTTAATAGCTGGACTTGAAATCTTGTTGGAACTGGGGGCAACAGAGGTCGAAATAATGGGTGACTCCGAATTGGTGATAAAACAATTGACGAAAGAGTACAAATGTGTCAAAGAAAATTTGATCATGTACTTTGTGATAGCCAACAGGCTCCTCAAGAGATTCGACAGTGTAGTTTTTAGACACATTCCCAGATTAGGAAATCAGGAAGCAAATGACTTGGCTCAGCTGGCTTCAGGGTATAAAGTGTCGAAAGAAAATCTGTTGAAGGTTGTCGAAGTGAGAGGTAAAGTTTTATCTACTAAGTTGGCCCCATCTGATTTGGAGACAATGAGATTGGGATATGGTGATGAAGAAAGCTTTGAGATTTTCAATGTAAGTGATTTAGAAGTTGGAGATTGGAGAAAACCCATCAAAGATTATTTACAAAATCCAAATCAGACTGTCGAAAGAAAGATAAAGTACAGGGCCATAAGCTATGTGCTCTTTGGAAATGAATTGTTTAAAAAGACTGCAGAAGGAGTTCTACTGAAATGTCTTGGAGAGACTGAAGCTTATATAGCTTTGTCGAATGTACACAGTGGTGCATGTGGTGCCCACCAAGCAGGACATAAAATGAAATGGCTATTATTTCGACAAGGGATGTACTGGCCAACTATGTTGAAGGACTGTGTTGAATTTGCAAAAGGGTGTCAGGAATGTCAAGTTCATGCAGGCATACCTCATGTGCCAGCAAGTGAGTTACATTCTATTATAAAGCCTTGGCCATTTAGAGGTTGGGCTTTAGATTTGATTGGTGAGATTCGACCAGCCTCCTCAAAGGGGCAGAAGTACATATTAGTGGGGGTAGACTATTTCACTAAGTGGATTGAAGCCATACCTTTGACGAATGTAGATCAGGAAGCAGTCATAGATTTCATCCAGAAACACATAATGTATAGATTTGGAATACCAGAGACTATAACCACTGATCAAGGATCTGTGTTTACTGGTAGAAATATGCAAGCATTTGCAAGAGAAACAGGTTTTAAGTTGTTGACTTCGACACCTTATTATGCCCAAGCAAATGGCCAGGTCGAAGCAGCCAACAAAGTGGTAATAAACCTGATAAAGAAGCATGTGGGTAAAAAACCCAGAAATTGGCATAAGACCCTGGATCAAATCCTTTGGGCTTGTCGAACGTCTCCTAAGGAGGCAACTAATTCTACCCCATTTAAATTAACTTATGGACATGATGCAGTATTGCCAGTCGAAATCTGTTTACAGTCAATACGAATTCAAAGACATCATGAGATCCCATCTGAAATCTATTGGAGTATGATGATGGATGAGTTAGTTGATTTGGATGAAGAAAGGTTGCGTGCTTTAGAATTAATAAGAAGGCAGAAAGAGAAAGTTGAAAAATTTTATAACAAAAAAGTAAAATTCAAAGCCTTCTTAGTAAATGATTTAGTCTGGAAAGTGATCTTGCCCATGGAGAAGAAAGACAGAGTGATGGGAAAATGGTCCCCTAAATGGGAAGGGCCTTTCAAAATTCTAAGAGTTTTTTCCAATGGTGCATACGAAGTCGAAGAAATAGAAAAAGATAGAAGAGTGATGAAAATAAATGGGAAGTACTTAAAGAAGTATATACCAACATTGCAGGAAATAAAAATCATAACAAATTAAAATTGCAAACGAAACTTGTCTTCGCCAAACAAATGGCGTAAAATAGCATTACATATAAAAGTGCTAAGAAAGGAAATATCCTTAAAACAAATAAAATTCCTAAGTTCTATTACAAAATTACTGTCGAAGGAATGTGGCTTTAAGCTCGTCGAATTTTTTCTTTTGGAGTTGGATTCGACGCTCACAAAGGCTCTTGCTGACAGTCATTTCGTCAAGCTCCCTATGAAGTTGCTGGGCTGTTTCTGCATGTTGTAGCCCTTTCTGGAGTTCACTGTCTATTGCTTCCTGATTTGGTTTTTTGAGAGAGGCCTGGCGTTCTTTTTCTTGGAGGATTTTTCTTTGGAGATCAGCAATCTGGGCTTGGTAAGCTTGAATATTGTTTTCACAATCAGCAGCAGCTTTGGTGTATTCATCAGAAAGCTTATTCAGCTCTGAAATCCTTTCTGTCGAAGAAGCCACTGTGTTCCATGCTGAAACTTGCTCCTCAGACTTGGCTGTGATCTTTTGGGAGAATTCTTTTTGTCGAACCAGATCAGCGCTGACAGAATCAATCAAAGATATCAAATCCATCACCAAATGGCTTTCCTCAGTCGAAGCTTCCAGCAAGTTGGCGCTTTTTAGGAGCTTCTTCAGATCATATTGAGCAGAAGTATTCTCAGCCAAGACTTCAAACAGGTCAACTCCAAGGATCCTTGTCTTGATCTCATCCATGATGACATTGATTGGTTGAAGGTCAGAAGTGGCCCCTGAAGCTGTCGAACCACTGGCAGAAGAATCTTGGAAGTTATACCTGGTGTCGAGCAAGGCTTTTAAGTACTCAAAGGGTTTTCTAACCTTCAAGCTCTCAATTTCTTCATGAGATAAACTCGTCGAAGCAGTGCCCAGAGAGGTTTCGACAGGAGCTTTTGATGAAGAGGGAATGTGTTGAGAGGTTCCTCCAATGCTCAAGTTAACGTCTGGCTGATTCGACAGAGTGACTTCTTCTTCGACATTTTCTTTATCAGCCATGGTGGTGTCAGTTGGACCTAGGACTGGTGCATCCTGAGCAATGGCATTTTCGTCAGTATTTGGTATAGCAGCTGGTGGTGGAAGTGGTGCATCTTGATCTGAATTTGTTTTTTCTGCAGTAGGGTCTGGTCGAAAAGGAGAGTTGTTGTCGGAAGACTCAGAATCACTGAGGTCGAATTCGTCCAAGGTTTGAGGCCCATGGACCCCTGCATCTGGAGTGGCATCATCCTGGAGTCTTTCAGCCAGAGTCCTCTCAGAATTAGAGGGAGCATGCTCTTCTTGGATCGCAGAGGTCTCTTCGACGTCAATAACAACCTACAAGCAAAAAACATAAAGGAAGAATTGTAAGATAAAGTTACATTCAGTCAAGGCGGGGGTGGTGTTTGTCGAAATGATTACCTGAGGGATTTCAGTATGGGCACTAGAGTCCCCACTTCTTTCGCTCCTTGAGGGAACTTTGTTGACTGGACTGGCAGGTGGAGTTCGTCTTTGGACCAGAGATCTTTGGGACGCCACTGTTTTAATTCTTAGACCTTTTGTTTCTTTTCAAAGGCTGGGGTTCAGGGGACTCGTCCTCAGATTCTTCGACGCTTGCTTCCTTTTCTTCTGGTTTCCTTTTCTTTGCTGGGGTACGAGTTACCTATAAGAGAAAGAAAAGAAGGGTTCAGTATAAGAGAATATGAAGTATATAAATAAGGAGGGATGTTTTGTTTGTGTCGAAACCTTCTTGGCAGTTGCAGGAGACTTTTCGACTGTTTTTGAAGAAGTTCCTTCGCCAGTAGTCTTCCTGACAATTCTAACAGCTGAAAAGGAAAAGTTGCATGAACATTGATATAATAATAAAAGAGTTAGAAGCAAAAAAGAAGAATGTAATTTCTTCGACACCTTCAAGAATGGGTTCGTCCACAGTAACATGTTCTATCCCAATATGAAGGTGCCCAGTGAAGTTGTGCAGATGATACTTCGTCGCAACCACGCGTTCGGCAGGTTTTTTGTTGCTTTCACGAAGCAGTTTTAAATGTGATCCACACACAAACCAGTCTGGAAATGGAGGACACAAGGCCACTCCAAATTCTGCAGAAGGGAGTGGAGGGAATTTTGGAGGAAAAGTTGTGAAAGCAAAATCATAGTGTGCATGTGGTGGAAGAGATGTAGGAAACCACAACTTGTTTAATTTCTCTGTGAATTTGAATTTTAAAGATACTGCTGCTTCAGCTATGGTTCGACGAAGATCATCAGGCCTGTAAATAGTTTCAAAATACTTTTGAAACTTTTGAACTTCTTTGATATGTTGATCTGTACCTTTTTTCTTCTTGTCCTGCACAAAGTTAAAAGCATTTGTCAAAAGAGTAGTAAAAGTGGCTACGTCGAAAAATCTGTTGATGTAGTATTCCTTCCACCAGACGTCGAACTCTTCAGTACAGAGGAAGTTTGGTATAAAGATGGTGGGATAGACCTCCAGAGTTGGGTCAAAAAACTTGTTGTACAGCTCCAAACATTTATCGAAATGGTGACATGAGTTGTAGAAGATGATGCCACCTTTCTTGTGGTAGATAGGCTTTGTCTTCGTCTGAATTAATCCAAACTGCCTAGCTACCAAATTGGGCTGGTATACAATGAGGGATACCTTTGTGTTGTTAAGGCTATGATGGGAGAAGAAGTGCCTGGGCATGAGAAAAGCTTCCCAAATGGAGATGTAAGAATCTTCATCTTTCTGGTTCTCCACTGGGAGTCTTCTAGTAAACCATCTTGGACCTACTTGCCTGTTGGCGAATGGTGCCATGGAAGGAGAAAATTTGTAGCGTTTGGCGAACATCATGATGTAGCCAGTGAATGCTTGTCGAAGGCTTGTATTATCATCTGTAGGGGTCAGTTGAACCAGCCTAGGCCATTCGACACGCCTTTCTTTGACTGCCTCTTCGACAATTGGCATTTTTATGGGGATGAAATTTTCAAAAGTGGCATTCAGCCATAGTTGTAGAAGCCAAAAGGGGCCTGTAAGACTTATGTTACCTTTGTCCTTAAGGGCTTTGAGGTTGCTTACACTTTCACTTAAGGATTCATAGAGGTTGGCCAAAAGTAGCTCACTCAGGCAAAATGCAACTCCATTGTGAAGTTGATTCGCCATAATGATAAAACTTCTGGCTACCTGAAGGGACCTTGTACAGAATACAAATTTGGACAACCACAGGCTAAGGAAGGCAATGTGTTCTGTGTCAGAGACTTCTTCATTGTTTTCACCTTGGTAATGGGCTATGAAGACAGAATACCCAGCATGCTTTGTGTCGAAGCTTATGGGATCCTTGTTCAAGTGTTCAGGGTTAAATATTTCCCCTAAAGGACTAAGGCCAGTTATGGCTGCTATGTCGAATAGGGTGGGGGTCACCATTCCACAGGGTAAGTGGAATGTATTGTAAGTGCTATCCCAGAAGTACAGAGAGGCCAACAGCATGTTTTGGCAGTAACGGGGGCCCTCTTTCGACAACTGGATTAAATCATAAATACCAGTTTTCTTCCAAAACTTTTCTTTGGCTTTTTCGACCCTAGTAAGCCATGATAGGTATTCAGAAGGATCTTTTGTCAAAGGGGGGCTCCTAAAAATCCTGTTTTGGTTTAGATAAGACAGATCTATTTCTGTCGAAGCCATAAGGACTTCAGGTTCCTTTGATGAGGTTTCGACAGGGTTGGGGTTCTTGTTAGCAGCTATGGGTTTTAAAGCAGAATAGCAGGGGTAAAACTCTTTCAAACGTTTAGAATCAGCATTGGGATCAAAAATAGGGCCTAACATAGCATGATGAATTCCAGAAACAGAAAGGGGGATCATTACCTGTGACCTGTAAATGCTTGCCTTTTCCCTTTCATTAGGGGGTTCTGGGAAGTACTGTTGGTGCTGTGTTTGAGTAGGCCCAGATAACACGTGAGCAGGAGGAAGATCCGTGGTTTTCTTTGTCTTCTTTGCACTTTGTCCATTGGTAGTCTTTGGGGGAGCCATTGATTAAATGAGGAGATTAAAGGAAGCAGAAGCTCTGAAAAGTCTTGAAATGGAGGTTTTGCGTTTGGAAGAGAAGAAGTGAGAAGGTGGAAAGTGTGAAATGTTATTGAAAGTGGTATTTATAGAGTTTGAAATAAATGATTAATATTAAATAGAGGGAAAATGAAAAGATTTCTTTTAATTGAGAAGTGGAAACGTGTGTTTTTGAGCCTTTAGTGGAAGTTAGAAAGTGGCAGTTGTTGGGAGGCCATGATTTACCTACAATCTAGGGTTATGGGAGATTGTGTAAAAACGTGGGCTAGACATGACGTTTTGGTAAAGTGGAAATCATGATGTTTTCTTGGGACTCAACAAAATCACTTTACAATAAATGCAGCTGACAGGGAGTCAAAGGTCATTTCGACAGCAAAAGACATTTCTCCAATGATAGTCGAAAATATCTTTGCTGGGGGGCAATTTGTAAACCTATAATTTCGACAAGGTGAAATTTAGAAGTGTGAGGTTGTCTTTGTCGAAAGATGATAAAAGGAAGTAATTTCAAGGATTGCTGACAGGGTTTAAAACCCCATTACTTCGACAGAGAGGTAGATGTTTGTTCTGGCAGAATAAAGTTTGAGAAGTGATTTGTGACTAAGTATTTGGCAGAGGAAAGTTCTCTTTCGACGTTTCGACAGAAGATAGTCTTTCAATGATTTCGACAGAAGAGGACATCTGACAAAAGAATATTTGGCAAGTGCTGAAGAGTTTCGTTTCTTCTTTAAAAAGGGTTTCGACAGTTTGAAAAGTTATAAGGTTTTCGTCACTAAGGAAGGGATTCAAATTCAAAAGGTTGTAACCTTTGGCAGTTGGACACATGGAGGTTTCAGAGAAGAAATTTACATGCAGGCTGACACTTGTCGTTTAGTTATAGTTTTTCCGTTCTAAGCAGTTATTTTGTTTATGTATAAATAGGATAGTTTGTGGTTAGAATGTGTGTGTGAAAATTTGTACAAAATTCCTGTAAAAGCTCTAAGTACCCAGTGTGAGAGAAAATGAGTTTAGTATTTGGAACAATGTACGTTTAAAACACCAGTTATATTTCAAAGTCATTTTTAAATTACTTGTTTATTCTTCAAGTTCATGTCATTTTAAATGTTATTTACTTTTTCTGCAAGTTTACAGCCTTCAACAGTTTCTTTGTTCTTGTTTAAATTTCTAACTTTATTTCGTCTTTAAGTTCAAACTTTACTTTACTTGCAAAAACCAAAGTTCTTAATACTTTGACTACATTGATAAAACAAACCACAAATCAGTCACCAAAAGTCTAAGAGTAGTTCGACAGAAAAATGCACATGTATCCCAGGACTTGTATGGTTGGTCCTGCAAGTAACCCAGTTTCCTGAAGAAATTGGTTAACCAGAGGTTGTTCGCCAGAAACCACTGCGAACACAGTTTCACTATAAAAACCCTAGCAAGATTTCCAAGTGAAAAAACTCAACTATTTCACTGTAAAAAACAAAATAAATTTCCAAGTTAAAAAACACAACAGTTTCTCAATAAAAAATATATTCAAAAAAGTCAAGTTAAAAAACTCAACAGTTTCACTGTAATAACCATAAAAAAGTTTCAAGTGAAAAAACTCAACAGTTTCACTATAAAAACCTTAAAAAATGTTCCAAATTAAAAAACTCAATAATTTAACTATAAAAACCACTAAAATAGTTCCAAGTTTAAAAAAACTCAAATATTTCAATATAAATACCATACAAAAGTTCAAAGTAAAAAAACTCTACAGTTTTACTATAAAAACAATAACAAAAGTTCCAAGTTAAAAAAAACACAACAATTTCAGTATAAAAACCATTAAAAAAACCAAGTTAAAAAGCTCAACAATTTCACTATATAGATCATAAAAAAAGATCCAAGTTATAAACCTCATCTATATCGCCATAATAACCATAAAAAATGTTTCAAGTTAAAAAATTCAACAATTTCACTAAAAAAACCATTAAAAAAAAGTCTCATGTTAAAAAATTCAATAGTTTCACTATAAAAATGAAAACAAGATTTTCAAGTGAAAAACTCAATTATTTCACTATAAAAGTACCTAAAAAAAGTTCCATGTTAAAAATACTCACAAATATCTCTATAAAAAATAAAAAATAAGTTCCAAGTTAAAAAAACTCAATAATTTCACTATAAAAACCATAACAATATATCCAAGTGAAAAAACTCAAATATTTCACTGTAAAAAACATTAACAAAAATTCCAAGTTAAAAAACACAACAGTTTCTTTTTAAAAAATATATTAAATAAAGTCAAGTTAAAAAACTCAACAGTTTCACTGTAAAAACCATAAATAAAGTTTCAAGTGAAAAAACTAAACAGTTTCACTATAAAAAACTTGAAAAATGTTCCAAATTAAAGAACTCAATAATTTAACTATAAAAACCGCTAAAATAGTTCCAAGTTAAAAAAGACTCAAATATTTCAATATAAATACCATAAAAAAGTTCAAAATAAAAAAACTCAACAGTTTCAATATAAAAACCATAACAAAAGTTCCAAGTTAAAAAAACACAACAATTTCACTATAAAAACCATTAAAAAAAACCAAGTTAAAAAGCTCAACAATTTCACTATATAGATCCTGAAAAAAGATCCTAGTTATAAACCTCATCTATATCGCCATAAAAACCATAAAAAATGTTTCAAGTTAAAAAATTCAACAATTTCACTGAAAAAACCATTAAAAAAGTTTCATGTTAAAAAATTCAATAGTTTCACTATAAAAACGAAAACAATATTTTCAAGTGAAAAAACTCAACTTTTTCACTATAAAAATAGCTAAAAAAAGTTCCATGTTAAATATACTCACAAATATCTCTTTAAAAAAAAAGTTCCAAGTTAAATAAAAAACTCAACAGTTTCACTATAAAAACCATAGCATGATAACCAAGTGAAAAAACTCAACTATTTCAGTGTAAAAAACATTAACAAAAATTTTCAAGTTAAAAAACTCAACAGTTTCACTGTAAAAACCGTAAAAAAAATTTCAACTGAAAAAACTCAACAATTTCACTATAAAAACCTTGAAAAATGTCCCAAATTAAAGATTTCAATAATTTAACTATAAAAACCACTAAAATAGTTCCAAGTTAAAAAAAACTCAAATATTTCAATATAAATACCATAAAAAATTTCAAAATAAAAAAACTCAACAGTTTCACTATAATAACCATAACAAAAGTTCCAAGTTATAAAAAAAAAACACAACAATTTCAATATAAAAACCATTAAAAAAGATCCTAAGTTAAAAACCTCATCTATATCGCCATAAAAACTATAAAAAATGTTCCAAGTTAAAAAATTCAACAATTTCGCTAAAATTACCATAATAAAAAAGTCTCATGTTATAAAATTCAATAGTTTCACTATAAAAATGAAAACAAGATTTTCAAGTGAAAAAACTCAACTATTTTATTATAAAAATACCAAAAAAAAGTTCAATGTTAAAAATACTCACAGATATCTCTATACAAAATAAAAAATAGGTTCTAAGTTAAAAAAACTCAACAATTTCACTATAAACACCATAGCAAGACATCCAAGTGAAAAAACTCAACTATTTCACTGTAAAAAACATTAACAAAATTTCCAAGTTAAAAATCACAACAGTTTCTCTTTAAAAAATATATAAAAAAAGTCAAGTTAAAAAACTCAACAGTTTCACTGTAAAAACCGTAAAAAAAAGTTTCAACTGAAAAAACTCATAAATTTCACTATAAAAACCTAGAAAAATGTTCCAAATTAAAGAACTCAATACTTTAACTATAATAACAACTAAAATAGTTCCAAGTAAAAAAAAACTCAAATATTTCAATAAAAAAGTTCAAATTAAAAAACTCAACAGTTTCACTATAAAAACCATAACAAAAGTTCTAAATTAAGAAAAACACAACAATTTCACTATAAAAACCATTAAAAAAAACCAAGTTAAAAAGATCAACAATTTCACTATATAGATCCAAAAAAAAGATCCAAGTTAAAAACCTCATCTATATTGCCATAAAAACCATAAAAAATGTTTCAAGTTAAAAAATTCAACAATTTCGCTAAAAAAACCATTAAAAAAAAGTCTTATGTTAAAAAATTCAATAGTTTCACTATAAAAATGAAAACAAGTTAAAAAAATACCAAATATCTCACAAATATCTCTATACAAAATAAAAAATAATTTCCAAGTTAAAAAAACTCAACAGTTTCGCTATAAAAACCATAGCAAGACATCCAAGTGAAAAAACTCAACTATTTCACTATAAAAAACATTAACAAAATTTCCAAGTTAAAAAACACAACAGTTTCTCTTTAAAAAATATATAAAAAAAAGTCAAGTTAAAAAACTCAACAGTTTCACTGTAAAAACCGTAAAAAAAGTTTCAACTGAAAAAACTCAATAATTTAACTATAAAAAACTTGAAAAATGTTCCTAATTAAAGAACTCAATAATTTAACTATAAAAACCGCTAAAATAGTTCCAAGTTAAAAAAAACTCAAATATTTCAATATAAATACCATAAAAAAGTTCAAAATAAAAAAACTCAACAGTTTCAATATAAAAACCATAACAAAAGTTCCAAGTTAAAAAAACACAACAATTTCACTATAAAGATCCTAAAAAAAATCAAGTTATAAACCTCATCTATATCACTATAAAAACATAAAAAAATGTTTCAAGTTAAAAAATTCAACAATTTCACTGAAAAAATCATTAAAAAAAAGTTCCATGTTCAAAAATTCAATAGTTTCACTATAAAAATGAAAACAATATTTTCAAGTGAAAAAACTCAACTATTTCACTATAAAAATACCTAAAAAATATTCCATGTTAAAATTACTCACAAATATCTCTATAAAAAATAAAATAAAAAGTTCCAAGTTAAAAAAAACTCAACAGTTTCACAATAAAAACCATAGCAAGATAACCAAGTGAAAAAATTCAACTATTTCATTGTAAAATACAATGAAAAAAATTCCAAGTTAAAAAACACAACAGTTTCTCTATAAAAAATATATTAAAAAACTCAACAGTTTCACTGAAAAAACAATAAAAAAAAGTTCCAAGTGAAAAACCTCAACAGTTTCTGTATAAAAAATATATATTAAAAAAAGTTATGTTAAAAAACTCAACAGTTTCACTGAAAAAACCATTAAAAAAAGTTCCTTGTTAAAAAATTAAATATTTTCACTATAAAAACCAAAACAAGGTTTTCAAGTGAAAAAACTCAACTATTTCACTATAAAAATACCTAAAAAAAGTTCCATGTTAAAAATATTCTCAAATATCTCTATAAAAAATAAAAAAAATAAGTTCCAAGTTAAAAAAACTAAACAGTTTCACTATAAAAACCATAGCAATATATCCAAGTGAAAAGACTCAACTATTTCACTGTAAAAAACATTAACAAAAATACCAAGTTAAATAACACAACAGTTTCTCTTTAAAAAAAAAATTAAAAAAAGTAAAGTTAAAAAACTCAATAGTTTCCCTATAATAACCATAAAAAAAGTTTCAAATTAAAAACCTTAAAAAAACGTTTTAAGTGAAAAAACTCCACAGATTCACTATAAAAACCTTAAAAAAATGTTCCAAATTAAAAAACTCAATAATTTAACTATAAAAACCACTAAAATAGTTCCAAGTTAAAAAAACATCAAATATTTCAATATAAATACCATAAAAAAGTTCAAAGTAAAAAAACTTAACAGTTTCACTTTAAAAACCATAACAAAAGTTCCAAGTTAAAAAAAAAACACAACAATTTCATTATAAAAACCATAAAAAAAAACCAAGTTACAAAATTCAATATTTTCGCCATAATAACCATAAAAAATGTTTCAAGTTAAAAAATTCACCAATTACTCTAAAAATACATTTAAAAAAAAAAGTCCCATGTTACAAAATTCAATATTTTCACTATAAAAATGAAAACAAGATTTTCAAGTGAAAAAACTCAACTAATTCACTATAAAAATACCTAAAAAAAGTTCCATGTTAAAAATACTCACAAATATCTCTATACAAAATAAAAAATAAGTTCCAAGTTAAAAAAACTCAACAGTTTCACTATAAAAACCCTAACAAGATTTCCAAGTGAAAAAACTCAACTATGTCACTGTAAAAAACATAAAAAAAAATTCCAAGTTAAAAAAGAAAACAGTTTCTCTTTAAAAAATATATTAAAAAAAGTCAAGTTAAAAAACTCAACAGTTTCACTGTAACAACCATAAAAAAAGTTTCAAGTGAAAAAACTCAACAGTTTCACTATAAAAACCTTAAAAATGTTCCAAATTAAAAAACTCAATAATTTAACTATAAAAACCACTAAAATAGTTCCAAGTTAAAAAAACATCAAATATTTCAATATAAATACCATAAAAAAGTTCAAAGTAAAAAAACTTAACAGTTTCACTTTAAAAACCATAACAAAAGTTCCAAGTTAAAAAAAAACACAACAATTTCATTATAAAAACCATAAAAAAAAACCAAGTTAAAAAGCTCAACAATTTCACTATATAGATCCTAAAAAAGGATCCAAGTGATAAACCTCATCTATATCGCCATAAAAACCATAAAAAAATGTTTCAAGTTAAAAAATTCAACAATTTTACTGAAAAAACCATTAAAAAAAAGTTTCATGTTAAAAAATTCAATAGTTTCACTATTAAAATGAAAACTATATTTTCAAGTGAAAAAACTCAACTATTTCACTATAAAAATACCTAAAAAAAGTTCCATGTTAAAAATACTCACAAATATCTATATAAAAAATAAAAAATAAGTTCCAAGTTAAAAAAAAAACTCAACAGTTTCACTATAAAATCCATAGCAAGATAACCAAGTAAAAAAACTCTAATAATTCAATGTAAAAAACAATTAAAAAAATTCCAAGTTAAAAAACACAACAGTTTCTCTATAAAATAATATATTAGAAAAAGACAAGTTAAAAAACTCAACAGTTTCACTGTAAAAACCATAAAAAAAAGTTCCAAGTGAAAAACCTCAACAATTTCTCTATAAAAAAATGTATAAAAAAAAAGTTAAGTTAAAAAACTCAACAGTTTCACTGAAAAAAACAATTAAAAAAGAAGTTCCATGTTAAAAAATTCAATAGTTTCACTATATAAATCAAAACAAGGTTTTTAAGTGAAAAACTCAACTATTTCACTGTAAAAATAGCTAAAAAAAGTTCCATGTTAAAAATACTCTCAAATAAAAAATAAAAAATAAGTTCCAAGTTAAAAAAACTCAACAGTTTCACAATAAAAACCCTAGCAAGACTTCCAAGAGAAAAAACTCAACTATTTCACGGTAAAAAACATAAAAAAAAAAATTCCAAGTTAAAAAACACAACAGTTTCTTTATAAAAAATTTATTAAAAAAAGTCAAGTTAAAAAACTCAACAGTTTCACTGTAATAACCATAAAAAAAGTTTCAAGTGAAAAAACTCCACAGTTTCACTTTAAAAACCTTAAAAAAACTGTTCCAAATTAAAAAAAATTAATAATTTAACTATAAAAACCACTAAAATAGTTCCAAGTTAAAAAAAAAAATTCATATAATTCAATATAAATACCATAAAAAAGTTCAAAGTAAAAAAAACTCAACAGTTTCACTATAAAAACCATAACAAAACTTCCAAGTTAAAAAAAACAACGTTTTCACTATAAAAACCATAAAAAAAACCAAGTAAAAAACTCAACAATTTCACTATATAGATCCTAAAAAAAGATCCAAGTTATAAACCTCACCTATATCGCCATAATAACCATAAAAAATGTTTCAAGTTAAAAAATTCAACAATTTCACTAAAAAAACATTTAAAAAAAGTCCCATGTTAAAAAATTCAATAGTTTCACTTTAAAAACGAAAACAAGATTTTCAAGTGAAAAAACTCAACTATTTCAGTATAAAAATACCTAAAAAAAGTTCCATGTTAAAAATACTCAGAAATATCTCTATACAAAATAAAAAATAAGTTCCAAGTTAAAAAAATTCAACAGTTTCACTATAAAAACCCTAGCAAGATTTCCAATTGAAAAAACTCAACTATTTCACTGTAAAAAACATAAAAAAAAAAATTCCAAGTTAAAAAACACAACAGTTTCTCTTTAAAAAATATATTAAAAAAAGTCAAGTTAAAAAACTCAACAGTTTCACTGTAATAACCATAAAAAAAGTTTCAAGTGAAAAAACTCCACAGTTTCACTATAAAAACCTTAAAAAATGTTCCAAATTAAAAAAATCAATAATTTAACTATAAAAACCACTAAAATAATTCCAAGGTAAAAAGCTCAACAATTCACTATATAGATCCTAAAAAAAGATCCAAGTTATAAAACTCATCTATATCGCCATAATAACCATAAAAAATGTTTCAAGTTAAAACATTAATTTCACTAAAAAAAACATTAAAAAAAAGTCCCATATTAAAAAATTCAATAGTTTCACTATAAAAACGAAAACAAGATTTTCAAGTGAAAAAACTCAACCATTTCACTATAAAAATAAATTAAAAAAAGTTCCATGTTAAAAATACTCACAAATATCTCTATACAAAATAAAAAATAAGTTCCATGTTAAAAAAACTCAACAGTTTCACTATAAAAACCATAGCAATATTTCCAAGTGAAAAAACTCAACTATTTCACTGTAAAAAACATTAAAAAAAAAATTCAAAGTTAAAAAACACAAAAGTTTCTCTTTTAAAAATATATTTAAAAAAGTCAAGTTAAAAAACTCAATAGTTTCACTGCAATAACCATAAAAAAAAGTTTCAAGTGAAAAAACTCCACAGTTTCACTATAAAAACCTTAAAAAATGTTCCATATTAAAAAAAAAATTAATAATTTAACTATAAAAACCACTAAAATAGTTCCAAGTTAAAAAAAAACTCAAATAATTCAATATAAATACCATAAAAAAGTTCAAAGTAAAAAAAACTCAACAATTTCACTATAAAAACCATATAAAAAATTTTAAGTTAAAAAAACAACGTTTTCACTATAAAAACCATAAAAAACAACCAAATAAAAAACTCAACAATTTCAATATATAGATCCAAAAAAACGGTCCAAGTTATAAACCTCATCTATATCGCCATAATAACCATAAAAAATGTTTCAAGTTAAAAAATTCTACAATTTCACTAAAACAAACATTAAAAAAAAAGACCCATGCTAAAAAATTCAATAGTTTCACTATAAAAATGAAAACAAGATTTTCAAGTGAAAAAACTCAATTATTTCACTATAAAAATACCTAAAAAAAGTTCCATGTTAGAAATACTCACAAATATCTCTATACAAAATAAAAATAAGTTCCAAGTTAAAAAAACTCAACAGTTTCACTATAAAAACCCTAGCAAGATTTCCAAGTGAAAAAACTCAACTATTTCACTATAAAAAACATAAAAAAAAATTCCAAGTTAAAAAACACAACAGTTTCCCTATAAAAAATATATTAAAAAAAGTCAAGTTAAAAAAACTCAATAGTTTCACTGTAATAACCCTAAAAAAAAGTTTCAAGTGAAAAAACTCCACAGTTTCACTATAAAAACCTTAAAAATATGTTCCAAATTAAAAATCTCAATAATTTAACTATAAAACCACTAAAATAGTTCCAAGTTAAAAAAAAAACTCAAATATTTCAATATAAATACCATAAAAAAAGTCAAAGTAAAAAAAACTCAACAGTTTCACTATAAAAACCATAACAAAACTTTTTAGTTAAAAAAAACACAACAATTTCACTATAAAAACCATAAAAAACTACCAAATAAAAAACTCAACAATTTCACTATATAGATCCAAAAAAACGGTCCAAGTTATAAACCTCATCTATATCGCCATAATAACCATAAAAAATGTTTCAAGTTATAAAATTCTACAATTTCACTAAAATAAAAAAAAAAAAAAAAGACCCATGTTAAAAAATTCAATAGTTTCACTATAAAAATGAAAACAAGATTTTCAAGTGAAAAACTCAACTATTTCACTATAAAAATACCTAAAAAAAGATCCATGTTAAAAATACTCACAAATATCTATATACAAAATAAAAAATAAGTTCCAAGTTAAAAAAACTCAACAGTTTCATTATAAAAACCCTAGCAAGATTTCCAAGTGAAAAAACTCAACTATTTCACTGTAAAAAACATAAAAAAAAATTCCAAATTAAAAAACACAACAGTTTCTCTTTAAAAAATATATTAAAAAAAGTCAAGTTAAAAAACTCAACAGTTTCACTGTAATAACCATAAAAAAAGTTTCAAGTGAAAAAACTCCACAGTTTCACTATAAAAACCTTAAAAAATGTTCCAAATTAAAAAAATCAATAATTTAACTATAAAAACCAATAAAATAATTCTAAGTTAAAAAGCTCAACAATTTCACTATATAGATCTTAAAAAAAATCCAAATTATAAAACTCATCTATATCGCCATAATAACCATAAAAAATGTTTCAAGTTAAAAAATTCAACAATTTCACTAAAAAAACATTTAAAAAAAGTCCCATGTTAAAAAATTCAATAGTTTCACTATAAAAAGAAAACAAGATTTTCAAGTGAAAAAACTCAACTATTTCACTATAAAAATACATTAAAAAAAGTTCCATGATAAAAATACTCACAAATATCTATATACAAAATAAAAAATAAGTTCCAAGTTAAAAAAACTCAACATTTTCATTATAAAAACCCTAGCAAGATTTCCAAGTGGAAAAACTCAACTATTTCACTGTAAAAAACATAAAAAAAATACCAAGTTAAAAAACACAATAGTTTCTCTATAAAAAATATATTTAAAAAAGTCAAGTTAAAAAACTCAACAGTTTCACTATAATAACCATAAAAAAAAGTTTCAAGTGAAAAAACACCACAGTTTCACTATAAAAACCTTAAAAAAATGTTCCAAATTAAAAAACTTAATAATTTAACTATAAAAACCACTAAAATAGTTCCAAGTTAAAAAATACTCAAATATTTCAATATAAATACCATAAAAAAGTTCAAAGTAAAAAAAACTCAACAGTTTCACTATAAAAACCATAACAAAACTTCCAAGTTAAAAAAAACACAACAATTTCACTATAAAAACCATAAAAAAAAACCAAATAAAAATCTCAACAATTTCAATATATAGATCCTAAAAAAAGATCCAAGTTATAAACCTCATCTATATCGCCATAATAACCATAAAAATGTTTCAAGTTAAAAAATTCTTCAATTTCACTAAAAAAACATTAAAAAAAAGACCCATGCTAAAAAATTCAATAGTTTCACTATAAAAATGAAAACAAGATTTTCAAGTGAAAAAACTCAACTATTTCACTATAAAAATACGTAAAAAAAGTTTCATGTTAAAAATACTAACAAATATCTCTATACAAAATAAAAATAAGTTCCAAGTTAAAAAAACTCAACAGTTTCACTATAAAAACCCTAGCAAGATTTCCAAGTGAAAAAACTCAACTATTTCACTGTAAAAAACATAAAAAAAAATTCCAAGTTAAAAAACACAACAGTTTCTCTATAAAAAATTAAATTAAAAAAAGTCAAGTTAAAAAACTCAACAGTTTCACTGTAATAACCATAAAAAAAAAGTTTCAAGTGAAAAAACTCCACAGTTTCACTATAAAAACCTTAAAAAAATGTTCCAAATTAAAAAACTCAATAATTTAACTATAAAAACCACTAAAATAGTTCCAAGTTAAAAAAACTCAAATATTTCAATATAAATACCATAAAAAAAGTTTAAAGTAAAAAAAAACTCAACAGTTTCACTATAAAAACCATAAAAAAAACTTCCAAGTTAAGAAAAACACAACGTTTTCACTATAAAAACCATAAAAAAGACCAAATAAAAATCTCAACAATTTCAATATATAGATCCTAAAAAAAGATCCAAGTTATAAACCTCATCTATATCGCCATAATAACCATAAAAATGTTTCAAGTTAAAAAATTCTTCAATTTCACTAAAAAAACATTAAAAAAAAGACCCATGCTAAAAAATTCAATAGTTTCACTATAAAAATGAAAACAAGATTTTCAAGTGAAAAAACTCAACTATTTCACTATAAAAATACGTAAAAAAAGTTTCATGTTAAAAATACTAACAAATATCTCTATACAAAATAAAAATAAGTTCCAAGTTAAAAAAACTCAACAGTTTCACTATAAAAACCCTAGCAAGATTTCCAAGTGAAAAAACTCAACTATTTCACTGTAAAAAACATAAAAAAAAATTCCAAGTTAAAAAACACAACAGTTTCTCTATAAAAAATTAAATTAAAAAAAGTCAAGTTAAAAAACTCAACAGTTTCACTGTAATAACCATAAAAAAAAAGTTTCAAGTGAAAAAACTCCACAGTTTCACTATAAAAACCTTAAAAAAATGTTCCAAATTAAAAAACTCAATAATTTAACTATAAAAACCACTAAAATAGTTCCAAGTTAAAAAAACTCAAATATTTCAATATAAATACCATAAAAAAAGTTTAAAGTAAAAAAAAACTCAACAGTTTCACTATAAAAACCTTAAAAAAACTTCCAAGTTAAGAAAAACACAACGTTTTCACTATAAAAACCATAAAAAAGACCAAATCAAAAACTCAACAATTTCACTATATAGATCCTAAAAAAAGATCCAAGTTATAAACCTCATCTATATCGCCATAATAACTATAAAAAATGTTTCAAGTTAAAAAATTCAACAATTTCACTAAAAAAACATTAAAAAAAAGTCTCATGTTAAAAAATTCAATAGTTTCACTATAAAAAAGAAAAAAAGATTTTCAAGTGAAAAAAATCAACTATTTCACTATAAAAATACATTAAAAAAAGTTCCATGTTAAAACTACTCACAAATATCTATATACATAATAAAAAATAAGTTCCAAGTTAAAAAAACTCAACAGTTTCATTATAAAAACCCTAGCAAGATTTCCAAGTGAAAAAACTCAACTATTTCACTGTAAAAAACATAAAAAAAAATTCCAAGTTAAAAAACACAACAGTTTCTGTTTAAAAAATATATTAAAAAAAGTCAAGTTAAAAAACTCAACAGTTTCACTGTAATAACCATAAAAAAAGTTTCAAGTGAAAAAACAACACAGTTTCACTATAAAAATCTTAAAAAATGTTCCAAATTAAAAAAATCAATAATTTAACTATAAAAACCACTAAAATAATTCCAAGTTAAAAAGCTCAACAAATTCACTATATAGATCCTAAAAAAAGATCCAAGTTATAAACCTCATCTATATCGCCATAAAAACCATAAAAAATGTTTCAATTTAAAAAATTCAACAATTTCACTGAAAAAACCATTAAAAAAAAGTTTCATGTTAAAAAATTCAATAGTTTCACTATAAAAACAAAAACAATATTTTCAATTAAAAAACTCAACTATTTCACTATAAACATACCTAAAAAAAGTTCCATGGTAAAAATACTCACAAATATCTCTATAAAAAATAAAAAATAAGTTTCAAGTTAAAAAAAAACTCAACAGTTTCACTTTAAAAACCATAGAAAGATAACCAAGTGAAAAAACTCCACTATTACACTGTAAAAAAAAAAAAAAATTCCAAGTTAAAAAACACAACAGTTTCTCTATAAAAAATATATTAAAAAAAGTCAAGTTAAAAAACTCAACAGTTTCACTATAATAACCATAAAAAAAAGTTTCAAGTGAAAAAGCACCACAGTTTCACTATAAAAACCTTAAAAAAATGTTCCAAATTAAAAAACTCAATAATTTAACTATAAAAACCACTAAAATAGTTCCAAGTTAAAAAATACTCAAATATTTCAATATAAATACCATAAAAAAGTTCAAAGTAAAAAAAACTCAACAGTTTCACTATAAAAACCATAAGAAAACTTCCAAGTTAAGAAAAATACAACGTTTTCACTATAAAAACCATAAAAAAAACCAAATAAAAAACTCAACAATTTCACTATATAGATCCTAAAAAACAATCCAAGATATAAACCTCATCTATATCGCCATAATAACCATAAAAAACGTTTCAAGTTAAAAAATTCAAAAATTTCACTAAAAAAACATTAAAAAAAAGTCCCATGTTAAAAAATTCAATAGTTTCACTTTAAAAACGAAAACAAGATTTTCAAGTGAAAAAACTCAACTATGTCACTATAAAAATACATTAAAAAAAGTTCCATGTTAAAACTACTCACAAATATCTATATACAAAATAAAAAATAAGTTCCAAGTTAAAAAAACTCAACATTTTCATTATAAAAACCCTAGCAAGATTTCCAAGTGGAAAAACTCAACTATTTCACTGTAAAAAACATAAAAAAAAAAATTCCAAGTTACAAAACACAACAGTTTCTCTTAAAAAAATATATTAAAAAAAGTCAAGTTAAAAAACTCAACAGTTTCACTGTAATAACAATAAAAATAAGTTTCAAGTGAAAAAATCTACAGTTTCACTATAAACACCTTAAAAAATGTTCCAAATTAAAAAAAAAATTAATAATTTAACTATAAAAACCACTAAAATAGTTCCAAGTTAAAAAATACTCAAATAATTCAATATAAATACCATAAAAAAGTTCAAAGTAAAAAAAACTCAACAGTTTCACTATAAAAACCATAACAAAACTTCCAAGTTAAAAAAAACACAACAATTTCACTATAAAAACCATAAAAAAAAAACCAAATAAAAAACTCAACAATTTCAATATATAGATCCTAAAAAAAGATCAAAGTTATAAACCTCATCTATATCGCCATAATAACCATAAAAATGTTTCAAGTTAAAAAATTCTTCAATTTCACTAAAAAAACATTAAAAAAAAGACCCATGCTAAAAAATTCAATAGTTTCACTATAAAAATGAAAACAAGATTTTCAAGTGAAAAAACTCAACTATTTCACTATAAAAATACGTAAAAAAAGTTTCATGTTAAAAATACTCACAAATATCTCTATACAAAATAAAAATAAGTTCCAAGTTAAAAAAACTCAACAGTTTCACTATAAAAACCCTAGCAAGATTTCCAAGTGAAAAAACTCAACTATTTCACTGTAAAAAACATAAAAAAAAATTCCAAGTTAAAAAACACAACAGTTTCTCTATAAAAAATTAAATTAAAAAAAGTCAAGTTAAAAAACTCAACAGTTTCACTGTAATAACCATAAAAAAAAAGTTTCAAGTGAAAAAACTCCACAGTTTCACTATAAAAACCTTAAAAAAATGTTCCAAATTAAAAAACTCAATAATTTAACTATAAAAACCACTAAAATAGTTCCAAGTTAAAAAAACTCAAATATTTCAATATAAATACCATAAAAAAAGTTTAAAGTAAAAAAAAACTCAACAGTTTCACTATAAAAACCATAAAAAAAACTTCCAAGTTAAGAAAAACACAACGTTTTCACTATAAAAACCATAAAAAAGACCAAATAAAAATCTCAACAATTTCAATATATAGATCCTAAAAAAAGATCCAAGTTATAAACCTCATCTATATCGCCATAATAACCATAAAAATGTTTCAAGTTAAAAAATTCTTCAATTTCACTATAAAAACATTAAAAAAAAGACCCATGCTAAAAAATTCAATAGTTTCACTATAAAAATGAAAACAAGATTTTCAAGTGAAAAAACTCAACTATTTCACTATAAAAATACGTAAAAAAAGTTTCATGTTAAAAATACTAACAAATATCTCTATACAAAATAAAAATAAGTTCCAAGTTAAAAAAACTCAACAGTTTCACTATAAAAACCCTAGCAAGATTTCCAAGTGAAAAAACTCAACTATTTCACTGTAAAAAACATAAAAAAAAATTCCAAGTTAAAAAACACAACAGTTTCTCTATAAAAAATTAAATTAAAAAAAGTCAAGTTAAAAAACTCAACAGTTTCACTGTAATAACCATAAAAAAAAAGTTTCAAGTGAAAAAACTCCACAGTTTCACTATAAAAACCTTAAAAAAATGTTCCAAATTAAAAAACTCAATAATTTAACTATAAAAACCACTAAAATAGTTCCAAGTTAAAAAAACTCAAATATTTCAATATAAATACCATAAAAAAAGTTTAAAGTAAAAAAAAACTCAACAGTTTCACTATAAAAACCATAAAAAAACTTCCAAGTTAAGAAAAACACAACGTTTTCACTATAAAAACCATAAAAAAGACCAAATCAAAAACTCAACAATTTCACTATATAGATCCTAAAAAAAGATCCAAGTTATAAACCTCATCTATATCGCCATAATAACTATAAAAAATGTTTCAAGTTAAAAAATTCAACAATTTCACTAAAAAAACATTAAAAAAAAGTCTCATGTTAAAAAATTCAATAGTTTCACTATAAAAAAGAAAAAAAGATTTTCAAGTGAAAAAAATCAACTATTTCACTATAAAAATACATTAAAAAAAGTTCCATGTTAAAACTACTCACAAATATCTATATACATAATAAAAAATAAGTTCCAAGTTAAAAAAACTCAACAGTTTCATTATAAAAACCCTAGCAAGATTTCCAAGTGAAAAAACTCAACTATTTCACTATAAAAAACATAAAAAAAAATTCCAAGTTAAAAAACACAACAGTTTCTGTTTAAAAAATATATTAAAAAAAGTCAAGTTAAAAAACTCAACAGTTTCACTGTAATAACCATAAAAAAAGTTTCAAGTGAAAAAACAACACAGTTTCACTATAAAAATCTTAAAAAATGTTCCAAATTAAAAAAATCAATAATTTAACTATAAAAACCACTAAAATAATTCCAAGTTAAAAAGCTCAACAAATTCACTATATAGATCCTAAAAAAAGATCCAAGTTATAAACCTCATCTATATCGCCATAAAAACCATAAAAAATGTTTCAATTTAAAAAATTCAACAATTTCACTGAAAAAACCATTAAAAAAAAGTTTCATGTTAAAAAATTCAATAGTTTCACTATAAAAACAAAAACAATATTTTCAATTAAAAAAACTCAACTATTTCACTATAAACATACCTAAAAAAAGTTCCATGGTAAAAATACTCACAAATATCTCTATAAAAAATAAAAAATAAGTTTCAAGTTAAAAAAAAACTCAACAGTTTCACTTTAAAAACCATAGAAAGATAACCAAGTGAAAAAACTCCACTATTACACTGTAAAAAAAAAAAAAAATTCCAAGTTAAAAAACACAACAGTTTCTCTATAAAAAATATATTAAAAAAAGTCAAGTTAAAAAACTCAACAGTTTCACTATAATAACCATAAAAAAAAGTTTCAAGTGAAAAAGCACCACAGTTTCACTATAAAAACCTTAAAAAAATGTTCCAAATTAAAAAACTCAATAATTTAACTATAAAAACCACTAAAATAGTTCCAAGTTAAAAAATACTCAAATATTTCAATATAAATACCATAAAAAAGTTCAAAGTAAAAAAAACTCAACAGTTTCACTATAAAAACCATAAGAAAACTTCCAAGTTAAGAAAAATACAACGTTTTCACTATAAAAACCATAAAAAAAACCAAATAAAAAACTCAACAATTTCACTATATAGATCCTAAAAAACAATCCAAGATATAAACCTCATCTATATCGCCATAATAACCATAAAAAACGTTTCAAGTTAAAAAATTCAAAAATTTCACTAAAAAAACATTAAAAAAAAGTCCCATGTTAAAAAATTCAATAGTTTCACTTTAAAAACGAAAACAAGATTTTCAAGTGAAAAAACTCAACTATGTCACTATAAAAATACATTAAAAAAAGTTCCATGTTAAAACTACTCACAAATATCTATATACAAAATAAAAAATAAGTTCCAAGTTAAAAAAACTCAACATTTTCATTATAAAAACCCTAGCAAGATTTCCAAGTGGAAAAACTCAACTATTTCACTGTAAAAAACATAAAAAAAAAAATTCCAAGTTACAAAACACAACAGTTTCTCTTAAAAAAATATATTAAAAAAAGTCAAGTTAAAAAACTCAACAGTTTCACTGTAATAACAATAAAAATAAGTTTCAAGTGAAAAAATCTACAGTTTCACTATAAACACCTTAAAAAATGTTCCAAATTAAAAAAAAAATTAATAATTTAACTATAAAAACCACTAAAATAGTTCCAAGTTAAAAAATACTCAAATAATTCAATATAAATACCATAAAAAAGTTCAAAGTAAAAAAAACTCAACAGTTTCACTATAAAAACCATAACAAAACTTCCAAGTTAAAAAAAACACAACAATTTCACTATAAAAACCATAAAAAAAAAACCAAATAAAAAACTCAACAATTTCAATATATAGATCCTAAAAAAAGATCAAAGTTATAAACCTCATCTATATCGCCATAATAACCATAAAAATGTTTCAAGTTAAAAAATTCTTCAATTTCACTAAAAAAACATTAAAAAAAAGACCCATGCTAAAAAATTCAATAGTTTCACTATAAAAATGAAAACAAGATTTTCAAGTGAAAAAACTCAACTATTTCACTATAAAAATACGTAAAAAAAGTTTCATGTTAAAAATACTCACAAATATCTCTATACAAAATAAAAATAAGTTCCAAGTTAAAAAAACTCAACAGTTTCACTATAAAAACCCTAGCAAGATTTCCAAGTGAAAAAACTCAACTATTTCACTGTAAAAAACATAAAAAAAAATTCCAAGTTAAAAAACACAACAGTTTCTCTATAAAAAATTAAATTAAAAAAAGTCAAGTTAAAAAACTCAACAGTTTCACTGTAATAACCATAAAAAAAAAGTTTCAAGTGAAAAAACTCCACAGTTTCACTATAAAAACCTTAAAAAAATGTTCCAAATTAAAAAACTCAACAATTTAACTATAAAAACCACTAAAATAGTTCCAAGTTAAAAAAACTCAAATATTTCAATATAAATACCATAAAAAAAGTTTAAAGTAAAAAAAAACTCAACAGTTTCACTATAAAAACCATAAAAAAAACTTCCAAGTTAAGAAAAACACAACGTTTTCACTATAAAAACCATAAAAAAGACCAAATAAAAATCTCAACAATTTCAATATATAGATCCTAAAAAAAGATCCAAGTTATAAACCTCATCTATATCGCCATAATAACCATAAAAATGTTTCAAGTTAAAAAATTCTTCAATTTCACTATAAAAACATTAAAAAAAAGACCCATGCTAAAAAATTCAATAGTTTCACTATAAAAATGAAAACAAGATTTTCAAGTGAAAAAACTCAACTATTTCACTATAAAAATACGTAAAAAAAGTTTCATGTTAAAAATACTAACAAATATCTCTATACAAAATAAAAATAAGTTCCAAGTTAAAAAAACTCAACAGTTTCACTATAAAAACCCTAGCAAGATTTCCAAGTGAAAAAACTCAACTATTTCACTGTAAAAAACATAAAAAAAAATTCCAAGTTAAAAAACACAACAGTTTCTCTATAAAAAATTAAATTAAAAAAAGTCAAGTTAAAAAACTCAACAGTTTCACTGTAATAACCATAAAAAAAAAGTTTCAAGTGAAAAAACTCCACAGTTTCACTATAAAAACCTTAAAAAAATGTTCCAAATTAAAAAACTCAATAATTTAACTATAAAAACCACTAAAATAGTTCCAAGTTAAAAAAACTCAAATATTTCAATATAAATACCATAAAAAAAGTTTAAAGTAAAAAAAAACTCAACAGTTTCACTATAAAAACCATAAAAAAACTTCCAAGTTAAGAAAAACACAACGTTTTCACTATAAAAACCATAAAAAAGACCAAATCAAAAACTCAACAATTTCACTATATAGATCCTAAAAAAAGATCCAAGTTATAAACCTCATCTATATCGCCATAATAACTATAAAAAATGTTTCAAGTTAAAAAATTCAACAATTTCACTAAAAAAACATTAAAAAAAAGTCTCATGTTAAAAAATTCAATAGTTTCACTATAAAAAAGAAAAAAAGATTTTCAAGTGAAAAAAATCAACTATTTCACTATAAAAATACATTAAAAAAAGTTCCATGTTAAAACTACTCACAAATATCTATATACATAATAAAAAATAAGTTCCAAGTTAAAAAAACTCAACAGTTTCATTATAAAAACCCTAGCAAGATTTCCAAGTGAAAAAACTCAACTATTTCACTGTAAAAAACATAAAAAAAAATTCCAAGTTAAAAAACACAACAGTTTCTGTTTAAAAAATATATTAAAAAAAGTCAAGTTAAAAAACTCAACAGTTTCACTGTAATAACCATAAAAAAAGTTTCAAGTGAAAAAACAACACAGTTTCACTATAAAAATCTTAAAAAATGTTCCAAATTAAAAAAATCAATAATTTAACTATAAAAACCACTAAAATAATTCCAAGTTAAAAAGCTCAACAAATTCACTATATAGATCCTAAAAAAAGATCCAAGTTATAAACCTCATCTATATCGCCATAAAAACCATAAAAAATGTTTCAATTTAAAAAATTCAACAATTTCACTGAAAAAACCATTAAAAAAAAGTTTCATGTTAAAAAATTCAATAGTTTCACTATAAAAACAAAAACAATATTTTCAATTAAAAAAACTCAACTATTTCACTATAAACATACCTAAAAAAAGTTCCATGGTAAAAATACTCACAAATATCTCTATAAAAAATAAAAAATAAGTTTCAAGTTAAAAAAAAACTCAACAGTTTCACTTTAAAAACCATAGAAAGATAACCAAGTGAAAAAACTCCACTATTACACTGTAAAAAAATAAAAAAAAATTCCAAGTTAAAAAACACAACAGTTTCTCTATAAAAAATATATTAAAAAAAGTCAAGTTAAAAAACTCAACAGTTTCACTATAATAACCATAAAAAAAAGTTTCAAGTGAAAAAGCACCACAGTTTCACTATAAAAACCTTAAAAAAATGTTCCAAATTAAAAAACTCAATAATTTAACTATAAAAACCACTAAAATAGTTCCAAGTTAAAAAATACTCAAATATTTCAATATAAATACCATAAAAAAGTTCAAAGTAAAAAAAACTCAACAGTTTCACTATAAAAACCATAAGAAAACTTCCAAGTTAAGAAAAATACAACGTTTTCACTATAAAAACCATAAAAAAAACCAAATAAAAAACTCAACAATTTCACTATATAGATCCTAAAAAACAATCCAAGATATAAACCTCATCTATATCGCCATAATAACCATAAAAAACGTTTCAAGTTAAAAAATTCAAAAATTTCACTAAAAAAACATTAAAAAAAAGTCCCATGTTAAAAAATTCAATAGTTTCACTTTAAAAACGAAAACAAGATTTTCAAGTGAAAAAACTCAACTATGTCACTATAAAAATACATTAAAAAAAGTTCCATGTTAAAACTACTCACAAATATCTATATACAAAATAAAAAATAAGTTCCAAGTTAAAAAAACTCAACATTTTCATTATAAAAACCCTAGCAAGATTTCCAAGTGGAAAAACTCAACTATTTCACTGTAAAAAACATAAAAAAAAAATTCCAAGTTACAAAACACAACAGTTTCTCTTAAAAAAATATATTAAAAAAAGTCAAGTTAAAAAACTCAACAGTTTCACTGTAATAACAATAAAAATAAGTTTCAAGTGAAAAAATCTACAGTTTCACTATAAACACCTTAAAAAATGTTCCAAATTAAAAAAAAAATTAATAATTTAACTATAAAAACCACTAAAATAGTTCCAAGTTAAAAAATACTCAAATAATTCAATATAAATACCATAAAAAAGTTCAAAGTAAAAAAAACTCAACAGTTTCACTATAAAAACCATAACAAAACTTCCAAGTTAAAAAAAACACAACAATTTCACTATAAAAACCATAAAAAAAAAACCAAATAAAAAACTCAACAATTTCAATATATAGATCCTAAAAAAAGATCCAAGTTATAAACCTCATCTATATCGCCATAATAACCATAAAAATGTTTCAAGTTAAAAAATTCTTCAATTTCACTAAAAAAACATTAAAAAAAAGACCCATGCTAAAAAATTCAATAGTTTCACTATAAAAATGAAAACAAGATTTTCAAGTGAAAAAACTCAACTATTTCACTATAAAAATACGTAAAAAAAGTTTCATGTTAAAAATACTCACAAATATCTCTATACAAAATAAAAATAAGTTCCAAGTTAAAAAAACTCAACAGTTTCACTATAAAAACCCTAGCAAGATTTCCAAGTGAAAAAACTCAACTATTTCACTGTAAAAAACATAAAAAAAAATTCCAAGTTAAAAAACACAACAGTTTCTCTATAAAAAATTAAATTAAAAAAAGTCAAGTTAAAAAACTCAACAGTTTCACTGTAATAACCATAAAAAAAAAGTTTCAAGTGAAAAAACTCCACAGTTTCACTATAAAAACCTTAAAAAAATGTTCCAAATTAAAAAACTCAATAATTTAACTATAAAAACCACTAAAATAGTTCCAAGTTAAAAAAACTCAAATATTTCAATATAAATACCATAAAAAAAGTTTAAAGTAAAAAAAAACTCAACAGTTTCACTATAAAAACCATAAAAAAAACTTCCAAGTTAAGAAAAACACAACGTTTTCACTATAAAAACCATAAAAAAGACCAAATAAAAATCTCAACAATTTCAATATATAGATCCTAAAAAAAGATCCAAGTTATAAACCTCATCTATATCGCCATAATAACCATAAAAATGTTTCAAGTTAAAAAATTCTTCAATTTCACTATAAAAACATTAAAAAAAAGACCCATGCTAAAAAATTCAATAGTTTCACTATAAAAATGAAAACAAGATTTTCAAGTGAAAAAACTCAACTATTTCACTATAAAAATACGTAAAAAAAGTTTCATGTTAAAAATACTAACAAATATCTCTATACAAAATAAAAATAAGTTCCAAGTTAAAAAAACTCAACAGTTTCACTATAAAAACCCTAGCAAGATTTCCAAGTGAAAAAACTCAACTATTTCACTGTAAAAAACATAAAAAAAAATTCCAAGTTAAAAAACACAACAGTTTCTCTATAAAAAATTAAATTAAAAAAAGTCAAGTTAAAAAACTCAACAGTTTCACTGTAATAACCATAAAAAAAAAGTTTCAAGTGAAAAAACTCCACAGTTTCACTATAAAAACCTTAAAAAAATGTTCCAAATTAAAAAACTCAATAATTTAACTATAAAAACCACTAAAATAGTTCCAAGTTAAAAAAACTCAAATATTTCAATATAAATACCATAAAAAAAGTTTAAAGTAAAAAAAAACTCAACAGTTTCACTATAAAAACCATAAAAAAACTTCCAAGTTAAGAAAAACACAACGTTTTCACTATAAAAACCATAAAAAAGACCAAATCAAAAACTCAACAATTTCACTATATAGATCCTAAAAAAAGATCCAAGTTATAAACCTCATCTATATCGCCATAATAACTATAAAAAATGTTTCAAGTTAAAAAATTCAACAATTTCACTAAAAAAACATTAAAAAAAAGTCTCATGTTAAAAAATTCAATAGTTTCACTATAAAAAAGAAAAAAAGATTTTCAAGTGAAAAAAATCAACTATTTCACTATAAAAATACATTAAAAAAAGTTCCATGTTAAAACTACTCACAAATATCTATATACATAATAAAAAATAAGTTCCAAGTTAAAAAAACTCAACAGTTTCATTATAAAAACCCTAGCAAGATTTCCAAGTGAAAAAACTCAACTATTTCACTGTAAAAAACATAAAAAAAAATTCCAAGTTAAAAAACACAACAGTTTCTGTTTAAAAAATATATTAAAAAAAGTCAAGTTAAAAAACTCAACAGTTTCACTGTAATAACCATAAAAAAAGTTTCAAGTGAAAAAACAACACAGTTTCACTATAAAAATCTTAAAAAATGTTCCAAATTAAAAAAATCAATAATTTAACTATAAAAACCACTAAAATAATTCCAAGTTAAAAAGCTCAACAAATTCACTATATAGATCCTAAAAAAAGATCCAAGTTATAAACCTCATCTATATCGCCATAAAAACCATAAAAAATGTTTCAATTTAAAAAATTCAACAATTTCACTGAAAAAACCATTAAAAAAAAGTTTCATGTTAAAAAATTCAATAGTTTCACTATAAAAACAAAAACAATATTTTCAATTAAAAAAACTCAACTATTTCACTATAAACATACCTAAAAAAAGTTCCATGGTAAAAATACTCACAAATATCTCTATAAAAAATAAAAAATAAGTTTCAAGTTAAAAAAAAACTCAACAGTTTCACTTTAAAAACCATAGAAAGATAACCAAGTGAAAAAACTCCACTATTACACTGTAAAAAAAAAAAAAAATTCCAAGTTAAAAAACACAACAGTTTCTCTATAAAAAATATATTAAAAAAAGTCAAGTTAAAAAACTCAACAGTTTCACTATAATAACCATAAAAAAAAGTTTCAAGTGAAAAAGCACCACAGTTTCACTATAAAAACCTTAAAAAAATGTTCCAAATTAAAAAACTCAATAATTTAACTATAAAAACCACTAAAATAGTTCCAAGTTAAAAAATACTCAAATATTTCAATATAAATACCATAAAAAAGTTCAAAGTAAAAAAAACTCAACAGTTTCACTATAAAAACCATAAGAAAACTTCCAAGTTAAGAAAAATACAACGTTTTCACTATAAAAACCATAAAAAAAACCAAATAAAAAACTCAACAATTTCACTATATAGATCCTAAAAAACAATCCAAGATATAAACCTCATCTATATCGCCATAATAACCATAAAAAACGTTTCAAGTTAAAAAATTCAAAAATTTCACTAAAAAAACATTAAAAAAAAGTCCCATGTTAAAAAATTCAATAGTTTCACTTTAAAAACGAAAACAAGATTTTCAAGTGAAAAAACTCAACTATGTCACTATAAAAATACATTAAAAAAAGTTCCATGTTAAAACTACTCACAAATATCTATATACAAAATAAAAAATAAGTTCCAAGTTAAAAAAACTCAACATTTTCATTATAAAAACCCTAGCAAGATTTCCAAGTGGAAAAACTCAACTATTTCACTGTAAAAAACATAAAAAAAAAATTCCAAGTTACAAAACACAACAGTTTCTCTTTAAAAAATATATTAAAAAAAGTCAAGTTAAAAAACTCAACAGTTTCACTGTAATAACAATAAAAATAAGTTTCAAGTGAAAAAATCTACAGTTTCACTATAAACACCTTAAAAAATGTTCCAAATTAAAAAAAAAATTAATAATTTAACTATAAAAACCACTAAAATAGTTCCAAGTTAAAAAATACTCAAATAATTCAATATAAATACCATAAAAAAGTTCAAAGTAAAAAAAACTCAACAGTTTCACTATAAAAACCATAACAAAACTTCCAAGTTAAAAAAAACACAACAATTTCACTATAAAAACCATAAAAAAAAACCAAATAAAAAACTCAACAATTTCAATATATAGATCCTAAAAAAAGATCCAAGTTATAAACCTCATCTATATCGCCATAATAACCATAAAAATGTTTCAAGTTAAAAAATTCTTCAATTTCACTAAAAAAACATTAAAAAAAAGACCCATGCTAAAAAATTCAATAGTTTCACTATAAAAATGAAAACAAGATTTTCAAGTGAAAAAACTCAACTATTTCACTATAAAAATACGTAAAAAAAGTTTCATGTTAAAAATACTCACAAATATCTCTATACAAAATAAAAATAAGTTCCAAGTTAAAAAAACTCAACAGTTTCACTATAAAAACCCTAGCAAGATTTCCAAGTGAAAAAACTCAACTATTTCACTGTAAAAAACATAAAAAAAAATTCCAAGTTAAAAAACACAACAGTTTCTCTATAAAAAATTAAATTAAAAAAAGTCAAGTTAAAAAACTCAACAGTTTCACTGTAATAACCATAAAAAAAAAGTTTCAAGTGAAAAAACTCCACAGTTTCTCTATAAAAACCTTAAAAAAATGTTCCAAATTAAAAAACTCAATAATTTAACTATAAAAACCACTAAAATAGTTCCAAGTTAAAAAAACTCAAATATTTCAATATAAATACCATAAAAAAAGTTTAAAGTAAAAAAAAACTCAACAGTTTCACTATAAAAACCATAAAAAAACTTCCAAGTTAAGAAAAACACAACGTTTTCACTATAAAAACCATAAAAAAGACCAAATAAAAATCTCAACAATTTCAATATATAGATCCTAAAAAAAGATCCAAGTTATAAACCTCATCTATATCGCCATAATAACCATAAAAATGTTTCAAGTTAAAAAATTCTTCAATTTCACTAAAAAAACATTAAAAAAAAGAACCATGCTAAAAAATTCAATAGTTTCACTATAAAAATGAAAACAAGATTTTCAAGTGAAAAAACTCAACTATTTCACTATAAAAATACGTAAAAAAAGTTTCATGTTAAAAATACTAACAAATATCTCTATACAAAATAAAAATAAGTTCCAAGTTAAAAAAACTCAACAGTTTCACTATAAAAACCCTAGCAAGATTTCCAAGTGAAAAAACTCAACTATTTCACTGTAAAAAACATAAAAAAAAATTCCAAGTTAAAAAACACAACAGTTTCTCTATAAAAAATTAAATTAAAAAAAGTCAAGTTAAAAAACTCAACAGTTTCACTGTAATAACCATAAAAAAAAAGTTTCAAGTGAAAAAACTCCACAGTTTCACTATAAAAACCTTAAAAAAATGTTCCAAATTAAAAAAACTCAATAATTTAACTATAAAAACCACTAAAATAGTTTCAAGTTAAAAAAACTCAAATATTTCAATATAAATACCATAAAAAAAGTTTAAAGTAAAAAAAAACTCAACAGTTTCACTATAAAAACCATAAAAAAAAACTTTCAAGTTAAGAAAAACACAACGTTTTCACTATAAAAACCATAAAAAAGACCAAATCAAAAACTCAACAATTTCACTATATAGATCCTAAAAAAAGATCCAAGTTATAAACCTCATCTATATCGCCATAATAACTATAAAAAATGTTTCAAGTTAAAAAATTCAACAATTTCACTAAAAAAACATTAAAAAAAAGTCTCATGTTAAAAAATTCAATAGTTTCACTATAAAAAAGAAAAAAAGATTTTCAAGTGAAAAAAATCAACTATTTCACTATAAAAATACATTAAAAAAAGTTCCATGTTAAAACTACTCACAAATATCTATATACATAATAAAAAATAAGTTCCAAGTTAAAAAAACTCAACAGTTTCATTATAAAAACCCTAGCAAGATTTCCAAGTGAAAAAACTCAACTATTTCACTGTAAAAAACATTAAAAAAAATTCCAAGTTAAAAAACACAACAGTTTCTGTTTAAAAAATATATTAAAAAAAGTCAAGTTAAAAAACTCAACAGTTTCACTGTAATAACCATAAAAAAAGTTTCAAGTGAAAAAACAACACAGTTTCACTATAAAAATCTTAAAAAATGTTCCAAATTAAAAAAATCAATAATTTAACTATAAAAACCACTAAAATAATTCCAAGTTAAAAAGCTCAACAAATTCACTATATAGATCCTAAAAAAAGATCCAAGTTATAAACCTCATCTATATCGCCATAAAAACCATAAAAAATGTTTCAATTTAAAAAATTCAACAATTTCACTGAAAAAACCATTAAAAAAAAGTTTCATGTTAAAAAATTCAATAGTTTCACTATAAAAACAAAAACAATATTTTCAATTAAAAAAACTCAACTACTTCACTATAAACATACCTAAAAAAAGTTCCATGGTAAAAATACTCACAAATATCTCTATAAAAAATAAAAAATAAGTTTCAAGTTAAAAAAAAACTCAACAGTTTCACTTTAAAAACCATAGAAAGATAACCAAGTGAAAAAACTCCACTATTACACTGTAAAAAAATAAAAAAAAATTCCAAGTTAAAAAACACAACAGTTTCTCTATAAAAAATATATTAAAAAAAGTCAAGTTAAAAAACTCAACAGTTTCACTATAATAACCATAAAAAAAAGTTTCAAGTGAAAAAGCACCACAGTTTCACTATAAAAACCTTAAAAAAATGTTCCAAATTAAAAAACTCAATAATTTAACTATAAAAACCACTAAAATAGTTCCAAGTTAAAAAATACTCAAATATTTCAATATAAATACCATAAAAAAGTTCAAAGTAAAAAAAACTCAACAGTTTCACTATAAAAACCATAAGAAAACTTCCAAGTTAAGAAAAATACAACGTTTTCACTATAAAAACCATAAAAAAAACCAAATAAAAAACTCAACAATTTCACTATATAGATCCTAAAAAACAATCCAAGATATAAACCTCATCTATATCGCCATAATAACCATAAAAAACGTTTCAAGTTAAAAAATTCAAAAATTTCACTAAAAAAACATTAAAAAAAAGTCCCATGTTAAAAAATTCAATAGTTTCACTTTAAAAACGAAAACAAGATTTTCAAGTGAAAAAACTCAACTATGTCACTATAAAAATACATTAAAAAAAGTTCCATGTTAAAACTAATCACAAATATCTATATACAAAATAAAAAATAAGTTCCAAGTTAAAAAAACTCAACATTTTCATTATAAAAACCCTAGCAAGATTTCCAAGTGGAAAAACTCAACTATTTCACTGTAAAAAACATAAAAAAAAAATTCCAAGTTACAAAACACAACAGTTTCTCTTTAAAAAATATATTAAAAAAAGTCAAGTTAAAAAACTCAACAGTTTCACTGTAATAACAATAAAAATAAGTTTCAAGTGAAAAAATCTACAGTTTCACTATAAACACCTTAAAAAATGTTCCAAATTAAAAAAAAAATTAATAATTTAACTATAAAAACCACTAAAATAGTTCCAAGTTAAAAAATACTCAAATAATTCAATATAAATACCATAAAAAAGTTCAAAGTAAAAAAAACTCAACAGTTTCACTATAAAAACCATAACAAAACTTCCAAGTTAAAAAAAACACAACAATTTCACTATAAAAACCATAAAAAAAAACCAAATAAAAAACTCAACAATTTCAATATATAGATCCTAAAAAAAGATCCAAGTTATAAACCTCATCTATATCGCCATAATAACCATAAAAATGTTTCAAGTTAAAAAATTCTTCAATTTCACTAAAATAACATTAAAAAAAAGACCCATGCTAAAAAATTCAATAGTTTCACTATAAAAATGAAAACAAGATTTTCAAGTGAAAAAACTCAACTATTTCACTATAAAAATACGTAAAAAAAGTTTCATGTTAAAAATACTCACAAATATCTCTATACAAAATAAAAATAAGTTCCAAGTTAAAAAAACTCAACAGTTTCACTATAAAAACCCTAGCAAGATTTCCAAGTGAAAAAACTCAACTATTTCACTGTAAAAAACATAAAAAAAAATTCCAAGTTAAAAAACACAACAGTTTCTCTATAAAAAATTAAATTAAAAAAAGTCAAGTTAAAAAACTCAACAGTTTCACTGTAATAACCATAAAAAAAAAGTTTCAAGTGAAAAAACTCCACAGTTTCACTATAAAAACCTTAAAAAAATGTTCCAAATTAAAAAACTCAATAATTTAACTATAAAAACCACTAAAATAGTTCCAAGTTAAAAAAACTCAAATATTTCAATATAAATACCATAAAAAAAGTTTAAAGTAAAAAAAAACTCAACAGTTTCACTATAAAAACCATAAAAAAACTTCCAAGTTAAGAAAAACACAACGTTTTCACTATAAAAACCATAAAAAAGACCAAATAAAAATCTCAACAATTTCAATATATAGATCCTAAAAAAAGATCCAAGTTATAAACCTCATCTATATCGCCATAATAACCATAAAAATGTTTCAAGTTAAAAAATTCTTCAATTTCACTAAAAAAACATTAAAAAAAAGTCCCATGTTAAAAAATTCAATAGTTTCACTTTAAAAACGAAAACAAGATTTTCAAGTGAAAAAACTCAACTATGTCACTATAAAAATACATTAAAAAAAGTTCCATGTTAAAACTACTCACAAATATCTATATACAAAATAAAAAATAAGTTCCAAGTTAAAAAAACTCAACATTTTCATTATAAAAACTCTAGCAAGATTTCCAAGTGGAAAAACTCAACTATTTCACTGTAAAAAACATAAAAAAAAATTCCAAGTTACAAAACACAACAGTTTCTCTTTAAAAAATATATTAAAAAAAGTCAAGTTAAAAAACTCAACAGTTTCACTGTAATAACAATAAAAATAAGTTTCAAGTGAAAAAATCTACAGTTTCACTATAAAAACCTTAAAAAAATGTTCCAAATTAAAAAACTCAATAATTTAACTATAAAAACCACTAAAATAGTTCCAAGTTAAAAAATACTCAAATAATTCAATATAAATACCATAAAAAAGTTCAAAGTAAAAAAAACTCAACAGTTTCACTATAAAAACCATAACAAAACTTCCAAGTTAAAAAAAACACAACAATTTCACTATAAAAACCATAAAAAAAAAAAACAAATAAAAAACTCAACAATTTCAATATATAGATCCTAAAAAAAGATCCAAGTTATAAACCTCATCTATATCGCCATAATAACCATAAAAATGTTTCAAGTTAAAAAATTCTTCAATTTCACTAAAAAAACATTAAAAAAAAGAACCATGCTAAAAAATTCAATAGTTTCACTATAAAAATGAAAACAAGATTTTCAAGTAAAAAAACTCAACTATTTCACTATAAAAATACGTAAAAAAAGTTTCATGTTAAAAATACTCACAAATATCTCTATACAAAATAAAAATAAGTTCCAAGTTAAAAAAACTCAACAGTTTCACTATAAAAACCCTAGCAAGATTTCCAAGTGAAAAAACTCAACTATTTCACTGTAAAAAACATAAAAAAAAAAATTCAATTTAAAAAACACAACAGTTTCTCTAAAAAAAAAAAATTAAAAAAAGTCAAGTTAAAAAACTCAACAGTTTCACTGTAATAACCATAAAAAAAAAGTTTCAAGTGAAAAAACTCCACAGTTTCACTATAAAAACCTTAAAAAAATGTTCCAAATTAAAAAACTCAATAATTTAACTATAAAAACCACTAAAATAGTTCCAAGTTAAAAAAACTCAAATATTTCAATATAAATACCATAAAAAAAGTTTAAAGTAAAAAAAAAACTCAACAGTTTCACTATAAAAACCATAAAAAACTTCCAAGTTAAGAAAAACACAACGTTTTCACTATAAAAACCATAAAAAAAACCAAATAAAAAACTCAACAATTTCACTATATAGATCCTAAAAAACAATCCAAGATATAAACCTCATCTATATCGCCATAATAACCATAAAAAATGTTTCAAGTTAAAAAATTCAACAATTTCACTAAAAAAACATTAAAAAAAAGTCCCATGTTAAAAAATTCAATAGTTTCACTTTAAAAACGAAAACAAGATTTTCAAGTGAAAAAACTCAACTATGTCACTATAAAAATACCTAAAAAAAAGTTCCAAGTTAAAAATACTCACAAATATCTCTATACAAAATAAAAAATAAGTTCCAAGTTAAAAAAATTCAACAGTTTCACTATAAAAATCCTAGCAAGATTTCCAAGTGAAAAAACTCAACTATTTCACTGTAAAAAACATAAAAAAAATTCAAAGCTAAAAAACACAACAGTTTCTCTTTAAAAAATATATTAAAAAAAGTCAAGTTAAAAAACTCAACAGTTTCACTGTAATAACCATAAAAAAAAAGTTTCAAGTGAAAAAACTCCACAGTTTCACTATAAAAACCTTAAAAAAATGTTCCAAATTAAAAAACTCAATAATTTAACTATAAAAACCACTAAAATAGTTCCAAGTTAAAAAAACTCAAATATTTCAATATAAATACCATAAAAAAAGTTTAAAGTAAAAAAAAAACTCAACAGTTTCACTATAAAAACCATAAAAAACTTCCAAGTTAAGAAAAACACAACGTTTTCACTATAAAAACCATAAAAAAAACCAAATAAAAAACTCAACAATTTCACTATATAGATCCTAAAAAAAGATCCAAGTTATAAACCTCATCTATATCGCCATAATAACTATAAAAAATGTTTCAAGTTAAAAAATTCAACAATTTCACTAAAAAAACATTAAAAAAAAGTCTCATGTTAAAAAATTCAATAGTTTCACTATAAAAAAGAAAAAAAGATTTTCAAGTGAAAAAAATCAACTATTTCACTATAAAAATACATTAAAAAAAGTTCCATGTTAAAACTACTCACAAATATCTATATACATAATAAAAAATAAGTTCCAAGTTAAAAAAACTCAACAGTTTCATTATAAAAACCCTAGCAAGATTTCCAAGTGAAAAAACTCAACTATTTCACTGTAAAAAACATAAAAAAAAATTCCAAGTTAAAAAACACAACAGTTTCTGTTTAAAAAATATATTAAAAAAAGTCAAGTTAAAAAACTCAACAGTTTCACTGTAATAACCATAAAAAAAGTTTCAAGTGAAAAAACAACACAGTTTCACTATAAAAATCTTAAAAAATGTTCCAAATTAAAAAAATCAATAATTTAACTATAAAAACCACTAAAATAATTCCAAGTTAAAAAGCTCAACAAATTCACTATATAGATCCTAAAAAAAGATCCAAGTTATAAACCTCATCTATATCGCCATAAAAACCATAAAAAATGTTTCAATTTAAAAAATTCAACAATTTCACTGAAAAAACCATTAAAAAAAAGTTTCATGTTAAAAAATTCAATAGTTTCACTATAAAAACAAAAACAATATTTTCAATTAAAAAAACTCAACTACTTCACTATAAACATACCTAAAAAAAGTTCCATGGTAAAAATACTCACAAATATCTCTATAAAAAATAAAAAATAAGTTTCAAGTTAAAAAAAAACTCAACAGTTTCACTTTAAAAACCATAGAAAGATAACCAAGTGAAAAAACTCCACTATTACACTGTAAAAAAATAAAAAAAAATTCCAAGTTAAAAAACACAACAGTTTCTCTATAAAAAATATATTAAAAAAAGTCAAGTTAAAAAACTCAAAAGTTTCACTATAATAACCATAAAAAAAAGTTTCAAGTGAAAAAGCACCACAGTTTCACTATAAAAACCTTAAAAAAATGTTCCAAATTAAAAAACTCAATAATTTAACTATAAAAACCACTAAAATAGTTCCAAGTTAAAAAATACTCAAATATTTCAATATAAATACCATAAAAAAGTTCAAAGTAAAAAAAACTCAACAGTTTCACTATAAAAACCATAAGAAAACTTCCAAGTTAAGAAAAATACAACGTTTTCACTATAAAAACCATAAAAAAAACCAAATAAAAAACTCAACAATTTCACTATATAGATCCTAAAAAACAATCCAAGATATAAACCTCATCTATATCGCCATAATAACCATAAAAAACGTTTCAAGTTAAAAAATTCAAAAATTTCACTAAAAAAACATTAAAAAAAAGTCCCATGTTAAAAAATTCAATAGTTTCACTTTAAAAACGAAAACAAGATTTTCAAGTGAAAAAACTCAACTATGTCACTATAAAAATACATTAAAAAAAGTTCCATGTTAAAACTAATCACAAATATCTATATACAAAATAAAAAATAAGTTCCAAGTTAAAAAAACTCAACATTTTCATTATAAAAACCCTAGCAAGATTTCCAAGTGGAAAAACTCAACTATTTCACTGTAAAAAACATAAAAAAAAAATTCCAAGTTACAAAACACAACAGTTTCTCTTTAAAAAATATATTAAAAAAAGTCAAGTTAAAAAACTCAACAGTTTCACTGTAATAACAATAAAAATAAGTTTCAAGTGAAAAAATCTACAGTTTCACTATAAACACCTTAAAAAATGTTCCAAATTAAAAAAAAAATTAATAATTTAACTATAAAAACCACTAAAATAGTTCCAAGTTAAAAAATACTCAAATAATTCAATATAAATACCATAAAAAAGTTCAAAGTAAAAAAAACTCAACAGTTTCACTATAAAAACCATAACAAAACTTCCAAGTTAAAAAAAACACAACAATTTCACTATAAAAACCATAAAAAAAAACCAAATAAAAAACTCAACAATTTCAATATATAGATCCTAAAAAAAGATCCAAGTTATAAACCTCATCTATATCGCCATAATAACCATAAAAATGTTTCAAGTTAAAAAATTCTTCAATTTCACTAAAATAACATTAAAAAAAAGACCCATGCTAAAAAATTCAATAGTTTCACTATAAAAATGAAAACAAGATTTTCAAGTGAAAAAACTCAACTATTTCACTATAAAAATACGTAAAAAAAGTTTCATGTTAAAAATACTCACAAATATCTCTATACAAAATAAAAATAAGTTCCAAGTTAAAAAAACTCAACAGTTTCACTATAAAAACCCTAGCAAGATTTCCAAGTGAAAAAACTCAACTATTTCACTGTAAAAAACATAAAAAAAAATTCCAAGTTAAAAAACACAACAGTTTCTCTATAAAAAATTAAATTAAAAAAAGTCAAGTTAAAAAACTCAACAGTTTCACTGTAATAACCATAAAAAAAAAGTTTCAAGTGAAAAAACTCCACAGTTTCACTATAAAAACCTTAAAAAAATGTTCCAAATTAAAAAACTCAATAATTTAACTATAAAAACCACTAAAATAGTTCCAAGTTAAAAAAACTCAAATATTTCAATATAAATACCATAAAAAAAGTTTAAAGTAAAAAAAAACTCAACAGTTTCACTATAAAAACCATAAAAAAACTTCCAAGTTAAGAAAAACACAACGTTTTCACTATAAAAACCATAAAAAAGACCAAATAAAAATCTCAACAATTTCAATATATAGATCCTAAAAAAAGATCCAAGTTATAAACCTCATCTATATCGCCATAATAACCATAAAAATGTTTCAAGTTAAAAAATTCTTCAATTTCACTAAAAAAACATTAAAAAAAAGTCCCATGTTAAAAAATTCAATAGTTTCACTTTAAAAACGAAAACAAGATTTTCAAGTGAAAAAACTCAACTATGTCACTATAAAAATACATTAAAAAAAGTTCCATGTTAAAACTACTCACAAATATCTATATACAAAATAAAAAATAAGTTCCAAGTTAAAAAAACTCAACATTTTCATTATAAAAACTCTAGCAAGATTTCCAAGTGGAAAAACTCAACTATTTCACTGTAAAAAACATAAAAAAAAATTCCAAGTTACAAAACACAACAGTTTCTCTTTAAAAAATATATTAAAAAAAGTCAAGTTAAAAAACTCAACAGTTTCACTGTAATAACAATAAAAATAAGTTTCAAGTGAAAAAATCTACAGTTTCACTATAAAAACCTTAAAAAAATGTTCCAAATTAAAAAACTCAATAATTTAACTATAAAAACCACTAAAATAGTTCCAAGTTAAAAAATACTCAAATAATTCAATATAAATACCATAAAAAAGTTCAAAGTAAAAAAAACTCAACAGTTTCACTATAAAAACCATAACAAAACTTCCAAGTTAAAAAAAACACAACAATTTCACTATAAAAACCATAAAAAAAAAAAACAAATAAAAAACTCAACAATTTCAATATATAGATCCTAAAAAAAGATCCAAGTTATAAACCTCATCTATATCGCCATAATAACCATAAAAATGTTTCAAGTTAAAAAATTCTTCAATTTCACTAAAAAAACATTAAAAAAAAGAACCATGCTAAAAAATTCAATAGTTTCACTATAAAAATGAAAACAAGATTTTCAAGTAAAAAAACTCAACTATTTCACTATAAAAATACGTAAAAAAAGTTTCATGTTAAAAATACTCACAAATATCTCTATACAAAATAAAAATAAGTTCCAAGTTAAAAAAACTCAACAGTTTCACTATAAAAACCCTAGCAAGATTTCCAAGTGAAAAAACTCAACTATTTCACTGTAAAAAACATAAAAAAAAAAATTCAAGTTAAAAAACACAACAGTTTCTCTAAAAAAAAAAAATTAAAAAAAGTCAAGTTAAAAAACTCAACAGTTTCACTGTAATAACCATAAAAAAAAAGTTTCAAGTGAAAAAACTCCACAGTTTCACTATAAAAACCTTAAAAAAATGTTCCAAATTAAAAAACTCAATAATTTAACTATAAAAACCACTAAAATAGTTCCAAGTTAAAAAAACTCAAATATTTCAATATAAATACCATAAAAAAAGTTTAAAGTAAAAAAAAAACTCAACAATTTCACTATAAAAACCATAAAAAACTTCCAAGTTAAGAAAAACACAACGTTTTCACTATAAAAACCATAAAAAAAACCAAATAAAAAACTCAACAATTTCACTATATAGATCCTAAAAAAAGATCCAAGTTATAAACCTCATCTATATCGCCATAATAACCATAAAAAATGTTTCAAGTTAAAAAATTCAACAATTTCACTAAAAAAACATTAAAAAAAAGTACCATGTTAAAAAATTCAATAGTTTCACTATAAAAAAGAAAACAAGATTTTCAAGTGAAAAAACTCAACTATTTCACTATAAAAATACATTAAAAAAAGTTCCATGTTTAAAATACTCACAAATATCTCTATATAAAATAAAAAATCAGTTCCAAGTTAAAAAAAACTCAACAATTTCATTATAAAATCCCTAGCAAGATTTCCAAGTGAAAATTTTCAACTATTTCACTGTAAAAAACATAAAAAAAATTCCAAGTTAAAAAACACAACAGTTTCTCTAAAAAAAAAAAATTAAAAAAAGTCAAGTTAAAAAACTCAACAGTTTCACTGTAATAACCATAAAAAAAAAGTTTCAAGTGAAAAAACTCCACAGTTTCACTATAAAAACCTTAAAAAAATGTTCCAAATTAAAAAACTCAATAATTTAACTATAAAAACCACTAAAATAGTTCCAAGTTAAAAAAACTCAAATATTTCAATATAAATACCATAAAAAAAGTTTAAAGTAAAAAAAAAACTCAACAGTTTCACTATAAAAACCATAAAAAACTTCCAAGTTAAGAAAAACACAACGTTTTCACTATAAAAACCATAAAAAAAACCAAATAAAAAACTCAACAATTTCACTATATAGATCCTAAAAAACAATCCAAGATATAAACCTCATCTATATCGCCATAATAACCATAAAAAATGTTTCAAGTTAAAAAATTCAACAATTTCACTAAAAAAACATTAAAAAAAAGTCCCATGTTAAAAAATTCAATAGTTTCACTTTAAAAACGAAAACAAGATTTTCAAGTGAAAAAACTCAACTATGTCACTATAAAAATACCTAAAAAAAAGTTCCAAGTTAAAAATACTCACAAATATCTCTATACAAAATAAAAAATAAGTTCCAAGTTAAAAAAATTCAACAGTTTCACTATAAAAATCCTAGCAAGATTTCCAAGTGAAAAAACTCAACTATTTCACTGTAAAAAACATAAAAAAAATTCAAAGCTAAAAAACACAACAGTTTCTCTTTAAAAAATATATTAAAAAAAGTCAAGTTAAAAAACTCAACAGTTTCACTGTAATAACCATAAAAAAAAAGTTTCAAGTGAAAAAACTCCACAGTTTCACTATAAAAACCTTAAAAAAATGTTCCAAATTAAAAAACTCAATAATTTAACTATAAAAACCACTAAAATAGTTCCAAGTTAAAAAAACTCAAATATTTCAATATAAATACCATAAAAAAAGTTTAAAGTAAAAAAAAAACTCAACAGTTTCACTATAAAAACCATAAAAAACTTCCAAGTTAAGAAAAACACAACGTTTTCACTATAAAAACCATAAAAAAAACCAAATAAAAAACTCAACAATTTCACTATATAGATCCTAAAAAAAGATCCAAGTTATAAACCTCATCTATATCGCCATAATAACTATAAAAAATGTTTCAAGTTAAAAAATTCAACAATTTCACTATAAAAACATTAAAAAAAAGTCTCATGTTAAAAAATTCAATAGTTTCACTATAAAAAAGAAAACAAGATTTTCAAGTGAAAAAACTCAACTATTTCACTATAAAAATACGTAAAAAAAGTTCCATGTTAAAAATACTCACAAATATCTCTATACAAAATAAAAATAAGTTCCAAGTTAAAAAAACTCAACAGTTTCACTATAAAAACCCTAGCAAGATTTCCAAGTGAAAAAACTCAACTATTTCACTGTAAAAAACATAAAAAAAATTCCAAGTTAAAAAACAAAATAGTTTCTCTATAAAAAATATATTAAAAAAAGTCAAGTTAAAAAACTCAATAGTTTCACTGTAATAACCATAAAAAAAGTTTCAAGTAAAAAAACTCCACAGTTTCACTATAAAAACCTTAAAAAAATGTTCCAACTTAAAAAACTCAATAATTTAACTATAAAAACCATTAAAATAATTCCAAGTTAAAAAGCTCAACAATTTCACTATATAGATCTTAAAAAAAGATCCAAGTTATAAAACTCATCTATCTCGCCATAATAACCATAAAAAATGTTTCAAGTTAAAAAATTCAACAATTTCACTAAAAAAAACATTAAAAAAAAGTCCCATGTTAAAAAATTCAATAGTTTCACTAAAAAAAAGAAAACAAGATTTTCAAGTGAAAAAACTCAACTATTTCACTATAAAAATACATTAAAAAAGTTCCATATTAAAACTACTCACAAATATCTATATACAAAATAAAAAATAAGTTCCAAGTTAAAAAAACTCAACAATTTCATTATAAAAACCCTAGCAAGATTTCCAAATGAAAAAACACAACTATTTCACTGTAAAAAACATAAAAAAAAATTCCAAGTTAAAAAACACAACAGTTTCTCTATAAAAAATATATTAAAAAAAGTCAAGTTAAAAAACTCAACAGTTTCACTGTAATAACCATAAAAAAAAGTTTCAAGTGAAAAAACTACACAGTTTCACTATAAAAACCTTAAAAAAATGTTCCAAATTAAAAAACTCAATAATTTAACTATAAAAACCACTAAAATAGTTCCAAGTTAAAACAACTCAAATATTTCAATATAAATACCATAAAAAAAGTTCAAAGTAAAAAAAAACTCAACAGTTTCACTATAAAAACCATAACAAAACTTCCAAGTTAAAAAAAAACAACGTTTTCACTATAAAATAAAAAAAACCAAATAAAAAACTCAACAATTTCACTATATAGATCCTAAAAAAAGATCCAAGATATAAACGTCATCTATATCGCCATAATAACCATAAAAAATATTTCAAGTTAAAAAATTCTACAATTTCACTAAAAAAACATTAAAAAAAAGTCCCATGTTAAAAAATTCAATAGTTTCACTTTAAAAACGAAAACAAGATTTTCAAGTGAAAAAACTCAACTATGTCACTATAAAAATACCTAAAAAAAAGTTCCAAGTTAAATATACTCACAAATATCTCTATAAAAATAAAAAATAAGTTCCAAGTTAAAAAAATTCAACAGTTTCACTATAAAAATCCTAGCAAGATTTCCATGTGAAAAAACTCAACTATTTCACTGTAAAAAACATTAAAAAAAAATTCCAAGTTAAAAAACACAACAGTTTCTCTGTAAAAAATATATTAAAAAAAGTCAAGTTAAAAAACTCAACAGTTTCACTGTAATAACCATAAAAATAAGTTTCAAGTGAAAAAAATCCACAATTTCACTATAAAAACCTTAAAAATGTTCCAAATTAAAAAAAATTAATAATTTAACTATAAAACCACTAAAATAGTTCCAAGTTAAAAAAACTCAAATAATTCAATATAAATACAATAAAAAAGTTCAAAGTAAAAAAAACTCAACAGTTTCACTATAAAAACCATAACAAAACTTCCAAGTTAAAAAAAAAACACAACAATTTCACTATAAAAACCATAAAAAAAACCAAATAAAAAACTCAACAATTTCAATATATAGATCCTAAAAAAAGATCCAAGTTATAAACCTCATCTATATCGCCATAATAACCATAAAAAATGTTTCAAATTAAAAAATTCTACAATTTCACTAAATAAATATTAAAAAAAAAGACCCATGCTAAAAAATTCAATAGTTTCACTATAAAAATGAAAACAAGATTTTCAAGTGAAAAAACACAACTATTTCATTATAAAAATACCTAAAAAAGTTCTATGTTAAAAATACTCACAAATATCTCTATACAAAATAAAAAATAAGTTCCAAGTTAAAAAAATTCAACAGTTTCACTATATAAACCCTAGCAAGATTTCCAAGTGAAAAAACTCAACTATTTCACTGTAAAAAACATTAAAAAAAATTCCGAGTTAAAAAACACAACAGTTTCTCTTTAAAAAATATATTAAAAAAAGTCAGCTTAAAAAACTCAACAGTTTCACTGTAATAACCATAAAAAAAGTTTCAAGTGAAAAAACTCCACAGTTTCACTATAAAAACCTCAAAAAATGTTCCAAATTAAAAAAATCAATAATTTAACTATAAAAACCACTAAAATAATTCCAAGTTAAAAAACTCAACAATTTCACTATATAGATCTTAAAAAAATATCCAAGTTATAAAACTCATCTATATCGCCATAATAACCATAAAAAATGTTTCAAGTTAAAAAATTCAACAATTTCACTAAAAAAACATTAAAAAAAAGTACCATGTTAAAAAATTCAATAGTTTCACTATAAAAAAGAAAACAAGATTTTCAAGTGAAAAAACTCAACTATTTCACTATTAAAATACATTAAAAAAAGTTCCATGTTAAAAATACTCACAAATATCTCTATACAAAATAAAAAATCAGTTCCAAGTTAAAAAAAACTCAACAATTTCATTATAAAATCCCTAGCAAGATTTCCAAGTGAAAATTTTCAACTATTTCACTGTAAAAAACATTAAAAAAAAAATTCAAAGTTAAAAAACACAAAAGTTTCTCTTTTAAAAATATATTAAAAAAAGTCAAGTTAAAAAACTCAACAGTTTCACTATAATAACCATAAAAAAAAAGTTTCAAGTGAAAAAACACCACAGTTTCAATATAAAAACCTTAAAAAAATGTTCCTAATTAAAAAACTCAATAATTTAACTATAAAAACCACTAAAATAGTTCCAAGTTAAAAAATACTCAAATATTTAAATATAAATACCATAAAAAAGTTCAAAGTAAAAAAAACTCAACAGTTTCACTATAAAAACCATAACAAAACTTCCAAGTTAAAAAAAACACAACAATTTCACTATAAAAACCATAAAAAAAAAACAAATAAAAAACTCAACAATTTCAATATATAGATCCTAAAAAAAGATCCAAGTTATAAACCTCATCTATATCGCCATAATAACCATAAAAAATGTTTCAAGTTAAAAAATTCAACAATTTCACTAAAAAAACATTAAAAAAAAGTACCATGTTAAAAAATTCAATAGTTTCACTATAAAAAAGAAAACAAGATTTTCAAGTGAAAAAACTCAACTATTTCACTATAAAAATACATTAAAAAAAGTTCCATGTTTAAAATACTCACAAATATCTCTATATAAAATAAAAAATCAGTTCCAAGTTAAAAAAAACTCAACAATTTCATTATAAAATCCCTAGCAAGATTTCCAAGTGAAAATTTTCAACTATTTCACTGTAAAAAACATAAAAAAAATTCCAAGTTAAAAAACACAACAGTTTCTCTAAAAAAAAAAAATTAAAAAAAGTCAAGTTAAAAAACTCAACAGTTTCACTGTAATAACCATAAAAAAAAAGTTTCAAGTGAAAAAACTCCACAGTTTCACTATAAAAACCTTAAAAAAATGTTCCAAATTAAAAAACTCAATAATTTAACTATAAAAACCACTAAAATAGTTCCAAGTTAAAAAAACTCAAATATTTCAATATAAATACCATAAAAAAAGTTTAAAGTAAAAAAAAAACTCAACAGTTTCACTATAAAAACCATAAAAAACTTCCAAGTTAAGAAAAACACAACGTTTTCACTATAAAAACCATAAAAAAAACCAAATAAAAAACTCAACAATTTCACTATATAGATCCTAAAAAACAATCCAAGATATAAACCTCATCTATATCGCCATAATAACCATAAAAAATGTTTCAAGTTAAAAAATTCAACAATTTCACTAAAAAAACATTAAAAAAAAGTCTCATGTTAAAAAATTCAATAGTTTCACTTTAAAAACGAAAACAAGATTTTCAAGTGAAAAAACTCAACTATGTCACTATAAAAATACCTAAAAAAAAGTTCCAAGTTAAAAATACTCACAAATATCTCTATACAAAATAAAAAATAAGTTCCAAGTTTAAAAAATTCAACAGTTTCACTATAAAAATCCTAGCAAGATTTCCAAGTGAAAAAACTCAACTATTTCACTGTAAAAAACATAAAAAAAATTCAAAGTTAAAAAACACAACAGTTTCTCTTTAAAAAATATATTAAAAAAAGTCAAGTTAAAAAACTCAACAGTTTCACTGTAATAACCATAAAAAAAAGTTTCAAGTGAAAAAACTCCACAGTTTCACTATAAAAACCTTAAAAAAATGTTCCAAATTAAAAAACTCAATAATTTAACTATAAAAACCAATAAAATAGTTCCAAGTTAAAAAAACTCAAATATTTCAATATAAATACCATAAAAAAAGTTTAAAGTAAAAAAAAAACTCAACAATTTCACTATAAAAACCATAAAAAACTTCCAAGTTAAGAAAAACACAACGTTTTCACTATAAAAACCATAAAAAAAACCAAATAAAAAACTCAACAATTTCACTATATAGATCCTAAAAAAAGATCCAAGTTATAAACCTCATCTATATCGCCATAATAACTATAAAAAATGTTTCAAGTTAAAAAATTCAACAATTTCACTATAAAAACATTAAAAAAAAGTCTCATGTTAAAAAATTCAATAGTTTCACTATAAAAAAGAAAACAAGATTTTCAAGTGAAAAAACTCAACTATTTCACTATAAAAATACGTAAAAAAAGTTCCATGTTAAAAATACTCACAAATATCTCTATACAAAATAAAAATAAGTTCCAAGTTAAAAAAACTCAACAGTTTCACTATAAAAACCCTAGCAAGATTTCCAAGTGAAAAAACTCAACTATTTCACTGTAAAAAACATAAAAAAAATTCCAAGTTAAAAAACAAAATAGTTTCTCTATAAAAAATATATTAAAAAAAGTCAAGTTAAAAAACTCAATAGTTTCACTGTAATAACCATAAAAAAAGTTTCAAGTGAAAAAACTCCACAGTTTCACTATAAAAACCTTAAAAAAATGTTCCAACTTAAAAAACTCAATAATTTAACTATAAAAACCATTAAAATAATTCCAAGTTAAAAAGCTCAACAATTTCACTATATAGATCTTAAAAAAAGATCCAAGTTATAAAACTCATCTATCTCGCCATAATAACCATAAAAAATGTTTCAAGTTAAAAAATTCAACAATTTCACTAAAAAAAACATTAAAAAAAAAGTCCCATGTTAAAAAATTCAATAGTTTCACTAAAAAAAAGAAAACAAGATTTTCAAGTGAAAAAACTCAACTATTTCACTATAAAAATACATTAAAAAAGTTCCATATTAAAACTACTCACAAATATCTATATACAAAATAAAAAATAAGTTCCAAGTTAAAAAAACTCAACAATTTCATTATAAAAACCCTAGCAAGATTTCCAAATGAAAAAACACAACTATTTCACTGTAAAAAACATAAAAAAAAATTCCAAGTTAAAAAACACAACAGTTTCTCTATAAAAAATATATTAAAAAAAGTCAAGTTAAAAAACTCAACAGTTTCACTGTAATAACCATAAAAAAAAGTTTCAAGTGAAAAAACTACACAGTTTCACTATAAAAACCATAAAAAAATGTTCCAAATTAAAAAACTCAATAATTTAACTATAAAAACCACTAAAATAGTTCCAAGTTAAAACAACTCAAATATTTCAATATAAATACCATAAAAAAAGTTCAAAGTAAAAAAAAACTCAACAGTTTCACTATAAAAACCATAACAAAACTTCCAAGTTAAAAAAAAACAACGTTTTCACTATAAAATAAAAAAAACCAAATAAAAAACTCAACAATTTCACTATATAGATCCTAAAAAAAGATCCAAGATATAAACCTCATCTATATCGCCATAATAACCATAAAAAATGTTTCAAGTTAAAAAATTCAACAATTTCACAAAAAAAACATTAAAAAAAAGTCTCATGTTAAAAAATTCAATAGTTTCACTTTAAAAACGAAAACAAGATTTTCAAGTGAAAAAACTCAACTATGTCACTATAAAAATACCTAAAAAAAGTTCCAAGTTAAAAATACTCACAAATATCTCTATACAAAATAAGAAATAAGTTCCAAATTAAAAAAATTCAACAGTTTCACTATAAAAATCCTAGCAAGATTTTCAAATGAAAAAACTCAACTACTTCACTGTAAAAAAAAAAAAAATTCCAAGTTAAAAAACACAACAGTTTCTCTGTAAAAAATATATTAAAAAAAGTCAAGTTAAAAAACTCAATAGTTTCACTGTAATAACCATAAAAATAAGTTTCAAGTGAAAAAAATCCACAGTTTCACTATAAAAACCTTAAAAAAATGTTCCAAATTAAAAAAAATTAATAATTTAACTATAAAAACCACTAAAATAGTTCCAAGTTAAAAAAACTCAAATAATTCAATATAAATACCATAAAAAAGTTCAAAGTAAAAAAAAACTCAAGAGTTTCACTATAAAAATCATAACAAAACTTCCAAGTTAAAAAAAACACAACAATTTCACTATAAAAACCATAAAAAAAAACCAAATAAAAAACTCAACAATTTCAATATATAGATCCTAAAAAAAGATCCAAGTTATAAACCTCATCTATATCGCCATAATAACCATAAAAAATGTTTCAAGTTAAAAAATTCTACAATTTCACTAAAAAAAACATTAAAAAATAAGACCCATGCTAAAAAATTCAATAGTTTCACTATAAAAATGAAAAAAAGATTTTCAAGTGAAAAAACTCAACTATTTCCTTATAAAAATACCTAAAAATAGTTCCATGTTAAAAATACTCACAAATACCTCTATACAAAATAAAAAATAAGTTCCAAGTTAAAAAAATTCAACAGTTTCACTATATAAACCCTAGCAAGATTTCCAAGTGAAAAAACTCAACTATTTCACTGTAAAAAACATTAAAAAAAATTCCAAGTTAAAAAACACAACAGTTTGTCTTTAAAAAATATATTAAAAAAAATCAAGTTAAAAAACTCAACAGTTTCACTGTAATAACCATAAAAAAAAAGTTTCAAGTAAAAAAACTTCACAGTTTCACTATAAAAACCTTAAAAAAATGTTCCAACTTAAAAAACTCAATAATTTAACTATAAAAACCACTAAAATAGTTCCAAGTTAAAAAAAACTCAAATATTTCAATATAAATACCATAAAAAAAGTTCAAAGTAAAAAAAAACTCAACTGTTTCACTATAAAAACCATAACAAAACATCCAAGTTAAGAAAAACACAACGTTTTCACTATAAAAACCATAAAAAAAACCAAATAAAAAACTCAACAATTTCACTATATAGATCCTAAAAAAAGATCCAAGTTATAAACCTCATCTATATCGCCATAATAACCATAAAAAATGTTTCAAGTTAAAAAATTCAACAATTTCACTAAAAAAACATTAAAAAAAATGTCCCATGTTAAAAAATTCAATAGTTTCACTTTAAAAACGAAAACAAGATTTTCAAGTGAAAAAACTCAACTATTTCACTATAAAAATACCTAAAAAAAAGTTCCATGTTAAAAATACTCACAAATATCTTAATACAAAATAAAAAATAAGTTCCAAGTTAAAAAAATTCAACATTTTCACTATAAAAAATCTAGCAAGATTTCCAAGTGAAAAAACTCAACAATTTCATTGTAAAAAACATTAAAAAAAAATTCCAAGTAAAAAACACAACAATTTCTCTTTAAAAAATATATTAAAAAAAGTCAAGTTAAAAAACTCAACAGTTTCACTGTAATAACCATAAAAAAAAAGTTTCAAGTGAAAAAACACCACAGTTTCACAATAAAAACCTTAAAAAAATGTTCCAAATTAAAAAACTCAATAATTTAACTATAAAAACCACTAAAATAGTTCCAAGTTAAAAAAAACTCAAATATATCAATATAAATACCATAAAAAAAGTTCAAAGTAAAAAAAAACTCAACAGTTTCACTATAAAAACCATAACAAAACTTCCAAGTTAAAAAAAAACACAATGTTTTCACTATAAAATAAAAAAAACCAAATAAAAAACTCAACAATTTCACTATATAGATCCTAAAAAAATATCCAAGATATAAACCTCATCTATATCGCCATAATAACCATAAAAAATGTTTCAAGTTAAAAAATTCAACAATTTCACTAAAAAAACATTAAAAAAAAGTCTCATGTTAAAAAATTCAATAGTTTCACTTTAAAAACGAAAACAAGATTTTCAAGTGAAAAAACTCAACTATGTCACTATAAAAATACCTAAAAAAAGTTCCAAGTTAAAAATACTCACAAATATCTCTCTACAAAATAAGAAATAAGTTCCAAGTTAAAAAAATTCAACAGTTTCACTATAAAAATCCTAGCAAGATTTCCAAATGAAAAAACTCAACTATTTCACTGTAAAAAAAAAATCCAAGTTAAAAAACACAACAGTTTCTCTGTAAAAAATATATTAAAAAAAGTCAAGTTAAAAAACTCAACAGTTTCGCTATAAAAACTTTAAAAAATGTTCCAAATTTAAAAAAAATTAATAATTTAACTATAAAAACCACTAAAATAGTTCCAAGTTAAAAAAACTTAAATAATTCAATATAAATACCATAAAAAAGTTCAAAGTAAAAAAAACTCAACAGTTTCACTATAAAAACCATAACAAAACTTCCAAGTTAAAAAAAAAAACACAACAATTTCACTATAAAAACCATAAAAAAAAACCAAATAAAAAACTCAACAATTTCAATATATAGATCCTAAAAAAAGATCCAAGTTATAAACCTCATCTATATCGCCATAATAACCAAAAAAAATGTTTCAAGTTAAAAAATTCTACAATTTCACTAAAAAAAACATTAAAAAATAAGACCCATGCTAAAAAATTCAATAGTTTCACTATAAAAATGAAAACAAGATTTTCAAGTGAAAAAACTAAACTATTTCATTATAAAAATACCTAAAAAAAAGTTCCATGTTAAAAATACTCACAAATATCTCTATACAAAATAAAAAGTAAGTTCCAAGTTAAAAAAATTAAACAGTTTCACTATATAAACCCTAGTAAGATTTCCATGTGAAAAAACTCAACTATTTCACTGTAAAAAACATTAAAAAAAATTCCAAGTTAAAAAACACAACAGTTTGTCTTTAAAAAATATATTAAAAAAAGTAAAGTTAAAAAACTCAACAGTTTCACTGTAATAACCATAAAAAAGTTTCAAGTGAATAAACTCCACAGTTTCACTATAAAAACCATAAAAAATGTTCCAAATTAAAAAAAATAATTTAACTATAAAAACCACTAATATAATTCCAAGTTAAAAAACTCAACAATTTCACTATATAGATCTTAAAAAAAGATCCAAGTTATAAAACTCATCTATATCGCCATAATAACCATAAAAAATGTTTCAAGTTAAAAAATTCAACAATTTCACTAAAAAACATTTAAAAAAAGTACCATGTTAAAAAATTCAATAGTTTCACTATAAAAAAGAAAACAAGATTTTCAAGTGAAAAAACTCTACTATTTCACTATAAAAATACATTAAAAAAAGTTCCATGTTAAAAATACTCACAAATATCTCTATACAAAATAAAAAATCAGTTCCAAGTTAAAAAAACTCAACAGTTTCATTATAAAAACCCTAGCAAGATTTCCAAGTGAAAAAACTCAACTATTTCATTGTAAAAAACATTAAAAAAAATCCCAAGTTAAAAAACACAACAGTTTCTCTATAAAAAATATATTATAAAAAGTCAAGTTAAAAAACTCAACAGTTTCACTATAATAACCATAAAAAAATAGATTCAAGTGAAAAAACACCACAGTTTCACTATAAAAACCTTAAAAAAATGTTCCAAATTAAAAAACTCAATAATTTAACTATAAAAACCACTAATATAGTTCCAAGTTAAAAAATACTCAAATATTTCTATATAAAATACCATAAAAAAGTTCAAAGTAAAAAAAACTCAACAGTTTCACTATAAAAACCATAACAAAACTTCCAAGTTAAAAAAAAACACAACAATTTCACTATAAAAACCATTAAAAAAAACCAAATAAAAAACTCAAGAATTTCACTATATAGATCCTAAAAAAAGATCCAAGTTATAAACCTCATCTATATCGCCATAATAACCATAAAAAATGTTTCAAGTTAAAAAATTCTACAATTTCACTAAAAAAAACATTAAAAAAAAGGACCCATGCTAAAAAATTCAATAGTTTCACTATAAAAATGAAAACAAGATTTTCAAGTGAAAAACCTCAACTATTTCACTATAAAAAAACGTAAAAAAAGATCCATGTTAAAAATACTCACAAATATCTCTATACAAAATAAAAATAAGTTCCAAGTTAAAAAAACTCAACAGTTTCACTATAAAAATCCTAACAAGATTTCCAAGTGAAAAAACTCATCTATTTCACTGTAAAAAACATAAAAAAAAATTCCAAGTTAAAAAACAAAACAGTTTCTCTATAAAAAATATATTAAAAAAAGTCAAGTTAAAAAACTCAACAGTTTCACTGTAATAACCGTAAAAAAAAGGTTTCAAGTGAAAAAACTCCACAGTTTCACTATAAAAACCTTAAAAAAATGTTCCAACTTAAAAAACTCAATAATTTAACTATAAAAACCACTAAAATAGTTCCAAGTTAAAAAAACTCAAATATTTCAATATAAATACCATAAAAAAAGTTCAAAGTAAAAAAAACTCAACTGTTTCACTATAAAAACCATAACAAAACTTCCAAGTTAAGAAAAACACAACGTTTTCACTATAAAAACCATAAAAAAACCAAATTAAAAACTCAACAATTTCACTATATAGATCCTAAAAAAAGATCCAAGTTATAAACCTCATCTATATCGCCATAATAACCATAAAAAATACTTCAAGTTAAAAAATTCTACAATTTCACTAAAAAAAACATTAAAAAAAAAGACCCATGCTAAAAAATTCAATAGTTTCGCTATAGAAATGAAAACAAGATTTTCAAGTGAAAAGACTCAACTATTTCACTATAAAAATACGTAAAAAAGTTCCATGTTAAAAATACTCACAAATATCTCTATGCAAAATAAAAATAAGTTCCAAGTTAAAAAAACTCAACAGTTTCACTATAAAAACCCTAACAAGATTTCCAAGTGAAAAAACTCAACAATTTCACTGTAAAAAACATTTAAAAAAAAATTCCAAGTAAAAAAACACAACAGTTTCTCTTTAAAAAATATTAAAAAAAGTCAAGTTAAAAAACTCAACAGTTTCACTGTAATAACCATAAAAAAAGTTTCAAGTGAAAAAACTCCACAGTTTCATTATAAAAACCTTAAAAAAATGTTCCAAATTAAAAAACTCAATAATTTAACTATAAAAAACACTAAAATAGTTCCAAGTTAAAAAAAACTCATATATTTCAATGTAAATACCATAAAAAAAGTTCAAAGTAAAAAAAAAACTCAACAGTTTCACTATAAAAACCATAACAAAACTTCCAAGTTAAAAAAACACAACGTTTTCACTATAGAAACCATAAAAAAAAAACCAAATAAAAAACTCAACAATTTCACTATATAGATCCTAAAAAAAGATACAAGATATAAACCTCATCTATATCGCCATAATAACCTTAAAAAATGTTTCAAGTTAAAAAATTCAACAATTTCACTAAAAAAACATCAAAAAAAAGTCCCATGTTAAAAATTTCAATAGTTTCACTTTAAAAACGAAAACAAGATTTTCAAGTGAAAAAACTCAACTATTTCACTATAAAAATACCTAAAAAAAAGTTCCAAGTTAAAAATACTCACAAATATCTCTATACAAAATAAAAAATAAGTTCCAAGTTAAAAAAATTCAACAGTTTCACTATAAAAATCCTTGCAAGATTTCCTAGTGAAAAAACTCAACTATTTCACTATAAAAAACATAAAAAAAAAAATTCCAAGTTAAAAAACATAACAATTTCTCTTTAAAAAAAAATTATTAAAAATAGTCAAGTTAAAAAACTCAACAGTTTCACTGTAATAACCATAAAAAAAAGTTTCAAGTGAAAAAAATCCATAGTTTCACTATAAAAACCTTAAAAAAATTTACAAATTAAAAAAAATTAATAATTTAACTATAAAAACCACTAAAATAGTTCCAAGTTAAAAAAATCTCAAATAATTCAATATAAATACCATAAAAAAGTTCAAAGTAAAAAACACTCAACAGTTTCACTATAAAAACCATAACAAAACATCCAAGTTAAAAAAAAAACGTTTTCACTATAAAAACCATAAAAAACAACCAAATATAAAACTCAACAATTTCACTATAAAGATCCTAAAAAAAGATCTAAGTTATAAACCTCATCTATATCGCCATAATAACCATAAAAAATGTTTCAAGTTAAAAAATTCTACAATTTCACTAAAAAAAACATTAAAAAAAAGTCCCATGCTAAAAAATTCTATAGTTTCACTATAAAAATGAAAACAAGATTTTCAAGTGAAAAAACTCAACTATTTCACTATAAAAATACCTAAAAAAAGTTCCATGTTAAAAATACTCACAAATATCTCTATACAAAATAAAAAATAAGTTCCAAGTTAAAAAAACTCAACATTTTCACTATAAAAACCCTAGCAAGATTTCCAAGTGAAAAAATTCAACTATTTCACTGTAAAAAACATAAAAAAAAATTCCAAGTTAAAAAACACAACAGTTTCTCTATAAAAAATATATTAAAAAAAGTCAAGTTAAAAAACTCAACAGTTTCACTGTAATAACCATAAAAAAGTTTCAAGTGAAAAAACTCCACAGTTTCACTATAAAAACATTAAAAAAATGTTCCAAATTAAAAAACTCAATAATTTAACTATAAATACCACTAAAATAGTTCCAAGTTAAAAAAACTCAAATATTTCAATATAAATACCATAAAAAAAGTTCAAAGTAAAAAAAAACTCAACAGTTTCACTATAAAAACCATAACAAAACTTCCAAGTTAAAAAAAAACACAACGTTTTCACTATTAAAAAAAACTCAACAGTTTCACTATATAAACCCTAGCAAGATTTCCAAGTGAAAAAACTCAACTATTTCACTGTAAAAAACATTAAAAAAAATTCCAAGTTAAAAAACACAACAGTTTGTCTTTAAAATATATATTAAAAAAAGTCAAGTTAAAAAACTCAACAGTTTCACTGTAATAACCATAAAAAAAGTTTCAAGTGAAAAAACTCCACAGTTTCACTATAAAAACCTTAAAAAATGCTCCAAATTAAAAAAATCAATAATTTAACAATAAAAAACCACTAATATAATTCCAAGTTGAAAAACTCAACAATTTCACTATATAGATCTTAAAAAAAGATCCAAGTTATAAAACTCATCTATATCGCCATAATAACCATAAAAAATGTTTCAAGTTAAAAAATTCAACAATTTCACTAAAAAAAACATTAAAAAAAAGTACCATGTTAAAAAATTCAATAATTTAACTATAAAAAAGAAAACAAGATTTTCAAGTGAAAAAACTCAACTATTTCACTATAAAAATACATTAAAAAAAGTTCCATGTTAAAAATACTCACAAATATCTCTATACAAAATAAAAAATCAGTTCCAAGTTAAAAAAACTCAACAGTTTCATTATAAAAACCCTAGCAAGATTTCCAAGTGAAAAAACTCAACTATTTCACTGTAAAAAACATAAAAAAAAATTCCAAGTTAAAAAACACAACAGTTTCTCCATAAAAAATATATTAATAAAAGTCAAGTTAAAAAACTCAACAGTTTCACTATAATAACCATAAAAAAAACTTTCAAGTGAAAAAACACCACAGTTTCACTATAAAAACCTTAAAAAAATGTTCCAAATTAAAAAACTCAATAATTTAACTATAAAAACCCCTAAAATAGTTCCAAGTTAAAAAATACTCAAATATTTCAATATAAATACCATAAAAAAGTTCAAAGTAAAAAAAACTCAACAGTTTTACTATAAAAACCATAACAAAACTTCCAAGTTAAAAAAAAACACAAAAATTTCACTATAAAAACCATTAAAAAAAACCAAATAAAAAACTCAACAATTTCACTATATAGATCCTAAAAAAAGATCCAAGTTATAAACCTCATCTATATCGCCATAATAACCATAAAAAATGTTTCAAGTTAAAAAATTCTGCAATTTCACTAAAACAAACATTAAAAAAAAGACCCATGCTAAAAAATTCAATAGTTTCACTATAAAAATGAAAACAAGATTTTCAAGTGAAAAACCTCAACTATTTCACTATAAAAATACCTAAAAAAAAGTTCCATGTTACAAATACTCACAAATATCTCTATACAAAATAAAAATAAGTTCCAAGTTAAAAAAACTCAACAGTTTCACTATAAAAACCCTAGCTAGATTTCCAAGTGAAAAAACTCAACTATTTCACTGTAAAAAACATAAAAAAAATTCCAAGTTATAAAACACAACAGTTTCTCTATAAAAAATATATTAAAAAAAGTCAAGTTAAAAAACTCAACAGTTTCACTGTAATAACCATAAAAAAAAAAGTTTCAAGTGAAAAAACTTCACAGTTTCAATATAAAAACCTTAAAAAAATGTTCCAAATTAAAAAACTCAATAATTTAACTATAAAAACCACTAAAATAGTTTTAAGTTAAAAAAACTCAAATATATCAATATAAATACCATAAAAAAATTTCAAAGTAAAAAAAAACTCAACAGTTTCACTATAAAAACCATAACAAAACTTCCAAGTTAAAAAAAAAACAATGTTTTCACTATAAAATAAAAAAAACAAATAAAAAACTCAACAATTTCACTATATAGATCCTAAAAAAATATCCAAGATATAAACCTCATCTATATCGCCATAATAACCATAAAAAATGTTTCAAGTTAAAAAATTCAACAATTTCACTAAAAAAACATTAAAAAAAAGTCTCATGTTAAAAAATTCAATAGTTTCACTTTAAAAACGAAAACAAGATTTTCAAGTGAAAAAACTCAACTATGTCACTATAAAAATACCTAAAAAAAGTTCCAAGTTAAAAATACTCACAAATATCTCTATACAAAATAAGAAATAAGTTCCAAGTTAAAAAAATTCAACAGTTTCACTATAAAAATCCTAGCAAGATTTCCAAATGAAAAAACTCAACTATTTCACTGTAAAAAAAATAAAAATTCCAAGTTAAAAAACACAACAGTTTCTCTGTAAAAAATATATTAAAAAAAGTCAAGTTAAAAAACTCAACAGTTTCACTGTAATAACCATAAAAATAAGTTTCAAGGGAAAAAAATCCACAGATTCACTATAAAAACCTTAAAAAATATTCCAAATTTAAAAAAAAAAATTAATAATTTAACTATAAAAACCACTAAAATAGTTCCAAGTTAAAAAAACTCAAATAATTCAATATAAATAACATAAAAAAGTTCAAAGTAAAAAAACTCAACAGTTTCACTATAAAAACCATAACAAAACTTCCAAGTTAAAAAAAAACACAACAATTTCACTATAAAAACCATAAAAAAAAACAAATAAAAAACTCAACAATTTCAATATATAGATCCTAAAAAAAGATCCAAGTTATAAACCTCATCTAAATCGCCATAATAACCATAAAAAATATTTCAAATTAAAAAATTCTACAATTTCACTAAAAAAACATTAAAAAATAAGACCCATGCTAAAAAATTCAATAGTTTCACTATAAAAATGAAAACAAGATTTTCAAGTGAAAAAACTCAACTATTTCATTATAAAAATACCTAAAAAAAGTTCCATGTTAAAAATACTCACAAATATCTCTATACAAAATAAAAAATAAGTTCCAAGTTAAAAAAATTCAACAGTTTCACTATATAAACCCTAGTAAGATTTCCATGTGAAAAAACTCAACTATTTCACTGTAAAAAACATTAAAAAAAAATTCCAAGTTAAAAAACACAACAGTTTGTCTTTAAAAAATATATTAAAACAAGTAAAGTTAAAAAACTCAACAGTTTCACTGTAATAACCATAAAAAAAGTTTCAAGTGAAAAAACTCCACAGTTTCACTATAAAAACCATAAAAAATGTTCCAAATTAAAAAAATCAATAATTTAACTATAAAAACCACTAATATAATTCCAAGTTAAAAAACTCAACAATTTCACTATATAGATCTTAAAAAAAGATCCAAGTTATAAAACTCATCTATATCGCCATAATAACCATAAAAAATGTTTCAAGTTAAAAAATTCAACAATTTCACTAAAAAACATTAAAAAAAAGTACCATGTTAAAAAATTCAATAGTTTCACTATAAAAAAGAAAACAAGATTTTCAAGTGAAAAAACTCAACTATTTCACTATAAAAATACATTAAAAAAAGTTAATGTTAAAAATACTCACAAATATCTCTATACAAAATAAAAAATCAGTTCCAAGTTAATAAAACTCAACAGTTTCATTATAAAAACCCTAGCAAGATTTCCAAGTGAAAAAACTCAACTATTTCACTGTAAAAAACATAAAAAAAAATTCCAAGTTAAAAAACACAACAGTTTCTCTATAAAAAATATATTATAAAAAGTCAAGTTAAAAAACTCAACAGTTTCACTATAATAACCATAAAAAAATAGATTCAAGTGAAAAAACACCACAGTTTCACTATAAAAACCTTAAAAAAATGTTCCAAATTAAAAAACTCAATAATTTAACTATAAAAACCACTAAAATAGTTCCTAGATAAAAAATACTCAAATATTTCTATATAAAATACCATAAAAAAGTTCAAAGTAAAAAAAACTCAACAGTTTCAATATAAAAACCATAACAAAACTTCCAAGTTAAAAAAAAAACACAACAATTTCACTATAAAAACCATTAAAAAAAACCAAATAAAAAACTCAACAATTTCACTATATAGATCCTAAAAAAAGATCGAAGTTATAAACCTCATCTATATCTCCATAATAACCATAAAAAATGTTTCAAGTTAAAAAATTCTACAATTTCACTAAAAAAACATTAAAAAAAAGGACCCATGCTAAAAATATCAATAGTTTCACTATAAAAATGAAAACAAGATTTTCAAGTGAAAAACCTCAACTATTTCACTATAAAAATACATAAAAAAAGTTCCATGTTAAAAATACTCACAAATATCTCTATACAAAATAAAAATAAGTTCCAAGTTAAAAAAACTCAACAGTTTCACTATAAAAACCCTAACAAGATTTCCAAGTGAAAAAACTCATCTATTTCACTGTAAAAAACATAAAAAAAAATTCCAAGTTAAAAAACAAAACATTTTCTCTATAAAAAATATATTAAAAAAAGTCAAGTTAAAAAACTCAACAGTTTCACTATAATAACCATAAAAAAAAGTTTCAAGTGAAAAAACTCCACAGTTTCACTATAAAAACCTTAAAAAAATGTTCCAACTTAAAAAACTCAATAATTTAACTATAAAAACCACTAAAATAGTTCCAAGTTAAAAAAACTCAAATATTTCAATATAAATACCATAAAAAAAGTTCAAAGTAAAAAAAAACTCAACTGTTTCACTATAAAAACCATAACAAAACTTCCAAGTTAAGAAAAACACAACGTTTTCACTATAAAAACCATAAAAAAACAAAATAAAAAACTCAACAATTTCACTATATAGATCCTAAAAAAAGATCCAAGTTATAAACCTCATCTATATCGCCATAATAACCATAAAAAATACTTCAAGTTAAAAAATTCTACAATTTCACTAAACAAAACATTAAAAAAAAAAAGACCCATGCTAAAAAATTCAATAGTTTCGCTATAGAAATGAAAACAAGATTTTCAAGTGAAAAGACTCAACTATTTCACTATAAAAATACGTAAAAAAAGTTCCATGTTAAAAATACTCACAAATAACTCTATGCAAAATAAAAATAAGTTCCAAGTTAAAAAAACTCAACAGTTTCACTATAAAAACCCTAGCAAGATTTCCAAGTGAAAAAACTCAACAATTTAACTGTAAAAAACATTTAAAAAAAATTCCAAGTAAAAAAACACAACAGTTTCTCTTTAAAAAATATTAAAAAAAGTCCAGTTAAAAAACTCAACAGTTTCACTGTAATAACCATACAAAAAAGTTTCAAGTGAAAAAACACCACAGTTTCACTATAAAAACCTTAAAAAAATGTTCCAAATTAAAAAACTCAATAATTTAACTATAAAAAACACTAAAATAGTTCCAAGTTAAAAAAAAACTCAAATATTTCAATGTAATTACCATAAAGAAAGTTCAAAGTAAAAAAAATCTCAACAGTTTCACTATAAAAACCATAACAAAACTTCCAAGTTAAAAAAACACAACGTTTTCACTATAAAAACCATAAAAAAAAACCAAATTAAAAACTCAACAATTTCACTATATAGATCCTAAAAAAAGATACAAGATATAAACCTCATCTATATCGCCATAATAACCTTAAAAAATGTTTCAAGTTAAAAAATTCAACAATTTCACTAAAAAAACATTAAAAAAAAGTCCCATGTTAAAAAATTCAATAGTTTCACTTTAAAAACGAAAACAAGATTTTCAAGTGAAAAAACTCAACAATTTCACTATAAAAATACCTAAAAAAAAGTTCCAAGTTAAAAATACTCACAAATATCTCTATACAAAATAAAAAATAAGTTCCAAGTTAAAAAAAGTCAACAGTTTCACTATAAAAATCCTAGCAAGATTTCCTAGTGAAAAAACTCAACTATTTCACTATAAAAAACATAAAAAAAAAAATTCCAAGTTAAAAAACATAACAATTTCTCTTTAAAAAAAATTATTAAAAATAGTCAAGTTAAAAAACTCAACAGTTTCACTGTAATAACCATAAAAAAAAAGTTTCAAGTGAAAAAAATCCACAGTTTCACTATAAAAACCTTAAAAAAATTTCCAAATTAAAAAAAATTAATAATTTATCTATAAAAACCACTAAAATAGTTCCAAGTTAAAAAAATCTCAAATAATTCAATATAAATACCATAAAAAAGTTCAAAGTAAAAAACACTCAACAGTTTCACTATAAAAACCATAACAAAACTTCCAAGTTAAAAAAAAACACAACAATTTCACTATAAAAACCATAAAAAAAAACCAAATAAAAAACTCAAAAATTTCAATATATAGATCCTAAAAAAAGATCCAAGTTATAAACCTCATCTATATCGCCATAATAACCATAAAAAATATTTCAAGTTAAAAAATTCTACAATTTCACTAAAAAAACATTAAAAAATAAGACCCATGCTAAAAAATTCAATAGTTTCACTATAAAAATGAAAACAAGATTTTCAAGTGAAAAAACTCAACTATTTCATTATAAAAATACCTAAAAAAAGTTCCATGTTAAAAATACTCACAAATATCTCTATACAAAATAAAAAATAAGTTCCAAGTTAAAAAAATTCAACAGTTTCACTATATAAACCCTAGTAAGATTTCCATGTGAAAAAACTCAACTATTTCACTGTAAAAAACATTAAAAAAAAATTCCAAGTTAAAAAACACAACAGTTTGTCTATAAAAAATATATTAAAAAAAGTAAAGTTAAAAAACTCAACAGTTTCACTGTAATAACCATAAAAAAAGTTTCAAGTGAAAAAACTCCACAGTTTCACTATAAAAACCATAAAAAATGTTCCAAATTAAAAAAATCAATAATTTAACTATAAAAACCACTAATATAATTCCAAGTTAAAAAACTCAACAATTTCACTATATAGATCTTAAAAAAAGATCCAAGTTATAAAACTCATCTATATCGCCATAATAACCATAAAAAATGTTTCAAGTTAAAAAATTCAACTATTTCACTAAAAAACATTAAAAAAAAGTACCATGTTAAAAAATTCAATAGTTTCACTATAAAAAAGAAAACAAGATTTTCAAGTGAAAAAACTCAACTATTTCACTATAAAAATACATTAAAAAAAGTTCCATGTTAAAAATACTCACAAATATCTCTATACAAAATAAAAAATCAGTTCCAAGTTAAAAAAAACTCAACAGTTTCATTATAAAAACCCTAGCAAGATTTCCAAGTGAAAAAACTCAACTATTTCACTGTAAAAAACATAAAAAAAAAATTCCAAGTTAAAAAACACAACAGTTTCTCTATAAAAAATATATTATAAAAAGTCAAGTTAAAAAACTCAACAGTTTCACTATAATAACCATAAAAAAAATAGATTCAAGTGAAAAAACACCACAGTTTCACTATAAAAACCTTAAAAAAATGCTCCAAATTAAAAAACTCAATAATTTAACTATAAAAACCACTAAAATAGTTCCAAGTTAAAAAATACTCAAATATTTCTATATAAAATACCATAAAAAAGTTCAAAGTAAAAAAAACTCAACAGTTTCAATATAAAAACCATAACAAAACTTCCAAGTTAAAAAAAAAAACACAACAATTTCACTATAAAAACCATTAAAAAAAACCAAATAAAAAACTCAACAATTTCACTATATAGATCCTAAAAAAAGATCCAAGTTATAAACCTCATCTATATCTCCATAATAACCATAAAAAATGTTTCAAGTTAAAAAATTCTACAATTTCACTAAAAAAAACATTAAAAAAAAGGACCCATGCTAAAAATATCAATAGTTTCACTATAAAAATGAAAACAAGATTTTCAAGTGAAAAACCTCAACTATTTCACTATAAAAATACATAAAAAAAGTTCCATGTTAAAAATACTCACAAATATCTCTATACAAAATAAAAATAAGTTCCAAGTTAAAAAAACTCAACAGTTTCACTATAAAAACCCTAACAAGATTTCCAAGTGAAAAAACTCATCTATTTCACTGTAAAAAACATAAAAAAAAATTCCAAGTCAAAAAACAAAACATTTTCTCTATAAAAAATATATTAAAAAAAGTCAAGTTAAAAAACTCAACAGTTTCACTGTAATAACCATAAAAAAAAAGTTTCAAGTGAAAAAACTCCACAGTTTCACTATAAAAACCTTAAAAAAATGTTCCAACTTAAAAAACTCAATAATTTAACTATAAAAACCACTAAAATAGTCCAAGTTAAAAAAACTCAAATATTTCAATATAAATACCATAAAAAAAGTTCAAAGTAAAAAAAAACTCAACTGTTTCACTATAAAAACCATAACAAAACTTCCAAGTTAAGAAAAACACAACGTTTTCACTATAAAAACCATAAAAAAACCAAATAAAAAACTCAACAATTTCACTATATAGATCCTAAAAAAAGATCCAAGTTATAAACCTCATCTATATCGCCATAATAACCATAAAAAATACTTCAAGTTAAAAAATTCTACAATTTCACTAAACAAAACATTAAAAAAAAAAAAGACCCATGCTAAAAAATTCAATAGTTTCGCTATAGAAATGAAAACAAGATTTTCAAGTGAAAAGACTCAACTATTTCACTATAAAAATACGTAAAAAAAGTTCCATGTTAAAAATACTCACAAATATCTCTATGCAAAATAAAAATAAGTTCCAAGTTAAAAAAACTCAACAGTTTCACTATAAAAACCATAGCAAGATTTCCAAGTGAAAAAACTCAACAATTTCACTGTAAAAAACATTTAAAAAAAATTCCAAGTAAAAAAACACAACAGTTTCTCTCTAAAAAATATTAAAAAAAGTCAAGTTAAAAAACTCAACAGTTTCACTGTAATAACCATACAAAAAAGTTTCAAGTGAAAAAACTCCACAGTTTCACTATAAAAACCTTAAAAAAATGTTCCAAATTAAAAAACTCAATAATTTAACTATAAAAAACACTAAAATAGTTCCAAGTTAAAAAAAAACTCAAATATTTCAATGTAATTACCATAAAAAAAGTTCAAAGTAAAAAAAATCTCAACAGTTTCACTATAAAAACCATAACAAAACTTCCAAGTTAAAAAAACACAACGTTTTCACTATAAAAACCATAAAAAAAAACCAAATAAAAAACTCAACAATTTCACTATATAGATCCTAAAAAAAGATACAAGATATAAACCTCATCTATATCGCCATAATAACCTTAAAAAATGTTTCAAGTTAAAAAATTCAACAATTTCACTAAAAAAACATTAAAAAAAAGTCCCATGTTAAAAAATTCAATAGTTTCACTTTAAAAACGAAAACAAGATTTTCAAGTGAAAAAACTCAACAATTTCACTATAAAAATACCTAAAAAAAAGTTCCAAGTTAAAAATACTCACAAATATCTCTATACAAAATAAAAAATAAGTTCCAAGTTAAAAAAAGTCAACAGTTTCACTATAAAAATCCTAGCAAGATTTCCTAGTGAAAAAACTCAACTATTTCACTGTAAAAAACATAAAAAAAAAATTCCAAGTTAAAAAACATAACAATTTCTCTTTAAAAAAAATTATTAAAAATAGTCAAGTTAAAAAACTCAACAGTTTCACTGTAATAACCATAAAAAAAAAGTTTCAAGTGAAAAAAATCCACAGTTTCACTATAAAAACCTTAAAAAAATTTCCAAATTAAAAAAAATTAATAATTTAACTATAAAAACCACTAAAATAGTTCCAAGTTAAAAAAATCTCAAATAATTCAATATAAATACCATAAAAAAGTTCAAAGTAAAAAACACTCAACAGTTTCACTATAAAAACCATAACAAAACTTCCAAGTTAAAAAAAAACACAACAATTTCACTATAAAAACCATAAAAAAAACCAAATAAAAAACTCAAAAATTTCAATATATAGATCCTAAAAAAAGATCCAAGTTATAAACCTCATCTATATCGCCATAATAACCATAACAAATATTTCAAGTTAAAAAATCCTACAATTTCACTAAAAAAACATTAAAAAATAAGACCCATGCTAAAAAATTCAATAGTTTCACTATAAAAATGAAAACAAGATTTTCAAGTGAAAAAACTCAACTATTTCATTATAAAAATACCTAAAAAAAGTTCCATGTTAAAAATACTCACAAATATCTCTATACAAAATAAAAAATAAGTTCCAAGTTAAAAAAATTCAACAGTTTCACTATATAAACCCTAGTAAGATTTCCATGTGAAAAAACTTAACTATTTCACTGTAAAAAACATTAAAAAAAAATTCCAAGTTAAAAAACACAACAGTTTGTCTATAAAAAATATATTAAAAAAAGTAAAGTTAAAAAACTCAACAGTTTCACTGTAATAACCATAAAAAAAGTTTCAAGTGAAAAAACTCCACAGTTTCACTATAAAAACCATAAAAAATGTTCCAAATTAAAAAAATCAATAATTTAACTATAAAAACCACTAATATAATTCCAAGTTAAAAAACTCAACAATTTCACTATATAGATCTTAAAAAAAGATCCAAGTTATAAAACTCATCTATATCGCCATAATAACCATAAAAAATGTTTCAAGTTAAAAAATTCAACTATTTCACTAAAAAACATTAAAAAAAAGTACCATGTTAAAAAATTCAATAGTTTCACTATAAAAAAGAAAACAAGATTTTCAAGTGAAAAAACTCAACTATTTCACTATAAAAATACATTAAAAAAAGTTCCATGTTAAAAATACTCACAAATATCTCTATACAAAATAAAAAATCAGTTCCAAGTTAAAAAAAACTCAACAGTTTCATTATAAAAACCCTAGCAAGATTTCCAAGTGAAAAAACTCAACTATTTCACTGTAAAAAACATAAAAAAAAAATTCCAAGTTAAAAAACACAACAGTTTCTCTATAAAAAATATATTATAAAAAGTCAAGTTAAAAAACTCAACAGTTTCACTATAATAACCATAAAAAAAATAGATTCAAGTGAAAAAACACCACAGTTTCACTATAAAAACCTTAAAAAAATGTTCCAAATTAAAAAACTCAATAATTTAACTATAAAAACCACTAAAATAGTTCCAAGTTAAAAAATACTCAAATATTTCTATATAAAATACCATAAAAAAGTTCAAAGTAAAAAAAACTCAACAGTTTCAATATAAAAACCATAACAAAACTTCCAAGTTAAAAAAAAAAACACAACAATTTCACTATAAAAACCATTAAAAAAAACCAAATAAAAAACTCAACAATTTCACTATATAGATCCTAAAAAAAGATCCAAGTTATAAACCTCATCTATATCTCCATAATAACCATAAAAAATGTTTCAAGTTAAAAAACGTCTACAATTTCACTAAAAAAAACATTAAAAAAAAGGACCCATGCTAAAAATATCAATAGTTTCACTATAAAAATGAAAACAAGATTTTCAAGTGAAAAACCTCAACTATTTCACTATAAAAATACATAAAAAAAGTTCCATGTTAAAAATACTCACAAATATCTCTATACAAAATAAAAATAAGTTCCAAGTTAAAAAAACTCAACAGTTTCACTATAAAAACCCTAACAAGATTTCCAAGTGAAAAAACTCATCTATTTCACTGTAAAAAACATAAAAAAAAAATTCCAAGTTAAAAAACAAAACATTTTCTCTATAAAAAATATATTAAAAAAAGTCAAGTTAAAAAACTCAACAGTTTCACTGTAATAACCATAAAAAAAAAGTTTCAAGTGAAAAAACTCCACAGTTTCACTATAAAAACCTTAAAAAAATGTTCCAACTTAAAAAACTCAATAATTTAACTATAAAAACCACTAAAATAGTTCCAAGTTAAAAAAACTCAAATATTTCAATATAAATACCATAAAAAAAGTTCAAAGTAAAAAAAAACTCAACTGTTTCACTATAAAAACCATAACAAAACTTCCAAGTTAAGAAAAACACAACGTTTTCACTATAAAAACCATAAAAAAACCAAATAAAAAACTCAACAATTTCACTATATAGATCCTAAAAAAAGATCCAAGTTATAAACCTCATCTATATCGCCATAATAACCATAAAAAATACTTCAAGTTAAAAAATTCTACAATTTCACTAAACAAAACATTAAAAAAAAAAAAGACCCATGCTAAAAAATTCAATAGTTTCGCTATAGAAATGAAAACAAGATTTTCAAGTGAAAAGACTCAACTATTTCACTATAAAAATACGTAAAAAAAGTTCCATGTTAAAAATACTCACAAATATCTCTATGCAAAATAAAAATAAGTTCCAAGTTAAAAAAACTCAACAGTTTCACTATAAAAACCCTAGCAAGATTTCCAAGTGAAAAAACTCAACAATTTCACTGTAAAAAACATTTAAAAAAAATTCCAAGTAAAAAAACACAACAGTTTCTCTTTAAAAAATATTAAAAAAAGTCAAGTTAAAAAACTCAACAGTTTCACTGTAATAACCATACAAAAAAGTTTCAAGTGAAAAAACTCCACAGTTTCACTATAAAAACCTTAAAAAAATGTTCCAAATTAAAAAACTCAATAATTTAACTATAAAAAACACTAAAATAGTTCCAAGTTAAAAAAAAACTCAAATATTTCAATGTAATTACCATAAAAAAAGTTCAAAGTAAAAAAAATCTCAACAGTTTCACTATAAAAACCATAACAAAACTTCCAAGTTAAAAAAACACAACGTTTTCACTATAAAAACCATAAAAAAAAACCAAATAAAAAACTCAACAATTTCACTATATAGATCCTAAAAAAAGATACAAGATATAAACCTCATCTATATCGCCATAATAACCTTAAAAAATGTTTCAAGTTAAAAAATTCAACAATTTCACTAAAAAAACATTAAAAAAAAGTCCCATGTTAAAAAATTCAATAGTTTCACTTTAAAAACGAAAGTAAGATTTTCAAGTGAAAAAACTCAACAATTTCACTATAAAAATACCTAAAAAAAAGTTCCAAGTTAAAAATACTCACAAATATCTCTATACAAAATAAAAAATAAGTTCCAAGTTAAAAAAGTCAACAGTTTCACTATAAAAATCCTAGCAAGATTTCCTAGTGAAAAAACTCAACTATTTCACTGTAAAAAACATAAAAAAAAAATTCCAAGTTAAAAAACATAACAATTTCTCTTTAAAAAAAATTATTAAAAATAGTCAAGTTAAAAAACTCAACAGTTTCACTGTAATAACCATAAAAAAAAAAGTTTCAAGTGAAAAAAATCCACAGTTTCACTATAAAAACCTTAAAAAAATTTCCAAATTAAAAAAAATTAATAATTTAACTATAAAAACCACTAAAATAGTTCCAAGTTAAAAAAATCTCAAATAATTCAATATAAATACCATAAAAAAGTTCAAAGTAAAAAACACTCAACAGTTTCACTATAAAAACCATAACAAAACTTCCAAGTTAAAAAAAAACACAACAATTTCACTATAAAAACCATAAAAAAAACCAAATAAAAAACTCAAAAATTTCAATATATAGATCCTAAAAAAAGATCCAAGTTATAAACCTCATCTATATCGCCATAATAACCATAACAAATATTTCAAGTTAAAAAATTCTACAATTTCACTAAAAAAACATTAAAAAATAAGACCCATGCTAAAAAATTCAATAGTTTCACTATAAAAATGAAAACAAGATTTTCAAGTGAAAAAACTCAACTATTTCATTATAAAAATACCTAAAAAAAGTTCCATGTTAAAAATACTCACAAATATCTCTATACAAAATAAAAAATAAGTTCCAAGTTAAAAAAATTCAACAGTTTCACTATATAAACCCTAGTAAGATTTCCATGTGAAAAAACTTAACTATTTCACTGTAAAAAACATTAAAAAAAAATTCCAAGTTAAAAAACACAACAGTTTGTCTATAAAAAATATATTAAAAAAAGTAAAGTTAAAAAACTCAACAGTTTCACTGTAATAACCATAAAAAAAGTTTCAAGTGAAAAAACTCCACAGTTTCACTATAAAAACCATAAAAAATGTTCCAAATTAAAAAAATCAATAATTTAACTATAAAAACCACTAATATAATTCCAAGTTAAAAAACTCAACAATTTCACTATATAGATCTTAAAAAAAGATCCAAGTTATAAAACTCATCTATATCGCCATAATAACCATTAAAAATGTTTCAAGTTAAAAAATTCAACTATTTCACTAAAAAACATTAAAAAAAAGTACCATGTTAAAAAATTCAATAGTTTCACTATAAAAAAGAAAACAAGATTTTCAAGTGAAAAAACTCAACTATTTCACTATAAAAATACATTAAAAAAAGTTCCATGTTAAAAATACTCACAAATATCTCTATACAAAATAAAAAATCAGTTCCAAGTTAAAAAAAACTCAACAGTTTCATTATAAAAACCCTAGCAAGATTTCCAAGTGAAAAAACTCAACTATTTCACTGTAAAAAACATAAAAAAAAAATTCCAAGTTAAAAAACACAACAGTTTCTCTATAAAAAATATATTATAAAAAGTCAAGTTAAAAAACTCAACAGTTTCACTATAATAACCATAAAAAAAATAGATTCAAGTGAAAAAAACACCACAGTTTCACTATAAAAACCTTAAAAAAATGTTCCAAATTAAAAAACTCAATAATTTAACTATAAAAACCACTAAAATAGTTCCAAGTTAAAAAATACTCAAATATTTCTATATAAAATACCATAAAAAAGTTCAAAGTAAAAAAAACTCAACAGTTTCAATATAAAAACCATAACAAAACTTCCAAGTTAAAAAAAAAACACAACAATTTCACTATAAAAACCATTAAAAAAAACCAAATAAAAAACTCAACAATTTCACTATATAGATCCTAAAAAAAGATCCAAGTTATAAACCTCATCTATATCTCCATAATAACCATAAAAAATGTTTCAAGTTAAAAAATTCTACAATTTCACTAAAAAAAAACATTAAAAAAAAGGACCCATGCTAAAAATATCAATAGTTTCACTATAAAAATGAAAACAAGATTTTCAAGTGAAAAACCTCAACTATTTCACTATAAAAATACATAAAAAAAGTTCCATGTTAAAAATACTCACAAATATCTCTATACAAAATAAAAATAAGTTCCAAGTTAAAAAAACTCAACAGTTTCACTATAAAAACCCTAACAAGATTTCCAAGTGAAAAAACTCATCTATTTCACTGTAAAAAACATAAAAAAAAATTCCAAGTTAAAAAACAAAACATTTTCTCTATAAAAAATATATTAAAAAAAGTCAAGTTAAAAAACTCAACAGTTTCACTGTAATAACCATAAAAAAAAAGTTTCAAGTGAAAAAACTCCACAGTTTCACTATAAAAACCTTAAAAAAATGTTCCAACTTAAAAAACTCAATAATTTAACTATAAAAACCACTAAAATAGTCCAAGTTAAAAAAACTCAAATATTTCAATATAAATACCATAAAAAAAGTTCAAAGTAAAAAAAAACTCAACTGTTTCACTATAAAAACCATAACAAAACTTCCAAGTTAAGAAAAACACAACGTTTTCACTATAAAAACCATAAAAAAACCAAATAAAAAACTCAACAATTTCACTATATAGATCCTAAAAAAAGATCCAAGTTATAAACCTCATCTATATCGCCATAATAACCATAAAAAATACTTCAAGTTAAAAAATTCTACAATTTCACTAAACAAAACATTAAAAAAAAAAAGACCCATGCTAAAAAATTCAATAGTTTCGCTATAGAAATGAAAACAAGATTTTCAAGTGAAAAGACTCAACTATTTCACTATAAAAATACGTAAAAAAAGTTCCATGTTAAAAATACTCACAAATATCTCTATGCAAAATAAAAATAAGTTCCAAGTTAAAAAAACTCAACAGTTTCACTATAAAAACCCTAGCAAGATTTCCAAGTGAAAAAACTCAACAATTTCACTGTAAAAAACATTTAAAAAAAATTCCAAGTAAAAAAACACAACAGTTTCTCTCTAAAAAATATTAAAAAAAGTCAAGTTAAAAAACTCAACAGTTTCACTGTAATAACCATACAAAAAAGTTTCAAGTGAAAAAACTCCACAGTTTCACTATAAAAACCTTAAAAAAATGTTCCAAATTAAAAAACTCAATAATTTAACTATAAAAAACACTAAAATAGTTCCAAGTTAAAAAAAAACTCAAATATTTCAATGTAATTACCATAAAAAAAGTTCAAAGTAAAAAAAATCTCAACAGTTTCACAATAAAAACCATAACAAAACTTCCAAGTTAAAAAAACACAACGTTTTCACTATAAAAACCATAAAAAAAAACCAAATAAAAAACTCAACAATTTCACTATATAGATCCTAAAAAAAGATACAAGATATAAACCTCATCTATATCGCCATAATAACCTTAAAAAATGTTTCAAGTTAAAAAAATTCAACAATTTCACTAAAAAAACATTAAAAAAAAGTCCCATGTTAAAAAATTCAATAGTTTCACTTTAAAAACGAAAACAAGATTTTCAAGTGAAAAAACTCAACAATTTCACTATAAAAATACCTAAAAAAAAGTTCCAAGTTAAAAATACTCACAAATATCTCTATACAAAATAAAAAATAAGTTCCAAGTTAAAAAAAGTCAACAGTTTCACTATAAAAATCCTAGCAAGATTTCCTAGTGAAAAAACTCAACTATTTCACTGTAAAAAACATAAAAAAAAAATTCCAAGTTAAAAAACATAACAATTTCTCTTTAAAAAAAATTATTAAAAATAGTCAAGTTAAAAAACTCAACAGTTTCACTATAATAACCATAAAAAAAAAGTTTCAAGTGAAAAAAATCCACAGTTTCACTATAAAAACCTTAAAAAAATTTCCAAATTAAAAAAAATTAATAATTTAACTATAAAAACCACTAAAATAGTTCCAAGTTAAAAAAATCTCAAATAATTCAATATAAATACCATAAAAAAGTTCATAGTAAAAAACACTCAACAGTTTCACTATAAAAACCATAACAAAACTTCCAAGTTAAAAAAAAACACAACAATTTCACTATAAAAACCATAAAAAAAACCAAATAAAAAACTCAAAAATTTCAATATATAGATCCTAAAAAAAGATCCAAGTTATAAACCTCATCTATATCGCCATAATAACCATAACAAATATTTCAAGTTAAAAAATCCTACAATTTCACTAAAAAAACATTAAAAAATAAGACCCATGCTAAAAAATTCAATAGTTTCACTATAAAAATGAAAACAAGATTTTCAAGTGAAAAAACTCAACTATTTCATTATAAAAATACCTAAAAAAAGTTCCATGTTAAAAATACTCACAAATATCTCTATACAAAATAAAAAATAAGTTCCAAGTTAAAAAAATTCAACAGTTTCACTATATAAACCCTAGTAAGATTTCCATGTGAAAAAACTTAACTATTTCACTGTAAAAACCATTAAAAAAAAATTCCAAGTTAAAAAACACAACAGTTTGTCTATAAAAAATATATTAAAAAAAGTAAAGTTAAAAAACTCAACAGTTTCACTGTAATAACCATAAAAAAAGTTTCAAGTGAAAAAACTCCACAGTTTCACTATAAAAACCATAAAAAATGTTCCAAATTAAAAAAATCAATAATTTAACTATAAAAACCACTAATATAATTCCAAGTTAAAAAACTCAACAATTTCACTATATAGATCTTAAAAAAAGATCCAAGTTATAAAACTCATCTATATCGCCATAATAACCATAAAAAATGTTTCAAGTTAAAAAATTCAACTATTTCACTAAAAAACATTAAAAAAAAGTACCATGTTAAAAAATTCAATAGTTTCACTATAAAAAAGAAAACAAGATTTTCAAGTGAAAAAACTCAACTATTTCACTATAAAAATACATTAAAAAAAGTTCCATGTTAAAAATACTCACAAATATCTCTATACAAAATAAAAAATCAGTTCCAAGTTAAAAAAAACTCAACAGTTTCATTATAAAAACCTAGCAAGATTTCCAAGTGAAAAAACTCAACTATTTCACTGTAAAAAACATAAAAAAAAAATTCCAAGTTAAAAAACACAACAGTTTCTCTATAAAAAATATATTATAAAAAGTCAAGTTAAAAAACTCAACAGTTTCACTATAATAACCATAAAAAAATAGATTCAAGTGAAAAAACACCACAGTTTCACTATAAAAACCTTAAAAAAATGTTCCAAATTAAAAAACTCAATAATTTAACTATAAAAACCACTAAAATAGTTCCAAGTTAAAAAATACTCAAATATTTCTATATAAAATACCATAAAAAAAGTTCAAAGTAAAAAAAACTCAACAGTTTCAATATAAAAACCATAACAAAACTTCCAAGTTAAAAAAAAAACACAACAATTTCACTATAAAAACCATTAAAAAAAACCAAATAAAAAACTCAACAATTTCACTATATAGATCCTAAAAAAAGATCCAAGTTATAAACCTCATCTATATCTCCATAATAACCATAAAAAATGTTTCAAGTTAAAAAATTCTACAATTTCACTAAAAAAAACATTAAAAAAAAGGACCCATGCTAAAAATATCAATAGTTTCACTATAAAAATGAAAACAAGATTTTCAAGTGAAAAACCTCAACTATTTCACTATAAAAATACATAAAAAAAGTTCCATGTTAAAAATACTCACAAATATCTCTATACAAAATAAAAATAAGTTCCAAGTTAAAAAATCTCAACAGTTTCACTATAAAAACCCTAACAAGATTTCCAAGTGAAAAAACTCATCTATTTCACTGTAAAAAACATAAAAAAAAATTCCAAGTTAAAAAACAAAACATTTTCTCTATAAAAAATATATTAAAAAAAGTCAAGTTAAAAAACTCAACAGTTTCACTGTAATAACCATAAAAAAAAAGTTTCAAGTGAAAAAACTCCACAGTTTCACTATAAAAACCTTAAAAAAATGTTCCAACTTAAAAAACTCAATAATTTAACTATAAAAACCACTAAAATAGTCCAAGTTAAAAAAACTCAAATATTTCAATATAAATACCATAAAAAAAGTTCAAAGTAAAAAAAAACTCAACTGTTTCACTATAAAAACCATAACAAAACTCCAAGTTAAGAAAAACACAACGTTTTCACTATAAAAACCATAAAAAAACCAAATAAAAAACTCAACAATTTCACTATATAGATCCTAAAAAAAGATCCAAGTTATAAACCTCATCTATATCGCCATAATAACCATAAAAAATACTTCAAGTTAAAAAATTCTACAATTTCACTAAACAAAACATTAAAAAAAAAAAAGACCCATGCTAAAAAATTCAATAGTTTCGCTATAGAAATGAAAACAAGATTTTCAAGTGAAAAGACTCAACTATTTCACTATAAAAATACGTAAAAAAAGTTCCATGTTAAAAATACTCACAAATATCTCTATGCAAAATAAAAATAAGTTCCAAGTTAAAAAAACTCAACAGTTTCACTATAAAAACCCTAGCAAGATTTCCAAGTGAAAAAACTCAACAATTTCACTGTAAAAAACATTTAAAAAAAATTCCAAGTAAAAAAACACAACAGTTTCTCTTTAAAAAATATTAAAAAAAGTCAAGTTAAAAAACTCAACAGTTTCACTGTAATAACCATACAAAAAAGTTTCAAGTGAAAAAACTCCACAATTTCACTATAAAAACCTTAAAAAAATGTTCCAAATTAAAAAACTCAATAATTTAACTATAAAAAACACTAAAATAGTTCCAAGTTAAAAAAAAACTCAAATATTTCAATATAATTACCATAAAAAAAGTTCAAAGTAAAAAAAATCTCAACAGTTTCACTATAAAAACCATAACAAAACTTCCAAGTTAAAAAAACACAACGTTTTCACTATAAAAACCATAAAAAAAAAACCAAATAAAAAACTCAACAATTTCACTATATAGATCCTAAAAAAAGATACAAGATATAAACCTCATCTATATCGCCATAATAACCTTAAAAAATGTTTCAAGTTAAAAAATTCAACAATTTCACTAAAAAAACATTAAAAAAAAGTCCCATGTTAAAAAATTCAACAGTTTCACTTTAAAAACGAAAGCAAGATTTTCAAGTGAAAAAACTCAACAATTTCACTATAAAAATACCTAAAAAAAAGTTCCAAGTTAAAAATACTCACAAATATCTCTATACAAAATAAAAAATAAGTTCCAAGTTAAAAAAGTCAACAGTTTCACTATAAAAATCCTAGCAAGATTTCCTAGTGAAAAAACTCAACTATTTCACTGTAAAAAACATAAAAAAAAAATTCCAAGTTAAAAAACATAACAATTTCTCTTTAAAAAAAATTATTAAAAATAGTCAAGTTAAAAAACTCAACAGTTTCACTGTAATAACCATAAAAAAAAAAGTTTCAAGTGAAAAAAATCCACAGTTTCACTATAAAAACCTTAAAAAAATTTCCAAATTAAAAAAAATTAATAATTTAACTATAAAAACCACTAAAATAGTTCCAAGTTAAAAAAATCTCAAATAATTCAATATAAATACCATAAAAAAGTTCAAAGTAAAAAACACTCAACAGTTTCACTATAAAAACCATAACAAAACTTCCAAGTTAAAAAAAAACACAACAATTTCACTATAAAAACCATAAAAAAAACAAAATAAAAAACTCAAAAATTTCAATATATAGATCCTAAAAAAAGATCCAAGTTATAAACCTCATCTATATCGCCATAATAACCATAAAAAATATTTCAAGTTAAAAAATTCTACAATTTCACTAAAAAAACATTAAAAAATAAGACCCATGCTAAAAAATTCAATAGTTTCACTATAAAAATGAAAACAAGATTTTCAAGTGAAAAAACTCAACTATTTCATTATAAAAATACCTAAAAAAAGTTCCATGTTAAAAATACTCACAAATATCTCTATACAAAATAAAAAATAAGTTCCAAGTTAAAAAAATTCAACAGTTTCACTATATAAACCCTAGTAAGATTTCCATGTGAAAAAACTCAACTATTTCACTGTAAAAAACATTAAAAAAAAATTCCAAGTTAAAAAACACAACAGTTTGTCTATAAAAAATATATTAAAAAAAGTAAAGTTAAAAAACTCAACAGTTTCACTGTAATAACCATAAAAAAAGTTTCAAGTGAAAAAACTCCACAGTTTCACTATAAAAACCATAAAAAATGTTCCAAATTAAAAAAATCAATAATTTAACTATAAAAACCACTAATATAATTCCAAGTTAAAAAACTCAACAATTTCACTATATAGATCTTAAAAAAAGATCCAAGTTATAAAACTCATCTATATCGCCATAATAACCATAAAAAATGTTTCAAGTTAAAAAATTCAACTATTTCACTAAAAAACATTAAAAAAAAGTACCATGTTAAAAAATTCAATAGTTTCACTATAAAAAAGAAAACAAGATTTTCAAGTGAAAAAACTCAACTATTTCACTATAAAAATACATTAAAAAAAGTTCCGTGTTAAAAATACTCACAAATATCTATACAAAATAAAAAATCAGTTCCAAGTTAAAAAAAACTCAACAGTTTCATTATAAAAACCCTAGCAAGATTTCCAAGTGAAAAAACTCAACTATTTCACTGTAAAAAACATAAAAAAAATTCCAAGTTAAAAAACACAACAGTTTCTCTATAAAAAATATATTATAAAAAGTCAAGTTAAAAAACTCAACAGTTTCACTATAATAACCATAAAAAAAAATAGATTCAAGTGAATAAACACCACAGTTTCACTATAAAAACCTTAAAAAAATGTTCCAAATTAAAAAACTCAATAATTTAACTATAAAAACCACTAAAATAGTTCCAAGTTAAAAAATACTCAAATATTTCTATATAAAATACCATAAAAAAGTTCAAAGTAAAAAAAACTCAACAGTTTCAATATAAAAACCATAACAAAACTTCCAAGTTAAAAAAAAACACAACAATTTCACTATAAAAACCATTAAAAAAAACCAAATAAAAAACTCAACAATTTCACTATATAGATCCTAAAAAAAGATCCAAGTTATAAACCTCATCTATATCTCCATAATAACCATAAAAAATGTTTCAAGTTAAAAAACGTCTACAATTTCACTAAAAAAAAACATTAAAAAAAAGGACCCATGCTAAAAATATCAATAGTTTCACTATAAAAATGAAAACAAGATTTTCAAGTGAAAAACCTCAACTATTTCACTATAAAAATACATAAAAAAAGTTCCATGTTAAAAATACTCACAAATATCTCTATACAAAATAAAAATAAGTTCCAAGTTAAAAAAACTCAACAGTTTCACTATAAAAACCCTAACAAGATTTCCAAGTGAAAAAACTCATCTATTTCACTGTAAAAAACATAAAAAAAAATTCCAAGTTAAAAAACAAAACATTTTCTCTATAAAAAATATATTAAAAAAAGTCAAGTTAAAAAACTCAACAGTTTCACTGTAATAACCATAAAAAAAAAGTTTCAAGTGAAAAAACTCCACAGTTTCACTATAAAAACCTTAAAAAAATGTTCCAACTTAAAAAACTCAATAATTTAACTATAAAAACCACTAAAATAGTTCCAAGTTAAAAAAACTCAAATATTTCAATATAAATACCATAAAAAAAGTTCAAAGTAAAAAAAAACTCAACTGTTTCACTATAAAAACCATAACAAAACTTCCAAGTTAAGAAAAACACAACGTTTTCACTATAAAAACCATAAAAAAACCAAATAAAAAACTCAACAATTTCACTATATAGATCCTAAAAAAAGATCCAAGTTATAAACCTCATCTATATCGCCATAATAACCATAAAAAATACTTCAAGTTAAAAAATTCTACAATTTCACTAAACAAAACATTAAAAAAAAAAAAGACCCATGCTAAAAAATTCAATAGTTTCGCTATAGAAATGAAAACAAGATTTTCAAGTGAAAAGACTCAACTATTTCACTATAAAAATACGTAAAAAAAGTTCCATGTTAAAAATACTCACAAATATCTCTATGCAAAATAAAAATAAGTTCCAAGTTAAAAAAACTCAACAGTTTCACTATAAAAACCCTAGCAAGATTTCCAAGTGAAAAAACTCAACAATTTCACTGTAAAAAACAATTAAAAAAAATTCCAAGTAAAAAAACACAACAGTTTCTCTTTAAAAAATATTAAAAAAAGTCAAGTTAAAAAACTCAACAGTTTCACTGTAATAACCATACAAAAAAGTTTCAAGTGAAAAAACTCCACAGTTTCACTATAAAAACCTTAAAAAAATGTTCCAAATTAAAAAACTCAATAATTTAACTATAAAAAACACTAAAATAGTTCCAAGTTAAAAAAAAACTCAAATATTTCAATATAAATACCATAAAAAAAGTTCAAAGTAAAAAAAATCTCAACTGTTTCACTATAAAAACCATAACAAAACTTCCAAGTTAAGAAAAACACAACGTTTTCACTATAAACACCATAAAAAAAAACCAAATAAAAAACTCAACAATTTCACTATATAGATCCTAAAAAAAGATACAAGATATAAACCTCATCTATATCGCCATAATAACCTTAAAAAATGTTTCAAGTTAAAAAATTCAACAATTTCACTAAAAAAACATTAAAAAAAAGTCCCATGTTAAAAAATTCAATAGATTCATTTTAAAAACGAAAACAAGATTTTCAAGTGAAAAAACTCAACAATTTCACTATAAAAATACCTAAAAAAAAGTTCCAAGTTAAAAATACTCACAAATATCTCTATACAAAATAAAAAATAAGTTCCAAGTTAAAAAAAGTCAACAGTTTCACTATAAAAATCCTAGCAAGATTTCCAAGTGAAAAAACTCAACTATTTCACTGTAAAAAACATAAAAAAAAAATTCCAAGTTAAAAAACATAACAATTTCTCTTTAAAAAAAATTATTAAAAATAGTCAAGTTAAAAAACTCAACAGTTTCACTGTAATAACCATAAAAAAAAGTTTCAAGTGAAAAAAATCAACAGTTTCACTATAAAAACCTTAAAAAATGTTCCAAATTAAAAAAAATTAATATAAATAGTTCAAAGTTAAAAAAACTCAAATAATTCAATATAAATACCATAAAAAAGTTCAAAGTAAAAAAAAAAAACTCAACAGTTTCACTATAAAAACCATAACAAAACTTCCAAGTTAAAAAAAAAACACAACAATTTCACTATAAAAACCATAAAAAAAAAGCAAATAAAAAACTCAACAATTTCAATATATAGATCCTAAAAAAAGATCCAAGTTATAAACCTCATCTATATCGCCATAATAACCATAAAAAATGTTTCAAGTTAAAAAATTCTACAATTTCACTAAAAAAAACATTAAAAAAAAAGACCCATGCTAAAAAATTCAATAGTTTCACTATAAAAATGAAAACAAGATTTTCAAGTGACAAAACTCAACTATTTCATTATAAAAATACCTAAAAAAAGTTCCATATTAAAAATACTCACAAATATCTCTATACAAAATAAAAAATAAGTTCCAAGTTAAAAAAATTCAACAGTTTCACTATATAAACCCTAGCAAGATTTCCAAGTGAAAAAACTCAACTATTTCACTGTAAAAAACATTAAAAAAAATTCAAAGTTAAAAAACAGAACAGTTTGTCTTTAAAAAATATATTAAAAAAAGTCAAGTTAAAAAACTCAACAGTTTCACTGTAATAACCATAAAAAAAGTTTCAAGTGAAAAAACTCCACAGTTTCACTATAAAAACCTTAAAAAATGTTCCAAATTAAAAAAATCAATAATTTAACAATAAAAACCACTAATATAATTCCAAGTTAAAAAACTCAACAATTTCACTATATAGATCTTAAAAAAAGATCCAAGTTATAAAACTCATCTATATCGCCATAATAACCATAAAAAAATGTTTCAAGTTAAAAAATTCAACAATTTCACTAAAAAAAACATTAAAAAAAAGTACCATGTTAAAAAATTCAATAGTTTCACTATAAAAAAGAAAACAAGATTTTCAAGTGAAAAAACTCAACTATTTCACTATAAAAATACATTAAAAAAAAGTTCCATGTTAAAAATACTCACAAATATCTCTATACAAAATAAAAAATCAGTTCCAAGTTAACAAAACTCAACAGTTTCATTATAAAAACCCTAGCAAGATTTCCAAGTGAAAAAACTCAACTATTTCACTGTAAAAAACATTAAAAAAAATTCCAAGTTAAAAAACACAACAGTTTCTATTTAAAAAATATATTAAAAAAAGTTATGTTAAAAAACTCAACATTTTCACTGTAATAACCATAAAAAAAAGTTTCAAGTGAAAAAACTCCACAGTTTCACTATAAAAACCTTAAAAAAATGTTCCAAATTAAAAAACTCAATAATTTAACTGTAAAAACCATTAAAATAGTTCCAAGTTAAAAAAAACTCAAATATTTCAATATAAATACCATAAAAAAGTTCAAAGTAAAAAACACTCAACAGTTTCACTATAAAAACCATAACAAAACTTCTAAGTTAAAAAAAAAACACAACAATTTCACTATAAAAACCATAAAAAAAACCAAATAAAAAACTCAACAATTTCACTATATAGATCCTAAAAAAAGATCCAAGTTATAAACCTCATCTATATCGCCATAATAACCATAAAAAATGTTTCAAGTTAAAAAATTCTACAATTTCACTAAAAAAACATTAAAAAAAAGTCCCATGTAAAAAAATTCTATAGTTTCACTATAAAAATGAAAACAAGATTTTCAAGTGAAAAAACTCAACTATTTCACTATAAAAATACCTAAAAAAAGTTCCATGTTAAAAATACTCACAAATATCTCTATACAAAATAATAAATAAGTTCCAAGTTAAAAAAAGTCAACAGTTTCACTATAAAAACCATAGCAAGATTTCCAAGTGAAAAAATTCAACTATTTCACTGTAAAAAACATAAAAAAAAAAATTCCAAGTTAAAAAACACAACAGTTTCTCTTTAAAAAATATATTAAAAAAAGTCAAGTTAAAAAACTCAACAGTTTCACTATAATAACCATAAAAAAAAAAGTTTCAAGTGAAAAAACTCCACAGTTTCACTATAAAAACCTTTAAAAAATGTTCCAAATTAAAAAATTCAATAATTTAACTATAAAACCCACTAAAATTGTTCCAAGTTAAAAAAAACTCAAATAATTCAATATAAATACCATAAAAAAGTTCAAAGTAAAAAAAAACTCAACACTTTCACTATAAAAACCATAACAAAACTTTCAAGTTAAAAAAAACAACGTTTTCACTATAAAAATCATTAAAAAAAAACAAATGAAAAACTCAACAATTTCACTATATAGATTCTAAAAAAAGATCCAAGTTATAAACCTCATCTATATTGCCATAATAACCACAAAAAATGTTTCAAGTTAAAAAATTCTACAATTTCACTAAAAAAAACATTAAAAAAAAAGACCCATGCTAAAAAATTCAATAGTTTCACTTATAAAATGAAAACAAGATTTTCAAGTGAAAAACCTCAACTATTTCACTATAAAAATACCTAAAAAAAGTTCCATGTTAAAAATAAGTTCCAAGTTAAAAAAACTCAACAGTTTCACTATAAAAACCCTAGCAAGATTTCCAAGTTAAAAAACTCAACTATTTCACTGTAAAAAACATAAAAAAAATTCCAAGTTAAAAAACACAACAGTTTCTCTATAAAAAATATATTAAAAAAAGTCAAGTTAAAAAACTCAACAGTTTCACTGTAATAACCATAAAAAAAAAGTTTCAAGTGAAAAAACTCCACAGTTTCACTATAAAAACCTTACAAAAATGTTCCAAATTAAAAAAACTCAATAATTAAACTATAAAAACCACTAAAATAGTTCCAAGTTATAAAAAACTCAAATATTTCAATATAAATACCATAAAAAAAGTTCAAAGTAAAAAAAAATCAACAGTTTCACTATAAACACCATAACAAAACTTCCAAGTTAAAAAAACACAACGTTTTCACTATAAAAACCATTAAAAAAAACCAAATAAAAAACTCAACAATTTCACTATATAGATCCTAAAAAAAGATACAAGATATAAACCACATCTATATCGCCATAATAACCTTAAAAAATGTTTCAAGTTAAAAAATTCAACAATTTCACTAAAAAAACATTAAAAAAAAGTCCCATGTTAAAAAATTCAATAGTTTCACTTTAAAAACGAAAACAAGATTTTCAAGTGAAAAAACTCAACTATTTCACTATAAAAATACCTAAAAAAAAGTTTCAAGTTAAAAATACTCACAAATATCTCTATACAAAATAAAAAATAAGTTCCAAGTTAAAAAAATTCAACAGTTTCACTATAAAAAATCCTAGCAAGATTTCCAAGTGAAAAAACTCAACTATTTCACTGTAAAAAACATTAAAAAAAATTCCAAGTTAAAAAACACAACAGTTTCTCTTTAAAAAATATATTAAAAAAAGTTATGTTAAAAAACTCAACATTTTCACTGTAATAACCATAAAAAAAAGTTTCAAGTGAAAAAACTCCACAGTTTCACTATAAAAACCTTAAAAAAATGTTCCAAATTAAAAAAATCAATAATTTAACTGTAAAAACCATTAAAATAGTTCCAAGTTAAAAAAAACTCAAATATTTCAATATAAATACCATAAAAAAGTTCAAAGTAAAAAACACTCAACAGTTTCACTATAAAAACCATAACAAAACTTCCAAGTTAAAAAAAAAACACAACAATTTCACTATAAAAACCATAAAAAAAACCAAATAAAAAACTCAACAATTTCACTATATAGATCCTAAAAAAAGATCCAAGTTATAAACCTCATCTATATCGCCATAATAACCATAAAAAATGTTTCAAGTTAAAAAATTCTACCATTTCACTTAAAAAACATTAAAAAAAAAAGACCCATGCTAAAAAATTTAATATTTTCACTATAAAAATGAAAACAAGATTTTCAAGTGAAAAAACTCAACTATTTCACTATAAAAATACCTAAAAAAAGTTCCATGTTAAAAATACTCACAAATATCTCTATACAAAATAATAAATAAGTTCCAAGTTAAAAAAAGTCAATAGTTTCACTATAAAAACCATAGCAAGATTTCCAAGTGAAAAAATTCAACTATTTCACTGTAAAAAACATAAAAAAAAAATTCCAAGTTAAAAAACACAACAGTTTCTCTTTAAAAAATATATTAAAAAAAGTCAAGTTAAAAAACTCAACAGTTTCACTATAATAACCATAAAAAAAAAAGTTTCAAGTGAAAAAACTCCACAGTTTCACTATAAAAACCTTTAAAAAATGTTCCAAATTAAAAAATTCAATAATTTAACTATAAAACCCACTAAAATTGTTCCAAGTTAAAAAAAACTCAAATAATTCAATATAAATACCATAAAAAAGTTCAAAGTAAAAAAAAAACTCAACACTTTCACTATAAAAACCATAACAAAACTTTCAAGTTAAAAAAAACAACGTTTTCACTATAAAAATCATTAAAAAAAACCAAATGAAAAACTCAACAATTTCACTATATAGATTCTAAAAAAAGATCCAAGTTATAAACCTCATCTATATTGCCATAATAACCACAAAAAATGTTTCAAGTTAAAAAATTCTACAATTTCACTAAAAAAAACATTAAAAAAAAAGACCCATGCTAAAAAATTCAATAGTTTCACTATAAAAATGAAAACAAGATTTTCAAGTGAAAAACCTCAACTATTTCACTATAAAAATACCTAAAAAAAGTTCCATGTTAAAAATAAGTTCCAAGTTAAAAAAACTCAACAGTTTCACTATAAAAACCCTAGCAAGATTTCCAAGTTAAAAAACTCAACTATTTCACTGTAAAAAACATAAAAAAAATTCCAAGTTAAAAAACACAACAGTTTCTCTATAAAAAATATATTAAAAAAAGTCAAGTTAAAAAACTCAACAGTTTCACTGTAATAACCATAAAAAAAAAAGTTTCAAGTGAAAAAACTCCACAGTTTCACTATAAAAACCTTACAAAAATGTTCCAAATTAAAAAAACTCAATAATTAAACTATAAAAACCACTAAAATAGTTCCAAGTTATAAAAAACTCAAATATTTCAATATAAATACCATAAAAAAAGTTCAAAGTAAAAAAAAATCAACAGTTTCACTATAAACACCATAACAAAACTTCCAAGTTAAAAAAACACAACGTTTTCACTATAAAAACCATTAAAAAAAACCAAATAAAAAACTCAACAATTTCACTATATAGATCCTAAAAAAAGATACAAGATATAAACCACATCTATATCGCCATAATAACCTTAAAAAATGTTTCAAGTTAAAAAATTCAACAATTTCACTAAAAAAACATTAAAAAAAAGTCCCATGTTAAAAAATTCAATAGTTTCACTTTAAAAACGAAAACAAGATTTTCAAGTGAAAAAACTCAACTATTTCACTATAAAAATACCTAAAAAAAAGTTTCAAGTTAAAAATACTCACAAATATCTCTATACAAAATAAAAAATAAGTTCCAAGTTAAAAAAATTCAACAGTTTCACTATAAAAAATCCTAGCAAGATTTCCAAGTGAAAAAACTCAACTATTTCACTGTAAAAAACATTAAAAAAAATTCCAAGTTAAAAAACACAACAGTTTCTCTTTAAAAAATATATTAAAAAAAGTTATGTTAAAAAACTCAACATTTTCACTGTAATAACCATAAAAAAAAGTTTCAAGTGAAAAAACTCCACAGTTTCACTATAAAAACCTTAAAAAAATGTTCCAAATTAAAAAAATCAATAATTTAACTGTAAAAACCATTAAAATAGTTCCAAGTTAAAAAAAACTCAAATATTTCAATATAAATACCATAAAAAAGTTCAAAGTAAAAAACACTCAACAGTTTCACTATAAAAACCATAACAAAACTTCCAAGTTAAAAAAAAAACACAACAATTTCACTATAAAAACCATAAAAAAAACCAAATAAAAAACTCAACAATTTCACTATATAGATCCTAAAAAAAGATCCAAGTTATAAACCTCATCTATATCGCCATAATAACCATAAAAAATGTTTCAAGTTAAAAAATTCTACCATTTCACTTAAAAAACATTAAAAAAAAAGACCCATGCTAAAAAATTTAATATTTTCACTATAAAAATGAAAACAAGATTTTCAAGTGAAAAAACTCAACTATTTCACTATAAAAATACCTAAAAAAAGTTCCATGTTAAAAATACTCACAAATATCTCTATACAAAATAATAAATAAGTTCCAAGTTAAAAAAAGTCAATAGTTTCACTATAAAAACCATAGCAAGATTTCCAAGTGAAAAAATTCAACTATTTCACTGTAAAAAACATAAAAAAAAAATTCCAAGTTAGAAAACACAACAGTTTCTCTTTAAAAAATATATTAAAAAAAGTCAAGTTAAAAAACTCAACAGTTTCACTATAATAACCATAAAAAAAAAAGTTTCAAGTGAAAAAACTCCACAGTTTCACTATAAAAACCTTTAAAAAATGTTCCAAATTAAAAAATTCAATAATTTAACTATAAAACCCACTAAAATTGTTCCAAGTTAAAAAAAACTCAAATAATTCAATATAAATACCATAAAAAAGTTCAAAGTAAAAAAAAACTCAACACTTTCACTATAAAAACCATAACAAAACTTCCAAGTTAAAAAAAAAAACACAACAATTTCACTATAAAAACCATAAAAAAAACCAAATAAAAAACTCAACAATTTCACTATATAGATCCTAAAAAAAGATCCAAGTTATAAACCTCATCTATATCGCCATAATAACCATAAAAAATGTTTCAAGTTAAAAAATTCTACCATTTCACTTAAAAAACATTAAAAAAAAAGACCCATGCTAAAAAATTTAATATTTTCACTATAAAAATGAAAACAAGATTTTCAAGTGAAAAAACTCAACTATTTCACTATAAAAATACCTAAAAAAAGTTCCATGTTAAAAATACTCACAAATATCTCTATACAAAATAATAAATAAGTTCCAAGTTAAAAAAAGTCAATAGTTTCACTATAAAAACCATAGCAAGATTTCCAAGTGAAAAAATTCAACTATTTCACTGTAAAAAACATAAAAAAAAAATTCCAAGTTAAAAAACACAACAGTTTCTCTTTAAAAAATATATTAAAAAAAGTCAAGTTAAAAAACTCAACAGTTTCACTATAATAACCATAAAAAAAAAAGTTTCAAGTGAAAAAACTCCACAGTTTCACTATAAAAACCTTTAAAAAATGTTCCAAATTAAAAAATTCAATAATTTAACTATAAAACCCACTAAAATTGTTCCAAGTTAAAAAAAACTCAAATAATTCAATATAAATACCATAAAAAAGTTCAAAGTAAAAAAAAACTCAACACTTTCACTATAAAAACCATAACAAAACTTTCAAGTTAAAAAAAACAACGTTTTCACTATAAAAATCATTAAAAGAAACCAAATGAAAAACTCAACAATTTCACTATATAGATTCTAAAAAAAGATCCAAGTTATAAACCTCATCTATATTGCCATAATAACCACAAAAAATGTTTCAAGTTAAAAAATTCTACAATTTCACTAAAAAAAACATTAAAAAAAAAGACCCATGCTAAAAAATTCAATAGTTTCACTATAAAAATGAAAACAAGATTTTCAAGTGAAAAACCTCAACTATTTCACTATAAAAATACCTAAAAAAAGTTCCATGTTAAAAATAAGTTCCAAGTTAAAAAAACTCAACAGTTTCACTATAAAAACCCTAGCAAGATTTCCAAGTTAAAAAACTCAACTATTTCACTGTAAAAAACATAAAAAAAATTCCAAGTTAAAAAACACAACAGTTTCTCTATAAAAAATATATTAAAAAAAGTCAAGTTAAAAAACTCAACAGTTTCACTGTAATAACCATAAAAAAAAAAGTTTCAAGTGAAAAAACTCCACAGTTTCACTATAAAAACCTTACAAAAATGTTCCAAATTAAAAAAACTCATAATTAAACTATAAAAACCACTAAAATAGTTCCAAGTTATAAAAAACTCAAATATTTCAATATAAATACCATAAAAAAAGTTCAAAGTAAAAAAAAATCAACAGTTTCACTATAAACACCATAACAAAACTTCCAAGTTAAAAAAACACAACGTTTTCACTATAAAAACCATTAAAAAAAACCAAATAAAAAACTCAACAATTTCACTATATAGATCCTAAAAAAAGATACAAGATATAAACCACATCTATATCGCCATAATAACCTTAAAAAATGTTTCAAGTTAAAAAATTCAACAATTTCACTAAAAAAACATTAAAAAAAAGTCCCATGTTAAAAAATTCAATAGTTTCACTTTAAAAACGAAAACAAGATTTTCAAGTGAAAAAACTCAACTATTTCACTATAAAAATACCTAAAAAAAAGTTTCAAGTTAAAAATACTCACAAATATCTCTATACAAAATAAAAAATAAGTTCCAAGTTAAAAAAATTCAACAGTTTCACTATAAAAAATCCTAGCAAGATTTCCAAGTGAAAAAACTCAACTATTTCACTGTAAAAAACATTAAAAAAAATTCCAAGTTAAAAAACACAACAGTTTCTCTTTAAAAAATATATTAAAAAAAGTTATGTTAAAAAACTCAACATTTTCACTGTAATAACCATAAAAAAAAGTTTCAAGTGAAAAAACTCCACAGTTTCACTATAAAAACCTTAAAAAAATGTTCCAAATTAAAAAAATCAATAATTTAACTGTAAAAACCATTAAAATAGTTCCAAGTTAAAAAAAACTCAAATATTTCAATATAAATACCATAAAAAAGTTCAAAGTAAAAAACACTCAACAGTTTCACTATAAAAACCATAACAAAACTTCCAAGTTAAAAAAAAAAACACAACAATTTCACTATAAAAACCATAAAAAAAACCAAATAAAAAACTCAACAATTTCACTATATAGATCCTAAAAAAAGATCCAAGTTATAAACCTCATCTATATCGCCATAATAACCATAAAAAATGTTTCAAGTTAAAAAATTCTACCATTTCACTTAAAAAACATTAAAAAAAAAGACCCATGCTAAAAAATTTAATATTTTCACTATAAAAATGAAAACAAGATTTTCAAGTGAAAAAACTCAACTATTTCACTATAAAAATACCTAAAAAAAGTTCCATGTTAAAAATACTCACAAATATCTCTATACAAAATAATAAATAAGTTCCAAGTTAAAAAAAGTCAATAGTTTCACTATAAAAACCATAGCAAGATTTCCAAGTGAAAAAATTCAACTATTTCACTGTAAAAAACATAAAAAAAAAATTCCAAGTTAGAAAACACAACAGTTTCTCTTTAAAAAATATATTAAAAAAAGTCAAGTTAAAAAACTCAACAGTTTCACTATAATAACCATAAAAAAAAAAGTTTCAAGTGAAAAAACTCCACAGTTTCACTATAAAAACCTTTAAAAAATGTTCCAAATTAAAAAATTCAATAATTTAACTATAAAACCCACTAAAATTGTTCCAAGTTAAAAAAAACTCAAATAATTCAATATAAATACCATAAAAAAGTTCAAAGTAAAAAAAAACTCAACACTTTCACTATAAAAACCATAACAAAACTTCCAAGTTAAAAAAAAAAACACAACAATTTCACTATAAAAACCATAAAAAAAACCAAATAAAAAACTCAACAATTTCACTATATAGATCCTAAAAAAAGATCCAAGTTATAAACCTCATCTATATCGCCATAATAACCATAAAAAATGTTTCAAGTTAAAAAATTCTACCATTTCACTTAAAAAACATTAAAAAAAAAGACCCATGCTAAAAAATTTAATATTTTCACTATAAAAATGAAAACAAGATTTTCAAGTGAAAAAACTCAACTATTTCACTATAAAAATACCTAAAAAAAGTTCCATGTTAAAAATACTCACAAATATCTCTATACAAAATAATAAATAAGTTCCAAGTTAAAAAAAGTCAATAGTTTCACTATAAAAACCATAGCAAGATTTCCAAGTGAAAAAATTCAACTATTTCACTGTAAAAAACATAAAAAAAAAATTCCAAGTTAGAAAACACAACAGTTTCTCTTTAAAAAATATATTAAAAAAAGTCAAGTTAAAAAACTCAACAGTTTCACTATAATAACCATAAAAAAAAAAGTTTCAAGTGAAAAAACTCCACAGTTTCACTATAAAAACCTTTAAAAAATGTTCCAAATTAAAAAATTCAATAATTTAACTATAAAACCCACTAAAATTGTTCCAAGTTAAAAAAAACTCAAATAATTCAATATAAATACCATAAAAAAGTTCAAAGTAAAAAAAAACTCAACACTTTCACTATAAAAACCATAACAAAACTTCCAAGTTAAAAAAAAAAAACACAACAATTTCACTATAAAAACCATAAAAAAAACCAAATAAAAAACTCAACAATTTCACTATATAGATCCTAAAAAAAGATCCAAGTTATAAACCTCATCTATATCGCCATAATAACCATAAAAAATGTTTCAAGTTAAAAAATTCTACCATTTCACTTAAAAAACATTAAAAAAAAAGACCCATGCTAAAAAATTTAATATTTTCACTATAAAAATGAAAACAAGATTTTCAAGTGAAAAAACTCAACTATTTCACTATAAAAATACCTAAAAAAAGTTCCATGTTAAAAATACTCACAAATATCTCTATACAAAATAATAAATAAGTTCCAAGTTAAAAAAAGTCAATAGTTTCACTATAAAAACCATAGCAAGATTTCCAAGTGAAAAAATTCAACTATTTCACTGTAAAAAACATAAAAAAAAAATTCCAAGTTAAAAAACACAACAGTTTCTCTTTAAAAAATATATTAAAAAAAGTCAAGTTAAAAAACTCAACAGTTTCACTATAATAACCATAAAAAAAAAGTTTCAAGTGAAAAAACTCCACAGTTTCACTATAAAAACCTTTAAAAAATGTTCCAAATTAAAAAATTCAATAATTTAACTATAAAACCCACTAAAATTGTTCCAAGTTAAAAAAAACTCAAATAATTCAATATAAATACCATAAAAAAGTTCAAAGTAAAAAAAAACTCAACACTTTCACTTTAAAAACCATAACAAAACTTTCAAGTTAAAAAAAACAACGTTTTCACTATAAAAATCATTAAAAAAAACCAAATGAAAAACTCAACAATTTCACTATATAGATTCTAAAAAAAGATCCAAGTTATAAACCTCATCTATATTGCCATAATAACCACAAAAAATGTTTCAAGTTAAAAAATTCTACAATTTCACTAAAAAAAACATTAAAAAAAAAGACCCATGCTAAAAAATTCAATAGTTTCACTATAAAAATGAAAACAAGATTTTCAAGTGAAAAACCTCAACTATTTCACTATAAAAATACCTAAAAAAAGTTCCATGTTAAAAATAAGTTCCAAGTTAAAAAAACTCAACAGTTTCACTATAAAAACCCTAGCAAGATTTCCAAGTTAAAAAACTCAACTATTTCACTGTAAAAAACATAAAAAAAATTCCAAGTTAAAAAACACAACAGTTTCTCTATAAAAAATATATTAAAAAAAGTCAAGTTAAAAAACTCAACAGTTTCACTGTAATAACCATAAAAAAAAAAGTTTCAAGTGAAAAAACTCCACAGTTTCACTATAAAAACCTTACAAAAATGTTCCAAATTAAAAAAACTCAATAATTAAACTATAAAAACCACTAAAATAGTTCCAAGTTATAAAAAACTCAAATATTTCAATATAAATACCATAAAAAAAGTTCAAAGTAAAAAAAAATCAACAGTTTCACTATAAACACCATAACAAAACTTCCAAGTTAAAAAAACACAACGTTTTCACTATAAAAACCATTAAAAAAAACCAAATAAAAAACTCAACAATTTCACTATATAGATCCTAAAAAAAGATACAAGATATAAACCACATCTATATCGCCATAATAACCTTAAAAAATGTTTCAAGTTAAAAAATTCAACAATTTCACTAAAAAAACATTAAAAAAAAGTCCCATGTTAAAAAATTCAATAGTTTCACTTTAAAAACGAAAACAAGATTTTCAAGTGAAAAAACTCAACTATTTCACTATAAAAATACCTAAAAAAAAGTTTCAAGTTAAAAATACTCACAAATATCTCTATACAAAATAAAAAATAAGTTCCAAGTTAAAAAAATTCAACAGTTTCACTATAAAAAATCCTAGCAAGATTTCCAAGTGAAAAAACTCAACTATTTCACTGTAAAAAACATTAAAAAAAATTCCAAGTTAAAAAACACAACAGTTTCTCTTTAAAAAATATATTAAAAAAAGTTATGTTAAAAAACTCAACATTTTCACTGTAATAACCATAAAAAAAAGTTTCAAGTGAAAAAACTCCACAGTTTCACTATAAAAACCTTAAAAAAATGTTCCAAATTAAAAAAATCAATAATTTAACTGTAAAAACCATTAAAATAGTTCCAAGTTAAAAAAAACTCAAATATTTCAATATAAATACCATAAAAAAGTTCAAAGTAAAAAACACTCAACAGTTTCACTATAAAAACCATAACAAAACTTCCAAGTTAAAAAAAAAAACACAACAATTTCACTATAAAAACCATAAAAAAAACCAAATAAAAAACTCAACAATTTCACTATATAGATCCTAAAAAAAGATCCAAGTTATAAACCTCATCTATATCGCCATAATAACCATAAAAAATGTTTCAAGTTAAAAAATTCTACCATTTCACTTAAAAAACATTAAAAAAAAAGACCCATGCTAAAAAATTTAATATTTTCACTATAAAAATGAAAACAAGATTTTCAAGTGAAAAAACTCAACTATTTCACTATAAAAATACCTAAAAAAAGTTCCATGTTAAAAATACTCACAAATATCTCTATACAAAATAATAAATAAGTTCCAAGTTAAAAAAAGTCAATAGTTTCACTATAAAAACCATAGCAAGATTTCCAAGTGAAAAAATTCAACTATTTCACTGTAAAAAACATAAAAAAAAAATTCCAAGTTAGAAAACACAACAGTTTCTCTTTAAAAAATATATTAAAAAAAGTCAAGTTAAAAAACTCAACAGTTTCACTATAATAACCATAAAAAAAAAAGTTTCAAGTGAAAAAACTCCACAGTTTCACTATAAAAACCTTTAAAAAATGTTCCAAATTAAAAAATTCAATAATTTAACTATAAAACCCACTAAAATTGTTCCAAGTTAAAAAAAACTCAAATAATTCAATATAAATACCATAAAAAAGTTCAAAGTAAAAAAAAACTCAACACTTTCACTATAAAAACCATAACAAAACTTCCAAGTTAAAAAAAAAAACACAACAATTTCACTATAAAAACCATAAAAAAAACCAAATAAAAAACTCAACAATTTCACTATATAGATCCTAAAAAAAGATCCAAGTTATAAACCTCATCTATATCGCCATAATAACCATAAAAAATGTTTCAAGTTAAAAAATTCTACCATTTCACTTAAAAAACATTAAAAAAAAAAGACCCATGCTAAAAAATTTAATATTTTCACTATAAAAATGAAAACAAGATTTTCAAGTGAAAAAACTCAACTATTTCACTATAAAAATACCTAAAAAAAGTTCCATGTTAAAAATACTCACAAATATCTCTATACAAAATAATAAATAAGTTCCAAGTTAAAAAAAGTCAATAGTTTCACTATAAAAACCATAGCAAGATTTCCAAGTGAAAAAATTCAACTATTTCACTGTAAAAAACATAAAAAAAAAATTCCAAGTTAAAAAACACAACAGTTTCTCTTTAAAAAATATATTAAAAAAAGTCAAGTTAAAAAACTCAACAGTTTCACTATAATAACCATAAAAAAAAAAGTTTCAAGTGAAAAAACTCCACAGTTTCACTATAAAAACCTTTAAAAAATGTTCCAAATTAAAAAATTCAATAATTTAACTATAAAACCCACTAAAATTGTTCCAAGTTAAAAAAAACTCAAATAATTCAATATAAATACCATAAAAAAGTTCAAAGTAAAAAAAAACTCAACACTTTCACTATAAAAACCATAACAAAACTTTCAAGTTAAAAAAAACAACGTTTTCACTATAAAAATCATTAAAAGAAACCAAATGAAAAACTCAACAATTTCACTATATAGATTCTAAAAAAAGATCCAAGTTATAAACCTCATCTATATTGCCATAATAACCACAAAAAATGTTTCAAGTTAAAAAATTCTACAATTTCACTAAAAAAAACATTAAAAAAAAAGACCCATGCTAAAAAATTCAATAGTTTCACTATAAAAATGAAAACAAGATTTTCAAGTGAAAAACCTCAACTATTTCACTATAAAAATACCTAAAAAAAGTTCCATGTTAAAAATAAGTTCCAAGTTAAAAAAACTCAACAGTTTCACTATAAAAACCCTAGCAAGATTTCCAAGTTAAAAAACTCAACTATTTCACTGTAAAAAACATAAAAAAAATTCCAAGTTAAAAAACACAACAGTTTCTCTATAAAAAATATATTAAAAAAAGTCAAGTTAAAAAACTCAACAGTTTCACTGTAATAACCATAAAAAAAAAAGTTTCAAGTGAAAAAACTCCACAGTTTCACTATAAAAACCTTACAAAAATGTTCCAAATTAAAAAAACTCAATAATTAAACTATAAAAACCACTAAAATAGTTCCAAGTTATAAAAAACTCAAATATTGAAATATAAATACCATAAAAAAAGTTCAAAGTAAAAAAAAATCAACAGTTTCACTATAAACACCATAACAAAACTTCCAAGTTAAAAAAACACAACGTTTTCACTATAAAAACCATTAAAAAAAACCAAATAAAAAACTCAACAATTTCACTATATAGATCCTAAAAAAAGATACAAGATATAAACCACATCTATATCGCCATAATAACCTTAAAAAATGTTTCAAGTTAAAAAATTCAACAATTTCACTAAAAAAACATTAAAAAAAAGTCCCATGTTAAAAAATTCAATAGTTTCACTTTAAAAACGAAAACAAGATTTTCAAGTGAAAAAACTCAACTATTTCACTATAAAAATACCTAAAAAAAAGTTTCAAGTTAAAAATACTCACAAATATCTCTATACAAAATAAAAAATAAGTTCCAAGTTAAAAAAATTCAACAGTTTCACTATAAAAAATCCTAGCAAGATTTCCAAGTGAAAAAACTCAACTATTTCACTGTAAAAAACATTAAAAAAAATTCCAAGTTAAAAAACACAACAGTTTCTCTTTAAAAAATATATTAAAAAGAGTTATGTTAAAAAACTCAACATTTTCACTGTAATAACCATAAAAAAAAGTTTCAAGTGAAAAAACTCCACAGTTTCACTATAAAAACCTTAAAAAAATGTTCCAAATTAAAAAAATCAATAATTTAACTGTAAAAACCATTAAAATAGTTCCAAGTTAAAAAAAACTCAAATATTTCAATATAAATACCATAAAAAAGTTCAAAGTAAAAAACACTCAACAGTTTCACTATAAAAACCATAACAAAACTTCCAAGTTAAAAAAAAAAACACAACAATTTCACTATAAAAACCATAAAAAAAAACCAAATAAAAAACTCAACAATTTCACTATATAGATCCTAAAAAAAGATCCAAGTTATAAACCTCATCTATATCGCCATAATAACCAGAAAAAATGTTTCAAGTTAAAAAATTCTACCATTTCACTTAAAAAACATTAAAAAAAAAGACCCATGCTAAAAAATTTAATATTTTCACTATAAAAATGAAAACAAGATTTTCAAGTGAAAAAACTCAACTATTTCACTATAAAAATACCTAAAAAAAGTTCCATGTTAAAAATACTCACAAATATCTCTATACAAAATAATAAATAAGTTCCAAGTTAAAAAAAGTCAATAGTTTCACTATAAAAACCATAGCAAGATTTCCAAGTGAAAAAATTCAACTATTTCACTGTAAAAAACATAAAAAAAAAATTCCAAGTTAAAAAACACAACAGTTTCTCTTTAAAAAATATATTAAAAAAAGTCAAGTTAAAAAACTCAACAGTTTCACTATAATAACCATAAAAAAAAAAGTTTCAAGTGAAAAAACTCCACAGTTTCACTATAAAAACCTTTAAAAAATGTTCCAAATTAAAAAATTCAATAATTTAACTATAAAACCCACTAAAATTGTTCCAAGTTAAAAAAAACTCAAATAATTCAATATAAATACCATAAAAAAGTTCAAAGTAAAAAAAAACTCAACACTTTCACTATAAAAACCATAACAAAACTTCCAAGTTAAAAAAAAAAACACAACAATTTCACTATAAAAACCATAAAAAAAACCAAATAAAAAACTCAACAATTTCACTATATAGATCCTAAAAAAAGATCCAAGTTATAAACCTCATCTATATCGCCATAATAACCATAAAAAATGTTTCAAGTTAAAAAATTCTACCATTTCACTTAAAAAACATTAAAAAAAAAGACCCATGCTAAAAAATTTAATATTTTCACTATAAAAATGAAAACAAGATTTTCAAGTGAAAAAACTCAACTATTTCACTATAAAAATACCTAAAAAAAGTTCCATGTTAAAAATACTCACAAATATCTCTATACAAAATAATAAATAAGTTCCAAGTTAAAAAAAGTCAATAGTTTCACTATAAAAACCATAGCAAGATTTCCAAGTGAAAAAATTCAACTATTTCACTGTAAAAAACATAAAAAAAAAATTCCAAGTTAAAAAACACAACAGTTTCTCTTTAAAAAATATATTAAAAAAAGTCAAGTTAAAAAACTCAACAGTTTCACTATAATAACCATAAAAAAAAAAGTTTCAAGTGAAAAAACTCCACAGTTTCACTATAAAAACCTTTAAAAAATGTTCCAAATTAAAAAATTCAATAATTTAACTATAAAACCCACTAAAATTGTTCCAAGTTAAAAAAAACTCAAATAATTCAATATAAATACCATAAAAAAGTTCAAAGTAAAAAAAAACTCAACACTTTCACTATAAAAACCATAACAAAACTTTCAAGTTAAAAAAAACAACGTTTTCACTATAAAAATCATTAAAAAAAAACAAATGAAAAACTCAACAATTTCACTATATAGATTCTAAAAAAAGATCCAAGTTATAAACCTCATCTATATTGCCATAATAACCACAAAAAATGTTTCAAGTTAAAAAATTCTACAATTTCACTAAAAAAAACATTAAAAAAAAAGACCCATGCTAAAAAATTCAATAGTTTCACTATAAAAATGAAAACAAGATTTTCAAGTGAAAAACCTCAACTATTTCACTATAAAAATACCTAAAAAAAGTTCCATGTTAAAAATAAGTTCCAAGTTAAAAAAACTCAACAGTTTCACTATAAAAACCCTAGCAAGATTTCCAAGTTAAAAAACTCAACTATTTCACTGTAAAAAACATAAAAAAAATTCCAAGTTAAAAAACACAACAGTTTCTCTATAAAAAATATATTAAAAAAAGTCAAGTTAAAAAACTCAACAGTTTCACTGTAATAACCATAAAAAAAAAGTTTCAAGTGAAAAAACTCCACAGTTTCACTATAAAAACCTTACAAAAATGTTCCAAATTAAAAAAACTCAATAATTAAACTATAAAAACCACTAAAATAGTTCCAAGTTATAAAAAACTCAAATATTTCAATATAAATACCATAAAAAAAGTTCAAAGTAAAAAAAAATCAACAGTTTCACTATAAACACCATAACAAAACTTCCAAGTTAAAAAAACACAACGTTTTCACTATAAAAACCATTAAAAAAAACCAAATAAAAAACTCAACAATTTCACTATATAGATCCTAAAAAAAGATACAAGATATAAACCACATCTATATCGCCATAATAACCTTAAAAAATGTTTCAAGTTAAAAAATTCAACAATTTCACTAAAAAAACATTAAAAAAAAGTCCCATGTTAAAAAATTCAATAGTTTCACTTTAAAAACGAAAACAAGATTTTCAAGTGAAAAAACTCAACTATTTCACTATAAAAATACCTAAAAAAAAGTTTCAAGTTAAAAATACTCACAAATATCTCTATACAAAATAAAAAATAAGTTCCAAGTTAAAAAAATTCAACAGTTTCACTATAAAAAATCCTAGCAAGATTTCCAAGTGAAAAAACTCAACTATTTCACTGTAAAAAACATTAAAAAAAATTCCAAGTTAAAAAACACAACAGTTTCTCTTTAAAAAATATATTAAAAAAAGTTATGTTAAAAAACTCAACATTTTCACTGTAATAACCATAAAAAAAAGTTTCAAGTGAAAAAACTCCACAGTTTCACTATAAAAACCTTAAAAAAATGTTCCAAATTAAAAAAATCAATAATTTAACTGTAAAAACCATTAAAATAGTTCCAAGTTAAAAAAAACTCAAATATTTCAATATAAATACCATAAAAAAGTTCAAAGTAAAAAACACTCAACAGTTTCACTATAAAAACCATAACAAAACTTCCAAGTTAAAAAAAAAACACAACAATTTCACTATAAAAACCATAAAAAAAAACCAAATAAAAAACTCAACAATTTCACTATATAGATCCTAAAAAAAGATCCAAGTTATAAACCTCATCTATATCGCCATAATAACCAGAAAAAATGTTTCAAGTTAAAAAATTCTACCATTTCACTTAAAAAACATTAAAAAAAAAGACCCATGCTAAAAAATTTAATATTTTCACTATAAAAATGAAAACAAGATTTTCAAGTGAAAAAACTCAACTATTTCACTATAAAAATACCTAAAAAAAGTTCCATGTTAAAAATACTCACAAATATCTCTATACAAAATAATAAATAAGTTCCAAGTTAAAAAAAGTCAATAGTTTCACTATAAAAACCATAGCAAGATTTCCAAGTGAAAAAATTCAACTATTTCACTGTAAAAAACATAAAAAAAAAATTCCAAGTTAAAAAACACAACAGTTTCTCTTTAAAATATATATTAAAAAAAGTCAAGTTAAAAAACTCAACAGTTTCACTATAATAACCATAAAAAAAAAAGTTTCAAGTGAAAAAACTCCACAGTTTCACTATAAAAACCTTTAAAAAATGTTCCAAATTAAAAAATTCAATAATTTAACTATAAAACCCACTAAAATTGTTCCAAGTTAAAAAAAACTCAAATAATTCAATATAAATACCATAAAAAAGTTCAAAGTAAAAAAAAACTCAACACTTTCACTATAAAAACCATAACAAAACTTCCAAGTTAAAAAAAAAACACAACAATTTCACTATAAAAACCATAAAAAAAACCAAATAAAAAACTCAACAATTTCACTATATAGATCCTAAAAAAAGATCCAAGTTATAAACCTCATCTATATCGCCATAATAACCATAAAAAATGTTTCAAGTTAAAAAATTCTACCATTTCACTTAAAAAACATTAAAAAAAAAGACCCATGCTAAAAAATTTAATATTTTCACTATAAAAATGAAAACAAGATTTTCAAGTGAAAAAACTCAACTATTTCACTATAAAAATACCTAAAAAAAGTTCCATGTTAAAAATACTCACAAATATCTCTATACAAAATAATAAATAAGTTCCAAGTTAAAAAAAGTCAATAGTTTCACTATAAAAACCATAGCAAGATTTCCAAGTGAAAAAATTCAACTATTTCACTGTAAAAAACATAAAAAAAAAATTCCAAGTTAAAAAACACAACAGTTTCTCTTTAAAAAATATATTAAAAAAAGTCAAGTTAAAAAACTCAACAGTTTCACTATAATAACCATAAAAAAAAAAGTTTCAAGTGAAAAAACTCCACAGTTTCACTATAAAAACCTTTAAAAAATGTTCCAAATTAAAAAATTCAATAATTTAACTATAAAACCCACTAAAATTGTTCCAAGTTAAAAAAAACTCAAATAATTCAATATAAATACCATAAAAAAGTTCAAAGTAAAAAAAAACTCAACACTTTCACTATAAAAACCATAACAAAACTTTCAAGTTAAAAAAAACAACGTTTTCACTATAAAAATCATTAAAAAAAAACAAATGAAAAACTCAACAATTTCACTATATAGATTCTAAAAAAAGATCCAAGTTATAAACCTCATCTATATTGCCATAATAACCACAAAAAATGTTTCAAGTTAAAAAATTCTACAATTTCACTAAAAAAAACATTAAAAAAAAAGACCCATGCTAAAAAATTCAATAGTTTCACTTATAAAATGAAAACAAGATTTTCAAGTGAAAAACCTCAACTATTTCACTATAAAAATACCTAAAAAAAGTTCCATGTTAAAAATAAGTTCCAAGTTAAAAAAACTCAACAGTTTCACTATAAAAACCCTAGCAAGATTTCCAAGTTAAAAAACTCAACTATTTCACTGTAAAAAACATAAAAAAAATTCCAAGTTAAAAAACACAACAGTTTCTCTATAAAAAATATATTAAAAAAAGTCAAGTTAAAAAACTCAACAGTTTCACTGTAATAACCATAAAAAAAAAGTTTCAAGTGAAAAAACTCCACAGTTTCACTATAAAAACCTTACAAAAATGTTCCAAATTAAAAAAACTCAATAATTAAACTATAAAAACCACTAAAATAGTTCCAAGTTATAAAAAACTCAAATATTTCAATATAAATACCATAAAAAAGTTCAAAGTAAAAAAAAATCAACAGTTTCACTATAAACACCATAACAAAACTTCCAAGTTAAAAAAACACAACGTTTTCACTATAAAAACCATTAAAAAAAACCAAATAAAAAACTCAACAATTTCACTATATAGATCCTAAAAAAAGATACAAGATATAAACCACATCTATATCGCCATAATAACCTTAAAAAATGTTTCAAGTTAAAAAATTCAACAATTTCACTAAAAAAACATTAAAAAAAAGTCCCATGTTAAAAAATTCAATAGTTTCACTTTAAAAACGAAAACAAGATTTTCAAGTGAAAAAACTCAACTATTTCACTATAAAAATACCTAAAAAAAAGTTTCAAGTTAAAAATACTCACAAATATCTCTATACAAAATAAAAAATAAGTTCCAAGTTAAAAAAATTCAACAGTTTCACTATAAAAAATCCTAGCAAGATTTCCAAGTGAAAAAACTCAACTATTTCACTGTAAAAAACATTAAAAAAAATTCCAAGTTAAAAAACACAACAGTTTCTCTTTAAAAAATATATTAAAAAAAGTTATGTTAAAAAACTCAACATTTTCACTGTAATAACCATAAAAAAAAGTTTCAAGTGAAAAAACTCCACAGTTTCACTATAAAAACCTTAAAAAAATGTTCCAAATTAAAAAAATCAATAATTTAACTGTAAAAACCATTAAAATAGTTCCAAGTTAAAAAAAACTCAAATATTTCAATATAAATACCATAAAAAAGTTCAAAGTAAAAAACACTCAACAGTTTCACTATAAAAACCATAACAAAACTTCCAAGTTAAAAAAAAAACACAACAATTTCACTATAAAAACCATAAAAAAAACCAAATAAAAAACTCAACAATTTCACTATATAGATCCTAAAAAAAGATCCAAGTTATAAACCTCATCTATATCGCCATAATAACCATAAAAAATGTTTCAAGTTAAAAAATTCTACCATTTCACTTAAAAAACATTAAAAAAAAAGACCCATGCTAAAAAATTTAATATTTTCACTATAAAAATGAAAACAAGATTTTCAAGTGAAAAAACTCAACTATTTCACTATAAAAATACCTAAAAAAAGTTCCATGTTAAAAATACTCACAAATATCTCTATACAAAATAATAAATAAGTTCCAAGTTAAAAAAAGTCAATAGTTTCACTATAAAAACCATAGCAAGATTTCCAAGTTAAAAAATTCAACTATTTCACTGTAAAAAACATAAAAAAAAAATTCCAAGTTAAAAAACACAACAGTTTCTCTTTAAAAAATATATTAAAAAAAGTCAAGTTAAAAAACTCAACAGTTTCACTATAATAACCATAAAAAAAAAAGTTTCAAGTGAAAAAACTCCACAGTTTCACTATAAAAACCTTTAAAAAATGTTCCAAATTAAAAAATTCAATAATTTAACTATAAAACCCACTAAAATTGTTCCAAGTTAAAAAAAACTCAAATAATTCAATATAAATACCATAAAAAAGTTCAAAGTAAAAAAAAACTCAACACTTTCACTATAAAAACCATAACAAAACTTTCAAGTTAAAAAAAACAACGTTTTCACTATAAAAATCATTAAAAAAAACCAAATGAAAAACTCAACAATTTCACTATATAGATTCTAAAAAAAGATCCAAGTTATAAACCTCATCTATATTGCCATAATAACCACAAAAAATGTTTCAAGTTAAAAAATTCTACAATTTCACTAAAAAAAACATTAAAAAAAAAGACCCATGCTAAAAAATTCAATAGTTTCACTATAAAAATGAAAACAAGATTTTCAAGTGAAAAACCTCAACTATTTCACTATAAAAATACCTAAAAAAAGTTCCATGTTAAAAATAAGTTCCAAGTTAAAAAAACTCAACAGTTTCACTATAAAAACCCTAGCAAGATTTCCAAGTTAAAAAACTCAACTATTTCACTGTAAAAAACATAAAAAAAAATTCCAAGTTAAAAAACACAACAGTTTCTCTATAAAAAATATATTAAAAAAAGTCAAGTTAAAAAACTCAACAGTTTCACTGTAATAACCATAAAAAAAAAAGTTTCAAGTGAAAAAACTCCACAGTTTCACTATAAAAACCTTACAAAAATGTTCCAAATTAAAAAAACTCAATAATTAAACTATAAAAACCACTAAAATAGTTCCAAGTTATAAAAAACTCAAATATTTCAATATAAATACCATAAAAAAAGTTCAAAGTAAAAAAAAATCAACAGTTTCACTATAAACACCATAACAAAACTTCCAAGTTAAAAAAACACAACGTTTTCACTATAAAAACCATTAAAAAAAACCAAATAAAAAACTCAACAATTTCACTATATAGATCCTAAAAAAAGATACAAGATATAAACCACATCTATATCGCCATAATAACCTTAAAAAATGTTTCAAGTTAAAAAATTCAACAATTTCACTAAAAAAACATTAAAAAAAAGTCCCATGTTAAAAAATTCAATAGTTTCACTTTAAAAACGAAAACAAGATTTTCAAGTGAAAAACTCAACTATTTCACTATAAAAATACCTAAAAAAAAGTTTCAAGTTAAAAATACTCACAAATATCTCTATACAAAATAAAAAATAAGTTCCAAGTTAAAAAAACTCAACAGTTTCACTATAAAAAATCCTAGCAAGATTTCCAAGTGAAAAAACTCAACTATTTCACTGTAAAAAACATTAAAAAAAATTCCAAGTTAAAAAACACAACAGTTTCTCTTTAAAAAATATATTAAAAAAAGTTATGTTAAAAAACTCAACATTTTCACTGTAATAACCATAAAAAAAAGTTTCAAGTGAAAAAACTCCACAGTTTCACTATAAAAACCTTAAAAAAATGTTCCAAATTAAAAAAATCAATAATTTAACTGTAAAAACCATTAAAATAGTTCCAAGTTAAAAAAAACTCAAATATTTCAATATAAATACCATAAAAAAGTTCAAAGTAAAAAACACTCAACAGTTTCACTATAAAAACCATAACAAAACTTCCAAGTTAAAAAAAAAAACAACAATTTCACTATAAAAACCATAAAAAAAACCAAATAAAAAACTCAACAATTTCACTATATAGATCCTAAAAAAAGATCCAAGTTATAAACCTCATCTATATCGCCATAATAACCATAAAAAATGTTTCAAGTTAAAAAATTCTACCATTTCACTTAAAAAACATTAAAAAAAAAGACCCATGCTAAAAAATTTAATATTTTCACTATAAAAATGAAAACAAGATTTTCAAGTGAAAAAACTCAACTATTTCACTATAAAAATACCTAAAAAAAGTTCCATGTTAAAAATACTCACAAATATCTCTATACAAAATAATAAATAAGTTCCAAGTTAAAAAAAGTCAATAGTTTCACTATAAAAACCATAGCAAGATTTCCAAGTGAAAAAATTCAACTATTTCACTGTAAAAAACATAAAAAAAAAATTCCAAGTTAAAAAACACAACAGTTTCTCTTTAAAAAATATATTAAAAAAAGTCAAGTTAAAAAACTCAACAGTTTCACTTTAATAACCATAAAAAAAAAGTTTCAAGTGAAAAAACTCCACAGTTTCACTATAAAAACCTTAAAAAAATGTTCCAAATTAAAAAACTCAATAATTTAACTATAAAAACCACTAAAATTGTTCCAAGTTAAAAAAAACTCAAATAATTCAATATAAATACCATAAAAAAGTTCAAAGTATAAAAAAACTCAACACTTTCACTATAAAAACCATAACAAAACTTTCAAGTTAAAAAAAACAACGTTTTCACTATAAAAATCATAAAAAAAAACAAATAAAAAACTCATAATTTCACTATATAGATCCTAAAAAAAGATCCAAGTTATAAACCTCATCTATATCGCCATAATAACCACAAAAAATGTTTCGAGTTAAAAAATTCTACAATTTCACTAAAAAAAACATTAAAAAAAAAGACCCATGCTAAAAAATTCAATAGTTTCACTATAAAAATGAAAACAAGATTTTCAAGTGAAAAACCTCAACTATTTCACTATAAAAATACCTAAAAAAAGTTCCATGTTAAAAATACTCACAAATATCTCTATATAAAATAAAAATAAGTTCCAAGTTAAAAAAACTCAACAGTTTCACTATAAAAACCCTAGCAAGATTTCCAAGTTAAAAAAACTCAACTATTTCACTGTAAAAAACATAAAAAAAATTCCAAGTTAAAAAACACAACAGTTTCTCTATAAAAAATATATTAAAAAAAGTCAAGTTAAAAAACTCAACAGTTTCACTGTAATAACCATAAAAAAAAAGTTTCAAGTGAAAAAACTCCACAGTTTCACTATAAAAACCTTACAAAAATGTTCCAAATTAAAAAAACTCAATAATTAAACTATAAAAACCACTAAAATAGTTCCAAGTTATAAAAAACTCAAATATTTCAATATAAATACCATAAAAAAAGTTCAAAGTAATAAAAAATCAACAGTTTCACTATAAACACCATAACAAAACTTCCAAGTTAAAAAAACACAACGTTTTCACTATAAAAACCATTAAAAAAAACCAAATAAAAAACTCAACAATTTCACTATATAGATCCTAAAAAAAGATACAAGATATAAACCACATCTATATCGCCATAATAACCTTAAAAAATGTTTCAAGTTAAAAAATTCAACAATTTCACTAAAAAAACATTAAAAAAAAGTCCCATGTTAAAAAATTCAATAGTTTCACTTTAAAAACGAAAACAAGATTTTCAAGTGAAAAAACTCAACTATTTCACTATAAAAATACCTAAAAAAAAGTTTCAAGTTAAAAATACTCACAAATATCTCTATACAAAATAAAAAATAAGTTCCAAGTTAAAAAAATTCAACAGTTTCACTATAAAAAATCCTAGCAAGATTTCCAAGTGAAAAAACTCAACTATTTCACTGTAAAAAACATTAAAAAAAATTCCAAGTTAAAAAACACAACAGTTTCTCTTTAAAAAATATATTAAAAAAAGTTATGTTAAAAAACTCAACATTTTCACTGTAATAACCATAAAAAAAAGTTTCAAGTGAAAAAACTCCACAGTTTCACTATAAAAACCTTAAAAAAATGTTCCAAATTAAAAAAATCAATAATTTAACTGTAAAAACCATTAAAATAGTTCCAAGTTAAAAAAAACTCAAATATTTCAATATAAATACCATAAAAAAGTTCAAAGTAAAAAACACTCAACAGTTTCACTATAAAAACCATAACAAAACTTCCAAGTTAAAAAAAAAACACAACAATTTCACTATAAAAACCATAAAAAAAACCAAATAAAAAACTCAACAATTTCACTATATAGATCCTAAAAAAAGATCCAAGTTATAAACCTCATCTATATCGCCATAATAACCATAAAAAATGTTTCAAGTTAAAAAATTCTACCATTTCACTTAAAAAACATTAAAAAAAAAGACCCATGCTAAAAAATTTAATATTTTCACTATAAAAATGAAAACAAGATTTTCAAGTGAAAAAACTCAACTATTTCACTATAAAAATACCTAAAAAAAGTTCCATGTTAAAAATACTCACAAATATCTCTATACAAAATAATAAATAAGTTCCAAGTTAAAAAAAGTCAATAGTTTCACTATAAAAACCATAGCAAGATTTCCAAGTGAAAAAATTCAACTATTTCACTGTAAAAAACATAAAAAAAAAAATTCCAAGTTAAAAAACACAACAGTTTCTCTTTAAAAAATATATTAAAAAAAGTCAAGTTAAAAAACTCAACAGTTTCACTTTAATAACCATAAAAAAAAAGTTTCAAGTGAAAAAACTCCACAGTTTCACTATAAAAACCTTAAAAAAATGTTCCAAATTAAAAAACTCAATAATTTAACTATAAAAACCACTAAAATTGTTCCAAGTTAAAAAAAACTCAAATAATTCAATATAAATACCATAAAAAAGTTCAAAGAATAAAAAAACTCAACACTTTCACTATAAAAACCATAACAAAACTTTCAAGTTAAAAAAAACAACGTTTTCACTATAAAAATCATAAAAAAAAACAAATAAAAAACTCATAATTTCACTATATAGATCCTAAAAAAAGATCCAAGTTATAAACCTCATCTATATCGCCATAATAACCACAAAAAATGTTTCGAGTTAAAAAATTCTACAATTTCACTAAAAAAAACATTAAAAAAAAAGACCCATGCTAAAAAATTCAATAGTTTCACTATAAAAATGAAAACAAGATTTTCAAGTGAAAAACCTCAACTATTTCACTATAAAAATACCTAAAAAAAGTTCCATGTTAAAAATACTCACAAATATCTCTATATAAAATAAAAATAAGTTCCAAGTTAAAAAAACTCAACAGTTTCACTATAAAAACCCTAGCAAGATTTCCAAGTTAAAAAAACTCAACTATTTCACTGTAAAAAACATAAAAAAAATTCCAAGTTAAAAAACACAACAGTTTCTCTATAAAAAATATATTAAAAAAAGTCAAGTTAAAAAACTCAACAGTTTCACTGTAATAACCATAAAAAAAAAGTTTCAAGTGAAAAAACTCCACAGTTTCACTATAAAAACCTTACAAAAATGTTCCAAATTAAAAAAACTCAATAATTAAACTATAAAAACCACTAAAATAGTTCCAAGTTATAAAAAACTCAAATATTTCAATATAAATACCATAAAAAAAGTTCAAAGTAATAAAAAATCAACAGTTTCACTATAAACACCATAACAAAACTTCCAAGTTAAAAAAACACAACGTTTTCACTATAAAAACCATTAAAAAAAACCAAATAAAAAACTCAACAATTTCACTATATAGATCCTAAAAAAAGATACAAGATATAAACCACATCTATATCGCCATAATAACCTTAAAAAATGTTTCAAGTTAAAAAATTCAACAATTTCACTAAAAAAACATTAAAAAAAAGTCCCATGTTAAAAAATTCAATAGTTTCACTTTAAAAACGAAAACAAGATTTTCAAGTGAAAAAACTCAACTATTTCACTATAAAAATACCTAAAAAAAAGTTTCAAGTTAAAAATACTCACAAATATCTCTATACAAAATAAAAAATAAGTTCCAAGTTAAAAAAATTCAACAGTTTCACTATAAAAAATCCTAGCAAGATTTCCAAGTGAAAAAACTCAACTATTTCACTGTAAAAAACATTAAAAAAAATTCCAAGTTAAAAAACACAACAGTTTCTCTTTAAAAAATATATTAAAAAAAGTTATGTTAAAAAACTCAACATTTTCACTGTAATAACCATAAAAAAAAGTTTCAAGTGAAAAAACTCCACAGTTTCACTATAAAAACCTTAAAAAAATGTTCCAAATTAAAAAAATCAATAATTTAACTGTAAAAACCATTAAAATAGTTCCAAGTTAAAAAAAACTCAAATATTTCAATATAAATACCATAAAAAAGTTCAAAGTAAAAAACACTCAACAGTTTCACTATAAAAACCATAACAAAACTTCCAAGTTAAAAAAAAACACAACAATTTCACTATAAAAACCATAAAAAAAACCAAATAAAAAACTCAACAATTTCACTATATAGATCCTAAAAAAAGATCCAAGTTATAAACCTCATCTATATCGCCATAATAACCATAAAAAATGTTTCAAGTTAAAAAATTCTACCATTTCACTTAAAAAACATTAAAAAAAAAGACCCATGCTAAAAAATTTAATATTTTCACTATAAAAATGAAAACAAGATTTTCAAGTGAAAAAACTCAACTATTTCACTATAAAAATACCTAAAAAAAGTTCCATGTTAAAAATACTCACAAATATCTCTATACAAAATAATAAATAAGTTCCAAGTTAAAAAAAGTCAATAGTTTCACTATAAAAACCATAGCAAGATTTCCAAGTGAAAAAATTCAACTATTTCACTGTAAAAAACATAAAAAAAAAATTCCAAGTTAAAAAACACAACAGTTTCTCTTTAAAAAATATATTAAAAAAAGTCAAGTTAAAAAACTCAACAGTTTCACTTTAATAACCATAAAAAAAAAGTTTCAAGTGAAAAAACTCCACAGTTTCACTATAAAAACCTTTAAAAAATGTTCCAAATTAAAAAACTCAATAATTTAACTATAAAAACCACTAAAATTGTTCCAAGTTAAAAAAAACTCAAATAATTCAATATAAATACCATAAAAAAGTTCAAAGTATAAAAAACTCAACACTTTCACTATAAAAACCATAACAAAACTTTCAAGTTAAAAAAAACAACGTTTTCACTATAAAAATCATAAAAAAAAACAAATAAAAAACTCATAATTTCACTATATAGATCCTAAAAAAAGATCCAAGTTATAAACCTCATCTATATCGCCATAATAACCACAAAAAATGTTTCGAGTTAAAAAATTCTACAATTTCACTAAAAAAAACATTAAAAAAAAAGACCCATGCTAAAAAATTCAATAGTTTCACTATAAAAATGAAAACAAGATTTTCAAGTGAAAAACCTCAACTATTTCACTATAAAAATACCTAAAAAAAGTTCCATGTTAAAAATACTCACAAATATCTCTATATAAAATAAAAATAAGTTCCAAGTTAAAAAAACTCAACAGTTTCACTATAAAAACCCTAGCAAGATTTCCAAGTTAAAAAAACTCAACTATTTCACTGTAAAAAACATAAAAAAAATTCCAAGTTAAAAAACACAACAGTTTCTCTATAAAAAATATATTAAAAAAAGTCAAGTTAAAAAACTCAACAGTTTCACTGTAATAACCATAAAAAAAAAGTTTCAAGTGAAAAAACTCCACAGTTTCACTATAAAAACCTTACAAAAATGTTCCAAATTAAAAAAACTCAATAATTAAACTATAAAAACCACTAAAATAGTTCCAAGTTATAAAAAACTCAAATATTTCAATATAAATACCATAAAAAAAGTTCAAAGTAAAAAAAAATCAACAGTTTCACTATAAACACCATAACAAAACTTCCAAGTTAAAAAAACACAACGTTTTCACTATAAAAACCATTAAAAAAAACCAAATAAAAAACTCAACAATTTCACTATATAGATCCTAAAAAAAGATACAAGATATAAACCACATCTATATCGCCATAATAACCTTAAAAAATGTTTCAAGTTAAAAAATTCAACAATTTCACTAAAAAAACATTAAAAAAAAGTCTCATGTTAAAAAATTCAATAGTTTCACTTTAAAAACGAAAACAAGATTTTCAAGTGAAAAAACTCAACTATTTCACTATAAAAATACCTAAAAAAAAGTTTCAAGTTAAAAATACTCACAAATATCTCTATACAAAATAAAAAATAAGTTCCAAGTTAAAAAAACTCAACAGTTTCACTATAAAAAATCCTAGCAAGATTTCCAAGTGAAAAAACTCAACTATTTCACTGTAAAAAACATTAAAAAAAAATTCCAAGTTAAAAAACACAACAGTTTCTCTTTAAAAAATATATTAAAAAAAGTTATGTTAAAAAACTCAACATTTTCACTGTAATAACCATAAAAAAAAAGTTTCAAGTGAAAAAACTCCACAGTTTCACTATAAAAACCTTAAAAAAATGTTCCAAATTAAAAAAATCAATAATTTAACTGTAAAAACCATTAAAATAGTTCCAAGTTAAAAAAAACTCAAATATTTCAATATAAATACCATAAAAAAGTTCAATGTAAAAAACACTCAACAATTTCACTATAAAAACCATAACAAAACTTCCAAGTTAAAAAAAAACACAACAATTTCACTATAAAAACCATAAAAAAACCAAATAAAAAACTCAACAATTTCACTATATAGATCCTAAAAAAAGATCCAAGTTATAAACCTCATCTATATCGCCATAATAACCATAAAAAATGTTTCAAGTTAAAAAATTCTACCATTTCACTAAAAAAATATTAAAAAAAAAGACCCATGTTAAAAAATTTTATAGTTTCACTATAAAAATGAAAACAAGATTTTCAAGTGAAAAAACTCAACTATTTCACTATAAAAATACTTAAAAAAAGTTCCATGTTAAAAATACTCACAAATATCTCTATACACAATAAAAAATAAGTTCCAAGGTAAAAAAACTCAACAGTTTCACTATAAAAACCCTAGCAAGATTTCCAAGTGAAAAAATTCAACTATTTCACTGTAAAAAACATAAAAAAAAATTCCAAGTTAAAAAACACAACAGTTTCTCTTTAAAAAATATATTAAAAAAAGTTATGTTAAAAAACTCAACATTTTCACTGTAATAACCATAAAAAAAAAGTTTCAAGTAAAAAAACTCCACAGTTTCACTATAAAAACCTTAAAAAAATGTTCCAAATTAAAAAAATCAATAATTTAACTATAAAAACCACTAAAATAGTTCCAAGTTAAAAAAAACTCAAATAATTCAATATAAATACCATAAAAAAGTTCAAAGTAAAAAAAACTCAACACTTTCACTATAAAAACCATAACAAAACTTTCAAGTTAAAAAAAACAACGTTTTCACTATAAAAATCATTAAAAAAAAACAAATGAAAAACTCAACAATTTCACTATATAGATTCTAAAAAAAGATCCAAGTTATAAACCTCATCTATATTGCCATAATAACCACAAAAAATGTTTCAAGTTAAAAAATTCTACAATTTCACTAAAAAAACATTAAAAAAAAAGACCCATGCTAAAAAATTCAATAGTTTCACTATAAAAATGAAAACAAGATTTTCAAGTGAAAAACCTCAACTATTTCACTATAAAAATACCTAAAAAAAGTTCCATGTTAAAAATTAGTTCCAAGTTAAAAAAACTCAACAGTTTCACTATAAAAACTCTAGCAAGATTTCCAAGTTAAAAAACTCAACTATTTCATTGTAAAAAACATAAAAAAAATTCCAAGTTAAAAAACACAACAGTTTCTCTATAAAAAATATATTAAAAAAAGTCAAGTTAAAAAACTCAACAGTTTCACTGTAATAACCATAAAAAAAAAGTTTCAAGTGAAAAAACTCCACAGTTTCACTATAAAAACCTTACAAAAATGTTCCAAATTAAAAAAACTCAATAATTAAACTATAAAAACCACTAAAATAGTTCCAAGTTATAAAAAACTAAAATATTTCAATATAAATACCATAAAAAAAGTTCAAAGTAAAAAAAAATCAACAGTTTCACTATAAACACCATAACAAAACTTCCAAGTTAAAAAAACACAACGTTTTCACTATAAAAACCATTAAAAAAAACCAAATAAAAAACTCAACAATTTCACTATATAGATCCTAAAAAAAGATACAAGATATAAACCACATCTATATCGCCATAATAACCTTAAAAAATGTTTCAAGTTAAAAAATTCAACCATTTCACTAAAAAAACATTAAAAAAAAGTCCCATGTTAAAAAATTCAATAGTTTCACTTTAAAAACGAAAACAAGATTTTCAAGTGAAAAAACTCAACTATTTCACTATAAAAATACCTAAAAAAAGTTTCAAGTTCAAAATACTCACAAATATCTCTGTACAAAATAAAAAATAAGTTCCAAGTTAAAAAAATTCAACAGTTTCACTATAATAATCCTAGCAAGATTTCCAAGTGAAAAAACTCAACTATTTCACTGTAAAAAACATTAAAATAAATTCCAAGTTAAAAAACACAACAGTTTCTCTTTAAAAAATATATTAAAAAATGTCAAGTTGAAAAACTCAACAGTTTCAATGTAATAACCATAAAAAAAAGTTTCAAGTGAAAAAATTCCACAATTTCACTATAAAAACCTTAAAAAATGTTCCAAATTAAAAAAATTAATAATTTAACTATTAAAACCACTAAAATAGTTCCAAGTAAAAAAAACTCAAATAATTCAATATAAATACCATAAAAAAGTTCAAAGTAAAAAAAAAAAGTCAACACTTTCACTATAAAAACCATAACAAAACTTCCAAGTTAAAAAAAAACAACGTTTTCACTATAAAAACCATAAAAAAAACCAAATAAAAAATTCAACAATTTCACTATAAAGATCCTAAAAAAAGATCTAAGTTATAAACCTCATCTATCTCGCCATAATAACCATAAAAAATGTTTCAAGTTAAAAAATTCTACAATTTCACTAAAAAAACTATAAAAAAAAAAGTCTCATGTTAAAAAATTCTATAGTTTCACTATAAAAATGAAAACAAGATTTTCAAGTGAAAAAACTCAACTATTTCACTATAAAAATACTTAAAAAAAGTTCCATGTTAAAAATACTCACAAATATCTCTATACACAATAAAAAATAAGTTCCAAGTTAAAAAAACTCAACAGTTTCACTATAAAAATCCTAGCAAGATTTCCAAGTGAAAAATTCAACTATTTCACTGTAAAAAACATAAAAAAAAATTCCAAGTTAAAAAACACAACAGTTTCTCTTTAAAAAATATATTAAAAAAAGTTATGTTAAAAAACTCAACATTTTCACTGTAATAACCATAAAAAAAAGTTTCAAGTAAAAAAACTCCACAGTTTCACTATAAAAACCTTAAAAAAATGTTCCAAATTAAAAAAATCAATAATTTAACTATAAAAACCACTAAAATAGTTCCAAGTTAAAAAAAACTCAAATATTTCAATATAAATACCATAAAAAAGTTCAAAGTGAAAAACACTCAACAGTTTCACTATAAAAACCATAACAAAAATTCCAAGTTAAAAAAAAAACACAACAATTTCACTATAAAAACCATAAAAAAAACCAAATAAAAAACTCAACAATTTCACTATATAGATCCTAAAAAAAGATCCAAGTTATAAACCTCATCTATATCGCCATAATAACCATAAAAAATGTTTCAAGTTAAAAAATTCTACCATTTCACTAAAAAAACATTAAAAAAAAAAGACCCATGCTAAAAAATTTAATATTTTCACTATAAAAATGAAAACAAGATTTTCAAGTTAAAAAACTCAACTATTTCACTATAAAAATACCTAAAAAAAGTTCCATGTTAAAAATACACACAAATATCTCTATACAAAATAATAAATAAGTTCCAAGTTAAAAAAAGTCAATAGTTTCACTATAAAAACCATAGCAAGATTTCCAAGTGAAAAAAATCAACTATTTCACTGTAAAAAAAAAAAAAAAATTCCAAGTTAAAAAAGACAACAGTTTCTCTTTAAAAAATATATTAAAAAAAGTCAAGTTAAAAAACTCAACAGTTTCACTTTAATAACCATAAAAAAAAAGTTTCAAGTGAAAAAACTCCACAGTTTCACTATAAAAACCTTAAAAAAATGTTCCAAATTAAAAAACTCAATAATTTAACTATAAAAACCACTAAAATTGTTCCAAGTTAAAAAAACTCAAATATTTCAATATAAATACCATAAAAAAGTTCAAAGTAAAAAACATTCAACAATTTCACTATAAAAACCATAACAAAACTTCCAAGTTAAAAAAAACACAACAATTTCACTATAAAAACCATTAAAAAAAACCAAATAAAAAACTCAACAATTTCACTATATAGATCCTAAAAAAAGATCCAAGTTATAAACCTCATCTATATCGCCATAATAACCATAAAAAAATGTTTCAAGTTAAAAAATTCTACAATTTCACTAAAAAAACATTAAAAAAAAGACCCATGCTAAAAAATTCAATAGTTTCACTATAAAAATGAAAACAAGATTTTCAAGTGAAAAACCTCAACTATTTCACTGTAAAAAACATAAAAAAAATTCCAAGTTAAAAAACACAACAGTTTCTCTATAAAAAATATATTAAATAAAGTCAAGTTAAAAAACACAACAGTTTCATTGTAATAACCATAAAAAAAAAGTTTGAAGTGAAAAAACTCCACAGTTTCACTATAAAAACCTTAAAAAAATGTTCCAAATTAAAAAACTCAATAATTTAACTATAAAAACCACTAAAATAGTTCCAAGTAAAAAAATAATCAAATATTTCAATATAAATACCATAAAAAAGTTCAAAGTAAAAAAAAAAACTCAACAGTTTCACTATAAAAACCATAATAAAACTTCCAAGTTAAAAAAAACACAACGTTTTCACTATAAAAACCATAAAAAAACCAAATAAGAAACTCAACAATTTCACTATATAGATCCTAAAAAAAGATCCAAGTTATAAACCTCATCTATATCGCCATAATAACCATAAAAAATGTTTCAAGTTAAAAAATTCAACAATTTCACTAAAAAAACATTAAAAAAAGTCCCATGTTAAAAAATTCTATAGTTTCACTTTAAAAACGAAAACAAGATTTTCAAGTGAAAAACCTCAACTATTTCACTATAAAAATACTTAAAAAAAATTTAACTATAAAAACCACTAAAATAGTTCCAAGTTAAAAAAAACTCAAATATTTCAATATAAATACCATAAAAAAAAGTTCAAAGTAAAAGAAAACTCAACAGTTTCACTATAAAAACTTCCAAGTTAAAAAAAACACAACAATTTCACTATAAAAACCATAAAAAAAAAACCAAATAAAAAACTCAACAATTTCACTATATAGATCCTAAAAATAGATCCAAGTTATAAACCTCATCTATATCGCCATAATAACCATAAAAAATGTTTCAAGTTAAATAATTCTACAATTTCACTAAAAAAAACATTAAAAAAAAAAGACCCATGCTAAAATATTCAATAGTTTCACTATAAAAATGAAAACAAGATTTTCAAGTGAAAAAACTCAACTATTTCACTATAAAAATACCTAAAAAAAGTTCCATGTTAAAAATACTCACAAATATCTCTATACAAAATAAAAAATAAGTTCCAAGTTAAAAAAATTCAACAGTTTCACTATAAAAATCCTAGCAAGATTTCGAAGTGAAAAACTCAACTATTTCACTGTAAAAAACATAAAAAAAAAATTCAAGTTAAAAAACACAACAGTTTCTCTTTAAAATATATATTAAAAAAGTCAAGTTAAAAAACTCAACAGTTTCACTGTAATAACCATAAAAAAAAGTTTCAAGTGAAAAAAATCCACAGTTTCACTGTAAAAACCTTAAAAAATGTTCCAAATTAAAATAAAAATTAATAATTTAACTATAAAAACCACTAAAATAGTTCCAAGTTAAAAAAAACTCAAATATTTCAATATAAATACCATAAAAAAAGTTCAAAGTAAAAGAAAACTCAACAATTTCACTATAAAAACCTCCAAGTTAAAAAAAACACAACTATTTCACTATAAAAACCATAAAAAAAACAAAATAAAAAACTCAACAATTTCACTATATAGATCCTAAAAAAAGATCCAAGTTATAAACCTCATCTATATCGCCATAATAACCATAAAAAATGTTTCAAGTTAAAAAATTAAACAATTTCACTAAAAAAACATTTAAAAAAAGTCCCATGTTAAAAAATTCAATAGTTTCACTTTAAAAACGAAAACAAGATTTTCAAGTGAAAAAACTCAACTATTTCACTATAAAAATACCTAAAAAAAAGTTTCATATTAAAAATACTCACAAATATCTCTATACAAAATAAAAAACTAAGTTCCAAGTTAAAAAAATTCAAAAGTTTCACTATAATAATCCTAGCAAGATTTCCAAGTGAAAAAACTCAACTATTTCACTGTAAAAAACATAAAAAAAAATTCCAAGTTAAAAAACACTACAGTTTCTCCTAAAAAAATATATTAAAAAAAGTCAAGTTAAAAAACTCAACAGTTTCACTGTAATAACCATAAAAAAAAGTTTCAAGTGAACAAAATCCATAGTTTCACTATAAAAACCTTAAAAAAAGTTCCAAATTAAAAAAAATTAATAATTTAACTATAAAAACCACTAAAATAGTTCCAAGTTAAAAAAACACAAATAATTCAATATAAATACCATAAAAAAGTTCAAAGTAAAAAAAACTCAACACTTTCACTATAAAAACCATAACAAAACTTCCAAGTTAAATAAAACAACGTTTTCACTATAAAAACCATAAAACAAAACCAAATAAAAAACTCAACAATTTCACTATAAAGATCCTAAAAAAAGATCTAAGTTATAAACCTCATCTATATCGCCATAATAACCATAAAAAATGTTTCAAGTTAAAAAATTCTACAATTTCACTAAAAAAATCATTAAAAAAAAATTCCCATGTTAAAAAATTCTATAGTTTCACTATAAAAATGAAAACAAGATTTTCAAGTGAAAAAACTCAACTATTTCACTATAAAAATAGCTAAAAAAAGATCCATGTTAAAAATACTCACAAATATCTCTATACAAAATAAAAATTAAGTTCCAAGTTAAAAAAACTCAACAGTTTCAATATAAAAACCCTGGCAAGATTTCCAAGTGAAAAAATTCAACTATTTCACTGTAAAAAACATAAAAAAATATTCCAAGTTAAAAAACACAACAGTTTCTCTTTAAAAAATATATTAAAAAAAGTCATATTAAAAAACTCAACAGTTTCACTGTAGTAACCATAAAAAAAAAGTTTCAAGTGATAAAACACCACAGTTTCACTATAAAAACCTTAAAAAAAATGTTCCACATTAAAAAACTCAATAATTTAACTATAAAAACCACTAAAATAGTTCCATGTTAAAAAAACTCAAATATTTCAATATAAATACCATAAAAAAGTTCAAAGTAAAAAACATTCAACAATTTCACTATAAAAACCATAACAAAACTTCCAAGTTAAAAAAAAACACAACAATTTCACTATAAAAACCATTAAAAAAAACCAAATAAAAAACTCAACAATTTCACTATATAGATCCTAAAAAAAGATCCAAGTTATAAACCTCATCTATATCGCCATAATAACCATAAAAAAATGTTTCAGGTTAAAAAATTCTACAATTTCACTAAAAAAACATTAAAAAAAAGATCCATGCTAAAAACTTCAATAGTTTCACTATAAAAATGAAAACAAGATTTTCAAGTGAAAAACCTCAACTATTTCACTATAAAAATATCTCTATACAAAATAAAAAATAAGTTCCAAGTTAAAAAAACTCAACAGTTTCACTATAAAAACCCTAGCAAGATTTCCAAGTGAAAAAACTCAACTATTTCACTGTAAAAAACATAAAAAAATAATTCCAAGTTAAAAAACACAACAGTTTCTCTTTAAAAAATATATTAAAAAAGTCAAGTTAAAAAACTCAACAGTTTCACTGTAATAACCATAAAAAAAGTTTCAAGTTAAAAAAAATTAATAATTTAACTATAAAAACAACTAAAATAGTTCCAAGTTAAAAAAAACTCAAATATTTCAATATAAATACCATAAAAAAAGTTCAAAGTAAAAGAAAACTCAACAATTTCACTATAAAAACTTCCAAGTTAAAAAAAACACAACAATTTCACTATAAAAAGCATAAAAAAACAAAATAAAAAACTCAACAATTTCACTATATAGATCCTAAAAATAGATCCAAGTTATAAACCTCATCTATATCGCCATAATAACCATAAAAAATGTTTCAAGTTAAAATTTTTTACAATTTCACTAAAAAAAACATTAAAAAAAAAAGACCCATGCTAAAAAATTCAATAGTTTCACTATAAAAATGAAAACAAGATTTTCAAGTGAAAAAACTCAACTATTTCACAATAAAAATACCTAAAAAAAGTTCCATGTTAAAAATACTCACAAATATCTCTATACAAAATAAAAAATAAGTTCCAGTTAAAAAAATTCAACAGTTTCACTATAAAATTCCTAGCAAGATTTCCAAGTGAAAAAACTCAACTATTTCACTGTAAAAAACATAATAAAAAAATTCCAAGTTAAAAAACACAACAGTTTCTCTTTAAAAAATATATTTAAAAAAGTCAAGTTAAAAAACTCAACAGTTTCATTGTAATAACCATAAAAAAAAGTTTCAAGTGAAAAAAATCAACTGTTTCACTATAAAAACCTTAAAAAAAATGTTCCAAATTAAAAAAAATTAATAATTAAACTATAAAAACCACTAAAATAGTTCAAAGTTAAAAAAAAACTCAAATATTTCAATATAAATACCATAAAAAAAAAGTTCAAAGTAAAAAAAAACTCAACAGTTTCTCTATAAAAACCATAAAAAAACTTCCAAGTTAAAAAAAACAAAACATTTTCACTATAAAAACCATAAAAAAAAACAAATAAAAAAATCAACAATTTCACTATATAGACCCTAAAAAAAGATCCAAGTTATAAACCTCATCTATATCGCCATAATAACCATAAAAAATGTTTCAAGTTAAAAAATTCTACAATTTCACTAAAAAAATCATTAAAAAAAAGTCCCATGTTAAAAAATTCAATAGTTTCACTTTAAAAACGAAAACAAGATTTTTAAGTGAAAAAACTCAACTATTTCACTATAAAAATACTTAAAAAAAAGTTCCAAGTTAAAAATACTCACAAATATCTCTATACAAAATAAAAAATAAGTTCCAAGTTAAAAAAATTCAACAGTTTCACTATAAAAATCCTAGCAAGATTTCCATGTGAAAAAACTCAACTATTTCACTGTAAAAAACATAAAAAAAAAAAATTCAAGTTAAAAAACACAACAGTTTCTCTTTAAAAAATATATTAAAAAACTCAAGTTAAAAAACTCAACAGTTTCACTGTAATAACCATAAAAAAAAGTTTCAAGTGAAAAAAATCCACAGTTTCACTGTAAAAACCTTAAAAAATGTTCCAAATTAAAATAAAAATTAATAATTTAACTATAAAAACCACTAAAATAGTTCCAAGTTAAAAAAAACTCAAATATTTCAATATAAATACCATAAAAAAAGTTCAAAGTAAAAGAAAACTCAACAATTTCACTATAAAAACCTCCAAGTTAAAAAAAACACAACTATTTCACTATAAAAACCATAAAAAAAACAAAATAAAAAACTCAACAATTTCACTATATAGATCCTAAAAAAAGATCCAAGTTATAAACCTCATCTATATCGCCATAATAACCATAAAAAATGTTTCAAGTTAAAAAATTAAACAATTTCACTAAAAAAACATTTAAAAAAAGTCCCATGTTAAAAAATTCAATAGTTTCACTTTAAAAACGAAAACAAGATTTTCAAGTGAAAAAACTCAACTATTTCACTATAAAAATACTTAAAAAAAAGTTCCAAGTTAAAAATACTCACAAATATCTCTATACAAAATAAAAAATAAGTTCCAAGTTAAAAAAATTCAACAGTTTCACTATAAAAATCCTAGCAAGATTTCCATGTGAAAAAACTCAACTATTTCACTGTAAAAAACATAAAAAAAAAATTTCAAGTTAAAAAACACAACAGTTTCTCTTTAAAAAATATATTAAAAAAGTCAAGTTAAAAAACTCAACAGTTTCACTGTAATAACCATAAAAAAAAGTTTCAAGTGAAAAAAATCCACAGTTTCACTGTAAAAACCTTAAAAAATGTTCCAAATTAAAAAACAAATTAATAATTTAACTAAAAAAACCACTAAAATAGTTCCAAGTTAAAAAAAAAACTCAAATATTTCAATATAAATACCATAAAAAAAGTTCAAAGTAAAAGAAAACTCAACAGTTTCACTATATAAACTTCCAAGTTAAAAAAAACACAACAATTTCACTATAAAAACCATAAAAAAAAACCAAATAAAAAACTCAACAATTTCACTATATAGATCCTAAAAAAAGATCCAAGTTATAAACCTCATCTATATCGCCATAATAAGCATAAAAAATGTTTCAAGTTAAAAAACTCAACAATTTCACTAAAAAAACATTAAAAAAAAGTCCCATGTTAAAAAATTCAATAGTTTCACTTTAAAAACGAAAACAAGATTTTCAAGTGAAAAAACTCAACTATTTCACTATAAAAATACCTAAAAAAAAGTTCCAAGTTAAAAATACTCACAAATATCTCTATACAAAATAAAAAACTAAGTTCCAAGTTAAAAAAATTCAAAAGTTTCACTATAATAATCCTAGCAAGATTTCCAAGTGAAAAAACTCAACTATTTCACTGTAAAAAACATTAAAAAAAAAATTCCAAGTTAAAAAACACTACAGTTTCTCTTTAAAAAATATATTAAAAAAAGTCAAGTTAAAAAACTCAACAGTTTTACTGTAATAATCATAAAAGAAAGTTTCAAGTGAAAAAAATCCACAGTTTCACTGTAAAAACCTTAAAAAATGTTCCAAATTAAAAAAAAAAATTAATAATTTAACTAAAAAAACCACTAAAATAGTTCCAAGTTAAAAAAAAAACTCAAATATTTCAATATAAATACCATAAAAAAAGTTCAAAGTAAAAGAAAACTCAACAGTTTCACTATATAAACTTCCAAGTTAAAAAAAACACAACAATTTCACTATAAAAACCATAAAAAAAAACCAAATAAAAAACTCAACAATTTCACTATATAGATCCTAAAAAAAGATCCAAGTTATAAACCTCATCTATATCGCCATAATAAGCATAAAAAATGTTTCAAGTTAAAAAACTCAACAATTTCACTAAAAAAACATTAAAAAAAAGTCCCATGTTAAAAAATTCAATAGTTTCACTTTAAAAACGAAAACAAGATTTTCAAGTGAAAAAACTCAACTATTTCACTATAAAAATACCTAAAAAAAAGTTCCAAGTTAAAAATACTCACAAATATCTCTATACAAAATAAAAAACTAAGTTCCAAGTTAAAAAAATTCAAAAGTTTCACTATAATAATCCTAGCAAGATTTCCAAGTGAAAAAACTCAACTATTTCACTGTAAAAAACATAAAAAAAAAAATTCCAAGTTAAAAAACACTACAGTTTCTCTTTAAAAAATATATTAAAAAAAGTCAAGTTAAAAAACTCAACAGTTTTACTGTAATAATCATAAAAGAAAGTTTCAAGTGAAAAAAATCCACAGTTTCACTGTAAAAACCTTAAAAAATGTTCCAAATTAAAAAAAAAATTAATAATTTAACTAAAAAAACCACTAAAATAGTTCCAAGTTAAAAAAAAACTCAAATATTTCAATATAAATACCATAAAAAAAGTTCAAAGTAAAAGAAAACTCAACAGTTTCACTATATAAACTTCCAAGTTAAAAAAAACACAACAATTTCACTATAAAAACCATAAAAAAAAAACCAAATAAAAAACTCAACAATTTCACTATATAGATCCTAAAAAAAGATCCAAGTTATAAACCTCATCTATATCGCCATAATAAGCATAAAAAATGTTTCAAGTTAAAAAACTCAACAATTTCACTAAAAAAACATTAAAAAAAAGTCCCATGTTAAAAAATTCAATAGTTTCACTTTAAAAACGAAAACAAGATTTTCAAGTGAAAAAACTCAACTATTTCACTATAAAAATACCTAAAAAAAAGTTCCAAGTTAAAAATACTCACAAATATCTCTATACAAAATAAAAAACTAAGTTCCAAGTTAAAAAAATTCAAAAGTTTCACTATAATAATCCTAGCAAGATTTCCAAGTGAAAAAACTCAACTATTTCACTGTAAAAAACATAAAAAAAAAAATTCCAAGTTAAAAAACACTACAGTTTCTCTTTAAAAAATATATTAAAAAAAGTCAAGTTAAAAAACTCAACAGTTTTACTGTAATAACCATAAAAAAAAAGTTTCAAGTGAACAAAATCCATAGTTTCACTATAAAAACCTTAAAAAATGTTCCAAATTAAAAAAAATTAATAATTTAACTATAAAAACCACTAAAATAGTTCCAAGTTAAAAAAACTCAAATAATTCAATATAAATACCATAAAAAAGTTCAAAGTAAAAAAAACTCAACACTTTCACTATAAAAACCATAACAAAACTTCCAAGTTAAAAAAAACAACGTTTTCACTATAAAAACCATAAAACAAAACCAAATAAAAAACTCAACAATTTCACTATAAAGATCCTAAAAAAAGATCTAAGTTATAAACCTCATCTATATCGCCATAATAACCATAAAAAATGTTTCAAGTTAAAAAAATTCTACAATTTCACTAAAAAAATCATTAAAAAAAAAGTCCCATGTTAAAAAATTCTATAGTTTCACTATAAAAATGAAAACAAGATTTTCAAGTGAAAAAACTCTCAACTATTTCACTATAAAAATACCTAAAAAAAGTTCCATGTTAAAAATACTCACAAATATCTCTATACAAAATAAAAAATAAGTTCCAAGTTAAAAAAACTCAACAGTTTCACTATAAAAACCCTGGCAAGATTTCCAAGTGGAAAAATTCAACTATTTCACTGTAAAAAACATAAAAAAATATTCCAAGTTAAAAAACACAACAGTTTCTCTTTAAAAAATATATTAAAAAAAGTCATGTTAAAAAACTCAACAGTTTCACTGTAATAAACATAAAAAAAAAGTTTCAAGTGGAAAAACTCCACAGTTTCACTATAAAAACCTTAAAAAATGTTCCAAATTAAAAAACTCAATAATTTAACTATAAAAACCACTAAAATAGTTCCAAGTTAAAAAAAATCAAATATTTCAATATAAATACCATAAAAAAGTTCAAAGTAAAAAACATTCAACAATTTCACTATAAAAACCATAACAAAACTTCCAAGTAAAAAAAAACACAACAATTTCACTATAAAAACCATTAAAAAAAACCAAATAAAAAACTCAACAATTTCACTATATAGATCCTAAAAAAAGATCCAAGTTATAAACCTCATCTATCTCGCCATAATAACCATAAAAAAATGTTTCAATTTAAAAAATTCTACAATTTCACTAAAAAAACATTAAAAAAAAGACCCATGCTAAAAAATTCAATAGTTTCACTATAAAAATGAAAACAAGATTTTCAAGTGAAAAACCACAACTATTTCACTATAAAAATACCTAAAAAAAGTTCCATGTTAAAAACACTCACAAATATCTCTATACAAAATAAAAAATAAGTTCCAAGTTAAAAAAACTCAACAGTTTCACTATAAATACCCTAGCAAGATTTCCAAGTGAAAAAACGCAACTATTTCACTGTAAAAAACATAAAAAAAATTCCAAGTTAAAAAACACAACAGTTTCTCTATAAAAAATATATTAAAAAAAGTCAAGTTAAAAAACACAACAGTTTCATTGTAATAACCATAAAAAAAAAGTTTCAAGTGAAAAAACTCCACAGTTTCACTATAAAAACCTTAAAAAAATGTTCCAAATTAAAAAACTCAATAATTTAACTATAAAAACCACTAAAATAGTTCCAAGTTAAAAAAAAATCAAATATTTCAATATAAATACCATAAAAAAGTTCAAAGTAAAAAAAAAAACTCAACAGTTTCACTATAAAAACCATAACAAAACTTCCAAGTTAAAAAAAACACAACGTTTTCACTATAAAAACCATAAAAAAAAACAAATAAAAAACTCAACAATTTCACTATATAGATCCTAAAAAAAGATCCAAGTTATAAACCTCATCTATATCGCCATAATAACCATAAAAAATGTTTCAAGTTAAAAAATTCTACAATTTCACTAAAAAAAACATTAAAAAAAAAGACCCATGCTAAAAAATTCAATAGTTTCACTATAAAAATGAAAACAAGATTTTCAAGTGAAAAAACTCAACTATTTCACTATAAAAATACCTAAAAAAAGTTCAATGTTAAAAATACTCACAAATATCTCTATACAAAATAAAAAATAAGTTCCAAGTTAAAAAAATTCAACAGTTTCACTATAAAATTCATAGAAAGATTTCCAAGTGAAAAAACTCAACTATTTCACTGTAAAAAACATAAAAAAAAAATTCCAAGTTAAAAAACACAACAGTTTCTCTTTAAAAAATATATTAAAAAAAGTCAAGTTAAAAAACACAACAGTTTCATTGTAATAACCATAAAAAAAAGTTTCAAGTGAAAAAACTCCATAGTTTCACTGTAAAAACCTTAAAAAATGTTCCAAATTAAAAAACTCAATAATTTAACAATAAAAACCACTAAAATAGTTCCAAGTTAAAAAAAAATCAAATATTTCAATATAAATACCATAAAAAAGTTCAAAGTAAAAAAAAAACTCAACAGTTTCACTATAAAAACCATAACATAACTTCCAAGTTAAAAAAAACACAACGTTTTCACTATAAAAACCATAAAAAAACCAAATAAAAAACTCAACAATTTCACTATATAGATACTAAAAAAAGATCCAAGTTATAAACCTCATCTATATCGCCATAATAACCATAAAAAATGTTTCAAGTTAAAAAATTCAACAATTTCACTAAAAAAACATTAAAAAAAGTCCCATGTTAAAAAATTCAATAGTTTCAATTTAAAAACGAAAACAAGATTTTCAAGTGAAAAAACTCAACTATTTCACTATAAAAATACTTTAAAAAAAGTTCCAAGTTAAAAATACTCACAAATATCTCTATACAAAATAAAAAATAAGTTCCAAGTTAAAAAAATTCAACAGTTTCACTATAAAAATCCTAGCAAGATTTCCAAGTTAAAAAACTTAACTATTTCACTGTAAAAAACATTAAAAAAAAATTCCAAGTTAAAAAACACAACAGTTTCTCTTTAAAAAATATATTAAAAAAGTCAAGTTAAAAAACTCAACAGTTTCACTTTAATAACCATAAAAAAAGTTTCAAGTGAAAAAAATCCACAGTTTCACTATAAAAACATTAAAAAATGTTCCTAGTTAAAAAAAATTAATAATTTAACTATAAAAACAACTAAAATAGTTCCAAGTTAAAAAAAACTCAAATATTTCAATATAAATACCATAAAAAAAGTTCAAAGTAAAAGAAAACTCAACAATTTCACTATAAAAACTTCCAAGTTAAAAAAAACACAACTATTTCACTATAAAAACCATAAAAAAAAAACCAAATAAAAGACACAACAATTTCACTATATAGATCCTAAAAATAGATCCAAGTTATAAACCTCATCTATATCGCCATAATAACCATAAAAAATGTTTCAAGTTAAAAAATTCTACAATTTCACTAAAAAAAACATTAAAAAAAAAGACCCATGCTAAAAAATTCAATAGTTTCACTATAAAAATGAAAACAAGATTTTCAAGTGAAAAAACTCAACTATTTCACTATAAAAATACCTAAAAAAAGTTCAATGTTAAAAATACTCACAAATATCTCTATACAAAATAAAAAATAAGTTCCAAGTTAAAAAAATTCAACAGTTTCACTATAAAATTCATAGAAAGATTTCCAAGTGAAAAAACTCAACTATTTCACTGTAAAAAACATTAAAAAAAAATTCCAAGTTAAAAAACACAACAGTTTCTCTTTAAAAAATATATTAAAAAAAGTCAAGTTAAAAAACACAACAGTTTCATTGTAATAACCATAAAAAAAAGTTTCAAGTGAAAAAACTCCACAGTTTCACTATAAAAACCTTAAAAAATGTTCCAAATTAAAAAACTCAATAATTTAACAATAAAAACCACTAAAATAGTTCCAAGTTAAAAAAAAATCAAATATTTCAATATAAATACCATAAAAAAGTTCAAAGTAAAAAAAAAACTCAACAGTTTCACTATAAAAACCATAACAAAACTTCCAAGTTAAAAAAAACACAACGTTTTCACTATAAAAACCATAAAAAAACCAAATAAAAAACTCAACAATTTCACTATATAGATACTAAAAAAAGATCCAAGTTATAAACCTCATTTATATCGCCATAATAACCATAAAAAATGTTTCAAGTTAAAAAATTCAACAATTTCACTAAAAAAACATTAAAAAAAGTCCCATGTTAAAAAATTCAATAGTTTCAATTTAAAAACGAAAACAAGATTTTCAAGTGAAAAAACTCAACTATTTCACTATAAAAATACTTAAAAAAAAGTTCCAAGTTAAAAATACTCACAAATATCTCTATACAAAATAAAAAATAAGTTCCAAGTTAAAAAAATTCAACAGTTTCACTATAAAAATCCTAGCAAGATTTCCAAGTTAAAAAACTTAACTATTTCACTGTAAAAAACATTAAAAAAAAAATTCCAAGTTAAAAAACACAACAGTTTCTCTTTAAAAAATATATTAAAAAAGTCAAGTTAAAAAACTCAACAGTTTCACTGTAATAACCATAAAAAAAGTTTCAAGGGAAAAAAATCCACAGTTTCACTATAAAAACCTTAAAAAATGTTCCAAGTTAAAAAAAATTAATAATTTAACTATAAAAACAACTAAAATAGTTCCAAGTTAAAAAAAAACTCAAATATTTCAATATAGATACCATAAAAAAAGTTCAAAGTAAAAGAAAACTCAACAATTTCACTATAAAAACTTCCAAGTTAAAAAAAACACAACTATTTCACTATAAAAACCATAAAAAAAACCAAATAAAAAACTCAACAATTTCACTATATAGATCCTAAAAATAGATCCAAGTTATAAACCTCATCTATATCGCCATAATAACCATAAAAAATGTTTCAAGTTAAAAAATTCTACAATTTCACTAAAAAAAACATTAAAAAAAAAGACCCATGCTAAAAAATACAATAGTTTCACTAAAAAAATGAAAACAAGATTTTCAAGTGAAAAAACTCAACTATTTCACTATAAAAATACCTAAAAAAAGTTCCATGTTAAAAATACTCACAAATATCTCTATACAAAATAAAAAATAAGTTCCAAGTTAAAAAAATTCAACAGTTTCACTATAAAATTCCTAGCAAGATTTCCAAGTGAAAAAACTCAACTATTTCACTGTAAAAAACATAAAAAAAAATTCCAAGTTAAAAAACACAACAGTTTCTCTTTAAAAAATATATTAAAAAAAGTCAAGTTAAAAAACTCAACAGTTTCATTGTAATAACCATAAAAAAAAGTTTCAAGTGAAAAAACTCCACAGTTTCACTATAAAAACCTTAAAAAATGTTCCAAATTAAAAAACTCAATAATTTAACAATAAAAACCACTAAAATAGTTCCAAGTTAAAAAAAAATCAAATATTTCAATATAAATACCATAAAAAAGTTCAAAGTAAAAAAAAAAACTCAACAGTTTCACTATAAAAACCATAACAAAACTTCCAAGTTAAAAAAAACACAACGTTTTCACTATAAAAACCATAAAAAAACCAAATAAAAAACTCAACAATTTCACTATATAGATACTAAAAAAAGATCCAAGTTATAAACCTCATCTATATCGCCATAATAACCATAAAAAATGTTTCAAGTTAAAAAATTCAACAATTTCACTAAAAAAACATTAAAAAAAGTCCCATGTTAAAAAATTCAATAGTTTCAATTTAAAAACGAAAACAAGATTTTCAAGTGAAAAAACTCAACTATTTCACTATAAAAATACTTAAAAAAAAGTTCCAAGTTAAAAATACTCACAAATATCTCTATACAAAATAAAAAATAAGTTCCAAGTTAAAAAAATTCAACAGTTTCACTATAAAAATCCTAGCAAGATTTCCAAGTTAAAAAACTTAACTATTTCACTGTAAAAAACATTAAAAAAAAATTCCAAGTTAAAAAACACAACAGTTTCTCTTTAAAAAATATATTAAAAAAGTCAAGTTAAAAAACTCAACAGTTTCACTGTAATAACCATAAAAAAAGTTTCAAGTGAAAAAAATCCACAGTTTCACTATAAAAACCTTAAAAAATGTTCCAAGTTAAAAAAAATTAATAATTTAACTATAAAAACAACTAAAATAGTTCCAAGTTAAAAAAAACTCAAATATTTCAATATAGATACCATAAAAAAAGTTCAAAGTAAAAGAAAACTCAACAATTTCACTATAAAAACTTCCAAGTTAAAAAAAACACAACTATTTCACTATAAAAACCATAAAAAAAACCAAATAAAAAACTCAACAATTTCACTATATAGATCCTAAAAATAGATCCAAGTTATAAACCTCATCTATATCGCCATAATAACCATAAAAAATGTTTCAAGTTAAAAAATTCTACAATTTCACTAAAAAAAACATTAAAAAAAAAGACCCATGCTAAAAAATTCAATAGTTTCACTAAAAAAATGAAAACAAGATTTTCAAGTGAAAAAACTCAACTATTTCACTATAAAAATACCTAAAAAAAGTTCCATGTTAAAAATACTCACAAATATCTCTATACAAAATAAAAAATAAGTTCCAAGTTAAAAAAATTCAACAGTTTCACTATAAAATTCCTAGCAAGATTTCCAAGTGAAAAAACTCAACTATTTCACTGTAAAAAACATAAAAAAAAATTCCAAGTTAAAAAACACAACAGTTTCTCTTTAAAAAATATATTAAAAAAAGTCAAGTTAAAAAACTCAACAGTTTCATTGTAATAACCATAAAAAAAAGTTTCAAGTGAAAAAAATCAACTATTTCACTATAAAAACCTTAAAAAATGTTCCAAATTTTAGAAAAAAATTAATAATTTAACTATAAAAACCACTAAAATAGTTCCAAGTTAAAAAAAACTCAAATATTTCAATATAAATACCATAAAAAAAAGTTCAAAGTAAAAAAAAAACTCAACAGTTTCACTATAAAAACCATAAAAAAAACTTCCAAGTTAAAAAAAACAAAACATTTTCACTATAAAAATCATAAAAAAAATCAAATAAAAAACTCAACAATTTCACTATATAGATCCTAAAAAAAGATCCAAGTTATAAACCTCATCTATATCGCCATATTTACCATAAAAAATGTTTCAAGTTAAAAAATTCAACAATTTCACTAAAAAAACATTAAATAAAAGTCCCATGTTAAAAAATTCAATAATTTCACTTTAAAAATGAAAACAAGATTTTCAAGTGAAAAAACTCAACAATTTCACAATAAAAATACCTAAAAAAAAGTTCCAAGTTAAAAATACTCACAAATATCTCTATACAAAATAAAAAACTAAGTTCCAAGTTAAAAAAATTCAAAAGTTTCACTATAATAATCCTAGCAAGATTTCCAAGTGAAAAAACTCAACTATTTCACTGTAAAAAACATAAAAAAAAATTCCAAGTTAAAAAACACAACAGTTTCTCTTTAAAAAATATATTAAAAAAAGTCAAGTTAAAAAACTCAACAGTTTCACTGTAATAACCATAAAAAAAAGTTTCAAGTGAACAAAATCCATAGTTTCACTATAAAAACCTTAAAAAATGTTCCAAACTAAAAAAAATTAATAATTTAACTATAAAAACCACTAAAATAGTTCCAAGTTAAAAAAACTCAAATAATTCAATATAAATACCATAAAAAAGTTCAAAGTAAAAAAAACTCAACACTTTCACTATAAAAACCATAACAAAACTTCCAAGTTAAAAAAAACAACGTTTTCACTATAAAAACCATAAAACAAAACCAAATAAAAAACTCAACAATTTCACTATAAAGATCCTAAAAAAAGATCTAAGTTATAAACCTCATCTATATCGCCATAATAACCATAAAAAATGTTTCAAGTTAAAAAATTCTACAATTTCACTAAAAAAATCATTAAAAAAAAAGTCACATGTTAAAAAATTCTATAGTTTCACTATAAAAATGAAAACAAGATTTTCAAGTGAAAAAACTCAACTATTTCACTATAAAAATACCTAAAAAAAGTTCCATGCTAAAAATACTCACAAATATCTCTATACAAAATAAAAAATAAGTTCCAAGTTAAAAAAACTCAACAGTTTCACTATAAAAACCCTTGCAAGATTTCCAAGTGAAAAAATTCAACTATTTCACTGTAAAAAACATAAAAAAATATTCCAAGTTAAAAAACACAACAGTTTCTCTTTAAAAAATATATTAAAAAAAGTCATGTTAAAAAACTCAACAGTTTCACTGTAATAACCATAAAAAAAAAGTTTCAAGTGGAAAAACTCCACAGTTTCACTATAAAAACCTTAAAAAAATGTTCCAAATTAAAAAACTCAATAATTTAACTATAAAAACCACTAAAATAGTTCCAAGTTAAAAAAACTCAAATATTTCAATATAAATACCATAAAAAAGTTCAAAGTAAAAAACATTCAACAATTACACTATAAAAACCATAACAAAACTTCCAAGTTAAAAAAAACACAACAATTTCACTATAAAAACCATTAAAAAAACCAAATAAAAAAATCAACAATTTCACTATATAGATCCTAAAAAAAGATCCAAGTTATAAACCTCATCTATCTCGCCATAATAACCATAAAAAAATGTTTCAATTTAAAAAATTCTACAATTTCACTAAAAAAACATTAAAAAAAAGACCCATGCTAAAAAATTCAATAGTTTCACTATAAAAATGAAAACAAGATTTTCAAGTGAAAAACCACAACTATTTCACTATAAAAATACCTAAAAAAAGTTCCATGTTAAAAATACTCACAAATATCTCTATACAAAATAAAAAATAAGTTCCAAGTTAAAAAAACTCAACAGTTTCACTATAAATACCCTAGCAAGATTTCCAAGTGAAAAAACTCAACTATTTCACTGTAAAAAACATAAAAAAAATTCCAAGTTAAAAAACACAACAGTTTCTCTATAAAAAATATATTAAAAAAAGTCAAGTTAAAAAACACAACAGTTTCATTGTAATAACCATAAAAAAAAAGTTTCAAGTGAAAAAACTCCACAGTTTCACTATAAAAACCTTAAAAAAATGTTCCAAATTAAAAAACTCAATAATTTAACTATAAAAACCACTAAAATAGTTCCAAGTTAAAAAAAAATCAAATATTTCAATATAAATACCATAAAAAAGTTCAAAGTAAAAAAAAAACTCAACAGTTTCACTATAAAAACCATAACAAAACTTCCAAGTTAAAAAAAAACACAACGTTTTCACTATAAAAACCATTAAAAAAACCAAATAAAAAACTCAACAATTTCACTATATAGATCCTAAAAAAAGATCCAAGTTATAAACCTCATCTATATCGCCATAATAACCATAAAAAATGTTTCAAGTTAAAAAATTCTACAATTTCACTAAAAAAAACATTAAAAAAAAAGACCCATGCTAAAAAATTCAATAGTTTCACTATAAAAATGAAAACAAGATTTTCAAGTGAAAAAACTCAACTATTTCACTATAAAAATACCTAAAAAAAGTTCAATGTTAAAAATACTCACAAATATCTCTATACAAAATAAAAAATAAGTTCCAAGTTAAAAAAATTCAACAGTTTCACTATAAAATTCCTAGAAAGATTTCCAAGTGAAAAAACTCAACTATTTCACTGTAAAAAACATAAAAAAAAAATTCCAAGTTAAAAAACACAACAGTTTCTCTTTAAAAAATATATTAAAAAAATTCAAGTTAAAAAACACAACAGTTTCATTGTAATAACCATAAAAAAAAAGTTTCAAGTGAAAAAACTCCACAGTTTCACTATAAAAACCTTAAAAAAATGTTCCAAATTAAAAAACTCAATAATTTAACAATAAAAACCACTAAAATAGTTCCAAGTTAAAAAAAAATCAAATATTTCAATATAAATACCATAAAAAAGTTCAAAGTAAAAAAAAAACTCAACAGTTTCACTATAAAAACCATAACAAAACTTCCAAGTTAAAAAAAACACAACGTTTTCACTATAAAAACCATAAAAAAAACCAAATAAAAAACTCAACAATTTCACTATATAGATACTAAAAAAAGATCCAAGTTATAAACCTCATCTATATCGCCATAATAACCATAAAAAATGTTTCAAGTTAAAAAATTCAACAATTTCACTAAAAAAACATTAAAAAAAGTCCCATGTTAAAAAATTCAATAGTTTCAATTTAAAAACGAAAACAAGATTTTCAAGTGAAAAAACTCAACTATTTCACTATAAAAATACTTAAAAAAAAGTTCCAAGTTAAAAATACTCACAAATATCTCTATACAAAATAAAAAATAAGTTCCAAGTTAAAAAAATTCAACAGTTTCACTATAAAAATCCTAGCAAGATTTCCAAGTTAAAAAACTTAACTATTTCACTGTAAAAAACATTAAAAAAAAAATTCCAAGTTAAAAAACACAACAGTTTCTCTTTAAAAAATATATTAAAAAAGTCAAGTTAAAAAACTCAACAGTTTCAATGTAATAACCATAAAAAAAGTTTCAAGTGAAAAAAATCCACAGTTTCACTATAAAAACCTTAAAAAATGTTCCAAGTTAAAAAAAATTAATAATTTAACTATAAAAACAACTAAAATAGTCCCAAGTTAAAAAAAACTCAAATATTTCAATATAAATACCATAAAAAAAGTTCAAAGTAAAAGAAAACTCAACAATTTCACTATAAAAACTTCCAAGTTAAAAAAAACACAACTATTTCACTATAAAAACCATAAAAAAAACCAAATAAAAAACTCAACAATTTCACTATATAGATCCTAAAAATAGATCCAAGTTATAAACCTCATCTATATCGCCATAATAACCATAAAAAATGTTTCAAGTTAAAAAATTCTACAATTTCACTAAAAAAAACATTAAAAAAAAAGACCCATGCTAAAAAATTCAATAGTTTCACTAAAAAAATGAAAACAAGATTTTCAAGTGAAAAAACTCAACTATTTCACTATAAAAATACCTAAAAAAAGTTCCATGTTAAAAATACTCACAAATATCTCTATACAAAATAAAAAATAAGTTCCAAGTTAAAAAAATTCAACAGTTTCACTATAAAATTCCTAGCAAGATTTCCAAGTGAAAAACTCAACTATTTCACTGTAAAAAACATAAAAAAAATTCCAACTTAAAAAACACAACAGTTTCTCTTTAAAAAATATATTAAAAAAAGTCAAGTTAAAAAACTCAACAGTTTCATTGTAATAACCATAAAAAAAAGTTTCAAGTGAAAAAAATCAACTATTTCACTATAAAAACCTTAAAAAATGTTCCAAATTTAAAAAAAAATTAATAATTTAACTATAAAAACCACTAAAATAGTTCCAAGTTAAAAAAAACTCAAATATTTCAATATAAATACCATAAAAAAAAGTTCAAAGTAAAAAAAAAACTCAACAGTTTCACTATAAAAACCATAAAAAAACTTCCAAGTTAAAAAAAACAAAACATTTTCACTATAAAAATCATAAAAAAAACCAAATAAAAAACTCAACAATTTCACTATATAGATCCTAAAAAAAGATCCAAGTTATAAACCTCATCTATATCGCCATATTTACCATAAAAAATGTTTCAAGTTAAAAAATTCAACAATTTCACTAAAAAAACATTAAATAAAAGTCCCATGTTAAAAAATTCAATAGTTTCACTTTAAAAATGAAAACAAGATTTTCAAGTGAAAAAACTCAACAATTTCACAATAAAAATACCTAAAAAAAAGTTCCAAGTTAAAAATACTCACAAATATCTCTATACAAAATAAAAAACTAAGTTCCAAGTTAAAAAAATTCAACAGTTTCACTATAATAATCCTAGCAAGATTTCCAAGTGAAAAAACTCAACTATTTCACTGTAAAAAACATAAAAAAAAATTCCAAGTTAAAAAACACAACAGTTTCTCTTTAAAAAATATATTAAAAAAAGTCAAGTTAAAAAACTCAACAGTTTCACTGTAATAACCATAAAAAAAAGATTCAAGTGAACAAAATCCATAGTTTCACTATAAAAACCTTAAAAAAATGTTCCAAATTAAAAAAAATTAATAATTTAACTATAAAAACCACTAAAATAGTTCCAAGTTAAAAAAACTCAAATAATTCAATATAAATACCATAAAAAAGTTCAAAGTAAAAAAAACTCAACACTTTCACTATAAAAACCATAACAAAACTTCCAAGTTAAAAAAAACAACGTTTTCACTATAAAAACCATAAAACAAAACCAAATAAAAAACTCAACAATTTCACTATAAAGATCCTAAAAAAAGATCTAAGTTATAAACCTCATCTATATCGCCATATTAACCATAAAAAATGTTTCAAGTTAAAAAATTCTACAATTTCACTAAAAAAATCATTAAAAAAAAAGTCCCATGTTAAAAAATTCTATAGTTTCACTATAAAAATGAAAACAAGATTTTCAAGTGAAAAAACTCAACTATTTCACTATAAAAATACCTAAAAAAAGTTCCATGCTAAAAATACTCACAAATATCTCTATACAAAATAAAAAATAAGTTCCAAGTTAAAAAAACTCAACAGTTTCACTATAAAAACCCTGGCAAGATTTCCAAGTGAAAAAATTCAACTATTTCACTGTAAAAAACATAAAAAAATATTCCAAGTTAAAAAACACAACAGTTTCTCTTTAAAAAATATATTAAAAAAAGTGATGTTAAAAAACTCAACAGTTTCACTGTAATAACCATAAAAAAAAAGTTTCAAGTGGAAAAACTCCACAGTTTCACTATAAAAACCTTAAAAAAATGTTCCAAATTAAAAAACTCAATAATTTAACTATAAAAACCACTAAAATAGTTCCAAGTTAAAAAAACTCAAATATTTCAATATAAATACCATAAAAAAGTTCAAAGTAAAAAACATTCAACAATTTCACTATAAAAACCATAACAAAACTTCCAAGTTAAAAAAAACACAACAATTTCACTATAAAAACCATTAAAAAAAACCAAATAAAAAACTCAACAATATCACTATATAGATCCTAAAAAAAGATCCAAGTTATAAACCTCATCTATCTCGCCATAATAACCATAAAAAAATGTTTCAATTTAAAAAATTCTACAATTTCACTAAAAAAACATTAAAAAAAGACCCATGCTAAAAAATTCAATAGTTTCACTATAAAAATGAAAACAAGATTTTCAAGTGAAAAACCACAACTATTTCACTATAAAAATACCTAAAAAAGTTCCACGTTAAAAATACTCACAAATATCTCTATACAAAATAAAAAATAAGTTCCAAGTTAAAAAAACTCAACAGTTTCACTATAAATACCCTAGCAAGATTTCCAAGTGAAAAAACTCAACTATTTCACTGTAAAAAACATAAAAAAAATTCCAAGTTAAAAAACACAACAGTTTCTCTATAAAAAATATATTAAAAAAAGTCAAGTTAAAAAACACAACAGTTTCATTGTAATAACCATAAAAAAAAAGTTTCAAGTGAAAAAACTCCACAGTTTCACTATAAAAACCTTAAAAAAATGTTCCAAATTAAAAAACTCAATAATTTAACTATAAAAACCACTAAAATAGTTCCAAATTAAAAAAAAATCAAATATTTCAATATAAATACCATAAAAAAAGTTCAAAGTAAAAAAAAACTCAACAGTTTCTCTATAAAAACCATAACAAAACTTCCAAGTTAAAAAAAACACAACGTTTTCACTATAAAAACCATAAAAAAAAACCAAATAAAAAACTCAACAATTTCACTATATAGATCCTAAAAAAAGATCCAAGTTATAAACCTCAAAGTTAAAAAATTCAACAATTTCACTAAAAAAACATTAAAAAAAGTCCCATGTTAAAAAATTCAATAGTTTCAATTTAAAAATGAAAACAAGATTATCAAGTGAAAAAACTCAACTATTTCACTATAAAAATACTTTAAAAAAAGTTCCAAGTTAAAAATACTCACAAATATCTCTATACAAAATAAAAAATAAGTTCCAAGTTAAAAAAATTCAACAGTTTCACTATAAAAATCCTAGCAAGATTTCCAAGTGAAAAAACTCAACTATTTTACTGTAAAAAACATAAAAAAAAAAATTCCAAGTTAAAAAACACAACAGTTTCTCTTTAAAAAAAATTATTAATAAAAAGTCAAGTTAAAAAACTCAACAGTTTCACTGTAATAACCATAAAAAAGTTCAAAGTAAAAAAAACTCAACAGTTTCACTGTAAAAACCATAACAAAACTTCCAAGTTAAAAAAATAACACAACAATTTCACTATAAAAACCATAAAAAAAAACCAAATAAAAAACTCAACAATTTCAATATATAGATCCTAAAAAAAGATCCAAGTTATAAACCTCATCTATATCGCCATAATAACCATAAAAAATGTTTCAAGTTAAAAAATTCTACAATTTCACTAAAAAAGACATTAAAAAAAAGACCCATGCTAAAAAATTCAATAGTTTCACTATAAAAATGAAAACAAGATTTTCAAGTGAAAAAACTCAACTATTTCATTATAAAAATACCTAAAAAAAGTTCCATGTTAAAAATACTCACAAATATCTCTATACAAAATAAAAATTAAGTTCCAAGTTAAAAAAATTCAACAGTTTCACTATATAAACCATAGCAAGATTTCCAAGTGAAAAAACTCAACTATGTCACTGTAAAAAACATTAAAAAAAAATTCCAAGTTAAAAAACACAACAGTTTGTCTTTAAAAAATATATTAAAAAAAGTCAAGTTAAAAAACTCCACAGTTTCACTATAAAAACCGTTAAAAATGTTCCAAATTAAAAAAATCAATAATTTAACTATAAAAACCACTAAAATAATTCCAAGTTAAAAAACTCAACAATTTCACTATATAGATCTTAAAAAAAGATCCAAGTTATAAAACTCATCTATATCGCCATAATAACCATAAAAAATGTTTCAAGTTAAAAAATTCAACAATTTCACTAAAAAAAACATTAAAAAAAAGTACCATGTTAAAAAATTCAATAGTTTCACTATAAAAAAGTAAACAAGATTTTCAAGTGAAAAAACTCAACTATTTCACTATAAAAATACATTAAAAAAAGTTCCATGTTAAAAATACTAATATCTCTATACAAAATAAAAAATCAGTTCCAAGTTTAAAAAACTCAACAGTTTCATTATAAAAACCCTAGCAAGATTTCCAAGTGAAAAAACTCAACTATTTCACTGTAAAAAACATAAAAAAAATTCCAAGTTGAAAAACAAAACAGTTTCTCTTTAAAAAATATATTAAAAAAGTCAAGTTAAAAAACTCAACAGTTTCACTGTAATAACCATAAAAAAAAGTTTCAAGTGAAAAAAATCCACAGTTACACTATAAAAACCTTAAAAAATGTTCCAAATTAAAAAAAAATTAATAATTTAACTATAAAAACCACTAAAATAGTTCCAAGTTAAAAAAACTCAAAAATTTCAATATAAATACCATAAAAAAAGTTCAAAGTAAAAGAAAACTCAACAATTTCACTATAAAAACTTCCAACTTAAAAAAAACACAAAAATTTCACTATAAAAACCATAAAAAAAACCAAATAAAAAACTCAACAATTTCACTATATAGATCCTAAAAATAGATCCAAGTTATAAACCTCATCTATATCGCCATAATAACCATAAAAAATGTTTCAAGTTAAAAAATTCTACAATTTCACTAAAAAAAACATTAAAAAAAAGACCCATGCTAAAAAATTCAATAGTTTCACTATAAAAATGAAAACAAGATTTTCAAGTGAAAAAACTCAACTATTTCACTATAAAAATACCTAAAAAAATTTCCATGTTAAAAATACTCACAAATATCTCTATACAAAATAAAAAATAAGTTCCAAGTTAAAAAAATTCAACAGTTTCACTATAAAATTCCTAGCAAGATTTCCAAGTGAAAAAACTCAACTATTTCAATGTAAAAACATAAAAAAAAATTCCAAGTTAAAAAACACAACAGTTTCTCTTTAAAAAATATATTAAAAAAAGTCAAGTTAAAAAACTCAACAGTTTCATTGTAATAACCATAAAAAAAAGTTTCAAGTGAAAAAAATCCACTGTTTCACTATAAAACCTTAAAAAATGTTCCAAATTAAAAAAAAATTAATAATTTAACTATAAAAACCACTAAAATAGTTCCAAGTTAAAATAAAACTCAAATATTTCAATATAAATACCATAAAAAAAAGTTCAAAGTAAAAAAAAAACTCAACAGTTTCACTATAAAAACCATAAAATTACTTCCAAGTTAAAAAAAAACAAAACATTTTCACTATAAAAATCATAAAAAAAAACAAATAAAAAACTCAACAATTTCACTATATAGATCCTAAAAAAAGATCCAAGTTATAAACCTCATCTATATCGCCATAATAACCATACAAAATGTTTCAAGTTAAAAAATTCAACAATTTCACTAAAAAAACATTAAAAAAAAGTCCCATGTTAAAAAATTCAATAGTTTCACTTTAAAAACGAAAACAAGATTTTCAAGTGAAAAAACTCAACTATTTCACTATAAAAATACCTGAAAAAAAGTTCCAAGTTAAAAATACTCACAAATATCTCTATACAAAATAAAAAACTAAGTTCCAAGTTAAAAAAACTCAACAGTTTCACTATAAAAATCCTAGCAAGATTTCCAAGTGAAAAAACTCAACTATTTCACTGTAAAAAACATAAAAAAAAATTCCAAGTTAAAAAACACAACAGTTTCTCTTTAAAAAAAATTATTAATAAAAAGTCATGTTAAAAAACTCAACAGTTTCACTGTAATAACCATAAAAAAGTTCAAAGTAAAAAAAAACTCAACAGTTTCACTGTAAAAACCATAACAAAACTTCCAAGTTAAAAAAATAACACAACAATTTCACTATAAAAACCATAAAAAAAAACCAAATAAAAAACTCAACAATTTCAATATATAGATCCTAAAAAAAGATCCAAGTTATAAACCTCATCTATATCGCCATAGTAACCATAAAAAATGTTTCAAGTTAAAAAATTCTACAATTTCACTAAAAAAGACATTAAAAAAAAGACCCATGCTAAAAAATTCAATAGTTTCACTATAAAAATGAAAACAAGATTTTCAAGTGAAAAAACTCAACTATTTCATTATAAAAATACCTAAAAAAAGTTCCATGTTAAAAATACTCACAAATATCTCTATACAAAATAAAAAATAAGTTCCAAGTTAAAAAAATTCAACAGTTTCACTATAAAATTCCTAGCAAGATTTCCAAGTGAAAAAACTCAACTATTTCAATGTAAAAACATAAAAAAAAATTCCAAGTTAAAAAACACAACAGTTTCTCTTTAAAAAATATATTAAAAAAAGTCAAGTTAAAAAACTCAACAGTTTCATTGTAATAACCATAAAAAAAAGTTTCAAGTGAAAAAAATCCACTGTTTCACTATAAAAACCTTAAAAAATGTTCCAAATTAAAAAAAAATTAATAATTTAACTATAAAAACCACTAAAATAGTTCCAAGTTAAAATAAAACTCAAATATTTCAATATAAATACCATAAAAAAAAGTTCAAAGTAAAAAAAAAACTCAACAGTTTCACTATAAAAACCATAAAATTACTTCCAAGTTAAAAAAAACAAAACATTTTCACTATAAAAATCATAAAAAAAAACAAATAAAAAACTCAACAATTTCACTATATAGATCCTAAAAAAAGATCCAAGTTATAAACCTCATCTATATCGCCATAATAACCATACAAAATGTTTCAAGTTAAAAAATTCAACAATTTCACTAAAAAAACATTAAAAAAAAGTCCCATGTTAAAAAATTCAATAGTTTCACTTTAAAAACGAAAACAAGATTTTCAAGTGAAAAAACTCAACTATTTCACTATAAAAATACCTGAAAAAAAGTTCCAAGTTAAAAATACTCACAAATATCTCTATACAAAATAAAAAACTAAGTTCCAAGTTAAAAAAACTCAACAGTTTCACTATAAAAATCCTAGCAAGATTTCCAAGTGAAAAAACTCAACTATTTCACTGTAAAAAACATAAAAAAAAATTCCAAGTTAAAAAACACAACAGTTTCTCTTTAAAAAAAATTATTAATAAAAAGTCATGTTAAAAAACTCAACAGTTTCACTGTAATAACCATAAAAAAGTTCAAAGTAAAAAAAAACTCAACAGTTTCACTGTAAAAACCATAACAAAACTTCCAAGTTAAAAAAATAACACAACAATTTCACTATAAAAACCATAAAAAAAAACCAAATAAAAAACTCAACAATTTCAATATATAGATCCTAAAAAAAGATCCAAGTTATAAACCTCATCTATATCGCCATAGTAACCATAAAAAATGTTTCAAGTTAAAAAATTCTACAATTTCACTAAAAAAGACATTAAAAAAAAGACCCATGCTAAAAAATTCAATAGTTTCACTATAAAAATGAAAACAAGATTTTCAAGTGAAAAAACTCAACTATTTCATTATAAAAATACCTAAAAAAAGTTCCATGTTAAAAATACTCACAAATATCTCTATACAAAATAAAAAATAAGTTCCAAGTTAAAAAAATTCAACAGTTTCACTATAAAATTCCTAGCAAGATTTCCAAGTGAAAAAACTCAACTATTTCAATGTAAAAACATAAAAAAAAATTCCAAGTTAAAAAACACAACAGTTTCTCTTTAAAAAATATATTAAAAAAAGTCAAGTTAAAAAACTCAACAGTTTCATTGTAATAACCATAAAAAAAAGTTTCAAGTGAAAAAAATCCACTGTTTCACTATAAAAACCTTAAAAAATGTTCCAAATTAAAAAAAAATTAATAATTTAACTATAAAAACCACTAAAATAGTTCCAAGTTAAAATAAAACTCAAATATTTCAATATAAATACCATAAAAAAAAGTTCAAAGTAAAAAAAAAACTCAACAGTTTCACTATAAAAACCATAAAATTACTTCCAAGTTAAAAAAAACAAAACATTTTCACTATAAAAATCATAAAAAAAAACAAATAAAAAACTCAACAATTTCACTATATAGATCCTAAAAAAAGATCCAAGTTATAAACCTCATCTATATCGCCATAATAACCATACAAAATGTTTCAAGTTAAAAAATTCAACAATTTCACTAAAAAAACATTAAAAAAAAGTCCCATGTTAAAAAATTCAATAGTTTCACTTTAAAAACGAAAACAAGATTTTCAAGTGAAAAAACTCAACTATTTCACTATAAAAATACCTGAAAAAAAGTTCCAAGTTAAAAATACTCACAAATATCTCTATACAAAATAAAAAACTAAGTTCCAAGTTAAAAAAACTCAACAGTTTCACTATAAAAATCCTAGCAAGATTTCCAAGTGAAAAAACTCAACTATTTCACTGTAAAAAACATAAAAAAAAATTCCAAGTTAAAAAACACAACAGTTTCTCTTTAAAAAAAATTATTAATAAAAAGTCATGTTAAAAAACTCAACAGTTTCACTGTAATAACCATAAAAAAGTTCAAAGTAAAAAAAAACTCAACAGTTTCACTGTAAAAACCATAACAAAACTTCCAAGTTAAAAAAATAACACAACAATTTCACTATAAAAACCATAAAAAAAAACCAAATAAAAAACTCAACAATTTCAATATATAGATCCTAAAAAAAGATCCAAGTTATAAACCTCATCTATATCGCCATAGTAACCATAAAAAATGTTTCAAGTTAAAAAATTCTACAATTTCACTAAAAAAGACATTAAAAAAAAGACCCATGCTAAAAAATTCAATAGTTTCACTATAAAAATGAAAACAAGATTTTCAAGTGAAAAAACTCAACTATTTCATTATAAAAATACCTAAAAAAAGTTCCATGTTAAAAATACTCACAAATATCTCTATACAAAATAAAAATTAAGTTCCAAGTTAAAAAAATTCAACAGTTTCACTATATAAACCATAGAAAGATTTCCAAGTGAAAAAACTCAACTATTTCACTGTAAAAAACATTAAAAAAAAATTCCAAGTTAAAAAACACAACAGTTTGTCTTTAAAAAATATATTAAAAAAAGTCAAGTTAAAAAACTCCACAGTTTCACTATAAAAACCGTTAAAAATGTTCCAAATTAAAAAAATCAATAATTTAACTATAAAAACCACTAAAATAATTCCAAGTTAAAAAACTCAACAATTTCACTATATAGATCTTAAAAAAAGATCCAAGTTATAAAACTCATCTATATCGCCATAATAACCATAAAAAATGTTTCAAGTTAAAAAATTCAACAATTTCACTAAAAAAAACATTAAAAAAAAGTACCATGTTAAAAAATTCAATAGTTTCACTATAAAAAAGTAAACAAGATTTTCAAGTGAAAAAACTCAACTATTTCACTATAAAAATACATTAAAAAAAGTTCCATGTTAAAAATACTAATATCTCTATACAAAATAAAAAATCAGTTCCAAGTTAAAAAAACTCAACAGTTTCATTATAAAAACCCTAGCAAGATTTCCAAGTGAAAAAACTCAACTATTTCACTGTAAAAAACATAAAAAAAATTCCAAGTTGAAAAACACAACAGTTTCTTTATAAAAAATATATTAAAAAAAGTCAAGTTAAAAAACTCAACAATTTCACTATAATAACCATATAAAAAAAGTTTCAAGTGAAAAAACACCACAGTTTCACCATAAAAACCTTAAAAAAATGTTCCAAATTAAAAAACTCAATTATTTAACTATAAAAACCACTAAAATAGTTCCAAATTAAAAAATACTCAAATATTTCTATATAAATACCATAAAAAAGTTAAAAGTAAAAAAAACTCAACAGTTTCACTATAAAAACCATAACAAAACTTCCAAGTTAAAAAAAAATACAACAATTTCACTATAAAAACCATAAAAAAAAACCAAATAAAAAACTCAACAATTTCAATATATAGATCCTAAAAATAGATCCAAGTTATAAACCTTATCTATATCGCCATAATAACCATAAAAAATGTTTCATGTTAAAAAATTCTACAATTTCACTAAAACAAACATTAAAAAAAAAAGACCCATGCTAAAAAATTCAATAGTTTCACTATAAAAATGAAAACAAGATTTTCAAGTGAAAAAACTCAACTATTTCACTATAAAAATACGTAAAATAAAGTTCCATGTTACAAATACTCACAAATATCTCTATACAAAATAAAAATAAGTTCCAAGTTAAAAAAACTCAACAGTTTCACTATAAAAACCCTAGCAAGATTTCCAAGTGAAAAAACTCAACTATTTCATTGTAAAAAATAGAAAAAAAATTCCAAGTTAAAAACCACAACAGTTTCTCTATAAAAAATATATTATAAAAAGTCAAGTCAAAAAACTCAACAGTTTCACTCTAATAACCATAAAAAAAGTTTCAAGTGAAAAAACTCCACAGTTTCACTATAAAAACCTTAAAAAATGTTCCAAATTAAAAAAATCAATAATTTAACTATAAAAACCACTAAAATAATTCCAAGTTAAAAAACTCAACAATTTCACTATATAGATCTTAAAAAAAGATCCAAGTTATAAAACTCATCTATATCGCCATAATAACCATAAAAAATATTTCAAGTTAAAAAATTCAACAATTTCACTAAAAAAACATTAAAAAAAAGTACCATGTTAAAAAATTCAATAGTTTCACTATAAAAAAGAAAACAAGATTTTCAAGTGAAAAAACTCAACTATTTCACTATAAAAATAAATTAAAAAAAGTTCCATGTTAAAAATACTCACAAATATCTCTATACAAAATAAAAAATCAGTTCCAAGTTAAAAAAACTCAACAGTTTCATTATAAAAACCCTAGCAAGATTACCAAGTGAAAAAACTCAACTATTTCACTGTAAAAAAACATAAAAAAAATTCCAAGTTAAAAAACACAACAGTTTCTTTATAAAAAATATATTAAAAAAAGTCAAGTTAAAAAACTCAACAGTTTCACTATAATAACCATAAAAAAAAGTTTCAAGTGAAAAAACACCACAGTTTCACTATAAAAACCTTTAAAAAATGTTCCAAATTAAAAAACTCAATAATTTAACTATAAAAACCACTAAAATAGTTCCAAATTAAAAAATACTCAAATATTTCAATATAAATACCATAAAAAAGTTCAAAGTAAAAAAAAACTCAACGGTTTCACTATAAAAACCATAACAAAACTGCCAAGTTAAAAAAAAAAACACAACAATTTCACTATAAAAACCATAAAAAAAACCAAATAAAAAACTCAACAATTTCAATATATAGATCCTAAAAAAAGATCCAAGTTATAAACCTCATCTATATCGCCATAATAACCATAAAAAATGTTTCAAGTTAAAAAATTCTACAATTTCACTAAAACAAACATTAAAAAAAAAAAAGACCCATGCTAAAAAATTCAATAGTTTCACTATAAAAATGAAAAGAAGATTTTCAAGTGAAAAAACTCAACTATTTCACTATAAAAATACGTAAAAAAAAGTTCCATGTTACAAATACTCACAAATATCTCTATACAAAATAAAAACCCTAGCAAGATTTCCAAGTGAAAAACTCAACTATTTCACTGTAAAAAACATAAAAAAAAATTCCAAGTTAAAAAACACAACAGTTTCTCTATAAAAAATATATTAAAAAAAGTCAAGTTAAAAAACTCAACAGTTTCACTGTAATAACCATAAAAAAAAGTTTCAAGTGAAAAAACTCCACAGTTTCACTATAAAAACCTTAAAAAAATGTTCCAAATTATAAAACTCAATAATTTAACTATAAAAACTACTAAAATAGTTCCAAGTTAAAAATACTCAAATATTTCAATATAAATACCATAAAAAAAGTTCAAAGTAAAAAAAAACTCAACAGTTTCACTATAAAAACCATAACAAAACTTCCAAGTTAAAAAAAACACAATGTTTTCACTATAAAATAAAAAATACCAAATAAAAAACTCAACAATTTCACTATATAGATCCTAAAAAAAGATCCAAGATATAAACCTCATCTATATCGCCATAATAACCATAAAAAATGTTTCAAGTTAAAAAATTCAACAATTTCACTAAAAAAACATTAAAAAAAAGTCTCATGTTAAAAAATTCAATAGTTTCACTTTAAAAACGAAAACAAGATTTTCAAGTGAAAAAACTCAACTATGTTACTATAAAAATACCTAAAAAAAAGTTCCAAGTTAAAAATACTCAAAAATATCTCTATACAAAATAAAAAATCAGTTCCAAATTAAAAAATATCAACAGTTTCACTATAAAAATCATAGCAAGATTTCCAAATGAAAAAAACTCAACTATTTCACTGTAAATAACATAAAAAAAAATTCCAAGTTAAAAAACACAACAGTTTCTCTGTAAAAAATATATTAAAAAAATCAAGTTAAAAAATTCAACAGTTTCACTGTAATAACCATAAAAATTTGTTTCAAGTGAAAAAAATCCACAGTTTCACTATAAAAACCTTAAAAAATGTTCCAAATTAAAAAAAATTAATAATTTAACTATAAAAACCACTAAAATAGTTCCAAGTTAAAAAAACTCAAATAATTCAATATAAATACCATAAAAAAGTTCAAAGTAAAAAAAACTCAACAGTTTCACTATAAAAACCATAACGAAACTTCCAAGTTAAAAAAAACACAACAATTTCACTATAAAAACCATAAAAAAAACACCAAATAAAAAACTCAACAATTTCAATATATAGATCCTAAAAAAAGATCCAAGTTATAAACTTCATCTATATCGCCATAATAACCATAAAAAAATGTTTCAAGTTAAAAAATTCTACAATTTCACTAAAAAAAACATTAAACAAAAAGACCCATGCTAAAAAATTCAATAGTTTCACTATAAAAATGAAAACAAGATTTTCAAGTGAAAAAACTCAACTATTTCATTATAAAAATACCTAAAAAAAGTTCCATGTTAAAAATACTCACAAATATCTCTATACAAAATAAAAAATAAGTTCCAAGTTAAAAAAATTCAACAGTTTCACTATATAAACCCTAGCAAGATTTCCAAGTGAAAAAACTCAACTATTTAACTGTAAAAAACATAAAAAAAAAAATTCCAAGTTAAAAAACACAACAGTTTGTCTTTAAAAAATATATTAAAAAAAGTCAAGTTAAAAAACTCAACAGTTTCACTGTAATAACCATAAAAAAAGTTTCAAGTGAAAAAACTCCACAGTTTCACTATAAAAACCTTAAAAAATGTTCCAAATTTAAAAAATCAATAATTTAACTATAAAAACCACTAAAATAATTCCAAGTTAAAAAACTCAACAATTTCACTATATAGATCTTGAAAAAAGATCCAAGTTATAAAACTCATCTATATCGCCATAATAACCATAAAAAATGTTTCAAGTTAAAAAATTCAACAATTTCACTTAAAAAAAACATTAAAAAAAAGTACCATGTTAAAAAATTCAATAGTTTCACTATAAAAAAGAAAACAAGATTTTCAAGTGAAAAAACTCAACTATTTCACTATAAAAATACATTAAAAAAAGTTCCATGTTAAAAATACTCACAAATATCTCTATACAAAATAATAAATCAGTTCCAAGTTAAAAAAACTCAACAGTTTCATTATAAAAACCCTAGCAAGATTTCCAAGTGAAAAAACTCAACTATTTCACTGTAAAAAACATTAAAAAAAAATTCCAAGTTAAAAAACACAACAGTTTCTTTATAAAAAATATATTAAAAAAAGTCAAGTTAAAAACTCAACAGTTTCACTATAATAACCATAAAAAAAAAGTTTGAAGTGAAAAATACCACAGTTTCACTATAAAAACCTTAAAAAAATGTTCTAAATTAAAAAACTCAATAATTTATCTATAAAAACCACTAAAATAGTTCCAAATTAAAAAAATACTCAAATATTTCAATATAAATACCATAAAAAAGTTCAAAGTAAAAAAAACTCAACAGTTTCACTATAAAAACCATAACAAAACTTCCAAGTTAAAAAAAAAAAAAACAATTTCACTATAAAAACCATAAAAAAAACCATATAAAAAACCCAACAATTTCAATATATAGATCCTAAAAAAAGATCCAAGTTATAAACCTCATCTATATCGCAATAATAACCATAAAAAATGTTTCAAGTTAAAAAATTCTATAATTTCACTAAAACAAACATTAAAAAAAAAGACCCATGCTAAAAAATTCAATAGTTTCACTATAAAAATGAAAACAAGATTTTCAAGTGAAAAAACTCAACTATTTCACTATAAAAATACGTAAAAAAAAGTTCCATGTTACAAATACTCACAAATATCTCTATACAAAATAAAAATAAGTTCCAAGTTAAAAAAACTCAACAGTTTCACTATAAAAACCCTAGCAAGATTTCCAAGTGAAAAAACTCAACTATTTCATTGTAAAAAATATAAAAAAAATTCCAAGTTAAAAAACACAACAGTTTCTCTATAAAAAATATATGAAAAAAAGTCAAGTTAAAAAACTCAACAGTTTCACTATAATAACCATAAAAAAAAAAGTTTCAAGTGAAAAAACTCCACAGTTTCACTATAAAAACCTTAAAAAAATGTTCCAAATTATAAAACTCAATAATTTAACTATAAAAACCACTAAAATAGTTCCAAGTTAAAAAAACTCAAATATTTCAATATAAATACCATAAAAAAAGTTCAAAGTAAAAAAAAACTCAACAGTTTCACTATAAAAACCATAACAAAACTTCCAAGTTAAAAAAAACACAATGTTTTCACTATAAAATAAAAAAAAAACAAATAAAAAACTCAACAATTTCACTATATAGATCCTAAAAAAAGATCCAAGATATAAACCTCATCTATATCGCCATAATAACCATAAAAAATGTTTCAAGTTAAAAAATTCAACAATTTCACTAAAAAAACATTAAAAAAAAGTCTCATGTTAAAAAATTCAATAGTTTCACTTTAAAAACGAAAACAAGATTTTCAAGTGAAAAAACTCAACTATGTCACTATAAAAATACCTAAAAAAAAGTTCCAAATTAAAAATACTCACAAATATCTCTATACAAAATAAAAAATCAGTTCCAAGTTAAAAAAATTCAACAGTTTCACTATAAAAATCATCGCAAGATTTCCAAATGAAAAAAACTCAACTATTTCACTGTAAATAACATAAAAAAAAATTCCAAGTTAAAAAACACAACAGTTTCTCTGTAAAAAATATATTAAAAAAATCAAGTTAAAAAACTCAACAGTTTCACTGTAATAACCATAAAAATTTGTTTCAAGTGAAAAAAATCCACAGTTTCACTATAGAAACCTTAAAAAATGTTCCAAATTAAAAAAAATTAATAATTTAACTATAAAAATCACTAAAATAGTTCCAAGTTAAAAAAACTCAAATAATTCAATATAAATACCATAAAAAAGTTCAAAGTAAAAAAAACTCAACAGTTTCACTATAAAAACCATAACAAAACTTCCAAGTTAAAAAAAAACACAACAATTTCACTATAAAAACCATAAAAAAAAACCAAATAAAAAACTCAACAATTTCAATATATAGATCCTAAAAAAAGATCCAAGTTATAAACCTCATCTATATCGCCATAATAACCATAAAAAATGTTTCAAGTTAAAAAATTCTACAATTTCACTAAAAAAACATTAAAAAAACGTACCATGTTAAAAAATTCAATAGTTTCACTATAAAAAAGAAAACAAGATTTTCAAGTGAAAAATCTCAACTATTTCACTATAAAAATACATTAAAAAAAGTTCCATGTTAAAAATTCTCACAAATATCTCTATACAAAATAAAAAATCAGTTCCAAGTTAAAAAAACTCAACAGTTTCATTATAAAAACCCTAGCAAGATTTCCAAGTGAAAAAACTCAACTATTTCACTGTAAAAAACATTAAAAAAAATTCCAAGTTAAAAAACACAACAGTTTCTTTATAAAAAATATATTAAAAAAAGTCAAGTTAAAAAACTCAACAGTTTCACTATAATATCCATAAAAAAAAGTTTCAAGTGAAAAAACACCACAGTTTCACTATAAAAACCTTAAAAAAATGTTCCAAATTAAAAAACTCAATAATTTAACTATAAAAACCACTAAAATAGTTCCAAAATAAAAAATACTCAAATATTTCAATATAAATACCATAAAAAAGTTCAAAGTAAAAAAAACTCAACAGTTTCACTATAAAAACCATAACAAAACTTCCAAGTTAAAAAAAACACAACAATTTCACTATAAAAACCATAAAAAAAACCAAATAAAAAACTGACCAATTTCAATATATAGATCCAAAAAAAAGATCCAAGTTATAAACCTCATCTATATCGCCATAATAACCATAAAAAATGTTTCAATTTAAAAAATTCTACAATTTCACTAAAACAAACTTAAAAAAAAAACCATGCTAAAAAATTCAATAGTTCCACTATAAAAATGAAAACAAGATTTTCAAGTGAAAAAACTCAACTATTTCACTATAAAAATACGTAAAAAAAAGTTCCATGTTACAAATACTCACAAATATCTCTATACAAAATAAAAATAAGTTCCAAGTTAAAAAAACTCAACAGTTTCCCTATAAAAACCCTAAAAAGATTTCCAAGTGAAAAAACTCAACTATTTCATTGTAAAAAACATAAAAAAAATTCCAAGTTAAAAAACACAACAGTTTCTCTATAAAAAATATATTAAAAAAAGTCAAGTTAAAAAACTCAACAGTTTCACTATAATAACCATAAAAAAAAAGTTTCAAGTGAAAAAACTCCATAGTTTCACTATAAAAACCTTAAAATATGTTCCAAATTAAAAAAAAATCAATAATTTAACTATAAAAACCACTAAAATAATTCCAAGTTAAAAAACTCAACAATTTCACTATATAGATATTAAAAAAAGATCCAAGTTATAAAACTCAACTATATCGCCATAATAACCATAAAAAATGTTTCAAGTTAAAAAATTCAACAATTTCACTAAAAAAAACATTAAAAAAGAGTACCATGTTAAAAAATTCAATAGTTTCACTATAAAAAAGAAAACAAGATTTTCAAGTGAGAAAACTCAACTATTTCACTATAAAAATAAATTAAAAAAAGTTCCATATTAAAAATACTCACAAATATCTCTATACAAAATAAAAAATCTGTTCCAAGTTAAAAAAACTCAACAGTTTCATTATAAAAACCCTAGCAAGATTTCCAACTTAAAAAATCAACTATTTCACTGTAAAAAACATAAAAAAAAAATTCCAAGTTAAAAAACACAACAGTTTCTTTATAAAAAATATATTAAAAAAAGTCAAGTTAAAAAACTCAACAGTTTCACTATAATAACCATAAAAAAAAAAATTTCAAGTGAAAAAACACCACAGATTCACTATAAAAACCTTAAAAAAAATGTTCCAAATTAAAAAACTCAATAATTTAACTATAAAAACCACTAAAATAGTTCCAAATTAAAAAATACTCAAATATTTCAATATAAATACCATAAAAAAGTTCAAAGTAAAAAAAACTCAACAGTTTCACTATAAAAACCATAACAAAACTTCCAAGTTAAAAAAAAATACAACAATTTCACTATAAAAACCATAAAAAAAAAACAAAATAAAAAACTCAACAATTTCAATATATAGATCCTAAAAAAAGATCCAAGTTATAAACCTCATCTATATCGCCATAATAACCATAAAAAATGTTTCAAGTTAAAAAATTCTACAATTTCACTAAAACAAACATTAAAAAAAAAAAGACCCATGCTAAAAAATTCAATAGTTTCATATAAAAATGAAAACAAGATTTTCAAATGAAAAAACTCAACTATTTCACTATAAAAATACGTAAAAAAAAGTTCCATGTTACAAATACTCACAAATATCTCTATACGAAATAAAAATAAGTTCCAAGTTAAAAAAACTCAACAGTTTCACTATTAAAACCCTAGCAAGATTTCCAAGTGAAAAAACTCAACTATTTCATTCTAAAAAACATAAAAAAAAATTCCAAGTTAAAAAACACAACAGTTTCACTATGAAAAATATATTAAAAAAAGTCAAGTTTAAAAACTCAACAGTTTCACTATAATAACCATAAAAAAAAAGTTTCAAGTGAAAAAACTCCACAGTTTCACTATAAAAACCTTAAAAAAATGTTCCAAATTATAAAACTCAATAATTTAACTATAAAAACCACTAAAATAATTCCAAGTTAAAAAAACTCAAATATTTCAATATAAATACCATAAAAAAAGTTCAAAGTAAAAAAAAAACTCTACAGTTTCACTATAAAAACCATAACAAATCTTCCAAGTTAAAAAAAACACAATGTTTTCACTATAAAATATAAAAAAAACAAATAAAAAACTCAACAATTTCACTATATAGATCCTAAAAAAAGATCCAAGTTATAAACCTCATCTATATCGCCATAATAACCATAAAAAATGTTTCAAGTTAAAAAACTCAACAATTTCACTAAAAAAACATTAAAAAAAAGTCCCATGTTAAAAAATTCAATAGTTTCACTTTAAAAACGAAAACAAGATTTTCAAGTGAAAAAACTCAACTATGTCACTATAAAAATACCTAAAAAAAAGTTCCAAGTTAAAAATACTCACAAATATCTCTATACAAAATAAAAAATCAGTTCCAAGTTAAAAAAATTCAACAGTTTCACTATAAAAATCATAGCAAGATTTCCAAATGAAAAAAATTCAACTATTTCACTGTAAATACCATAAAAAAAAATTCCAAGTTAAAAAACACAACAGTTTCTTTGTAAAAAATATATTCAAAAAATCAAGTTAAAAAACTCAACAGTTTCACAGTAATAACCATAAAAATTTGTTTCAAGTGAAAAAAATCCACAGTTTCACTATAAAAACCTTAAAAAATGTTCCAAATTAAAAAAAATTAATAATTTAACTATAAAAACCACTAAAATAGTTCCAAGTTAAAAAAACTCAAATAATTCAATATAAATACCATAAAAAAGTTCAAAGTAAAAAAAACTCAATAGTTTCACTATAAAAACCATAACAAAAGTTCCAAGTTAAAAAAAACACAACAATTTCACTATAAAAACCATAAAAAAAAACCAAATAAAAAACTCAACAATTTCAATATATAGATCCTAAAAAAAGATCCAAGTTAAAAAATTCTACAATTTCACTAAAAAAACATTAAAAAAAAAGACCCATGCTAAAAAATTCAATAGTTTCACTATAAAAATGAAAACAAGATTTTCAAGTGAAAAAACTCAACTATTTCATTATAAAAATACCTAAAAAAAGTTCCATGTTAAAAATACTCACAAATATCTCTATACAAAATAAAAAATAAGTTCCAAGTTAAAAAAATTCAACAGTTTCACTATATAAACCCTAGCAAGATTTCCAAGTGAAAAAACTCAACTATTTCACTGTAAAAAACATAAAAAAAAATTCCAAGTTAAAAAACACAACAGTTTGTCTTTAAAAAATATATTAAAAAAAGTCAAGATAAAAAACTCAACCGTTTCACTGTAATAACCATAAAAAAAGTTTCAAGTGAAAAAACTCCACAGTTTCACTATAAAAACCTTAAAAAATGTTCCAAATTAAAAAAAATCAATAATTTAACTATAAAAACCACTAAAATAATTCCAAGTTAAAAAACTCAACAATTTCACTATATAGATCTTAAAAAAAGATCCAAGTTATAAAACTAATCTATATCGCCATAATAACCATAAAAAATGTTTCAAGTTAAAAAATTCAACAATTTCACTAAAAAGAACATTAAAAAAAAGTACCATGTTAAAAAATTCAATAGTTTCACTATAAAAAAGAAAACAAGATTTTCAAGTGAAAAAACTCAACTATTTCACTATAAAAATAAATTAAAAAAAGTTCCATGTTAAAAATACTCACAAATATCTCTATACAAAATAAAAAATCAGTTCCAAGTTAAAAAAACTCAACAGTTTCATTATAAAAACCCTAGCAAGATTTCCAACTGAAAAAACTCAACTATTTCACTGTAAAAAACATAAAAAAAAATTCCAATTTAAAAAACACAACAGTTTCTTTATAAAAAATATATTAAAAAAAGTCAAGTTAAAAACCTCAACAGTTTCACTATAATAACCATAAAAAAAAAAAGATTCAAGTGAAAAAACACCACAGTTTCACTATAAAAACCTTAAAAAAAATGTTCCAAATTAAAAAACTCAATAATTTAACTATAAAAACCACTAAAATAGTTCCAAATTAAAAAATACTCAAATATTTCAATATAAATACCATAAAAAAGTTCAAAGTAAAAAAAACTCAACAGTTTCACTATAAAAACCATAACAAAACTTCCAAGTTAAAAAAAAACACAACAATTTCACTATAAAAACCATAAAAAAAAAACAAATAAAAAACTCAACAATTTCAATATATAGATCCTAAAAAAAGATCCAAGTTATAAACCTCATCTATATCGCCATAATAACCATAAAAAATATTTCAAGTTAAAAAATTCTACAATTTCACTAAAACAAACATTAAAAAAAAAAAAGACCCATGCTAAAAAATTCAATAGTTTCATATAAAAATGAAAACAAGATTTTCAAATGAAAAAACTCAACTATTTCACTATAAAAATACGTAAAAAAAAGTTCCATGTTACAAATACTCATAAATTTCTCTATACGAAATAAAAATAAGTTCCAAGTTAAAAAAACTCAACAGTTTCACTATAAAAACCCTAACAAGATTTCCAAGTGAAAAAACTCAACTATTTCATTCTAAAAAACATAAAAAAAAATTCCAAGTTAAAAAACACAACAGTTTCACTATAAAAAATATATTAAAAAAAGTCAAGTTAAAAAACTCAACAGTTTCACTATAATAACCATAAAAAAAAAGTTTTAAGTGAAAAAACTCCACAGTTTCACTATAAAAACCTTAAAAAAATGTTCCAAATTATAAAACTCAATAATTTAACTATAAAAACCACTAAAATAATTCCAAGTTAAAAAAACTCAAATATTTCAATATAAATACCATAAAAAAAGTTCAAAGTAAAAAAAAACTCTACAGTTTCACTATAAAAACCATAACAAAACTTCCAAGTTAAAAAAAACACAATGTTTTCACTATAAAATAAATAAAAAACAAATAAAAAACTCAACAATTTCACTATATAGATCCTAAAAAAAGATCCAAGATATAAACCTCATCTATATCGCCATAATAACCATAAAAAATGTTTCAAGTTAAAAAATTCAACAATTTCACTAAAAAAACATTAAAAAAAAGTCTCATGTTAAAAAATTCAATAGTTTCACTTTAAAAACGAAAACAAGATTTTCAAGTGAAAAAACTCAACTATGTCTCTATAAAAATACCTAAAAAAAAGTTCCAAGTTAAAAATACTCACAAATATCTCTATACAAAATAAAAAATCAGTTCCAAGTTAAAAAAATTCAACAGTTTAACTATAAAAATCATAGCAAGATTTCCAAATGAAAAAAACTCAACTATTTCACTGTAAATAACATTAAAAAAAATTCCAAGTTAAAAAACACAACAGTTTCTCTGTAAAAAAATATATTAAAAAAATCAAGTTAAAAAACTCAACAGTTTCACTGTAATAACCATAAAAATTTGTTTCAAGTGAAAAAAATCTACAGTTTCACTATAAAAACCTTAAAAAATGTTCCAAATTAAAAAATAATAATAATTTAACTATAAAAACCACTAAAATAGTTCCAAGTTAAAAAAACTCAAATAATTCAATATAAATAGTATAAAAAAGTTCAAAGTAAAAAAAACTCAACAGTTTCACTATAAAAACCATAACAAAAGTTCCAAGTTAAAAAAAACACAACAATTTCACTATAAAAACCATAAAAAAAAAACAAATACAAAACTCAACAATTTCAATATATAGATCCTAAAAAAAGATCCAAGTTAAAAAATTCTACAATTTCACTAAAAAAACATTAAAAAAAAAGACCCATGCTAAAAAATTCAATAGTTTCACTATAAAAATGAAAACAAGATTTTCAAGTGAAAAAACTCAACTATTTCATTATAAAAATACCTAAAAAAAGTTCCATGTTAAAAATACTCACAAATATCTCTATACAAAATAAAAAATAAGTTCCAAGTTAAAAAAATTAAAAAGTTTCACTATATAAACCCTAGCAAGATTTCCAAGTGAAAAAACTCAAATATTTCACTGTAAAAAACATAAAAAAAAATTCCAAGTTAAAAAACACAACAGTTTGTCTTTAAAAAATATAATAAAAAAAGTCAAGATAAAAAACTCAACCGTTTCACTGTAATAACCATAAAAAAAGTTTCAAGTGAAAAAACTCCACAGTTTGACTATAAAAACCTTAAAAAATGTTCCAAATTAAAAAAAATCAATACTTTAACTATAAAAACCACTAAAATAATTCCAAGTTAAAAAACTCAACAATTTCACTATATAGATCTTAAAAAAAGATCCAAGTTATAAAACTCATCTATATCGCCATAATAACCATAAAAAATGTTTCAAGTTAAAAAATTCAACAATTTCACTAAAAAAACATTAAAAAAAAGTACCATGTTAAAAAATTCAATCGTTTCCCTATAAAAAAGAAAACAAGATTTTCAAGTGAAAAAACTCAACTATTTCACTATAAAAATACATTAAAAAAAGTTCCATGTTAAAAATACTCACAAATATCTCTATACAAAATAAAAAATCAGTTCCAAGTTAAAAAAATTCAACAGTTTCATATTAAAAACCCTAGCACGATTTCCAAGTGAAAAAACTCAACTATTTCACTGTAAAAAACATATAAAAAAATTCCAAGTTAAAAAACACAACAGTTTCTTTATAAAAAATATATTAAAAAAAGTCAAGTTAAAAAACTCAACAGTTTCACTATAATAACCATAAAAAAAAAGTTTCAAGTGAAAAAACACCACAGTTTCACTATAAAAACCTTAAAAAAATGTTCCAAATTAAAAAACTCAATAATTTAACTATAAAAACCACTAAAATAGTTCCAAATTAAAAAATACTCAAATATTTCAATATAAATACCATAAAAAAGTTCAAAGTAAAAAAAACTCAACAGTTTCACTATAAAAACCATAACAAAACTTCCAAGTTAAAAAAAAACAAAACAATTTCACTATAAAAACCATAAAAAAAAAACCAAATAAAAAACTCAACAATTTCAATATATAGATCCTAAAAAAAGATCCAAGTTATAAACCTCATCTATATCGCCATAATAACCATGAAAAATGTTTCAAGTTAAGAAATTCAACAATTTCACTAAAACCAACATTATAAAAAAAAAACCCATGCTAAAAAATTCAATAGTTTCACTATAAAAATGAAAACAAGATAAAAAAAACACAATGTTTTCACTATAAAATAAAAAAAAAACAAATAAAAAACTCAACAATTTCACTATATAGATCCTAAGAAATGATCCAAGATATAAACCTCATCTATATCGCCATAATAACCATAAAAAATGTTTCAAGTTAAAAAATTCAATAATTTCACTAAAAAAACATTAAAAAAAAAGTCTCATGTTAAAAAATTCAATAGTTTCACTTTAAAAACGAAAACAAGATTTTCAAGTGAAAAAACTCAACTATTTCACTATAAAAATACGTAAAAAAAAGTTCCATGTTACAAATACTCAAAAATATCTCTATACAAAATAAAAATAAGTTCCAAGTTAAAAAAACTCAACAGTTTCACTATAAAAACCCTAGCAAGATTTCCAAGTGAAAAAACTCAACTATTTCATTGTAAAAAACATAAAAAAATTCCAAGTTAAAAAACACAAAGTTTCTCTATAAAATATATATTAAAAAAAGTCAAGTTAAAAAACTCAACAGTTTCACTATAATAACCATAAAAAAAAGTTTCAAGTGAAAAAACTGCACAGTTTCACTATAAAAACCTTTAAAAAATGTTTCAAATTATAAAACTCAATAATTTAACTATAAAAACCACTAAAATAGTTCCAAGTTAAAAAAACTCAAATATTTCAATATAAATACCATAAAAAAAGTTCAAGGTAAAAAAAAACTCAATAGTTTCACTATAAAAACCATAACAAAACTTCCAAGTTAAAAAAAAACACAATGTTTTCACTATAAAATAAAAAAAACCAAATAAAAAACTCAACAATTTCACTATATAGATCCTAAAAAAAGATCCAAGATATAAACCTTATCTATATCGCCATAATAACCATAAAAAATGTTTCAAGTTAAAAAATTCAACAATTTCACTAAAAAAACATTAAAAAAAAGTCTCATGTTAAAAAATTCAATAGTTACACTTTAAAAACGAAAACAAGATTTTCAAGTGAAAAAACTCAATTATGTCCCTATAAAAATACCTTAAAAAAAGTTCCAAGTTAAACATACTCACAAATATCTCTATACAAAATAAAAAATCAGTTCCAAGTTAAAAAAATTCAACAGTTTCACTATAAAAATCATAGCAAGATTTCCAAATGAAAAAAACTCAACTATTTCACTGTAAATAACATAAAAAAAATTCCAAGTTAAAAAACACAACAGTTTCTCTTTAAAAAATATATTAAAAAAAGTCAAATTAAAAAACTCAACAGTTTCACTGTAATAACCATAAAAATTTATTTCAAGTGAAAAAAATCCACAGTTTCACTATAAAAACCTTAAAAAATGTTCCAAATTAAAAAAAAATTAATAATTTAACTATAAAAACCACTAAAATAGTTCCAAGTTAAAAAAACTCAAATAATTCAATATAAATACAATAAAAAAGTTCAAAGTAAAAAAAACTCAACAGTTTCACTATAAAAACCATAACAAAACTTCCAAGTTAAAAAAAAACACAACAATTTCACTATAAAACCATAAAAAAAAAACCAAATAAAAAACTCAACAATTTCAATATATAGATCCTAAAAAAAGATCCAAGTTATAAACTTCATCTATATCGCCATAGTAACCATAAAAAATGTTTCAAGATAAAAAATTCTACAATTTCACTAAAAAAAACATTAAAAAAAAAGACCCATGCTAAAAAATTCAATAGTTTCACTATAAAAATGAAAACAAGATTTTCAAGTGAAAAAACTCAACTATTTCACTATAAAAATACCTAAAAAAAGTTCCATGTTAAAAATACTCACAAATATCTCTATACAAAATAAAAAATAAGTTCCAAGTTAAAAAAATTCAACAGTTTCACTATATAAACCCTAGCAAGATTTCCAAGTGAAAAAACTCAACTATTTCACTGTAAAAAACATAAAAAAAAAAATTCCAAGTTAAAAAACACAACCGTTTGTCTTTAAAAAATATATTAAAAAAAGTCAAGTTAAAAAACTCAACAGTTTCACTGTAATAACCATAAAAAAAGTTTCAAGTGAAAAAACTCCACAGTTTCACTATAAAAACCTTAAAAAATGTTTCAAATTAAAAAAATCAATAATTTAACTATAAAAACCACTAAAATAATTCCAAGTTAAAAAACTCAACAATTTCACTATATAGATCTTAAAAAAAGATCCAAGTTATAAAACTCATCTATATCGCCATAATAACCATAAAAAATGTTTCAAGTTAAAAAATTCAACAATTTCACTAAAAAAAACATTAAAAAAAAGTACCATGTTAAAAAATTTAATAGTATCACTATAAAAAAGAAAACAAGATTTTCAAGTGAAAAAACTCAACTATTTCACTATAAAAATACATTAAAAAAAGTTTCATGTTAAAAATACTCACAAATATCTCTATACAAAATAAAAAATCAATTCCAAGTTAAAAAAACTCAACAGTTTCATTATAAAAACCCTAGCAAGATTTCCAAGTGAAAAAACTCAACTATTTCACTGTAAAAAACATAAAAAAAATTCCAAGTTAAAAAAAAAAACATTTTCTCTATAAAAAATATATTAAAAAAAGTCAAGTTAAAAAACTCAACAGTGTCACTGTAATAACCATAAAAAAAGTTTCAAGTGAAAAAACTCCACAGTTTCAATATAAAAACCTTAAAAAAATGTTCCAACTTAAAAAACTCAATAATTTAACTATAAAAACCACTAAAATAGTTCCAAGTTAAAAAAAACTCAAATATTTCAATATAAAAACCATAAAAAAAGTTCAAAGTAAAAAAAAACTCAACAGTTTCACTATAAAAACCCTAACAAAACTTCCAAGTTAAGAAAAACACAACGTTTTCACTATATAAACATAAAAAAAAACAAATAAAAAACTCAACAATTTCACTATATAGATCCTAAAAAAAGATCCAAGTTATAAACCTCATCTATATCGCCATAATAACCATAAAAAATGTTTCAAGTTAAAAAATTCAACAATTTCACTAAAAAAACATTTAAAAAAAGTCCCATGTTAAAAAATTCAATAGTTTCACTTTAAAAACGAAAACAAGATTTTCAAGTGAAAAAACTCAACTATTTCACTATAAAAATACCTAAAAAAATGTTCCATGTTAAAAATACTCACAAATATCTCTATACAAAATAAAAAATAAGTTCCAAGTTAAAAAAACTCAGCATTTTCACTATAAACACCCTAACAAGATTTCCAAGTGAAAAAACTCAACTATTTCACTGTAAAAAACATTAAAAAAAATTCCAAGTTAAAAAACACAACAGTTTCTCTTTAAAAAATATATTAAAAACAGTCAAGTTAAAAAACTCAACAGTTTCACTGTAATAACCATAAAAAAAAAGTTTCAAGTGAAAAAACTCCACAGTTTCACTATAAAAACCTTAAAAAGATGTTCCAAATTAAAAAACTCAATAATTTAACTATAAAAACCACTAAAATAGTTCCAAGTTAAAAAAACTCAAATATTTCAATGTAAATACCATAAAAAAAGTTCAAAGTAAAAAAAAACTCAACAGTTTCACTATAAAAACCGAAACAAAACTTCCAAGTTAAGAAAAACACAACGTTTTCACTATAAAAACCATAAAAAAAAACCAAATAAAAAACTCAACAATTTCACTATATAGATCCTAAAAAAAGATACAAGATATAAACCTCATCTATATCGCCATAATAACCTTAAAAAAAATTTCAAGTTAAAAAATTCAACAATTTCACTAAAAAAACATTAAAAAAAAGTCCCATGTTAAAAAATTCAATAGTTTCACTTTAAAAACAAAACAAGATTTTCAAGTGAAAAAACTCAACTATTTCACTATAAAAATACCTTAAAAAAAGTTCCAAGTTAAAAATACTCACAAATATCTCTATACAAAATAAAAAATAAGTTCCAAGTTAAAAAAATTCAACAGTTTCACTATAAAAATCCTAGCAAGATTTCCAAGAGAAAAAACTCAACTATTTCACTGTAAAAAACATTAAAATAAATTCCAAATTAAAAAACACAACAGTTTCTCTTTAAAAAAAAATTATTAAAAAAAGTCAAGTTAAAAAACTCAACAGTTTCACTGTAATAACCATAAAAAATGTTTCAAGTGAAAAAAATCCACAGTTTGACTATAAAAACCTTAAAAAATGTTCCAAATTAAAAAAAATTAATAATTTAACTATAAAAACAACTAAAATAGTTCCAAGTTAAAAAAATCTCAAATAATTCAATATAAATACCATAAAAAATTTCAAAGTAAGAAACACTCAAGAATTTCACTATAAAAACCATAACAAAACTTCCAAGTTAAAAAAAACACAACAATTTCACTATAAAAACCATAAAAAAAAAACCAAATAAAAAACTTAACAATTTCCTTATATAGATTCTAAAAAAAGATCCAAGTTATAAACCTCATATATATCGCCATAATAACCATAAAAAATGTTTCAAGTTAAAAAATTCTAAAATTTCACTAAAAAAACATTAAAAAAAAGTCCCATGTTAAAAAATTCTATAGTTTCACTATAAAAATGAAAACAAGATTTTCAAGTGAAAAAACTCAACTATTTCACTATAAAAATACCTAAAAAAAGTTCCATGTTAAAAATACTCACAAATATCTCTATACAAAATAAAAAATAAGTTCCAAGTTAAAATAACTCAACATTTTCACTATAAAAACCCTAGCAAGATTTCCAACTGAAAATATTCAACTATTTCACTGTAAGTAACAAAAAAAAAAATTCTAAGTTAAAAAACACAACAGTTTCTCTTTAAAAAATATATTAAAAAAAGTCAAGTTAAAAAACTCAACAGTTTCACTGTAATAACCATAAAAAAAAAGTTTCAAGTGAAAAAACTCCACAGTTTCACTATAAAAACCTTAAGAAAATGTTCCAAATTAAAAAACTCAATAATTTAACTATAAAAACCACTAAAATAGTTCCAAGTTAAAAAAAACTCAAATATTTCAATATAAATACCATAAAAAAGTTCAAAGTAAAAAACACTCAACAGTTTCACTATAAAAACCATAACAAAACTTCCAAGTTAAAAAAAACACAACAATTTCACTATAAAAACCATTAAAAAAAACCAAATAAAAAACTCAACAATTTCACTATATAGATCCTAAAAAAAGATCCAAGTTATAAACCTCATCTATATCGCCATAATAACCATAAAAAATGTTTCAAGTTAAAAAATTCTACAATTTCACTAAAAAAAACATTAAAAAAAAAGACCCATGCTAAAAAATTCAATAGTTTCACTATAAAAATGAAAACAAGATTTTTAAGTGAAAAACCTCAACTATTTCACTATAAAAATACCTAAAAAAAGTTCCATGTTAAAAATACTCACAAATATCTCTATACAAAATAAAAATAAGTTCCAAGTTAAAAAAACTCACAGGTTTCACTATAAAAACCCTAGCAAGATTTCCAAGTGAAAAAACTCAACTATTTCACTGTAAAAAACATAAAAAAAATTCCAAGTTAAAAAACACAACAGTTTCTCTATAAAAAATATATTAAAAAAAGTCAAGTTAAAAATCTCAACAGTTTCACTGTAATAACCATAAAAAAAATTTCAAGTGAAAAAACTCCTCAGTTTCACTATAAAAACCTTAAAAAAATGTTCCAAATTAAAAACTCAATAATTTAACTATAAAAACCACTAAAATAGTTCCAAGTTAAAAAAAACTCAAATATTTCAATGTAAATACCATAAAATAAGTTCAAAGTAAAAAAAACTCAACAGTTTCACTATAAAAACCCTAACAAAACTTCCAAGTTAAAAAAAACAACGTTTTCACTATAAAAACCATAAAAAAAACCAAATAAAAAACCCAGCAATTTCACTATATAGATCCTAAAAAAAGATCCAAGTTATAAACCTCATCTATATCGCCATAATAACCATAAAAAATGTTTCAAGTTAAAAAATTCAACAATTTCACTAAAAAAACATTAAAAAAAAAGTCTCATGTTAAAAAATTCAATAGTTTCACTTTAAAAACGAAAACAAGATTTTCAAGTGAAAAAACTCAACTATTTCACTATAAAAATACCTAAAAAAAAGTTCCATGTTAAAAATACACACAAATATCTCTATACAAAATAAAAAATAAGTTCCAAGTTAAAAAAATTCAACAGTTTCACTATAAAAACCCTAGCAAGATTTCCAAGTGAAAAAACTCAACTATTTCACTGTAAAAAACATTAAAAAAAAAACTTCCAAGTTAAAAAACACAAAAGTTTCTCTTTAAGAAATATATTAAAAAAATTCAAGTTAAAAAACTCAACAGTTTCACTGTAATAACCATAAAAATAATGTTTCAAGTGATAAAACTCCACAGTTTCACTATAAAAACCTTAAAAAAAATGTTCCAAATTAAAAAACTCAATAATTTAACTATAAAAACCACTAAAATAGTTCCAAGTTAAAAAAACTTAAATATTTAAATATAAATACCATAAAAAAGTTCAAAGTATATAAAACTCAACAGTTTCACTATAAAAACCATAACAAAACTTCCAAGTTAAAAAAAAACACAACATTTTAACTATAAAAACCATAAATAAAAACCAAATAAAAAACTCAACAATTTCACTATATAGATCCTAAAAAAAGATCCAAGTTATAAACCTCATCTATATCGCCATAATAACCATAAAAAATATTTCAAGTTAAGAAATTCAACAATTTCACTAAAAAAACATTAAAAAAAAGTCTCATGTTAAAAAATTCAATAGTTTCACTTTAAAAACGAAAACAAGATTTTCAAGTGAAAAAACTCAACTATTTCACTATAAAAATACCTAAAAAAAAGTTCCATGTTAAAAATACACACAAATATCTCTATACAAAATAAAAAATAAGTTCCAAGTTAAAAAAATTCAACAGTTTCACTATAAAAACCCTAGCAAGATTTCCAAGTGAAAAAACTCAACTATTTCACTGTAAAAAACATTAAAAAAAAAACTTCCAAGTTAAAAAACACAAAAGTTTCTCTTTAAGAAATATATTAAAAAAAGTCAAGTTAAAAAACTCAACAGTTTCACTGTAATAACCATAAAAATAATGTTTCAAGTGATAAAACTCCACAGTTTCACTATAAAAAACTTAAAAAAAATGTTCCAAATTAAAAAACTCAATAATTTAACTATAAAAACCACTAAAATAGTTCCAAGTTAAAAAAACTTAAATATTTAAATATAAATACCATAAAAAAGTTCAAAGTATATAAAACTCAACAGTTTCACTATAAAAACCATAACAAAACTTCCAAGTTAAAAAAAAACACAACATTTTAACTATAAAAACCATAAATAAAAACCAAATAAAAAACTCAACAATTTCACTATATAGATCCTAAAAAAAGATCCAAGTTATAAACCTCATCTATATCGCCATAATAACCATAAAAAATATTTCAAGTTAAGAAATTCAACAATTTCACTAAAAAAACATTAAAAAAAAGTCTCATGTTAAAAAATTCAATAGTTTCACTTTAAAAACGAAAACAAGATTTTCAAGTGAAAAAACTCAACTATTTCATTATAAAAATACGTAAAAAAAGGTTCCATGTTAAAAATACACACAAATATCTCTATACAAAATAAAAAATAAGTTCCAAGTTAAAAAAATTCAACAATTTCACTATAAAAACCCTAGCAAGATTTCCAAGTGAAAAAACTCAACTATTTCACTGTAAAAAACATTTAAAAAAAATTCCAAGTTAAAAAACACAACAGTTTCTCTTTAAAAAATATATTAAAAAAAGTCAAGTTAAAAAACTCAACAGTTTCACTGTAATAACCATAAAAATAAAGTTTCAAGTGAAAAAACTCCACAGTTTCACTATAAAAACCTTAAAAAAAATGTTCCAAATTAAAAAACTCAATAATTTAACTATAAAAACCACTAAAATAGTTCCAAGTTAAAAAAACTCAAATATTTCAATATAAATACCATAAAAAAGTTCAAAGTAAAAAAAACTCAACAGTTTCACTATAAAAACCATAACAAAACTTCCAAGTTAAAAAAAAACACAACATTTTAACTATAAAAACCATTAATAAAAACCAAATAAAAAACTCAACAATTTCACTATATAGATCCTAAAAAAAGATCCAAGTTATAAACCTCATCTATATCGCCATAATAACCATAAAAAATATTTCAAGTTAAGAAATTCAACAATTTCACTAAAAAAACATTAAAAAAAAGTCTCATGTTAAAAAATTCAATAGTTTCACTTTAAAAACGAAAACAAGATTTTCAAGTGAAAAAACTCAACTATTTCATTATAAAAATACCTAAAAAAAGGTTCCATGTTAAAAATACACACAAATATCTCTATACAAAATAAAAAATAAGTTCCAAGTTAAAAAAATTCAACAATTTCACTATAAAAACCCTAGCAAGATTTCCAAGTGAAAAAACTCAACTATTTCACTGTAAAAAACATTTAAAAAAAATTCCAAGTTAAAAAACACAACAGTTTCTCTTTAAAAAATATATTAAAAAAAGTCAAGTTAAAAAACTCAACAGTTTCACTGTAATAACCATAAAAACAAAGTTTCAAGTGAAAAAACTCCACAGTTTCACTATAAAAACCTTAAAAAAAATGTTCCAAATTAAAAAACTCAATAATTTAACTATAAAAACCACTAAAATAGTTCCAAGTTAAAAAAAACTCAAATATTTCAATATAAATACCATAAAAAAGTTCAAAGTAAAAAAAACTCAACAGTTTCACTATAAAAACCATAACAAAACTTCCAAGTTAAAAAAAAACACAACATTTTCACTATAAAAACCATAACAAAACTTCCAAGTTAAAAAAAAAACACAACATTTTCACTATAAAAACCATAAAAAAAACCAAATAAAAAACTGAACAATTTCACTATATAGATCCTAAAAAAAGATCCAAGTTATAAACTTCATCTATATCGCCATAATAACCATAAAAAATATTTCAAGTTAAGAAATTCAACAATTTCACTAAAAAAACATTAAAAAAAGTCTCATGTTAAAAAATTCAATAGTTTCACTTTAAAAACGAAAACAAGATTTTCAAGTGAAAAAACTCAACTATTTCACTATAAAAATACCTAAAAAAAAGTTCCATGTTAAAAATACACACAAATATCTCTATACAAAATAAAAAATAAGTTCCAAGTTAAAAAAATTCAACAGTTTCACTATAAAAACCCTAGCAAGATTTCCAAGTGAAAAAACTCAACTATTTCACTGTAAAAAACATAAAAAAAAAACTTCCAAGTTAAAAAACACAAAAGTTTCTCTTTAAGAAATATATTAAAAAATGTCAAGTTAAAAAACTCAACAGTTTCACTGTAATAACCATAAAAAAAAAGTTTCAAGTGAAAAAACTCCACAGTTTCACTATAAAAACCTTAAAACATGTTCCAAATTAAAAAAAAATAATTTAACTATAAAAACCACTAAAATATTTCCAAGTTAAAAAAAACTCAAATAATTCAATATAAATACCATAAAAAAGTTCAAAGTAAAAAAAACTCAAATGTTTCACTATAAAAACCATAACATAACTTCCAAGTTAAAAAAAACAACGTTTTCACTATAAAAACCATAAAAAAAACCAAATAAAAAACTCAACAATTTCACTATAAAGATCCTAAAAAAAGATCCAAGTTATAAACCTCATCTATATCGCCATAATAACCATAAAAAATATTTCAAGTTAAGAAATTCAACAATTTCACTAAAAAAACATTAAAAAAAAGTCTCATGTTAAAAAATTCAATAGTTTCACTTTAAAAATGAAAACAAGATTTTCAAGTGAAAAAACTCAACTATTTCACTATAAAAATACCTAAAAAAAGTTCCATGTTAAAAATACTCACAAATATCTCTATACAAAATAAAAAATAAGTTCCAAGTTAAAAAAATTCAACAGTTTCACTATAAAAACCCTAGCAAGATTTCCAAGTGAAAAAACTCAACTATTTCACTATAAAAAACATTAAAAAAAATTCCAAGTTAAAAAACACAACAGTTTCTCTTTAAAAAATATATTAAAAAAAGTCAAGTTAAAAAACTCAACAGTTTCACTGGAATAACCATAAAAATAAAGTTTCAAGTGAAAAAACTCCACAGTTTCACTATAAAAACCTTAAAAAAAATGTTCCAAATTAAAAAACTCAATAATTTAACTATAAAAACCACTAAAATAGTTCCAAGTTAAAAAAACTCAAATATTTCAATATAAATACCATAAAAAAGTTCAAAGTAAAAAAAACACAACAGTTTCACTATAAAAACCATAACAAAACTTCCAAGTTAAAAAAAACACAACATTTTCACTATAAAAACCATAAAAAAAACCAAATAAAAAACTCAACAATTTCACTATATAGATCCTAAAAAAAGATCCAAGTTATAAACCTCATCTATATCGCCATAATAACCATAAAAAATATTTCAAGTTAAGAAATTCAACAATTTCACTAAAAAAACATTAAAAAAAAAGTCTCATGTTAAAAAATTCAATAGTTTCACTTTAAAAACGAAAACAAGATTTTCAAGTGAAAAAACTCAACTATTTCACTATAAAAATACCTTAAAAAAAGTTCCATGTTAAAAATACACACAAATATCTCTATACAAAATAAAAAATAAGTTCCAAGTTAAAAAAATTCAACAGTTTCACTATAAAAACCCTAGCAAGATTTCCAAGTGAAAAAACTCAACTATTTCACTGTAAAAAACATAAAAAAAAAAACTTCCAAGTTAAAAAACACAAAAGTTTCTCTTTAAGAAATATATTAAAAAATGTCAAGTTAAAAAACTCAACAGTTTCACTGTAATAACCATAAAAAAAAGTTTCAAGTGAAAAAACTCCACAGTTTCACTATAAAAACCTTAAAAAATGTTCCAAATTAAAAAAAAAAATTAACTATAAAAACCACTAAAATAGTTTCAAGTTAAAAAAAACTCAAATAATTCAATATAAATACCATAAAAAAGCTCAAAGTAAAAAAAACTCAATTGTTTCACTATAAAAACCATAACATAACTTCCAAGTTAAAAAAAACAACGTTTTCACTATAAAAACCATAAAAAAAAAACCAAATAAAAAACTCAACAATTTCACTATAAAGATCCTAAAAAAAGATCCAAGTTATAAACCTCATCTATATCGCCATAATAACCATAAAAAATATTTCAAGTTAAGAAATTCAACAATTTCACTAAAAAAACATTAAAAAAAAGTCCCATGTTAAAAAATTTAATAGTTTCACTTTAAAAATGAAAACAAGATTTTCAAGTGAAAAAACTCAACTATTTCACTATAAAAATACCTAAAAAAAGTTCCATGTTAAAAATACTCACAAATATCTCTATACAAAATAAAAAATAAGTTCCATGTTAAAAAAATTCAACAGTTTCACTATAAAAATCCTAGCAAGATTTCCAAGTTAAAAAACTCAACTATTTCACTGTAAAAAACATTAAAAAAAATTCCAAATTAAAAAACACAACAGTTTCTCTTTAAAAAAAAATTATTAAAAAAAGTCAAGTTAAAAAACTCAACAGTTTCACTGTAATAACCATAAAAAAGTTTCAAGAGAAAAAAATCCACAGTTTGACTATAAAAACCTTAAAAAATGTTCCAAATTAAAAAAAATTAATAATTTAACTATAAAAACAACTAAAATAGTTCCAAGTTAAAAAAAACTCAAATATTTCAATATAAATACCATAAAAAAGTTCAAAGTAAAAAACACTCAACAGTTTCACTATAAAAACCATAACAAAACTTCCAAGTTAAAAAAAACACAACAATTTCACTATAAAAACCATTAAAAAAAACCAAATAAAAAACTCAACAATTTCACTATATAGATCCTAAAAAAAGATCCAAATTATAAACCTCATCTATATCGCCATCATAACCATAAAAAATGTTTCAAGTTAAAAAATTCTACAATTTCACTAAAAAAAACATTAAAAAAAAAGACCCATGCTAAAAAATTCAATAGTTTCACTATAAAAATGAAAACAAGATTTTCAAGTGAAAAACCTCAACTATTTCACTATAAAAATACCTAAAAAAAGTTCCATGTTAAAAATACTCACAAATATCTCTATACAAAATAAAAATAAGTTCCAAGTTAAAAAAACTCACAGGTATCACTATAAAAACCCTAGCAAGATTTCCAAGTGAAAAAACTCAACTATTTCACTGTAAAAAACATAAAAAAAATTCCAAGTTAAAAAACACAACAGTTTCTCTATAAAAAATATATTAAAAAAAGTCAAGTTAAAAATCTCAACAGTTTCACTGTAATAACCATAAAAAAAAGTTTCAAGTGAAAAAACTCCTCAGTTTCACTATAAAAACCTTAAAAAAATGTTCCAAATTAAAAACTCAATAAATTAACTATAAAAACCACTAAAATAGTTCCAAGTTAAAAAAAACTCAAATATTTCAATGTAAATACCATAAAATAAGTTCAAAGTAAAAAAAAAACTCAACAGTTTCACTATAAAAACCCTAACAAAACTTCCAAGTTAAAAAAAACAACGTTTTCACTATAAAAACCATAAAAAAACCAAATAAAAAACCCAGCAATTTCACTATATAGATCCTAAAAAAAGATCCAAGTTATAAACCTCATCTATATCGCCATAATAACCATAAAAAATGTTTCAAGTTAAGAAATTCAACAATTTCACTAAAAAAACATTAAAAAAAGTCTCATGTTAAAAAATTCAATAGTTTCACTTTAAAAACGAAAACAAGATTTTCAAGTGAAAAAACTCAACTATTTCACTATAAAAATACCTAAAAAAAAGTTCCATGTTAAAAATACACACAAATATCTCTATACAAAATAAAAAATAAGTTTCAAGTTAAAAAAATTCAACAGTTTCACTATAAAAACCCTAGCAAGATTTCCAAGTGAAAAAACTCAACTATTTCACTGTAAAAAACATTAAAAAAAAAATTCCAAGTTAAAAAACACAAAAGTTTCTCTTTAAGAAATATATTAAAAAAAGTTAAGTTAAAAAACTCAACAGTTTCACTGTAATAACCATAAAAAAAAGTTTCAAGTGAAAAAACTCCACAGTTTCACTATAAAAACCTTAAAAAATGTTCCAAATTAAAAAAATAATAATTTAACTATAAAAACCACTAAAATAGTTCCAAGTTAAAAAAAAACTCAAATAATTCAATATAAATACCATAAAAAAGTTCAAAGTAAAAAAAACTCAACAGTTTCACTATAAAAACCATAACATAAATTCCACGTTTAAAAAAACAACGTTTTCACTATAAAAACCATAAAAAAAAAAAACCAAATAAAAAACTCAACAATTTCACTATAAAGATCCTAAAAAAAGATCCAAGTTATAAACCTCATCTATATCGCCATAATAACCATAAAAAATATTTCAAGTTAAGAAATTCAACAATTTCACTAAAAAAACATTAAAAAAAAGTCTCATGTTAAAAAATTCAATAGTTTCACTTTAAAAATGAAAACAAGATTTTCAAGTGAAAAAACTCAACTATTTCACTATAAAAATACCTAAAAAAAGTTCCATGTTAAAAATACTCACAAATATCTCTATACAAAATAAAAAATAAGTTCCAAGTTAAAAAAATTCAACAGTTTCGCTATAAAAACCCTAGCAAGATTTCCAAGTGAAAAAACTCAACTATTTCACTATAAAAAACATAAAAAAAAATTCCAAGTTAAAAAACACAACAGTTTCTCTTTAAAAAATATATTAAAAAAAGTCAAGTTAAAAAACTCAACAGTTTCACTGTAATAACCATAAAAATAAAGTTTCAAGTGAAAAAGCTCCACAGTTTCACTATAAAAACCTTAAAAAAAATGTTCCAAATTAAAAAACTCAATAATTTAACTATAAAAACCACTAAAATAGTTCCAAGTTAAAAAAACTCAAATATTTCAATATAAATACCATAAAAAAGTTCAAAGTAAAAAAAAACTCAACAGTTTCACTATAAAAACCATAACAAAACTTCCAAGTTAAAAAAAACACAACATTTTCACTATAAAAACCATAAAAAAAAACCAAATAAAAAACTCAACAATTTCACTATATAGATCCTAAAAAAAGATCTAAGTTATAAACCTCATCTATATCGCCATAATAACCATAAAAAATATTTCAAGTTAAGAAATTCAACAATTTCACTAAAAAAACATTAAAAAAAAGTCTCATGTTAAAAAATTCAATAGTTTCACTTTAAAAACGAAAACAAGATTTTCAAGTGAAAAAACTCAACTATTTCACTATAAATATACCTAAAAAAAGGTTCCATGTTAAAAATACACACAAATATCTCTATACAAAATAAAAAATAAGTTCCAAGTTAAACAAATTCAACAGTTTCACTATAAAAACCCTAAAAAGATTTCCAAGTGAAAAAACTCAACTATTTCACTGTAAAAAACATTAAAAAAAAAATTCCAAGTTAAAAAACACAACAGTTTCTCTTTAAAAAATATATTAAAAAAAGTCAAGTTAAAAAACTCAACAGTTTCACTGTAATAACCATAAAAATAAAGTTTCAAGTGAAAAAACTCCACAGTTTCACTATAAAAACTTTAAAAAAAATGTTCCAAATTAAAAAACTCAATAATTTAACTATAAAAACCACTAAAATAGTTCCAAGTTAAAAAAACTCAAATATTTCAATATAAATACCATAAAAAAGTTCAAAGTAAAAAAAACTCAACAGTTTCACTATAAAAACCATAACAAAACTTCCAAGTTAAAAAAAAACACAACATTTTCACTATAAAAACCATAAAAAAACCAAATAAGAAACTCAACAATTTCACTATATAGATCCTAAAAAAAATCCAAGTTATAAACCTCATCTATATCGCCATAATAACCATAAAAAATATTTCAAGTTAAGAAATTCAACAATTTCACTAAAAAAACATTAAAAAAAAGTCTCATGTTAAAAAATTCAATAGTTTCACTTTAAAAACGAAAACAAGATTTTCAAGTGAAAAAACTCAACTATTTCACTATAAAAATACCTAAAAAAAAGGTTCCATGTTAAAAATACACACAAATATCTCTATACAAAATAAAAAATAAGTTCCAAGTTAAAAAAATTCAACAGTTTCACTATAAAAACCCTAGCAAGATTTCCAAGTGAAAAAACTCAACTATTTCACGATAAAAAACATAAAAAAAAATTCCAAGTTAAAAAACACAACAGTTTCTCTTTAAAAAATATATTAAAAAAAGTCAAGTTAAAAAACTCAACAGTTTCACTGTAATAACCATAAAAATAAAGTTTCAAGTGAAAAAACTCCACAGTTTCACTATAAAAATCTTAAAAAAAATGTTCCAAATTAAAAAACTCAATAATTTAACTATAAAAACCACTAAAATAGTTCCAAGTTAAAAAAACTCAAATATTTCAATATAAATACCATAAAAAAGTTCAAAGTAAAAAAAACTCAACAGTTTCACTATAAAAACCATAACAAAACTTCCAAGTTAAAAAAAAAACACAACATTTTCACTATAAAAACCATAAAAAAAACCAAATAAAAAACTCAACAATTTCACTATATAGATCCTAAAAAAAGATCCAAGTTATAAACCTCATCTATATCGCCATAATAACCATAAAAAATATTTCAAGTTAAGAAATTCAACAATTTCACTAAAAAAACATTAAAAAAAAGTCTCATGTTAAAAAATTCAATAGTTTCACTTTAAAAACGAAAACAAGATTTTCAAGTGAAAAAACTCAACTATTTCACTATAAAAATACCTAAAAAAAAGGTTCCATGTTAAAAATACACACAAATATCTCTATACAAAATAAAAAATAAGTTCCAAGTTAAACAAATTCAACAGTTTCACTATAAAAACCCTAAAAAGATTTCCAAGTGAAAAAACTCAACTATTTCACTGTAAAAAACATTAAAAAAAAAATTCCAAGTTAAAAAACACAACAGTTTCTCTTTAAAAAATATATTAAAAAAAGTCAAGTTAAAAAACTCAACAGTTTCACTGTAATAACCATAAAAATAAAGTTTCAAGTGAAAAAACTCCACAGTTTCACTATAAAAACTTTAAAAAAAATGTTCCAAATTAAAAAACTCAATAATTTAACTATAAAAACCACTAAAATAGTTCCAAGTTAAAAAAACTCAAATATTTCAATATAAATACCATAAGAAAGTTCAAAGTAAAAAAAACTCAACAGTTTCACTATAAAAACCATAACAAAACTTCCAAGTTAAAAAAAAACACAACATTTTCACTATAAAAACCATAAAAAAACCAAATAAGAAACTCAACAATTTCACTATATAGATCCTAAAAAAAGATCCAAGTTATAAACCTCATCTATATCGCCATAATAACCATAAAAAATATTTCAAGTTAAGAAATTCAACAATTTCACTAAAAAAACATTAAAAAAAAGTCTCATGTTAAAAAATTCAATAGTTTCACTTTAAAAACGAAAACAAGATTTTCAAGTGAAAAAACTCAACTATTTCACTATAAAAATACCTAAAAAAAGGTTCCATGTTAAAAATACACACAAATATCTCTATACAAAATAAAAAATAAGTTCCAAGTTAAAAAAAATTCAACAGTTTCACTATAAAAACCCTAGCAAGATTTCCAAGTGAAAAAACTCAACTATTTCACTGTAAAAAACATAAAAAAAAAATTCCAAGTTAAAAAACACAACAGTTTCTCTTTAAAAAATATATTAAAAAAGTCAAGTTAAAAAACTCAACAGTTTCACTGTAATAACCATAAAAATAAAGTTTCAAGTGAAAAAACTCCACAGTTTCACTATAAAAACCTTAAAAAAAATGTTCCAAATTAAAAAACTCAATAATTTAACTATAAAAACCACTAAAATAGTTCCAAGTTAAAAAAACTCAAATATTTCAATATAAATACCATAAAAAAGTTCAAAGTAAAAAAAACTCAACAGTTTCACTATAAAAACCATAACAAAACTTCCAAGTTAAAAAAAACACAACATTTTCACTATAAAAACCATAAAAAAAACCAAATAAAAAACTCAACAATTTCACTATATAGATCCTAAAAAAAGATCCAAGTTATAAACCTCATCTATATCGCCATTATAACCATAAAAAATATTTCAAGTTAAGAAATTCAACAATTTCACTAAAAAAACATTAAAAAAAAGTCTCATGTGAAAAAATTCAATAGTTTCACTTTAAAAACGAAAACAAGATTTTCAAGTGAAAAAACTCAACTATTTCACTATAAAAATACCTTAAAAAAAGTTCCAAGTTAAAAATACTCACAAATATCTCTATACAAAATAAAAAATAAGTTCCAAGTTAAAAAAATTCAACAGTTTCACTATAAAAATCCTAGCAAGATTTCCAAGTGAAAAAACTCAACTATTTCACTATAAAAAACATTAAAAAAAATTCCAAATTAAAAAACACAACAGTTTCTCTTTAAAAAAAAATTATTAAAAAAAGTCAAGTTAAAAAACTCAACAGTTTCACTGTAATAACCATAAAAAAAGTTTCAAGTGAAAAAAATCCACAGTTTGACTATAAAAACCTTAAAAAATGTTCCAAATTAAAAAAAATTAATAATTTAACTATAAAAACAACTAAAATAGTTCCAAGTTAAAAAAATCTCAAATAATTCAATATAAATACCATAAAAAATTTTAAAGTAAAAAACACTCAAGAATTTCACTATAAAAACCATAACAAAACTTCCAAGTTAAAAAAAACACAACAATTTCACTATAAAAACCATAAAAAAAAAACCAAATAAAAAACTTAACAATTTCATTATATAGATCCTAAAAAAAGATCCAAGTTATAAACCTCATATATATCGCCATAATAACCATAAAAAATGTTTCAAGTTAAAAAATTCTAAAATTTCACTAAAAAAAACATTAAAAAAAAGTCCCATGTTAAAAAATTCTATAGTTTCACTATAAAAATGAAAACAAGATTTTCAAGTGAAAAAACTCAACTATTTCACTATAAAAATACCTAAAAAAAGGTTCCATGTTAAAAATACACACAAATATCTCTATACAAAATAAAAAATAAGTTCCAAGTTAAAAAAATTCAACAGTTTCACTATAAAAACCCTAGCAAGATTTCCAAGTGAAAAAACTCAACTATTTCACTGTAAAAAACATTAAAAAAAAATTCCAAGTTAAAAAACACAACAATTTCTCTTTAAAAAATATATTAAAAAAAGTAAAGTTAAAAAACTCAACAGTTTCACTGTAATAACCATAAAAAAAAAGTTTCAAGTGAAAAAACTCCACAGTTTCACTATAAAAACCTTAAGAAAATGTTCCAAATTAAAAAACTCAATAATTTAACTATAAAAACCACTAAAATAGTTCCAAGTTAAAAAAACTCAAATATTTCAATATAAATACCATAAAAAAGTTCAAAGTAAAAAAAACTCAACAGTTTCACTATAAAAACCATAACAAAACTTCCAAGTTAAAAAAAAACACAACATTTTCACTATAAAAACCATAAAAAAAACCAAATAAAAAACTCAACAATTTCACTATATAGATCCTAAAAAAAGATCCAAGTTATAAACCTCATCTATATCGCCATAATAACCATAAAAAATATTTCAAGTTAAGAAATTCAACAATTTCACTAAAAAAACATTAAAAAAAAGTCTCATGTTAAAAAATTCAATAGCTTCACTTTAAAAATGAAAACAAGATTTTCAAGTGAAAAAACTCAACTATTTCACTATAAAAATACCTAAAAAAAGTTCCATGTTAAAAATACTCACAAATATCTCTATACAAAATAAAAAATAAGTTCCAAGTTAAAAAAATTCAACAGTTTCACTATAAAAACCCTAGCAAGATTTCCAAGTGAAAAAACTCAACTATTTCACTATAAAAAACATAAAAAAAAAATTCCAAGTTAAAAAACACAACAGTTTCACTGTAATAACCATAAAAATAAAGTTTCAAGTGAAAAAACTCCACAGTTTCACTATAAAAACCTTAAAAAAAATGTTCCAAATTAAAAAACTCAATAATTTAACTATAAAAACCACTAAAATAGTTCCAAGTTAAAAAAACTCAAATATTTCAATATAAATACCATAAAAAAGTTCAAAGTAAAAAAAACTCAACAGTTTCACTATAAAAACCATAACAAAACTTCCAAGTTAAAAAAAACACAACATTTTCACTATAAAAACCATAAAAAAAAAACTAAAAAAAAACTCAACAATTTCACTATATAGATCCTAAAAAAAGATCCAAGTTATAAACCTCATCTATATCGCCATAATAACCATAAAAAATATTTCAAGTTAAGAAATTCAACAATTTCACTAAAAAAACATTAAAAAAAAGTCTCATGTTAAAAAATTCAATAGTTTCACTTTAAAAACGAAAACAAGATTTTCAAGTGAAAAAACTCAACTATTTCACTATAAAAATACCTTAAAAAAAGTTCCAAGTTAAAAATACTCACAAATATCTCTATACAAAATAAAAAATAAGTTCCAAGTTAAAAAAATTCAACAGTTTCACTATAAAAATCCTAGCAAGATTTCCAAGTGAAAAAACTCAACTATTTCACTATAAAAAACATTAAAAAAAAATCCAAATTAAAAAACACAACAGTTTCTCTTTAAAAAAAAATTATTAAAAAAAGTCAAGTTAAAAAACTCAACAGTTTCACTGTAATAACCATAAAAAAAGTTTCAAGTGAAAAAAATACACAGTTTGACTATAAAAACCTTAAAAAATGTTCCAAATTAAAAAAAATTAATAATTTAACACTAAAAACAACTGAAATAGTTCCAAGTTAAAAAAATCTCATATAATTCAATATAAATACCATAAAAAAAACTCAACAATTTCACTATATAGATCCTAAAAAAAGATCCAAGTTATAAACCTCATCTATATCGCCATAATAACCATAAAAAATATTTCAAGTTAAGAAATTCAACAATTTCACTAAAAAAACATTAAAAAAAAGTCTCATGTTAAAAAATTCAATAGCTTCACTTTAAAAATGAAAACAAGATTTTCAAGTGAAAAAACTCAACTATTTCACTATAAAAATACCTAAAAAAAGTTCCATGTTAAAAATACTCACAAATATCTCTATACAAAATAAAAAATAAGTTCCAAGTTAAAAAAATTCAACAGTTTCACTATAAAAACCCTAGCAAGATTTCCAAGTGAAAAAACTCAACTATTTCAATATAAAAAACATAAAAAAAAATTCCAAGTTAAAAAACACAACAGTTTCACTGTAATAACCATAAAAATAAAGTTTCAAGTGAAAAAACTCCACAGTTTCACTATAAAAACCTTAAAAAAAATGTTCCAAATTAAAAAACTCAATAATTTAACTATAAAAACCACTAAAATAGTTCCAAGTTAAAAAAACTCAAATATTTCAATATAAATACCATAAAAAAGTTCAAAGTAAAAAAAACTCAACAGTTTCACTATAAAAACCATAACAAAACTTCCAAGTTAAAAAAAACACAACATTTTCACTATAAAAACCATAAAAAAAAAACAAAAAAAAAACTCAACAATTTCACTATATAGATCCTAAAAAAAGATCCAAGTTATAAACCTCATCTATATCGCCATAATAACCATAAAAAATATTTCAAGTTAAGAAATTCAACAATTTCACTAAAAAAACATTAAAAAAAAGTCTCATGTTAAAAAATTCAATAGTTTCACTTTAAAAACGAAAACAAGATTTTCAAGTGAAAAAACTCAACTATTTCACTATAAAAATACCTTAAAAAAAGTTCCAAGTTAAAAATACTCACAAATATCTCTATACAAAATAAAAAATAAGTTCCAAGTTAAAAAAATTCAACAGTTTCACTATAAAAATCCTAGCAAGATTTCCAAGTGAAAAAACTCAACTATTTCACTATAAAAAACATTAAAAAAAATTCCAAATTAAAAAACACAACAGTTTCTCTTTAAAAAAAAATTATTAAAAAAAGTCAAGTTAAAAAACTCAACAGTTTCACTGTAATAACCATAAAAAAAGTTTCAAGTGAAAAAAATCCACAGTTTGACTATAAAAACCTTAAAAAATGTTCCAAATTAAAAAAAATTAATAATTTAACTATAAAAACAACTAAAATAGTTCCAAGTTAAAAAAATCTCAAATAATTCAATATAAATACCATAAAAAATTTTAAAGTAAAAAACACTCAAGAATTTCACTATAAAAACCATAACAAAACTTCCAAGTTAAAAAAAACACAACAATTTCACTATAAAAACCATAAAAAAAAAACAAATAAAAAACTTAACAATTTCATTATATAGATCCTAAAAAAAGATCCAAGTTATAAACCTCATATATATCGCCATAATAACCATAAAAAATGTTTCAAGTTAAAAAATTCTAAAATTTCACTAAAAAAAACATTAAAAAAAAGTCCCATGTTAAAAAATTCTATAGTTTCACTATAAAAATGAAAACAAGATTTTCAAGTGAAAAAACTCAACTATTTCACTATAAAAATACCTAAAAAAATTTCCATGTTAAAAATACTCACAAATATCTCTATACAAAATAAAAAATAAGTTCCAAGTTAAAATAACTCAACATTTTCACTATAAAAACCCTAGCAAGATTTCCAAGTGAAAAAACTCAACTATTTCACTGTAAAAAACATTAAAAAAAAATTCCAAGTTAAAAAACACAACAATTTCTCTTTAAAAAATATATTAAAAAAAGTAAAGTTAAAAAACTCAACAGTTTCACTGTAATAACCATAAAAAAAAAGTTTCAAGTGAAAAAACTCCACAGTTTCACTATAAAAACCTTAAGAAAATGTTCCAAATTAAAAAACTCAATAATTTAACTATAAAAACCACTAAAATAGTTCCAAGTTAAAAAAACTCAAATATTTCAATATAAATACCATAAAAAAGTTCAAAGTAAAAAAAACTCAACAGTTTCACTATAAAAACCATAACAAAACTTCCAAGTTAAAAAAAAACACAACATTTTCACTATAAAAACCATAAAAAAAACCAAATAAAAAACTCAACAATTTCACTATATAGATCCTAAAAAAAGATCCAAGTTATAAACCTCATCTATATCGCCATAATAACCATAAAAAATATTTCAAGTTAAGAAATTCAACAATTTCACTAAAAAAACATTAAAAAAAAGTCTCATGTTAAAAAATTCAATAGTTTCACTTTAAAAACGAAAACAAGATTTTCAAGTGAAAAAACTCAACTATTTCACTATAAAAATACCTTAAAAAAAGTTCCAAGTTAAAAATACTCACAAATATCTCTATACAAAATAAAAAATAAGTTCCAAGTTAAAAAAATTCAACAGTTTCACTATAAAAATCCTAGCAAGATTTCCAAGTGAAAAAACTCAACTATTTCACTATAAAAAACATTAAAAAAAATTCCAAATTAAAAAACACAACAGTTTCTCTTTAAAAAAAAATTATTAAAAAAAGTCAAGTTAAAAAACTCAACAGTTTCACTGTAATAACCATAAAAAAAGTTTCAAGTGAAAAAAATCCACAGTTTGACTATAAAAACCTTAAAAAATGTTCCAAATTAAAAAAAATTAATAATTTAACACTAAAAACAACTAAAATAGTTCCAAGTTAAAAAAATCTCAAATAATTCAATATATATACCATAAAAAAAACTCAACAATTTCACTATATAGATCCTAAAAAAAGATCCAAGTTATAAACCTCATCTATATCGCCATAATAACCATAAAAAATATTTCAAGTTAAGAAATTCAACAATTTCACTAAAAAAACATTAAAAAAAAGTCTCATGTTAAAAAATTCAATAGCTTCACTTTAAAAATGAAAACAAGATTTTCAAGTGAAAAAACTCAACTATTTCACTATAAAAATACCTAAAAAAAGTTCCATGTTAAAAATACTCACAAATATCTCTATACAAAATAAAAAATAAGTTCCAAGTTAAAAAAATTCAACAGTTTCACTATAAAAACCCTAGCAAGATTTCCAAGTGAAAAAACTCAACTATTTCACTATAAAAAACATAAAAAAAAATTCCAAGTTAAAAAACACAACAGTTTCACTGTAATAACCATAAAAATAAAGTTTCAAGTGAAAAAACTCCACAGTTTCACTATTAAAACCTTAAAAAAAATGTTCCAAATTAAAAAACTCAATAATTTAACTATAAAAACCACTAAAATAGTTCCAAGTTAAAAAAACTCAAATATTTCAATATAAATACCATAAAAAAGTTCAAAGTAAAAAAAACTCAACAGTTTCACTATAAAAACCATAACAAAACTTCCAAGTTAAAAAAAACACAACATTTTCACTATAAAAACCATAAAAAAAAACCAAAAAAAAAACTCAACAATTTCACTATATAGATCCTAAAAAAAGATCCAAGTTATAAACCTCATCTATATCGCCATAATAACCATAAAAAATTTTTCAAGTTAAGAAATTCAACAATTTCACTAAAAAAACATTAAAAAAAAGTCTCATGTTAAAAAATTCAATAGTTTCACTTTAAAAACGAAAACAAGATTTTCAAGTGAAAAAACTCAACTATTTCACTATAAAAATACCTTAAAAAAAGTTCCAAGTTAAAAATACTCACAAATATCTCTATACAAAATAAAAAATAAGTTCCAAGTTAAAAAAATTCAACAGTTTCACTATAAAAATCCTAGCAAGATTTCCAAGTGAAAAAACTCAACTATTTCACTATAAAAAACATTAAAAAAAATTCCAAATTAAAAAACACAACAGTTTCTCTTTAAAAAAAAATTATTAAAAAAAGTCAAGTTAAAAAACTCAACAGTTTCACTGTAATAACCATAAAAAAAGTTTCAAGTGAAAAAAATCCACAGTTTGACTATAAAAACCTTAAAAAATGTTCCAAATTAAAAAAAATTAATAATTTAACTATAAAAACAACTAAAATAGTTCCAAGTTAAAAAAATCTCAAATAATTCAATATAAATACCATAAAAAATTTTAAAGTAAAAAACACTCAAGAATTTCACTATAAAAACCATAACAAAACTTCCAAGTTAAAAAAAACACAACAATTTCACTATAAAAACCATAAAAAAAAACCAAATAAAAAACTTAACAATTTCATTATATAGATCCTAAAAAAAGATCCAAGTTATAAACCTCATATATATCGCCATAATAACCATAAAAAATGTTTCAAGTTAAAAAATTCTAAAATTTCACTAAAAAAAACATTAAAAAAAAGTCCCATGTTAAAAAATTCTATAGTTTCACTATAAAAATGAAAACAAGATTTTCAAGTGAAAAAACTCAACTATTTCACTATAAAAATACCTAAAAAAATTTCCATGTTAAAAATACTCACAAATATCTCTATACAAAATAAAAAATAAGTTCCAAGTTAAAATAACTCAACATTTTCACTATAAAAACCCTAGCAAGATTTCCAAGTGAAAAAACTCAACTATTTCACTGTAAAAAACATTAAAAAAAAATTCCAAGTTAAAAAACACAACAATTTCTCTTTAAAAAATATATTAAAAAAAGTAAAGTTAAAAAACTCAACAGTTTCACTGTAATAACCATAAAAAAAAAGTTTCAAGTGAAAAAACTCCACAGTTTCACTATAAAAACCTTAAGAAAATGTTCCAAATTAAAAAACTCAATAATTTAACTATAAAAACCACTAAAATAGTTCCAAGTTAAAAAAACTCAAATATTTCAATATAAATACCATAAAAAAGTTCAAAGTAAAAAAAACTCAACAGTTTCACTATAAAAACCATAACAAAACTTCCAAGTTAAAAAAAAACACAACATTTTCACTATAAAAACCATAAAAAAAACCAAATAAAAAACTCAACAATTTCACTATATAGATCCTAAAAAAAGATCCAAGTTATAAACCTCATCTATATCGCCATAATAACCATAAAAAATATTTCAAGTTAAGAAATTCAACAATTTCACTAAAAAAACATTAAAAAAAAGTCTCATGTTAAAAAATTCAATAGCTTCACTTTAAAAATGAAAACAAGATTTTCAAGTGAAAAAACTCAACTATTTCACTATAAAAATACCTAAAAAAAGTTCCATGTTAAAAATACTCACAAATATCTCTATACAAAATAAAAAATAAGTTCCAAGTTAAAAAAATTCAACAGTTTCACTATAAAAACCCTAGCAAGATTTCCAAGTGAAAAAACTCAACTATTTCACTATAAAAAACATAAAAAAAAAATTCCAAGTTAAAAAACACAACAGTTTCACTGTAATAACCATAAAAATAAAGTTTCAAGTGAAAAAACTCCACAGTTTCACTATAAAAACCTTAAAAAAAATGTTCCAAATTAAAAAACTCAATAATTTAACTATAAAAACCACTAAAATAGTTCCAAGTTAAAAAAACTCAAATATTTCAATATAAATACCATAAAAAAGTTCAAAGTAAAAAAAACTCAACAGTTTCACTATAAAAACCATAACAAAACTTCCAAGTTAAAAAAAACACAACATTTTCACTATAAAAACCATAAAAAAAAAACTAAAAAAAAACTCAAACAATTTCACTATATAGATCCTAAAAAAAGATCCAAGTTATAAACCTCATCTATATCGCCATAATAACCATAAAAAATATTTCAAGTTAAGAAATTCAACAATTTCACTAAAAAAACATTAAAAAAAAGTCTCATGTTAAAAAATTCAATAGTTTCACTTTAAAAACGAAAACAAGATTTTCAAGTGAAAAAACTCAACTATTTCACTATAAAAATACCTAAAAAAAGGTTCCATGTTAAAAATACACACAAATATCTCTATACAAAATAAAAAATAAGTTCCAAGTTAAAAAAATTCAACAGTTTCACTATAAAAACCCTAGCAAGATTTCCAAGTGAAAAAACTCAACTATTTCACTGTAAAAAACATTAAAAAAAAATTCCAAGTTAAAAAACACAACAGTTTCTCTTTAAAAAATATATTTAAAAAAATCAAGTTAAAAAACTCAACAGTTTCACTGTAATAACCATAAAAATAAAGTTTCAAGTGAAAAAACTCCACAGTTTCACTATAAAAACCTTAAAAAAAATGTTCCAAATTAAAAAACTCAATAATTTAACTATAAAAACCACTAAAATAGTTCCAAGTTAAAAAAACTCAAATATTTCAATATAAATACCATAAAAAAGTTCAAAGTAAAAAAAACTCAACAGTTTCACTATAAAAACCATAACAAAACTTCCAAGTTAAAAAAAAACACAACATTTTCACTATAAAAACCATAAAAAAAACCAAATAAAAAACTCAACAATTTCACTATATAGATCCTAAAAAAAGATCCAAGTTATAAACCTCATCTATATCGCCATAATAACCATAAAAAATATTTCAAGTTAAGAAATTCAACAATTTCACTAAAAAAACATTAAAAAAAAGTCTCATGTTAAAAAATTCAATAGTTTCACTTTAAAAACGAAAACAAGATTTTCAAGTGAAAAAACTCAACTATTTCACTATAAAAATACCTAAAAAAAAGGTTCCATGTTAAAAATACACACAAATATCTCTATACAAAATAAAAAATAAGTTCCAAGTTAAAAAAATTCAACAGTTTCACTATAAAAACCCTAGCAAGATTTCCAAGTGAAAAACTCAACTATTTCACGATAAAAAACATAAAAAAAAATTCCAAGTTAAAAAACACAACAGTTTCTCTTTAAAAAATATATTAAAAAAAGTCAAGTTAAAAAACTCAACAGTTTCACTGTAATAACCATAAAAATAAAGTTTCAAGTGAAAAAACTCCACAGTTTCACTATAAAAATCTTAAAAAAAATGTTCCAAATTAAAAAACTCAATAATTTAACTATAAAAACCACTAAAATAGTTCCAAGTTAAAAAAACTCAAATATTTCAATATAAATACCATAAAAAAGTTCAAAGTAAAAAAAACTCAACAGATTCACTATAAAAACCATAACAAAACTTCCAAGTTAAAAAAAAACACAACATTTTCACTATAAAAACCATAAAAAAAAACAAATAAAAAACTCAACAATTTCACTATATAGATCCTAAAAAAAGATCCAAGTTATAAACCTCATCTATATCGCCATAATAACCATAAAAAATATTTCAAGTTAAGAAATTCAACAATTTCACTAAAAAAACATTAAAAAAAAGTCTCATGTTAAAAAATTCAATAGTTTCACTTTAAAAACGAAAACAAGATTTTCAAGTGAAAAAACTCAACTATTTCACTATAAAAATACCTAAAAAAAGGTTCCATGTTAAAAATACACACAAATATCTCTATACAAAATAAAAAATAAGTTCCAAGTTAAAAAAATTCAACAGTTTCACTATAAAAACCCTAGCAAGATTTCCAAGTGAAAAAACTCAACTATTTCACTGTAAAAAACATTAAAAAAAAATTCCAAGTTAAAAAACACAACAGTTTCTCTTTAAGAAATATATTAAAAAAAGTCAAGTTAAAAAACTCAACAGTTTCACTGTAATAACCATAAAAATAAAGTTTCAAGTGAAAAAACTCCACAGTTTCACTATAAAAACCTTAAAAAAAATGTTCCAAATTAAAAAACTCAATAATTTAACTATAAAAACCACTAAAATAGTTCCAAGTTAAAAAAACTCAAATATTTCAATATAAATACCATAAAAAAGTTCAAAGTAAAAAAAACTCAACAGTTTCACTATAAAAACCATAACAAAACTTCCAAGTTAAAAAAAAACACAACATTTTCACTATAAAAACCATAAAAAAACCAAATAAAAAACTCAACAATTTCACTATATAGATCCTAAAAAAAGATCCAAGTTATAAACCTCATCTATATCGCCATAATAACCATAAAAAATATTTCAAGTTAAGAAATTCAACAATTTCACTAAAAAAACATTAAAAAAAAGTCTCATGTTAAAAAATTCAATAGTTTCACTTTAAAAACGAAAACAAGATTTTCAAGTGAAAAAACTCAACTATTTCACTATAAAAATACCTAAAAAAAGGTTCCATATTAAAAATACACACAAATATCTCTATACAAAATAAAAAATAAGTTCCAAGTTAAAAAAATTCAACAGTTTCACTATAAAAACCCTAGCAAGATTTCCAAGTGAAAAAACTCAACTATTTCACTGTAAAAATATTAAAAAAAAAATTCCAAGTTAAAAAACACAACAGTTTCTCTTTAAAAAATATATTAAAAAAAGTCAAGTTAAAAAACTCAACAGTTTCACTGTAATAACCATAAAAATAAAGTTTCAAGTGAAAAAACTCCATAGTTTCACTATAAAAACCTTAAAAAAAATGTTCCAAATTAAAAAACTCAATAATTTAACTATAAAAACCACTAAAATAGTTCCAAGATAAAAAAACTCAAATATTTCAATATAAATACCATAAAAAAGTTCAAAGTAAAAAAAACTCAACAGTTTCACTATAAAAACCATAACAAAACTTCCAAGTTAAAAAAAAACACAACATTTTCACTATAAAAACCATAAAAAAAAACGAATAAAAAACTCAACAATTTCACTATATAGATCCTAAAAAAAGATCCAAGTTATAAACCTCATCTATATCGCCATAATAACCATAAAAAATGTTTCAAGTTAAGAAATTCAACAATTTCACTAAAAAAACATTAAAAAAAAGTCTCATGTTAAAAAATTCAATAGTTTCACTTTAAAAACGAAAACAAGATTTTCAAGTGAAAAAACTCAACTATTTCACTATAAAAATACCTAAAAAAAGGTTCCATGTTAAAAATACACACAAATATCTCTATACAAAATAAAAAATAAGTTCCAAGTTAAAAAAATTCAACAGTTTCACTATAAAAACCCTAGCAAGATTTCCAAGTGAAAAAACTCAACTATTTCACTGTAAAAAACATTAAAAAAAAATTCCAAGTTAAAAAACACAACAGTTTCTCTTTAAGAAATATATTAAAAAAAGTCAAGTTAAAAAACTCAACAGTTTCACTGTAATAACCATAAAAATAAAGTTTCAAGTGAAAAAACTCCACAGTTTCACTATAAAAACCTTAAAAAAAATGTTCCAAATTAAAAAACTCAATAATTTAACTATAAAAACCACTAAAATAGTTCCAAGTTAAAAAAACTCAAATATTTCAATATAAATACCATAAAAAAGTTCAAAGTAAAAAAAACTCAACAGTTTCACTATAAAAACCATAACAAAACTTCCAAGTTAAAAAAAACACAACATTTTCACTATAAAAACCATAAAAAAACCAAATAAAAAACTCAACAATTTCACTATATAGATCCTAAAAAAAGATCCAAGTTATAAACCTCATCTATATCGCCATAATAACCATAAAAAATATTTCAAGTTAAGAAATTCAACAATTTCACTAAAAAAACTAAAAAAAAGTCTCATGTTAAAAAATTCAATAGTTTCACTTTAAAAACGAAAACAAGATTTTCAAGTGAAAAAACTCAACTATTTCACTATAAAAATACCTAAAAAAAGGTTCCATGTTAAAAATACACACAAATATCTCTATACAAAATAAAAAATAAGTTCCAAGTTAAAAAAATTCAACAGTTTCACTATAAAAACCCTAGCAAGATTTCCAAGTGAAAAAACTCAACTATTTCACTGTAAAAAACATTAAAAAAAAATTCCAAGTTAAAAAACACAACAGTTTCTCTTTAAAAAATATATTAAAAAAAGTCAAGTTAAAAAACTCAACAGTTTCACTGTAATAACCATAAAAATAAAGTTTCAAGTGAAAAAACTCCATAGTTTCACTATAAAAACCTTAAAAAAAATGTTCCAAATTAAAAAACTCAATAATTTAACTATAAAAACCACTAAAATAGTTCCAAGTTAAAAAAACTCAAATATTTCAATATAAATACCATAAAAAAGTTCAAAGTAAAAAAAACTCAACAGTTTCACTATAAAAACCATAACAAAACTTCCAAGTTAAAAAAAAACACAACATTTTCACTATAAAAACCATAAAAAAAAAACAAATAAAAAACTCAACAATTTCACTATATAGATCCTAAAAAAAGATCCAAGTTATAAACCTCATCTATATCGCCATAATAACCATAAAAAATATTTCAAGTTAAGAAATTCAACAATTTCACTAAAAAAACATTAAAAAAAAGTCTCATGTTAAAAAATTCAATAGTTTCACTTTAAAAACGAAAACAAGATTTTCAAGTGAAAAAACTCAACTATTTCACTATAAAAATACCTAAAAAAAGGTTCCATGTTAAAAATACACACAAATATCTCTATACAAAATAAAAAATAAGTTCCAAGTTAAAAAAATTCAACAGTTTCACTATAAAAACCCTAGCAAGATTTCCAAGTTAAAAAACTCAACTATTTCACTGTAAAAAACATTAAAAAAAAATTCCAAGTTAAAAAACACAACAGTTTCTCTTTAAGAAATATATTAAAAAAAGTCAAGTTAAAAAACTCAACAGTTTCACTGTAATAACCATAAAAATAAAGTTTCAAGTGAAAAAACTCCACAGTTTCACTATAAAAACCTTAAAAAAAATGTTCCAAATTAAAAAACTCAATAATTTAACTATAAAAACCACTAAAATAGTTCCAAGTTAAAAAAACTCAAATATTTCAATATAAATACCATAAAAAAGTTCAAAGTAAAAAAAACTCAACAGTTTCACTATAAAAACCATAACAAAACTTCCAAGTTAAAAAAAAACACAACATTTTCACTATAAAAACCATAAAAAAACCAAATAAAAAACTCAACAATTTCACTATATAGATCCTAAAAAAAGATCCAAGTTATAAACCTCATCTATATCGCCATAATAACCATAAAAAATATTTCAAGTTAAGAAATTCAACAATTTCACTAAAAAAACATTAAAAAAAAGTCTCATGTTAAAAAATTCAATAGTTTCACTTTAAAAACGAAAACAAGATTTTCAAGTGAAAAAACTCAACTATTTCACTATAAAAATACCTAAAAAAAGGTTCCATGTTAAAAATACACACAAATATCTCTATACAAAATAAAAAATAAGTTCCAAGTTAAAAAAATTCAACAGTTTCACTATAAAAACCCTAGCAAGATTTCCAAGTGAAAAAACTCAACTATTTCACTGTAAAAAACATTAAAAAAAAATTCCAAGTTAAAAAACACAACAGTTTCTCTTTAAGAAATATATTAAAAAAAGTCAAGTTAAAAAACTCAACAGTTTCACTGTAATAACCATAAAAATAAAGTTTCAAGTGAAAAAACTCCACAGTTTCACTATAAAAACCTTAAAAAAAATGTTCCAAATTAAAAAACTCAATAATTTAACTATAAAAACCACTAAAATAGTTCCAAGTTAAAAAAACTCAAATATTTCAATATAAATACCATAAAAAAGTTCAAAGTAAAAAAAACTCAACAGTTTCACTATAAAAACCATAACAAAACTTCCAAGTTAAAAAAAAACACAACATTTTCACTATAAAAACCATAAAAAAAACCAAATAAAAAACTCAACAATTTCACTATATAGATCCTAAAAAAAGATCCAAGTTATAAACCTCATCTATATCGCCATAATAACCATAAAAAATATTTCAAGTTAAGAAATTCAACAATTTCACTAAAAAAACATTAAAAAAAAGTCTCATGTTAAAAAATTCAATAGTTTCACTTTAAAAACGAAAAGAAGATTTTCAAGTGAAAAAACTCAACTATTTCACTATAAAAATACCTAAAAAAAGGTTCCATGTTAAAAATACACACAAATATCTCTATACAAAATAAAAAATAAGTTCCAAGTTAAAAAAATTCAACAGTTTCACTATAAAAACCCTAGCAAGATTTCCAAGTGAAAAAACTCAACTATTTCACTGTAAAAATATTAAAAAAAAAATTCCAAGTTAAAAAACACAACAGTTTCTCTTTAAAAAATATATTAAAAAAAGTCAAGTTAAAAAACTCAACAGTTTCACTGTAATAACCATAAAAATAAAGTTTCAAGTGAAAAAACTCCATAGTTTCACTATAAAAACCTTAAAAAAAATGTTCCAAATTAAAAAACTCAATAATTTAACTATAAAAACCACTAAAATAGTTCCAAGTTAAAAAAACTCAAATATTTCAATATAAATACCATAAAAAAGTTCAAAGTAAAAAAAACTCAACAGTTTCACTATAAAAACCATAACAAAACTTCCAAGTTAAAAAAAAAACACAACATTTTCACTATAAAAACCATAAAAAAAAACGAATAAAAAACTCAACAATTTCACTATATAGATCCTAAAAAAAGATCCAAGTTATAAACCTCATCTATATCGCCATAATAACCATAAAAAATGTTTCAAGTTAAGAAATTCAACAATTTCACTAAAAAAACATTAAAAAAAAGTCTCATGTTAAAAAATTCAATAGTTTCACTTTAAAAACGAAAACAAGATTTTCAAGTGAAAAAACTCAACTATTTCACTATAAAAATACCTAAAAAAAGGTTCCATGTTAAAAATACACACAAATATCTCTATACAAAATAAAAAATAAGTTCCAAGTTAAAAAAATTCAACAGTTTCACTATAAAAACCCTAGCAAGATTTCCAAGTGAAAAAACTCAACTATTTCACTGTAAAAAACATTAAAAAAAAATTCCAAGTTAAAAAACACAACAGTTTCTCTTTAAGAAATATATTAAAAAAAGTCAAGTTAAAAAACTCAACAGTTTCACTGTAATAACCATAAAAATAAAGTTTCAAGTGAAAAAACTCCATAGTTTCACTATAAAAACCTTAAAAAAAATGTTCCAAATTAAAAAACTCAATAATTTAACTATAAAAACCACTAAAATAGTTCCAAGTTAAAAAAACTCAAATATTTCAATATAAATACCATAAAAAAGTTCAAAGTAAAAAAAACTCAACAGTTTCACTATAAAAACCATAACAAAACTTCCAAGTTAAAAAAAAAACACAACATTTTCACTATAAAAACCATTAAAAAAAACGAATAAAAAACTCAACAATTTCACTATATAGATCCTAAAAAAAGATCCAAGTTATAAACCTCATCTATATCGCCATAATAACCATAAAAAATGTTTCAAGTTAAGAAATTCAACAATTTCACTAAAAAAACATTAAAAAAAAGTCTCATGTTAAAAAATTCAATAGTTTCACTTTAAAAACGAAAACAAGATTTTCAAGTGAAAAAACTCAACTATTTCACTATAAAAATACCTAAAAAAAGGTTCCATGTTAAAAATACACACAAATATCTCTATACAAAATAAAAAATAAGTTCCAAGTTAAAAAAATTCAACAGTTTCACTATAAAAACCCTAGCAAGATTTCCAAGTGAAAAAACTCAACTATTTCACTGTAAAAAACATTAAAAAAAAATTCCAAGTTAAAAAACACAACAGTTTCTCTTTAAGAAATATATTAAAAAAAGTCAAGTTAAAAAACTCAACAGTTTCACTGTAATAACCATAAAAATAAAGTTTCAAGTGAAAAAACTCCACAGTTTCACTATAAAAACCTTAAAAAAAATGTTCCAAATTAAAAAACTCAATAATTTAACTATAAAAACCACTAAAATAGTTCCAAGTTAAAAAAACTCAAATATTTCAATATAAATACCATAAAAAAGTTCAAAGTAAAAAAAACTCAACAGTTTCACTATAAAAACCATAACAAAACTTCCAAGTTAAAAAAAACACAACATTTTCACTATAAAAACCATAAAAAAACCAAATAAAAAACTCAACAATTTCACTATATAGATCCTAAAAAAAGATCCAAGTTATAAACCTCATCTATATCGCCATAATAACCATAAAAAATATTTCAAGTTAAGAAATTCAACAATTTCACTAAAAAAACATTAAAAAAAAGTCTCATGTTAAAAAATTCAATAGTTTCACTTTAAAAACGAAAACAAGATTTTCAAGTGAAAAAACTCAACTATTTCACTATAAAAATACCTAAAAAAAGGTTCCATGTTAAAAATACACACAAATATCTCTATACAAAATAATAAATAAGTTCCAAGTTAAAAAAATTCAACAGTTTCATATAAAAACCCTAGCAAGATTTCCAAGTGAAAAAACTCAACTATTTCACTGTAAAAAACATTAAAAAAAAAATTCCAAGTTAAAAAACACAACAGTTTCTCTTTAAGAAATATATTAAAAAAAGTCAAGTTAAAAAACTCAACAGTTTCACTGTAATAACCATAAAAATAAAGTTTCAAGTGAAAAAACTCCACAGTTTCACTATAAAAACCTTAAAAAAAATGTTCCAAATTAAAAAACTCAATAATTTAACTATAAAAACCACTAAAATAGTTCCAAGTTAAAAAAACTCAAATATTTCAATATAAATACCATAAAAAAGTTCAAAGTAAAAAAAACTCAACAGTTTCACTATAAAAACCATAACAAAACTTCCAAGTTAAAAAAAACACAACATTTTCACTATAAAAACCATAAAAAAACCAAATAAAAAACTCAACAATTTCACTATATAGATCCTAAAAAAAGATCCTAGTTATAAACCTCATCTATATCGCCATAATAACCATAAAAAATATTTCAAGTTAAGAAATTCAACAATTTCACTAAAAAAACATTAAAAAAAAGTCTCATGTTAAAAAATTCAATAGTTTCACTTTAAAAACGAAAACAAGATTTTCAAGTGAAAAAACTCAACTATTTCACTATAAAAATACCTAAAAAAAGGTTCCATGTTAAAAATACACACAAATATCTCTATACAAAATAAAAAATAAGTTCCAAGTTAAAAAAATTCAACAGTTTCACTATAAAAACCCTAGCAAGATTTCCAAGTGAAAAAACTCAACTATTTCACTGTAAAAAACATTAAAAAAAAATTCCAAGTTAAAAAACACAACAGTTTCTCTTTAAGAAATATATTAAAAAAAGTCAAGTTAAAAAACTCAACAGTTTCACTGTAATAACCATAAAAATAAAGTTTCAAGTGAAAAAACTCCACAGTTTCACTATAAAAACCTTAAAAAAAATGTTCCAAATTAAAAAACTCAATAATTTAACTATAAAAACCACTAAAATAGTTCCAAGTTAAAAAAACTCAAATATTTCAATATAAATACCATAAAAAAGTTCAAAGTAAAAAAAACTCAACAGTTTCACTATAAAAACCATAACAAAACTTCCAAGTTAAAAAAAACACAACATTTTCACTATAAAAACCATAAAAAAACCAAATAAAAAACTCAACAATTTCACTATATAGATCCTAAAAAAAGATCCAAGTTATAAACCTCATCTATATCGCCATAATAACCATAAAAAATATTTCAAGTTAAGAAATTCAACAATTTCACTAAAAAAACATTAAAAAAAAGTCTCATGTTAAAAAATTTAATAGTTTCACTTTAAAAACGAAAACAAGATTTTCAAGTGAAAAAACTCAACTATTTCACTATAAAAATACCTAAAAAAAGGTTCCATGTTAAAAATACACACAAATATCTCTATACAAAATAAAAAATAAGTTCCAAGTTAAAAAAATTCAACAGTTTCACTATAAAAACCCTAGCAAGATTTACAAGTGAAAAAACTCAACTATTTCACTGTAAAAAACATTAAAAAAAAAATTCCAAGTTAAAAAACACAACAGTTTCTCTTTAAAAAATATATTAAAAAAAGTCAAGTTAAAAAACTTAACAGTTTCACTGTAATAACCATAAAAATAAAGTTTCAAGTGAAAAAACTCCACAGTTTCACTATAAAAACCTTAAAAAAAATGTTCCAAATTAAAAAACTCAATAATTTAACTATAAAAACCACTAAAATAGTTCCAAGTTAAAAAAACTCAAATATTTCAATATAAATACCATAAAAAAGTTCAAAGTAAAAAAAACTCAACAGTTTCACTATAAAAACCATAACAAAACTTCCAAGTTAAAAAAAACACAACATTTTCACTATAAAAACCATAAAAAAAACCAAATAAAAAACTCAACAATTTCACTATATAGATCCTAAAAAAAGATCCAAGTTATAAACCTCATCTATATCGCCATAATAACCATAAAAAATATTTCAAGTTAAGAAATTCAACAATTTCACAAAAAAAACATTAAAAAAAAGTCTCATGTTAAAAAATTCAATAGCTTCACTTTAAAAACGAAAACAAGATTTTCAAGTGAAAAAACTCAACTATTTCACTATAAAAATACCTAAAAAAAGGTTCCATGTTAAAAATACACACAAATATCTCTATACAAAATAAAAAATAAGTTCCAAGTTAAAAAAATTCAACAATTTCACTATAAAAACCCTAGCAAGATTTCCAAGTGAAAAAACTCAACTATTTCACTGTAAAAAACATTAAAAAAAAATTCCAAGTTAAAAAACACAACAGTTTCTCTTTAAGAAATATATTAAAAAAAGTCAAGTTAAAAAACTCAACAGTTTCACTGTAATAACCATAAAAATAAAGTTTCAAGTGAAAAAACTCCACAGTTTCACTATAAAAACCTTAAAAAAAATGTTCCAAATTAAAAAACTCAATAATTTAACTATAAAAATACCTAAAAAAAGGTTCCATGTTAAAAATACACACAAATATCTCTATACAAAATAAAAAATAAGTTCCAAGTTAAAAAAATTCAACAGTTTCACTATAAAAACCCTAGCAAGATTTCCAAGTGAAAAAACTCAACTATTTCACTGTAAAAAACATTAAAAAAAAATTCCAAGTTAAAAAACACAACAGTTTCTCTTTAAGAAATATATTAAAAAAAGTCAAGTTAAAAAACTCAACAGTTTCACTGTAATAACCATAAAAATAAAGTTTCAAGTGAAAAAACTCCACAGTTTCACTATAAAAACCTTAAAAAAAATGTTCCAAATTAAAAAACTCAATAATTTAACTATTAAAACCACTAAAATAGTTCCAAGTTAAAAAAACTCAAATATTTCAATATAAATACCATAAAAAAGTTCAAAGTAAAAAAAACTCAACAGTTTCACTATAAAAACCATAACAAAACTTCCAAGTTAAAAAAAACACAACATTTTCACTATAAAAACCATAAAAAAAACAAATAAAAAACTCAACAATTTCACTATATAGATCCTAAAAAAAGATCCAAGTTATAAACCTCATCTATATCGCCATAATAACCATAAAAAATATTTCAAGTTAAGAAATTCAACAATTTCACTAAAAAAACATTAAAAAAAAGTCTCATGTTAAAAAATTCAATAGTTTCACTTTAAAAACGAAAACAAGATTTTCAACTGAAAAAACTCAACTATTTCACTATAAAAATACCTAAAAAAAGGTTCCATGTTAAAAATACACACAAATATCTCTATACAAAATAAAAAATAAGTTCCAAGTTAAAAAAATTCAACAGTTTCACTATAAAAACCCTAGCAAGATTTCCAAGTGAAAAAACTCAACTATTTCACTGTAAAAAACATTAAAAAAAAATTCCAAGTTAAAAAACACAACAGTTTCTCTTTAAGAAATATATTAAAAAAAGTCAAGTTAAAAAACTCAACAGTTTCACTGTAATAACCATAAAAATAAAGTTTCAAGTGAAAAAACACCACAGTTTCACTATAAAAACCTTAAAAAAAATGTTCCAAATTAAAAAACTCAATAATTTAACTATAAAAACCACTAAAATAGTTCCAATTTAAAAAAACTCAAATATTTCAATATAAATACCATAAAAAAGTTCAAAGTAAAAAAAACTCAACAGTTTCACTATAAAAACCATAACAAAACTTCCAAGTTAAAAAAAACACAACATTTTCACTATAAAAACCATAAAAAAAAACAAATAAAAAACTCAACAATTTCACTATATAGATCCTAAAAAAAGATCCAAGTTATAAACCTCATCTATATCGCCATAATAACCATAAAAAATATTTCAAGTTAAGAAATTCAACAATTTCACTAAAAAAACATTAAAAAAAAGTCTCATGTTAAAAAATTCAATAGTTTCACTTTAAAAACGAAAACAAGATTTTCAAGTGAAAAAACTCAACTATTTCACTATAAAAATACCTAAAAAAAGGTTCCATGTTAAAAATACACACAAATATCTCTATACAAAATAAAAAATAAGTTCCAAGTTAAAAAAATTCAACAGTTTCACTATAAAAACCCTAGCAAGATTTCCAAGTGAAAAAACTCAACTATTTCACTGTAAAAAACATTAAAAAAAAATTCCAAGTTAAAAAACACAACAGTTTCTCTTTAAAAAATATATTAAAAAAAGTCAAGTTAAAAAACTCAACAGTTTCACTGTAATAACCATAAAAATAAAGTTTCAAGTGAAAAAACTCCACAGTTTCACTATAAAAACCTTAAAAAAAATGTTCCAAATTAAAAAACTCAACTATTTCACTATAAAAATACCTAAAAAAAGGTTCCATGTTAAAAATACACACAAATATCTCTATACAAAATAAAAAATAAGTTCCAAGTTAAAAAAATTCAACAGTTTCACTATAAAAACCCTAGCAAGATTTTCAAGTGAAAAAACACAACTATTTCACTGTAAAAAACATTAAAAAAAAATTCCAAGTTAAAAAACACAACAGTTTCTCTTTAAAAAATATATTAAAAAAAGTCAAGTTAAAAAACTCAACAGTTTCACTGTAATAACCATAAAAATAAAGTTTCAAGTGAAAAAACTCCACAGTTTCACTATAAAAACCTTAAAAAAAATGTTCCAAATTAAAAAACTCAATAATTTAACTATAAAAACCACTAAAATAGTTCCAAGTTAAAAAAACTCAAATATTTCAATATAAATACCATAAAAAAGTTCAAAGTAAAAAAAACTCAACAGTTTCACTATAAAAACCATAACAAAACTTCCAAGTTAAAAAAAACACAACATTTTCACTATAAAAACCATAAAAAAAAACAAATAAAAAACTCAACAATTTCACTATATAGATCCTAAAAAAAGATCCAAGTTATAAACCTCATCTATATCGCCATAATAACCATAAAAAATATTTCAAGTTAAGAAATTCAACAATTTCACTAAAAAAACATTAAAAAAAAGTCTCATGTTAAAAAATTCAATAGTTTCACTTTAAAAACGAAAACAAGATTTTCAAGTGAAAAAACTCAACTATTTCACTATAAAAATACCTAAAAAAAGGTTCCATGTTAAAAATACACACAAATATCTCTATACAAAATAAAAAATAAGTTCCAAGTTAAAAAAATTCAACAGTTTCACTATAAAAACCCTAGCAAGATTTCCAAGTGAAAAAACTCAACTATTTCACTGTAAAAAACATTAAAAAAAAATTCCAAGTTAAAAAACACAACAGTTTCTCTTTAAGAAATATATTAAAAAAAGTCAAGTTAAAAAACTCAACAGTTTCACTGTAATAACCATAAAAATAAAGTTTCAAGTGAAAAAACTCCACAGTTTCACTATAAAAACCTTAAAAAAAATGTTCCAAATTAAAAAACTCAATAATTTAACTATAAAAACCACTAAAATAGTTCCAAGTTAAAAAAACTCAAATATTTCAATATAAATACCATAAAAAAGTTCAAAGTAAAAAAAACTCAACAGTTTCACTATAAAAACCATAACAAAACTTCCAAGTTAAAAAAAACACAACATTTTCACTATAAAAACCATAAAAAAACCAAATAAAAAACTCAACAATTTCACTATATAGATCCTAAAAAAAGATCCAAGTTATAAACCTCATCTATATCGCCATAATAACCATAAAAAATATTTCAAGTTAAGAAATTCAACAATTTCACTAAAAAAACATTAAAAAAAAGTCTCATGTTAAAAAATTCAATAGTTTCACTTTAAAAACGAAAACAAGATTTTCAAGTGAAAAAACTCAACTATTTCACTATAAAAATACCTAAAAAAAGGTTCCATGTTAAAAATACACACAAATATCTCTATACAAAATAAAAAATAAGTTCCAAGTTAAAAAAATTCAACAGTTTCACTATAAAAACCCTAGCAAGATTTCCAAGTGAAAAAACTCAACTATTTCACTGTAAAAAACATTAAAAAAAAATTCCAAGTTAAAAAACACAACAGTTTCTCTTTAAGAAATATATTAAAAAAAGTCAAGTTAAAAAACTCAACAGTTTCACTGTAATAACCATAAAAATAAAGTTTCAAGTGAAAAAACTCCACAGTTTCACTATAAAAACCTTAAAAAAAATGTTCCAAATTAAAAAACTCAATAATTTAACTATAAAAACCACTAAAATAGTTCCAAGTTAAAAAAACTCAAATATTTCAATATAAATACCATAAAAAAGTTCAAAGTAAAAAAAACTCAACAGTTTCACTATAAAAACCATAACAAAACTTCCAAGTTAAAAAAAACACAACATTTTCACTATAAAAACCATAAAAAAAACAAATAAAAAACTCAACAATTTCACTATATAGATCCTAAAAAAAGATCCAAGTTATAAACCTCATCTATATCGCCATAATAACCATAAAAAATATTTCAAGTTAAGAAATTCAACAATTTCACTAAAAAAACATTAAAAAAAAGTCTCATGTTAAAAAATTCAATAGTTTCACTTTAAAAACGAAAACAAGATTTTCAACTGAAAAAACTCAACTATTTCACTATAAAAATACCTAAAAAAAGGTTCCATGTTAAAAATACACACAAATATCTCTATACAAAATAAAAAATAAGTTCCAAGTTAAAAAAATTCAACAGTTTCACTATAAAAACCCTAGCAAGATTTCCAAGTGAAAAAACTCAACTATTTCACTGTAAAAAACATTAAAAAAAAATTCCAAGTTAAAAAACACAACAGTTTCTCTTTAAGAAATATATTAAAAAAAGTCAAGTTAAAAAACTCAACAGTTTCACTGTAATAACCATAAAAATAAAGTTTCAAGTGAAAAAACTCCACAGTTTCACTATAAAAACCTTAAAAAAAATGTTCCAAATTAAAAAACTCAATAATTTAACTATAAAAACCACTAAAATAGTTCCAAGTTAAAAAAACTCAAATATTTCAATATAAATACCATAAAAAAGTTCAAAGTAAAAAAAACTCAACAGTTTCACTATAAAAACCATAACAAAACTTCCAAGTTAAAAAAAACACAACATTTTCACTATAAAAACCATAAAAAAAACAAATAAAAAACTCAACAATTTCACTATATAGATCCTAAAAAAAGATCCAAGTTATAAACCTCATCTATATCGCCATAATAACCATAAAAAATATTTCAAGTTAAGAAATTCAACAATTTCACTAAAAAAACATTAAAAAAAAGTCTCATGTTAAAAAATTCAATAGTTTCACTTTAAAAACGAAAACAAGATTTTCAACTGAAAAAACTCAACTATTTCACTATAAAAATACCTAAAAAAAGGTTCCATGTTAAAAATACACACAAATATCTCTATACAAAATAAAAAATAAGTTCCAAGTTAAAAAAATTCAACAGTTTCACTATAAAAACCCTAGCAAGATTTCCAAGTGAAAAAACTCAACTATTTCACTGTAAAAAACATTAAAAAAAAATTCCAAGTTAAAAAACACAACAGTTTCTCTTTAAAAAATATATTAAAAAAAGTCAAGTTAAAAAACTTAACAGTTTCACTGTAATAACCATAAAAATAAAGTTTCAAGTGAAAAAACTCCACAGTTTCACTATAAAAACCTTAAAAAAAATGTTCCAAATTAAAAAACTCAATAATTTAACTATAAAAACCACTAAAATAGTTCCAAGTTAAAAAACCTCAAATATTTCAATATAAATACCATAAAAAAGTTCAAAGTAAAAAAAACTCAACAGTTTCACTATAAAAACCATAACAAAACTTCCAAGTTAAAAAAAACACAACATTTTCACTATAAAAACCATAAAAAAAACCAAATAAAAAACTCAACAATTTCACTATATAGATCCTAAAAAAAGATCCAAGTTATAAACCTCATCTATATCGCCATAATAACCATAAAAAATATTTCAAGTTAAGAAATTCAACAATTTCACAAAAAAAACATTAAAAAAAAGTCTCATGTTAAAAAATTCAATAGCTTCACTTTAAAAACGAAAACAAGATTTTCAAGTGAAAAAACTCAACTATTTCACTATAAAAATACCTAAAAAAAGGTTCCATGTTAAAAATACACACAAATATCTCTATACAAAATAAAAAATAAGTTCCAAGTTAAAAAAATTCAACAGTTTCACTATAAAAACCCTAGCAAGATTTCCAAGTGAAAAAACTCAACTATTTCACTGTAAAAAACATTAAAAAAAAATTCCAAGTTAAAAAACACAACAGTTTCTCTTTAAGAAATATATTAAAAAAAGTCAAGTTAAAAAACTCAACAGTTTCACTGTAATAACCATAAAAATAAAGTTTCAAGTGAAAAAACTCCACAGTTTCACTATAAAAACCTTAAAAAAAATGTTCCAAATTAAAAAACTCAACTATTTCACTATAAAAATACCTAAAAAAAGGTTCCATGTTAAAAATACACACAAATATCTCTATACAAAATAAAAAATAAGTTCCAAGTTAAAAAAATTCAACAGTTTCACTATAAAAACCCTAGCAAGATTTTCAAGTGAAAAAACTCAACTATTTCACTGTAAAAAACATTAAAAAAAAATTCCAAGTTAAAAAACACAACAGTTTTTCTTTAAAAAATATATTAAAAAAAGTCAAGTTAAAAAACTCAACAGTTTCACTGTAATAACCATAAAAATAAAGTTTCAAGTGAAAAAACTCCACAGTTTCACTATAAAAACCTTAAAAAAAATGTTCCAAATTAAAAAACTCAATAATTTAACTATAAAAACCACTAAAATAGTTCCAAGTTAAAAAAACTCAAATATTTCAATATAAATACCATAAAAAAGTTCAAAGTAAAAAAAACTCATCAGTTTCACTATAAAAACCATAACAAAACTTCCAAGTTAAAAAAAACACAACATTTTCACTATAAAAACCATAAAAAAAAACAAATAAAAAACTCAACAATTTCACTATATAGATCCTAAAAAAAGATCCAAGTTATAAACCTCATCTATATCGCCATAATAACCATAAAAAATATTTCAAGTTAAGAAATTCAACAATTTCACTAAAAAAACATTAAAAAAAAGTCTCATGTTAAAAAATTCAATAGTTTCACTTTAAAAACGAAAACAAGATTTTCAAGTGAAAAAACTCAACTATTTCACTATAAAAATACCTAAAAAAAGGTTCCATGTTAAAAATACACACAAATATCTCTATACAAAATAAAAAATAAGTTCCAAGTTAAAAAAATTCAACAGTTTCACTATAAAAACCCTAGCAAGATTTCCAAGTGAAAAAACTCAACTATTTCACTGTAAAAAACATTAAAAAAAAATTCCAAGTTAAAAAACACAACAGTTTCTCTTTAAAAAATATATTAAAAAAAGTCAAGTTAAAAAACTCAACAGTTTCACTGTAATAACCATAAAAATAAAGTTTCAAGTGAAAAAACTCCACAGTTTCACTATAAAAACCTTAAAAAAAATGTTCCAAATTAAAAAACTCAATAATTTAACTATAAAAACCACTAAAATAGTTCCAAGTTAAAAAAACTCAAATATTTCAATATAAATACCATAAAAAAGTTCAAAGTAAAAAAAACTCAACAGTTTCACTATAAAAACCATAACAAAACTTCCAAGTTAAAAAAACACAACATTTTCACTATAAAAACCATAAAAAAAAACCAAATAAAAAACTCAACAATTTCACTATATAGATCCTAAAAAAAGATCCAAGTTATAAACCTCATCTATATCGCCATAATAACCATAAAAAATATTTCAAGTTAAGAAATTCAACAATTTCACAAAAAAAACATTAAAAAAAAGTCTCATGTTAAAAAATTCAATAGCTTCACTTTAAAAATGAAAACAAGATTTTCAAGTGAAAAAACTAAACTATTTCACTATAAAAATACCTAAAAAAAGTTCCATGTTAAAAATACTCACAAATATCTCTATACAAAATAAAAAATAAGTTCCAAGTTAAAAAAATTCAACAGTTTCACTATAAAAACCCTAGCAAGATTTCCAAGTGAAAAAACTCAACTATTTCACGATAAAAAACATAAAAAAAAATTCCAAGTTAAAAAACACAACAGTTTCTCTTTAAAAAATATATTAAAAAAAGTCAAGTTAAAAAACTCAACAGTTTCACTGTAATAACCATAAAAATAAAGTTTCAAGTGAAAAAACTCCCCAGTTTCACTATAAAAACCTTAAAAAAAATGTTCCAAATTAAAAAACTCAATAATTTAACTATAAAAACCACTAAAATAGTTCCAAGTTAAAAAAACTCAAATATTTCAATATAAATACCATAAAAAAGTTCAAAGTAAAAAAAACTCAACAGTTTCACTATAAAAACCATAACAAAACTTCCAAGTTAAAAAAAACACAACATTTTCACTATAAAAACCATAAAAAAAAAACAAATAAAAAACTCAACAATTTCACTATATAGATCCTAAAAAAAGATCCAAGTTATAAACCTCATCTATATCGCCATAATAACCATAAAAAATATTTCAAGTTAAGAAATTCAACAATTTCACTAAAAAAACATTAAAAAAAAGTCTCATGTTAAAAAATTCAATAGTTTCACTTTAAAAACGAAAACAAGATTTTCAAGTGAAAAAACTCAACTATTTCACTATAAAAATACCTAAAAAAAAGTTCCATGTTAAAAATACACACAAATATCTCTATACAAAATAAAAAATAAGTTCCAAGTTAAAAAAATTCAACAGTTTCACTATAAAAACCCTAGCAAGATTTCCAAGTGAAAAAACTCAACTATTTCACGATAAAAAACATAAAAACAAATTCCAAGTTAAAAAACACAACAGTTTCTCTTTAAAAAATATATTAAAAAAAGTCAAGTTAAAAAACTCAACAGTTTCACTGTAATAACCATAAAAATAAAGTTTCAAGTGAAAAAACTCCACAGTTTCACTATAAAAACCTTAAAAAAATGTTCCAAATTAAAAAACTCAATAATTTAACTATAAAAACCACTAAAATAGTTCCAAGTTAAAAAAACTCAAATATTTCAATATAAATACCATAAAAAAATTCAAAGTAAAAAAAACTCAACAGTTTCACTATAAAAACCATAACAAAACTTCCAAGTTAAAAAAAACACAACATTTTCACTATAAAAACCATAAAAAAAACCAAATAAAAAACTCAACAATTTCACTATATAGATCCTAAAAAAAGATCCAAGTTATAAACCTCATCTATATCGCCATAATAACCATAAAAAATATTTCAAGTTAAGAAATTCAACAATTTCACTAAAAAAACATTAAAAAAAAGTCTCATGTTAAAAAATTCAATAGTTTCACTTTAAAAACGAAAACAAGATTTTCAAGTGAAAAAACTCAACTATTTCACTATAAAAATACCTAAAAAAAGGTTCCATGTTAAAAATACACACAAATATCTCTATACAAAATAAAAAATAAGTTCCAAGTTAAAAAAATTCAACAGTTTCACTATAAAAACCCTAGCAAGATTTCCAAGTGAAAAAACTCAACTATTTCACTGTAAAAAACATTAAAAAAAAATTCCAAGTTAAAAAACACAACAGTTTCTCTTTAAAAAATATATTAAAAAAAGTCAAGTTAAAAAACTCAACAGTTTCACTGTAATAACCATAAAAATAAAGTTTCAAGTGAAAAAACTCCACAGTTTCACTATAAAAACCTTAAAAAAAATGTTCCAAATTAAAAAACTCAATAATTTAACTATAAAAACCACTAAAATAGTTCCAAGTTAAAAAAACTCAAATATTTCAATTTAAATACCATAAAAAAGTTCAAAGTAAAAAAAACTCAACAGTTTCACTATAAAAACCATAACAAAACTTCCAAGTTAAAAAAAACACAACATTTTCACTATAAAAACCATAAAAAAAACCAAATAAAAAACTCAACAATTTCACTATATAGATCCTAAAAAAAGATCCAAGTTATAAACCTCGTCTATATCGCCATAATAACCATAAAAAATATTTCAAGTTAAGAAATTCAACAATTTCACTAAAAAAACATTAAAAAAAAGTCTCATGTTAAAAAATTCAATAGTTTCACTTTAAAAACGAAAACAAGATTTTCAAGTGAAAAAACTCAACTATTTCACTATAAAAATACCTAAAAAAAGGTTCCATGTTAAAAATACACACAAATATCTCTATACAAAATAAAAAATAAGTTCCAAGTTAAAAAAATTCAACAGTTTCACTATAAAAACCCTAGCAAGATTTCCAAGTGAAAAAACTCAACTATTTCACTGTAAAAAACATTAAAAAAAAATTCCAAGTTAAAAAACACAACAGTTTCTCTTTAAGAAATATATTAAAAAAAGTCAAGTTAAAAAACTCAACAGTTTCACTGTAATAACCATAAAAATAAAGTTTCAAGTGAAAAAACACCACAGTTTCACTATAAAAACCTTAAAAAAAATGTTCCAAATTAAAAAACTCAATAATTTAACTATAAAAACCACTAAAATAGTTCCAAGTTAAAAAAACTCAAATATTTCAATATAAATACCATAAAAAAGTTCAAAGTAAAAAAAACTCAACAGTTTCACTATAAAAACCATAACAACTTCCAAGTTAAAAAAAACAAAACATTTTCACTATAAAAACCATAAAAAAAACCAAATAAAAAACTCAACAATTTCACTATATAGATCCTAAAAAAAGATCCAAGTTATAAACCTCATCTATATCGCCATAATAACCATAAAAAATATTTCAAGTTAAGAAATTCAACAATTACACTAAAAAAACATTAAAAAAAAGTCTCATGTTAAAAAATTCAATAGCTTCACTTTAAAAATGAAAACAAGATTTTCAAGTGAAAAAACTAAACTATTTCACTATAAAAATACCTAAAAAAAGTTCCATGTTAAAAATACTCACAAATATCTCTATACAAAATAAAAAATAAGTTCCAAGTTAAAAAAATTCAACAGTTTCACTATAAAAACCCTAGCAAGATTTCCAAGTGAAAAAACTCAACTATTTCACGATAAAAAACATAAAAAAAAAATTCCAAGTTAAAAAACACAACAGTTTCTCTTTAAAAAATATATTAAAAAAAGTCAAGTTAAAAAACTCAACAGTTTCACTGTAATAACCATAAAAATAAAGTTTCAAGTGAAAAAACTCCACAGTTTCACTATAAAAACCTTAAAAAAAATGTTCCAAATTAAAAAACTCAATAATTTAACTATAAAAACCACTAAAATAGTTCCAAGTTAAAAAAACTCAAATATTTCAATATAAATACCATAAAAAAGTTCAAAGTAAAAAAAACTCAACAGTTTCACTATAAAAACCATAACAAAACTTCCAAGTTAAAAAAAACACAACATTTTCACTATAAAAACCATAAAAAAAAAACCAAATAAAAAACTCAACAATTTCACTATATAGATTCTAAAAAAAGATCCAAGTTATAAACCTCATCTATATCGCCATAATAACCATAAAAAATATTTCAAGTTAAGAAATTCAACAATTTCACTAAAAAAACATTAAAAAAAAGTCTCATGTTAAAAAATTCAATAGTTTCACTTTAAAAACGAAAACAAGATTTTCAAGTGAAAAAACTCAACTATTTCACTATAAAAATACCTAAAAAAAAGTTCCATGTTAAAAATACACACAAATATCTCTATACAAAATAAAAAATAAGTTCCAAGTTAAAAAGATTCAACAGTTTCACTATAAAAACCCTAGCAAGATTTCCAAGTGAAAAAACTCAACTATTTCACGATAAAAAACATAAAAACAAATTCCAAGTTAAAAAACACAACAGTTTCTCTTTAAAAAATATATTAAAAAAAGTCAAGTTAAAAAACTCAACAGTTTCACTGTAATAACCATAAAAATAAAGTTTCAAGTGAAAAAACTCCACAGTTTCACTATAAAAACCTTAAAAAAATGTTCCAAATTAAAAAACTCAATAATTTAACTATAAAAACCACTAAAATAGTTCCAAGTTAAAAAAACTCAAATATTTCAATATAAATACCATAAAAAAGTTCAAAGTAAAAAAAACTCAACAGTTTCACTATAAAAACCATAACAAAACTTCCAAGTTAAAAAAAACACAACATTTTCACTATAAAAACCATAAAAAAAACCAAATAAAAAACTCAACAATTTCACTATATAGATCCTAAAAAAAGATCCAAGTTATAAACCTCATCTATATCGCCATAATAACCATAAAAAATATTTCAAGTTAAGAAATTCAACAATTTCACTAAAAAAACATTAAAAAAAAGTCTCATGTTAAAAAATTCAATAGTTTCACTTTAAAAACGAAAACAAGATTTTCAAGTGAAAAAACTCAACTATTTCACTATAAAAATACCTAAAAAAAGGTTCCATGTTAAAAATACACACAAATATCTCTATACAAAATAAAAAATAAGTTCCAAGTTAAAAAAATTCAACAGTTTCACTATAAAAACCCTAGCAAGATTTCCAAGTGAAAAAACGCAACTATTTCACTGTAAAAAACATTAAAAAAAAATTCCAAGTTAAAAAACACAACAGTTTCTCTTTAAAAACTATATTAAAAAAAGTCAAGTTAAAAAACTCAACAGTTTCACTGTAATAACCATAAAAATAAAGTTTCAAGTGAAAAAACTCCATAGTTTCACTATAAAAACCTTAAAAAAAATGTTCCAAATTAAAAAACTCAATAATTTAACTATAAAAACCACTAAAATAGTTCCAAGTTAAAAAAACTCAAATATTTCAATATAAATACCATAAAAAAGTTCAAAGTAAAAAAAACTCAACAGTTTCACTATAAAAACCATAACAAAACTTCCAAGTTAAAAAAAACACAACATTTTCACTATAAAAACCATAAAAAAAACCAAATAAAAAACTCAACAATTTCACTATATAGATCCTAAAAAAAGATCCAAGTTATAAACCTCATCTATATCGCCATAATAACCATAAAAAATATTTCAAGTTAAGAAATTCAACAATTTCACTAAAAAAACATTAAAAAAAAGTCTCATGTTAAAAAATTCAATAGTTTCACTTTAAAAACGAAAACAAGATTTTCAAGTGAAAAAACTCAACTATTTCACTATAAAAATACCTAAAAAAAGGTTCCATGTTAAAAATACACACAAATATCTCTATACAAAATAAAAAATAAGTTCCAAGTTAAAAAAATTCAACAGTTTCACTATAAAAACCCTAGCAAGATTTCCAAGTGAAAAAACGCAACTATTTCACTGTAAAAAACATTAAAAAAAAATTCCAAGTTAAAAAACACAACAGTTTCTCTTTAAAAAATATATTAAAAAAAGTCAAGTTAAAAAACTCAACAGTTTCACTGTAATAACCATAAAAATAAAGTTTCAAGTGAAAAAACTCCATAGTTTCACTATAAAAACCTTAAAAAAAATGTTCCAAATTAAAAAACTCAATAATTTAACTATAAAAACCACTAAAATAGTTCCAAGTTAAAAAAACTCAAATATTTCAATATAAATACCATAAAAAAGTTCAAAGTAAAAAAAACTCAACAGTTTCACTATAAAAACCATAACAAAACTTCCAAGTTAAAAAAAACACAACATTTTCACTATAAAAACCATAAAAAAAACCAAATAAAAAACTCAACAATTTCACTATATAGATCCTAAAAAAAGATCCAAGTTATAAACCTCATCTATATCGCCATAATAACCATAAAAAATATTTCAAGTTAAGAAATTCAACAATTTCACTAAAAAAACATTAAAAAAAAGTCTCATGTTAAAAAATTCAATAGTTTCACTTTAAATACGAAAACAAGATTTTCAAGTGAAAAAACTCAACTATTTCACTATAAAAATACCTAAAAAAAAGTTCCATGTTAAAAATACACACAAATATCTCTATACAAAATAAAAAATAAGTTCCAAGTTAAAAAAATTCAACAGTTTCACTATAAAAACCCTAGCAAGATTTCCAAGTGAAAAAACTAAACTATTTCACGATAAAAAACTTAAAAAAAAATTCCAAGTTAAAAAACACAACAGTTTCTCTTTAAAAAATATATTAAAAAAAGTCAAGTTAAAAAACTCAACAGTTTCACTGTAATAACCATAAAAATAAAGTTTCAAGTCAAAAAACACCACAGTTTCACTATAAAAACCTTAAAAAAAATGTTCCAAATTAAAAAACACAATAATTTAACTATAAAAACCACTAAAATAGTTCCAAGTTAAAAAAACTCAAATATTTCAATATAAATACCATAAAAAAGTTCAAAGTAAAAAAAACTCAACAGTTTCACTATAAAAACCATAACAAAACTTCCAAGTTAAAAAAAACACAACATTTTCACTATAAAAACCATAAAAAAAAACAAATAAAAAACTCAACAATTTCACTATATAGATCCTAAAAAAAGATCCAAGTTATAAACCTCATCTATATCGCCATAATAACCATAAAAAATATTTCAAGTTAAGAAATTCAACAATTTCACTAAAAAAACATTAAAAAAAAGTCTCATGTTAAAAAATTCAATAGTTTCACTTTAAAAACGAAAACAAGATTTTCAAGTGAAAAAACTCAACTATTACACTATAAAAATACCTAAAAAAAGGTTCCATGTTAAAAATACACACAAATATCTCTATACAAAATAAAAAATAAGTTCCAAGTTAAAAAAATTCAACAGTTTCACTATAAAAACCCTAGCAAGATTTCCAAGTGAAAAAACTCAACTATTTCACTGTAAAAAACATTAAAAAAAAAATTCCAAGTTAAAAAACACAACAGTTTCTCTTTAAAAAATATATTAAAAAAAGTTAAGTTAAAAAACTCAACAGTTTCACTGTAATAACCATAAAAATAAAGTTTCAAGTGAAAAAACTCCACAGTTTCACTATAAAAACCTTAAAAAAAATGTTCCAAATTAAAAAACTCAATAATTTAACTATAAAAACCACTAAAATAGTTCCAAGTTTAAAAAACTCAAATATTTCAATATAAATACCATAAAAAAGTTCAAAGTAAAAAAAACTCAACAGTTTCACTATAAAAACCATAACAAAACTTCCAAGTTAAAAAAAAACACAACATTTTCACTATAAAAACCATAAAAAAAACCAAATAAAAAACTCAACAATTTCACTATATAGATCCTAAAAAAAGATCCAAGTTATAAACCTCGTCTATATCGCCATAATAACCATAAAAAATATTTCAAGTTAAGAAATTCAACAATTTCACTAAAAAAACATTAAAAAAAAGTCTCATGTTAAAAAATTCAATAGTTTCACTTTAAAAACGAAAACAAGATTTTCAAGTGAAAAAACTCAACTATTTCACTATAAAAATACTTAAAAAAAAGTTCCATGTTAAAAATACACACAAATATCTCTATACAAAATAAAAAATAAGTTCCAAGTTAAAAAAATTCAACATTTTCACTATAAAATCCCTAGCAAGATTTCCAAGTGAAAAAACTCAACTATTTCACGATAAAAAACATAAAAAAAATTCCAAGTTAAAAAACACAACAGTTTCTCTTTAAAAAATATATTAAAAAAAGTAAAGTTAAAAAACTCAACAGTTTCACTGTAATAACCATAAAAATAAAGTTTCAAGTGAAAAAACTCCACAGTTTCACTATAAAAACCTTAAAAAAAATGTTCCAAATTAAAAAACTCAATAATTTAACTATAAAAACCACTAAAATAGTTCCAAGTTAAAAAAACTCAAATATTTCAATATAAATACCATAAAAAAGTTCAAAGTAAAAAAAACTCAACAGTTTCACTATAAAAATCATAACAAAACTTCCAAGTTAAAAAAAAACACAACATTTTCACTATAAAAACCATAAAAAAAAACAAATAAAAATATCAACAATTTCATTATATAGATCCTAAAAAAAGATCCAAGTTATAAACCTCATATATATCGCCATAATAACTATAAAAAATGTTTCAAGTTAAGAAATTCTAAAATTTCACTAAAAAAACATTAAAAAAAAGTCCCATGTTAAAAAATTCTATAGTTTCACTATAAAAACGAAAACAAGATTTTCAAGTGAAAAAACTCAACTATTTCACTATAAAAATACCTAAAAAAAGGTTCCATGTTAAAAATACACACAAATATCTCTATACAAAATAAAAAATAAGTTCCAAGTTAAAAAAATTCAACAGTTTCACTATAAAAACCCTAGCAAGATTTCCAAGTGAAAAAACTCAACTATTTCACTGTAAAAAACATTAAAAAAAAAATTCCAAGTTAAAAAACACAACAGTTTCTCTTTAAAAAATATATTAAAAAAAGTCAAGTTAAAAAACTCAACAGTTTCACTGTAATAACCATAAAAATAAAGTTTCAAGTGAAAAAACTCCACAGTTTCACTATAAAAACCTTAAAAAAATGTTCCAAATTAAAAAACTCAATAATTTAACTATAAAAACCACTAAAATAGTTCCAAGTTAAAAAAACTCAAATATTTCCATATAAATACCATAAAAAAGTTCAAAGTAAAAAAAACTCAACAGTTTCACTATAAAAACCATAACAAAACTTCCAAGTTAAAAAAAACACAACATTTTCACTATAAAAACCATAAAAAAAACCAAATAAAAAACTCAACAATTTCACTATATAGATCCTAAAAAAAGATCCAAGTTATAAACCTCGTCTATATCGCCATAATAACCATAAAAAATATTTCAAGTTAAGAAATTCAACAATTTCACTAAAAAAACATTAAAAAAAAGTCTCATGTTAAAAAATTCAATAGTATCACTTTAAAAACGAAAACAAGATTTTCAAGTGAAAAAACTCAACTATTTCACTATAAAAATACCTAAAAAAAAGTTCCATGTTAAAAATACACACAAATATCTCTATACAAAATAAAAAATAAGTTCCATGTTAAAAAAATTCAACAGTTTCACTATAAAAACCCTAACAAGATTTCCAAGTGAAAAAACTCAACTATTTCACGATAAAAAACATAAAAAAAAATTCCAAGTTAAAAAACACAACAGTTTCTCTTTAAAAAATATATTAAAAAAAGTCAAGTTAAAAAACTCAACAGTTTCACTGTAATAACCATAAAAATAAAGTTTCAAGTGAAAAAACTCCACAGTTTCACTATAAAAACCTTAAAAAAAATGTTCCAAATTAAAAAACTCAATAATTTAACTATAAAAACCACTAAAATAGTTCCAAGTTAAAAAAACTCAAATATTTCAATATAAATACCATAAAAAAGTTCAAAGTAAAAAAAACTCAACAGTTTCACTATAAAAACCATAACAAAACTTCCAAGTTAAAAAAAACACAACATTTTCACTATAAAAACCATAAAAAAAACCAAATAAAAAACTCAACAATTTCATTATATAGATCCTAAAAAAAGATCCAAGTTATAAACCTCATATATATCGCCATAATAACCATAAAAAATGTTTCAAGTTAAGAAATTCTAAAATTTCACTAAAAAAACATAAAAAAAAAGTCCGATGTTAAAAAATTCTATAGTTTCACTATAAAAACGAAAACAAGATTTTCAAGTGAAAAAACTCAACTATTTCACTATAAAAATACCTAAAAAAAGGTTCCATGTTAAAAATACACACAAATATCTCTATACAAAATAAAAAATAAGTTCCAAGTTAAAAAAATTCAACAGTTTCACTATAAAAACCCTAGCAAGATTTCCAAGTGAAAAAACTCAACTATTTCACTGTAAAAAACATTAAAAAAAAAATTCCAAGTTAAAAAACACAACAGTTTCTCTTTAAAAAATATATTAAAAAAAGTCAAGTTAAAAAACTCAACAGTTTCACTGTAATAAATATAAAAATAAAGTTTCAAGTGAAAAAACTCCACAGTTTCACTATAAAAACCTTAAAAAAAATGTTCCAAATTAAAAAACTCAATAATTTAACTATAAAAACCACTAAAATAGTTCCAAGTTAAAAAAACTCAAATATTTCAATATAAATACCATAAAAAAGTTCAAAGTAAAAAAAACTCAACAGTTTCATTATAAAAACCATAACAAAACTTCCAAGTTAAAAAAAACACAACATTTTCACTATAAAAACCATAAAAAAAACCAAATAAAAAACTCAACAATTTCACTATATAGATCCTAAAAAAAGATCCAAGTTATAAACCTCGTCTATATCGCCATAATAACCATAAAAAATATTTCAAGTTAAGAAATTCAACAATTTCACTAAAAAAACATTAAAAAAAAGTCTCATGTTAAAAAATTCAATAGTATCACTTTAAAAACGAAAACAAGATTTTCAAATGAAAAAACTCAACTATTTCACTATAAAAATACCTAAAAAAAAGTTCCATGTTAAAAATACACACAAATATCTCTATACAAAATAAAAAATAAGTTCCAAGTTAAAAAAATTAAACAGTTTCACTATAAAAACCCTAGCAAGATTTCCAAGTGAAAAAACTCAACTATTTCACTGTAAAAAACATTAAAAAAAAAAATTCCAAGTTAAAAAACACAACAGTTTCTCTTTAAAAAATATATTAAAAAAAGTCAAGTTAAAAAACTCAACAGTTTCACTGTAATAACCATAAAAATAAAGTTTCAAGTGAAAAAACTCCACAGTTTCACTATAAAAACTTTAAAAAAAATGTTCCAAATTAAAAAACTCAATAATTTAACTATAAAAACCACTAAAATAGTTCCAAGTTAAAAAAACTCAAATATTTCAATATAAATACCATAAAAAAGTTCAAAGTAAAAAAAACTCAACAGTTTCACTATAAAAACCATAACAAAACTTCCAAGTTAAAAAAAACACAACATTTTCACTATAAAAACCATAAAAAAAACCAAATAAAAAACTCAACAATTTCATTATATAGATCCTAAAAAAAGATCCAAGTTATAAACCTCATATATATCGCCATAATAACCATAAAAAATGTTTCAAGTTAAGAAATTCTAAAATTTCACTAAAAAAACATTAAAAAAAAGTCCCATGTTAAAAAATTCTATAGTTTCACTATAAAAACGAAAACAAGATTTTCAAGTGAAAAAACTCAACTATTTCACTATAAAAATACCTAAAAAAAGGTTCCATGTTAAAAATACACACAAATATCTCTATACAAAATAAAAAATAAGTTCCAAGTTAAAAAAATTCAACAGTTTCACTATAAAAACCCTAGTAAGATTTCCAAGTGAAAAAACTCAACTATTTCACTGTAAAAAACATTAAAAAAAAAAATTCCAAGTTAAAAAACCCAACAGTTTCACTTTAAAAAATATATTAAAAAAAGTCAAGTTAAAAAACTCAAGAGTTTCACTGTAATAACCATAAAAATAAAGTTTCAAGTGAAAAAACTCCACAGTTTCACTATAAAAACCTTAAAAAAAATGTTCCAAATTAAAAAACTCAATAATTTAACTATAAAAACCACTAAAATAGTTCCAAGTTAAAAAAACTCAAATATTTCAATATAAATACCATAAAAAAGTTCAAAGTAAAAAAAACTCAACAGTTTCACTATAAAAACCATAACAAAACTTCCAAGTTAAAAAAAACACAACATTTTCACTATAAAAACCATAAAAAAAACCAAATAAAAATATCAACAATTTCACTATATAGATCCTAAAAAAAGATCCAAGTTATAAACCTCGTCTATATCGCCATAATAACCATAAAAAATATTTCAAGTTAAGAAATTCAACAATTTCACTAAAAAAACATTAAAAAAAAGTCTCACGATAAAAAATTCAATAGTTTCACTTTAAAAACGAAAACAAGATTTTCAAGTGAAAAAACTCAACTATTTCACTATAAAAATACCTAAAAAAAAGTTCCATGTTAAAAATACACACAAATATCTCTATACAAAATAAAAAATAAGTTCCAAGTTAAAAAAATTCAACAGTTTCACTATAAAAACCCTAGCAAGATTTCCAAGTGAAAAAACTCAACTATTTCACGATATAAAACATAAAAAAAATTCCAAGTTAAAAAAAACAACAGTTTCTCTTTAAAAAATATATTAAAAAAAGTCAAGTTAAAAAACTCAACAGTTTCACTGTAATAACCATAAAAATAAAGTTTCAAGTGAAAAAACTCCACAGTTTCACTATAAAAACCTTAAAAAAAAAGTTCCAAATTTAAAAACTCAATAATTTAACTATAAAAACCACTAAAATAGTTCCAAGTTAAAAAAACACAAATATTTCAATATAAATACCATAAAAAAGTTCAAAGTAAAAAAAACTCAACAGTTTCACTATAAAAACCATAACAAAACTTCCAAGTTAAAAAAAACACAACATTTTCACTATAAAAACCATTAAAAAAACCAAATAAAAAACTCAACAATTTCATTATATAGATCCTAAAAAAAGATCCAAGTTATAAACCTCGTCTATATCGCCATAATAACCATAAAAAATATTTCAAGTTAAGAAATTCAACAATTTCACTAAAAAAACATTAAAAAAAAGTCTCATGTTAAAAAATTCAATAGTATCACTTTAAAAACGAAAACAAGATTTTCAAGTGAAAAAACTCAACTATTTCACTATAAAAATACCTAAAAAAAAGTTCCATGTTAAAAATACACACAAATATCTCTATACAAAATAAAAAATAAGTTCCAAGTTAAAAAAATTCAACAGTTTCACTATAAAAACCCTAGCAAGATTTCCAAGTGAAAAAACTCAACTATTTCACGATAAAAAACATAAAAAAAATTCCAAGTTAAAAAACACAACAGTTTCTCTTTAAAAAATATATTAAAAAACTCAAGTTAAAAAACTCAACAGTTTCACTGTAATAACCATAAAAATAAAGTTTCAAGTGAAAGAACTCCACAGTTTCACTATAAAAACCTTAAAAAAAATGTTCCAAATTAAAAAACTCAATAATTTAACTATAAAAACCACTAAAATAGTTCCAAGTTAAAAAAACTCAAATATTTCAATATAAATACCATAAAAAAGTTCAAAGTAAAAAAAACTCAACAGTTTCACTATAAAAACCATAACAAAACTTCCAAGTTAAAAAAAACACAACATTTTCACTATAAAAACCATAAAAAAAAAAACAAATAAAAAACTCAACAATTTCACTATATAGATCCTAAAAAAAGATCCAAGTTATAAACCTCGTCTATATCGCCATAATAACCATAAAAAATATTTCAAGTTAAGAAATTCAACAATTTCACTAAAAAAACATTAAAAAAAAGTCTCATGTTAAAAAATTCAATAGTTTCACTTTAAAAACGAAAACAAGATTTTCAAGTGAAAAAACTCAACTATTTCACTATAAAAATACCTAAAAAAAAGTTCCATGTTAAAAATACACACAAATATCTCTATACAAAATAAAAAATAAGTTCCAAGTTAAAAAAATTCAACAGTTTCACTATAAAAACCCTAGCAAGATTTCCAAGTGAAAAAACTCAACTATTTCACTGTAAAAAACATTAAAAAAAAATTCCAAGTTAATAAACACAACAGTTTCTCTTTAAAAAATATATTAAAAAAAGTCAAGTTAAAAAACTCAACAGTTTCACTGTAATAACCATAAAAATAAAGTTTCAAGTGAAAAAACTCCACAATTTCACTATAAAAACCTTTAAAAAAATGTTCCAAATTAAAAAACTCAATAATTTAACTATAAAAACCACTAAAATAGTTCCAAGTTAAAAAAACTCAAATATTTCAATATAAATACCATAAAAAATTTCAAAGTAAAAAAAACTCAACAGTTTCACTATAAAAACCATAACAAAACTTCCAAGTTAAAAAAAACACAACATTTTCACTATAAAAACCATAAAAAAAACCAAATAAAAAACTCAACAATTTCACTTTATAGATCCTAAAAAAAGATCCAAGTTATAAACCTCGTCTATATCGCCATAATAACCATAAAAAATATTTCAAGTTAAGAAATTCAACAATTTCACTAAAAAAACATTAAAAAAAGTCCCATGTTAAAAAATTCTATAGTTTCACTATAAAAACGAAAACAAGATTTTCAAGTGAAAAAACTCAACTATTTCACTATAAAAATACCTAAAAAAAGGTTCCAAGTTAAAAATACACACAAATATCTCTATACAAAATAAAAAATAAGTTCCAAGTTAAAAAAAATTCAACAGTTTCACTATAAAAACCCTAGCAAGTTTCCAAGTGAAAAAACTCAACTATTTCACGTTAAAAAACATAAAAAAAAAAAATTCCAAGTTAAAAAACACAACAGTTTCTCTTTAAAAAATATATTAAAAAAAGTCAAGTTAAAAAACTCAACAGTTTCACTGTAATAACCATAAAAATAAAGTTTCAAGTGAAAAAACTCCACAGTTTCACTATAAAAACCGTAAAAAAAATGTTCCAAATTAAAAAACTCAATAATTTAACTATAAAAACCACTAAAATAGTTCCAAGTTAAAAAAACTCAAATATTTCAATATAAATACCATAAAAAAGTTCAAAGTAAAAAAAACTCAACAGTTTCACTATAAAAACCATAACAAAACTTCCAAGTTAAAAAAAACACAACATTTTCACTATAAAAACCATAAAAAAAACCAAATAAAAAACTCAACAATTTCACTATATAGATCCTAAAAAAAGATCCAAGTTATAAACCTCGTCTATATCGCCATAATAACCATAAAAAATATTTCAAGTTAAGAAATTCAACAATTTCACTAAAAAAACATTAAAAAAAGTCTCATGTTAAAAAATTCAATAGTATCACTTTAAAAACGAAAACAAGATTTTCAAGTGAAAAAACTCAACTATTTCACTATAAAAATACCTAAAAAAAAGTTCCATGTTAAAAATACACACAAATATCTCTATACAAAATAAAAAATAAGTTCCAAGTTAAAAAAATTCAACAGTTTCACTATAAAAACCCTAGCAAGATTTCCAAGTGAAAAAACTCAACTATTTCACGATAAAAAACATAAAAAAAATTCCAAGTTAAAAAACACAACAGTTTCTCTTTAAGAAATATATTAAAAAAGTCAAGTTAAAAAACTCAACAGTTTCACTGTAATAACCATAAAAATAAAGTTTCAAGTGAAAGAACTCCACAGTTTCACTATAAAAACCTTAAAAAAAATGTTCCAAATTAAAAAACTCAATAATTTAACTATAAAAACCACTAAAATAGTTCCAAGTTAAAAAAACTCAAATATTTCAATATAAATACCATAAAAAAGTTCAAAGTAAAAAAAACTCAACAGTTTCACTATAAAAACCATAACAAAACTTCCAAGTTAAAAAAAACACAACATTTTCACTATAAAAACCATAAAAAAAAACAAATAAAAAACTCAACAATTTCACTATATAGATCCTAAAAAAAGATCCAAGTTATAAACCTCGTCTATATCGCCATAATAACCATAAAAAATATTTCAAGTTAAGAAATTCAACAATTTCACTAAAAAAACATTAAAAAAAAGTCTCACGATAAAAAATTCAATAGTTTCACTTTAAAAACGAAAACAAGATTTTCAAGTGAAAAAACTCAACTATTTCACTATAAAAATACCTAAAAAAAAGTTCCATGTTAAAAATACACACAAATATCTCTATACAAAATAAAAAATAAGTTCCAAGTTAAAAAAATTCAACAGTTTCACTATAAAAACCCTAGCAAGATTTCCAAGTGAGAAAACTCAACTATTTCACGATAAAAAACATAAAAAAAATTCCAAGTTAAAAAAAACAACAGTTTCTCTTTAAAAAATATATTAAAAAAAGTCAAGTTTAAAAACTCAACAGTTTCACTGTAATAACCATAAAAATAAAGTTTCAAGTGAAAAAACTCCACAGTTTCACTATAAAAACCTTAAAAAAAAAGTTCCAAATTAAAAAACTCAATAATTTAACTATAAAAACCACTAAAATAGTTCCAAGTTAAAAAAACTCAAATATTTCAATATAAATACCATAAAAAAGTTCAAAGTAAAAAAAACTCAACAGTTTCACTATAAAAACCATAACAAAACTTCCAAGTTAAAAAAAACACAACATTTTCACTATAAAAACCATAAAAAAAACCAAATAAAAAACTCAACAATTTCACTTTATAGATCCTAAAAAAAGATCCAAGTTATAAACCTCGTCTATATCGCCATAATAACCATAAAAAATATTTCAAGTTAAGAAATTCAACAATTTCACTAAAAAAACATTAAAAAAAGTCCCATGTTAAAAAATTCTATAGTTTCACTATAAAAACGAAAACAAGATTTACAAGTGAAAAAACTCAACTATTTCACTATAAAAATACCTAAAAAAAGGTTCCAAGTTAAAAATACACACAAATATCTCTATACAAAATAAAAAATAAGTTCCAAGTTAAAAAAATTCAACAGTTTCATTATAAAAACCCTAGCAAGATTTCCAAGTGAAAAAACTCAACTATTTCACTGTAAAAAACATTAAAAAAAAATTCCAAGTTAATAAACACAACAGTTTCTCTTTAAAAAATATATTAAAAAAAGTCAAGTTAAAAAACTCAACAGTTTCACTGTAATAACCATAAAAATAAAGTTTCAAGTGAAAAAACTCCACAGTTTCACTATAAAAACCTTTAAAAAAATGTTCCAAATTAAAAAACTCAATAATTTAACTATAAAAACCACTAAAATAGTTCCAAGTTAAAAAAAATCAAATATTTCAATATAAATACCATAAAAAATTTCAAAGTAAAAAAAACTCAACAGTTTCACTATAAAAACCATAACAAAACTTCCAAGTTAAAAAAAACACAACATTTTCACTATAAAAACCATAAAAAAAACCAAATAAAAAACTCAACAATTTCACTATATAGATCCTAAAAAAAGATCCAAGTTATAAACCTCGTCTATATCGCCATAATAACCATAAAAAATATTTCAAGTTAAGAAATTCAACAATTTCACTAAAAAAACATTAAAAAAAAGTCTCACGATAAAAAATTCAATAGTATCACTTTAAAAACGAAAACAAAATTTTCAAGTGAAAAAACTCAACTATTTCACTATAAAAATACCTAAAAAAAAGTTCCATGTTAAAAATACACACAAATATCTCTATACAAAATAAAAAATAAGTTCCAAGTTAAAAAAATTCAACAGTTTCACTATAAAAACCCTAGCAAGATTTCCAAGTGAGAAAACTCAACTATTTCACGATAAAAAACATAAAAAAAATTCCAAGTTAAAAAACACAACAGTTTCTCTTTAAAAAATATATTAAAAAAGTCAAGTTAAAAAACTCAACAGTTTCACTATAATAACCATAAAAATAAAGTTTCAAGTGAAAGAACTCCACAGTTTCACTATAAAAACCTTAAAAAAAAAGTTCCAAATTTAAAATCTCAATAATTTAACTATAAAAACCACTAAAATAGTTCCAAGTTAAAAAAACTCAAATATTTAAATATAAATACCATAAAAAATTTCAAAGTAAAAAAAACTCAACAGTTTCACTATAAAAACCATAACAAAACTTCCAAGTTAAAAAAAACACAACATTTTCACTATAAAAACCATAAAAAAAACCAAATAAAAAACTCAACAATTTCACTATATAGATCCTAAAAAAAGATCCAAGTTATAAACCTCGTCTATATCGCCATAATAACCATAAAAAATATTTCAAGTTAAGAAATTCAACAATTTCACTAAAAAAAACATTAAAAAAAAGTCCCATGTTAAAAAATTCTATAGTTTCACTATAAAAACGAAAACAAGATTTTCAAGTGAAAAAACTCAACTATTTCACTATAAAAATACCTAAAAAAAGGTTCCAAGTTAAAAATACACACAAATATCTCTATACAAAATAAAAAATAAGTTCCAAGTTAAAAAACTTCAACAGTTTCACTATAAAAACCCTAGCAAGTTTCCAAGTGAAAAAACTCAACTATTTCACGTTAAAAAACATAAAAAAAAAAAAAAATCCAAGTTAAAAAACACAACAGTTTCTCTTTAAAAAATATATTAAAAAAAGTCAAGTTAAAAAACTCAACAGTTTCACTGTAATAACCATAAAAATAAAGTTTCAAGTGAAAAAACTCCACAGTTTCACTATAAAAACCTTAAAAAAAATGTTCCAAATTAAAAAACTCAATAATTTAACTATAAAAACCACTAAAATAGTTCCAAGTTAAAAAAACTCAAATATTTCAATATAAATACCATAAAAAAGTTCAAAGTAAAAAAAACTCAACAGTTTCACTATAAAAACCATAACAAAACTTCCAAGTTAAAAAAAACACAACATTTTCACTATAAAAACCATAAAAAAAAACAAATAAAAAACTCAACAATTTCACTATATAGATCCTAAAAAAAGATCCAAGTTATAAACCTCGTCTATATCGCCATAATAACCATAAAAAATATTTCAATTTAAGAAATTCAACAATTTCACTAAAAAAACATTAAAAAAAAGTCTCACGATAAAAAATTCAATAGTTTCACTTTAAAAACGAAAACAAGATTTTCAAGTGAAAAAACTCAACTATTTCACTATAAAAATACCTAAAAAAAAGTTCCATGTTAAAAATACACACAAATATCTCTATACAAAATAAAAAATAAGTTCCAAGTTAAAAAAATTCAACAGTTTCACTATAAAAACCCTAGCAAGATTTCCAAGTGAGAAAACTCAACTATTTCACGATAAAAAACATAAAAAAAATTCCAAGTTAAAAAAAACAACAGTTTCTCTTTAAAAAATATATTAAAAAAAGTCAAGTTTAAAAACTCAACAGTTTCACTGTAATAACCATAAAAATAAAGTTTCAAGTGAAAAAACTCCACAGTTTCACTATAAAAACCTTAAAAAAAAAGTTCCAAATTAAAAAACTCAATAATTTAACTATAAAAACCACTAAAATAGTTCCAAGTTAAAAAAACTCAAATATTTCAATATAAATACCATAAAAAAGTTCAAAGTAAAAAAAACTCAACAGTTTCACTATAAAAACCATAACAAAACTTCCAAGTTAAAAAAAACACAACATTTTCACTATAAAAACCATAAAAAAAACCAAATAAAAAACTCAACAATTTCACTTTATAGATCCTAAAAAAAGATCCAAGTTATAAACCTCGTCTATATCGCCATAATAACCATAAAAAATATTTCAAGTTAAGAAATTCAACAATTTCACTAAAAAAACATTAAAAAAAGTCCCATGTTAAAAAATTCTATAGTTTCACTATAAAAACGAAAACAAGATTTTCAAGTGAAAAAACTCAACTATTTCACTATAAAAATACCTAAAAAAAGGTTCCAAGTTAAAAATACACACAAATATCTCTATACAAAATAAAAAATAAGTTCCAAGTTAAAAAAAATTCAACAGTTTCACTATAAAAACCCTAGCAAGTTTCCAAGTGAAAAAACTCAACTATTTCACGTTAAAAAACATAAAAAAAAAAAAATTCCAAGTTAAAAAACACAACAGTTTCTCTTTAAAAAATATATTAAAAAAAGTCAAGTTAAAAAACTCAACAGTTTCACTGTAATAACCATAAAAATAAAGTTTCAAGTGAAAAAACTCCACAGTTTCACTATAAAAACCGTAAAAAAAATGTTCCAAATTAAAAAACTCAATAATTTAACTATAAAAACCACTAAAATAGTTCCAAGTTAAAAAAACTCAAATATTTCAATATAAATACCATAAAAAAGTTCAAAGTAAAAAAAACTCAACAGTTTCACTATAAAAACCATAACAAAACTTCCAAGTTAAAAAAAACACAACATTTTCACTATAAAAACCATAAAAAAAACCAAATAAAAAACTCAACAATTTCACTATATAGATCCTAAAAAAAGATCCAAGTTATAAACCTCGTCTATATCGCCATAATAACCATAAAAAATATTTCAAGTTAAGAAATTCAACAATTTCACTAAAAAAACATTAAAAAAAGTCTCATGTTAAAAAATTCAATAGTATCACTTTAAAAACGAAAACAAGATTTTCAAGTGAAAAAACTCAACTATTTCACTATAAAAATACCTAAAAAAAAGTTCCATGTTAAAAATACACACAAATATCTCTATACAAAATAAAAAATAAGTTCCAAGTTAAAAAAATTCAACAGTTTCACTATAAAAACCCTAGCAAGATTTCCAAGTGAAAAAACTCAACTATTTCACGATAAAAAACATAAAAAAAATTCCAAGTTAAAAAACACAACAGTTTCTCTTTAAGAAATATATTAAAAAAGTCAAGTTAAAAAACTCAACAGTTTCACTGTAATAACCATAAAAATAAAGTTTCAAGTGAAAGAACTCCACAGTTTCACTATAAAAACCTTAAAAAAAATGTTCCAAATTAAAAAACTCAATAATTTAACTATAAAAACCACTAAAATAGTTCCAAGTTAAAAAAACTCAAATATTTCAATATAAATACCATAAAAAAGTTCAAAGTAAAAAAAACTCAACAGTTTCACTATAAAAACCATAACAAAACTTCCAAGTTAAAAAAAACACAACATTTTCACTATAAAAACCATAAAAAAAAACAAATAAAAAACTCAACAATTTCACTATATAGATCCTAAAAAAAGATCCAAGTTATAAACCTCGTCTATATCGCCATAATAACCATAAAAAATATTTCAAGTTAAGAAATTCAACAATTTCACTAAAAAAACATTAAAAAAAAGTCTCATGTTAAAAAATTCAATAGTTTCACTTTAAAAACGAAAACAAGATTTTCAAGTGAAAAAACTCAACTATTTCACTATAAAAATACCTAAAAAAAAGTTCCATGTTAAAAATACACACAAATATCTCTATACAAAATAAAAAATAAGTTCCAAGTTAAAAAAATTCAACAGTTTCACTATAAAAACCCTAGCAAGATTTCCAAGTGAAAAAACTCAACTATTTCACTGTAAAAAACATTAAAAAAAAATTCCAAGTTAATAAACACAACAGTTTCTCTTTAAAAAATATATTAAAAATAGTCAAGTTAAAAAACTCAACAGTTTCACTGTAATAACCATAAAAATAAAGTTTCAAGTGAAAAAACTCCACAGTTTCACTATAAAAACCTTTAAAAAAATGTTCCAAATTAAAAAACTCAATAATTTAACTATAAAAACCACTAAAATAGTTCCAAGTTAAAAAAACTCAAATATTTAAATATAAATACCATAAAAAATTTCAAAGTAAAAAAAACTCAACAGTTTCACTATAAAAACCATAACAAAACTTCCAAGTTAAAAAAAACACAACATTTTCACTATAAAAACCATAAAAAAAACCAAATAAAAAACTCAACAATTTCACTATATAGATCCTAAAAAAAGATCCAAGTTATAAACCTCGTCTATATCGCCATAATAACCATAAAAAATATTTCAAGTTAAGAAATTCAACAATTTCACTAAAAAAAACATTAAAAAAAAGTCCCATGTTAAAAAATTCTATAGTTTCACTATAAAAACGAAAACAAGATTTTCAAGTGAAAAAACTCAACTATTTCACTATAAAAATACCTAAAAAAAGGTTCCAAGTTAAAAATACACACAAATATCTCTATACAAAATAAAAAATAAGTTCCAAGTTAAAAAACTTCAACAGTTTCACTATAAAAACCCTAGCAAGTTTCCAAGTGAAAAAACTCAACTATTTCACGTTAAAAAACATAAAAAAAAAAAAAAATCCAAGTTAAAAAACACAACAGTTTCTCTTTAAAAAATATATTAAAAAAAGTCAAGTTAAAAAACTCAACAGTTTCACTGTAATAACCATAAAAATAAAGTTTCAAGTGAAAAAACTCCACAGTTTCACTATAAAAACCTTAAAAAAAATGTTCCAAATTAAAAAACTCAATAATTTAACTATAAAAACCACTAAAATAGTTCCAAGTTAAAAAAACTCAAATATTTCAATATAAATACCATAAAAAAGTTCAAAGTAAAAAAAACTCAACAGTTTCACTATAAAAACCATAACAAAACTTCCAAGTTAAAAAAAACACAACATTTTCACTATAAAAACCATAAAAAAAAACAAATAAAAAACTCAACAATTTCACTATATAGATCCTAAAAAAAGATCCAAGTTATAAACCTCGTCTATATCGCCATAATAACCATAAAAAATATTTCAATTTAAGAAATTCAACAATTTCACTAAAAAAACATTAAAAAAAAGTCTCACGATAAAAAATTCAATAGTTTCACTTTAAAAACGAAAACAAGATTTTCAAGTGAAAAAACTCAACTATTTCACTATAAAAATACCTAAAAAAAAGTTCCATGTTAAAAATACACACAAATATCTCTATACAAAATAAAAAATAAGTTCCAAGTTAAAAAAATTCAACAGTTTCACTATAAAAACCCTAGCAAGATTTCCAAGTGAGAAAACTCAACTATTTCACGATAAAAAACATAAAAAAAATTCCAAGTTAAAAAAAACAACAGTTTCTCTTTAAAAAATATATTAAAAAAAGTCAAGTTTAAAAACTCAACAGTTTCACTGTAATAACCATAAAAATAAAGTTTCAAGTGAAAAAACTCCACAGTTTCACTATAAAAACCTTAAAAAAAAAGTTCCAAATTAAAAAACTCAATAATTTAACTATAAAAACCACTAAAATAGTTCCAAGTTAAAAAAACTCAAATATTTCAATATAAATACCATAAAAAAGTTCAAAGTAAAAAAAACTCAACAGTTTCACTATAAAAACCATAACAAAACTTCCAAGTTAAAAAAAACACAACATTTTCACTATAAAAACCATTAAAAAAACCAAATAAAAAACTCAACAATTTCATTATATAGATCCTAAAAAAAGATCCAAGTTATAAACCTCGTCTTTATCGCCATAATAACCATAAAAAATATTTCAAGTTAAGAAATTCAACAATTTCACTAAAAAAACATTAAAAAAAAGTCCCATGTTAAAAAATTCTATAGTTTCACTATAAAAACGAAAACAAGATTTACAAGTGAAAAAACTCAACTATTTCACTATAAAAATACCTAAAAAAAGGTTCCAAGTTAAAAATACACACAAATATCTCTATACAAAATAAAAAATAAGTTCCAAGTTAAAAAAATTCAACAGTTTCACTATAAAAACCCTAGCAAGATTTCCAAGTGAAAAAACTCAACTATTTCACTGTAAAAAACATTAAAAAAAAATTCCAAGTTAATAAACACAACAGTTTCTCTTTAAAAAATATATTAAAAAAAGTCAAGTTAAAAAACTCAACAGTTTCACTGTAATAACCATAAAAATAAAGTTTCAAGTGAAAAAACTCCACAGTTTCACTATAAAAACCTTTAAAAAAATGTTCCAAATTAAAAAACTCAATAATTTAACTATAAAAACCACTAAAATAGTTCCAAGTTAAAAAAAATCAAATATTTCAATATAAATACCATAAAAAATTTCAAAGTAAAAAAAACTCAACAGTTTCACTATAAAAACCATAACAAAACTTCCAAGTTAAAAAAAACACAACATTTTCACTATAAAAACCATAAAAAAAACCAAATAAAAAACTCAACAATTTCACTATATAGATCCTAAAAAAAGATCCAAGTTATAAACCTCGTCTATATCGCCATAATAACCATAAAAAATATTTCAAGTTAAGAAATTCAACAATTTCACTAAAAAAACATTAAAAAAAAGTCTCACGATAAAAAATTCAATAGTATCACTTTAAAAACGAAAACAAAATTTTCAAGTGAAAAAACTCAACTATTTCACTATAAAAATACCTAAAAAAAAGTTCCATGTTAAAAATACACACAAATATCTCTATACAAAATAAAAAATAAGTTCCAAGTTAAAAAAATTCAACAGTTTCACTATAAAAACCCTAGCAAGATTTCCAAGTGAGAAAACTCAACTATTTCACGATAAAAAACATAAAAAAAATTCCAAGTTAAAAAACACAACAGTTTCTCTTTAAAAAATATATTAAAAAAGTCAAGTTAAAAAACTCAACAGTTTCACTATAATAACCATAAAAATAAAGTTTCAAGTGAAAGAACTCCACAGTTTCACTATAAAAACCTTAAAAAAAAAGTTCCAAATTTAAAATCTCAATAATTTAACTATAAAAACCACTAAAATAGTTCCAAGTTAAAAAAACTCAAATATTTAAATATAAATACCATAAAAAATTTCAAAGTAAAAAAAACTCAACAGTTTCACTATAAAAACCATAACAAAACTTCCAAGTTAAAAAAAACACAACATTTTCACTATAAAAACCATAAAAAAAACCAAATAAAAAACTCAACAATTTCACTATATAGATCCTAAAAAAAGATCCAAGTTATAAACCTCGTCTATATCGCCATAATAACCATAAAAAATATTTCAAGTTAAGAAATTCAACAATTTCACTAAAAAAACATTAAAAAAAAGTCTCACGATAAAAAATTCAATAGTTTCACTTTAAAAACGAAAACAAGATTTTCAAGTGAAAAAACTCAACTATTTCACTATAAAAATACCTAAAAAAAGGTTCCATGTTAAAAATACACACAAATATCTCTATACAAAATAAAAAATAAGTTCCAAGTTAAAAAAATTCAACAGTTTCACTATAAAAACCCTAGCAAGATTTCCAAGTGAAAAAACTCAACTATTTCACGATATAAAACATAAAAAAAATTCCAAGTTAAAAAAAACAACAGTTTCTCTTTAAAAAATATATTAAAAAAAGTCAAGTTAAAAAACTCAACAGTTTCACTGTAATAACCATAAAAATAAAGTTTCAAGTGAAAAAACTCCACAGTTTCACTATAAAAACCTTAAAAAAAAAAGTTCCAAATTTAAAAACTCAATAATTTAACTATAAAAACCACTAAAATAGTTCCAAGTTAAAAAAACTCAAATATTTCAATATAAATACCATAAAAAAGTTCAAAGTAAAAAAAACTCAACAGTTTCACTATAAAAACCATAACAAAACTTCCAAGTTAAAAAAAACACAACATTTTCACTATAAAAACCATTAAAAAAACCAAATAAAAAACTCAACAATTTCATTATATAGATCCTAAAAAAAGATCCAAGTTATAAACCTCGTCTATATCGCCATAATAACCATAAAAAATATTTCAAGTTAAGAAATTCAACAATTTCACTAAAAAAACATTAAAAAAAAGTCCCATGTTAAAAAATTCTATAGTTTCACTATAAAAACGAAAACAAGATTTTCAAGTGAAAAAACTCAACTATTTCACTATAAAAATACCTAAAAAAAGGTTCCAAGTTAAAAATACACACAAATATCTCTATACAAAATAAAAAATAAGTTCCAAGTTAAAAAAATTCAACAGTTTCACTATAAAAACCCTAGCAAGATTTCCAAGTGAAAAAACTCAACTATTTCACGTTAAAAAACATAAAAAAAAAAAATTCCAAGTTAAAAAACACAACAGTTTCTCTTTAAAAAATATATTAAAAAAAGTCAAGTTAAAAAACTCAACAGTTTCACTGTAATAACCATAAAAATAAAGTTTCAAGTGAAAAAACTCCACAGTTTCACTATAAAAACCTTTAAAAAAATGTTCCAAATTAAAAAACTCAATAATTTAACTATAAAAACCACTAAAATAGTTCCAAGTTAAAAAAACTCAAATATTTCAATATAAATACCATAAAAAAGTTCAAAGTAAAAAAAACTCAACAGTTTCACTATAAAAACCATAACAAAACTTCCAAGTTAAAAAAAACACAACATTTTCACTATAAAAACCATAAAAAAAACCAAATAAAAAACTCAACAATTTCACTATATAGATCCTAAAAAAAGATCCAAGTTATAAACCTCGTCTATATCGCCATAATAACCATAAAAAATATTTCAAGTTAAGAAATTCAACAATTTCACTAAAAAAACATTAAAAAAAAGTCTCATGTTAAAAAATTCAATAGTATCACTTTAAAAACGAAAACAAGATTTTCAAGTGAAAAAACTCAACTATTTCACTATAAAAATACCTAAAAAAAAGTTCCATGTTAAAAATACACACAAATATCTCTATACAAAATAAAAAATAAGTTCCAAGTTAAAAAAATTCAACAGTTTCACTATAAAAACCCTAGCAAGATTTCCAAGTGAAAAAACTCAACTATTTCACGATAAAAAACATAAAAAAAATTCCAAGTTAAAAAACACAACAGTTTCTCTTTAAAAAATATATTAAAAAAGTCAAGTTAAAAAACTCAACAGTTTCACTGTAATAACCATAAAAATAAAGTTTCAAGTGAAAGAACTCCACAGTTTCACTATAAAAACCTTAAAAAAAATGTTCCAAATTAAAAAACTCAATAATTTAACTATAAAAACCACTAAAATAGTTCCAAGTTAAAAAAACTCAAATATTTCAATATAAATACCATAAAAAAGTTCAAAGTAAAAAAAACTCAACAGTTTCACTATAAAAACCATAACAAAACTTCCAAGTTAAAAAAAACACAACATTTTCACTATAAAAACCATAAAAAAAACCAAATAAAAAACTCAACAATTTCACTATATAGATCCTAAAAAAAGATCCAAGTTATAAACCTCGTCTATATCGCCATAATAACCATAAAAAATATTTCAAGTTAAGAAATTCAACAATTTCACTAAAAAAACATTAAAAAAAAGTCTCACGATAAAAAATTCAATAGTTTCACTTTAAAAACGAAAACAAGATTTTCAAGTGAAAAAACTCAACTATTTCACTATAAAAATACCTAAAAAAAAGTTACATGTTAAAAATACACACAAATATCTCTATACAAAATAAAAAATAAGTTCCAAGTTAAAAAAATTCAACAATTTCACTATAAAAACCCTAGCAAGATTTCCAAGTGAAAAAACTCAACTATTTCACGATATAAAACATAAAAAAAATTCCAAGTTAAAAAAAACAACAGTTTCTCTTTAAAAAATATATTAAAAAAAGTCAAGTTAAAAAACTCAACAGTTTCACTGTAATAACCATAAAAATAAAGTTTCAAGTGAAAAAACTCCACAGTTTCACTATAAAAACCTTAAAAAAAAAGTTCCAAATTTAAAAACTCAATAATTTAACTATAAAAACCACTAAAATAGTTCCAAGTTAAAAAAACTCAAATATTTCAATATAAATACCATAAAAAAGTTCAAAGTAAAAAAAACTCAACAGTTTCACTATAAAAACCATAACAAAACTTCCAAGTTAAAAAAAACACAACATTTTCACTATAAAAACCATTAAAAAAACCAAATAAAAAACTCAACAATTTCATTATATAGATCCTAAAAAAAGATCCAAGTTATAAACCTCGTCTATATCGCCATAATAACCATAAAAAATATTTCAAGTTAAGAAATTCAACAATTTCACTAAAAAAACATTAAAAAAAAGTCCCATGTTAAAAAATTCTATAGTTTCACTATAAAAACGAAAACAAGATTTTCAAGTGAAAAAACTCAACTATTTCACTATAAAAATACCTAAAAAAAGGTTCCAAGTTAAAAATACACACAAATATCTCTATACAAAATAAAAAATAAGTTCCAAGTTAAAAAAATTCAACAGTTTCACTATAAAAACCCTAGCAAGATTTCCAAGTGAAAAAACTCAACTATTTCACGTTAAAAAACATAAAAAAAAAATTCCAAGTTAAAAAACACAACAGTTTCTCTTTAAAAAATATATTAAAAAAAGTCAAGTTAAAAAACTTAACAGTTTCACTGTAATAACCATAAAAATAAAGTTTCAAGTGAAAAAACTCCACAGTTTCACTATAAAAACCTTTAAAAAAATGTTCCAAATTAAAAAACTCAATAATTTAACTATAAAAACCACTAAAATAGTTCCAAGTTAAAAAAACTCAAATATTTCAATATAAATACCTAAAAAAAGTTCAAAGTAAAAAAAACTCAACAGTTTCACTATAAAAACCATAACAAAACTTCCAAGTTAAAAAAAACACAACATTTTCACTATAAAAACCATAAAAAAAAACCAAATAAAAAACTCAACAATTTCACTATATAGATCCTAAAAAAAGATCCAAGTTATAAACCTCGTCTATATCGCCATAATAACCATAAAAAATATTTCAAGTTAAGAAATTCAACAATTTCACTAAAAAAACATTAAAAAAAGTCTCATGTTAAAAAATTCAATAGTATCACTTTAAAAACGAAAACAAGATTTTCAAGTGAAAAAACTCAACTATTTCACTATAAAAATACCTAAAAAAAAGTTCCATGTTAAAAATACACACAAATATCTCTATACAAAATAAAAAATAAGTTCCAAGTTAAAAAAATTCAACAGTTTCACTATAAAAACCCTAGCAAGATTTCCAAGTGAAAAAACTCAACTATTTCACGATAAAAAACATAAAAAAAATTCCAAGTTAAAAAACACAACAGTTTCTCTTTAAAAAATATATTAAAAAAGTCAAGTTAAAAAACTCAACAGTTTCACTGTAATAACCATAAAAATAAAGTTTCAAGTGAAAGAACTCCACAGTTTCACTATAAAAACCTTAAAAAAAATGTTCCAAATTAAAAAACTCAATAATTTAACTATAAAAACCACTAAAATAGTTCCAAGTTAAAAAAACTCAAATATTTCAATATAAATACCATAAAAAAGTTCAAAGTAAAAAAAACTCAACAGTTTCACTATAAAAACCATAACAAAACTTCCAAGTTAAAAAAAACACAACATTTTCACTATAAAAACCATAAAAAAAACCAAATAAAAAACTCAACAATTTCACTATATAGATCCTAAAAAAAGATCCAAGTTATAAACCTCGTCTATATCGCCATAATAACCATAAAAAATATTTCAAGTTAAGAAATTCAACAATTTCACTAAAAAAACATTAAAAAAAAGTCTCACGATAAAAAATTCAATAGTTTCACTTTAAAAACGAAAACAAGATTTTCAAGTGAAAAAACTCAACTATTTCACTATAAAAATACCTAAAAAAAAGTTCCATGTTAAAAATACACACAAATATCTCTATACAAAATAAAAAATAAGTTCCAAGTTAAAAAAATTCAACAATTTCACTATAAAAACCCTAGCAAGATTTCCAAGTGAAAAAACTCAACTATTTCACGATATAAAACATAAAAAAAATTCCAAGTTAAAAAAAACAACAGTTTCTCTTTAAAAAATATATTAAAAAAAGTCAAGTTAAAAAACTCAACAGTTTCACTGTAATAACCATAAAAATAAAGTTTCAAGTGAAAAAACTCCACAGTTTCACTATAAAAACCTTAAAAAAAAAGTTCCAAATTTAAAAACTCAATAATTTAACTATAAAAACCACTAAAATAGTTCCAAGTTAAAAAAACTCAAATATTTCAATATAAATACCATAAAAAAGTTCAAAGTAAAAAAAACTCAACAGTTTCACTATAAAAACCATAACAAAACTTCCAAGTTAAAAAAAACACAACATTTTCACTATAAAAACCATTAAAAAAACCAAATAAAAAACTCAACAATTTCATTATATAGATCCTAAAAAAAGATCCAAGTTATAAACCTCGTCTATATCGCCATAATAACCATAAAAAATATTTCAAGTTAAGAAATTCAACAATTTCACTAAAAAAACATTAAAAAAAAGTCCCATGTTAAAAAATTCTATAGTTTCACTATAAAAACGAAAACAAGATTTTCAAGTGAAAAAACTCAACTATTTCACTATAAAAATACCTAAAAAAAGGTTCCAAGTTAAAAATACACACAAATATCTCTATACAAAATAAAAAATAAGTTCCAAGTTAAAAAAATTCAACAGTTTCACTATAAAAACCCTAGCAAGATTTCCAAGTGAAAAAACTCAACTATTTCACGTTAAAAAACATAAAAAAAAAATTCCAAGTTAAAAAACACAACAGTTTCTCTTTAAAAAATATATTAAAAAAAGTCAAGTTAAAAAACTTAACAGTTTCACTGTAATAACCATAAAAATAAAGTTTCAAGTGAAAAAACTCCACAGTTTCACTATAAAAACCTTTAAAAAAATGTTCCAAATTAAAAAACTCAATAATTTAACTATAAAAACCACTAAAATAGTTCCAAGTTAAAAAAACTCAAATATTTCAATATAAATACCTAAAAAAAGTTCAAAGTAAAAAAAACTCAACAGTTTCACTATAAAAACCATAACAAAACTTCCAAGTTAAAAAAAACACAACATTTTCACTATAAAAACCATAAAAAAAAACCAAATAAAAAACTCAACAATTTCACTATATAGATCCTAAAAAAAGATCCAAGTTATAAACCTCGTCTATATCGCCATAATAACCATAAAAAATATTTCAAGTTAAGAAATTCAACAATTTCACTAAAAAAACATTAAAAAAAGTCTCATGTTAAAAAATTCAATAGTATCACTTTAAAAACGAAAACAAGATTTTCAAGTGAAAAAACTCAACTATTTCACTATAAAAATACCTAAAAAAAAGTTCCATGTTAAAAATACACACAAATATCTCTATACAAAATAAAAAATAAGTTCCAAGTTAAAAAAATTCAACAGTTTCACTATAAAAACCCTAGCAAGATTTCCAAGTGAAAAAACTCAACTATTTCACGATAAAAAACATAAAAAAAATTCCAAGTTAAAAAACACAACAGTTTCTCTTTAAAAAATATATTAAAAAAGTCAAGTTAAAAAACTCAACAGTTTCACTGTAATAACCATAAAAATAAAGTTTCAAGTGAAAGAACTCCACAGTTTCACTATAAAAACCTTAAAAAAAATGTTCCAAATTAAAAAACTCAATAATTTAACTATAAAAACCACTAAAATAGTTCCAAGTTAAAAAAACTCAAATATTTCAATATAAATACCATAAAAAAGTTCAAAGTAAAAAAAACTCAACAGTTTCACTATAAAAACCATAACAAAACTTCCAAGTTAAAAAAAACACAACATTTTCACTATAAAAACCATAAAAAAAACCAAATAAAAAACTCAACAATTTCACTATATAGATCCTAAAAAAAGATCCAAGTTATAAACCTCGTCTATATCGCCATAATAACCATAAAAAATATTTCAAGTTAAGAAATTCAACAATTTCACTAAAAAAACATTAAAAAAAAGTCTCATGTTAAAAAATTCAATAGTATCACTTTAAAAACGAAAACAAGATTTTCAAGTGAAAAAACTCAACTATTTCACTATAAAAATACCTAAAAAAAAGTTCCATGTTAAAAATACACACAAATATCTCTATACAAAATAAAAAATAAGTTCCATGTTAAAAAAATTCAACAGTTTCACTATAAAAACCCTAGCAAGATTTCCAAGTGAAAAAACTCAACTATTTCACGATAAAAAACATTAAAAAAATTCCAAGTTAAAAAACACAACAGTTTCTCTTTAAAAAATATATTAAAAAAGTCAAGTTAAAAAACTCAACAGTTTCACTGTAATAACCATAAAAATAAAGTTTCAAGTGAAAGAACTCCACAGTTTCACTATAAAAACCTTAAAAAAAATGTTCCAAATTAAAAAACTCAATAATTTAACTATAAAAACCACTAAAATAGTTCCAAGTTAAAAAAACTCAAATATTTCAATATAAATACCATAAAAAAGTTCAAAGTAAAAAAAACTCAACAGTTTCACTATAAAAACCATAACAAAACTTCCAAGTTAAAAAAAACACAACATTTTCACTATAAAAACCATAAAAAAAAACAAATAAAAAACTCAACAATTTCACTATATAGATCCTAAAAAAAGATCCAAGTTATAAACCTCGTCTATATCGCCATAATAACCATAAAAAATATTTCAAGTTAAGAAATTCAACAATTTCACTAAAAAAACATTAAAAAAAAGTCTCATGTTAAAAAATTCAATAGTTTCACTTTAAAAACGAAAACAAGATTTTCAAGTGAAAAAACTCAACTATTTCACTATAAAAATACCTAAAAAAAAGTTCCATGTTAAAAATACACACAAATATCTCTATACAAAATAAAAAATAAGTTCCAAGTTAAAAAAATTCAACAGTTTCACTATAAAAACCCTAGCAAGATTTCCAAGTGAAAAAACTCAACTATTTCACTGTAAAAAACATTAAAAAAAAATTCCAAGTTAATAAACACAACAGTTTCTCTTTAAAAAATATATTAAAAAAAGTCAAGTTAAAAAACTCAACAGTTTCACTGTAATAACCATAAAAATAAAGTTTCAAATGAAAAAACTCCACAATTTCACTATAAAAACCTTAAAAAAAATGTTCCAAATTAAAAAACTCAATAATTTAACTATAAAAACCACTAAAATAGTTCCAAGTTAAAAAAACTCAAATATTTCAATATAAATACCATAAAAAATTTGAAAGTAAAAAAAACTCAACAGTTTCACTATAAAAACCATAACAAAACTTCCAAGTTAAAAAAAACACAACATTTTCACTATAAAAACCATAAAAAAAACCAAATAAAAAACTCAACAATTTCATTATATAGATCCTAAAAAAGGATCCAAGTTATAAACCTCGTCTATATCGCCATAATAACCATAAAAAATATTTCAAGTTAAGAAATTCAACAATTTCACTAAAAAAACATTAAAAAAAAGTCTCACGATAAAAAATTCAATAGTTTCACTATAAAAACGAAAACAAGATTTTCAAGTGAAAAAACTCAACTATTTCACTATAAAAATACCTCAAAAAAGGTTCCATGTTAAAAATACACACAAATATCTCTATACAAAATAAAAAATAAGTTCCAAGTTAAAAAAAATTCAACAGTTTCACTATAAAAACCCTAGCAAGATTTCCAAGTGAGAAAACTCAACTATTTCACGTTAAAAAACATAAAAAAAAAATTCCAAGTTAAAAAACACAACAGTTTCTCTTTAAAAAATATATTAAAAAAAGTAAAGTTAAAAAACTCAACAGTTTCACTGTAATAACCATAAAAATAAAGTTTCAAGTGAAAAAACTCCACAGTTTCACTATAAAAACCTTAAAAAAATGTTCCAAATTAAAAAACTCAATAATTTAACTATAAAAACCACTAAAATAGTTCCAAGTTAAAAAAACTCAAATATTTCAATATAAATACCATAAAAAAGTTCAAAGTAAAAAAAACTCAACAGTTTCACTATAAAAACCATAACAAAACTTCCAAGTTAAAAAAAACACAATATTTTCACTATAAAAACCATAAAAAAAAACAAATAAAAAACTCAACAATTTCATTATATAGATCCTAAAAAAAGATCCAAGTTATAAACCTCATATATATCGCCATAATAACCATAAAAAATGTTTCAAGTTAAGAAATTCTAAAATTTCACTAAAAAAACATTAAAAAAAATCCCATGTTAAAAAATTCTATAGTTTCACTATAAAAACGAAAACAAGATTTTCATGTGAAAAAACTCAACTATTTCACTATAAAAATACCTAAAAAAAGGTTCCATGTTAAAAATACACACAAATATCTCTATACAAAATAAAAAATAAGTTCCAAGTTAAAAAAATTCAACAGTTTCACTATAAAAACCCTAGCAAGATTTCCAAGTGAAAAAACTCAACTATTTCACGATAAAAAACATAAAAAAAATTCCAAGTTAAAAAACACAACAGTTTCTCTTTAAAAAATATATTAAAAAAGTCAAGTTAAAAAACTCAACAGTTTCACTGTAATAACCATAAAAATAAAGTTTCAAGTGAAAGAACTCCACAGTTTCACTATAAAAACCTTAAAAAAAATGTTCCAAATTAAAAAACTCAATAATTTAACTATAAAAACCACTAAAATAGTTCCAAGTTAAAAAAAACTCAAATATTTCAATATAAATACCATAAAAAAGTTCAAAGTAAAAAAAACTCAACAGTTTCACTATAAAAACCATAACAAAACTTCCAAGTTAAAAAAAACACAACATTTTCACTATAAAAACCATTAAAAAAACCAAATAAAAAACTCAACAATTTCATTATATAGATCCTAAAAAAGGATCCAAGTTATAAACCTCGTCTATATCGCCATAATAACCATAAAAAATATTTCAAGTTAAGAAATTCAACAATTTCACTAAAAAAACATTAAAAAAATGTCCCATGTTAAAAAATTCTATAGTTTCACTATAAAAACGAAAACAAGATTTTCAAGTGAAAAAACTCAACTATTTCACTATAAAAATACCTCAAAAAAGGTTCCATGTTAAAAATACACACAAATATCTCTATACAAAATAAAAAATAAGTTCCAAGTTAAAAAAAATTCAACAGTTTCACTATAAAAACCCTAGCAAGATTTCCAAGTGAAAAAACTCAACTATTTCACGTTAAAAAACATAAAAAAAAAATTCCAAGTTAAAAAACACAACAGTTTCTCTTTAAAAAATATATTAAAAAAAGTAAAGTTAAAAAACTCAACAGTTTCACTGTAATAACCATAAAAATAAAGTTTCAAGTGAAAAAACTCCACAGTTTCACTATAAAAACCTTAAAAAAAATGTTCCAAATTAAAAAACTCAATAATTTAACTATAAAAACCACTAAAATAGTTCCAAGTTAAAAAAACTCAAATATTTCAATATAAATACCATAAAAAAGTTCAAAGTAAAAAAAACTCAACAGTTTCACTATAAAAACCATAACAAAACTTCCAAGTTAAAAAAAACACAATATTTTCACTATAAAAACCATAAAAAAAAACAAATAAAAAACTCAACAATTTCATTATATAGATCCTAAAAAAAGATCCAAGTTATAAACCTCATATATATCGCCATAATAACCATAAAAAATGTTTCAAGTTAAGAAATTCTAAAATTTCACTAAAAAAACATTAAAAAAAATCCCATGTTAAAAAATTCTATAGTTTCACTATAAAAACGAAAACAAGATTTTCATGTGAAAAAACTCAACTATTTCACTATAAAAATACCTAAAAAAAGGTTCCATGTTAAAAATACACACAAATATCTCTATACAAAATAAAAAATAAGTTCCAAGTTAAAAAAATTCAACAGTTACACTATAAAAACCCTAGCAAGATTTCCAAGTGAAAAAACTCAACTATTTCACTGTAAAAAACATTAAAAAAAAAATTCCAAGTTAAAAAACACAACAGTTTCTCTTTAAAAAATATATTAAAAAAAGTCAAGTTAAAAAACTCAACAGTTTCACTGTAATAACCATAAAAATAAAGTTTCAAGTGAAAGAACTCCACAGTTTCACTATAAAAACCTTAAAAAAAATGTTCCAAATTAAAAAACTCAATAATTTAACTATAAAAACCACTAAAATAGTTCCAAGTTAAAAAAACTCAAATATTTCAATATAAATACCATAAAAAAGTTCAAAGTAAAAAAAACTCAACAGTTTCACTATAAAAACCATAACAAAACTTCCAAGTTAAAAAAAACACAATATTTTCACTATAAAAACCATAAAAAAAAACAAATAAAAAACTCAACAATTTCATTATATAGATCCTAAAAAAAGATCCAAGTTATAAACCTCATATATATCGCCATAATAACCATAAAAAATGTTTCAAGTTAAGAAATTCTAAAATTTCACTAAAAAAACATTAAAAAAAATCCCATGTTAAAAAATTCTATAGTTTCACTATAAAAACGAAAACAAGATTTTCATGTGAAAAAACTCAACTATTTCACTATAAAAATACCTAAAAAAAGGTTCCATGTTAAAAATACACACAAATATCTCTATACAAAATAAAAAATAAGTTCCAAGTTAAAAAAATTCAACAGTTTCACTATAAAAACCCTAGCAAGATTTCCAAGTGAAAAAACTCAACTATTTCACGATAAAAAACATTAAAAAAAATTCCAAGTTAAAAAACACAACAGTTTCTCTTTAAAAAATATATTAATAAAAGTCAAGTTAAAAAACTCAACAGTTTCACTGTAATAACCATAAAAATAAAGTTTCAAGTGAAAGAACTCCACAGTTTCACTATAAAAACCTTAAAAAAAATGTTCCAAATTAAAAAACTCAATAATTTAACTATAAAAACCACTAAAATAGTTCCAAGTTAAAAAAACTCAAATATTTCAATATAAATACCATAAAAAAGTTCAAAGTAAAAAAAACTCAACAGTTTCACTATAAAAACCATAACAAAACTTCCAAGTTAAAAAAAACACAATATTTTCACTATAAAAACCATAAAAAAAAACAAATAAAAAACTCAACAATTTCATTATATAGATCCTAAAAAAAGATCCAAGTTATACACCTCATATATATCGCCATAATAACCATAAAAAATATTTCAAGTTAAGAAATTCTAAAATTTCACTAAAAAAACATTAAAAAAAATCCCATGTTAAAAAATTCTATAGTTTCACTATAAAAACGAAAACAAGATTTTCATGTGAAAAAACTCAACTATTTCACTATAAAAATACCTAAAAAAAAGTTCCATGTTAAAAATACACACAAATATCTCTATACAAAATAAAAAATAAGTTCCAAGTTAAAAAAATTCAACAGTTTCACTATAAAAACCCTAGCAAGATTTCCAAGTGAAAAAACTCAACTATTTCACGATAAAAAACATTAAAAAAAATTCCAAGTTAAAAAACACAACAGTTTCTCTTTAAAAAATATATTAATAAAAGTCAAGTTAAAAAACTCAACAGTTTCACTGTAATAACCATAAAAATAAAGTTTCAAGTGAAAGAACTCCACAGTTTCACTATAAAAACCTTAAAAAAAATGTTCCAAATTAAAAAACTCAATAATTTAACTATAAAAACCACTAAAATAGTTCCAAGTTAAAAAAACTCAAATATTTCAATATAAATACCATAAAAAAGTTCAAAGTAAAAAAAACTCAACAGTTTCACTATAAAAACCATAACAAAACTTCCAAGTTAAAAAAAACACAACATTTTCACTATAAAAACCATAAAAAAAACCAAATAAAAAACTCAACAATTTCACTATATAGATCCTAAAAAAAGATCCAAGTTATACACCTCGTCTATATCGCCATAATAACCATAAAAAATATTTCAAGTTAAGAAATTCAACAATTTCACTAAAAAACATTAAAAAAAAGTCTCATGTTAAAAAATTCAATAGTATCACTTTAAAAACGAAAACAAGATTTTCAAGTGAAAAAACTCAACTATTTCACTATAAAAATACCTAAAAAAAAGTTCCATGTTAAAAATACACACAAATATCTCTATACAAAATAAAAAATAAGTTCCAAGTTAAAAAAATTCAACAGTTACACTATAAAAACCCTAGCAAGATTTCCAAGTGAAAAAACTCAACTATTTCACGATAAAAAACATAAAAAAGAATTCCAAGTTAAAAAACACAACAGTTTCTCTTTAAAAAATATATTAAAAAAAGTCAAGTTAAAAAACTCAACAGTTTCACTGTAATAACCATAAAAATAAAGTTTCAAGTGAAAGAACTCCACAGTTTCACTATAAAAACCTTAAAAAAAATGTTCCAAATTAAAAAACTCAATAATTTAACTATAAAAACCACTAAAATAGTTCCAAGTTAAAAAAACTCAAATATTTCAATATAAATACCATAAAAAAGTTCAAAGTAAAAAAAACTCAACAGTTTCACTATAAAAACCATAACAAAACTTCCAAGTTAAAAAAAACACAACATTTTCACTATAAAAACCATAAAAAAAACCAAATAAAAAACTCAACAATTTCACTATATAGATCCTAAAAAAAGATCCAAGTTATAAACCTCGTCTATATCGCCATAATAACCATAAAAAATATTTCAAGTTAAGAAATTCAACAATTTCACTAAAAAAACATTAAAAAAAGTCTCATGTTAAAAAATTCAATAGTTTCACTTTAAAAACGAAAACAAGATTTTCAAGTGAAAAAACTCAACTATTTCACTATAAAAATACCTAAAAAAAAGTTCCATGTTAAAAATACACACAAATATCTCTATACAAAATAAAAAATAAGTTCCAAGTTAAAAAAATTCAACAGTTTCACTATAAAACCCTAGCAAGATTTCCAAGTGAAAAAACTCAACTATTTCACGATAAAAAACATAAAAAAAATTCCAAGTTAAAAAACAGAACAGTTTCTCTTTAAAAAATATATTAAAAAAAGTCAAGTTAAAAAACTCAACAGTTTCACTGTAATAACCATAAAAATAAAGTTTCAAGTGAAAAAACTCCACAGTTTCACTATAAAAACCTTAAAAATAATGTTCCAAATTAAAAAACTCAATAATTTAACTATAAAAACCACTAAAATAGTTCCAAGTTAAAAAAACTCAAATATTTCAATATAAATACCATAAAAAAGTTCAAAGTAAAAAAAACTCAACAGTTTCACTATAAAAACCATAACAAAACTTCCAAGTTAAAAAAAACACAACATTTTCACTATAAAAACCATAAAAAAAACCAAATAAAAAACTCAACAATTTCACTATATAGATCCTAAAAAAAGATCCAAGTTATAAACCTCGTCTATATCGCCATAATAACCATAAAAAATATTTCAAGTAAAGAAATTCAACAATTTCACTAAAAAACATTAAAAAAAAGTCTCATGTTAAAAAATTCAATAGTATCACTTTAAAAACGAAAACAAGATTTTCAAGTGAAAAAACTCAACTATTTCACTATAAAAATACCTAAAAAAAAGTTCCATGTTAAAAATACACACAAATATCTCTATACAAAATAAAAAATAAGTTCCAAGTTAAAAAAATTCAACAGTTTCACTATAAAAACCCTAGCAAGATTTCCAAGTGAAAAAACTCAACTATTTCACGATAAAAAACATAAAAAAAATTCCAAGTTAAAAAACACAACAGTTTCTCTTTAAAAAATATATTAAAAAAAGTCAAGTTAAAAAACTCAACAGTTTCACTGTAATAACCATAAAAATAAAGTTTCAAGTGAAAAAACTCCACAGTTTCACTATAAAAACCTTAAAAATAATGTTCCAAATTAAAAAACTCAATAATTTAACTATAAAAACCACTAAAATAGTTCCAAGTTAAAAAAACTCAAATATTTCAATATAAATACCATAAAAAAGTTCAAAGTAAAAAAAACTCAACATTTTCACTATAAAAACCATAACAAAACATCCAAGTTAAAAAAAACACAACATTTTCACTATAAAAACCATAAAAAAAAACCAAATAAAAAACTCAACAATTTCATTATATAGATCCTAAAAAAAGATCCAAGTTATAAACCTCATATATATCGCCATAATAACCATAAAAAATGTTTCAAGTTAAGAAATTCTAAAATTTCACTAAAAAAACATTAAAAAAAAGTCACATGTTAAAAAATTCTATAGTTTCACTATAAAAACGAAAACAAGATTTTCAAGTGAAAAAACTCAACTATTTCACTATAAAAATACCTAAAAAAAGGTTCCATGTTAAAAATACACACAAATATCTCTATACAAAATAAAAAATAAGTTCCAAGTTAAAAAAATTCAACAGTTTCACTATAAAAACCCTAGCAAGATTTCCAAGTGAAAAAACTCAACTATTTCACGATAAAAACATAAAAAAAAATTCCAAGTTAAAAAACACAACAGTTTCTCTTTAAAAAATATATTAAAAAAAGTCAAGTTAAAAAACTCAACAGTTTCACTGTAATAACCATAAAAATAAAGTTTCAAGTGAAAAAACTCCACAGTTTCACTATAAAAACCTTAAAAAAAATGTTCCAAATTAAAAAACTCAATAATTTAACTATAAAAACCACTAAAATAGTTCCAAGTTAAAAAAACTCAAATATTTCAATATAAATACCATAAAAAAGTTTAAAGTAAAAAAAAACTCAACAGTTTCACTATAAAAACCATAACAAAACTTCCAAGTTAAAAAAAACACAACATTTTCACTATAAAAACCATAAAAAAAACCAAATAAAAAACTCAACAATTTCACTATATAGATCCTAAAAAAAGATCCAAGTTATAAACCTCGTCTATATCGCCATAATAACCATAAAAAATATTTCAAGTTAAGAAATTCAACAATTTCACTAAAAAACATTAAAAAAAAGTCTCATGTTAAAAAATTCAATAGTATCACTTTAAAAACGAAAACAAGATTTTCAAGTGAAAAAACTCAACTATTTCACTATAAAAATACCTAAAAAAATGTTCCATGTTAAAAATACACACAAATATCTCTATACAAAATAAAAAATAAGTTCCAAGTTAAAAAAATTCAACAGTTTCACTATAAAAACCCTAGCAAGATTTCCAAGTGAAAAAACTCAACTATTTCACTGTAAAAAACATTAAAAAAAAAATTCCAAGTTAAAAAACACAACAGTTTCTCTTTAAAAAATATATTAAAAAAAGTCAAGTTAAAAAACTCAACAGTTTCACTGTAATAACCATAAAAATAAAGTTTCAAGTGAAAAAACTCCACAGTTTCACTATAAAAACCTTAAAAAAAATGTTCCAAATTAAAAAACTCAATAATTTAACTATAAAAACCACTAAAATAGTTCCAAGTTAAAAAAACTCAAATATTTCAATATAAATACCATAAAAAAGTTCAAAGTAAAAAAAACTCAACAGTTTCACTATAAAAACCATAACAAAACTTCCAAGTTAAAAAAAACACAACATTTTCACTATAAAAACCATAAAAAAAACCAAATAAAAAACTCAACAATTTCACTATATAGATCCTAAAAAAAGATCCAAGTTATAAACCTCGTCTATATCGCCATAATAACCATAAAAAATATTTCAAGTTAAGAAATTCAACAATTTCACTAAAAAACATTAAAAAAAAGTCTCATGTTAAAAAATTCAATAGTTTCACTTTAAAAACGAAAACAAGATTTTCAAGTGAAAAAACTCAACTATTTCACTATAAAAATACCTAAAAAAATGTTCCATGTTAAAAATACACACAAATATCTCTATACAAAATAAAAAATAAGTTCCAAGTTAAAAAAATTCAACAGTTTCACTATAAAAACCCTAGCAAGATTTCCAAGTGAAAAAACTCAACTATTTCACTGTAAAAAACATTAAAAAAAAAATTCCAAGTTAAAAAACACAACAGTTTCTCTTTAAAAAATATATTAAAAAAAGTCAAGTTAAAAAACTCAACAGTTTCACTGTAATAACCATAAAAATAAAGTTTCAAGTGAAAAAACTCCACAGTTTCACTATAAAAACCTTAAAAAAAATGTTCCAAATTAAAAAACTCAATAATTTAACTATAAAAACCACTAAAATAGTTCCAAGTTAAAAAAACTCAAATATTTCAATATAAATACCATAAAAAAGTTCAAAGTAAAAAAAACTCAACATTTTCACTATAAAAACCATAACAAAACATCCAAGTTAAAAAAAACACAACATTTTCACTATAAAAACCATAAAAAAAAACCAAATAAAAAACTCAACAATTTCATTATATAGATCCTAAAAAAAGATCCAAGTTATAAACCTCATATATATCGCCATAATAACCATAAAAAATATTTCAAGTTAAGAAATTCAACAATTTCACTAAAAAACATTAAAAAAAAGTCTCATGTTAAAAAATTCAATAGTATCACTTTAAAAACGAAAACAAGATTTTCAAGTGAAAAAACTCAACTATTTCACTATAAAAATACCTAAAAAAATGTTCCATGTTAAAAATACACACAAATATCTCTATACAAAATAAAAAATAAGTTCCAAGTTAAAAAAATTCAACAGTTTCACTATAAAAACCCTAGCAAGATTTCCAAGTGAAAAAACTCAACTATTTCACTGTAAAAAACATTAAAAAAAAAATTCCAAGTTAAAAAACACAACAGTTTCTCTTTAAAAAATATATTAAAAAAAGTCAAGTTAAAAAACTCAACAGTTTCACTGTAATAACCATAAAAATAAAGTTTCAAGTGAAAAAACTCCACAGTTTCACTATAAAAACCTTAAAAAAAATGTTCCAAATTAAAAAACTCAATAATTTAACTATAAAAACCACTAAAATAGTTCCAAGTTAAAAAAACTCAAATATTTCAATATAAATACCATAAAAAAGTTCAAAGTAAAAAAAACTCAACATTTTCACTATAAAAACCATAACAAAACATCCAAGTTAAAAAAAACACAACATTTTCACTATAAAAACCATAAAAAAAAACCAAATAAAAAACTCAACAATTTCATTATATAGATCCTAAAAAAAGATCCAAGTTATAAACCTCATATATATCGCCATAATAACCATAAAAAATGTTTCAAGTTAAGAAATTCTAAAATTTCACTAAAAAAACATTAAAAAAAAGTCACATGTTAAAAAATTCTATAGTTTCACTATAAAAACGAAAACAAGATTTTCAAGTGAAAAAACTCAACTATTTCACTATAAAAATACCTAAAAAAAGGTTCCATGTTAAAAATACACACAAATATCTCTATACAAAATAAAAAATAAGTTCCAAGTTAAAAAAATTCAACAGTTTCACTATAAAAACCCTAGCAAGATTTCCAAGTGAAAAAACTCAACTATTTCACGATAAAAACATAAAAAAAAATTCCAAGTTAAAAAACACAACAGTTTCTCTTTAAAAAATATATTAAAAAAAGTCAAGTTAAAAAACTCAACAGTTTCACTGTAATAACCATAAAAATAAAGTTTCAAGTGAAAAAACTCCACAGTTTCACTATAAAAACCTTAAAAAAAATGTTCCAAATTAAAAAACTCAATAATTTAACTATAAAAACCACTAAAATAGTTCCAAGTTAAAAAAACTCAAATATTTCAATATAAATACCATAAAAAAGTTTAAAGTAAAAAAAACTCAACAGTTTCACTATAAAAACCATAACAAAACTTCCAAGTTAAAAAAAACACAACATTTTCACTATAAAAACCATAAAAAAAACCAAATAAAAAAAATCAACAATTTCACTATATAGATCCTAAAAAAAGATCCAAGTTATAAACCTCGTCTATATCGCCATAATAACCATAAAAAATATTTCAAGTTAAGAAATTCAACAATTTCACTAAAAAACATTAAAAAAAAGTCTCATGTTAAAAAATTCAATAGTATCACTTTAAAAACGAAAACAAGATTTTCAAGTGAAAAAACTCAACTATTTCACTATAAAAATACCTAAAAAAATGTTCCATGTTAAAAATACACACAAATATCTCTATACAAAATAAAAAATAAGTTCCAAGTTAAAAAAATTCAACAGTTTCACTATAAAAACCCTAGCAAGATTTCCAAGTGAAAAAACTCAACTATTTCACTGTAAAAAACATTAAAAAAAAAATTCCAAGTTAAAAAACACAACAGTTTCTCTTTAAAAAATATATTAAAAAAAGTCAAGTTAAAAAACTCAACAGTTTCACTGTAATAACCATAAAAATAAAGTTTCAAGTGAAAAAACTCCACAGTTTCACTATAAAAACCTTAAAAAAAATGTTCCAAATTAAAAAACTCAATAATTTAACTATAAAAACCACTAAAATAGTTCCAAGTTAAAAAAACTCAAATATTTCAATATAAATACCATAAAAAAGTTCAAAGTAAAAAAAACTCAACAGTTTCACTATAAAAACCATAACAAAACTTCCAAGTTAAAAAAAACACAACATTTTCACTATAAAAACCATAAAAAAAACCAAATAAAAAACTCAACAATTTCACTATATAGATCCTAAAAAAAGATCCAAGTTATAAACCTCGTCTATATCGCCATAATAACCATAAAAAATATTTCAAGTTAAGAAATTCAACAATTTCACTAAAAAACATTAAAAAAAAGTCTCATGTTAAAAAATTCAATAGTTTCACTTTAAAAACGAAAACAAGATTTTCAAGTGAAAAAACTCAACTATTTCACTATAAAAATACCTAAAAAAATGTTCCATGTTAAAAATACACACAAATATCTCTATACAAAATAAAAAATAAGTTCCAAGTTAAAAAAATTCAACAGTTTCACTATAAAAACCCTAGCAAGATTTCCAAGTGAAAAAACTCAACTATTTCACTGTAAAAAACATTAAAAAAAAAATTCCAAGTTAAAAAACACAACAGTTTCTCTTTAAAAAATATATTAAAAAAAGTCAAGTTAAAAAACTCAACAGTTTCACTGTAATAACCATAAAAATAAAGTTTCAAGTGAAAAAACTCTACAGTTTCACTATAAAAACCTTAAAAAAAATGTTCCAAATTAAAAAACTCAATAATTTAACTATAAAAACCACTAAAATAGTTCCAAGTTAAAAAAACTCAAATATTTCAATATAAATACCATAAAAAAGTTCAAAGTAAAAAAAACTCAACATTTTCACTATAAAAACCATAACAAAACATCCAAGTTAAAAAAAACACAACATTTTCACTATAAAAACCATAAAAAAAAACCAAATAAAAAACTCAACAATTTCATTATATAGATCCTAAAAAAAGATCCAAGTTATAAACCTCATATATATCGCCATAATAACCATAAAAAATGTTTCAAGTTAAGAAATTCTAAAATTTCACTAAAAAAACATTAAAAAAAAGTCACATGTTAAAAAATTCTATAGTTTCACTATAAAAACGAAAACAAGATTTTCAAGTGAAAAAACTCAACTATTTCACTATAAAAATACCTAAAAAAAGGTTCCATGTTAAAAATACACACAAATATCTCTATACAAAATAAAAAATAAGTTCCAAGTTAAAAAAATTCAACAGTTTCACTATAAAAACCCTAGCAAGATTTCCAAGTGAAAAAACTCAACTATTTCACGATAAAAACATAAAAAAAAATTCCAAGTTAAAAAACACAACAGTTTCTCTTTAAAAAATATATTAAAAAAAGTCAAGTTAAAAAACTCAACAGTTTCACTGTAATAACCATAAAAATAAAGTTTCAAGTGAAAAAACTCCACAGTTTCACTATAAAAACCTTAAAAAAAATGTTCCAAATTAAAAAACTCAATAATTTAACTATAAAAACCACTAAAATAGTTCCAAGTTAAAAAAACTCAAATATTTCAATATAAATACCATAAAAAAGTTTAAAGTAAAAAAAACTCAACAGTTTCACTATAAAAACCATAACAAAACTTCCAAGTTAAAAAAAACACAACATTTTCACTATAAAAACCATAAAAAAAACCAAATAAAAAACTCAACAATTTCACTATATAGATCCTAAAAAAAGATCCAAGTTATAAACCTCGTCTATATCGCCATAATAACCATAAAAAATATTTCAAGTTAAGAAATTCAACAATTTCACTAAAAAACATTAAAAAAAAGTCTCATGTTAAAAAATTCAATAGTATCACTTTAAAAACGAAAACAAGATTTTCAAGTGAAAAAACTCAACTATTTCACTATAAAAATACCTAAAAAAATGTTCCATGTTAAAAATACACACAAATATCTCTATACAAAATAAAAAATAAGTTCCAAGTTAAAAAAATTCAACAGTTTCACTATAAAAACCCTAGCAAGATTTCCAAGTGAAAAAACTCAACTATTTCACTGTAAAAAACATTAAAAAAAAATTCCAAGTTAAAAAACACAACAGTTTCTCTTTAAAAAATATATTAAAAAAAGTCAAGTTAAAAAACTCAACAGTTTAACTGTAATAACCATAAAAATAAAGTTTCAAGTGAAAAAACTCCACAGTTTCACTATAAAAACCTTAAAAAAAATGTTCCAAATTAAAAAACTCAATAATTTAACTATAAAAACCACTAAAATAGTTCCAAGTTAAAAAAACTCAAATATTTCAATATAAATACCATAAAAAAGTTCAAAGTAAAAAAAACTCAACAGTTTCACTATAAAAACCATAACAAAACTTCCAAGTTAAAAAAAACACAACATTTTCACTATAAAAACCATAAAAAAAACCAAATAAAAAACTCAACAATTTCACTATATAGATCCTAAAAAAAGATCCAAGTTATAAACCTCGTCTATATCGCCATAATAACCATAAAAAATATTTCAAGTAAAGAAATTCAACAATTTCACTAAAAAACATTAAAAAAAAGTCTCATGTTAAAAAATTCAATAGTATCACTTTAAAAACGAAAACAAGATTTTCAAGTGAAAAAACTCAACTATTTCACTATAAAAATACCTAAAAAAAAGTTCCATGTTAAAAATACACACAAATATCTCTATACAAAATAAAAAATAAGTTCCAAGTTAAAAAAATTCAACAGTTTCACTATAAAAACCCTAGCAAGATTTCCAAGTGAAAAAACTCAACTATTTCACGATAAAAAACATAAAAAAAATTCCAAGTTAAAAAACACAACAGTTTCTCTTTAAAAAATATATTAAAAAAAGTCAAGTTAAAAAACTCAACAGTTTCACTGTAATAACCATAAAAATAAAGTTTCAAGTGAAAAAACTCCACAGTTTCACTATAAAAACCTTAAAAATAATGTTCCAAATTAAAAAACTCAATAATTTAACTATAAAAACCACTAAAATAGTTCCAAGTTAAAAAAACTCAAATATTTCAATATAAATACCATAAAAAAGTTCAAAGTAAAAAAAACTCAACAGTTTCACTATAAAAACCATAACAAAACTTCCAAGTTAAAAAAAACACAACATTTTCACTATAAAAACCATAAAAAAAACCAAATAAAAAACTCAACAATTTCACTATATAGATCCTAAAAAAAGATCCAAGTTATAAACCTCGTCTATATCGCCATAATAACCATAAAAAATATTTCAAGTTAAGAAATTCAACAATTTCACTAAAAAACATTAAAAAAAAGTCTCATGTTAAAAAATTCAATAGTTTCACTTTAAAAACGAAAACAAGATTTTCAAGTGAAAAAACTCAACTATTTCACTATAAAAATACCTAAAAAAATGTTCCATGTTAAAAATACACACAAATATCTCTATACAAAATAAAAAATAAGTTCCAAGTTAAAAAAATTCAACAGTTTCACTATAAAAACCCTAGCAAGATTTCCAAGTGAAAAAACTCAACTATTTCACTGTAAAAAACATTAAAAAAAAAATTCCAAGTTAAAAAACACAACAGTTTCTCTTTAAAAAATATATTAAAAAAAGTCAAGTTAAAAAACTCAACAGTTTCACTGTAATAACCATAAAAATAAAGTTTCAAGTGAAAAAACTCTACAGTTTCACTATAAAAACCTTAAAAAAAATGTTCCAAATTAAAAAACTCAATAATTTAACTATAAAAACCACTAAAATAGTTCCAAGTTAAAAAAACTCAAATATTTCAATATAAATACCATAAAAAAGTTCAAAGTAAAAAAAACTCAACATTTTCACTATAAAAACCATAACAAAACATCCAAGTTAAAAAAAACACAACATTTTCACTATAAAAACCATAAAAAAAAACCAAATAAAAAACTCAACAATTTCATTATATAGATCCTAAAAAAAGATCCAAGTTATAAACCTCATATATATCGCCATAATAACCATAAAAAATGTTTCAAGTTAAGAAATTCTAAAATTTCACTAAAAAAACATTAAAAAAAAGTCACATGTTAAAAAATTCTATAGTTTCACTATAAAAACGAAAACAAGATTTTCAAGTGAAAAAACTCAACTATTTCACTATAAAAATACCTAAAAAAAGGTTCCATGTTAAAAATACACACAAATATCTCTATACAAAATAAAAAATAAGTTCCAAGTTAAAAAAATTCAACAGTTTCACTATAAAAACCCTAGCAAGATTTCCAAGTGAAAAAACTCAACTATTTCACGATAAAAACATAAAAAAAAATTCCAAGTTAAAAAACACAACAGTTTCTCTTTAAAAAATATATTAAAAAAAGTCAAGTTAAAAAACTCAACAGTTTCACTGTAATAACCATAAAAATAAAGTTTCAAGTGAAAAAACTCCACAGTTTCACTATAAAAACCTTAAAAAAAATGTTCCAAATTAAAAAACTCAATAATTTAACTATAAAAACCACTAAAATAGTTCCAAGTTAAAAAAACTCAAATATTTCAATATAAATACCATAAAAAAGTTTAAAGTAAAAAAAACTCAACAGTTTCACTATAAAAACCATAACAAAACTTCCAAGTTAAAAAAAACACAACATTTTCACTATAAAAACCATAAAAAAAACCAAATAAAAAACTCAACAATTTCACTATATAGATCCTAAAAAAAGATCCAAGTTATAAACCTCGTCTATATCGCCATAATAACCATAAAAAATATTTCAAGTTAAGAAATTCAACAATTTCACTAAAAAACATTAAAAAAAAGTCTCATGTTAAAAAATTCAATAGTATCACTTTAAAAACGAAAACAAGATTTTCAAGTGAAAAAACTCAACTATTTCACTATAAAAATACCTAAAAAAATGTTCCATGTTAAAAATACACACAAATATCTCTATACAAAATAAAAAATAAGTTCCAAGTTAAAAAAATTCAACAGTTTCACTATAAAAACCCTAGCAAGATTTCCAAGTGAAAAAACTCAACTATTTCACTGTAAAAAACATTAAAAAAAAATTCCAAGTTAAAAAACACAACAGTTTCTCTTTAAAAAATATATTAAAAAAAGTCAAGTTAAAAAACTCAACAGTTTAACTGTAATAACCATAAAAATAAAGTTTCAAGTGAAAAAACTCCACAGTTTCACTATAAAAACCTTAAAAAAAATGTTCCAAATTAAAAAACTCAATAATTTAACTATAAAAACCACTAAAATAGTTCCAAGTTAAAAAAACTCAAATATTTCAATATAAATACCATAAAAAAGTTCAAAGTAAAAAAAACTCAACAGTTTCACTATAAAAACCATAACAAAACTTCCAAGTTAAAAAAAACACAACATTTTCACTATAAAAACCATAAAAAAAACCAAATAAAAAACTCAACAATTTCACTATATAGATCCTAAAAAAAGATCCAAGTTATAAACCTCGTCTATATCGCCATAATAACCATAAAAAATATTTCAAGTAAAGAAATTCAACAATTTCACTAAAAAACATTAAAAAAAAGTCTCATGTTAAAAAATTCAATAGTATCACTTTAAAAACGAAAACAAGATTTTCAAGTGAAAAAACTCAACTATTTCACTATAAAAATACCTAAAAAAAAGTTCCATGTTAAAAATACACACAAATATCTCTATACAAAATAAAAAATAAGTTCCAAGTTAAAAAAATTCAACAGTTTCACTATAAAAACCCTAGCAAGATTTCCAAGTGAAAAAACTCAACTATTTCACGATAAAAAACATAAAAAAAATTCCAAGTTAAAAAACACAACAGTTTCTCTTTAAAAAATATATTAAAAAAAGTCAAGTTAAAAAACTCAACAGTTTCACTGTAATAACCATAAAAATAAAGTTTCAAGTGAAAAAACTCCACAGTTTCACTATAAAAACCTTAAAAATAATGTTCCAAATTAAAAAACTCAATAATTTAACTATAAAAACCACTAAAATAGTTCCAAGTTAAAAAAACTCAAATATTTCAATATAAATACCATAAAAAAGTTCAAAGTAAAAAAAACTCAACAGTTTCACTATAAAAACCATAACAAAACTTCCAAGTTAAAAAAAACACAACATTTTCACTATAAAAACCATAAAAAAAACCAAATAAAAAACTCAATAATTTCACTATATAGATCCTAAAAAAAGATCCAAGTTATAAACCTCGTCTATATCGCCATAATAACCATAAAAAATGTTTCAAGTTAAGAAATTCTAAAATTTCACTAAAAAACATTAAAAAAAAGTCACATGTTAAGAAATTCAATAGTATCACTTTAAAAACGAAAACAAGATTTTCAAGTGAAAAAACTCAACTATTTCACTATAAAAATACCTAAAAAAATGTTCCATGTTAAAAATACACACAAATATCTCTATACAAAATAAAAAATAAGTTCCAAGTTAAAAAAATTCAACAGTTTCACTATAAAAACCCTAGCAAGATTTCCAAGTGAAAAAACTCAACTATTTCACTGTAAAAAACATTAAAAAAAAATTCCAAGTTAAAAAACACAACAGTTTCTCTTTAAAAAATATATTAAAAAAAGTTAAGTTAAAAAACTCAACAGTTTCACTGTAATAACCATAAAAATAAAGTTTCAAGTGAAAAAACTCCACAGTTTCACTATAAAAACCTTAAAAAAAATGTTACAAATTAAAAAACTCAATAATTTAACTATAAAAACCACTAAAATAGTTCCAAGTTAAAAAAACTCAAATATTTCAATATAAATACCATAAAAAAGTTCAAAGTAAAAAAAACTCAACAGTTTCACTATAAAAACCATAACAAAACTTCCAAGTTAAAAAAAACACAACATTTTCACTATAAAAACCATAAAAAAAAACAAATAAAAAACTCAACAATTTCACTATATAGATCCTAAAAAAAGATCCAAGTTATAAACCTCGTCTATATCACCATAATAACCATAAAAAATATTTCAAGTTAAGAAATTCAACAATTTCACTAAAAAAACATTAAAAAAAAGTCTCATGTTAAAAAATTCAATAGTATCACTTTAAAAACGAAAACAAGATTTTCAAGTGAAAAAACTCAACTATTTCACTATAAAAATACCTAAAAAAAAGTTCCATGTTAAAAATACACACAAATATCTCTATACAAAATAAAAAATAAGTTCCAAGTTAAAAAAATTCAACAGTTTCACTATAAAAACCCTAGCAAGATTTCCAAGTGAAAAAACTCAACTATTTCACGATAAAAAACATTAAAAAAAATTCCAAGTTAAAAAACACAACAGTTTCTCTTTAAAAAATATATTAAAAAAAGTCAAGTTAAAAAACTCAACAGTTTCACTGTAATAACCATAAAAATAAAGTTTCAAGTGAAAGAACTCCACAGTTTCACTATAAAAACCTTAAAAAAAATGTTCCAAATTAAAAAACTCAATAATTTAACTATAAAAACCACTAAAATAGTTCCAAGTTAAAAAAACTCAAATATTTCAATATAAATACCATAAAAAAGTTCAAAGTAAAAAAAACTCAACAGTTTCACTATAAAAACCATAACAAAACTTCCAAGTTAAAAAAAACACAACATTTTCACTATAAAAACCATAAAAAAAACCAAATAAAAAACTCAACAATTTCACTATATAGATCCTAAAAAAAGATCCAAGTTATAAACCTCGTCTATATCGCCATAATAACCATAAAAAATATTTCAAGTTAAGAAATTCAACAATTTCACTAAAAAAACATTAAAAAAAGTCTCATGTTAAAAAATTCAATAGTTTCACTTTAAAAACGAAAACAAGATTTTCAAGTGAAAAAACTCAACTATTTCACTATAAAAATACCTAAAAAAAAGTTCCATGTTAAAAATACACACAAATATCTCTATACAAAATAAAAAATAAGTTCCAAGTTAAAAAAATTCAACAGTTTCACTATAAAACCCTAGCAAGATTTCCAAGTGAAAAAACTCAACTATTTCACGATAAAAAACATAAAAAAAATTCCAAGTTAAAAAACAGAACAGTTTCTCTTTAAAAAATATATTAAAAAAAGTCAAGTTAAAAAACTCAACAGTTTCACTGTAATAACCATAAAAATAAAGTTTCAAGTGAAAAAACTCCACAGTTTCACTATAAAAACCTTAAAAATAATGTTCCAAATTAAAAAACTCAATAATTTAACTATAAAAACCACTAAAATAGTTCCAAGTTAAAAAAACTCAAATATTTCAATATAAATACCATAAAAAAGTTCAAAGTAAAAAAAACTCAACAGTTTCACTATAAAAACCATAACAAAACTTCCAAGTTAAAAAAAACACAACATTTTCACTATAAAAACCATAAAAAAAAACCAAATAAAAAACTCAACAATTTCACTATATAGATCCTAAAAAAAGATCCAAGTTATAAACCTCGTCTATATCGCCATAATAACCATAAAAAATATTTCAAGTTAAGAAATTCAACAATTTCACTAAAAAAACATTAAAAAAAAGTCTCATGTTAAAAAATTCAATAGTATCACTTTAAAAACGAAAACAAGATTTTCAAGTGAAAAAACTCAACTATTTCACTATAAAAATACCTAAAAAAAAGTTCCATGTTAAAAATACACACAAATATCTCTATACAAAATAAAAAATAAGTTCCAAGTTAAAAAAATTCAACAGTTTCACTATAAAAACCCTAGCAAGATTTCCAAGTGAAAAAACTCAACTATTTCACGATAAAAAACATAAAAAAAAAATTCCAAGTTAAAAAACACAACAGTTTCTCTTTAAAAAATATATTAAAAAAAGTCAAGTTAAAAAACACAACAGTTTCACTGTAATAACCATAAAAATAAAGTTTCAAGTGAAAAAACTCCACAGTTTCACTATAAAAACCTTAAAAAAAATGTTCCAAATTAAAAAACTCAATAATTTAACTATAAAAACCACTAAAATAGTTCCAAGTTAAAAAAACTCAAATATTTCAATATAAATACCATAAAAAAGTTCAAAGTAAAAAAAACTCAACATTTTCACTATAAAAACCATAACAAAACTTCCAAGTTAAAAAAAACACAACATTTTCACTATAAAAACCATAAAAAAAACCAAATAAAAAACTCAACAATTTCACTATATAGATCCTAAAAAAAGATCCAAGTTATAAACCTCGTCTATATCGCCATAATAACCATAAAAAATATTTCAAGTTAAGAAATTCAACAATTTCACTAAAAAACATTAAAAAAAAGTCTCATGTTAAAAAATTCAATAGTATCACTTTAAAAACGAAAACAAGATTTTCAAGTGAAAAAACTCAACTATTTCACTATAAAAATACCTAAAAAAATGTTCCATGTTAAAAATACACACAAATATCTCTATACAAAATAAAAAATAAGTTCCAAGTTAAAAAAATTCAACAGTTTCACTATAAAAACCCTAGCAAGATTTCCAAGTGAAAAAACTCAACTATTTCACTGTAAAAAACATTAAAAAAAAATTCCAAGTTAAAAAACACAACAGTTTCTCTTTAAAAAATATATTAAAAAAAGTCAAGTTAAAAAACTCAACAGTTTCACTGTAATAACCATAAAAATAAAGTTTCAAGTGAAAAAACTCCACAGTTTCACTATAAAAACCTTAAAAAAAATGTTCCAAATTAAAAAACTCAATAATTTAACTATAAAAACCACTAAAATAGTTCCAAGTTAAAAAAACTCAAATATTTCAATATAAATACCATAAAAAAGTTCAAAGTAAAAAAAACTCAACAGTTTCACTATAAAAACCATAACAAAACTTCCAAGTTAAAAAAAACACAACATTTTCACTATAAAAACCATAAAAAAAAACCAAATAAAAAACTCAACAATTTCACTATATAGATCCTAAAAAAAGATCCAAGTTATAAACCTCGTCTATATCGCCATAATAACCATAAAAAATATTTCAAGTAAAGAAATTCAACAATTTCACTAAAAAACATTAAAAAAAAGTCTCATGTTAAAAAATTCAATAGTATCACTTTAAAAACGAAAACAAGATTTTCAAGTGAAAAAACTCAACTATTTCACTATAAAAATACCTAAAAAAAAGTTCCATGTTAAAAATACACACAAATATCTCTATACAAAATAAAAAATAAGTTCCAAGTTAAAAAAATTCAACAGTTTCACTATAAAAACCCTAGCAAGATTTCCAAGTGAAAAAACTCAACTATTTCACGATAAAAAACATAAACAAAATTCCAAGTTAAAAAACACAACAGTTTCTCTTTAAAAAATATATTAAAAAAAGTCAAGTTAAAAAACTCAACAGTTTCACTGTAATAACCATAAAAATAAAGTTTCAAGTGAAAAAACTCCACAGTTTCACTATAAAAACCTTAAAAAAATGTTCCAAATTAAAAAACTCAATAATTTAACTATAAAAACCACTAAAATAGTTCCAAGTTAAAAAAACTCAAATATTTCAATATAAATACCATAAAAAAGTTCAAAGTAAAAAAAACTCAACATTTTCACTATAAAAACCATAACAAAACTTCCAAGTTAAAAAAAACACAACATTTTCACTATAAAAACCATAAAAAAACCAAATAAAAAACTCAACAATTTCATTATATAGATCCTAAAAAAAGATCCAAGTTATAAACCTCATATATATCGCCATAATAACCATAAAAAATGTTTCAAGTTAAGAAATTCTAAAATTTCACTAAAAAAACATTAAAAAAAAGTCACATGTTAAAAAATTCTATAGTTTCACTATAAAAACGAAAACAAGATTTTCAAGTGAAAAAACTCAACTATTTCACTATAAAAATACCTAAAAAAAGGTTCCATGTTAAAAATACACACAAATATCTCTATACAAAATAAAAAATAAGTTCCAAGTTAAAAAATTCAACAGTTTCACTATAAAAACCCTAGCAAGATTTCCAAGTGAAAAAACTCAACTATTTCACTGTAAAAAACATTAAAAAAAAAATTCCAAGTTAAAAAACACAACAGTTTCTCTTTAAAAAATATATTAAAAAAAGTCAAGTTAAAAAACTCAACAGTTTCACTGTAATAACCATAAAAATAAAGTTTCAAGTGAAAAAACTCCACAGTTTCACTATAAAAACCTTAAAAAAAATGTTCCAAATTAAAAAACTCAATAATTTAACTATAAAAACCACTAAAATAGTTCCAAGTTAAAAAAACTCAAATATTTCAATATAAATACCATAAAAAAGTTCAAAGTAAAAAAAACTCAACAGTTTCACTATAAAAACCATAACAAAACTTCCATGTTAAAAAAAACACAACATTTTCACTATAAAAACCATAAAAAAAAAACAAATAAAAAACTCAACAATTTCACTATATAGATCCTAAAAAAAGATCCAAGTTATAAACCTCGTCTATATCGCCATAATAACCATAAAAAATATTTCAAGTAAAGAAATTCAACAATTTCACTAAAAAACATTAAAAAAAAGTCTCATGTTAAAAAATTCAATAGTATCACTTTAAAAACGAAAACAAGATTTTCAAGTGAAAAAACTCAACTATTTCACTATAAAAATACCTAAAAAAAAGTTCCATGTTAAAAATACACACAAATATCTCTATACAAAATAAAAAATAAGTTCCAAGTTAAAAAAATTCAACAGTTTCACTATAAAAACCCTAGCAAGATTTCCAAGTGAAAAAACTCAACTATTTCACGATAAAAAACATTAAAAAAAATTCCAAGTTAAAAAACACAACAGTTTCTCTTTAAAAAATATATTAAAAAAAGTCAAGTTAAAAAACTCAACAGTTTCACTGTAATAACCATAAAAATAAAGTTTCAAGTGAAAGAACTCCACAGTTTCACTATAAAAACCTTAAAAAAAATGTTCCAAATTAAAAAACTCAATAATTTAACTATAAAAACCACTAAAATAGTTCCAAGTTAAAAAAACTCAAATATTTCAATATAAATACCATAAAAAAGTTCAAAGTAAAAAAAACTCAACAGTTTCACTATAAAAACCATAACAAAACTTCCAAGTTAAAAAAAACACAACATTTTCACTATAAAAACCATAAAAAAAACCAAATAAAAAACTCAACAATTTCACTATATAGATCCTAAAAAAAGATCCAAGTTATAAACCTCGTCTATATCGCCATAATAACCATAAAAAATATTTCAAGTTAAGAAATTCAACAATTTCACTAAAAAAACATTAAAAAAAGTCTCATGTTAAAAAATTCAATAGTTTCACTTTAAAAACGAAAACAAGATTTTCAAGTGAAAAAACTCAACTATTTCACTATAAAAATACCTAAAAAAAAGTTCCATGTTAAAAATACACACAAATATCTCTATACAAAATAAAAAATAAGTTCCAAGTTAAAAAAATTCAACAGTTTCACTATAAAACCCTAGCAAGATTTCCAAGTGAAAAAACTCAACTATTTCACGATAAAAAACATAAAAAAAATTCCAAGTTAAAAAACAGAACAGTTTCTCTTTAAAAAATATATTAAAAAAAGTCAAGTTAAAAAACTCAACAGTTTCACTGTAATAACCATAAAAATAAAGTTTCAAGTGAAAAAACTCCACAGTTTCACTATAAAAACCTTAAAAATAATGTTCCAAATTAAAAAACTCAATAATTTAACTATAAAAACCACTAAAATAGTTCCAAGTTAAAAAAACTCAAATATTTCAATATAAATACCATAAAAAAGTTCAAAGTAAAAAAAACTCAACAGTTTCACTATAAAAACCATAACAAAACTTCCAAGTTAAAAAAAACACAACATTTTCACTATAAAAACCATAAAAAAAACCAAATAAAAAACTCAACAATTTCACTATATAGATCCTAAAAAAAGATCCAAGTTATAAACCTCGTCTATATCGCCATAATAACCATAAAAAATATTTCAAGTTAAGAAATTCAACAATTTCACTAAAAAAACATTAAAAAAAAGTCTCATGTTAAAAAATTCAATAGTATCACTTTAAAAACGAAAACAAGATTTTCAAGTGAAAAAACTCAACTATTTCACTATAAAAATACCTAAAAAAAAGTTCCATGTTAAAAATACACACAAATATCTCTATACAAAATAAAAAATAAGTTCCAAGTTAAAAAAATTCAACAGTTTCACTATAAAAACCCTAGCAAGATTTCCAAGTGAAAAAACTCAACTATTTCACGATAAAAAACATAAAAAAAAATTCCAAGTTAAAAAACACAACAGTTTCTCTTTAAAAAATATATTAAAAAAAGTCAAGTTAAAAAACTCAACAGTTTCACTGTAATAACCATAAAAATAAAGTTTCAAGTGAAAAAACTCCACAGTTTCACTATAAAAACCTTAAAAAAAATGTTCCAAATTAAAAAACTCAATAATTTAACTATAAAAACCACTAAAATAGTTCCAAGTTAAAAAAACTCAAATATTTCAATATAAATACCATAAAAAAGTTCAAAGTAAAAAAAACTCAACATTTTCACTATAAAAACCATAACAAAAATTCCAAGTTAAAAAAAACACAACATTTTCACTATAAAAACCATAAAAAAAACCAAATAAAAAACTCAACAATTTCACTATATAGATCCTAAAAAAAGATCCAAGTTATAAACCTCGTCTATATCGCCATAATAACCATAAAAAATATTTCAAGTTAAGAAATTCAACAATTTCACTAAAAAACATTAAAAAAAAGTCTCATGTTAAAAAATTCAATAGTATCACTTTAAAAACGAAAACAAGATTTTCAAGTGAAAAAACTCAACTATTTCACTATAAAAATACCTAAAAAAATGTTCCATGTTAAAAATACACACAAATATCTCTATACAAAATAAAAAATAAGTTCCAAGTTAAAAAAATTCAACAGTTTCACTATAAAAACCCTAGCAAGATTTCCAAGTGAAAAAACTCAACTATTTCACTGTAAAAAACATTAAAAAAAAATTCCAAGTTAAAAAACACAACAGTTTCTCTTTAAAAAATATATTAAAAAAAGTCAAGTTAAAAAACTCAACAGTTTCACTGTAATAACCATAAAAATAAAGTTTCAAGTGAAAAAACTCCACAGTTTCACTATAAAAACCTTAAAAAAAATGTTCCAAATTAAAAAACTCAATAATTTAACTATAAAAACCACTAAAATAGTTCCAAGTTAAAAAAACTCAAATATTTCAATATAAATACCATAAAAAAGTTCAAAGTAAAAAAAACTCAACAGTTTCACTATAAAAACCATAACAAAACTTCCAAGTTAAAAAAAACACAACATTTTCACTATAAAAACCATAAAAAAAAACAAATAAAAAACTCAACAATTTCACTATATAGATCCTAAAAAAAGATCCAAGTTATAAACCTCGTCTATATCGCCATAATAACCATAAAAAATATTTCAAGTAAAGAAATTCAACAATTTCACTAAAAAACATTAAAAAAAAGTCTCATGTTAAAAAATTCAATAGTATCACTTTAAAAACGAAAACAAGATTTTCAAGTGAAAAAACTCAACTATTTCACTATAAAAATACCTAAAAAAAAGTTCCATGTTAAAAATACACACAAATATCTCTATACAAAATAAAAAATAAGTTCCAAGTTAAAAAAATTCAACAGTTTCACTATAAAAACCCTAGCAAGATTTCCAAGTGAAAAAACTCAACTATTTCACGATAAAAAACATAAAAAAAATTCCAAGTTAAAAAACACAACAGTTTCTCTTTAAAAAATATATTTAAAAAAGTCAAGTTAAAAAACTCAACAGTTTCACTGTAATAACCATAAAAATAAAGTTTCAAGTGAAAAAACTCCACAGTTTCACTATAAAAACCTTAAAAAAAATGTTCCAAATTAAAAAACTCAATAATTTAACTATAAAAACCACTAAAATAGTTCCAAGTTAAAAAAACTCAAATATTTCAATATAAATACCATAAAAAAGTTCAAAGTAAAAAAAACTCAACATTTTCACTATAAAAACCATAACAAAACTTCCAAGTTAAAAAAAACACAACATTTTCACTATAAAAACCATAAAAAAACCAAATAAAAAACTCAACAATTTCATTATATAGATCCTAAAAAAAGATCCAAGTTATAAACCTCATATATATCGCCATAATAACCATAAAAAATGTTTCAAGTTAAGAAATTCTAAAATTTCACTAAAAAAACATTAAAAAAAAGTCACATGTTAAAAAATTCTATAGTTTCACTATAAAAACGAAAACAAGATTTTCAAGTGAAAAAACTCAACTATTTCACTATAAAAATACCTAAAAAAAGGTTCCATGTTAAAAATACACACAAATATCTCTATACAAAATAAAAAATAAGTTCCAAGTTAAAAAAATTCAACAGTTTCACTATAAAAACCCTAGCAAGATTTCCAAGTGAAAAAACTCAACTATTTCACTGTAAAAAACATTAAAAAAAAAATTCCAAGTTAAAAAACACAACAGTTTCTCTTTAAAAAATATATTAAAAAAAGTCAAGTTAAAAAACTCAACAGTTTCACTGTAATAACCATAAAAATAAAGTTTCAAGTGAAAAAACTCCACAGTTTCACTATAAAAACCTTAAAAAAAATGTTCCAAATTAAAAAACTCAATAATTTAACTATAAAAACCACTAAAATAGTTCCAAGTTAAAAAAACTCAAATATTTCAATATAAATACCATAAAAAGTTCAAAGTAAAAAAAATTCAACAGTTTCACTATAAAAACCATAACAAAACTTCCATGTTAAAAAAAACACAACATTTTCACTATAAAAACCATAAAAAAAACCAAATAAAAAACTCAACAATTTCACTATATAGATCCTAAAAAAAGATCCAAGTTATAAACCTCGTCTATATCGCCATAATAACCATAAAAAATATTTCAAGTAAAGAAATTCAACAATTTCACTAAAAAACATTAAAAAAAAGTCTCATGTTAAAAAATTCAATAGTATCACTTTAAAAACGAAAACAAGATTTTCAAGTGAAAAAACTCAACTATTTCACTATAAAAATACCTAAAATAAAGTTCCATGTTAAAAATACACACAAATATCTCTATACAAAATAAAAAATAAGTTCCAAGTTAAAAAAATTCAACAGTTTCACTATAAAAACCCTAGCAAGATTTCCAAGTGAAAAAACTCAACTATTTCACGATAAAAAACATAAAAAAAATTCCAAGTTAAAAAACACAACAGTTTCTCTTTAAAAAATATATTAAAAAAAGTCAAGTTAAAAAACTCAACAGTTTCACTGTAATAACCATAAAAATAAAGTTTCAAGTGAAAAAACTCCACAGTTTCACTATAAAAACCTTAAAAAAAATGTTCCAAATTAAAAAACTCAATAATTTAACTATAAAAACCACTAAAATAGTTCCAAGTTAAAAAAACTCAAATATTTCAATATAAATACCATAAAAAAGTTCAAAGTAAAAAAAACTCAACATTTTCACTATAAAAACCATAACAAAACTTCCAAGTTAAAAAAAACACAACATTTTCACTATAAAAACCATAAAAAAAACCAAATAAAAAACTCAACAATTTCATTATATAGATCCTAAAAAAAGATCCAAGTTATAAACCTCATATATATCGCCATAATAACCATAAAAAATGTTTCAAGTTAAGAAATTCTAAAATTTCACTAAAAAAACATTAAAAAAAAGTCACATGTTAAAAAATTCTATAGTTTCACTATAAAAACGAAAACAAGATTTTCAAGTGAAGAAACTCAACTATTTCACTATAAAAATACCTAAAAAAAGGTTCCATGTTAAAAATACACACAAATATCTCTATACAAAATAAAAAATAAGTTCCAAGTTAAAAAAATTCAACAGTTTCACTATAAAAACCCTAGCAAGATTTCCAAGTGAAAAAACTCAACTATTTCACTGTAAAAAACATTAAAAAAAAAATTCCAAGTTAAAAAACACAACAGTTTCTCTTTAAAAAATATATTAAAAAAAGTCAAGTTAAAAAACTCAACAGTTTCACTGTAATAACCATAAAAATAAAGTTTCAAGTGAAAAAACTCCACAGTTTCACTATAAAAACCTTAAAAAAAATGTTCCAAATTAAAAAACTCAATAATTTAACTATAAAAACCACTAAAATAGTTCCAAGTTAAAAAAACTCAAATATTTCAATATAAATACCATAAAAAAGTTCAAAGTAAAAAAAACTCAACAGTTTCACTATAAAAACCATAACAAAACTTCCAAGTTAAAAAAAACACAACATTTTCACTATAAAAACCATAAAAAAAACCAAATAAAAAACTCAACAATTTCACTATATAGATCCTAAAAAAAGATCCAAGTTATAAACCTCGTCTATATCGCCATAATAACCATAAAAAATATTTCAAGTTAAGAAATTCAACAATTTCACTAAAAAACATTAAAAAAAAGTCTCATGTTAAAAAATTCAATAGTATCACTTTAAAAACGAAAACAAGATTTTCAAGTGAAAAAACTCAACTATTTCACTATAAAAATACCTAAAAAAAAGTTCCATGTTAAAAATACACACAAATATCTCTATACAAAATAAAAAATAAGTTCCAAGTTAAAAAAATTCAACAGTTTCACTATAAAAACCCTAGCAAGATTTCCAAGTGAAAAAACTCAACTATTTCACTGTAAAAAACATTAAAAAAAAATTCCAAGTTAAAAAACACAACAGTTTCTCTTTAAAAAATATATTAAAAAAAGTCAAGTTAAAAAACTCAACAGTTTCACTGTAATAACCATAAAAATAAAGTTTCAAGTGAAAAAACTCCACAGTTTCACTATAAAAACCTTAAAAAAAATGTTCCAAATTAAAAAACTCAATAATTTAACTATAAAAACCACTAAAATAGTTCCAAGTTAAAAAAACTCAAATATTTCAATATAAATACCATAAAAAAGTTCAAAGTAAAAAAAACTCAACAGTTTCACTATAAAAACCATAACAAAACTTCCAAGTTAAAAAAAACACAACATTTTCACTATAAAAACCATAAAAAAAAACAAATAAAAAACTCAACAATTTCACTATATAGATCCTAAAAAAAGATCCAAGTTATAAACCTCGTCTATATCGCCATAATAACCATAAAAAATATTTCAAGTAAAGAAATTCAACAATTTCACTAAAAAACATTAAAAAAAAGTCTCATGTTAAAAAATTCAATAGTATCACTTTAAAAACGAAAACAAGATTTTCAAGTGAAAAAACTCAACTATTTCACTATAAAAATACCTAAAAAAAAGTTCCATGTTAAAAATACACACAAATATCTCTATACAAAATAAAAAATAAGTTCCAAGTTAAAAAAATTCAACAGTTTCACTATAAAAACCCTAGCAAGATTTCCAAGTGAAAAAACTCAACTATTTCACGATAAAAAACATGAAAAAAAATTCCAAGTTAAAAAACACAACAGTTTCTCTTTAAAAAATATATTAAAAAAAGTCAAGTTAAAAAACTCAACAGTTTCACTGTAATAACCATAAAAATAAAGTTTCAAGTGAAAAAACTCCACAGTTTCACTATAAAAACCTTAAAAAAAATGTTCCAAATTAAAAAACTCAAAAATTTAACTATAAAAACCACTAAAATAGTTCCAAGTTAAAAAAACTCAAATATTTCAATATAAATACCATAAAAAAGTTCAAAGTAAAAAAAACTCAACAGTTTCACTATAAAAACCATAACAAAACTTCCAAGTTAAAAAAAACACAACATTTTCACTATAAAAACCATAAAAAAAAACAAATAAAAAACTCAACAATTTCACTATATAGATCCTAAAAAAAGATCCAAGGTATAAACCTCGTCTATATCGCCATAATAACCATAAAAAATATTTCAAGTTAAGAAATTCAACAATTTCACTAGAAAAACATTAAAAAAAAGTCTCATGTTAAAAAATTCAATAGTTTCACTTTAAAAACGAAAACAAGATTTTCAAGTGAAAAAACTCAACTATTTCACTATAAAAATACCTAAAAAAAAGTTCCATGTTAAAAATACACACAAATATCTCTATACAAAATAAAAAATAAGTTCCAAGTTAAAAAAATTCAACAGTTTCACTATTAAAACCCTAGCAAGATTTCCAAGTGAAAAAACTCAACTATTTCACGATAAAAAACATAAAAAAAATTCCAAGTTAAAAAACACAACAGTTTCTCTTTAAAAAATATATTAAAAAAAGTCAAGTTAAAAAACTCAACAGTTTCACTGTAATAACCATAAAAATAAAGTTTCAAGTGAAAAAACTCCACAGTTTCACTATAAAAACCTTAAAAATAATGTTCCAAATTAAAAAACTCAATAATTTAACTATAAAAACCACTAAAATAGTTCCAAGTTAAAAAAACTCAAATATTTCAATATAAATACCATAAAAAAGTTCAAAGTAAAAAAAACTCAACTGTTTCACTATAAAAACCATAACAAAACTTCCAAGTTAAAAAAAAAAAACACAACATTTTCACTATAAAAACCTTAAAAAAAAACCAAATAAAAAACTCAACAATTTCATTATATAGATCCTAAAAAAAGATCCAAGTTATAAACCTCATATATATCGCCATAATAACCATAAAAAATGTTTCAAGTTAAGAAATTCTAAAATTTCAATAAAAAAACATTAAAAAAAAGTCACATGTTAAAAAATTCTATAGTTTCACTATAAAAACGAAAACAAGATTTTCAAGTGAAAAAACTCAACTATTTCACTATAAAAATACCTAAAAAAAGGTTCCATGTTAAAAATACACACAAATATCTCTATACAAAATAAAAAATAAGTTCCAAGTTAAAAAAATTCAACAGTTTCACTATAAAAACCCTAGCAAGATTTCCAACTGAAAAAACTCAACTATTTCACTGTAAAAAACATAAAAAAAAATTCCAAGTTAAAAAACACAACAGTTTCTCTTTAAAAAATATATTAAAAAAAGTCAAGTTAAAAAACTCAACAGTTTCACTGTAATAACCATAAAAATAAAGTTTCAAGTGAAAAATCTCCACAGTTTCACTATAAAAACCTTAAAAAAAATGTTCCAAATTAAAAAACTCAATAATTTAACTATAAAAACCACTAAAATAGTTCCAAGTTAAAAAAACTCAAATATTTCAATATAAATACCATAAAAAAGTTCAAAGTAAAAAAAACTCAACAGTTTCACTATAAAAACCATAACAAAACTTCCAAGTTAAAAAAAACACAACATTTTCACTATAAAAACCATAAAAAAAACCAAATAAAAAACTCAACAATTTCATTATATAGATCCTAAAAAAAGATCCAAGTTATAAACCTCATATATATCGCCATAATAACCATAAAAAATGTTTCAAGTTAAGAAATTCTAAAATTTCACTAAAAAAACATAAAAAAAAAGTCCGATGTTAAAAAATTCTATAGTTTCACTATAAAAACGAAAACAAGATTTTCAAGTGAAAAAACTCAACTATTTCACTATAAAAATACCTAAAAAAAGGTTCCATGTTAAAAATACACACAAATATCTCTATACAAAATAAAAAATAAGTTCCAAGTTAAAAAAATTCAACAGTTTCACTATAAAAACCCTAGCAAGATTTCCAAGTGAAAAAACTCAACTATTTCACTGTAAAAAACATTAAAAAAAAAATTCCAAGTTAAAAAACACAACAGTTTCTCTTTAAAAAATATATTAAAAAAAGTCAAGTTAAAAAACTCAACAGTTTCACTGTAATAACCATAAAAATAAAGTTTCAAGTGAAAAAACTCCACAGTTTCACTATAAAAACTTTAAAAAAAATGTTCCAAATTAAAAAACTCAATAATTTAACTATAAAAACCACTAAAATAGTTCCAAGTTAAAAAAACTCAAATATTTCAATATAAATACCATAAAAAAGTTCAAAGTAAAAAAAACTCAACAGTTTCACTATAAAAACCATAACAAAACTTCCAAGTTAAAAAAAACACAACATTTTCACTATAAAAACCATAAAAAAAACCAAATAAAAAACTCAACAATTTCACTATATAGATCCTAAAAAAAGATCCAAGGTATAAACCTCGTCTATATCGCCATAATAACCATAAAAAATATTTCAAGTTAAGAAATTCAACAATTTCACTAGAAAAACATTAAAAAAAAGTCTCATGTTAAAAAATTCAATAGTTTCACTTTAAAAACGAAAACAAGATTTTCAAGTGAAAAAACTCAACTATTTCACTATAAAAATACCTAAAAAAAAGTTCCATGTTAAAAATACACACAAATATCTCTATACAAAATAAAAAATAAGTTCCAAGTTAAAAAAATTCAACAGTTTCACTATTAAAACCCTAGCAAGATTTCCAAGTGAAAAAACTCAACTATTTCACGATAAAAAACATAAAAAAAATTCCAAGTTAAAAAACACAACAGTTTCTCTTTAAAAAATATATTAAAAAAAGTCAAGTTAAAAAACTCAACAGTTTCACTGTAATAACCATAAAAATAAAGTTTCAAGTGAAAAAACTCCACAGTTTCACTATAAAAACCTTAAAAATAATGTTCCAAATTAAAAAACTCAATAATTTAACTATAAAAACCACTAAAATAGTTCCAAGTTAAAAAAACTCAAATATTTCAATATAAATACCATAAAAAAGTTCAAAGTAAAAAAAACTCAACTGTTTCACTATAAAAACCATAACAAAACTTCCAAGTTAAAAAAAAAAAACACAACATTTTCACTATAAAAACCTTAAAAAAAAACCAAATAAAAAACTCAACAATTTCATTATATAGATCCTAAAAAAAGATCCAAGTTATAAACCTCATATATATCGCCATAATAACCATAAAAAATGTTTCAAGTTAAGAAATTCTAAAATTTCAATAAAAAAACATTAAAAAAAAGTCACATGTTAAAAAATTCTATAGTTTCACTATAAAAACGAAAACAAGATTTTCAAGTGAAAAAACTCAACTATTTCACTATAAAAATACCTAAAAAAAGGTTCCATGTTAAAAATACACACAAATATCTCTATACAAAATAAAAAATAAGTTCCAAGTTAAAAAAATTCAACAGTTTCACTATAAAAACCCTAGCAAGATTTCCAACTGAAAAAACTCAACTATTTCACTGTAAAAAACATAAAAAAAAATTCCCAGTTAAAAAACACAACAGTTTCTCTTTAAAAAATATATTAAAAAAAGTCAAGTTAAAAAACTCAACAGTTTCACTGTAATAACCATAAAAATAAAGTTTCAAGTGAAAAATCTCCACAGTTTCACTATAAAAACCTTAAAAAAAATGTTCCAAATTAAAAAACTCAATAATTTAACTATAAAAACCACTAAAATAGTTCCAAGTTAAAAAAACTCAAATATTTCAATATAAATACCATAAAAAAGTTCAAAGTAAAAAAAACTCAACAGTTTCACTATAAAAACCATAACAAAACTTCCAAGTTAAAAAAAACACAACATTTTCACTATAAAAACCATAAAAAAAACCAAATAAAAAACTCAACAATTTCATTATATAGATCCTAAAAAAAGATCCAAGTTATAAACCTCATATATATCGCCATAATAACCATAAAAAATGTTTCAAGTTAAGAAATTCTAAAATTTCACTAAAAAAACATAAAAAAAAAGTCCGATGTTAAAAAATTCTATAGTTTCACTATAAAAACGAAAACAAGATTTTCAAGTGAAAAAACTCAACTATTTCACTATAAAAATACCTAAAAAAAGGTTCCATGTTAAAAATACACACAAATATCTCTATACAAAATAAAAAATAAGTTCCAAGTTAAAAAAATTCAACAGTTTCACTATAAAAACCCTAGCAAGATTTCCAAGTGAAAAAACTCAACTATTTCACTGTAAAAAACATTAAAAAAAAAATTCCAAGTTAAAAAACACAACAGTTTCTCTTTAAAAAATATATTAAAAAAAGTCAAGTTAAAAAACTCAACAGTTTCACTGTAATAACCATAAAAATAAAGTTTCAAGTGAAAAAACTCCACAGTTTCACTATAAAAACTTTAAAAAAAATGTTCCAAATTAAAAAACTCAATAATTTAACTATAAAAACCACTAAAATAGTTCCAAGTTAAAAAAACTCAAATATTTCAATATAAATACCATAAAAAAGTTCAAAGTAAAAAAAACTCAACAGTTTCACTATAAAAACCATAACAAAACTTCCAAGTTAAAAAAAACACAACATTTTCACTATAAAAACCATAAAAAAAAACCAAATAAAAAACTCAACAATTTCATTATATAGATCCTAAAAAAAGATCCAAGTTATAAACCTCATATATATCGCCATAATAACCATAAAAAATGTTTCAAGTTAAGAAATTCTAAAATTTCACTAAAAAAACATTAAAAAAAAGTCACATGTTAAAAAATTCTATAGTTTCACTATAAAAACGAAAACAAGATTTTCAAGTGAAAAAACTCAACTATTTCACTATAAAAATACCTAAAAAAAGGTTCCATGTTAAAAATACACACAAATATCTCTATACAAAATAAAAAATAAGTTCCAAGTTAAAAAAATTCAACAGTTTCACTATAAAAACCCTAGCAAGATTTCCAAGTGAAAAAACTCAACTATTTCACTGTAAAAAACATTAAAAAAAAAAATTCCAAGTTAAAAAACACAACAGTTTCTCTTTAAAAAATATATTAAAAAAAGTCAAGTTAAAAAACTCAACAGTTTCACTGTAATAACCATAAAAATAAAGTTTCAAGTGAAAAAACTCCACAGTTTCACTATAAAAACTTTAAAAAAAATGTTCCAAATTAAAAAACTCAATAATTTAACTATAAAAACCACTAAAATAGTTCCAAGTTAAAAAAACTCAAATATTTCAATATAAATACCATAAAAAAGTTCAAAGTAAAAAAAACTCAACAGTTTCACTATAAAAACCATAACAAAACTTCCAAGTTAAAAAAAACACAACATTTTCACTATAAAAACCATAAAAAAAACCAAATAAAAAACTCAACAATTTCACTATATAGATCCTAAAAAAAGATCCAAGTTATAAACCTCGTCTATATCGCCATAATAACCATAAAAAATATTTCAAGTTAAGAAATTCAACAATTTCACTAAAAAACATTAAAAAAAAGTCTCATGTTAAAAAATTCAATAGTATCACTTTAAAAACGAAAACAAGATTTTCAAGTGAAAAAACTCAACTATTTCACTATAAAAATACCTAAAAAAAAGTTCCATGTTAAAAATACACACAAATATCTCTATACAAAATAAAAAATAAGTTCCAAGTTAAAAAAATTCAACAGTTTCACTATAAAAACCCTAGCAAGATTTCCAAGTGGAAAAACTCAACTATTTCACTATAAAAAACATAAAAAAAAATTCCAAGTTAAAAAACACAACAGTTTCTCTTTAAAAAATATATTAAAAAAAGTCAAGTTAAAAAACTCAACAGTTTCACTGTAATAACCATAAAAATAAAGTTTCAAGTGAAAAAACTCCACAATTTCACTATAAAAACCTTAAAAAAAATGTTCCAAATTAAAAAACTCAATAATTTAACTATAAAAACCACTAAAATAGTTCCAAGTTAAAAAAACTCAAATATTTCAATATAAATACCATAAAAAAGTTCAAAGTAAAAAAAACTCAAAAGTTTCACTATAAAAACCATAACAAAACTTCCAAGTTAAAAAGAACACAACATTTTCACTATAAAAACCATAAAAAAAAACCAAATAAAAAACTCAACAATTTCACTATATAGATCCTAAAAAAAGATCCAAGTTATAAACCTCGTCTATATCGCCATAATAACCATAAAAAATATTTCAAGTTAAGAAATTCAACAATTTCACTAAAAAAACATTAAAAAAAGTCTCATGTTAAAAAATTCAATAGTTTCACTTTAAAAACGAAAACAAGATTTTCAAGTGAAAAAACTCAACTATTTCACTATAAAAATACCTAAAAAAAAGTTCCATGTTAAAAATACACACAAATATCTCTATACAAAATAAAAAATAAGTTCCAAGTTAAAAAAATTCAACAGTTTCACTATAAAAACCCTAGCAAGATTTCCAAGTGAAAAAACTCAACTATTTCACTATAAAAAACATAAAAAAAAATTCCAAGTTAAAAAACACAACAGTTTCTCTTTAAAAAATATATTAAAAAAAGTCAAGTTAAAAAACTCAACAGTTTCACTGTAATAACCATAAAAATAAAGTTTCAAGTGAAAAAACTCCACAGTTTCACTATAAAAACCTTAAAAAAAATGTTCCAAATTAAAAAACTCAAAAATTTAACTATAAAAACCACTAAAATAGTTCCAAGTTAAAAAAACTCAAATATTTCAATATAAATACCATAAAAAAGTTCAAAGTAAAAAAAACTCAACAGTTTCACTATAAAAACCATAACAAAACTTCCAAGTTAAAAAAAACACAACATTTTCACTATAAAAACCATAAAAAAAACCAAATAAAAAACTCAACAATTTCACTATATAGATCCTAAAAAAAGATCCAAGTTATAAACCTCGTCTATATCGCCATAATAACCATAAAAAATATTTCAAGTTAAGAAATTCAACAATTTCACTAAAAAAACATTAAAAAAAAGTCTCATGTTAAAAAATTCAATAGTATCACTTTAAAAACGAAAACAAGATTTAAAAGTGAAAAAACTCAACTATTTCACTATAAAAATACCTAAAAAAAAGTTCCATGTTAAAAATACACACAAATATCTCTATACAAAATAAAAAATAAGTTCCAAGTTAAAAAAATTCAACAGTTTCACTATAAAAACCCTAGCAAGATTTCCAAGTGAAAAAACTCAACTATTTCACTATAAAAAACATAAAAAAAAATTCCAAGTTAAAAAACACAACAGTTTCTCTTTAAAAAATATATTAAAAAAAGTCAAGTTAAAAAACTCAACAGTTTCACTGTAATAACCATAAAAATAAAGTTTCAAGTGAAACTCCACAGTTTCACTATAAAAACCTTAAAAATAATGTTCCAAATTAAAAAACTCAATAATTTAACTATAAAAACCACTAAAATAGTTCCAAGTTAAAAAAACTCAAATATTTCAATATAAATACCATAAAAAAGTTCAAAGTAAAAAAAACTCAACAGTTTCACTATAAAAACCATAACAAAACTTCCAAGTTAAAAAAAACACAACATTTTCACTATAAAAACCATAAAAAAAAAACCAAATAAAAAACTCAACAATTTCATTATATAGATCCTAAAAAAAGATCCAAGTTATAAACCTCATATATATCGCCATAATAACCATAAAAAATGTTTCAAGTTAAGAAATTCTAAAATTTCACTAAAAAAACATTAAAAAAAAGTCACATGTTAAAAAATTCTATAGTTTCACTATAAAAACGAAAACAAGATTTTCAAGTGAAAAAACTCAACTATTTCACTATAAAAATACCTATAAAAAGGTTCCATGTTAAAAATACACACAAATATCTCTATACAAAATAAAAAATAAGTTCCAAGTTAAAAAAATTCAACAGTTTCACTATAAAAACCCTAGCAAGATTTCCAAGTGAAAAAACTCAACTATTTCACTGTAAAAAACATTAAAAAAAAAAATTCCAAGTTAAAAAACACAACAGTTTCTCTTTAAAAAATATATTAAAAAAAGTCAAGTTAAAAAACTCAACAGTTTCACTGTAATAACCATAAAAATAAAGTTTCAAGTGAAAAAACTCCACAGTTTCACTATAAAAACCTTAAAAATAATGTTCCAAATTAAAAAACTCAATAATTTAACTATAAAAACCACTAAAATAGTTCCAAGTTAAAAAAACTCAAATATTTCAATATAAATACCATAAAAAAGTTCAAAGTAAAAAAAACTCAACAGTTTCACTATAAAAACCATAACAAAACTTCCAAGTTAAAAAGAACACAACATTTTCACTATAAAAACCATAAAAAAAACCAAATAAAAAACTCAACAATTTCACTATATAGATCCTAAAAAAAGATCCAAGTTATAAACCTCGTCTATATCGCCATAATAACCATAAAAAATATTTCAAGTTAAGAAATTCAACAATTTCACTAAAAAAACATTAAAAAAAGTCTCATGTTAAAAAATTCAATAGTTTCACTTTAAAAACGAAAACAAGATTTTCAAGTGAAAAAACTCAACTATTTCACTATAAAAATACCTAAAAAAAAGTTCCATGTTAAAAATACACACAAATATCTCTATACAAAATAAAAAATAAGTTCCAAGTTAAAAAAATTCAACAGTTTCACTATAAAAACCCTAGCAAGATTTCCAAGTGAAAAAACTCAACTATTTCACTATAAAAAACATAAAAAAAAATTCCAAGTTAAAAAACACAACAGTTTCTCTTTAAAAAATATATTAAAAAAAGTCAAGTTAAAAAACTCAACAGTTTCACTGTAATAACCATAAAAATAAAGTTTCAAGTGAAAAAACTCCACAGTTTCACTACAAAAACCTTAAAAAAAATGTTCCAAATTAAAAAACTCAATAATTTAACTATAAAAACCACTAAAATAGTTCCAAGTTAAAAAAACTCAAATATTTCAATATAAATACCATAAAAAAGTTTAAAGTAAAAAAAACTCAACAGTTTCACTATAAAAACCATAACAAAACTTCCAAGTTAAAAAAAACACAACATTTTTACTATAAAAACCATAAAAAAAACCAAATAAAAAACTCAACAATTTCACTATATAGATCCTAAAAAAAGATCCAAGTTATAAACCTCGTCTATATCGCCATAATAACCATAAAAAATATTTCAAGTTAAGAAATTCAACAATTTCACTAAAAAAACATTAAAAAAAAGTCTCATGTTAAAAAATTCAATAGTTTCACTTTAAAAACGAAAACAAGATTTTCAAGTGAAAAAACTCAACTATTTCACTATAAAAATACCTAAAAAAAAGTTCCATGTTAAAAATACACACAAATATCTCTAAACAAAATAAAAAATAAGTTCCAAGTTAAAAAAATTCAACAGTTTCACTATAAAAACCCTAGCAAGATTTCCAAGTGAAAAAACTCAACTATTTCACGATAAAAAACATAAAAAAAATTCCAAGTTAAAAAACAGAACAGTTTCTCTTTAAAAAATATATTAAAAAAAGTCAAGTTAAAAAACTCAACAGTTTCACTGTAATAACCATAAAAATAAAGTTTCAAGTGAAAAAACTCCACAGTTTCACTATAAAAACCTTAAAAATAATGTTCCAAATTAAAAAACTCAATAATTTAACTATAAAAACCACTAAAATAGTTCCAAGTTAAAAAAACTCAAATATTTCAATATAAATACCATAAAAAAGTTCAAAGTAAAAAAAACTCAACAGTTTCACTATAAAAACCATAACAAAACTTCCAAGTTAAAAAAAACACAACATTTTCACTATAAAAACCATAAAAAAAACCAAATAAAAAACTCAACAATTTCACTATATAGATCCTAAAAAAAGATCCAAGTTATAAACCTCGTCTATATCGCCATAATAACCATAAAAAATATTTCAAGTTAAGAAATTCAACAATTTCACTAAAAAACATTAAAAAAAAGTCTCATGTTAAAAAATTCAATAGTATCACTTTAAAAACGAAAACAAGATCTTCAAGTGAAAAAACTCAACTATTTCACTATAAAAATACCTAAAAAAAAGTTCCATGTTAAAAATACACACAAATATCTCTATACAAAATAAAAAATAAGTTCCAAGTTAAAAAAATTCAACAGTTTCACTATAAAAACCCTAGCAAGATTTCCAAGTGAAAAAACTCAACTATTTCACGATAAAAAACATAAAAAAAATTCCAATTTAAAAAACAGAACAGTTTCTCTTTAAAAAATATATTAAAAAAAGTCAAGTTAAAAAACTCAACAGTTTCACTGTAATAACCATAAAAATAAAGTTTCAAGTGAAAAAACTCCACAGTTTCACTATAAAAACCTTAAAAATAATGTTCCAAATTAAAAAACTCAATAATTTAACTATAAAAACCACTAAAATAGTTCCAAGTTAAAAAAACTCAAATATTTCAATATAAATACCATAAAAAAGTTCAAAGTAAAAAAAACTCAACAGTTTCACTATAAAAACCATAACAAAACTTCCAAGTTAAAAAAAACACAACATTTTCACTATAAAAACCATAAAAAAAAAACCAAATAAAAAACTCAACAATTTCATTATATAGATCCTAAAAAAAGATCCAAGTTATAAACCTCATATATATCGCCATAATAACCATAAAAAATGTTTCAAGTTAAGAAATTCTAAAATTTCACTAAAAAAACATTAAAAAAAAGTCACATGTTAAAAAATTCTATAGTTTCACTATAAAAACGAAAACAAGATTTTCAAGTGAAAAAACTCAACTATTTCACTATAAAAATACCTATAAAAAGGTTCCATGTTAAAAATACACACAAATATCTCTATACAAAATAAAAAATAAGTTCCAAGTTAAAAAAATTCAACAGTTTCACTATAAAAACCCTAGCAAGATTTCCAAGTGAAAAAACTCAACTATTTCACTGTAAAAAACATTAAAAAAAAAAATTCCAAGTTAAAAAACACAACAGTTTCTCTTTAAAAAATATATTAAAAAAAGTCAAGTTAAAAAACTCAACAGTTTCACTGTAATAACCATAAAAATAAAGTTTCAAGTGAAAAAACTCCACAGTTTCACTATAAAAACCTTAAAAATAATGTTCCAAATTAAAAAACTCAATAATTTAACTATAAAAACCACTAAAATAGTTCCAAGTTAAAAAAACTCAAATATTTCAATATAAATACCATAAAAAAGTTCAAAGTAAAAAAAACTCAACAGTTTCACTATAAAAACCATAACAAAACTTCCAAGTTAAAAAGAACACAACATTTTCACTATAAAAACCATAAAAAAAACCAAATAAAAAACTCAACAATTTCACTATATAGATCCTAAAAAAAGATCCAAGTTATAAACCTCGTCTATATCGCCATAATAACCATAAAAAATATTTCAAGTTAAGAAATTCAACAATTTCACTAAAAAAACATTAAAAAAAGTCTCATGTTAAAAAATTCAATAGTTTCACTTTAAAAACGAAAACAAGATTTTCAAGTGAAAAAACTCAACTATTTCACTATAAAAATACCTAAAAAAAAGTTCCATGTTAAAAATACACACAAATATCTCTATACAAAATAAAAAATAAGTTCCAAGTTAAAAAAATTCAACAGTTTCACTATAAAAACCCTAGCAAGATTTCCAAGTGAAAAAACTCAACTATTTCACTATAAAAAACATAAAAAAAAATTCCAAGTTAAAAAACACAACAGTTTCTCTTTAAAAAATATATTAAAAAAAGTCAAGTTAAAAAACTCAACAGTTTCACTGTAATAACCATAAAAATAAAGTTTCAAGTGAAAAAACTCCACAGTTTCACTATAAAAACCTTAAAAAAAATGTTCCAAATTAAAAAACTCAAAAATTTAACTATAAAAACCACTAAAATAGTTCCAAGTTAAAAAAACTCAAATATTTCAATATAAATACCATAAAAAAGTTCAAAGTAAAAAAAACTCAACAGTTTCACTATAAAAACCATAACAAAACTTCCAAGTTAAAAAAAACACAACATTTTCACTATAAAAACCATAAAAAAAACCAAATAAAAAACTCAACAATTTCACTATATAGATCCTAAAAAAAGATCCAAGTTATAAACCTCGTCTATATCGCCATAATAACCATAAAAAATATTTCAAGTTAAGAAATTCAACAATTTCACTAAAAAAACATTAAAAAAAAGTCTCATGTTAAAAAATTCAATAGTATCACTTTAAAAACGAAAACAAGATTTAAAAGTGAAAAAACTCAACTATTTCACTATAAAAATACCTAAAAAAAAGTTCCATGTTAAAAATACACACAAATATCTCTATACAAAATAAAAAATAAGTTCCAAGTTAAAAAAATTCAACAGTTTCACTATAAAAACCCTAGCAAGATTTCCAAGTGAAAAAACTCAACTATTTCACTATAAAAAACATAAAAAAAAATTCCAAGTTAAAAAACACAACAGTTTCTCTTTAAAAAATATATTAAAAAAAGTCAAGTTAAAAAACTCAACAGTTTCACTGTAATAACCATAAAAATAAAGTTTCAAGTGAAACTCCACAGTTTCACTACAAAAACCTTAAAAAAAATGTTCCAAATTAAAAAACTCAATAATTTAACTATAAAAACCACTAAAATAGTTCCAAGTTAAAAAAACTCAAATATTTCAATATAAATACCATAAAAAAGTTTAAAGTAAAAAAAACTCAACAGTTTCACTATAAAAACCATAACAAAACTTCCAAGTTAAAAAAAACACAACATTTTCACTATAAAAACCATAAAAAAAACCAAATAAAAAACTCAACAATTTCACTATATAGATCCTAAAAAAAGATCCAAGTTATAAACCTCGTCTATATCGCCATAATAACCATAAAAAATATTTCAAGTTAAGAAATTCAACAATTTCACTAAAAAAACATTAAAAAAAAGTCTCATGTTAAAAAATTCAATAGTTTCACTTTAAAAACGAAAACAAGATTTTCAAGTGAAAAAACTCAACTATTTCACTATAAAAATACCTAAAAAAAAGTTCCATGTTAAAAATACACACAAATATCTCTATACAAAATAAAAAATAAGTTCCAAGTTAAAAAAATTCAACAGTTTCACTATAAAAACCCTAGCAAGATTTCCAAGTGAAAAAACTCAACTATTTCACGATAAAAAACATAAAAAAAATTCCAAGTTAAAAAACAGAACAGTTTCTCTTTAAAAAATATATTAAAAAAAGTCAAGTTAAAAAACTCAACAGTTTCACTGTAATAACCATAAAAATAAAGTTTCAAGTGAAAAAACTCCACAGTTTCACTATAAAAACCTTAAAAAAAATGTTCCAAATTAAAAAACTCAAAAATTTAACTATAAAAACCACTAAAATAGTTCCAAGTTAAAAAAACTCAAATATTTCAATATAAATACCATAAAAAAGTTCAAAGTAAAAAAAACTCAACAGTTTCACTATAAAAACCATAACAAAACTTCCAAGTTAAAAAAAACACAACATTTTCACTATAAAAACCATAAAAAAAACCAAATAAAAAACTCAACAATTTCACTATATAGATCCTAAAAAAAGATCCAAGTTATAAACCTCGTCTATATCGCCATAATAACCATAAAAAATATTTCAAGTTAAGAAATTCAACAATTTCACTAAAAAAACATTAAAAAAAAGTCTCATGTTAAAAAATTCAATAGTATCACTTTAAAAACGAAAACAAGATTTAAAAGTGAAAAAACTCAACTATTTCACTATAAAAATACCTAAAAAAAAGTTCCATGTTAAAAATACACACAAATATCTCTATACAAAATAAAAAATAAGTTCCAAGTTAAAAAAATTCAACAGTTTCACTATAAAAACCCTAGCAAGATTTCCAAGTGAAAAAACTCAACTATTTCACTATAAAAAACATAAAAAAAAATTCCAAGTTAAAAAACACAACAGTTTCTCTTTAAAAAATATATTAAAAAAAGTCAAGTTAAAAAACTCAACAGTTTCACTGTAATAACCATAAAAATAAAGTTTCAAGTGAAAAAACTCCACAGTTTCACTACAAAAACCTTAAAAAAAATGTTCCAAATTAAAAAACTCAATAATTTAACTATAAAAACCACTAAAATAGTTCCAAGTTAAAAAAACTCAAATATTTCAATATAAATACCATAAAAAAGTTTAAAGTAAAAAAAACTCAACAGTTTCACTATAAAAACCATAACAAAACTTCCAAGTTAAAAAAAACACAACATTTTTACTATAAAAACCATAAAAAAAACCAAATAAAAAACTCAACAATTTCACTATATAGATCCTAAAAAAAGATCCAAGTTATAAACCTCGTCTATATCGCCATAATAACCATAAAAAATATTTCAAGTTAAGAAATTCAACAATTTCACTAAAAAAACATTAAAAAAAAGTCTCATGTTAAAAAATTCAATAGTTTCACTTTAAAAACGAAAACAAGATTTTCAAGTGAAAAAACTCAACTATTTCACTATAAAAATACCTAAAAAAAAGTTCCATGTTAAAAATACACACAAATATCTCTAAACAAAATAAAAAATAAGTTCCAAGTTAAAAAAATTCAACAGTTTCACTATAAAAACCCTAGCAAGATTTCCAAGTGAAAAAACTCAACTATTTCACGATAAAAAACATAAAAAAAATTCCAAGTTAAAAAACAGAACAGTTTCTCTTTAAAAAATATATTAAAAAAAGTCAAGTTAAAAAACTCAACAGTTTCACTGTAATAACCATAAAAATAAAGTTTCAAGTGAAAAAACTCCACAGTTTCACTATAAAAACCTTAAAAATAATGTTCCAAATTAAAAAACTCAATAATTTAACTATAAAAACCACTAAAATAGTTCCAAGTTAAAAAAACTCAAATATTTCAATATAAATACCATAAAAAAGTTCAAAGTAAAAAAAACTCAACAGTTTCACTATAAAAACCATAACAAAACTTCCAAGTTAAAAAAAACACAACATTTTCACTATAAAAACCATAAAAAAAACCAAATAAAAAACTCAACAATTTCACTATATAGATCCTAAAAAAAGATCCAAGTTATAAACCTCGTCTATATCGCCATAATAACCATAAAAAATATTTCAAGTTAAGAAATTCAACAATTTCACTAAAAAACATTAAAAAAAAGTCTCATGTTAAAAAATTCAATAGTATCACTTTAAAAACGAAAACAAGATCTTCAAGTGAAAAAACTCAACTATTTCACTATAAAAATACCTAAAAAAAAGTTCCATGTTAAAAATACACACAAATATCTCTATACAAAATAAAAAATAAGTTCCAAGTTAAAAAAATTCAACAGTTTCACTATAAAAACCCTAGCAAGATTTCCAAGTGAAAAAACTCAACTATTTCACGATAAAAAACATAAAAAAAATTCCAATTTAAAAAACAGAACAGTTTCTCTTTAAAAAATATATTAAAAAAAGTCAAGTTAAAAAACTCAACAGTTTCACTGTAATAACCATAAAAATAAAGTTTCAAGTGAAAAAACTCCACAGTTTCACTATAAAAACCTTAAAAATAATGTTCCAAATTAAAAAACTCAATAATTTAACTATAAAAACCACTAAAATAGTTCCAAGTTAAAAAAACTCAAATATTTCAATATAAATACCATAAAAAAGTTCAAAGTAAAAAAAACTCAACAGTTTCACTATAAAAACCATAACAAAACTTCCAAGTTAAAAAAAACACAACATTTTCACTATAAAAACCATAAAAAAAAAACCAAATAAAAAACTCAACAATTTCATTATATAGATCCTAAAAAAAGATCCAAGTTATAAACCTCATATATATCGCCATAATAACCATAAAAAATGTTTCAAGTTAAGAAATTCTAAAATTTCACTAAAAAAACATTAAAAAAAAGTCACATGTTAAAAAATTCTATAGTTTCACTATAAAAACGAAAACAAGATTTTCAAGTGAAAAAACTCAACTATTTCACTATAAAAATACCTATAAAAAGGTTCCATGTTAAAAATACACACAAATATCTCTATACAAAATAAAAAATAAGTTCCAAGTTAAAAAAATTCAACAGTTTCACTATAAAAACCCTAGCAAGATTTCCAAGTGAAAAAACTCAACTATTTCACTGTAAAAAACATTAAAAAAAAAAAATTCCAAGTTAAAAAACACAACAGTTTCTCTTTAAAAAATATATTAAAAAAAGTCAAGTTAAAAAACTCAACAGTTTCACTGTAATAACCATAAAAATAAAGTTTCAAGTGAAAAAACTCCACAGTTTCACTATAAAAACTTTTAAAAAAATGTTCCAAATTAAAAAACTCAATAATTTAACTATAAAAACCACTAAAATAGTTCCAAGTTAAAAAAACTCAAATATTTCAATATAAATACCATAAAAAAGTTCAAAGTAAAAAAAACTCAACAGTTTCACTATAAAAACCATAACAAAACTTCCAAGTTAAAAAAAACACAACATTTTCACTATAAAAACCATAAAAAAAACCAAATAAAAAACTCAACAATTTCACTATATAGATCCTAAAAAAAGATCCAAGTTATAAACCTCGTCTATATCGCCATAATAACCATAAAAAATATTTCAAGTTAAGAAATTCAACAATTTCACTAAAAAAACATTAAAAAAAAGTCTCATGTTAAAAAATTCAATAGTTTCACTTTAAAAACGAAAACAAGATTTTCAAGTGAAAAAACTCAACTATTTCACTATAAAAATACCTAAAAAAAAGTTCCATGTTAAAAATACACACAAATATCTCTATACAAAATAAAAAATAAGTTCCAAGTTAAAAAAATTCAACAGTTTCACTATAAAAACCCTAGCAAGATTTCCAAGTGAAAAAACTCAACTATTTCACGATAAAAAACATAAAAAAAATTCCAAGTTAAAAAACAGAACAGTTTCTCTTTAAAAAATATATTAAAAAAAGTCAAGTTAAAAAACTTAACAGTTTCACTGTAATAACCATAAAAATAAAGTTTCAAGTGAAAAAACTCCACAGTTTCACTATAAAAACCTTAAAAATAATGTTCCAAATTAAAAAACTCAATAATTTAACTATAAAAACCACTAAAATAGTTCCAAGTTAAAAAAACTCAAATATTTCAATATAAATACCATAAAAAAGTTCAAAGTAAAAAAAACTCAACAGTTTCACTATAAAAACCATAACAAAACTTCCAAGTTAAAAAAAACACAACATTTTCACTATAAAAACCATAAAAAAAACCAAATAAAAAACTCAACAATTTCACTATATAGATCCTAAAAAAAGATCCAAGTTATAAACCTCGTCTATATCGCCATAATAACCATAAAAAATATTTCAAGTTAAGAAATTCAACAATTTCACTAAAAAACATTAAAAAAAAGTCTCATGTTAAAAAATTCAATAGTATCACTTTAAAAACGAAAACAAGATTTTCAAGTGAAAAAACTCAACTATTTCACTATAAAAATACCTAAAAAAAAGTTCCATGTTAAAAATACACACAAATATCTCTATACAAAATAAAAAATAAGTTCCAAGTTAAAAAAATTCAACAGTTTCACTATAAAAACCCTAGCAAGATTTCCAAGTGAAAAAACTCAACTATTTCACGATAAAAAACATAAAAAAAATTCCAAGTTAAAAAACAGAACAGTTTCTCTTTAAAAAATATATTAAAAAAAGTCAAGTTAAAAAACTCAACAGTTTCACTGTAATAACCATAAAAATAAAGTTTCAAGTGAAAAAACTCCACAGTTTCACTATAAAAACCTTAAAAATAATGTTCCAAATTAAAAAACTCAATAATTTAACTATAAAAACCACTAAAATAGTTCCAAGTTAAAAAAACTCAAATATTTCAATATAAATACCATAAAAAAGTTCAAAGTAAAAAAAACTCAACAGTTTCACTATAAAAACCATAACAAAACTTCCAAGTTAAAAAAAACACAACATTTTCACTATAAAAACCATAAAAAAAAAACCAAATAAAAAACTCAACAATTTCATTATATAGATCCTAAAAAAAGATCCAAGTTATAAACCTCATATATATCGCCATAATAACCATAAAAAATGTTTCAAGTTAAGAAATTCTAAAATTTCACTAAAAAAACATTAAAAAAAAGTCACATGTTAAAAAATTCTATAGTTTCACTATAAAAACGAAAACAAGATTTTCAAGTGAAAAAACTCAACTATTTCACTATAAAAATACCTATAAAAAGGTTCCATGTTAAAAATACACACAAATATCTCTATACAAAATAAAAAATAAGTTCCAAGTTAAAAAAATTCAACAGTTTCACTATAAAAACCCTAGCAAGATTTCCAAGTGAAAAAACTCAACTATTTCACTGTAAAAAACATTAAAAAAAAAAATTCCAAGTTAAAAAACACAACAGTTTCTCTTTAAAAAATATATTAAAAAAAGTCAAGTTAAAAAACTCAACAGTTTCACTGTAATAACCATAAAAATAAAGTTTCAAGTGAAAAAACTCCACAGTTTCACTATAAAAACTTTTAAAAAAATGTTCCAAATTAAAAAACTCAATAATTTAACTATAAAAACCACTAAAATAGTTCCAAGTTAAAAAAAACTCAAATATTTCAATATAAATACCATAAAAAAGTTCAAAGTAAAAAAAACTCAACAGTTTCACTATAAAAACCATAACAAAACTTCCAAGTTAAAAAAAACACAACATTTTCACTATAAAAACCATAAAAAAACCAAATAAAAAACTCAACAATTTCACTATATAGATCCTAAAAAAAGATCCAAGTTATAAACCTCGTCTATATCGCCATAATAACCATAAAAAATATTTCAAGTTAAGAAATTCAACAATTTCACTAAAAAAACATTAAAAAAAAGTCTCATGTTAAAAAATTCAATAGTTTCACTTTAAAAACGAAAACAAGATTTTCAAGTGAAAAAACTCAACTATTTCACTATAAAAATACCTAAAAAAAAGTTCCATGTTAAAAATACACACAAATATCTCTATACAAAATAAAAAATAAGTTCCAAGTTAAAAAAATTCAACAGTTTCACTATAAAAACCCTAGCAAGATTTCCAAGTGAAAAAACTCAACTATTTCACGATAAAAAACATAAAAAAAATTCCAAGTTAAAAAACAGAACAGTTTCTCTTTAAAAAATATATTAAAAAAAGTCAAGTTAAAAAACTCAACAGTTTCACTGTAATAACCATAAAAATAAAGTTTCAAGTGAAAAAACTCCACAGTTTCACTATAAAAACCTTAAAAATAATGTTCCAAATTAAAAAACTCAATAATTTAACTATAAAAACCACTAAAATAGTTCCAAGTTAAAAAAACTCAAATATTTCAATATAAATACCATAAAAAAGTTCAAAGTAAAAAAAACTCAACAGTTTCACTATAAAAACCATAACAAAACTTCCAAGTTAAAAAAAACACAACATTTTCACTATAAAAACCATTAAAAAAACCAAATAAAAAACTCAACAATTTCACTATATAGATCCTAAAAAAAGATCCAAGTTATAAACCTCGTCTATATCGCCATAATAACCATAAAAAATATTTCAAGTTAAGAAATTCAACAATTTCACTAAAAAACATTAAAAAAAAGTCTCATGTTAAAAAATTCAATAGTATCACTTTAAAAACGAAAACAAGATTTTCAAGTGAAAAAACTCAACTATTTCACTATAAAAATACCTAAAAAAAAGTTCCATGTTAAAAATACACACAAATATCTCTATACAAAATAAAAAATAAGTTCCAAGTTAAAAAAATTCAACAGTTTCACTATAAAAACCCTAGCAAGATTTCCAAGTGAAAAAACTCAACTATTTCACGATAAAAAACATAAAAAAAATTCCAAGTTAAAAAACAGAACAGTTTCTCTTTAAAAAATATATTAAAAAAAGTCAAGTTAAAAAACTCAACAGTTTCACTGTAATAACCATAAAAATAAAGTTTCAAGTGAAAAAACTCCACAGTTTCACTATAAAAACCTTAAAAATAATGTTCCAAATTAAAAAACTCAATAATTTAACTATAAAAACCACTAAAATAGTTCCAAGTTAAAAAAACTCAAATATTTCAATATAAATACCATAAAAAAGTTCAAAGTAAAAAAAACTCAACAGTTTCACTATAAAAACCATAACAAAACTTCCAAGTTAAAAAAAACACAACATTTTCACTATAAAAACCATAAAAAAAAAACCAAATAAAAAACTCAACAATTTCATTATATAGATCCTAAAAAAAGATCCAAGTTATAAACCTCATATATATCGCCATAATAACCATAAAAAATGTTTCAAGTTAAGAAATTCTAAAATTTCACTAAAAAAACATTAAAAAAAAGTCACATGTTAAAAAATTCTATAGTTTCACTATAAAAACGAAAACAAGATTTTCAAGTGAAAAAACTCAACTATTTCACTATAAAAATACCTATAAAAAGGTTCCATGTTAAAAATACACACAAATATCTCTATACAAAATAAAAAATAAGTTCCAAGTTAAAAAAATTCAACAGTTTCACTATAAAAACCCTAGCAAGATTTCCAAGTGAAAAAACTCAACTATTTCACTGTAAAAAACATTAAAAAAAAAAAATTCCAAGTTAAAAAACACAACAGTTTCTATTTAAAAAATATATTAAAAAAAGTCAAGTTAAAAAACTCAACAGTTTCACTGTAATAACCATAAAAATAAAGTTTCAAGTGAAAAAACTCCACAGTTTCACTATAAAAACTTTTAAAAAAATGTTCCAAATTAAAAAACTCAATAATTTAACTATAAAAACCACTAAAATAGTTCCAAGTTAAAAAAACTCAAATATTTCAATATAAATACCATAAAAAAGTTCAAAGTAAAAAAAACTCAACAGTTTCACTATAAAAACCATAACAAAACTTCCAAGTTAAAAAAAACACAACATTTTCACTATAAAAACCATAAAAAAAACCAAATAAAAAACTCAACAATTTCACTATATAGATCCTAAAAAAAGATCCAAGTTATAAACCTCGTCTATATCGCCATAATAACCATAAAAAATATTTCAAGTTAAGAAATTCAACAATTTCACTAAAAAACATAAAAAAAAAGTCTCATGTTAAAAAATTCAATAGTATCACTTTAAAAACGAAAACAAGATTTTCAAGTGAAAAAACTCAACTATTTCACTATAAAAATACCTAAAAAAAAGTTCCATGTTAAAAATACACACAAATATCTCTATACAAAATAAAAAATATGTTCCAAGTTAAAAAAATTCAACAGTTTCACTATAAAAACCCTAGCAAGATTTCCAAGTGAAAAAACTCAACTATTTCACTGTAAAAAACATAAAAAAAAATTCCAAGTTAAAAAACACAACAGTTTCTCTTTAAAAAATATATTAAAAAAAGTCAAGTTAAAAAACTCAACAGTTTCACTGTAATAACCATAAAAATAAAGTTTCAAGTGAAAAAACTCCACAGTTTCACTATAAAAACCTTAAAAAAAATGTTCCAAATTAAAAAACTCAATAATTTAACTATAAAAACCACTAAAATAGTTCCAAGTTAAAAAAACTCAAATATTTCAATATAAATACCATAAAAAAGTTCAAAGTAAAAAAAACTCAACAGTTTCACTATAAAAACCATAACAAAACTTCCAAGCTAAAAAAAACACAACATTTTCACTATAAAAACCATAAAAAAACCAAATTAAAAACTCAACAATTTCACTATATAGATCCTAAAAAAAGATCCAAGTTATAAACCTCGTCTATATCGCCACAATAACCATAAAAAATATTTCAAGTTAAGAAATTCAACAATTTCACTAAAAAACATTAAAAAAAAGTCTCATGTTAAAAAATTCAATAGTTTCACTTTAAAAACGAAAACAAGATTTTCAAGTGAAAAAACTCAACTATTTCACTATAAAAATACCTAAAAAAAAGTTCCATGTTAAAAATACACACAAATATCTCTATACAAAATAAAAAATAAGTTCCAAGTTAAAAAAATTCAACAGTTTCACTATAAAAACCCTAGCAAGATTTCCAAGTGAAAAAACTCAACTATTTCACGATAAAAAACATAAAAAAAAATTCCAAGTTAAAAAACACAACAGTTTCTCTTTAAAAAATATATTAAAAAAAGTCAAGTTAAAAAACTCAACAGTTTCACTGTAATAACCATAAAAATAAAGTTTCAAGTGAAAAAACTCCACAGTTTCACTATAAAAACCTTAAAAAAAATGTTCCAAATTAAAAAACTCAATAATTTAACTATAAAAACCACTAAAATAGTTCCAAGTTAAAAAAACTCAAATATTTCAATATAAATACCATAAAAAAGTTTAAAGTAAAAAAAACTCAACAGTTTCACTATAAAAACCATAACAAAACTTCCAAGTTAAAAATAACACAACATTTTCACTATAAAAACCATAAAAAAAAAACAAATAAAAAACTCAACAATTTCACTATATAGATCCTAAAAAAAGATCCAAGTTATAAACCTCGTCTATATCGCCACAATAACCATAAAAAATATTTCAAGTTAAGAAATTCAACAATTTCACTAAAATAACATTAAAAAAAAGTCTCATGTTAAAAAATTCAATAGTTTCACTTTAAAAACGAAAACAAGATTTTCAAGTGAAAAAACTCAACTATTTCACTATAAAAATACCTAAAAAAAAGTTCCATGTTAAAAATACACACAAATATCTCTATACAAAATAAAAAATAAGTTCCAAGTTAAAAAAATTCAACAGTTTCACTATAAAAACCCTAGCAAGATTTCCAAGTGAAAAAACTCAACTATTTCACTGTAAAAAACATAAAAAAAAATTCCAAGTTAAAAAACACAACAGTTTCTCTTTAAAAAATATATTAAAAAAAGTCAAGTTAAAAAACTCAACAGTTTCACTGTAATAACCATAAAAATAAAGTTTCAAGTGAAAAAACTCCACAGTTTCACTATAAAAACCTTAAAAAAAATGTTCCAAATTAAAAAACTCAATAATTTAACTATAAAAACCACTAAAATAGTTCCAAGTTAAAAAAACTCAAATATTTCAATATAAATACCATAAAAAAGTTCAAAGTAAAAAAAACTCAACAGTTTCACTATAAAAACCATAACAAAACTTCCAAGCTAAAAAAAACACAACATTTTCACTATAAAAACCATAAAAAAACCAAATTAAAAACTCAACAATTTCACTATATAGATCCTAAAAAAAGATCCAAGTTATAAACCTCGTCTATATCGCCACAATAACCATAAAAAATATTTCAAGTTAAGAAATTCAACAATTTCACTAAAAAACATTAAAAAAAAGTCTCATGTTAAAAAATTCAATAGTTTCACTTTAAAAACGAAAACAAGATTTTCAAGTGAAAAAACTCAACTATTTCACTATAAAAATACCTAAAAAAAAGTTCCATGTTAAAAATACACACAAATATCTCTATACAAAATAAAAAATAAGTTCCAAGTTAAAAAAATTCAACAGTTTCACTATAAAAACCCTAGCAAGATTTCCAAGTGAAAAAACTCAACTATTTCACGATAAAAAACATAAAAAAAAATTCCAAGTTAAAAAACACAACAGTTTCTCTTTAAAAAATATATTAAAAAAAGTCAAGTTAAAAAACTCAACAGTTTCACTGTAATAACCATAAAAATAAAGTTTCAAGTGAAAAAACTCCACAGTTTCACTATAAAAACCTTAAAAAAAATGTTCCAAATTAAAAAACTCAATAATTTAACTATAAAAACCACTAAAATAGTTCCAAGTTAAAAAAACTCAAATATTTCAATATAAATACCATAAAAAAGTTTAAAGTAAAAAAAACTCAACAGTTTCACTATAAAAACCATAACAAAACTTCCAAGTTAAAAAAAAACACAACATTTTCACTATAAAAACCATAAAAAAAAAACAAATAAAAAACTCAACAATTTCACTATATAGATCCTAAAAAAAGATCCAAGTTATAAACCTCGTCTATATCGCCACAATAACCATAAAAAATATTTCAAGTTAAGAAATTCAACAATTTCACTAAAATAACATTAAAAAAAAGTCTCATGTTAAAAAATTCAATAGTTTCACTTTAAAAACGAAAACAAGATTTTCAAGTGAAAAAACTCAACTATTTCACTATAAAAATACCTAAAAAAAAGTTCCATGTTAAAAATACACACAAATATCTCTATACAAAATAAAAAATAAGTTCCAAGTTAAAAAAATTCAACAGTTTCACTATAAAAACCCTAGCAAGATTTCCAAGTGAAAAAACTCAACTATTTCACTGTAAAAAACATAAAAAAAAATTCCAAGTTAAAAAACACAACAGTTTCTCTTTAAAAAATATATTAAAAAAAGTCAAGTTAAAAAACTCAACAGTTTCACTGTAATAACCATAAAAATAAAGTTTCAAGTGAAAAAACTCCACAGTTTCACTATAAAAACCTTAAAAAAAATGTTCCAAATTAAAAAACTCAATAATTTAACTATAAAAACCACTAAAATAGTTCCAAGTTAAAAAAACTCAAATATTTCAATATAAATACCATAAAAAAGTTCAAAGTAAAAAAAACTCAACAGTTTCACTATAAAAACCATAACAAAACTTCCAAGTTAAAAAAAACACAACATTTTCACTATAAAAACCATAAAAAAACCAAATAAAAAACTCAACAATTTCACTATATAGATCCTAAAAAAAGATCCAAGTTATAAACCTCGTCTATATCGCCATAATAACCATAAAAAATATTTCAAGTTAAGAAATTCAACAATTTCACTAAAAAAACATTAAAAAAAAGTCTCATGTTAAAAAATTCAATAGTTTCACTTTAAAAACGAAAACAAGATTTTCAAGTGAAAAAACTCAACTATTTCACTATAAAAATAACTAAAAAAAAGTTCCATGTTAAAAATACACACAAATATCTCTATACAAAATAAAAAATAAGTTCCAAGTTAAAAAAATTCAACAGTTTCACTATAAAAACCCTAGCAAGATTTCCAAGTGAAAAAACTCAACTATTTCACTATAAAAAACATAAAAAAAAATTCCAAGTTAAAAAACACAACAGTTTCTCTTTAAAAAATATATTAAAAAAAGTCAAGTTAAAAAACTCAACAGTTTCACTGTAATAACCATAAAAATAAAGTTTCAAGTGAAAAAACTCCACAGTTTCACTATAAAAACCTTAAAAAAAATGTTCCAAATTAAAAAACTCAATAATTTAACTATAAAAACCACTAAAATAGTTCCAAGTTAAAAAAACTCAAATATTTCAATATAAATACCATAAAAAAGTTCAAAGTAAAAAAAACTCAACAGTTTCACTATAAAAACCATAACAAAACTTCCAAGTTAAAAAAAACACAACATTTTCACTATAAAAACCATAAAAAAAACCAAATAAAAAACTCAACAATTTCACTATATAGATCCTAAAAAAAGATCCAAGTTATAAACCTCGTCTATATCGCCATAATAACCATAAAAAATATTTCAAGTTAAGAAATTCAACAATTTCACTAAAAAAACATTAAAAAAAAGTCTCATGTTAAAAAATTCAATAGTTTCACTTTAAAAACGAAATCAAGATTTTCAAGTGAAAAAACTCAACTATTTCACTATAAAAATACCTAAAAAAAAGTTCCATGTTAAAAATACACACAAATATCTCTATACAAAATAAAAATTAAGTTCCAAGTTAAAAAAATTCAACAGTTTCACTATAAAAACCCTAGCAAGATTTCCAAGTGAAAAAACTCAACTATTTCACTGTAAAAAACATAAAAAAAAAAAATTCCAAGTTAAAAAACACAACAGTTTCTCTTTAAAAAATATATTAAAAAAAGTCAAGTTAAAAAACTCAACAGTATCACTGTAATAACCATAAAAATAAAGTTTCAAGTGAAAAAACTCCATAGTTTCACTATAAAAACCTTAAAAAAAAATGTTCCAAATTAAAAAACTCAATAATTTAACTATAAAAACCACTAAAATAGTTCCAAGTTAAAAAAACTCAAATATTTCAATATAAATACCATAAAAAAGTTCAAAGTAAAAAAAACTCAACAGTTTCACTATAAAAACCATAACAAAACTTCCAAGTTAAAAAAAACACAACATTTTCACTATAAAAACCATAAAAAAAACCAAATAAAAAACTCAACAATTTCACTATATAGATCCTAAAAAAAGATCCAAGTTATAAACCTCGTCTATATCGCCATAATAACCATAAAAAATATTTCAAGTTAAGAAATTCAACAATTTCACTAAAAAAACATTAAAAAAAAGTCTCATGTTAAAAAATTCAATAGTTTCACTTTAAAAACGAAAACAAGATTTTCAAGTGAAAAAACTCAACTATTTCACTATAAAAATAACTAAAAAAAAGTTCCATGTTAAAAATACACACAAATATCTCTATACAAAATAAAAAATAAATTCCAAGTTAAAAAAATTCAACAGTTTCACTATAAAAACCCTAGCAAGATTTCCAAGTGAAAAAACTCAACTATTTCACTATAAAAAACATAAAAAAAAATTCCAAGTTAAAAAACACAACGGTTTCCCTTTAAAAAATATATTAAAAAAAGTCAAGTTCAAAAACTCAACAGTTTCACTGTAATAACCATAAAAATAAAGTTTCAAGTGAAAAAACTCCACAGTTTCACTATAAAAACCTTAAAAAAAATGTTCCAAATTAAAAAACTCAATAATTTAACTATAAAAACCACTAAAATAGTTCCAAGTTAAAAAAACTCAAATATTTCAATATAAATACCATAAAAAAGTTTAAAGTAAAAAAAACTCAACAGTTTCACTATAAAAACCATAACAAAACTTCCAAGTTAAAAAAACACAACATTTTCACTATAAAAATCATAAAAAAAAACAAATAAAAAACTCAACAATTTCAGTTTATAGATCCTAAAAAAAGATCCAAGTTATAAACCTCGTCTATATCGCCATAATAACCATAAAAAATATTTCAAGTTAAGAAATTCAACAATTTCACTAAAAAAACATAAAAAAAAAGTCTCATGTTAAAAAATTCAATAGTTTCACTTTAAAAACGAAAACAAGATTTTCAAGTGAAAAAACTCAACTATTTCACTATAAAAATAACTAAAAAAAAGTTCCATGTTAAAAATACACACAAATATCTCTATACAAAATAAAAAATAAGTTCCAAGTTAAAAAAATTCAACAGTTTCACTATAAAAACCCTAGCAAGATTTCCAAGTGAAAAAACTCAACTATTTCACTGTAAAAAACATAAAAAAAAAATTCCAAGTTAAAAAACAAAACAGTTTCTCTTTAAAAAATATATTAAAAAAAGTCAAGTTCAAAAACTCAACAGTTTCACTGTAATAACCATAAAAATAAAGTTTCAAGTGAAAAAACTCCACAGTTTCACTATAAAAACCTTAAAAAAAATGTTCCAAATTAAAAAACTCAATAATTTAACTATAAAAACCACTAAAATAGTTCCAAGTTAAAAAAACTCAAATATTTCAATATAAATACCATAAAAAAGTTCAAAGTAAAAAAAACTCAACAGTTTCACTATAAAAACCATAACAAAACTTCCAAGTTAAAAAAAACACAACATTTTCACTATAAAAATCATAAAAAAAAACAAATAAAAAACTCAACAATTTCACTATATAGATCCTAAAAAAAGATCCAAGTTATAAACCTCGTCTATATCGCCATAATAACCATAAAAAATATTTCAAGTTAAGAAATTCAACAATTTCACTAAAAAAACATTAAAAAAAAGTCTCATGTTAAAAAATTCAATAGTTTCACTTTAAAAACGAAAACAAGATTTTCAAGTGAAAAAACTCAACTATTTCACTATAAAAATACCTAAAAAAAAGTTCCATGTTAAAAATACACACAAATATCTCTATACAAAATAAAAAATAAGTTCCAAGTTAAAAAAATTCAACAGTTTCACTATAAAAACCCTAGCAAGATTTCCAAGTGAAAAAACTCAACTATTTCACTGTAAAAAACATAAAAAAAAAATTCCAAGTTAAAAAACACAACAGTTTCTCTTTAAAAAATATATTAAAAAAAGTCAAGTTAAAAAACTCAACAGTATCACTGTAATAACCATAAAAATAAAGTTTCAAGTGAAAAAACTCCACAGTTTCACTATAAAAACCTTAAAAAAAATGTTCCAAATTAAAAAACTCAATAATTTAACTATAAAAACCACTAAAATAGTTCCAAGTTAAAAAAACTCAAATATTTCAATATAAATACCATAAAAAAGTTCAAAGTAAAAAAAACTCAACAGTTTCACTATAAAAACCATAACAAAACTTCCAAGTTAAAAAAAACATAACATTTTCACTATAAAAACCATAAAAAAAATCAAATAAAAAACTCAACAATTTCACTATATAGATCCTAAAAAAAGATCCAAGTTATAAACCTCGTCTATATCGCCATAATAACCATAAAAAATATTTCAAGTTAAGAAATTCAACAATTTCACTAAAAAAACATTAAAAAAAAGTCTCATGTTAAAAAATTCAATAGTTTCACTTTAAAAACGAAAACAAGATTTTCAAGTGAAAAAACTCAACTATTTCACTATAAAAATAACTAAAAAAAAGTTCCATGTTAAAAATACACACAAATATCTCTATACAAAATAAAAAATAAGTTCCAAGTTAAAAAAATTCAACAGTTTCACTATAAAAACCCTAGCAAGATTTCCAAGTGAAAAAACTCAACTATTTCACTGTAAAAAACATAAAAAAAAATTCCAAGTTAAAAAACACAACAGTTTCTCTTTAAAAAATATATTAAAAAAAGTCAAGTTAAAAAACTCAACAGTTTCACTGTAATAACCATAAAAATAAAGTTTCAAGTGAAAAAACTCCACAGTTTCACTATAAAAACCTTAAAAAAAATGTTCCAAATTAAAAAACTCAATAATTTAACTATAAAAACCACTAAAATAGTTCCAAGTTAAAAAAACTCAAATATTTCAATATAAATACCATAAAAAAGTTTAAAGTAAAAAAAACTCAACAGTTTCACTATAAAAACCATAACAAAACTTCCAAGTTAAAAAAAACACAACATTTTCACTATAAAAACCATAAAAAAAAACAAAAAAAAAACTCAACAATTTCACTATATAGATCCTAAAAAAAGATCCAAGTTATAAACCTCGTCTATATCGCCATAATAACCATAAAAAATATTTCAAGTTAAGAAATTCAACAATTTCACTAAAAAAACATAAAAAAAAAGTCTCATGTTAAAAAATTCAATAGTTTCACTTTAAAAACGAAAACAAGATTTTCAAGTGAAAAAACTCAACTATTTCACTATAAAAATACCTAAAAAAAAGTTCCATGTTAAAAATACACACAAATATCTCTATACAAAATAAAAAATAAGTTCCAAGTTAAAAAAATTCAACAGTTTCACTATAAAAACCCTAGCAAGATTTCCAAGTGAAAAAACTCAACTATTTCACTGTAAAAAACATAAAAAAAAAATTCCAAGTTAAAAAACACAACAGTTTCTCTTTAAAAAATATATTAAAAAAAGTCAAGTTAAAAAACTCAACAGTATCACTGTAATAACTATAAAAATAAAGTTTCAAGTGAAAAAACTCCACAGTTTCACTATAAAAACCTAAAAAAAAATGTTCCAAATTAAAAAACTCAATAATTTAACTATAAAAACCACTAAAATAGTTCCAAGTTAAAAAAACTCAAATATTTCAATATAAATACCATAAAAAAGTTCAAAGTAAAAAAAACTCAACAGTTTCACTATAAAAACCATAACAAAACTTCCAAGTTAAAAAAAACACAACATTTTCACTATAAAAACCATAAAAAAAACCAAATAAAAAACTCAACAATTTCACTATATAGATCCTAAAAAAAGATCCAAGTTATAAACCTCGTCTATATCGCCATAATAACCATAAAAAATATTTCTAGTTAAGAAATTCAACAATTTCACTAAAAAAACATTAAAAAAAAGTCTCATGTTAAAAAATTCAATAGTTTCACTTTAAAAACGAAAACAAGATTTACAAGTGAAAAAACTCAACTATTTCACTATAAAAATACCTAAAAAAAAGTTCCATGTTAAAAATACACACAAATATCTCTATACAAAATAAAAAATAAGTTCCAAGTTAAAAAAATTCAACAGTTTCACTATAAAAACCCTAGCAAGATTTCCAAGTGAAAAAACTCAACTATTTCTGTGTAAAAAACATAAAAAAAAATTCCAAGTTAAAAAACACAACAGTTTCTCTTTAAAAAATATATTAAAAAAAGTCAAGTTAAAAAACTCAACAGTTTCACTGTAATAACCATAAAAATAAAGTTTCAAGTGAAAAAACTCCACAGTTTCACTATAAAAACCTAAAAAAAAATGTTCCAAATTAAAAAACTCAATAATTTAACTATAAAAACCACTAAAATAGTTCCAAGTTAAAAAAACTCAAATATTTCAATATAAATACCATAAAAAAGTTCAAAGTAAAAAAAACTCAACAGTTTCACTATAAAAACCATAACAAAACTTCCAAGTTAAAAAAAACACAACATTTTCACTATAAAAACCATAAAAAAAACCAAATAAAAAACTCAACAATTTCACTATATAGATCCTAAAAAAAGATCCAAGTTATAAACCTCGTCTATATCGCCATAATAACCATAAAAAATATTTCAAGTTAAGAAATTTAACAATTTCACTAAAAAAACATAAAAAAAAGTCTCATATTAAAAAATTCAATAGTTTCACTTTAAAAACGAAAACAAGATTTTCAAGTGAAAAAACTCAACTATTTCACTATAAAAATAACTAAAAAAAAGTTCCATGTTAAAAATACACACAAATATCTCTATACAAAATAAAAAATAAGTTCCAAGTTAAAAAAATTCAACAGTTTCACTATAAAAACCCTAGCAAGATTTCCAAGTGAAAAAACTCAACTATTTCACTATAAAAAACATAAAAAAAAAATTCCAAGTTAAAAAACACAACAGTTTCTCTTTAAAAAATATATTAAAAAAAGTCAAGTTAAAAACTCAACAGTTTCACTGTAATAACCATAAAAATAAAGTTTCAAGTTAAAAAACTCCACAGTTTCACTATAAAAACCTTAAAAAAAATGTTCCAAATTAAAAAACTCAATAATTTAACTATAAAAACCACTAAAATAGTTCCAAGTTAAAAAAACTCAAATATTTCAATATAAATACCATAAAAAAGTTCAAAGTAAAAAAAACTCAACAGTTTCACTATAAAAACCATAACAAAACTTCCAAGTTAAAAAAAACACAACATTTTCACTATAAAAACCATAAAAAAAACCAAATAAAAAACTCAACAATTTCACTATATAGATCCTAAAAAAAGATCCAAGTTATAAACCTCATCTATATCGCCATAATAACCATAAAAAATATTTTAAGTTAAGAAATTCAACAATTTCACTAAAAAAACATTAAAAAAAAAAGTCTCATGTTAAAAAATTCAATAGTTTCACTTTAAAAACGAAAACAAGATTTTCAAGTGAAAAAACTCAACTATTTCACTATAAAAATACCTAAAAAAAAGTTCCATGTTAAAAATACACACAAATATCTCTATACAAAATAAAAAATAAGTTCCAAGTTAAAAAAATTCAACAGTTTCACTATAAAAACCCTAGCAAGATTTCCAAGTGAAAAAACTCAACTATTTCACTGTAAAAAACATAAAAAAAAATTCCAAGTTAAAAAACACAACAGTTTCTCTTTAAAAAATATATTAAAAAAAGTCAAGTTAAAAAACTCAACAGTTTCACTGTAATAACCATAAAAATAAAGTTTCAAGTGAAAAAACTCCACAGTTTCACTATAAAAACCTAAAAAAAAATGTTCCAAATTAAAAAACTCAATAATTTAACTATAAAAACCACTAAAATAGTTCCAAGTTAAAAAAACTCAAATATTTCAATATAAATACCATAAAAAAGTTCAAAGTAAAAAAAACTCAACAGTTTCACTATAAAAACCATAACAAAACTTCCAAGTTAAAAAAAACACAACATTTTCACTATAAAAACCATAAAAAAAACCAAATAAAAAACTCAACAATTTCACTATATAGATCCTAAAAAAAGATCCAAGTTATAAACCTCGTCTATATCGCCATAATAACCATAAAAAATATTTCAAGTTAAGAAATTCAACAATTTCACTAAAAAAACATAAAAAAAAAGTCTCATATTAAAAAATTCAATAGTTTCACTTTAAAAACGAAAACAAGATTTTCAAGTGAAAAAACTCAACTATTTCACTATAAAAATAACTAAAAAAAAGTTCCATGTTAAAAATACACACAAATATCTCTATACAAAATAAAAAATAAGTTCCAAGTTAAAAAAATTCAACAGTTTCACTATAAAAACCCTAGCAAGATTTCCAAGTGAAAAAACTCAACTATTTCACTATAAAAAACATAAAAAAAAAATTCCAAGTTAAAAAACACAACAGTTTCTCTTTAAAAAATATATTAAAAAAAGTCAAGTTAAAAACTCAACAGTTTCACTGTAATAACCATAAAAATAAAGTTTCAAGTGAAAAAACTCCACAGTTTCACTATAAAAACCTTAAAAAAAATGTTCCAAATTAAAAAACTCAATAATTTAACTATAAAAACCACTAAAATAGTTCCAAGTTAAAAAAACTCAAATATTTCAATATAAATACCATAAAAAAGTTCAAAGTAAAAAAAACTCAACAGTTTCACTATAAAAACCATAACAAAACTTCCAAGTTAAAAAAAACACAACATTTTCACTATAAAAACCATAAAAAAAAACAAATAAAAAACTCAACAATTTCACTATATAGATCCTAAAAAAAGATCCAAGTTATAAACCTCATCTATATCGCCATAATAACCATAAAAAATATTTTAAGTTAAGAAATTCAACAATTTCACTAAAAAAACATTAAAAAAAAAGTCTCATGTTAAAAAATTCAATAGTTTCACTTTAAAAACGAAAACAAGATTTTCAAGTGAAAAAACTCAACTATTTCACTATAAAAATACCTAAAAAAAAGTTCCATGTTAAAAATACACACAAATATCTCTATACAAAATAAAAAATAAGTTCCAAGTTAAAAAAATTCAACAGTTTCACTATAAAAACCCTAGCAAGATTTCCAAGTGAAAAAACTCAACTATTTCACTGTAAAAAACTTTAAAAAAAACTTCCAAGTTAAAATACACAAAAGTTTCTCTTTAAAAAATATATTAAAAAAAGTCAAGTTAAAAAACTCAACAGTTTCACTGTAATAACCATAAAAAAAAGTTTCAAGTGAAAAAACTCCACAGTTTCACTATAAAAATCTTAAAGAATGTTCCAAATTAAAAAAAAATAATTTAACTATAAAAACCACTAAAATAGTTCCAAGTTAAAAAAAACTCAAATAATTCAATATAAATACCATAAAAAAGTTGAAAGTAAAAAAAATTCAACAGTTTCACTATAAAAACCATAACATAACTTCCAAGTTAAAAAAAAACAATGTTTTCACTATAAAAACCATAAAAAAAACAAATAAAAAACTCAATAATTTAACTATAAAGATCCTAAAAAAAGATCCAAGTTATAAACCTCATCTATATCGCCATAATAACCATAAAAAATGTTTCAAGTTAAAATATTCTACAATTTCACTAAAAAAAACACTAAAAAAAAAGTCCCATGTTAAAAAATTTAATATTTCACTTTATAAATAAAAACAAGATTTTCAAGTGAAAAAACTGAACTATTTCACTATAAAAATACTTAAAAAAAGTTCCATGTTAAAAATACTCACAAATATCTCTATACAAAATAAAAAATAAGTTCCAAGTTTAAAAAATTCAACAGTTTCACTATAAAAACCCTAGCAAGATTTCCAAGTGAAAAAACTCAACTATTTCACTGTAAAAAACATAAAAAAAAAAACTTCCAAGTTAAAAAACACAAAAGTTTCTCTTTAAAAAATATATTAAAAAAAGTCAAGTTAAAAAACTCAACAGTTTCACTGTAATAACCATAAAAAAAGTTTCAAGTGAAAAAACTCCACAGTTTCACTATAAAAACCTTAAAAAATGTTCCACATTAAAAAAATAATAATTTAACTATACAAATCACTAAAATAGTTCCAAGTTAAAAAAAACTCAAATAATTCAATATAAATACCATAAAAAAGTTCAAAGTAAAAAAAACTCAACAGTTTCACTATAAAAACCATAACATAACTTCCAAGTTAAAAAAAAACAACGTTTTCACTATAAAAACCATAAAAAAAACCAAATAAAAAACTCAACAATTTCACTATAAAGATCCTAAAAAAAGATCCAAGTTATAAACCTCATCTATATCGCCATAATAACCATAAAAAAAGTTTCAAGTTATAAAATTCTACAATTTCACTAAAAAAAAACATTAAAAAAAAAGTCCCATGTTAAAAAATTCAATAGTTTCACTTTAAAAACGAAAACAAGATTTACAAGTGAAAAAACTCAACTATTTCACTATAAAAATACCTAAACAAAGTTCCATGTTAAAAATACTCACAAATATCTCTATACAAAATAAATAAAAAAGTTCTAAGTTAAAAAAATTCAACAGTTTCACTATAAAAACCCTAGCAAGATTTCCAAATGAAAAAACTCAACTATTTCACTGTAAAAAACATAAAAAAAAAAATTCCAAGTTAAAAAACACAACAGTTTCTCTTTAAAAAATATATTAAAAAAAGTCAAGTAAAAAAACTCAACAGTTTCACTGTAATAACCATAAAAAAAGTTTCAAGTGAAAAAACTCCACAGTTTCACTATAAAAACCTTAAAAAATGTTTCAAATTAAAAAAATCATTAATTTAACTATAAAAACAACTAAAATAGTTCCAAGTTAAAAAGCTCAACAATTTCACTATATAGATCCTAAAAAAAGATCCAAGTTATAAACCTCATCTATATTCTCATAATAACCATAAAAAATATTTCAAGTTATAAAATTCAACAATTTCACCAAAAAAACATTAAAAAAAAGTCCCATGTTAAAAAATTCAATAGTTTCACTATAAAAACGAAAACAAGATTTTCAAGTGAAAAAACTCAACTATTTCACTATAAAAATACATTAAAAGAAGTTCCATGTAAAAAATACTCACAAATATCTCTATACTAAATAAAAAATAAGTTCAAAGTTAAAAAAACTCAACAGTTTAACTATAAAAACCCTAGCAAGATTTCCAAGTAAAAAAACTCAACTATTTCAAAGTAAAAAACATAAAAAAAAATTCCAAGTTAAAAAACACAACAGTTTCTCTTTAAAAAATATATTAAAAAAAGTCCAATTAAAAAACTAACAGGTTTCACTGTAATAACCATAAAAAAAAGTTTCAAGTGAAAAAACTCCACAGTTTCACAATAAAAACCTTAAAAAAAACATTCCAAATTAAAAAACTCAATAATTTAACTATAAAAACAACTAAAATAGTTCCAAGTTAAAAAAAACTCAAATATTTCAATATAAATACCATAAAAAAGTTCAAAGTAAAAAAAACTCAACAGTTTCACTATAAAAACCATAACAAAACTTCCAAGTTAAAAAAAAACACATAAATTTCACTATAAAAACCATAAAAAAAAACCAAATAAAAAACTTAACAATTTCATTATATAGATCTTAAAAAAAGATCCAGTTATAAACCTCATCTATATCGCCATAATAACCATAATAAATATTTCAAGTTAAAAAATTCAACAATTTCACTAAAAAAACATTAAAAAAAAGTCTCATGTTAAAAAATTCAATAGTTTCACTTTAAAAACGAAAACAAGATTTTCAAGTGAAAAAACTCAACTATTTACTATAAAAATACCTAAAAAAAAGTTCCATGTTAAAAATACTCACAAATATCTCTATACAAAATAAAAAATAAGTTCCAAGTTAAAAAAATTCAACAGTTTCACTATAAAAACCCAAGCAAGATTTCCAAGTGAAAAAAGCCAACTATTTCACTATAAAAAACATAAAAAAAAAATTCCAAGTTAAAAAACACAAAATTTTCCCTTTAAAAAATATATTAAGAAAAGTCAAGTTAAAAAACTCAACAGTTTCACTGTAATAACCATAAAAAAAAGTTTCAAGTGAAAAAACTCCACAGTTTCACTATTAAAACCTTAAAAACTGTTCCAAATTAAAAAAATTAATAATTTAACTATAAAAACCACTAAAATAGTTCCAAGTTAAAAAATAACTCAAATAATTCAATATCAATACCATAAAAAAGTTCAAAGTAAAAAAAACTCAACAGTTTCACTATAAAAACCCTAACAAAACTTCCAAGTTAAAAAAAACAACGTTTTCACTATAAAAACCATAAAAAAAAAACCAAATATAAAACTCAGCAATTTCACTATATAGATCCTAAAATAAGATCCAAGTTATAAACCTCACCTATATCGCCATAAAAACCATAAAAAATGTTTCAAGTTAAAAAATTCAACAATTTCACTAAAAAAACATTTAAAAAAAGTCCCATGTTAAAAAATTCAATAGTTTCACTTTAAAAACGAAAACAAGATTTTCAAGTGAAAAAACTCAACTATTTCACTATAAAAATACATTAAAAAAGTACCATGTAAAAAATACTCACAAATATCTCTATACAAAATAAAAAATAAGTTCCAATTAAAAAAACTCAACAGTTTCACTATAAAAACCCTAGCAAGATTTCCAAGTGAAAAAACTCAACTATTTCACTGTAAAAAACATTAAAAAAATTCCAAGTTAAAAAACACAAAAGTTTCTCTTTAAAAAATATATTAAAAAAAGTCAAGTTAAAAAACTCAACAGTTTCACTGTAATAACCATAAAAAAAAGTTTCAAGTGAAAAAACTCCACAGTTTCACTATAAAAACTTTAAAAAATGTTCAAAATTAAAAAAATCAATAATTTAACTATAAAAACCACTAAAAGAGTTCCAAGTTAAAAAACTCAACAATTTCACTATATTGATCCTAAAAAAAGATCCAAGTTATAAACCTCATCTATATCGCCATAATAACCATAAAAAATGTTTCAAGTTAAAAAATTCAACAATTTCACTAAAAAAACATTAAAAAAAATCCCATGTTAAAAAATTCAATAGTTTCACTATAAAAACGAAAACAAGATTTTCAAGTGAAAAAACTCAACTATTTCACTATAAAAAATAATTAAAAAAAGTTCCATGTAAAAAATACTCACAAATATCTCTATACAAAATAAAAAATAAGTTCCAAGTTAAAAAAACTCAACAGTTTCACTATAAAAACCCTAACAAGATTTCCAAGTGCAAAAACTCAACTATTTCACTGTAAAAAACATAAAAAAAAAATTCCAAGTTAAAAAACACAAAAGTTTCTCTTTAAAAAATAGATTAAAAAAAGTCAAGTTAAAAAACTCAACAGTTTCACTGTAATAACCATAAAAAAAAGTTTCAAGTGAAAAAACTCCACAGTTTCACTATAAAAACCTTAAAAAATGTTCCAAATTAAAAAAAAATTAATAATTTAACTATAAAAACCACTAAAATAGTTCCAAGTTAAAAAAAACTCAAATAATTCAATATAAATATCATAAAAAAGTTCAAAGTAAAAAAAACTCAACAGTTTCACTATAAAAACCATAACATAACTTCCAAGTTAAAAAAAAACAATGATTTCACTATAAAAACCTAAAAAAAACACAAATAAAAAACTCAACAATTTCACTATATAGATCCTAAAAAAAGATCCAAGTTATAAACCTCGTCTATATCGCCATAATAACCATAAAAAATATTTCAAGTTAAGAAATTCAACAATTTCACTAAAAAAAACATTTAAAAAAAAGTTCAATGTTAAAAAATTCAATAGTTATACTATAAAAATGAAAACAAGATTTTCAAGTGAAAAAACTCAACTATTTCACTATAAAAATACCTAAAAAAAGTTCCATGTTAAAAATACTCACAAATAACTCTATAAAAAATAAAAAATAAGTTCCAAGTTAAAAAAACTCAACAGTTTCACTATAAAAACCCTAGCAAGATTTCCAAGTGAAAAAACTCAACTATTTCACTGTAAAAAACATTAAAAAAAATTCCAAGTTAAAAAACACAAAAGTTTCTCTTTAAAAAATATATTAAAAAAAGTCAAGTTAAAAAACTCAACAATTTCACTGTAATAACCATAAAAAAAAGTTTCAAGTGAAAAAACTCCACAGTTTCACTATAAAAACTTTAAAAAATGTTCAAAATTAAAAATATCAATAATTTAACTATAAAAACCACTAAAAGAGTTCCAAGTTAAAAAGCTCAACAATTTCACTATATAGATCCTAATCAAAGATCCAAGTTATAAACCTCATCTATATCGCCATAATAACCATAAAAAATGTTTCAAGTTAAAAAATTCAACAATTTCACTAAAAAAAACATTAAAAAAAAGTCACATGTTAAAAAATTCAATAGTTTCACTATAAAAACGAAAACAAGATTTTCAAGTGAAAAAACTCAACTATTTCACTATAAAAATACATTAAAAAAAGTTCCGTGTAAAAAATACTCACAAATATCTCTATACAAAATAAAAAATAAGTTCCAAGTTAAAAAAACTCAACAGTTTCACTATACAAACCCTAGCAAGATTTCCAAGTGCAAAAACTCAACTATTTCACTGTAAAAAACATAAAAAAAATTCCAAGTTAAAAAACACAAAAGTTTCTCTTTAAAAAATATATTAAAAAAGTCAAGTTAAAAAACTCAACAGTTTCACTGTAATAACCATAAAAAAGTTTCAAGTGAAAAACTCCACAGTTTCACTATAAAAACCTTAAAAAATGTTCCAAATTAAAAAATAATAATAATTTAACTATAAAAACCACTAAAATAGTTCCAAGTTAAAAAAAAAACTCAAATAATTCAATATAAATACCATAAAAAAGTTCAAAGTAAAAAAAACTCAACAGTTTCACTATAAAAACCATAACATAACTTACAAGTTAAAAAAAACAATGTTTTCACTATAAAAACCATAAAAAAAACCAAATAAAAAACTCAACAATTTCACTATAAAGATCCTAAAAAAAGATCCAAGATATAAACCTCATCTATATCGCCATAATAACCATAAAAAATGTTTCAAGTTAAAAAATTCTACAATTTCACAAAAAAAACATTAAAAAAAAAGTCCAATGTTAAAAAATTCAATAGTTTTACTATAAAAATGAAAACAAGATTTTCAAGTGAAAAAACTCAACTATTTCACTATAGAAATACCTAAAAAAAGTTCCATGTTAAAAATACTCACAAATATCTCTATAAAAAATAAAAAAAAAGTTTCAAGTTAAAAAAAACTCAACAGTTTCACTATTAAAACCCTAGCAAGATTTCCAAGTGAAAAAACTCAACTATTTCACTATAAAAAACATTAAAAAAAAATTCCAAGTTAAAAAACACAACAGTTTCTCTTTAAAAAATATATTAAAAAAAGTCAAGTTAAAAAACTCAACAGTTTCACTGTAATAACCATAAAAAAAAGTTTCAAGTGAAAAAACTCCACAGTTTCACTATAAAAACCTTAAAAAAATGTTCCAAATTAAAAAACTCAAAAATTTAACTATAAAAACCACTAAAATAGTTCCAAGTTAAAAAAAACTCAAATATTTCAATATAAATACCATAAAAAAGTTCAAAGTAAAAAAAACTCAACAGTTTCACTATAAAAACCATAACAAAACTTCCAAGTTAAAAAAACACAACAATTTCACTATAAAAACCATTAAAAAAAAACAAATAAAAAACTCAACAATTTCACTATATAGATCCTAAAAAAAGATCCAAGTTATAAACCTCATCTATATCACCATAATAACCATAAAAAATATTTCAAGTTAAAAAATTCAACAATTTCACTAAAATAACATTAAAAAAAAGACTCATGTTAAAAAATTCAATAGTTTCACTTTAAAAACGAAAACAAGATTTTCAAGTGAAAAAACTCAACTATTTCACTATAAAAATACCTAAAAAAAAGTTCCATGTTAAAAATACTCACAATTATCTCTATACAAAATAAAAAATAAGTTCCAAGTTAAAAAAATTCAACAGTTTCACTATAAAAACCCTAGCAAGATTTCCAAGTGAAAAAACTCAACTATTTCACTGTAAAAAACATTAAAAAAAAATTCCAAGTTAAAAAACACAAAAGTTTCTCTTTAAAAAATATATTAAAAAAAGTCAAGTTAAAAAACTCAACAGTTTCAATGTAATAACCATAAAAAAAAGTTTCAAGTGAAAAAACTCCACAGTTTCACTATAAAAACCTTAAAAAATGTTCCAAAATTAAAAAATAATAATAATTTAACTATTAAAACCACTAAAATAGTTCCAAGTTAAAAAAAACTCAAATAATTCAATATAAATATCATAAAAAAGTTCAAAGTAAAAAAAAACTCAACAGTTTCACTATAAAAACCCTAACAAAACCTCCAAGTTAAAAAAAACAACGTTTTCACTATAAAAACCATAAAAAAACCAAATAAAAAACTCAGCAATTTCACTATATAGATCCTAAAAAAAGATCCAAGTTATAAACCTCACCTATATCGCCATAATAACCATAAAAAATGTTTCAAGTTAAAAAATTCAACAATTTCACTAAAAAAACATTAAAAAAAATCCCATGTTAAAAAATTCAATAGTTTCACTATAAAAACGAAAACAAGATTTTCAAGTGAAAAAACTCAACTATTTCACTATAAAAAATAATTAAAAAAAGTTCCATGTAAAAAATACTCACAAATATCTCTATACAAAATAAAAAATAAGTTCCAAGTTAAAAAAACTCAACAGTTTCACTATAAAAACCCTAACAAGATTTCCAAGTGCAAAAACTCAACTATTTCACTGTAAAAAACATTAAAAAAAAATTCCAAGTTAAAAAACACAAAAGTTTCTCTTTAAAAAATAGATTAAAAAAAGTCAAGTTAAAAAACTCAACAGTTTCACTGTAATAACCATAAAAAAAAGTTTCAAGTGAAAAATCTCCACAGTTTCACTATAAAAACCTTAAAAAATGTTCCAAATTAAAAAAATCAATAATTTAACTATAAAAACCACTAAAATAGTTCTGTTCTGGACTGGGTCGCTAGAATATATAGGGGCACGGCCCAATACATGTCGGGCAAGGGCCTATATGCTCGAGCAGGAGAACCTCTTGGGCAAGTCACCTGCTTATACGACGGGCGTGCACTGAAGACGGGCAGAGAGCATGTCTGCCAGCTCATCTGCCACGCCACCCAACTGCCCTTTATTATCTCCTGAAAGATAGGGGCAGTTGGACCAAGGGGCAGACCTTTTATCTAGGTCTTCACGCTTCTTACGCGTCCCTTGGCAGTTCCTCCATGGGCCTAGCTAGATTAAGCCCATTGAGCGGCCTTGGCCCAACGCTGGGGGCACATTATAAATACCCTTTCTTAGCAAAGGGTCAGGTATTCTCATTCACTCTGAACTAAACCACATTATTCTGTCCCTCTTCTGACTTAAGCATTGGAGTGCTTTGCAGGTACACCCCCCCCCCCCTTTTCACTTCATTCTCTGGCCCGTTCATCAAGTCACTGGAAGACTCTTCTGATCAGGTGAGATCAGTGCTACGACCAGCTCTGCTGGAACATCACGTGCCCGACCATATGCCCGCTACTTTATCCTTGGCGCATGTGCCCGATTGCAATACAAGTCATCACTCTGACTCAAAGACTCGACTTGGGGGGCTCCTGTTCTGGACTGGGCCGCGAGAATATATAGGGGCACGACCCAATACATGTCGGGCAAGGGCCCATATGCTCGAGCAGGAGAACTTCTTGGGCAAGTCACCTGCTTATACGACGGGAATGCACTGAAGACGTGCAGAGAGCATGTCTGCCAGCTCATCTGCCACGCCACCCAACTGCCCTTTATTATCTCCTGAAAGATAGGGGCAGTTGGACCAAGGGGCAGACCTTTTATCTAGGTCTTCACGCTTCTTACGCGTCCCTTGGCAGTTCCTCCATGGGCCTAGCTAGATTAAGCCCATTTATGGGCCTTGGCCCAGCGTTGGGGGCACATTATAAATACCCTTTCTTAGCAAAGGGTCAGGTATTCTCATTCATTATGAACTAAACCACACTATTCTGTACCTCTTCTGACTTAAGCATTGGAGTGCTTTGCAGGTACACCCCCCCCCCCTTTTCACTTCATTCTCTGGCCCGTTCATCAAGTCACTAGAAGACTCTTCTGATCAGGTGAGATCAGTGGCGCCGTCTGTGGGAAACTAGCTCCCCATTCTTCCACAACAGAAGATCAAAGCTCAAACACCGTCCTTCCAGCATGTCCGGAGAACAACCTAACAAGTGCAGCCGTCCCCTCGTTGATTACACAATGGACGACGGCCTGCATTACCATGAAGCAGACGCCCGAGATGGCCGTCCGGCCACCCCGTTTCCTGAGCCCCAGAATAATGGGGACCCCCCTCAAGTTCAAAACCAGGGGACTGAGGCGTTTCAACCCATCCCCGTTCCCGTCGAGGGGGACGCCACCATTATTGCTATGGTGAATGCCCTCAACCAGGCCAGCTCTATGCTCTACCAGCAGCATGAGAGAATCATGGCCCTAGAAGCTGACCGACAGGAGGTCCGACCTCAACAAGAGAGGAGGACACAACAACGTCCAGAAGCAACAAAGAAACGAGGACATCGCTCCCCAGAGCCTAACGTCAACAGGGCACGCGCCCGCCGTGACACCGGTCGATCGGGAACCTCACCGAGGCGCGATCGTAGCCCCGACCGCAACGAGCTCTCTCCACCAAGGAGCGACGAAGAAGACCTGCACTGCCCCCTGTCACGGGCGATAATGGAAGCTCCGCTCCCCAAAGGCATGGAGAAACCTCCTAACTTGGCCGTGTACGACGGGACCACCGACCCCGACGATCACGTCGACAACGTCAAGGCAATGCTCGACTACCGCAATGATATCACTGGGCATCTCAAGTGCAGGCTGTTCTCGACGATCCTCAGGAAAGGGGCCATGGCCTGGTACAAAAGCTTGGCCCCAGAATCCATTACATCCTAGAGAGTTATGAGATCCATGTTCATGAGGCATTTCGCAGCCTCCCGGCGCCATCCCAAGACAGAGGCGACCCTCGAAGCCATCGTACAAAAGAAAAATGAAACATTACGCTCGTACATCGAGCGGTTCAACCAAGAGGCTGTCGAGGTGGACACCACCGAACACATGAAGAAGTACCTCCTCGAGAGGGGACTCTTGCCCGGTAGCGAGCTCAGCCGAGCCGTTGGGATAGAGCCTCCCCACACCCTGAATGAGCTCCTACATAAGGCCCAGGCCTACATCAGATACGAGGAGAAGCAGGTGGCCCATAACGCTCGCAGCGACCGCAATACCGGGGATACCGATCACCCCAAGCGTGAAGATCCGAGCATTCCCCGTCGCAACGGGGACAGGCGGAGGGATGAGAAGCCTCGCGAACCTCGAGAAGGAAGAGGTCCCGCGGGCCGATACAACGAGTATACTTTACTGACAGCTCCCCGCGAGTGCATCCTTGTCGAATGCATCAACTCCGAGTTTAAACAGGGCAGAGTGAAGTTCCCAAAACCATCTGCACCCAAGCCTCACACCGACAAATCCAAATACTACAGGTTCCACAGGAGCCACGGGCACGTGACCGAAGACTGCGTTCACCTCAAAGATGCAATAGAGATCTTGATCCAAGAGGGGCATCTTAAACAATATACTAGGAGGAACGAAACTTCCAAGCACGAAGAGCCAGAGAAGAAGAGGCCTCGGGAGGACACACCCCCTGACGACTCTCTTTATCAAGTGGCCCTCTGCGTATCACGTCCCGAGGATTTCAGCTTCCCCGAGACATTGCCCGAAGGCCGGATCGCTGCACTCAGCCCCTGGGAAGACTTCCCGACCGCCCTTGTCATATCGGGCGGGGGGATGAACGGCGAGGCCGCCGCCCTCTCAGTAAAGCGCAAGTTCGACGAGCTCCTTTTGACCGCGCCCGAGCAAAAGGCAACGCTGACAAAATATCGGGGCAAATCCAACCCAATATCCTTCTTTTTAGAAGAGCTTCCGGGCGGCTCCCCGAATTCGGGCATCCCACTACTGATTAGGGCCAAGATGGCCCAGTTCGACGTCAGACGCATTCTGGTCGATCAAGGCAGCTCAGTGGACATCATGTACGTCCACCTTTTCAAGACTCTGAAATTAGACAAAACCAATCTATCTCCCTACGCCGGGTCCGATCTCCAAGGGTTCAACGGAGCCACGACAAAACCGTGGGGATACGTCGAGCTCCTCGTCACCTTCGGAGACGGCCAGAGAAATTAAAATCCAATTCCTGGTCATAGAGTGTCCCTTTCTCTACAATTGCATCCTCGGTCGCCCGACATTAGCCGAGCTCACCGCGGTCCCATCTACCGTCCATCTAAAGATGAAGTACTACACCAAACTAGGCTGCGTAGTCACCGTCCACGGCGATATCGAGGCTGCCCGACGGTGTTACGACGCCGCAATAAAAGGACAGGCCACGGTCAATATAAAGAGCAACAAAAAACCCAAGACCGAGGATCCTCCCCTCCAGGGAATCGACGCCATCGACCTCGACTGTCGCATTGGCCAGGACGAAACTGAAGAATGGAAACCCACCGAGGAACAGTCTCCCGAACACCCGTTCCGGCCAATCCCAGACGGAGAGTTCGAGCTCATCCCTTTGGGCGACGATCCTGGGAGAACAGTAAAGATATGCAAAGGATTGCCCGAGGAAACAAGGGAGAAGCTCGTGACATGCCTCAAGGAGAACTCCGACCTCTTCGCATGGAACACTGCAAAGATGCCCGACCTGGATCCTGAGGTCGCGTGCCACCAACTAGCTTTAGATCGGGCAGTCAAGCCCATAGCACAGCGTAGGCGCAAGCAGTCCCCCGAGAAGGCGGAGGCTGCCGAGCGAGCTGTAAAAGACCTCTTAGAGGAAAATTTTATTTCTGAAGCCCAGTACACAACCTGGCTCTCTAATGTAGTCCTCGTTAAGAAGAATAATGGAAAATGGAGCATGTGTGTTGATTATACCGATCTTAATAGGGCTTGCACCAAAGATGCTTTCCCTCTCCCTAACATAGATAAGCTCGTTGACAACTCTGCAGGTTTTAGACTCCTGTCCTTCATGGACGCATATAGCGGATATAATCAAATCCCTATGTCGGACACGGACAAGAGACACACGGCGTTCATGACCCCGACCGGCAATTACTATTACAATGTAATGTCGTTCGGACTCAAGAACGCCGGGGCCACATACCAGCGCATGATGAACAAAGTCTTCAAGGGAGAAATAGGGGATATGCCCGAGGTATACATAGACGACATGATCATCAAGTCACACGAGGAGGTCGACCATGATCGACACATATACAAAGTCTTCGAGCAGGTGAGACAGTGTAAAATGAGGTTTAACCCTGAAAAATGCACGTTCGGCGTCCGGGCAGGAAAATTCCTGGGTTTCTACCTCACCGAGAGGGGTATCGAGGCCAACCCCGACAAATGCCGGGCGTTCTCGGAATTTCCAACCCTGAAGACCAAAAAATCAATCCAATCCCTCAACGGGGTGCTCGCCTCACTCTCCCGTTTCATCGCCAAATCCGCCCAGCATGCACTGCCCTTCTTCAGACTCCTTCGTAAGGAGGCCAGCTTCGAATGGACCGACGAATGCGAACGGGCACTACTCCATTTGAAGAAGGTCCTCTCTGAGCCCCCGGTCCTATCACGACCATTGGAAAGAGAGACCTTATACCTGTATCTGTCCGTGGCAACCGAGGCCGTCAGTGCCGTCCTAATAAGGGAAACTGATGAAGGACAAAAACCCATCTATTTTACGAGCATAGCGCTCCAAGGCCCCGAACTCAGATACCAACAAATCTAAAAGGTCGCCCTGGCTCTCATAAATGCGGAGAGGAGGCTACGCCACTACTTCCTCGCGCATACGGTCAAAGTAAGAACCGACCAGCCAATCAAACAACTTCTCGGACGACCAGATATGGCCGGCAGAATGCTCAAATGGTCGCTGGAACTCTTCGAATTCGATATACAATATGAGAACAGAAAGGCCTTAAAAGCTCAAGCACTGGCCGACTTTGTCGCGGAAATGACCCACAGCCCGACACCGACGGATGGCGCCCATAAATGGACGATCTTCGTCGACTGCGCCTCTAGTACGACAGGCAGTGGAGCTGGAATCATCCTCGAGTATGAGGACGGGATCCTGATCGAGGTCTCACTAGCACTAGCCTTCCCGACGTCAAACAACCAAGCCGAATATGAGGCTTTCATCGCCGGTCTGAGATTGGCCGAAGACCTAGGAGCAAAGGAGGTAAAAATATCAACAGACTCCCAGCTCGTGGCATCACAAGTACGAGGAGAGTACCAGACCAAGAACGACAACCTTGTCGAGTACCTAGCCTTGGTCAAAGAAAGACTTGAAAAATTCGAGAAGTGGGAAGTATAGCACGTACCTCGCGAGCACGACACATGGGCCGACATCTTATCAAAGCTAGCTAGCACGAGAAAGAAGGGCGGAAACAAATATGTAATTCAAGAGATCCTTCCTCGACCTAGTATCGAAAAACCACCTCCTCCACTCGAGGTCAACGTGATCGGGGATACTCATTGTTGGATGACGCCCATCTATAATTACCTAACAAAGGGCGAGCTCCCCGCCGACCCAAAAGAGGTGGCTACCACCAAACGTAGGGCATGCTCGTACGTTCTCCTCGAAGGGAAACTTTACCGTAGGGGGTTTTCCATCCCATTACTCAAATGCGTCGAGGAAGAGAAAGTCCCCGACATACTGGGAGAAATACACCGAGGAATAAATGCCCAACACCCCGACGAACAATCACTTGCACGAAAAGCTCTTCGAGCAGGCTACTACTGGCCGACCATGCAACACGACTCCAAGGAACACGTCAAAAAATGCAAAAAGTGCCAACGGCACGCCGACATGCACCTCGCACCCCCGAACGAACTAAAAACACTATCTTCTCCATGGCCCTTCGCATGGTGGGGCATGGATATCCTCGGGCCTTTCGTGACCGGATAGTACCAGAATAAATACCTCATCGTAGGGGTAGATTATTTTACCAAATGGATCGAAGCAGAGGCGTTGGCTAAAATAACAGCGCAGAACATTCTTCGATTCTTTAAACAAAATATCCTCGCTCGGTTCGGCGTGCCCCAGGTCCTCATCACGGACAACGGAACGCAATTCACAGACGGGGGATTCCAAGACTTCGTGGCGAGCTTAGGTACTAAGCAGCATTTCACATCCGTCGAGCATCCTCAAACTAACGGGCAAGCGGAAGCGGCCAACAGGGTAATCCTGTGCGGACTAAAACGCAGGCTCGGCGAAGCGAAGAGGGCGTGGGTCGAGGAGTTACATAGCGTCCTATGGGCTTACCGTACAACACCTCATTCCACAACCGGGGAGACCCCATTCCGACTAACATACGGCACCGAAGCAGTCCTCCCAGTAGAAATAAGAGAACCGACGAGACGCATAGAAGAACCCCTAGACGAAGAATGAACAACGAGGCACTCAGAGTCGAGCTGGACCTCGTCGACGAGATCCGCTCCGAAGCAGCCCTTCAAGAAATATCCCTCAAGCAAAAAATAGCCTTGCGCCACGACGCGAAGGTCATAAAAAGAGAGTTCCAGGTGGGCAGCCTGGTCCTCAGAAGAAACCAAAAAAACCCAAGAGAGGGTAAACTGGCCGCCAACTGGGAAGGCCCCTACCGCGTCCGCGATAAGACGAGCAACGGGGCCTACTATTTAGAAAACCTACAAGGCGAAGAACTCGCTCGACCATGGAACGCAGAGAAACTTAGACAATATTACAGTTGAATATGTCACGGGGAGACGTGGGAGGTACGACCACGCTCTTCGTCTCCAAAACGACAGGGGGGAACCGCGCGACCCGGGGACGAACTGACCCCTCTAGCGAACACAACCCTCCCCGACGGTTGGGACCTCGATCGAGCACCAACGTCGAAGTACCAAGACCGGAAGGGCACCCAGCTCGCGATGGGAAAGCCCAAGCCTCGGAGCCGGAGTTCCAAACCACGAACTCGGGTTTCGATCTGAACGGGCACGACGCCCGCTACCTCGTCGGTTCCCTAAACCGAGGAGACTAACATGGTCGAGCATAAAATAGTTCGTGAATACAAGAAGCAAACTATAATAAAAAAAACCGAGCAAGATGAATAATTAAAAACGAAGCAGTCATTCATTGCAAACGGCCAAAGCCAAAGATATGTACGCCCGAAGGCTAATATTCAAACAAATTAGGCACGCATGCCATACAAAATGGGCACGCAGGCCATATAAACAACACAAACTAAAATTCATGAGACTTCGCCCGGAGCTACTCTTCAACATTCTCTTCCTCTCCTTCATCTTCCCCCAGCTCTTCCTCAGCTTCAAACGGGCACACGATCTCCCCCTCCTGGACACAGTAATTGTGGGCTGACCCCTCCGTCACCAACTCGGGATTTAAAATCCTCAGCTGCTCGACGGCGTTATCAAAACCCTCCTTAAACACAACCACGAGGTCCTGATTGAGAGAACGAATGTGCCCCACCAACTTACCCCGGGAACTGAGAGCGAGCTCTTCTTCAGTCTCATCAGCTAACGGACGGACCTTGTCCTCGAGCGAAACAAGCTGAGCACGCAATCCAGCATTCTCCTCAGCCACCTTCTGATGCCCAGCTACTTGTTCCTCCAAACTCACCTTGGCCGCCTTCAGTAGATCTCGCTCCTCCTTGACCTCCTCCAACTCTTTTTTCAACCCCTCCTGAAGCTGGTGCTCCACCTTATAGTCCGACAAGTCCTTGGACAGCTTGTCCTTTTCAGACCGGACCCGCAGGAGGGCATCTTCCAAAGAGGCAGTGGACACGGAGGTGTCAGTCAGGACCATAGCCGTCTCCATCACCCTGATGACGGCGGCCAAGTCCCTGGCCAATTCCTTGCGCTGGACACCAGCCTCTTGGTTCAGGATAGTCGTTGCCTCAGGCGCTGGCACATCAATGGCGTCCTCAGTCTTGAAAAAGGCCCGCTCTACATAACAGGGGGGCAGTAAGTAACTTCCAGGGCCACCCGGACTGCCGTTCCCCGCTAAGGTCGACCATGAGAGCGTCCCATCTGGGCGCTTCCGCTTGTGGAGAGGGGAGGTTGATGGAGGCAGGTTGTCTGGTATGTTGATCATAGATGCACGGGGAGGGGAGGAAAGCACTGGACTCGCTGTGTTCGAGGTCCCAGCCCCGGAGTCACCAGCTATCTCTTGGACACGAGGCGCGACCTTCTTCTCCTTCTTTGAAACCTTGTCCGAGGCACCTGCCTGGTTGGCCAGCTTGAGAACCCGATCACGAGCACTGGGCATAACACCTGCAAAACGAGGACATATACATCAGCGGGCGAAAACATAAACAAAAAGACATAAGCATAAAAGAAACACCCACTCAATAATTCCATGGCTTTCTCCTCGGTTCTACACTTGAGCAAAGCCTTGGTGTTAATAAGACGGGTCTCGCAGATCGGCATCCCGGCCTCGTCAACATAAGGCACGCCCTTTCGATCCGTCCAGATCGCCAGGTTGAAGCTCTGCACGTACTCAACCAGCTTCTTATAAGCGAGCCTATCCTCGACACCCAGCATCGAGAACTTAATCCTATAGTGGCTGGTGGTGAGATCGAAATGGTCGCGCTGCCACCTCAGCGGTATCTTCGACATTAATTTCTCCTCCCCATCTGCATCCCGTTTGTAGTAATAAAGGGAATGCAAGGCAGCACGAGTGATCGGTCTCACTACATACCACCGACCCTTGAAATGACGGGCAGAATCTACGTACGTCTTGAACAAACGAACGGGCTGTTTAAAAGAGACCCAGTTGTGACGTCCCCGAAGACAGGACCGTTGGAGATGGAAAACATGGAAGAAGAGGGCCCGGGTACACCCAATACCGAGGAAGCGGCAGACCAACTCAAACGCCCGCATAAAAGCAATGGCATTGGGGTGTAACTGGGACGGTGCCAGCCGGAGCCACTGGAAGATAGACATCTGGAAGGAATTGAAGGGCAGCCTGATCCCCGCCTCTCGGAAGGCGAACTCGTATATGGCGAACTGCTTCCCCGGGAAACGATGACATATCCGGTCCGCCTCTTTGGGAGCATGGCACTGCCAATTTTCAGGATCTTCCCGACTTCTATTTTCCACCACGGCATAAGCATGGGTCGCCTCCTTGACGAAATAAGATTCCTCATCCAAGGGTTCGTCCGCAACCCAAGAGAGGTCATTTTTCCCGGATGACGAGACATGCTCAGTACCACCTCGGGCGTTCCCCTCCTCGACGGACAAACGCATAAGGTCCGTATCCGTGGGCCGCGGCCCGGTTTCTTCTCCTCTCGGTCGTAGACGCCCGGTTGCACTTGAAACGCAGACAGAAAGAGTGAATTCAACGTCATATCAAATCCACCCTTCCACCGCAGGTCAAGTGAAAGGGCGTGGGGGCGACGTTCACGGGCATCAGTGCGAAACCTCACCCACTGCCACCAGGCCCAGTTGAGAAATTTCGCACGTGTTCGACGCATCAATGCGCACTCGAACATTCTCATGCCCCGGGCAGAAATCTCATACATGCTTATGAAAATTTTGCCCGGCACATGAAATATCTGCCCAGGACAGTCTAATCCTAACCCTATTTTTCACATCTACAGCCTATTCAACTACTTCTAAGTTAAATCTAACTACTCTATACAGATGAAAACATACATTCACAGCCATTAACGCAGGAAAACAGAAAAAATGAGGGATTAAGAAGGAAAAACAGTACCTAACATAGTGAAGAGTCAAAGGGACACGGCGGCGCTCGAGCAAACAGCGGTGGTTCAGTTAGTGTGACGGGCGGAGACGAGAAAATTCTTCAGAGCTTCCGGTGAACGTCTGAGCGAAAAAGTGTAAATGAAGTCACTCAGCCCCCTTTTATAGTCACAGGCGAGTGGATTAACGCACTAGGCCATCATTACTTACTGCCTACGCCGCCGTTTGCACACTAAACGAAGCGACACCATTAATACTGGAACGACGTCGGGCAACTATACACCTCCTCGACTCTATGGAACGTCCCCGACCCCGTATGGCGGCCTCGACTTCCATAAAACATCGCGAGCCCGTCGGGGACCTTCGTCCTCGACACTATTTGGAGTATCATGTGCCCGGGGAGAAAAGGATGCTACAGCCAGCTCTGCTGGAACATCACGTGCCCGACCATATGCCCGCTACTTTATCCTTGGTGCATGTGCCTGATTGCAATACAAGTCATCACTCCGACTCAGAGACTCGACTTGGGGGGCTCTTGTTCTGGACTGGGCCGCAAGAATATATAGGGGCACGGCCCAATACATTTCCCTGAAATGGCCCATATGCTCGAGCAGGAGAACCTCTTGGGCAAGTCACCTGCTTATACGACGGGCATGCACTGAAGACGGGCAGAGAGCATGTCTACCAGCTCATCTGCCACGCCACCCAACTGCCCTTTATTATCTCCTGAAAGATAGGGGCGGTTGGACCAAGGGGCAGACCTTTTATCTAGGTCTTCACGCTTCTTACGCGTCCCTTGGCAGTTCCTCCATGGGCCTAGCTAGATTAAGCCCATTGAGGGGCCTTGGCCCAGCGCTGGGGGCACATTATAAATACCCTTTCTTAGCAAAGGGTCAGGTATTCTCATTCATTCTGAACTAAACCACACTATTCTGTACCTCTTCTGACTTAAGCATTGGAGTGCTTTGCAGGTACACCCCCCCCTTTTCAATTCATTCTCTGGCCCGTTCATCAAGTCACTGGAAGACTCTTCTGATCAGGTCATCACTCTGACTCAGAGACTCGACTTGGGGGGCTCCTGTTCTGGACTGGGCCGCGAGAATATATAGGGGCACGACCCAATACATGTCGGGCAAGGGCCCATATGCTCGAGCAGGAGAACCTCTTGGGCAAGTCACCTGCTTATACGACGGGCATGCACTGAAGACGGGCAGAGAGCATGTCTGCCAGCTCATCTGCCACGCCACCCAACTGCCCTTTATTATCTCCTGAAAGATAGGGGCAGTTGGACCAAGGGGCAGACCTTTTATCTAGGTCTTCACGCTTCTTACGCGTCCCTTGGCATTTCCTCCATGGGCCTAGCTAGATTAAGCCCATTGAGGGGCCTTGGCCCAGCGCTAGGGGCACATTATAAATACCCTTTCTTAGCAAAGGGTCAGGTATTCTCATTCATTCTGAACTAAACCACACTACTATGTACCTCTTCTGACTTAAGCATTGGAGTGCTTTGCAGGTACACCCCCCTTTTCACTTCATTCTCTGGCCCGTTCATCAAGTCACTGGAAAACTCTTCTGATCAGGTGAGATCAAGTTCCAAGTTAAAAAGCTCAACAATTTCACTATATAGATCCTAAAAAAAGATCCAAGTTATAAACCTCATCTATATCGCAATAATAACCATAAAAAATGTTTCAAGTTAAAAAATTCAACAATTTCACTAAAAAAACATTAAAAAAAAAGTCCCATGTTAAAAAATTCAATAGTTTCACTATAAAAACGAAAACAGGATTTTCAAGTGAAAAAACTCAACTATTTCACTATAAAAATACATTAAAAAAAGTTCCATGTAAAAAATACTCACAAATATCTCTATACAAAATAAAAAATAAGTTCCAAGTTAAAAAAACTCAACAGTTTCACTATAAGAACCTTAGCAAGATTTTCAAGTGAAAAAACTCAACTATTTCACTGTAAAAAACATAAAAAAAATTCCAAGTTAAAAAACACAAAATTTTCTCTTTAAAAAATATATTAAAAAAAGTCAAGTTAAAAAACTCAACAATTTCACTGTAATAACCATAAAAAAAAGTTTCAAGTGAAAAAACTCCACAGTTTCACTATAAAAACATTAAAAAATGTTCCAAATTAAAAAAAAAAATTTAACTATAAAAACCACTAAAATAGTTCAAAGTTAAAAAAAACTCAAATAATTCAATATAAATACCATAAAAAAGTTCAAAGTAAAAAAAACTCAACAATTTCACTATAAAAACCATAACAAAACTTCCAAGTTAAAAAAAACACAACAATTTCACTATAAAAACCATTAAAAAAAATAAATAAAAAACTTAACAATTTCACTATATAGATCCTAAACAAAGATCCAAGTTATAAACCTCATCTATATCGCCATAATAACCATAAAAAATATTTCAAGTTAAAAAATTCAACAATTTCACTAAAAATACATTAAAAAAAAGTCCCATGTTAAAAAATTCAATGGTTTCACTTTAAAAACGAAAACAAGATTTTCAAGTGAAAAAACTCAACTATTTCACTATAAAAATACCTAAAAAAAAGTTCCATGTTAAAAATACTCCCAAATATCTCTATACAAAATAAAAAATAAGTTCCAAGTTAAAAAAATTCAACAGTTTCACTATAAAAACCCTAGCAAGATTTCCAAGTGAAAAAACTCAACTATTTCACTGTAAAAAACATTAAAAAAAATTCCAAGTTAAAAAACACAAAAGTTTCTCTTTAAAAAATATATTAAAAAAAGTCAAGTTTAAAAACTCAACAGTTTCACTGTAATAACCATAAAAAAAAGTTTCAAGTGAAAAAACTCCACAATTTCACTATAAAAACCTTAAAAATTGTTCCAAATTAAAAAAATTAATAATTTAACTATAAAAACCACTGAAATAGTTCCAAGTTAAAATATAACTCAAATAATTCAATATAAATACCATAAAAAAGTTCAAAGTAAAAAAAACTCAACAGTTTCACTATAAAAACAATAACATAACATCCAAGTTAAAAAAACAACGTTTTCAATATAAAAAACATAAAAAAACCAAGTAAAAAACTCAGCAATTTCGCTATATAGATCCTAAAAAAAGATCCAAGTTATAAACCTCACCTATATCGCCATAATAACCATAAAAAATGTTTCAAGTTAAAAAATTCAACAATCTCACTAAAAAAACATTTAAAAAAAGTCCCATGTTAAAAAATTCAATAGTTTCACTTTAAAAACGAAAACAAGATTTTCAAGTGAAAAAACTCAATTATTTCACTATAAAAATACCTTAAAAAAAGTTCCATGTTAAAAATACTCACAAATATCTCTATACAAAATAAAAAATAAGTTCCAAGTTAAAAAAACTCAACAGTTTCACTATAAGAACCTTAGCAAGATTTCCAAGTGAAAAAACTCAACTATTTCACTGTAAAAAACATTAAAAAAAAATTCCAAGTTAAAAAACACAAAAGTTTCTCTTTAAAAAATATATCAAAAAAAGTTAAGTTAAAAAACTCAACAGTTTCACTGTAATAACCATAAAAAAAAAGTTTCAAGTGAAAAAACTCCACAATTTCACTATAAAAACCTTAAAATATGTTCCAAATTAAAAAAATAATAAAAATAATAACTATAAAAACCACTAAAATAGTTCCAAGTTAAAAAAAAACTCAACAGTTTCACTATAAAAACCCTAACAAAACTTCCAAGTCAAAAAAAACAACGTTTTCACTATAAAAAACATAAAAAATACCAAATAAAAAACTCAGCAATTTCACTATATAGATCCTAAAAAAAGATCCAAGTTATAAACCTCACCTATATCGCCATAATAACCATAAAAAATGTTTCAAGTTAAAAAATTCAACAATTTCACTAAAAAAACATTTAAAAAAAGACCCATGTTAAAAAATTCAATTGTTTCACTTTAAAAACGAAAACAAGATTTTCAAGTGAAAAAACTCAACTATTTCACTATAAAAATACCTAAAAAAAGTTCCATGTTAAAAATACTCACAAATATCTCTATACAAAATAAAAAATAAGTTCCAAGTTAAAAAAATTCATAAGTTTCACTATAAAAACCCTAGCGAGATTTCCAAGTGAAAAAACTCAACTATTTCACTGTAAAAAACATTAAAAAAAAATTCCAATTTAAAAAACACAACAGTTTCTCTTTAAAAAATATATTAAAAAAAGTCAAGTTAAAAAACTCAACAGTTTCACTGTAATAACCATAAAAAAAGTTTCAAGTGAAAAGACTTCATAGTTTTATTATAAAAACCTTAAAAAATGTTCCAAATTAAAAAAATCAATAATTTAACTATAAAAACCACTAAAATAGTTCCAAGTTAAAAAGCTCAACAATTTCACTATATAGATCCTAAAAAAAGATCCAAGTTATAAACCTCATCTATATCGCCATGATAACCATAACAAATGTTTCAAGTTAAAAAATTCAACAATTTCACTAAAAAAAAACATTATAAAAAAGTCCCATGTTAAAAAATTCAATAATTTAACTATAAAAACGAAAACAAGATTTTCAAGTGAAAAAACTCAACTATTTCACTATAAAAATACATTAAAAAAAGTTCCATGTTAAAAATACTCACAAATATCTCTATACAAAATAAAAAATAGGTTCCAAGTTAAAAAAAACTCAACAGTTTCTCCATAAAAAAAGTTTCAAGTGAAAAAACTCAACAGTTTCACTATAAAAACCTTAAAAAATGTTCCAAATTAAAAAACTCAATAATTTAACTATAAAAACCACTAAAATAGTTCCAAGTTAAAAAAAACTCAAATATTTCAATATAAATACCATAAAAAAGTTCAAAGTAAAAAAAACTCAACAGTTTCACTATAAAAACCATAACAAAACTTCCAAGTTAAAAAAAACACAACAATTTCACTATAAAAACCATAAAAAAAACCAAATAAAAAACTTAACAATTTCACTATATAGATCCTAAAAAAAGATACAAGTTATAAACCTCATCTGTATCGCCATAATAACCATAAAAAATATTGCAAGTTAAAAAATTCAACAATTTCACTAAAAAAACATTAAAAAAATCCCATGTTAAAAAATTCAATAGTTTCACTTTAAAAACGAAAACAAGATTTTCAAGTGAAAAAACTCAACTATTTCACTATAAAAATACCTAAAAAAAAGTTCCATGTTAAAAATACTCACAAATATCTCTATACAAAATAAAAAATAAGTTCCAAGTTAAAAAAATTCAACAGTTTCACTATAAGAACACTAGCAAGATTTCCAAGTGAAAAAACTCAACTATTTCACTGTAAAAAACATAAAAAAAAAAATCCAAGTTAAAAAACACAAAATTTTCTCTTTAAAAAATATATTAAAAAAAGTAAAGTTAAAAAACTCAACAGTTTCACTGTAATAACCATAAAAAAAAGTTTCAAGTGAAAAAACTCCACAGTTTCACTATAAAAACCTTAAAAAATGTTCCAAATTAAAAAAATCAATAATTTAACTATAAAAACCACTAAAATAGTTCCAAGTTAAAAAGCTCAACAATTTCACTATATAGATCCTAAAAAAAGATCCAAGTTATAAACCTCATCTATATCGCCATGATAACCATAACAAATGTTTCAAGTTAAAAAATTCAACAATTTCACTAAAAAAAACATTATAAAAAAGTCCCATGTTAAAAAATTCAATAATTTAACTATAAAAATGAAAACAAGATTTTCAAGTGAAAAAACTCAACTATTTCACTATAAAAATACATTAAAAAAAGTTCCATGTTAAAAATACTCACAAATATCTCTATACAAAATAAAAAATAGGTTCCAAGTTAAAAAAACTCAACAGTTTCTCCATAAAAAAAGTTTCAAGTGAAAAAACTCAACAGTTTCACTATAAAAACCTTAAAAAATGTTCCAAATTAAAAAACTCAATAATTTAACTATAAAAACCACTAAAATAGTTCCAAGTTAAAAAAAAACTCAAATATTTCAATATAAATACCATAAAAAAGTTCAAAGTAAAAAAAACTCAACAGTTTCACTATAAAAACCATAACAAAACTTCCAAGTTAAAAAAAACACAACAATTTCACTATAAAAACCATAAAAAAAACCAAATAAAAAACTTAACAATTTCACTATATAGATCCTAAAAAAAGATACAAGTTATAAACCTCATCTGTATCGCCATAATAACCATAAAAAATATTGCAAGTTAAAAAATTCAACAATTTCACTAAAAAAACATTAAAAAAATCCCATGTTAAAAAATTCAATAGTTTCACTTTAAAAACGAAAACAAGATTTTCAAGTGAAAAAACTCAACTATTTCACTATAAAAATACCTAAAAAAAAGTTCCATGTTAAAAATACTCACAAATATCTCTATACAAAATAAAAAATAAGTTCCAAGTTAAAAAAATTCAACAGTTTCACTATAAGAACACTAGCAAGATTTCCAAGTTAAAAAACTCAACTATTTCACTGTAAAAAACATAAAAAAAAAAATCCAAGTTAAAAAACACAAAATTTTCTCTTTAAAAAATATATTAAAAAAAGTAAAGTTAAAAAACTCAACAGTTTCACTGTAATAACCATAAAAAAAAGTTTCAAGTGAAAAAACTCCACAGTTTCACTATAAAAACCTTAAAAAATGTTCCAAATTAAAAAAATCAATAATTTAACTATAAAAACCACTAAAATAGTTCCAAGTTAAAAAGCTCAACAATTTCACTATATAGATCCTAAAAAAAGATCCAAGTTATAAACCTCATCTATATCGCCATGATAACCATAACAAATGTTTCAAGTTAAAAAATTCAACAATTTCACTAAAAAAAACATTATAAAAAAGTCCCATGTTAAAAAATTCAATAATTTAACTATAAAAACGAAAACAAGATTTTCAAGTGAAAAAACTCAACTATTTCACTATAAAAATACATTAAAAAAAGTTCCATGTTAAAAATACTCACAAATATCTCTATACAAAATAAAAAATAGGTTCCAAGTTAAAAAAACTCAATAGTTTCTCCATAAAAAAAGTTTCAAGTGAAAAAACTAAACAGTTTCACTATAAAAACCTTAAAAAATGTTCCAAATTAAAAAACTCAATAATTTAACTATAAAAACCACTAAAATAGTTCCAAGTTAAAAAAAAAACTCAAATATTTCAATATAAATACCATAAAAAAGTTCAAAGTAAAAAAAACTCAACAGTTTCACTATAAAAACCATAACAAAACTTCCAAGTTAAAAAAAACACAACAATTTCACTATAAAAACCATAAAAAAAACCAAATAAAAAACTTAACAATTTCACTATATAGATCCTAAAAAAAGATACAAGTTATAAACCTCATCTGTATCGCCATAATAAGCATAAAAAATATTGCAAGTTAAAAAATTCAACAATTTCACTAAAAAAACATTAAAAAAAGTCCCATGTTAAAAAATTCAATAGTTTCACTTTAAAAACGAAAACAAGATTTTCAAGTGAAAAAACTCAACTATTTCACTATAAAAATACCTAAAAAAAAGTTCCATGTTAAAAATACTCACAAATATCTCTATACAAAATAAAAAATAAGTTCCAAGTTAAAAAAATTCAACAGTTTCACTATAAGAACACTAGCAAGATTTCCAAGTGAAAAAACTCAACTATTTCACTGTAAAAAACATAAAAAAAAATCCAAGTTAAAAAACACAAAATTTTCTCTTTAAAAAATATATTAAAAAAAGTAAAGTTAAAAAACTCAACAGTTTCACTGTAATAACCATAAAAAAAAGTTTCAAGTGAAAAAACTCCACAGTTTCACTATAAAAACCTTAAAAAATGTTCCAAATTAAAAAAATCAATAATTTAACTATAAAAGCCACTAAAATAGTTCCAAGTTAAAAAGCTCAACAATTTCACTATATAGATCCTAAAAAAGATCCAAGTTATAAACCTCATCTATATCGCCATGATAACCATAACAAATGTTTCAAGTTAAAAAATTCAACAATTTCACTAAAAAAAACATTATAAAAAAGTCCCATGTTAAAAAATTCAATAATTTAACTATAAAAACGAAAACAAGATTTTCAAGTGAAAAAACTCAACTATTTCACTATAAAAATACATTAAAAAAAGTTCCATGTTAAAAATACTCACAAATATCTCTATACAAAATAAAAAATAGGTTCCAAGTTAAAAAAACTCAACAGTTTCTCCATAAAAAAAGTTTCAAGTGAAAAAACTCAACAGTTTCACTATAAAAACCTTAAAAAATGTTCCAAATTAAAAAACTCAATAATTTAACTATAAAAACAACTAAAATAGTTCCAAGTTAAAAAAAAACTCAAATATTTCAATATAAATACCATAAAAAAGTTCAAAGTAAAAAAAACTCAACAGTTTCACTATAAAAACCATAACAAAACTTCCAAGTTAAAAAAAACACAACAATTTCACTATAAAAACCATAAAAAAAACCAAATAAAAAACTTAACAATTTCACTATATAGATCCTAAAAAAAGATACAAGTTATAAACCTCATCTGTATCGCCATAATAACCATAAAAAATATTTCAAGTTAAAAAATTCAACAATTTCACTAAAAAAACATTTAAAAAAAGTCCCATGTTAAAAAATTCAATGGTTTCACTTTAAAAACGAAAACAAGATTTTCAAGTGAAAAAACTCAACTATTTCACTATAAAAATACCTAAAAAAAAGTTCCATGAAAAAAATACTCACAAATATCTGTATACAAAATAAAAAATAAGTTCCAAGTTAAAAAAATTCAACAGTTTCACTATAAGAACACTAGCAAGATTTCCAAGTGAAAAAACTCAACTATTTCACTGTAAAAAACATAAAAAAAAAAATCCAAGTTAAATAACACAAAATTTTCTCTTTAAAAAATATATTAAAAAAAGTAAAGTTAAAAAACTCAACAGTTTCACTGTAATAACCATAAAAAAAAGTTTCAAGTGAAAAAACTCCACAGTTTCACTATAAAAACCTTAAAAAATGTTCCAAATTAAAAAAATCAATAATTTAACTATAAAAACCACTGAAATAGTTCCAAGTTAAAAAGCTCAACAATTTCACTATATAGATCCTAAAAAATGATCCAAGTTATAAACCTCATCTATATCGCCATGATAACCATAACAAATGTTTCAAGTTAAAAAATTCAACAATTTCACTAAAAAAAACATTATAAAAAAGTCCCATGTTAAAAAATTCAATAATTTAACTATAAAAACGAAAACAAGATTTTCAAGTGAAAAAACTCAACTATTTCACTATAAAAATACATTAAAAAAAGTTCCATGTTAAAAATACTCACAAATATCTCTATACAAAATAAAAAATAAGTTCCAAGTTAAAAAAACTCAACAGTTTCTCCATAAAAAAAGTTTCAAGTGAAAAAACTCAACAGTTTCACTATAAAAACCTTAAAAAATGTTCCAAATTAAAAAACTCAATAATTTAACTATAAAAACCACTAAAATAGTTCCAAGTTAAAAAAAAACTCAAATATTTCAATATAAATACCATAAAAAAGTTCAAAGTAAAAAAAACTCAACAGTTTCACTATAAAAACCATAACAAAACTTCCAAGTTAAAAAAAACACAACAATTTCACTATAAAAACCATTAAAATAAATAAATAAAAAACTTAACAATTTCACTATATAGATCCTAAACAAAGATCCAAGTTATAAACCTCATCTGTATCGCCATAATAACCATAAAAAATATTTCAAGTTAAAAAATTCAACAATTTCACTAAAAAAACATTTAAAAAAAGTCCCATGTTAAAAAATTCAATGGTTTCACTTTAAAAACGAAAACAAGATTTTCAAGTGAAAAAACTCAACTATTTCACTATAAAAATACCTAAAAAAAAGTTCCATGTTAAAAATACTCCCAAATATCTGTATACAAAATAAAAAATAAGTTCCAAGTTAAAAAAATTCAACAGTTTCACTATAAAAACCCTAGCAAGATTTCCAAGTGAAAAAACTCAACTATTTCACAGTAAACAACATTAAAAAAAATTCCAAGTTAAAAAACACAAAAGTTTCTCTTTAAAAAATATATTAAAAAAAGTCAAGTTAAAAAACTCAACAGTTTCACTGTAATAACCATAAAAAAAAGTTTCAAGTGAAAAAACTCCACAGTTTCACTATAAAAACCTTAAAAAATGTTCCAAATTAAAAAAATTAATAATTTAACTATAAAAACCACTGAAATAGTTCCAAGTTAAAAAATAACTCAAATAATTCAATATAAATACCATAAAAAAGTTCAAAGTAAAAAAAACTCAACAGTTTCACTATAAAAACCATAACATAACTTCCAAGTTAAAAAAAAACAACGTTTTCAATATAAAAACCATAAAAAAACCAAGTAAAAAACTCAGCAATTTCACTATATAGATCCTAAAAAAAGATCCAAGTTATAAACCTCACCTATATCGCCATAATAACCATAAAAAATGTTTCAAGTTAAAAAATTCAACAATTTCACTAAAAAAACATTTAAAAAAAGTCCCATGTTAAAAAATTCAATAGTTTCACTTTAAAAACGAAAACAAGATTTTCAAGTGAAAAAACTCAATTATTTCACTATAAAAATACCTTAAAAAAAGTTCCATGTTAAAAATACTCACAAATATCTCTATACAAAATAAAAAATAAGTTCCAAGTTAAAAAAACTCAACAGTTTCACTATAAGAACCTTAGCAAGATTTCCAAGTGAAAAAACTCAACTATTTCACTGTAAAAAACATAAAAAAAAATCCCAAGTTAAAAAACACAAAAGTTTCTCTTTAAAAAATATATCAAAAAAAGTTAAGTTAAAAAACTCAACAGTTTCACTGTAATAACCATAAAAAAAAAGTTTCAAGTGAAAAAACTCCACAATTTCACTATAAAAACCTTAAAAAATGTTCCACATTAAAAAAATAATAAAAATAATAACTATAAAAACCACTAAAATAGTTCCAAGTTAAAAAAACTCAAATAATTCAATATAAATACCATAAAAAAGTTCAAAGTAAAAAAAAACTCAACAGTTTCACTATAAAAACCCTAACAAAACTTCCAAGTTAAAAAAAACAACGTTTTCACTATAAAAACCATAAAAAAACCAAATAAAAAACTCAGCAATTTCACTATATAGATCCTAAAAAAAGATCCAAGTTATAAACCTCACCTATATCGCCATAATAACCATAAAAAATGTTTCAAGTTAAAAAATTCAACAATTTCATTAAAAAAACATTTAAAAAGAGTCCCATGTTAAAAAATTCAATAGTTTCACTTTAAAAACGAAAACAAGATTTTCAAGTGAAAAAACTCAACTATTTCACTATAAAAATACCTAAAAAAAAGTTCCATGAAAAAAATACTCACAAATATCTCTATACAAAATAAAAAATAAGTTCCAAGTTAAAAAAACTCAACAGTTTCACTATAAGAACACTAGCAAGATTTCCAAGTGAAAAAACTCAACTATTTCACTGTAAAAAACATAAAAAAAAAATCCAAGTTAAAAAACACAAAATTTTCTCTTTAAAAAATATATTAAAAAAAGTAAAGTTAAAAAACTCAACAGTTTCACTGTAATAACCATAAAAAAAAGTTTCAAGTGAAAAAACTCCACAGTTTCACTATAAAAACCTTAAAAAATGTTCCAAATTAAAAAAATCAATAATTTAACTATAAAAACCACTAAAATAGTTCCAAGTTAAAAAGCTCAACAATTTCACTATATAGATCCTAAAAAAAGATCCAAGTTATAAACCTCATCTATATCGCCATGATAACCATAACAAATGTTTCAAGTTAAAAAATTCAACAATTTCACTAAAAAAAACATTATAAAAAAGTCCCATGTTAAAAAATTCAATAATTTAACTATAAAAACGAAAACAAGATTTTCAAGTGAAAAAACTCAACTATTTCACTATAAAAATACATTAAAAAAAGTTTCATGTTAAAAATACTCACAAATATCTCTATACAAAATAAAAAATAAGTTCCAAGTTAAAAAAACTCAACAGTTTCTCCATAAAAAAAGTTTCAAGTGAAAAAACTCAACAGTTTCACTATAAAAACCTTAAAAAATGTTCCAAATTAAAAAACTCAATAATTTAACTATAAAAACCACTAAAATAGTTCCAAGTTAAAAAAAACTCAAATATTTCAATATAAATACCATAAAAAAGTTCAAAGTAAAAAAAACTCAACAGTTTCACTATAAAAACCATAACAAAACTTCCAAGTTAAAAAAAACACAACAATTTCACTATAAAAACCATAAAAAAAAACAAATAAAAAACTTAACAATTTCACTATATAGATCCTAAAAAAAGATACAAGTTATAAACCTCATCTGTATCGCCATAATAACCATAAAAAATATTTCAAGTTAAAAAATTCAACAATTTCACTAAAAAAACATTTAAAAAAAGTCCCATGTTAAAAAATTCAATGGTTTCACTTTAAAAACGAAAACAAGATTTTCAAGTGAAAAAACTCAACTATTTCACTATAAAAATACCTAAAAAAAAGTTCCATGTTAAAAATACTCACAAATATCTCTATACAAAATAAAAAATAAGTTCCAAGTTAAAAAAATTCAACAGTTTCACTATAAGAACACTAGCAAGATTTCCAAGTGAAAAAACTCAACTATTTCACTGTAAAAAACATAAAAAAAAAAATCCAAGTTAAAAAACACAAAATTTTCTCTTTAAAAAATATATTAAAAAAAGTAAAGTTAAAAAACTCAACAGTTTCACTGTAATAACCATAAAAAAAAGTTTCAAGTGAAAAAACTCCACAGTTTCACTATAAAAACCTTAAAAAATGTTCCAAATTAAAAAAATCAATAATTTAACTATAAAAGCGACTAAAATAGTTCCAAGTTAAAAAGCTCAACAATTTCACTATATAGATCCTAAAAAAAGATCCAAGTTATAAACCTCATCTATATCGCCATGATAACCATAACAAATGTTTCAAGTTAAAAAATTCAACAATTTCACTAAAAAAAACATTATAAAAAAGTCCCATGTTAAAAAATTCAATAATTTAACTATAAAAACGAAAACAAGATTTTCAAGTGAAAAAACTCAACTATTTCACTATAAAAATACATTAAAAAAAGTTCCATGTTAAAAATACTCACAAATATCTCTATACAAAATAAAAAATAGGTTCCAAGTTAAAAAAACTCAACAGTTTCTCCATAAAAAAAGTTTCAAGTGAAAAAACTCAACAGTTTCACTATAAAAACCTTAAAAAATGTTCCAAATTAAAAAACTCAATAATTTAACTATAAAAACCACTAAAATAGTTCCAAGTTAAAAAAAACTCAAATATTTCAATATAAATACAATAAAAAAGTTCAATGTAACAAAAACTCAACAGTTTCACTATAAAAACCATAACAAAACTTCCAAGTTAAAAAAAACAAAACAATTACACTATAAAAACCATAAAAAAAACCAAATAAAAAACTTAACAATTTCACTATATAGATCCTAAAAAAAGATACAAGTTATAAACCTCATCTGTATCGCCATAATAACCATAAAAAATATTTCAAGTTAAAAAATTCAACAATTTCATTAAAAAAACATTTAAAAAAAGTCCCATGTTAAAAAATTCAATGGTTTCACTTTAAAAACGAAAACAAGATTTTCAAGTGAAAAAACTCAACTATTTCACTATAAAAATACCTAAAAAAAAGTTCCATGAAAAAAATACTCACAAATATCTCTATACAAAATAAAAAATAAGTTCCAAGTTAAAAAAACTCAACAGTTTCACTATAAGAACACTAGCAAGATTTCCAAGTGAAAAAACTCAACTATTTCAATGTAAAAAACATAAAAAAAAAATCCAAGTTAAAAAACACAAAATTTTCTCTTTAAAAAATATATTAAAAAAAGTAAAGTTAAAAAACTCAACAGTTTCACTGTAATAACCATAAAAAAAAGTTTCAAGTGAAAAAACTCCACAGTTTCACTATAAAAACCTTAAAAAATGTTCCAATTAAAAAAATCAATAATTTAACTATAAAAACCACTAAAATAGTTCCAAGTTAAAAAGCTCAACAATTTCACTATATAGATCCTAAAAAAAGATCCAAGTTATAAACCTCATCTATATCGCCATGATAACCATAACAAATGTTTCAAGTTAAAAAATTCAACAATTTCACTAAAAAAAACATTATAAAAAAGTCCCATGTTAAAAAATTCAATAATTTAACTATAAAAACGAAAACAAGATTTTCAAGTGAAAAAACTCAACTATTTCACTATAAAAATACATTAAAAAAAGTTCCATGTTAAAAATACTCACAAATATCTCTATACAAAATAAAAAATAGGTTCCAAGTTAAAAAAACTCAACAGTTTCTCCATAAAAAAAGTTTCAAGTGAAAAAACTCAACAGTTTCACTATAAAAACCTTAAAAAATGTTCCAAATTAAAAAACTCAATAATTTCACTATAAAAACCACTAAAATAGTTCCAAGTTAAAAAAAAACTCAAATATTTCAATATAAATACCATAAAAAAGTTCAAAGTAAAAAAAACTCAACAGTTTCACTATAAAAACCATAACAAAACTTCCAAGTTAAAAAAAACACAACAATTTCACTATAAAAACCATTAAAAAAAATAAATAAAAAACTTAACAATTTCACTATATAGATCCTAAACAAAGATCCAAGTTATAAACCTCATCTGTATCGCCATAATAACCATAAAAAATATTTCAAGTTAAAAAATTCAACAATTTCACTAAAAAAACATTTAAAAAAAGTCCCATGTTAAAAAATTCAATGGTTTCACTTTAAAAACGAAAACAAGATTTTCAAGTGAAAAAACTCAACTATTTCACTATAAAAATACCTAAAAAAAAGTTCCATGTTAAAAATACTCCCAAATATCTGTATACAAAATAAAAAATAAGTTCCAAGTTAAAAAAATTCAACAGTTTCACTATAAAAACCCTAGCAAGATTTCCAAGTGAAAAAACTCAACTATTTCACTGTAAAAAACATTAAAAAAAATTCCAAGTTAAAAAACACAAAAGTTTCTCTTTAAAAAATATATTAAAAAAAGTCAAGTTAAAAAACTCAACAGTTTCACTGTAATAACCATAAAAAAAAGTTTCAAGTGAAAAAACTCCACAGTTTCACTATAAAAACCTTAAAAATTGTTCCAAATTAAAAAAATTAATAATTTAACTATAAAAACCACTGAAATAGTTCCAAGTTAAAAAATAACTCAAATAATTCAATATAAATACCATAAAAAAGTTCAAAGTAAAAAAAACTCAACAGTTTCACTATAAAAACCATAACATAACTTCCAAGTTAAAAAAAACAACGTTTTCAATATAAAAACCATAAAAAAACCAAGTAAAAAACTCAGCAATTTCACTATATAGATCCTAAAAAAAGATCCAAGTTATAAACCTCACCTATATCGCCATAATAACCATAAAAAATGTTTTAAGTTAAAAAATTCAACAATTTCACTAAAAAAACATTTAAAAAAAGTCCCATGTTAAAAAATTCAATAGTTTCACTTTAAAAACGAAAACAAGATTTTCAAGTGAAAAAACTCAATTATTTCACTATAAAAATACCTTAAAAAAAGTTCCATGTTAAAAATACTCACAAATATCTCTATACAAAATAAAAAATAAGTTCCAAGTTAAAAAAACTCAACAGTTTCACTATAAGAACCTTAGCAAGATTTCCAAGTGAAAAAACTCAACTATTTCACTGTAAAAAACATAAAAAAAAAATCCCAAGTTAAAAAACACAAAAGTTTCTCTTTAAAAAATATATCAAAAAAAGTTAAGTTAAAAAACTCAACAGTTTCACTGTAATAACCATAAAAAAAAAGTTTCAAGTGAAAAAACTCCACAATTTCACTATAAAAACCTTAAAAAATGTTCCAAATTAAAAAAATAATAAAAATAATAACTATAAAAACCACTAAAATAGTTCCAAGTTAAAAAAAAACTCAAATAATTCAATATAAATACCATAAAAAAGTTCAAAGTAAAAAAAACTCAACAGTTTCACTATAAAAACCCTAACAAAACTTCCAAGTTAAAAAAAACAACGTTTTCACTATAAAAACCATAAAAAAACCAAATAAAAAACTCAGCAATTTCACTATATAGATCCTAAAAAAAGATCCAAGTTATAAACCTCACCTATATCGCCATAATAACCATAAAAAATGTTTCAAGTTAAAAAATTCAACAATTTCATTAAAAAAACATTTAAAAAGAGTCCCATGTTAAAAAATTCAATAGTTTCACTTTAAAAACGAAAACAAGATTTTCAAGTGAAAAAACTCAACTATTTCACTATAAAAATACCTTAAAAAAAGTTCCATGAAAAAAATACTCACAAATATCTCTATACAAAATAAAAAATAAGTTCTAAGTTAAAAAAACTCAACAGTTTCACTATAAGAACCTTAGCAAGATTTCCAAGTGAAAAAACTCAACTATTTCACTGTAAAAAACATAAAAAAAAAATTCCAAGTTAAAAAACACAAAAGTTTCTCTTTAAAAAATATATTAAAAAAAGTAAAGTTAAAAAACTCAACAGTTTCACTGTAATAACCATAAAAAAAAGTTTCAAGTGAAAAAACTCCACAGTTTCACTATAAAAACCTTAAAAAAATGTTCCAAATTAAAAAAATCAATAATTTAACTATAAAAACCACTAAAATAGTTCCAAGTTAAAAAGCTCAACAATTTCACTATATAGATCCTAAAAAAAGATCCAAGTTATAAACCTCATCTATATCGCCATAATAACCATAACAAATGTTTCAAGTTAAAAAATTCAACAATTTCACTAAAAAAAACATTAAAAAAAAGTCCCATGTTAAAAAAGTCAATAGTTTAACTATAAAAACGAAAACAAGATTTTCAAGTGAAAAAACTCAACTATTTCACTATAAAAATACATTAAAAAAAGTTCCATGTTAAAAATACTCACAAATATCTCTATACAAAATAAAAAATAAGTTCCAAGTTAAAAAAACTCAACAGTTTCTCCATAAAAAAAGTTTCAAGTGAAAAAACTCAACAGTTTCACTATAAAAACCATAAAAAATGTTCCAAATTAAAAAACTCAATAATTTAACTATAAAAACCACTAAAATAGTTCCAAGTTAAAAAAAACTCAAATATTTCAATATAAATACCATAAAAAAGTTCAAAGTAAAAAAAACTCAACAGTTTCACTATAAAAACCATAACAAAACTTCCAAGTTAAAAAAAACACAACAATTTCACTATAAAAACCATTAAAAAAAATAAATAAAAAACTTAACAATTTCACTATATAGATCCTAAACAAAGATCCAAGTTATAAACCTCATCTATATCGCCATAATAACCAGAAAAAATATTTCAAGTTAAAAAATTCAACAATTTCACTAAAAAAACATTAAAAAAAAGTCCCATGTTAAAAAATTCAATGGTTTTACTTTAAAAATGAAAACAAGATTTTCAAGTGAAAAAACTCAACTATTTCACTTTAAAAATACCTAAAAAAAAGTCCCATGTTAAAAATACTCCAAAATATTTGTATACAAAATAAAAAATAAGTTCCAAGTTAAAAAAATTCAACAGTTTCACTATAAAAACCCTAGCAAGATTTCCAAGTGAAAAAAACTCAACTATTTCACTGTAAAAAACATTAAAAAAAAATTCCAATTTAAAAAACACAACATTTTCTCTTTAAAAAATATATTAAAAAAAGTCAAGTTAAAAAACTCAACAGTTTCACTGTAATAACCATAAAAAAAAGTTTCAAGTGAAAAAACTCCACAGTTTCACTATAAAAACCTTAAAAATTGTTCCAAATTAAAAAAATTAATAATTTAACTATAAAAACCACTGAAATAGTTCCAAGTTAAAAAATAACTCAAATAATTCAATATAAATACCATAAAAAAGTTCAAAGTAAAAAAAACTCAACAGTTTCACTATAAAAACCATAACAAAACTTCAAAGTTAAAAAAAACACAACAATTTCACTATAAAAACCATTAAAAAAAATAAATAAAAAACTTAACAATTTCACTATATAGATCCTAAACAAAGATCCAAGTTATAAACCTCATCTATATCGCCATAATAACCATAACAAATGTTTCAAGTTAAAAAATTCAACAATTTCACTAAAAAAAACATTAAAAAAAAGTCCCATGTTAAAAAAGTCAATAGTTTAACTATAAAAACGAAAACAAGATTTTCAAGTGAAAAAACTCAACTATTTCACTATAAAAATACATTAAAAAAAGTTCCATGTTAAAAATACTCACAAATATCTCTATACAAAATAAAAAATAAGTTCCAAGTTAAAAAAACTCAACAGTTTCTCCATAAAAAAAGTTTCAAGTGAAAAAACTCAACAGTTTCACTATAAAAACCATAAAAAATGTTCCAAATTAAAAAACTCAATAATTTAACTATAAAAACCACTGAAATAGTTCCAAGTTAAAAAAAACTCAAATATTTCAATATAAATACCATAAAAAAGTTCAAAGTAAAAAAAACTCAACAGTTTCACTATAAAAACCATAACAAAACTTCAAAGTTAAAAAAAACACAACAATTTCACTATAAAAACCATTAAAAAAAATAAATAAAAAACTTAACAATTTCACTATATAGATCCTAAACAAAGATCCAAGTTATAAACCTCATCTATATCGCCATAATAACCAGAAAAAATATTTCAAGTTAAAAAATTCAACAATTTCACTAAAAAAACATTAAAAAAAAGTCCCATGTTAAAAAATTCAATGGTTTTACTTTAAAAATGAAAACAAGATTTTCAAGTGAAAAAACTCAACTATTTCACTTTAAAAATACCTAAAAAAAAGTTCCATGTTAAAAATACTCCAAAATATCTGTATACAAAATAAAAAATAAGTTCCATGTTAAAAAAATTCAACAGTTTCACTATAAAAACCCTAGCAAGATTTCCAAGTGAAAAAACTCAACTATTTCACTGTAAAAAACATTAAAAAAAAATTCCAATTTAAAAAACACAACAGTTTCTCTTTAAAAAATATATTAAAAAAACTCAACAGTTTCACTGTAATAACCATAAAAAAAAGTTTCAAGTGAAAAAACTCCACAGTTTCACTATAAAAACCTTAAAAATTGTTCCAAATTAAAAAAATTAATAATTTAACTATAAAAACCACTGAAATAGTTCCAAGTTAAAAAATAACTCAAATAATTCAATATAAATACCATAAAAAAGTTCAAAGTAAAAAAAACTCAACAGTTTCACTATGAAAACCATAACAAAACTTCCAAGTAAAAAAAAACAACGTTTTCACTATAAAAACCATAAAAAAACCAAGTAAAAAACTCAGCAATTTCACTATATAGATCCTAAAAAAAGATCCAAGTTATAAACCTCACCTATATCGCCATAATAACCATAAAAAATGTTTCAAGTTAAAAAATTCAACAATTTCACTAAAAAAACATTTAAAAAAAGTCCCATGTTAAAAAATTCAATTGTTTCACTTTAAAAACGAAAACAAGATTTTCAAGTGAAAAAACTCAACTATTTCACTATAAAAATACCTTAAAAAAAGTTCCATGTTAAAAATACTCACAAATATCTCTATACAAAATAAAAAATAAGTTCCAAGTTAAAAAAACTCAACAGTTTCACTATAAGAACCTTAGCAAGATTTCCAAGTGAAAAAACTCAACTATTTCACTGTAAAAAACATAAAAAAAAATTCCAAGTTAAAAAACACAAAAGTTTCTCTTTAAAAAATATATTAAAAAAAGTAAAGTTAAAAAACTCAACAGTTTCACTGTAATAACCATAAAAAAAAGTTTCAAGTGAAAAAACTCCACAGTTTCACTATAAAAACCTTAAAAAATGTTCCAAATTAAAAAAATCAATAATTTAACTATAAAAACCACTAAAATAGTTCCAAGTTAAAAAGCTCAACAATTTCACTATATAGATCCTAAAAAAAGATCCAAGTTATAAACCTCATCTATATCGCCATAATAACCATAACAAATGTTTCAAGTTAAAAAATTCAACAATTTCACTAAAAAAAACATTAAAAAAAAGTCCCATGTTAAAAAAGTCAATAGTTTAACTATAAAAACGAAAACAAGATTTTCAAGTGAAAAAACTCAACTATTTCACTATAAAAATACATTAAAAAAAGTTCCATGTTAAAAATACTCACAAATATCTCTATACAAAATAAAAAATAAGTTCCAAGTTAAAAAAACTCAACAGTTTCTCCATAAAAAAAGTTTCAAGTGAAAAAACTCAACAGTTTCACTATAAAAACCATAAAAAATGTTCCAAATTAAAAAACTCAATAATTTAACTATAAAAACCACTGAAATAGTTCCAAGTTAAAAAAAACTCAAATATTTCAATATAAATACCATAAAAAAGTTCAAAGTAAAAAAAACTCAACAGTTTCACTATAAAAACCATAACAAAACTTCAAAGTTAAAAAAAACACAACAATTTCACTATAAAAACCATTAAAAAAAATAAATAAAAAACTTAACAATTTCACTATATAGATCCTAAACAAAGATCCAAGTTATAAACCTCATCTATATCGCCATAATAACCAGAAAAAATATTTCAAGTTAAAAAATTCAACAATTTCACTAAAAAAACATTAAAAAAAAGTCCCATGTTAAAAAATTCAATGGTTTTACTTTAAAAATGAAAACAAGATTTTCAAGTGAAAAAACTCAACTATTTCACTTTAAAAATACCTAAAAAAAAGTTCCATGTTAAAAATACTCCAAAATATCTGTATACAAAATAAAAAATAAGTTCCAAGTTAAAAAAATTCAACAGTTTCACTATAAAAACCCTAGCAAGATTTCCAAGTGAAAAAACTCAACTATTTCACTGTAAAAAACATTAAAAAAAAATTCCAATTTAAAAAACACAACAGTTTCTCTTTAAAAAATATATTAAAAAAACTCAACAGTTTCACTGTAATAACCATAAAAAAAAGTTTCAAGTGAAAAAACTCCACAGTTTCACTATAAAAACCTTAAAAATTGTTCCAAATTAAAAAAATTAATAATTTAACTATAAAAACCACTGAAATAGTTCCAAGTTAAAAAATAACTCAAATAATTCAATATAAATACCATAAAAAAGTTCAAAGTAAAAAAAACTCAACAGTTTCACTATGAAAACCATAACAAAACTTCCAAGTAAAAAAAAACAACGTTTTCACTATAAAAACCATAAAAAAACCAAGTAAAAAACTCAGCAATTTCACTATATAGATCCTAAAAAAAGATCCAAGTTATAAACCTCACCTATATCGCCATAATAACCATAAAAAATGTTTCAAGTTAAAAAATTCAACAATTTCACTAAAAAAACATTTAAAAAAAGTCCCATGTTAAAAAATTCAATTGTTTCACTTTAAAAACGAAAACAAGATTTTCAAGTGAAAAAACTCAACTATTTCACTATAAAAATACCTTAAAAAAAGTTCCATGTTAAAAATACTCACAAATATCTCTATACAAAATAAAAAATAAGTTCCAAGTTAAAAAAACTCAACAGTTTCACTATAAGAACCTTAGCAAGATTTCCAAGTGAAAAAACTCAACTATTTCACTGTAAAAAACATAAAAAAAAATTCCAAGTTAAAAACCACAAAAGTTTCTCTTTAAAAAATATATTAAAAAAAGTAAAGTTAAAAAACTCAACAGTTTCACTGTAATAACCATAAAAAAAAGTTTCAAGTGAAAAAACTCCACAGTTTCACTATAAAAACCTTAAAAAATGTTCCAAATTAAAAAAATCAATAATTTAACTATAAAAACCACTAAAATAGTTCCAAGTTAAAAAGCTCAACAATTTCACTATATAGATCCTAAAAAAAGATCCAAGTTATAAACCTCATCTATATCGCCATAATAACCATAACAAATGTTTCAAGTTAAAAAATTCAACAATTTCACTAAAAAAAACATTAAAAAAAAGTCCCATGTTAAAAAAGTCAATAGTTTAACTATAAAAACGAAAACAAGATTTTCAAGTGAAAAAACTCAACTATTTCACTATAAAAATACATTAAAAAAAGTTCCATGTTAAAAATACTCACAAATATCTCTATACAAAATAAAAAATAAGTTCCAAGTTAAAAAAACTCAACAGTTTCTCCATAAAAAAAGTTTCAAGTGAAAAAACTCAACAGTTTCACTATAAAAACCATAAAAAATGTTCCAAATTAAAAAACTCAATAATTTAACTATAAAAACCACTGAAATAGTTCCAAGTTAAAAAAAACTCAATTATTTCAATATAAATACCATAAAAAAGTTCAAAGTAAAAAAAACTCAACAGTTTCACTATAAAAACCATAACAAAACTTCAAAGTTAAAAAAAACACAACAATTTCACTATAAAAACCATTAAAAAAAATAAATAAAAAAGTTAACAATTTCACTATATAGATCCTAAACAAAGATCCAAGTTATAAACCTCATCTATATCGCCATAATAACCAGAAAAAATATTTCAAGTTAAAAAATTCAACAATTTCACTAAAAAAACATTAAAAAAAAGTCCCATGTTAAAAAATTCAATGGTTTTACTTTAAAAATGAAAACAAGATTTTCAAGTGAAAAAACTCAACTATTTCACTTTAAAAATACCTAAAAAAAAGTTCCATGTTAAAAATACTCCAAAATATCTGTATACAAAATAAAAAATAAGTTCCAAGTTAAAAAAATTCAACAGTTTCACTATAAAAACCCTAGCAAGATTTCCAAGTGAAAAAACTCAACTATTTCACTGTAAAAAACATTAAAAAAAAATTCCAATTTAAAAAACACAACAGTTTCTCTTTAAAAAATATATTAAAAAAACTCAACAGTTTCACTGTAATAACCATAAAAAAAAGTTTCAAGTGAAAAAACTCCACAGTTTCACTATAAAAACCTTAAAAATTGTTCCAAATTAAAAAAATTAATAATTTAACTATAAAAACCACTGAAATAGTTCCAAGTTAAAAAATAACTCAAATAATTCAATATAAATACCATAAAAAAGTTCAAAGTAAAAAAAACTCAACAGTTTCACTATGAAAACCATAACAAAACTTCCAAGTAAAAAAAAACAACGTTTTCACTATAAAAACCATAAAAAAACCAAGTAAAAAACTCAGCAATTTCACTATATAGATCCTAACAAAAGATCCAAGTTATAAACCTCACCTATATCGCCATAATAACCATAAAAAATGTTTCAAGTTAAAAAATTCAACAATTTCACTAAAAAAACATTTAAAAAAAGTCCCATGTTAAAAAAATTCAATAGTTTCACTTTAAAAACGAAAACAAGATTTTCAAGTGAAAAAACTCAACTATTTCACTATAAAAATACCTTAAAAAAAGTTCCATGTTAAAAATACTCACAAATATCTCTATACAAAATAAAAAATAAGTTCCAAGTTAAAAAAACTCAACAGTTTCACTATAAGAACCTTAGCAAGATTTCCAAGTGAAAAAACTCAACTATTTCACTGTAAAAAACATAAAAAAAAATTCCAAGTTAAAAAACACAAAAGTTTCTCTTTAAAAAATATATTAAAAAAAGTAAAGTTAAAAAACTCAACAGTTTCACTGTAATAACCATAAAAAAAAGTTTCAAGTGAAAAAACTCCACAGTTTCACTATAAAAACCTTAAAAAATGTTCCAAATTAAAAAAATCAATAATTTAACTATAAAAACCACTAAAATAGTTCCAAGTTAAAAAGCTCAACAATTTCACTATATAGATCCTAAAAAAAGATCCAAGTTATAAACCTCATCTATATCGCCATAATAACCATAACAAATGTTTCAAGTTAAAAAATTCAACAATTTCACTAAAAAAAACATTAAAAAAAAGTCCCATGTTAAAAAAGTCAATAGTTTAACTATAAAAACGAAAACAAGATTTTCAAGTGGAAAAACTCAACTATTTCACTATAAAAATACATTAAAAAAAGTTCCATGTTAAAAATACTCACAAATATCTCTATACAAAATAAAAAATAAGTTCCAAGTTAAAAAAACTCAACAGTTTCTCCATAAAAAAAGTTTCAAGTGAAAAAACTCAACAGTTTCACTATAAAAACCATAAAAAATGTTCCAAATTAAAAAACTCAATAATTTAACTATAAAAACCACTGAAATAGTTCCAAGTTAAAAAAAACTCAATTATTTCAATATAAATACCATAAAAAAGTTCAAAGTAAAAAAAACTCAACAGTTTCACTATAAAAACCATAACAAAACTTCAAAGTTAAAAAAAACACAACAATTTCACTATAAAAACCATTAAAAAAAATAAATAAAAAACTTAACAATTTCACTATATAGATCCTAAACAAAGATCCAAGTTATAAACCTCATCTATATCGCCATAATAACCAGAAAAAATATTTCAAGTTAAAAAATTCAACAATTTCACTAAAAAAACATTAAAAAAAAGTCCCATGTTAAAAAATTCAATGGTTTTACTTTAAAAATGAAAACAAGATTTTCAAGTGAAAAAACTCAACTATTTCACTTTAAAAATACCTAAAAAAAAGTTCCATGTTAAAAATACTCCAAAATATCTGTATACAAAATAAAAAATAAGTTCCAAGTTAAAAAAATTCAACAGTTTCACTATAAAAACCCTAGCAAGATTTCCAAGTGAAAAAACTAAACTATTTCACTGTAAAAAACATTAAAAAAAAATTCCAATTTAAAAAACACAACAGTTTCTCTTTAAAAAATATATTAAAAAAACTCAACAGTTTCACTGTAATAACCATAAAAAAAAGTTTCAAGTGAAAAAACTCCACAGTTTCACTATAAAAACCTTAAAAATTGTTCCAAATTAAAAAAATTAATAATTTAACTATAAAAACCACTGAAATAGTTCCAAGTTAAAAAATAACTCAAATAATTCAATATAAATACCATAAAAAAGTTCAAAGTAAAAAAAACTCAACAGTTTCACTATGAAAACCATAACAAAACTTCCAAGTAAAAAAAAACAACGTTTTCACTATAAAAACCATAAAAAAACCAAGTAAAAAACTCAGCAATTTCACTATATAGATCCTAAAAAAAGATCCAAGTTATAAACCTCACCTATATCGCCATAATAACCATAAAAAATGTTTCAAGTTAAAAAATTCAACAATTTCACTAAAAAAACATTTAAAAAAAGTCCCATGTTAAAAAATTCAATTGTTTCACTTTAAAAACGAAAACAAGATTTTCAAGTGAAAAAACTCAACTATTTCACTATAAAAATACCTTAAAAAAAGTTCCATGTTAAAAATACTCACAAATATCTCTATACAAAATAAAAAATAAGTTCCAAGTTAAAAAAACTCAACAGTTTCACTATAAGAACCTTAGCAAGATTTCCAAGTGAAAAAACTCAACTATTTCACTGTAAAAAACATAAAAAAAAATTCCAAGTTAAAAACCACAAAAGTTTCTCTTTAAAAAATATATTAAAAAAAGTAAAGTTAAAAAACTCAACAGTTTCACTGTAATAACCATAAAAAAAAGTTTCAAGTGAAAAAACTCCACAGTTTCACTATAAAAACCTTAAAAAATGTTCCAAATTAAAAAAATCAATAATTTAACTATAAAAACCACTAAAATAGTTCCAAGTTAAAAAGCTCAACAATTTCACTATATAGATCCTAAAAAAAGATCCAAGTTATAAACCTCATCTATATCGCCATAATAACCATAACAAATGTTTCAAGTTAAAAAATTCAACAATTTCACTAAAAAAAACATTAAAAAAAAGTCCCATGTTAAAAAAGTCAATAGTTTAACTATAAAAACGAAAACAAGATTTTCAAGTGAAAAAACTCAACTATTTCACTATAAAAATACATTAAAAAAAGTTCCATGTTAAAAATACTCACAAATATCTCTATACAAAATAAAAAATAAGTTCCAAGTTAAAAAAACTCAACAGTTTCTCCATAAAAAAAGTTTCAAGTGAAAAAACTCAACAGTTTCACTATAAAAACCATAAAAAATGTTCCAAATTAAAAAACTCAATAATTTAACTATAAAAACCACTGAAATAGTTCCAAGTTAAAAAAAACTCAAATATTTCAATATAAATACCATAAAAAAGTTCAAAGTAAAAAAAACTCAACAGTTTCACTATAAAAACCATAACAAAACTTCAAAGTTAAAAAAAACACAACAATTTCACTATAAAAACCATTAAAAAAAATAAATAAAAAACTTAACAATTTCACTATATAGATCCTAAACAAAGATCCAAGTTATAAACCTCATCTATATCGCCATAATAACCAGAAAAAATATTTCAAGTTAAAAAATTCAACAATTTCACTAAAAAAACATTAAAAAAAAGTCCCATGTTAAAAAATTCAATGGTTTTACTTTAAAAATGAAAACAAGATTTTCAAGTGAAAAAACTCAACTATTTCACTTTAAAAATACCTAAAAAAAAGTTCCATGTTAAAAATACTCCAAAATATCTGTATACAAAATAAAAAATAAGTTCCAAGTTAAAAAAATTCAACAGTTTCACTATAAAAACCCTAGCAAGATTTCCAAGTGAAAAAACTCAACTATTTCACTGTAAAAAACATTTAAAAAAAATTCCAATTTAAAAAACACAACAGTTTCTCTTTAAAAAATATATTAAAAAAACTCAACAGTTTCACTGTAATAACCATAAAAAAAAGTTTCAAGTGAAAAAACTCCACAGTTTCACTATAAAAACCTTAAAAATTGTTCCAAATTAAAAAAATTAATAATTTAACTATAAAAACCACTGAAATAGTTCCAAGTTAAAAAATAACTCAAATAATTCAATATAAATACCATAAAAAAGTTCAAAGTAAAAAAAACTCAACAGTTTCACTATGAAAACCATAACAAAACTTCCAAGTAAAAAAAAACAACGTTTTCACTATAAAAACCATAAAAAAACCAAGTAAAAAACTCAGCAATTTCACTATATAGATCCTAAAAAAAGATCCAAGTTATAAACCTCACCTATATCGCCATAATAACCATAAAAAATGTTTCAAGTTAAAAAATTCAACAATTTCACTAAAAAAACATTTAAAAAAAGTCCCATGTTAAAAAATTCAATTGTTTCACTTTAAAAACGAAAACAAGATTTTCAAGTGAAAAAACTCAACTATTTCACTATAAAAATACCTTAAAAAAAGTTCCATGTTAAAAATACTCACAAATATCTCTATACAAAATAAAAAATAAGTTCCAAGTTAAAAAAACTCAACAGTTTCACTATAAGAACCTTAGCAAGATTTCCAAGTGAAAAAACTCAACTATTTCACTGTAAAAAACATAAAAAAAAATTCCAAGTTAAAAAACACAAAAGTTTCTCTTTAAAAAATATATTAAAAAAAGTAAAGTTAAAAAACTCAACAGTTTCACTGTAATAACCATAAAAAAAAGTTTCAAGTGAAAAAACTCCACAGTTTCACTATAAAAACCTTAAAAAATGTTCCAAATTAAAAAAATCAATAATTTAACTATAAAAACCACTAAAATAGTTCCAAGTTAAAAAGCTCAACAATTTCACTATATAGATCCTAAAAAAAGATCCAAGTTATAAACCTCATCTATATCGCCATAATAACCATAACAAATGTTTCAAGTTAAAAAATTCAACAATTTCACTAAAAAAAACATTAAAAAAAAGTCCCATGTTAAAAAAGTCAATAGTTTAACTATAAAAACGAAAACAAGATTTTCAAGTGAAAAAACTCAACTATTTCACTATAAAAATACATTAAAAAAAGTTCCATGTTAAAAATACTCACAAATATCTCTATACAAAATAAAAAATAAGTTCCAAGTTAAAAAAACTCAACAGTTTCTCCATAAAAAAAGTTTCAAGTGAAAAAACTCAACAGTTTCACTATAAAAACCATAAAAAATGTTCCAAATTAAAAAACTCAATAATTTAACTATAAAAACCACTGAAATAGTTCCAAGTTAAAAAAAACTCAAATATTTCAATATAAATACCATAAAAAAGTTCAAAGTAAAAAAAACTCAACAGTTTCACTATAAAAACCATAACAAAACTTCAAAGTTAAAAAAAACACAACAATTTCACTATAAAAACCATTAAAAAAAATAAATAAAAAACTTAACAATTTCACTATATAGATCCTAAACAAAGATCCAAGTTATAAACCTCATCTATATCGCCATAATAACCAGAAAAAATATTTCAAGTTAAAAAATTCAACAATTTCACTAAAAAAACATTAAAAAAAAGTCCCATGTTAAAAAATTCAATGGTTTTACTTTAAAAATGAAAACAAGATTTTCAAGTGAAAAAACTCAACTATTTCACTTTAAAAATACCTAAAAAAAAGTTCCATGTTAAAAATACTCCAAAATATCTGTATACAAAATAAAAAATAAGTTCCAAGTTAAAAAAATTCAACAGTTTCACTATAAAAACCCTAGCAAGATTTCCAAGTGAAAAAACTCAACTATTTCACTGTAAAAAACATTAAAAAAAAATTCCAATTTAAAAAACACAACAGTTTCTCTTTAAAAAATATATTAAAAAAACTCAACAGTTTCACTGTAATAACCATAAAAAAAAGTTTCAAGTGAAAAAACTCCACAGTTTCACTATAAAAACCTTGAAAATTGTTCCAAATTAAAAAAATTAATAATTTAACTATAAAAACCACTGAAATAGTTCCAAGTTAAAAAATAACTCAAATAATTCAATATAAATACCATAAAAAAGTTCAAAGTAAAAAAAACTCAACAGTTTCACTATGAAAACCATAACAAAACTTCCAAGTAAAAAAAAACAACGTTTTCACTATAAAAACCATAAAAAAACCAAGTAAAAAACTCAGCAATTTCACTATATAGATCCTAACAAAAGATCCAAGTTATAAACCTCACCTATATCGCCATAATAACCATAAAAAAATGTTTCAAGTTAAAAAATTCAACAATTTCACTAAAAAAACATTTAAAAAAAGTCCCATGTTAAAAAAATTCAATAGTTTCACTTTAAAAACGAAAACAAGATTTTCAAGTGAAAAAACTCAACTATTTCACTATAAAAATACCTTAAAAAAAGTTCCATGTTAAAAATACTCACAAATATCTCTATACAAAATAAAAAATAAGTTCCAAGTTAAAAAAACTCAACAGTTTCACTATAAGAACCTTAGCAAGATTTCCAAGTGAAAAAACTCAACTATTTCACTGTAAAAAACATAAAAAAAAATTCCAAGTTAAAAAACACAAAAGTTTCTCTTTAAAAAATATATTAAAAAAAGTAAAGTTAAAAAACTCAACAGTTTCACTGTAATAACCATAAAAAAAAGTTTCAAGTGAAAAAACTCCACAGTTTCACTATAAAAACCTTAAAAAATGTTCCAAATTAAAAAAATCAATAATTTAACTATAAAAACCACTAAAATAGTTCCATGTTAAAAAGCTCAACAATTTCACTATATAGATCCTAAAAAAAGATCCAAGTTATAAACCTCATCTATATCGCCATAATAACCATAACAAATGTTTCAAGTTAAAAAATTCAACAATTTCACTAAAAAAAACATTAAAAAAAAGTCCCATGTTAAAAAAGTCAATAGTTTAACTATAAAAACGAAAACAAGATTTTCAAGTGAAAAAACTCAACTATTTCACTATAAAAATACATTAAAAAAAGTTCCATGTTAAAAATACTCACAAATATCTCTATACAAAATAAAAAATAAGTTCCAAGTTAAAAAAACTCAACAGTTTCTCCATAAAAAAAGTTTCAAGTGAAAAAACTCAACAGTTTCACTATAAAAACCATAAAAAATGTTCCAAATTAAAAAACTCAATAATTTAACTATAAAAACCACTGAAATAGTTCCAAGTTAAAAAAAACTCAATTATTTCAATATAAATACCATAAAAAAGTTCAAAGTAAAAAAAACTCAACAGTTTCACTATAAAAACCATAACAAAACTTCAAAGTTAAAAAAAACACAACAATTTCACTATAAAAACCATTAAAAAAAATAAATAAAAAACTTAACAATTTCACTATATAGATCCTAAACAAAGATCCAAGTTATAAACCTCATCTATATCGCCATAATAACCAGAAAAAATATTTCAAGTTAAAAAATTCAACAATTTCACTAAAAAAACATTAAAAAAAAGTCCCATGTTAAAAAATTCAATGGTTTTACTTTAAAAATGAAAACAAGATTTTCAAGTGAAAAAACTCAACTATTTCACTTTAAAAATACCTAAAAAAAAGTTCCATGTTAAAAATACTCCAAAATATCTGTATACAAAATAAAAAATAAGTTCCAAGTTAAAAAAATTCAACAGTTTCACTATAAAAACCCTAGCAAGATTTCCAAGTGAAAAAACTCAACTATTTCACTGTAAAAAACATTAAAAAAAAATTCCAATTTAAAAAACACAACAGTTTCTCTTTAAAAAATATATTAAAAAAACTCAACAGTTTCACTGTAATAACCATAAAAAAAAGTTTCAAGTGAAAAAACTCCACAGTTTCACTATAAAAACCTTAAAAATTGTTCCAAATTAAAAAAATTAATAATTTAACTATAAAAACCACTGAAATAGTTCCAAGTTAAAAAATAACTCAAATAATTCAATATAAATACCATAAAAAAGTTCAAAGTAAAAAAAACTCAACAGTTTCACTATGAAAACCATAACAAAACTTCCAAGTAAAAAAAAACAACGTTTTCACTATAAAAACCATAAAAAAACCAAGTAAAAAACTCAGCAATTTCACTATATAGATCCTAACAAAAGATCCAAGTTATAAACCTCACCTATATCGCCATAATAACCATAAAAAATGTTTCAAGTTAAAAAATTCAACAATTTCACTAAAAAAACATTTAAAAAAAGTCCCATGTTAAAAAAATTCAATAGTTTCACTTTAAAAACGAAAACAAGATTTTCAAGTGAAAAAACTCAACTATTTCACTATAAAAATACCTTAAAAAAAGTTCCATGTTAAAAATACTCACAAATATCTCTATACAAAATAAAAAATAAGTTCCAAGTTAAAAAAACTCAACAGTTTCACTATAAGAACCTTAGCAAGATTTCCAAGTGAAAAAACTCAACTATTTCACTGTAAAAAACATAAAAAAAAATTCCAAGTTAAAAAACACAAAAGTTTCTCTTTAAAAAATATATTAAAAAAAGTAAAGTTAAAAAACTCAACAGTTTCACTGTAATAACCATAAAAAAAAGTTTCAAGTGAAAAAACTCCACAGTTTCACTATAAAAACCTTAAAAAATGTTCCAAATTAAAAAAATCAATAATTTAACTATAAAAACCACTAAAATAGTTCCAAGTTAAAAAGCTCAACAATTTCACTATATAGATCCTAAAAAAAGATCCAAGTTATAAACCTCATCTATATCGCCATAATAACCATAACAAATGTTTCAAGTTAAAAAATTCAACAATTTCACTAAAAAAAACATTAAAAAAAAGTCCCATGTTAAAAAAGTCAATAGTTTAACTATAAAAACGAAAACAAGATTTTCAAGTGAAAAAACTCAACTATTTCACTATAAAAATACATTAAAAAAAGTTCCATGTTAAAAATACTCACAAATATCTCTATACAAAATAAAAAATAAGTTCCAAGTTAAAAAAACTCAACAGTTTCTCCATAAAAAAAGTTTCAAGTGAAAAAACTCAACAGTTTCACTATAAAAACCATAAAAAATGTTCCAAATTAAAAAACTCAATAATTTAACTATAAAAACCACTGAAATAGTTCCAAGTTAAAAAAAACTCAATTATTTCAATATAAATACCATAAAAAAGTTAAAAGTAAAAAAAACTCAACAGTTTCACTATAAAAACCATAACAAAACTTCAAAGTTAAAAAAAACACAACAATTTCACTATAAAAACCATTAAAAAAAATAAATAAAAAACTTAACAATTTCACTATATAGATCCTAAACAAAGATCCAAGTTATAAACCTCATCTATATCGCCATAATAACCAGAAAAAATATTTCAAGTTAAAAAATTCAACAATTTCACTAAAAAAACATTAAAAAAAAGTCCCATGTTAAAAAATTCAATGGTTTTACTTTAAAAATGAAAACAAGATTTTCAAGTGAAAAAACTCAACTATTTCACTTTAAAAATACCTAAAAAAAAGTTCCATGTTAAAAATACTCCAAAATATCTGTATACAAAATAAAAAATAAGTTCCAAGTTAAAAAAATTCAACAGTTTCACTATAAAAACCCTAGCAAGATTTCCAAGTGAAAAAACTCAACTATTTCACTGTAAAAAACATTAAAAAAAAATTCCAATTTAAAAAACACAACAGTTTCTCTTTAAAAAATATATTAAAAAAACTCAACAGTTTCACTGTAATAACCATAAAAAAAAAGTTTCAAGTGAAAAAACTCCACAGTTTCACTATAAAAACCTTAAAAATTGTTCCAAATTAAAAAAATTAATAATTTAACTATAAAAACCACTGAAATAGTTCCAAGTTAAAAAATAACTCAAATAATTCAATATAAATACCATAAAAAAGTTCAAAGTAAAAAAAACTCAACAGTTTCACTATGAAAACCATAACATAACTTCCAAGTTAAAAAAAACAACGTTTTCAATATAAAAACCATAAAAAAACCAAGTAAAAAACTCAGCAATTTCACTATATAGATCCTAACAAAAGATCCAAGTTATAAACCTCACCTATATCGCCATAATAACCATAAAAAATGTTTCAAGTTAAAAAATTCAACAATTTCACTAAAAAAACATTTAAAAAAAGTCCCATGTTAAAAAATTCAATAGTTTCACTTTAAAAACGAAAACAAGATTTTCAAGTGAAAAAACTCAATTATTTCACTATAAAAATACCTTAAAAAAAGTTCCATGTTAAAAATACTCACAAATATCTCTATACAAAATAAAAAATAAGTTCCAAGTTAAAAAAACTCAACAGTTTCACTATAAGAACCTTAGCAAGATTTCCAAGTGAAAAAACTCAACTATTTCACTGTAAAAAACATAAAAAAAAATTCCAAGTTAAAAAACACAAAATTTTCTCTTTAAAAAATATATCAAAAAAAGTTAAGTTAAAAAACTCAACAGTTTCACTGTAATAACCATAAAAAAAAAGTTTCAAGTGAAAAAACTCCACAATTTCACTATAAAAACCTTAAAAAAAGTTCCAAATTAAAAAAAATAATAAAAATAATAACTATAAAAACCACTAAAATAGTTCCAAGTTAAAAAAAAACTCAAATAATTCAATATAAATACCATAAAAAAGTTGCAAGTAAAAAAAACTCAACAGTTTCACTATAAAAACCCTAACAAAACTTCCAAGTCAAAAAAAACAACGTTTTCACTATAAAAACCATAAAAAATACCAAATAAAAAACTCAGCAATTTCACTATATAGATCATAAAAAAAGATCCAAGTTATAAACCTCACCTATATCGCCATAATAACCATAAAAAATGTTTCAAGTTAAAAAATTCAACAATTTCACTAAAAAAACATTTAAAAAAAGTCCCATGTTAAAAAATTCAATTGTTTCACTTTAAAAACGAAAACAAGATTTTCAAGTGAAAAAACTCAACTATTTCACTATAAAAATACCTAAAAAAAGTTCCATGTTAAAAATACTCACAAATATCTCTATACAAAATAAAAAATAAGTTCCAAGTTAAAAAAATTCAACAGTTTCACTATAAAAACCCTAGCAAGATTTCCAAGTGAAAAAACTCAACTATTTCACTGTAAAAAACATAAAAAAAAATTCCAAGTTAAAAAACACAAAAGTTTCTCTTTAAAAAATATATTAAAAAAAGTAAAGTTAAAAAACTCAACAGTTTCACTGTAATAACCATAAAAAAAAGTTTCAAGTGAAAAAACTCCACAGTTTCACTATAAAAACCTTAAAAAATGTTCCAAATTAAAAAAATCAATAATTTAACTATAAAAACCACTAAAATAGTTCCAAGTTAAAAAGCTCAACAATTTCACTATATAGATCCTAAAAAAAGATCCAAGTTATAAACCTCATCTATATCGCCATAATAACCATAACAAATGTTTCAAGTTAAAAAATTCAACAATTTCACTAAAAAAAACATTAAAAAAAAGTCCCATGTTAAAAAAGTCAATAGTTTAACTATAAAAACGAAAACAAGATTTTCAAGTGAAAAAACTCAACTATTTCACTATAAAAATACATTATAAAAAGTTCCATGTTAAAAATACTCACAAATATCTCTATACAAAATAAAAAATAAGTTCCAAGTTAAAAAAACTCAACAGTTTCTCCATAAAAAAAGTTTCAAGTGAAAAAACTCAACAGTTTCACTATAAAAACCATAAAAAATGTTCCAAATTAAAAAACTCAATAATTTAACTATAAAAACCACTAAAATAGTTCCAAGTTAAAAAAAACTCAAATATTTAAATATAAATACCATAAAAAAGTTCAAAGTAAAAAAAACTCAACAGTTTCACTATAAAAACCATAACAAAACTTCCAAGTTAAAAAAAACACAACAATTTCACTATAAAAACCATTAAAAAAAATAAATAAAAAACTTAACAATTTCACTATATAGATCCTAAATAAAGATCCAAGTTATAAACCTCATCTATATCGCCATAATAACCATAAAAAATATTTCAAGTTAAAAAATTCAACAATTTCACTAAAAAAACATTAAAAAAAAGTCCCATGTTAAAAAATTCAATGGTTTTACTTTAAAAATGAAAACAAGATTTTCAAGTGAAAAAACTCAACTATTTCACTTTAAAAATACCTAAAAAAAAGTTCCATGTTAAAAATACTCCAAAATATCTGTATACAAAATAAAAAATAAGTTCCAAATTAAAAAAATTCAACAGTTTCACTATAAAAACCCTAGCAAGATTTCCAAGTGAAAAAACTCAACTATTTCACTGTAAAAAACATAAAAAAATTCCAAGTTAAAAAACACAAAAGTTTCTCTTTAAAAAATATATTAAAAAAAGTAAAGTTAAAAAACTCAACAGTTTCACTGTAATAACCATAAAAAAAAGTTTCAAGTGAAAAAACTCCACAGTTTCACTATAAAAACCTTAAAAAATGTTCCAAATTAAAAAAATCAATAATTTAACTATAAAAACCACTAAAATAGTTCCAAGTTAAAAAGCTCAACAATTTCACTATATAGATCCTAAAAAAAGATCCAAGTTATAAACCTCATCTATATCGCCATAATAACCATAACAAATGTTTCAAGTTAAAAAATTCAACAATTTCACTAAAAAAAACATTACAAAAAAGTCCCATGTTAAAAAATTCAATAGTTTAACTATAAAAACGAAAACAAGATTTTCAAGTGAAAAAACTCAACTATTTCAATATAAAAATACATTAAAAAAAGTTCCATGTTAAAAATACTCACAAATATCTCTATACAAAATAAAAAATAAGTTCCAAGTTAAAAAAACTCAACAGTTTCTCCATAAAAAAAGTTTCAAGTGAAAAAACTCAACAGTTTCACTATAAAAACCATAAAAAATGTTCCAAATTAAAAAACTCAATAATTTAACTATAAAAACCACTAAAATAGTTCCAAGTTAAAAAAAACTCAAATAATTCAATATAAATACCATAAAAAAGTTCAAAGTAAAAAAAACTCAACAGTTTCACTATAAAAACCCTAACAAAACTTCCAAGTTAAAAAAAACAACGTTTTCACTATAAAAACCATAAAAAATACCAAATAAAAAACTCAGCAATTTCACTATATAGATCCTAAAAAAAGATCCAAGTTATAAACCTCACCTATATCGCCATAATAACCATAAAAAATGTTTCAAGTTAAAAAATTCAACAATTTCACTAAAAAAACATTTAAAAAAAGTCCCATGTTAAAAAATTCAATTGTTTCACTTTAAAAACGAAAACAAGATTTTCAAGTGAAAAAACTCAACTATTTCACTATAAAAATACCTAAAAAAAGTTCCATGTTAAAAATACTCACAAATATCTCTATACAAAATAAAAAATAAGTTCCAAGTTAATAAAATTCATAAGTTTCACTATAAAAACCCTAGCGAGATTTCCAAATGAAAAAAATCAACTATTTCACTGTAAAAAACATTAAAAAAAATTCCAATTTAAAAAACACAACAGTTTCTCTTTAAAAAATATATTAAAAAAAGTCAAGTTAAAAAACTCAACAGTTTCACTGTAATAACCATAAAAAAAGTTTCAAGTGAAAAGACTTCATAGTATTACTATAAAAACCTTAAAAAATGTTCCAAATTAAAAAAATCAATAATTTAACTATAAAAACCACTAAAATAGTTCCAAGTTAAAAAGCTCAACAATTTCACTATATAGATCCTAAAAAAAGATCCATGTTATAAACCTCATCTATATCGCCATAATAACCATAACAAATGTTTCAAGTTAAAAAATTCAACAATTTCACTAAAAAAAACATTAAAAAAAAGTCCCATGTTAAAAAATTCAATAGTTTAACTATAAAATCGAAAACAAGATTTTCAAGTGAAAAAACTCAACTATTTCACTATAAAAATACATTAAAAAAAGTTCCATGTTAAAAATACTCACAAATATCTCTATACAAAATAAAAAATAAGTTCCAAGTTAAAAAAACTCAACAGTTTCTCCATAAAAAAAGTTTCAAGTGAAAAAACTCAACAGTTTCACTATAAAAACCTTAAAAAATGTTCCAAATTAAAAAACTCAATAATTTAACTATAAAAACCACTAAAATAGTTCCAAGTTAAAAAAAAACTCAAATATTTCAATATAAATACCATAAAAAAGTTCAAAGTAAAAAAAAACTCAACAGTTTCACTATAAAAACCCTAACAAAACTTCCAAGTTAAAAAAAACAACGTTTTCACTATAAAAACCATAAAAAATACCAAATAAAAAACTCAACAATTTCACTATATAGATCCTAAAAAAAGATCCAAGTTATAAACCTCACCTATATCGCCATAATAACCATAAAAAATGTTTCAAGTTAAAAAATTCAACAATTTCACTAAAAAAACATTTAAAAAAAGTCCCATGTTAAAAAATTCAATTGTTTCACTTTAAAAACGAAAACAAGATTTTCAAGTGAAAAAACTCAACTATTTCACTATAAAAATACCTAAAAAAAGTTCCATGTTAAAAATACTCACAAATATCTCTATACAAAATAAAAAATAAGTTCCAAGTTAAAAAAATTCATAAGTTTCACTATAAAAACCCTAGCGAGATTTCCAAGTGAAAAAACTCAACTATTTCACTGTAAAAAACATTAAAAAAAATTCCAATTTAAAAAACACATCAGTTTCTCTTTAAAAAATATATTAAAAAAAGTCAAGTTAAAAAACTCAACAGTTTCACTGTAATAACCATAAAAAAAGTTTCAAGTGAAAAGACTTCATAGTTTTACTATAAAAACCTTAAAAAATGTTCCAAATTAAAAAAATCAATAATTTAACTATAAAAACCACTAAAATAGTTCCAAGTTAAAAAGCTCAACAATTTCACTATATAGATCCTAAAAAAAGATCCAAGTTATAAACCTCATCTATATCGCCATAATAACCATAACAAATGTTTCAAGTTAAAAAATTCAACAATTTCACTAAAAAAAACATTAAAAAAAAGTCCCATGTTAAAAAATTCAATAGTTTAACTATAAAAACGAAAACAAGATTTTCAAGTGAAAAAACTCAACTATTTCACTATAAAAATACATTAAAAAAAGTTCCATGTTAAAAATACTCACAAATATCTCTATACAAAATAAAAAATAAGTTCCAAGTTAAAAAAACTCAACAGTTTCTCCATAAAAAAAGTTTCAAGTGAAAAAACTCAACAGTTTCACTATAAAAACCATAAAAAATGTTCCAAATTAAAAAACTCAATAATTTAACTATAAAAACCACTAAAATAGTTCCAAGTTAAAAAAAAACTCAAATAATTCAATATAAATACCATAAAAAAGTTCAAAGTAAAAAAAACTCAACAGTTTCACTATAAAAACCCTAACAAAACTTCCAAGTTAAAAAAAACAACGTTTTCACTATAAAAACCATAAAAAATACCAAATAAAAAACTCAGCAATTTCACTATATAGATCCTAAAAAAAGATCCAAGTTATAAACCTCACCTATATCGCCATAATAACCATAAAAAATGTTTCAAGTTAAAAAATTCAACAATTTCACTAAAAAAACATTTAAAAAAAGTCCCATGTTAAAAAATTCAATTGTTTCACTTTAAAAACGAAAACAAGATTTTCAAGTGAAAAAACTCAACTATTTCACTATAAAAATACCTAAAAAAAGTTCCATGTTAAAAATACTCACAAATATCTCTATACAAAATAAAAAATAAGTTCCAAGTTAATAAAATTCATAAGTTTCACTATAAAAACCCTAGCGAGATTTCCAAGTGAAAAAACTCAACTATTTCACTGTAAAAAACATTAAAAAAAATTCCAATTTAAAAAACACAACAGTTTCTCTTTAAAAAATATATTAAAAAAAGTCAAGTTAAAAAACTCAACAGTTTCACTGTAATAACCATAAAAAAAGTTTCAAGTGAAAAGACTTCACTATAAAAACCTTAAAAAATGTTCCAAATTAAAAAAATCAATAATTTAACTATAAAAACCACTAAAATAGTTCCAAGTTAAAAAGCTCAACAATTTCACAATATAGATACTAAAAAAAGATCCAAGTTATAAACCTCATCTATATCGCCATAATAACCATAACAAATGTTTCAAGTTAAAAAATTCAACAATTTCACTAAAAAAAACATTAAAAAAAAGTCCCATGTTAAAAAATTCAATAGTTTAACTATAAAAACGAAAACAAGATTTTCAAGTGAAAAAACTCAAATATTTCACTATAAAAATACATTAAAAAAAGTTCCATGTTAAAAATACTCACAAAAATCTCTATACAAAATAAAAAATAAGTTCCAAGTTAAAAAAACTCAACAGTTTCTCCATAAAAAAAGTTTCAAGTGAAAAAACTCAACAGTTTCACTATAAAAACCTTAAAAAATGTTCCAAATTAAAAAACTCAATAATTTAACTATAAAAACCACTAAAATAGTTCCAAGTTAAAAAAAAACTCAAATATTTCAATATAAATACCATAAAAAAGTTCAAAGTAAAAAAAAAACTCAACAGTTTCACTATAAAAACACTAACAAAACTTCCAAGTTAAAAAAAACAACGTTTTCACTATAAAAACCATAAAAAATACCAAATAAAAAACTCAACAATTTCACTATATAGATCCTAAAAAAAGATCCAAGTTATAAACCTCACCTATATCGCCATAATAACCATAAAAAATGTTTCAAGTTAAAAAATTCAACAATTTCACTAAAAAAACATTTAAAAAAAGTCCCATGTTAAAAAATTCAATTGTTTCACTTTAAAAACGAAAACAAGATTTTCAAGTGAAAAAACTCAACTATTTCACTATAAAAATACCTAAAAAAAGTTCCATGTTAAAAATACTCACAAATATCTCTATACAAAATAAAAAATAAGTTCCAAGTTAAAAAAATTCATAAGTTTCACTATAAAAACCCTAGCGAGATTTCCAAGTGAAAAAACTCAACTATTTCACTGTAAAAAACATTAAAAAAAATTCCAATTTAAAAAACACAACAGTTTCTCTTTAAAAAATATATTAAAAAAAGTCAAGTTAAAAAACTCAACAGTTTCACTGTAATAACCATAAAAAAAGTTTCAAGTGAAAAGACTTCATAGTTTTACTATAAAAACCTTAAAAAATGTTCCAAATTAAAAAAATCAATAATTTAACTATAAAAACCACTAAAATAGTTCCATGTTAAAAAGCTCAACAATTTCACTATATAGATCCTAAAAAAAGATCCAAGTTATAAACCTCATCTATATCGCCATAATAACCATAACAAATGTTTCAAGTTAAAAAATTCAACAATTTCACTAAAAAAAACATTAAAAAAAAGTCCCATGTTAAAAAATTTAATAGTTTAACTATAAAAACGAAAACAAGATTTTCAAGTGAAAAAACTCAACTATTTCACTATAAAAATACATTAAAAAAAGTTCCATGTTAAAAATACTCACAAATATCTCTATACAAAATAAAAAATAAGTTCCAAGTTAAAAAAACTCAACAGTTTCTCCATAAAAAAAGTTTCAAGTGAAAAAACTCAACAGTTTCACTATAAAAACCATAAAAAATGTTCCAAATTAAAAAACTCAATAATTTAACTATAAAAACCACTAAAATAGTTCCAAGTTAAAAAAAAACTCAAATAATTCAATATAAATACCATAAAAAAGTTCAAAGTAAAAAAAACTCAACAGTTTCACTATAAAAACCCTAACAAAACTTCCAAGTTAAAAAAAACAACGTTTTCACTATAAAAACCATAAAAAATACCAAATAAAAAACTCAGCAATTTCACTATATAGATCCTAAAAAAAGATCCAAGTTATAAACCTCACCTATATCGCCATAATAACCATAAAAAATGTTTCAAGTTAAAAAATTCAACAATTTCACTAAAAAACATTTAAAAAAAGTCCCATGTTAAAAAATTCAATTGTTTCACTTTAAAAACGAAAACAAGATTTTCAAGTGAAAAAACTCAACTATTTCACTATAAAAATACCTAAAAAAAGTTCCATGTTAAAAATACTCACAAATATCTCTATACAAAATAAAAAATAAGTTCCAAGTTAAAAAAATTCATAAGTTTCACTATAAAAACCCTAGCGAGATTTCCAAGTGAAAAAACTCAACTATTTCACTGTAAAAAACATTAAAAAAAATTCCAATTTAAAAAACACAACAGTTTCTCTTTAAAAAATATATTAAAAAAAGTCAAGTTAAAAAACTCAACAGTTTCACTGTAATAACCATAAAAAAAGTTTCAAGTGAAAAGACTTCATAGTTTTACTATAAAAACCTTAAAAAATGTTCCAAATTAAAAAAATCAATAATTTAACTATAAAAACCACTAAAATAGTTCCATGTTAAAAAGCTCAACAATTTCACTATATAGATCCTAAAAAAAGATCCAAGTTATAAACCTCATCTATATCGCCATAATAACCATAACAAATGTTTCAAGTTAAAAAATTCAACAATTTCACTAAAAAAAACATTAAAAAAAAGTCCCATGTTAAAAAATTCAATAGTTTAACTATAAAAACGAAAACAAGATTTTCAAGTGAAAAAACTCAACTATTTCACTATAAAAATACATTAAAAAAAGTTCCATGTTAAAAATACTCACAAATATCTCTATACAAAATAAAAAATAAGTTCCAAGTTAAAAAAACTCAACAGTTTCTCCATAAAAAAAGTTTCAAGTGAAAAAACTCAACAGTTTCACTATAAAAACCATAAAAAATGTTCCAAATTAAAAAACTCAATAATTTAACTATAAAAACCACTAAAATAGTTCCAAGTTAAAAAAAAACTCAAATAATTCAATATAAATACCATAAAAAAGTTCAAAGTAAAAAAAACTCAACAGTTTCACTATAAAAACCCTAACAAAACTTCCAAGTTAAAAAAAACAACGTTTTCACTATAAAAACCATAAAAAATACCAAATAAAAAACTCAGCAATTTCACTATATAGATCCTAAAAAAAGATCCAAGTTATAAACCTCACCTATATCGCCATAATAACCATAAAAAATGTTTCAAGTTAAAAAATTCAACAATTTCACTAAAAAAACATTTAAAAAAAGTCCCATGTTAAAAAATTCAATTGTTTCACTTTAAAAACGAAAACAAGATTTTCAAGTGAAAAAACTCAACTATTTCACTATAAAAATACCTAAAAAAAGTTCCATGTTAAAAATACTCACAAATATCTCTATACAAAATAAAAAATAAGTTCCAAGTTAATAAAATTCATAAGTTTCACTATAAAAACCCTAGCGAGATTTCCAAGTGAAAAAACTCAACTATTTCACTGTAAAAAACATTAAAAAAAATTCCAATTTAAAAAACACAACAGTTTCTCTTTAAAAAATATATTAAAAAAAGTCAAGTTAAAAAACTCAACAGTTTCACTGTAATAACCATAAAAAAAGTTTCAAGTGAAAAGACTTCACTATAAAAACCTTAAAAAATGTTCCAAATTAAAAAAATCAATAATTTAACTATAAAAACCACTAAAATAGTTCCAAGTTAAAAAGCTCAACAATTTCACTATATAGATCCTAAAAAAAGATCCAAGTTATAAACCTCATCTATATCGCCATAATAACCATAACAAATGTTTCAAGTTAAAAAATTCAACAATTTCACTAAAAAAAACATTAAAAAAAAGTCCCATGTTAAAAAATTCAATAGTTTAACTATAAAAACGAAAACAAGATTTTCAAGTGAAAAAACTCAACTATTTCACTATAAAAATACATTAAAAAAAGTTCCATGTTAAAAATACTCACAAAAATCTCTATACAAAATAAAAAATAAGTTCCAAGTTAAAAAAACTCAACAGTTTCTCCATAAAAAAAGTTTCAAGTGAAAAAACTCAACAGTTTCACTATAAAAACCTTAAAAAATGTTCCAAATTAAAAAACTCAATAATTTAACTATAAAAACCACTAAAATAGTTCCAAGTTAAAAAAAAACTCAAATATTTCAATATAAATACCATAAAAAAGTTCAAAGTAAAAAAAAAACTCAACAGTTTCACTATAAAAACCCTAACAAAACTTCCAAGTTAAAAAAAACAACGTTTTCACTATAAAAACCATAAAAAATACCAAATAAAAAACTCAACAATTTCACTATATAGATCCTAAAAAAAGATCCAAGTTATAAACCTCACCTATATCGCCATAATAACCATAAAAAATGTTTCAAGTTAAAAAATTCAACAATTTCACTAAAAAAACATTTAAAAAAAGTCCCATGTTAAAAAATTCAATTGTTTCACTTTAAAAACGAAAACAAGATTTTCAAGTGAAAAAACTCAACTATTTCACTATAAAAATACCTAAAAAAAGTTCCATGTTAAAAATACTCACAAATATCTCTATACAAAATAAAAAATAAGTTCCAAGTTAAAAAAATTCATAAGTTTCACTATAAAAACCCTAGCGAGATTTCCAAGTGAAAAAACTCAACTATTTCACTGTAAAAAACATTAAAAAAAATTCCAATTTAAAAAACACAACAGTTTCTCTTTAAAAAATATATTAAAAAAAGTCAAGTTAAAAAACTCAACAGTTTCACTGTAATAACCATAAAAAAAGTTTCAAGTGAAAAGACTTCATAGTTTTACTATAAAAACCTTAAAAAATGTTCCAAATTAAAAAAATCAATAATTTAACTATAAAAACCACTAAAATAGTTCCATGTTAAAAAGCTCAACAATTTCACTATATAGATCCTAAAAAAAGATCCAAGTTATAAACCTCATCTATATCGCCATAATAACCATAACAAATGTTTCAAGTTAAAAAATTCAACAATTTCACTAAAAAAAACATTAAAAAAAAGTCCCATGTTAAAAAATTTAATAGTTTAACTATAAAAACGAAAACAAGATTTTCAAGTGAAAAAACTCAACTATTTCACTATAAAAATACATTAAAAAAAGTTCCATGTTAAAAATACTCACAAATATCTCTATACAAAATAAAAAATAAGTTCCAAGTTAAAAAAACTCAACAGTTTCTCCATAAAAAAAGTTTCAAGTGAAAAAACTCAACAGTTTCACTATAAAAACCATAAAAAATGTTCCAAATTAAAAAACTCAATAATTTAACTATAAAAACCACTAAAATAGTTCCAAGTTAAAAAAAAACTCAAATAATTCAATATAAATACCATAAAAAAGTTCAAAGTAAAAAAAACTCAACAGTTTCACTATAAAAACCCTAACAAAACTTCCAAGTTAAAAAAAACAACGTTTTCACTATAAAAACCATAAAAAATACCAAATAAAAAACTCAGCAATTTCACTATATAGATCCTAAAAAAAGATCCAAGTTATAAACCTCACCTATATCGCCATAATAACCATAAAAAATGTTTCAAGTTAAAAAATTCAACAATTTCACTAAAAAAACATTTAAAAAAAGTCCCATGTTAAAAAATTCAATTGTTTCACTTTAAAAACGAAAACAAGATTTTCAAGAGAAAAAACTCAACTATTTCACTATAAAAATACCTAAAAAAAGTTCCATGTTAAAAATACTCACAAATATCTCTATACAAAATAAAAAATAAGTTCCAAGTTAAAAAAATTCATAAGTTTCACTATAAAAACCCTAGCGAGATTTCCAAGTGAAAAAACTCAACTATTTCACTGTAAAAAACATTAAAAAAAATTCCAATTTAAAAAACACAACAGTTTCTCTTTAAAAAATATATTAAAAAAAGTCAAGTTAAAAAACTCAACAGTTTCACTGTAATAACCATAAAAAAAGTTTCAAGTGAAAAGACTTCATAGTTTTACTATAAAAACCTTAAAAAATGTTCCAAATTAAAAAAATCAATAATTTAACTATAAAAACCACTAAAATAGTTCCATGTTAAAAAGCTCAACAATTTCACTATATAGATCCTAAAAAAAGATCCAAGTTATAAACCTCATCTATATCGCCATAATAACCATAACAAATGTTTCAAGTTAAAAAATTCAACAATTTCACTAAAAAAAACATTAAAAAAAAGTCCCATGTTAAAAAATTTAATAGTTTAACTATAAAAACGAAAACAAGATTTTCAAGTGAAAAAACTCAACTATTTCACTATAAAAATACATTAAAAAAAGTTCCATGTTAAAAATACTCACAAATATCTCTATACAAAATAAAAAATAAGTTCCAAGTTAAAAAAACTCAACAGTTTCTCCATAAAAAAAGTTTCAAGTGAAAAAACTCAACAGTTTCACTATAAAAACCATAAAAAATGTTCCAAATTAAAAAACTCAATAATTTAACTATAAAAACCACTAAAATAGTTCCAAGTTAAAAAAAAACTCAAATAATTCAATATAAATACCATAAAAAAGTTCAAAGTAAAAAAAACTCAACAGTTTCACTATAAAAACCCTAACAAAACTTCCAAGTTAAAAAAAACAACGTTTTCACTATAAAAACCATAAAAAATACCAAATAAAAAACTCAGCAATTTCACTATATAGATCCTAAAAAAAGATCCAAGTTATAAACCTCACCTATATCGCCATAATAACCATAAAAAATGTTTCAAGTTAAAAAATTCAACAATTTCACTAAAAAAACATTTAAAAAAAGTCCCATGTTAAAAAATTCAATTGTTTCACTTTAAAAACGAAAACAAGATTTTCAAGTGAAAAAACTCAACTATTTCACTATAAAAATACCTAAAAAAAGTTCCATGTTAAAAATACTCACAAATATCTCTATACAAAATAAAAAATAAGTTCCAAGTTAAAAAAATTCATAAGTTTCACTATAAAAACCCTAGCGAGATTTCCAAGTGAAAAAACTCAACTATTTCACTGTAAAAAACATTAAAAAAAATTCCAATTTAAAAAACACAACAGTTTCTCTTTAAAAAATATATTAAAAAAAGTCAAGTTAAAAAACTCAACAGTTTCACTGTAATAACCATAAAAAAAGTTTCAAGTGAAAAGACTTCATAGTTTTACTATAAAAACCTTAAAAAATGTTCCAAATTAAAAAAATCAATAATTTAACTATAAAAACCACTAAAATAGTTCCAAGTTAAAAAGCTCAACAATTTCACTATATAGATCCTAAAAAAATATCCAAGTTATAAACCTCATCTATATCGCCATAAAAACCATAACAAATGTTTCAAGTTAAAAAATTCAACAATTTCACTAAAAAAAACATTAAAAAAAAGTCCCATGTTAAAAAATTCAATAGTTTAACTATAAAAACGAAAACAAGATTTTCAAGTGAAAAAACTCAACTATTTCACTATAAAAATACATTAAAAAAAGTTCCATGTTAAAAATACTCACAAATATCTCTATACAAAATAAAAAATAAGTTCCAAGTTAAAAAAACTCAACAGTTTCTCCATAAAAAAAGTTTCAAGTGAAAAAACTCAACAGTTTCACTATAAAAACCATAAAAAATGTTCCAAATTAAAAAACTCAATAATTTAACTATAAAAACCACTAAAATAGTTCCAAGTTAAAAAAAAACTCAAATAATTCAATATAAATACCATAAAAAAGTTCAAAGTAAAAAAAACTCAACAGTTTCACTATAAAAACCCTAACAAAACTTCCAAGTTAAAAAAAACAACGTTTTCACTATAAAAACCATAAAAAATACCAAATAAAAAACTCAGCAATTTCACTATATAGATCCTAAAAAAAGATCCAAGTTATAAACCTCACCTATATCGCCATAATAACCATAAAAAATGTTTCAAGTTAAAAAATTCAACAATTTCACTAAAAAAACATTTAAAAAAAGTCCCATGTTAAAAAATTCAATTGTTTCACTTTAAAAACGAAAACAAGATTTTCAAGTAAAAAAACTCAACTATTTCACTATAAAAATACCTAAAAAAAGTTCCATGTTAAAAATACTCACAAATATCTCTATACAAAATAAAAAATAAGTTCCAAGTTAAAAAAATTCATAAGTTTCACTATAAAAACCCTAGCGAGATTTCCAAGTGAAAAAACTCAACTATTTCACTGTAAAAAACATTAAAAAAAATTCCAATTTAAAAAACACAACAGTTTCTCTTTAAAAAATATATTAAAAAAAGTCAAGTTAAAAAACTCAACAGTTTCACTGTAATAACCATAAAAAAAGTTTCAAGTGAAAAGACTTCATAGTATTACTATAAAAACCTTAAAAAATGTTCCAAATTAAAAAAAATCAATAATTTAACTATAAAAACCACTAAAATAGTTCCAAGTTAAAAAGCTCAACAATTTCACTATATAGATCCTAAAAAAAGATCCAAGTTATAAACCTCATCTATATCGCCATAATAACCATAACAAATGTTTCAAGTTAAAAAATTCAACAATTTCACTAAAAAAAACATTAAAAAAAAGTCCCATGTTAAAAAATTCAATAGTTTAACTATAAAAACGAAAACAAGATTTTCAAGTGAAAAAACTCAACTATTTCACTATAAAAATACATTAAAAAAAGTTCCATGTTAAAAATACTCACAAATATCTCTATACAAAATAAAAAATAAGTTCCAAGTTAAAAAAACTCAACAGTTTCTCCATAAAAAAAGTTTCAAGTGAAAAAACTCAACAGTTTCACTATAAAAACCATAAAAAATGTTCCAAATTAAAAAACTCAATAATTTAACTATAAAAACCACTAAAATAGTTCCAAGTTAAAAAAAAACTCAAATAATTCAATATAAATACCATAAAAAAGTTCAAAGTAAAAAAAACTCAACAGTTTCACTATAAAAACCCTAACAAAACTTCCAAGTTAAAAAAAACAACGTTTTCACTATAAAAACCATAAAAAATACCAAATAAAAAACTCAGCAATTTCACTATATAGATCCTAAAAAAAGATCCAAGTTATAAACCTCACCTATATCGCCATAATAACCATAAAAAATGTTTCAAGTTAAAAAATTCAACAATTTCACTAAAAAAACATTTAAAAAAAGTCCCATGTTAAAAAATTCAATTGTTTCACTTTAAAAACGAAAACAAGATTTTCAAGTGAAAAAACTCAACTATTTCACTATAAAAATACCTAAAAAAAGTTCCATGTTAAAAATACTCACAAATATCTCTATACAAAATAAAAAATAAGTTCCAAGTTAAAAAAACTCAACAGTTTCACTATAAGAACCTTAGCAAGATTTCCAAGTGAAAAAACTCAACTATTTCACTGTAAAAAACATATAAAAAAATTCCAAGTTAAAAAACACAAAAGTTTCTCTTTAAAAAATATATCAAAAAAAGTTAAGTTAAAAAACTCAACAGTTTCACTGTAATAACCATAAAAAAAAAGTTTCAAGTGAAAAAACTCCACAATTTCACTATAAAAATCTGAAAAATTGTTCCAAATTAAAAAAATAATAAAAATAATAACTATAAAAACCACTAAAATAGTTCCAAGTTAAAAAATAAACTCAAATAATTCAATATAAATACCATAAAAAATTTCAAAGTAAAAAAAACTCAACAGTTTCACTATAAAAACCCTAACAAAACTTCCAAGTTAAAAAAAACAATGTTTTCACTATAAAAAACACCAAATAAAAAACTCAGCAATTTCACTATATATATCCTAAAAAAAGATCCAAGTTATAAACCTCACCTATATCGCCATAATAACCATAAAAAATGTTTCAAGTTAAAAAATTCAACAATTTCACTAAAAAAACATTTAAAAAAAGTCCCATGTTAAAAAATTCAATTGTTTCACTTTAAAAACGAAAACAAGATTTTCAAGTGAAAAAACTCAACTATTTCACTATAAAAATACCTAAAAAAAGTTCCATGTTAAAAATACTCACAAATATCTCTAAACAAAATAAAAAATAAGTTCCAAGTTAAAAAAATTCATAAGTTTCACTATAAAAACCCTAGCGAGATTTCCAAGTGAAAAAACTCAACTATTTCACTGTAAAAAACATTTAAAAAAAATTCCAATTTAAAAAACACAACAGTTTCTCTTTAAAAAATATATTAAAAAAAGTCAAGTTAAAAAACTCAACAGTTTCACTGTAATAACCATAAAAAAAGTTTCAAGTGAAAAGACTTCATAGTTTTACTATAAAAACCTTAAAAATGTTCCAAATTAAAAAAATCAATAATTTAACTATAAAAACCACTAAAATAGTTCCAAGTTAAAAAGCTCAACAATTTCACTATATAGATCCTAAAAAAAGATCCAAGTTATAAACCTCATCTATATCGCCATAATAACCATAACAAATGTTTCAAGTTAAAAAATTCTACAATTTCAGTAAAAAAAACATTAAAAATAAGTCCCATGTTAAAAAATTCAATAGTTTAACTATAAAAACGAAAACAAGATTTTCAAGTGAAAAAACTCAACTATTTCACTATAAAAATACATTAAAAAAAGTTCCATGTTAAAAATACACACAAATATCTCTATAAAAAATAAAAAATAAGTTCCAAGTTAAAAAAACTCAACAGTTTCACTATAAAATACATAGCGAGATAACCAAGTGAAAAACCTCAAATATTTCACTGTAAAAAACAATTAAAAAAATTCCAAGTTAAAAAACACAACAGTTTCTCTATAAAAAATATATTAAAAAAAGTCAAGTTAAAAAACTTAAACGTTTCACTGTAAAAACCATAAAAAAAAAGTTCCATGTGAAAAACCTCAACAATTTCTCTATAAAAAAAGTATATAAAAAAGTTAAGTTAAAAAACTCAACAGTTTCAATGAAAAAACAATTAAAAAAAGAAGTTCCATGTTAAAAAATTCAATAGTTTCACTATATAAATCAAAACAAGGTTTTCAAGTGAAAAAACTCAACTATTTCACTGTAAAAATACCTAAAAAAAGTTCCATGTTAAAAATACTCACAAATATCTCTATACAAAATAAAAAATAAGTTCCAAGTTAAAAAAATTCAACAGTTTCACAATAAAAACCCTAGCAAGATTTCCAAGAGAAAAAACTCAACTATTTCACGGTAAAAAACATAAAAAAAAATTCCAAGTTAAAAAACACAAAAGTTTCTCTTTAAAAAATATATTAAAAAAAGTCAAGCTAAAAAACTCAACAGTTTCACTATAATAACCATAAAAAAAGTTTCAAGTGAAAAAACTCCACAGTTTCACTATAAAAACCTTACAAAAATGTTCCAAATTAAAAAACTCAATAATTTAACTATAAAAACCACTAAAATAGTTCCAAGTTAAAAAAAACTCAAATATTTCAATATAAATACCATAAAAAGGTTCAAATTAAAAAAAATTCAACAGTTTCACTGAAAAAACCATAACAAAAGTTCCAAGTTAAAAAAACACAATGATTTCAGTATAAAAACCATAAAAAAAACCAAATAAAAAACTCAACAATATTACTATATAGATCCTAAAAAAAGATCCAAATTATAAACCTCATCTATATCGCCATAATAACCATAAAAAATGTTTCAAGTTAAAAAATTCAACAATTTCACTAAAAAAACATTAAACAAAAGTCCCATGTTAAAAAATTCAATAGTTTCACTATAAAAATGAAAACAAGATTTTCAAGTGAAAAAAACTCAACTATTTCACTATAAAAATACATTAAAAAAAGTTCCATGTTAAAAATACTCACAAATATCTCTATACAAAATAAAAAATAAGTTACAAGTTAAAAAAGCTCAACAGTTTCTCCATAAAAAAAGTTTCAAGTGAAAAAACTCAACAGTTTCACTATAAAAACCATAAAAAATGTTCCAAATTCAAAAACACAATAATTTAACTATAAAAACCACTAAAATAGTTCCAAGTTAAAAAAAAACTCAAATATTTCAATATAAATACCATAAAAAGTTCAAAGTAAAAAAACTCAACAATTTCACTATAAAAACCATAACAAAAGTTCCAAGTTAAAAAAAAACACAACAATTTCAGTATTAAAACCATAAAAAAAACCAAGTTAAAAAGCTCAACAATTTCACTATATAGATCCTAAAAAAGGATCCAAGTTATAAACCTCATCTATATCGCCATAAAAACCATAAAAAATGTTTCAAGTTAAAAAATTCAACAATTTTACTGAAAAAACCATTAAAAAAAAGTTTCATGTTAAAAAATTCAATAGTTTCACTATAAAAATGAAAACAATGTTTTCAAGTGAAAAAACTCAACTATTTCACTATAAAAATACCTAAAAAAGTTCCATGTTAAAAATACACACAAATATCTCTATAAAAAATAAAAAATAAGTTACAAGTTAAAAAAACTCAACAGTTTCACTATAAAATACAGAGCAAGATAACCAAGTGAAAAACCTCAAATATTTCACTGTAAAAAACAATTAAAAAAATTCCAAGTTAAAAAACACAACAGTTTCTCTATAAAAAATATATTAAAAAATGTCAAGTTAAAAAACTTAGCAGTTTCACTGTAAAAACCATAAAAAAAAGTTCCATGTGAAAAACCTCAACAATTTCTCTATAAAAAAAGTATATAAAAAAAAGTTAAGTTAAAAAACTCAACAGTTTCAATGAAAAAACATTTAAAAAAGAAGTTCCATGTTAAAAAATTCAATAGTTTCACTATATAAATCAAAACAAGGTTTTCAAGTGAAAAAACTCAACTATTTCACTGTAAGAATACCTAAAAAAAGTTCCATGTTAAAAATAGTCACAAATATATCTATAAAAAATAAAAAATAAGTTCCAAGTTAAAAACACTCAACAGTTTCATTATAAAAACCCTAGCAAGATTTCCAAGAGAAAAAACTCAACTATTTCACAGTAAAAAACATTAAAAAAAATTCAAAGTTAAAAAACACAACAGTTTCTCTTTAAAAAATATATTAAAAAAAGTCAAGCTAAGAAACTCAACAGTTTCACTGTAATAACCATAAAAAAAAGTTTCAAGTGAAAAAACTCCACAGTTTCACTATAAAAACCTTAAAAAATGTTCCAAATTAAAAAACTCAATAATTTAACTATAAAAACCACTAAAATAGTTCCAAGTTAAAAAAAACTCAAATATTTCAATATAAATACCATAAAAAGTTCAAAGTAAAAAAACTCAACAATTTCACTATAAAAACCATAACAAAAGTTCCAAGTTAAAAAAAAACACAACAATTTCAGTATTAAAACCATAAAAAAAACCAAGTTAAAAAGCTCAACAATTTCACTATATAGATCCTAAAAAAGGATCCAAGTTATAAACCTCATCTATATTGCCATAAAAACCATAAAAAATGTTTCAAGTTAAAAAATTCAACAATTTTACTAAAAAAACCATTAAAAAAAAGTTTCATGTTAAAAAATTCAATAGTTTCACTATAAAAATGAAAACAATGTTTTCAAGTGAAAAAACTCAACTATTTCACTATAAAAATACCTAAAAAAGTTCCATGTTAAAAATACACACAAATATCTCTATAAAAAATAAAAAATAAGTTACAAGTTAAAAAAACTCAACAGTTTCACTATAAAATACAGAGCAAGATAACCAAGTGAAAAACCTCAAATATTTCACTGTAAAAAACAATTAAAAAAATTCCAAGTTAAAAAACACAACAGTTTCTCTATAAAAAATATATTAAAAAATGTCAAGTTAAAAAACTTAGCAGTTTCACTGTAAAAACCATAAAAAAAAGTTCCATGTGAAAAACCTCAACAATTTCTCTATAAAAAAAGTATATAAAAAAAAGTTAAGTTAAAAAACTCAACAGTTTCAATGAAAAAACATTTAAAAAAGAAGTTCCATGTTAAAAAATTCAATAGTTTCACTATATAAATCAAAACAAGGTTTTCAAGTGAAAAAACTCAACTATTTCACTGTAAAAATACCTAAAAAAAGTTCCATGTTAAAAATACTCACAAATATATCTATAAAAAATAAAAAATAAGTTCCAAGTTAAAAACACTCAACAGTTTCATTATAAAAACCCTAGCAAAATTTCCAAGAGAAAAAACTCAACTAATTCACGGTAAAAAACATAAAAAAAAATTCCAAGTTAAAAAACACAACAGTTTCTCTATAAAAAATATATTAAAAAAAGTCAAACTAAAAAACTCAACAGTTTCACTGTAATAACCATAAAAAAAAGTTTCAAGTGAAAAAACTCCACAGTTTCACTATAAAAACCTTAAAAAAATGTTCCAAATTAAAAAACTCAATAATTTAACTATAAAAACCACTAAAATAGTTCCAAGTTAAAAAAAAACTCAAATATTTCAATATAAATACCATAAAAAGTTCAAAGTAAAAAAACTCAACAATTTCACTATAAAAACCATAACAAAAGTTCCAAGTTAAAAAAAAAACACAACAATTTCAGTATTAAAACCATAAAAAAAACCAAGTTAAAAAGCTCAACAATTTCACTATATAGATCCTAAAAAAGGATCCAAGTTATAAACCTCATCTATATCGCCATAAAAACCATAAAAAATGTTTCAAGTTAAAAAATTCAACAATTTTACTGAAAAAACCATTAAAAAAAAGTTTCATGTTAAAAAATTCAATAGTTTCACTATAAAAATGAAAACAATGTTTTCAAGTGAAAAAACTCAACTATTTCACTATAAAAATACCTAAAAAAGTTCCATGTTAAAAATACACACAAATATCTCTATAAAAAATAAAAAATAAGTTACAAGTTAAAAAAACTCAACAGTTTCACTATAAAATACAGAGCAAGATAACCAAGTGAAAAACCTCAAATATTTCACTGTAAATAACAATTAAAAAAATTCCAAGTTAAAAAACACAACAGTTTCTCTATAAAAAATATATTAAAAAATGTCAAGTTAAAAAACTTAGCAGTTTCACTGTAAAAACCATAAAAAAAAGTTCCATGTGAAAAACCTCAACAATTTCTCTATAAAAAAAGTATATAAAAAAAGTTAAGTTAAAAAACTCAACAGTTTCAATGAAAAAACATTTAAAAAAGAAGTTCCATGTTAAAAAATTCAATAGTTTCACTATATAAATCAAAACAAGGTTTTCAAGTGAAAAAACTCAACTATTTCACTGTAAAAATACCTAAAAAAATTCCATGTTAAAAATACTCACAAATATATCTATAAAAAATAAAAAATAAGTTCCAAGTTAAAAACACTCAACAGTTTCATTATAAAAACCCTAGCAAGATTTCCAAGAGAAAAAACTCAACTATTTCACGGTAAAAAACATAAAAAAAAATTCAAAGTTAAAAAACACAACAGTTTCTCTATAAAAAATATATTAAAAAAAGTCAAGCTAAGAAACTCAACAGTTTCACTGTAATAACCATAAAAAAAAGTTTCAAGTGAAAAAACTCCACAGTTTCACTATAAAAACCTTAAAAAAATGTTCCAAATTAAAAAACTCAATAATTTAACTATAAAAACCACTAAAATAGTTCCAAGTTAAAAAAAAACTCAAATATTTCAATATAAATACCATAAAAAGTTCAAAGTAAAAAAACTCAACAATTTCACTATAAAAACCATAATAAAAGTTCCAAGTTAAAAAAAAAACACAACAATTTCAGTATTAAAACCATAAAAAAAACCAAGTTAAAAAGCTCAACAATTTCACTATATAGATCCTAAAAAAGGATCCAAGTTATAAACCTCGTCTATATTGCCATAAAAACCATAAAAAATGTTTCAAGTTAAAAAATTCAACAATTTTACTAAAAAAACCATTAAAAAAAAGTTTCATGTTAAAAAATTCAATAGTTTCACTATAAAAATGAAAACAATGTTTTCAAGTGAAAAAACTCAACTATTTCACTATAAAAATACCTAAAAAAGTTCCATGTTAAAAATACACACAAATATCTCTATAAAAAATAAAAAATAAGTTACAAATTAAAAAAACTCAACAGTTTCACTATAAAATACAGAGCAAGATAACCAAGTGAAAAACCTCAAATATTTCACTGTAAAAAACAATTAAAAAAATTCCAAGTTAAAAAACACAACAGTTTCTCTATAAAAAATATATTAAAAAATGTCAAGTTAAAAAACTTAGCAGTTTCACTGTAAAAACCATAAAAAAAAGTTCCATGTGAAAAACCTCAACAATTTCTCTATAAAAAAAGTATATAAAAAAAAGTTAAGTTAAAAAACTCAACAGTTTCAATGAAAAAACATTTAAAAAAGAAGTTCCATGTTAAAAAATTCAATAGTTTCACTATATAAATCAAAACAAGGTTTTCAAGTGAAAAAACTCAACTATTTCACTGTAAAAATACCTAAAAAAAGTTCCATGTTAAAAATACTCAAATATATCTATAAAAAATAAAAAATAAGTTCCAAGTTAAAAACACTCAACAGTTTCATTATAAAAACCCTAGCAAGATTTCCAAGAGAAAAAACTCAACTATTTCACGGTAAAAAACATAAAAAAAAATTCAAAGTTAAAAAACATAACAGTTTCTCTATAAAAAATATATTAAAAAAAGTCAAGCTAAAAAACTCAACAGTTTCACTGTAATAACCATAAAAAAAAGTTTCAAGTGAAAAAACTCCACAGTTTCACTATAAAAACCTTAAAAAAATGTTCCAAATTAAAAAACTCAATAATTTAACTATAAAAACCACTAAAATAGTTCCAAGTTAAAAAAAAACTCAAATATTTCAATATAAATACCATAAAAAGTTCAAAGTAAAAAAACTCAACAATTTCACTATAAAAACCATAACAAAAGTTCCAAGTTAAAAAAAAACACAACAATTTCAGTATTAAAACCATAAAAAAAACCAAGTTAAAAAGCTCAACAATTTCACTATATAGATCCTAAAAAAGGATCCAAGTTATAAACCTCATCTATATCGCCATAAAAACCATAAAAAATGTTTCAAGTTAAAAAATTCAACAATTTTACTGAAAAAACCATTAAAAAAAGTTTCATGTTAAAAAATTCAATAGTTTCACTATAAAAATGAAAACAATGTTTTCAAGTGAAAAAACTCAACTATTTCACTATAAAAATACCTAAAAAAGTTTCATGTTAAAAATACACACAAATATCTCTATAAAAAATAAAAAATAAGTTACAAGTTAAAAAAACTCAACAGTTTCACTATAAAATACAGAGCAAGATAACCAAGTGAAAAACCTCAAATATTTCACTGTAAAAAACAATTAAAAAAATTCCAAGTTAAAAAACACAACAGTTTCTCTATAAAAAATATATTAAAAAATGTCAAGTTAAAAAACTTAGCAGTTTCACTGTAAAAACCATAAAAAAAAGTTCCATGTGAAAAACCTCAACAATTTCTCTATAAAAAAAGTATATAAAAAAAAGTTAAGTTAAAAAACTCAACAGTTTCAATGAAAAAACATTTAAAAAAGAAGTTCCATGTTAAAAAATTCAATAGTTTCACTATATAAATCAAAACAAGGTTTTCAAGTGAAAAAACTCAACTATTTCAATGTAAAAATACCTAAAAAAAGTTCCATGTTAAAAATACTCACAAATATATCTATAAAAAATAAAAAATAAGTTCCAAGTTAAAAACACTCAACAGTTTCATTATAAAAACCCTAGCAAGATTTCCAAGAGAAAAAACTCAACTATTTCACAGTAAAAAACATTAAAAAAAATTCAAAGTTAAAATACACAACAGTTTCTCTATAAAAAATATATTAAAAAAAGTCAAGCTAAAAAACTCAACAGTTTCACTGTAATAACCATAAAAAAAAGTTTCAAGTGAAAAAACTCCACAGTTTCACTATAAAAACCTTAAAAAAATGTTCCAAATTAAAAAACTCAATAATTTAACTATAAAAACCACTAAAATAGTTCCAAGTTAAAAAAAAACTCAAATATTTCAATATAAATACCATAAAAAGTTCAAAGTAAAAAAACTCAACAATTTCACTATAAAAACCATAACAAAAGTTCCAAGTTAAAAAAAAACACAACAATTTCAGTATTAAAACCATAAAAAAAACCAAGTTAAAAAGCTCAACAATTTCACTATATAGATCCTAAAAAAGGATCCAAGTTATAAACCTCATCTATATCGCCATAAAAACCATAAAAAATGTTTCAAGTTAAAAAATTCAACAATTTTACTGAAAAAAACCATTAAAAAAAAGTTTCATGTTAAAAAATTCAATAGTTTCACTATAAAAATGAAAACAATGTTTTCAAGTGAAAAAACTCAACTATTTCACTATAAAAATACCTAAAAAAGTTTCATGTTAAAAATACACACAAATATCTCTATAAAAAATAAAAAATAAGTTACAAGTTAAAAAAACTCAACAGTTTCACTATAAAATACAGAGCAAGATAACCAAGTGAAAAACCTCAAATATTTCACTGTAAAAAACAATTAAAAAAATTCCAAGTTAAAAAACACAACAGTTTCTCTATAAAAAATATATTAAAAAATGTCAAGTTAAAAAACTTAGCAGTTTCACTGTAAAAACCATAAAAAAAAGTTCCATGTGAAAAACCTCAACAATTTCTCTATAAAAAAAGTATATAAAAAAAAGTTAAGTTAAAAAACTCAACAGTTTCAATGAAAAAACATTTAAAAAAGAAGTTCCATGTTAAAAAATTCAATAATTTCACTATATAAATCAAAACAAGGTTTTCAAGTGAAAAAACTCAACTATTTCACTGTAAAAATACCTAAAAAAAGTTCCATGTTAAAAATACTCACAAATATATCTATAAAAAATAAAAAATAAGTTCCAAGTTAAAAACACTCAACAGTTTCATTATAAAAACCCTAGCAAAATTTCCAAGAGAAAAAACTCAACTAATTCACGGTAAAAAACATAAAAAAAAATTCCAAGTTAAAAAACACAACAGTTTCTCTATAAAAAATATATTAAAAAAAGTCAAACTAAAAAACTCAACAGTTTCACTGTAATAACCATAAAAAAAAGTTTCAAGTGAAAAAACTCCACAGTTTCACTATAAAAACCTTAAAAAAATGTTCCAAATTAAAAAACTCAATAATTTAACTATAAAAACCACTAAAATAGTTCCAAGTTAAAAAAAAACTCAAATATTTCAATATAAATACCATAAAAAGTTCAAAGTAAAAAAACTCAACAATTTCACTATAAAAACCATAACAAAAGTTCCAAGTTAAAAAAAAACACAACAATTTCAGTATTAAAACCATAAAAAAAACCAAGTTAAAAAGCTCAACAATTTCACTATATAGATCCTAAAAAAGGATCCAAGTTATAAACCTCATCTATATCGCCATAAAAACCATAAAAAATGTTTCAAGTTAAAAAATTCAACAATTTTACTGAAAAAACCATTAAAAAAAAGTTTCATGTTAAAAAATTCAATAGTTTCACTATAAAAATGAAAACAATGTTTTCAAGTGAAAAAACTCAACTATTTCACTATAAAAATACCTAAAAAAGTTCCATGTTAAAAATACACACAAATATCTCTATAAAAAATAAAAAATAAGTTACAAGTTAAAAAAACTCAACAGTTTCACTATAAAATACAGAGCAAGATAACCAAGTGAAAAACCTCAAATATTTCACTGTAAAAAACAATTAAAAAAATTCCAAGTTAAAAAACACAACAGTTTCTCTATAAAAAATATATTAAAAAATGTCAAGTTAAAAAACTTAGCAGTTTCACTGTAAAAACCATAAAAAAAAGTTCCATGTGAAAAACCTCAACAATTTCTCTATAAAAAAAGTATATAAAAAAAAGTTAAGTTAAAAAACTCAACAGTTTCAATGAAAAAACATTTAAAAAAGAAGTTCCATGTTAAAAAATTCAATAGTTTCACTATATAAATCAAAACAAGGTTTTCAAGTGAAAAAACTCAACTATTTCAATGTAAAAATACCTAAAAAAAGTTCCATGTTAAAAATACTCACAAATATATCTATAAAAAATAAAAAATAAGTTCCAAGTTAAAAACACTCAACAGTTTCATTATAAAAACCCTAGCAAGATTTCCAATAGAAAAAACTCAACTATTTCACAGTAAAAAACATTAAAAAAAATTCAAAGTTAAAAAACACAACAGTTTCTCTATAAAAAATATATTAAAAAAAGTCAAGCTAAAAAACTCAACAGTTTCACTGTAATAACCATAAAAAAAAGTTTCAAGTGAAAAAACTCCACAGTTTCACTATAAAAACCTTAAAAAAATGTTCCAAATTAAAAAACTCAATAATTTAACTATAAAAACCACTAAAATAGTTCCAAGTTAAAAAAAAACTCAAATATTTCAATATAAATACCATAAAAAGTTCAAAGTAAAAAAACTCAACAATTTCACTATAAAAACCATAACAAAAGTTCCAAGTTAAAAAAAAACACAACAATTTCAGTATTAAAACCATAAAAAAAACCAAGTTAAAAAGCTCAACAATTTCACTATATAGATCCTAAAAAAGGATCCAAGTTATAAACCTCATCTATATCGCCATAAAAACCATAAAAAATGTTTCAAGTTAAAAAATTCAAAAATTTTACTGAAAAAACCATTAAAAAAAAGTTTCATGTTAAAAAATTCAATAGTTTCACTATAAAAATGAAAACAATGTTTTCAAGTGAAAAAACTCAACTATTTCACTATAAAAATACCTAAAAAAGTTCCATGTTAAAAATACACACAAATATCTCTATAAAAAATAAAAAATAAGTTACAAGTTAAAAAAACTCAACAGTTTCACTATAAAATACAGAGCAAGATAACCAAGTGAAAAACCTCAAATATTTCACTGTAAAAAACAATTAAAAAAATTCCAAGTTAAAAAACACAACAGTTTCTCTATAAAAAATATATTAAAAAATGTCAAGTTAAAAAACTTAGCAGTTTCACTGTAAAAACCATAAAAAAAAGTTCCATGTGAAAAACCTCAACAATTTCTCTATAAAAAAAGTATATAAAAAAAAGTTAAGTTAAAAAACTCAACAGTTTCAATGAAAAAACATTTAAAAAAGAAGTTCCATGTTAAAAAATTCAATAGTTTCACTATATAAATCAAAACAAGGTTTTCAAGTGAAAAAACTCAACTATTTCACTGTAAAAATACCTAAAAAAAGTTCCATGTTAAAAATACTCACAAATATATCTATAAAAAATAAAAAATAAGTTCCAAGTTAAAAACACTCAACAGTTTCATTATAAAAACCCTAGCAAGATTTCCAAGAGAAAAAACTCAACTATTTCACAGTAAAAAACATTAAAAAAAATTCAAAGTTAAAAAACACAACAGTTTCTCTATAAAAAATATATTAAAAAAAGTCAAGCTAAGAAACTCAACAGTTTCACTGTAATAACCATAAAAAAAAGTTTCAAGTGAAAAAACTCCACAGTTTCACTATAAAAACCTTAAAAAAATGTTCCAAATTAAAAAACTCAATAATTTAACTATAAAAACCACTAAAATAGTTCCAAGTTAAAAAAAACTCAAATATTTCAATATAAATACCATAAAAAGTTCAAAGTAAAAAAACTCAACAATTTCACTATAAAAACCATAACAAAAGTTCCAAGTTAAAAAAAAACACAACAATTTCAGTATTAAAACCATAAAAAAAACCAAGTTAAAAAGCTCAACAATTTCACTATATAGATCCTAAAAAAGGATCCAAGTTATAAACCTCATCTATATCGCCATAAAAACCATAAAAAATGTTTCAAGTTAAAAAATTCAACAATTTTACTGAAAAAACCATTAAAAAAAAGTTTCATGTTAAAAAATTCAATAGTTTCACTATAAAAATGAAAACAATGTTTTCAAGTGAAAAAACTCAACTATTTCACTATAAAAATACCTAAAAAAGTTCCATGTTAAAAATACACACAAATATCTCTATAAAAAATAAAAAATAAGTTACAAGTTAAAAAAACTCAACAGTTTCACTATAAAATACAGAGCAAGATAACCAAGTGAAAAACCTCAAATATTTCACTGTAAAAAACAATTAAAAAAATTCCAAGTTAAAAAACACAACAGTTTCTCTATAAAAAATATATTAAAAAATGTCAAGTTAAAAAACTTAGCAGTTTCACTGTAAAAACCATAAAAAAAAGTTCCATGTGAAAAACCTCAACAATTTCTCTATAAAAAAAGTATATAAAAAAAAGTTAAGTTAAAAAACTCAACAGTTTCAATGAAAAAACATTTAAAAAAGAAGTTCCATGTTAAAAAATTCAATAGTTTCACTATATAAATCAAAACAAGGTTTTCAAGTGAAAAAACTCAACTATTTCACTGTAAAAATACCTAAAAAAAGTTCCATGTTAAAAATACTCACAAATATATCTATAAAAAATAAAAAATAAGTTCCAAGTTAAAAACACTCAACAGTTTCATTATAAAAACCCTAGCAAAATTTCCAAGAGAAAAAACTCAACTAATTCACGGTAAAAAACATAAAAAAAAAATTCCAAGTTAAAAAACACAACAGTTTCTCTATAAAAAATATATTAAAAAAAGTCAAGCTAAGAAACTCAACAGTTTCACTGTAATAACCATAAAAAAAAGTTTCAAGTGAAAAAACTCCACAGTTTCACTATAAAAACCTTAAAAAAATGTTCCAAATTAAAAAACTCAATAATTTAACTATAAAAACCACTAAAATAGTTCCAAGTTAAAAAAAACTCAAATATTTCAATATAAATACCATAAAAAGTTCAAAGTAAAAAAACTCAACAATTTCACTATAAAAACCATAACAAAAGTTCCAAGTTAAAAAAAAACACAACAATTTCAGTATTAAAACCATAAAAAAAACCAAGTTAAAAAGCTCAACAATTTCACTATATAGATCCTAAAAAAGGATCCAAGTTATAAACCTCATCTATATTGCCATAAAAACCATAAAAAATGTTTCAAGTTAAAAAATTCAACAATTTTACTACAAAAACCATTAAAAAAAAGTTTCATGTTAAAAAATTCAATAGTTTCACTATAAAAATGAAAACAATGTTTTCAAGTGAAAAAACTCAACTATTTCACTATAAAAATACCTAAAAAAGTTCCATGTTAAAAATACACACAAATATCTCTATAAAAAATAAAAAATAAGTTACAAGTTAAAAAAACTCAACAGTTTCACTATAAAATACAGAGCAAGATAACCAAGTGAAAAACCTCAAATATTTCACTGTAAAAAACAATTAAAAAAATTCCAAGTTAAAAAACACAACAGTTTCTCTATAAAAAATATATTAAAAAATGTCAAGTTAAAAAACTTAGCAGTTTCACTGTAAAAACCATAAAAAAAAGTTCCATGTGAAAAACCTCAACAATTTCTCTATAAAAAAAGTATATAAAAAAAAGTTAAGTTAAAAAACTCAACAGTTTCAATGAAAAAACATTTAAAAAAGAAGTTCCATGTTAAAAAATTCAATAGTTTCACTATATAAATCAAAACAAGGTTTTCAAGTGAAAAAACTCAACTATTTCACTGTAAAAATACCTAAAAAAAGTTCCATGTTAAAAATACTCACAAATATATCTATAAAAAATAAAAAATAAGTTCCAAGTTAAAAACACTCAACAGTTTCATTATAAAAACCCTAGCAAGATTTCCAAGAGAAAAAACTCAACTATTTCACAGTAAAAAACATTAAAAAAAATTCAAAGTTAAAAAACACAACAGTTTCTCTATAAAAAATATATTAAAAAAAGTCAAGCTAAGAAACTCAACAGTTTCACTGTAATAACCATAAAAAAAAGTTTCAAGTGAAAAAACTCCACAGTTTCACTATAAAAACCTTAAAAAAATGTTCCAAATTAAAAAACTCAATAATTTAACTATAAAAACCACTAAAATAGTTCCAAGTTAAAAAAAACTCAAATATTTCAATATAAATACCATAAAAAGTTCAAAGTAAAAAAACTCAACAATTTCACTATAAAAACCATAACAAAAGTTCCAAGTTAAAAAAAAACACAACAATTTCAGTATTAAAACCATAAAAAAAACCAAGTTAAAAAGCTCAACAATTTCACTATATAGATCCTAAAAAAGGATCCAAGTTATAAACCTCATCTATATCGCCATAAAAACCATAAAAAATGTTTCAAGTTAAAAAATTCAACAATTTTACTGAAAAAACCATTAAAAAAAAGTTTCATGTTAAAAAATTCAATAGTTTCACTATAAAAATGAAAACAATGTTTTCAAGTGAAAAAACTCAACTATTTCACTATAAAAATACCTAAAAAAGTTCCATGTTAAAAATACACACAAATATCTCTATAAAAAATAAAAAATAAGTTACAAGTTAAAAAAACTCAACAGTTTCACTATAAAATACAGAGCAAGATAACCAAGTGAAAAACCTCAAATATTTCACTGTAAAAAACAATTAAAAAAATTCCAAGTTAAAAAACACAACAGTTTCTCTATAAAAAATATATTAAAAAATGTCAAGTTAAAAAACTTAGCAGTTTCACTGTAAAAACCATAAAAAAAAGTTCCATGTGAAAAACCTCAACAATTTCTCTATAAAAAAAGTATATAAAAAAAAGTTAAGTTAAAAAACTCAACAGTTTCAATGAAAAAACATTTAAAAAAGAAGTTCCATGTTAAAAAATTCAATAGTTTCACTATATAAATCAAAACAAGGTTTTCAAGTGAAAAAACTCAACTATTTCACTGTAAAAATACCTAAAAAAAGTTCCATGTTAAAAATACTCACAAATATATCTATAAAAAATAAAAAATAAGTTCCAAGTTAAAAACACTCAACAGTTTCATTATAAAAACCCTAGCAAAATTTCCAAGAGAAAAAACTCAACTAATTCACGGTAAAAAACATAAAAAAAAAATTCCAAGTTAAAAAACACAACAGTTTCTCTATAAAAAATATATTAAAAAAAGTCAAACTAAAAAACACAACAGTTTCACTGTAATAACCATAAAAAAAAGTTTCAAGTGAAAAAACTCCACAGTTTCACTATAAAAACCTTAAAAAAATGTTCCAAATTAAAAAACTCAATAATTTAACTATAAAAACCACTAAAATAGTTCCAAGTTAAAAAAAAAATCAAATATTTCAATATAAATACCATAAAAAGTTCAAAGTAAAAAAACTCAACAATTTCACTATAAAAACCATAACAAAAGTTCCAAGTTAAAAAAAAACACAACAATTTCAGTATTAAAACCATTAAAAAAACCAAGTTAAAAAGCTCAACAATTTCACTATATAGATCCTAAAAAAGGATCCAAGTTATAAACCTCATCTATATCGCCATAAAAACCATAAAAAATGTTTCAAGTTAAAAAATTCAACAATTTTACTGAAAAAACCATTAAAAAAAAGTTTCATGTTAAAAAATTCAATAGTTTCACTATAAAAATGAAAACAATGTTTTCAAGTGAAAAAACTCAACTATTTCACTATAAAAATACCTAAAAAAGTTCCATGTTAAAAATACACACAAATATCTCTATAAAAAATAAAAAATAAGTTACAAGTTAAAAAAACTCAACAGTTTCACTATAAAATACAGAGCAAGATAACCAAGTGAAAAACCTCAAATATTTCACTGTAAAAAACAATTAAAAAAATTCCAAGTTAAAAAACACAACAGTTTCTCTATAAAAAATATATTAAAAAATGTCAAGTTAAAAAACTTAGCAGTTTCACTGTAAAAACCATAAAAAAAAGTTCCATGTGAAAAACCTCAACAATTTCTCTATAAAAAAAGTATATAAAAAAAAGTTAAGTTAAAAAACTCAACAGTTTCAATGAAAAAACATTTAAAAAAGAAGTTCCATGTTAAAAAATTCAATAGTTTCACTATATAAATCAAAACAAGGTTTTCAAGTGAAAAAACTCAACTATTTCACTGTAAAAATACCTAAAAAAAGTTCCATGTTAAAAATACTCACAAATATATCTATAAAAAATAAAAAATAAGTTCCAAGTTAAAAACACTCAACAGTTTCATTATAAAAACCCTAGCAAAATTTCCTAGAGAAAAAACTCAACTATTTCACGGTAAAAAACATAAAAAAAAATTCAAAGTTAAAAAACACAACAGTTTCTCTATAAAAAATATATTAAAAAAAGTCAAGCTAAGAAACTCAACAGTTTCACTGTAATAACCATAAAAAAAAGTTTCAAGTGAAAAAACTCCACAGTTTCACTATAAAAACCTTAAAAAAATGTTCCAAATTAAAAAACTCAATAATTTAACTATAAAAACCACTAAAATAGTTCCAAGTTAAAAAAAAACTCAAATATTTCAATATAAATACCATAAAAAGTTCAAAGTAAAAAAACTCAACAATTTCACTATAAAAACCATAATAAAAGTTCCAAGTTAAAAAAAAAACACAACAATTTCAGTATTAAAACCATAAAAAAAACCAAGTTAAAAAGCTCAACAATTTCACTATATAGATCCTAAAAAAGGATCCAAGTTATAAACCTCGTCTATATCGCCATAAAAACCATAAAAAAATGTTTCAAGTTAAAAAATTCAACAATTTTACTAAGAAAAACCATTAAAAAAAAGTTTCATGTTAAAAAATTCAATAGTTTCACTATAAAAATGAAAACAATGTTTTCAAGTGAAAAAACTCAACTATTTCACTATAAAAATACCTAAAAAAGTTCCATGTTAAAAATACACACAAATATCTCTATAAAAAATAAAAAATAAGTTACAAGTTAAAAAAACTCAACAGTTTCACTATAAAATACAGAGCAAGATAACCAAGTGAAAATCCTCAAATATTTCACTGTAAAAAACAATTAAAAAAATTCCAAGTTAAAAAACACAACAGTTTCTCTATAAAAAATATATTAAAAAATGTCAAGTTAAAAAACTTAGCAGTTTCACTGTAAAAACCATAAAAAAAAGTTCCATGTGAAAAACCTCAACAATTTCTCTATAAAAAAAGTATATAAAAAAAAGTTAAGTTAAAAAACTCGACAGTTTCAATGAAAAAACATTTAAAAAAGAAGTTCCATGTTAAAAAATTCAATAGTTTCACTATATAAATCAAAACAAGGTTTTCAAGTGAAAAAACTCAACTATTTCACTGTAAAAATACCTATTAAAAAGTTCCATGTTAAAAATACTCACAAATATATCTATAAAAAATAAAAAATAAGTTCCAAGTTAAAAACACTCAACAATTTCATTATAAAAACCCTAGCAAAATTTCCAAGAGAAAAAACTCAACTAATTCACGGTAAAAAACATAAAAAAAAAATTCCAAGTTAAAAAACACAACAGTTTCTCTATAAAAAATATATTAAAAAAAGTCAAACTAAAAAACTCAACAGTTTCACTGTAATAACCATAAAAAAAAGTTTCAAGTGAAAAAACTCCACAGTTTCACTATAAAAACCTTAAAAAAATGTTCCAAATTAAAAAACTCAATAATTTAACTATAAAAACCACTAAAATAGTTCCAAGTTAAAAAAAAACTCAAATATTTCAATATAAATACCATAAAAAGTTCAAAGTAAAAAAACTCAACAATTTCACTATAAAAACCATAACAAAAGTTCCAAGTTAAAAAAAAAACACAACAATTTCAGTATTAAAACCATAAAAAAAACCAAGTTAAAAAGCTCAACAATTTCACTATATAGATCCTAAAAAAGGATCCAAGTTATAAACCTCATCTATATCGCCATAAAAACCATAAAAAATGTTTCAAGTTAAAAAATTCAACAATTTTACTGAAAAAACCATTAAAAAAAAGTTTCATGTTAAAAAATTCAATAGTTTCACTATAAAAATGAAAACAATGTTTTCAAGTGAAAAAACTCAACTATTTCACTATAAAAATACCTAAAAAAGTTCCATGTTAAAAATACACACAAATATCTCTATAAAAAATAAAAAATAAGTTACAAGTTAAAAAAACTCAACAGTTTCACTATAAAATACAGAGCAAGATAACCAAGTGAAAAACCTCAAATATTTCACTGTAAAAAACAATTAAAAAAATTCCAAGTTAAAAAACACAACAGTTTCTCTATAAAAAATATATTAAAAAATGTCAAGTTAAAAAACTTAGCAGTTTCACTGTAAAAACCATAAAAAAAAGTTCCATGTGAAAAACCTCAACAATTTCTCTATAAAAAAAGTATATAAAAAAAAGTTAAGTTAAAAAACTCAACAGTTTCAATGAAAAAACATTTAAAAAAGAAGTTCCATGTTAAAAAATTCAATAGTTTCACTATATAAATCAAAACAAGGTTTTCAAGTGAAAAAACTCAACTATTTCACTGTAAAAATACCTAAAAAAAGTTCCATGTTAAAAATACTCACAAATATATCTATAAAAAATAAAAAATAAGTTCCAAGTTAAAAACACTCAACAGTTTCATTATAAAAACCCTAGCAAAATTTCCTAGAGAAAAAACTCAACTATTTCACGGTAAAAAACATAAAAAAAAATTCAAAGTTAAAAAACACAACAGTTTCTCTATAAAAAATATATTAAAAAAAGTCAAGCTAAGAAACTCAACAGTTTCACTGTAATAACCATAAAAAAAAGTTTCAAGTGAAAAAACTCCACAGTTTCACTATAAAAACCTTAAAAAAATGTTCCAAATTAAAAAACTCAATAATTTAACTATAAAAACCACTAAAATAGTTCCAAGTTAAAAAAAAACTCAAATATTTCAATATAAATACCATAAAAAGTTCAAAGTAAAAAAACTCAACAATTTCACTATAAAAACCATAATAAAAGTTCCAAGTTAAAAAAAAAACACAACAATTTCAGTATTAAAACCATAAAAAAAACCAAGTTAAAAAGCTCAACAATTTCACTATATAGATCCTAAAAAAGGATCCAAGTTATAAACCTCGTCTATAATGCCATAAAAACCATAAAAAATGTTTCAAGTTAAAAAATTCAACAATTTTACTCAAAAAACCATTAAAAAAAAGTTTCATGTTAAAAAATTCAATAGTTTCACTATAAAAATGAAAACAATGTTTTCAAGTGAAAAAACTCAACTATTTCACTATAAAAATACCTAAAAAAGTTCCATGTTAAAAATACACACAAATATCTCTATAAAAAATAAAAAATAAGTTACAAGTTAAAAAAACTCAACAGTTTCACTATAAAATACAGAGCAAGATAACCAAGTGAAAAACCTCAAATATTTCACTGTAAAAAACAATTAAAAAAATTCCAAGTTAAAAAACACAACAGTTTCTCTATAAAAAATATATTAAAAAATGTCAAGTTAAAAAACTTAGCAGTTTCACTGTAAAAACCATAAAAAAAAGTTCCATGTGAAAAACCTCAACAATTTCTCTATAAAAAAAGTATATAAAAAAAAGTTAAGTTAAAAAACTCAACAGTTTCAATGAAAAAACATTTAAAAAAGAAGTTCCATGTTAAAAAATTCAATAGTTTCACTATATAAATCAAAACAAGGTTTTCAAGTGAAAAAACTCAACTATTTCACTGTAAAAATACCTAAAAAAAGTTCCATGTTAAAAATACTCACAAATATATCTATAAAAAATAAAAAATAAGTTCCAAGTTAAAAACACTCAACAGTTTCATTATAAAAACCCTAGCAAAATTTCCAAGAGAAAAAACTCAACTAATTCACGGTAAAAAACATAAAAAAAAATTCCAAGTTAAAAAACACAACAGTTTCTCTATAAAAATATATTAAAAAAAGTCAAACTAAAAAACTCAACAGTTTCACTGTAATAACCATAAAAAAAAGTTTCAAGTGAAAAAACTCCACAGTTTCACTATAAAAACCTTAAAAAAATGTTCCAAATTAAAAAACTCAATAATTTAACTATAAAAACCACTAAAATAGTTCCAAGTTAAAAAAAAACTCAAATATTTCAATATAAATACCATAAAAAGTTCAAAGTAAAAAAACTCAACAATTTCACTATAAAAACCATAACAAAAGTTCCAAGTTAAAAAAAAACACAACAATTTCAGTATTAAAACCATAAAAAAAACCAAGTTAAAAAGCTCAACAATTTCACTATATAGATCCTAAAAAAGGATCCAAGTTATAAACCTCATCTATATCGCCATAAAAACCATAAAAAATGTTTCAAGTTAAAAAATTCAACAATTTTACTGAAAAAACCATTAAAAAAAAGTTTCATGTTAAAAAATTCAATAGTTTCACTATAAAAATGAAAACAATGTTTTCAAGTGAAAAAACTCAACTATTTCACTATAAAAATACCTAAAAAAGTTCCATGTTAAAAATACACACAAATATCTCTATAAAAAATAAAAAATAAGTTACAAGTTAAAAAAACTCAACAGTTTCACTATAAAATACAGAGCAAGATAACCAAGTGAAAAACCTCAAATATTTCACTGTAAAAAACAATTAAAAAAATTCCAAGTTAAAAAACACAACAGTTTCTCTATAAAAAATATATTAAAAAATGTCAAGTTAAAAAACTTAGCAGTTTCACTGTAAAAACCATAAAAAAAAGTTCCATGTGAAAAACCTCAACAATTTCTCTATAAAAAAAGTATATAAAAAAAAGTTAAATTAAAAAACTCAACAGTTTCAATGAAAAAACATTTAAAAAAGAAGTTCCATGTTAAAAAATTCAATAGTTTCACTATATAAATCAAAACAAGGTTTTCAAGTGAAAAAACTCAACTATTTCACTGTAAAAATACCTAAAAAAAGTTCCATGTTAAAAATACTCACAAATATATCTATAAAAAATAAAAAATAAGTTCCAAGTTAAAAACACTCAACAGTTTCATTATAAAAACCCTAGCAAAATTTCCAAGAGAAAAAACTCAACTAATTCACGGTAAAAAACATAAAAAAAAATTCCAAGTTAAAAAACACAACAGTTTCTCTATAAAAAATATATTAAAAAAAGTCAAACTAAAAAACTCAACAGTTTCACTGTAATAACCATAAAAAAAAGTTTCAAGTGAAAAAACTCCACAGTTTCACTATAAAAACCTTAAAAAAATGTTCCAAATTAAAAAACTCAATAATTTAACTATAAAAACCACTAAAATAGTTCCAAGTTAAAAAAAAACTCAAATATTTCAATATAAATACCATAAAAAGTTCAAAGTAAAAAAACTCAACAATTTCACTAGAAAAACCATAACAAAAGTTCCAAGTTAAAAAAAAACACAACAATTTCAGTATTAAAACCATAAAAAAAACCAAGTTAAAAAGCTCAACAATTTCACTATATAGATCCTAAAAAAGGATCCAAGTTATAAACCTCATCTATATCGCCATAAAAACCATAAAAAATGTTTCAAGTTAAAAAATTCAACAATTTTACTGAAAAAACCATTAAAAAAAAGTTTCATGTTAAAAAATTCAATAGTTTCACTATAAAAATGAAAACAATGTTTTCAAGTGAAAAAACTCAACTATTTCACTATAAAAATACCTAAAAAAGTTTCATGTTAAAAATACACACAAATATCTCTATAAAAAATAAAAAATAAGTTACAAGTTAAAAAAACTCAACAGTTTCACTATAAAATACAGAGCAAGATAACCAAGTGAAAAACCTCAAATATTTCACAATAAAAAACAATTAAAAAAATTCCAAGTTAAAAAACTCAACAGTTTCTCTATAAAAAATATATTAAAAAATGTCAAGTTAAAAAACTTAGCAGTTTCACTGTAAAAACCATAAAAAAAAGTTCCATGTGAAAAACCTCAACAATTTCTCTATAAAAAAAGTATATAAAAAAAAGTTAAATTAAAAAACACAACAGTTTCAATGAAAAAACATTTAAAAAAGAAGTTCCATGTTAAAAAATTCAATAGTTTCACTATATAAATCAAAACAAGGTTTTCAAGTGAAAAAACTCAACTATTTCACTGTAAAAATACCTAAAAAAAGTTCCATGTTAAAAATACTCACAAATATATCTATAAAAAATAAAAAATAAGTTCCAAGTTAAAAACACTCAACAGTTTCATTATAAAAACCCTAGCAAAATTTCCAAGAGAAAAAACTCAACTAATTCACGGTAAAAAACATAAAAAAAAATTCCAAGTTAAAAAACACAACAGTTTCTCTATAAAAAATATATTAAAAAAAGTCAAACTAAAAAACTCAACAGTTTCACTGTAATAACCATAAAAAAAAGTTTCAAGTGAAAAAACTCCACAGTTTCACTATAAAAACCTTAAAAAAATGTTCCAAATTAAAAAACTCAATAATTTAACTATAAAAACCACTAAAATAGTTCCAAGTTAAAAAAAAACTCAAATATTTCAATATAAATACCATAAAAAGTTCAAAGTAAAAAAACTCAACAATTTCACTATAAAAACCATAACAAAAGTTCCAAGTTAAAAAAAAACACAACAATTTCAGTATTAAAACCATAAAAAAAACCAAGTTAAAAAGCTCAACAATTTCACTATATAGATCCTAAAAAAGGATCCAAGTTATAAACCTCATCTATATCGCCATAAAAACCATAAAAAATGTTTCAAGTTAAAAAATTCAACAATTTTACTGAAAAAACCATTAAAAAAAAGTTTCATGTTAAAAAATTCAATAGTTTCACTATAAAAATGAAAACAATGTTTTCAAGTGAAAAAACTCAACTATTTCACTATAAAAATACCTAAAAAAGTTCCATGTTAAAAATACACACAAATATCTCTATAAAAAATAAAAAATAAGTTACAAGTTAAAAAAACTCAACAGTTTCACTATAAAATACAGAGCAAGATAACCAAGTGAAAAACCTCAAATATTTCACTGTAAAAAACAATTAAAAAAATTCCAAGTTAAAAAACACAACAGTTTCTCTATAAAAAATATATTAAAAAATGTCAAGTTAAAAAACTTAGCAGTTTCACTGTAAAAACCATAAAAAAAAAGTTCCATGTGAAAAACCTCAACAATTTCTCTATAAAAAAAGTATATAAAAAATAGTTAAATTAAAAAACTCAACAGTTTCAATGAAAAAACATTTAAAAAAGAAGTTCCATGTTAAAAAATTTAAATGTTTTCACTATATAAATCAAAACAAGGTTTTCAAGTGAAAAAACTCAACTATTTCACTGTAAAAATACCTAAAAAAAGTCCCATGTTAAAAATACTCACAAATATATCTATAAAAAATAAAAAATAAGTTCCAAGTTAAAAACACTCAACAGTTTCATTATAAAAACCCTAGCAAGATTTCCAAGAGAAAAAACTCAACTATTTCACGGTAAAAAACATAAAAAAAAAATTCAAAGTTAAAAAACACAACAGTTTCTCTATAAAAAATATATTAAAAAAAGTTAAGCTAAGAAACTCAACAGTTTCACTGTAATAACCATAAAAAAAAGTTTCAACTGAAAAAACTCCACAGTTTCACTATAAAAACCTTAAAAAAATGTTCCAAATTAAAAAACTCAATAATTTAACTATAAAAACCACTAAAATAGTTCCAAGTTAAAAAAAAACTCAAATATTTCAATATAAATACCATAAAAAGTTCAAAGTAAAAAAACTCAACAATTTCACTATAAAAACCATAACAAAAGTTCCAAGTTAAAAAAAAACACAACAATTTCAGTATTAAAACCATAAAAAAAACCAAGTTAAAAAGCTCAACAATTTCACTATATAGATCCTAAAAAAGGATCCAAGTTATAAACCTCATCTATATCGCCATAAAAACCATAAAAAATGTTTCAAGTTAAAAAATTCAACAATTTTACTGAAAAAACCATTAAAAAAAAGTTTCATGTTAAAAAATTCAATAGTTTCACTATAAAAATGAAAACAATGTTTTCAAGTGAAAAAACTCAACTATTTCACTATAAAAATACCTAAAAAAGTTTCATGTTAAAAATACACACAAATATCTCTATAAAAAATAAAAAATAAGTTACAAGTTAAAAAAACTCAACAGTTTCACTATAAAATACAGAGCAAGATAACCAAGTGAAAAACCTCAAATATTTCACTGTAAAAAACAATTAAAAAAAATCCAAGTTAAAAAACACAACAGTTTCTCTATAAAAAATATATTAAAAAATGTCAAGTTAAAAAACTTAGCAGTTTCACTGTAAAAACCATAAAAAAAAGTTCCATGTGAAAAACCTCAACAATTTCTCTATAAAAAAAGTATATAAAAAAAAGTTAAGTTAAAAAACTCAACAGTTTCAATGAAAAAACATTTAAAAAAGAAGTTCCATGTTGAAAAATTCAATAGTTTCACTATATAAATCAAAACAAGGTTTTCAAGTGAAAAAACTCAACTATTTCACTGTAAAAATACCTAAAAAAAGTTCCATGTTAAAAATACTCACAAATATATCTATAAAAAATAAAAAATAAGTTCCAAGTTAAAAACACTCAACAGTTTCATTATAAAAACCCTAGCAAAATTTCCAAGAGAAAAAACTCAACTAATTCACGGTAAAAAACATAAAAAAAAATTCCAAGTTAAAAAACACAACAGTTTCTCTATAAAAAATATATTAAAAAAAGTCAAACTAAAAAACTCAACAGTTTCACTGTAATAACCATAAAAAAAAAGTTTCAAGTGAAAAAACTCCACAGTTTCACTATAAAAACCTTAAAAAAATGTTCCAAATTAAAAAACTCAATAATTTAACTATAAAAACCACTAAAATAGTTCCAAGTTAAAAAAAAACTCAAATATTTCAATATAAATACCATAAAAAGTTCAAAGTAAAAAAACTCAACAATTTCACTATTAAAACCATAACAAAAGTTCCAAGTTAAAAAAAAACACAACAATTTCAGTATTAAAACCATAAAAAAAACCAAGTTAAAAAGCTCAACAATTTCACTATATAGATCCTAAAAAAGGATCCAAGTTATAAACCTCATCTATATCGCCATAAAAACCATAAAAAATGTTTCAAGTTAAAAAATTCAACAATTTTACTGAAAAAACCATTAAAAAAAAGTTTCATGTTAAAAAATTCAATAGTTTCACTATAAAAATGAAAACAATGTTTTCAAGTGAAAAAACTCAACTATTTCACTATAAAAATACCTAAAAAAGTTCCATGTTAAAAATACACACAAATATCTCTATAAAAAATAAAAAATAAGTTACAAGTTAAAAAAACTCAACAGTTTCACTATAAAATACAGAGCAAGATAACCAAGTGAAAAACCTCAAATATTTCACTGTAAAAAACAATTAAAAAAATTCCAAGTTAAAAAACACAACAGTTTCTCTATAAAAAATATATTAAAAAATGTCAAGTTAAAAAACTTAGCAATTTCACTGTAAAAACCATAAAAAAAAGTTCCATGTGAAAAACCTCAACAATTTCTCTATAAAAAAAGTATATAAAAAAAAGTTAAGTTAAAAAACTCAACAGTTTCAATGAAAAAACATTTAAAAAAGAAGTTCCATGTTAAAAAATTCAATAGTTTCACTATATAAATCAAAACAAGGTTTTCAAGTGAAAAAACTCAACTATTTCACTGTAAAAATACCTAAAAAAAGTTCCATGTTAAAAATACTCACAAATATATCTATAAAAAATAAAAAATAAGTTCCAAGTTAAAAACACTCAACAGTTTCATTATAAAAACCCTAGCAAGATTTCCAAGAGAAAAAACTCAACTATTTCACGGTAAAAAACATAAAAAAAAATTCCAAGTTAAAAAACACAACAGTTTCTCTATAAAAAATATATTAAAAAAAGTCAAGCTAAGAAACTCAACAGTTTCACTGTAATAACCATAAAAAAAAGTTTCAAGTGAAAAAACTCCACAGTTTCACTATAAAAACCTTAAAAAAATGTTCCAAATTAAAAAACTCAATAATTTAACTATAAAAACCACTAAAATAGTTCCAAGTTAAAAAAAAACTCAAATATTTCAATATAAATACCATAAAAAGTTCAAAGTAAAAAACTCAACAATTTCACTATAAAAACCATAACAAAAGTTCCAAGTTAAAAAAAAACACAACAATTTCAGTATTAAAACCATAAAAAAAACCAAGTTAAAAAGCTCAACAATTTCACTATATAGATCCTAAAAAAGGATCCAAGTTATAAACCTCGTCTATATCGCCATAAAAACCATAAAAAATGTTTCAAGTTAAAAAATTCAACAATTTTACTGAAAAAACCATTAAAAAAAAGTTTCATGTTAAAAAATTCAATAGTTTCACTATAAAAATGAAAACAATGTTTTCAAGTGAAAAAACTCAACTATTTCACTATAAAAATACCTAAAAAAGTTCCATGTTAAAAATACACACAAATATCTCTATAAAAAATAAAAAATAAGTTACAAGTTAAAAAAACTCAACAGTTTCACTATAAAATACAGAGCAAGATAACCAAGTGAAAAACCTCAAATATTTCACTGTAAAAAACAATTAAAAAAAATCCAAGTTAAAAAACACAACAGTTTCTCTATAAAAAATATATTAAAAAATGTCAAGTTAAAAAACTTAGCAGTTTCACTGTAAAAACCATAAAAAAAAGTTCCATGTGAAAAACCTCAACAATTTCTCTATAAAAAAAGTATATAAAAAAAAGTTAACTTAAAAAACTCAACAGTTTCAATGAAAAAACATTTAAAAAAGAAGTTCCATGTTAAAAAATTCAATAGTTTCACTATATAAATCAAAACAAGGTTTTCAAGTGAAAAAACTCAACTATTTCACTGTAAAAATACCTAAAAAAAGTTCCATGTTAAAAATACTCACAAATATATCTATAAAAAATAAAAAATAAGTTCCAAGTTAAAAACACTCAACAGTTTCATTATAAAAACCCTAGCAAGATTTCCAAGAGAAAAAACTCAACTATTTCACGGTAAAAAACATAAAAAAAAATTCCAAGTTAAAAAACACAACAGTTTCTCTATAAAAAATATATTAAAAAAAGTCAAGCTAAGAAACTCAACAGTTTCACTGTAATAACCATAAAAAAAAGTTTCAAGTGAAAAAACTCCACAGTTTCACTATAAAAACCTTAAAAAAATGTTCCAAATTAAAAAACTCAATAATTTAACTATAAAAACCACTAAAATAGTTCCAAGTTAAAAAAAAACTCAAATATTTCAATATAAATACCATAAAAAGTTCAAAGTAAAAAACTCAACAATTTCACTATAAAAACCATAACAAAAGTTCCAAGTTAAAAAAAAACACAACAATTTCAGTATTAAAACCATAAAAAAAACCAAGTTAAAAAGCTCAACAATTTCACTATATAGATCCTAAAAAAGGATCCAAGTTATAAACCTCGTCTATATCGCCATAAAAACCATAAAAAATGTTTCAAGTGAAAAAATTCAACAATTTTACTGAAAAAACCATTAAAAAAAAGTTTCATGTTAAAAAATTCAATAGTTTCACTATAAAAATGAAAACAATGTTTTCAAGTGAAAAAACTCAACTATTTCACTATAAAAATACCTAAAAAAGTTCCATGTTAAAAATACACACAAATATCTCTATAAAAAATAAAAAATAAGTTACAAGTTAAAAAAACTCAACAGTTTCACTATAAAATACAGAGCAAGATAACCAAGTGAAAAACCTCAAATATTTCACTGTAAAAAACAATTAAAAAAAATCCAAGTTAAAAAACACAACAGTTTCTCTATAAAAAATATATTAAAAAATGTCAAGTTAAAAAACTTAGCAGTTTCACTGTAAAAACCATAAAAAAAAGTTCCATGTGAAAAACCTCAACAATTTCTCTATAAAAAAAGTATATAAAAAAAAGTTAACTTAAAAAACTCAACAGTTTCAATGAAAAAACATTTAAAAAAGAAGTTCCATGTTAAAAAATTCAATAGTTTCACTATATAAATCAAAACAAGGTTTTCAAGTGAAAAAACTCAACTATTTCACTGTAAAAATACCTAAAAAAAGTCCCATGTTAAAAATACTCACAAATATATCTATAAAAAATAAAAAATAAGTTCCAAGTTAAAAACACTCAACAGTTTCATTATAAAAACCCTAGCAAAATTTCCAAGAGAAAAAACTCAACTAATTCACGGTAAAAAACATAAAAAAAAATTCCAAGTTAAAAAACACAACAGTTTCTCTATAAAAAATATATTAAAAAAAGTCAAACTAAAAAACTCAACAGTTTCACTGTAATAACCATAAAAAAAAGTTTCAAGTGAAAAAACTCCACAGTTTCACTATAAAAACCTTAAAAAAATGTTCCAAATTAAAAAACTCAATAATTTAACTATAAAAACCACTAAAATAGTTCCAAGTTAAAAAAAAACTCAAATATTTCAATATAAATACCATAAAAAGTTCAAAGTAAAAAAACTCAACAATTTCACTATAAAAACCATAACAAAAGTTCCAAGTTAAAAAAAAACACAACAATTTCAGTATTAAAACCATAAAAAAAACCAAGTTAAAAAGCTCAACAATTTCACTATATAGATCCTAAAAAAGGATCCAAGTTATAAACCTCATCTATATCGCCATAAAAACCATAAAAAATGTTTCAAGTTAAAAAATTCAACAATTTTACTGAAAAAACCATTAAAAAAAAGTTTCATGTTAAAAAATTCAATAGTTTCACTATAAAAATGAAAACAATGTTTTCAAGTGAAAAAACTCAACTATTTCACTATAAAAATACCTAAAAAAGTTCCATGTTAAAAATACACACAAATATCTCTATAAAAAATAAAAAATAAGTTACAAGTTAAAAAAACTCAACAGTTTCACTATAAAATACAGAGCAAGATAACCAAGTGAAAAACCTCAAATATTTCACTGTAAAAAACAATTAAAAAAAATCCAAGTTAAAAAACACAACAGTTTCTCTATAAAAAATATATTAAAAAATGTCAAGTTAAAAAACTTAGCAGTTTCACTGTAAAAACCATAAAAAAAAGTTCCATGTGAAAAACCTCAACAATTTCTCTATAAAAAAAGTATATAAAAAAAAGTTAACTTAAAAAACTCAACAGTTTCAATGAAAAAACATTTAAAAAAGAAGTTCCATGTTAAAAAATTCAATAGTTTCACTATATAAATCAAAACAAGGTTTTCAAGTGAAAAAACTCAACTATTTCACTGTAAAAATACCTAAAAAAAGTTCCATGTTAAAAATACTCACAAATATATCTATAAAAAATAAAAAATAAGTTCCAAGTTAAAAACACTCAACAGTTTCATTATAAAAACCCTAGCAAGATTTCCAAGAGAAAAAACTCAACTATTTCACGGTAAAAAACATAAAAAAAAATTCCAAGTTAAAAAACACAACAGTTTCTCTATAAAAAATATATTAAAAAAAGTCAAGCTAAGAAACTCAACAGTTTCACTGTAATAACCATAAAAAAAAGTTTCAAGTGAAAAAACTCCACAGTTTCACTATAAAAACCTTAAAAAAATGTTCCAAATTAAAAAACTCAATAATTTAACTATAAAAACCACTAAAATAGTTCCAAGTTAAAAAAAACTCAAATATTTCAATATAAATACCATAAAAAGTTCAAAGTAAAAAAACTCAACAATTTCACTATAAAAACCATAACAAAAGTTCCAAGTTAAAAAAAAACACAACAATTTCAGTATTAAAACCATAAAAAAAACCAAGTTAAAAAGCTCAACAATTTCACTATATAGATCCTAAAAAAGGATCCAAGTTATAAACCTCATCTATATCGCCATAAAAACCATAAAAAATGTTTCAAGTTAAAAAATTCAACAATTTTACTGAAAAAACCATTAAAAAAAAGTTTCATGTTAAAAAATTCAATAGTTTCACTATAAAAATGAAAACAATGTTTTCAAGTGAAAAAACTCAACTATTTCACTATAAAAATACCTAAAAAAGTTCCATGTTAAAAATACACACAAATATCTCTATAAAAAATAAAAAATAAGTTACAAGTTAAAAAAACTCAACAGTTTCACTATAAAATACAGAGCAAGATAACCAAGTGAAAAACCTCAAATATTTCACTGTAAAAAACAATTAAAAAAATTCCAAGTTAAAAAACACAACAGTTTCTCTATAAAAAATATATTAAAAAATGTCAAGTTAAAAAACTTAGCAGTTTCACTGTAAAAACCATAAAAAAAAGTTCCATGTGAAAAACCTCAACAATTTCTCTATAAAAAAAGTATATAAAAAAAAGTTAAGTTAAAAAACTCAACAGTTTCAATGAAAAAACATTTAAAAAAGAAGTTCCATGTTAAAAAATTCAATAGTTTCACTATATAAATCAAAACAAGGTTTTCAAGTGAAAAAACTCAACTATTTCACTGTAAAAATACCTAAAAAAAGTTCCATGTTAAAAATACTCACAAATATATCTATAAAAAATAAAAAATAAGTTCCAAGTTAAAAACACTCAACAGTTTCATTATAAAAACCCTAGCAAGATTTCCAAGAGAAAAAACTCAACTATTTCACGGTAAAAAACATAAAAAAAAATTCCAAGTTAAAAAACACAACAGTTTCTCTATAAAAAATATATTAAAAAAAGTCAAGCTAAGAAACTCAACAGTTTCACTGTAATAACCATAAAAAAAAGTTTCAAGTGAAAAAACTCCACAGTTTCACTATAAAAACCTTAAAAAAATGTTCCAAATTAAAAAACTCAATAATTTAACTATAAAAACCACTAAAATAGTTCCAAGTTAAAAAAAAACTCAAATATTTCAATATAAATACCATAAAAAGTTCAAAGTAAAAAACTCAACAATTTCACTATAAAAACCATAACAAAAGTTCCAAGTTAAAAAAAAACACAACAATTTCAGTATTAAAACCATAAAAAAAACCAAGTTAAAAAGCTCAACAATTTCACTATATAGATCCTAAAAAAGGATCCAAGTTATAAACCTCGTCTATATCGCCATAAAAACCATAAAAAATGTTTCAAGTTAAAAAATTCAACAATTTTACTGAAAAAACCATTAAAAAAAAGTTTCATGTTAAAAAATTCAATAGTTTCACTATAAAAATGAAAACAATGTTTTCAAGTGAAAAAACTCAACTATTTCACTATAAAAATACCTAAAAAAGTTCCATGTTAAAAATACACACAAATATCTCTATAAAAAATAAAAAATAAGTTACAAGTTAAAAAAACTCAACAGTTTCACTATAAAATACAGAGCAAGATAACCAAGTGAAAAACCTCAAATATTTCACTGTAAAAAACAATTAAAAAAAATCCAAGTTAAAAAACACAACAGTTTCTCTATAAAAAATATATTAAAAAATGTCAAGTTAAAAAACTTAGCAGTTTCACTGTAAAAACCATAAAAAAAAGTTCCATGTGAAAAACCTCAACAATTTCTCTATAAAAAAAGTATATAAAAAAAAGTTAACTTAAAAAACTCAACAGTTTCAATGAAAAAACATTTAAAAAAGAAGTTCCATGTTAAAAAATTCAATAGTTTCACTATATAAATCAAAACAAGGTTTTCAAGTGAAAAAACTCAACTATTTCACTGTAAAAATACCTAAAAAAAGTTCCATGTTAAAAATACTCACAAATATATCTATAAAAAATAAAAAATAAGTTCCAAGTTAAAAACACTCAACAGTTTCATTATAAAAACCCTAGCAAGATTTCCAAGAGAAAAAACTCAACTATTTCACGGTAAAAAACATAAAAAAAAATTCCAAGTTAAAAAACACAACAGTTTCTCTATAAAAAATATATTAAAAAAAGTCAAGCTAAGAAACTCAACAGTTTCACTGTAATAACCATAAAAAAAAGTTTCAAGTGAAAAAACTCCACAGTTTCACTATAAAAACCTTAAAAAAATGTTCCAAATTAAAAAACTCAATAATTTAACTATAAAAACCACTAAAATAGTTCCAAGTTAAAAAAAAACTCAAATATTTCAATATAAATACCATAAAAAGTTCAAAGTAAAAAAACTCAACAATTTCACTATAAAAACCATAACAAAAGTTCCAAGTTAAAAAAAAACACAACAATTTCAGTATTAAAACCATAAAAAAAACCAAGTTAAAAAGCTCAACAATTTCACTATATAGATCCTAAAAAAGGATCCAAGTTATAAACCTCGTCTATATCGCCATAAAAACCATAAAAAATGTTTCAAGTTAAAAAATTCAACAATTTTACTGAAAAAACCATTAAAAAAAAGTTTCATGTTAAAAAATTCAATAGTTTCACTATAAAAATGAAAACAATGTTTTCAAGTGAAAAAACTCAACTATTTCACTATAAAAATACCTAAAAAAGTTCCATGTTAAAAATACACACAAATATCTCTATAAAAAATAAAAAATAAGTTACAAGTTAAAAAAACTCAACAGTTTCACTATAAAATACAGAGCAAGATAACCAAGTGAAAAACCTCAAATATTTCACTGTAAAAAACAATTAAAAAAAATCCAAGTTAAAAAACACAACAGTTTCTCTATAAAAAATATATTAAAAAATGTCAAGTTAAAAAACTTAGCAGTTTCACTGTAAAAACCATAAAAAAAAGTTCCATGTGAAAAACCTCAACAATTTCTCTATAAAAAAAGTATATAAAAAAAAGTTAACTTAAAAAACTCAACAGTTTCAATGAAAAAACATTTAAAAAAGAAGTTCCATGTTAAAAAATTCAATAGTTTCACTATATAAATCAAAACAAGGTTTTCAAGTGAAAAAACTCAACTATTTCACTGTAAAAATACCTAAAAAAAGTTCCATGTTAAAAATACTCACAAATATATCTATAAAAAATAAAAAATAAGTTCCAAGTTAAAAACACTCAACAGTTTCATTATAAAAACCCTAGCAAAATTTCCAAGAGAAAAAACTCAACTAATTCACGGTAAAAAACATAAAAAAAAATTCCAAGTTAAAAAACACAACAGTTTCTCTATAAAAAATATATTAAAAAAAGTCAAACTAAAAAACTCAACAGTTTCACTGTAATAACCATAAAAAAAAGTTTCAAGTGAAAAAACTCCACAGTTTCACTATAAAAACCTTAAAAAAATGTTCCAAATTAAAAAACTCAATAATTTAACTATAAAAACCACTAAAATAGTTCCAAGTTAAAAAAAAACTCAAATATTTCAATATAAATACCATAAAAAGTTCAAAGTAAAAAAACTCAACAATTTCACTATAAAAACCATAACAAAAGTTCCAAGTTAAAAAAAAACACAACAATTTCAGTATTAAAACCATAAAAAAAACCAAGTTAAAAAGCTCAACAATTTCACTATATAGATCCTAAAAAAGGATCCAAGTTATAAACCTCATCTATATCGCCATAAAAACCATAAAAAATGTTTCAAGTTAAAAAATTCAACAATTTTACTGAAAAAACCATTAAAAAAAAGTTTCATGTTAAAAAATTCAATAGTTTCACTATAAAAATGAAAACAATGTTTTCAAGTGAAAAAACTCAACTATTTCACTATAAAAATACCTAAAAAAGTTCCATGTTAAAAATACACACAAATATCTCTATAAAAAATAAAAAATAAGTTACAAGTTAAAAAAACTCAACAGTTTCACTATAAAATACAGAGCAAGATAACCAAGTGAAAAACCTCAAATATTTCACTGTAAAAAACAATTAAAAAAAATCCAAGTTAAAAAACACAACAGTTTCTCTATAAAAAATATATTAAAAAATGTCAAGTTAAAAAACTTAGCAGTTTCACTGTAAAAACCATAAAAAAAAGTTCCATGTGAAAAACCTCAACAATTTCTCTATAAAAAAAGTATATAAAAAAAAGTTAACTTAAAAAACTCAACAGTTTCAATGAAAAAACATTTAAAAAAGAAGTTCCATGTTAAAAAATTCAATAGTTTCACTATATAAATCAAAACAAGGTTTTCAAGTGAAAAAACTCAACTATTTCACTGTAAAAATACCTAAAAAAAGTTCCATGTTAAAAATACTCACAAATATATCTATAAAAAATAAAAAATAAGTTCCAAGTTAAAAACACTCAACAGTTTCATTATAAAAACCCTAGCAAGATTTCCAAGAGAAAAAACTCAACTATTTCACGGTAAAAAACATAAAAAAAAATTCCAAGTTAAAAAACACAACAGTTTCTCTATAAAAAATATATTAAAAAAAGTCAAGCTAAGAAACTCAACAGTTTCACTGTAATAACCATAAAAAAAAGTTTCAAGTGAAAAAACTCCACAGTTTCACTATAAAAACCTTAAAAAAATGTTCCAAATTAAAAAACTCAATAATTTAACTATAAAAACCACTAAAATAGTTCCAAGTTAAAAAAAACTCAAATATTTCAATATAAATACCATAAAAAGTTCAAAGTAAAAAAACTCAACAATTTCACTATAAAAACCATAACAAAAGTTCCAAGTTAAAAAAAAACACAACAATTTCAGTATTAAAACCATAAAAAAAACCAAGTTAAAAAGCTCAACAATTTCACTATATAGATCCTAAAAAAGGATCCAAGTTATAAACCTCATCTATATCGCCATAAAAACCATAAAAAATGTTTCAAGTTAAAAAATTCAACAATTTTACTGAAAAAACCATTAAAAAAAAGTTTCATGTTAAAAAATTCAATAGTTTCACTATAAAAATGAAAACAATGTTTTCAAGTGAAAAAACTCAACTATTTCACTATAAAAATACCTAAAAAAGTTCCATGTTAAAAATACACACAAATATCTCTATAAAAAATAAAAAATAAGTTACAAGTTAAAAAAACTCAACAGTTTCACTATAAAATACAGAGCAAGATAACCAAGTGAAAAACCTCAAATATTTCACTGTAAAAAACAATTAAAAAAATTCCAAGTTAAAAAACACAACAGTTTCTCTATAAAAAATATATTAAAAAATGTCAAGTTAAAAAACTTAGCAGTTTCACTGTAAAAACCATAAAAAAAAGTTCCATGTGAAAAACCTCAACAATTTCTCTATAAAAAAAGTATATAAAAAAAAGTTAAGTTAAAAAACTCAACAGTTTCAATGAAAAAACATTTAAAAAAGAAGTTCCATGTTAAAAAATTCAATAGTTTCACTATATAAATCAAAACAAGGTTTTCAAGTGAAAAAACTCAACTATTTCACTGTAAAAATACCTAAAAAAAGTTCCATGTTAAAAATACTCACAAATATATCTATAAAAAATAAAAAATAAGTTCCAAGTTAAAAACACTCAACAGTTTCATTATAAAAACCCTAGCAAAATTTCCAAGAGAAAAAACTCAACTAATTCACGGTAAAAAACATAAAAAAAAATTCCAAGTTAAAAAACACAACAGTTTCTCTATAAAAAATATATTAAAAAAAGTCAAACTAAAAAACTCAACAGTTTCACTGTAATAACCATAAAAAAAAAGTTTCAAGTGAAAAAACTCCACAGTTTCACTATAAAAACCTTAAAAAAATGTTCCAAATTAAAAAACTCAATAATTTAACTATAAAAACCACTAAAATAGTTCCAAGTTAAAAAAAAACTCAAATATTTCAATATAAATACCATAAAAAGTTCAAAGTAAAAAAACTCAACAATTTCACTATAAAAACCATAACAAAAGTTCCAAGTTAAAAAAAAACACAACAATTTCAGTATTAAAACCATAAAAAAAACCAAGTTAAAAAGCTCAACAATTTCACTATATAGATCCTAAAAAAGGATCCAAGTTATAAACCTCATCTATATCGCCATAAAAACCATAAAAAATGTTTCAAGTTAAAAAATTCAACAATTTTACTGAAAAAACCATTAAAAAAAAGTTTCATGTTAAAAAATTCAATAGTTTCACTATAAAAATGAAAACAATGTTTTCAAGTGAAAAAACTCAACTATTTCACTATAAAAATACCTAAAAAAGTTCCATGTTAAAAATACACACAAATATCTCTATAAAAAATAAAAAATAAGTTACAAGTTAAAAAAACTCAACAGTTTCACTATAAAATACAGAGCAAGATAACCAAGTGAAAAACCTCAAATATTTCACTGTAAAAAACAATTAAAAAAAATCCAAGTTAAAAAACACAACAGTTTCTCTATAAAAAATATATTAAAAAATGTCAAGTTAAAAAACTTAGCAGTTTCACTGTAAAAACCATAAAAAAAAGTTCCATGTGAAAAACCTCAACAATTTCTCTATAAAAAAAGTATATAAAAAAAAGTTAAGTTAAAAAACTCAACAGTTTCAATGAAAAAACATTTAAAAAAGAAGTTCCATGTTAAAAAATTCAATAGTTTCACTATATAAATCAAAACAAGGTTTTCAAGTGAAAAAACTCAACTATTTCACTGTAAAAATACCTAAAAAAAGTTCCATGTTAAAAATACTCACAAATATATCTATAAAAAATAAAAAATAAGTTCCAAGTTAAAAACACTCAACAGTTTCATTATAAAAACCCTAGCAAAATTTCCAAGAGAAAAAACTCAACTAATTCACGGTAAAAAACATAAAAAAAAATTCCAAGTTAAAAAACACAACAGTTTCTCTATAAAAAATATATTAAAAAAAGTCAAACTAAAAAACTCAACAGTTTCACTGTAATAACCATAAAAAAAAGTTTCAAGTGAAAAAACTCCACAGTTTCACTATAAAAACCTTAAAAAAATGTTCCAAATTAAAAAACTCAATAATTTAACTATAAAAACCACTAAAATAGTTCCAAGTTAAAAAAAAACTCAAATATTTCAATATAAATACCATAAAAAGTTCAAAGTAAAAAAACTCAACAATTTCACTATAAAAACCATAACAAAAGTTCCAAGTTAAAAAAAAACACAACAATTTCAGTATTAAAACCATAAAAAAAAACCAAGTTAAAAAGCTCAACAATTTCACTATATAGATCCTAAAAAAGGATCCAAGTTATAAACCTCATCTATATCGCCATAAAAACCATAAAAAATGTTTCAAGTTAAAAAATTCAACAATTTTACTGAAAAAACCATTAAAAAAAAGTTTCATGTTAAAAAATTCAATAGTTTCACTATAAAAATGAAAACAATGTTTTCAAGTGAAAAAACTCAACTATTTCACTATAAAAATACCTAAAAAAGTTCCATGTTAAAAATACACACAAATATCTCTATAAAAAATAAAAAATAAGTTACAAGTTAAAAAAACTCAACAGTTTCACTATAAAATACAGAGCAAGATAACCAAGTGAAAAACCTCAAATATTTCACTGTAAAAAACAATTAAAAAAAATCCAAGTTAAAAAACACAACAGTTTCTCTATAAAAAATATATTAAAAAATGTCAAGTTAAAAAACTTAGCAGTTTCACTGTAAAAACCATAAAAAAAAGTTCCATGTGAAAAACCTCAACAATTTCTCTATAAAAAAAGTATATAAAAAAAAGTTAAGTTAAAAAACTCAACAGTTTCAATGAAAAAACATTTAAAAAAGAAGTTCCATGTTAAAAAATTCAATAGTTTCACTATATAAATCAAAACAAGGTTTTCAAGTGAAAAAACTCAACTATTTCACTGTAAAAATACCTAAAAAAAGTTCCATGTTAAAAATACTCACAAATATATCTATAAAAAATAAAAAATAAGTTCCAAGTTAAAAACACTCAACAGTTTCATTATAAAAACCCTAGCAAAATTTCCAAGAGAAAAAACTCAACTAATTCACGGTAAAAAACATAAAAAAAAATTCCAAGTTAAAAAACACAACAGTTTCTCTATAAAAAATATATTAAAAAAAGTCAAACTAAAAAACTCAACAGTTTCACTGTAATAACCATAAAAAAAAAGTTTCAAGTGAAAAAACTCCACAGTTTCACTATAAAAACCTTAAAAAAATGTTCCAAATTAAAAAACTCAATAATTTAACTATAAAAACCACTAAAATAGTTCCAAGTTAAAAAAAAACTCAAATATTTCAATATAAATACCATAAAAAGTTCAAAGTAAAAAAACTCAACAATTTCACTATAAAAACCATAACAAAAGTTCCAAGTTAAAAAAAAACACAACAATTTCAGTATTAAAACCATAAAAAAAACCAAGTTAAAAAGCTCAACAATTTCACTATATAGATCCTAAAAAAGGATCCAAGTTATAAACCTCATCTATATCGCCATAAAAACCATAAAAAATGTTTCAAGTTAAAAAATTCAACAATTTTACTGAAAAAACCATTAAAAAAAAGTTTCATGTTAAAAAATTCAATAGTTTCACTATAAAAATGAAAACAATGTTTTCAAGTGAAAAAACTCAACTATTTCACTATAAAAATACCTAAAAAAGTTCCATGTTAAAAATACACACAAATATCTCTATAAAAAATAAAAAATAAGTTACAAGTTAAAAAAACTCAACAGTTTCACTATAAAATACAGAGCAAGATAACCAAGTGAAAAACCTCAAATATTTCACTGTAAAAAACAATTAAAAAAAATCCAAGTTAAAAAACACAACAGTTTCTCTATAAAAAATATATTAAAAAATGTCAAGTTAAAAAACTTAGCAGTTTCACTGTAAAAACCATAAAAAAAAGTTCCATGTGAAAAACCTCAACAATTTCTCTATAAAAAAAGTATATAAAAAAAAGTTAAGTTAAAAAACTCAACAGTTTCAATGAAAAAACATTTAAAAAAGAAGTTCCATGTTAAAAAATTCAATAGTTTCACTATATAAATCAAAACAAGGTTTTCAAGTGAAAAAACTCAACTATTTCACTGTAAAAATACCTAAAAAAAGTTCCATGTTAAAAATACTCACAAATATATCTATAAAAAATAAAAAATAAGTTCCAAGTTAAAAACACTCAACAGTTTCATTATAAAAACCCTAGCAAAATTTCCAAGAGAAAAAACTCAACTAATTCACGGTAAAAAACATAAAAAAAAATTCCAAGTTAAAAAACACAACAGTTTCTCTATAAAAAATATATTAAAAAAAGTCAAACTAAAAAACTCAACAGTTTCACTGTAATAACCATAAAAAAAAAGTTTCAAGTGAAAAAACTCCACAGTTTCACTATAAAAACCTTAAAAAAATGTTCCAAATTAAAAAACTCAATAATTTAACTATAAAAACCACTAAAATAGTTCCAAGTTAAAAAAAAACTCAAATATTTCAATATAAATACCATAAAAAGTTCAAAGTAAAAAAACTCAACAATTTCACTATAAAAACCATAACAAAAGTTCCAAGTTAAAAAAAAACACAACAATTTCAGTATTAAAACCATAAAAAAAACCAAGTTAAAAAGCTCAACAATTTCACTATATAGATCCTAAAAAAGGATCCAAGTTATAAACCTCATCTATATCGCCATAAAAACCATAAAAAATGTTTCAAGTTAAAAAATTCAACAATTTTACTGAAAAAACCATTAAAAAAAAGTTTCATGTTAAAAAATTCAATAGTTTCACTATAAAAATGAAAACAATGTTTTCAAGTGAAAAAACTCAACTATTTCACTATAAAAATACCTAAAAAAGTTCCATGTTAAAAATACACACAAATATCTCTATAAAAAATAAAAAATAAGTTACAAGTTAAAAAAACTCAACAGTTTCACTATAAAATACAGAGCAAGATAACCAAGTGAAAAACCTCAAATATTTCACTGTAAAAAACAATTAAAAAAAATCCAAGTTAAAAAACACAACAGTTTCTCTATAAAAAATATATTAAAAAATGTCAAGTTAAAAAACTTAGCAGTTTCACTGTAAAAACCATAAAAAAAAGTTCCATGTGAAAAACCTCAACAATTTCTCTATAAAAAAAGTATATAAAAAAAAGTTAAGTTAAAAAACTCAACAGTTTCAATGAAAAAACATTTAAAAAAGAAGTTCCATGTTAAAAAATTCAATAGTTTCACTATATAAATCAAAACAAGGTTTTCAAGTGAAAAAACTCAACTATTTCACTGTAAAAATACCTAAAAAAAGTTCCATGTTAAAAATACTCACAAATATATCTATAAAAAATAAAAAATAAGTTCCAAGTTAAAAACACTCAACAGTTTCATTATAAAAACCCTAGCAAAATTTCCAAGAGAAAAAACTCAACTAATTCACGGTAAAAAACATAAAAAAAAATTCCAAGTTAAAAAACACAACAGTTTCTCTATAAAAAATATATTAAAAAAAGTCAAACTAAAAAACTCAACAGTTTCACTGTAATAACCATAAAAAAAAGTTTCAAGTGAAAAAACTCCACAGTTTCACTATAAAAACCTTAAAAAAATGTTCCAAATTAAAAAACTCAATAATTTAACTATAAAAACCACTAAAATAGTTCCAAGTTAAAAAAAAACTCAAATATTTCAATATAAATACCATAAAAAGTTCAAAGTAAAAAAACTCAACAATTTCACTATAAAAACCATAACAAAAGTTCCAAGTTAAAAAAAAACACAACAATTTCAGTATTAAAACCATAAAAAAAACCAAGTTAAAAAGCTCAACAATTTCACTATATAGATCCTAAAAAAGGATCCAAGTTATAAACCTCATCTATATCGCCATAAAAACCATAAAAAATGTTTCAAGTTAAAAAATTCAACAATTTTACTGAAAAAACCATTAAAAAAAAGTTTCATGTTAAAAAATTCAATAGTTTCACTATAAAAATGAAAACAATGTTTTCAAGTGAAAAAACTCAACTATTTCACTATAAAAATACCTAAAAAAGTTCCATGTTAAAAATACACACAAATATCTCTATAAAAAATAAAAAATAAGTTACAAGTTAAAAAAACTCAACAGTTTCACTATAAAATACAGAGCAAGATAACCAAGTGAAAAACCTCAAATATTTCACTGTAAAAAACAATTAAAAAAATTCCAAGTTAAAAAACACAACAGTTTCTCTATAAAAAATATATTAAAAAATGTCAAGTTAAAAAACTTAGCAGTTTCACTGTAAAAACCATAAAAAAAAGTTCCATGTGAAAAACCTCAACAATTTCTCTATAAAAAAAGTATATAAAAAAAAGTTAAGTTAAAAAACTCAACAGTTTCAATGAAAAAACATTTAAAAAAGAAGTTCCATGTTAAAAAATTCAATAGTTTCACTATATAAATCAAAACAAGGTTTTCAAGTGAAAAAACTCAACTATTTCACTGTAAAAATACCTAAAAAAAGTTCCATGTTAAAAATACTCACAAATATATCTATAAAAAATAAAAAATAAGTTCCAAGTTAAAAACACTCAACAGTTTCATTATAAAAACCCTAGCAAAATTTCCAAGAGAAAAAACTCAACTAATTCACGGTAAAAAACATAAAAAAAAATTCCAAGTTAAAAAACACAACAGTTTCTCTATAAAAAATATATTAAAAAAAGTCAAACTAAAAAACTCAACAGTTTCACTGTAATAACCATAAAAAAAAGTTTCAAGTGAAAAAACTCCACAGTTTCACTATAAAAACCTTAAAAAAATGTTCCAAATTAAAAAACTCAATAATTTAACTATAAAAACCACTAAAATAGTTCCAAGTTAAAAAAAAACTCAAATATTTCAATATAAATACCATAAAAAGTTCAAAGTAAAAAAACTCAACAATTTCACTATAAAAACCATAACAAAAGTTCCAAGTTAAAAAAAAACACAACAATTTCAGTATTAAAACCATAAAAAAAACCAAGTTAAAAAGCTCAACAATTTCACTATATAGATCCTAAAAAAGGATCCAAGTTATAAACCTCATCTATATCGCCATAAAAACCATAAAAAATGTTTCAAGTTAAAAAATTCAACAATTTTACTGAAAAAACCATTAAAAAAAAGTTTCATGTTAAAAAATTCAATAGTTTCACTATAAAAATGAAAACAATGTTTTCAAGTGAAAAAACTCAACTATTTCACTATAAAAATACCTAAAAAAGTTCCATGTTAAAAATACACACAAATATCTCTATAAAAAATAAAAAATAAGTTACAAGTTAAAAAAACTCAACAGTTTCACTATAAAATACAGAGCAAGATAACCAAGTGAAAAACCTCAAATATTTCACTGTAAAAAACAATTAAAAAAATTCCAAGTTAAAAAACACAACAGTTTCTCTATAAAAAATATATTAAAAAATGTCAAGTTAAAAAACTTAGCAGTTTCACTGTAAAAACCATAAAAAAAAGTTCCATGTGAAAAACCTCAACAATTTCTCTATAAAAAAAGTATATAAAAAAAAGTTAAGTTAAAAAACTCAACAGTTTCAATGAAAAAACATTTAAAAAAGAAGTTCCATGTTAAAAAATTCAATAGTTTCACTATATAAATCAAAACAAGGTTTTCAAGTGAAAAAACTCAACTATTTCACTGTAAAAATACCTAAAAAAAGTTCCATGTTAAAAATACTCACAAATATATCTATAAAAAATAAAAAATAAGTTCCAAGTTAAAAACACTCAACAGTTTCATTATAAAAACCCTAGCAAAATTTCCAAGAGAAAAAACTCAACTAATTCACGGTAAAAAACATAAAAAAAAATTCCAAGTTAAAAAACACAACAGTTTCTCTATAAAAAATATATTAAAAAAAGTCAAACTAAAAAACTCAACAGTTTCACTGTAATAACCATAAAAAAAAAGTTTCAAGTGAAAAAACTCCACAGTTTCACTATAAAAACCTTAAAAAAAATGTTCCAAATTAAAAAACTCAATAATTTAACTATAAAAACCACTAAAATAGTTCCAAGTTAAAAAAAAACTCAAATATTTCAATATAAATACCATAAAAAGTTCAAAGTAAAAAAACTCAACAATTTCACTATAAAAACCATAACAAAAGTTCCAAGTTAAAAAAAAACACAACAATTTCAGTATTAAAACCATAAAAAAAACCAAGTTAAAAAGCTCAACAATTTCACTATATAGATCCTAAAAAAGGATCCAAGTTATAAACCTCATCTATATCGCCATAAAAACCATAAAAAATGTTTCAAGTTAAAAAATTCAACAATTTTACTGAAAAAACCATTAAAAAAAAGTTTCATGTTAAAAAATTCAATAGTTTCACTATAAAAATGAAAACAATGTTTTCAAGTGAAAAAACTCAACTATTTCACTATAAAAATACCTAAAAAAGTTCCATGTTAAAAATACACACAAATATCTCTATAAAAAATAAAAAATAAGTTACAAGTTAAAAAAACTCAACAGTTTCACTATAAAATACAGAGCAAGATAACCAAGTGAAAAACCTCAAATATTTCACTGTAAAAAACAATTAAAAAAATTCCAAGTTAAAAAACACAACAGTTTCTCTATAAAAAATATATTAAAAAATGTCAAGTTAAAAAACTTAGCAGTTTCACTGTAAAAACCATAAAAAAAAGTTCCATGTGAAAAACCTCAACAATTTCTCTATAAAAAAAGTATATAAAAAAAAGTTAAGTTAAAAAACTCAACAGTTTCAATGAAAAAACATTTAAAAAAGAAGTTCCATGTTAAAAAATTCAATAGTTTCACTATATAAATCAAAACAAGGTTTTCAAGTGAAAAAACTCAACTATTTCACTGTAAAAATACCTAAAAAAAGTTCCATGTTAAAAATACTCACAAATATATCTATAAAAAATAAAAAATAAGTTCCAAGTTAAAAACACTCAACAGTTTCATTATAAAAACCCTAGCAAAATTTCCAAGAGAAAAAACTCAACTAATTCACGGTAAAAAACATAAAAAAAAATTCCAAGTTAAAAAACACAACAGTTTCTCTATAAAAAATATATTAAAAAAAGTCAAACTAAAAAACTCAACAGTTTCACTGTAATAACCATAAAAAAAAGTTTCAAGTGAAAAAACTCCACAGTTTCACTATAAAAACCTTAAAAAAATGTTCCAAATTAAAAAACTCAATAATTTAACTATAAAAACCACTAAAATAGTTCCAAGTTAAAAAAAAACTCAAATATTTCAATATAAATACCATAAAAAGTTCAAAGTAAAAAAACTCAACAATTTCACTATAAAAACCATAACAAAAGTTCCAAGTTAAAAAAAAACACAACAATTTCAGTATTAAAACCATAAAAAAAACCAAGTTAAAAAGCTCAACAATTTCACTATATAGATCCTAAAAAAGGATCCAAGTTATAAACCTCATCTATATCGCCATAAAAACCATAAAAAATGTTTCAAGTTAAAAAATTCAACAATTTTACTGAAAAAACCATTAAAAAAAAGTTTCATGTTAAAAAATTCAATAGTTTCACTATAAAAATGAAAACAATGTTTTCAAGTGAAAAAACTCAACTATTTCACTATAAAAATACCTAAAAAAGTTCCATGTTAAAAATACACACAAATATCTCTATAAAAAATAAAAAATAAGTTACAAGTTAAAAAAACTCAACAGTTTCACTATAAAATACAGAGCAAGATAACCAAGTGAAAAACCTCAAATATTTCACTGTAAAAAACAATTAAAAAAAATCCAAGTTAAAAAACACAACAGTTTCTCTATAAAAAATATATTAAAAAATGTCAAGTTAAAAAACTTAGCAGTTTCACTGTAAAAACCATAAAAAAAAGTTCCATGTGAAAAACCTCAACAATTTCTCTATAAAAAAAGTATATAAAAAAAAGTTAAGTTAAAAAACTCAACAGTTTCAATGAAAAAACATTTAAAAAAGAAGTTCCATGTTAAAAAATTCAATAGTTTCACTATATAAATCAAAACAAGGTTTTCAAGTGAAAAAACTCAACTATTTCACTGTAAAAATACCTAAAAAAAGTTCCATGTTAAAAATACTCACAAATATATCTATAAAAAATAAAAAATAAGTTCCAAGTTAAAAACACTCAACAGTTTCATTATAAAAACCCTAGCAAAATTTCCAAGAGAAAAAACTCAACTAATTCACGGTAAAAAACATAAAAAAAAATTCCAAGTTAAAAAACACAACAGTTTCTCTATAAAAAATATATTAAAAAAAGTCAAACTAAAAAACTCAACAGTTTCACTGTAATAACCATAAAAAAAAAGTTTCAAGTGAAAAAACTCCACAGTTTCACTATAAAAACCTTAAAAAAATGTTCCAAATTAAAAAACTCAATAATTTAACTATAAAAACCACTAAAATAGTTCCAAGTTAAAAAAAAACTCAAATATTTCAATATAAATACCATAAAAAGTTCAAAGTAAAAAAACTCAACAATTTCACTATAAAAACCATAACAAAAGTTCCAAGTTAAAAAAAAACACAACAATTTCAGTATTAAAACCATAAAAAAAACCAAGTTAAAAAGCTCAACAATTTCACTATATAGATCCTAAAAAAGGATCCAAGTTATAAACCTCATCTATATCGCAATAAAAACCATAAAAAATGTTTCAAGTTAAAAAATTCAACAATTTTACTGAAAAAACCATTAAAAAAAAGTTTCATGTTAAAAAATTCAATAGTTTCACTATAAAAATGAAAACAAAATTTTCAAGTGAAAAAACTCAACTATTTCACTATAAAAATACCTAAAAAGATTTCCATGTTAAAAACACTCACAAATATCTCTATACAAAATAAAAAATAAGTTCCAAGTTATAAAAACTCAACAGTTTCACTATAAAAACCCTAGCAAGATTTCCAAGTGAAAAAACTCAACTATTTCACTGTAAAACCATTAAAAAAAATTCCAAGTTAAAAAACACAACAGTTTCTCTATAAAAATTATATTAAAAAAAGTCAAGTTAAAAAACTCAACAGTTTCACTGTAATAACCATAAAAAAAAGATTCAAGTGAAAAAACTCCACAATTTCACTATAAAAACCTTAAAAAAATGTTCCAAATTAAAAAACTCTATAATTTAACTATAAAAACCACTAAAAGAGAGTTCCAAGTTAAAAAAAACTCAAATATTTCAATATAAATACCATAAAAAGTTCAAAGTAAAAAAACTCAACAATTTCACTATAAAAACCATAACAAAAGTTCCAAATTAAAAAAAACACAACAATTTCAGTATTAAAACCATAAAAAAAACCAAGTTAAAAAGCTCAACAATTTCACTATATAGATCCTAAAAAAGGATCCAAGTTATAAACCTCATCTATATCGCCATAAAAACCATAAAAAATGTTTCAAGTTAAAAAATTCAATAATTTAACTGAAAAACCCATTAAAAAAAGGTTTCATGTTAAAAAATTCAACAGTTTCACTATAAAAATGAAAACAATATTTTCAAGTGAAAAAACTCAACTATTTCACTATAAAAATACCTAAAAAAGTTCCATGTTAAAAATACACACAAATATCTCTATAAAAAATAAAAAATAAGTTCCAAGTTAAAAAAACTCAACAGTTTCACTATAAAATACAGAGCAAGATAACCAAGTGAAAAAACTCAAATATTTCACTGTAAAAAACAATAAAAAAAATTCCAAGTTAAAAAACACAATAGTTTCTCTATAAAAAATATATTAAAAAAAGTCAAGTTAAAAAACTTAACAGTTTCACTGTAAAAACCATAAAAAAAAAGTTCCATGTGAAAAACCTCAACAATTTCTCTATAAAAAAAGTATATAAAAAAAAGTTAAGTTAAAAAACTAAACAGTTTCAATGAAAAAACAATTAAAAAAGAAGTTCCATGTTAAAAAATTCAATAGTTTCACTATGTAAATCAAAACAAGGTTTTCAAGTGAAAAAACTCAACTATTTCACTGTAAAAATACCTAAAAAAAGTTCCATGTTCAAAATACTCACAAATATATCTATAAAAAATAAAAAATAAGTTCCAAGTTAAAAACACTCAACAGTTTCATTATAAAAACCCTAGCAAGATTTCCAAGAGAAAAAACTCAACTATTTCACGGTAAAAAACATAAAAAAAAATTCCAAGTTAAAAAACACAACAATTTCTCTATAAAATATATATTTAAAAAAGTCAAGCTAAAAAACTCAACAGTTTCACTATAATAACCATAAAAAAAAGTTTCAAGTGAAAAAACTCCACAGTTTCACTATAAAAACCTTAAAAAAATGTTCCAAATTAAAAAACTCAATAATTTAACTATATAAACCACTAAAATAGTTCCAAGTTAAAAAAAACTCAAATATTTCAATATAAATACCATAAAAAGGTTCAAAGTAAAAAAACTCAACAGTTTCACTGAAAAAACCATAACAAAAGTTCGAAGTTAAAAAACACAACGATTTCACTATAAAAACCATAAAAAAAAACCAAATAAAAAACTCAACAATTTTACTATATAGATCCTAAAAAAAGATCCAAGTTATAAACCTCATCTATATCGCCATAATAACCATAAAAAATGTTTCAAGTTAAAAAATTCAACAATTTCACTTAAAAAACATTAGACAAAAGTCCCATGTTAAAAAATTCAATAGTTTCACTATAAAAATGAAAACAAGATTTTCAAATGAAAAAACTCAACTATTTCACTATAAAAATACCTAAAAAAAGTTCCATGTTAAAAATACACACAAATATCTCTATACAAAATAAAAAATAAGTTCCAAGTTATAAAAACTCAACAGTTTCACTATAAAAACCCTAGCAAGATTTCCAAGTGAAAAATCTCAACTACTTCACTGTAAAAACATTAAAAAAATTCCAAGTTAAAAAACACAACAGTTTCTCTATAAAAAATATATTAAAAAAAGTCAAGTTAAAAAACTCAACAGTTTCACTGTAATAACCTTAAAAAAAAGTTTCAAGTGAAAAAACTCCACAGTTTCTCTATAAAAACCTTAAAAAAATGTTCCAAATTAAAAAACTCAATAATTTAACTATAAAAACCACTAAAATAGTTCCAAGTTAAAAAAAACTCAAATATTTCAATATAAATACCATAAAAAGTTCAAAGTAAAAAAACTCAACAATTTCACTATAAAAACCATAACAAAAGTTCCAAGTTAAAAAAAACACAACAATTTCAGTATTAAAACCATAAAAAAAACCAAGTTAAAAAGCTCAACAATTTCACTATATAGATCCTAAAAAAGGATCCAAGTTATAAACCTCATCTATATCGCCATAAAAACCATAAAAAATGTTTCAAGTTAAAAAATTCAACAATTTAACTGAAAAACCCATTAAAAAAAGGTTTCATGTTAAAAAATTCAACAGTTTCACTATAAAAATGAAAACAATATTTTCAAGTGAAAAAACTCAACTATTTCACTATAAAAATACCTAAAAAAGTTCCATGTTAAAAATACACACAAATATCTCTATAAAAAATAAAAAATAAGTTCCAAGTTAAAAAAACTCAACAGTTTCACTATAAAATACAGAGCAAGATAACCAAGTGAAAAAACTCAAATATTTCACTGTAAAAAACAATAAAAAAAATTCCAAGTTAAAAAACACAATAGTTTCTCTATAAAAAATATATTAAAAAAAGTCAAGTTAAAAAACTTAACAGTTTCACTGTAAAAACCATAAAAAAAAAGTTCCATGTGAAAAACCTCAACAATTTCTCTATAAAAAAAGTATATAAAAAAAAGTTAAGTTAAAAAACTAAACAGTTTCAATGAAAAAACAATTAAAAAAGAAGTTCCATGTTAAAAAATTCAATAGTTTCACTATGTAAATCAAAACAAGGTTTTCAAGTGAAAAAACTCAACTATTTCACTGTAAAAATACCTAAAAAAAGTTCCATGTTCAAAATACTCACAAATATATCTATAAAAAATAAAAAATAAGTTCCAAGTTAAAAACACTCAACAGTTTCATTATAAAAACCCTAGCAAGATTTCCAAGAGAAAAAACTCAACTATTTCACGGTAAAAAACATAAAAAAAAATTCCAAGTTAAAAAACACAACAATTTCTCTATAAAATATATATTTAAAAAAGTCAAGCTAAAAAACTCAACAGTTTCACTATAATAACCATAAAAAAAAGTTTCAAGTGAAAAAACTCCACAGTTTCACTATAAAAACCTTAAAAAAATGTTCCAAATTAAAAAACTCAATAATTTAACTATATAAACCACTAAAATAGTTCCAAGTTAAAAAAAACTCAAATATTTCAATATAAATACCATAAAAAGGTTCAAAGTAAAAAAACTCAACAGTTTCACTGAAAAAACCATAACAAAAGTTCGAAGTTAAAAAACACAACGATTTCACTATAAAAACCATAAAAAAAAACCAAATAAAAAACTCAACAATTTTACTATATAGATCCTAAAAAAAGATCCAAGTTATAAACCTCATCTATATCGCCATAATAACCATAAAAAATGTTTCAAGTTAAAAAATTCAACAATTTCACTTAAAAAACATTAGACAAAAGTCCCATGTTAAAAAATTCAATAGTTTCACTATAAAAATGAAAACAAGATTTTCAAATGAAAAAACTCAACTATTTCACTATAAAAATACCTAAAAAAAGTTCAATGTTAAAAATACACACAAATATCTCTATACAAAATAAAAAATAAGTTCCAAGTTATAAAAACTCAACAGTTTCACTATAAAAACCCTAGCAAGATTTCCAAGTGAAAAATCTCAACTACTTCACTGTAAAAACATTAAAAAAATTCCAAGTTAAAAAACACAACAGTTTCTCTATAAAAAATATATTAAAAAAAGTCAAGTTAAAAAACTCAACAGTTTCACTGTAATAACCTTAAAAAAAAGTTTCAAGTGAAAAAACTCCACAGTTTCTCTATAAAAACCTTAAAAAAATGTTCCAAATTAAAAAACTCAATAATTTAACTATAAAAACCACTAAAATAGTTCCAAGTTAAAAAAAACTCAAATATTTCAATATAAATACCATAAAAAGTTCAAAGTAAAAAAACTCAACAATTTCACTATAAAAACCATAACAAAAGTTCCAAGTTAAAAAAAACACAACAATTTCAGTATTAAAATCATAAAAAAAACCAAGTTAAAAAGCTCAACAATTTCACTATATAGATCCTAAAAAAGGATCCAAGTTATAAACCTCATCTATATCGCCATAAAAACCATAAAAAATGTTTCAAGTTAAAAAATTCAACAATTTAACTGAAAAACCCATTAAAAAAAGGTTTCATGTTAAAAAATTCAACAGTTTCACTATAAAAATGAAAACAATATTTTCAAGTGAAAAAACTCAACTATTTCACTATAAAAATACCTAAAAAAGTTCCATGTTAAAAATACACACAAATATCTCTATAAAAAATAAAAAATAAGTTACAAGTTAAAAAAACTCAACAGTTTCACTATAAAATACAGAGAAAGATAACCAAGTGAAAAAACTCAAATATTTCACTGTAAAAAACAATTAAAAAAATTCCAAGTTAAAAAACACAACAGTTTCTCTATAAAAAATATATTAAAAAAAGTCAAGTTAAAAAACTTAACAGTTTCATTGTAAAAACCATAAAAAAAAAGTTCCATGTGAAAAAACTCATAAATTTCTCTATAAAAAAAGTATATAAAAAAAAGTTAAGTTAAAAAACTAAACAGTTTCAATGAAAAAACAATTAAAAAAGAAGTTCCATGTAAAAAAATTCAATAGTTTCACTATGTAAATCAAAACAAGGTTTTCAAGTGAAAAAACTCAACTATTTCACTGTAAAAATACCTAAAAAAAGTTCCATGTTCAAAATACTCACAAATATATCTATAAAAAATAAAAAATAAGTTCCAAGTTAAAAACACTCAACAGTTTCATTATAAAAACCCTAGCAAGATTTCCAAGAGAAAAAACTCAACTATTTCACGGTAAAAAACATAAAAAAAAATTCCAAGTTAAAAAACACAACAATTTCTCTATAAAACATATATTAAAAAAAGTCAAGCTAAAAAACTCAACAGTTTCACTATAATAACCATAAAAAAAAGTTTCAAGTGAAAAAACTCCACAGTTTCACTATAAAAACCTTAAAAAAATGTTCCAAATTAAAAAACTCAATAATTTCACTATAAAAACCACTAAAATAGTTCCAAGTTAAAAAAAACTCAAATATTTCAATATAAATACCATAAAAAGTTCAAAGTAAAAAAACTCAACAATTTCACTATAAAAACCATAACAAAAGTTCCAAATTAAAAAAAACACAACAATTTCAGTATTAAAACCATAAAAAAAACCAAGTTAAAAAGCTCAACAATTTCACTATATAGATCCTAAAAAAGGATCCAAGTTATAAACCTCATCTATATCGCCATAAAAACCATAAAAAATGTTTCAAGTTAAAAAATTCAACAATTTAACTGAAAAACCCATTAAAAAAAGGTTTCATGTTAAAAAATTCAACAGTTTCACTATAAAAATGAAAACAATATTTTCAAGTGAAAAAACTCAACTATTTCACTATAAAAATACCTAAAAAAGTTCCATGTTAAAAATACACACAAATATCTCTATAAAAAATAATTTCCAAGTTAAAAAAACTCAACAGTTTCACTATAAAATACAGAGCAAGATAACCAAGTGTAAAAACTCAAATATTTCACTGTAAAAAACAATTAAAAATATTCCAAGTTAAAAAACATAACAGTTTCTCTATAAAAAATATATTAAGAAAAGACAAGTTAAAAAACTTGGCAGTTTCACTGTAAAAACCATTAAAAAAAAGTTCCATGTGAAAAACCTCAACAATTTCTCTATAAAAAAAGTACATAAAAAAAAGTTAAGTTAAAAAACTCAACAGTTTCACTGAAAAAACAATTAAAAAAGAAGTTCCATGTTAAAAAATTCAATAGTTTCACTATATAAATCAAAACAAGGTTTTCAAGTGAAAAAACTCAACTATTTCACTGTAAAAATACCTAAAAAAAGTTCCATGTTAAAACTACTCACAAATATCTCTATAAAAAATAAAAAATAAGTTCCAAGTTAAGAAAACTCAACAGTTTCATTATAAAAACCCTAGCAAGATTTCCAAGAGAAAAAACTCAACAATTTCTGGGTAAAAAACATAAAAAAAAATTCCAAGTTAAAAAATACAACAGTTTCTCTATAAAAAATATATTAAAAAAAGTCAAGCTAAAAAACTCAACAGTGTAATAACCATAAAAAAAGTTTCAAGTGAAAAAACTCCACGGTTTCACTATAAAAACCTTAAAAAAATGTTCCAAATTAAAAAACTCAATATTTTAACTTTATAAACCACTAAAATAGTTCCAAGTTAAAAAAAACTCAAATATTTCAATATAAATACCATAAAAAGGTTCAAAGTAAAAGAAACTCAACAGTTTAACTGAAAAAACCATAACAAAAGTTCCAAGTTAAAAAAACACAACGATTTCACTATAAAAACCATAAAAAAACCAAATAGAAAACTCAACAATTTTACTATATAGATCCTAAAAAAAGATCCAAGTTATAAACCTCATCTATATCGCCATAATAACCATAAAAAATGTTTCAAGTTAAAAAAATTCAACCATTTCAATAAAAAAACATTAAACAAAAGTCCCATGTTAAAAAATTCAATAGTTTCACTATAAAAATGAAAACAAGATTTTCAATTGAAAAAACTCAACTATTTTTACTATAAAAATACCTAAAAAAGTTCCATGTTAAAAATACTCACAAATATCTCTATACAAAATAAAAAATAAGTTCCAAGTTATAAAAACTCAACAGTTTCACTATAAAAACCCTAGCAAGATTTCCATGTGAAAAAACTCAACTATTTCACTGTAAAACCATTAAAAAAAATTCCAAGTTAAAAAACACAACAGTTTCTCTATAAAAAATATATTAAAAAAAGTCAAGCTAAAAAACTCAAAAGTTTCACTGTAATAACCATAAAAAAAAGTTTCAAGTGAAAAAACTCCACAGTTTCACTATAAAAACCTTAAAAAAATGTTCCAAATTAAAAAACTCAATATTTTAACTATAAAAACCACTAAAATAGTTCCAAGTTAAAAAAAACTCAAATATTTCAATATAAATACCATAAAAAGGTTCAAAGTAAAAAAAAACACAACAGTTTCACTGAAAAAACCATAACAAAAGTTCCAAGTTAAAAAAACACAACGATTTCACTATAAAAACCATAAAAAAAACCAAATAAAAACTCAACAATTTTACTATATAGATCCTAAAAAAAGATCCAAGTTATAAACCTCATCTATATCGCCATAATAACCATAAAAAATGTTTCAAGTTAAAAAAATTCAACCATTTCAATAAAAAAACATTAAACAAAAGTCCCATGTTAAAAAATTCAATAGTTTCACTATAAAAATGAAAACAAGATTTTCAATTGAAAAAACTCAACTATTTTTACTATAAAAATACCTAAAAAAGTTCCATGTTAAAAATACTCACAAATATCTCTATACAAAATAAAAAATAAGTTCCAAGTTATAAAAACTCAACAGTTTTACTATAAAAACCCTAGCAAGATTTCCAAGTGAAAAAACTCAACTATTTCACTGTAAAAAAAATTAAAAAAAATTCCAAGTTAAAAAACACAACAGTTTCTCTATAAGAAATATATTAAAAAAAGTAAAGTTAAAAAACTCAACAGTTTCACTGTAATAACCATAAAAAAAAGTTTCAAGTGAAAAAACTCCACAGTTTCACTATAAAAACCTTAAAAAAATGTTCCAAATTAAAAAACTCAATAATTTAACTATAAAAACCACTAAAATAGTTCCAAGTTAAAAAAACTCAAATATTTCAACATAAATACCATAAAAAAAGTTCAAAGTAAAAAAACTCAACAATTTCACTATAAAAACCATAACATAACTTCCAAGTTAAAAAAAACACAACAATTTCATTATAAAAACCATAAAAAAACCAAATAAAAAACTCAACAATTTCACTATATAGATCCTAAAAAAAGATCTAAGTTATAAACCTCATCTATATCGCCATAATAACCATAAAAAATGTTTCAAGTTAAAAAATTCAACAATTTCACTAAAAAAACATTAAAAAAAAGTCACATGTTAAAAATTCAATAGTTTAACTATAAAAACGAAAACAAGATTTTCAAGTGAAAAAACTCAACTATTTCACTTTAAAAATACCTAAAAAAAGTTCTATGTTAAAAATACTCACAAATATCTCTATACAAAATAAAAAATCAGTTCCAAGTTAAAAAAATTCAACAGTTTCACTATAAAAACCCCAGCAAGATTTTCAAGCGAAAAAACTTAACTATTTCACTGTAAAAAACATTAAAAAAAATTCCAAGTTAAAAAACACAACAGTTTCTCTATAAAAAATACATTAAAAAAAGTCAAGTTAAAAAACTCAACAATTCTCACTGTAAAAACCATAAAAAAAAGTACCACGTGAAAAATCTCAACAGTTTCTCCATAAAAAAAAATATATTAAAAAAAGTAAAGTTAAAAAACTCAGCAGTTTCACTGACAAAACCATTAAAAAAATTTCCATGTTAAAAAATTCAATATTTTCACTATATAAATCAAAACAAGGTTTTCAAGTGAAAAAACTCAACTATTTCACTTTAAAAATACCTAAAAAAAGTTCCATGTTAAAAATACTCACAAATATCTCTATTAAAAATAAAAAATAAGTTCCAAGTTAAAAACACTCAACAGTTTCACTACAAAAACCCTAGCAAGATTTCCAAGTGATAAAACTCAACTATTTCACGGTAAAAAACATAAAAAAAAAATTCCATGTTAAAAAACACAACAATTTCTCTATAAAAAATATATTAAAAAAGTCAAGTTAAAAAATCAACTGTTTTACTGTAATAACCATAAACAAAAGTTTCAAGTGAAAAAACTCCACAGTAAAACCTTTAAAAAATGTTCCAAATTAAAAAACTCAATAATTTAACTATAAAAACCACTATAATAGTTCCAAGTTAAAAAAACTCAAATATTTCAATATAAATACCATAAAAAAGTTCAAAGTAAAAAACTCAACAGTTTCACTATAAAAACCATAACAAAAGTTCCAAGTTAAAAAAAACACAACGATTTCACTATAAAAACCATAAAAAAAACCAAATAAAAAACTCAACAATTTCACTATATAGATCCTAAAAAAAGATCCAAGTTATAAACCTCATCTATATCGCCATAATAACCATAAAAAAACGTATCAAGTTAAAAAATTCAACAATTTTACTAAAAAAAACATTAAAAAAAAATCTCATGTTAAAAAATTCAATAGTTTCATTATAAAAATGAAAACAAGATTTTCAAGTGAAAAAACTCAACTATTTCACTATAAAAATACCTAAAAAAAGTTCCATGTTAAAAATACTCACAAATATCTCTATACAAAATAAAAAATAAGTTCCAAGTTAAAAATACTCAACAGTTTCACTATAAAAACCCTAGCAAGATTTCCAAGTGAAAAAACTCAACTATTTCACTGTAAAAAACATAAAAAAAATCCAAGTTAAAAAACACAACAGTTTCTCTATAAAAAATATATTAAAAAAAGTCAAGTTAAAAAACTCAACAGTTTCACTGTAACAACCATAAAAAAAGTTTCAAGTGAAAAAACTCAACAGTTTCACTATAAAAACCTTAAAAAATGTTCCAAATTAAAAAACTCAATAATTTAACTATAAAAACCACTAAAATAGATCCAAGTTAAAAAAAACTCAAATATTTCAATATAAATACCATAAAAAAGTTCAAAGTAAAAAAACTCAACAGTTTCACTATAAAAACCATAACAAAAGTTCCAAGTTAAAAAAAACACAACAATTTCAGTATAAAAACCATAACAAAAGTTCCAAGTTAAAAAAAAAAACACAACAATTTCAGTATAAAAACCATTAAAAAAAACAAAGTTAAAAAGCTCAACAATTTCACTATATAGATCCTAAAAAAGGATCCAAGTTATAGATCTCATCTATATCGCCATAAAAACCATAAAAAAAATGTTTCAAGTTAAAAAATTTAACAATTTTACTGAAAAAAACTTCAAAAAAAAGTTTAATGTTAAAAAATTCAATAGTTTCACTATAAAAATGAAAACAATATTTTCAAGTGAAAAAACTCAACTATTTCACTATAAAAATACCTACAAAAACTTCCATGTTAAAAATACTCACAAATATATCTATAAAAAATAAAAAATAAGTTCCAAGTTAAAAAAAAACTCAACAGTTTCACTATAAAATTCATAGCAAGATAACCAAGTGAAAAAAATCAACTATTTCACTGTAAAAAACAATTAAAAAAATTTCAAGTTAAAAAACACAACAGTTTCTCTATAAAAAATATATTAAAAAAAGTCAAGTTAACAAACTCAACAGTTTCACTATAATAACCATAAAAAAAAGATTCAAGTGAAAATTCTCCACAGTTTCACTATAAAAACCTTTAAAAAATGTTCCAAATTAAAAAACTCAATAATTTAACTATAAAAACCACTAAAATAGTTCCAAGTTAAAAAAAAAACTCAAATATTTCAATATAAATACCATAAAAAATTTCAAAGTAAAAAAACTCAATAGTTTCACTATAAAAACCATAAAAAAAGTTCCAAGTTAAAAAAAACACAACAATTTCACTATAAAAACTAAAAAAAAAACCAAGTTAAAAAGCTCAACAATTTCACTATATAGATCCTAAAAAAGGATCCAAGTTATAAACTTCATCTATATTGCCATAAAAACCATAAAAAAAGTTTAAAGTTAAAAAATTCAACAATTTTACTGAAAAATTCATTAAAAAAAAGTTTCATGTTAAAAAATTCAATAGTTTCACTATAAAATTGAAAACAATATTTTCATGTGAAAAAACTTAACTATTTCACGATACAAATACCTACAAAAACTTCCATGTTAAAAATACTCACAAATATATCTATAAAAAATAAAAAATAAGTTCCAAGTTAAAAATAAACTCAACATTTTCACTATAAAATTCATAGCAAGATAACCAAGTGAAAAAAATCAACTATTTCCCTGTAAAAAACAATTAAAAAAATTTCAAGTTAAAAAACACAACAGTTTCTCTATAAAAAATATATTAAAAAAAGTCAAGTTAACAAACTCAACAGTTTCACTATAATAACCATAAAAAAAAGTTTCAAGTGAAAATTCTCCACAGTTTCACTATAAAAACCTTTAAAAAATGTTCCAAATTAAAAAACTCAATAATTTAACTATAAAAACCACTAAAATAGTTCCAAGTTAAAAAAAAAAACTCAAATATTTCAATATAAATACCATAAAAAAGTTCAAAGTAAAAAAACTCAATAGTTTCACTATAAAAACCATAAAAAAAGTTCCAAGTTAAAAAAAACACAACAATTTCACTATAAAAACTAAAAAAAAAACCAAGTTAAAAAGCTCAACAATTTCACTATATAGATCCTAAAAAAGGATCCAAGTTATAAACCTCATCTATATCGCCATAAAAACCATAAAAAAAGTTTCAAGTTAAAAAATTCAACAATTTTACTGAAAAAAACATTAAAAAAAAGTTTCATGTTAAAAAATTCAATAGTTTCACTATAAAAATGAAAACAATATTTTCAAGTGAAAAAACTTAACTATTTCACGATACAAATACCTACAAAAACTTCCATGTTAAAAATACTCACAAATATATCTATAAAAAATAAAAAATAAGTTCCAAGTTAAAAAAAACTCAACAGTTTCACTATAAAATTCATAGAAAGTTAACAAGGTGAAAAAATAAACTATTTCACTGTAAAAAACAATTAAAAAAATTTCAAGTTAAAAAACACAACAGTTTCTCTATAAAAAATATATTAAACAAAGTCAAGTTAAAAAACTCAACAGTTTCACTATAATAACCATAAAAAAAGTTTCAAGTGAAAAAACTCCACAGTATCACTATAAAAACCTTTAAAAAATGTTCAAATTAAAAAACTCAATAATTTAACTATAAAAACCACTAAAATAGTTCCAAGTTAAAAAAAAACTCAAATATTTCAATATAAATACCATAAAAAAGTTCAAAGTAAAAAAACTCAACAGTTTCACTATAAAAACCATAACAAAACTTCCAAATTTAAAAAAAAAACACAACGTTTTCACTATAAAAACCATAAAAAAACCAAATCAAAAACTCAAAAATTTCACTATTTAGATCCTAAAAAAAGATCCATGTTATAAACCTCATTTATATCGCTATAATAACCATAAAAAATGTTTCAAGTTAAAAAATTCAACAATTTCACTAAAAAAAACATTAAAAAAAAGTCCTATGTTAAAAATTCAATAGTTTCACTATAAAAACGAAAACAAGATTTTCAAGTGAAAAAACTCAACTATTTCACTATAAAAATACATAAAAAGATTTCCATGTTAAAAATACTCACAAATATCTCTATACAAAATAAAAAATAAGTTCCGAGTTAAAAAAAACTCAACATTTTCACTATAAAAACCCTAACATGATTTCCAAGTGAAAAAACTCAACTATTTCACTGTAAAAAACATAAAAAAAAGTTCAAGTTAAAAAACACAACAATTTCTCTTTAATGAATATATTAAAAAAAGTCAAGTTAAAAAACGCAACAGTTTCACTGTAACAACCATAAAAAAAAGTTTCAAGTGAAAAAACTTAACAGTTTCACTATAAAAACCTTAAAAAATGTTCCAAATTAAAAACGTCAATAATTTAACTATAAAAACCACTAAAATAGTTCCAAGTTAAAAAAGAACTCAAATATTTCAATATAAATACCATAAAAAAGTTCAAAGTAAAAAAACTCAACAGTTTCACTATAAAAACCATAACAAAAGTTCCAAGTTAAAAAAAACACAACAATTTCAGTATAAAAACCATAAAAAAAAACAAAGTTAAAAAGCTCAACAATTTCACTATATAGATCCTAAAAAAGGATCCAAGTTATAAACCTCATCTATATCGCCATAAAAACTATAAAAAATGTTTCAAGTTAAAAAATTCAAAAAACTTACTGAAAAAACCATTTAAAAAAAGTTCCATGTTAAAAAATTCAATAATTTCACTATAAAATTAAAACAATATTTTCAAGTGAAAAAACTCAACTAATTCACTATAAAACCTAAAAAAAGTTCCATGTTAAAAATACTCACAAATATCTCTATAAAAAATAAAAAATAAGTTCCAATTTAAAAAAAAAACACAACAGTTTCACTATAAAATCCATAGCAAGATAACCAAGTTAAAAAAATCAACCATTTCACTGTAAAAATACCTAAAAAAGTCAAGCATACCAAGTTAAAAAACACAACAGTTTCTCTATAAAAAATATATTAAAAAAAGTCAAGTTAAAAAACTCAACAGACTTCACTAGAAAAAACCATAAAAAAAAGTTCCAAGTGAAAAATCTCAACAGTTTCTCTATAAAAAAAAATATATTAAAAAAAGTCAAGTTAAAAAACTCAACAGTTTCACTATAAAAACCATTAAAAAAAAGTTCCATGTTAAAAAATTCAATAGTTTCAGTATATAAATCAAAACAAGGTTTTCAAGTGAAAAAACTCAACTATTTCACTTTAAAAATACCTAAAAAAATTTGCATGTTAAAAATACTCACAAATATCTCTATTAAAAATAAAAAATAAGTTCCAAGTTAAAAACACTCAACAGTTTCACTACAAGAACCCTAGACGGATTTCCAAGTGAAAAAACTCAACTATTTCACGGTAAAAAACATAAAAAAAATTCCATGTTAAAAAACACAACAATTTCTCTATAAAAAATATATTAAAAAAGTCAAGTTAAAAAATCAACTGTTTTACTGTAATAACCATAAACAAAAGTTTCAAGTGAAAAAACTCCACAGTAAAACCTTTAAAAAATGTTCCAAATTAAAAAACTCAATAATTTAACTATAAAAACCACTATAATAGTTCCAAGTTAAAAAAACTCAAATATTTCAATATAAATACCATAAAAAAGTTCAAAGTAAAAAACTCAACAGTTTCACTATAAAAACCATAACAAAAGTTCCAAGTTAAAAAAAACACAACGATTTCACTATAAAAACCATAAAAAAAACCAAATAAAAAACTCAACAATTTCACTATATAGATCCTAAAAAAAGATCCAAGTTATAAACCTCATCTATATCGCCATAATAACCATAAAAAAACGTATCAAGTTAAAAAATTCAACAATTTTACTAAAAAAAACATTAAAAAAAATCTCATGTTAAAAAATTCAATAATTTCACTATAAAAATGAAAACAAGATTTTCAAGTGAAAAAACTCAACTATTTCACTATAAAAATACCTAAAAAAAGTTCCATGTTAAAAATACTCACAAATATCTCTATACAAAATAAAAAATAAGTTCCAAGTTAAAAATACTCAACAGTTTCACTATAAAAACCCTAGCAAGATTTCCAAGTGAAAAAACTCAACTATTTCAATGTAAAAAACATAAAAAAAAATCCAAGTTAATAAACACAACAGTTTCTCTATAAAAAATATATTAAAAAAAGTCAAGTTAAAAAACTCAACAGTTTCACTGTAACAACCATAAAAAAAGTTTCAAGTGAAAAAACTCAACAGTTTCACTATAAAAACCTTAAAAAATGTTCCAAATTAAAAAACTCAATAATTTAACTATCAAAACCACTAAAATAGATCCAAGTTAAAAAAAACTCAAATATTTCAATATAAATACCATAAAAAAGTTCAAAGTAAAAAAACTCAACAGTTTCACTATAAAAACCATAACAAAAGTTCCAAGTTAAAAAAAACACAACAATTTCAGTATAAAAACCATAACAAAAGTTCCAAGTTAAAAAAAAACACAACAATTTCAGTATAAAAACCATTAAAAAAAACAAAGTTAAAAAGCTCAACAATTTCACTATATAGATCCTAAAAAAGGATCCAAGTTATAGATCTCATCTATATCGCCATAAAAACCATAAAAAAATGTTTCAAGTTAAACAATTTAACAATTTTACTGAAAAAAACTTCAAAAAAAAGTTTAATGTTAAAAAATTCAATAGTTTCACTATAAAAATGAAAACAATATTTTCAAGTGAAAAAACTCAACTACTTCACTATAAAAATACCTACAAAAACTTCCATGTTAAAAATACTCACAAATATATCTATAAAAAATAAAAAATAAGTTCCAAGTTAAAAAAAAAACTCAACAGTTTCACTATAAAATTCATAGCAAGATAACCAAGTGAAAAAAATCAACTATTTCACTGTAAAAAACAATTAAAAAAATTTCAAGTTAAAAAACACAACAGTTTCTCTATAAAAAATATATTAAAAAAAGTCAAGTTAACAAACTCAACAGTTTCACTATAATAACCATAAAAAAAAGTTTCAAGTGAAAATTCTCCACAGTTTCACTATAAAAACCTTTAAAAAATGTTCCAAATTAAAAAACTCAATAATTTAACTATAAAAACCACTAAAATAGTTCCAAGTTAAAAAAGAAAACTCAAATATTTCAATATAAATACCATAAAAAAGTTCAAAGTAAAAAAACTCAATAGTTTCACTATAAAAACCATAAAAAAGTTCCAAGTTAAAAAAAACACAACAATTTCACTATAAAAACTAAAAAAAAAAACAAGTTAAAAAGCTCAACAATTTCACTATATAGATCCTAAAAAAGGATCCAAGTTATAAACCTCATCTATATCGCCATAAAAACCATAAAAAAAGTTTCAAGTTAAAAAATTCAACAATTTTACTGAAAAAAACATTAAAAAAAAGTTTCATGTTAAAAAATTCAATAGTTTCACTATAAAAATGAAAACAATATTTTCAAGTGAAAAAACTTAACTATTTCACGATACAAATACCTACAAAAACTTCCATGTTAAAAATACTCACAAATATATCTATAAAAAATAAAAAATAAGTTCCAAGTTAAAAAAACTCAACAGTTTCACTATAAAATTCATAGAAAGTTAACAAGGTGAAAAAATAAACTATTTCACTGTAAAAAACAATTAAAAAAATTTCAAGTTAAAAAACACAACAGTTTCTCTATAAAAAATATATTAAACAAAGTCAAGTTAAAAAACTCAACAGTTTCACTATAATAACCATAAAAAAAAGTTTCAAGTGAAAAAACTCCACAGTATCACTATAAAAACCTTTAAAAAATGTTCCAAATTAAAAAACTCAATAATTTAACTATAAAAACCACTAAAATAGTTCCAAATTAAAAAAAAACTCAAATATTTCAATATAAATACCATAAAAAAGTTCAAAGTAAAAAAACTCAACAGTTTCACTATAAAAACCATAACAAAACTTCCAAATTTAAAAAAAAACACAACGTTTTCACTATAAAAACCATAAAAAACCAAATCAAAAACTCAAAAATTTCACTATTTAGATCCTAAAAAAAGATCCATGTTATAAACCTCATTTATATCGCTATAATAACCATAAAAAATGTTTCAAGTTAAAAAATTCAACAATTTCACTAAAAAAAACATTAAAAAAAAGTCCTATGTTAAAAATTCAATAGTTTCACTATAAAAACGAAAACAAGATTTTCAAGTGAAAAAACTCAACTATTTCACTATAAAAATACATAAAAAGATTTCCATGTTAAAAATACTCACAAATATCTCTATACAAAATAAAAAATAAGTTCCGAGTTAAAAAAAACTCAACATTTTCACTATAAAAACCCTAACATGATTTCCAAGTGAAAAAACTCAACTATTTCACTGTAAAAAACATAAAAAAAAGTTCAAGTTAAAAAACACAACAATTTCTCTTTAATGAATATATTAAAAAAAGTCAAGTTAAAAAACGCAACAGTTTCACTGTAACAACCATAAAAAAAAAGTTTCAAGTGAAAAAACTTAACAGTTTCACTATAAAAACCTTAAAAAATGTTCCAAATTAAAAACGTCAATAATTTAATTATAAAAACCACTAAAATAGTTCCAAGTTAAAAAAGAACTCAAATATTTCAATATAAATACCATAAAAAAGTTCAAAGTAAAAAAACTCAACAGTTTCACTATAAAAACCATAACAAAAGTTCCAAGTTAAAAAAAACACAACAATTTCAGTATAAAAACCATAAAAAAAAACAAAGTTAAAAAGCTCAACAATTTCACTATATAGATCCTAAAAAAGGATCCAAGTTATAAACCTCATCTATATCGCCATAAAAACTATAAAAAATGTTTCAAGTTAAAAAATTCAAAAAACTTACTGAAAAAACCATTTAAAAAAAGTTCCATGTTAAAAAATTCAATAATTTCACTATAAAAATTAAAACAATATTTTCAAGTGAAAAAACTCAACTAATTCACTATAAAACCTAAAAAAAGTTCCATGTTAAAAATACTCACAAATATCTCTATAAAAAATAAAAAATAAGTTCCAATTTAAAAAAAAAACACAACAGTTTCACTATAAAATCCATAGTAAGATAACCAAGTGAAAAAAATCAACCATTTCACTGTAAAAATACCTAAAAAAGTCAAGCATACCAAGTTAAAAAACACAACAGTTTCTCTATAAAAAATATATTAAAAAAAGTCAAGTTAAAAAACTCAACAGTCTTCACTAGAAAAAACCATAAAAAAAAGTTCCAAGTGAAAAATCTCAACAGTTTCTCTATAAAAATAATATATTAAAAAAAGTCAAGTTAAAAAACTCAACAGTTTCACTATAAAAACCATTAAAAAAAAGTTCCATGTTAAAAAATTCAATAGTTTCAGTATATAAATCAAAACAAGGTTTTCAAGTGAAAAAACTCAACTATTTCACTTTAAAAATACCTAAAAAAATTTGCATGTTAAAAATACTCACAAATATCTCTATTAAAAATAAAAAATAAGTTCCAAGTTAAAAACACTCAACAGTTTCACTACAAGAACCCTAGCAAGATTTCCAAGTGAAAAAACTCAACTATTTCACGGTAAAAAACATAAAAAAAATTCCAAGTTAAAAAACACAACAATTTCTCTATAAAAAATATATTAAAACAGTCAAGTTAAAAAATCAATTGTTTTACTGTAATAACCATAAACAAAAGTTTCAAGTGAAAAAACTCCACAGTAAAACCTTTAAAAAATGTTCCAAATTAAAAAACTCAATAATTTAACTATAAAAACCACTATAATAGTTCCAAGTTAAAAAAACTCAAATATTTCAATATAAATACCATAAAAAAGTTCAAAGTAAAAAACTCAACAGTTTCACTATAAAAACCATAACAAAAGTTCCAAGTTAAAAAAAACACAACGATTTCACTATAAAAACCATAAAAAAAACCAAATAAAAAACTCAACAATTTCACTATATAGATCCTAAAAAAATATCCAAGTTATAAACCTCATCTATATCGCCATAATAACCATAAAAAACGTTTCAAGTTAAAAAATTCAACAATTTTACTAAAAAAAACATTAAAAAAAAGTCTCATGTTAAAAAATTCAATAGTTTCACTATAAAAATGAAAACAAGATTTTCAAGTGAAAAAACTCAACTATTTCACTATAAAAATACCTAAAAAAATTTCCATGTTAAAAATACTCACAAATATCTCTATACAAAATAAAAAATAAGTTCCAAGTTAAAAATACTCAACAGTTTCACTATAAAAACCCTAGCAAGATTTCCAAGTGAAAAAACTCAACTATTTCACTGTAATAATTATAAAAAAAATCCAAGTTAAAAAACACAACAGTTTCTCTATAAAAAATATATTAAAAAAAGTCAAGTTAAAAAACTCAACAGTTTCACTGTAACAACCATAAAAAAAGTTTCAAGTGAAAAAACTCAACAGTTTCACTATAAAAACCTTAAAAAAATGTTCCAAATTAAAAAACTCAATAATTTAACTATAAAAACCACTAAAATAGATCCAAGTTAAAAAAAACTCAAATATTTCAATATAAATACCATAAAAAAGTTCAAAATAAAAAAACTCAACAGTTTCACTATAAAAACCATAATAAAAGTTCCAAGTTAAAAAAAACACAACAATTTAAGTATAAAAACTATAACATAAGTTCCAAGTTAAAAAAAAACACATTAATTTCAGTATAAAAACCATTAAATAAAACAAAGTTAAAAAGCTCAACAATTTCACTATATAGATCCTAAAAAAGGATCCAAGTTATAGATCTCATCTATATCGCCATAAAAACCATAAAAAAATGTTTCAAGTTAAAAAATTTAACAATTTTACTGAAAAAAACTTCAAAAAAGTTTAATGTTAAAAAATTCAATAGTTTCACTATAAAAATGAAAACAATATTTTCAAGTGAAAAACCTCAACTATTTCACTATAAAAATACCTACAAAAACTTCCATGTTAAAAATACTCACAAATATATCTATAAAAAATAAAAAATAAGTTCCAAGTTAAAAAAAAACTCAACAGTTTCACTATAAAATTCATAGCAAGATAACCAAGTGAAAAAAATCAACTATTTCACTGTAAAAAACAATTAAAAAAATTTCAAGTTAAAAAACACAACAGTTTCTCTATAAAAAATATATTAAAAAAAGTCAAGTTAACAAACTCAACAGTTTCACTATAATAACCATAAAAAAAGTTTCAAGTGAAAATACTCCACAGTTCCAAATTAAAAAACTCAATAATTTAACTATAAAAACCACTAAAATAGTTCCAAGTTAAAAAAAACTCAAATATTTCAATATAAATACCATAAAAAAAGTTCAAAGTAAAAAAACTCAACAGTTTCACTATAAAAACCATAACAAAAGTTCCAAGTTAAAAAAAAAACACAACAATTTCAGTATAAAAACCATTAAAAAACCAAGTTAAAAAGCTCAACAATTTCACTAAATTGATCCTAAAAAAAGATCCAAGTTATAAACCTCATCTATATCGCCATAATAACCATAAAAAATGTTTCAAGTTAAAAAATTCAACAATTTCACTAAAAAAAAACATTAAAAAAAAGTCCCATGTTAAAAAATTCAATAGTTTCACTATAAAAATGAAAACAAGATTTTCAAGTAAAACACTCAACTATTTCACTATAAAAATACCTAAAAAAAGTTCCATGTTAAAAATACTCACAAATATCTCAATAAAAAATAAAAAATAAGTTCCAAGTTAAAAAAACTCAACAATTTCACTATAAAAACCATAACAATATATCCAAGTGAAAAACTCAATTATTTCACTGTAAAAAACATTAACAAAAACTCCAAGTTAAAAAACACAACAGTTTCTCTTTAAAAAATATATTAAACAAAGTCAAGTTAAAAAATTCAACAATTTCACTGTAAAAACCATAAAAAAGTTTCAAGTGAAAAAACTCAACAGTTTCACTATAAAAACCTTGAAAAATGTTCCAAATTAAAGAACTCAATAATTTAACAATAAAAACAACTAAAATAGTTCCAAGTTAAAAAAAACTCAAATATTTCAATATAAATACCACAAAAAAGGTCAAAGTAAAAAAACTCAACAGTTTCACTATAAAAACCATAACAAAAGTTTCAAGTTAAAAAAACACAACAATTTCAGTATAAAAACCATAAAAAAACCAAGTTAAAAAGCTCAACAATTTCACTATATAGATCCTAAAAAAAGATCCAAGTTATAAACCTCATCTATATCGCCATAATAACCATAAAAAATGTTTCAAGTTAAAAAATTCAACAATTTCACTAAAAAAAACATTAAAAAAAAGTCCCATGTTAAAAAATTCAATAGTTTCACTATAAAAATGAAAACAATATTTTCAAGTGAAAAACCTCAACTATTTCACTATAAAAATACCTACAAAAACTTCCATGTTAAAAATACTCACAAATATATCTATAAAAAATAAAAAATAAGTTCCAAGTTAAAAAAAAACTCAACAGTTTCACTATAAAATTCATAGCAAGATAACCAAGTGAAAAAAATCAACTATTTCACTGTAAAAAACAATTAAAAAAATTTCAAGTTAAAAAACACAACAGTTTCTCTATAAAAAATATATTAAAAAAAGTCAAGTTAACAAACTCAACAGTTTCACTATAATAACCATAAAAAAAAGTTTCAAGTGAAAATACTCCACAGTTCCAAATTAAAAAACTCAATAATTTAACAATAAAAACAACTAAAATAGTTCCAAGTTAAAAAAAACTCAAATATTTCAATATAAATACCACAAAAAAGGTCAAAGTAAAAAAACTCAACAGTTTCACTATAAAAACCATAACAAAAGTTTCAAGTTAAAAAAACACAACAATTTCAGTATAAAAACCATAAAAAAACCAAGTTAAAAAGCTCAACAATTTCACTATATAGATCCTAAAAAAAGATCCAAGTTATAAACCTCATCTATATCGCCATAATAACCATAAAAAATGTTTCAAGTTAAAAAATTCAACAATTTCACTAAAAAAAACATTAAAAAAAAGTCCCATGTTAAAAAATTCAATAGTTTCACTATAAAAATGAAAACAAGATTTTCAAGTAAAAAACTCAACTATTTCACTATAAAAATACCTAAAAAAAGTTCCATGTTAAAAATACTCACAAATATCTCAATAAAAAATAAAAAATAAGTTCCAAGTTAAAAAAACTCAACAATTTCACTATAAAAACCATAACAATATATCCAAGTGAAAAACTCAATTATTTCACTGTAAAAAACATTAACAAAAACTCCAAGTTAAAAAACACAACAGTTTCTCTTTAAAAAATATATTAAACAAAGTCAAGTTAAAAAATTCAACAATTTCACTGTAAAAACCATAAAAAAGTTTCAAGTGAAAAAACTCAACAGTTTCACTATAAAAACCTTGAAAAATGTTCCAAATTAAAGAACTCAATAATTTAACAATAAAAACAACTAAAATAGTTCCAAGTTAAAAAAAAACTTAAATATTTCAATATAAATACCACAAAAAAGGTCAAAGTAAAAAAACTCAACAGTTTCACTATAAAAACCATAACAAAAGTTTCAAGTTAAAAAAACACAACAATTTCAGTATAAAAACCATAAAAAAAACCAAGTTAAAAAGCTCAACAATTTCACTATATAGATCCTAAAAAAAGATCCAAGTTATAAACCTCATCTATATCGCCATAATAACCATAAAAAATGTTTCAATTAAAAAATTCAACAATTTCACTAAAAAACTATTAAAAAAAAGTCCCATGTTAAAAAATTCAATAGTTTCACTATAAAAATGAAAACAAGATTTTCAATTGAAAAACTCAATTATTTCACTATAAAAATACCTAAAAAAAGTTCCATGTTAAAAATACTCACAAATATCTCAATAAAAAATAAAAAATAAGTTCCAAGTTAAAAAAACTCAACAATTTCACTATAAAAACCATAACAATATATCCAAGTGAAAAAACTCAATTATTTCACTGTAAAAAACATTAACAAAAACTCCAAGTTAAAAAACACAACAGTTACTCTTTAAAAAATATATTAAACAAAGTCAAGTTAAAAGACTCAACAATTTCACTGTAAAAACCATAAAAAAGTTTCAAGTGAAAAAACTCAACAGTTTCACTATAAAAACCTTGAAAGATGTTCCAAATTAAAAAACTCGATTATTTAACTATAAAAACCATTAAAATAGTTCCAAGTTAAAAAAAACTCAAATATTTCAATATAAATACCATAAAAAAGGTCAAAGTAAAAAAACTCAACAGTTTCACTATAAAAACCATAACAAAAGTTTCAAGTTAAAAAAACACAACAATTTAAGTATAAAAACCATAAAAAAAACCAAGTTAAAAAGCTCAACAATTTCACTATATAGATCCTAAAAAAATATCCAAGTTATAAACCTCATCTATATCGCCATAATAACCATAAAAAATGTTTCAATTAAAAAATTCAACAATTTCACTAAAAAACCATTAAAAAAAAGTCCCATGTTAAAAAATTCAATAGTTTCACTATAAAAATGAAAACAAGATTTTCATGTGAAAAACTCAACTATTTCACTATAAAAATACCAAAAAAAAGTTCCATGTTAAAAATACTCACAAATATCTCAATAAAAAATAAAAAATAAGATCCAAGTTAAAAAAACTCAACAATTTCACTATAAAAACCAAAGCAATATATCCAAGTGAAGAAACTCAACTATTTCACTGTAAAAAACTTTAACAAAAACTCCAAGTTAAAAAACACAACAGTTTCTCTTTGAAAAATATATTAAACAAAGTCAAGTTAAAAAATTCAACAATTTCACTGTAAAAACCATAAAAAAGTTTCAAGTGAAAAAACTCAACAGTTTCACTATAAAAACCTTGAAAAATGTTCCAAATTAAAGAACTCAATAATTTAACAATAAAAACCACTAAAATAGTTCCAAGTTAAAATAAACTCAAATATTTCAATATAAATACCATAAAAAAGGTCAAAGTAAAAAAACTCAACAGTTTCACTATAAAAACCATAACAAAAGTTTCAAGTTAAAAAAACACAACAATTTCAGTATAAAAACCATAAAAAAAACAAGTTAAAAAGCTCAACAATTTCACTATATATATCCTAAAAAAAGATCCAAGTTATAAACCTCATCTATATCGCCATAATAACCATAAAAAATGTTTCAATTAAAAAATTCAACAATTTCACTAAAAAACCATTAAAAAAAAGTCCCATGTTAAAAAATTCAATAGTTTCACTATAAAAATGAAAACAAGATTTTCAATTGAAAAACTCAACAATTTCACTATAAAAACCATAACAATATATCCAAGTGAAAAAACTCAATTATTTCACTGTAAAAAACATTAACAAAAACTCCAAGTTAAAAAACAGAACATTTTCTCTTTAAAAAATATATTAAACAAAGTCAAGTTAAAAGACTCAACAATTTCACTGTAAAAACCATAAAAAAGTTTCAAGTGAAAAAACTCAACAGTTTCACTATAAAAACCTTGAAAGATGTTCCAAATTAAAAAACTCGATTATTTAACTATAAAAACCATTAAAATAGTTCCAAGTTAAAAAAAACTCAAATATTTCAATATAAATACCATAAAAAAGGTCAAAGTAAAAAAACTCAACAGTTTCACTATAAAAACCATAACAAAAGTTTCAAGTTAAAAAAACACAACAATTTAAGTATAAAAACCATAAAAAAAACCAAGTTAAAAAGCTCAACAATTTCACTATATAGATCCTAAAAAAATATCCAAGTTATAAACCTCATCTATATCGCCATAATAACCATAAAAAATGTTTCAATTAAAAAATTCAACAATTTCACTAAAAAACCATTAAAAAAAAGTCCCATGTTAAAAAATTCAATAGTTTCACTATAAAAATGAAAACAAGATTTTCATGTGAAAAACTCAACTATTTCACTATAAAAATACCAAAAAAAAGTTCCATGTTAAAAATACTCACAAATATCTCAATAAAAAATAAAAAATAAGATCCAAGTTAAAAAAACTCAACAATTTCACTATAAAAACCAAAGCAATATATCCAAGTGAAGAAACTCAACTATTTCACTGTAAAAAACTTTAACAAAAACTCCAAGTTAAAAAACACAACAGTTTCTCTTTGAAAAATATATTAAACAAAGTCAAGTTAAAAAATTCAACAATTTCACTGTAAAAACCATAAAAAAGTTTCAAGTGAAAAAACTCAACAGTTTCACTATAAAAACCTTGAAAAATGTTCCAAATTAAAGAACTCAATAATTTAACAATAAAAACCACTAAAATAGTTCCAAGTTAAAATAAACTCAAATATTTCAATATAAATACCATAAAAAAGGTCAAAGTAAAAAAACTCAACAGTTTCACTATAAAAACCATAACAAAAGTTTCAAGTTAAAAAAACACAACAATTTCAGTATAAAAACCATAAAAAAAACAAGTTAAAAAGCTCAACAATTTCACTATATATATCCTAAAAAAAGATCCAAGTTATAAACCTCATCTATATCGCCATAATAACCATAAAAAATGTTTCAATTAAAAAATTCAACAATTTCACTAAAAAACCATTAAAAAAAAGTCCCATGTTAAAAAATTCAATAGTTTCACTATAAAAATGAAAACAAGATTTTCAATTGAAAAACTCAACAATTTCACTATAAAAACCATAACAATATATCCAAGTGAAAAAACTCAATTATTTCACTGTAAAAAACATTAACAAAAACTCCAAGTTAAAAAACAGAACATTTTCTCTTTAAAAAATATATTAAACAAAGTCAAGTTAAAAAACTCAACAGTTTCACTGTAAAAACCATAAAAAAAAGTTTCAAGTGAGAAAACTCAACAGTTTCACTATAAAAACCTTGAAAAATGTTCCAAATTAAAGAACTCAATCATTTAACTATAAAAACCACTAAAATAGTTCCAAGTTAAAAAAAACTCAAATATTTCAATATAAATACCATAAAAAAGGTCAAAGTAAAAAAACTCAACAGTTTCACTATAAAAACCATAACAAAAGTTTCAAGTTAAAAAAACACAACAATTTAAGTATAAAAACCATAAAAAACCAAGTTAAAAAGCTCAACAATTTCACTATATAGATCCTAAAAAAAGATCCAAGTTATAAACCTCATCTATATCGCCATAATAACCATAAAAAATGTTTCAATTAAAAAATTCAACAATTTCACTAAAAAACCATTAAAAAAAAGTCCCATGTTAAAAAATTCAATAGTTTCACTATAAAAATGAAAACAAGATTTTCAAGTGAAAAACTCAACTATTTCACTATAAAAATACCAAAAAAAATTCCATGTTAAAAATACTCACAAATATCTCAATAAAAAATAAAAAATAAGATCCAAGTTAAAAAAACTCAACAATTTCACTATAAAAACCAAAGCAATATATCCAAGTGAAGAAACTCAACTATTTCACTGTAAAAAACTTTAACAAAAACTCCAAGTTAAAAAACACAACAGTTTCTCTTTAAAAAATATATTAAACAAAGTCAAGTTAAAAAATTCAACAATTTCACTGTAAAAACCATAAAAAAGTTTCAAGTGAAAAAACTCAACAGTTTCACTATAAAAACCTTGAAAAATGTTCCAAATTAAAGAACTCAATAATTTAACAATAAAAACCACTAAAATAGTTCCAAGTTAAAATAAACTCAAATATTTCAATATAAATACCATAAAAAAGGTCAAAGTAAAAAAACTCAACAGTTTCACTATAAAAACCATAACAAAAGTTTCAAGTTAAAAAAACACAACAATTTCAGTATAAAAACCATAAAAAAAACAAGTTAAAAAGCTCAACAATTTCACTATATAGATCCTAAAAAAAGATCCAAGTTATAAACCTCATCTATATCGCCATAATAACCATAAAAAATGTTTCAATTAAAAAATTCAACAATTTCACTAAAAAACCATTAAAAAAAAGTCCCATCTTAAAAAATTCAATAGTTTCACTATAAAAATGAAAACAAGATTTTCAATTGAAAAACTCAACAATTTCACTATAAAAACCATAACAATATATCCAAGTATAAAAACTCAATTATTTCACTGTAAAAAACATTAACAAAAACTCCAAGTTAAAAAACAGAACATTTTCTCTTTAAAAAATATATTAAACAAATTCAAGTTAAAAAACTCAACAGTTTCACTGTAAAAACCATAAAAAAAGTTTCAAGTGAGAAAACTCAACAGTTTCACTATAAAAACCTTGAAAAATGTTCCAAATTAAAGAACTCAATCATTTAACAATAAAAACCACTAAAATAGTTCCAAGTTAAAAAAAAACTCAAATATTTCAATATAAATACCATAAAAAAGGTCAAAGTAAAAAAACTCAACAGTTTCACTATAAAAACCATAACAAAAGTTTCAAGTTAAAAAAACACAACAATTTAAGTATAAAAACCATAAAAAAACCAAGTTAAAAAGCTCAACAATTTCACTATATAGATCCTAAAAAAAGATCCAAGTTATAAACCTCATCTATATCGCCATAATAACCATAAAAAATGTTTCAATTAAAAAATTAAACAATTTCACTAAAAAACCATTAAAAAAAGTCTCATGTTAAAAAATACAATAGTTTCACTATAAAAATGAAAACAAGATTTTCAAGTGAAAAACTCAACTATTTCACTATAAAAATACCAAAAAAAATTCCATGTTAAAAATACTCACAAATATCTCAATAAAAAATAAAAAATAAGTTCCAAGTTAAAAAAACTCAACAATTTCACTATAAAAACCATAACAATATATCCAAGTGAAAAAACTCAACTATTTCACTGTAAAAAACATTAACAAAAATTCCAAGTTAAAAAACACAACAGTTTCTCTTTAAAAAATATATTAAACAAAGTCAAGTTAAAAAACTCAACAGTTTCACTGTAAAAACCATAAAAAAAGTTTCAAGTGAAAAAACTCAACAGTTTCACTATAAAAACCTTAAAAAGTGTTCCAAATTAAAGAACCCAATAATTTAACTATAAAAACCACTAAAATAGTTCCAAGTTAAAAAAACTCAAATATTTCATTATAAATACCATAAAAAAGTTCAAAATAAAAAAACTCAACAGTTTCAATATAAAAACCATAACAGAAGTTCCAAGTTAAAAAAACACAACAATTTCACTATAAAAACCATTAAAAAAAACCAAGTTAAAAAGCTCAACAATTTCACTATATAGATCCTAAAAAAAGATCCAAGTTATAAACCTCATATATATCGCCATAAAAACCATAAGAAAATGTTTAAAGTTAAAAGATTCAACAATTTCACTGAAAAAACCATTAAAAAAAGTTTCATGTTAAAAACTTCAATAGTTTCACTATAAAAACGAAAACAATATTTTCAAGTGAAAAAACTCAACTATTTTACTATAAAAATACCTAAAAAAAGTTCCATGGTAAAAATACTCACAAATATCTCTATAAAAAATAAAAAATAAGTTCCAAGTTAAAAAAAAACTCAACAGTTTCACTATAAAAACCATAGCAAGATAACCAAGTGAAAAAACTCAACTATTTCACTGGAAAAACAATAAAAAAAATTCCAAGTTAAAAAACAAAAGAGATTCTCTATAAAAAAAATATATTATAAAAAGTCAAGTTAAAAAACTCAACAGTTTTACGGTAAAAACCATAAAAAAAAGTTCCAAGTGAAAAACCTCAACAGTTTCTCTATAAAAAAATATATTAAAAAAAGTCAAGTTAAATAAATCAACAGTTTCACTGAAAAAACCATTAAAAAAAAGTTCCATGTTAAAAAATTCAATAGTTTCACTATATAAACCAAAACAAGGTTTTCAAGTGAAAAAATCAACTATTTCACTATAAAATACCTAAAAAAAGTTCCATGTTAAAAATACGTACAAATATCTCTATAAAAAATAAAAAATTAGTTCCAAGTTAAAAAAACTCAACAGTTTCACTATAAAAACCCTAGCAAGATTTCCAAGTGAAAAAACTAAACTTATTCAATGTAAAAAACATAAAAAAAATCTCAATTTAAAAAACACAACAGTTTCTCTTTAAAAAATATATTAAAATAAGTCAAGTTAAAAAACTCAACAGTTTCACTGTAATATACATAAAAAAAAGTTTCAAGTGAAAAAACTCAATATTTTCACTATAAAAACCATAAAAAATGTTCCAAATTAAAAAATACAATAATTTAACTATAAAAACCACTAAAATAGTTCCAAGTTAAAAAAAACTCAAATATTTCAATATAAATACCATAAAAAAGGTCAAAGTAATCAACAGTTTCACTTTAAAAACCATAACAAAAGTTTTAAGTTAAAAAAAACACAACAATTTAAGTATAAAAACCTTAATTAAAAACCAAGTGAAAAAGCTCAACAATTTCACTATATAGATCCTAAACAAAAGATCCAAGTTATAAACCTCATCTATATCGCCATAATAACCATAAAAAATGTTTTAAGTTAAAAAATTCAACAATTTCACTAGAAAACCATTAAAAAAAGTCTCATGTTAAAAAATACAATAGTTTCACTATAAAAATGAAAACAAGATTTTCAAGTGAAAAACTCAACTATTTCACTATAAAAATACCTAAAAAAAGTTCCATGTTAAAAATACTCACAAATATCTCAATAAAAAATAAAAAATAAGTTCCATGTAAAAAAAACTCAATAATTTCACTATAAAAACCATAACAATATATCCAAGTATAAAAACTCAATTATTTCACTGTAAAAAACATTAACAAAAACTCCAAGTTAAAAAACAGAACATTTTCTCTTTAAAAAATATATTAAACAAAGTCAAGTTAAAAAACTCAACAGTTTCACTGTAAAAACCATAAAAAAAGTTTCAAGTGAGAAAACTCAACAGTTTCACTATAAAAACCTTGAAAAATGTTCCAAATTAAAGAACTCAATCATTTAACAATAAAAACCACTAAAATAGTTCCAAGTTAAAAAAAAACTCAAATATTTCAATATAAATACCATAAAAAAGGTCAAAGTAAAAAAACTCAACAGTTTCACTATAAAAACCATAACAAAAGTTTCAAGTTAAAAAAACACAACAATTTAAGTATAAAAACCATTAAAAAAAACCAAGTTAAAAAGCTCAACAATTTCACTATATAGATCCTAAAAAAAGATCCAAGTTATAAACCTCATATATATCGCCATAAAAACCATAAAATTATGTTTAAAGTTAAAAGATTCAACAATTTCACTGAAAAAACCATTAAAAAAAGTTTCATGTTAAAAAATTCAATAGTTTCACTATAAAAACGAAAACAATATTTTCAAGTGAAAAAACTCAACTATTTTACTATAAAAATACCTAAAAAAAGTTCCATGGTAAAAATACTCACAAATATCTCTATAAAAAATAAAAAATAAGTTCCAAGTTAAAAAAAAACTCAACAGTTTCACTATAAAAACCATAGCAAGATAACCAAGTGAAAAAACTCAACTATTTCACTGGAAAAACAATAAAAAAAATTCCAAGTTAAAAAACAAAAGAGTTTCTCTATAAAAAAATATATTATAAAAAGTAAGTTAAAAAACTCAACAGTTTTAGGGTAAAAACCATAAAAAAAAGTTCCAAGTGAAAAACCTCAACAGTTTCTCTATAAAAAAAATATATTAAAAAAAGTCAAGTTAAATAAATCAACAGTATCACTGAAAAAACCATTAAAAAAAAGTTCCATGTTAAAAAATTCAATAGTTTCACTATATAAACCAAAACAAGGTTTTCAAGTGAAAAAATCAACTATTTCACTATAAAATACCTAAAAAAAGTTCCATGTTAAAAATACGTACAAATATCTCTATAAAAAATAAAAAATTAGTTCCAAGTTAAAAAAACTCAACAGTTTCACTATAAAAACCCTAGCAAAATTTCCAAGTGAAAAAACTAAACTTATTCAATGTAAAAAACATAAAAAAAATCTCAATTTAAAAAACACAACAGTTTCTCTTTAAAAAATATATTAAAATAAGTCAAGTTAAAAAACTCAACAGTTTCACTGTAATATACATAAAAAAAAGTTTCAAGTGAAAAAACTCAATATTTTCACTATAAAAACCATAAAAAATGTTCCAAATTAAAAAATACAATAATTTAACTATAAAAACCACTAAAATAGTTCCAAGTTAAAAAAAACTCAAATATTTCAATATAAATACCATAAAAAAGGTCAAAGTAATCAACAGTTTCACTTTAAAAACCATAACAAAAGTTTTAAGTTAAAAAAAACACAACAATTTAAGTATAAAAACCTTAATTAAAAACCAAGTGAAAAAGCTCAACAATTTCACTATATAGATCCTAAACAAAAGATCCAAGTTATAAACCTCATCTATATCGCCATAATAACCATAAAAAATGTTTTAAGTTAAAAAATTCAACAATTTCACTAGAAAACCATTAAAAAAAGTCTCATGTTAAAAAATACAATAGTTTCACTATAAAAATGAAAACAAGATTTTCAAGTGAAAAACTCAACTATTTCACTATAAAAATACCTAAAAAAAGTTCCATGTTAAAAATACTCACAAATATCTCAATAAAAAATAAAAAATAAGTTCCATGTAAAAAAAACTCAATAATTTCACTATAAAAACCATAACAATATATCCAAGTATAAAAACTCAATTATTTCACTGTAAAAAACATTAACAAAAACTCCAAGTTAAAAAACAGAACATTTTCTCTTTAAAAAATATATTAAACAAAGTCAAGTTAAAAAACTCAACAGTTTCACTGTAAAAACCATAAAAAAAGTTTCAAGTGAGAAAACTCAACAGTTTCACTATAAAAACCTTGAAAAATGTTCCAAATTAAAGAACTCAATCATTTAACAATAAAAACCACTAAAATAGTTCCAAGTTAAAAAAAAACTCAAATATTTCAATATAAATACCATAAAAAAGGTCAAAGTAAAAAAACTCAACAGTTTCACTATAAAAACCATAACAAAAGTTTCAAGTTAAAAAAACACAACAATTTAAGTATAAAAACCATTAAAAAAAACCAAGTTAAAAAGCTCAACAATTTCACTATATAGATCCTAAAAAAAGATCCAAGTTATAAACCTCATATATATCGCCATAAAAACCATAAAATTATGTTTAAAGTTAAAAGATTCAACAATTTCACTGAAAAAACCATTAAAAAAAGTTTCATGTTAAAAAATTCAATAGTTTCACTATAAAAACGAAAACAATATTTTCAAGTGAAAAAACTCAACTATTTTACTATAAAAATACCTAAAAAAAGTTCCATGGTAAAAATACTCACAAATATCTCTATAAAAAATAAAAAATAAGTTCCAAGTTAAAAAAAAACTCAACAGTTTCACTATAAAAACCATAGCAAGATAACCAAGTGAAAAAACTCAACTATTTCACTGGAAAAACAATAAAAAAAATTCCAAGTTAAAAAACAAAAGAGTTTCTCTATAAAAAAATATATTATAAAAAGTCAAGTTAAAAAACTCAACAGTTTTAGGGTAAAAACCATAAAAAAAAGTTCCAAGTGAAAAACCTCAACAGTTTCTCTATAAAAAAAATATATTAAAAAAAGTCAAGTTAAATAAATCAACAGTATCACTGAAAAAACCATTAAAAAAAAGTTCCATGTTAAAAAATTCAATAGTTTCACTATATAAACCAAAACAAGGTTTTCAAGTGAAAAAATCAACTATTTCACTATAAAATACCTAAAAAAAGTTCCATGTTAAAAATACGTACAAATATCTCTATAAAAAATAAAAAATTAGTTCCAAGTTAAAAAAACTCAACAGTTTCACTATAAAAACCCTAGCAAGATTTCCAAGTGAAAAAACTAAACTTATTCAATGTAAAAAACATAAAAAAAAATCTCAATTTAAAAAACACAACAGTTTCTCTTTAAAAAAATATATTAAAATAAGTCAAGTTAAAAAACTCAACAGTTTCACTTTAATATACATAAAAAAAAGTTTCAAGTGAAAAAACTCAATATTTTCACTATAAAAACCATAAAAAATGTTCCAAATTAAAAAATACAATAATTTAACTATAAAAACCACTAAAATAGTTCCAAGTTAAAAAAAACTCAAATATTTCAATATAAATACCATAAAAAAGGTCAAAGTAATCAACAGTTTCACTTTAAAAACCATAACAAAAGTTTTAAGTTAAAAAAAACACAACAATTTAAGTATAAAAACCTTAATTAAAACCCAAGTTAAAAAGCTCAACAATTTCACTATATAGATCCTAAACAAAAGATCCAAGTTATAAACCTCATTTATATCGCCATAATAACCATAAAAAATGTTTTAAGTTAAAAAATTCAACAATTTCACTAAAAAACCATTAAAAAAAGTCTCATGTTAAAAAATACAATAGTTTCACTATAAAAATGAAAACAAGATTTTCAAGTGAAAAACTCAACTATTTCACTATAAAAATACCTAAAAAAAGTTCCATGTTAAAAATACTCACAAATATCTCAATAAAAAATAAAAAATAAGTTCCAAGTTAAAAAAACTCAAAAATTTCACTATAAAAACCATATCAATATATCCAAGTGAAAAAACTCAACTATTTCACTGTAAAAAACATTAACAAAAATTCCAAGTAAAAAAACACAACAGTTTCTCTTTAAAAAATATATTAAACAAAGTCAAGTTAAAAAACTCAACAGTTTCACTATAAAAACCATAAAAAAAGTTTCAAGTGAAAAAACTCAACAGTTTCACTATAAAAACCTTAAAAAGTGTTCCAAATTAAAGAACCCAAGAATTTAACTATAAAAACCACTAAAATAGTTCCAAGTTAAAAAAACTCAAATATTTCATTATAAATACCATAAAAAATTTCAAAATAAAAAAACTCAACAGTTTCAATATAAAAACCATAACAGAAGTAAAAAGTTAAAAAAACACAACAATTTCACTATAAAAACCATTAAAAAAAACCAAGTTAAAAAGCTCAACAATTTCACTATATAGATCCTAAAAAAAGATCCAAGTTATAAACCTCATATATATCGCCATAAAAACCATAAAAAAATGTTTAAAGTTAAAAGATTCAACAATTTCACTGAAAAAACCATTAAAAAAAGTTTCATGTTAAAAAATTCAATAGTTTCACTATAAAAACGAAAACAATATTTTCAAGTGAAAAAACTCAACTATTTCACTATAAAAATACCTAAAAAAAGTTCCATGGTAAAAATACTCACAAATATCTCTATAAAAAATAAAAAATAAGTTCCAAATTAAAATAAAACTCAACAGTTTCACTATAAAAACTATATCAAGATAACCAAGTGAAAAAACTCAACTATTTCACTGGAAAAACAATAAAAAAAATTCCAAGTTAAAAAACAAAAGAGTTTCTCTATAAAAAAATATATTATAAAAAGTCAAGTTAAAAAACTCAACAGTTTTCCGGTAAAAACCATAAAAAAAAGTTCTAAGAGAAAAACCTCAACAGTTTCTCTATAAAAAAAATATATTAAAAAAAGTCAAGTTAAATAAATCAACAGTTTCACTGAAAAACCATTAAAAAAAAGTTCCATGTTAAAAAATTCAATAGTTTCACTATATAAACTAAAACAAGGTTTTCAAGTGAAAAAATCAACTATTTCACTATAAAATACCTAAAAAAAGTTCCATGTTAAAAATACGTACAAATATCTCTATAAAAAATAAAAAATTAGTTCCAAGTTAAAAAAACTCAACAGTTTCACTATAAAAACCCTAGCAAAATTTCCAAGTGAAAAAACTAAACTTATTCAATGTAAAAAACATAAAAAAATCTCAATTTAAAAAACACAACAGTTTCTCTTTAAAAAATATATTAAAATAAAGTTAAAAAACTCAACAGTTTCACTGTAATATACATAAAAAAAAGTTTCAAGTGAAAAAACTCAATAGTTTCACTATAAAAACCATAAAAAATGTTCCAAATTAAAAAATTCAATAATTTAACTATAAAAACCACTAAAATAGTTCCAAGTTAAAAAAAACTCAAATATTTCAATATAAATACCATAAAAAAGGTCAAAGTAATCAACAGTTTCACTTTAAAAACCATAACAAAAGTTTTAAGTTAAAAAAAACACAACAATTTAAGTATAAAAACCTTAATTAAAAACCAAGTTAAAAAGCTCAACAATTTCACTATATAGATCCTAAACAAAAGATCCAAGTTATAAACCTCATCTATATCGCCATAATAACCATAAAAAAATGTTTTAAGTTAAAAAATTCAACAATTTCACTAAAAAACCATTAAAAAAAGTCTCATGTTAAAAAATACAATAGTTTCACTATAAAAATGAAAACAAGATTTTCAAGTGAAAAACTCAACTATTTCACTATAAAAATACCTAAAAAAAGTTCCATGTTAAAAATACTCACAAATATCTCAATAAAAAATAAAAAATAAGTTTCAAGTTAAAAAAACTCAACAATTTCACTATAAAAACCATAGCAATATATCCAAGTGAAAAAACTCAACTATTTCACTGTAAAAAACATTAACAAAAATTCCAAGTTAAAAAACACAACAGTTTCTCTTTAAAAAATATATTAAACAATGTCAAGTTAAAAAACTCAACAGTTTCACTATAAAAACCATAAAAAAAGTTTCAAGTGAAAAAACTCAACAGTTTCACTATAAAAACCTAAAAAGTGTTCCAAATTAAAGAACCCAATAATTTAACTATAAAAACCACTAAAATAGTTCCAAGTTAAAAAAACTCAAATATTTCATTATAAATACCATAAAAAAGTTCAAAATAAAAAAACTCAACAGTTTCATTATAAAAACCATAACAGAAGTTCCAAGTTAAAAAAACACAACAATTTCACTATAAAAACCATTAAAAAAAACCAAGTGAAAAAGCTCAACAATTTCACTATATAGATCCTAAAAAAAGATCCAAGTTATAAACCTCATATATATCGCCATAAAAACCATAAAAAAATGTTTAAAGTTAAAAGATTCAACAATTTCACTGAAAAAACCATTAAAAAAAGTTTCATGTTAAAAAATTCAATAGTTTCACTATAAAAACGAAAACAATATTTTCAAGTGAAAAAACTCAACTATTTCACTATAAAAATACCTAAAAAAAGTTCCATGGTAAAAATACTCACAAATATCTCTATAAAAAATAAAAAATAAGTTCCAAATTAAAATAAAACTCAACAGTTTCACTATAAAAACTATATCAAGATAACCAAGTGAAAAAACTCAACTATTTCACTGGAAAAACAATAAAAAAAATTCCAAGTTAAAAAACAAAAGAGTTTCTCTATAAAAAAATATATTATAAAAAGTCAAGTTAAAAAACTCAACAGTTTTCCGGTAAAAACCATAAAAAAAAGTTCTAAGAGAAAAACCTCAACAGTTTCTCTATAAAAAAAATATATTAAAAAAAGTCAAGTTAAATAAATCAACAGTTTCACTGAAAAACCATTAAAAAAAAGTTCCATGTTAAAAAATTCAATAGTTTCACTATATAAACTAAAACAAGGTTTTCAAGTGAAAAAATAAACTATTTCACTATAAAATACCTAAAAAAAGTTCCATGTTAAAAATACGTACAAATATCTCTATAAAAAATAAAAAATTAGTTCCAAGTTAAAAAAACTCAACAGTTTCACTATAAAAACCCTAGCAAAATTTCCAAGTGAAAAAACTAAACTTATTCAATGTAAAAAACATAAAAAAATCTCAATTTAAAAAACACAACAGTTTCTCTTTAAAAAATATATTAAAATAAAGTTAAAAAACTCAACAGTTTCACTGTAATATACATAAAAAAAAGTTTCAAGTGAAAAAACTCAATAGTTTCACTATAAAAACCATAAAAAATGTTCCAAATTAAAAAATTCAATAATTTAACTATAAAAACCACTAAAATAGTTCCAAGTTAAAAAAAAACTCAAATATTTCAATATAAATACCATAAAAAAGGTCAAAGTAATCAACAGTTTCACTTTAAAAACCATAACAAAAGTTTTAAGTTAAAAAAAACACAACAATTTAAGTATAAAAACCTTAATTAAAAACCAAGTTAAAAAGCTCAACAATTTCACTATATAGATCCTAAACAAAAGATCCAAGTTATAAACCTCATCTATATCGCCATAATAACCATAAAAAAATGTTTTAAGTTAAAAAATTCAACAATTTCACTAAAAAACCATTAAAAAAAGTCTCATGTTAAAAAATACAATAGTTTCACTATAAAAATGAAAACAAGATTTTCAAGTGAAAAACTCAACTATTTCACTATAAAAATACCTAAAAAAAGTTCCATGTTAAAAATACTCACAAATATCTCAATAAAAAATAAAAAATAAGTTTCAAGTTAAAAAAACTCAACAATTTCACTATAAAAACCATAGCAATATATCCAAGTGAAAAAACTCAACTATTTCACTGTAAAAAACATTAACAAAAATTCCAAGTTAAAAAAAACAACAGTTTCTCTTTAAAAAATATATTAAACAAAGTCAAGTTAAAAAACTCAACAGTTTCACTATAAAAACCATAAAAAAAGTTTCAAGTGAAAAAACTCAACAGAGTCACTATAAAAACCTAAAAAGTGTTCCAAATTAAAGAACCCAATAATTTAACTATAAAAACCACTAAAATAGTTCCAAGTTAAAAAAAAACTCAAATATTTCAATATAAATACCATAAAAAAGGTCAAAGTAAAAAAACTCAACAGTTTCACTATAAAAACCATAACAGAAGTTTCAAGTTAAAAAAACACAACAATTTAAGTATAAAAACCATTAAAAAAAACCAAGTTAAAAAGCTCAACAATTTCACTATATAGATCCTAAAAAAAGATCCAAGTTATAAACCTCATATATATCGCCATAAAAACCATAAAATTATGTTTAAAGTTAAAAGATTCAACAATTTCACTGAAAAAACCATTAAAAAAAGTTTCATGTTAAAAAATTCAATAGTTTCACTATAAAAACGAAAACAATATTTTCAAGTGAAAAAACTCAACTATTTTACTATAAAAATACCTAAAAAAAGTTCCATGGTAAAAATACTCACAAATATCTCTATAAAAAATAAAAAATAAGTTCCAAGTTAAAAAAAAACTCAACAGTTTCACTATAAAAACCATAGCAAGATAACCAAGTGAAAAAACTCAACTATTTCACTGGAAAAACAATAAAAAAAATTCCAAGTTAAAAAACAAAAGAGTTTCTCTATAAAAAAATATATTATAAAAAGTCAAGTTAAAAAACTCAACAGTTTTAGGGTAAAAACCGTAAAAAAAAGTTCCAAGTGAAAAACCTCAACAGTTTCTCTATAAAAAAAATATATTAAAAAAAGTCAAGTTAAATAAATCAACAGTATCACTGAAAAAACCATTAAAAAAAAGTTCCATGTTAAAAAATTCAATAGTTTCACTATATAAACCAAAACAAGGTTTTCAAGTGAAAAAATCAACTATTTCACTATAAAATACCTAAAAAAAGTTCCATGTTAAAAATACGTACAAATATCTCTATAAAAAATAAAAAATTAGTTCCAAGTTAAAAAAACTCAACAGTTTCACTATAAAAACCCTAGCAAGATTTCCAAGTGAAAAAACTAAACTTATTCAATGTAAAAAACATAAAAAAAAATCTCAATTTAAAAAACACAACAGTTTCTCTTTAAAAAAATATATTAAAATAAGTCAAGTTAAAAAACTCAACAGTTTCACTGTAATATACATAAAAAAAAGTTTCAAGTGAAAAAACTCAATATTTTCACTATAAAAACCATAAAAAATGTTCCAAATTAAAAAATACAATAATTTAACTATAAAAACCACTAAAATAGTTCCAAGTTAAAAAAAACTCAAATATTTCAATATAAATACCATAAAAAAGGTCAAAGTAATCAACAGTTTCACTTTAAAAACCATAACAAAAGTTTTAAGTTAAAAAAAACACAACAATTTAAGTATAAAAACCTTAATTAAAACCCAAATTAAAAAGCTCAACAATTTCACTATATAGATCCTAAACAAAAGATCCAAGTTATAAACCTCATTTATATCGCCATAATAACCATAAAAAATGTTTTAAGTTAAAAAATTCAACAATTTCACTAAAAAACCATTAAAAAAAGTCTCATGTTAAAAAATACAATAGTTTCACTATAAAAATGAAAACAAGATTTTCAAGTGAAAAACTCAACTATTTCACTATAAAAATACCTAAAAAAAGTTCCATGTTAAAAATACTCACAAATATCTCAATAAAAAATAAAAAATAAGTTCCAAGTTAAAAAAACTCAAAAATTTCACTATAAAAACCATATCAATATATCCAAGTGAAAAAACTCAACTATTTCACTGTAAAAAACATTAACAAAAATTCCAAGTAAAAAAACACAACAGTTTCTCTTTAAAAAATATATTAAACAAAGTCAAGTTAAAAAACTCAACAGTTTCACTATAAAAACCATAAAAAAAGTTTCAAGTGAAAAAACTCAACAGTTTCACTATAAAAACCTTAAAAAGTGTTCCAAATTAAAGAACCCAATAATTTAACTATAAAAACCACTAAAATAGTTCCAAGTTAAAAAAACTCAAATATTTCATTATAAATACCATAAAAAATTTCAAAATAAAAAAACTCAACAGTTTCAATATAAAAACCATAACAGAAGTAAAAAGTTAAAAAAACACAACAATTTCACTATAAAAACCATTAAAAAAAACCAAGTTAAAAAGCTCAACAATTTCACTATATAGATCCTAAAAAAAGATCCAAGTTATAAACCTCATATATATCGCCATAAAAACCATAAAAAAATGTTTAAAGTTAAAAGATTCAACAATTTCACTGAAAAAACCATTAAAAAAAGTTTCATGTTAAAAAATTCAATAGTTTCACTATAAAAACGAAAACAATATTTTCAAGTGAAAAAACTCAACTATTTCACTATAAAAATACCTAAAAAAAGTTCCATGGTAAAAATACTCACAAATATCTCTATAAAAAATAAAAAATAAGTTCCAAATTAAAATAAAACTCAACAGTTTCACTATAAAAACTATATCAAGATAACCAAGTGAAAAAACTCAACTATTTCACTGGAAAAACAATAAAAAAAATTCCAAGTTAAAAAACAAAAGAGTTTCTCTATAAAAAAATATATTATAAAAAGTCAAGTTAAAAAACTCAACAGTTTTCCGGTAAAAACCATAAAAAAAAGTTCTAAGAGAAAAACCTCAACAGTTTCTCTATAAAAAAAATATATTAAAAAAAGTCAAGTTAAATAAATCAACAGTTTCACTGAAAAACCATTAAAAAAAAGTTCCATGTTAAAAAATTCAATAGTTTCACTATATAAACTAAAACAAGGTTTTCAAGTGAAAAAATCAACTATTTCACTATAAAATACCTAAAAAAAGTTCCATGTTAAAAATACGTACAAATATCTCTATAAAAAATAAAAAATTAGTTCCAAGTTAAAAAAACTCAACAGTTTCACTATAAAAACCCTAGCAAAATTTCCAAGTGAAAAAACTAAACTTATTCAATGTAAAAAACATAAAAAAATCTCAATTTAAAAAACACAACAGTTTCTCTTTAAAAAATATATTAAAATAAAGTTAAAAAACTCAACAGTTTCACTGTAATATACATAAAAAAAAGTTTCAAGTGAAAAAACTCAATAGTTTCACTATAAAAACCATAAAAAATGTTCCAAATTAAAAAATTCAATAATTTAACTATAAAAACCACTAAAATAGTTCCAAGTTAAAAAAAACTCAAATATTTCAATATAAATACCATAAAAAAGGTCAAAGTAATCAACAGTTTCACTTTAAAAACCATAACAAAAGTTTTAAGTTAAAAAAAACACAACAATTTAAGTATAAAAACCTTAATTAAAAACCAAGTTAAAAAGCTCAACAATTTCACTATATAGATCCTAAACAAAAGATCCAAGTTATAAACCTCATCTATATCGCCATAATAACCATAAAAAAATGTTTTAAGTTAAAAAATTCAACAATTTCACTAAAAAACCATTAAAAAAAGTCTCATGTTAAAAAATACAATAGTTTCACTATAAAAATGAAAACAAGATTTTCAAGTGAAAAACTCAACTATTTCACTATAAAAATACCTAAAAAAAGTTCCATGTTAAAAATACTCACAAATATCTCAATAAAAAATAAAAAATAAGTTTCAAGTTAAAAAAACTCAACAATTTCACTATAAAAACCATAGCAATATATCCAAGTGAAAAAACTCAACTATTTCACTGTAAAAAACATTAACAAAAATTCCAAGTTAAAAAAAACAACAGTTTCTCTTTAAAAAATATATTAAACAAAGTCAAGTTAAAAAACTCAACAGTTTCACTATAAAAACCATAAAAAAAGTTTCAAGTGAAAAAACTCAACAGAGTCACTATAAAAACCTAAAAAGTGTTCCAAATTAAAGAACCCAATAATTTAACTATAAAAACCACTAAAATAGTTCCAAGTTAAAAAAACTCAAATATTTCATTATAAATACCATAAAAAAGTTCAAAATAAAAAAACTCAACAGTTTCATTATAAAAACCATAACAGAAGTTCCAAGTTAAAAAAACACAACAATTTCACTATAAAAACCATTAAAAAAAACCAAGTGAAAAAGCTCAACAATTTCACTATATAGATCCTAAAAAAAGATCCAAGTTATAAACCTCATATATATCGCCATAAAAACCATAAAAAAATGTTTAAAGTTAAAAGATTCAACAATTTCACTGAAAAAACCATTAAAAAAAGTTTCATGTTAAAAAATTCAATAGTTTCACTATAAAAACGAAAACAATATTTTCAAGTGAAAAAACTCAACTATTTTACTATAAAAATACCTAAAAAAAGTTCCATGGTAAAAATACTCACAAATATCTCTATAAAAAATAAAAAATAAGTTCCAAGTTAAAAAAAAAACTCAACAGTTTCACTATAAAAACCATAGCAAGATAACCAAGTGAAAAAACTCAACTATTTCACTGGAAAAACAATAAAAAAAATTACAAGTTAAAAAACAAAAGAGTTTCTCTATAAAAAAATATATTATAAAAAGTCAAGTTAAAAAACTCAACAGTATTAGGGTAAAAACCGTAAAAAAAAGTTCCAAGTGAAAAACCTCAACAGTTTCTCTATAAAAAAATATATTAAAAAAAGTCAAGTTAAATAAATCAACAGTATCAATGAAAAAACCATTAAAAAAAAGTTCCATGTTAAAAAATTCAATAGTTTCACTATATAAACCAAAACAAGGTTTTCAAGTGAAAAAATCAACTATTTCACTATAAAATACCTAAAAAAAGTTCCATGTTAAAAATACGTACAAATATCTCTATAAAAAATAAAAAATTAGTTCCAAGTTAAAAAAACTCAACAGTTTCACTATAAAAACCCTAGCAAGATTTCCAAGTGAAAAAACTAAACTTATTCAATGTAAAAAACATAAAAAAAATCTCAATTTAAAAAACACAACAGTTTCTCTTTAAAAAATATATTAAAATAAGTCAAGTTAAAAAACTCAACAGTTTCACTGTAATATACATAAAAAAAAGTTTCAAGTGAAAAAACTCAATATTTTCACTATAAAAACCATAAAAAATGTTCCAAATTAAAAAATACAATAATTTAACTATAAAAACCACTAAAATAGTTCCAAGTTAAAAAAAACTCAAATATTTCAATATAAATACCATAAAAAAGGTCAAAGTAATCAATAGTTTCACTTTAAAAACCATAACAAAAGTTTTAAGTTATAAAAAACACAACAATTTAAGTATAAAAACCTTAATTAAAACCCAAGTTAAAAAGCTCAACAATTTCACTATATAGATCCTAAACAAAAGATCCAAGTTATAAACCTCATTTATATCGCCATAATAACCATAAAAAATGTTTTAAGTTAAAAAATTCAACAATTTCACTAAAAAACCATTAAAAAAAGTCTCATGTTAAAAAATACAATAGTTTCACTATAAAAATGAAAACAAGATTTTCAAGTGAAAAACTCAACTATTTCACTATAAAAATACCTAAAAAAAGTTCCATGTTAAAAATACTCACAAATATCTCAATAAAAAATAAAAAATAAGTTCCAAGTTAAAAAAACTCAAAAATTTCACTATAAAAACCATATCAATATATCCAAGTGAAAAAACTCAACTATTTCACTGTAAAAAACATTAACAAAAAATCCAAGTAAAAAAACACAACAGTTTCTCTTTAAAAAATATATTAAACAAAGTCAAGTTAAAAAACTCAACAGTTTCACTATAAAAACCATAAAAAAAGTTTCAAGTGAAAAAACTCAACAGTTTCACTATAAAAACCTTAAAAAGTGTTCCAAATTAAAGAACCCAATAATTTAACTATAAAAACCACTAAAACAGTTCCAAGTTAAAAAAACTCAAATATTTCATTATAAATACCATAAAAAAGTTCAAAATAAAAAAACTCAACAGTTTCAATATAAAAACCATAACAGAAGTTCCAAGATAAAAAAACACAACAATTTCACTATAAAAACCATTAAAAAAAACCAAGTTAAAAAGCTCAACAATTTCACTATATAGATCCTAAAAAAAGATCCAAGTTATAAACCTCATATATATCGCCATAAAAACCATAAAAAAATGTTTAAAGTTAAAAGATTCAACAATTTCACTGAAAAAACCATTAAAAAAAGTTTCATGTTAAAAAATTCAATAGTTTCACTATAAAAACGAAAACAATATTTTCAAGTGAAAAAACTCAGCAATTTCACTATAAAAATACCTAAAAAAAGTTCCATGGTAAAAATACTCACAAATATCTCTATAAAAAATAAAAAATAAGTTCCAAATTAAAATAAAACTCAACAGTTTCACTATAAAAACCATATCAAGATAACCAAGTGAAAAAACTCAACTATTTCACTGGAAAAACAATAAAAAAAATTCCAAGTTAAAAAACAAAAGAGTTTCTCTATAAAAAAATATATTATAAAAAGTCAAGTTAAAAAACTCAACAGTTTTCCGGTAAAAACCATAAAAAAAAGTTCTAAGAGAAAAACCTCAACAGTTTCTCTATAAAAAAAAATATATTAAAAAAAGTCAAGTTAAATAAATCAACAGTTTCACTGAAAAAACCATTAAAAAAAAGTTCCATGTTAAAAAATTCAATAGTTTCACTATATAAACCAAAACAAGGTTTTCAAGTGAAAAAATCAACTATTTCACTATAAAATACCTAAAAAAAGTTCCATGTTAAAAATACGTACAAATATCTCTATAAAAAATAAAAAATTAGTTCCAAGTTAAAAAAACTCAACAGTTTCACTATAAAAACCCTAGCAAAATTTCCAAGTGAAAAAACTAAACTTATTCAATGTAAAAAACATAAAAAAAATCTCAATTTAAAAAACACAACAGTTTCTCTTTAAAAAATATATTAAAATAAAGTTAAAAAACTCAACAGTTTCACTGTAATATACATAAAAAAAAGTTTCAAGTGAAAAAACTCAATAGTTTCACTATAAAAACCATAAAAAATGTTCCAAATTAAAAAATTCAATAATTTAACTATAAAAACCACTAAAATAGTTCCAAGTTAAAAAAAACTCAAATATTTCAATATAAATACCATAAAAAAGGTCAAAGTAATCAACAGTTTCACTTTAAAAACCATAACAAAAGTTTTAAGTTAAAAAAAACACAACAATTTAAGTATAAAAACCTTAATTAAAAACCAAGTTAAAAAGCTCAACAATTTCACTATATAGATCCTAAACAAAAGATCCAAGTTATAAACCTCATCTATATCGCCATAATAACCATAAAAAAATGTTTTTAAGTTAAAAAATTCAACAATTTCACTAAAAAACCATTAAAAAAAGTCTCATGTTAAAAAATACAATAGTTTCACTATAAAAATGAAAACAAGATTTTCAAGTGAAAAACTCAACTATTTCACTATAAAAATACCTAAAAAAAGTTCCATGTTAAAAATACTCACAAATATCTCAATAAAAAATAAAAAATAAGTTTCAAGTTAAAAAAACTCAACAATTTCACTATAAAAACCATAGCAATATATCCAAGTGAAAAAACTCAACTATTTCACTGTAAAAAACATTAACAAAAATTCCAAGTTAAAAAACACAACAGTTTCTCTTTAAAAAATATATTAAACAATGTCAAGTTAAAAAACTCAACAGTTTCACTATAAAAAGCATAAAAAAAGTTTCAAGTGAAAAAACTCAACAGTTTCACTATAAAAACCTAAAAAGTGTTCCAAATTAAAGAACCCAATAATTTAACTATAAAAACCACTAAAATAGTTCCAAGTTAAAAAAACTCAAATATTTCATTATAAATACCATAAAAAAGTTCAAAATAAAAAAACTCAACAGTTTCATTATAAAAACCATAACAGAAGTTCCAAGTTAAAAAAACACAACAATTTCACTATAAAAACCATTAAAAAAAACCAAGTGAAAAAGCTCAACAATTTCACTATATAGATCCTAAAAAAAGATCCAAGTTATAAACCTCATATATATCGCCATAAAAACCATAAAAAAATGTTTAAAGTTAAAAGACTCAACAATTTCACTGAAAAACCATTAAAAAAAGTTTCATGTTAAAAAATTCAATAGTTTCACTATAAAAACGAAAACAATATTTTCAAGTGAAAAAACTCAACTATTTTACTATAAAAATACCTAAAAAAAGTTCCATGGTAAAAATACTCACAAATATCTCTATAAAAAATAAAAAATAAGTTCCAAGTTAAAAAAAAAACTCAACAGTTTCACTATAAAAACCATAGCAAGATAACCAAGTGAAAAAACTCAACTATTTCACTGGAAAAACAATAAAAAAAATTCCAAGTTAAAAAACAAAAGAGTTTCTCTATAAAAAAATATATTATAAAAAGTCAAGTTAAAAAACTCAACAGTTTTACGGTAAAAACCATAAAAAAAAGTTCCAAGTGAAAAACCTCAACAGTTTCTCTATAAAAAAATATATTAAAAAAAGTCAAGTTAAATAAATCAACAGTTTCACTGAAAAAACCATTAAAAAAAGTTCCATGTTAAAAAATTCAATAGTTTCACTATATAAACCAAAACAAGGTTTTCAAGTGAAAAAATCAACTATTTCACTATAAAATACCTAAAAAAAGTTCCACGTTAAAAATACGTACAAATATCTCTATAAAAAATAAAAAATTAGTTCCAAGTTAAAAAAACTCAACAGTTTCACTATAAAAACCCTAGACAGATTTCCAAGTGAAAAAACTAAACTTATTCAATGTAAAAAACATAAAAAAAAATCTCAATTTAAAAAACACAACAGTTTCTCTTTAAAAAATATATTAAAATAAGTCAAGTTAAAAAACTCAACAGTTTCACTGTAATATACATAAAAAAAAGTTTCAAGTGAAAAAACTCAATAGTTTCACTATAAAAACCATAAAAAATGTTCCAAATTAAAAAATTCAATAATTTAACTATAAAAACCACTAAAATAGTTCCAAGTTAAAAAAAAACTCAAATATTTCAATATAAATACCATAAAAAAGGTCAAAGTAATCAACAGTTTCACTTTAAAAACCATAACAAAAGTTTTAAGTTAAAAAAAACACAACAATTTAAGTATAAAAACCTTAATTAAAAACCAAGTTAAAAAGCTCAACAATTTCACTATATAGATCCTAAACAAAAGATCCAAGTTATAAACCTCATCTATATCGCCATAATAACCATAAAAAAATGTTTTAAGTTAAAAAATTCAACAATTTCACTAAAAAACCATTAAAAAAAGTCTCATGTTAAAAAATACAATAGTTTCACTATAAAAATGAAAACAAGATTTTCAAGTGAAAAACTCAACTATTTCACTATAAAAATACCTAAAAAAAGTTCCATGTTAAAAATACTCACAAATATCTCAATAAAAAATAAAAAATAAGTTTCAAGTTAAAAAAACTCAACAATTTCACTATAAAAACCATAGCAATATATCCAAGTGAAAAAACTCAACTATTTCACTGTAAAAAACATTAACAAAAATTCCAAGTTAAAAAAAACAACAGTTTCTCTTTAAAAAATATATTAAACAAAGTCAAGTTAAAAAACTCAACAGTTTCACTATAAAAACCATAAAAAAAGTTTCAAGTGAAAAAACTCAACAGAGTCACTATAAAAACCTAAAAAGTGTTCCAAATTAAAGAACCCAATAATTTAACTATAAAAACCACTAAAATAGTTCCAAGTTAAAAAAACTCAAATATTTCATTATAAATACCATAAAAAAGTTCAAAATAAAAAAACTCAACAGTTTCATTATAAAAACCATAACAGAAGTTCCAAGTTAAAAAAACACAACAATTTCACTATAAAAACCATTAAAAAAACCAAGTGAAAAAGCTCAACAATTTCACTATATAGATCCTAAAAAAAGATCCAAGTTATAAACCTCATATATATCGCCATAAAAACCATAAAAAAATGTTTAAAGTTAAAAGATTCAACAATTTCACTGAAAAAACCATTAAAAAAAGTTTCATGTTAAAAAATTCAATAGTTTCACTATAAAAACGAAAACAATATTTTCAAGTGAAAAAACTCAACTATTTTACTATAAAAATACCTAAAAAAAGTTCCATGGTAAAAATACTCACAAATATCTCTATAAAAAATAAAAAATAAGTTCCAAGTTAAAAAAAAAACTCAACAGTTTCACTATAAAAACCATAGCAAGATAACCAAGTGAAAAAACTCAACTATTTCACTGGAAAAACAATAAAAAAAATTACAAGTTAAAAAACAAAAGAGTTTCTCTATAAAAAAATATATTATAAAAAGTCAAGTTAAAAAACTCAACAGTTTTAGGGTAAAAACCGTAAAAAAAAGTTCCAAGTGAAAAACCTCAACAGTTTCTCTATAAAAAAATATATTAAAAAAAGTCAAGTTAAATAAATCAACAGTATCAATGAAAAAACCATTAAAAAAAAGTTCCATGTTAAAAAATTCAATAGTTTCACTATATAAACCAAAACAAGGTTTTCAAGTGAAAAAATCAACTATTTCACTATAAAATACCTAAAAAAAGTTCCATGTTAAAAATACGTACAAATATCTCTATAAAAAATAAAAAATTAGTTCCAAGTTAAAAAAACTCAACAGTTTCACTATAAAAACCCTAGCAAGATTTCCAAGTGAAAAAACTAAACTTATTCAATGTAAAAAACATAAAAAAAATCTCAATTTAAAAAACACAACAGTTTCTCTTTAAAAAATATATTAAAATAAGTCAAGTTAAAAAACTCAACAGTTTCACTGTAATATACATAAAAAAAAGTTTCAAGTGAAAAAACTCAATATTTTCACTATAAAAACCATAAAAAATGTTCCAAATTAAAAAATACAATAATTTAACTATAAAAACCACTAAAATAGTTCCAAGTTAAAAAAAACTCAAATATTTCAATATAAATACCATAAAAAAGGTCAAAGTAATCAATAGTTTCACTTTAAAAACCATAACAAAAGTTTTAAGTTATAAAAAACACAACAATTTAAGTATAAAAACCTTAATTAAAACCCAAGTTAAAAAGCTCAACAATTTCACTATATAGATCCTAAACAAAAGATCCAAGTTATAAACCTCATTTATATCGCCATAATAACCATAAAAAATGTTTTAAGTTAAAAAATTCAACAATTTCACTAAAAAACCATTAAAAAAAGTCTCATGTTAAAAAATACAATAGTTTCACTATAAAAATGAAAACAAGATTTTCAAGTGAAAAACTCAACTATTTCACTATAAAAATACCTAAAAAAAGTTCCATGTTAAAAATACTCACAAATATCTCAATAAAAAATAAAAAATAAGTTCCAAGTTAAAAAAACTCAAAAATTTCACTATAAAAACCATATCAATATATCCAAGTGAAAAAACTCAACTATTTCACTGTAAAAAACATTAACAAAAATTCCAAGTAAAAAAACACAACAGTTTCTCTTTAAAAAATATATTAAACAAAGTCAAGTTAAAAAACTCAACAGTTTCACTATAAAAACCATAAAAAAAGTTTCAAGTGAAAAAACTCAACAGTTTCACTATAAAAACCTTAAAAAGTGTTCCAAATTAAAGAACCCAATAATTTAACTATAAAAACCACTAAAACAGTTCCAAGTTAAAAAAACTCAAATATTTCATTATAAATACCATAAAAAAGTTCAAAATAAAAAAACTCAACAGTTTCAATATAAAAACCATAACAGAAGTTCCAAGATAAAAAAACACAACAATTTCACTATAAAAACCATTAAAAAAAACCAAGTTAAAAAGCTCAACAATTTCACTATATAGATCCTAAAAAAAGATCCAAGTTATAAACCTCATATATATCGCCATAAAAACCATAAAAAAATGTTTAAAGTTAAAAGATTCAACAATTTCACTGAAAAAACCATTAAAAAAAGTTTCATGTTAAAAAATTCAATAGTTTCACTATAAAAACGAAAACAATATTTTCAAGTGAAAAAACTCAGCAATTTCACTATAAAAATACCTAAAAAAAGTTCCATGGTAAAAATACTCACAAATATCTCTATAAAAAATAAAAAATAAGTTCCAAATTAAAATAAAACTCAACAGTTTCACTATAAAAACCATATCAAGATAACCAAGTGAAAAAACTCAACTATTTCACTGGAAAAACAATAAAAAAAATTCCAAGTTAAAAAACAAAAGAGTTTCTCTATAAAAAAATATATTATAAAAAGTCAAGTTAAAAAACTCAACAGTTTTCCGGTAAAAACCATAAAAAAAAGTTCTAAGAGAAAAACCTCAACAGTTTCTCTATAAAAAAAAATATATTAAAAAAAGTCAAGTTAAATAAATCAACAGTTTCACTGAAAAAACCATTAAAAAAAAGTTCCATGTTAAAAAATTCAATAGTTTCACTATATAAACCAAAACAAGGTTTTCAAGTGAAAAAATCAACTATTTCACTATAAAATACCTAAAAAAAGTTCCATGTTAAAAATACGTACAAATATCTCTATAAAAAATAAAAAATTAGTTCCAAGTTAAAAAAACTCAACAGTTTCACTATAAAAACCCTAGCAAAATTTCCAAGTGAAAAAACTAAACTTATTCAATGTAAAAAACATAAAAAAAATCTCAATTTAAAAAACACAACAGTTTCTCTTTAAAAAATATATTAAAATAAAGTTAAAAAACTCAACAGTTTCACTGTAATATACATAAAAAAAAGTTTCAAGTGAAAAAACTCAATAGTTTCACTATAAAAACCATAAAAAATGTTCCAAATTAAAAAATTCAATAATTTAACTATAAAAACCACTAAAATAGTTCCAAGTTAAAAAAAACTCAAATATTTCAATATAAATACCATAAAAAAGGTCAAAGTAATCAACAGTTTCACTTTAAAAACCATAACAAAAGTTTTAAGTTAAAAAAAACACAACAATTTAAGTATAAAAACCTTAATTAAAAACCAAGTTAAAAAGCTCAACAATTTCACTATATAGATCCTAAACAAAAGATCCAAGTTATAAACCTCATCTATATCGCCATAATAACCATAAAAAAATGTTTTTAAGTTAAAAAATTCAACAATTTCACTAAAAAACCATTAAAAAAAGTCTCATGTTAAAAAATACAATAGTTTCACTATAAAAATGAAAACAAGATTTTCAAGTGAAAAACTCAACTATTTCACTATAAAAATACCTAAAAAAAGTTCCATGTTAAAAATACTCACAAATATCTCAATAAAAAATAAAAAATAAGTTTCAAGTTAAAAAAACTCAACAATTTCACTATAAAAACCATAGCAATATATCCAAGTGAAAAAACTCAACTATTTCACTGTAAAAAACATTAACAAAAATTCCAAGTTAAAAAACACAACAGTTTCTCTTTAAAAAATATATTAAACAATGTCAAGTTAAAAAACTCAACAGTTTCACTATAAAAAGCATAAAAAAAGTTTCAAGTGAAAAAACTCAACAGTTTCACTATAAAAACCTAAAAAGTGTTCCAAATTAAAGAACCCAATAATTTAACTATAAAAACCACTAAAATAGTTCCAAGTTAAAAAAACTCAAATATTTCATTATAAATACCATAAAAAAGTTCAAAATAAAAAAACTCAACAGTTTCATTATAAAAACCATAACAGAAGTTCCAAGTTAAAAAAACACAACAATTTCACTATAAAAACCATTAAAAAAAACCAAGTGAAAAAGCTCAACAATTTCACTATATAGATCCTAAAAAAAGATCCAAGTTATAAACCTCATATATATCGCCATAAAAACCATAAAAAAATGTTTAAAGTTAAAAGACTCAACAATTTCACTGAAAAAACCATTAAAAAAAGTTTCATGTTAAAAAATTCAATAGTTTCACTATAAAAACGAAAACAATATTTTCAAGTGAAAAAACTCAACTATTTTACTATAAAAATACCTAAAAAAAGTTCCATGGTAAAAATACTCACAAATATCTCTATAAAAAATAAAAAATAAGTTCCAAGTTAAAAAAAAAACTCAACAGTTTCACTATAAAAACCATAGCAAGATAACCAAGTGAAAAAACTCAACTATTTCACTGGAAAAACAATAAAAAAAATTCCAAGTTAAAAAACAAAAGAGTTTCTCTATAAAAAAATATATTATAAAAAGTCAAGTTAAAAAACTCAACAGTTTTACGGTAAAAACCATAAAAAAAAGTTCCAAGTGAAAAACCTCAACAGTTTCTCTATAAAAAAATATATTAAAAAAAGTCAAGTTAAATAAATCAACAGTTTCACTGAAAAAACCATTAAAAAAAGTTCCATGTTAAAAAATTCAATAGTTTCACTATATAAACCAAAACAAGGTTTTCAAGTGAAAAAATCAACTATTTCACTATAAAATACCTAAAAAAAGTTCCACGTTAAAAATACGTACAAATATCTCTATAAAAAATAAAAAATTAGTTCCAAGTTAAAAAAACTCAACAGTTTCACTATAAAAACCCTAGACAGATTTCCAAGTGAAAAAACTAAACTTATTCAATGTAAAAAACATAAAAAAAAATCTCAATTTAAAAAACACAACAGTTTCTCTTTAAAAAATATATTAAAATAAGTCAAGTTAAAAAACTCAACAGTTTCACTGTAATATACATAAAAAAAAGTTTCAAATGAAAAAACTCAATAGTTTCACTATAAAAACCATAAAAAATGTTCCAAATTAAAAAATTCAATAATTTAACTATAAAAACCACTAAAATAGTTCCAAGTTAAAAAAAACTCAAATATTTCAATATAAATACCATAAAAAAGGTCAAAGTAATCAACAGTTTCACTTTAAAAACCATAACAAAAGTTTTAAGTTAAAAAAAACACAACAATTTAAGTATAAAAACCTTAATTAAAAACCAAGTTAAAAAGCTCAACAATTTCACTATATAGATCCTAAACAAAAGATCCAAGTTATAAACCTCATCTATATCGCCATAATAACCATAAAAAAATGTTTTAAGTTAAAAAATTCAACAATTTCACTAAAAAACCATTAAAAAAAGTCTCATGTTAAAAAATACAATAGTTTCACTATAAAAATGAAAACAAGATTTTCAAGTGAAAAACTCAACTATTTCACTATAAAAATACCTAAAAAAAGTTCCATGTTAAAAATACTCACAAATATCTCAATAAAAAATAAAAAATAAGTTTCAAGTTAAAAAAAACTCAACAATTTCACTATAAAAACCATAGCAATATATCCAAGTGAAAAAACTCAACTATTTCACTGTAAAAAACATTAACAAAAATTCCAAGTTAAAAAACACAACAGTTTCTCTTTAAAAAATATATTAAACAAAGTCAAGTTAAAAAACTCAACAGTTTCACTATAAAAACCATAAAAAAAGTTTCAAGTGAAAAAACTCAACAGTTTCACTATAAAAACCTAAAAAGTGTTCCAAATTAAAGAACCCAATAATTTAACTATAAAAACCACTAAAATAGTTCCAAGTTAAAAAAACTCAAATATTTCATTATAAATACCATAAAAAAGTTCAAAATAAAAAAACTCAACAGTTTCATTATAAAAACCATAACATAAGTTCCAAGTTAAAAAAACACAACAATTTCACTATAAAAACCATTAAAAAAAACCAAGTGAAAAAGCTCAACAATTTCACTATATAGATCCTAAAAAAAGATCCAAGTTATAAACCTCATATATATCGCCATAAAAACCATAAAAAAATGTTTAAAGTTAAAAGATTCAACAATTTCACTGAAAAAACCATTAAAAAAAGTTTCATGTTAAAAAATTCAATAGTTTCACTATAAAAACGAAAACAATATTTTCAAGTGAAAAAACTCAACTATTTTACTATAAAAATACCTAAAAAAAGTTCCATGGTAAAAATACTCACAAATATCTCTATAAAAAATAAAAAATAAGTTCCAAGTTAAAAAAAAAACTCAACAGTTTCACTATAAAAACCATAGCAAGATAACCAAGTGAAAAAACTCAACTATTTCACTGGAAAAACAATAAAAAAAATTCCAAGTTAAAAAACAAAAGAGTTTCTCTATAAAAAAATATATTATAAAAAGTCAAGTTAAAAAACTCAACAGTTTTACGGTAAAAACCATAAAAAAAAGTTCCAAGTGAAAAACCTCAACAGTTTCTCTATAAAAAAATATATTAAAAAAAGTCAAGTTAAATAAATCAACAGTTTCACTGAAAAAACCATTAAAAAAAGTTCCATGTTAAAAAATTCAATAGTTTCACTATATAAACCAAAACAAGGTTTTCAAGTGAAAAAATCAACTATTTCACTATAAAATACCTAAAAAAAGTTCCACGTTAAAAATACGTACAAATATCTCTATAAAAAATAAAAAATTAGTTCCAAGTTAAAAAAACTCAACAGTTTCACTATAAAAACCCTAGACAGATTTCCAAGTGAAAAAACTAAACTTATTCAATGTAAAAAACATAAAAAAAAATCTCAATTTAAAAAACACAACAGTTTCTCTTTAAAAAATATATTAAAATAAGTCAAGTTAAAAAACTCAACAGTTTCACTGTAATATACATAAAAAAAAGTTTCAAGTGAAAAAACTCAATAGTTTCACTATAAAAACCATAAAAAATGTTCCAAATTAAAAAATTCAATAATTTAACTATAAAAACCACTAAAATAGTTCCAAGTTAAAAAAAACTCAAATATTTCAATATAAATTCCATAAAAAAGGTCAAAGTAATCAACAGTTTCACTTTAAAAACCATAACAAAAGTTTTAAGTTAAAAAAAAACACAACAATTTAAGTATAAAAACCTTAATTAAAAACCAAGTTAAAAAGCTCAACAATTTCACTATATAGATCCTAAACAAAAGATCCAAGTTATAAACCTCATCTATATCGCCATAATAACCATAAAAAAAATGTTTTAAGTTAAAAAATTCAACAATTTCACTAAAAAACCATTAAAAAAAGTCTCATGTTAAAAAATACAATAGTTTCACTATAAAAATGAAAACAAGATTTTCAAGTGAAAAACTCAACTATTTCACTATAAAAATACCTAAAAAAAGTTCCATGTTAAAAATACTCACAAATATCTCAATAAAAAATAAAAAATAAGTTTCAAGTTAAAAAAACTCAACAATTTCACTATAAAAACCATAGCAATATATCCAAGTGAAAAAACTCAACTATTTCACTGTAAAAAACATTAACAAAAATTCCAAGTTAAAAAACACAACAGTTTCTCTTTAAAAAATATATTAAACAATGTCAAGTTAAAAAACTCAACAGTTTCACTATAAAAACCATAAAAAAAGTTTCAAGTGAAAAAACTCAACAGTTTCACTATAAAAACCTAAAAAGTGTTCCAAATTAAAGAACCCAATAATTTAACTATAAAAACCACTAAAATAGTTCCAAGTTAAAAAAACTCAAATATTTCATTATAAATACCATAAAAAAGTTCAAAATAAAAAAACTCAACAGTTTCATTATAAAAACCATAACAGAAGTTCCAAGTTAAAAAAACACAACAATTTCACTATAAAAACCATTAAAAAAAACCAAGTGAAAAAGCTCAACAATTTCACTATATAGATCCTAAAAAAAGATCCAAGTTATAAACCTCATATATATCGCCATAAAAACCATAAAAAAATGTTTAAAGTTAAAAGATTCAACAATTTCACTGAAAAAACCATTAAAAAAAGTTTCATGTTAAAAAATTCAATAGTTTCACTATAAAAACGAAAACAATATTTTCAAGTGAAAAAACTCAACTATTTTACTATAAAAATACCTAAAAAAAGTTCCATGGTAAAAATACTCACAAATATCTCTATAAAAAATAAAAAATAAGTTCCAAGTTAAAAAAAAAACTCAACAGTTTCACTATAAAAACCATAGCAAGATAACCAAGTGAAAAAACTCAACTATTTCACTGGAAAAACAATAAAAAAAATTCCAAGTTAAAAAACAAAAGAGTTTCTCTATAAAAAAATATATTATAAAAAGTCAAGTTAAAAAACTCAACAGTTTTACGGTAAAAACCATAAAAAAAAGTTCCAAGTGAAAAACCTCAACAGTTTCTCTATAAAAAAATATATTAAAAAAAGTCAAGTTAAATAAATCAACAGTTTCACTGAAAAAACCATTAAAAAAAGTTCCATGTTAAAAAATTCAATAGTTTCACTATATAAACCAAAACAAGGTTTTCAAGTGAAAAAATCAACTATTTCACTATAAAATACCTAAAAAAAGTTCCACGTTAAAAATACGTACAAATATCTCTATAAAAAATAAAAAATTAGTTCCAAGTTAAAAAAACTCAACAGTTTCACTATAAAAACCCTAGCAAGATTTCCAAGTGAAAAAACTAAACTTATTCAATGTAAAAAACATAAAAAAAAATCTCAATTTAAAAAACACAACAGTTTCTCTTTAAAAAATATATTAAAATAAGTCAAGTTAAAAAACTCAACAGTTTCACTGTAATATACATAAAAAAAAGTTTCAAGTGAAAAAACTCAATAGTTTCACTATAAAAACCATAAAAAATGTTCCAAATTAAAAAATTCAATAATTTAACTATAAAAACCACTAAAATAGTTCCAAGTTAAAAAAAACTCAAATATTTCAATATAAATACCATAAAAAAGGTCAAAGTAATCAACAGTTTCACTTTAAAAACCATAACAAAAGTTTTAAGTTAAAAAAAACACAACAATTTAAGTATAAAAACCTTAATTAAAAACCAAGTTAAAAAGCTCAACAATTTCACTATATAGATCCTAAACAAAAGATCCAAGTTATAAACCTCATCTATATCGCCATAATAACCATAAAAAAATGTTTTAAGTTAAAAAATTCAACAATTTCACTAAAAAACCATTAAAAAAAGTCTCATGTTAAAAAATACAATAGTTTCACTATAAAAATGAAAACAAGATTTTCAAGTGAAAAACTCAACTATTTCACTATAAAAATACCTAAAAAAAGTTCCATGTTAAAAATACTCACAAATATCTCAATAAAAAATAAAAAATAAGTTTCAAGTTAAAAAAACTCAACAATTTCACTATAAAAACCATAGCAATATATCCAAGTGAAAAAACTCAACTATTTCACTGTAAAAAACATTAACAAAAATTCCAAGTTAAAAAACACAACAGTTTCTCTTTAAAAAATATATTAAACAATGTCAAGTTAAAAAACTCAACAGTTTCACTATAAAAACCATAAAAAAAGTTTCAAGTGAAAAAACTCAACAGTTTCACTATAAAAACCTAAAAAGTGTTCCAAATTAAAGAACCCAATAATTTAACTATAAAAACCACTAAAATAGTTCCAAGTTAAAAAAACTCAAATATTTCATTATAAATACCATAAAAAAGTTCAAAATAAAAAAACTCAACAGTTTCATTATAAAAACCATAACAGAAGTTCCAAGTTAAAAAAACACAACAATTTCACTATAAAAACCATTAAAAAAAACCAAGTGAAAAAGCTCAACAATTTCACTATATAGATCCTAAAAAAAGATCCAAGTTATAAACCTCATATATATCGCCATAAAAACCATAAAAAAATGTTTAAAGTTAAAAGATTCAACAATTTCACTGAAAAAACCATTAAAAAAAGTTTAATGTTAAAAAATTCAATAGTTTCACTATAAAAACGAAAACAATATTTTCAAGTGAAAAAACTCAACTATTTTACTATAAAAATACCTAAAAAAAGTTCCATGGTAAAAATACTCACAAATATCTCTATAAAAAATAAAAAATAAGTTCCAAGTTAAAAAAAAAACTCAACAGTTTCACTATAAAAACCATAGCAAGATAACCAAGTGAAAAAACTCAACTATTTCACTGGAAAAACAATAAAAAAAATTCCAAGTTAAAAAACAAAAGAGTTTCTCTATAAAAAAATATATTATAAAAAGTCAAGTTAAAAAACTCAACAGTTTTACGGTAAAAACCATAAAAAAAAGTTCCAAGTGAAAAACCTCAACAGTTTCTCTATAAAAAAATATATTAAAAAAAGTCAAGTTAAATAAATCAACAGTTTCACTGAAAAAACCATTAAAAAAAGTTCCATGTTAAAAAATTCAATAGTTTCACTATATAAACCAAAACAAGGTTTTCAAGTGAAAAAATCAACTATTTCACTATAAAATACCTAAAAAAAGTTCCACGTTAAAAATACGTACAAATATCTCTATAAAAAATAAAAAATTAGTTCGAAGTTAAAAAAACTCAACAGTTTCACTATAAAAACCCTAGACAGATTTCCAAGTGAAAAAACTAAACTTATTCAATGTAAAAAACATAAAAAAAAAATCTCAATTTAAAAAACACAACAGTTTCTCTTTAAAAAATATATTAAAATAAGTCAAGTTAAAAAACTCAACAATTTCACTGTAATATACATAAAAAAAAAAGTTTCAAGTGAAAAAACTCAATAGTTTCACTATAAAAACCATAAAAAATGTTCCAAATTAAAAAATTCAATAATTTAACTATAAAAACCACTAAAATAGTTCCAAGTTAAAAAAAACTCAAATATTTCAATATAAATACCATAAAAAAGGTCAAAGTAATCAACAGTTTCACTTTAAAAACCATAACAAAAGTTTTAAGTTAAAAAAACACAACAATTTAAGTATAAAAACCTTAATTAAAAACCAAGTTAAAAAGCTCAACAATTTCACTATATAGATCCTAAACAAAAGATCCAAGTTATAAACCTCATCTATATCGCCATAATAACCATAAAAAAATGTTTTAAGTTAAAAAATTCAACAATTTCACTAAAAAACCATTAAAAAAAGTCTCATGTTAAAAAATACAATAGTTTCACTATAAAAATGAAAACAAGATTTTCAAGTGAAAAACTCAACTATTTCACTATAAAAATACCTAAAAAAAGTTCCATGTTAAAAATACTCACAAATATCTCAATAAAAAATAAAAAATAAGTTTCAAGTTAAAAAAAACTCAACAATTTCACTATAAAAACCATAGCAATATATCCAAGTGAAAAAAACTCAACTATTTCACTGTAAAAAACATTAACAAAAATTCCAAGTTAAAAAACACAACAGTTTCTCTTTAAAAAATATATTAAACAAAGTCAAGTTAAAAAACTCAACAGTTTCACTATAAAAACCATAAAAAAAGTTTCAAGTGAAAAAACTCAACAGTTTCACTATAAAAACCTAAAAAGTGTTCCAAATTAAAGAACCCAATAATTTAACTATAAAAACCACTAAAATAGTTCCAAGTTAAAAAAACTCAAATATTTCATTATAAATACCATAAAAAAGTTCAAAATAAAAAAACTCAACAGTTTCATTATAAAAACCATAACATAAGTTCCAAGTTAAAAAAACACAACAATTTCACTATAAAAACCATTAAAAAAAACCAAGTGAAAAAGCTCAACAATTTCACTATATAGATCCTAAAAAAAGATCCAAGTTATAAACCTCATATATATCGCCATAAAAACCATAAAAAAATGTTTAAAGTTAAAAGATTCAATAATTTCACTGAAAAAACCATTAAAAAAAGTTTCATGTTAAAAAATTCAATAGTTTCACTATAAAAACGAAAACAATATTTTCAAGTGAAAAAACTCAACTATTTTACTATAAAAATACCTAAAAAAAGTTCCATGGTAAAAATACTCACAAATATCTCTATAAAAAATAAAAAATAAGTTCCAAGTTAAAAAAAAAACTCAACAGTTTCACTATAAAAACCATAGCAAGATAACCAAGTGAAAAAACTCAACTATTTCACTGGAAAAACAATAAAAAAAATTCCAAGTTAAAAAACAAAAGAGTTTCTCTATAAAAAAATATATTATAAAAAGTCAAGTTAAAAAACTCAACAGTTTTACGGTAAAGACCATAAAAAAAAGTTCCAAGTGAAAAACCTCAACAGTTTCACTATAAAAAAATATATTAAAAAAAGTCAAGTTAAATAAATCAACAGTTTCACTGAAAAAACCATTAAAAAAAGTTCCATGTTAAAAAATTCAATAGTTTCACTATATAAACCAAAACAAGGTTTTCAAGTGAAAAAATCAACTATTTCACTATAAAATACCTAAAAAAAGTTCCACGTTAAAAATACGTACAAATATCTCTATAAAAAATAAAAAATTAGTTCCAAGTAAAAAAAACTCAACAGTTTCACTATAAAAACCCTAGCAAGATTTCCAAGTGAAAAAACTAAACTTATTCAATGTAAAAAACATAAAAAAAAATCTCAATTTAAAAAACACAACAGTTTCTCTTTAAAAAATATATTAAAATAAGTCAAGTTAAAAAACTCAACAGTTTCACTGTAATATACATAAAAAAAAGTTTCAAGTGAAAAAACTCAATAGTTTCACTATAAAAACCATAAAAAATGTTCCAAATTAAAAAATTCAATAATTTAACTATAAAAACCACTAAAATAGTTCCAAGTTAAAAAAAAACTCAAATATTTCAATATAAATACCATAAAAAAGGTCAAAGTAATCAACAGTTACACTTTAAAAACCATAACAAAAGTTTTAAGTTAAAAAAAACACAACAATTTAAGTATAAAAACCTTAATTAAAAACCAAGTTAAAAAGCTCAACAATTTCACTATATAGATCCTAAACAAAAGATCCAAGTTATAAACCTCATCTATATAGCCATAATAACCATAAAGAAATGTTTTAAGTTAAAAAATTCAACAATTTCACTAAAAAACCATTAAAAAAAGTCTCATGTTAAAAAATATAATAGTTTCACTATAAAAATGAAAACAAGATTTTCAAGTGAAAAACTCAACTATTTCACTATAAAAATACCTAAAAAAAGTTCCATGTTAAGAATACTCACAAATATCTCAATAAAAAATAAAAAATAAGTTCCAAGTAAAAAAAACTCAATAATTTCACTATAAAAACCATAGCAATATATCCAAGTGAAAAAACTCAACTATTTCACTGTAAAAAACATTAACAAAAATTCCAAGTTAAAAAACACAACAGTTTCTCTTTAAAAAATATATTAAACAAAGTCAAGTTAAAAAACTCAACAGTTTCACTATAAAAACCATAAAAAAAAGTTTCAAGTGAAAAAACTCAACAGTTTCACTATAAAAACCTTAAAAAGTGTTCCAAATTAAAGAACCCAATAATTTAACTATAAAAACCACTAAAATAGTTTCAAGTTAAAAAAACTCAAATATTTCATTATAAATACCATAAAAAAGTTCAAAATAAAAAAACTCAACAGTTTCAATATAAAAACCATAACAGAAGTTCCAAGTTAAAAAGCTCAACAATTTCACTATATAGATCCTAAAAAAAGATCCAAGTTATAAACCTCATATATATCGCCATAAAAACCATAAAAAAATGTTTAAAGTTAAAAGATTCAACAATTTCACTGAAAAAACCATTAAAAAAAGTTTCATGTTAAAAAATTCAATAGTTTCACTATAAAAACGAAAACAATATTTTCAAGTGAAAAAACTCAACTATTTTACTATAAAAATACCTAAAAAAAGTTCCATTGTAAAAATACTCACAAATATCTCTATAAAAAATAAAAAATAAGTTCCAAGTTAAAAAAAAAACTCAACAGTTTCACTATAAAAACCATAGCAAGATAACCAAGTGAAAAAACTCAACTATTTCACTGGAAAAACAATAAAAAAAAAATTCCAAGTTAAAAAACAAAAGAGTTTCTCTATAAAAAAATATATTATAAAAAGTCAAGTTAAAAAACTCAACAGTTTTACGGTAAAAACCATAAAAAAAAGTTCCAAGTGAAAAACCTCAACAGTTTCTCTATAAAAAAAAATATATTAAAAAAAGTTAAGTTAAATAAATCAACAGTTTCACTGAAAAAACCATTAAAAATAAGTTCCATGTTAAAAAATTCAATAGTTTCACTATATGAACCAAAACAAGGTTTTCAAGTGAAAAAATCAACTATTTCACTATAAAATACCTAAAAAAAGTTCCATGTTAAAAATACGTACAAATATCTCTATAAAAAATAAAAAATTAGTTCCAAGTTAAAAAAACTCAACAGTTTCACTATAAAAACCATAACAAGATAACCAAGTGAAAAAACTCAACTATTTCAATGTAAAAAACATAAAAAAAATCTCAATTTAAAAAACACAACAGTTTCTCTTTAAAAAATATATTAAAATAAGTCAAGTTAAAAAACTCAACAGTTTCACTGAAATATACATAAAAAAAAGTTTCAAGTGAAAAAACTCAATAGTTTCACTATAAAAACCATAAAAAATGTTCCAAATTAAAAAATTCAATAATTTAACTATAAAAACCACTAAAATAGTTCCAAGTTAAAAAAAAACTCAAATATTTCAATATAAATACCATAAAAAAAGGTCAAAGTAATCAACAGTTTCACTTTAAAAACCATAACAAAAGTTTTAAGTTAAAAAAAACACAACAATTTAAGTATAAAAACCTTAATTAAAAACCAAGTTAAAAATCTCAACAATTTCACTATATTGATCCTAAACAAAAGATCCAAGTTATAAACCTCATCTATATCGCCATAATAACCATAAAAAATGTTTTAAGTTAAAAAATTCAACAATTTCACTAAAAACCATTAAAAAAAAGTCCCATGTTAAAAAATACAATAGTTTCACTATAAAAATGAAAACAAGATTTTCAAGTGAAAAACTCAACTATTTCACTATAAAAATACCTAAAAAAAGTTCCATGTTAAAAATACTCACAGATATCTCAATAAAAAACAAAAAATAAGTTCCAAGTTAAAAAAACCCAACAATTTCACTATAAAAACCATAACAATATATCCAAGTGAAAAATCTCAACTATTTCACTGTAAAAAACATTAACAAAAATTCCAAGTTAAAAAACACAACAGTTTCTCTTTAAAAAATATATTAAACAAAGTCAAGTTAAAAAACTCAACAGTTTCACTATAAAAACCGTAAAAAAAGTTTCAAGTGAAAAAACTCAACAGTTTCACTATAAAAACCTTAAAAAGTGTTCCAAATTAAAGAACCCAATAATTTAACTATAAAAACCACTAAAATAGTTCCAAGTTAAAAAAACTCAAATATTTCATTATAAATACCATAAAAAAGTTCAAAATAAAAAAACTCAACAGTTTCAATATAAAAACCATAACAGAAATTCCAAGTGAAAAAAACACAACAATTTCACTATAAAAACCATTAAAAAAACTAAGTTAAAAAGCTCAACAATTTCACTATATAGATCCTAAAAAAAGATCCAAGTTATAAACCTCATATATATCGCCTTAAAAACCATTAAAAAAATTTAAAAGTTAAAAGATTCAACAATTTCACTGAAAAAACCATTAGTAAAAAGTTTCATGTTAAAAAATTCAATAGTTTCACTATAAAAACGAAAACAAGATTTTCAAGTGAAAAAACTCAAATATTTCACTATAAAAATACCTAAAAAAAGTTCCATGGTAAAAATACTCACAAATATCTCTATAAAAAACTTAAAAATAAGTTCCAAGTTAAAAAAAAAAACTCAACAGTTTCACTATAAAAACCATAGCAAGATAACCAAGTGAAAAAACTCAACTATTTCACTGTAAAAACAATAAAAAAAATTCCAAGTTAAAAAACAAAAGAGTTTCGCTATAAAAAAATATATTATAAAAAGTCAAGTTAAAAAACTCAACAGTTTCACTGTAAAAACCATAAAAAAAAAAGTTCCAAGTGAAAAACCTCAACAGATTCTCTATAAAAAAATATATTAAAAAAAGTCAAGTTAAATAACTCAACAGTTTCACTGAAAAAACCATTAAAAAAAAGTTCCATTAAAAAATTCAATAGTTTCACTATATAAACCAAAACAAGGTTTTCAAGTGAAAAAATCAAATATTTCACTATAAAAATACCTAAAAAAATTTCCATGTTAAAAATACGTACAAATATCTCTGTAAAAAAAAAAAATTAGTTTCAAGTTAAAAAAACTCAACAGTTTCACTATAAAAACCCTAGAAAGATTTCCAAGTGAAAAAACTAAACTTTTTCAATGTAAAAAACATAAAAAAAATCTCAATTTAAAAAACACAATAGTTTCTCTTTAAAAAATATATTAAAATAAGTCAAGTTAAAAAACTCAACAGTTTCACTGTAATAAACATAAAAAAAAGTTTCAAGTGAAAAAACTCAATAGTTTCACTATAAAAACAATAAAAAATGTTCCAAATTAAAAAATTAAATAATTTAACTTTAAAAACCACTAAAATAGTTCCAAGTTAAAAAAAACTCAAATATTTCAATATAAATACCATAAAAAAGGTCAAAGTAAAAAAACTCAACAGTTTCACTTTAAAAACCATAAAAAAAAAACCAAGTTAAAAAGCTCAACAATTTTACTATATAGATCCTAAACAAAAGATCCAAGTTATAAACCTCATCTATATCGCCATAATAACCATAAAAAATGTTTCAAGTTAAAAAATTCAACAATTCCACTAAAAAACCATTAAAAAAAAGTCCCATGTTAAAAAATTCAATAGTTTCACTATAAAAATTAAAACAAGATTTTCAAGTGAAAAACTCAACTATTTCACTATAAAAATACCTAAAAAAAGTTCCATGTTAAAAATACTCACAGATATCTCAATAAAAAATAAAAAATAAGTTCCAAGTTAAATAAACACAACAATTTCACTATAAAAACCATTAAAAAAAACCAAGTTAAAAAGCTCAACAATTTCACTATATAGATCCTAAAAAAAGATCCAAGTTATAAACCTCATATATATCGCCATAAAAACCATAAAAATAAATTTAAAGTTAAAAGATTCAACAATTTCACTGAAAAAACCATTAAAAAAAAGTTTCATGTTAAAAAATTAAATAGTTTCACTATAAAAACGAAAACAATATTTTCAAGTGAAAAAACTCAACTATTTTACTATAAAAATACCTAAAAAAAGTTCCATGGTAAAAATACTCACAAATATCTCTATAAAAAATAAAAAATAAGTTCCAAGTTAAAAAAAAACTCAACAGTTTCACTATAAAAACCATAACAAGATAACCAAGTGAAAAAACTCAACTATTTCAATGTAAAAAACATAAAAAAAATCTCAATTTAAAAAACACAACAGTTTCTCTTTAAAAAATATATTAAAATAAGTCAAGTTAAAAAACTCGACAGTTTCACTGTAATATACATAAAAAAATGTTTCAAGTGAAAAAACTCAATAGTTTCACTATAAAAACCATACAAAATGTTCCAAATTAAAAAATTCAATAATTTAACTATAAAAACCACTAAAATAGTTCCAAGTTAAAAAAAACTCAAATATTTCAATATAAATACCATAAAAAAGGTCAAAGTAATCAACAGTTTCACTTTAAAAACCATAACAAAAGTTTTAAGTTAAAAAAAACACAACAATTTAAGTATAAAAACCTTAATTAAAAACCAAGTTAAAAATCTCAACAATTTCACTATAGAGATCCTAAACAAAAGATCCAAGTTATAAACCTCATCTATATCGCCATAATAACCATAAAAAAATGTTTTAAGTTAAAAAATTCAACAATTTCACTAAAAAACCATTAAAAAAAAGTCCCATGTTAAAAAATACAATAGTTTCACTATAAAAATGAAAACAAGATTTTCAAGTGAAAAACTCAACTATTTCACTATAAAAATACCTAAAAAAAGTTCCATGTTAAAAATACTCACAGATATCTCAATAAAAAATAAAAAATAAGTTCCAAGTTAAAAAAACTCAACAATTTCACTATAAAAACCATAACAATATATCCAAGTGAAAAATCTCAACTATTTCACTGTAAAAAACATTAACAAAAATTCCAAGTTAAAAAACACAACAGTTTCTCTTTAAAAAATATATTAAACAAAGTCAAGTTAAAAAACTCAACAGTTTCACTATAAAAACCATAAAAAAAGTTTCAAGTGAAAAAACTCAACAGTTTCACTATAAAAACCTTAAAAAGTGTTCCAAATTAAAGAACCCAATAATTTAACTATAAAAACCACTAAAATAGTTCCAAGTTAAAAAAACTCAAATATTTCATTATAAATACCATAAAAAAGTTCAAAATAAAAAAACTCAACAGTTTCAATATAAAAACCATAACAGAAGTTCCAAGTTAAAAAAACACAACAATTTCACTATAAAAACCATTAAAAAAAACCAAGTTAAAAAGCTCAACAATTTCACTATATAGATCCTAAAAAAAGATCCAAGTTATAAACCTCATATATATCGCCATAAAAACCATAAAAAAAATTTTAAAGTTAAAAGATTCAACAATTTCACTGAAAAAACCATTAAAAAAAAGTTTCATGTTAAAAAATTCAATAGTTTCACTATAAAAACGAAAACAATATTTTCAAGTGAAAAAACTCAACTATTTCACTATAAAAATACCTAAAAAAAGTTCCATGGTAAAAATACTCACAAATATCTCTATAAAAAATAAAAAATAAGTTCCAAGTTAAAAAAAAACTCAACAGTTTCACTATAAAAACCATAGCAAGATAACCAAGTGAAAAAACTCAACTATTTCACTGTAAAAACAATAAAAAAAATTCCAAGTTAAAAAACAAAAGAGTTTCTCTATAAAAAAATATATTATAAAAAGACAAGTTAAAAAACTCAACAGTTTCACTGTAAAAACCATAAAAAAAAAGTTCCAGGTGAAAAACTTCAACAGATTCTCTATAAAAAAAATATATTAAAAAAAGTCAAGTTAAATAACTCAACAGTTTCACTGAAAAAACCATTAAAAAAAAGTTCCATGTTAAAAAATTCAATAGTTTCACTATATTAACCAAAACAAGGTTTTCAAGTGAAAAAATCAAATATTTCACTATAAAAATACCTAAAAAAATTTCCATGTTAAAAATACGTACAAATATCTCTGTAAAAAAAAAATAGTTCCAAGTTAAAAAAACTCAACAGTTTCACTATAAAAACCCTAGTAAGATTTCCAAGTGAAAAAACTAAACTTTTTCAATGTAAAAAACATAAAAAAAATCTCAATTTAAAAAACACAACAGTATCTCTTTAAAAAATATATTAAAATAAGTCAAGTTAAAAAACTCAACAGTTTCACTGTAATAAACATAAAAAGAAGTTTCAAGTGAAAAAACTCAATAGTTTCACTATAAAAACAATAAAAAATGTTCCAAATTAAAAAATTAAATAATTTAACTATAAAAACCACTAAAATAGTTCCAAGTTAAAAAAACTCAAATATTTCAATATAAATACCATAAAAAAGGTCAAAGTAAAAAAACTCAACAGTTTCACTTTAAAAACCATAACAAAAGTTTCAAGTTAAAACAAACACAACAATTTAAGTATAAAAACCATAAAAAAAAAACCAAGTTAAAAAGCTCAACAATTTCACTATATAGATCCTAAACAAAAGATCCAAGTTATAAACCTCATCTATATCGCCATAATAACCATAAAAAATGTTTCAAGTTAAAAAATTCAACAATTTCACTAAAAAACCATTAAAAAAAAGTCCCATGTTAAAAAATTCAATAGTTTCACTATAAAAACGAAAACAAGATTTTCAAGTGAAAAACTCATTTATTTCACTATAAAAATACCTAAAAAAAGTTCCATGTTAAAAATACTCACAGATATCTCAATAAAAAATAAAAAATAAGTTCCAAGTTAAAAAACCTCAACAATTTCACTATAAAAACCATAACAATATATCCAAGTGAAAAATCTCAACTATTTCACTGTAAAAAACATTAACAAAAATTCCAAGTTAAAAAACACAACAGTTTCTCTTTAAAAAATATATTAAACAAAGTCAAGTTAAAAAACTCAACAGTTTCACTATAAAAACCATAAAAAAAAGTTACAAGTGAAAAAACTCAACAGTTTCACTATAAAAACCTTAAAAAGTGTTCCAAATTAAAGAACCCAATAATTTAACTATAAAAACCACTAAAATAGTTCCAAGTTAAAAAAACTCAAATATTTCATTATAAATACCATAAAAAAGTTCAAAATAAAAAAACTCAACAGTTTTAATATAAAAACCATAACAGAAGTTCCAAGTTAAAAAAACACAACAATTTCACTATAAAAACCATTAAAAAAAACAAAGTTAAAAAGCTCAACAATTTCACTATATAGATCCTAAAAAAAGATCCAAGTTATAAACCTCATTTATATCGCCATAAAAACCATAAAAAGATGTTTAAAGTTAAAAGATTCAACAATTTCACTGAAAAAACCATTAAAAAAAGTTTCATGTTAAAAAATTCAATAGTTTCACTATAAAAACGAAAACAATATTTTCAAGTGAAAAAACTCAACTATTTCACTATAAAAATACCTAAAAAAAGTTCCATGGTAAAAATACTCACAAATATCTCTATAAAAAATAAAAAATAAATTCCAAGTTAAAAAAAAAACTCAACAGTTTCACTATAAAAACCATAGCAAGATAACCAAGTGAAAAAACTCAACTATTTCACTGTAATAACAATAAAAAAAATTCCAAGTTAAAAAACAAAAGAGTTTCTCTATAAAAAATATATTAATAAAAGTCAAGTTAAAAAACTCAACAGTTTCACTTTAAAAACCATAAAAAAAAGTTCCAAGTGAAAAACCTCAACAGATTCTCTATAAAAAAAATATATTAAAAAAAGTCAAGTTAAATAACTCAACAGTTTCGATGAAAAAACCATTAAAAAAAAGTTCCATGTTAAAAAATTCAATAGTTTCACTATATAAACCAAAACAAGGTTTTCAAGTGAAAAAATTAAATATTTCACTATAAAAATACCTAAAAAAATTTCCATGTTAAAAATACGTACAAATATCTCTGTAAAAAAAATTAGTTCCAAGTTAAAAAAACTCAACAGTTTCACTATAAAAACCCTAGCAAGATTTCCAAGTGAAAAAACTAAACTTTTTCAATGTAAAAAACATAAAAAAAAAAATCTCAATTTAAAAAACACAACAATTTCTCTTTAAAAAATATATTAAAATAAGTCAAGTTAAAAAACTCAACAGTTTCACTGTAATAAACATAAAAAAAGTTTCAAGTGAAAAAACTCAATAGTTTCACTATAAAAACCATAAAAATTGTTACAAATTAAAAAATTAAATAATTTAGCTATAAAAACCACTAAAATAGTTCCAAGTTAAAAAAAAACTCAAATATTTCAATATAAATACCATAAAAAAGGACAAAGTAAAAAAACTCAACAGTTTCACTTTAAAAACCATAACAAAAGTTTTAAGTTAAAACAAACACAACAATTTAAGTATAAAAACCATAAAAAAACCAAGTTAAAAAGCTCAACAATTTCACTATATAGATCCTAAACAAAAGATCCAAGTTATAAACCTCATCTATATCGCCATAATAACCATAACAAATGTTTCAAGTTAAAAAATTCAACAATTTCACTAAAAAACCATTAAAAAAATGTCCCATGTTAAAAAATTCAATAGTTTCACTATAAAAATGAAAACAAGATTTTCTAGTGAAAAACTCAACTATTTCACTATAAAAATACCTAAAAAAAGTTCTATGTTAAAAATACTCACAGATATCTCAATAAAAAATAAAAAATAAGTTCCAAGTTAAAAAAACTCAACAATTTCACTATAAAAACCATAACAATATATCCAAGTGAAAAAACTCAACTATTTCACTGTAAAAACAATAAAAAAAATTACAAGTTAAAAAACAAAAGAGTTTCTCTATAAAAAATATTTTAAAAAAAGTCAAGTTAAAAAACTCAACAGTTTCACTGTAAAAACCATAAAAACAAGTTCCAAGTGAAAAACCTCAACAGTTTCTCTATAAAAAAAATATATTAAAAAAAGTCAAGTTAAATAAATCAACAGTTTCACTGAAAAAACCATTAAAAAAAAGTTCCATTTAAAAAATTCAATAGTTTCACTATATAAACCAAAGCAAGGTTTTCAAGTTGAAAAATCAACTATTTCACTATAAAAATACCTAAAAAAAGTTCCATGTTAAAAATACTCACAGATATCTCAATAAAAAATAAATTCCAAGTTAAAAAAACTCAACAATTTCACTATAAAAACCATAGCAATATATCCAAGTGAAAAAATTCAACTATTTCACTGTAAAAAACATTAACAAAAATTCCAAGTTAAAAAACACAACAGTTTCTCTTTAAAAAATATATTAAACAAAGTCAAGTTAAAAAACTCAACAATTTCACTATAAAAACCATAAAAAAAGGTTTCAATTGAAAAAAACTCAACAGTTTCACTATAAAAACCTTAAAAAATGTTCCAAATTAAAGAACTCAATAATTTAACTATAAAAACCACTAAAATAGTTCCAAGTTAAAAAAAAAACTCAAATATTTCATTATAAATACCATAAAAATGTTCAAAATAAAAAAACTCAACAGTTTCAATATAAAAACCATAACAGAAGTTCCAAGTTAAAAAAACACAACAATTTCACTATAAAAACCATTAAAAAAAATCAAGTTAAAAAGCTCAACAATTTCACTATATAGATCCTAAAAAAATATCCAAGTTATAAACCTCATATATATCGCCATTAAAACCATTAAAAATGTTTCAAGTTAAAAAATTCAACAATTTCACTGAAAAACCATTAAAAAAAAGGTTCATGTTAAAAAATTCAATAGTTTCACTATAAAAACGAAAACAATATTTTCAAGTGAAAAAACTCAGCAATTTCACTATAAAAATACCTAAAAAGAGTTCCATGGTAAAAATACTCACAAATATCTCTATAAAAAATAAAAAATAAGTTCCAAGTTAAAAAAAAAACTCAACAGTTTCACTATAAAAACTATAGCAAGATAACCAAGTGAAAAAACTCAACTATTTCACTGTAAAAACAATAAAAAAAAATTCCAAGTTAAAAAACAAAAGAGTTTCTCTATAAAAAATATTTTAAAAAAAGTCAAGTTAAAAAACTCAACAGTTTCACTGTAAAAACCATAAAAAAAAGTACCAAGTGAAAAACATCAACAGTTTCTCTATAAAAAAATATATTAAAAAAAGTCAAGTTAAATAAATCAACAGTTTCACTGAAAAAACCATTAAAAAATAGTTCCATTTAAAAAATTCAATAGTTTCACTATATAAACCAAAACAAGGTTTTCAAGTTGAAAAAATCAACTATTTCACTATAAAAATACCTAAAAAAAGTTCCATGTTAAAAATACTCACAGATATCTCAATAAAAAATAAAAAATAAGTTCCAAGTTAAAAAAACTCAACAATTTCACTATAAAAACCATAGCAATATATCCAAGTGAAAAAATTCAACTATTTCACTGTAAAAAACATTAACAAAAATTCCAAGTTAAAAAACACAACAGTTTCTCTTTAAAAAATATATTAAACTAATTCAAGTTAAAACACTCAACAGTTTCACTATAAAAACCATAAAAAAAAAGGTTTCAAGTGAAAAAACTCAACAGTTTCACTATAAAAACCTTAAAAAATGTTCCAAATTAAAGAACTCAATAATTTAACTATAAAAACAACTAAAATAGTTCCAAGTTAAAAAAAACTCAAATATTTCATTATAAATACCATAAAAATGTTCAAAATAAAAAAACTCAACAGTTTCAATATAAAAACTATAACAGAAGTTCCAAGTTAAAAAAACACAACAATTTCACTATAAAAACCATTAAAAAAATCAAGTTAAAAAGCTCAACAATTTCACTATATAGATCCTAAAAAAAGATCAAAGTTATAAACCTCATATATATCACCATAAAAACCATAAAAAATGTTTCAATTAAAAAATTCAACAATTTCACTAAAAAACCATTAAAAAAAAGTCTCATGTTAAAATTTTTTAATAGTTTCACTATAAAAAGGAAAACAAGATTTTCAAGTGAAAAACTCAACTATTTCACTATAAAAATACCTAAAAAAAGTTCCATGTTAAAAATACTCACAAATATCTCAATAAAAAATAAAAAATAAGTTCCAAGTTAAAAAAACTCAACAATTTCACTATAAAACCATAACAATATATCCAAGTGAAGAAACTCAACTATTTCACTGTAAAAAACATTAATAAAAATTCCAAGTTAAAAAACACAACAGTTTCTCTTTAAAAAATATATTAAACAAAGTCAAGTTAAAAAACTCAACAGTTTCACTGTAAAAACCATAAAAAAGTTTCAAAGTGAAAAAACTCAACAGTTTCACTATAAAAACCTTGAAAAATGTTCCAAATTAAAGAACTCAATAATTTAACTATAAAAACCACTAAAATAGTTCCAAGTTAAAAAAAAACTGAAATATTTCAATATAAATACCATAAAAAAGGTCAAAGTAAAAAAACTCAACAGTTTCACTATAAAAACCATAACAAAAGTTTCAAGTTAAAAAAAACACAACAATTTAAGTATAAAAACCATAAAAATAACCAAGTTAAAAAGCTCAACAATTTCACTATATAGATCCTAAAAAAAGGTCCAAGTTATAAACCTCATCTATATCGCCATAATAACCATAAAAAATGTTTCAAGTTAAAAAATTCAACAATTTCATTAAAAAACCATTAAAAAAAAGTCCCATGTTAAAAAATTCAATAGTTTCACTATAAAAATGAAAACAAGATTTTCAAGTGAAAAAACCAACTATTTCACTATAAAAATACCTAAAAAATTTCCATGTTAAAAATACTCACAAATATCTCAATAAAAAATAAAAAATAAGTTCCAATTTAAAAAAACTCAACAATTTCACTATAAAAACCATAGCAATATATCCAAGTGAAAAAACTCAACTATTTCACTGTAAAAAACATTAACAAAAATTCCAAGTTAAAAAACACAATAGTTTCTCTTTAAAAAATATATTAAACAAAGTCAAGTTAAAAAACTCAACAGTTTCACTGTAAAAACCATAAAAAAAGTTTCAAGTGAAAAAACTCAACAGTTTCACTATAAAAACCTTGAAAAATGTTCCAAATTAAAGAACTCAATAATTTAACTATAAAAACCACTAAAATAGTTCCAAGTTAAAAAAAACTAAAATATTTCAATATAAATACCATAAAAAAGGTCAAAGTAAAAAAACTCAACAGTTTCACTATAAAAACCATAACAAAAGTTTCAAGTTAAAAAAAACACAACAATTTAAGTATAAAAACCATAAAAAAAAACCAAGTTAAAAAGCTCAACAATTTCACTATATAGATCCTAAAAAAATATCCAAGTTATAAACCTCATCTATATCGCAATAATAACCATAAAAAATGTTTCAAGTTAAAAAATTCAACAATTTCACTAAAAAACCATTAAAAAAAAGTCCCATGTTAAAAAATTAAATAGTTTCACTATAAAAATGAAAACAAGATTTTCAAGTGAAAAACCCAACTATTTCACTATAAAAATACCTTAAAAAAGTTCCATGTTAAAAATACTCACAAGTATCTCAATAAAAAAAAAAAAGTTCCAAGTTAAAAAAACTCAACAATTTCACTATAAAAACCATAGCAATATATCCAAGTGAAAAAACTCAACTATTTCACTGTAAAAAACATTAACAAAAATTCCAAGTTAAAAAACACAACAGTTTCTCTTTAAAAAATATATTAAACAAAGTCAAGTTAAAAAACTCAACAGTTTCACTGTAAAAACCATAAAAAAAAAAAGTTTCAAGTGAAAAAACTCAACAGATTCACTATAAAAACCTTGAAAAATGTTCCAAATTAAAGAACTCAATAATTTAACTATAAAAACCACTAAAATAGTTCCAAGTTTAAAAAAAAAACTCAAATATTTCAATATAAATCCCATAAAAAAGGTCAAAGTAAAAAAACTCAACGGTTTCACTATAAAAACCATAAAAAAAGTTTCAAGTTAAAAAAAACACAACAATTTAAATATAAAAACCATAAAAAAAACTAAGTTAAAAAGATCAACAATTTCACTATATAGATCCTAAAAAATTATCCAAGTTATAAACCTCATCTATATCGCAATAATAACCATAAAAAATGTTCAAAGTTAAAAAATTCAACAATTTCACTAAAAAACCATTAATAAAAGTCCCATGTTAAAAAATTAAATAGTTTCACTATAAAAATGAAAACAAGATTTTCAAGTGAAAAACCCAACTATTTCACTATAAAAATACCTAAAAAAGTTCCATGTTAAAAATACTCACAAATATCTCAATAAAAAAAAAAGTTCCAAGTTAAAAAAACTCAACAATTTCACTATAAAAACCATAGCAATATATCCAAGTGAAAAAACTCAACTATTTCACTGTAAAAAACATTAACAAAAATTCCAAGTTAAAAAACACAACAGTTTCTCTTTAAAAAATATATTAAACAAAGTCAAGTTAAAAAACTCAACAGTTTCACTGTAAAAACCATAAAAAAAAGTTTCAAGTGAAAAAACTCAACAGATTCACTATAAAAACCTTGAAAAATTTTCCAAATTAAAGAACTCAATAATTTAACTATAAAAACCACTAAAATAGTTCCAAGTTAAAAAAAAACTCAAATATTTCAATATAAATACCATAAAAAAGGTCATAGTAAAAAAACTCAACGGTTTCAATATAAAAACCATAACAAAAGTTTCAAGTTAAAAAAAACACAACAATTTAAGTATAAAAACCATAAAAAAAACCAAGTTAAAAAGCTCAACAATTTCACTATATAGATCCTAGAAAAAATATCCAAGTTATAAACCTCATCTATATCGCAATAATAACCATAAAAAATGTTTCAAGTTAAAAAATTCAACAATTTCACTAAAAAACCATTAAAAAAAAGTCCCATGTTAAAAAATTAAATAGTTTCACTATAAAAATGAAAACAAGATTTTCAAGTGAAAAACCCAACTATTTCACTATAAAAATACCTAAAAAAAGTTCCATGTTAAAAATACTCACAAATATCTCAATAAAAAAAAAAAAGTTCCAAGTTAAAAAAACTCAACAATTTCACTATAAAAACCATAGCAATATATCCAAGTGAAAAAACTCAACTATTTCATTGTAAAAAACATTAACAAAAATTCCAAGTTAAAAAACACAACAGTTTCTCTTTAAAAAATATATTAAACAAAGTCAAGTTAAAAAACTCAACAGTTTCACTGTAAAAACCATAAAAAAAAGTTTCAAGTGAAAAAACTCAACAGATTCACTATAAAAACCTTGAAAAATGTTCCAAATTAAAGAACTCAATAATTTAACTATAAAAACCACTAAAATAGTTCCAAGTTAAAAAAAAACTCAAATATTTCAATATAAATACCATAAAAAAGGTCATAGTAAAAAAACTCAACGGTTTCACTATAAAAACCATAACAAAAGTTTCAAGTTAAAAAAAACACAACAATTTAAGTATAAAAACCATAAAAAAAACCAAGTTAAAAAGCTCAACAATTTCACTATATAGATCCTAAAAAAATATCCAAGTTATAAACCTCATCTATATCGCAATAATAACCATAAAAAATGTTTCAAGTTAAAAAATTCAACAATTTCACTAAAAAACCATTAAAAAAAAGTCCCATGTTAAAAAATTAAATAGTTTCACTATAAAAATGAAAACAAGATTTTCAAGTGAAAAACCCAACTATTTCACTATAAAAATACCTAAAAAAAGTTCCATGTTAAAAACACTCACAAATATCTCAATAAAAAAAAATAAGTTCCAAGTTAAAAAAACTCAACAATTTCACTATAAAAACCATAGCAATATATCCAAGTGAAAAAACTCAACTATTTCACTGTAAAAAACATTAACAAAAATTCCAAGTTAAAAAACACAACAGTTTCTCTTTAAAAAATATATTAAACAAAGTCAAGTTAAAAAACTCAACAGTTTCACTGTAAAAACCATAAAAAAAAGTTTCAAGTGAAAAAACTCAACAGATTCACTATAAAAACCTTGAAAAATGTTCCAAATTAAAGAACTCAATAATTTAACTATAAAAACCACTAAAATAGTTCCAAGTTAAAAAAAAACTCAAATATTTCAATATAAATACCATAAAAAAGGTCATAGTAAAAAAACTCAACGGTTTCACTATAAAAACCATAACAAAAGTTTCAAGTTAAAAAAAACACAACAATTTAAGTATAAAAACCATAAAAAAAAAACCAAGTTAAAAAGATCAACAATTTCACTATATAGATCCTAAAAAAATATCCAAGTTATAAACCTCATCTATATCGCAATAATAACCATAAAAAATGTTTCAAGTTAAAAAATTCAACAATTTCACTAAAAAACCATTAAAAAAAAGTCCCATGTTAAAAAATTAAATAGTTTCACTATAAAAATGAAAACAAGATTTTCAAGTGAAAAACCCAACTATTTCACTATAAAAATACCTAAAAAAAGTTCCATGTTAAAAATACTCACAAATATCTCAATAAAAAAAAAAGTTCCAAGTTAAAAAAACTCAACAATTTCACTATAAAAACCATAGCAATATATCCAAGTGAAAAAACTCAACTATTTCACTGTAAAAAACATTAACAAAAATTCCAAGTTAAAAAACACAACAGTTTCTCTTTAAAAAATATATTAAACAAAGTCAAGATAAAAAAACTCAACAGTTTCACTGTAAAAACCATAAAAAAAAGTTTCAATTGAAAAAACTCAACAGGTTCACTATAAAAACCTTGAAAAATGTTCCAAATTAAAGAACTCAATAATTTAACTATAAAAACCACTAAAATAGTTCCAAGTTAAAAAAAACTCAAATATTTCAATATAAATACCATAAAAAAGGTCAAAGTAAAAAAACTCAACGGTTTCACTATAAAAACCATAACAAAAGTTTCAAGTTAAAAAAAAAACACAACAATTTATGTATAAACCTGTTCGCTGTGATTTCTGGCGAACAACCTCTGGTTAACCAATCTCTTCAGAAAACTGGGTTACGTGCAGGACCAACCAAACAAGTCCTGGGATACATGTGCATTAGTTCTATCGAACTGTTCTTAGAGTTTGTGATAAATTTGTGGTTTGTTTTGTTAATATTATTAAAGTGTAAACACCTTGATTTTTACAAGTAAAGTAAAGCTTTAAGTTAAAAATTGAAATAAAGTAAAGGTTTTAAACAAGCATAAGAAGAAATGTCGAAGGCTAAAACTTGCAGAAAAGTAAACAAAGTTTAAAAATGACATAAACTTGAAGAATGAACAAGTAATTTAAATAACTTTGAAATATAAATGGTGTTCAAACGTACATGGTTCCAAATATCAAACTCATTTTCTCTCACACTGGGTACTTAGAGTATTTACAGGAATTTTGTATCAATTTTCACACACCTATTCTAAACACAAACTATCCTATTTATATACAAACAAAATAACTGCTTAGAACGGAAAAACTATAACTAAATGACAAGTGTCAGCCTGCATGTAGTTTTCCTCTCTGAAACTTCCATGTGTCTAACTGCCAAAGGTTACAACCTTTTGAATTTGAATTCTCTTCTTTGGTGACGAAACCTTGCACCCCTTCCAACTGTCGAAACCTTTTAAAGAAGAAACCACTCTTTCAGCATCTGCCAAACCCTGTCTTTTGTCAAAACCCCCTTCTGTCGAAACATCGAAAGACAACTTTCTTCTGTCAAAACTTAGCTACAAATAACTTTCCAACTTATTCTGCCAGAACATCATTTGCCCTTCTGTCGAAGTAATGGAGTTTTAAACCTTGTCAGCAATTCTTGAATTCTCTTCCTTTTATTATCCTTCGACAAAGATGACCTCAAGCCCTTAATTTCAGTCTTGTCGAAATTATGGGTTTACAAATTGCCCCCCAGCAAAGATGTTTTCGACTATACTTGGAGAAATATCTTTTGCTGTCGAAGTGACCTTTGACTTCCTGTCAGTCTCATTTATTGTAAAGTGATTTTGTTGAGTCCCAAGAAAACATCATGATTTCCACTTTATTAAAACGTCATGTCTAGCCCACGTTGTACACAATCTCCCATGACCTTATATTGTAGGTAAATCATGGCCTCCTACCAACTGTCACTTTCTAACTTCCACCAATGGATCAGAAACGCACGTCTCCACTTCCCAACTGAAAGTCTTTTTATTTTCCCCCTTTTTTTATTAGTCATTTATTTCATCTTCTATAAATACCACTTTCAACAACATTTCATACTTTTCACCTTCTCAACTCTTCTCTTACCCAAACGTAAAACTCCATTTTAAGACCTTTCAAAGCTCCTATTTCTTCAACCTCTTCATCAAATCAATGGCTTCTCCAAGGACTACTACTGGCCGCAGTGCAAAAAAGACAAAGAAGACCATGGATCTTCCTCCTGCTCACATACTATCTGGGCCTACACAAACGCAGCACCAACAGTATTTTCCAGAACCCCCAAATGAAAGGGAGAAGGCAAGCATTTACAGGTCACGGGTAATGATTCCCATTTCTGTTTCTGGAGTTCATCATGTTATGTTAGGTCCTATTTTTGATCCCTCTGTTGACCCTAACCGTCTGAAAGAATTTTATCCCTGTTATTCTGCTTCTAAACCCATAGCTGCTAACAAAAACCCTAAGCCTGTCGAAACCTCATCAAAAGAACCTGAAGTCCTCATGGCTTCGACAGAGATAGATCTGTCTTATCTAAACCAAACTAGGATTTTTAGGAGTCCCCCTTTGACGAAAGATCCCTCTGACTACTTAGCGTGGCTTACTAGGGTCGAAAAAGCCAAAGAAAAGTTTTGGAAGAAAACTGGTATTTATGATCTAATCCAACTGTCGAAGGAGGGTCCCCGTTATTGCCAAAACATGCTGTTAGCCTCTTTGTACTTCTGGGATAGTACTTACAATACTTTCCACTTACCCTGTGGAATGATGACTCCTACCCTATTCGACATAGAAGCCATAACTGGCCTTAGTCCTTTAGGCGAAATCTTTAACCCTGAACATTTGAACAAAGATCCCATAGGCTTCGACACAAAACATGATGGGTACTCTGTCTTCATCACTCATCATCAAGGTGAAGACAACGAAGAAGTCTCCGACAGAGAGCACATTGCTTTCCTCTCCCTATGGTTAGCCAAATTTGTTTTTTGCACTAGGTCACTTCAAGTGGCCAGAAGTTATATCATTATGGCTAACCAACTTCATCATGGAGTTGCATTCTGCCTGAGTGAGCTACTTTTGGCAAACCTCTATGAATCCTTAAGTGAGAGTGTAAGCAACCTTAAGACCCTTAAGGACAAAGGTAACATTAGTCTTACAGGCCCTTTTTGGCTTCTACAACTATGGCTGAATGCCACCTTTGAAACTTTCATCCCCAACAAAATGCCAGTTGTCGAAGAAGCAGTAAAAGAAAGGCGTGTCGAATGGCCTAGGCTAGTTCAACTGACCCCTTCTGATGATAACATAACCATTCGACAAGCATTCACTGGTTACATCATGATGTTCGCCAAACGCTACAAGTTTTCTCCTTCGATGGCACCATTCGCCAGCATACAAGTAGGTCCAAGGTGGTTTACCAGACAACTCCCAGTGGAGAACCAGAAAGACGAAGACTCCTATATCTCCATTTGGGAAGCTTTTCTCATGCCCAGACACTTTTTCTCCCACCATAGCCTTAACAACACAAAGGTATCCCTCATTGTTTACCAACCCAATCTGGTAGCTAGGCAGTTTGGATTAATTCAGACGAAGACGAAACCTATCTACCACAAGAAAGGTGCTATCATCTTTTATAACTCATTTCACCACTTCGACAAAAGTTTGGAGCTATACAACAAGTTTTTCGACCCATCTTTGGAGGTTTATCCCACCATCTTTCAACCAAGCTTCCTCTGTACTGAAGAATTCGACGTTTGGTGGAAGGAATATTATATCAACAGATTTTTCGACGTAGCAACCTTCACTACTCTTCTGACGAATGCTTTTACCTTTGTGCAGGACAAGAAGAAAAAAGGTACAGATCAGCATATCAAAGAAATTCAAAAGTTTCAAAAGTATTTTGAAACTATTTACAGGCCCGATGATCTTCGTCGAATCATAGGCGAGGCAGCAGTATCTTTAAAATACAAATTCACAGAAAAATTGAATAAGTTGTGGTTTCCTTCATCTCTCCCACCACACGCACATTATGACTTTGCATTCACTACTTTTCCTCCAAAATTTCCTCCACTCCCTTCTGCAGAATTTGGGGTGGCCTTGTGTCCTCCATTTCCAAATTGGTTTGTGTGTGGATCTGATTTAAAACTGCTTCGCGAAAGAAACAAAAAACCTGCCGAACGTGTGGTTGCGACGAAGTATCATTTGGACAACTTCACTGGGCACCTTCATATTGGGATAGAACATGTTACTGTGGACGAACCCATCCTTGAAGGTGTCGAAGAAATTACATTCCTCTTTTTTGTTTCTAACTCCTTTTATTTTTATATCAATGTTCATGCAACTTTTCTTTTTCAGCTGTTAGAATTGTTAGGAAGACTGCTGGCGAAGGAACCTCTTCCAAGACAGTCGAAAAATCTCCCACAACTGCCAAGAAGGTTTCGACACAATAGAGCATCCCTCCTTATTTATGTACTTTAACATTTCTTTATACTGAATACTTCTTTTTCTATTGTAGGCAACTCGTACCCCAGCAAAGAAAAGAAAAACAGAAGAAAAGGAGGCAAGCGTCGAAGAGTCTGAGGACGAATCCCCTGAACCCCAACCTTTGAAAAGAAACAAAGGTCTAAAAATAAAAACAGTGGCATCCCAAAGATCTCTGGTCCAAAGACGAACTCCCCCTGCTAGTCCAGTCAACAAAATTCCCTCAAGGAGTGAAAGAAGTGGAGACTCAAGTGTCCATACTGAGATCCCTCAGGTAATCACTTCGACAAACAACATTCCTGGTCTTGACTGCATGTATCTTTATCTTATACTTCCTTTTTATGTTCCCTGTAGGTTGTCATTGATGTCGAAGAGACTTCTACCATCCAAGAAGAAAATTTCCCTTCTAATTCTGAGAGGACTCTGGCTGAAAGACTTCAAGATGATGCCACTCCAGATGCAGGTGTCCATGGACCTCAAACTTTGGATGAATTCGACCTCAGTGATTCTGAATCTTCTGGCAACAATTCTCCTTTTCGACCAGACTTCACTGCAGAAAAAATAATTCCAGATCAAGATGCACCACTTCCAACACCAGCTGCTATACCAGAAACTGACGAAGATGCCCTTGCTCAGGATGCACAAGCTCCAGATCCAACTGACACCACCATAGTTGACAAAGAAAATGTCGAAGAAGAGGTCACTCTGTCGAATCAACCAGGAGTCAACTTGAGCTTTGGAGGAACTTCTCAAAACATTCCTTCTTCAACGAAAGTTCCTGTCGAAACCTCTTTGGGTACTGATTCGACGAGCTTGTCACACGAAGAGATTGAGAGCTTGAAAGTTAGAAAACCCTTGGAATATTTAAAAGCCTTACTCAACACCAGGTATAACTTCCAAGACTCCTCTCCCAGTGGTTCGACAGCTTCAGGGGCCACTTCTGACCTTCAACCAATCAGTGTCATTATGGATGAGATCAAAACAAAAATCCTTGGAGTTGACCTGTTTGAAGTCTTGGCTGAGAATGCTTCTGCCCAATATGATCTGAAGAAACTCCTAAAAAGTGCCAATTTGTTGGAGGCTTCGACTGAGGAAAGCCGTTTGGTGATGGATTTGGTGTCCTTAATTGATTTCGTCAGTGCTGATTTGGTTCGACAAAAGGAGTTTTCCCAAAACATCACAGCCAAGTCTGAAGAGCAAGTTTCAGAATGGAACATAGTGGCTTCTTCGACAGAAAAGATCTCAGAACTGAATAAGCTTTCTGACGAATACACCAAAGCTGCTGCTGAGTGTGAAAGCAACATTCAAGCTTACCAGGCCCAGATTGCTGATCTTCAAAGGAAAATCCTCCAAGAAAAAGAACGCCAGGCTTCTCTCCAACAGCCCAATCAAGAAGCAATAGACAGTGAACTCCAGAAGGGGCTACAACATGCAGAAACAGCCCAGCAACTTCACAGGGAGATTGATGAAATGACTGTCAGCAAGAGTCTCTGCGAGCGTCGAATTCAGCTTCAAAAGAAAAAATTCGAAGAACTCAAAGCTACCTTCCTTCGACAGTAGTTTTGTAATAGGACTTAGGAATTTTATTTGTTTAAGGATACTTTATTTTAGCAATTTCATATGTAATGCTATTTCACGCCATCTGTTTGGCGAAGACAAGTTTTATTTGCAATTTCAATTTGTTCCTATTTTTATTTCCTGCAATGTTGGTTTATACTTCTTCAAGTACTTTCCATTTATTTTCAGCACTCTTCTATCCTTTTCTATTTCTTCGACTTCGTATGCACCATTTGAAAAAACTCTTAGAATTTTGAAAGGTCCTTCCCATTTAGGGGACCATTTTCCCATCACTCTGTCTTTCTTCTCCATGGGCAAGATCACTTTCCAAACTAAATCATTTACTAAAAAGGCTTTGAATTTTACTTTTTTGTTATAAAATTTTTCAACTCTCTCTTTCTGCCTTCTTATTAATTCTAAAGCATGCAACCTTTCTTCATCTAAATCAACTAACTCATCCATCATCATACTCCAATAGATTTCAGATGGAATCTCATGATGTCTTTGAATTCGTATTGACTGTAAACAGATTTCGACTGGCAATACTGCATCATGTCCATAGGTTAATTTAAATGGGGTAGAATTAGTTGCCTCCTTAGGAGATGTTCGACAAGCCCAAAGGATTTGATCCAGAGTCTTGTGCCAATTTCTGGGTTTTTTACCCACATGCTTCTTTATCAAGTTTATTACTACTTTGTTGGCTGCTTCGACCTGACCATTTGCTTGGGCATAATAGGGTGTCGAAGTCAACAACTTAAAACCTGTCTCTTTTGCAAATGCCTGCATATTTCTTCCAGTAAACACATATCCTTGATCAGTGGTTATAGTCTCTGGTATTCCAAATCTATACATTATGTGTTTCTGGATGAAGTCTATGACTGCTTCCTGATCTACATTCGTCAAGGGTATGGCTTCAATCCACTTAGTGAAATAGTCTACCCCCACTAAAATATACTTCTGCCCTTTTGAAGAGGCTGGTCGAATTTCACCAATCAAATCTAAAGCCCAACCTCTTAATGGCCAAGGCTTTATAATAGAATGTAACTCACTTGCTGGCACATGAGGTATACCTGCATGAACTTGACATTCCTGACAACCCTTTGCAAATTCGACACAATCTTTCAACATGGTTGGCCAATACATCCCTTGTCGAAATAATAGCCATTTCATCTTATGTCCTGCTTGGTGGGCACCACATGCACCACTGTGCACATTCGACAGAGCTATATAAGCTTCAGTCTCTCCTAGGCACTTTAGTAGAACTCCTTCTGCAGTCTTTTTAAACAATTCATTTCCAAAGAGTACATAACTTATAGCTCTGTACTTTATCTTTCTTTCGACTGTCTGATTTGGATTTTGTAAATAGTCTTTGATGGGTTTTCTCCAATCTCCAACCTCTAGATTACCTATATTAAAAATCTCAAAGTTTTCTTCATCACCATATCCCAATCTTATTGTCTCCAAATCAGATGGGGATAGTCTAGTGGATAAAACTTTGCCTCTTACTTCGACAATCTTCATCAGATTTTCCTTCGACACTTTATATCCTGAAGCCAATTGAGCCAAGTCATTTGCTTCCTGATTTTCTAATCTGGGAATGTGTCTAAAGACTACACTGTCGAATCTCTTGAGGAGTCTGTTGGCTATCACAAAGTACATGATCAAATTTTCTTTGACACATTTGTACTCTTTCGTCAATTGTTTTATCACCAACTCAGAGTCACCCATTATTTCGACCTCTGTTGCCCCCAGTTCCAACAAAATTTCAAGTCCAGCAATTAAAGCTTCATATTCTGCCTCATTATTTGAACAGAATCCTTCTATTTTGTACTTGAACTTTGTTGGAATTTTATTGGGAGAAATAATTAACACCCCAACACCTGTTCCATTTTTATGACTGGAACCATCAAAATATAACCTCTAAGGCTCTTTTTCGACATAATTTGTCTCATCTCCAAGTATGGAGTGGTCAGCTATAAAGTCAACAACTACTTGCCCTTTAACAGCTTTTAGAGGCATATATTTTAAAGAATACTCAGTCAAGGCTAAAGCCCATTTTCCAATTCGACTATGTAAAATAGACTTAGACAACATATGCTTTATTACGTCGAAATGAGAAGATATATGTACATCAATGGGTTTTATATAATGCTTTAATTTTGTACAAGAGAAATACACACACAAACATAATTTCTCTATCATACTATATCTAGTTTCAGCATCATTTAAGACTCTGCTGAGGTAATAAATGGCTCTTTCGACGCCATGTTCATCTTCTTGACAAAGCATGCTTCCTAATGTTCTGTCAGATGCTGATATGTAGAGCCTCATGCTTCTTTTTCGACAAGGAGATATTAAGACTGGAGGATTTGCCAGATACTCCTTGATCTTGTCAAAGGCATCCTGCTGTTCTTGCCCCCAAGTGAAGCCCTCCTTCTTCAGTCGAAGCAGAGGTGAGAAGGCCTGAGTCTTTCCACTAAGGTTGGAGATGAACCTCCTGAGAAAGTTGATTTTCCCTAGTAGAGACTGCAACTCCTTCTTTGTCGATGGCGCCTTTGCTTTCATTATTGCCTTAGCTTTGTTTTCATTAATTTCAATCCCTTTCTTGTGGACCACAAAGCCTAAGAAGTCCCCAGCCTGCACACCAAAAGCACATTTAAGAGGATTCATTTTCAAACCAAACTTCCTCATCCTTTCAAAGGACTGTCGAAGATGGTTAATATGGTCCAAGCCTGAAGCAGATTTAATCACAATGTCATCTATATAAATTTGCATAAATGTTTCGATGAAATCATGAAAAATAGAATTCATGGCCCTTTGGTAAGTAGCTCCAGCATTTTTCAAACCAAAGGGCATGACTACCCACTCATATGTTCCTATTGCTCCTGGACAACGAAAAGCTGTTTTTGGAACGTCTTCTTCAGCAATGAAAATCTGGTTGTAACCAGAATAGCCATCAAGCATACTTAAATACTCATGGCCTGCTGCAGAATCTACTAGCATTTCTGCTACTGGCATAGGATACTCATCCTTAGGGGTGGCTGAATTTAGATCTCTAAAATCAATACACACCCTCAGTTTGCCATTTTTCTTAATCACAGGAACAATATTAGCAATCCATTCGACATACCTTGTTGTACGGATGAATTTGCATTTTAGAAGCCTTTCGACCTCTTCTTTGATTTTCGACAGAATTTCAGGTGCAAAGCGTCTGGGAGTCTGCTTTATTGGCTTCTTCCCTTCCAGTATTGGCAACTTTAATTCAACCAAACTTCTGTCTAAACCAGGCATTTCGTCATAATCCCAGGCGAAGCAGTCTTTAAACTCATTCAGCAGTTGGATTATTTCGACTCTGAGTTGAGGATTCAACTTGGCACTGATGTAAGTGGGCTTTTTCTCTGCCCCCAGTCCCAGATTAATCTCCTCTAAAGGATCCTGTGCCACCATTTTCATGTTGGTTGAGGTTGGATCTTTTTCGAACCCCAAAGGTTCGTCATCATAAATGGCATCAAGTCTTTGACTCTGCCATTCGCCATTTGAGTCTTCTTCAAAACTCTGCTTTGCATGTTGTTCCTCAATATTTTCTTGAGGATGTTGCTCTTCGACAACCTGAGGGCTGGCTTTGACAACCATATTCCTAACTTCAGCCTCAAGGGCCGTTTTGAGTTGTTTTTCGGCTATATAAGCCGAAATCCTTTCTATTGCTGAAACTTCAGTCATTTTCACTGAATTCACTCCCCCATCCAGTTGGGTTAACATGGGCAGTTCCCCAAGTGTAATTTGTCTCCCCAATTATTTCTTTATCCCACTGGAAACCATGCGTAGGATGGAGGTACATGGAACAGTAAGCATTGTCGGAAGCTGTTAGGTCGAAAGCAGCAGGATTGCATGGTGCTATATGGGCTAGGTTCTTGTCGAAATTACGACTAGTGACATTGTTCACATCAGCTGTGAAGTAACTCTGATCTGCTTCGATGTTTTCGACAATCCCATCTGGCCTCCAGATTTCTATTCTTTGATGCATGGAGGATGGCACAGCCCCAATCCCATGGATCCATTCTCTTCCCAGCAGCAAGTTATAATTTGCCTTTGATGCTATCACCACAAACATTGTAGGCCTGGTGATGGATCCTACAGTCAAGTTCAGTTGTATTACTCCCAGTGTTGTCCCTACTTTACCTTCATAGTTGGACAACACCATATTGTGAGGCTTAGTGTCGGAGTCATCTTTTCCAATCCTCTTTATCATGTAATGAGGAATTAAATTTACAGCTGCTCCACCATCTATCAGAATTTTGTTGACACCCACGTTTTCTACCTTTCCTTTTATGAAGAGAGGCTTTAAGTGAGCCTTCATTGCATCATCTGGCTTTTCGAAGAAAGCATTTTGTTCTTCGACACAGCCATTGTTCATTATGTAGTAGCATACAGGCTTCAAGCCTATGCTGTCATCTGCCATGTCATCCTCTTCGTCTTCGACTTCCATTATCCTGTCATAATCTCTGGGCAGCACAGAAACCACATTGCAGGTTACGTCGAAAGAGGCATCTGATTCTGAACTAAATTCATCTGTAACCTCTTCGTCCACTGGCATTCTGTTGTTTGTTATCTGCATTTCTGTGGTGTCACTAGATCTATTCTTCTGAAGGGTTTCTTTTTCTGCCAGAGGTATCCCCTTGTTTGTGATCTGCACACATTTGCTTGATTCAGCCTCCTTTTGCCCAACCTTTTTGTGTTCCACAGTTCCCTTTCCAATTTTCTTCTGCCTTTGGAATCTTCTCCATTGGGATCTGGACATAGGATTCTTCCCTTTGTAGTTTTCAGAGACGTATTTTGGCCTTGCCTCCTTTTTAACTTCCATTGAGGGACCTCTGTTCACTTCAAAGCTCTTCCATTTCTTCTGACCTTGGGCATCCCTTATAGGTTGAACCCATTTGTCATCATTTGGTCTGTTGGATGGTTTATAAGTGTTGAAACGTTTTTCTCCCACCCCTTGGATGTGATGCTTCCCTCTTCTTGGGTCGAATCTTTCGTTTCTGGTTGGTGGGACTGTCCCCCAATTTCTTTTCCTCTGGGTCTTTTCTGCTGCTTCCAAGTCACCAGCTGCCTTCCTGTCGAACACAGCACTGCATCTTGGGCAAAGCATAACTTCTGCATTCTTCCTTTGACACCTCTGGATGAATTCGACAAGACTCTCGTTCTCTTCTGGGTAAACCAGCTTCTGATGCTTCTCTTGACGTTTCTTTCCCTTGTTGGTGTCTGGTCCCCCCTTTTGAGTGATTTCCACCATATGAATCCCAGCATTCTGTTCAGTTGTGATTTTCAATTTATTCATTTTTTCGACTAGCATCATTTCTTCTGGGATAGTCTCCTTTGACTGACTCACACTGCCTTTCGGGTGTAAACCCTTATAGATGTATCTGCAGCAGTGTGCCACACCTTCGACAGAAAGTTCTTCAGTTTTGATGGTACCACTGTTTATTGGTTCGACAGTAAGGACATTGTCATCAATCCCTGTTGTTTTGATCTTATTTTGGTCAAGGCCCTCAGTGGCCTCTTTTTGGACAGTGAGGGTTTGGTTATCCTCCTCTTTGTCATCATTTTTGACAGTATCTCCCCAACCTGTGGGTTTGATCTTGTTGATATCTGTTTTGGAGCTTGGTGGTGCTGAATATTTCACCATGAAGTCGAACTTCCCATTCGACTCCCCTAAAGTGTCCCAGATCACCCCCTGCTCAGCATCTCTTTCATAGTTTTTCTTGTCGAAACTTCTTCCCACTTTGACTGCATCTCTTTCGTCGAAACCTTCAGTAGTTTCAATGGCATTCTTACTGTCGAAGTCTTCAGAAGTTTTGACTTCTTTTTCCTTAGCCTGGTCAGCAAGATCATCACCTTCTTCCACCACATTTACATGGGTGTCGAAACCTTCAGCAGCTTCTATCATGGTGAAGTTGGTGTCGAAGCTTTCAGTAACTTCCACTATTTCAAAATTTTCCTCAGCCATGATCTCCATTTCGACCACATTTACCATTTCTGGTTCAGCATAATTGGCCTCCACAACCTGCATGGGATTTGAGTCAATCCTCATCTGCTGCTTGGCTTTGTCTCCAAACTTCAGCCTCCCATTTTGGATTGCGTTCTGGACAAGATCCCTGAAAAGGTAACATTGAGAAGTTTTATGACCCAAGAAATTATGGTATTTACAAAAACCTCTCTTTTTCTGTTGGTCTACAAGAGGCTCCTTAGTGCCTGCTGGTTTTATTAACTGACCATCTTTGACTAATAAATCAAATATTTCATCACACTTGGTGATGTCGAATGTATAGGTTCTTTTAGGGAACCTGTCATTCTTTTCCACTTCGACTGGATTTTTTCCATTCGACGGGGCTAAAACTTTACAGGAATATGGAGGGCCTTGTTTTAATTCTGCAAGATCAATTTCTTGCTGGTCGAAAATGACTGGTTCGTTTTCGTCATAATCATCTTCTTGAACTATTCCTACATAGGCCACTCTTTCCTTTTTGTTTTTATTTGATCTAAATTTTTCATTTTTTAGTCTTTCTATTTGCCTCACTCTGTCTGCCAGTTGTGCCATGTCTCTTAAGTACTGGGTATCCAGTTTTTTCCTTATGGAATAATCTAGACCCCCTGCAGCCATTTCGACTAGTTCTTGTTCCGGCACTTGCGTAAAGCATCTGGCTTTTAATAATCTAAACCTATTCAAATAGTCATCTATAGGTTCAGAAAATTTTCTTTTGACACTTGCCAACTCTTTCAAGCTTATCTTGGTTTGTCCCATATAAAATTGTTCATGGAACAATCTCTCTAATTGGGTCCAAGTAAAAATTGAAGTTGCAGGAAGTGATGTAAACCAGGTGAAAGCATTTTTTGTCAAAGAACTTGGGAAATATTTCATCCTTAAGTTCTCATTATTAGCAATCTCCCCTGCCTCTATCAAATAACGTGCTACGTGTTCTATGGTGGACTCACTAGTATCCCCTGGGAATTTTGTGAATTTGGGGACTTTCCACCTTGGTGGTAATTCTTGTTGTAAGACAAATTCAGACAAGGGGGAAGTATAACTAGGTCTTTGTAATCCTACGTTTACTCCATTTTGTGCCATTATTCTCTCAACCATGGTGGCAATATTATTTTCGACAGGCACGTTATTGTAACGCATTCTTTGCTGTAATACTTCGTCAGCGTTTTGGTCTCTCTGGACTATTATCCTTCTTGGTTCCTGTCGAATAGGCTCTTCTACATTAGGCTGTTCGACTACCACCTCTTGACCCCTGGGATTTTCATGAGGGTTTCCTAAGGGCCTTTGGTTTATAGTAAGTTCCTCTTCGACAGCCCTATTTGTAGGATTCTGATTTAATTGCATTCTTTGCTGTGCTTGAGGGACTCCAAAAAAGTCAGCAATGCGTGCCATCTGTTCTGCCAATATTTGGTTTGTTTGGGTAGTGTTTTGTATTAAGGGATTGAACACTTCTCCCATTTGCTGTGTCAAAGCCTGCACCATCTCATGATTGCTTTCGTCCATCTGTTGACGAATTACTTGTGCAGAATGGTTTGTCATAGTGGGCATATGGAAACCTGGTGGAACTTGATTCATTCTATTTCCATTTCCACCATATCCTGATCCTTGCAGTGGTGATGACATTTGAGCCATAGCATCAGAGAATAATGGTGACGAATTATGTAGGCTTGCCATCATTGAAGTTGGCATTCCATATGGTTGTTCCCTCCCAGTCAAAGGCTGAGAATAATTCAGATATGGCCTGAATGTATTTCCTCCAGGGGGAGGGGTTCCAAAGGGTCTGGCGTGTCCCATGGTGGAAGAACTAGGCGCATTCTGGGATCCTGAACCCGTTGGTATGGCATCTCCCAAAGGAGGCCTAATTTGTTCTAAAACAGGGCCAGACGCTGGTATTGCTCCTGACGAAGGGATAGGATTAGAAACTGGTATTGTTTCGTCAGGATTGTTTGAAGTATTTGGCAAGTTAGCCATCTTTCTTCTTCTTGTTCTCTTAGGTCTCTCTACGTCAGTTACGGCTAGTTTACCGCTTCTAAGAATCATACAACGTAGCCAGGAACAATTTGTCTAAGAAGTTCTCTATTAGAATTTTGTCAAATGCACAGGTCCCACTGGGCGTGCCAATTTGTTCGCTGTGATTTCTGGCGAACAACCTCTGGTTAACCAATCTCTTCAGAAAACTGGGTTACGTGCAGGACCAACCAAACAAGTCCTGGGATACATGTGCATTAGTTCTGTCGAACTGTTCTTAGAGTTTGTGATAAATTTGTGGTTTGTTTTGTTAATATTATTAAAGTGTAAACACCTTGATTTTTACAAGTAAAGTAAAGCTTTAAGTTAAAAATTGAAATAAAGTAAAGGTTTTAAACAAGCATAAGAAGAAATGTCGAAGGCTAAAACTTGCAGAAAAGTAAACAAAGTTTAAAAATGACATAAACTTGAAGAATGAACAAGTAATTTAAATAACTTTGAAATATAAATGGTGTTCAAACGTACATGGTTCCAAATATCAAACTCATTTTCTCTCACACTGGGTACTTAGAGTATTTACAGGAATTTTGTATCAATTTTCACACACCTATTCTAAACACAAACTATCCTATTTATATACAAACAAAATAACTGCTTAGAACGGAAAAACTATAACTAAATGACAAGTGTCAGCCTGCATGTAGTTTTCCTCTCTGAAACTTCCATGTGTCTAACTGCCAAAGGTTACAACCTTTTGAATTTGAATTCTCTTCTTTGGTGACGAAACCTTGCACCCCTTCCAACTGTCGAAACCTTTTAAAGAAGAAACCACTCTTTCAGCATCTGCCAAACCCTGTCTTTTGTCAAAACCCCCTTCTGTCGAAACATCGAAAGACAACTTTCTTCTGTCAAAACTTAGCTACAAATAACTTTCCAACTTATTCTGCCAGAACATCATTTGCCCTTCTGTCGAAGTAATGGAGTTTTAAACCTTGTCAGCAATTCTTGAATTCTCTTCCTTTTATTATCCTTCGACAAAGATGACCTCAAGCCCTTAATTTCAGTCTTGTCGAAATTATGGGTTTACAAATTGCCCCCCAGCAAAGATGTTTTCGACTATACTTGGAGAAATATCTTTTGCTGTCGAAGTGACCTTTGACTTCCTGTCAGTCTCATTTATTGTAAAGTGATTTTGTTGAGTCCCAAGAAAACATCATGATTTCCACTTTATTAAAACGTCATGTCTAGCCCACGTTGTACACAATCTCCCATGACCTTATATTGTAGGTAAATCATGGCCTCCTACCAACTGTCACTTTCTAACTTCCACCAATGGATCAGAAACGCACGTCTCCACTTCCCAACTGAAAGTCTTTTTATTTTCCCCCTTTTTTTATTAGTCATTTATTTCATCTTCTATAAATACCACTTTCAACAACATTTCATACTTTTCACCTTCTCAACTCTTCTCTTACCCAAACGTAAAACTCCATTTTAAGACCTTTCAAAGCTCCTATTTCTTCAACCTCTTCATCAAATCAATGGCTCCTCCAAAGACTACTACTGGCCGCAGTGCAAAAAAGACAAAGAAGACCATGGATCTTCCTCCTGCTCACATACTATCTGGGCCTACACAAACGCAGCACCAACAGTATTTTCCAGAACCCCCAAATGAAAGGGAGAAGGCAAGCATTTACAGGTCACAGGTAATGATTCCCATTTCTGTTTCTGGAGTTCATCATGTTATGTTAGGTCCTATTTTTGATCCCTCTGTTGACCCTAACCGTCTGAAAGAATTTTATCCCTGTTATTCTGCTTCTAAACCCATAGCTGCTAACAAAAACCCTAAGCCTGTCGAAACCTCATCAAAAGAACCTGAAGTCCTCATGGCTTCGACAGAGATAGATCTGTCTTATCTAAACCAAACTAGGATTTTTAGGAGTCCCCCTTTGACGAAAGATCCCTCTGACTACTTAGCGTGGCTTACTAGGGTCGAAAAAGCCAAAGAAAAGTTTTGGAAGAAAACTGGTATTTATGATCTAATCCAACTGTCGAAGGAGGGTCCCCGTTATTGCCAAAACATGCTGTTAGCCTCTTTGTACTTCTGGGATAGTACTTACAATACTTTCCACTTACCCTGTGGAATGATGACTCCTACCCTATTCGACATAGCAGCCATAACTGGCCTTAGTCCTTTAGGCGAAATCTTTAACCCTGAACATTTGAACAAAGATCCCATAGGCTTCGACACAAAACATGATGGGTACTCTGTCTTCATCACTCATCATCAAGGTGAAGACAACGAAGAAGTCTCCGACAGAGAGCACATTGCTTTCCTCTCCCTATGGTTAGCCAAATTTGTTTTCTGCACTAGGTCACTTCAAAAATCCTAATTTAAAAAACACAACAGTTTCTCTTTAAAAAATATATTAAAATAAGTCAAGTTAAAAAACTCAACAGTTTCACTGTAATAAACATAAAAAAAAAGTTTCAAGTGAAAAAACTCAATAGTTTCAATATAAAAACCATAAAAAATGTTCCAAATTAAAAAATTCAATAATTTAACTATAAAAACCACAAAAATAGTTCCAAGTTAAAAAAAACTCAAATATTTCAATATAAATACCATAAAAAAGGGCAAAGTAAAAAAACTCAACAGTTTCACTATAAAAACCAACACAAAAGTTTCAAGTCAAAAAAAACACAACAATTTAAGTATAAAAACCATAAAAAAAACCAAGTTAAAAAGCTCAATAATTTCACTATATAGATCCTAAAAAAAGATCCAAGTTATAAATCTCATCTATATCGCCATAATAACCATTAAAAATGTTTCAAGTTAAAAAATTCAACAATTTCACTAAAAAAACCATTAAAAAAAAGTCCCATGTTAAAAAATTCAATAGTTTCACTATAAAAATGAAAACAAGATTTTCAAGTGAAAAACTCAACTATTTCACTATAAAAATACCTAAAAAAAGTTCCATGGTAAAAATACTCACACATATCTCTATAAAAAATAAAAAATAAGTTCCAAGTTAAAAAAAACTCAACAGTTTCACTATAAAAACCATAACAAGATAACCAAGTGAAAAAACTCAACTATTTCACTGTAAAAACAATAAAAAAAATTCCAAGTTAAAAAACAAAAGATTTTCTCTATAAAAAATATATTAAAAAAAGTCAAGTTAAAAAACTCAACAGTTTCACTGTAAAAACCATAAAAAAAAGTTCCAAGTGAAAAACCTCAACAGTTTCTCACTAAAAATATATTAAAAAAAGTCAAGTTAAATAACTCAACAGTTTCACTGAAAAAACCATTAAAAAAAAGTTCCGTGTTAAAAAATTCAATAGTTTCACTATATAAACCAAAACAAGGGTTTCAATTGAAAAAATCAACTATTTCACAATAAAAATACCTAAAAAAAGTTCCATGTTAAAAATACGTACAAATATCTCTATAAAAAATAAAAAATTAGTTCCAAGTTAAAAAAACTCAACAGTTTCAGTATAAAAACCCTAGCAAGATTTCCAAGTGAAAAAACTAAACTTTTTCAATGTAAAAAACATAAAAAAAATCTCAATTTAAAAAACACAACAGTTTCTCGTTAAAAAATATATTAAAATAAGTCAAGTTAAAAAACTCAATAGTTTCACTGTAATATACATAAAAAAAGTTTCAAGTGAAAAAACTCAATAGTTTCACTATAAAAACCATAAAAAATGTTCCAAATTAAAAAATTCAATAATTTAACTATAAAAACCACTAAAATAGTTCCAAGTTAAAAAAAACTCAAATATTTCAATATAAATACCATAAAAAAGGTCAAAGTAATCAACAGTTTCACTTTAAAAACCATAACAAAAGTTTTAAGTTATAATAAACCTCATCTATATCGCCATAATAACCATAAAAAATGTTTTAAGTTAAAAAATTCAACAATTTCACTAAAAACCATTAAAAAAGTCTCATGTTAAAAAATTCAATAGTTTCACTATAAAAATGAAAACAAGATTTTCATTTGAAAAACTCAACTATTTCATTATAAAAATACCTAAAAAAAGTTCCATGTTAAAAATACTCACAAATATCTAAATAAAAAATAAAAAATAAGTTCCAAGTTAAAAAAACTCAACAATTTCACTATAAAAACCATAGCAATATATCCAAGTGAAAAAACTCAACTATTTCACTGTAAAAAACATTAACAAAAATTCCAAGTTAAAAAACACAACAGTTTCTCTTTAAAAAATATATTAAACAAAGTCAAGTTAAAAAAACTCAACAGTTTCACTATAAAAACCATAAAAAAAGTTTCAAGTGAAAAAACTCAACAGTATCACTATAAAAACCTTAAAAAGTGTTCCAAATTAAAGAACTCAATAATTTAACTATAAAAACCACTAAAATAGTTCCAAGTTAAAAAAAAACTCAAATATTTCATTATAAATACCATAAAAAAGTTCAAAATAAAAACCATAACAGAAGTTCCAAGTTAAAAAACACAACAATTTCACTATAAAAACCATTAAAAAAAACCAAGTTAAATAGCTCAACAATTTCACTATATAGATCCTAAAAAAAGATCCAAGTTATAAACCTCATATATATCGCCATAAAAACCATAAAAAAATATTTAAAGTTAAAAGATTCAACAATTTCACTGAAAAAACCATTAAAAAAAGTTTCATGTTAAAAAATTCAATAGTTTCACTATAAAAACGAAATCAATATTTTCAAGTGAAAAAACTCAACTATTTCACTATAAAAATACCTAAAAAAAGTTCCATGGTAAAAATACTCACAAATATCTCTATAAAAAATAAAAAATAAGTTCCAAGTTAAAAAAAAAAACTCAACAGTTTCACTATAAAAACCATAGCAAGTTAACCAAGTAAAAAAACTCAACTATTTCACTGGAAAAACAATAAAAAAAATTCCAAGTGATAAAACAAAAGAGTTTCTCTATAAAAAAATATATTATAAAAAGTAAAGATAAAAAACTCAATAGTTTCATTGTAAAAACCATAAAATAAAGTTCCAAGTGAAAAACCTCAACAGTTTCTCTATAAAAAATAAATATTAAAAAACGTCAAGTTAAATAAATCAACAGTTTCACTGAAAAAACCATTAAAAAAAGTTCCATGTTAAAAAATTCAATAGTTTCACTATATAAACCAAAACAAGGTTTTCAAGTGAAAAAATCAACTATTTCACTATAAAAATACCTAAAAAAAGTTCCATGTTAAAATACGTACAAATATCTCTATAAAAAATAAAAAATGAGTTCCAAGTTAAAAAAACACCACAATTTCACTATAAAAACCAATAAAAAAACCCAAGTTAAAAAGCTCAACAATTTCACTATATAGATCCTGAAAAAAGATCCAAGTTATAAACTTCATATATATCGCCATAAAAACCATAAAAAATATTTCAAGTTAAAAATTTCAACAATTTCACTGAAAAAACCATTAAAAAAGTATCATGTTAAAAAATTCAATAGTTTCACTATAAAAACGAAAACAATATTTTCAAGTGAAAAAACTCAACTATTTCACTATAAAAATACCTAAAAAAAGTTCCATGGTAAAAATACTCACAAATATCTCTATAAAAAAATAAAAAATAAGTTCCAAGTTTAAAAAAAAACTCAACAGTTTCACTATAAAAACCATAGCAAGATAACCAAGTGAAAAACCTCAACTATTTCACTGTAAAAACAATAAAAAAAATTCCAAGTTAAAAAACAAAAGAGTTTCTCTATAAAAATTATATTAAAAAAATTCAAGTTAAAAAACTCAACAGTTTCACTGTAGAAACCATAAAAAAAAGTTCCAAGTGAAAAACCTCAATATTTTCTCTATAAAAAAAATATATTAAAAAAAGTCAAGTTAAATAACTCAACAGTTTCACTAAAAAAACCATTAAAAAAAGTTCCATGTTAAAAAATTCAATAGTTTCACTATATAAACCAAAACAAGGTTTTCAAGATAAAAAAATCAACTATTTCACAATAAAAATACCTAAAAAAAGTTCCATGTTAAAAATAAGTACAAATATCTCTATAAAAAATAAAAAATAAGTTCCAAGTTAAAAAAACTCAACAGTTTCACTATAAAAACCCTAACAAGATTTCCAAGTGAAAAAACTAAACTATTTCAATGTAAAAAACATAAAAAAATCCCAATTTAAAAAACACAACAGTTTCTCTTTAAAAAATATATTAAAATAAGTCAAGTTAAAAAACTCAACAGTTTCACTGTAATAAACATAAAAAAAAGTTTCAAGTGAAAAAACTCAATAGTTTCACTATAAAAACCAAAAAAAATGTTCCAAATTAAAAAATTCAATACTTTAACTATAAAAACCACTAAAATAGTTCTAAGTTAACAAAAAACTCAAATATTTCAATATAAATACCATAAAAAAGGTCAAAGTAAAAAAACTCAACAGTTTCACTTTAAAAACCATAACAAAAGTTTTAAGATAAAAAAACACAACAATTTAAGTACAATAACCATAAAAAAAACCAAGTTAAAAAACTCAACAATTTCACTATATAGATCCTAAACAAAAGATCCAAGTTATAAACCTCATCTATATCGCCATAATAACCATAAAAAATGTTTCAAGTTAAAAAATTCAACAATTTCACTAAAAAACCATTAAAAAAAAGTCCCATGTTAAAAAATTCAATAGTTTCACTATAAAAATGAAAACAAGATTTTCAAGTGAAAAACTCAACTATTTCACTATAAAAATACCTAAAAAAATTTCCATGTTAAAAATACTCACAAATATCTCAATAAAAAATAAAAAATAAGTTCCAAGTTAAAAAAACTCAACAATTTCACTATAAAAACCATAGCAATATATCCAAGTGAAAAAACTCAACTATTTCACTGTAAAAAACATTAACAAAAATTCCAAGTTAAAAAACACAACAGTTTCTCTTTAAAAAATATATTAAACAAAGTCAAGTTAAAAAACTCAACAATTTCACTATAAAAACCATAAAAAAAAGTTTCAAGTGAAAAAACTCAACAGTATCACTATAAAAACCTTAAAAAGTGTTCCAAATTAAAGAACTCAATAATTTAACTATAAAAACCACTAAAATAGATCCAAGTTAAAAAAAACTCAAATATTTCATTATAAATACCATAAAAAAGTTCAAAATAAAAAAACTCAACAGTTTCAATATAAAAACCATAACAAAAGTTCCAAGTTAAAAAAACACAACAGTTTCACTATAAAAACCATTAAAAAAATCAAGTTAAAAAGCTCAACAATTTCACTATATAGATCCTAAAAAAAGATCCAAGTTATAAACCTCATATATATCGCCATAAAAACCATAAAAAATGTTTCAAGTTAAAAAATTCAACAATTTCACTGAAAAACCAATAAAAAAAAGTTTCATGTTAAAAAATTCAATAGTTTCACTATAAAAACGAAAACAATATTTTCAAGTGAAAAAACTCAGCTATTTCACTATAAAAATACCTAAAAAGAGTTCCATGGTAAAAATACTCACAAATATCTCTATAAAAAATAAAAAATAAGTTCCAAGTTAAAAAAATAACTCAACAGTTTCACTATAAAAACTATAGCAAGATAACCAAGTGAAAAAACTCAACTATTTCACTGTAAAAACAATAGAAAAAAATTCCAAGTTAAAAAACAAAAGAGTTTCTCTATAAAAAATATTTTAAAAAAAGTCAAGTTAAAAAACTCAACAGTTTCACTGTAAAAACCATAAAAAAAAGTTCCAAGTGAAAAACCTCAACAGTTTCTCTATAAAAAAAATATATTAAAAAAAGTCAAGTTAAATAAATCAACAGTTTCACTGAAAAAACCATTAAAAAAAAGTTCCATTTAAAAAATTCAATACTTTCACTATATAAACCAAAGCAAGGTTTTCAAGTTGAAAAAATCAACTATTTCACTATAAAAATACCAAAAAAAAGTTCAATGTTAAAAATACTCACAGATATCTCAATATAAAATAAAAAATAAGTTCCAAGTTAAAAAAACTCAACAATTTCACTATAAAAACCATAGCAATATATCCAAGTGAAAAAATTCAACTATTTCACTGTAAAAAACATTAACAAAAATTCCAAGTTAAAAAACACAACAGTTTCTCTTTAAAAAATATATTAAACTAAGTCAAGTTAAAAAACTCAACAGTTTCACTATAAAAACTATATAAAAAAAAAGGTTTCAAGTGAAAAAACTCAACAGTTTCACTATAAAAACCTTAAAAATGTTCCAAATTAAAGAACTCAATAATTTAACTATAAAAACCACTAAAATAGATCCAAGTTAAAAAAAAACTCAAATATTTCATTATAAATACCATAAAAATGTTCAAAATAAAAAAACTCAACAGTTTCAATATAAAAACCTATAACAGAAGTTCCAAGTTAAAAAAACACAATAATTTCACTATAAAAACCATTAAAAAAATCAAGTTAAAAAGCTCAACAATTTCACTATATAGATCCTAAAAAAAGATCCAAGTTATAAACCTCATATATATCGCCATAAAAACCATAAAAAATGTTTCAAGTTAAAAAATTCAACAATTTCACTAAAAAACCAAAAAAAAAAAAGGTTCATGTTAAAAAATTCAATAGTTTCACTATAAAAACGAAAACAATATTTTCAAGTGAAAAAACTCAACTATTTCACTATAAAAATACCTAAAAAGAGTTCCATGGTAAAAATACTCACAAATATCTCTATAAAAAATAAAAAATAAGTTCCAAGTTAAAAAAATAACTCAACAGTTTCACTATAAAAACTATATCAAGATAACCAAGTGAAAAAACTCAACTATTTCACTGTAAAAACAATAAAAAAAATTCCAAGTTAAAAAACAAAAGAGTTTCTCTATAAAAAATATTTTAAAAAAAGTCAAGTTAAAAAACTCAACAGTTTCACTGTAAAAACCATAAAAAAAAGTTCCTAGTGAAAAACCTCAACAGTTTCTCTATAAAAAAAATATATTAAAAAAAGTCAAGTTAAATAAATCAACAGTTTCACTGAAAAAACCATTAAAAAAAAGTTCCATTTAAAAAATTCAATACTTTCACTATATAAACCAAAGCAAGGTTTTCAAGTTGAAAAAATCAACTATTTCACTATAAAAATACCAAAAAAAAGTTCAATGTTAAAAATACTCACAGATATCTCAATATAAAATAAAAAATAAGTTCCAAGTTAAAAAAACTCAACAATTTCACTATAAAAACCATAGCAATATATCCAAGTGAAAAAATTCAACTATTTCACTGTAAAAAACATTAACAAAAATTCCAAGTTAAAAAACACAACAGTTTCTCTTTAAAAAATATATTAAACTAAGTCAAGTTAAAAAACTCAACAGTTTCACTATAAAAACTATAAAAAAAAAAAGGTTTCAAGTGAAAAAACTCAACAGTTTCACTATAAAAACCTTAAAAATGTTCCAAATTAAAGAACTCAATAATTTAACTATAAAAACCACTAAAATAGATCCAAGTTAAAAAAAAAACTCAAATATTTCATTATAAATACCATAAAAATGTTCAAAATAAAAAAACTCAACAGTTTCAATATAAAAATCTATAACAGAAGTTCCAAGTTAAAAAAACACAATAATTTCACTATAAAAACCATTAAAAAAATCAAGTTAAAAAGCTCAACAATTTCACTATATAGATCCTAAAAAAAGATCCAAGTTATAAACCTCATATATATCGCCATAAAAACCATAAAAAATGTTTCAAGTTAAAAAATTCAACAATTTCACTGAAAAACCAATAAAAAAAAGTTTCATGTTAAAAAATTCAATAGTTTCACTATAAAAACGAAAACAATATTTTCAAGTGAAAAAACTCAGCTATTTCACTATAAAAATACCTAAAAAGAGTTCCATGGTAAAAATACTCACAAATATCTCTATAAAAAATAAAAAATAAGTTCCAAGTTAAAAAAATAACTCAACAGTTTCACTATAAAAACTATAGCAAGATAACCAAGTGAAAAAACTCAACTATTTCACTGTAAAAACAATAGAAAAAAATTCCAAGTTAAAAAACAAAAGAGTTTCTCTATAAAAAATATTTTAAAAAAAGTCAAGTTAAAAAACTCAACAGTTTCACTGTAAAAACCATAAAAAAAAGTTCCAAGTGAAAAACCTCAACAGTTTCTCTATAAAAAAAATATATTAAAAAAAGTCAAGTTAAATAAATCAACAGTTTCACTGAAAAAACCATTAAAAAAAAGTTCCATTTAAAAAATTCAATACTTTCACTATATAAACCAAAGCAAGGTTTTCAAGTTGAAAAAATCAACTATTTCACTATAAAAATTCCAAAAAAAAGTTCAATGTTAAAAATACTCACAGATATCTCAATATAAAATAAAAAATAAGTTCCAAGTTAAAAAAACTCAACAATTTCACTATAAAAACCATAGCAATATATCCAAGTGAAAAAATTCAACTATTTCACTGTAAAAAACATTAAGAAAAATTCCAAGTTAAAAAACACAACAGTTTCTCTTTAAAAAATATATTAAACTAAGTCAAGTTAAAAAACTCAACAGTTTCACTATAAAAACCATAAAAAAAAGGTTTCAAGTGAAAAAACTCAACAGTTTCACTATAAAAACCTTAAAAATGTTCCAAATTAAAGAACTCAATAATTTAACTATAAAAACCACTAAAATAGTTCCAAGTTAAAAAAAAACTCAAATATTTCATTATAAATACCATAAAAATGTTCAAAATAAAAAAACTCAACAGTTTCAATATAAAAACCATAACAGAAGTTCCAAGTTAAAAAAACACAACAATTTCACTATAAAAACCATTAAAAAAATCAAGTTAAAAAGCTCAACAATTTCACTATATAGATCCTAAAAAAAGATCCAAGTTATAAACCTCATATATATCGCCATAAAAACCATAAAAAATGTTTCAAGTTAAAAAATTCAACAATTTCACTGAAAAACCAATAAAAAAAAGTTTCATGTTAAAAAATTCAATAGTTTCACTATAAAAACGAAAACAATATTTTCAAGTGAAAAAACTCAGCTATTTCACTATAAAAATACCTAAAAAGAGTTCCATGGTAAAAATACTCACAAATATCTCTATAAAAAATAAAAAATAAGTTCCAAGTTAAAAAAATAACTCAACAGTTTCACTATAAAAACTATAGCAAGATAACCAAGTGAAAAAACTCAACTATTTCACTGTAAAAACAATAAAAAAAAATTCCAAGTTAAAAAACAAAAGAGTTTCTCTATAAAAAATATTTTAAAAAAAGTCAAGTTAAAAAACTCAACAGTTTCACTGTAAAAACCATAAAAAAAAGTTCCAAGTGAAAAACCTCAACAGTTTCTCTATAAAAAAAATATATTAAAAAAAGTCAAGTTAAATAAATCAACAGTTTCACTGAAAAAACCATTAAAAAAAAGTTCCATTTAAAAAATTCAATACTTTCACTATATAAACCAAAGCAAGGTTTTCAAGTTGAAAAAATCAACTATTTCACTATAAAAATACCAAAAAAAAGTTCAATGTTAAAAATACTCACAGATATCTCAATATAAAATAAAAAATAAGTTCCAAGTTAAAAAAACTCAACAATTTCACTATAAAAACCATAGCAATATATCCAAGTGAAAAAATTCAACTATTTCACTGTAAAAAACATTAACAAAAATTCCAAGTTAAAAAAACACAACAGTTTCTCTTTAAAAAATATATTAAACAAAGTCAAGTTAAAAAACTCAACAGTTTCACTATAAAAACCATAAAAAAAATGGTTTCAAGTGAAAAAAACTCAACAGTTTCACTATAAAAACCTTTAAAATGTTCCAAATTAAAGAACTCAATAATTTAACTATAAAAACCACTAAAATAGTTCCAAGTTAAAAAAAACTCAAATATTTCATTATAAATACCATAAAAATGTTCAAAATAAAAAAACTCAACAGTTTCAATATAAAAACCATAACAGAAGTTCCAAGTTAAAAAAACACAACAATTTCACTATAAAAACCATTAAAAAAATCAAGTTAAAAAACTCAACAATTTCACTATATAGATCCTAAAAAAAGATCCAAGTTATAAACCTCATATATATCGCCATAAAAACCATAAAAAATGTTTCAAGTTAAAAAATTCAACAATTTCACTGAAAAACCAATAAAAAAAGTTTCATGTTAAAAAATTCAATAGTTTCACTATAAAAACGAAAACAATATTTTCAAGTGAAAAACTCAGCTATTTCACTATAAAAATACCTAAAAAGAGTTCCATGGTAAAAATACTCACAAATATCTCTATAAAAAATAAAAAATAAGTTCCAAGTTAAAAAAATAACTCAACAGTTTCACTATAAAAACTATAGCAAGATAACCAAGTGAAAAAACTCAACTATTTCACTGTAAAAACAATAAAAAAAATTCCAAGTTAAAAAACAAAAGAGTTTCTCTATAAAAAATATTTTAAAAAAAGTCAAGTTAAAAATCTCAACAGTTTCACTGTAAAAACCATAAAAAAAAGTTCCAAGTGAAAAACCTCTACAGTTTCTCTATAAAAAAAATATATTAAAAAAAGTCAAGTTAAATAAATCAATAGTTTCACTGAAAAAACCATTAAAAAAAAGTTCCATTTGAAAAATTCAATAGTTTCACTATATAAACCAAAGCAAGGTTTTCAAGTTGAAAAAATCAACTATTTCACTATAAAAATACCTAAAAAAAGTTCCATGTTAAAAATACTCACAGATATCTCAATAAAAAATAAAAAATAAGTTCCAAGTTAAAAAAACTCAACAATTTCACTATAAAAACCATAGCAATATATCCAAGTGAAAAAATTCAACTATTTCACTGTAAAAAACATTAACAAAAATTCCAAGTTAAAAAACATAACAGTTTCTCTTTAAAAAATATATTAAACTAAGTCAAGTTAAAAACTCAACAGTTTCACTATAAAAACCATTAAAAAAAAGGTTTCAAGTGAAAAAACTCAACAGTTTCACTCTAAAAACCTTAAAAAATGTTCCAAATTAAAGAACTCAATAATTTACCTATAAAAACCACTAAAATAGTTCCAAGTTAAAAAAAACTCAAATATTTCATTATAAATACCATAAAAATGTTCAAAATAAAAAAACTCAACAGTTTCAATATAAAAACCATAACAGAAGTTCCAAGTTAAAAAAACACAACAATTTCACTATAAAAACCATTAAAAAAATCAAGTTAAAAAGCTCAACAATTTCACTATATAGATCCTAAAAAAAGATCCAAGTTATAAACCTCATATATATCGCCATAAAAACCATAAAAAATGTTTCAAGTTAAAAAATTCAACAATTTCACTGAAAAACCAAAAAAAAAAAGGTTCATGTTAAAAAATTCAATAGTTTCACTATAAAAACGAAAACAATATTTTCAAGTGAAAAAACTCAACTATTTCACTATAAAAATACCTAAAAAGAGTTCCATGGTAAAAATACTCACAAATATCTCTATAAAAAATAAAAAATAAGTTCCAAGTTAAAAAAATAACTCAACAGTTTCACTATAAAAACTATATCAAGATAACCAAGTGAAAAAACTCAACTATTTCACTGTAAAAACAATAAAAAAATTCCAAGTTAAAAAACAAAAGAGTTTCTCTATAAAAAATATTTTAAAAAAAGTCAAGTTAAAAAACTCAACAGTTTCACTGTAAAAACCATAAAAAAAAGTTCCTAGTGAAAAACCTCAACAGTTTCTCTATAAAAAAAATATATTAAAAAAAGTCAAGTTAAATAAATCAACAGTTTCACTGAAAAAACCATTAAAAAAAAGTTCCATTTAAAAAATTCAATACTTTCACTATATAAACCAAAGCAAGGTTTTCAAGTTGAAAAAATCAACTATTTCACTATAAAAATACCAAAAAAAAGTTCAATGTTAAAAATACTCACAGATATCTCAATATAAAATAAAAAATAAGTTCCAAGTTAAAAAAACTCAACAATTTCACTATAAAAACCATAGCAATATATCCAAGTGAAAAAATTCAACTATTTCACTGTAAAAAACATTAACAAAAATTCCAAGTTAAAAAACACAACAGTTTCTCTTTAAAAAATATATTAAACTAAGTCAAGTTAAAAAACTCAACAGTTTCACTATAAAAACTATAAAAAAAAAAAAGGTTTCAAGTGAAAAAACTCAACAGTTTCACTATAAAAACCTTAAAAATGTTCCAAATTAAAGAACTCAATAATTTAACTATAAAAACCACTAAAATAGATCCAAGTTAAAAAAAAACTCAAATATTTCATTATAAATACCATAAAAATGTTCAAAATAAAAAAACTCAACAGTTTCAATATAAAAATCTATAACAGAAGTTCCAAGTTAAAAAAACACAATAATTTCACTATAAAAACCATTAAAAAAATCAAGTTAAAAAGCTCAACAATTTCACTATATAGATCCTAAAAAAAGATCCAAGTTATAAACCTCATATATATCGCCATAAAAACCATAAAAAATGTTTCAAGTTAAAAAATTCAACAATTTCACTGAAAAACCAATAAAAAAAAGTTTCATGTTAAAAAATTCAATAGTTTCACTATAAAAACGAAAACAATATTTTCAAGTGAAAAAACTCAGCTATTTCACTATAAAAATACCTAAAAAGAGTTCCATGGTAAAAATACTCACAAATATCTCTATAAAAAATAAAAAATAAGTTCCAAGTTAAAAAAATAACTCAACAGTTTCACTATAAAAACTATAGCAAGATAACCAAGTGAAAAAACTCAACTATTTCACTGTAAAAACAATAGAAAAAAATTCCAAGTTAAAAAACAAAAGAGTTTCTCTATAAAAAATATTTTAAAAAAAGTCAAGTTAAAAAACTCAACAGTTTCACTGTAAAAACCATAAAAAAAAGTTCCAAGTGAAAAACCTCAACAGTTTCTCTATAAAAAAAATATATTAAAAAAAGTCAAGTTAAATAAATCAACAGTTTCACTGAAAAAACCATTAAAAAAAAGTTCCATTTAAAAAATTCAATACTTTCACTATATAAACCAAAGCAAGGTTTTCAAGTTGAAAAAATCAACTATTTCACTATAAAAATACCAAAAAAAAGTTCAATGTTAAAAATACTCACAGATATCTCAATATAAAATAAAAAATAAGTTCCAAGTTAAAAAAACTCAACAATTTCACTATAAAAACCATAGCAATATATCCAAGTGAAAAAATTCAACTATTTCACTGTAAAAAACATTAAGAAAAATTCCAAGTTAAAAAACACAACAGTTTCTCTTTAAAAAATATATTAAACTAAGTCAAGTTAAAAAACTCAACAGTTTCACTATAAAAACCATAAAAAAAAGGTTTCAAGTGAAAAAACTCAACAGTTTCACTATAAAAACCTTAAAAATGTTCCAAATTAAAGAACTCAATAATTTAACTATAAAAACCACTAAAATAGTTCCAAGTTAAAAAAAAACTCAAATATTTCATTATAAATACCATAAAAATGTTCAAAATAAAAAAACTCAACAGTTTCAATATAAAAACCATAACAGAAGTTCCAAGTTAAAAAAACACAACAATTTCACTATAAAAACCATTAAAAAAATCAAGTTAAAAAGCTCAACAATTTCACTATATAGATCCTAAAAAAAGATCCAAGTTATAAACCTCATATATATCGCCATAAAAACCATAAAAAATGTTTCAAGTTAAAAAATTCAACAATTTCACTGAAAAACCAATAAAAAAAAGTTTCATGTTAAAAAATTCAATAGTTTCACTATAAAAACGAAAACAATATTTTCAAGTGAAAAAACTCAGCTATTTCACTATAAAAATACCTAAAAAGAGTTCCATGGTAAAAATACTCACAAATATCTCTATAAAAAATAAAAAATAAGTTCCAAGTTAAAAAAATAACTCAACAGTTTCACTATAAAAACTATAGCAAGATAACCAAGTGAAAAAACTCAACTATTTCACTGTAAAAACAATAAAAAAAAAATTCCAAGTTAAAAAACAAAAGAGTTTCTCTATAAAAAATATTTTAAAAAAACTCAACAGTTTCACTGTAAAAACCATAAAAAAAAGTTCCAAGTGAAAAACCTCAACAGTTTCTCTATAAAAAAAATATATTAAAAAAAGTCAAGTTAAATAAATCAACAGTTTCACTGAAAAAACCATTAAAAAAAAGTTCCATTTAAAAAATTCAATACTTTCACGATATAAACCAAAGCAAGGTTTTCAAGTTGAAAAAATCAACTATTTCACTATAAAAATACCAAAAAAAAGTTCAATGTTAAAAATACTCACAGATATCTCAATATAAAATAAAAAATAAGTTCCAAGTTAAAAAAACTCAACAATTTCACTATAAAAACCATAGCAATATATCCAAGTGAAAAAATTCAACTATTTCACTGTAAAAAACATTAACAAAAATTCCAAGTTAAAAAACGCAACAGTTTCTCTTTAAAAAATATATTAAACTAAGTCAAGTTAAAAAACTCAACAGTTTCACTATAAAAACTATAAAAAAAAAAGGTTTCAAGTGAAAAAACTCAACAGTTTCACTATAAAAACCTTAAAAATGTTCCAAATTAAAGAACTCAATAATTTAACTATAAAAACCACTAAAATAGATCCAAGTTAAAAAAAAACTCAAATATTTCATTATAAATACCATAAAAATGTTCAAAATAAAAAAACTCAACAGTTTCAATATAAAAATCTATAACAGAAGTTCCAAGTTAAAAAAACACAATAATTTCACTATAAAAACCATTAAAAAAATCAAGTTAAAAAGCTCAACAATTTCACTATATAGATCCTAAAAAAAGATCCAAGTTATAAACCTCATATATATCGCCATAAAAACCATAAAAAATGTTTCAAGTTAAAAAATTCAACAATTTCACTGAAAAACCAATAAAAAAAAGTTTCATGTTAAAAAATTCAATAGTTTCACTATAAAAACGAAAACAATATTTTCAAGTGAAAAAACTCAGCTATTTCACTATAAAAATACCTAAAAAGAGTTCCATGGTAAAAATACTCACAAATATCTCTATAAAAAATAAAAAATAAGTTCCAAGTTAAAAAAATAACTCAACAGTTTCACTATAAAAACTATAGCAAGATAACCAAGTGAAAAAACTCAACTATTTCACTGTAAAAACAATAGAAAAAAATTCCAAGTTAAAAAACAAAAGAGTTTCTCTATAAAAAATATTTTAAAAAAAGTCAAGTTAAAAAACTCAACAGTTTCACTGTAAAAACCATAAAAAAAAGTTCCAAGTGAAAAACCTCAACAGTTTCTCTATAAAAAAATATATTAAAAAAAGTCAAGTTAAATAAATCAACAGTTTCACTGAAAAAACCATTAAAAAAAAGTTCCATTTAAAAAATTCAATACTTTCACTATATAAACCAAAGCAAGGTTTTCAAGTTGAAAAAATCAACTATTTCACTATAAAAATACCAAAAAAAAGTTCAATGTTAAAAATACTCACAGATATCTCAATATAAAATAAAAAATAAGTTCCAAGTTAAAAAAACTCAACAATTTCACTATAAAAACCATAGCAATATATCCAAGTGAAAAAATTCAACTATTTCACTGTAAAAAACATTAAGAAAAATTCCAAGTTAAAAAACACAACAGTTTCTCTTTAAAAAATATATTAAACTAAGTCAAGTTAAAAAACTCAACAGTTTCACTATAAAAACCATAAAAAAAAAGGTTTCAAGTGAAAAAACTCAACAGTTTCACTATAAAAACCTTAAAAATGTTCCAAATTAAAGAACTCAATAATTTAACTATAAAAACCACTAAAATAGTTCCAAGTTAAAAAAAAACTCAAATATTTCATTATAAATACCATAAAAATGTTCAAAATAAAAAAACTCAACAGTTTCAATATAAAAACCATAACAGAAGTTCCAAGTTAAAAAAACACAACAATTTCACTATAAAAACCATTAAAAAAATCAAGTTAAAAAGCTCAACAATTTCACTATATAGATCCTAAAAAAAGATCCAAGTTATAAACCTCATATATATCGCCATAAAAACCATAAAAAATGTTTCAAGTTAAAAAATTCAACAATTTCACTGAAAAACCAATAAAAAAAAGTTTCATGTTAAAAAATTCAATAGTTTCACTATAAAAACGAAAACAATATTTTCAAGTGAAAAAACTCAGCTATTTCACTATAAAAATACCTAAAAAGAGTTCCATGGTAAAAATACTCACAAATATCTCTATAAAAAATAAAAAATAAGTTCCAAGTTAAAAAAATAACTCAACAGTTTCACTATAAAAACTATAGCAAGATAACCAAGTGAAAAAACTCAACTATTTCACTGTAAAAACAATTAAAAAAAATTCCAAGTTAAAAAACAAAAGAGTTTCTCTATAAAAAATATTTTAAAAAAAGTCAAGTTAAAAAACTCAACAGTTTCACTGTAAAAACCATAAAAAAAAGTTCCAAGTGAAAAACCTCAACAGTTTCTCTATAAAAAAATATATTAAAAAAAGTCAAGTTAAATAAATCAACAGTTTCACTGAAAAAACCATTAAAAAAAAGTTCCATTTAAAAAATTCAATACTTTCACTATATAAACCAAAGCAAGGTTTTCAAGTTGAAAAAATCAACTATTTCACTATAAAAATACCAAAAAAAAGTTCAATGTTAAAAATACTCACAGATATCTCAATATAAAATAAAAAATAAGTTCCAAGTTAAAAAAACTCAACAATTTCACTATAAAAACCATAGCAATATATCCAAGTGAAAAAATTCAACTATTTCACTGTAAAAAACATTAAGAAAAATTCCAAGTTAAAAAACACAACAGTTTCTCTTTAAAAAATATATTAAACTAAGTCAAGTTAAAAAACTCAACAGTTTCACTATAAAAACCATAAAAAAAAGGTTTCAAGTGAAAAAACTCAACAGTTTCACTATAAAAACCTTAAAAATGTTCCAAATTAAAGAACTCAATAATTTAACTATAAAAACCACTAAAATAGTTCCAAGTTAAAAAAAAACTCAAATATTTCATTATAAATACCATAAAAATGTTCAAAATAAAAAAACTCAACAGTTTCAATATAAAAACCATAACAGAAGTTCCAAGTTAAAAAAACACAACAATTTCACTATAAAAACCATTAAAAAAATCAAGTTAAAAAGCTCAACAATTTCACTATATAGATCCTAAAAAAAGATCCAAGTTATAAACCTCATATATATCGCCATAAAAACCATAAAAAATGTTTCAAGTTAAAAAATTCAACAATTTCACTGAAAAACCAATAAAAAAAAGTTTCATGTTAAAAAATTCAATAGTTTCACTATAAAAACGAAAACAATATTTTCAAGTGAAAAAACTCAGCTATTTCACTATAAAAATACCTAAAAAGAGTTCCATGGTAAAAATACTCACAAATATCTCTATAAAAAATAAAAAATAAGTTCCAAGTTAAAAAAATAACTCAACAGTTTCACTATAAAAACTATAGCAAGATAACCAAGTGAAAAAACTCAACTATTTCACTGTAAAAACAATAAAAAAAAATTCCAAGTTAAAAAACAAAAGAGTTTCTCTATAAAAAATATTTTAAAAAAAGTCAAGTTAAAAAACTCAACAGTTTCACTGTAAAAACCATAAAAAAAAGTTCCAAGTGAAAAACCTCAACAGTTTCTCTATAAAAAAAATATATTAAAAAAAGTCAAGTTAAATAAATCAACAGTTTCACTGAAAAAACCATTAAAAAAAAGTTCCATTTAAAAAATTCAATACTTTCACTATATAAACCAAAGCAAGGTTTTCAAGTTGAAAAAATCAACTATTTCACTATAAAAATACCAAAAAAAAGTTCAATGTTAAAAATACTCACAGATATCTCAATATAAAATAAAAAATAAGTTCCAAGTTAAAAAAACTCAACAATTTCACTATAAAAACCATAGCAATATATCCAAGTGAAAAAATTCAACTATTTCACTGTAAAAAACATTAACAAAAATTCCAAGTTAAAAAAACACAACAGTTTCTCTTTAAAAAATATATTAAACAAAGTCAAGTTAAAAAACTCAACAGTTTCACTATAAAAACCATAAAAAAAATGGTTTCAAGTGAAAAAAACTCAACAGTTTCACTATAAAAACCTTTAAAATGTTCCAAATTAAAGAACTCAATAATTTAACTATAAAAACCACTAAAATAGTTCCAAGTTAAAAAAAACTCAAATATTTCATTATAAATACCATAAAAATGTTCAAAATAAAAAAACTCAACAGTTTCAATATAAAAACCATAACAGAAGTTCCAAGTTAAAAAAACACAACAATTTCACTATAAAAACCATTAAAAAAATCAAGTTAAAAAACTCAACAATTTCACTATATAGATCCTAAAAAAAGATCCAAGTTATAAACCTCATATATATCGCCATAAAAACCATAAAAAATGTTTCAAGTTAAAAAATTCAACAATTTCACTGAAAAACCAATAAAAAAAGTTTCATGTTAAAAAATTCAATAGTTTCACTATAAAAACGAAAACAATATTTTCAAGTGAAAAACTCAGCTATTTCACTATAAAAATACCTAAAAAGAGTTCCATGGTAAAAATACTCACAAATATCTCTATAAAAAATAAAAAATAAGTTCCAAGTTAAAAAAATAACTCAACAGTTTCACTATAAAAACTATAGCAAGATAACCAAGTGAAAAAACTCAACTATTTCACTGTAAAAACAATAAAAAAAATTCCAAGTTAAAAAACAAAAGAGTTTCTCTATAAAAAATATTTTAAAAAAAGTCAAGTTAAAAATCTCAACAGTTTCACTGTAAAAACCATAAAAAAAAGTTCCAAGTGAAAAACCTCTACAGTTTCTCTATAAAAAAAATATATTAAAAAAAGTCAAGTTAAATAAATCAATAGTTTCACTGAAAAAACCATTAAAAAAAAGTTCCATTTGAAAAATTCAATAGTTTCACTATATAAACCAAAGCAAGGTTTTCAAGTTGAAAAAATCAACTATTTCACTATAAAAATACCTAAAAAAAGTTCCATGTTAAAAATACTCACAGATATCTCAATAAAAAATAAAAAATAAGTTCCAAGTTAAAAAAACTCAACAATTTCACTATAAAAACCATAGCAATATATCCAAGTGAAAAAATTCAACTATTTCACTGTAAAAAACATTAACAAAAATTCCAAGTTAAAAAACATAACAGTTTCTCTTTAAAAAATATATTAAACTAAGTCAAGTTAAAAAACTCAACAGTTTCACTATAAAAACCATTAAAAAAAAGGTTTCAAGTGAAAAAACTCAACAGTTTCACTCTAAAAACCTTAAAAAATGTTCCAAATTAAAGAACTCAATAATTTACCTATAAAAACCACTAAAATAGTTCCAAGTTAAAAAAACTCAAATATTTCATTATAAATACCATAAAAATGTTCAAAATAAAAAAACTCAACAGTTTCAATATAAAAACCATAAAAGAAGTTCCAAGTTAAAAAAACACAACAATTTCACTATAAAAACCATTAAAAAAATCAAGTTAAAAAGCTCAACAATTTCACTATATAGATCCTAAAAAAAGATCCAAGTTATAAACCTCATATATATCGCCATAAAAACCATAAAAAAATGTTTCAAGTTAAAAAATTCAACAATTTCACTGAAAAACCAATAAAAAAAGTTTCATGTTAAAAAATTCAATAGTTTCACTATAAAAACGAAAACAATATTTTCAAGTGAAAAACTCAGCTATTTCACTATAAAAATACCTAAAAAGAGTTCCATGGTAAAAATACTCACAAATATCTCTATAAAAAATAAAAAATAAGTTCCAAGTTAAAAAAATAACTCAACAGTTTCACTATAAAAACTATAGCAAGATAACCAAGTGAAAAAACTCAACTATTTCACTGTAAAAACAATAAAAAAAATTCCAAGTTAAAAAACAAAAGAGTTTCTTTATAAAAAATATTTTAAAAAAAGTCAAGTTAAAAAACTCAACAGTTTCACTGTAAAAACCATAAAAAAAAGTTCCAAGTGAAAAACCTCAACAGTTTCTCTATAAAAAAAATATATTAAAAAAAGTCAAGTTAAATAAATCAACAATTTCACTGAAAAAACCATTAAAAAAAAGATCCATTTGAAAAATTCAATAGTTTCACTATATAAACCAAAGCAAGGTTTTCAAGTTGAAAAAATCAACTATTTCACTATAAAAATACCAAAAAAAAGTTCAATGTTAAAAATACTCACATATATCTCAATAAAAAATAAAAAATAAGTTCCAAGTTAAAAAAACTCAACAATTTCACTATAAAAACCATAGCAATATATCCAAGTGAAAAAATTCAACTATTTCACTGTAAAAAACATTAACAAAAATTCCAAGTTAAAAAACACAACAGTTTCTCTTTAAAAAATATATTAAACTAAGTCAAGTTAAAAAACTCAACAGTTTCACTATAAAAACCATAAAAAAAAGGTTTCTAGTGAAAAAACTCAACAGTTTCACTATAAAAACCTTAAAAATGTTCCAAATTAAAGAACTCAATAATTTAACTATAAAAACCACTAAAATACTTCCAAGTTAAAAAAAACTCAAATATTTCATTATAAATACCATAAAAATGTTCAAAATAAAAAACTCAACAGTTTCAATATAAAAACCATAACAGAAGTTCCAAGTTAAAAAAACACAACAATTTCACTATAAAAACCATTAAAAAAATCAAGTTAAAAAGCTCAACAATTTCACTATATAGATCCTAAAAAAAGATCCAAGTTATAAACCTCATATATATCGCCATAAAAACCATAAAAAATGTATCAAGTTAAAAAATTCAACAATTTCACTGAAAAACCAATAAAAAAAAGTTTCATGTTAAAAAATTCAATAGTTTCACTATAAAAACGAAAACAATATTTTCAAGTGAAAAAACTCAGCTATTTCACTATAAAAATACCTAAAAAGAGTTCCATGGTAAAAATACTCACAAATATCTCTATAAAAAATAAAAAATAAGTTCCAAGTTTAAAAAAAAACTCAACAGTTTCACTATAAAAACTATAGCAAGATAACCAAGTGAAAAAACTCAACTATTTCACTGTAAAAACAATAAATAAAATTCCAAGTTAAAAAACAAAAGAGTTTCTCTATAAAAAATATTTTAAAAAAAGTCAAGTTAAAAAACTCAACAGTTTCACTGTAAAAACCATAAAAAAAAGTTCCAAGTGAAAAACCTCTACAGTTTCTCTATAAAAAAAATATATTAAAAAAAGTCAAGTTAAATAAATCAACAGTTTCACTGAAAAAACCATTAAAAAAAAGTTCCATTTAAAAAATTCAATACTTTCACTATATAAACCAAAGCAAGGTTTTCAAGTTGAAAAAATCAACTATTTCACTATAAAAATACCAAAAAAAAGTTCAATGTTAAAAATACTCACAGATATCTCAATATAAAATAAAAAATAAGTTCCAAGTTAAAAAAACTGAACAATTTCACTATAAAAACCATAGCAATATATCCAAGTGAAAAAATTCAACTATTTCACTGTAAAAAACATTAACAAAAATTCCAAGTTAAAAAACACAACAGTTTCTCTTTAAAAAATATATTAAACAAAGTCAAGTTAAAAAACTCAACAGTTTCACTATAAAAACAATAAAAAAAATGGTTTCAAGTGAAAAAAACTCAACAGTTTCACTATAAAAACCTTTAAAATGTTCCAAATTAAAGAACTCAATAATTTAACTATAAAAACCACTAAAATAGTTCCAAGTTAAAAAAAACTCAAATATTTCATTATAAATACCATAAAAATGTTCAAAATAAAAAAACTCAACAGTTTCAATATAAAAACCATAACAGAAGTTCCAAGTTAAAAAAACACAACAATTTCACTATAAAAACCATTAAAAAAATCAAGTTAAAAAGCTCAACAATTTCACTATATAGATCCTAAAAAAAGATCCAGGTTATAAACATCATATATATCGCCATAAAAACCATAAAAAAATGTTTCAAGTTAAAAAATTCAACAATTTCACTGAAAAACCAATAAAAAAAAGTTTCATGTTAAAAAATTCAATAGTTTCACTATAAAAACGAAAACAATATTTTCAAGTGAAAAAACTCAGCTATTTCACTATAAAAATACCTAAAAAGAGTTTCTTGTTAAAAATACTCACAGATATCTCTATAAAAAATAAAAAATAAGTTCCAAGTTAAAAAAAAAACTCAACAGTTTCACTTTAAAAACTATAGCAAGATAACCAAGTGAAAAAACTCAACTATTTCACTGTAAAAACAATTAAAAAAATTCCAAGTTAAAAAACAAAAGAGTTTCTCTATAAAAAATATTTTAAAAAAAGTCAAGTTAAAAATCTCAACAGTTTCACTGTAAAAACCATAAAAAAAAGTTCCAAGTGAAAAACCTCTAAAGTTTCTCTATAAAAAAAATATATTAAAAAAAGTCAAGTTAAATAAATCAATAGTTTCACTGAAAAAACCATTAAAAAAAAGTTCCATTTGAAAAATTCAATAGTTTCACTATATAAACCAAAGCAAGGTTTTCAAGTTGAAAAAATCAACTATTTCACTATAAAAATACCAAAAAAAAGTTCAATGTTAAAAATACTCACAGATATCTCAATATAAAATAAAAAATAAGTTCCAAGTTAAAAAAACTCAACAATTTCACTATAAAAACCATAGCAATATATCCAAGTGAAAAAATTCAACTATTTCACTGTAAAAAACATTAACAAAAATTCCAAGTTAAAAAAACACAACAGTTTCTCTTTAAAAAATATATTAAACAAAGTCAAGTTAAAAAACTCAACAGTTTCACTATAAAAACCATAAAAAAAATGGTTTCAAGTGAAAAAAACTCAACAGTTTCACTATAAAAACCTTTAAAATGTTCCAAATTAAAGAACTCAATAATTTAACTATAAAAACCACTAAAATAGTTCCAAGTTAAAAAAAACTCAAATATTTCATTATAAATACCATAAAAATGTTCAAAATAAAAAAACTCAACAGTTTCAATATAAAAACCATAACAGAAGTTCCAAGTTAAAAAAACACAACAATTTCACTATAAAAACCATTAAAAAAATCAAGTTAAAAAGCTCAACAATTTCACTATATAGATCCTAAAAAAAGATCCAAGTTATAAACCTCATATATATCGCCATAAAAACCATAAAAAATGTTTCAAGTTAAAAAATTCAACAATTTCACTGAAAAACCAATAAAAAAAGTTTCGTGTTAAAAAATTCAATAGTTTCACTATAAAAACGAAAACAATATTTTCAAGTGAAAAACTCAGCTATTTCACTATAAAAATACCTAAAAAGAGTTCCATGGTAAAAATACTCACAAATATCTCTATAAAAAATAAAAAATAAGTTCCAAGTTAAAAAAATAACTCAACAGTTTCACTATAAAAACTATAGCAAGATAACCAAGTGAAAAAACTCAACTATTTCACTGTAAAAACAATAAAAAAAATTCCAAGTTAAAAAACAAAAGAGTTTCTCTATAAAAAATATTTTAAAAAAAGTCAAGTTAAAAATCTCAACAGTTTCACTGTAAAAACCATAAAAAAAAGTACCAAGTGAAAAACCTCTACAGTTTCTCTATAAAAAAAATATATTAAAAAAAGTCAAGTTAAATAAATCAACAGTTTCACTGAAAAAACCATTAAAAAAAAGTTCCATTTGAAAAATTCAATAGTTTCACTATATAAACCAAAGCAAGGTTTTCAAGTTGAAAAAATCAACTATTTCACTATAAAAATACCAAAAAAAAGTTCCATGTTAAAAATACTCACAGATATCTCAATAAAAAATAAGTTCCAAGTTAAAAAAACTCAACAATTTCACTATAAAAACCATAGCAATATATCCAAGTGAAAAAATTCAACTATTTCACTGTAAAAAACATTAACAAAAATTCCAAGTTAAAAAACACAACAGTTTCTCTTTAAAAAATATATTAAACTAAGTCAAGTTAAAAAACTCAACAGTTTCACTATAAAAACCATTAAAAAAAAGGTTTCAAGTGAAAAAACTCAACAGTTTCACTCTAAAAACCTTAAAAAATGTTCCAAATTAAAGAACTCAATAATTTACCTATAAAAACCACTAAAATAGTTCCAAGTTAAAAAAAACTCAAATATTTCATTATAAATACCATAAAAATGTTCAAAATAAAAAAACTCAACAGTTTCAATATAAAAACCATAACAGAAGTTCCAAGTTAAAAAAACACAACAATTTCACTATAAAAACCATTAAAAAAATCAAGTTAAAAAGCTCAACAATTTCACTATATAGATCCTAAAAAAAGATCCAAGTTATAAACCTCATATATATCGCCATAAAAACCATAAAAAATGTATCAAGTTAAAAAATTCAACAATTTCACTGAAAAACCAATAAAAAAAAGTTTCATGTTAAAAAATTCAATAGTTTCACTATAAAAACGAAAACAATATTTTCAAGTGAAAAAACTCAGCTATTTCACTATAAAAATACCTAAAAAGAGTTCCATGGTAAAAATACTCACAAATATCTCTATAAAAAATAAAAAATAAGTTCCAAGTTTAAAAAAAAACTCAACAGTTTCACTATAAAAACTATAGCAAGATAACCAAGTGAAAAAACTCAACTATTTCACTGTAAAAACAATAAATAAAATTCCAAGTTAAAAAACAAAAGAGTTTCTCTATAAAAAATATTTTAAAAAAAGTCAAGTTAAAAAACTCAACAGTTTCACTGTAAAAACCATAAAAAAAAGTTCCAAGTGAAAAACCTCAACAGTTTCTCTATAAAAAAAATATATTAAAAAAAGTCAAGTTAAATAAATCAACAGTTTCACTGAAAAAACCATTAAAAAAAAGTTCCATTTAAAAAATTCAATACTTTCACTATATAAACCAAAGCAAGGTTTTCAAGTTGAAAAAATCAACTATTTCACTATAAAAATACCAAAAAAAAGTTCAATGTTAAAAATACTCACAGATATCTCAATATAAAATAAAAAATAAGTTCCAAGTTAAAAAAACTGAACAATTTCACTATAAAAACCATAGCAATATATCCAAGTGAAAAAATTCAACTATTTCACTGTAAAAAACATTAACAAAAATTCCAAGTTAAAAAACACAACAGTTTCTCTTTAAAAAATATATTAAACAAAGTCAAGTTAAAAAACTCAACAGTTTCACTATAAAAACAATAAAAAAAATGGTTTCAAGTGAAAAAAACTCAACAGTTTCACTATAAAAACCTTTAAAATGTCCAAATTAAAGAACTCAATAATTTAACTATAAAAACCACTAAAATAGTTCCAAGTTAAAAAAAACTCAAATATTTCATTATAAATACCATAAAAATGTTCAAAATAAAAAAACTCAACAGTTTCAATATAAAAACCATAACAGAAGTTCCAAGTTAAAAAAACACAACAATTTCACTATAAAAACCATTAAAAAAATCAAGTTAAAAAGCTCAACAATTTCACTATATAGATCCTAAAAAAAGATCCAGGTTATAAACATCATATATATCGCCATAAAAACCATAAAAAAATGTTTCAAGTTAAAAAATTCAACAATTTCACTGAAAAACCAATAAAAAAAAGTTTCATGTTAAAAAATTCAATAGTTTCACTATAAAAACGAAAACAATATTTTCAAGTGAAAAAACTCAGCTATTTCACTATAAAAATACCTAAAAAGAGTTTCTTGGTAAAAATACTCACAGATATCTCTATAAAAAATAAAAAATAAGTTCCAAGTTAAAAAAAAAACTCAACAGTTTCACTTTAAAAACTATAGCAAGATAACCAAGTGAAAAAACTCAACTATTTCACTGTAAAAACAATTAAAAAAATTCCAAGTTAAAAAACAAAAGAGTTTCTCTATAAAAAATAATTTAAAAAAAGTCAAGTTAAAAATCTCAACAGTTTCACTGTAAAAACCATAAAAAAAAGTTCCAAGTGAAAAACCTCTACAGTTTCTCTATAAAAAAAATATATTAAAAAAAGTCAAGTTAAATAAATCAATAGTTTCACTGAAAAAACCATTAAAAAAAAGTTCCATTTGAAAAATTCAATAGTTTCACTATATAAACCAAAGCAAGGTTTTCAAGTTGAAAAAATCAACTATTTCACTATAAAAATACCAAAAAAAAGTTCAATGTTAAAAATACTCACAGATATCTCAATATAAAATAAAAAATAAGTTCCAAGTTAAAAAAACTCAACAATTTCACTATAAAAACCATAGCAATATATCCAAGTGAAAAAATTCAACTATTTCACTGTAAAAAACATTAACAAAAATTCCAAGTTAAAAAAACACAACAGTTTCTCTTTAAAAAATATATTAAACAAAGTCAAGTTAAAAAACTCAACAGTTTCACTATAAAAACCATAAAAAAAATGGTTTCAAGTGAAAAAAACTCAACAGTTTCACTCTAAAAACCTTTAAAATGTTCCAAATTAAAGAACTCAATAATTTAACTATAAAAACCACTAAAATAGTTCCAAGTTAAAAAAAACTCAAATATTTCATTATAAATACCATAAAAATGTTCAAAATAAAAAAAACTCAACAGTTTCAATATAAAAACCATAACAGAAGTTCCAAGTTAAAAAAACACAACAATTTCACTATAAAAACCATTAAAAAAATCAAGTTAAAAAGCTCAACAATTTCACTATATAGATCCTAAAAAAAGATCCAAGTTATAAACCTCATATATATCGCCATAAAAACCATAAAAAATGTTTCAAGTTAAAAAATTCAACAATTTCACTGAAAAACCAATAAAAAAAGTTTCATGTTAAAAAATTCAATAGTTTCACTATAAAAACGAAAACAATATTTTCAAGTGAAAAACTCAGCTATTTCACTATAAAAATACCTAAAAAGAGTTCCATGGTAAAAATACTCACAAATATCTCTATAAAAAATAAAAAATAAGTTCCAAGTTAAAAAAATAACTCAACAGTTTCACTATAAAAACTATAGCAAGATAACCAAGTGAAAAAACTCAACTATTTCACTGTAAAAACAATAAAAAAAATTCCAAGTTAAAAAACAAAAGAGTTTCTCTATAAAAAATATTTTAAAAAAAGTCAAGTTAAAAATCTCAACAGTTTCACTGTAAAAACCATAAAAAAAAGTACCAAGTGAAAAACCTCTACAGTTTCTCTATAAAAAAAATATATTAAAAAAAGTCAAGTTAAATAAATCAATAGTTTCACTGAAAAAACCATTAAAAAAAAGTTCCATTTGAAAAATTCAATAGTTTCACTATATAAACCAAAGCAAGGTTTTCAAGTTGAAAAAATCAACTATTTCACTATAAAAATACCTAAAAGAAGTTCCATGTTAAAATTACTCACAGATATCTCAATAAAAAATAAAAAATAAGTTCCAAGTTAAAAAAACTCAACAATTTCACTATAAAAACCATAGCAATATATCCAAGTGAAAAAATTCAACTATTTCACTGTAAAAAACATTAACAAAAATTCCAAGTTAAAAAACACAACAGTTTCTCTTTAAAAAATATATTAAACTAAGTCAAGTTAAAAAACTCAACAGTTTCACTATAAAAACCATTAAAAAAAAGGTTTCAAGTGAAAAAACTCAACAGTTTCACTCTAAAAACCTTAAAAAATGTTCCAAATTAAAGAACTCAATAATTTACCTATAAAAACCACTAAAATAGTTCCAAGTTAAAAAAAACTCAAATATTTCATTATAAATACCATAAAAATGTTCAAAATAAAAAAACTCAACAGTTTCAATATAAAAACCATAACAGAAGTTCCAAGTTAAAAAAACACAACAATTTCACTATAAAAACCATTAAAAAAATCAAGTTAAAAAGCTCAACAATTTCACTATATAGATCCTAAAAAAAGATCCAAGTTATAAACCTCATATATATCGCCATAAAAACCATAAAAAATGTATCAAGTTAAAAAATTCAACAATTTCACTGAAAAACCAATAAAAAAAAGTTTCATGTTAAAAAATTCAATAGTTTCACTATAAAAACGAAAACAAAATTTTCAAGTGAAAAAACTCAGCTATTTCACTATAAAAATACCTAAAAAGAGTTCCATGGTAAAAATACTCACAAATATCTCTATAAAAAATAAAAAATAAGTTCCAAGTTTAAAAAAAAACTCAACAGTTTCACTATAAAAACTATAGCAAGATAACCAAGTGAAAAAACTCAACTATTTCACTGTAAAAACAATAAATAAAATTCCAAGTTAAAAAACAAAAGAGTTTCTCTATAAAAAATATTTTAAAAAAAGTCAAGTTAAAAAACTCAACAGTTTCACTGTAAAAACCATAAAAAAAAGTTCCAAGTGAAAAACCTCAACAGTTTCTCTATAAAAAAAATATATTAAAAAAAGTCAAGTTAAATAAATCAACAGTTTCACTGAAAAAACCATTAAAAAAAAGTTCCATTTAAAAAATTCAATACTTTAACTATATAAACCAAAGCAAGGTTTTCAAGTTGAAAAAATCAACTATTTCACTATAAAAATACCAAAAAAAAGTTCAATGTTAAAAATACTCACAGATATCTCAATATAAAATAAAAAATAAGTTCCAAGTTAAAAAAACTGAACAATTTCACTATAAAAACCATAACAATATATCCAAGTGAAAAAATTCAACTATTTCACTGTAAAAAACATTAACAAAAATTCCAAGTTAAAAAACACAACAGTTTCTCTTTAAAAAATATATTAAACAAAGTCAAGTTAAAAAACTCAACAGTTTCACTATAAAAACCATAAAAAAAATGGTTTCAAGTGAAAAAAATTCAACAGTTTCACTATAAAAACCTTTAAAATGTTCCAAATTAAAGAACTCAATAATTTAACTATAAAAACCACTAAAATAGTTCCAAGTTAAAAAAAACTCAAATATTTCATTATAAATACCATAAAAATGTTCAAAATAAAAAAACTCAACAGTTTCAATATAAAAACCATAACAGAAGTTCCAAGTTAAAAAAACACAACAATTTCACTATAAAAACCATTAAAAAAATCAAGTTAAAAAGCTCAACAATTTCACTATATAGATCCTAAAAAAAGATCCAGGTTATAAACATCATATATATCGCCATAAAAACCATAAAAAAATGTTTCAAGTTAAAAAATTCAACAATTTCACTGAAAAACCAATAAAAAAAAGTTTCATGTTAAAAAATTCAATAGTTTCACTATAAAAACGAAAACAATATTTTCAAGTGAAAAAACTCAGCTATTTCACTATAAAAATACCTAAAAAGAGTTTCTTGGTAAAAATACTCACAGATATCTCTATAAAAAATAAAAAATAAGTTCCAAGTTAAAAAAAAAACTCAACAGTTTCACTTTAAAAACTATAGCAAGATAACCAAGTGAAAAAACTCAACTATTTCACTGTAAAAACAATTAAAAAAATTCCAAGTTAAAAAACAAAAGAGTTTCTCTATAAAAAATATTTTAAAAAAAGTCAAGTTAAAAATCTCAACAGTTTCACTGTAAAAACCATAAAAAAAAGTTCCAAGTGAAAAACCTCTACAGTTTCTCTATAAAAAAAATATATTAAAAAAAGTCAAGTTAAATAAATCAATAGTTTCACTGAAAAAACCATTAAAAAAAAGTTCCATTTGAAAAATTCAATAGTTTCACTATATAAACCAAAGCAAGGTTTTCAAGTTGAAAAAATCAACTATTTCACTATAAAAATACCAAAAAAAAGTTCAATGTTAAAAATACTCACAGATATCTCAATATAAAATAAAAAATAAGTTCCAAGTTAAAAAAACTCAACAATTTCACTATAAAAACCATAGCAATATATCCAAGTGAAAAAATTCAACTATTTCACTGTAAAAAACATTAACAAAAATTCCAAGTTAAAAAAACACAACAGTTTCTCTTTAAAAAATATATTAAACAAAGTCAAGTTAAAAAACTCAACAGTTTCACTATAAAAACCATAAAAAAAATGGTTTCAAGTGAAAAAAACTCAACAGTTTCACTATAAAAACCTTTAAAATGTTCCAAATTAAAGAACTCAATAATTTAACTATAAAAACCACTAAAATAGTTCCAAGTTAAAAAAAACTCAAATATTTCATTATAAATACCATAAAAATGTTCAAAATAAAAAAACTCAACAGTTTCAATATAAAAACCATAACAGAAGTTCCAAGTTAAAAAAACACAACAATTTCACTATAAAAACCATTAAAAAAATCAAGTTAAAAAACTCAACAATTTCACTATATAGATCCTAAAAAAAGATCCAAGTTATAAACCTCATATATATCGCCATAAAAACCATAAAAAATGTTTCAAGTTAAAAAATTCAACAATTTCACTGAAAAACCAATAAAAAAAGTTTCGTGTTAAAAAATTCAATAGTTTCACTATAAAAACGAAAACAATATTTTCAAGTGAAAAACTCAGCTATTTCACTATAAAAATACCTAAAAAGAGTTCCATGGTAAAAATACTCACAAATATCTCTATAAAAAATAAAAAATAAGTTCCAAGTTAAAAAAATAACTCAACAGTTTCACTATAAAAACTATAGCAAGATAACCAAGTGAAAAAACTCAACTATTTCACTGTAAAAACAATAAAAAAAATTCCAAGTTAAAAAACAAAAGAGTTTCTCTATAAAAAATATTTTAAAAAAAGTCAAGTTAAAAATCTCAACAGTTTCTCTGTAAAAACCATAAAAAAAAGTACCAAGTGAAAAACCTCTACAGTTTCTCTATAAAAAAAATATATTAAAAAAAGTCAAGTTAAATAAATCAATAGTTTCACTGAAAAAACCATTAAAAAAAAGTTCCATTTGAAAAATTCAATAGTTTCACTATATAAACCAAAGCAAGGTTTTCAAGTTGAAAAAATCAACTATTTCACTATAAAAATACCTAAAAAAAGTTCCATGTTAAAAATACTCACAGATATCTCAATAAAAAATAAAAAATAAGTTCCAAGTTAAAAAAACTCAACAATTTCACTATAAAAACCATAGCAATATATCCAAGTGAAAAAATTCAACTATTTCACTGTAAAAAACATTAACAAAAATTCCAAGTTAAAAAACACAACAGTTTCTCTTTAAAAAATATATTAAACTAAGTCAAGTTAAAAAACTCAACAGTTTCACTATAAAAACCATTAAAAAAAAGGTTTCAAGTGAAAAAACTCAACAGTTTCACTCTAAAAACCTTAAAAAATGTTCCAAATTAAAGAACTCAATAATTTACCTATAAAAACCACTAAAATAGTTCCAAGTTAAAAAAAACTCAAATATTTCATTATAAATACCATAAAAATGTTCAAAATAAAAAAACTCAACAGTTTCAATATAAAAACCATAACAGAAGTTCCAAGTTAAAAAAACACAACAATTTCACTATAAAAACCATTAAAAAAATCAAGTTAAAAAGCTCAACAATTTCACTATATAGATCCTAAAAAAAGATCCAAGTTATAAACCTCATATATATCGCCATAAAAACCATAAAAAATGTATCAAGTTAAAAAATTCAACAATTTCACTGAAAAACCAATAAAAAAAGTTTCATGTTAAAAAATTCAATAGTTTCACTATAAAAACGAAAACAATATTTTCAAGTGAAAAAACTCAGCTATTTCACTATAAAAATACCTAAAAAGAGTTCCATGGTAAAAATACTCACAAATATCTCTATAAAAAATAAAAAATAAGTTCCAAGTTTAAAAAAAAACTCAACAGTTTCACTATAAAAACTATAGCAAGATAACCAAGTGAAAAAACTCAACTATTTCACTGTAAAAACAATAAATAAAATTCCAAGTTAAAAAACAAAAGAGTTTCTCTATAAAAAATATTTTAAAAAAAGTCAAGTTAAAAAACTCAACAGTTTCACTGTAAAAACCATAAAAAAAAGTTCCAAGTGAAAAACCTCAACAGTTTCTCTATAAAAAAAATATATTAAAAAAAGTCAAGTTAAATAAATCAACAGTTTCACTGAAAAAACCATTAAAAAAAAGTTCCATTTAAAAAATTCAATACTTTCACTATATAAACCAAAGCAAGGTTTTCAAGTTGAAAAAATCAACTATTTCACTATAAAAATACCAAAAAAAAGTTCAATGTTAAAAATACTCACAGATATCTCAATATAAAATAAAAAATAAGTTCCAAGTTAAAAAAACTGAACAATTTCACTATAAAAACCATAACAATATATCCAAGTGAAAAAATTCAACTATTTCACTGTAAAAAACATTAACAAAAATTCCAAGTTAAAAAACACAACAGTTTCTCTTTAAAAAATATATTAAACAAAGTCAAGTTAAAAAACTCAACAGTTTCACTATAAAAACCATAAAAAAAATGGTTTCAAGTGAAAAAAATTCAACAGTTTCACTATAAAAACCTTTAAAATGTTCCAAATTAAAGAACTCAATAATTTAACTATAAAAACCACTAAAATAGTTCCAAGTTAAAAAAAACTCAAATATTTCATTATAAATACCATAAAAATGTTCAAAATAAAAAAACTCAACAGTTTCAATATAAAAACCATAACAGAAGTTCCAAGTTAAAAAAACACAACAATTTCACTATAAAAACCATTAAAAAAATCAAGTTAAAAAGCTCAACAATTTCACTATATAGATCCTAAAAAAAGATCCAGGTTATAAACATCATATATATCGCCATAAAAACCATAAAAAAATGTTTCAAGTTAAAAAATTCAACAATTTCACTGAAAAACCAATAAAAAAAAAGTTTCATGTTAAAAAATTCAATAGTTTCACTATAAAAACGAAAACAATATTTTCAAGTGAAAAAACTCAGCTATTTCACTATAAAAATACCTAAAAAGAGTTTCTTGGTAAAAATACTCACAGATATCTCTATAAAAAATAAAAAATAAGTTCCAAGTTAAAAAAAAAACTCAACAGTTTCACTTTAAAAACTATAGCAAGATAACCAAGTGAAAAAACTCAACTATTTCACTGTAAAAACAATTAAAAAAATTCCAAGTTAAAAAACAAAAGAGTTTCTCTATAAAAAATATTTTAAAAAAAGTCAAGTTAAAAATCTCAACAGTTTCACTGTAAAAACCATAAAAAAAAGTTCCAAGTGAAAAACCTCTACAGTTTCTCTATAAAAAAAATATATTAAAAAAAGTCAAGTTAAATAAATCAATAGTTTCACTGAAAAAACCATTAAAAAAAAGTTCCATTTGAAAAATTCAATAGTTTCACTATATAAACCAAAGCAAGGTTTTCAAGTTGAAAAAATCAACTATTTCACTATAAAAATACCAAAAAAAAGTTCAATGTTAAAAATACTCACAGATATCTCAATATAAAATAAAAAATAAGTTCCAAGTTAAAAAAACTCAACAATTTCACTATAAAAACCATAGCAATATATCCAAGTGAAAAAATTCAACTATTTCACTGTAAAAAACATTAACAAAAATTCCAAGTTAAAAAAACACAACAGTTTCTCTTTAAAAAATATATTAAACAAAGTCAAGTTAAAAAACTCAACAGTTTCACTATAAAAACCATAAAAAAAATGGTTTCAAGTGAAAAAAACTCAACAGTTTCACTATAAAAACCTTTAAAATGTTCCAAATTAAAGAACTCAATAATTTAACTATAAAAACCACTAAAATAGTTCCAAGTTAAAAAAAACTCAAATATTTCATTATAAATACCATAAAAATGTTCAAAATAAAAAAACTCAACAGTTTCAATATAAAAACCATAACAGAAGTTCCAAGTTAAAAAAACACAACAATTTCACTATAAAAACCATTAAAAAAATCAAGTTAAAAAACTCAACAATTTCACTATATAGATCCTAAAAAAAGATCCAAGTTATAAACCTCATATATATCGCCATAAAAACCACAAAAAATGTTTCAAGTTAAAAAATTCAACAATTTCACTGAAAAACCAATAAAAAAAGTTTCGTGTTAAAAAATTCAATAGTTTCACTATAAAAACGAAAACAATATTTTCAAGTGAAAAACTCAGCTATTTCACTATAAAAATACCTAAAAAGAGTTCCATGGTAAAAATACTCACAAATATCTCTATAAAAAATAAAAAATAAGTTCCAAGTTAAAAAAATAACTCAACAGTTTCACTATAAAAACTATAGCAAGATAACCAAGTGAAAAAACTCAACTATTTCACTGTAAAAACAATAAAAAAAATTCCAAGTTAAAAAACAAAAGAGTTTCTCTATAAAAAATATTTTAAAAAAAGTCAAGTTAAAAATCTCAACAGTTTCTCTGTAAAAACCATAAAAAAAAGTACCAAGTGAAAAACCTCTACAGTTTCTCTATAAAAAAAATATATTAAAAAAAGTCAAGTTAAATAAATCAATAGTTTCACTGAAAAAACCATTAAAAAAAAGTTCCATTTGAAAAATTCAATAGTTTCACTATATAAACCAAAGCAAGGTTTTCAAGTTGAAAAAATCAACTATTTCACTATAAAAATACCTAAAAAAAGTTCCATGTTAAAAATACTCACAGATATCTCAATAAAAAATAAAAAATAAGTTCCAAGTTAAAAAAACTCAACAATTTCACTATAAAAACCATAGCAATATATCCAAGTGAAAAAATTCAACTATTTCACTGTAAAAAACATTAACAAAAATTCCAAGTTAAAAAACACAACAGTTTCTCTTTAAAAAATATATTAAACTAAGTCAAGTTAAAAAACTCAACAGTTTCACTATAAAAACCATTAAAAAAAAGGTTTCAAGTGAAAAAACTCAACAGTTTCACTCTAAAAACCTTAAAAAATGTTCCAAATTAAAGAACTCAATAATTTACCTATAAAAACCACTAAAATAGTTCCAAGTTAAAAAAAACTCAAATATTTCATTATAAATACCATAAAAATGTTCAAAATAAAAAAACTCAACAGTTTCAATATAAAAACCATAACAGAAGTTCCAAGTTAAAAAAACACAACAATTTCACTATAAAAACCATTAAAAAAATCAAGTTAAAAAGCTCAACAATTTCACTATATAGATCCTAAAAAAAGATCCAAGTTATAAACCTCATATATATCGCCATAAAAACCATAAAAAATGTATCAAGTTAAAAAATTCAACAATTTCACTGAAAAACCAATAAAAAAAAGTTTCATGTTAAAAAATTCAATAGTTTCACTATAAAAACGAAAACAATATTTTCAAGTGAAAAAACTCAGCTATTTCACTATAAAAATACCTAAAAAGAGTTCCATGGTAAAAATACTCACAAATATCTCTATAAAAAATAAAAAATAAGTTCCAAGTTTAAAAAAAAACTCAACAGTTTCACTATAAAAACTATAGCAAGATAACCAAGTGAAAAAACTCAACTATTTCACTGTAAAAACAATAAATAAAATTCCAAGTTAAAAAACAAAAGAGTTTCTCTATAAAAAATATTTTAAAAAAAGTCAAGTTAAAAAACTCAACAGTTTCACTGTAAAAACCATAAAAAAAAGTTCCAAGTGAAAAACCTCAACAGTTTCTCTATAAAAAAAATATATTAAAAAAAGTCAAGTTAAATAAATCAACAGTTTCACTGAAAAAACCATTAAAAAAAAGTTCCATTTAAAAAATTCAATACTTTCACTATATAAACCAAAGCAAGGTTTTCAAGTTGAAAAAATCAACTATTTCACTATAAAAATACCAAAAAAAAGTTCAATGTTAAAAATACTCACAGATATCTCAATATAAAATAAAAAATAAGTTCCAAGTTAAAAAAACTGAACAATTTCACTATAAAAACCATAACAATATATCCAAGTGAAAAAATTCAACTATTTCACTGTAAAAAACATTAACAAAAATTCCAAGTTAAAAAACACAACAGTATCTCTTTAAAAAATATATTAAACAAAGTCAAGTTAAAAAACTCAACAGTTTCACTATAAAAACCATAAAAAAAATGGTTTCAAGTGAAAAAAATTCAACAGTTTCACTATAAAAACCTTTAAAATGTTCCAAATTAAAGAACTCAATAATTTAACTATAAAAACCACTAAAATAGTTCCAAGTTAAAAAAAACTCAAATATTTCATTATAAATACCATAAAAATGTTCAAAATAAAAAAACTCAACAGTTTCAATATAAAAACCATAACAGAAGTTCCAAGTTAAAAAAACACAACAATTTCACTATAAAAACCATTAAAAAAATCAAGTTAAAAAGCTCAACAATTTCACTATATAGATCCTAAAAAAAGATCCAGGTTATAAACATCATATATATCGCCATAAAAACCATAAAAAAATGTTTCAAGTTAAAAAATTCAACAATTTCACTGAAAAACCAATAAAAAAAAAGTTTCATGTTAAAAAATTCAATAGTTTCACTATAAAAACGAAAACAATATTTTCAAGTGAAAAAACTCAGCTATTTCACTATAAAAATACCTAAAAAGAGTTTCTTGGTAAAAATACTCACAGATATCTCTATAAAAAATAAAAAATAAGTTCCAAGTTAAAAAAAAAACTCAACAGTTTCACTTTAAAAACTATAGCAAGATAACCAAGTGAAAAAACTCAACTATTTCACTGTAAAAACAATTAAAAAAATTCCAAGTTAAAAAACAAAAGAGTTTCTCTATAAAAAATATTTTAAAAAAAGTCAAGTTAAAAATCTCAACAGTTTCACTGTAAAAACCATAAAAAAAAGTTCCAAGTGAAAAACCTCTACAGTTTCTCTATAAAAAAAATATATTAAAAAAAGTCAAGTTAAATAAATCAATAGTTTCACTGAAAAAACCATTAAAAAAAAGTTCCATTTGAAAAATTCAATAGTTTCACTATATAAACCAAAGCAAGGTTTTCAAGTTGAAAAAATCAACTATTTCACTATAAAAATACCAAAAAAAAGTTCAATGTTAAAAATACTCACAGATATCTCAATATAAAATAAAAAATAAGTTCCAAGTTAAAAAAACTCAACAATTTCACTATAAAAACCATAGCAATATATCCAAGTGAAAAAATTCAACTATTTCACTGTAAAAAACATTAACAAAAATTCCAAGTTAAAAAAACACAACAGTTTCTCTTTAAAAAATATATTAAACAAAGTCAAGTTAAAAAACTCAACAGTTTCACTATAAAAACCATAAAAAAAATGGTTTCAAGTGAAAAAAACTCAACAGTTTCACTATAAAAACCTTTAAAATGTTCCAAATTAAAGAACTCAATAATTTAACTATAAAAACCACTAAAATAGTTCCAAGTTAAAAAAAACTCAAATATTTCATTATAAATACCATAAAAATGTTCAAAATAAAAAAACTCAACAGTTTCAATATAAAAACCATAACAGAAGTTCCAAGTTAAAAAAACACAACAATTTCACTATAAAAACCATTAAAAAAATCAAGTTAAAAAGCTCAACAATTTCACTATATAGATCCTAAAAAAAGATCCAAGTTATAAACCTCATATATATCGCCATAAAAACCATAAAAAATGTTTCAAGTTAAAAAATTCAACAATTTCACTGAAAAACCAATAAAAAAAGTTTCATGTTAAAAAATTCAATAGTTTCACTATAAAAACGAAAACAATATTTTCAAGTGAAAAACTCAGCTATTTCACTATAAAAATACCTAAAAAGAGTTCCATGGTAAAAATACTCACAAATATCTCTATAAAAAATAAAAAATAAGTTCCAAGTTAAAAAAATAACTCAACAGTTTCACTATAAAAACTATAGCAAGATAACCAAGTGAAAAAACTCAACTATTTCACTGTAAAAACAATAAAAAAAATTCCAAGTTAAAAAACAAAAGAGTTTCTCTATAAAAAATATTTTAAAAAAAGTCAAGTTAAAAATCTCAACAGTTTCTCTGTAAAAACCATAAAAAAAAGTACCAAGTGAAAAACCTCTACAGTTTCTCTATAAAAAAAATATATTAAAAAAAGTCAAGTTAAATAAATCAATAGTTTCACTGAAAAAACCATTAAAAAAAAGTTCCATTTGAAAAATTCAATAGTTTCACTATATAAACCAAAGCAAGGTTTTCAAGTTGAAAAAATCAACTATTTCACTATAAAAATACCTAAAAAAAGTTCCATGTTAAAAATACTCACAGATATCTCAATAAAAAATAAAAAATAAGTTCCAAGTTAAAAAAACTCAACAATTTCACTATAAAAACCATAGCAATATATCCAAGTGAAAAAATTCAACTATTTCACTGTAAAAAACATTAACAAAAATTCCAAGTTAAAAAACACAACAGTTTCTCTTTAAAAAATATATTAAACTAAGTCAAGTTAAAAAACTCAACAGTTTCACTATAAAAACCATTAAAAAAAAGGTTTCAAGTGAAAAAACTCAACAGTTTCACTCTAAAAACCTTAAAAAATGTTCCAAATTAAAGAACTCAATAATTTACCTATAAAAACCACTAAAATAGTTCCAAGTTAAAAAAAACTCAAATATTTCATTATAAATACCATAAAAATGTTCAAAATAAAAAAACTCAACAGTTTCAATATAAAAACCATAACAGAAGTTCCAAGTTAAAAAAACACAACAATTTCACTATAAAAACCATTAAAAAAATCAAGTTAAAAAGCTCAACAATTTCACTATATAGATCCTAAAAAAAGATCCAAGTTATAAACCTCATATATATCGCCATAAAAACCATAAAAAATGTATCAAGTTAAAAAATTCAACAATTTCACTGAAAAACCAATAAAAAAAAGTTTCATGTTAAAAAATTCAATAGTTTCACTATAAAAACGAAAACAATATTTTCAAGTGAAAAAACTCAGCTATTTCACTATAAAAATACCTAAAAAGAGTTCCATGGTAAAAATACTCACAAATATCTCTATAAAAAATAAAAAATAAGTTCCAAGTTTAAAAAAAAACTCAACAGTTTCACTATAAAAACTATAGCAAGATAACCAAGTGAAAAAACTCAACTATTTCACTGTAAAAACAATAAATAAAATTCCAAGTTAAAAAACAAAAGAGTTTCTCTATAAAAAATATTTTAAAAAAAGTCAAGTTAAAAAACTCAACAGTTTCACTGTAAAAACCATAAAAAAAAGTTCCAAGTGAAAAACCTCAACAGTTTCTCTATAAAAAAAATATATTAAAAAAAGTCAAGTTAAATAAATCAACAGTTTCACTGAAAAAACCATTAAAAAAAAGTTCCATTTAAAAAATTCAATACTTTCACTATATAAACCAAAGCAAGGTTTTCAAGTTGAAAAAATCAACTATTTCACTATAAAAATACCAAAAAAAAGTTCAATGTTAAAAATACTCACAGATATCTCAATATAAAATAAAAAATAAGTTCCAAGTTAAAAAAACTGAACAATTTCACTATAAAAACCATAACAATATATCCAAGTGAAAAAATTCAACTATTTCACTGTAAAAAACATTAACAAAAATTCCAAGTTAAAAAACACAACAGTATCTCTTTAAAAAATATATTAAACAAAGTCAAGTTAAAAAACTCAACAGTTTCACTATAAAAACCATAAAAAAAATGGTTTCAAGTGAAAAAAATTCAACAGTTTCACTATAAAAACCTTTAAAATGTTCCAAATTAAAGAACTCAATAATTTAACTATAAAAACCACTAAAATAGTTCCAAGTTAAAAAAAACTCAAATATTTCATTATAAATACCATAAAAATGTTCAAAATAAAAAAACTCAACAGTTTCAATATAAAAACCATAACAGAAGTTCCAAGTTAAAAAAACACAACAATTTCACTATAAAAACCATTAAAAAAATCAAGTTAAAAAGCTCAACAATTTCACTATATAGATCCTAAAAAAAGATCCAGGTTATAAACATCATATATATCGCCATAAAAACCATAAAAAAATGTTTCAAGTTAAAAAATTCAACAATTTCACTGAAAAACCAATAAAAAAAAAGTTTCATGTTAAAAAATTCAATAGTTTCACTATAAAAACGAAAACAATATTTTCAAGTGAAAAAACTCAGCTATTTCACTATAAAAATACCTAAAAAGAGTTTCTTGGTAAAAATACTCACAGATATCTCTATAAAAAATAAAAAATAAGTTCCAAGTTAAAAAAAAAACTCAACAGTTTCACTTTAAAAACTATAGCAAGATAACCAAGTGAAAAAACTCAACTATTTCACTGTAAAAACAATTAAAAAAATTCCAAGTTAAAAAACAAAAGAGTTTCTCTATAAAAAATATTTTAAAAAAAGTCAAGTTAAAAATCTCAACAGTTTCACTGTAAAAACCATAAAAAAAAGTTCCAAGTGAAAAACCTCTACAGTTTCTCTATAAAAAAAATATATTAAAAAAAGTCTAGTTAAATAAATCAACAGTTTCACTGAAAAAACCATTAAAAAAAAGTTCCATTTGAAAAATTCAATAGTTTCACTATATAAACCAAAGCAAGGTTTTCAAGTTGAAAAAATCAACTATTTCACTATAAAAATACCTAAAAAAAGTTCCATGTTAAAAATACTCACAGATATCTCAATAAAAAATAAAAAATAAGTTCCAAGTTAAAAAAACTGAACAATTTCACTATAAAAACCATAGAAATATATCCAAGTGAAAAAATTCAACTATTTCACTGTAAAAAACATTAACAAAAATTCCAAGTTAAAAAACATAACAGTTTCTCTTTAAAAAATATATTAAACTAAGTCAAGTTAAAAAACTCAACAGTTTCACTATAAAAACCATAAAAAAAAAAGGTTTCAAGTGAAAAAACTCAACAGTTTCACTCTAAAAACCTTAAAAAATGTTCCAAATTAAAGAACTCAATAATTTACATATAAAAATCACTAAAATAGTTCCAAGTTAAAAAAAACTCAAATATTTCAATATAAAAAATAAAAAATAAGTTCCAAGTTAAAAAAAAACTCAACAGTTTCACTATAAAAACCATAGCAAGATAACCAAGTGAAAAAACTCAACTATTTCACTGTAAAAACAATAAAAAAAATTCTAAGTTAAAAAACAAAAGAGTTTCTCTATAAAAAATATTTCAAAAAAAGTCAAGTTAAAAAACTCAACAGTTTCACTGTAAAAACCATTAAAAAAAGTTCCATGTTAAAAAATTCAATAGTTTCACTATATAAACCAAAACAAGGTTTTCAAGTGAAAAAATCAACTATTTCACTATAAAAATACCTAAAAAAAGTTCCATGTTAAAAATACGTACAAATATCTGTATAAAAAATAAAAAATTAGTTCCAAGTTAAAAAAACTCAACAGTTTCACTATAAAAACCCTAGAAGGATTTCCAACTGAAAAAACTAAACTTTTTCAATGTAAAAAACATTAAAAAAAATCTCAATTTGAAAAACACAATAGTTTCTCTATAAAAAATATATTAAAATAAGTCAAGTTAAATAACTCAACAGTTTCACTATAATAAACATAAAAAAAAGTTTAAAGTGAAAAAACTCAATAGTTTCACTATCAAAACCATAAAAAATGTTCCAAATTAAAAAATTCAATAATTTAACTATAAAAAACACTAAAATAGTTCCAAGTTAAAAAAACTCAAATATTTCAATATAAATACCATAAAAAAGGTCAAAGTAAAAAAACTCAACAGTTTCACTATAAAAACCATAACAAAAGTTTTAAGTTAAAAAAAACACAACAATTTAAGTATAAAAACCATAAAAAAAACCAAGTTAAAAAGCTCAACAATTTCACTATATAGATCCTAAACAAAAGATCCAAGTTATAAACCTCATCTATATCGCCATGATAACCATAAAAAATGTTTCAAACTAAAAAATTCAACAATTTCACTAAAAAACCATTAAAAAAAAGTCCCATGTTAAAAAATTCAATAGTTTCACTATAAAAATGAAAACAAGATTTTCAAGTGAAAAACTCAACTATTTCACTATAAAAATACCTAAAAAAAGTTCCATGTTAAAAATACTCACAAATATCTCAATAAAAAATAATAAATAAGTTCCAAGTTAAAAAAACTCAACAATTTCACTATAAAAACCATAACAATATATCCAAGTTAAAAAACTCAACTATTTCACTGTAAAAAACATTAACAAAAATTCCAAGTTAAAAAACACAACAGTTTATCTTTAAAAAATATATTAAACAAAGTCAAGTTAAAAAACTCAACAGTTTCACTATAAAAACCATTAAAAAAGTTTCAAGTGAAAAAACTCAACAGTTTCACTATAAAAACCATAAAAAATGTTCCAAATTAAAGAACTCAATAATTTAACTATAAAAACCACTAAAATAGTTCCAAGTTAAAAACAAACCCAAATATTTCATTATAAATACCATAAAAAAAGTTCAAAATAAAAAAAACTCAACAGTTTCAATATAAAAATAATAACAGAAGTTCCAAGTTAAAAAAACAGAACAATTTCACTATAAAAACCATTAAAAAAACCAATTTAAAAAGCTCAACAATTTCTCTATATAGATCCTAAAAAAAGATCCAAGTTATAAACCTCATATATATCGCCATAAAAACCATAAAAAATGTTTCAAGTTAAAAAATTCAACAATTTCACTGAAAAAACCATTAAAAAAAATTTCATGTTAAAAATTTCAATAGTTTCACAATAAAAACGAAAACAATATTTTCAAGTGAGAAAATTCAACTATTTCACTATAAAAATACCTAAAAAAAGTTCCATGGTAAAAATACTCACAAATATCTCTATAAAAAATAAAAAATAAGTTCCAAGTTAAAAAAAAAACTCAACAGTTTCACTATAAAAACCATAGCAAGATAACCAAGTGAAAAAACTCAACTATTTCACTGTAAAAACAATAAAAAAAATTCCAAGTTAAAAAACAAAAGAGTTTCTCTATAAAAAAATATATTAATAAAAGTCAAGTTAAAAAACTCAACAGTTTCACTGTAAAAACCGTAAAAAAATGTTCCAAGTGAAAAACCTCAACAGTTTCTCTATAAAAAAAATATATTAAAAAAAGTCAAGTTAAATAACTCAACAGTTTCACTGAAAAAACCATTTAAAAAAAGTTCCATGTTAAAAAATTCAATAGTTTCACTATATAAACCAAAACCAGGTATTCAAGTGAAAAAAATCAACTATTTCACTATAAAAATACCTAAAAAAAGTTCCATGTTAAAAATACGTACAAATATCTCTATAAAAAATAAAAAATTAGTTCCAAGTTAAAAAAACTCAACAGTTTCACTATAAAAACCCTAGCAAGATTTCCAACTGAAAAAACTAAACTTTTTCAATGTAAAAAACATAAAAAAAAATCTCAATTCAAAAAACACAACAGTTTCACTGTAAAAAATATATTAAAATAAGTCAAGTTAAAAAACTCAACAGTTTCACTGTAATAAACATAAAAAAAAGTTTAAAGTTAAAAAACTCAATAGTTTCACAATAAAAACCATAAAAAATGTTCCAAATTAAAAAATTCAATAATTTAACTATGAAAACAACTAAAATAGTTCCAAGTTAAAAAAACCTCAAATATTTCAATATAAATAACATAAAAAAGGTCAAAGTAAAAAAACTCAACAGTTTCACTATAAAAACCATAACAAAAGTTTTAAGTTAAAAAAAACACAACAATTTAAGTATAAAAACAATAAAAAAAAACCAATTTAAAAAGCTCAACAATTTCATTATATAGATCCTAAAAAAAGATCCAAGTTATAAACCTCATATATATCGCCATAAAAACCATAAAAAATGTTTCAAGTTAAAAAATTCAACAATTTCACTGAAAAAACCATTTAAAAAAAGTTTCATGTTAAAAAATTCAATAGTTTCACTATAAAAACGAAAACAATATTTTCAAGTGAAAAAAAATTCAACTATTTCACTATAAAATACCTAAAAAAAGTTCCATGGTAAAAATACTCACAAATATCTCTATAAAAAATAAAAAATAAGTTCCAAGTTAAAAAAAAACTCAACAGTTTCACTATAAAAACCATAGCAAGATAACCAAGTGAAAAAACTCAACTATTTCACTGTAAAAACAATAAAAAAAATTCCAAGTTAAAAAACAAAAGAGTTTCTCTATAAAAAATATATTAATAAAAGTCAAGTTTAAAAACTCAACAGTTTCACTGGAAAAACCATAAAAAAAAGTTCCAAGTGAAAAACCTCAACAGTTTCTCTATAAAAAAAATATATTAAAAAAAGTCAAGTTAAATAATTCAACAGTTTCACTAAAAAAACCATTAAAAAAAAGTTCCATGTTAAAAAATTCAATTGTTTCACTATATAAACCAAAACAAGGTTTTCAAGTGAAAAAATCAACTATTTCACTATAAAAATACCTAAAAAAAGTTCCATGTTAAAAATACGTATAAATATCTCTATAAAAAATAAAAAATTAGTTCCAAGTTAAAAAAACTCAACAGTTTCACTATAAAAACCCTAGCAAGATTTCCAACTGAAAAAACTAAACTTTTTCAATGTAAAAAACATAAAAAAAATCTCAATTCAAAAAACACAACAGTTTCTCTGTAAAAAATATATTAAAATAAGTCAAGTTAAAAAACTCAACAGTTTCACTGTAATAAACATAAAAAAAAGTTTAAAGTGAAAAAACTCAATAGTTTCACTATAAAAACCATAAAAAAATGTTCCAAATTAAAAAATCAATAATTTAACTATAAAAACCACTAAAATAGTTCCAAGTTAAAAAAAACTCAAATATTTCAATATAAATACCCTAAAAAAGGTCAAAGTAAAAAAACTCAACAATTTCACTATAAAAACCATAACAAAAGTTTTAAGTTAAAAAAAACACAACAATTTAAGTATAAAAACCATAAAAAAAAACCAAGTTAAAAAGCTCAACAATTTCACTATATAGATCCTAAACAAAAGATCCAAGTTATAAACCTCATCTATATCGCCATAATAACCATAAAAAATGTTTCAAGTTAAAAAATTCAACAATTTCACTAAAAAACCATTAAAAAAAGTCCCATGTTAAAAAATTCAATAGTTTCACTATAAAAATGAAAACAAGATTTTCAAGTTAAAAACTCAACTATTTCACTATAAAAATACCTAAAAAATGTTCCAAGTTAAAAATACTCACAAATATCTCAATAAAAAATAAAAAATAAGTTCCAAGTTAAAAAACTCAACAATTTCACTATAAAAACCATAGCAATATATCCAAGTGAAAAATCTCAACTATTTCACTGTAAAAAACATTAACAAAAATTCCAAGTTAAAAAACACAACAGTTTCTCTTTATAAAATATATTAAACAAAGTCAAGTTAAAAAACTCAACAGTTTCACTATAAAAACCATAAAAAAAGTTTCATGTGAAAAAATTCAACAGTTTCACTATAAAAACCTTAAAAAATGTTCCAAATTAAAGAACTCAATAATTTAACTATAAAAACCACTAAAATAGTTCCAAGTTAAAAAAAACTCAAATATTTCATTATAAATACCATAAAAAAAGTTCAAAATAAAGAAACTCAACAGTTTCAATATAAAAACCATAACAGAAGTTCCAAGTTAAAAAAACACAACAATTTCACTATAAAAACCATTAAAAAAACCAAGTTAAAAAGCTCAACAATTTCACTATATAGATCCTAAAAAAAGATCCAAGTTATAAACCTCATATATATCGCCATAAAAACCATAAAAAATGTTTCAAGTTAAAAAATTTAACAATTTCACTGAAAAAACCATTTAAAAAAAGTTTCATGTTAAAAAATTCAATAGTTTCACTATAAAAACGAAAACAATATTTTCAAGTGAAAAAAAATTCAACTATTTCACTATAAAAATACCTAAAAAAAGTTCCATGGTAAAAATACTCACAAATATCTCTATAAAAAATAAAAAATAAGTTCCAAGTTAAAAAACAAACTCAACAGTTTCACTATAAAAACCATAACAAGATAACCAAGTGAAAAAACTCAACTATTTCACTGTAAAAACAATAAAAAAAATTCCAAGTTAAAAAACAAAAGAGTTTCTCTATAAAAAATATATTAATAAAAGTTGTTCCGGACTGGGCCGTAACGTAATACAGGTCACGGCCCAATACACGTCGGGCAAAAGCCCATGTGTTCGAGCAGGTGAACCTCTGCCATAATATCACACAGGGGCACGCCCCCAATACATGTCAGGCAGAGGCCCATGTGTCCGAGCAGGTGAACCTCCTTTATAAACCACCTGCTCAAATGACGGGCATAAACCTAATGACGGGCAGAGATCATGTCTTCCAGCTCATCTGCCACGTCACCCAACTGCCCTTCATTGTCTCCTTAAAGGTAGGGGCAGTTGGACCAAGGGTCAGACTTTTGGTCTAGGTCTTCACGCTTCTTACGCGTCCCTTGGCAGCTCCTCCTTGGGCTTAGCCAGGTTAAGCCCATTGAGGGGCCTTGGCCCAGCGCTGGGGGCTCATTATAAATACCCTTCCTTGGCAAAGGGTCAGGTATTCTCACGCATGCTAAACTCTTATTGCTATTACCATACTGTACCTCTCTAACTTTGGCATCGGAGTGCCTTGCAGGTACACCCCCCCTCCATTCCATCCATCCATCAACTTTGCTACGTTCGACCGACCAAGGGAAGGCCCTCCTGATCAGGTAAGATCAAAAGTCAAGTTAAAAAACTCAACAGTTTCACTGTATAAACTATAAAAAAAATTTCCAAGTGAAAAACCTCAATAGTTTCTCTATAAAAAAAATGTATTAAAAAAAGTCAAGTTATATAACTCAACAGTTTCACTGAAAAAACCATTAAAAAAAAGTTCCATGTTAAAAAATTCAATAGTTTCACTATATAAAGCAAAACAAGGTTTTCAAGTGAAAAAAATCAACTATTTCACTATAAAAATACCTAAAAAAAGTTCCATGTTAAAAATACATACAAATATCTCTATAAAAAATAAAAAAATTAGTTCCAAGTTAAAAAAACTCAACAGTTTCACTATAAAAACCCTAGCAAGATTTCCAACTTAAAAAACTAAACTTTTTCAATGTAAGAAACATAAAAAAAAATCTCAATTTAAAAAACACAACAATTTCTCTGTAAAAAATATATTAAAATAAGTCAAGTTAAAAAACTCAATAGTTTCACTGTAATAAACATAAAAAAAAGTTTAAAGTGAAAAAACTCAATAGTTTCACTATAAAAACCATAAAAATGTTCCAAATTAAAAAATTCAATAATTTAACTATAAAAACCACTAAAATAGTTCCAAGTTAAAAAAAACTCAAATATTTCAATATAAATACCATAAAAAAGGTCAAAGTAAAAAAACTCAACAGTTTCACTATAAAAACCATAACAAAAGTTTTAAGTTAAAAAAAGCACAACAATTTAAGTATAAAAACCATAAAAAAAACCAAGTTAAAAAGCTCAACAATTTCAATATATAGATCCTAAACAAAAGATCCAAGTTATAAACCTCATCTATATCGCCATAATAACCATAATAAATGTTTCAAGTTAAAAAATTCAACAATTTCACTAAAAAACCATTAAATAAAAGTCCCATGTTAAAAAATTCAATAGTTTCACTATAAAAATGAAAACAAGATTTTCAAGTGAAAAACTCAACTATTTCACTATAAAAATACCTAAAAAAAGTTCCATGTTAAAAATACTCACAAATATCTCAATAAAAAATAAAAAATAAGTTCAAAGTTTAAAAAACTCAACAATTTCACTATAAAAACCATAGCAATATATCCAAGTGAAAAAACTCAACTAGTTTACTGTAAAAAACATTAACAAAAATTCCAAGTTAAAAAACACAACAGTTTCTCTTTTAAAAATATATTAAACAAAGTCAAGTTAAAAAACTCAACAGTTTCACTATAAAAACCATAAAAAAAAAGTTTCAAGTGAAAAAACTCAACAGTTTCACTATAAAAACCTTAAAAAATGTTCCAAATTAAAGAACTTAATAATTTAACTATAAAAACCACTAAAATAATTCCAAGTTAAAAAAAAACTCAAATATTTCATTATAAATACCATAAAAAAAGTTCAAAATAAAAAACTCAACAGTTTCAATATAAAAATCATAACTGAAGTTCCAAGTTAAAAAAACACAACAATTTCATTATAAAAACCATTAAAAAAACCAAGTTAAAAAGCTCAACAATTTCACTATATAGATCCTAAAAAAAGATCCAAGTTATAAACCTCATATATATCGCCATAAAAACCATAAAAAATGTTTCAAGTTAAAAAATTCAACAATTTCACTGAAAAAACCATTTAAAAAAAGTTTCATGTTAAAAAATTCAATAGTTTCACTATAAAAACGAAAACAATATTTTCAAGTGAAAAAATTCAACTATTTCACTATAAAAATACCTAAAAAAAGTTCCATGGTAAAAATACTCACAAATATCTCTATAAAAAATAAAAAATAAGTTCCAAGTTATAAAACAAACTCAACAGTTTCACTATAAAAACCATAACAAGATAACCAAGTGAAAAAACTCAACTATTTCACTGTAAAAACAATAAAAAAAATTCCAAGTTAAAAAACAAAAGAGTTTCTCTATAAAAAATATATTAATAAAAGTTGTTCCGGACTGGGCCGTAACGTAATACAGGTCACGGCCCAATACACGTCGGGCAAAAGCCCATGTGTTCGAGCAGGTGAACCTCTGCCATAATATCACACAGGGGCACGCCCCCAATACATGTCAGGCAGAGGCCCATGTGTCCGAGCAGGTGAACCTCCTTTATAAACCACCTGCTCAAATGACGGGCATAAACCTAATGACGGGCAGAGATCATGTCTTCCAGCTCATCTGCCACGTCACCCAACTGCCCTTCATTGTCTCCTTAAAGGTAGGGGCAGTTGGACCAAGGGTCAGACTTTTGGTCTAGGTCTTCACGCTTCTTACGCGTCCCTTGGCAGCTCCTCCTTGGGCTTAGCCAGGTTAAGCCCATTGAGGGGCCTTGGCCCAGCGCTGGGGGCTCATTATAAATACCCTTCCTTGGCAAAGGGTCAGGTATTCTCACGCATGCTAAACTCTTATTGCTATTACCATACTGTACCTCTCTAACTTTGGCATCGGAGTGCCTTGCAGGTACACCCCCCCTCCATTCCATCCATCCATCAACTTTGCTACGTTCGACCGACCAAGGGAAGGCCCTCCTGATCAGGTAAGATCAAAAGTCAAGTTAAAAAACTCAACAGTTTCACTGTATAAACTATAAAAAAAATTTCCAAGTGAAAAACCTCAATAGTTTCTCTATAAAAAAAATGTATTAAAAAAAGTCAAGTTATATAACTCAACAGTTTCACTGAAAAAACCATTAAAAAAAAGTTCCATGTTAAAAAATTCAATAGTTTCACTATATAAAGCAAAACAAGGTTTTCAAGTGAAAAAAATCAACTATTTCACTATAAAAATACCTAAAAAAAGTTCCATGTTAAAAATACATACAAATATCTCTATAAAAAATAAAAAAATTAGTTCCAAGTTAAAAAAACTCAACAGTTTCACTATAAAAACCCTAGCAAGATTTCCAACTTAAAAAACTAAACTTTTTCAATGTAAGAAACATAAAAAAAATCTCAATTTAAAAAACACAACAATTTCTCTGTAAAAAATATATTAAAATAAGTCAAGTTAAAAAACTCAATAGTTTCACTGTAATAAACATAAAAAAAAGTTTAAAGTGAAAAAACTCAATAGTTTCACTATAAAAACCATAAAAATGTTCCAAATTAAAAAATTCAATAATTTAACTATAAAAACCACTAAAATAGTTCCAAGTTAAAAAAAACTCAAATATTTCAATATAAATACCATAAAAAAGGTCAAAGTAAAAAAACTCAACAGTTTCACTATAAAAACCATAACAAAAGTTTTAAGTTAAAAAAAGCACAACAATTTAAGTATAAAAACCATAAAAAAAACCAAGTTAAAAAGCTCAACAATTTCAATATATAGATCCTAAACAAAAGATCCAAGTTATAAACCTCATCTATATCGCCATAATAACCATAATAAATGTTTCAAGTTAAAAAATTCAACAATTTCACTAAAAAACCATTAAATAAAAGTCCCATGTTAAAAAATTCAATAGTTTCACTATAAAAATGAAAACAAGATTTTCAAGTGAAAAACTCAACTATTTCACTATAAAAATACCTAAAAAAAGTTCCATGTTAAAAATACTCACAAATATCTCAATAAAAAATAAAAAATAAGTTCAAAGTTTAAAAAACTCAACAATTTCACTATAAAAACCATAGCAATATATCCAAGTGAAAAAACTCAACTAGTTTACTGTAAAAAACATTAACAAAAATTCCAAGTTAAAAAACACAACAGTTTCTCTTTTAAAAATATATTAAACAAAGTCAAGTTAAAAAACTCAACAGTTTCACTATAAAAACCATAAAAAAAAAGTTTCAAGTGAAAAAACTCAACAGTTTCACTATAAAAACCTTAAAAAATGTTCCAAATTAAAGAACTTAATAATTTAACTATAAAAACCACTAAAATAATTCCAAGTTAAAAAAAAACTCAAATATTTCATTATAAATACCATAAAAAAAGTTCAAAATAAAAAACTCAACAGTTTCAATATAAAAATCATAACTGAAGTTCCAAGTTAAAAAAACACAACAATTTCATTATAAAAACCATTAAAAAAACCAAGTTAAAAAGCTCAACAATTTCACTATATAGATCCTAAAAAAAGATCCAAGTTATAAACCTCATATATATCGCCATAAAAACCATAAAAAATGTTTCAAGTTAAAAAATTCAACAATTTCACTGAAAAAACCATTTAAAAAAAGTTTCATGTTAAAAAATTCAATAGTTTCACTATAAAAACGAAAACAATATTTTCAAGTGAAAAAATTCAACTATTTCACTATAAAAATACCTAAAAAAAGTTCCATGGTAAAAATACTCACAAATATCTCTATAAAAAATAAAAAATAAGTTCCAAGTTATAAAACAAACTCAACAGTTTCACTATAAAAACCATAACAAGATAACCAAGTGAAAAAACTCAACTATTTCACTGTAAAAACAATAAAAAAAATTCCAAGTTAAAAAACAAAAGAGTTTCTCTATAAAAAATATATTAATAAAAGTTGTTCCGGACTGGGCCGTAACGTAATACAGGTCACGGCCCAATACACGTCGGGCAAAAGCCCATGTGTTCGAGCAGGTGAACCTCTGCCATAATATCACACAGGGGCACGCCCCCAATACATGTCAGGCAGAGGCCCATGTGTCCGAGCAGGTGAACCTCCTTTATAAACCACCTGCTCAAATGACGGGCATAAACCTAATGACGGGCAGAGATCATGTCTTCCAGCTCATCTGCCACGTCACCCAACTGCCCTTCATTGTCTCCTTAAAGGTAGGGGCAGTTGGACCAAGGGTCAGACTTTTGGTCTAGGTCTTCACGCTTCTTACGCGTCCCTTGGCAGCTCCTCCTTGGGCTTAGCCAGGTTAAGCCCATTGAGGGGCCTTGGCCCAGCGCTGGGGGCTCATTATAAATACCCTTCCTTGGCAAAGGGTCAGGTATTCTCACGCATGCTAAACTCTTATTGCTATTACCATATTGTACCTCTCTAACTTTGGCATCGGAGTGCCTTGCAGGTACACCCCCCCTCCATTCCATCCATCCATCAACTTTGCTACGTTCGACCGACCAAGGGAAGGCCCTCCTGATCAGGTAAGATCAAAAGTCAAGTTAAAAAACTCAACAGTTTCACTGTATAAACTATAAAAAAAATTTCCAAGTGAAAAACCTCAATAGTTTCTCTATAAAAAAATGTATTAAAAAAAGTCAAGTTATATAACTCAACAGTTTCACTGAAAAAACCATTAAAAAAAAGTTCCATGTTAAAAAATTCAATAGTTTCACTATATAAAGCAAAACAAGGTTTTCAAGTGAAAAAAATCAACTATTTCACTATAAAAATACCTAAAAAAAGTTCCATGTTAAAAATACATACAAATATCTCTATAAAAAATAAAAAAATTAGTTCCAAGTTAAAAAAACTCAACAGTTTCACTATAAAAACCCTAGCAAGATTTCCAACTTAAAAAACTAAACTTTTTCAATGTAAGAAACATAAAAAGAATCTCAATTTAAAAAACACAACAATTTCTCTGTAAAAAATATATTAAAATAAGTCAAGTTAAAAAACTCAATAGTTTCACTGTAATAAACATAAAAAAAAGTTTAAAGTGAAAAAACTCAATAGTTTCACTATAAAAACCATAAAAATGTTCCAAATTAAAAAATTCAATAATTTAACTATAAAAACCACTAAAATAGTTCCAAGTTAAAAAAAACTCAAATATTTCAATATAAATACCATAAAAAAGGTCAAAGTAAAAAAACTCAACAGTTTCACTATAAAAACCATAACAAAAGTTTTAAGTTAAAAAAAACACAACAATTTAAGTATAAAAACCATAAAAAAACCCAAGTTAAAAAGCTCAACAATTTCAATATATAGATCCTAAACAAAAGATCCAAGTTATAAACCTCATCTATATCGCCATAATAACCATAATAAATGTTTCAAGTTAAAAAATTCAACAATTTCACTAAAAAACCATTAAATAAAAGTCCCATGTTAAAAAATTCAATAGTTTCACTATAAAAATGAAAACAAGATTTTTAAGTGAAAAACTCATCTATTTCACTATAAAAATACCTAAAAAAAGTTCCATGTTAAAAATACTCACAAATATCTCAATAAAAAATAAAATATAAGTTCCAAGTTTAAAAAACTCAACAATTTCACTATAAAAACCATAGCAATATATCCAAGTGAAAAAACTTAACTATTTAACTGTAAAAAACATTAACAAAAATTCCAAGTTAAAAAACACAACAGTTTCTCTTTAAAAAATATATTAAACAAAGTCAAGTTAAAAAAACTCAACAGTTTCACTATAAAAACCATAAAAAAAGTTTCAAGTGAAAAAACTCAACAGTTTCACTATAAAAACCTTAAAAAATGTTCCAAATTAAAGAACTCAATAATTTAACTATAAAAACCACTAAAATAGTTCCAAGTTTAAAAAAAACTCAAATGTTTCATTATAAATACCATAAAAAAAGTTTAAAATAAAAAAACCCAACAGTTTCAATATTAAAACCATAACAGAAGTTCCAAGTTAAAAAAACACAACAATTTCACTATAAAAACCATTAAAAAAACCAAGTTAAAAAGCTCAACAATTTCACTATATAGATCCTAAAAAAAGATCCAAGTTATAAACCTCATATATATCGCCATAAAAACCATAAAAAATGTTTCAAATTAAAAAATTCAACAATTTCACTGAAAAAACTATTTAAAAAAAGTTTCATGTTAAAAAATTCAATAGTTTCACTATAAAAACGAAAACAATATTTTCAAGTGAAAAAACTCAACTATTTAACTATAAAAATACCTAAAAAAAGTTCCATGTTAAAAATACGTACATATATCTCTATCAAAATAAAAAATTAGTTCCAAGTTAAAAAAACTCAACAGTTTCACTATAAAAACCCTAGCAAGATTTCCAACTGAAAAAACTAAACTTTTTCAATGTAAAAAACATATAAAAAAATCTCAATTTAAAAAACAAAACAGTTTCTCTGTAACAAATATATTAAAATAAGTAGAGTTAAAAAACTCAACAGTTTCACTGTAATAAACATAAAAAAAGTTTAAAGTGAAAAAACTCAATAGTTTCACTATAAAAACCGTAAAAAAATGTTCCAAATTAAAAAATTCAATAATTTAACTATAAAAACCACTAAAATAGTTCCAAGTTAAAAAAAACTCAAATATTTCAATATAAATACCATAAAAAAGGTCAAAGTAAAAAAACTCAACAGTTTCACTATAAAAACCATAACAAAAGTTTTAAGTTAAAAAAAACACAACAATTTAAGTATAAAAACCATTAAAAAAAACCAAGTTAAAAAGCTCAACAATTTCACTATATAGATCCTAAACAAAACATCCAAGTTATAAACCTCATCTATATCGCCATAATAACCATAAAAAATGTTTCAAGTTAAAAAATTCAACAATTTCACTATAAAACCATTAAATAAAAGTCCCATGTTAAAAAATTCAATAGTTTCACTATAAAAATGAAAACAAGATTTTTAAGTGAAAAACTCAACTATTTCACTATAAAAATACCTAAAAAAAGTTCCATGTTAAAAATACTCACAAATATCTCAATAAAAAATAAAATATAAGTTCCAAGTTAAAAAAACTCAACAATTTCACTATAAAAACCATAGCAATATATCCAAGTGAAAAAACTTAACTATTTCACTGTAAAAAACATTAACAAAAATTCCAAGTTAAAAAACACAACAGTTTCTCTTTAAAAAATATATTAAACAAAGTCAAGTTAAAAAACTCAACAGTTTCACTATAAAAACCATAAAAAAAGTTTCAAGTGAAAAAACTCAACAGTTTCACTATAAAAACCTTAAAAAATGTTCCAAATTAAAGAACTCAATAATTTAACTATAAAAACCACTAAAATAGTTCCAAGTTTTAAAAAAACTCAAATATTTCATTATAAATACCATAAAAAAGTTTAAAATAAAAAAACCCAACAGTTTCAATATTAAAACCATAACAGAAGTTCCAAGTTAAAAAAACACAACAATTTCACTATAAAAACCATTAAAAAAACCAAGTTAAAAAGCTCAACAATTTCACTATATAGATCCTAAAAAAAGATCCAAGTTATAAACCTCATATATATCGCCATAAAAACCATAAAAAATGTTTCAAGTTAAAAAATTCAACAATTTCACTGAAAAAACTATTTAAAAAAAGTTTCATGTTAAAAAATTCAATAGTTTCACTATAAAAACGAAAACAATATTTTCAAGTGAAAAAACTCAACTATTTAACTATAAAAATACCTAAAAAAAGTTCCATGTTAAAAATACGTACATATATCTCTATAAAAATAAAAAATAAGTTCCAAGTTAAAAAAACTCAACAGTTTCACTATAAAAACCCTAGCAATATATCCAAGTGAAAAAACTCAACTATTTCACTGTAAAAAACATTAACAAAAATTCCAAGTTTAAAAACACAACAGTTTCTCTGTAAAAAATATATTAAAATAAGTAGAGTTAAAAAACTCAACAGTTTCACTGTAATAAACATAAAAAAAGTTTAAAGTGAAAAAACTCAATAGTTTCACTATAAAAACCGTAAAACAATGTTCCAAATTAAAAAATTCAATAATTTAACTATAAAAACCACTAAAATAGTTCCAAGTTAAAAAAAACTCAAATATTTCAATATAAATACCATAAAAAAGGTCAAAGTAAAAAAACTCAACAGTTTCACTATAAAAACCATAACAAAAGTTTTAAGTTAAAAAAAACACAACAATTTAAGTATAAAAACCATTAAAAAAAACCAAGTTAAAAAGCTCAACAGTTTCACTATATAGATCCTAAACAAAAGATCCAAGTTATAAACCTCATCTATATCGCCATAATAACCATAAAAAATGTTTCAAATTAAAAAATTCAACCATTTCACTAAAAAACCATTAAATAAAAGTCCCATGTTAAAAAATTCAATAGTTTCACTATAAAAATGAAAACAAGATTTTCAAGTGAAAAACTCAACTATTTCACTATAAAAATACCTAAAAAAAGTTCCATGTTAAAAATACTCACAAATATCTCAATAAAAAATAAAATATAAGTTCCAAGTTAAAAAAACTCAACAATTTCACTATAAAAACCATAGCAATATATCCAAGTGAAATAATTCAACTATTTCACTGTAAGAAACATTAACAAAAATTCCAAGTTTAAAAACACAACAGTTTCTCTTTAAAAAACTATATTAAACAAAGTCAACTTAAAAAACTCAACAGTTTCACTGTAAATACCATTAAAAAAGTTTCAAGTGAAAAAACTCAACAGTTTCAGTATAAAAACCTTAAAAAATGTTCCAAATTAAAAAATTCAATAATTTAACCATAAAAACCACTAAAATAGTTCCAAGTTAAAAAAAACTCAAATATTTCATTATAAATACCATAAAAAAGGTCAAAATAAAAAAACCCAACAGTTTCACTATAAAAACCATAACAGAAGTTCCAAGTTAAAAAAACACAACAATTTCACTATAAAAACCATTAAAAAAAACCAAGTTAAAAAGCTCAACAATTTCACTATATAGATCCTAAAAAAAGATCCAAGTTATAAACCTCATATATATCGCCATAAAAACCATAAAAAATGTTTCAAGTTAAAAAATTCAACAATTTCACTGAAAAAAACATTTTAAAAAAGTTTCATGTTAAAAAATTCAATAGTTTCACTATAAAAACGAAAATAATATTTTCAAGTGAAAAAACTCAACTATTTCACTATAAAAATACCTAAAAAATGTTCCATTGTAAAAATACTCACAAATATCTCTATAAAAAATAAAAAATAAGTTCCAAGTTAAAAAAAAACTCAACAGTTTCACTATAAAAACCATAGCAAGATAATCAAGTGAAAAAACTCAACTATTTCACTGTAAAAACAATAAAAAAAATTTCAAGTTAAAAAACAAAAGAGTTTCTCTATAAAAAATATATTAATTAAAGTCAAGTTAAAAAACACAACAGTTTCACTGTAAAAACCATAAAAAAAAGTTCCAAGTGAAAAACCTCAACAGTTTCTCTATAAAAAAAATATATTAAAAAAAGTCAAGTTAAATAACTCAACAGTTTCACTGAAAAAACCATTAAAAAAAAGTTCCATGTTAAAAAATTCAATAGTTTCACTATATAAACCAAAACAAGGTTTTCAAGTGAAAAAATCAACTATTTCACTATAAAAATACCTAAAAAAAGTTCCATGTTAAAAATACGTACAAATATTTCTATAAAAAATAAAAAATTAGTTCCAAGGTAAAAAAACTCAACAGTTTCACTATAAAAACCCTAGCAAGATTTCCAACTGAAAAAACTAAACTTTTTCAAAGTAAAAAACATAAAAAAAAATCTCAATTTAAGAAACACAACAATTTCTCTTTAAAAAATATATTTAAATAAGTCAAGTTAAAAAACTCAACAGTTTCACTGTAATAAACATAAAAAAAAGTTTCAACTGAAAAAACTCAATAGTTTCACTATAAAAACCATAAAAAATGTTCCAAATTAAAAAATTCAATAATTTAACTATAAAAACCACTAAAATAGTTCCAAGTTAAAAAAAAACTCAAATATTTCAATATAAATACCATAAAAAAGGTCAAAGTAAAAAAACTCAACCGTTTCACTTTAAAAACCATAACAAAAGTTTCAAGTTAAAAAAAACACAACAATTTAAGTATAAAAACCATAAAAAAAACCAAGTTAAAAAGCTCAACAACTTCACTATATAGATCCTAAACAAAAGATCCAAGTTATAAACCTCATCTATATCGCCATAATAACCATAAAAAATGTTTCAAGTTAAAAAATTCAACAATTTCACTAAAAAACCATTAAATAAAAGTCCCATGTTAAAAAATTCAATAGTTTCACTATAAAAATGAAAACAAGATTTTCAAGTGAAAAACTCAACTATTTCACTATAAAAATACCGAAAAAAAGTTCCATGTTAAAAATACTCACAAATATCTCAATAAAAAATAAAAAATAAGTTCCAAGTTAAAAAAAAACACAACAATTTCACTATAAAAACCATAGCAATATATCCAAGTGAAAAAACTCAACTATTTCACTGTAAAAAACATTAACAAAAATTCCAAGTTAAAAAACACAACAGTTTCTCTTTAAAAAATATATTAAAATAAGTCAAGTTAAAAAACTCAACTGTTTCACTGTAATAAACATAAAAAAAAGTTTCAAGTGAAAAAACTCAATAGTTTCACTATAAAAACCATAAAAAATGTTCCAAATTAAAAAATTCAATAATTTAAGTATAAAAACCACTAAAATAGTTCCAAGTTAAAAAAAACTCAAATATTTCAATATAAATACCATAAAAAGGTCAAAGTAAAAAAACTCAACAGTTTCACTATAAAAACCATAAGAAAAGTTTCAAGTTAAAAAACACACAACAATTTAAGTATAAAAACCATAAAAAAAACCAAGTTAAAAAGCTCAACAATTTCACTATATAGATCCTAAACAAAAGATCCAAGTTATAAACCTCATCTATATCGCCATAATAACCATAAAAAATGTTTCAAGTTAAAAAATTCAACAATTTCACTAAAAAACCATTAAATAAAAGTCCCATGTTAAAAAATTCAATAGTTTCACTATAAAAATGAAAACAAGATTTTCAAGTGAAAAACTCAACTATTTCACTATAAAAATACCTAAAAAAAGTTCCATGTTAAAAATACTCACAAATATCTCAATAAAAAATAAAAAATAAGTTCCAAGTTAAAAAAACACAACAATTTCACTATAAAAACCATAGCAATATATCCAACTGAAAAAACTCAACTATTTCACTGTAAAAAACATTAACAAAAATTCCAAGTTAAAAAACACAACAATTTCTCTTTAAAAAATATATTAAACAAAGTCAAGTTAAAAAACTCAATAGTTTCAATGTAAATACCATAAAAAAAGTTTCAAGTGAAAAAACTCAACAGTTTCAGTATAAAAACCTTAAAAAATGTTCCAAATTAAAGAACTCAATAATTTAACCATAAAAACCACTAAAATAGTTCCAAGTTAAAAAAAAAACTCAAATATTTCATTATAAATACCATAAAAAAGTTCAAAATAAAAAAAACCCAACAGTTTCAATATAAAAACCATAGCAGAAGCTCCAAGTTAAAATAACACAACAATTTCACTTTAAAAACCATTAAAAAAAACCAAGTTAAAAAGCTCAACAATTTCACTATATAGATCCTAAAAAAAGATCCAAGTTATAAACCCCATATATATCGCCATAAAAACCATAAAAAATGTTTCAAGTTAAAAAATTCAACAATTTCACTGAAATAACCATTTAAAAAAAGTTTCATGTTAAAAAATTCAATAGTTTCACTATAAAAACGAAAACAATATTTTCAAGTGAAAAAATTCAACTATTTCACTATAAAAATACCTAAAAAATGTTCCCTGGTAAAAATACTCACAAATATCTCTATAAAAAATAAAAAATAAGTTCCAAGTTAAAAAAAAAACTCAACAGTTTCACTATAAAAACCATAGCAAGATAACCAAGTGAAAAAACTCAACTATTTCACTGTAAAAACAATAAAAAAAATTTCAAGTTAAAAAACAAAAGAGTTTCTCTATAAAAAATATATTAATAAAAGTCAAGTTAAAAAACTCAACAATTTCACTGTAAAAACCATAAAAAAAAGTTCCAAGTGAAAAACCACAACAGTTTCTCTATTAAAAAAATATATTAAAAAAAGTCAAGTCAAATAACTCAACAGTTTCACTGAAAAAACCATTAAAAAAAAGTTCCATGTTAAAAAATTCAATAGTTTCACTATATAAACCAAAACAAGGTTTTCAAGTGAAAAAATCAACTATTTCACTATAAAAATACCTAAAAAAAGTTCCGTGTTAAAAATACGTACAAATATCTCTATAAAAAAAAATTAGTTCCAAGTTAAAAAAACTCAACAGTTTCACTATAAAAACCCTAGCAAGATTTCCAACTGAAAAAAGTAAACTTTTTCAATGTAAAAAACATAAAAAAAAATCTCAATTTAAAAAACACAACAGTTTCTCTTTAAAAAATATATTAAAATAAGTTAAGTTAAAAAACTCAACAGTTTCACAATAATAAACATAAAAAAAAGTTTCAAGTGAAAAAACTCAATAGTTTCACTATAAAAACCATAAAAAATGTTCCAAATTAAAAAATTCAATAATTTAACTATAAAAACCACTAAAATAGTTCCAAGTTAAAAAAACTCAAATATTTCAATATAAATACCATAAAAAAGGTCAAAGTCAAAAAACTCAACAGTTTCACTATAAAAACCATAACAAAAGTTTCAAGTTAAAAAAAACACAACAATTTAAGTATAAAAACCATAAAAAAAAACCAAGTTAAAAAGCTCAACAACTTCACTATATAGATCCTAAACAAAAGATCCAAGTTATAAACCTCATCTATATCGCCATAATAACCATAAAAAATGTTTCAAGTTAAAAAATTCAACAATTTCAGTAAAAAACCATTAAATAAAAGTCCCATGTTAAAAAATTCAATAGTTTCACTAAAAAAATGAAAACAAGATTTTCAAGTGAAAAACTCAACTATTTCACTATAAAAATACCTAAAAAAAGTTCCATGTTAAAAATACTCACAAATATCTCAATAAAAAATAAAAAATAAGTTCCAAGTTAAAAAAACACAACAATTTCACTATAAAAACCATAGCAATATATCCAAGTGAAAAAACTCAACTATTTCACTGTAAAAAACATTAACAAAAATTCCAAGTTTAAAAACACAACAGTTTCTCTTTAAAAAATATATTAAACAAAGTCAAGTTAAAAAACTCAACAGTTTCACTGTAAATACCATAAAAAAAGTTTCAAGTGAAAAAACTCAACAGTTTCAGTATAAAAACCTTAAAAAATGTTCTAAATTAAAGAACTCAATAATTTAACCATAAAAACCACTAAAATAGTTCCAAGTTAAAAAAAACTCAAATATTTCATTATAAATACCATAAAAAAGTTCAAAATAAAAAACCCAACAGTTTCAATATAAAAACCATAACATAAGTTCCAAGTTAAAAAAACACAACAATTTCACTATAAAAACCATTAAAAAAAACCAAGTTAAAAAGCTCAACAATTTCACTATATAAATCCTAAAAAAAGATCCAAGTTATAAACCTCATATATATCGCCATAAAAACCATAAAAAATGTTTAAAGTTAAAAAATTCAACAATTTCACTGAAAAAACCATTTAAAAAAGTTTCATGTTAAAAAATTCAATAGTTTCACTATAAAAACGAAAATAATATTTTCAAGTGAAAAAACTCAACTATTTCACTATAAAAATACCTAAAAAATGTTCCATTGTAAAAATACTCAGAAATATCTCTATAAAAAATAAAAAATAAGTTCCAAGTTAAAAAAACCTCAACAGTTTCACTATAAAAACCATAGCAAGATAATCAAGTGAAAAAACTCAACTATTTCACTGTAAAAACAATAAAAAAAATTTCAAGTTAAAAAACAAAAGAGTTTCTCTATAAAAAATATATTAATTAAAGTCAAGTTAAAAAACACAACAGTTTCACTGTAAAAACCATAAAAAAAAGTTCCAAGTGAAAAACCTCAACAGTTTCTCTATAAAAAAAATATATTAAAAAAAGTCAAGTTAAATAACTCAACAGTTTCGCTGAAAAAACCATTAAAAAAAAGTTCCATGTTAAAAAATTCAATAGTTTCACTATATAAACCAAAACAAGGTTTTCAAGTGAAAAAATCAACTATTTCACTATAAAAATACCTAAAAAAAGTTCCATGTTAAAAATACGTACAAATATTTCTATAAAAAATAAAAAATTAGTTCCAAGGTAAAAAAACTCAACAGTTTCACTATAAAAACCCTAGCAAGATTTCCAACTGAAAAAACTAAACTTTTTCAAAGTAAAAAACATAAAAAAAAATCTCAATTTAAGAAACACAACAATTTCTCTTTAAAAAATATATTTAAATAAGTCAAGTTAAAAAACTCAACAGTTTCACTGTAATAAACATAAAAAAAAGTTTCAAGTGAAAAAACTCAATAGTTTCACTATAAAAACCATAAAAAATGTTCCAAATTAAAAAATTCAATAATTTAACTATAAAAACCACTAAAATAGTTCCAAGTTAAAAAAAAACTCAAATATTTCAATATAAATACCATAAAAAAGGTCAAAGTAAAAAAACTCAACAGTTTCACTTTAAAAACCATAACAAAAGTTTCAAGTTAAAAAAAACACAACAATTTAAGTATAAAAACCATAAAAAAAACCAAGTTAAAAAGCTCAACAACTTCACTATATAGATCCTAAACAAAAGATCCAAGTTATAAACCTCATCTATATCGCCATAATAACCATAAAAAATGTTTCAAGTTAAAAAATTCTACAATTTCACTAAAAAACCATTAAATAAAAGTCCCATGTTAAAAAATTCAATAGTTTCACTATAAAAATGAAAACAAGATTTTCAAGTGAAAAACTCAACTATTTCACTATAAAAATACCGAAAAAAAGTTCCATGTTAAAAATACTCACAAATATCTCAATAAAAAATAAAAAATAAGTTCCAAGTTAAAAAAAAACACAACAATTTCACTATAAAAACCATAGCAATATATCCAAGTGAAAAAACTCAACTATTTCACTGTAAAAAACATTAACAAAAATTCCAAGTTAAAAAACACAACAGTTTCTCTTTAAAAAATATATTAAAATAAGTCAAGTTAAAAAACTCAACTGTTTCACTGTAATAAACATAAAAAAAAGTTTCAAGTGAAAAAACTCAATAGTTTCACTATAAAAACCATAAAAAATGTTCCAAATTAAAAAATTCAATAATTTAACTATAAAAAACACTAAAATAGTTCCAAGTTAAAAAAAAACTCAAATATTTCAATATAAATACCATAAAAAAGGTCAAAGTAAAAAAACTCAACAGTTTCACTTTAAAAACCATAACAAAAGTTTCAAGTTAAAAAAAACACAACAATTTAAGTATAAAAACCATAAAAAAAACCAAGTTAAAAAGCTCAACAACTTCACTATATAGATCCTAAACAAAAGATCCAAGTTATAAACCTCATCTATATCGCCATAATAACCATAAAAAATGTTTCAAGTTAAAAAATTCAACAATTTCACTAAAAAACCATTAAATAAAAGTCCCATGTTAAAAAATTCAATAGTTTCACTATAAAAATGAAAACAAGATTTTCAAGTGAAAAACTCAACTATTTCACTATAAAAATACCGAAAAAAAGTTCCATGTTAAAAATACTCACAAATATCTCAATAAAAAATAAAAAATAAGTTCCAAGTTAAAAAAAAACACAACAATTTCACTATAAAAACCATAGCAATATATCCAAGTGAAAAAACTCAACTATTTCACTGTAAAAAACATTAACAAAAATTCCAAGTTAAAAAACACAACAGTTTCTCTTTAAAAAATATATTAAAATAAGTCAAGTTAAAAAACTCAACTGTTTCACTGTAATAAACATAAAAAAAAGTTTCAAGTGAAAAAACTCAATAGTTTCACTATAAAAACCATAAAAAATGTTCCAAATTAAAAAATTCAATAATTTAAGTATAAAAACCACTAAAATAGTTCCAAGTTAAAAAAACTCAAATATTTCAATATAAATACCATAAAAAGGTCAAAGTAAAAAAACTCAACAGTTTCACTATAAAAACCATAAGAAAAGTTTCAAGTTAAAAAACACACAACAATTTAAGTATAAAAACCATAAAAAAAACAAGTTAAAAAGCTCAACAATTTCACTATATAGATCCTAAACAAAAGATCCAAGTTATAAACCTCATCTATATCGCCATAATAACCATAAAAAATGTTTCAAGTTAAAAAATTCAACAATTTCACTAAAAAACCATTAAATAAAAGTCCCATGTTAAAAAATTCAATAGTTTCACTATAAAAATGAAAACATGATTTTCAAGTGAAAAACTCAACTATTTCACTATAAAAATACCTAAAAAAAGTTCCATGTTAAAAATACTCACAAATATCTCAATAAAAAATAAAAAATAAGTTCCAAGTTAAAAAAACACAACAATTTCACTATAAAAACCATAGCAATATATCCAACTGAAAAAACTCAACTATTTCACTGTAAAAAACATTAACAAAAATTCCAAGTTAAAAAACACAATAGTTTCTCTTTAAAAAATATATTAAACAAAGTCAAGTTAAAAAACTCAATACTTTCAATGTAAATACCATAAAAAAAGTTTCAAGTGAAAAAACTCAACAGTTTCAGTATAAAAACCTTAAAAAATGTTCCAAATTAAAGAACTCAATAATTTAACCATAAAAACCACTAAAATAGTTCCAAGTTAAAAAAAAACTCAAATATTTCATTATAAATACCATAAAAAAGTTCAAAATAAAAAAAACCCAACAGTTTCAATATAAAAACCATAGCAGAAGCTCCAAGTTAAAATAACACAACAATTTCACTTTAAAAACCATTAAAAAAAACCAAGTTAAAAAGCTCAACAATTTCACTATATAGATCCTAAAAAAAGATCCAAGTTATAAACCCCATATATATCGCCATAAAAACCATAAAAAATGTTTCAAGTTAAAAAATTCAACAATTTCACTGAAATAACCATTTAAAAAAAGTTTCATGTTAAAAAATTCAATAGTTTCACTATAAAAACGAAAACAATATTTTCAAGTGAAAAAACTCAACTATTTCACTATAAAAAAACCTAAAAAATGTTCCCTGGTAAAAATACTCACAAATATCTCTATAAAAAATAAAAAATAAGTTCCAAGTTAAAAAAAAAACTCAACAGTTTCACTATAAAAACCATAGCAAGATAACCAAGTGAAAAAACTCAACTATTTCACTGTAAAAACAATAAAAAAAATTTCAAGTTAAAAAACAAAAGAGTTTCTCTATAAAAAATATATTAATAAAAGTCAAGTTAAAAAACTCAACAATTTCATTGTAAAAACCATAAAAAAAAGTTCCAAGTGAAAAACCACAACAGTTTCTCTATTAAAAAAATATATTAAAAAAAGTCAAGTCAAATAACTCAACAGTTTCACTGAAAAAACCATTAAAAAAAAGTTCCATGTTAAAAAATTCAATAGTTTCACTATATAAACCAAAACAAGGTTTTCAAGTGAAAAAATCAACTATTTCACTATAAAAATACCTAAAAAAAGTTCCGTGTTAAAAATACGTACAAATATCTCTATAAAAAAAAATTAGTTCCAAGTTAAAAAAACTCAACAGTTTCTCTATAAAAACCCTAGCAAGATTTCCAACTGAAAAAAGTAAACTTTTTCAATGTAAAAAACATTAAAAAAAATCTCAATTTAAAAAACACAACAGTTTCTCTTTAAAAAATATATTAAAATAAGTTAAGTTAAAAAACTCAACAGTTTCACAATAATAAACATAAAAAAAAGTTTCAAGTGAAAAAACTCAATAGTTTCACTATAAAAACCATAAAAAATGTTCCAAATTAAAAAATTCAATAATTTAACTATAAAAACCACTAAAATAGTTCCAAGTTAAAAAAACTCAAATATTTCAATATAAATACCATAAAAAAGGTCAAAGTCAAAAAACTCAACAGTTTCACTATAAAAACCATAACAAAAGTTTCAAGTTAAAAAAAACACAACAATTTAAGTATAAAAACCATAAAAAAACCAAGTTAAAAAGCTCAACAACTTCACTATATAGATCCTAAACAAAAGATCCAAGTTATAAACCTCATCTATATCGCCATAATAACCATAAAAAATGTTTCAAGTTAAAAAATTCAACAATTTCACTAAAAAACCATTAAATAAAAGTCCCATGTTAAAAAATTCAATAGTTTCACTAAAAAAATGAAAACAAGATTTTCAAGTGAAAAACTCAACTATTTCACTATAAAAATACCTAAAAAAAGTTCCATGTTAAAAATACTCACAAATATCTCAATAAAAAATAAAAAATAAGTTCCAAGTTAAAAAAACACAATAATTTCACTATAAAAACCATAGCAATATATCCAAGTGAAAAAACTCAACTATTTCACTATAAAAAACATTAACAAAAATTCCAAGTTTAAAAACACAACAGTTTCTCTTTAAAAAATATATTAAACAAAGTCAAGTTAAAAAACTCAACAGTTTCACTGTAAATACCATAAAAAAAGTTTCAAGTGAAAAAACTCAACAGTTTCAGTATAAAAACCTTAAAAAATGTTCTAAATTAAAGAACTCAATAATTTAACCATAAAAACCACTAAAATAGTTCCAAGTTAAAAAAAACTCAAATATTTCATTATAAATACCATAAAAAAGTTCAAAATAAAAAACCCAACAGTTTCAATATAAAAACCATAACAGAAGTTCCAAGTTAAAAAAACACAACAATTTCACTATAAAAACCATTAAAAAAAACCAAGTTAAAAAGCTCAACAATTTCACTATATAAATCCTAAAAAAAGATCCAAGTTATAAACCTCATATATATCGCCATAAAAACCATAAAAAATGTTTAAAGTTAAAAAATTCAACAATTTCACTGAAAAAACCATTTAAAAAAGTTTCATGTTAAAAAATTCAATAGTTTCACTATAAAAACGAAAATAATATTTTCAAGTGAAAAAACTCAACTATTTCACTATAAAAATACCTAAAAAATGTTCCATTGTAAAAATACTCACAAATATCTCTATAAAAAATAAAAAATAAGTTCCAAGGTAAAAAAAAACTCAACAGTTTCACTATAAAAACCATAGCAAGATAATCAAGTGAAAAAACTCAACTATTTCACTGTAAAAACAATAAAAAAAATTTCAAGTTAAAAAACAAAAGAGTTTCTCTATAAAAAATATATTAATTAAAGTCAAGTTAAAAAACACAACAGTTTCACTGTAAAAACCATAAAAAAAGTTTCAAGTGAAAAACCTCAACAGTTTCTCTATAAAAAAAATATATTAAAAAAAGTCAAGTTAAATAACTCAACAGTTTCACTGAAAAAACCATTAAAAAAAAGTTCCATGTTAAAAAATTCAATAGTTTCACTATATAAACCAAAACAAGGTTTTCAAGTGAAAAAATCAACTATTTCACTATAAAAATACCTAAAAAAAGTTCCATGTTAAAAATACGTACAAATATTTCTATAAAAAATAAAAAATTAGTTCCAAGGTAAAAAAACTCAACAGTTTCACTATAAAAACCCTATCAAGATTTCCAACTGAAAAAACTAAACTTTTTCAAAGTAAAAAACATAAAAAAAAATCTCAATTTAAGAAACACAACAATTTCTCTTTAAAAAATATATTTAAATAAGTCAAGTTAAAAACTCAACAGTTTCACTGTAATAAACATAAAAAAAAGTTTCAAGTGAAAAAACTCAATAGTTTCACTATAAAAACCATAAAAAATGTTCCAAATTAAAAAATTCAATAATTTAACTATAAAAACCACTAAAATAGTTCCAAGTTAAAAAAAAACTCAAATATTTCAATATAAATACCATAAAAAAGGTCAAAGTAAAAAAACTCAACAGTTTCACTTTAAAAACCATAACAAAAGTTTCAAGTTAAAAAAAACACAACAATTTAAGTATAAAAACCATAAAAAAAACCAAGTTAAAAAGCTCAACAATTTCACTATATAGATCCTAAACAAAAGATCCAAGTTATAAACCTCATCTATATCGCCATAATAACCATAAAAAATGTTTCAAGTTAAAAAATTCAACAATTTCACTAAAAAACCATTAAATAAAAGTCCCATGTTAAAAAATTCAATAGTTTCACTATAAAAATGAAAACAAGATTTTCAAGTGAAAAACTCAACTATTTCACTATAAAAATACCGAAAAAAAGTCCATGTTAAAAATACTGACAAATATCTCAATAAAAAATAAAAAATAAGTTCCAAGTTAAAAAAAAACACAACAATTTCACTATAAAAACCATAGCAATATATCCAAGTGAAAAAACTCAACTATTTCACTGTAAAAAACATTAACAAAAATTCCAAGTTAAAAAACACAACAGTTTCTCTTTAAAAAATATATTAAAATAAGTCAAGTTAAAAAACTCAACTGTTTCACTGTAATAAACATAAAAAAAAGTTTCAAGTGAAAAAACTCAATAGTTTCACTATAAAAACCATAAAAAATGTTCCAAATTAAAAAATTCAATAATTTAAGTATAAAAACCACTAAAATAGTTCCAAGTTAAAAAAACTCAAATATTTCAATATAAATACCATAAAAAGGTCAAAGTAAAAAAACTCAACAGTTTCACTATAAAAACCATAAGAAAAGTTTCAAGTTAAAAAACACACAACAATTTAAGTATAAAAACCATAAAAAAAACCAAGTTAAAAAGCTCAACAATTTCACTATATAGATCCTAAACAAAAGATCCAAGTTATAAACCTCATCTATATCGCCATAATAACCATAAAAAATGTTTCAAGTTAAAAAATTCAACAATTTCACTAAAAAACCATTAAATAAAAGTCCCATGTTAAAAAATTCAATAGTTTCACTATAAAAATGAAAACAAGATTTTCAAGTGAAAAACTCAACTATTTCACTATAAAAATACCTAAAAAAAGTTCCATGTTAAAAATACTCACAAATATCTCAATAAAAAATAAAAAATAAGTTCCAAGTTAAAAAAACACAACAATTTCACTATAAAAACCATAGCAATATATCCAACTGAAAAAACTCAACTATTTCACTGTAAAAAACATTAACAAAAATTCCAAGTTAAAAAACACAACAGTTTCTCTTTAAAAAATATATTAAACAAAGTCAAGTTAAAAAACTCAATAGTTTCAATGTAAATACCATAAAAAAAGTTTCAAGTGAAAAAACTCAACAGTTTCAGTATAAAAACCTTAAAAAATGTTCCAAATTAAAGAACTCAATAATTTAACCATAAAAACCACTAAAATAGTTCCAAGTTAAAAAAAAACTCAAATATTTCATTATAAATACCATAAAAAAGTTCAAAATAAAAAAAACCCAACAGTTTCAATATAAAAACCATAGCAGAAGCTCCAAGTTAAAATAACACAACAAATTCACTTTAAAAACCATTAAAAAAAACCAAGTTAAAAAGCTCAACAATTTCACTATATAGATCCTAAAAAAAGATCCAAGTTATAAACCCCATATATATCGCCATAAAAACCATAAAAAATGTTTCAAGTTAAAAAATTCAACAATTTCACTGAAATAACCATTTAAAAAAAGTTTCATGTTAAAAAATTCAATAGTTTCACTATAAAAACGAAAACAATATTTTCAAGTGAAAAAACTCAACTATTTCACTATAAAAATACCTAAAAAATGTTCCCTGGTAAAAATACTCACAAATATCTCTACAAAAAATAAAAAATAAGTTCCAAGTTAAAAAAAAAAACTCAACAGTTTCATTATAAAAACCATAGCAAGATAACCAAGTGAAAAAACTCAACTATTTCACTGTAAAAACAATAAAAAAAATTTCAAGTTAAAAAACAAAAGAGTTTCTCTATAAAAAATATATTAATAAAAGTCAAGTTAAAAAACTCAACAATTTCACTGTAAAAACCATAAAAAAAAAGTTCCAAGTGAAAAACCACAACAGTTTCTCTATTAAAAAAATATATTAAAAAAAGTCAAGTCAAATAACTCAACAGTTTCACTGAAAAAACCATTAAAAAAAAGTTCCATGTTAAAAAATTCAATAGTTTCACTATATAAACCAAAACAAGGTTTTCAAGTGAAAAAATCAACTATTTCACTATAAAAATACCTAAAAAAAGTTCCGTGTTAAAAATACGTACAAATATCTCTATAAAAAAAAATTAGTTCCAAGTTAAAAAAACTCAACAGTTTCTCTATAAAAACCCTAGCAAGATTTCCAACTGAAAAAAGTAAACTTTTTCAATGTAAAAAACATTAAAAAAAATCTCAATTTAAAAAACACAACAGTTTCTCTTTAAAAAATATATTAAAATAAGTTAAGTTAAAAAACTCAACAGTTTCACAATAATAAACATAAAAAAAAGTTTCAAGTGAAAAAACTCAATAGTTTCACTATAAAAACCATAAAAAATGTTCCAAATTAAAAAATTCAATAATTTAACTATAAAAACCACTAAAATAGTTCCAAGTTAAAAAAACTCAAATATTTCAATATAAATACCATAAAAAAGGTCAAAGTCAAAAAACTCAACAGTTTCACTATAAAAACCATAACAAAAGTTTCAAGTTATAAAAAACACAACAATTTAAGTATAAAAACCATAAAAAAACCAAGTTAAAAAGCTCAACAACTTCACTATATAGATCCTAAACAAAAGATCCAAGTTATAAACCTCATCTATATCGCCATAATAACCATAAAAAATGTTTCAAGTTAAAAAATTCAACAATTTCACTAAAAAACCATTAAATAAAAGTCCCATGTTAAAAAATTCAATAGTTTCACTAAAAAAATGAAAACAAGATTTTCAAGTGAAAAACTCAACTATTTCACTATAAAAATACCTAAAAAAAGTTCCATGTTAAAAATACTCACAAATATCTCAATAAAAAATAAAAAATAAGTTCCAAGTTAAAAAAACACAACAATTTCACTATAAAAACCATAGCAATATATCCAAGTGAAAAAACTCAACTATTTCACTGTAAAAAACATTAACAAAAATTCCAAGTTTAAAAACACAACAGTTTCTCTTTAAAAAATATATTAAACAAAGTCAAGTTAAAAAACTCAACAGTTTCACTGTAAATACCATAAAAAAAGTTTCAAGTGAAAAAACTCAACAGTTTCAGTATAAAAACCTTAAAAAATGTTCTAAATTAAAGAACTCAATAATTTAACCATAAAAACCACTAAAATAGTTCCAAGTTAAAAAAAAACTCAAATATTTCATTATAAATACCATAAAAAAGTTCAAAATAAAAAACCCAACAGTTTCAATATAAAAACCATAACAGAAGTTCCAAGTTAAAAAAACACAACAATTTCACTATAAAAACCATTAAAAAAAACCAAGTTAAAAAGCTCAACAATTTCACTATATAAATCCTAAAAAAAGATCCAAGTTATAAACCTCATATATATCGCCATAAAAACCATAAAAAATGTTTAAAGTTAAAAAATTCAACAATTTCACTGAAAAAACCATTTAAAAAAGTTTCATGTTAAAAAATTCAATAGTTTCACTATAAAAACGAAAATAATATTTTCAAGTGAAAAAACTCAACTATTTCACTATAAAAATACCTAAAAAATGTTCCATTGTAAAAATACTCAGAAATATCTCTATAAAAAATAAAAAATAAGTTCCAAGTTAAAAAAAACTCAACAGTTTCACTATAAAAACCATAGCAAGATAATCAAGTGAAAAAACTCAACTATTTCACTGTAAAAACAATAAAAAATATTTCAAGTTAAAAAACAAAAGAGTTTCTCTATAAAAAATATATTAATTAAAGTCAAGTTAAAAAACACAACAGTTTCACTGTAAAAACCATAAAAAAAAGTTCCAAGTGAAAAACCTCAACAGTTTCTCTATAAAAAAAATATATTAAAAAAAGTCAAGTTAAATAACTCAACAGTTTCACTGAAAAAACCATTAAAAAAAAGTTCCATGTTAAAAAATTCAATAGTTTCACTATATAAACCAAAACAAGGTTTTCAAGTGAAAAAATCAACTATTTCACTATAAAAATACCTAAAAAAAGTTCCATGTTAAAAATACGTACAAATATTTCTATAAAAAATAAAAAATTAGTTCCAAGGTAAAAAAACTCAACAGTTTCACTATAAAAACCCTAGCAAGATTTCCAACTGAAAAAACTAAACTTTTTCAAAGTAAAAAACATAAAAAAAAATCTCAATTTAAGAAACACAACAATTTCTCTTTAAAAAATATATTTAAATAAGTCAAGTTAAAAAACTCAACAGTTTCACTGTAATAAACATAAAAAAAAGTTTCAAGTGAAAAAACTCAATAGTTTCACTATAAAAACCATAAAAAATGTTCCAAATTAAAAAATTCAATAATTTAACTATAAAAACCACTAAAATAGTTCCAAGTTAAAAAAAAACTCAAATATTTCAATATAAATACCATAAAAAAGGTCAAAGTAAAAAAACTCAACAGTTTCACTTTAAAAACCATAACAAAAGTTTCAAGTTAAAAAAAAAACACAACAATTTAAGTATAAAAACCATAAAAAAAACCAAGTTAAAAAGCTCAACAACTTCACTATATAGATACTAAACAAAAGATCTAAGTTATAAACCTCATCTATATCGCCATAATAACCATAAAAAATGTTTCAAGTTAAAAAATTCAACAATTTCACTAAAAAACCATTAAATAAAAGTCCCATGTTAAAAAATTCAATAGTTTCACTATAAAAATGAAAACAAGATTTTCAAGTGAAAAACTCAACTATTTCACTATAAAAATACCGAAAAAAAGTTCCATGTTAAAAATACTGACAAATATCTCAATAAAAAATAAAAAATAAGTTCCAAGTTAAAAAAAAACACAACAATTTCACTATAAAAACCATAGCAATATATCCAAGTGAAAAAACTCAACTATTTCACTGTAAAAAACATTAACAAAAATTCCAAGTTAAAAAACACAACAGTTTCTCTTTAAAAAATATATTAAAATAAGTCAAGTTAAAAAACTCAACTGTTTCACTGTAATAAACATAAAAAAAAGTTTCAAGTGAAAAAACTCAATAGTTTCACTATAAAAACCATAAAAAATGTTCCAAATTAAAAAATTCAATAATTTAAGTATAAAAACCACTAAAATAGTTCCAAGTTAAAAAAACTCAAATATTTCAATATAAATACCATAAAAAGGTCAAAGTAAAAAAACTCAACAGTTTCACTATAAAAACCATAAGAAAAGTTTCAAGTTAAAAAACACACAACAATTTAAGTATAAAAACCATAAAAAAAACCAAGTTAAAAAGCTCAACAATTTCACTATATAGATCCTAAACAAAAGATCCAAGTTATAAACCTCATCTATATCGCCATAATAACCATAAAAAATGTTTCAAGTTAAAAAATTCAACAATTTCACTAAAAAACCATTAAATAAAAGTCCCATGTTAAAAAATTCAATAGTTTCACTATAAAAATGAAAACAAGATTTTCAAGTGAAAAACTCAACTTTTTCACTATAAAAATACCTAAAAAAAGTTCCATGTTAAAAATACTCACAAATATCTCAATAAAAAATAAAAAATAAGTTCCAAGTTAAAAAAACACAACAATTTCACTATAAAAACCATAGCAATATATCCAACTGAAAAAACTCAACTATTTCACTGTAAAAAACATTAACAAAAATTCCAAGTTAAAAAACACAACAGTTTCTCTTTAAAAAATATATTAAACAAAGTCAAGTTAAAAAACTCAATAGTTTCAATGTAAATACCATAAAAAAAGTTTCAAGTGAAAAAACTCAACAGTTTCAGTATAAAAACCTTAAAAAATGTTCCAAATTAAAGAACTCAATAATTTAACCATAAAAACCACTAAAATAGTTCCAAGTTAAAAAAAAAACTCAAATATTTCATTATAAATACCATAAAAAAGTTCAAAATAAAAAAAACCCAACAGTTTCAATATAAAAACCATAGCAGAAGCTCCAAGTTAAAATAACACAACAAATTCACTTTAAAAACCATTAAAAAAAACCAAGTTAAAAAGCTCAACAATTTCACTATATAGATCCTAAAAAAAGATCCAAGTTATAAACCCCATATATATCGCCATAAAAACCATAAAAAATGTTTCAAGTTAAAAAATTCAACAATTTCACTGAAATAACCATTTAAAAAAAGTTTCATGTTAAAAAATTCAATAGTTTCACTATAAAAACGAAAACAATATTTTCAAGTGAAAAAACTCAACTATTTCACTATAAAAATACCTAAAAAATGTTCCCTGGTAAAAATACTCAGAAATATCTCTACAAAAAATAAAAAATAAGTTCCAAGTTAAAAAAAAAAACTCAACAGTTTCATTATAAAAACCATAGCAAGATAACCAAGTGAAAAAACTCAACTATTTCACTGTAAAAACAATAAAAAAAATTTCAAGTTAAAAAACAAAAGAGTTTCTCTATAAAAAATATATTAATAAAAGTCAAGTTAAAAAACTCAACAATTTCACTGTAAAAACCATAAAAAAAAAGTTCCAAGTGAAAAACCTCAACAGTTTCTCTATAAAAAAAATATATTAAAAAAAGTCAAGTTAAATAACTCAACAGTTTCACTGAAAAAACCATTAAAAAAAAGTTCCATGTTAAAAAATTCAATAGTTTCACTATATAAACAAGGTTTTCAAGTGAAAAAATCAACTATTTCACTATAAAAATACCTAAAAAAAGTTCCATGTTAAAAATACGTACAAATATTTCTATAAAAAATAAAAAATTAGTTCCAAGGTAAAAAAACTCAACAGTTTCACTATAAAAACCCTAGCAAGATTTCCAACTGAAAAAACTAAACTTTTTCAAAGTAAAAAACATAAAAAAAAATCTCAATTTAAGAAACACAACAATTTCTCTTTAAAAAATATATTTAAATAAGTCAAGTTAAAAAACTCAACAGTTTCACTGTAATAAACATAAAAAAAAGTTTCAAGTGAAAAAACTCAATAGTTTCACTATAAAAACCATAAAAAATGTTCCAAATTAAAAAATTCAATAATTTAACTATAAAAACCACTAAAATAGTTCCAAGTTAAAAAAAAACTCAAATATTTCAATATAAATACCATAAAAAAGGTCAAAGTAAAAAAACTCAACAGTTTCACTTTAAAAACCATAACAAAAGTTTCAAGTTAAAAAAAAAACACAACAATTTAAGTATAAAAACCATAAAAAAAACCAAGTTAAAAAGCTCAACAACTTCACTATATAGATACTAAACAAAAGATCCAAGTTATAAACCTCATCTATATCGCCATAATAACCATAAAAAATGTTTCAAGTTAAAAAATTCAACAATTTCACTAAAAAACCATTAAATAAAAGTCCCATGTTAAAAAATTCAATAGTTTCACTATAAAAATGAAAACAAGATTTTCAAGTGAAAAACTCAACTATTTCACTATAAAAATACCTAAAAAAAGTTCCATGTTAAAAATACTCACAAATATCTCAATAAAAAATAAAAAATAAGTTCCAAGTTAAAAAAACACAACAATTTCACTATAAAAACCATAGCAATATATCCAAGTGAAAAAACTCAACTATTTCACTGTAAAAAACATTAACAAAAATTCCAAGTTTAAAAACACAACAGTTTCTCTTTAAAAAATATATTAAACAAAGTCAAGTTAAAAAACTCAACAGTTTCACTGTAAATACCATAAAAAAAGTTTCAAGTGAAAAAACTCAACAGTTTCAGTATAAAAACCTTAAAAAAAGTTCTAAATTAAAGAACTCAATAATTTAACCATAAAAACCACTAAAATAGTTCCAAGTTAAAAAAAACTCAAATATTTCATTATAAATACCATAAAAAAGTTCAAAATAAAAAACCCAACAGTTTCAATATAAAAACCATAACAGAAGTTCCAAGTTAAAAAAACACAACAATTTCACTATAAAAACCATTAAAAAAAACCAAGTTAAAAAGCTCAACAATTTCACTATATAAATCCTAAAAAAAGATCCAAGTTATAAACCTCATATATATCGCCATAAAAACCATAAAAAATGTTTAAAGTTAAAAAATTCAACAATTTCACTGAAAAAACCATTTAAAAAAGTTTCATGTTAAAAAATTCAATAGTTTCACTATAAATACGAAAATAATATTTTCAAGTGAAAAAACTCAACTATTTCACTATAAAAATACCTAAAAAATGTTCCATTGTAAAAATACTCACAAATATCTCTATAAAAAATAAAAAATAAGTTCCAAGTTAAAAAAAAACTCAACAGTTTCACTATAAAAACCATAGCAAGATAATCAAGTGAAAAAACTCAACTATTTCACTGTAAAAACAATAAAAAAAATTTCAAGTTAAAAAACAAAAGAGTTTCTCTATAAAAAATATATTAATTAAAGTCAAGTTAAAAAACACAACAGTTTCACTGTAAAAACCATAAAAAAAAGTTCCAAGTGAAAAACCTCAACAGTTTCTCTATAAAAAAAATATATTAAAAAAAGTCAAGTTAAATAACTCAACAGTTTCACTGAAAAAACCATTAAAAAAAAGTTCCATGTTAAAAAATTCAATAGTTTCACTATATAAACCAAAACAAGGTTTTCAAGTGAAAAAATCAACTATTTCACTATAAAAATACCTAAAAAAAGTTCCATGTTAAAAATACGTACAAATATTTCTATAAAAAATAAAAAATTAGTTCCAAGGTAAAAAAACTCAACAGTTTCACTATAAAAACCCTAGCAAGATTTCCAACTGAAAAAACTAAACTTTTTCAAAGTAAAAAACATAAAAAAAAATCTCAATTTAAGAAACACAACAATTTCTCTTTAAAAAATATATTTAAATAAGTCAAGTTAAAAAACTCAACAGTTTCACTGTAATAAACATAAAAAAAAGTTTCAAGTGAAAAAACTCAATAGTTTCACTATAAAAACCATAAAAAATGTTCCAAATTAAAAAATTCAATAATTTAACTATAAAAACCACTAAAATAGTTCCAAGTTAAAAAAAACTCAAATATTTCAATATAAATACCATAAAAAAGGTCAAAGTAAAAAAACTCAACAGTTTCACTTTAAAAACCATAACAAAAGTTTCAAGTTAAAAAAAACACAACAATTTAAGTATAAAAACCATAAAAAAAACCAAGTTAAAAAGCTCAACAACTTCACTATATAGATCCTAAACAAAAGATCCAAGTTATAAACCTCATCTATATCGCCATAATAACCATAAAAAATGTTTCAAGTTAAAAAATTCAACAATTTCACTAAAAAACCATTAAATAAAAGTCCCATGTTAAAAAATTCAATAGTTTCACTATAAAAATGAAAACAAGATTTTCAAGTGAAAAACTCAACTATTTCACTATAAAAATACCGAAAAAAAGTTCCATGTTAAAAATACTGACAAATATCTCAATAAAAAATAAAAAAAAAGTTCCAAGTTAAAAAAAAACACAACAATTTCACTATAAAAACCATAGCAATATATCCAAGTGAAAAAACTCAACTATTTCACTGTAAAAAACATTAACAAAAATTCCAAGTTAAAAAACACAACAGTTTCTCTTTAAAAAATATATTAAAATAAGTCAAGTTAAAAAACTCAACTGTTTCACTGTAATAAACATAAAAAAAAGTTTCAAGTGAAAAAACTCAATAGTTTCACTATAAAAACCATAAAAAATGTTCCAAATTAAAAAATTCAATAATTTAAGTATAAAAACCACTAAAATAGTTCCAAGTTAAAAAAACTCAAATATTTCAATATAAATACCATAAAAAGGTCAAAGTAAAAAAACTCAACAGTTTCACTATAAAAACCATAAGAAAAGTTTCAAGTTAAAAAACACACAACAATTTAAGTATAAAAACCATAAAAAAAACCAAGTTAAAAAGCTCAACAATTTCACTATATAGATCCTAAACAAAAGATCCAAGTTATAAACCTCATCTATATCGCCATAATAACCATAAAAAATGTTTCAAGTTAAAAAATTCAACAATTTCACTAAAAAACCATTAAATAAAAGTCCCATGTTAAAAAATTCAATAGTTTCACTATAAAAATGAAAACAAGATTTTCAAGTGAAAAACTCAACTTTTTCACTATAAAAATACCTAAAAAAAGTTCCATGTTAAAAATACTCACAAATATCTCAATAAAAAATAAAAAATAAGTTCCAAGTTAAAAAAACACAACAATTTCACTATAAAAACCATAGCAATATATCCAACTGAAAAAACTCAACTATTTCACTGTAAAAAACATTAACAAAAATTCCAAGTTAAAAAACACAACAGTTTCTCTTTAAAAAATATATTAAACAAAGTCAAGTTAAAAAACTCAATAGTTTCAATGTAAATACCATAAAAAAAGTTTCAAGTGAAAAAACTCAACAGTTTCAGTATAAAAACCTTAAAAAATGTTCCAAATTAAAGAACTCAATAATTTAACCATAAAAACCACTAAAATAGTTCCAAGTTAAAAAAAAACTCAAATATTTCATTATAAATACCATAAAAAAGTTCAAAATAAAAAAAACCCAACAGTTTCAATATAAAAACCATAGCAGAAGCTCCAAGTTAAAATAACACAACAAATTCACTTTAAAAACCATTAAAAAAAACCAAGTTAAAAAGCTCAACAATTTCACTATATAGATCCTAAAAAAAGATCCAAGTTATAAACCCCATATATATCGCCATAAAAACCATAAAAAATGTTTCAAGTTAAAAAATTCAACAATTTCACTGAAATAACCATTTAAAAAAAGTTTCATGTTAAAAAATTCAATAGTTTCACTATAAAAACGAAAACAATATTTTCAAGTGAAAAAACTCAACTATTTCACTATAAAAATACCTAAAAAATGTTCCCTGGTAAAAATACTCACAAATATCTCTACAAAAAATAAAAAATAAGTTCCAAGTTAAAAAAAAAAACTCAACAGTTTCATTATAAAAACCATAGCAAGATAACCAAGTGAAAAAACTCAACTATTTCACTGTAAAAACAATAAAAAAAATTTCAAGTTAAAAAACAAAAGAGTTTCTCTATAAAAAATATATTAATAAAAGTCAAGTTAAAAAACTCAACAATTTCACTGTAAAAACCATAAAAAAAAAGTTCCAAGTGAAAAACCACAACAGTTTCTCTATTAAAAAAATATATTAAAAAAAGTCAAGTCAAATAACTCAACAGTTTCACTGAAAAAACCATTAAAAAAAAGTTCCATGTTAAAAAATTCAATAGTTTCACTATATAAACCAAAACAAGGTTTTCAAGTGAAAAAATCAACTATTTCACTATAAAAATACCTAAAAAAAGTTCCGTGTTAAAAATACGTACAAATATCTCTATAAAAAAAAATTAGTTCCAAGTTAAAAAAACTCAACAGTTTCTCTATAAAAACCCTAGCAAGATTTCCAACAGAAAAAAGTAAACTTTTTCAATGTAAAAAACATTAAAAAAAATCTCAATTTAAAAAACACAACAGTTTCTCTTTAAAAAATATATTAAAATAAGTTAAGTTAAAAAACTCAACAGTTTCACAATAATAAACATAAAAAAAAGTTTCAAGTGAAAAAACTCAATAGTTTCACTATAAAAACCATAAAAAATGTTCCAAATTAAAAAATTCAATAATTTAACTATAAAAACCACTAAAATAGTTCCAAGTTAAAAAAACTCAAATATTTCAATATAAATACCATAAAAAAGGTCAAAGTCAAAAAACTCAACAGTTTCACTATAAAAACCATAACAAAAGTTTCAAGTTAAAAAAAACACAACAATTTAAGTATAAAAACCATAAAAAAACCAAGTTAAAAAGCTCAACAACTTCACTATATAGATCCTAAACAAAAGATCCAAGTTATAAACCTCATCTATATCGCCATAATAACCATAAAAAATGTTTCAAGTTAAAAAATTCAACAATTTCACTAAAAAACCATTAAATAAAAGTCCCATGTTAAAAAATTCAATAGTTTCACTAAAAAAATGAAAACAAGATTTTCAAGTGAAAAACTCAACTATTTCACTATAAAAATACCTAAAAAAAGTTCCATGTTAAAAATACTCACAAATATCTCAATAAAAAATAAAAAATAAGTTCCAAGTTAAAAAAACACAACAATTTCACTATAAAAACCATAGCAATATATCCAAGTGAAAAAACTCAACTATTTCACTGTAAAAAACATTAACAAAAATTCCAAGTTTAAAAACACAACAGTTTCTCTTTAAAAAATATATTAAACAAAGTCAAGTTAAAAAACTCAACAGTTTCACTGTAAATACCATAAAAAAAGTTTCAAGTGAAAAAACTCAACAGTTTCAGTATAAAAACCTTAAAAAAAGTTCTAAATTAAAGAACTCAATAATTTAACCATAAAAACCACTAAAATAGTTCCAAGTTAAAAAAAACCCAAATATTTCATTATAAATACCATAAAAAAGTTCAAAATAAAAAACCCAACAGTTTCAATATAAAAACCATAACAGAAGTTCCAAGTTAAAAAAACACAACAATTTCACTATAAAAACCATTAAAAAAAACCAAGTTAAAAAGCTCAACAATTTCACTATATAAATCCTAAAAAAAGATCCAAGTTATAAACCTCATATATATCGCCATAAAAACCATAAAAAATGTTTAAAGTTAAAAAATTCAACAATTTCACTGAAAAAACCATTTAAAAAAGTTTCATGTTAAAAAATTCAATAGTTTCACTATAAATACGAAAATAATATTTTCAAGTGAAAAAACTCAACTATTTCACTATAAAAATACCTAAAAAATGTTCCATTGTAAAAATACTCACAAATATCTCTATAAAAAATAAAAAATAAGTTCCAAGTTAAAAAAAAACTCAACAGTTTCACTATAAAAACCATAGCAAGATAATCAAGTGAAAAAACTCAACTATTTCACTGTAAAAACAATAAAAAAAATTTCAAGTTAAAAAACAAAAGAGTTTCTCTATAAAAAATATATTAATTAAAGTCAAGTTAAAAAACACAACAGTTTCACTGTAAAAACCATAAAAAAAAGTTCCAAGTGAAAAACCTCAACAGTTTCTCTATAAAAAAAATATATTAAAAAAAGTCAAGTTAAATAACTCAACAGTTTCACTGAAAAAACCATTAAAAAAAAGTTCCATGTTAAAAAATTCAATAGTTTCACTATATAAACCAAAACAAGGTTTTCAAGTGAAAAAATCAACTATTTCACTATAAAAATACCTAAAAAAAGTTCCATGTTAAAAATACGTACAAATATTTCTATAAAAAATAAAAAATTAGTTCCAAGGTAAAAAAACTCAACAGTTTCACTATAAAAACCCTAGCAAGATTTCCAACTGAAAAAACTAAACTTTTTCAAAGTAAAAAACATAAAAAAAAATCTCAATTTAAGAAACACAACAATTTCTCTTTAAAAAATATATTTAAATAAGTCAAGTTAAAAAACTCAACAGTTTCACTGTAATAAACATAAAAAAAAGTTTCAAGTGAAAAAACTCAATAGTTTCACTATAAAAACCATAAAAAATGTTCCAAATTAAAAAATTCAATAATTTAACTATAAAAACCACTAAAATAGTTCCAAGTTAAAAAAACTCAAATATTTCAATATAAATACCATAAAAAAGGTCAAAGTCAAAAAACTCAACAGTTTCACTATAAAAACCATAACAAAAGTTTCAAGTTAAAAAAAACACAACAATTTAAGTATAAAAACCATAAAAAAACCAAGTTAAAAAGCTCAACAACTTCACTATATAGATCCTAAACAAAAGATCCAAGTTATAAACCTCATCTATATCGCCATAATAACCATAAAAAATGTTTCAAGTTAAAAAATTCAACAATTTCACTAAAAAACCATTAAATAAAAGTCCCATGTTAAAAAATTCAATAGTTTCACTAAAAAAATGAAAACAAGATTTTCAAGTGAAAAACTCAACTATTTCACTATAAAAATACCTAAAAAAAGTTCCATGTTAAAAATACTCACAAATATCTCAATAAAAAATAAAAAATAAGTTCCAAGTTAAAAAAACACAACAATTTCACTATAAAAACCATAGCAATATATCCAAGTGAAAAAACTCAACTATTTCACTGTAAAAAACATTAACAAAAATTCCAAGTTTAAAAACACAACAGTTTCTCTTTAAAAAATATATTAAACAAAGTCAAGTTAAAAAACTCAACAGTTTCACTGTAAATACCATAAAAAAAGTTTCAAGTGAAAAAACTCAACAGTTTCAGTATAAAAACCTTAAAAAAAGTTCTAAATTAAAGAACTCAATAATTTAACCATAAAAACCACTAAAATAGTTCCAAGTTAAAAAAAACTCAAATATTTCATTATAAATACCATAAAAAAGTTCAAAATAAAAAACCCAACAGTTTCAATATAAAAACCATAACAGAAGTTCCAAGTTAAAAAAACACAACAATTTCACTATAAAAACCATTAAAAAAAACCAAGTTAAAAAGCTCAACAATTTCACTATATAAATCCTAAAAAAAGATCCAAGTTATAAACCTCATATATATCGCCATAAAAACCATAAAAAATGTTTAAAGTTAAAAAATTCAACAATTTCACTGAAAAAACCATTTAAAAAAGTTTCATGTTAAAAAATTCAATAGTTTCACTATAAATACGAAAATAATATTTTCAAGTGAAAAAACTCAACTATTTCACTATAAAAATACCTAAAAAATGTTCCATTGTAAAAATACTCACAAATATCTCTATAAAAAATAAAAAATAAGTTCCAAGTTAAAAAAAAACTCAACAGTTTCACTATAAAAACCATAGCAAGATAATCAAGTGAAAAAACTCAACTATTTCACTGTAAAAACAATAAAAAAAATTTCAAGTTAAAAAACAAAAGAGTTTCTCTATAAAAAATATATTAATTAAAGTCAAGTTAAAAAACACAACAGTTTCACTGTAAAAACCATAAAAAAAAGTTCCAAGTGAAAAACCTCAACAGTTTCTCTATAAAAAAAATATATTAAAAAAAGTCAAGTTAAATAACTCAACAGTTTCACTGAAAAAACCATTAAAAAAAAGTTCCATGTTAAAAAATTCAATAGTTTCACTATATAAACCAAAACAAGGTTTTCAAGTGAAAAAATCAACTATTTCACTATAAAAATACCTAAAAAAAGTTCCATGTTAAAAATACGTACAAATATTTCTATAAAAAATAAAAAATTAGTTCCAAGGTAAAAAAACTCAACAGTTTCACTATAAAAACCCTAGCAAGATTTCCAACTGAAAAAACTAAACTTTTTCAAAGTAAAAAACATAAAAAAAAATCTCAATTTAAGAAACACAACAATTTCTCTTTAAAAAATATATTTAAATAAGTCAAGTTAAAAAACTCAACAGTTTCACTGTAATAAACATAAAAAAAAGTTTCAAGTGAAAAAACTCAATAGTTTCACTATAAAAACCATAAAAAATGTTCCAAATTAAAAAATTCAATAATTTAACTATAAAAACCACTAAAATAGTTCCAAGTTAAAAAAAACTCAAATATTTCAATATAAATACCATAAAAAAGGTCAAAGTAAAAAAACTCAACAGTTTCACTTTAAAAACCATAACAAAAGTTTCAAGTTAAAAAAAACACAACAATTTAAGTATAAAAACCATAAAAAAAACCAAGTTAAAAAGCTCAACAACTTCACTATATAGATCCTAAACAAAAGATCCAAGTTATAAACCTCATCTATATCGCCATAATAACCATAAAAAATGTTTCAAGTTAAAAAATTCAACAATTTCACTAAAAAACCATTAAATAAAAGTCCCATGTTAAAAAATTCAATAGTTTCACTATAAAAATGAAAACAAGATTTTCAAGTGAAAAACTCAACTATTTCACTATAAAAATACCGAAAAAAAGTTCCATGTTAAAAATACTGACAAATATCTCAATAAAAAATAAAAAATAAGTTCCAAGTTAAAAAAAAACACAACAATTTCACTATAAAAACCATAGCAATATATCCAAGTGAAAAAACTCAACTATTTCACTGTAAAAAACATTAACAAAAATTCCAAGTTAAAAAACACAACAGTTTCTCTTTAAAAAATATATTAAAATAAGTCAAGTTAAAAAACTCAACTGTTTCACTGTAATAAACATAAAAAAAAGTTTCAAGTGAAAAAACTCAATAGTTTCACTATAAAAACCATAAAAAATGTTCCAAATTAAAAAATTCAATAATTTAAGTATAAAAACCACTAAAATAGTTCCAAGTTAAAAAAACTCAAATATTTCAATATAAATACCATAAAAAGGTCAAAGTAAAAAAACTCAACAGTTTCACTATAAAAACCATAAGAAAAGTTTCAAGTTAAAAAACACACAACAATTTAAGTATAAAAACCATTAAAAAAACCAAGTTAAAAAGCTCAACAATTTCACTATATAGATCCTAAACAAAAGATCCAAGTTATAAACCTCATCTATATCGCCATAATAACCATAAAAAATGTTTCAAGTTAAAAAATTCAACAATTTCACTAAAAACCATTAAATAAAAGTCCCATGTTAAAAAATTCAATAGTTTCACTATAAAAATGAAAACAAGATTTTCAAGTGAAAAACTCAACTATTTCACTATAAAAATACCTAAAAAAAGTTCCATGTTAAAAATACTCACAAATATCTCAATAAAAAATAAAAAATAAGTTCCAAGTTAAAAAAACACAACAATTTCACTATAAAAACCATAGCAATATATCCAACTGAAAAAACTCAACTATTTCACTGTAAAAAACATTAACAAAAATTCCAAGTTAAAAAACACAACAGTTTCTCTTTAAAAAATATATTAAACAAAGTCAAGTTAAAAAACTCAATAGTTTCAATGTAAATACCATAAAAAAAGTTTCAAGTGAAAAAACTCAACAGTTTCAGTATAAAAACCTTAAAAAATGTTCCAAATTAAAGAACTCAATAATTTAACCATAAAAACCACTAAAATAGTTCCAAGTTAAAAAAAAACTCAAATATTTCATTATAAATACCATAAAAAAGTTCAAAATAAAAAAAACCCAACAGTTTCAATATAAAAACCATAGCAGAAGCTCCAAGTTAAAATAACACAACAATTTCACTTTAAAAACCATTAAAAAAAACCAAGTTAAAAAGCTCAACAATTTCACTATATAGATCCTAAAAAAAGATCCAAGTTATAAACCCCATATATATCGCCATAAAAACCATAAAAAATGTTTCAAGTTAAAAAATTCAACAATTTCACTGAAATAACCATTTAAAAAAAGTTTCATGTTAAAAAATTCAATAGTTTCACTATAAAAACGAAAACAATATTTTCAAGTGAAAAAACTCAACTATTTCACTATAAAAATACCTAAAAAATGTTCCCTGGTAAAAATACTCACAAATATCTCTATAAAAAATAAAAAATAAGTTCCAAGTTAAAAAAAAAACTCAACAGTTTCACTATAAAAACCATAGCAAGATAACCAAGTGAAAAAACTCAACTATTTCACTGTAAAAACAATAAAAAAAATTTCAAGTTAAAAAACAAAAGAGTTTCTCTATAAAAAATATATTAATAAAAGTCAAGTTAAAAAACTCAACAATTTCACTGTAAAAACCATAAAAAAAAGTTCCAAGTGAAAAACCACAACAGTTTCTCTATTAAAAAAATATATTAAAAAAAGTCAAGTCAAATAACTCAATAGTTTCACTGAAAAAACCATTAAAAAAAAGTTCCATGTTAAAAAATTCAATAGTTTCACTATATAAACCAAAACAAGGTTTTCAAGTGAAAAAATCAACTATTTCACTATAAAAATACCTAAAAAAAGTTCCGTGTTAAAAATACGTACAAATATCTCTATAAAAAAAAAATTAGTTCCAAGTTAAAAAAACTCAACAGTTTCTCTATAAAAACCCTAGCAAGATTTCCAACTGAAAAAAGTAAACTTTTTCAATGTAAAAAACATTAAAAAAAATCTCAATTTAAAAAACACAACAGTTTCTCTTTAAAAAATATATTAAAATAAGTTAAGTTAAAAAACTCAACAGTTTCACAATAATAAACATAAAAAAAAGTTTCAAGTGAAAAAACTCAATAGTTTCACTATAAAAACCATAAAAAATGTTCCAAATTAAAAAATTCAATAATTTAACTATAAAAACCACTAAAATAGTTCCAAGTTAAAAAAACTCAAATATTTCAATATAAATACCATAAAAAAGGTCAAAGTCAAAAAACTCAACAGTTTCACTATAAAAACCATAACAAAAGTTTCAAGTTAAAAAAAACACAACAATTTAAGTATAAAAACCATAAAAAAACCAAGTTAAAAAGCTCAACAACTTCACTATATAGATCCTAAACAAAAGATCCAAGTTATAAACCTCATCTATATCGCCATAATAACCATAAAAAATGCTTCAAGTTAAAAAATTCAACAATTTCACTAAAAAACCATTAAATAAAAGTCCCATGTTAAAAAATTCAATAGTTTCACTAAAAAAATGAAAACAAGATTTTCAAGTGAAAAACTCAACTATTTCACTATAAAAATACCTAAAAAAAGTTCCATGTTAAAAATACTCACAAATATCTCAATAAAAAATAAAAAATAAGTTCCAAGTTAAAAAAACACAACAATTTCACTATAAAAACCATAGCAATATATCCAAGTGAAAAAACTCAACTATTTCACTGTAAAAAACATTAACAAAAATTCCAAGTTTAAAAACACAACAGTTTCTCTTTAAAAAATATATTAAACAAAGTCAAGTTAAAAAACTCAACAGTTTCACTGTAAATACCATAAAAAAAGTTTCAAGTGAAAAAACTCAACAGTTTCAGTATAAAAACCTTAAAAAAAGTTCTAAATTAAAGAACTCAATAATTTAACCATAAAAACCACTAAAATAGTTCCAAGTTAAAAAAAACTCAAATATTTCATTATAAATACCATAAAAAAGTTCAAAATAAAAAAAACCCAACAGTTTCAATATAAAAACCATAACAGAAGTTCCAAGTTAAAAAAACACAACAATTTCACTATAAAAACCATTAAAAAAAACCAAGTTAAAAAGCTCAACAATTTCACTATATAAATCCTAAAAAAAGATCCAAGTTATAAACCTCATATATATCGCCATAAAAACCATAAAAAATGTTTAAAGTTAAAAAATTCAACAATTTCACTGAAAAAACCATTTAAAAAAGTTTCATGTTAAAAAATTCAATAGTTTCACTATAAAAACGAAAATAATATTTTCAAGTGAAAAAACTCAACTATTTCACTATAAAAATACCTAAAAAATGTTCCATTGTAAAAATACTCACAAATATCTCTATAAAAAATAAAAAATAAGTTCCAAGTTAAAAAAAAACTCAACAGTTTCACTATAAAAACCATAGCAAGATAATCAAGTGAAAAAACTCAACTATTTCACTGTAAAAACAATAAAAAAAATTTCAAGTTAAAAAACAAAAGAGTTTCTCTATAAAAAATATATTAATTAAAGTCAAGTTAAAAAACACAACAGTTTCACTGTAAAAACCATAAAAAAAAGTTCCAAGTGAAAAACCTCAACAGTTTCTCTATAAAAAAAATATATTAAAAAAAGTCAAGTTAAATAACTCAACAGTTTCACTGAAAAAACCATTAAAAAAAAGTTCCATGTTAAAAAATTCAATAGTTTCACTATATAAACCAAAACAAGGTTTTCAAGTGAAAAAATCAACTATTTCACTATAAAAATACCTAAAAAAAGTTCCATGTTAAAAATACGTACAAATATTTCTATAAAAAATAAAAAATTAGTTCCAAGGTAAAAAAACTCAACAGTTTCACTATAAAAACCCTAGCAAGATTTCCAACTGAAAAAACTAAACTTTTTCAAAGTAAAAAACATAAAAAAAAATCTCAATTTAAGAAACACAACAATTTCTCTTTAAAAAATATATTTAAATAAGTCAAGTTAAAAAACTCAACAGTTTCACTGTAATAAACATAAAAAAAAGTTTCAAGTGAAAAAACTCAATAGTTTCACTATAAAAACCATAAAAAATGTTCCAAATTAAAAAATTCAATAATTTAACTATAAAAACCACTAAAATAGTTCCAAGTTAAAAAAAAACTCAAATATTTCAATATAAATACCATAAAAAAGGTCAAAGTAAAAAAACTCAACAGTTTCACTTTAAAAACCATAACAAAAGTTTCAAGTTAAAAAAAACACAACAATTTAAGTATAAAAACCATAAAAAAAACCAAGTTAAAAAGCTCAACAACTTCACTATATAGATCCTAAACAAAAGATCCAAGTTATAAACCTCATCTATATCGCCATAATAACCATAAAAAATGTTTCAAGTTAAAAAATTCAACAATTTCACTAAAAAAACCATTAAATAAAAGTCCCATGTTAAAAAATTCAATAGTTTCACTATAATAATGAAAACAAGATTTTCAAGTGAAAAACTCAACTATTTCACTATAAAAATACCTAAAAAAAGTTCCATGTTAAAAATACTCACAAATATCTCAATAAAAAATAAAAAATAAGTTCCAAGTTAAAAAAACACAACAATTTCACTATAAAAACCATAGCAATATATCCAACTGAAAAAACTCAACTATTTCACTGTAAAAAACATTAACAAAAATTCCAAGTTAAAAAACACAACAATTTCTCTTTAAAAAATATATTAAACAAAGTCAAGTTAAAAAACTCAATAGTTTCAATGTAAATACCATAAAAAAAGTTTCAAGTGAAAAAACTCAACAGTTTCAGTATAAAAACCTTAAAAAATGTTCCAAATTAAAGAACTCAATAATTTAACCATAAAAACCACTAAAATAGTTCCAAGTTAAAAAAAATTCAAATATTTCATTATAAATACCATAAAAAAGTTCAAAATAAAAAAAACCCAACAGTTTCAATATAAAAACCATAGCATAAGTTCCAAGTTAAAATAACACAACAATTTCACTTTAAAAACCATTAAAAAAAACCAAGTTAAAAAGCTCAACAATTTCACTATATAGATCCTAAAAAAAGATCCAAGTTATAAACCCCATATATATCGCCATAAAAACCATAAAAAATGTTTCAAGTTAAAAAATTCAACAATTTCACTGAAAAAACCATTTAAAAAAAGTTTCATGTTAAAAAATTCAATAGTTTCACTATAAAAACGAAAACAACATTTTCAAGTGAAAAAACTCAACTATTTCACTATAAAAATACCTAAAAAATGTTCCCTGGTAAAAATACTCACAAATATCTCTATAAAAAATAAAAAATAAGTTCCAAGTTAAAAAAAAAACTCAACAGTTTCACTATAAAAACCGTAGCAAGATAACCAAGTGAAAAAACTCAACTATTTCACTGTAAAAACAATAAAAAAAATTTCAAGTTAAAAAACAAAAGAGTTTCTCTATAAAAAATATATTAATAAAAGTCAAGTTAAAAAACTCAACAATTTCACTGTAAAAACCATAAAAAAAAGTTCCAAGTGAAAAACCACAACAGTTTCTCTATTAAAAAAATATATTAAAAAAAGTCAAGTCAAATAACTCAACAGTTTCACTGAAAAAACCATTAAAAAAAAGTTCCATGTTAAAAAATTCAATAGTTTCACTATATAAACCAAAACAAGGTTTTCAAGTGAAAAAATCAACTATTTCACTATAAAAATACCTAAAAAAAGTTCCGTGTTAAAAATTCGTACAAATATCTCTATAAAAAAAAAATTAGTTCCAAGTTAAAAAAACTCAACAGTTTCACTATAAAAACCCTAGCAAGATTTCCAACTGAAAAAAGTAAACTTTTTCAATGTAAAAAACATAACAAAAAATCTCAATTTAAAAAACACAACAGTTTCTCTTTAAAAAATATATTAAAATAAGTCAAGTTAAAAAACTCAACAGTTTCACTATAATAAACATAAAAAAAAGTTTCAAGTGAAAAAACTCAATAGTTTCACTATAAAAACCATAAAAAATGTTCCAAATTAAAAAATTCAATAATTTAACTATAAAAACCATTAAAATAGTTCCAAGTTAAAAAAAAACTCAAATATTTCAATATAAATACCATAAAAAAGGTCAAAGTAAAAAAAATCAACAGTTTCACTTTAAAAACCATAACAAATGTTTCAAGTTAAAAAAAACACAACAATTTAAGTATAAAAACCATATAAAAACCAAGTTAAAAAGCTCAACAACTTCACTATATAGATCCTAAACAAAAGATCCAAGTTATAAACCTCATCTATATCGCCATAATAACCATAAAAAATGTTTCAAGTTAAAAAATTCAACAATTTCACTAAAAAACCATTAAATAAATGTCCCATGTTAAAAAATTCAATAGTTTCACTAAAAAAATGAAAACAAGATTTTCAAGTGAAAAACTCAACTATTTCACTATAAAAATACCGAAAAAAGGTTCCATGTTAAAAATACTCACAAATACCTCAATAAAAAATAAAAAATAAGTTCCAAGTTAAAAAAACACAACAATTTCACTATAAAAACCATAGCAATATATCCAAGTGAAAAAACTCAACTATTTCACTGTAAAAAACATTAACAAAAATTCCAAGTTAAAAAACACAACAGTTTCTCTTTAAAAAATATATTAAAATAAGTCAAGTTAAAAAACTCAACAGTTTCACTGTAATAAACATAAAAAAAGTTTCAAGTGAAAAAACTCAATAGTTTCACTATAAAAACCATAAAAAATGTTCCAAATTAAAAAATTCAATAATTTAACTATAAAAACCACTAAAATAGTTCCAAGTTAAAAAAACTCAAATATTTCAATATAAATACCATAAAAAAGGTCAAAGTAAAAAAACTCAACAGTTTCACTTTAAAAACCATAACAAAAGTTTCAAGTTAAAAAAAACACAACAATTTAAGTATAAAAACCATAAAAAAAACCTAGTTAAAAAGCTCAACAATTTCACAATATAGATCCTAAACAAAAGATCCAAGTTATAAACCTCATCTATATCGCCATAATAACCATAAAAAATGTTTCAAGTTAAAAAATTCAACCATTTCACTAAAAAACCAGTAAATAAAAGTCCCATGTTAAAAAATTCAATAGTTTCACTATAAAAATGAAAACAAGATTTTCAAGTGAAAAACTCAACTATTTCACTATAAAAATACCTAAACAAAGTTCCATGTTAAAAATACTCACAAATATCTCAATAAAAAAAAAAAAGTTCCAAGTTAAAAAAACACAACAATTTCACTATTAAAACCATAGCAATATATCCAAGTGAAAAAACTCAACTATTTCACTGTAAAAAACATTAACAAAAATTCCAAGTTAAAAAACACAACAGTTTCTCTTTAAAAAATATATTAAACAAAGTCAAGTTAAAAAACTCAACAGTTTCACTGTAAATACCATAAAAAAGTTTCAAGTGAAAAAACTCAACAGTTTCAGTATAAAAACCTTAAAAAATGTTCCAAATTAAAGAACTCAATAATTTAACTATAAAAACCACTAAAATAGTTTCAAGTTAAAAAAAACTCAAATATTTCATTATAAATACCATAAAAAAGTTCAAAATAAAAAAACCCAACAGTTTCAATATAAAAACCATAACAAAAGTTCCAAGTTAAAAAAACACAACAATTTCACTATAAAAACAATTAAAAAAACCAAGTTAAAAAGCTCAACAATTTCACTATATAGATCCTAAAAAAAGATCCAAGTTATAAACCTCATATGTATCGCCATAAAAACCATAAAAAATGATACAAGTTAAAAAATTCAACAATTTCACTGAAAAAACCATTTAAAAAAAGTTTCATGTTAAAAAATTCAATAGTTTCACTATAAAAACGAAAACAATATATTTTCAAGTGAAAAAACTAAACTATTTCACTATAAAAATACCTAAAAAATGTTCCATGGTAAAAATACTCACAAATATCTCTATAAAAAATAAAAAATAAGTTCCAAGTTAAAAAAAAAACTAAACAGTTTCACTATAAAAACTATAGCAAGATAACCAAGTGAAAAAACTCAACTATTTCAATGTAAAAACAATAAAAAAAATTTCAAGTTAAAAAACAAAAGAGTTTCTCTATAAAAAATATATTAATAAAAGTCAAGTTAAAAAACTCAACAGTTTCACTGTAAAAACCATAAAAAAAAGTTCCAAGTGAAAAACCTCAACAGTTTCTCTATAAAAAAAATATATATTAAAAAAAGTCAAGTTAAATAACTCAACAATTTCACTGAAAAAACCATTAAAAAAAAGTTCCATGTTAAAAAATTCAATAGTTTCACTATATAAACCAAAACAAGGTTTTCAAGTGAAAAAATCAACTATTTCACTATAAAAATACCTAAAAGAAGTTCCATGTTAAAAATACGTACAAATATCTCTATAAAAAATAAAAAATTAGTTCCAAGTTAAAAAAACTCAACAGTTTCACTATAAAAACCCTAGCAAGATTTCCAACTGAAAAAACTAAACTTTTTCATTGTAAAAAACATAAAAAAATCTCAATTTAAAAAACACAACAGTTTCTCTTTAAAAAATATATTAAAATAAGTCAAGTTAAAAAACTCAATAGTTTCACTGTAATAAACATAAAAAAAAAGTTTCAAGTGAAAAAACTCAATAGTTTCACTATAAAAACCATAAAAAATGTTCCAAATTAAAAAATTCAATAATTTAACTATAAAAACCACTAAAATAGTTCCAAGTTAAAAAAACTCAAATATTTCAATATAAATACCATAAAAAAGGTCAAAGTAAAAAAACTCAACAGTTTCACTTTAAAAACCATAACAAAAGTTTCAAGTTAAAAAAAACACAACAATTTAAGAATAAAAACCATAAAAAAAACCAAGTTAAAAAGCTCAACAATTTCACTATATAGATCCTAAACAAAAGATCCAAGTTATAAACCTCATCTATATCGCCATAATAACCATAAAAAATGTTTCAAGTTAAAAAATTCAACCATTTCACTAAAAAACCATTAAATAAAAGTCCCATGTTAAAAAATTCAATAGTTTCACTATAAAAATGAAAACAAGATTTTCAAGTGAAAAACTCAACTATTTCACTATAAAAATACCTAAAAAAAGTTCCATGTTAAAAATACTCACAAATATCTCAATAAAAAATAAAAAATAAGTTCCAAGTTAAAAAAACACAACAATTTCACTATAAAAACCATAGCAATATATCCAAGTGAAAAAACTCAACTATTTCACTGTAAAAAACATTAACAAAAATTCCAAGTTAAAAAACACAACAGTTTCTCTTTAAAAAATATATTAAACAAAGTCAAGTTAAAAAACTCAATAGTTTCAATGTAAATACCATAAAAAAAGTTTCAAGTGAAAAAACTCAACAGTTTCAGTATAAAAACCTTAAAAAATGTTCCAAATTAAAGAACTCAATAATTTAACCATAAAAACCACTAAAATAGTTCCAAGTTAAAAAAAACTCAAATATTTCATTATAAATACCATAAAAAAGTTCAAAATAAAAAAACCCAACAGTTTCAATATAAAAACCATAGCAGAAGTTCCAAGTTAAAAAAACACAACAATTTCACTATAAAAACCATTAAAAAAAACCAAGTTAAAAAGCTCAACAATTTTACTATATAGATCCTAAAAAAAGATCCAAGTTATAAACCTCATATATATCGCCATAAAAACCATAAAAAATGTTTCAAGTTAAAAAATTCAACTATTTCACTGAAAAAACCATTTAAAAAAAGTTTCATGTTAAAAAATTCAATAGTTTCACTATAAAAACGAAAACAATATTTTCAAGTGAAAAAACTCAACTATTTCACTATAAAAATACCTAAAAAATGTTCCCTGGTAAAAATACTCGCAAATATCTCTATAAAAAATAAAAAATAAGTTCCAAGTTAAAAAAAAAACTCAACAGTTTCACTATAAAAACCATAGCAAGATAACCAAGTGAAAAAACTCAACTATTTCACTGTAAAAACAATAAAAAAAATTTCAAGTTAAAAAACAAAAGAGTTTCTATATAAAAAATATATTAATAAAAGTCAAGTTAAAAAACTCAACAATTTCACTGTAAAAACCATAAAAAAAAGTTCCAAGTGAAAAACCACAACAGTTTCTCTATTAAAAAAATATATTAAAAAAAGTCAAGTCAAATAACTCAACAGTTTCACTGAAAAAACCATTAAAAAAAAGTTCCATGTTAAAAAATTCAATAGTTTCACTTTATAAACCAAAACAAGGTTTTCAAGTGAAAAAATCAACTATTTCACTATAAAAATACCTAAAAAAAGTTCCATGTTAAAAATACGTACAAATATCTCTATAAAAAAAAAATTAGTTCCAAGTTAAAAAAACTCAACAGTTTCACTATAAAAACCCTAGCAAGATTTCCAACTGAAAAAAGTAAACTTTTTCAATGTAAAAAACATAAAAAAAAATCTCAATTTAAAAAACACAACAGTTTCTCTTTAAAAAATATATTAAAATAAGTCAAGTTAAAAAACTCAACAGTTTCACTGTAATAAACATAAAAAAAAGTTTCAAGTGAAAAAACTCAACAGTTTCACTATAAAAACCATAAAAAATGTTCCATATTAAAAAATTAAAAAATTTAACTATAAAAACCACTAAAATAGTTCCAAGTTAAAAAAAAACTCAAATATTTCGATATAAATACCATAAAAAAGGTCAAAGTAAAAAAAATCAACAGTTTCACTTTAAAAACCATAACAAATGTTTCAAGTTAAAAAAAACACAACAATTTAAGTATAAAAACCATAAAAAAACCAAGTTAAAAAGCTCAACAACTTCACTATATAGATCCTAAACAAAAGATCCAAGTTATAAACCTCATCTATATCGCCATAATAACCATAAAAAATGTTTCAAGTTAAAAAACTCAACAATTTCACTGAAAAAACCATTAAATAAAAGTTCCATGTTAAAAAATTCAATAGTTTCACTATATAAACCAAAACAAGGTTTTCAAGTGAAAAAATCAACTATTTCACTATAAAAATACCTAAAAGAAGTTCCATGTTAAAAATACGTACAAATATCTCTATAAAAAATAAAAAATTAGTTCCAAGTTAAAAAAACTCAACAGTTTAACTATAAAAACCCTAGCAAGATTTCCAACTGAAAAAACTAAACTTTTTCAATGTAAAAAACATAAAAAAATCTCAATTTAAAAAACACAACAGTTTCTCTTTAAAAAATATATTAAAATAAGTCAAGTTAAAAAACTCAACAGTTTCACTGTAATAAACATAAAAAAAAAAGTTTCAAGTGAAAAAACTCAATAGTTTCACTATAAAAACCATAAAAAATGTTCCAAATTAAAAAATTCAATAATTTAACTATAAAAACCACTAAAATAGTTCCAAGTTAAAAAAACTCAAATATTTCAATATAAATACCATAAAAAAGGTCAAAGTAAAAAAAATCAACAGTTTCACTTTAAAAACCATAACAAAAGTTTCAAGTTAAAAAAAACACAACAATTTAAGTATAAAAACCATAAAAAAAACCTAGTTAAAAAGCTCAACAATTTCACAATATAGATCCTAAACAAAAGATCCAAGTTATAAACCTCATCTATATCGCCATAATAACCATAAAAAATGTTTCAAGTTAAAAAATTCAACCATTTCACTAAAAAACCAGTAAATAAAAGTCCCATGTTAAAAAATTCAATAGTTTCACTATAAAAATGAAAACAAGATTTTCAAGTGAAAAACTCAACTATTTCACTATAAAAATACCTAAACAAAGTTCCATGTTAAAAATACTCACAAATATCTCAATAAAAAATAAAAAATAAGTTCCAAGTTAAAAAAACACAACAATTTCACTATTAAAACCATAGCAATATATTTAAAAACCATAACAAATGTTTCAAGTTAAAAAAAACACAACAATTTAAGTATAAAAACCATAAAAAAACCAAGTTAAAAAGCTCAACAACTTCACTATATAGATCCTAAACAAAAGATCCAAGTTATAAACCTCATCTATATCGCCATAATAACCATAAAAAATGTTTCAAGTTAAAAAACTCAACAATTTCACTGAAAAAACCATTAAATAAAAGTTCCATGTTAAAAAATTCAATAGTTTCACTATATAAACCAAAACAAGGTTTTCAAGTGAAAAAATCAACTATTTCACTATAAAAATACCTAAAAGAAGTTCCATGTTAAAAATACGTACAAATATCTCTATAAAAAATAAAAAATTAGTTCCAAGTTAAAAAAACTCAACAGTTTAACTATAAAAACCCTAGCAAGATTTCCAACTGAAAAAACTAAACTTTTTCAATGTAAAAAACATAAAAAAATCTCAATTTAAAAAACACAACAGTTTCTCTTTAAAAAATATATTAAAATAAGTCAAGTTAAAAAACTCAACAGTTTCACTGTAATAAACATAAAAAAAAAAGTTTCAAGTGAAAAAACTCAATAGTTTCACTATAAAAACCATAAAAAATGTTCCAAATTAAAAAATTCAATAATTTAACTATAAAAACCACTAAAATAGTTCCAAGTTAAAAAAACTCAAATATTTCAATATAAATACCATAAAAAAGGTCAAAGTAAAAAAAATCAACAGTTTCACTTTAAAAACCATAACAAAAGTTTCAAGTTAAAAAAAACACAACAATTTAAGTATAAAAACCATAAAAAAAACCTAGTTAAAAAGCTCAACAATTTCACAATATAGATCCTAAACAAAAGATCCAAGTTATAAACCTCATCTATATCGCCATAATAACCATAAAAAATGTTTCAAGTTAAAAAATTCAACCATTTCACTAAAAAACCAGTAAATAAAAGTCCCATGTTAAAAAATTCAATAGTTTCACTATAAAAATGAAAACAAGATTTTCAAGTGAAAAACTCAACTATTTCACTATAAAAATACCTAAACAAAGTTCCATGTTAAAAATACTCACAAATATCTCAATAAAAAATAAAAAATAAGTTCCAAGTTAAAAAAACACAACAATTTCACTATTAAAACCATAGCAATATATTTAAAAACCATAACAAATGTTTCAAGTTAAAAAAAACACAACAATTTAAGTATAAAAACCATAAAAAAACCAAGTTAAAAAGCTCAACAACTTCACTATATAGATCCTAAACAAAAGATCCAAGTTATAAACCTCATCTATATCGCCATAATAACCATAAAAAATGTTTCAAGTTAAAAAACTCAACAATTTCACTGAAAAAACCATTAAATAAAAGTTCCATGTTAAAAAATTCAATAGTTTCACTATATAAACCAAAACAAGGTTTTCAAGTGAAAAAATCAACTATTTCACTATAAAAATACCTAAAAGAAGTTCCATGTTAAAAATACGTACAAATATCTCTATAAAAAATAAAAAATTAGTTCCAAGTTAAAAAAACTCAACAGTTTAACTATAAAAACCCTAGCAAGATTTCCAACTGAAAAAACTAAACTTTTTCAATGTAAAAAACATAAAAAAATCTCAATTTAAAAAACACAACAGTTTCTCTTTAAAAAATATATTAAAATAAGTCAAGTTAAAAAACTCAACAGTTTCACTGTAATAAACATAAAAAAAAAAGTTTCAAGTGAAAAAACTCAATAGTTTCACTATAAAAACCATAAAAAATGTTCCAAATTAAAAAATTCAATAATTTAACTATAAAAACCACTAAAATAGTTCCAAGTTAAAAAAACTCAAATATTTCAATATAAATACCATAAAAAAGGTCAAAGTAAAAAAAATCAACAGTTTCACTTTAAAAACCATAACAAAAGTTTCAAGTTAAAAAAAACACAACAATTTAAGTATAAAAACCATAAAAAAAACCTAGTTAAAAAGCTCAACAATTTCACAATATAGATCCTAAACAAAAGATCCAAGTTATAAACCTCATCTATATCGCCATAATAACCATAAAAAATGTTTCAAGTTAAAAAATTCAACCATTTCACTAAAAAACCAGTAAATAAAAGTCCCATGTTAAAAAATTCAATAGTTTCACTATAAAAATGAAAACAAGATTTTCAAGTGAAAAACTCAACTATTTCACTATAAAAATACCTAAACAAAGTTCCATGTTAAAAATACTCACAAATATCTCAATAAAAAATAAAAAATAAGTTCCAAGTTAAAAAAACACAACAATTTCACTATTAAAACCATAGCAATATATTTAAAAACCATAACAAATGTTTCAAGTTAAAAAAAACACAACAATTTAAGTATAAAAACCATAAAAAAACCAAGTTAAAAAGCTCAACAACTTCACCATATAGATCCTAAACAAAAGATCCAAGTTATAAACCTCATCTATATCGCCATAATAACCATAAAAAATGTTTCAAGTTAAAAAACTCAACAATTTCACTGAAAAAACCATTAAATAAAAGTTCCATGTTAAAAAATTCAATAGTTTCACTATATAAACCAAAACAAGGTTTTCAAGTGAAAAAATCAACTATTTCACTATAAAAATACCTAAAAGAAGTTCCATGTTAAAAATACGTACAAATATCTCTATAAAAAATAAAAAATTAGTTCCAAGTTAAAAAAACTCAACAGTTTAACTATAAAAACCCTAGCAAGATTTCCAACTGAAAAAACTAAACTTTTTCAATGTAAAAAACATAAAAAAATCTCAATTTAAAAAACACAACAGTTTCTCTTTAAAAAATATATTAAAATAAGTCAAGTTAAAAAACTCAACAGTTTCACTGTAATAAACATAAAAAAAAAAGTTTCAAGTGAAAAAACTCAATAGTTTCACTATAAAAACCATAAAAAATGTTCCAAATTAAAAAATTCAATAATTTAACTATAAAAACCACTAAAATAGTTCCAAGTTAAAAAAACTCAAATATTTCAATATAAATACCATAAAAAAGGTCAAAGTAAAAAAAATCAACAGTTTCACTTTAAAAACCATAACAAAAGTTTCAAGTTAAAAAAAACACAACAATTTAAGTATAAAAACCATAAAAAAAACCTAGTTAAAAAGCTCAACAATTTCACAATATAGATCCTAAACAAAAGATCCAAGTTATAAACCTCATCTATATCGCCATAATAACCATAAAAAATGTTTCAAGTTAAAAAATTCAACCATTTCACTAAAAAACCAGTAAATAAAAGTCCCATGTTAAAAAATTCAATAGTTTCACTATAAAAATGAAAACAAGATTTTCAAGTGAAAAACTCAACTATTTCACTATAAAAATACCTAAACAAAGTTCCATGTTAAAAATACTCACAAATATCTCAATAAAAAATAAAAAATAAGTTCCAAGTTAAAAAAACACAACAATTTCACTATTAAAACCATAGCAATATATTTAAAAACCATAACAAATGTTTCAAGTTAAAAAAAAACACAACAATTTAAGTATAAAAACCATAAAAAAACCAAGTTAAAAAGCTCAACAACTTCACTATATAGATCCTAAACAAAAGATCCAAGTTATAAACCTCATCTATATCGCCATAATAACCATAAAAAATGTTTCAAGTTAAAAAACTCAACAATTTCACTGAAAAAACCATTAAATAAAAGTTCCATGTTAAAAAATTCAATAGTTTCACTATATAAACCAAAACAAGGTTTTCAAGTGAAAAAATCAACTATTTCACTATAAAAATACCTAAAAGAAGTTCCATGTTAAAAATACGTACAAATATCTCTATAAAAAATAAAAAATTAGTTCCAAGTTAAAAAAACTCAACAGTTTAACTATAAAAACCCTAGCAAGATTTCCAACTGAAAAAACTAAACTTTTTCAATGTAAAAAACATAAAAAAATCTCAATTTAAAAAACACAACAGTTTCTCTTTAAAAAATATATTAAAATAAGTCAAGTTAAAAAACTCAACAGTTTCACTGTAATAAACATAAAAAAAAAAGTTTCAAGTGAAAAAACTCAATAGTTTCACTATAAAAACCATAAAAAATGTTCCAAATTAAAAAATTCAATAATTTAACTATAAAAACCACTAAAATAGTTCCAAGTTAAAAAAACTCAAATATTTCAATATAAATACCATAAAAAAGGTCAAAGTAAAAAAAATCAACAGTTTCACTTTAAAAACCATAACAAAAGTTTCAAGTTAAAAAAAACACAACAATTTAAGTATAAAAACCATAAAAAAACCAAGTTAAAAAGCTCAACAACTTCACCATATAGATCCTAAACAAAAGATCCAAGTTATAAACCTCATCTATATCGCCATAATAACCATAAAAAATGTTTCAAGTTAAAAAACTCAACAATTTCACTGAAAAAATCATTAAATAAAAGTTCCATGTTAAAAAATTCAATAGTTTCACTATATAAACCAAAACAAGGTTTTCAAGTGAAAAAATCAACTATTTCACTATAAAAATACCTAAAAGAAGTTCCATGTTAAAAATACGTACAAATATCTCTATAAAAAATAAAAAATTAGTTCCAAGTTAAAAAAACTCAACAGTTTAACTATAAAAACCCTAGCAAGATTTCCAACTGAAAAAACTAAACTTTTTCAATGTAAAAAACATAAAAAAATCTCAATTTAAAAAACACAACAGTTTCTCTTTAAAAAATATATTAAAATAAGTCAAGTTAAAAAACTCAACAGTTTCACTGTAATAAACATAAAAAAAAAAGTTTCAAGTGAAAAAACTCAATAGTTTCACTATAAAAACCATAAAAAATGTTCCAAATTAAAAAATTCAATAATTTAACTATAAAAACCACTAAAATAGTTCCAAGTTAAAAAAACTCAAATATTTCAATATAAATACCATAAAAAAGGTCAAAGTAAAAAAAATCAACAGTTTCACTTTAAAAACCATAACAAAAGTTTCAAGTTAAAAAAAACACAACAATTTAAGTATAAAAACCATAAAAAAAACCTAGTTAAAAAGCTCAACAATTTCACAATATAGATCCTAAACAAAAGATCCAAGTTATAAACCTCATCTATATCGCCATAATAACCATAAAAAATGTTTCAAGTTAAAAAATTCAACCATTTCACTAAAAAACCAGTAAATAAAAGTCCCATGTTAAAAAATTCAATAGTTTCACTATAAAAATGAAAACAAGATTTTCAAGTGAAAAACTCAACTATTTCACTATAAAAATACCTAAACAAAGTTCCATGTTAAAAATACTCACAAATATCTCAATAAAAAATAAAAAATAAGTTCCAAGTTAAAAAAACACAACAATTTCACTATTAAAACCATAGCAATATATTTAAAAACCATAACAAATGTTTCAAGTTAAAAAAAACACAACAATTTAAGTATAAAAACCATAAAAAAACCAAGTTAAAAAGCTCAACAACTTCACCATATAGATCCTAAACAAAAGATCCAAGTTATAAACCTCATCTATATCGCCATAATAACCATAAAAAATGTTTCAAGTTAAAAAACTCAACAATTTCACTGAAAAAACCATTAAATAAAAGTTCCATGTTAAAAAATTCAATAGTTTCACTATATAAACCAAAACAAGGTTTTCAAGTGAAAAAATCAACTATTTCACTATAAAAATACCTAAAAGAAGTTCCATGTTAAAAATACGTACAAATATCTCTATAAAAAATAAAAAATTAGTTCCAAGTTAAAAAAACTCAACAGTTTAACTATAAAAACCCTAGCAAGATTTCCAACTGAAAAAACTAAACTTTTTCAATGTAAAAAACATAAAAAAATCTCAATTTAAAAAACACAACAGTTTCTCTTTAAAAAATATATTAAAATAAGTCAAGTTAAAAAACTCAACAGTTTCACTGTAATAAACATAAAAAAAAAAGTTTCAAGTGAAAAAACTCAATAGTTTCACTATAAAAACCATAAAAAATGTTCCAAATTAAAAAATTCAATAATTTAACTATAAAAACCACTAAAATAGTTCCAAGTTAAAAAAACTCAAATATTTCAATATAAATACCATAAAAAAGGTCAAAGTAAAAAAAATCAACAGTTTCACTTTAAAAACCATAACAAAAGTTTCAAGTTAAAAAAAACACAACAATTTAAGTATAAAAACCATAAAAAAAACCTAGTTAAAAAGCTCAACAATTTCACAATATAGATCCTAAACAAAAGATCCAAGTTATAAACCTCATCTATATCGCCATAATAACCATAAAAAATGTTTCAAGTTAAAAAATTCAACCATTTCACTAAAAAACCAGTAAATAAAAGTCCCATGTTAAAAAATTCAATAGTTTCACTATAAAAATGAAAACAAGATTTTCAAGTGAAAAACTCAACTATTTCACTATAAAAATACCTAAACAAAGTTCCATGTTAAAAATACTCACAAATATCTCAATAAAAAATAAAAAATAAGTTCCAAGTTAAAAAAACACAACAATTTCACTATTAAAACCATAGCAATATATTTAAAAACCATAACAAATGTTTCAAGTTAAAAAAAACACAACAATTTAAGTATAAAAACCATAAAAAAACCAAGTTAAAAAGCTCAACAACTTCACCATATAGATCCTAAACAAAAGATCCAAGTTATAAACCTCATCTATATCGCCATAATAACCATAAAAAATGTTTCAAGTTAAAAAACTCAACAATTTCACTGAAAAAACCATTAAATAAAAGTTCCATGTTAAAAAATTCAATAGTTTCACTATATAAACCAAAACAAGGTTTTCAAGTGAAAAAATCAACTATTTCACTATAAAAATACCTAAAAGAAGTTCCATGTTAAAAATACGTACAAATATCTCTATAAAAAATAAAAAATTAGTTCCAAGTTAAAAAAACTCAACAGTTTAACTATAAAAACCCTAGCAAGATTTCCAACTGAAAAAACTAAACTTTTTCAATGTAAAAAACATAAAAAAATCTCAATTTAAAAAACACAACAGTTTCTCTTTAAAAAATATATTAAAATAAGTCAAGTTAAAAAACTCAACAGTTTCACTGTAATAAACATAAAAAAAAAGTTTCAAGTGAAAAAACTCAATAGTTTCACTATAAAAACCATAAAAAATGTTCCAAATTAAAAAATTCAATAATTTAACTATAAAAACCACTAAAATAGTTCCAAGTTAAAAAAACTCAAATATTTCAATATAAATACCATAAAAAAGGTCAAAGTAAAAAAAATCAACAGTTTCACTTTAAAAACCATAACAAAAGTTTCAAGTTAAAAAAAACACAACAATTTAAGTATAAAAACCATAAAAAAACCAAGTTAAAAAGCTCAACAACTTCACCATATAGATCCTAAACAAAAGATCCAAGTTATAAACCTCATCTATATCGCCATAATAACCATAAAAAATGTTTCAAGTTAAAAAACTCAACAATTTCACTGAAAAAATCATTAAATAAAAGTTCCATGTTAAAAAATTCAATAGTTTCACTATATAAACCAAAACAAGGTTTTCAAGTGAAAAAATCAACTATTTCACTATAAAAATACCTAAAAGAAGTTCCATGTTAAAAATACGTACAAATATCTCTATAAAAAATAAAAAATTAGTTCCAAGTTAAAAAAACTCAACAGTTTAACTATAAAAACCCTAGCAAGATTTCCAACTGAAAAAACTAAACTTTTTCAATGTAAAAAACATAAAAAAATCTCAATTTAAAAAACACAACAGTTTCTCTTTAAAAAATATATTAAAATAAGTCAAGTTAAAAAACTCAACAGTTTCACTGTAATAAACATAAAAAAAAAAGTTTCAAGTGAAAAAACTCAATAGTTTCACTATAAAAACCATAAAAAATGTTCCATATTAAAAAATTCAATAATTTAACTATAAAAACCACTAAAATAGTTCCAAGTTAAAAAACTCAAATATTTCAATATAAATACCATAAAAAAGGTCAAAGTAAAAAAAATCAACAGTTTCACTTTAAAAACCATAACAAAAGTTTCAAGTTAAAAAAAACACAACAATTTAAGTATAAAAACCATAAAAAAAACCTAGTTAAAAAGCTCAACAATTTCACAATATAGATCCTAAACAAAAGATCCAAGTTATAAACCTCATCTATATCGCCATAATAACCATAAAAAATGTTTCAAGTTAAAAAATTCAACCATTTCACTAAAAAACCAGTAAATAAAAGTCCCATGTTAAAAAATTCAATAGTTTCACTATAAAAATGAAAACAAGATTTTCAAGTGAAAAACTCAACTATTTCACTATAAAAATACCTAAACAAAGTTCCATGTTAAAAATACTCACAAATATCTCAATAAAAAATAAAAAATAAGTTCCAAGTTAAAAAAACACAACAATTTCACTATTAAAACCATAGCAATATATTTAAAAACCATAACAAATGTTTCAAGTTAAAAAAAACACAACAATTTAAGTATAAAAACCATAAAAAAACCAAGTTAAAAAGCTCAACAACTTCACCATATAGATCCTAAACAAAAGATCCAAGTTATAAACCTCATCTATATCGCCATAATAACCATAAAAAATGTTTCAAGTTAAAAAACTCAACAATTTCACTGAAAAAACCATTAAATAAAAGTTCCATGTTAAAAAATTCAATAGTTTCACTATATAAACCAAAACAAGGTTTTCAAGTGAAAAAATCAACTATTTCACTATAAAAATACCTAAAAGAAGTTCCATGTTAAAAATACGTACAAATATCTCTATAAAAAATAAAAAATTAGTTCCAAGTTAAAAAAACTCAACAGTTTAACTATAAAAACCCTAGCAAGATTTCCAACTGAAAAAACTAAACTTTTTCAATGTAAAAAACATAAAAAAATCTCAATTTAAAAAACACAACAGTTTCTCTTTAAAAAATATATTAAAATAAGTCAAGTTAAAAAACTCAACAGTTTCACTGTAATAAACATAAAAAAAAAAGTTTCAAGTGAAAAAACTCAATAGTTTCACTATAAAAACCATAAAAAATGTTCCAAATTAAAAAATTCAATAATTTAACTATAAAAACCACTAAAATAGTTCCAAGTTAAAAAAACTCAAATATTTCAATATAAATACCATAAAAAAGGTCAAAGTAAAAAAAATCAACAGTTTCACTTTAAAAACCATAACAAAAGTTTCAAGTTAAAAAAAACACAACAATTTAAGTATAAAAACCATAAAAAAAACCTAGTTAAAAAGCTCAACAATTTCACAATATAGATCCTAAACAAAAGATCCAAGTTATAAACCTCATCTATATCGCCATAATAACCATAAAAAATGTTTCAAGTTAAAAAATTCAACCATTTCACTAAAAAACCAGTAAATAAAAGTCCCATGTTAAAAAATTCAATAGTTTCACTATAAAAATGAAAACAAGATTTTCAAGTGAAAAACTCAACTATTTCACTATAAAAATACCTAAACAAAGTTCCATGTTAAAAATACTCACAAATATCTCAATAAAAAATAAAAAATAAGTTCCAAGTTAAAAAAACACAACAATTTCACTATTAAAACCATAGCAATATATTTAAAAACCATAACAAATGTTTCAAGTTAAAAAAAACACAACAATTTAAGTATAAAAACCATAAAAAAACCAAGTTAAAAAGCTCAACAACTTCACTATATAGATCCTAAACAAAAGATCCAAGTTATAAACCTCATCTATATCGCCATAATAACCATAAAAAATGTTTCAAGTTAAAAAACTCAACAATTTCACTGAAAAAACCATTAAATAAAAGTTCCATGTTAAAAAATTCAATAGTTTCACTATATAAACCAAAACAAGGTTTTCAAGTGAAAAAATCAACTATTTCACTATAAAAATACCTAAAAGAAGTTCCATGTTAAAAATACGTACAAATATCTCTATAAAAAATAAAAAATTAGTTCCAAGTTAAAAAAACTCAACAGTTTAACTATAAAAACCCTAGCAAGATTTCCAACTGAAAAAACTAAACTTTTTCAATGTAAAAAACATAAAAAAATCTCAATTTAAAAAACACAACAGTTTCTCTTTAAAAAATATATTAAAATAAGTCAAGTTAAAAAACTCAACAGTTTCACTGTAATAAACATAAAAAAAAAAGTTTCAAGTGAAAAAACTCAATAGTTTCACTATAAAAACCATAAAAAATGTTCCAAATTAAAAAATTCAATAATTTAACTATAAAAACCACTAAAATAGTTCCAAGTTAAAAAAACTCAAATATTTCAATATAAATACCATAAAAAAGGTCAAAGTAAAAAAAATCAACAGTTTCACTTTAAAAACCATAACAAAAGTTTCAAGTTAAAAAAAACACAACAATTTAAGTATAAAAACCATAAAAAAACCAAGTTAAAAAGCTCAACAACTTCACCATATAGATCCTAAACAAAAGATCCAAGTTATAAACCTCATCTATATCGCCATAATAACCATAAAAAATGTTTCAAGTTAAAAAACTCAACAATTTCACTGAAAAAATCATTAAATAAAAGTTCCATGTTAAAAAATTCAATAGTTTCACTATATAAACCAAAACAAGGTTTTCAAGTGAAAAAATCAACTATTTCACTATAAAAATACCTAAAAGAAGTTCCATGTTAAAAATACGTACAAATATCTCTATAAAAAATAAAAAATTAGTTCCAAGTTAAAAAAACTCAACAGTTTAACTATAAAAACCCTAGCAAGATTTCCAACTGAAAAAACTAAACTTTTTCAATGTAAAAAACATAAAAAAATCTCAATTTAAAAAACACAACAGTTTCTCTTTAAAAAATATATTAAAATAAGTCAAGTTAAAAAACTCAACAGTTTCACTGTAATAAACATAAAAAAAAAAGTTTCAAGTGAAAAAACTCAATAGTTTCACTATAAAAACCATAAAAAATGTTCCAAATTAAAAAATTCAATAATTTAACTATAAAAACCACTAAAATAGTTCCAAGTTAAAAAAACTCAAATATTTCAATATAAATACCATAAAAAAGGTCAAAGTAAAAAAAATCAACAGTTTCATTTTAAAAACCATAACAAAAGTTTCAAGTTAAAAAAAACACAACAATTTAAGTATAAAAACCATAAAAAAAACCTAGTTAAAAAGCTCAACAATTTCACAATATAGATCCTAAACAAAAGATCCAAGTTATAAACCTCATCTATATCGCCATAATAACCATAAAAAATGTTTCAAGTTAAAAAATTCAACCATTTCACTAAAAAACCAGTAAATAAAAGTCCCATGTTAAAAAATTCAATAGTTTCACTATAAAAATGAAAACAAGATTTTCAAGTGAAAAACTCAACTATTTCACTATAAAAATACCTAAACAAAGTTCCATGTTAAAAATACTCACAAATATCTCAATAAAAAATAAAAAATAAGTTCCAAGTTAAAAAAACACAACAATTTCACTATTAAAACCATAGCAATATATTTAAAAACCATAACAAATGTTTCAAGTTAAAAAAAACACAACAATTTAAGTATAAAAACCATAAAAAAACCAAGTTAAAAAGCTCAACAACTTCACCATATAGATCCTAAACAAAAGATCCAAGTTATAAACCTCATCTATATCGCCATAATAACCATAAAAAATGTTTCAAGTTAAAAAACTCAACAATTTCACTGAAAAAACCATTAAATAAAAGTTCCATGTTAAAAAATTCAATAGTTTCACTATATAAACCAAAACAAGGTTTTCAAGTGAAAAAATCAACTATTTCACTATAAAAATACCTAAAAGAAGTTCCATGTTAAAAATACGTACAAATATCTCTATAAAAAATAAAAAATTAGTTCCAAGTTAAAAAAACTCAACAGTTTAACTATAAAAACCCTAGCAAGATTTCCAACTGAAAAAACTAAACTTTTTCAATGTAAAAAACATAAAAAAATCTCAATTTAAAAAACACAACAGTTTCTCTTTAAAAAATATATTAAAATAAGTCAAGTTAAAAAACTCAACAGTTTCACTGTAATAAACATAAAAAAAAAAGTTTCAAGTGAAAAAACTCAATAGTTTCACTATAAAAACCATAAAAAATGTTCCAAATTAAAAAATTCAATAATTTAACTATAAAAACCACTAAAATAGTTCCAAGTTAAAAAAACTCAAATATTTCAATATAAATACCATAAAAAAGGTCAAAGTAAAAAAAATCAACAGTTTCACTTTAAAAACCATAACAAAAGTTTCAAGTTAAAAAAAACACAACAATTTAAGTATAAAAACCATAAAAAAAACCTAGTTAAAAAGCTCAACAATTTCACAATATAGATCCTAAACAAAAGATCCAAGTTATAAACCTCATCTATATCGCCATAATAACCATAAAAAATGTTTCAAGTTAAAAAATTCAACCATTTCACTAAAAAACCAGTAAATAAAAGTCCCATGTTAAAAAATTCAATAGTTTCACTATAAAAATGAAAACAAGATTTTCAAGTGAAAAACTCAACTATTTCACTATAAAAATACCTAAACAAAGTTCCATGTTAAAAATACTCACAAATATCTCAATAAAAAATAAAAAATAAGTTCCAAGTTAAAAAAACACAACAATTTCACTATTAAAACCATAGCAATATATTTAAAAACCATAACAAATGTTTCAAGTTAAAAAAAACACAACAATTTAAGTATAAAAACCATAAAAAAACCAAGTTAAAAAGCTCAACAACTTCACTATATAGATCCTAAACAAAAGATCCAAGTTATAAACCTCATCTATATCGCCATAATAACCATAAAAAATGTTTCAAGTTAAAAAACTCAACAATTTCACTGAAAAAACCATTAAATAAAAGTTCCATGTTAAAAAATTCAATAGTTTCACTATATAAACCAAAACAAGGTTTTCAAGTGAAAAAATCAACTATTTCACTATAAAAATACCTAAAAGAAGTTCCATGTTAAAAATACGTACAAATATCTCTATAAAAAATAAAAAATTAGTTCCAAGTTAAAAAAACTCAACAGTTTAACTATAAAAACCCTAGCAAGATTTCCAACTGAAAAAACTAAACTTTTTCAATGTAAAAAACATAAAAAAATCTCAATTTAAAAAACACAACAGTTTCTCTTTAAAAAATATATTAAAATAAGTCAAGTTAAAAAACTCAACAGTTTCACTGTAATAAACATAAAAAAAAAAGTTTCAAGTGAAAAAACTCAATAGTTTCACTATAAAAACCATAAAAAATGTTCCAAATTAAAAAATTCAATAATTTAACTATAAAAACCACTAAAATAGTTCCAAGTTAAAAAAACTCAAATATTTCAATATAAATACCATAAAAAAGGTCAAAGTAAAAAAAATCAACAGTTTCACTTTAAAAACCATAACAAAAGTTTCAAGTTAAAAAAAACACAACAATTTAAGTATAAAAACCATAAAAAAAACCTAGTTAAAAAGCTCAACAATTTCACAATATAGATCCTAAACAAAAGATCCAAGTTATAAACCTCATCTATATCGCCATAATAACCATAAAAAATGTTTCAAGTTAAAAAATTCAACCATTTCACTAAAAAACCAGTAAATAAAAGTCCCATGTTAAAAAATTCAATAGTTTCACTATAAAAATGAAAACAAGATTTTCAAGTGAAAAACTCAACTATTTCACTATAAAAATACCTAAACAAAGTTCCATGTTAAAAATACTCACAAATATCTCAATAAAAAATAAAAAATAAGTTCCAAGTTAAAAAAACACAACAATTTCACTATTAAAACCATAGCAATATATTTAAAAACCATAACAAATGTTTCAAGTTAAAAAAAACACAACAATTTAAGTATAAAAACCATAAAAAAACCAAGTTAAAAAGCTCAACAACTTCACCATATAGATCCTAAACAAAAGATCCAAGTTATAAACCTCATCTATATCGCCATAATAACCATAAAAAATGTTTCAAGTTAAAAAACTCAACAATTTCACTGAAAAAACCATTAAATAAAAGTTCCATGTTAAAAAATTCAATAGTTTCACTATATAAACCAAAACAAGGTTTTCAAGTGAAAAAATCAACTATTTCACTATAAAAATACCTAAAAGAAGTTCCATGTTAAAAATACGTACAAATATCTCTATAAAAAATAAAAAATTAGTTCCAAGTTAAAAAAACTCAACAGTTTAACTATAAAAACCCTAGCAAGATTTCCAACTGAAAAAACTAAACTTTTTCAATGTAAAAAACATAAAAAAATCTCAATTTAAAAAACACAACAGTTTCTCTTTAAAAAATATATTAAAATAAGTCAAGTTAAAAAACTCAACAGTTTCACTGTAATAAACATAAAAAAAAAAGTTTCAAGTGAAAAAACTCAATAGTTTCACTATAAAAACCATAAAAAATGTTCCAAATTAAAAAATTCAATAATTTAACTATAAAAACCACTAAAATAGTTCCAAGTTAAAAAAACTCAAATATTTCAATATAAATACCATAAAAAAGGTCAAAGTAAAAAAACTCAACAGTTTCACTTTAAAAACCATAACAAAAGTTTCAAGTTAAAAATAACACAACAATTTAAGTATAAAAACCATAAAAAAAACCAAGTTAAAAAGCTCAACAATTTCACTATATAGATCCTAAACAAAAGATCCAAGTTATAAACCTCATCTATATCGCCATAATAACCATAAAAAATGTTTCAAGTTAAAAAATTCAACCATTTCACTAAAAAACCATTAAATAAAAGTCCCATGTTAAAAAATTCAATAGTTTCACTATAAAAATGAAAACAAGATTTTCAAGTGAAAAACTCAACTATTTCACTATAAAAATACCTAAACAAAGTTCCATGTTAAAAATACTCACAAATATCTCAATAAAAAATAAAAAATAAGTTCCAAGTTAAAAAAACCATTTCACTATTAAAACCATAACAATATATCCAAGTGAAAAAACTCAACTATTTCACTGTAAAAAACATTAACAAAAATTCCAAGTTAAAAAACACAATAGTTTCTCTTTAAAAAATATATTAAACAAAGTCAAGTTAAAAAACTCAACAGTTTCACTGTAAATACCATAAAAAAAGTTTCAAGTGAAAAAACTCAACAGTTTCAGTATAAAAACCTTAAAAAATGTTCCAAATTAAAGAACTCAATAATTTAACTATAAAAACCACTAAAATAGTTCCAAGTTAAAAAAAACTCAAATATTTCATTATAAATACCATAAAAAAGTTCAAAATAAAAAAACCCAACAGTTTCAATATAAAAACCATAACAGAAGTTCCAAGTTAAAAAAACACAACAATTTCATTATAAAAACAATTAAAAAAACCAAGTTAAAAAGCTCAACAATTTCACTATATAGATCCAAAAAAAAGATCCAAGTTATAAACCTCATATGTATCGCCATAAAAACCATAAAAAATGATTCAAGTTAAAAAATTCAACAATTTCACTGAAAAAACCATTTAAAAAAAGTTTCATGTTAAAAAATTCAATAGTTTCACTATAAAAACGAAAACAATATTTTCAAGTGAAAAAACTAAACTATTTCACTATAAAAATACCTAAAAAATGTTCCATGGTAAAAATACTCACAAATATCTCTATAAAAAATAAAAAATAAGTTCCAAGTTAAAAAAAAAACTAAACAGTTTCACTATAAAAACCATAGCAAGATAACCAAGTGAAAAAACTCAACTATTTCAATGTAAAAACAATAAAAAAAATTTCAAGTTAAAAAACAAAAGAGTTTCTCTATAAAAAATATATTAATAAAAGTCAAGTTAAAAAACTCAACAGTTTCACTGTAAAAACCATAAAAAAAAGTTCCAAGTGAAAAACCTCAACAGTTTCTCTATAAAAAAAATATATTAAAAAAAGTCAAGTTAAATAACTCAACAATTTCACTGAAAAAACCATTAAAAAAAAGTTCCATGTTAAAAAATTCAATAGTTTCACTATATAAACCAAAACAAGGTTTTCAAGTGAAAAAATCAACTATTTCACTATAAAAATACCTAAAAGAAGTTCCATGTTAAAAATACGTACAAATATCTCTATAAAAAATAAAAAATTAGTTCCAAGTTAAAAAAACTCAACAGTTTAACTATAAAAACCCTAGCAAGATTTCCAACTGAAAAAACTAAACTTTTTCAATGTAAAAAACATAAAAAAATCTCAATTTAAAAAACACAACAGTTTCTCTTTAAAAAATATATTAAAATAAGTCAAGTTAAAAATCTCAACAGTTTCACTGTAATAAACATAAAAAAAAAAGTTTCAAGTGAAAAAACTCAATAGTTTCACTATAAAAACCATAAAAAATGTTCCAAATTAAAATATTCAATAATTTAACTATAAAAACCACTAAAATAGTTCCAAGTTAAAAAAACTCAAATATTTCAATATAAATACCATAAAAAAGGTCAAAGTAAAAAAAATCAACAGTTTCACTTTAAAAACCATAACAAAAGTTTCAAGTTAAAAAAAACACAACAATTTAAGTATAAAAACCATAAAAAAAACCTAGTTAAAAAGCTCAACAATTTCACAATATAGATCCTAAACAAAAGATCCAAGTTATAAACCTCATCTATATCGCCATAATAACCATAAAAAATGTTTCAAGTTAAAAAATTCAACCATTTCACTAAAAAACCAGTAAATAAAAGTCCCATGTTAAAAAATTCAATAGTTTCACTATAAAAATGAAAACAAGATTTTCAAGTGAAAAACTCAACTATTTCACTATAAAAATACCTAAACAAAGTTCCATGTTAAAAATACTCACAAATATCTCAATAAAAAATAAAAAATAAGTTCCAAGTTAAAAAAACACAACCATCTTGTTAGGATAGAAACGAATAAGAAAAAATATATTTAAAAACCATAACAAATGTTTCAAGTTAAAAAAAACACAACAATTTAAGTATAAAAACCATAAAAAAACCAAGTTAAAAAGCTCAACAACTTCACTATATAGATCCTAAACAAAAGATCCAAGTTATAAACCTCATCTATATCGCCATAATAAACATAAAAAATGTTTCAAGTTAAAAAACTCAACAATTTCACTGAAAAAACCATTAAATAAAAGTTCCATGTTAAAAAATTCAATAGTTTCACTATATAAACCAAAACAAGGTTTTCAAGTGAAAAAATCAACTATTTCACTATAAAAATACCTAAAAGAAGTTCCATGTTAAAAATACGTACAAATATCTCTATAAAAAATAAAAAATTAGTTCCAAGTTAAAAAAACTCAACAGTTTAACTATAAAAACCCTAGCAAGATTTCCAACTGAAAAAACTAAACTTTTTCAATGTAAAAAACATAAAAAAATCTCAATTTAAAAAACACAACAGTTTCTCTTTAAAAAATATATTAAAATAAGTCAAGTTAAAAAACTCAACAGTTTCACTGTAATAAACATAAAAAAAAAGTTTCAAGTGAAAAAACTCAATAGTTTCACTATAAAAACCATAAAAAATGTTCCAAATTAAAAAATTCAATAATTTAACTATAAAAACCACTAAAATAGTTCCAAGTTAAAAAAACTCAAATATTTCAATATAAATACCATAAAAAAGGTCAAAGTAAAAAAACTCAACAGTTTCACTTTAAAAACCATAACAAAAGTTTCAAGTTAAAAATAACACAACAATTTAAGTATAAAAACCATAAAAAAAACCAAGTTAAAAAGCTCAACAATTTCACTATATAGATCCTAAACAAAAGATCCAAGTTATAAACCTCATCTATATCGCCATAATAACCATAAAAAATGTTTCAAGTTAAAAAATTCAACCATTTCACTAAAAAACCATTAAATAAAAGTCCCATGTTAAAAAATTCAATAGTTTCACTATAAAAATGAAAACAAGATTTTCAAGTGAAAAACTCAACTATTTCACTATAAAAATACCTAAACAAAGTTCCATGTTAAAAATACTCACAAATATCTCAATAAAAAATAAAAAATAAGTTCCAAGTTAAAAAAACACAACAATTTCACTATTAAAACCATAGCAATATATCCAAGTGAAAAAACTCAACTATTTCACTGTAAAAAACATTAACAAAAATTCCAAGTTAAAAAACACAACAGTTTCTCTTTAAAAAATATATTAAAATAAGTCAAGTTAAAAAACTCAACAGTTTCACTGTAATAAACATAAAAAAAGTTTCAAGTGAAAAAACTCAATAGTTTCACTATAAAAACCATAAAAAATGTTCCAAATTAAAAAATTCAATAATTTAACTATAAAAACCACTAAAATAGTTCCAAGTTAAAAAAACTCAAATATTTCAATATAAATACCATAAAAAAGGTCAAAGTAAAAAAAATCAACAGTTTCACTTTAAAAACCATAACAAAAGTTTCAAGTTAAAAAAAACACAACAATTTAAGTATAAAAACCATAAAAAAAACCTAGTTAAAAAGCTCAACAATTTCACAATATAGATCCTAAACAAAAGATCCAAGTTATAAACCTCATCTATATCGCCATAATAACCATAAAAAATGTTTCAAGTTAAAAAATTCAACCATTTCACTAAAAAACCAGTAAATAAAAGTCCCATGTTAAAAAATTCAATAGTTTCACTATAAAAATGAAAACAAGATTTTCAAGTGAAAAACTCAACTATTTCACTATAAAAATACCTAAACAAAGTTCCATGTTAAAAATACTCACAAATATCTCAATAAAAAATAAAAAATAAGTTCCAAGTTAAAAAAACACAACAATTTCACTATTAAAACCATAGCAATATATTTAAAAACCATAACAAATGTTTCAAGTTAAAAAAAACACAACAATTTAAGTATAAAAACCATAAAAAAACCAAGTTAAAAAGCTCAACAACTTCACTATATAGATCCTAAACAAAAGATCCAAGTTATAAACCTCATCTATATCGCCATAATAAACATAAAAAATGTTTCAAGTTAAAAAACTCAACAATTTCACTGAAAAAACCATTAAATAAAAGTTCCATGTTAAAAAATTCAATAGTTTCACTATATAAACCAAAACAAGGTTTTCAAGTGAAAAAATCAACTATTTCACTATAAAAATACCTAAAAGAAGTTCCATGTTAAAAATACGTACAAATATCTCTATAAAAAATAAAAAATTAGTTCCAAGTTAAAAAAACTCAACAGTTTAACTATAAAAACCCTAGCAAGATTTCCAACTGAAAAAACTAAACTTTTTCAATGTAAAAAACATAAAAAAATCTCAATTTAAAAAACACAACAGTTTCTCTTTAAAAAATATATTAAAATAAGTCAAGTTAAAAAACTCAACAGTTTCACTGTAATAAACATAAAAAAAAAGTTTCAAGTGAAAAAACTCAATAGTTTCACTATAAAAACCATAAAAAATGTTCCAAATTAAAAAATTCAATAATTTAACTATAAAAACCACTAAAATAGTTCCAAGTTAAAAAAACTCAAATATTTCAATATAAATACCATAAAAAAGGTCAAAGTAAAAAAACTCAACAGTTTCACTTTAAAAACCATAACAAAAGTTTCAAGTTAAAAATAACACAACAATTTAAGTATAAAAACCATAAAAAAAACCAAGTTAAAAAGCTCAACAATTTCACTATATAGATCCTAAACAAAAGATCCAAGTTATAAACCTCATCTATATCGCCATAATAACCATAAAAAATGTTTCAAGTTAAAAAATTCAACCATTTCACTAAAAAACCATTAAATAAAAGTCCCATGTTAAAAAATTCAATAGTTTCACTATAAAAATGAAAACAAGATTTTCAAGTGAAAAACTCAACTATTTCACTATAAAAATACCTAAACAAAGTTCCATGTTAAAAATACTCACAAATATCTCAATAAAAAATAAAAAATAAGTTCCAAGTTAAAAAAACACAACAATTTCACTATTAAAACCATAGCAATATATCCAAGTGAAAAAACTCAACTATTTCACTGTAAAAAACATTAACAAAAATTCCAAGTTAAAAAACACAACAGTTTCTCTTTAAAAAATATATTAAAATAAGTCAAGTTAAAAAACTCAACAGTTTCACTGTAATAAACATAAAAAAAGTTTCAAGTGAAAAAACTCAATAGTTTCACTATAAAAACCATAAAAAATGTTCCAAATTAAAAAATTCAATAATTTAACTATAAAAACCACTAAAATAGTTCCAAGTTAAAAAAACTCAAATATTTCAATATAAATACCATAAAAAAGGTCAAAGTAAAAAAAATCAACAGTTTCACTTTAAAAACCATAACAAAAGTTTCAAGTTAAAAAAAACACAACAATTTAAGTATAAAAACCATAAAAAAAACCTAGTTAAAAAGCTCAACAATTTCACAATATAGATCCTAAACAAAAGATCCAAGTTATAAACCTCATCTATATCGCCATAATAACCATAAAAAATGTTTCAAGTTAAAAAATTCAACCATTTCACTAAAAAACCAGTAAATAAAAGTCCCATGTTAAAAAATTCAATAGTTTCACTATAAAAATGAAAACAAGATTTTCAAGTGAAAAACTCAACTATTTCACTATAAAAATACCTAAACAAAGTTCCATGTTAAAAATACTCACAAATATCTCAATAAAAAATAAAAAATAAGTTCCAAGTTAAAAAAACACAACAATTTCACTATTAAAACCATAGCAATATATTTAAAAACCATAACAAATGTTTCAAGTTAAAAAAAACACAACAATTTAAGTATAAAAACCATAAAAAAACCAAGTTAAAAAGCTCAACAACTTCACTATATAGATCCTAAACAAAAGATCCAAGTTATAAACCTCATCTATATCGCCATAATAAACATAAAAAATGTTTCAAGTTAAAAAACTCAACAATTTCACTGAAAAAACCATTAAATAAAAGTTCCATGTTAAAAAATTCAATAGTTTCACTATATAAACCAAAACAAGGTTTTCAAGTGAAAAAATCAACTATTTCACTATAAAAATACCTAAAAGAAGTTCCATGTTAAAAATACGTACAAATATCTCTATAAAAAATAAAAAATTAGTTCCAAGTTAAAAAAACTCAACAGTTTAACTATAAAAACCCTAGCAAGATTTCCAACTGAAAAAACTAAACTTTTTCAATGTAAAAAACATAAAAAAATCTCAATTTAAAAAACACAACAGTTTCTCTATAAAAAATATATTAAAATAAGTCAAGTTAAAAATCTCAACAGTTTCACTGTAATAAACATAAAAAAAAAAGTTTCCAGTGAAAAAACTCAATAGTTTCACTATAAAAACCATAAAAAATGTTCCAAATTAAAAAATTCAATAATTTAACTATAAAAACCACTAAAATAGTTCCAAGTTAAAAAAAACTCAAATATTTCAATATAAATACCATAAAAAAGGTCAAAGTAAAAAAACTCAACAGTTTCACTTTAAAAACCATAACAAAAGTTTCAAGTTAAAAATAACACAACAATTTAAGTATAAAAACCATAAAAAAAACCAAGTTAAAAAGCTCAACAATTTCACTATATAGATCCTAAACAAAAGATCCAAGTTATAAACCTCATCTATATCGCCATAATAACCATAAAAAATGTTTCAAGTTAAAAAATTCAACCATTTCACTAAAAAACCATTAAATAAAAGTCCCATGTTAAAAAATTCAATAGTTTCACTATAAAAATGAAAACAAGATTTTCAAGTGAAAAACTCAACTATTTACCTATAAAAATACCTAAACAAAGTTCCATGTTAAAAATACTCACAAATATCTCAATAAAAAATAAAAAATAAGTTCCAAGTTAAAAAAACCATTTCACTATTAAAACCATAGCAATATATCCAAGTGAAAAAACTCAACTATTTCACTGTAAAAAACATTAACAAAAATTCCAAGTTAAAAAACACAATAGTTTCTCTTTAAAAAATATATTAAACAAAGTCAAGTTAAAAAACTCAACAGTTTCACTGTAAATACCATAAAAAAAGTTTCAAGTGAAAAAACTCAACAGTTTCAGTATAAAAACCTTAAAAAATGTTCCAAATTAAAGAACTCAATAATTTAACTATAAAAACCACTAAAATAGTTCCAAGTTAAAAAAAACTCAAATATTTCATTATAAATACCATAAAAAAGTTCAAAATAAAAAAACCCAACAGTTTCAATATAAAAACCATAACAGAAGTTCCAAGTTAAAAAAACACAACAATTTCATTATAAAAACAATTAAAAAAACCAAGTTAAAAAGCTCAACAATTTCACTATATAGATCCAAAAAAAAGATCCAAGTTATAAACCTCATATGTATCGCCATAAAAACCATAAAAAATGATTCAAGTTAAAAAATTCAACAATTTCACTGAAAAAACCATTTAAAAAAAGTTTCATGTTAAAAAATTCAATAGTTTCACTATAAAAACGAAAACAATATTTTCAAGTGAAAAAACTAAACTATTTCACTATAAAAATACCTAAAAAATGTTCCATGGTAAAAATACTCACAAATATCTCTATAAAAAATAAAAAATAAGTTCCAAGTTAAAAAAAAAACTAAAAAGTTTCACTATAAAAACCATAGCAAGATAACCAAGTGAAAAAACTCAACTATTTCAATGTAAAAACATTAAAAAAAATTTCAAGTTAAAAAACAAAAGAGTTTCTCTATAAAAAATATATTAATAAAAGTCAAGTTAAAAAACTCAACAGTTTCACTGTAAAAACCATAAAAAAAAGTTCCAAGTGAAAAACCTCAACAGTTTCTCTATAAAAAAATTATATTAAAAAAAGTCAAGTTAAATAACTCAACAATTTCACTGAAAAAACCATTAAAAAAAAGTTCCATGTTAAAAAATTCAATAGTTTCACTATATAAACCAAAACAAGGTTTTCAAGTGAAAAAATCAACTATTTCACTATAAAAATACCTAAAAGAAGTTCCATGTTAAAAATACGTACAAATATCTCTATAAAAAATAAAAAATTAGTTCCAAGTTAAAAAAACTCAACAGTTTAACTATAAAAACCCTAGCAAGATTTCCAACTGAAAAAACTAAACTTTTTCAATGTAAAAAACATAAAAAAATCTCAATTTAAAAAACACAACAGTTTCTCTTTAAAAAATATATTAAAATAAGTCAAGTTAAAAATCTCAACAGTTTCACTGTAATAAACATAAAAAAAAAAGTTTCCAGTGAAAAAACTCAATAGTTTCACTATAAAAACCATAAAAAATGTTCCAAATTAAAAAATTCAATAATTTAACTATAAAAACCACTAAAATAGTTCCAAGTTAAAAAAACTCAAATATTTCAATATAAATACCATAAAAAAGGTCAAAGTAAAAAAACTCAACAGTTTCACTTTAAAAACCATAACAAAAGTTTCAAGTTAAAAATAACACAACAATTTAAGTATAAAAACCATAAAAAAAACCAAGTTAAAAAGCTCAACAATTTCACTATATAGATCCTAAACAAAAGATCCAAGTTATAAACCTCATCTATATCGCCATAATAACCATAAAAAATGTTTCAAGTTAAAAAATTCAACCATTTCACTAAAAAACGATTAAATAAAAGTCCCATGTTAAAAAATTCAATAGTTTCACTATAAAAATGAAAACAAGATTTTCAAGTGAAAAACTCAACTATTTCACTATAAAAATACCTAAACAAAGTTCCATGTTAAAAATACTCACAAATATCTCAATAAAAAATAAAAAATAAGTTCCAAGTTAAAAAAACACAACAATTTCACTATTAAAACCATAGCAATATATCCAAGTGAAAAAACTCAACTATTTCACTGTAAAAAACATTAACAAAAATTCCAAGTTAAAAAACACAACAGTTTCTCTTTAAAAAATATATTAAACAAAGTTAAAGTTAAAAAACTCAACAGTTTCACTGTAAATACCATAAAAAAAGTTTCAAGTGAAAAAACTCAACAGTTTCAGTATAAAAACCTTAAAAAATGTTCCAAATTAAAGAACTCAATAATTTAACTATAAAAACCACTAAAATAGTTCCAAGTTAAAAAAAACTCAAATATTTCATTATAAATACCATAAAAAAGTTCAAAATAAAAAAAACCCAACAGTTTCAATATAAAAACCATAACAGAAGTTCCAAGTTAAAAAAACACAACAATTTCACTATAAAAACAATTAAAAAAACCAAGTTAAAAAGCTCAACAATTTCACTATATAGATCCAAAAAAAAGATCCAAGTTATAAACCTCATATGTATCGCCATAAAAACCATAAAAAATGATTCAAGTTAAAAAATTCAACAATTTCACTGAAAAAACCATTTAAAAAAAGTTTCATGTTAAAAAATTCAATAGTTTCACTATAAAAACGAAAACAATATTTTCAAGTGAAAAAACTAAACTATTTCACTATAAAAATACCTAAAAAATGTTCCATGGTAAAAATACTCACAAATATCTCTATAAAAAATAAAAAATAAGTTCCAAGTTAAAAAAAAAACTAAACAGTTTCACTATAAAAACCATAGCAAGATAACCAAGTGAAAAAACTCCACTATTTCAATGTAAAAACAATAAAAAAAATTTCAAGTTAAAAAACAAAAGAGTTTCTCTATAAAAAATATATTAATAAAAGTCAAGTTAAAAAACTCAACAGTTTCACTGTAAAAACCATAAAAAAAAGTTCCAAGTGAAAAACCTCAACAGTTTCTCTATAAAAAAAATATATTAAAAAAAGTCAAGTTAAATAACTCAACAATTTCACTGAAAAAACCATTAAAAAAAAGTTCCATGTTAAAAAATTCAATAGTTTCACTATATAAACCAAAACAAGGTTTTCAAGTGAAAAAATCAACTATTTCACTATAAAAATACCTAAAAGAAGTTCCATGTTAAAAATACGTACAAATATCTCTATAAAAAATAAAAAATTAGTTCCAAGTTAAAAAAACTCAACAGTTTAACTATAAAAACCCTAGCAAGATTTCCAACTGAAAAAACTAAACTTTTTCAATGTAAAAAACATAAAAAAATCTCAATTTAAAAAACACAACAGTTTCTCTTTAAAAAATATATTAAAATAAGTCAAGTTAAAAATCTCAACAGTTTCACTGTAATAAACATAAAAAAAAAAGTTTCAAGTGAAAAAACTCAATAGTTTCACTATAAAAACCATAAAAAATGTTCCAAATTAAAAAATTCAATAATTTAACTATAAAAACCACTAAAATAGTTCCAAGTTAAAAAAACTCAAATATTTCAATATAAATACCATAAAAAAGGTCAAAGTAAAAAAACTCAACAGTTTCACTTTAAAAACCATAACAAAAGTTTCAAGTTAAAAATAACACAACAATTTAAGTATAAAAACCATAAAAAAAACCAAGTTAAAAAGCTCAACAATTTCACTATATAGATCCTAAACAAAAGATCCAAGTTATAAACCTCATCTATATCGCCATAATAACCATAAAAAATGTTTCAAGTTAAAAAATTCAACCATTTCACTAAAAAACGATTAAATAAAAGTCCCATGTTAAAAAATTCAATAGTTTCACTATAAAAATGAAAACAAGATTTTCAAGTGAAAAACTCAACTATTTCACTATAAAAATACCTAAACAAAGTTCCATGTTAAAAATACTCACAAATATCTCAATAAAAAATAAAAAATAAGTTCCAAGTTAAAAAAACACAACAATTTCACTATTAAAACCATAGCAATATATCCAAGTGAAAAAACTCAACTATTTCACTGTAAAAAACATTAACAAAAATTCCAAGTTAAAAAACACAACAGTTTCTCTTTAAAAAATATATTAAAATAAGTCAAGTTAAAAAACTCAACAGTTTCACTGTAATAAACATAAAAAAAGTTTCAAGTGAAAAAACTCAATAGTTTCACTATAAAAACCATAAAAAATGTTCCAAATTAAAAAATTCAATAATTTAACTATAAAAACCACTAAAATAGTTCCAAGTTAAAAAAACTCAAATATTTCAATATAAATACCATAAAAAAGGTCAAAGTAAAAAAAATCAACAGTTTCACTTTAAAAACCATAACAAAAGTTTCAAGTTAAAAAAAACACAACAATTTAAGTATAAAAACCATAAAAAAAAACCTAGTTAAAAAGCTCAACAATTTCACAATATAGATCCTAAACAAAAGATCCAAGTTATAAACCTCATCTATATCGCCATAATAACCATAAAAAATGTTTCAAGTTAAAAAATTCAACCATTTCACTAAAAAACCAGTAAATAAAAGTCCCATGTTAAAAAATTCAATAGTTTCACTATAAAAATGAAAACAAGATTTTCAAGTGAAAAACTCAACTATTTCACTATAAAAATACCTAAACAAAGTTCCATGTTAAAAATACTCACAAATATCTCAATAAAAAATAAAAAATAAGTTCCAAGTTAAAAAAACACAACAATTTCACTATTAAAACCATAGCAATATATTTAAAAACCATAACAAATGTTTCAAGTTAAAAAAAACACAACAATTTAAGTATAAAAACCATAAAAAAAACCAAGTTAAAAAGCTCAACAACTTCACTATATAGATCCTAAACAAAAGATCCAAGTTATAAACCTCATCTATATCGTCATAATAAACATAAAAAATGTTTCAAGTTAAAAAACTCAACAATTTCACTGAAAAAACCATTAAATAAAAGTTCCATGTTAAAAAATTCAATAGTTTCACTATATAAACCAAAACAAGGTTTTCAAGTGAAAAAATCAACTATTTCACTATAAAAATACCTAAAAGAAGTTCCATGTTAAAAATACGTACAAATATCTCTATAAAAAATAAAAAATTAGTTCCAAGTTAAAAAAACTCAACAGTTTAACTATAAAAACCCTAGCAAGATTTCCAACTGAAAAAACTAAACTTTTTCAATGTAAAAAACATAAAAAAATCTCAATTTAAAAAACACAACAGTTTCTCTTTAAAAAATATATTAAAATAAGTCAAGTTAAAAAACTCAACAGTTTCACTGTAATAAACATAAAAAAAAAGTTTCAAGTGAAAAAACTCAATAGTTTCACTATAAAAACCATAAAAAATGTTCCAAATTAAAAAATTCAATAATTTAACTATAAAAACCACTAAAATAGTTCCAAGTTAAAAAAACTCAAATATTTCAATATAAATACCATAAAAAAGGTCAAAGTAAAAAAACTCAACAGTTTCACTTTAAAAACCATAACAAAAGTTTCAAGTTAAAAATAACACAACAATTTAAGTATAAAAACCATAAAAAAAACCAAGTTAAAAAGCTCAACAATTTCACTATATAGATCCTAAACAAAAGATCCAAGTTATAAACCTCATCTATATCGCCATAATAACCATAAAAAATGTTTCAAGTTAAAAAATTCAACCATTTCACTAAAAAACCATTAAATAAAAGTCCCATGTTAAAAAATTCAATAGTTTCACTATAAAAATGAAAACAAGATTTTCAAGTGAAAAACTCAACTATTTCACTATAAAAATACCTAAACAAAGTTCCATGTTAAAAATACTCACAAATATCTCAATAAAAAATAAAAAATAAGTTCCAAGTTAAAAAAACCATTTCACTATTAAAACCATAGCAATATATCCAAGTGAAAAAACTCAACTATTTCACTGTAAAAAACATTAACAAAAATTCCAAGTTAAAAAACACAATAGTTTCTCTTTAAAAAATATATTAAACAAAGTCAAGTTAAAAAACTCAACAGTTTCACTGTAAATACCATAAAAAAAGTTTCAAGTGAAAAAACTCAACAGTTTCAGTATAAAAACCTTAAAAAATGTTCCAAATTAAAGAACTCAATAATTTAACTATAAAAACCACTAAAATAGTTCCAAGTTAAAAAAAACTCAAATATTTCATTATAAATACCATAAAAAAGTTCAAAATAAAAAAACCCAACAGTTTCAATATAAAAACCATAACAGAAGTTCCAAGTTAAAAAAACACAACAATTTCATTATAAAAACAATTAAAAAAACCAAGTTAAAAAGCTCAACAATTTCACTATATAGATCCAAAAAAAAGATCCAAGTTATAAACCTCATATGTATCGCCATAAAAACCATAAAAAATGATTCAAGTTAAAAAATTCAACAATTTCACTGAAAAAACCATTTAAAAAAAGTTTCATGTTAAAAAATTCAATAGTTTCACTAAAAAAACGAAAACAATATTTTCAAGTGAAAAAACTAAACTATTTCACTATAAAAATACCTAAAAAATGTTCCATGGTAAAAATACTCACAAATATCTCTATAAAAAATAAAAAATAAGTTCCAAGTTAAAAAAAAAACTAAACAGTTTCACTATAAAAACCATAGCAAGATAACCAAGTGAAAAAACTCAACTATTTCAATGTAAAAACAATAAAAAAAATTTCAAGTTAAAAAACAAAAGAGTTTCTCTATAAAAAATATATTAATAAAAGTCAAGTGAAAAAACTCAACAGTTTCACTGTAAAAACCATAAAAAAAAGTTCCAAGTGAAAAACCTCAACAGTTTCTCTATAAAAAAATTATATTAAAAAAAGTCAAGTTAAATAACTCAACAATTTCACTGAAAAAACCATTAAAAAAAAGTTCCATTTTAAAAAATTCAATAGTTTCACTATATAAACCAAAACAAGGTTTTCAAGTGAAAAAATCAACTATTTCACTATAAAAATACCTAAAAGAAGTTCCATGTTAAAAATACGTACAAATATCTCTATAAAAAATAAAAAATTAGTTCCAAGTTAAAAAAACTCAACAGTTTAACTATAAAAACCCTAGCAAGATTTCCAACTGAAAAAACTAAACTTTTTCAATGTAAAAAACATAAAAAAATCTCAATTTAAAAAACACAACAGTTTCTCTTTAAAAAATATATTCAAATAAGTCAAGTTAAAAATCTCAACAATTTCACTGTAATAAACATAAAAAAAAAGTTTCCAGTGAAAAAACTCAATAGTTTCACTATAAAAACCATATAAAATGTTCCAAATTAAAAAATTCAATAATTTAACTATAAAAACCACTAAAATAGTTCCAAGTTAAAAAAACTCAAATATTTCAATATAAATACCATAAAAAAGGTCAAAGTAAAAAAACTCAACAGTTTCACTTTAAAAACCATAACAAAAGTTTCAAGTTAAAAATAACACAACAATTTAAGTATAAAAACCATAAAAAAAACCAAGTTAAAAAGCTCAACAATTTCACTATATAGATCCTAAACAAAAGATCCAAGTTATAAACCTCATCTATATCGCCATAATAACCATAAAAAATGTTTCAAGTTAAAAAATTCAACCATTTCACTAAAAAACCATTAAATAAAAGTCCCATGTTAAAAAATTCAATAGTTTCACTATAAAAATGAAAACAAGATTTTCAAGTGAAAAACTCAACTATTTCACTATAAAAATACCTAAACAAAGTTCCATGTTAAAAATACTCACAAATATCTCAATAAAAAATAAAAAATAAGTTCCAAGTTAAAAAAACACAACAATTTCACTATTAAAACCATAGCAATATATCCAAGTGAAAAAACTCAACTATTTCACTGTAAAAAACATTAACAAAAATTCCAAGTTAAAAAACACAACAGTTTCTCTTTAAAAAATATATTAAACAAAGTCAAGTTAAAAAACTCAACAGTTTCACTGTAAATACCATAAAAAAAGTTTCAAGTGAAAAAACTCAACAGTTTCAGTATAAAAACCTTAAAAAATGTTCCAAATTAAAGAACTCAATAATTTAACTATAAAAACCACTAAAATAGTTCCAAGTTAAAAAAAACTCAAATATTTCATTATAAATACCATAAAAAAGTTCAAAATAAAAAAACCCAACAGTTTCAATATAAAAACCATAACAGAAGTTCCAAGTTAAAAAAACACAACAATTTCATTATAAAAACAATTAAAAAAACCAAGTTAAAAAGCTCAACAATTTCACTATATAGATCCAAAAAAAAGATCCAAGTTATAAACCTCATATGTATCGCCATAAAAACCATAAAAAATGATTCAAGTTAAAAAATTCAACAATTTCACTGAAAAAACCATTTAAAAAAAGTTTCATGTTAAAAAATTCAATAGTTTCACTATAAAAACGAAAACAATATTTTCAAGTGAAAAAACTAAACTATTTCACTATAAAAATACCTAAAAAATGTTCCATGGTAAAAATACTCACAAATATCTCTATAAAAAATAAAAAATAAGTTCCAAGTTAAAAAAAAAAACTAAACAGTTTCACTATAAAAACCATAGCAAGATAACCAAGTGAAAAAACTCCACTATTTCAATGTAAAAACAATAAAAAAAATTTCAAGTTAAAAAACAAAAGAGTTTCTCTATAAAAAATATATTAATAAAAGTCAAGTTAAAAAACTCAACAGTTTCACTGTAAAAACCATAAAAAAAAGTTCCAAGTGAAAAACCTCAACAGTTTCTCTATAAAAAAAATATATTAAAAAAAGTCAAGTTAAATAACTCAACAATTTCACTGAAAAAACCATTAAAAAAAAGTTCCATGTTAAAAAATTCAATAGTTTCACTATATAAACCAAAACAAGGTTTTCAAGTGAAAAAATCAACTATTTCACTATAAAAATACCTAAAAGAAGTTCCATGTTAAAAATACGTACAAATATCTCTATAAAAAATAAAAAATTAGTTCCAAGTTAAAAAAACTCAACAGTTTAACTATAAATACCCTAGCAAGATTTCCAACTGAAAAAACTAAACTTTTTCAATGTAAAAAACATAAAAAAATCTCAATTTAAAAAACACAACAGTTTCTCTTTAAAAAATATATTAAAATAAGTCAAGTTAAAAATCTCAACAGTTTCACTGTAATAAACATAAAAAAAAAAGTTTCCAGTGAAAAAACTCAATAGTTTCACTATAAAAACCATAAAAAATGTTCCAAATTAAAAAATTCAATAATTTAACTATAAAAACCACTAAAATAGTTCCAAGTTAAAGAAACTCAAATATTTCAATATAAATACCATAAAAAAGGTCAAAGTAAAAAAACTCAACAGTTTCACTTTAAAAACCATAACAAAAGTTTCAAGTTAAAAATAACACAACAATTTAAGTATAAAAACCATAAAAAAAACCAAGTTAAAAAGCTCAACAATTTCACTATATAGATCCTAAACAAAAGATCCAAGTTATAAACCTCATCTATATCGCCATAATAACCATAAAAAATGTTTCAAGTTAAAAAATTCAACCATTTCACTAAAAAACCATTAAATAAAAGTCCCATGTTAAAAAATTCAATAGTTTCACTATAAAAATGAAAACAAGATTTTCAAGTGAAAAACTCAACTATTTCACTATAAAAATACCTAAACAAAGTTCCATGTTAAAAATACTCACAAATATCTCAATAAAAAATAAAAAATAAGTTCCAAGTTAAAAAAACACAACAATTTCACTATTAAAACCATAGCAATATATCCAAGTGAAAAAACTCAACTATTTCACTGTAAAAAACATTAACAAAAATTCCAAGTTAAAAAACACAACAGTTTCTCTTTAAAAAATATATTAAACAAAGTCAACTTAAAAAACTCAACAGTTTCACTGTAAATACCATAAAAAAAGTTTCAAGTGAAAAAACTCAACAGTTTCAGTATAAAAACCTTAAAAAATGTTCCAAATTAAAGAACTCAATAATTTAACTATAAAAACCACTAAAATAGTTCCAAGTTAAAAAAAACTCAAATATTTCATTATAAATACCATAAAAAAGTTCAAAATAAAAAAAACCCAACAGTTTCAATATAAAAACCATAACAGAAGTTCCAAGTTAAAAAAACACAACAATTTCACTATAAAAACAATTAAAAAAACCAAGTTAAAAAGCTCAACAATTTCACTATATAGATCCAAAAAAAAGATCCAAGTTATAAACCTCATATGTATCGCCATAAAAACCATAAAAAATGATTCAAGTTAAAAAATTCAACAATTTCACTGAAAAAACCATTTAAAAAAAGTTTCATGTTAAAAAATTCAATAGTTTCACTATAAAAACGAAAACAATATTTTCAAGTGAAAAAACTAAACTATTTCACTATAAAAATACCTAAAAAATGTTCCATGGTAAAAATACTCACAAATATCTCTATAAAAAATAAAAAATAAGTTCCAAGTTAAAAAAAAAACTAAACAGTTTCACTATAAAAACCATAGCAAGATAACCAAGTGAAAAAACTCCACTATTTCAATGTAAAAACAATAAAAAAAATTTCAAGTTAAAAAACAAAAGAGTTTCTCTATAAAAAATATATTAATAAAAGTCAAGTTAAAAAACTCAACAGTTTCACTGTAAAAACCATAAAAAAAAGTTCCAAGTGAAAAACCTCAACAGTTTCTCTATAAAAAAAATATATTAAAAAAAGTCAAGTTAAATAACTCAACAATTTCACTGAAAAAACCATTAAAAAAAAGTTCCATGTTAAAAAATTCAATAGTTTCACTATATAAACCAAAATAAGGTTTTCAAGTGAAAAAATCAACTATTTCACTATAAAAATACCTAAAAGAATTTCCATGTTAAAAATACGTACAAATATCTCTATAAAAAATAAAAAATTAGTTCCAAGTTAAAAAAACTCAACAGTTTAACTATAAATACCCTAGCAAGATTTCCAACTGAAAAAACTAAACTTTTTCAATGTAAAAAACATAAAAAAAATCTCAATTTAAAAAACACAACAGTTTCTCTTTAAAAAATATATTAAAATAAGTCAAGTTAAAAATCTCAACAGTTTCACTGTAATAAACATAAAAAAAAAAGTTTCCAGTGAAAAAACTCAATAGTTTCACTATAAAAACCATAAAAAATGTTCCAAATTAAAAAATTCAATAATTTAACTATAAAAACCACTAAAATAGTTCCAAGTTAAAAAAACTCAAATATTTCAATATAAATACCATAAAAAAGGTCAAAGTAAAAAAACTCAACAGTTTCACTTTAAAAACCATAACAAAAGTTTCAAGTTAAAAATAACACAACAATTTAAGTATAAAAACCATAAAAAAAACCAAGTTAAAAAGCTCAACAATTTCACTATATAGATCCTAAACAAAAGATCCAAGTTATAAACCTCATCTATATCGCCATAATAACCATAAAAAATGTTTCAAGTTAAAAAATTCAACCATTTCACTAAAAAACCATTAAATAAAAGTCCCATGTTAAAAAATTCAATAGTTTCACTATAAAAATGAAAACAAGATTTTCAAGTGAAAAACTCAACTATTTCACTATAAAAATACCTAAACAAAGTTCCATGTTAAAAATACTCACAAATATCTCAATAAAAAATAAAAAATAAGTTCCAAGTTAAAAAAACACAACAATTTCACTATTAAAACCATAGCAATATATCCAAGTGAAAAAACTCAACTATTTCACTGTAAAAAACATTAACAAAAATTCCAAGTTAAAAAACACAACAGTTTCTCTTTAAAAAATATATTAAACAAAGTCAAGTTAAAAAACTCAACAGTTTCACTGTAAATACCATAAAAAAAGTTTCAAGTGAAAAAACTCAACAGTTTCAGTATAAAAACCTTAAAAAATGTTCCATATTAAAGAACTCAATAATTTAACTATAAAAACCACTAAAATAGTTCCAAGTTAAAAAAAACTCAAATATTTCATTATAAATACCATAAAAAAGTTCAAAATAAAAAAAACCCAACAGTTTCAATATAAAAACCATAACAGAAGTTCCAAGTTAAAAAAACACAACAATTTCACTATAAAAACAATTAAAAAAACCAAGTTAAAAAGCTCAACAATTTCACTATATAGATCCAAAAAAAAGATCCAAGTTATAAACCTCATATGTATCGCCATAAAAACCATAAAAAATGATTCAAGTTAAAAAATTCAACAATTTCACTGAAAAAACCATTTAAAAAAAGTTTCATGTTAAAAAATTCAATAGTTTCACTATAAAAACGAAAACAATATTTTCAAGTGAAAAAACTAAACTATTTCACTATAAAAATACCTAAAAAATGTTCCATGGTAAAAATACTCACAAATATCTCTATAAAAAATAAAAAATAAGTTCCAAGTTAAAAAAAAAACTAAACAGTTTCACTATAAAAACCATAGCAAGATAACCAAGTGAAAAAACTCCACTATTTCAATGTAAAAACAATAAAAAAAATTTCAAGTTAAAAAACAAAAGAGTTTCTCTATAAAAAATATATTAATAAAAGTCAAGTTAAAAAACTCAACAGTTTCACTGTAAAAACCATAAAAAAAAGTTCCAAGTGAAAAACCTCAACAGTTTCTCTATAAAAAAAATATATTAAAAAAAGTCAAGTTAAATAACTCAACAATTTCACTGAAAAAACCATTAAAAAAAAGTTCCATGTTAAAAAATTCAATAGTTTCACTATATAAACCAAAATAAGGTTTTCAAGTGAAAAAATCAACTATTTCACTATAAAAATACCTAAAAGAATTTCCATGTTAAAAATACGTACAAATATCTCTATAAAAAATAAAAAATTAGTTCCAAGTTAAAAAAACTCAACAGTTTAACTATAAATACCCTAGCAAGATTTCCAACTGAAAAAACTAAACTTTTTCAATGTAAAAAACATAAAAAAAATCTCAATTTAAAAAACACAACAGTTTCTCTTTAAAAAATATATTAAAATAAGTCAAGTTAAAAATCTCAACAGTTTCACTGTAATAAACATAAAAAAAAAAGTTTCCAGTGAAAAAACTCAATAGTTTCACTATAAAAACCATAAAAAATGTTCCAAATTAAAAAATTCAATAATTTAACTATAAAAACCACTAAAATAGTTCCAAGTTAAAAAAACTCAAATATTTCAATATAAATACCATAAAAAAGGTCAAAGTAAAAAAACTCAACAGTTTCACTTTAAAAACCATAACAAAAGTTTCAAGTTAAAAATAACACAACAATTTAAGTATAAAAACCATAAAAAAAACCAAGTTAAAAAGCTCAACAATTTCACTATATAGATCCTAAACAAAAGATCCAAGTTATAAACCTCATCTATATCGCCATAATAACCATAAAAAATGTTTCAAGTTAAAAAATTCAACCATTTCACTAAAAAACCATTAAATAAAAGTCCCATGTTAAAAAATTCAATAGTTTCACTATAAAAATGAAAACAAGATTTTCAAGTGAAAAACTCAACTATTTCACTATAAAAATACCTAAACAAAGTTCCATGTTAAAAATACTCACAAATATCTCAATAAAAAATAAAAAATAAGTTCCAAGTTAAAAAAACACAACAATTTCACTATTAAAACCATAGCAATATATCCAAGTGAAAAAACTCAACTATTTCACTGTAAAAAACATTAACAAAAATTCCAAGTTAAAAAACACAACAGTTTCTCTTTAAAAAATATATTAAACAAAGTCAAGTTAAAAAACTCAACAGTTTCACTGTAAATACCATAAAAAAAGTTTCAAGTGAAAAAACTCAACAGTTTCAGTATAAAAACCTTAAAAAATGTTCCATATTAAAGAACTCAATAATTTAACTATAAAAACCACTAAAATAGTTCCAAGTTAAAAAAAACTCAAATATTTCATTATAAATACCATAAAAAAGTTCAAAATAAAAAAAACCCAACAGTTTCAATATAAAAACCATAACAGAAGTTCCAAGTTAAAAAAACACAACAATTTCACTATAAAAACAATTAAAAAAACCAAGTTAAAAAGCTCAACAATTTCACTATATAGATCCAAAAAAAAGATCCAAGTTATAAACCTCATATGTATCGCCATAAAAACCATAAAAAATGATTCAAGTTAAAAAATTCAACAATTTCACTGAAAAAACCATTTAAAAAAAGTTTCATGTTAAAAAATTCAATAGTTTCACTATAAAAACGAAAACAATATTTTCAAGTGAAAAAACTAAACTATTTCACTATAAAAATACCTAAAAAATGTTCCATGGTAAAAATACTCACAAATATCTCTATAAAAAATAAAAAATAAGTTCCAAGTTAAAAAAAAAACTAAACAGTTTCACTATAAAAACCATAGCAAGATAACCAAGTGAAAAAACTCCACTATTTCAATGTAAAAACAATAAAAAAAATTTCAAGTTAAAAAACAAAAGAGTTTCTCTATAAAAAATATATTAATAAAAGTCAAGTTAAAAAACTCAACAGTTTCACTGTAAAAACCATAAAAAAAAGTTCCAAGTGAAAAACCTCAACAGTTTCTCTATAAAAAAAATATATTAAAAAAAGTCAAGTTAAATAACTCAACAATTTCACTGAAAAAACCATTAAAAAAAAGTTCCATGTTAAAAAATTCAATAGTTTCACTATATAAACCAAAACAAGGTTTTCAAGTGAAAAAATCAACTATTTCACTATAAAAATACCTAAAAGAATTTCCATGTTAAAAATACGTACAAATATCTCTATAAAAAATAAAAAATTAGTTCCAAGTTAAAAAAACTCAACAGTTTAACTATAAATACCCTAGCAAGATTTCCAACTGAAAAAACTAAACTTTTTCAATGTAAAAAACATAAAAAAAATCTCAATTTAAAAAACACAACAGTTTCTCTTTAAAAAATATATTAAAATAAGTCAAGTTAAAAATCTCAACAGTTTCACTGTAATAAACATAAAAAAAAAAGTTTCCAGTGAAAAAACTCAATAGTTTCACTATAAAAACCATAAAAAATGTTCCAAATTAAAAAATTCAATAATTTGACTATAAAAACCACTAAAATAGTTCCAAGTTAAAAAAACTCAAATATTTCAATATAAATACCATAAAAAAGGTCAAAGTAAAAAAACTCAACAGTTTCACTTTAAAAACCATAACAAAAGTTTCAAGTTAAAAATAACACAACAATTTAAGTATAAAAACCATAAAAAAAACCAAGTTAAAAAGCTCAACAATTTCACTATATAGATCCTAAACAAAAGATCCAAGTTATAAACCTCATCTATATCGCCATAATAACCATAAAAAATGTTTCAAGTTAAAAAATTCAACCATTTCACTAAAAAACCATTAAATAAAAGTCCCATGTTAAAAAATTCAATAGTTTCACTATAAAAATGAAAACAAGATTTTCAAGTGAAAAACTCAACTATTTCACTATAAAAATACCTAAACAAAGTTCCATGTTAAAAATACTCACAAATATCTCAATAAAAAATAAAAAATAAGTTCCAAGTTAAAAAAACACAACAATTTCACTATTAAAACCATAGCAATATATCCAAGTGAAAAAACTCAACTATTTCACTGTAAAAAACATTAACAAAAATTCCAAGTTAAAAAACACAACAGTTTCTCTTTAAAAAATATATTAAAATAAGTCAAGTTAAAAAACTCAACAGTTTCACTGTAATAAACATAAAAAAAGTTTCAAGTAAAAAAACTCAATAGTTTCACTATAAAAACCATAAAAAATGTTCCAAATTAAAAAATTCAATAATTTAACTATAAAAACCACTAAAATAGTTCCAAGTTAAAAAAACTCAAATATTTCAATATAAATACCATAAAAAAGGTCAAAGTAAAAAAAATCAACAGTTTCACTTTAAAAACCATAACAAAAGTTTCAAGTTAAAAAAAACACAACAATTTAAGTATAAAAACCATAAAAAAAAAACCTAGTTAAAAAGCTCAACAATTTCACAATATAGATCCTAAACAAAAGATCCAAGTTATAAACCTCATCTATATCGCCATAATAACCATAAAAAATGTTTCAAGTTAAAAAATTCAACCATTTCACTAAAAAACCAGTAAATAAAAGTCCCATGTTAAAAAATTCAATAGTTTCACTATAAAAATGAAAACAAGATTTTCAAGTGAAAAACTCAACTATTTCACTATAAAAATACCTAAACAAAGTTCCATGTTAAAAATACTCACAAATATCTCAATAAAAAATAAAAAATAAGTTCCAAGTTAAAAAAACACAACAATTTCACTATTAAAACCATAGCAATATATTTAAAAACCATAACAAATGTTTCAAGTTAAAAAAAACACAACAATTTAAGTATAAAAACCATAAAAAAAACCAAGTTAAAAAGCTCAACAACTTCACTATATAGATCCTAAACAAAAGATCCAAGTTATAAACCTCATCTATATCGCCATAATAAACATAAAAAATGTTTCAAGTTAAAAAACTCAACAATTTCACTGAAAAAACCATTAAATAAAAGTTCCATGTTAAAAAATTCAATAGTTTCACTATATAAACCAAAACAAGGTTTTCAAGTGAAAAAATCAACTATTTCACTATAAAAATACCTAAAAGAAGTTCCATGTTAAAAATACGTACAAATATCTCTATAAAAAATAAAAAATTAGTTCCAAGTTAAAAAAACTCAACAGTTTAACTAAAAAAACCCTAGCAAGATTTCCAACTGAAAAAACTAAACTTTTTCAATGTAAAAAACATAAAAAAATCTCAATTTAAAAAACACAATAGTTTCTCTTTAAAAAATATATTAAAATAAGTCAAGTTAAAAAACTCAACAGTTTCACTGTAATAAACATAAAAAAAAAGTTTCAAGTGAAAAAACTCAATAGTTTCACTATAAAAACCATAAAAAATGTTCCAAATTAAAAAATTCAATAATTTAACTATAAAAACCACTAAAATAGTTCCAAGTTAAAAAAACTCAAATATTTCAATATAAATACCATAAAAAAGGTCAAAGTAAAAAAACTCAACAGTTTCACTTTAAAAACCATAACAAAAGTTTCAAGTTAAAAATAACACAACAATTTAAGTATAAAAACCATAAAAAAAACCAAGTTAAAAAGCTCAACAATTTCACTATATAGATCCTAAACAAAAGATCCAAGTTATAAACCTCATCTATATCGCCATAATAACCATAAAAAATGTTTCAAGTTAAAAAATTCAACCATTTCACTAAAAAACCATTAAATAAAAGTCCCATGTTAAAAAATTCAATAGTTTCACTATAAAAATGGAAACAAGATTTTCAAGTGAAAAACTCAACTATTTCACTATAAAAATACCTAAACAAAGTTCCATGTTAAAAATACTCACAAATATCTCAATAAAAAATAAAAAATAAGTTCCAAGTTAAAAAAACCATTTCACTATTAAAACCATAGCAATATATCCAAGTGAAAAAACTCAACTATTTCACTGTAAAAAACATTAACAAAAATTCCAAGTTAAAAAACACAATAGTTTCTCTTTAAAAAATATATTAAACAAAGTCAAGTTAAAAAACTCAACAGTTTCACTGTAAATACCATAAAAAAAGTTTCAAGTGAAAAAACTCAACAGTTTCAGTATAAAAACCTTAAAAAATGTTCCAAATTAAAGAACTCAATAATTTAACTATAAAAACCACTAAAATAGTTCCAAGTTAAAAAAAACTCAAATATTTCATTATAAATACCATAAAAAAGTTCAAAATAAAAAAACCCAACAGTTTCAATATAAAAACCATAACAGAAGTTCCAAGTTAAAAAAACACAACAATTTCATTATAAAAACAATTAAAAAAACCAAGTTAAAAAGCTCAACAATTTCACTATATAGATCCAAAAAAAGATCCAAGTTATAAACCTCATATGTATCGCCATAAAAACCATAAAAAATGATTCAAGTTAAAAAATTCAACAATTTCACTGAAAAAACCATTTAAAAAAAGTTTCATGTTAAAAAATTCAATAGTTTCACTATAAAAACGAAAACAATATTTTCAAGTGAAAAAACTAAACTATTTCACTATAAAAATACCTAAAAAATGTTCCATGGTAAAAATACTCACAAATATCTCTATAAAAAATAAAAAATAAGTTCCAAGTTAAAAAAAAAACTAAACAGTTTCACTATAAAAACCATAGCAAGATAACCAAGTGAAAAAACTCAACTATTTCAATGTAAAAACAATAAAAAAAATTTCAAGTTAAAAAACAAAAGAGTTTCTCTATAAAAAATATATTAATAAAAGTCAAGTTAAAAAACTCAACAGTTTCACTGTAAAAACCATAAAAAAAAGATCCAAGTGAAAAACCTCAACAGTTTCTCTATAAAAAAAATATATTAAAAAATGTCAAGTTAAATAACTCAACAATTTCACTGAAAAAACCATTAAAAAAAAGTTCCATGTTAAAAAATTCAATAGTTTCACTATATAAACCAAAACAAGGTTTTCAAGTGAAAAAATCAACTATTTCACTATAAAAATACCTAAAAGAAGTTCCATGTTAAAAATACGTACAAATATCTCTATAAAAAATAAAAAATTAGTTCCAAGTTAAAAAAACTCAACAGTTTAACTATAAAAACCCTAGCAAGATTTCCAACTGAAAAAACTAAACTTTTTCAATGTAAAAAACATAAAAAAATCTCAATTTAAAAAACACAACAGTTTCTCTTTAAAAAATATATTAAAATAAGTCAAGTTAAAAATCTCAACAGTTTCACTGTAATAAACATAAAAAAAAAAGTTTCCAGTGAAAAAACTCAATAGTTTCACTATAAAAACCATAAAAAATGTTCCAAATTAAAAAATTCAATAATTTAACTATAAAAACCACTAAAATAGTTCCAAGTTAAAAAAACTCAAATATTTCAATATAAATACCATAAAAAAGGTCAAAGTAAAAAAACTCAACAGTTTCACTTTAAAAACCATAACAAAAGTTTCAAGTTAAAAATAACACAACAATTTAAGTATAAAAACCATAAAAAAAACCAAGTTAAAAAGCTCAACAATTTCACTATATAGATCCTAAACAAAAGATCCAAGTTATAAACCTCATCTATATCGCCATAATAACCATAAAAAATGTTTCAAGTTAAAAAATTCAACCATTTCACTAAAAAACCATTAAATAAAAGTCCCATGTTAAAAAATTCAATAGTTTCACTATAAAAATGAAAACAAGATTTTCAAGTGAAAAACTCAACTATTTCACTATAAAAATACCTAAACAAAGTTCCATGTTAAAAATACTCACAAATATCTCAATAAAAAATAAAAAATAAGTTCCAAGTTAAAAAAACACAACAATTTCACTATAAAACCATAGCAATATATCCAAGTGAAAAAACTCAACTATTTCACTGTAAAAAACATTAACAAAAATTCCAAGTTAAAAAACACAACAGTTTCTCTTTAAAAAATATATTAAACAAAGTCAAGTTAAAAAACCCAACAGTTTCACTGTAAATACCATAAAAAAAGTTTCAAGTGAAAAAACTCAACAGTTTCAGTATAAAAACCTTAAAAAATGTTCCAAATTAAAGAACTCAATAATTTAACCATAAAAACCACTAAAATAGTTCCAAGTTAAAAAAAAACTCAAATATTTCATTATAAATACCATAAAAAAGTTCAAAATAAAAAAAACCCAACAGTTTCAATATAAAAACCATAACAGAAGTTCCAAGTTAAAAAAACACAACAATTTCACTATAAAAACTATTAAAAAAAACCAAGTTAAAAAGCTCAACAATTTCACTATATAGATCCTAAACAAAAGATCCAAGTTATAAACCTCATCTATATCGCCATAATAACCATAAAAAATGTTTCAAGTTAAAAAATTCAACCATTTCACTAAAAAACCATTAAATAAAAGTCCCATGTTAAAAAATTCAATAGTTTCACTATAAAAATGAAAACAAGATTTTCAAGTGAAAAACTCAACTATTTCACTATAAAAATACCTAAACAAAGTTCCATGTTAAAAATACTCACAAATATCTCAATAAAAAATAAAAAATAAGTTCCAAGTTAAAAAAACCATTTCACTATTAAAACCATAGCAATATATCCAAGTGAAAAAACTCAACTATTTCACTGTAAAAAACATTAACAAAAATTCCAAGTTAAAAAACACAATAGTTTCTCTTTAAAAAATATATTAAACAAAGTCAAGTTAAAAAAACTCAACAGTTTCACTGTAAATACCATAAAAAAAGTTTCAAGTGAAAAAACTCAACAGTTTCAGTATAAAAACCTTAAAAAATGTTCCAAATTAAAGAACTCAATAATTTAACTATAAAAACCACTAAAATAGTTCCAAGTTAAAAAAAACTCAAATATTTCATTATAAATACCATAAAAAAGTTCAAAATAAAAAAAACCAACAGTTTCAATATAAAAACCATAACAGAAGTTCCAAGTTAAAAAAACACAACAATTTCATTATAAAAACAATTAAAAAAACCAAGTTAAAAAACTCAACAATTTCACTATATAGATCCAAAAAAAAGATCCAAGTTATAAACCTCATATGTATCGCCATAAAAACCATAAAAAATGATTCAAGTTAAAAAATTCAACAATTTCACTGAAAAAACCATTTAAAAAAAGTTTCATGTTAAAAAATTCAATAGTTTCACTATAAAAACGAAAACAATATTTTCAAGTGAAAAAACTAAACTATTTCACTATAAAAATACCTAAAAAATGTTCCATGGTAAAAATACTCACAAATATCTCTATAAAAAATAAAAAATAAGTTCCAAGTTAAAAAAAAAACTAAACAGTTTCACTATAAAAACCATAGCAAGATAACCAAGTGAAAAAACTCAACTATTTCAATGTAAAAACAATAAAAAAAATTTCAAGTTAAAAAACAAAAGAGTTTCTCTATAAAAAATATATTAATAAAAGTCAAGTTAAAAAACTCAACAGTTTCACTGTAAAAACCATAAAAAAAAGTTCCAAGTGAAAAACCTCAACAGTTTCTCTATAAAAAAATTATATTAAAAAAAGTCAAGTTAAATAACTCAACAATTTCACTGAAAAAACCATTAAAAAAAAGTTCCATGTTAAAAAATTCAATAGTTTCACTATATAAACCAAAACAAGGTTTTCAAGTGAAAAAATCAACTATTTCACTATAAAAATACCTAAAAGAAGTTCCATGTTAAAAATACGTACAAATATCTCTATAAAAAATAAAAAATTAGTTCCAAGTTAAAAAAACTCAACAGTTTAACTATAAAAACCCTAGCAAGATTTCCAACTGAAAAAACTAAACTTTTTCAATGTAAAAAACATAAAAAAATCTCAATTTAAAAAACACAACAGTTTCTCTTTAAAAAATATATTAAAATAAGTCAAGTTAAAAATCTCAACAGTTTCACTGTAATAAACATAAAAAAAAAAGTTTCCAGTGAAAAAACTCAATAGTTTCACTATAAAAACCATAAAAAATGTTCCAAATTAAAAAATTCAATAATTTAACTATAAAAACCACTAAAATAGTTCCAAGTTAAAAAAACTCAAATATTTCAATATAAATACCATAAAAAAGGTCAAAGTAAAAAAACTCAACAGTTTCACTTTAAAAACCATAACAAAAGTTTCAAGTTAAAAATAACACAACAATTTAAGTATAAAAACCATAAAAAAAACCAAGTTAAAAAGCTCAACAATTTCACTATATAGATCCTAAACAAAAGATCCAAGTTATAAACCTCATCTATATCGCCATAATAACCATAAAAAATGTTTCAAGTTAAAATATTCAACCATTTCACTAAAAAACCATTAAATAAAAGTCCCATGTTAAAAAATTCAATAGTTTCACTATAAAAATGAAAACAAGATTTTCAAGTGAAAAACTCAACTATTTCACTATAAAAATACCTAAACAAAGTTCCATGTTAAAAATACTCACAAATATCTCAATAAAAAATAAAAAATAAGTTCCAAGTTAAAAAAACACAACAATTTCACTATTAAAACCATAGCAATATATCCAAGTGAAAAAACTCAACTATTTCACTGTAAAAAACATTAACAAAAATTCCAAGTTAAAAAACACAACAGTTTCTCTTTAAAAAATATATTAAACAAAGTCAAGTTAAAAAACTCAACAGTTTCACTGTAAATACCATAAAAAAAGTTTCAAGTGAAAAACCTCAACAGTTTCAGTATAAAAACCTTAAAAAATGTTCCAAATTAAAGAACTCAATAATTTAACTATAAAAACCACTAAAATAGTTCCAAGTTAAAAAAAACTCAAATATTTCATTATAAATACCATAAAAAAGTTCAAAATAAAAAAACCCAACAGTTTCAATATAAAAACCATAACAGAAGTTCCAAGTTAAAAAAACACAACAATTTCACTATAAAAACAATTAAAAAAACCAAGTTAAAAAGCTCAACAATTTCACTATATAGATCCAAAAAAAAGATCCAAGTTATAAACCTCATATGTATCGCCATAAAAACCATAAAAAAATGATTCAAGTTAAAAAATTCAACAATTTCACTGAAAAAACCATTTAAAAAAAGTTTCATGTTAAAAAATTCAATAGTTTCACTATAAAAACGAAAACAATATTTTCAAGTGAAAAAACTAAACTATTTCACTATAAAAATACCTAAAAAATGATCCATGGTAAAAATACTCACAAATATCTCTATAAAAAATAAAAAATAAGTTCCAAGTTAAAAAAAAAACTAAACAGTTTCACTATAAAAACCATAGCAAGATAACCAAGTGAAAAAACTCAACTATTTCAATGTAAAAACAATAAAAAAAATTTCAAGTTAAAAAACAAAAGAGTTTCTCTATAAAAAATATATTAATAAAAGTCAAGTTAAAAAACTCAACAGTTTCACTGTAAAAACCATAAAAAAAAGTTCCAAGTGAAAAACCTCAACAGTTTCTCTATAAAAAAATTATATTAAAAAAAGTCAAGTTAAATAACTCAACAATTTCACTGAAAAAACCATTAAAAAAAAGTTCCATGTTAAAAAATTCAATAGTTTCACTATATAAACCAAAACAAGGTTTTCAAGTGAAAAAATCAACTATTTCACTATAAAAATACCTAAAAGAAGTTCCATGTTAAAAATACGTACAAATATCTCTATAAAAAATAAAAAATTAGTTCCAAGTTAAAAAAACTCAACAGTTTAACTATAAAAACCCTAGCAAGATTTCCAACTGAAAAAACTAAACTTTTTCAATGTAAAAAACATAAAAAAATCTCAATTTAAAAAACACAACAGTTTCTCTTTAAAAAATATATTAAAATAAGTCAAGTTAAAAATCTCAACAGTTTCACTGTAATAAACATAAAAAAAAAAGTTTCCAGTGAAAAAACTCAATAGTTTCACTATAAAAACCATAAAAAATGTTCCAAATTAAAAAATTCAATAATTTAACTATAAAAACCACTAAAATAGTTCCAAGTTAAAAAAACTCAAATATTTCAATATAAATACCATAAAAAAGGTCAAAGTAAAAAAACTCAACAGTTTCACTTTAAAAACCATAACAAAAGTTTCAAGTTAAAAATAACACAACAATTTAAGTATAAAAACCATAAAAAAAACCAAGTTAAAAAGCTCAACAATTTCACTATATAGATCCTAAACAAAAGATCCAAGTTATAAACCTCATCTATATCGCCATAATAACCATAAAAAAATGTTTCAAGTTAAAAAATTCAACCATTTCACTAAAAAACCATTAAATAAAAGTCCCATGTTAAAAAATTCAATAGTTTCACTATAAAAATGGAAACAAGATTTTCAAGTGAAAAACTCAACTATTTCACTATAAAAATACCTAAACAAAGTTCCATGTTAAAAATACTCACAAATATCTCAATAAAAAATAAAAAATAAGTTCCAAGTTAAAAAAACCATTTCACTATTAAAACCATAGCAATATATCCAAGTGAAAAAACTCAACTATTTCACTGTAAAAAACATTAACAAAAATTCCAAGTTAAAAAACACAATAGTTTCTCTTTAAAAAATATATTAAACAAAGTCAAGTTAAAAAACTCAACAGTTTCACTGTAAATACCATAAAAAAAGTTTCAAGTGAAAAAACTCAACAGTTTCAGTATAAAAACCTTAAAAAATGTTCCAAATTAAAGAACTCAATAATTTAACTATTAAAACCACTAAAATAGTTCCAAGTTAAAAAAAACTCAAATATTTCATTATAAATACCATAAAAAAGTTCAAAATAAAAAAACCCAACAGTTTCAATATAAAAACCATAACAGAAGTTCCAAGTTAAAAAAACACAACAATTTCATTATAAAAACAATTAAAAAAGCCAAGTTAAAAAGCTCAACAATTTCACTATATAGATCCAAAAAAAAGATCCAAGTTATAAACCTCATATGTATCGCCATAAAAACCATAAAAAATGATTCAAGTTAAAAAATTCAACAATTTCACTGAAAAAACCATTTAAAAAAAGTTTCATGTTAAAAAATTCAATAGTTTCACTATAAAAACGAAAACAATATTTTCAAGTGAAAAAACTAAACTATTTCACTATAAAAATACCTAAAAAATGTTCCATGGTAAAAATACTCACAAATATCTCTATAAAAAATAAAAAATAAGTTCCAAGTTAAAAAAAAAACTAAACAGTTTCACTATAAAAACCATAGCAAGATAACCAAGTGAAAAAACTCAACTATTTCAATGTAAAAACAATAAAAAAAATTTCAAGTTAAAAAACAAAAGAGTTTCTCTATAAAAAATATATTAATAAAAGTCAAGTTAAAAAACTCAACAGTTTCACTGTAAAAACCATAAAAAAAAAGTTCCAAGTGAAAAACCTCAACAGTTTCTCTATAAAAAAAAAATATTAAAAAATGTCAAGTTAAATAACTCAACAATTTCACTGAAAAAACCATTAAAAAAAAGTTCCATGTTAAAAAATTCAATAGTTTCACTATATAAACCAAAACAAGGTTTTCAAGTGAAAAAATCAACTATTTCACTATAAAAATACCTAAAAGAAGTTCCATGTTAAAAATACGTACAAATATCTCTATAAAAAATAAAAAATTAGTTCCAAGTTAAAAAAACTCAACAGTTTAACTATAAAAACCCTAGCAAGATTTCCAACTGAAAAAACTAAACTTTTTCAATGTAAAAAACATAAAAAAATCTCAATTTAAAAAACACAACAGTTTCTCTTTAAAAAATATATTAAAATAAGTCAAGTTAAAAATCTCAACAGTTTCACTGTAATAAACATAAAAAAAAAAGTTTCCAGTGAAAAAACTCAATAGTTTCACTATAAAAACCATAAAAAATGTTCCAAATTAAAAAATTCAATAATTTAACTATAAAAACCACTAAAATAGTTCCAAGTTAAAAAAACTCAAATATTTCAATATAAATACCATAAAAAAGGTCAAAGTAAAAAAACTCAACAGTTTCACTTTAAAAACCATAACAAAAGTTTCAAGTTAAAAATAACACAACAATTTAAGTATAAAAACCATAAAAAAAACCAAGTTAAAAAGCTCAACAATTTCACTATATAGATCCTAAACAAAAGATCCAAGTTATAAACCTCATCTATATCGCCATAATAACCATAAAAAATGTTTCAAGTTAAAAAATTCAACCATTTCACTAAAAAACCATTAAATAAAAGTCCCATGTTAAAAAATTCAATAGTTTTACTATAAAAATGAAAACAAGATTTTCAAGTGAAAAACTCAACTATTTCACTATAAAAATACCTAAAAAAAGTTCCATGTTAAAAATACTCACAAATATCTCAATAAAAAATAAAAAATAAGTTCCAAGTTAAAAAAACACAACAATTTCACTATAAAAACCATAGCAATATATCCAAGTGAAAAAACTCAACTATTTCACTGTAAAAAACATTAACAAAAATTCCAAGTTAAAAAACACAACAGTTTCTCTTTAAAAAATATATTAAACAAAGTCAAGTTAAAAAACCCAACAGTTTCACTGTAAATACCATAAAAAAAGTTTCAAGTGAAAAAACTCAACAGTTTCAGTATAAAAACCTTAAAAAATGTTCCAAATTAACGAACTCAATAATTTAACCATAAAAACCACTAAAATAGTTCCAAGTTAAAAAAAAAACTCAAATATTTCATTATAAATACCATAAAAAAGTTCAAAATAAAAAAAACCCAACAGTTTCAATATAAAAACCATAACAGAAGTTCCAAGTTAAAAAAACACAACAATTTCACTATAAAAACTATTAAAAAAAACCAAGTTAAAAAGCTCAACAATTTCACTATATAGATCCTAAAAAAAGATCCAACTTATAAACCTCATATATATCGCCATAAAAACCATAAAAAATGTTTCAAGTTAAAAAATTCAATAATTTCACTGAAAAAACCATTTAAAATAAGTTTCATGTTAAAAAATTCAATAGTTTCACTATAAAAACGAAAACAATATTTTCAAGTGAAAAAACTAAACTATTTCACTATAAAAATACCTAAAAAATGTTCCATGGTAAAAATACTCACAAATATCTCTATAAAAAATAAAAAATAAGTTCCAAGTTAAAAAAAAAACTAAACAGTTTCACTATAAAAACCATAGCAAGATAACCAAGTGAAAAAACTCAACTATTTCAATGTAAAAACAATAAAAAAAATTTCAAGTTAAAAAACAAAAGAGTTTCTCTATAAAAAATATATTAATAAAAGTCAAGTTAAAAAACTCAACAGTTTCACTGTAAAAACCATAAAAAAAAGTTCCAAGTGAAAAACCTCAACAGTTTCTCTATAAAAAAAATATATTAAAAAATGTCAAGTTAAATAACTCAACAATTTCACTGAAAAAACCATTAAAAAAAAGTTCCATGTTAAAAAATTCAATAGTTTCACTATATAAACCAAAACAAGGTTTTCAAGTGAAAAAATCAACTATTTCACTATAAAAATACCTAAAAGAAGTTCCATGTTAAAAATACGTACAAATATCTCTATAAAAAATAAAAAATTAGTTCCAAGTTAAAAAAACTCAACAGTTTAACTATAAAAACCCTAGCAAGATTTCCAACTGAAAAAACTAAACTTTTTCAATGTAAAAAACATAAAAAAATCTCAATTTAAAAAACACAACAGTTTCTCTTTAAAAAATATATTAAAATAAGTCAAGTTAAAAATCTCAACAGTTTCACTGTAATAAACATAAAAAAAAAAAGTTTCCAGTGAAAAAACTCAATAGTTTCACTATAAAAACCATAAAAAATGTTCCAAATTAAAAAATTCAATAATTTAACTATAAAAACCACTAAAATAGTTCCAAGTTAAAAAAACTCAAATATTTCAATATAAATACCATAAAAAAGGTCAAAGTAAAAAAACTCAACAGTTTCACTTTAAAAACCATAACAAAAGTTTCAAGTTAAAAATAACACCACAATTTAAGTATAAAAACCATAAAAAAAACCAAGTTAAAAAGCTCAACAATTTCACTATATAGATCCTAAACAAAAGATCCAAGTTATAAACCTCATCTATATCGCCATAATAACCATAAAAAATGTTTCAAGTTAAAAAATTCAACCATTTCACTAAAAAACCATTAAATAAAAGTCCCATGTTAAAAAATTCAATAGTTTTACTATAAAAATGAAAACAAGATTTTCAAGTGAAAAACTCAACTATTTCACTATAAAAATACCTAAAAAAAGTTCCATGTTAAAAATACTCACAAATATCTCAATAAAAAATAAAAAATAAGTTCCAAGTTAAAAAAACACAACAATTTCACTATAAAAACCATAGCAATATATCCAAGTGAAAAAACTCAACTATTTCACTGTAAAAAACATTAACAAAAATTCCAAGTTAAAAAACACAACAGTTTCTCTTTAAAAAATATATTAAACAAAGTCAAGTTAAAAAACCCAACAGTTTCACTGTAAATACCATAAAAAAAGTTTCAAGTGAAAAAACTCAACAGTTTCAGTATAAAAACCTTAAAAAATGTTCCAAATTAACGAACTCAATAATTTAACCATAAAAACCACTAAAATAGTTCCAAGTTAAAAAAAAAACTCAAATATTTCATTATAAATACCATAAAAAAGTTCAAAATAAAAAAAACCCAACAGTTTCAATATAAAAACCATAACAGAAGTTCCAAGTTAAAAAAACACAACAATTTCACTATAAAAACTATTAAAAAAAACCAAGTTAAAAAGCTCAACAATTTCACTATATAGATCCTAAAAAAAGATCCAACTTATAAACCTCATATATATCGCCATAAAAACCATAAAAAATGTTTCAAGTTAAAAAATTCAATAATTTCACTGAAAAAACCATTTAAAATAAGTTTCATGTTAAAAAATTCAATAGTTTCACTATAAAAACGAAAACAATATTTTCAAGTGAAAAAACTCAACTATTTCACTATAAAAATACCTAAAAAATGTTCCATGGTAAAAATACTCACAAATATCTCTATAAAAAATAAAAAATAAGTTCCAAGTTAAAAAAAAACTCAACAGTTTCACTATAAAAACCATAGCAAGATAACCAAGTGAAAAAACTCAACTATTTCACTGTAAAAACAATAAAAAATATTTCAAGTTATAAAACAAAAGAGTTTCTCTATAAAAAATATATTAATAAAAGTCAAGTTAAAAAACTCAACAGTTTCACTGTGAAAACCATAAAAAAAAGTTCCAAGTGAAAAACCTCAACAGTTTCTCTATAAAAAAAATATATTAAAAAAAGTCAAGTTAAATAACTCAACAGTTTCACTGAAAAAACCATTAAAAAAAAGTTCCATGTTAAAAAATTCAATAGTTTCACTATATAAACGAAAACAAGGTTTTCAAGTGAAAAAATCAACTATTTCACTATAAAAATACCTAAAAAAAGTTCCATGTTAAAAATACGTACCAATATCTCTATAAAAAATAAAAAATTAGTTCCAAGTTAAAAAAACTCAACAGTTTCACTATAAAAACCCTAGCAAGATTTCCAACTGAAAAAACTAAACTTTTTCAATGTAAAAAACATAAAAAAATCTCAATTTAAAAAACACAACAGTTTCTCTTTAAAAAATATATTAAAATAAGTCAAGTTAAAAAACTCAACAGTTTCACTGTAATAAACATAAAAAAAAAAGTTTCAAGTGAAAAAACTCAATAGTTTCACTATAAAAACCATAAAAAATGTTCCAAATTAAAAAATTCAATAATTTAACTATAAAAACCACTAAAATAGTTCCAAGTTAAAAAAACTCAAATATTTCAATATAAATACCATAAAAAAGGTCAAAGTAAAAAAACTCAACAGTTTCACTTTAAAAACCATAACAAAAGTTTCAAGTTAAAAATAACACCACAATTTAAGTATAAAAACCATAAAAAAAACCAAGTTAAAAAGCTCAACAATTTCACTATATAGATCCTAAACAAAAGATCCAAGTTATAAACCTCATCTATATCGCCATAATAACCATAAAAAATGTTTCAAGTTAAAAAATTCAACCATTTCACTAAAAAACCATTAAATAAAAGTCCCATGTTAAAAAATTCAATAGTTTTACTATAAAAATGAAAACAAGATTTTCAAGTGAAAAACTCAACTATTTCACTATAAAAATACCTAAAAAAAGTTCCATGTTAAAAATACTCACAAATATCTCAATAAAAAATAAAAAATAAGTTCCAAGTTAAAAAAACACAACAATTTCACTATAAAAACCATAGCAATATATCCAAGTGAAAAAACTCAACTATTTCACTGTAAAAAACATTAACAAAAATTCCAAGTTAAAAAACACAACAGTTTCTCTTTAAAAAATATATTAAACAAAGTCAAGTTAAAAAACCCAACAGTTTCACTGTAAATACCATAAAAAAAGTTTAAAGTGAAAAAACTCAACAGTTTCAGTATAAAAACCTTAAAAAATGTTCCAAATTAACGAACTCAATAATTTAACCATAAAAACCACTAAAATAGTTCCAAGTTAAAAAAAAAACTCAAATATTTCATTATAAATACCATAAAAAAGTTCAAAATAAAAAAAACCCAACAGTTTCAATATAAAAACCATAACAGAAGTTCCAAGTTAAAAAAACACAACAATTTCACTATAAAAACTATTAAAAAAAACCAAGTTAAAAAGCTCAACAATTTCACTATATAGATCCTAAAAAAAGATCCAACTTATAAACCTCATATATATCGCCATAAAAACCATAAAAAATGTTTCAAGTTAAAAAATTCAATAATTTCACTGAAAAAACCATTTAAAATAAGTTTCATGTTAAAAAATTCAATAGTTTCACTATAAAAACGAAAACAATATTTTCAAGTGAAAAAACTCAACTATTTCACTATAAAAATACCTAAAAAATGTTCCATGGTAAAAATACTCACAAATATCTCTATAAAAAATAAAAAATAAGTTCCAAGTTAAAAAAAAACTCAACAGTTTCACTATAAAAACCATAGCAAGATAACCAAGTGAAAAAACTCAACTATTTCACTGTAAAAACAATAAAAAAAATTTCAAGTTATAAAACAAAAGAGTTTCTCTATAAAAAATATATTAATAAAAGTCAAGTTAAAAAACTCAACAGTTTCACTGTGAAAACCATAAAAAAAAGTTCCAAGTGAAAAACCTCAACAGTTTCTCTATAAAAAAAATATATTAAAAAAAGTCAAGTTAAATAACTCAACAGTTTCACTGAAAAAACCATTAAAAAAAAGTTCCATGTTAAAAAATTCAATAGTTTCACTATATAAACGAAAACAAGGTTTTCAAGTGAAAAAATCAACTATTTCACTATAAAAATACCTAAAAAAAGTTCCATGTTAAAAATACGTACAAATATCTCTATAAAAAATAAAAAATTAGTTCCAAGTTAAAAAAACTCAACAGTTTCACTATAAAAACCCTAGCAAGATTTCCAACTGAAAAAACTAAACTTTTTCAATGTAAAAAACATAAAAAAAAAATCTCAATTTAAAAAACACAACAGTTTCTCTTTAAAAAATATATTAAAATAAGTGAAGTTAAAAAACTCAACAGTTTCACTGTAATAAACATAAAAAAAAGTTTCAAGTGAAAAAACTCAATAGTTTCACTATAAAAACCATAAAAAATGTTCCAAATTAAAAAATTCAATAATTTAACTATAAAAACCACTAAAATAGTTCCAAGTTAAAAAAACTCAAATATTTCAATATAAATACCATAAAAAAGGTCAAAGTAAAAAAACTCAACAGTTTCACTTTAAAAACCATAACAAAAGTTTCAAGTTAAAAATAACACCACAATTTAAGTATAAAAACCATAAAAAAAACCAAGTTAAAAAGCTCAACAATTTCACTATATAGATCCTAAACAAAAGATCCAAGTTATAAACCTCATCTATATCGCCATAATAACCATAAAAAATGTTTCAAGTTAAAAAATTCAACCATTTCACTAAAAAACCATTAAATAAAAGTCCCATGTTAAAAAATTCAATAGTTTTACTATAAAAATGAAAACAAGATTTTCAAGTGAAAAACTCAACTATTTCACTATAAAAATACCTAAACAAAGTTCCATGTTAAAAATACTCACAAATATCTCAATAAAAAATAAAAAATAAGTTCCAAGTTAAAAAAACACAACAATTTCACTATTAAAACAATAGCAATATATCCAAGTGAAAAAACTCAACTATTTCACTGTAAAAAACATTAACAAAAATTCCAAGTTAAAAAACACAACAGTTTCTCTTTAAAAAATATATTAAACAAAGTCAAGTTAAAAAACCCAACAGTTTCACTGTAAATACCATAAAAAAAGTTTCAAGTGAAAAAACTCAACAGTTTCAGTATAAAAACCTTAAAAAATGTTCCAAATTAACGAACTCAATAATTTAACCATAAAAACCACTAAAATAGTTCCAAGTTAAAAAAAAAAACTCAAATATTTCATTATAAATACCATAAAAAAGTTCAAAATAAAAAAAACCCAACAGTTTCAATATAAAAACCATAACAGAAGTTCCAAGTTAAAAAAACACAACAATTTCACTATAAAAACTATTAAAAAAAACCAAGTTAAAAAGCTCAACAATTTCACTATATAGATCCTAAAAAAAGATCCAACTTATAAACCTCATATATATCGCCATAAAAACCATAAAAAATGTTTCAAGTTAAAAAATTCAATAATTTCACTGAAAAAACCATTTAAAATAAGTTTCATGTTAAAAAATTCAATAGTTTCACTATAAAAACGAAAACAATATTTTCAAGTGAAAAAACTCAACTATTTCACTATAAAAATACATAAAAAATGTTCCATGGTAAAAATACTCACAAATATCTCTATAAAAAATAAAAAATAAGTTCCAAGTTAAAAAAAAACTCAACAGTTTCACTATAAAAACCATAGCAAGATAACCAAGTGAAAAAACTCAACTATTTCACTGTAAAAACAATAAAAAAAATTTCAAGTTATAAAACAAAAGAGTTTCTCTATAAAAAATATATTAATAAAAGTCAAGTTAAAAAACTCAACAGTTTCACTGTGAAAACCATAAAAAAAAGTTCCAAGTGAAAAACCTCAACAGTTTCTCTATAAAAAAAATATATTAAAAAAAGTCAAGTTAAATAACTCAACAGTTTCACTGAAAAAACCATTAAAAAAAAGTTCCATGTTAAAAAATTCAATAGTTTCACTATATAAACGAAAACAAGGTTTTCAAGTGAAAAAATCAACTATTTCACTATAAAAATACCTAAAAAAAGTTCCATGTTAAAAATACGTACAAATATCTCTATAAAAAATAAAAAATTAGTTCCAAGTTAAAAAAACTCAACAGTTTCACTATAAAAACCCTAGCAAGATTTCCAACTGAAAAAACTAAACTTTTTCAATGTAAAAAACATAAAAAAATCTCAATTTAAAAAACACAACAGTTTCTCTTTAAAAAATATATTAAAATAAGTCAAGTTAAAAAACTCAACAGTTTCACTGTAATAAACATAAAAAAAAAAGTTTCAAGTGAAAAAACTCAATAGTTTCACTATAAAAACCATAAAAAATGTTCCAAATTAAAAAATTCAATAATTTAACTATAAAAACCACTAAAATAGTTCCAAGTTAAAAAAACTCAAATATTTCAATATAAATACCATAAAAAAGGTCAAAGTAAAAAAACTCAACAGTTTCACTTTAAAAACCATAACAAAAGTTTCAAGTTAAAAATAACACCACAATTTAAGTATAAAAACCATAAAAAAAACCAAGTTAAAAAGCTCAACAATTTCACTATATAGATCCTAAACAAAAGATCCAAGTTATAAACCTCATCTATATCGCCATAATAACCATAAAAAATGTTTCAAGTTAAAAAATTCAACCATTTCACTAAAAAACCATTAAATAAAAGTCCCATGTTAAAAAATTCAATAGTTTTACTATAAAAATGAAAACAAGATTTTCAAGTGAAAAACTCAACTATTTCACTATAAAAATACCTAAAAAAAGTTCCATGTTAAAAATACTCACAAATATCTCAATAAAAAATAAAAAATAAGTTCCAAGTTAAAAAAACACAACAATTTCACTATAAAAACCATAGCAATATATCCAAGTGAAAAAACTCAACTATTTCACTGTAAAAAACATTAACAAAAATTCCAAGTTAAAAAACACAACAGTTTCTCTTTAAAAAATATATTAAACAAAGTCAAGTTAAAAAACCCAACAGTTTCACTGTAAATACCATAAAAAAAGTTTCAAGTGAAAAAACTCAACAGTTTCAGTATAAAAACCTTAAAAAATGTTCCAAATTAACGAACTCAATAATTTAACCATAAAAACCACTAAAATAGTTCCAAGTTAAAAAAAAAACTCAAATATTTCATTATAAATACCATAAAAAAGTTCAAAATAAAAAAAACCCAACAGTTTCAATATAAAAACCATAACAGAAGTTCCAAGTTAAAAAAACACAACAATTTCACTATAAAAACTATTAAAAAAAACCAAGTTAAAAAGCTCAACAATTTCACTATATAGATCCTAAAAAAAGATCCAACTTATAAACCTCATATATATCGCCATAAAAACCATAAAAAATGTTTCAAGTTAAAAAATTCAATAATTTCACTGAAAAAACCATTTAAAATAAGTTTCATGTTAAAAAATTCAATAGTTTCACTATAAAAACGAAAACAATATTTTCAAGTGAAAAAACTCAACTATTTCACTATAAAAATACCTAAAAAATGTTCCATGGTAAAAATACTCACAAATATCTCTATAAAAAATAAAAAATAAGTTCCAAGTTAAAAAAAAACTCAACAGTTTCACTATAAAAACCATAGCAAGATAACCAAGTGAAAAAACTCAACTATTTCACTGTAAAAACAATAAAAAATATTTCAAGTTATAAAACAAAAGAGTTTCTCTATAAAAAATATATTAATAAAAGTCAAGTTAAAAAACTCAACAGTTTCACTGTGAAAACCATAAAAAAAAGTTCCAAGTGAAAAACCTCAACAGTTTCTCTATAAAAAAAATATATTAAAAAAAGTCAAGTTAAATAACTCAACAGTTTCACTGAAAAAACCATTAAAAAAAAGTTCCATGTTAAAAAATTCAATAGTTTCACTATATAAACGAAAACAAGGTTTTCAAGTGAAAAAATCAACTATTTCACTATAAAAATACCTAAAAAAAGTTCCATGTTAAAAATACGTACAAATATCTCTATAAAAAATAAAAAATTAGTTCCAAGTTAAAAAAACTCAACAGTTTCACTATAAAAACCCTAGCAAGATTTCCAACTGAAAAAACTAAACTTTTTCAATGTAAAAAACATAAAAAAATCTCAATTTAAAAAACACAACAGTTTCTCTTTAAAAAATATATTAAAATAAGTCAAGTTAAAAAACTCAACAGTTTCACTGTAATAAACATAAAAAAAAAAGTTTCAAGTGAAAAAACTCAATAGTTTCACTATAAAAACCATAAAAAATGTTCCAAATTAAAAAATTCAATAATTTAACTATAAAAACCACTAAAATAGTTCCAAGTTAAAAAAACTCAAATATTTCAATATAAATACCATAAAAAAGGTCAAAGTAAAAAAACTCAACAGTTTCACTTTAAAAACCATAACAAAAGTTTCAAGTTAAAAATAACACCACAATTTAAGTATAAAAACCATAAAAAAAACCAAGTTAAAAAGCTCAACAATTTCACTATATAGATCCTAAACAAAAGATCCAAGTTATAAACCTCATCTATATCGCCATAATAACCATAAAAAATGTTTCAAGTTAAAAAATTCAACCATTTCACTAAAAAACCATTAAATAAAAGTCCCATGTTAAAAAATTCAATAGTTTTACTATAAAAATGAAAACAAGATTTTCAAGTGAAAAACTCAACTATTTCACTATAAAAATACCTAAAAAAAGTTCCATGTTAAAAATACTCACAAATATCTCAATAAAAAATAAAAAATAAGTTCCAAGTTAAAAAAACACAACAATTTCACTATAAAAACCATAGCAATATATCCAAGTGAAAAAACTCAACTATTTCACTGTAAAAAACATTAACAAAAATTCCAAGTTAAAAAACACAACAGTTTCTCTTTAAAAAATATATTAAACAAAGTCAAGTTAAAAAACCCAACAGTTTCACTGTAAATACCATAAAAAAAGTTTCAAGTGAAAAAACTCAACAGTTTCAGTATAAAAACCTTAAAAAAATGTTCCAAATTAACGAACTCAATAATTTAACCATAAAAACCACTAAAATAGTTCCAAGTTAAAAAAAAAAACTCAAATATTTCATTATAAATACCATAAAAAAGTTCAAAATAAAAAAAACCCAACAGTTTCAATATAAAAACCATAACAGAAGTTCCAAGTTAAAAAAACACAACAATTTCACTATAAAAACTATTAAAAAAAACCAAGTTAAAAAGCTCAACAATTTCACTATATAGATCCTAAAAAAAGATCCAACTTATAAACCTCATATATATCGCCATAAAAACCATAAAAAATGTTTCAAGTTAAAAAATTCAATAATTTCACTGAAAAAACCATTTAAAATAAGTTTCATGTTAAAAAATTCAATAGTTTCACTATAAAAACGAAAACAATATTTTCAAGTGAAAAAACTCAACTATTTCACTATAAAAATACCTAAAAAATGTTCCATGGTAAAAATACTCACAAATATCTCTATAAAAAATAAAAAATAAGTTCCAAGTTAAAAAAAAAACTCAACAGTTTCACTATAAAAACCATAGCAAGATAACCAAGTGAAAAAACTCAACTATTTCACTGTAAAAACAATAAAAAATATTTCAAGTTATAAAACAAAAGAGTTTCTCTATAAAAAAATATATTAATAAAAGTCAAGTTAAAAAACTCAACAGTTTCACTGTGAAAACCATAAAAAAAAGTTCCAAGTGAAAAACCTCAACAGTTTCTCTATAAAAAAAATATATTAAAAAAAGTCAAGTTAAATAACTCAACAGTTTCACTGAAAAAACCATTAAAAAAAAGTTCCATGTTAAAAAATTCAATAGTTTCACTATATAAACGAAAACAAGGTTTTCAAGTGAAAAAATCAACTATTTCACTATAAAAATACCTAAAAAAAGTTCCATGTTAAAAATACGTACAAATATCTCTATAAAAAATAAAAAATTAGTTCCAAGTTAAAAAAACTCAACAGTTTCACTATAAAAACCCTAGCAAGATTTCCAACTGAAAAAACTAAACTTTTTCAATGTAAAAAACATAAAAAAAAAATCTCAATTTAAAAAACACAACAGTTTCTCTTTAAAAAATATATTAAAATAAGTGAAGTTAAAAAACTCAACAGTTTCACTGTAATAAACATAAAAAAAAGTTTCAAGTGAAAAAACTCAATAGTTTCACTATAAAAACCATAAAAAATGTTCCAAATTAAAAAATTCAATAATTTAACTATAAAAACCACTAAAATAGTTCCAAGTTAAAAAAACTCAAATATTTCAATATAAATACCATAAAAAGGTCAAAGTAAAAAAACTCAACATTTTCACTTTAAAAACCATAACAAAAGTTTCAAGTTAAAAAAAACACAACAATTTAAGTATAAAAACCATAAAAAAAACCAAGTTAAAAAGCTCAACAGTTTCACTATATAGATCCTAAACAAAAGATCCAAGTTATAAACCTCATCTATATCGCCATAATAACCATAAAAAATGTTTCAAGTTAAAAAATTCAACCATTTCACTAAAAAACCATTAAATAAAAGTCCCATGTTAAAAAATTCAATAGTTTCACTATAAAAATGAAAACAAGATTTTCAAGTGAAAAACTCAACTATTTCACTATAAAAATACCTAAACAAAGTTCCATGTTAAAAATACTCACAAATATCTCAATAAAAAATAAAAAATAAGTTCCAAGTTAAAAAAACACAACAATTTCACTATTAAAACCATAGCAATATATCCAAGTGAAAAAACTCAACTATTTCACTGTAAAAAACATTAACAAAAATTCCAAGTTAAAAAACACAACAGTTTCTCTTTAAAAAATATATTAAACAAAGTCAAGTTAAAAAACTCAACAGTTTCACTGTAAATACCATAAAAAAAGTTTCAAGTGAAAAAACTCAACAGTTTCAGTATAAAAACCTTAAAAAATGTTCCAAATTAAAGAACTCAATAATTTAACTATAAAAACCACTAAAATAGTTCCAAGTTAAAAAAAACTCAAATATTTCATTATAAATACCATAAAAAAGTTCAAAATAAAAAAACCCAACAGTTTCAATATAAAAACCATCACAGAAGTTCCAAGTTAAAAAAACACAACAATTTCACTATCAAAACAATTAAAAAAACCAAGTTAAAAAGCTCAACAATTTCACTATATAGATCCTAAAAAAAGATCCAAGTTATAAACCTCATATGTATCGCCATAAAAACCATAAAAAATGATTCAAGTTAAAAAATTCAATAATTTCACTGAAAAAACCATTTAAAATAAGTTTCATGTTAAAAAATTCAATAGTTTCACTATAAAAACGAAAACAATATTTTCAAGTGAAAAAACTCAACTATTTCACTATAAAAATACCTAAAAAATGTTCCATGGTAAAAATACTCACAAATATCTCTATAAAAAATAAAAAATAAGTTCCAAGTTAAAAAAAAACTCAACAGTTTCACTATAAAAACCATAGCAAGATAACCAAGTGAAAAAACTCAACTATTTCACTGTAAAAACAATAAAAAATATTTCAAGTTATAAAACAAAAGAGTTTCTCTATAAAAAATATATTAATAAAAGTCAAGTTAAAAAACTCAACAGTTTCACTGTGAAAACCATAAAAAAAAGTTCCAAGTGAAAAACCTCAACAGTTTCTCTATAAAAAAAATATATTAAAAAAAGTCAAGTTAAATAACTCAACAGTTTCACTGAAAAAACCATTAAAAAAAAGTTCCATGTTAAAAAATTCAATAGTTTCACTATATAAACGAAAACAAGGTTTTCAAGTGAAAAAATCAACTATTTCACTATAAAAATACCTAAAAAAAGTTCCATGTTAAAAATACGTACAAATATCTCTATAAAAAATAAAAAATTAGTTCCAAGTTAAAAAAACTCAACAGTTTCACTATAAAAACCCTAGCAAGATTTCCAACTGAAAAAACTAAACTTTTTCAATGTAAAAAACATAAAAAAAAAATCTCAATTTAAAAAACACAACAGTTTCTCTTTAAAAAATATATTAAAATAAGTGAAGTTAAAAAACTCAACAGTTTCACTGTAATAAACATAAAAAAAAGTTTCAAGTGAAAAAACTCAATAGTTTCACTATAAAAACCATAAAAAATGTTCCAAATTAAAAAATTCAATAATTTAACTATAAAAACCACTAAAATAGTTCCAAGTTAAAAAAACTCAAATATTTCAATATAAATACCATAAAAAGGTCAAAGTAAAAAAACTCAACATTTTCACTTTAAAAACCATAACAAAAGTTTCAAGTTAAAAAAAACACAACAATTTAAGTATAAAAACCATAAAAAAAAACCAAGTTAAAAAGCTCAACAGTTTCACTATATAGATCCTAAACAAAAGATCCAAGTTATAAACCTCATCTATATCGCCATAATAACCATAAAAAATGTTTCAAGTTAAAAAATTCAACCATTTCACTAAAAAACCATTAAATAAAAGTCCCATGTTAAAAAATTCAATAGTTTCACTATAAAAATGAAAACAAGATTTTCAAGTGAAAACTCAACTATTTCACTATAAAAATACCTAAACAAAGTTCCATGTTAAAAATACTCACAAATATCTCAATAAAAAATAAAAAATAAGTTCCAAGTTAAAAAAACACAACAATTTCACTATTAAAACCATAGCAATATATCCAAGTGAAAAAACTCAACTATTTCACTGTAAAAAACATTAACAAAAATTCCAAGTTAAAAAACACAACAGTTTCTCTTTAAAAAATATATTAAACAAAGTCAAGTTAAAAAACTCAACAGTTTCACTGTAAATACCATAAAAAAAGTTTCAAGTGAAAAAACTCAACAGTTTCAGTATAAAAACCTTAAAAAATGTTCCAAATTAAAGAACTCAATAATTTAACTATAAAAACCACTAAAATAGTTCCAAGTTAAAAAAAACTCAAATATTTCATTATAAATACCATAAAAAAGTTCAAAATAAAAAAACCCAACAGTTTCAATATAAAAACCATCACAGAAGTTCCAAGTTAAAAAAACACAACAATTTCACTATCAAAACAATTAAAAAAACCAAGTTAAAAAGCTCAACAATTTCACTATATAGATCCAAAAAAAAGATCCAAGTTATAAACCTCATATGTATCGCCATAAAAACCATAAAAAATGATTCAAGTTAAAAAATTCAACAATTTCACTGAAAAAACCATTTAAAAAAAGTTTCATGTTAAAAAATTCAATAGTTTCACTATAAAAACGAAAACAATATTTTCAAGTGAAAAAACTAAACTATTTCACTATAAAAATACCTAAAAAATGTTCCATGGTAAAAATACTCACAAATATCTCTATAAAAAATAAAAAATAAGTTCCAAGTTAAAAAAAAAACTAAATAGTTTCACTATAAAAACCATAGCAAGATAACCAAGTGAAAAAACTCAACTATTTCAATGTAAAAACAATAAAAAAAATTTCAAGTTAAAAAACAAAAGAGTTTCTCTATAAAAAATATATTAATAAAAGTCAAGTTAAAAAACTCAACAGTTTCACTGTAAAAACCATAAAAAAAAGTTCCAAGTGAAAAACCTCAACAGTTTCTCTATAAAAAAAATATATTAAAAAAAGTCAAGTTAAATAACTCAACAATTTCACTGAAAAAACCATTAAAAAAAAGTTCCATGTTAAAAAATTCAATAGTTTCACTATATAAACCAAAACAAGGTTTTCAAGTGAAAAAATCAACTATTTCACTATAAAAATACCTAAAAGAAGTTCCATGTTAAAAATACGTACAAATATCTCTATAAAAAATAAAAAATTAGTTCCAAGTTAAAAAAACTCAACAGTTTAACTATAAAAACCCTAGCAAGATTTCCAACTGAAAAAACTAAACTTTTTCAATGTAAAAAACATAAAAAAATCTCAATTTAAAAAACACAACAGTTTCTCTTTAAAAAATATATTAAAATAAGTCAAGTTAAAAAACTCAACAGTTTCACTGTAATAAACATAAAAAAAAAAAGTTTCAAGTGAAAAAACTCAATAGTTTCACTATAAAAACCATAAAAAATGTTCCAAATTAAAAAATTCAATAATTTAACTATAAAAACCACTAAAATAGTTCCAAGTTAAAAAAACTCAAATATTTCAATATAAATACCATAAAAAAGGTCAAAGTAAAAAAACTCAACAGTTTCACTTTAAAAACCATAACAAAAGTTTCAAGTTAAAAATAACACCACAATTTAAGTATAAAAACCATAAAAAAAACCAAGTTAAAAAGCTCAACAATTTCACTATATAGATCCTAAACAAAAGATCCAAGTTATAAACCTCATCTATATCGCCATAATAACCATAAAAAATATTTCAAGTTAAAAAAATTCAACCATTTCACTAAAAAACAATTAAATAAAAGTCTCATGTTAAAAAATTCAATAGTTTTACTATAAAAATGAAAACAAGATTTTCAAGTGAAAAACTCAACTATTTCACTATAAAAATACCTAAAAAAAGTTCCATGTTAAAAATACTCCAAATATCTCAATAAAAAATAAAAAATAAGTTCCAAGTTAAAAAATCACAACAATTTCACTATAAAAACCATAGCAATATATCCAAGTGAAAAAACTCAACTATTTCACTGTAAAAAACATTAACAAAAATTCCAAGTTAAAAAACACAACAGTTTCTCTTTAAAAAATATATTAAACAAAGTCAAGTTAAAAAACCCAACAGTTTCACTGTAAATACCATAAAAAAAGTTTCAAGTGAAAAAACTCAACAGTTTCAGTATAAAAACCTTAAAAATGTTCCAAATTAACGAACTCAATAATTTAACCATAAAAACCACTAAAATAGTTCCAAGTTAAAAAAAAAACTCAAATATTTCATTATAAATACCATAAAAAAGTTCAAAATAAAAAAAAACCAACAGTTTCAATATAAAAACCATAACAGAAGTTCCAAGTTAAAAAAACACAACAATTTCACTATAAAAACTATTAAAAAAAACCAAGTTAAAAAGCTCAACAATTTCACTATATAGATCCTAAAAAAAGATCCAACTTATAAACCTCATATATATCGCCATAAAAACCATAAAAAATGTTTCAAGTTAAAAAATTCAATAATTTCACTGAAAAAACCATTTAAAATAAGTTTCATGTTAAAAAATTCAATAGTTTCACTATAAAAACGAAAACAATATTTTCAAGTGAAAAAACTCAACTATTTCACTATAAAAATACCTAAAAAATGTTCCATGGTAAAAATACTCACAAATATCTCTATAAAAAATAAAAAATAAGTTCCAAGTTAAAAAAAAACTCAACAGTTTCACTATAAAAACCATAGCAAGATAACCAAGTGAAAAAACTCAACTATTTCACTGTAAAAACAATAAAAAATATTTCAAGTTATAAAACAAAAGAGTTTCTCTATAAAAAATATATTAATAAAAGTCAAGTTAAAAAACTCAACAGTTTCACTGTGAAAACCATAAAAAAAAGTTCCAAGTGAAAAACCTCAACAGTTTCTCTATAAAAAAAATATATTAAAAAAAGTCAAGTTAAATAACTCAACAGTTTCACTGAAAAAACCATTAAAAAAAAGTTCCATGTTAAAAAATTCAATAGTTTCACTATATAAACGAAAACAAGGTTTTCAAGTGAAAAAATCAACTATTTCACTATAAAAATACCTAAAAAAAGTTCCATGTTAAAAATACGTACAAATATCTCTATAAAAAATAAAAAATTTGTTCCAAGTTAAAAAAACTCAACAGTTTCACTATAAAAACCCTAGCAAGATTTCCAACTGAAAAAAGTAAACTTTTTCAATGTAAAAAACATAAAAAAAAATCTCAATTTAAAAAACACAACAGTTTCTCTTTAAAAAATATATTAAAATAAGTGAAGTTAAAAAACTCAACAGTTTCACTGTAATAAACATAAAAAAAAGTTTCAAGTGAAAAAACTCAATAGTTTCACTATAAAAACCATAAAAAATGTTCCAAATTAAAAAATTCAATAATTTAACTATAAAAACCACTAAAATAGTTCCAAGTTAAAAAAAGTCAAATATTTCAATATAAATACCATAAAAAGGTCAAAGTAAAAAAACTCAACATTTTCACTTTAAAAACCATAACAAAAGTTTCAAGTTAAAAAAAACACAACAATTTAAGTATAAAAACCATAAAAAAAACCAAGTTAAAAAGCTCAACAGTTTCACTATATAGATCCTAAACAAAAGATCCAAGTTATAAACCTCATCTATATCGCCATAATAACCATAAAAAATGTTTCAAGTTAAAAAATTCAACCATTTCACTAAAAAACCATTAAATAAAAGTCCCATGTTAAAAAATTCAATAGTTTCACTATAAAAATGAAAACAAGATTTTCAAGTGAAAAACTCAACTATTTCACTATAAAAATACCTAAACAAAGTTCCATGTTAAAAATACTCACAAATATCTCAATAAAAAATAAAAAATAAGTTCCAAGTTAAAAAAACACAACAATTTCACTATTAAAACCATAGCAATATATCCAAGTGAAAAAACTCAACTATTTCACTGTAAAAAACATTAACAAAAATTCCAAGTTAAAAAACACAACAGTTTCTCTTTAAAAAATATATTAAACAAAGTCAAGTTAAAAAACTCATCAGTTTCACTGTAAATACCATAAAAAAAGTTTCAAGTGAAAAAACTCAACAGTTTCAGTATAAAAACCTTAAAAAATGTTCCAAATTAAAGAACTCAATAATTTAACTATAAAAACCACTAAAATAGTTCCAAGTTAAAAAAAACTCAAATATTTCATTATAAATACCATAAAAAAGATCAAAATAAAAAAACCCAACAGTTTCAATATAAAAACCATAACAGAAGTTCCAAGTTAAAAAAACACAACAATTTCACTATCAAAACAATTAAAAAAACCAAGTTAAAAAGCTCAACAATTTCACTATATAGATCCAAAAAAAAGATCCAAGTTATAAACCTCATATGTATCGCCATAAAAACCATAAAAAATGATTCAAGTTAAAAAATTCAACAATTTCACTGAAAAAACCATTTAAAAAAAGTTTCATGTTAAAAAATTCAATAGTTTCACTATAAAAACGAAAACAATATTTTCAAGTGAAAAAACTAAACTATTTCACTATAAAAATACCTAAAAAATGTTCCATGGTAAAAATACTCACAAATATCTCTATAAAAAATAAAAAATAAGTTCCAAGTTAAAAAAAAAACTAAATAGTTTCACTATAAAAACCATAGCAAGATAACCAAGTGAAAAAACTCAACTATTTCAATGTAAAAACAATAAAAAAAATTTCAAGTTAAAAAACAAAAGAGTTTCTCTATAAAAAATATATTAATAAAAGTCAAGTTAAAAAACTCAACAGTTTCACTGTAAAAACCATAAAAAAAAGTTCCAAGTGAAAAACCTCAACAGTTTCTCTATAAAAAAAATATATTAAAAAAAGTCAAGTTAAATAACTCAACAGTTTCACTGAAAAAACCATTAAAAAATAGTTCCATGTTAAAAAATTCAATAGTTTCACTATATAAACCAAAACAAGGTTTTGAAGTGAAAAAATCAACTATTTCACTATAAAAATACCTAAAAAAAGTTCCATGTTAAAAATACGTACAAATATCTCTATAAAAAATAAAAAATTAGTTCCAAGTTAAAAAAACTCAACAGTTTCACTATAAAAACCCTAGCAAGATTTCCAACTGAAAAAACTAAACTTTTTCAATGTAAAAAACATAAAAAAAATCTAAATTTAAAAAACACAACAGTTTCTCTTTAAAAAATATATTAAAATAAGTCAAGTTAAAAAACTCAACAGTTTCACTGTAATAAACATAAAAAAAAGTTTCAAGTGAAAAAACTCAATAGTTTCACTATAAAAACCATAAAAAATGTTCCAAATTAAAAAATTCAATAATTTAACTATAAAAACCACTAAAATAGTTCCAAGTTAAAAAAACTCAAATATTTCAATATAAATACCATAAAAAAGGTTAAAGTAAAAAAACTCAACAGTTTCACTTTAAAAACCATAACAAAAGTTTCAAGTTAAAAAACACAACAGTTTCTCTTTAAAAAATATATTAAACAAAGTCAAGTTAAAAAACTCAACAGTTTCACTGTAAATACCATAAAAAAAGTTTCAAGTGAAAAAACTCAACAGTTTCAGTATAAAAACCTTAAAAAATGTTCCAAATTAAAGAACTCAATAATTTAACCATAAAAACCACTAAAATAGTTCCAAGTTAAAAAAAACTCAAATATTTCATTATAAATACCATAAAAAAGTTCAAAATAAAAAAACCCAACAGTTTCAATATAAAAACCATAACAGTAACCATAACAAAAGTTCCAAGTTAAAAAAAAAACACAACAATTTTACTATAAAAACCATTAAAAAAACCAAGTTAAAAAGCTCAACAATTTCAATATATAGACCCTAAAAAAAGATCCAAGTTATAAACCTCATCTCTATCGCCATAATAACCATAAAATATGTTTCAAGTTAAAAAATTCAACAATTTCACTAAAAAAACCATTAAAAAAAATTTTCATGTTAAAAAATTCAATAGTTTCACTATAAAAATGAAAACAAGATTTTCAAGTGAAAATCTCAACTATTTCACTATAAAAATACCTAAAAAAAGTTCCATGTTAAAAATACTCACAAATATCTCAATAAAAAATAAAAAATAAGTTCCATGTTAAAAAAACTCAACAATTTCACTATAAAAACCATAGCAATATATCCAAGTGAAAAAACTCAACTATTTCACTGTAAAAAACATTAAAAAAAATTCCAAGTTAAAAAACACAACAGTTTCTCTTTAAAAAATATATTAAACAAAGTCAAGTTAAAAAACTCAACAGTTTCACCGTAAAAACAATAAAAAAAATTTTCAAGTGAAAAAACTCAACAGTTTCATTATAAAAACCTTGAAAAATATTCCAAATTAAAGAACTCAATAATTTAACTATAAAAACCACTAAATAGTTCCACGTTAAAAAAACTCAAATATTTCATTATAAATACCATAAAAAAGTTCAAAATAAAAAAACTCAACAGTATCAATATAAAAACCATAACAAAAGTTCCAAGTTAAAAAAACACAACAATTTCACTATAAAAACAATTAAAAAAAACCAAGTTAAAAAGCTCAACAATTTCACTATATAGATCATAAAAAAGGATCCAAGTTATAAACCTCATCTATATCGCCATAAAAACCATAAAAAATGTTTCAAGTTAAAAAATTCAACAATTTAACTGAAAAAACCATTAAAATAAAGTTTCATGTTAAAAAATTCAATAGTTTCACTATAAAAACGAAAACGATATTTTCAAGTGAAAAAACTCAACTATTTCACTATAAAAATACCTAAAAAAAGTTCCATGGTAAAAATACTCACAAATATCTCTGTAAAAAATTAAAAATAAGTTCTAAGTTAAAAAAAAAACTCAACAGTTTCACTATAAAAACCATAGCAAGATAACCAGGTGAAAAAACTCAACTATTTCAATGTAAAAAACATTAACAAAAATTCCAAGTTAAAAAACACAATGGTTTCTCTATAAAAAAATATATTAAACAAAGACAAGTTAAAAAACTCAACAGTTTCACTGTAAAAACCATAAAAAAAAGTTTCAAGTGAAAAAATTCAGCAGTTTCACTATAAAAACCTTGAAAAATGTTCCAAATTAAAGAACTCAATAATTTAACTATAAAAACCACTAAAATAGTTCCAAGTTAAAAAAAACTCAAATATTTCAATATAAAAACCATAAAAAAAGTTCAAAATAAAAAAACTCAACAGTTTCAATATAAAAACCATAACAAAAGTTCCAAGTTAAAAAAAACACAACAATTTCACTATAAAAACCATTAAAAAAACCAAGTTAAAAAACTCAACAATTTCACTTTATAGATCCTAAAAAAAGATCCAAGTTATAAACCTCATATATATCGGCATAAAAACCATAAAAAATGTTTAAAGTTAAAAAATTCAACAATTTCACTGAAAAAACCATTAAAAAAAAGTTTCATGTAAAAAAATTAAATAGTTTCACTATAAAAACGAAAACAATATTTTCAAGTGAAAAATCTCAACAATTTCACTATAAAAATACCTAAAAAAAGTTCCATGGTAAAAATACTCACAAATATCTCTATAAAAAATAAAAAATAAGTTCCAAGTTAAAAAACTCAACAGTTTCACTATAAAAACCATAGCAAGATAACCAAGTGAAAAAACTCAACTATTTAACTGTAAAAAACATTAAAAAAAATTCCAAGTTAAAAAACACAACAGTTTCTCTTTAAAAAATATATTAAACAAAGTCAAGTTAAAAAACTCAATAGTTTCACTGTAAAAACCATAAAAAAAAAGTTTCAAGTGAAAAAACTCAACAGTTTCACTATAAAAACCTTGAAAAATGTTCCAAATTAAAGAACTCAATAAATTAACTATAAAAACCACTAAAATAGTTCCAAGTTAAAAAAAAACTCAAATATTTCATTATAAGTACCATAAAAAAGGTCAAAATAAAAAAAAACTCAACAATTTCAATATAAAAACCATAACAAAAGTTCCAAGTTAAAAAAACACAACAATTTCACTATAAAAACTATTAAAAAAAACCAAGTTAAAAACCTCAACAATTTCACTATATAGATCATAAAAAAGGATCCAAGTTATAAACCTCATCTATATCACCATAAAAACCAAAAAATATGTTTCAAGTTAAAAAAATTCAACAATTTAACTGAAAAAACCATTAAAATAAGGTTTCATGTTAAAAAATTCAATAGTTTCACTATAAAAACGAAAACAATATTTTCAAGTGAAAAAACTCAACTATTTCACTATAAAAATACCTATAAAATGTTCCATGGTAAAACTACTCACAAATATCTCTATAAAAAATAAAAAATAAGTTCCAAGTTAAAAAAAAAACTCAACAGTTTCACTATAAAAACCATAGCAAGATAACCTGGTGAAAAAACTCAACTATATCACTGTAAAAAACATTAACAAAAATTCCAAGTTAAAAAACACAATAGTTTCTCTATAAAAAAATATATTAAACAAAGTCAAGTTAAAAAACTCAACTGTTTCACTGTTAAAACCATAAAAAAAATGTTCCAAATTAAAGAACTCAATAATTTAACTATAAAAACCACTAAAATAGTTCCAAGTTAAAAAAAACTCAAATATTTCAATATAAAAACCATAAAAAAAGTTCAAAATAAAAAAACTCAACAGTTTCAATATAAAAACCATAACAAAAGTTCAAGTTAAAAAAAACAAAACAATTTCACTATAAAAACCATTAAAAAAAACCAAGTTAAAAAGCTCAACAATTTTACTATATAGATCCTAAAAAAAGATCCAAGTTATAAACCTCATCTCTATCGCCATAATAACCATAAAAAATGTTTCAAGTTAAAAAATTCAACAATTTCACTAAAAAAACCATTAAAAAAAAGTTCCATGTTAAAAAATTCAATAGTTTCACTATAAAAATGAAAAAAAGATTTTCAAGTGAAAATCTCAACTATTTCACTATAAAAATACCTAAAAAAAGTTCCATGTTAAAAATACTCACAAATATCTCAATAAAAAATAAAAAATAAGTTCCAAGTTAAAAAAACTCAACAGTTTCACTATAAAAACCATAGCAAGATAACCAAGTGAAAAAACTCAACTATTTCACTGTAAAAAACATTAAAAAAAATTCCAAGTTAAAAAACACAATAGTTTCTCTTTAAAAAATATATTAATCAAAGTCAAGTTAAAAAACTCAACAGTTTCACTGTAAAAACCATAAAAAAAAAGTTTCAAGAGAAAAAACTCAACAGTTTCACTATAAAAACCTTGAAAAATGTTCCAAATTAAAGAACTCAATAAAATAAATATAAAAACCACCAAAATATGTTGCAAGTTAAAAAAAAAACTCAAATATTTCATTATAAGTACCATAAAAAAGTTCAAAATAAAAAAACTCAACAATTTCAATATAAAAACCATAACAAAAGTTCCAAGTTAAAAAAAACACAACAATTTCACTATAAAAACCATTAAAAAAAACCAAGTTAAAAAGCTCAACAATTTCACTATATAGATCCTGAAAAAAGATTCAAGTTATAAACCTCATATATATTGCCATAAAAACCATAAAAAATGTTTCAAGTTAAAAAATTCAACAATTTCTCTGAAAAAACCATTAAAAAAAAGTTTCATGTAAAAAAATTCAATAGTTTCACTATAAAAACGAAAACAATATTTTCAAGTGAAAAAACTCAACTATTTCACTATAAAAATACCTAAAAAAAGTTCCATGGTAAAACTACTCACAAATATCTCTATAAAAATAAAAAATAAGTTCCAAGTTAAAAAAAAAACTCAACAGTTTCACTATAAAAACCATAGCAAGATAACCAGGTGAAAAAACTCAACTATTTCACCGTAAAAAACATTAACAAAAATCCCAAGTTAAAAAACACAATAGTTTCTCTATAAAAAAATATATTAAACAAAGTCAAGTTAAAAAACTCAATAATTTAACTATAAAAACCACTAAAATAGTTCCAAGTTAAAAAAAACTCAAATATTTCAATATAAAAACCATAAAAAAAAGTTCAAAATAAAAAAACTCAACAGTTTCAATATAAAAACCATAACAAAAGTTCCAAGTTAAATAAAACACAACAATTTCACTATAAAAACCATTAAAAAAAACCAAGTTAAAAAGCTCAACAATTTCACTATATAGATCCTAAAAAAAGATCCAAGTTATAAACCTCATCTCTATCGCCATAATAACCATAAAAAAATTTTCAAGTTAAAAAATTCAACAATTTCACTAAAAAAACCATTAAAAAAAAGTTCCATGTTAAAAAATTCAATAGTTTCACTATAAAAATGAAAACAAGATTTTCAAGTGAAGATCTCAACTATTTCACTATAAAAATACCTAAAAAAAGTTCCATGTTAAAAATACTCACAAATATCTCAATAAAAAATAACAAATAAGTTCCAAGTTAAAAAAACTCAACAATTTCACTATAAAAACCATAGCAATATATCCAAGTGAAAAAACTCAACTATTTCACTGTAAAAAACATTAAAAAAATTCCAAGTTAAAAAACACAATAGTTTCTCTTTAAAAAAAAATTTAAACAAAGTCAAGTTAAAAAACTCAGCAGTTTCACTGTAAAAACCATAAAAAAAAAGTTTCAAGTGAAAAAACTCAACAGTTTTACTATAAAAACCTTGAAAAATGTTCCAAATTAAAGAACTCAATAATTTAACTATAAAAACCACTAAATAGTTCCAAGTTAAAAAAAACTCAAATATTTCATTATAAATACCATAAAAAAGTTCAAAATAAAAAAACTCAACAGTTTCATTATAAAAACCATAACAAAAGTTCCAAGTTAAAAAAACACAACAATTTCACTATAAAAACTATTAAAAAAACCAAGTTAAAAAGCTCAACAATTTCACTATATAGATCATAAAAAAGGATCCAAGTTATAAACCTAATCTATATCGCCATAAAAACCATAAAAAATGTTTCAAGTTAAAAAATTCAACAATTTAACTGAAAAAACCATTAAAATAAAGTTTCATGTTAAAAAATTCAATAGTTTCACTATAAAAATGAAAACAATATTTTCAAGTGAAAAAACTCAACTATTTCACTATAAAAATACATAAAAAAAGTTCCATGGGAAAAATACTTACAAACATCTCTATAAAAAATAAAAAAAAAGTTCCAAGTTAAAAAAAAAAAATCAACAGTTTCACTATAAAAAGCATAGCAAGATAACCAAGTGAAAAAACTCAACTATTTCACTATAAAAAACAATAAAAAAAATTCCAAGTTAAAAAACAAAAGAGTTTCTCTATAAAAAATATATTAAAAAAAGTCAAGTTAAAAAACTCAACAGTTTCACTGTAAAAACAATATAAAAAAAAGTTCCAAGTGAAAAACCTCAACATTTTCTCTATAAAAAAATATATATTAAAAAAGTCAAGTTAAATAACTCAACAATTTCACTGATAAAACCATTAAAAAAAGTTCTATCTTAAAAAATTCAATAGTTTCACTATATAAACCAAAACAAGGTTTTCAAGTGAAAAAACTCAACTATTTCACTATAAAAATACCTAAAAAAAGTTCCATGGTAAAAATACTCACAAATATCTCTATAAAAAATAAAAAATAAGTTCCAAGTTCCAAGTTAAATATACTCAACAGTTTCACTATAAAAACCATAGCAAGATAACCAAGTGAAAAAACTCATATATTTCACTGTAAAAAACATTAAAAAAAATTCCAAGTTAAAAAACACAACAGTTTCTCTTTAAAAAATATATTAAACAAAGTCAAGTTAAAAAACTCAACAGTTTCACTGTAAAAACCATTAAAAAAAAAGTTTCAAGAGAAAAAACTCAACAGTTTCACTATAAAAACCTTGAAAAATGTTCCAAATTAAAGAACTCAATAAAATAAATATAAAAACCACTAAAATAGTTCCAAGTTAAAAAAAACTCAAATATTTCATTATAAGTACCATAAAAAAGTTCAAAATAAAAAAACTCAACAATTTCAATATAAAAACCATAACAAAAGTTCCAAGTTAAAAAAACACAACAATTTCACTATAAAAACCATTAAAAAAAACCACGTTAAAAAGCTCAACAATTTCACTATATAGATCCTAAAAAAAGATCCAAGTTATAAACCTCATATATATTGCCATAAAAACCATAAAAAATGTTTCAAGTTAAAAAATTCAACAATTTCACTGAAAAAACCATTAAAAAAAAGTTTCAAGTAAAAAAATTCAATAGTTTCACTATAAAACGAAAACAATATTTTCAAGTGAAAAAACTCAACTATTTCACTATAAAAATACCTAAAAAAAGTTCCATGTTAAAACTACTCACAAATATCTCTATAAAAAATAAAAAATAAGTTCCAAGTTAAAAAAAAAAAAACTCAACAGTTTCACTATAAAAACCATAGCAAGATAACCAGGTGAAAAACTCAACTATTTCACCGTAAAAAACATTAACAAAAATTCCAAGTTAAAAAACACAATAGTTTCTCTATAAAAAATATATTAAACAAAGTCAAGTTAAAAAACTCAACAGTTTCACTGTAAAAACCATAGAAAAAAGTTACAAGTGAAAAAACTCAGCAGTTTCACTATAAAAACCTTGAAAAATGTTCCAAATTAAAGAACTCAATAATTTAACTATAAAAACCACTAAAATAGTTCCAAGTTAAAAAAAACTCAAATATTTCTATATAAAAACCATAAAAAAAGTTCAAAATAAAAAAAACTCAACAGTTTCAATATAAAAACCATAACAAAAGTTCCAAGTTAAAAAAAACACAACAATTTCACTATAAAAACCATTAAAAAAAACCAAGTTAAAAAGCTCAACAATTTCACTATATAGATCCTAAAAAAAGATCCAAGTTATAAACCTCATCTCTATCGCCATAATAACCATAAAAAATGTTTCAAGTTAAAAAATTCAACAATTTCACTAAAAAAACCATTAAAAAAAAGTTCCATGTTAAAAAATTCAATAGTTTCACTATAAAAATGAAAACAAGATTTTCAAGTGGAAATCTCAACTATTTCACTATAAAAATACCTAAAAAAAGTTCCATGTTAAAAATACTCACAAATATCTTAATAAAAAATAAAAAATAAGTTCCAAGTTAAAAAAACTCAACAATTTCACTATAAAAACCATAACAATATATCCAAGTGAAAAAACTCAACTATTTCACTGTAAAAAACATTAAAAAAATTCCAAGTTAAAAAACACAATAGTTTCTCTTTAAAAAAATTTTTTTAACAAAGTCAAGTTAAAAAACTCAACAGTTTCACTATAAAAACCATAAAAAAAAGTTTCAAGTGAAAAAACTCAACAGTTTCACTATAAAAACCTTGAAAAATGTTCCAAATTAAAGAACTCAATAATTTAACTATAAAAACCACTAAATAGTTCCAAGTTAAAAAAAACTCAAATATTTCATTATAAATACCATAAAAAAGTTCAAAATAAAAAAACTCAACAGTTTCATTATAAAAACCATAACAAAAGTTCCAAGTTAAAAAAACACAACAATTTCACTATAAAAACTATTAAAAAAAACCAAGTTAAAAAGCTCAACAATTTCACTATATAGATCATAAAAAAGGATCCAAGTTATAAACCTCATCTATATCGCCATCAAAACCATAAAAAATGTTTCAAGTTAAAAAATTCAACAATTTAACTGAAAAAACCATTAAAATAAAGTTTCATGTTAAAAAATTCAATAGTTTCACTATAAAAATGAAAACAATATTTTCAAGTGAAAAAACTCAACTATTTCACTATAAAAATACATAAAAAAAGTTCCATGGGAAAAATACTTACAAACATCTCTATAAAAAATAAAAAATAAGTTCCAAGTTAAAAAAAAATATCAACAGTTTCACTATAAAAAGCATAGCAAGATAACCAAGTGAAAAAACTCAACTATTCACTATAAAAAACAATAAAAAAAATTCCAAGTTAAAAAACATAAGAGTTTCTCTATAAAAAATATATTAAAAAAAGTCAAGTTAAAAAACTCAACAGTTTCACTGTAAAAACCATAAAAAAAAGTTCCAAGTGAAAAACCTAAACATTTTCTCTATAAAAAAATATATTAAAAAAGTCAAGTTAAATAACTCAACAATTTCACTGATAAAACCATTAAAAAAAGTTCCATGTTAAAAAATTCAATAGTTTCACTATATAAACCAAAACAAGGTTTTCAAGTGAAAAAACTCAACTATTTCACTATAACAATACCTAAAAAATGTTCCATGGTAAAAATACTCACAAATATCTCTATAAAAAATAAAAAATAAGTTCCAAGTTCCAAGTTAAAAAAACTCAACAGTTTCACTATAAAAACCATAGCAAGATAACCAAGTGAAAAAACTCAACTATTTCACTGTAAAAAACATTAAAAAAAATTCCAAGTTAAAAAACACATCAGTTTCTCTTTAAAAAATATATTAAACAAAGTCAAGTTAAAAAACTCAACAGTTTCACTGTAAAAACCATAAAAAAAAGTTTCAAGAGAAAAAACTCAACAGTTTCACTATAAAAACCTTGAAAAATGTTCCAAATTAAAGAACTCAATAAAATAAATATAAAAACCACTAAAATAGTTCCAAGTTAAAAAAAACTCAAATATTTCATTATAAGTACCATAAAAAAGTTCAAAATAAAAAAACTCAACAATTTCAATATAAAAACCATAACAAAAGTTCCAAGTTAAAAAAACACAACAATTTCACTATAAAAACCTTTAAAAAAAACCAAGTTAAAAAGCTCAACAATTTCACTATATAGATCCTGAAAAAAGATCCAAGTTATAAACCTCATATATATTGCCATAAAAACCATAAAAAATGTTACAAGTTAAAAAATTCAACAATTTAACTGAAAAAACCATTAAAATAAAGTTTCATGTAAAAAAATTCAATAGTTTCACTATAAAAACGAAAACAATATTTTCAAGTGAAAAAACTCAACTATTTCACTATAAAAATACCTAAAAAAAGTTCCATTGTAAAACTACTCACAAATATCTCTATAAAAAATAAAAAATAAGTTCCAAGTTAAAAAAAAAACTCAACAAAACCACTATAAAAACCATAGCAAGATAACCAGGTGAAAAAACTCAATTATTTCAAAGTAAAAAACATTATCAAAAATTCCAAGTTAAAAAACACAATAGTTTCTCTATAAAAAAATATATTAATCAAAGTCAAGTTAAAAAAACTCAACAGTTTCACTGTAAAAACCATAAAAAAAAAGTTACACGTGAAAAAACTCAACAGTTTCACTATAAAAACCTTGAAAAATGTTCCAAATTAAAGAACTCAATAATTTAACTATAAAAACAACTAAAATAGTTCCAAGTTAAAAAAAACTCAAATATTTCAATATAAAAACCATAAAAAAAGTTCAAAATAAAAAAACTCAACAGTTTCAATATAAAAACCATAACAAAAGTTCCAAGTTAAAAAAACACAACAATTTCACTATAAAAACCATTAAAAAAACCAAGTTAAAAAGCTCAACAATTTCACTATATAGATCCTAAAAAAAGATCCAAGTTATAAACCTCATCTCTATTGCCATAATAACCATAAAAAATGTTTCAAGTTAAAAAATTCAACAATTTCACTAAAAAAAGTTCCATGTTAAAAAATTCAATAGTTTCACTATAAAAATGAAAACAAGATTTTCAAGTGAAAATCTCAACTATTTCACTATAAAAATACCTAAAATAAGTTCCATGTTAAAAATACTCAAAAATATCTCAATAAAAAATTAAAAATAAGTTCCAAATTAAAAAAACTCAACAAATTCACTATAAAAACCATAGCAATGTATCTAAGTGAAAAAACTCAACTATTTCACTGTAAAAAAACATAAAAAAAAAATTCCAAGTTAAAAAACACAACAGTTTCTCTTTAAAAAATATATTAAACAAAGTCAAGTTAAAAAACTCAACAATTTCACTGTAAAAACCATAAAAAAAAGTTTCAAGTGAAAAAACTCAACAATTTCACTATAAAAACCTTGAAAAATATTCCAAATTAAAGAACTCAATAAAATAAATATAAAAACCACTAAATAGTTCCAAGTTAAAAAAAACTCAAATATTTCATTATAAGTACCATAAAAAAGTTCAAAATAAAATAACTCAACAGTTTCATTATAAAAACCATAACAAAAGTTCCAAGTTAAAAAAACACAACAATTTCACTATAAAAACCATTAAAAAAAACCAAGTTAAAAAAGCTCAACAATTTCACTATATAGATCCTGAAAAAAGATCCAAGTTATAAACCTCATATATATTGCCATAAAAACCATAAAAAATGTTTCAAGTTAAAAAACTCAACATTTTCACTGAAAAAACCATTAAAAAAAAGTTTCATGTAAAAAAATTCAATAGTTTCACTATAAAAACGAAAACAATATTTTCAAGTGAAAAAACTCAACTATTTCACTATAAAAATACATAAAAAAAGTTCCATGGGAAAAATACTTACAAATATCTCTATAAAAAATAAAAAATAAGTTCCAAGTTAAAAAAAAAAAACTCAACAGTTTCACTAAAAAAAGCATAGCAAGATAACCAAGTGAAAAAACTCAACTATTTCACTATAAAAAACAATAAAAAATTCCAAGTTAAAAAACAAAAGAGTTTCTCTATAAAAAATATATTAAAAAAAGTCAAGTTAAAAAACTCAATAGTTTCACTGTAAAAACCATAAAAAAAAGTTCCAAGTGAAAAACCTCAGCATTTTCTCTATAAAAAAAATATATTAAAAAAGTCAAGTTAAATAACTCAACAATTTCACTGAAAAAACCATTAAAAAAAGTTCCATGTTAAAAAATTCAATAGTTTCACTATATAAACCAAAACAAGGTTTTCAAGTGAAAAAACTCAACTATTTCACTATAAAAATACCTAAAAAAAGTTCTATGGTAAAAATACTCACAAATATCTCTATAAAAAATAAAAATTAAGTTCCAAGTTCCAAGTTAAAAAAACTCAACTGTTTCACTAAAACAACCATAGCAAGATAACCAAGTTAAAAAACACAACTATTTCACTGTAAAAAACATTAAAAAAAAATTCCAAGTTATAAAACACAACAGTTTCTCTTTAAAAAATATATTAAACAAAGTCAAGTTAAAAAACTCAACAGTTTCACTGTAAAAACCATAAAAAAAAGTTTCAAGAGAAAAAACTCAACAGTTTCACTATAAAAACCTTGAAAAATGTTCCAAATTAAAGAACTCAATAAAATAAATATAAAAACCACTAAAATAGTTCCAAGTTAAAAAAAAACTCAAATATTTCATTATAAGTACCATAAAAAAGTTCAAAATAAAAAAACTCAACAATTTCAATATAAAAACCATAACAAAAGTTCCAAGTTAAAAAAACACAACAATTTCAATATAAAAACCATTAAAAAAAACCAATTTAAAAAGCTCAACAATTTCACTATATAGATCCTGAAAAAAGATCCAAGTTATAAACCTCATATATATTGCCATAAAAACCATAAAAAATGTTTCAAGTTAAAAAATTCAACAATTTCACTGAAAAAACCATTAAAAAAAAGTTTCATGTAAAAAAATTCAATAGTTTCACTATAAAAACGAAAACAATATTTTCAAGTGAAAAAACTCAACTATTTCACTATAAAAATACCTAAAAAAAGTTCCATGGTAAAACTACTCACAAATATCTCTATAAAAAATAAAAAAATAAGTTCCAAGTTAAAAAAAAATAACTCAACAGTTTCACTATAAAAACCATAGCAAGATAACCAGGTGAAAAAACTCAACTATTTCACTGTAAAAAACATTAACAAAAATTCCAAGTTAAAAAACACAATAGTTTCTCTATAAAAAAATATATTAAACAAAGTCAAGTTAAAAAACTCAACAGTTTCACTGTAAAAACCATAAATAAAATTTACAAGTGAAAAAACACAGCAGTTTCACTATAAAAACCTTGAAAATGTTCCAAATTAAAGAACTCAATAATTTAACTATAAAAACCACTAAAATAGTTCCAAGTTAAAAAAAACTCAAATATTTCAATATAAAAACCGTAAAAAAAGTTAAAAATAAAAAAACTCAACAGTTTCAATATAATAAACCATAACAAAAGTTCCAAGTTAAAAAAAACACAACAATTTCACTATAAAAACCATTAAAAAAACCAAGTTAAAAAGCTCAACAATTTCACTATATAGATCCTAAAAAAAGATCCAAGTTATAAACCTCATCTCTATCGCCATAATAACCATAAAAAATGTTTCAAGTTAAAAAATTCAACAATGTCACTAAAAAAACCATTAAAAAAAAGATCCATGTTAAAAAATTCAATAGTTTCACTATAAACATACCTAAAAAAAGTTCCATGGTAAAAATACTCACAAATATCATTATAAAAAAAATGTTCCAAGTTAAAAAAAAACTCAACAGTTTCACTTTAAAAACCATAGCAAGATAACCAAGTGAAAAAAACTCAACTATTTCACTGTAAAAAACAATTAAAAAAATTCCAAGTTAAAAAACACAACAGTTTCTCTATAAAAAATATAATTAAAAAAGTCAAGTTAAAAAACTCAACAGTTTCACTGTAAAAACCGTAAAAAAAAGTTCCAAGTGAAAAACCTCAACAGTTTCTCTATAAAAAAAATATTAAAAAAAGTCAAGTTAAATAACTCAACTGTTTCACTGAAAAAACCATTAAAAAAAAGTTCCATGTTAAAAAATTCAATAGTTTCACTATATAAACCAAAACAAGGTTTTCAAGTGAAAAAATCAACTATTTCACTATAAAAATACCTAAAAAAAGTTCCATGTTAAAAATACTTACAAATATCTCTATAAATAATAAAAAGATATGTTCCAAGTTAAAAAAACTCAACAGTTTCACTATAAAACCCCTAGCAAGATTTCCAAGTGAAAAAACTCAACTTTTTCAATGTAAAAAACATTTTAAAAAAAATCCCAATTTTAAAAACAGAACAATTTCTCTTTAAAAAATATATTAAAATAAATCAAGTTAAAAAACTCAACAGTTTCACTGTAATAAACATAAAAAAAAGTTTCAAGTGAAAAAACTCAACAGTTTCACTATAAAAACTTTGAAAAATGTTCCAAATTAAAGAACTCAATAATTTAACTATAAAAACTACTTAAATAGTTCCAGTTTAAAAAAAACACAAATATTTCAATATAAATACCATAAAAAAGTTGAAAATAAAAAAAAACTAAACAATTTTAATATAAAAACCATAACAAAAGTTCCATGTTAAAAAAATACAATAATTTCACTATAAAAAAAGTTTCAAGTGAAAAGACTTCATAGTTTTACTATAAAAACCTTAAAAAATGTTCCAAATTAAAAAAATCAATAATTTAACTATAAAAACCACTAAAATAGTTCCAAGTTAAAAAGCTCAACAATTTCACTATATAGATCCTAAAAAAAGATCCAAGTTATAAACCTCATATATATCGCCATAAAAACCCTAAAAATTGTATTAAGTTAAAAAATTCAACAATTTCACTGAAAAAACCATTAAAAAAAAGCTTCATGTTAAAAAATTCAATAGTTTCACTATAAAAACGAAAACAATATTTTCAAGTAAAAAAACTCAACTATTTCACTATAAAAATACCTAAAAAATGTTCCATGGTAAAAATACCCACAAATATCTCTATAAAAAATAAAAAATAAGTTCCAATTTAAAAAAAAACTCAACAGTTTCACTATAAAAACCATAGCAAGATAACCAAGTGAAAAAACTCAACTATTTCATTGTAAAAAACAATAATAAAAATTCCAAGTTAAAAAACACTACAGTTTCTCTATAAAAAATATATTAAAAAAAGTCAAGTTAAAAAATTCAACAGTTTCACTGTAAAAACCATAAAAAAAAGTTCCAAGTGAAAAACCTCAACAGTTTCTCTATAAAAAGAATATTAAAAAAAGTCAAGTTAAATAACTCAACAGTTTCACTGAAAAATCCATTAAAAAAAAGTTCCATGTTAAAAAATTCAATAGTTTCACTCTATAAACCAAAACAAGGTTTTCAAGTGAAAAAATCAACTATTTCACTATAAAAATACCTAAAAAAAGTTCCATGTTAAAAATACTTACAAATATCTCTATAAATAATAAAAAGATATGTTCCAAGTTAAAAAAACTCAACAGTTTCACTATAAAACCCCTAGCAAGATTTCCAAGTGAAAAAACTCAACTTTTTCAATGTAAAAAACATTTTAAAAAAATCCCAATTATAAAAACAGAACAGTTTCTCTTTAAAAAATATATTAAAATAAATCAAGTTAAAAAACTCAACAGTTTCACTGTAATAAACATAAAAAAAAAAGTTTCAAGTGAAAAAACTCAACAGTTTCACTATAAAAACCTTGAAAATGTTCCAAATTAAAGAACTCAATAATTTAACTATAAAAACTACTTAAATAGTTCCAATTTAAAAAAAAAACTCAAATATTTCAATATAAATACCATAAAAAAGTTCAAAATAAAAAAAACTCAACAATTTTAATATAAAAACCAGAACAAAAGTTCCATGTAAAAAAAATACAACAATTTCACTATAAAAACCATTAAAAAACCAAGTTAAAAAGCTCAACAATTTCACTATATAGATCCTAAAAAAAGATCCAAGTTATAAACCTCATATATATCGCTATAAAAACCCTAAAAATTGTTTTAAGTTAAAAAATTCAACAATTTCACTGAAAAAAACCATTAAAAAAAACATCATGTTAAAAAATTCAATGGTTTCACTATAAAAATGAAAACAATATTTTCAAGTGAAAAAACTCAACTATTTCACTATAAAAATACCTAAAAAATGTTCCATGGTAAAAATACCCACAAATATCTCTATAAAAACTAAAAAATAAGTTCCAATTTAAAAAAAAAAAAACTCAACAGTTTCACTATAAAAACCATAGCAAGATAACCAAGTGAAAAAACTCAACTATTTCATTGTAAAAAACAATAATAAAAATTCCAAGTTAAAAAACACAACAGTTTCTCTATAAAAAACATATTAAAAAAAATCAAGTTAAAAAATTCAACAGTTTCACTGTAAAAACCATAAAAAAAATTTCCAATTAAAAAACCTCAATAGTTTCTCTATAAAAAAACATATTAAAAAAAGTCAAGTTAAAAAACTCAACAGTTTCACTATAAAAACCATAACAATATATCCAAGTGAAAAAACTCAACTATTTCACTGTAAAAAACATTAACAAAAATTCCAAGTTAAAAAACACAACAGTTTCTCTTTAAAAAATATATTAAACAAAGTCAAGTTAAAAAACTCAACAGTTTCACTGTAAAAACCATAAAAAAGTTTCAAGTGAAAAAACTCAACAGTTTCACTATAAAAACCTTGAAAAATGTTCCAAATTAAAGAACTCAATAATTTAACTATAAAAACCACTAACATAGTTCCAAGTTAAAAAAAACTCAAATATTTCATTATAAATACCTGTAGATGTTTAAGAATTGGCAGAATTTTTGACCAAACAAGAAATGTTAAATTCAGTTCAGAATGTCCTATCAGATGTTGGGACATTAGCAAACAGAGTATGTGAACTTATTTCAGGATGTCCTACCAGATGTTGGGACATTGTATAAATGACTAAGTTCAGTTTTTCAGGATGTCCCAACAGATGTTGAGACATCTCAGACCTGCTACCAGAATTAATTATTGATTAAATGATCAGAGATATTTAAGGAGAACTATCTGGAATTAATTAATGCTGGATAAAAACAGAACAAGGCGCATCTGTAGGGAGTTTTAAATTGAAGATTCAGATTAAAACAGAAGACCTAATGCACCTAGAATATAGGAGGTAACAAACCCTAAATTCAAGGTGACAGTTGCTGCACATTAGGGCTGGATCATTCTACAGAAAGCCCAAAATTCAGATACCTATTTAAACAACAGAAACTCATAGAATTGAGTACGAATTTCAGAAGACTAAATAGGGTGTCTAGTGTTTTAATAGCAGGTTGTTTTTATGTACCACTTTATGAGCTTTTAAGCAAAAGTGCATTTGTGACTTGATTGAAACTGTTAAGTAAGATCAAGCTGTTATTGTTTGAAGGATGTCTTCAACTTCAGTAAACTTGTAAAACTTGATCACTGGGTGATTGAGGGGGAGTGAGTAGGGTACTCTTATCTAAGTGAGTCTTAGGTAGAAATTGCATTGGGTAAGTATTAAGTGATAGATTAAACAGGGTGGTTTAAGTCTAGAATTAATATTACTAATAGTGGATTTCCTCCTGGCTTGGTAGCCTCCAGATGTAGGTGTGGTTATACACTGAACTGGGTTAACAAACTTCTGTGTTGTTTATTTTTCCTGCTGTTTAAGTTTTGATTAAACTTGTCAAATGTCCTATTAAGTGTTGGAACATCTCTTAGGACATCTCATTACAGAATTTCAATTGGCATCAGAGCAGGCACCCTGCCTGTTTATACTGGGTGAGATCTAGGGAAAACAAATTCTGTAACATGGACAGAGATATAGGGTCAGTAAATAGACCACCTATACTGGATGGTTCTAATTATGACTACTGGAAGCCAAGAATGATTGCATTCTTAAAGTCACTTGACAACAGGGCATGGAGAGCAGTAAATGTTGGATGGAAACATCCTGTTCAAGACACCAAAGATGGATCAATAGTTCTGAAACCTGAAGAAGAATGGAGTAAAGAGGAAGAAGATTCAGAACTAGGCAACTCAAAAGCCCTAAATGCTTTATTCAATGGCATTGATAGAAATATTTTCAGACTGGTGCATCATTGTGAGTTGGCCAAAGATGTGTGGGATACCCTCAAGACAACTCATGAAGGAACATCAAAAGTAAAAATGTCAAGACTTCAACTTCTCACCACCAAGTTTGAAAACTTGAGAATGAAGGAAGATGAATCAATTCATGAGTTCTACATGAACATCTTGGATATAGCCAATACTTCTGAAGCCTTGGGAGAAAAGATGACTGATGAAAAGCTTGTAAGGAAGATTCTCAGATCTTTGCCAAAAAGATTTGACATGAAAGTCACAGCAATAGAAGAAGCTCAAGACATATGTTCTATGAAAACTGAAGAACTCATTGGTTCCCTTCAAACTTTTGAGATGGGAATGAATGACACACATGCTAAAAAGAACAAAAGCATAGCCTTGGTTTCAAATACAGATGAAGAAGAAGATGATGAATCAGCAAATGATAAAAGCTTATCAGAAAACCTTGCACTGATTGGAAGACAATTCAAACAGATTCTCAGAGGAATGGAAGGAAAATCCAAACCTAGTGGAAGAAACACAAACTCTGAGAACAGAAGACCTTATGATGCTAACAAAAGAGTAAAATATGCTGAAAAGACCAGTCAAGATAAAGGAGTCAAATGCCATGAATGTGAAGGATATGGACATATCAAGTTTGAATGTCCTACCTACTTAAAGAGGCAAAAGAAAGGACTCTCTGTGACCTGGTCTGATGAAGACTCAGGAGATTCAGAAGAAGAATCAGCTAAGCACATTACTGCTTTAGCTGGACTGTGTGAATATGATAGTGATTCCAGCTGTGGAGAGCTTACTTATGCAGATCTTGAGCAAGCCTTCAAGGATCTGTACAAGAGTAGTACTGAAGTATGCAGTGAGGTCATAAAGCTAAAGAAGCAGAATGAAGTACTAGAAGAAGAAAAAGCAAGTGATCAAGTAATCATTGATACCTTAAAAAGTGAAGTAACTCTTCTCAATTCTAAGCTGGAACATATGTCCAAATCTGTGAGAATGATGAACAGCAGCTCAAATACACTGGATGCTATTCTCTGCAATAATAAACATTCTGGGGACAAAAGTGGACTGGGATATAACAGAGATGAAGCCAGCTCTAGCAAAGCTACTTCAAAAATTACACAGTCAAACAAGATGTCCCAACAGATGCTTCAACATCAGAACACAAAGACAAACATAATGTTCCAACAGATGTCTCAACATTCTGGAAAGAACAAGATGAAGAAGAAGTATCAAAGATGGAGATGCCATCACTGTGGAAGATTTGGACATATCAAACCTCACTGTTATAAGCTACATGGATATCCAAATCAGATGTATCAGCAACCCTCCAAACAGAAAGAAGAAGGTACCAAGAAAGTGCTTAGACATCAAAGAAATCAGCAACTTCCTAAGCAGAAGACAGAGGTCATCAAGAAGGTTTGGAGACCAAAAGCTGACATTCAGACTGATCAAAGCCACAGTCCCAAGAACCAGATCAACAATCAAGCTTTGAGATCAGCTGAACAACACACAGGGCAGAGGCATCAAAAGAAATCTCAACTCATCTGGTCAAAGAAAAGTACTGCATACATAGCACATACATCACTGAAAGTATCAGCTAAAGAAGACTGGTATTTTGACAGTGGATGTTCAAGGCACATGACTGGGTTGAAGAATCTGCTAGTGAACTTAAAATCACATTCATCCAGGTATGTAACTTTTGGAGATGGAGCTAAAGGAGAGATCAAAGGAGTTGGAACCTTGGACTGTCAAGATGTTCCAAGACTAGATGATGTATTGCTAGTTAAAGGGTTAACTGCTAACCTGATCAGTATAAGTCAACTATGTGATCAAGGATACAGTGTAAACTTTACAAAAACTGAATGCATAGTGACTAACCAAGAGCAAGAAGTTGTCATGAAAGGTGCAAGGTCAAAAGACAACTGTTACATGTGGGAGCCATTAGACTTCAGTCCCACTTCAACTTGTTTTCTAGCTAGAGAAGAAGAAGTAAAACTATGGCACCAAAGGCTAGGTCATCTTCATTTCAGAGGCATAAAGAAGATCATATCTATGGATGCTGTAAGAGGTATTCCCAAACTGAAGATTGATGATGGCAAAATATGTGGTGAATGTCAAATAGGCAAACAAACCAAGATGTCCCATCCAAAGCTCCAACATCTGACAACTTCCAAAGTTTTGGAACTTTTACATATGGATCTTATGGGACCTATGCAGGTTGAAAGTCTTGGTGGTAAGAGGTATGCCTATGTTGTGGTTGATGATTTTTCAAGATATACATGGATAAACTTCATCAAAGAAAAGTCAGATGTATTTGATGTATTCAAAGAATTATGTCAAAGATTGCAAAGGGAAAAATCCAGCTGTGTGATCAGAATAAGAAGTGATCATGGAAAGGAATTTGAGAATCAAAAGTTCTTAGATTTCTGCTCTTCAGAAGGAATCAATCATGAGTATTCTTCTCCTATCACTCCTCAACAGAATGGGATTGTTGAAAGGAAGAATAGAACTATTCAAGAATCAGCAAGAGCTATGATCCATGCTAAAAAGTTACCTCTGTATTTCTGGGCTGAAGCTATGAACACTGCCTGCTACATCCATAACAGAGTTACCTTGAGAAAAGGAACCCTGTCCACAATATATGAAGTCTGGAAGGGCAGAAAACCCACTGTGAAGTACTTTCATGTGTTTGGAAGTAAATGCTATATTTTGGCAGATAGGGAGCAAAGGAGAAAAATGGATCCTAAAAGTGATGAAGGAATTTTCCTTGGATACTCTATAAACAGCAGAGCATATAGAGTATTTAACTACAGAACAAATGTTATCATGGAGTCCATAAATGTGATAATTGATGATGCTCCTACAGATGTCCCAGAAGATGTTGGAACATCTGCTGATATCAAGATTGAAGCTGAAGAAAAGAATGATCAATATAACTTCACTCAAAATGATACAAAGTCAGAAGATTCAAGCAAACCTCCCTCCATCAGAATACAGAAGGATCATCCCAAAGATTTAATAATTGGTGATCCCAACAGAGGTGTGAGCACTAGATCAAGAGAAGTGATTTCAGGTTCTTGTTTTGTTTCCAAAATAGAACCCAAAAATATCAAGGAAGCTCTCACTGATGAATACTGGATTTGTGCTATGCAAGATGAATTAGGTCAATTCACAAGGAATGAAGTGTGGAATCTTGTTCCTAGACCTGATGACATAAATGTGATTGGAACAAAATGGGTGTATAAGAACAAGTCAAATGAACAAGGAGTTGTTACAAAGAACAAAGCCAGACTTGTAGCTCAAGGATACACTCAAATTGAAGGAGTAGACTTTGATGAAACCTTTGCACCAGTAGCAAGGCTTGAATCAATAAGACTACTGTTGGGAATTGCTTGTATCTTAAAGTTCAAGCTATTTCAAATGGATGTGAAAAGTGCCTTTTTAAATGGCTATCTTAATGAAGAAGTATATGTAGAACAGCCTAAAGGATTTGTTGATCCAAGCTGTCCAAATCATGTATACAAACTAAAGAAAGCACTTTATGGTTTGAAGCAAGCTCCAAGGGCATGGTATGAGAGACTAACCACATTTCTTATCAAGCAAGGATACAGAAAAGGTGGGATTGATAAAACCCTGTTTGTTAAAGATGAAGAAGGAAATGTCATGATTGCTCAAATATATGTTGATGACATTGTCTTTGGTGGGATGTCTGATAAGATGGTCAAACATTTTGTCAAGCAGATGGAATCTGAATTTGAAATGAGTCTAGTAGGTGAATTAACCTACTTTCTTGGTCTGCAAGTAAAGCAAATGGAAGACTCAATGTTTATTTCCCAAAGTAAGTACTCCAAGAACATAGTGAAGAAATTTGGAATGGAAAATGCTTCTCATAAAAGAACTCCTGCTCCCACACATTTAAAGCTGACTAAAGATGAAAAGGGTGAGAATGTAGATCAAAGTTTATATAGAAGCATGATTGGAAGCTTGTTATACTTGACTGCTAGCAGACCAGACATTGCATTTGCAGTAGGAGTTTGTGCAAGATATCAAGCTGATCCAAAAGTCAGTCATCTCAATCAAGTCAAGAGAATTCTTAAATATGTTAATGGTACTTGTGACTATGGCATAATGTACTTTCATGGTTGCAAACCTATTCTCACTGGCTTCTGTGATGCTGATTGGGCAGGAAGTGCTGATGACAGAAAAAGCACTTCAGGAGGATGCTTCTTTCTAGGAAACAATCTGATTTCTTGGTTCAGTAAGAAGCAGAATTGTGTATCTTTATCTACAGCTGAAGCTGAGTACATAGCAGCAGGTAGCAGTTGTTCTCAGTTGGTTTGGATGAAGCAGATGCTCACTGAATACAATGTCCCACAGGATGTCATGACATTGTACTGTGACAACTTAAGTGCAATCAACATATCTAAAAATCCTATCTAACACAGCAGGACAAAGCATATTGATATCAGACATCATTTCATCAGAGATCTTGTAGAAGAAAAGGTGATTTCATTGGAGCATATAGCTACAGATCTGCAGTTAGCTGATATCTTTACCAAGGCATTGGATGCTACACAATTTGAGAACTTAAGGGGAAAACTTGGAATCTGTTTATGTGATATCTAGCAGTTAATGAGATGTGCCAACATGTCATATGACATTGCATGGCATAAGTTCCAGATGGCAAAGCTAGTCTGGACTAGATCCTTGGGAATTTCATTCCTAATCATTTGGACTGTAACGGCTACTTATTTAGTAATTCCTTATAAGAAGCTATCAAGATTCTCATCATATCATCACAAGCTAATCACATTAACTCTCAAATCTTCAGAAATCATAAACCCTAAAGCTGTTCATCCTTCTTCCTTTACAATGTCTCAAAACCCTAAAACAGCTGAGGAAATTCTCAACAAGGAAGACGTGGTTCATGCCACTCCAATCTCTGTTGTGCCAATGCCTTCAACACCATTGGACGAGCTCAGGGGAAGCGCCTCTCACACTAAAAAGGCAAGAACACCAAAGAGATGTAAAGATCAAATCAGAAGCAAAGCTAAAGGCATTCCCTCTCCTGCCAACATGTCTACAAGGTACTCCAAATATGTTGATGATTCCATCAAGGAGATTGTTAACCAAGTCTTTTCTGAACAAAGAGTGGTGAAAGGTATCTCTGTTCCTTTGAAAACCATTCCTGCACCTCAAGAAGAACCAGCTCAAGCTACAAAGGACACTGCTGCAGAACAAGATGTCCCAACAGATGTTGGAACATCTGAAGACAAGAAAAAGAACTCATCTGATGTTGAACAAACTGAGGATAAAACCTCAAGTGAAAGTGTTAAAGAAGGTTCTGTGGAACAGGCTAAAGAATCAAATGAAGATCAAATTTCTGCTGATCAACAAGCTGAAGAAGAGACTGCTCAATCTCCTCCAGTGGTCAACCTGGAGCAGGACTCTGATGCAGAAATCATAGCATCTGTCAAACCCAGCATAGCCAAAAGACTCAGGTCCAGGAAGGGTAAGATGCAAGCTGAAGCAGCAATTCCTGAAAAGAAGAAAGCCTCTCCAAAGAAAGGGAAAGCTAAAGCCTCTTTTGGGCCATCAAAACAATGGAGTAAAGTTCAAACTCAGAAAAGAAAGGCTGTCACACCATCAGATTCAGATGTTGAATCAGATGTCCCAACATCTCCTCCCAAGAAGAGACCAGCAACATCCAGAGCTTCAACTGCTGTACCAGAAGCTCCCTTGGACAACATATCATTTCACCATGTCTCTAGTGTGAACAGGTGGAAGTATGTGTACCAAAGAAGGGTTGCCCTGGAAAGAGAACTGAGCAGCAATGCACTTGAGTGCACAGAACTGATTGATCTCATCTCTGCTGCAGGACTATTCAGAACAGTCTCAGACTTCTCTCACTGCTATGAACTTCTTGTCAAAGAGTTCATTGTGAATCTTCAGGAGGATTGCTCAAATGGTAAGTCCTCAGAGTTCAGAAAGGTATTTGTAAGAGGTAAGTGTGTTGAGTTCTCTCCCCAAATCATTAATCAGTATCTAGGAAGGGACACAGATGGACCCAATGAGCTAGGGAAAACAGATAATCAAATCTGTAAGGTGATCACTGCAAATCAGGTCAAAGCTTGGCCTGTGAAGGGAAAGCTCTCTGTGAGCATGCTTACTAGAAAGTATGCCATGCTTAACAGGATTGGAACTGCAAACTGGGTGCCTACCAATCACACTTCATCAATCTCAACTGGTCTGGCCAGATTCATCTTTGCTGTGGGGACTCAAACCAAGATGGATTATGGAGAATATATTTTTGATCAGACTATGAAGCATGCCATCTCTACTGCAACAAAGCTACCAATAGCTTTTCCATCATTGCTGTGTGGTATTGTTCTAAGTCAATACCCTGGAATTTTAACTGAGAAGGACATTGTCTGCAAGAGAGAGAGCCCCCTGGCTTTTCACTACAAATTATTTCTAAGTCACCATGCTGCAGATGTTGAAACACCTGCTGGGACATCTGCTGGTCCATCCACTGTTAAGAATCCAATCTCCAGGAAGACTTTAATTGCTGAACTCAAAAGCACCTGCAAAGAGCTTGAAGCTAGAAAGCAGAAGCTTGAGGAAATAATTCAAAGGTTGGAGAATGAAGAAGATCTGAAAGCAAACTCTGATGAAGACAGTGCTGCTGATGAAGAAACAGAAGCTGATGAAGAGACATGAGTTGAGGAGGGAACTGAGAGTGATGATTCTGAGTGATCAAATGTATGTGAGGCAAATGTAATGACAGCAATGTAATGACTGAAATAGTGTCTTTGGCCCCTAATTTTGTGTCTACCAAGGGGGAGAACAACATCAAATGTAATTGCTGTTTAAATGAATGAAAAAATTCTGTTTGTTTGCTTCTGAACTGAATAGGTTTTTCTGTTGGAACAAGACTGGATAAAGACAGGACACATATATGTTTGAGGGGGAGTAATCTCAAATAAGAATCAACAGAAAAGTAATGCTATACTCTGATAAAAAGAACTTCTGCTGCACTCTGAAAACCAGAAAAGATGTTAGCCAAAAATTAGCCAAAGGGGGAGTTTGTAGATGTTTAAGAATTGGCAGAATTTTTGACCAAACAAGAAATGTTAAATTCAGTTCAGAATGTCCTATCAGATGTTGGGACATTAGCAAACAGAGTATGTGAACTTATTTCAGGATGTCCTACCAGATGTTGGGACATTGTATAAATGACTAAGTTCAGTTTTTCAGGATGTCCCAACAGATGTTGAGACATCTCAGACCTGCTACCAGAATTAATTATTGATTAACAGATCAGAGATATTTAAGGAGAACTATCTGGAATTAATTAATGCTGGATAAAAACAGAACAAGGCGCATCTGTAGGGAGTTTTAAATTGAAGATTCAGATTAAAACAGAAGACCTAATGCACCTAGAATATAGGAGGTAACAAACCCTAAATTCAAGGTGACAGTTGCTGCACATTAGGGCTGGATCATTCTACAGAAAGCCCAAAATTCAGATACCTATTTAAACAACAGAAACTCATAGAATTGAGTACGAATTTCAGAAGACTAAATAGGGTGTCTAGTGTTTTAATAGCAGGTTGTTTTTATGTACCACTTTATGAGCTTTTAAGCAAAAGTGCATTTGTGACTTGATTGAAACTGTTAAGTAAGATCAAGCTGTTATTGTTTGAAGGATGTCTTCAACTTCAGTAAACTTGTAAAACTTGATCATTGGGTGATTGAGGGGGAGTGAGTAGGGTACTCTTATCTAAGTGAGTCTTAGGTAGAAATTGCATTGGGTAAGTATTAAGTGATAGATTAAACAGGGTGGTTTAAGTCTAGAATTAATATTACTAATAGTGGATTTCCTCCTGGCTTGGTAGCCTCCAGATGTAGGTGTGGTTATACACTGAACTGGGTTAACAAACTTCTGTGTTGTTTATTTTTCCTGCTGTTTAAGTTTTGATTAAACTTGTCAAATGTCCTATTAAGTGTTGGAACATCTCTTAGGACATCTCATTACAGAATTTCAATATCATAAAAAAGTTCAAAATAAAAAACTCAACAGTTTCAATATAAAAACCATAATGAAAGTTCCAAGTTAAAAAAACACAACAATTTCACTATAAAAACCATTAAATAAAACCAAGTTAAAAAGCTCAACAATTTCACTATATAGATCCTAAAAAAAGATCCAAGTTATAAACCTCATCTATATCGCCATAAAAACCATAAAAAATGTTTCAAGTTAAAAAATTCAACAATTTCACTGAAAAAACCATTAAAAAAAAGTTTCATGTTAAAAAATTCAATAGTTTCACTATAAAAACGAAAACAATATTTTCAAGTGAAAAAACTCAACTATTTCACTATAAACATACCTAAAAAAAGTTCCATGGTAAAAATACTCACAAATATCTCTATAAAAAATAAAAAATAATTTCCAAGTTAAAAAAAAACTCAACAGTTTCACTTTAAAAACCATAGCAAGATAACCAAGTGAAAAAACTCAACTATTTCACTGTAAAAAACAATTAAAAAAATTCCAAGTTAAAAAACACAACAGTTTCTCTATAAAAAATATAATAAAAAAAGTCAAGTTAAAAAACTCAACAGTTTCACTGTAAAAACCATAAAAAAAAGTTCCAAGTGAAAAACCTCAACAGTTTCTCTATAAAAAAAATATTAAAAAAAGTCAAGTTAAATAACTCAACAGTTTCACTAAAAAAACCATTAAAAAAAAGTTCCATGTTAAAAAATTCAATAGTTTCACTATATAAACCAAAACAAGGTTTTCAAGTGAAAAAATCAACTATTTCACTATAAAAATACCTAAAAAAAGTTCCATGTTAAAAATACTTACAAATATCTCTATAAATAATAAAAAGATATATTCCAAGTTAAAAAAACTCAACAGTTTCACTATAAAACCCCTAGCAAGATTTCCAAGTGAAAAAACTCAACTTTTTCAATGTAAAAAACATTTAAAAAATCCCAATTTTAAAAACAGAACAGTTTCTCTTTAAAAAATATATTAAAATAAGTCAAGTTAAAAAACTCAACAGTTTCACTGTAATAAACATAAAAAAAAGTTTCAAGTGAAAAAACTCAACAGTTTCACTATAAAAACCTTGAAAAATGTTCCAAATTAAAGAACTCAATAATTTAACTATAAAAACTACTTAAATAGTTCCAGTTTAAAAAAAACTCAAATATTTCAATATAAATACCATAAAAAAGTTCAAAATAAAAAAACTCAACAATTTTAATATAAAAACCATAACAAAAGTTCCATGTTAAAAAAATACAACAATTTCTCTATAAAAACCATTAAAAAACCAAGTTAAAAAGCTCAACAAATTCACTATATAGATCCTAAAAAAAGATCCAAGTTATAAACCTCATATATATCGCAATAAAAACCCTAAAAATTGTTTTAAGTTAAAAAATTCAACAATTTCACTGAAAAAACCATTAAAATAAAGCTTCATGTTAAAAAATTCAATAGTTTCACTATAAAAACGAAAACAATATTTTCAAGTGAAAAAACTCAACTATTTCACTATAAAAATACCTAAAAAATGTTCCATGGTAAAAATACCCACAAATATCTCTATAAAAAATAAAAAATAAGTTCCAATTTAAAAAAAAAACTCAACAGTTTCACTATAAAAACCATAGCAAGATAACCAAGTGAAAAAACTCAACTATTTCATTGTAAAAAACAATAATAAAAATTCCAAGTTAAAAAACACAACAGTTTCTCTATAAAAAATATATTAAAAAAAATCAAGTTAAAAAATTCAACAGTTTCACTGCAAAAACCATAAAAAAAAGTTCCAAGTAAAAAACCTCAATAGTTTCTCTATAAAAAAAGATATTAAAAAAAGTCAAGTTAAAAAACTCAACAGTTTCACTATAAAAACCATAGCAATATATCCAAGTGAAAAAACTCAACTATTTCACTGTAAAAAACATTAACAAAAATTCCAAGTTAAAAAACACAACAGTTTCTCTTTAAAAAATATATTAAACAAAGTCAAGTTAAAAAACTCAACAGTTTCACTGTAAAAACCATAAAAAAGTTTCAAGTGAAAAAACTCAACAGTTTCACTATAAAAACCTTGATAAATGTTCCAAATTAAAGAACTCAATAATTTAACTATAAAAACCACTAACATAGTTCCAAGTTAAAAAAAACTCAAATATTTCATTATAAATACCATAAAAAAGTTCAAAATAAAAAACCCAACAGTTTCAATATAAAAACCATAATGAAAGTTCCAAGTTAAAAAAACACAACAATTTCACTATAAAAACCATTAAAAAAAACCAAGTTAAAAAGCTCAACAATTTCACTATATAGATCCTAAAAAAAGATCCAAGTTATAAACCTCATCTATATCGCCATAAAAACCATAAAAAATGTTTCAAGTTAAAAAATTCAACAATTTCACTGAAAAAACCATTAAAAAAAAGTTTCATGTTAAAAAATTCAATATTTTCACTATAAAAACGAAAACAATATTTTCAAGTGAAAAAACTCAACTATTTCACTATAAACATACCTAAAAAAAGTTCCATGGTAAAAATACTCACAAATATCTCTATAAAAAATAAAAAATAAGTTCCAAGTTAAAAAAAAACTCAACAGTTTCACTTTAAAAACCATAGCAAGATAACCAAGTGAAAAAACTCAATTATTTCACTGTAAAAAACAATTAAAAAAATTCCAAGTTAAAAAACACAACAGTTTCTCTATAAAAAATATAATTAAAAAAATCAAGTTAAAAAACTCAACAGATACACTGTAAAAACCATAAAAAAAGTTTCAAGTGAAAAAACTCAACAGTTTCACTATAAAAACCTTGAAAAATGTTCCAAATTAAAGAACTCAATAATTTAACTATAAAAACCACTAACATAGTTCCAAGTTAAAAAAAACTCAAATATTTCATTATAAATACCATAAAAAAGTTCAAAATAAAAAACTCAACAGTTTCAATATAAAAACCATAATGAAAGTTCCAAGTTAAAAAAACTCAACAATTTCACTATAAAAACCATTAAAAAAAACCAAGTTAAAAAGCTCAACAATTTCACTATATAGATCCTAAAAAAAGATCCAAGTTATAAACCTCATCTATATCGCCATAAAAACCATAAAAAATGTTTCAAGTTAAAAAATTAAACAATTTCACTGAAAAAACCATTAAAAAAAAGTTTCATGTTAAAAAATTCAATAGTTTCACTATAAAAACGAAAACAATATTTTCAAGTGAAAAAACTCAACTATTTCACTATAAACATACCTAAAAAAAGTTCCATGGTAAAAATACTCACAAATATCTCTATAAAAAATAAAAAATAATTTCCAAGTTAAAAAAAAACTCAACAATTTCACTTTAAAAACCATAGCAAGATAACCAAGTGAAAAAACTCAACTATTTCATTGTAAAAAACTATTAAAAAAATTCCAAGTTAAAAAACACAACAGTTTCTCTATAAAAAATATAATAAAAAAAGTAAAGTTAAAAAACTCAACAGTTTCAGTGTAAAAACCATAAAAAAAAGTTCCAAGTGAAAAACCTCAACCGTTTCTCTATAAAAAAAAATATTAAAAAAAGTCAAGTTAAATAACTCAACAGTTTCACTGAAAAAACCATTAAAAAAAAGTTCCATGTTAAAAAATTCAATAGTTTCACTATATAAACCAAAACAAGGTTTTCAAGTGAAAAAAACAACTATTTCACTATAAAAATACCTAAAAAAAGTTCCATGTTAAAAATACTTACAAATATCTCTATAAATAATAAAAAGATGTGTTCCAAGTTAAAAAAACTCAACAGTTTCACTATAAAACCCCTAGCAAGATTTCCAAGTGAAAAAACTCAACTTTTTTCAATGTAAAAAACATTTTAAAAAAATCCCAATTTTAAAAACATAACAGTTTCTCTTTAAAAAATATATTAAAATAAGTCAAGTTAAAAAACTCAACAGTTTCACTGTAATAAACATAAAAAAAGTTTCAAGTGAAAAAACTCAACAGTTTCACTATAAAAACCTTGAAAAATGTTCCAAATTAAAGAACTCAATAATTTAACTATAAAAACTACTTAAATAGTTCCAGTTTAAAAAAAACCCATATATTTCAATATAAATACCATAAAAAAGTTCAAAATAAAAAAACTCAACAATTTTAATATAAAAACCATAACAAAAGTTCCATGTTAAAAAAATACAACAATTTCTCTATAAAAACCATTAAAAAACCAAGTTAAAAAGCTCAACAATTTCACTATATAGATCCTAAAAAAAGATCCAAGTTATAAACCTCATATATATCGCAATAAAAACCCTAAAAATTGTTTTAAGTTAAAAAATTCAACAATTTCACTGAAAAAAACCATTAAAAAAAACTTCATGTTAAAAAATTCAATGGTTTCACTATAAAAACGAAAACAATATTTTCAAGTGAAAAAACTCAACTATTTCACTATAAAAATACCTAAAAAATGTTCCATGGTAAAAATACCCACAAATATCTCTATAAAAAATAAAAAATAAGTTCCAATTTAAAAAAAAAAAACTCAACAGTTTCACTATAAAAACCATAGCAAGATAACCAAGTGAAAAAACTCAACTATTTCATTGTAAAAAACAATAATAAAAATTCCAAGTTAAAAAACACAACAGTTTCTCTATAAAAAATATATTAAAAAAAATCAAGTTAAAAAATTCAACAGTTTCACTGTAAAAACCATAAAAAAAAGTTCCAAGTAAAAAACCTCAATAGTTTCTCTATAAAAAAACATATTAAAAAAAGTCAAGTTAAAAAACTCAACAGTTTCACTATAAAAACCATAGCAATATATCCAAGTGAAAAAACTCAACTATTTCACTGTAAAAAACATTAACAAAAATTCCAAGTTAAAAAACACAACAGTTTCTCTTTAAAAAATATATTAAACAAAGTCAAGTTAAAAAACTCAACAGTTTCACTGTAAAAACCATAAAAAAGTTTCAAGTGAAAAAACTCAACAGTTTCACTATAAAAACCTTGAAAAATGTTCCAAATTAAAGAACTCAATAATTTAACTATAAAAACCACTAACATAGTTCCAAGTTAAAAAAAACTCAAATATTTCATTATAAATACCATAAAAAAGTTCAAAATAAAAAACTCAACAGTTTCAATATAAAAACCATAATGAAAGTTCCAAGTTAAAAAAACTCAACAATTTCACTATAAAAACCACTAAAAAAAACCAAGTTAAAAAGTTCAACAATTTCACTATATAGATCCTAAAAAAAGATCCAAGTTATAAACCTCATCTATATCGCCATAAAAACCATAAAAAATGTTTCAAGTTAAAAAATTCAACAATTTCACTGAAAAAACCATTAAAAAAAAGTTTCATGTTAAAAAATTCAATAGTTTCACTATAAAAACGAAAACAATTTTTTCAAGTGAAAAAACTCAACTATTTCACTATAAACATACCTAAAAAAAGTTCCATGGTAAAAATACTCACAAATATCTCTATAAAAAATAAAAAATAAGTTCCAAGTTAAAAAAAACTCAACAGTTTCACTTTAAAAACCATAGCAAGATAACCAAGTGAAAAAACTCAATTATTTCACTGTAAAAAACAATTAAAAAAATTCCAAGTTAAAAAACACAACAGTTTCTCTATAAAAAATATAATTAAAAAAGTCAAGTTAAAAAACTCAACAGATTCACTGTAAAAACCATAAAAAAAAGTTTCAAGTGAAAAAACTCAACAGTTTCACTATAAAAACCTTGAAAAATGTTCCAAATTAAAGAACTCAATAATTTAACTATAAAAACCACTAACATAGTTCCAAGTTAAAAAAAACTCAAATATTTCATTATAAATACCATAAAAAAGTTCAAAATAAAAAACTCAACAGTTTCAATATAAAAACCATAATGAAAGTTCCAAGTTAAAAAAACTCAACAATTTCACTATAAAAACCATTAAAAAAAACCAAGTTAAAAAGCTCAACAATTTCACTATATAGATCCTAAAAAAAGATCCAAGTTATAAACCTCATCTATATCGCCATAAAAACCATAAAAAATGTTTCAAGTTAAAAAATTAAACAATTTCACTGAAAAACCATTAAAAAAAAGTTTCATGTAAAAAATTTCAATAGTTTCACTATAAAAACGAAAACAATATTTTCAAGTGAAAAAACTCAACTATTTCACTATAAACATACCTAAAAAAAGTTCCATGGTAAAAATACTCACAAATATCTCTATAAAAAATATAAAATAATTTCCAAGTTAAAAAAAAACTCAACAGTTTCACTTTAAAAACCATAGCAAGATAACCAAGTGAAAAAACTCAACTATTTCACTGTAAAAAACTATTAAAAAAATTCCAAGTTAAAAAACACAACAGTTTCTCTATAAAAAATATAATAAAATAAGTAAAGTTAAAAATCTCAACAGTTTCACTGTAAAAACCATAAAAAAAAGTTCCAAGTGAAAAACCTCAACCGTTTCTCTATAAAAAAAAATATTAAAAAAAGTCAAGTTAAATAACTCAACAGTTTCACTGAAAAAACCATTAAAAAAAAGTTCCATGTTAAAAAATTCAATAGTTTCACTATATAAACCAAAACAAGGTTTTCAAGTGAAAAAATCAACTATTTCACTATAAAAATACCTAAAAAAAGTTCCATGTTAAAAATACTTACAAATATCTCTATAAATAATAAAAAGATGTGTTCCAAGTTAAAAAAACTCAACAGTTTCACTATAAAACCCCTAGCAAGATTTCCAAGTGAAAAAACTCAACTTTTTCAATGTAAAAAACATTTTAAAAAAATCCCAATTTTAAAAACAGAACAGTTTCTCTTTAAAAAATATATTAAAATAAGTCAAGTTAAAAAACTCAACAGTTTCACTGTAATAAACATAAAAAAAAAGTTTCAAGTGAAAAAACTCAACAGTTTCACTATAAAAACCTTGAAAAATGTTCCAAATTAAAGAACTCAATAATTTAACTATAAAAACTACTTAAATAGTTCCAGTTTAAAAAAAAACTCAAATATTTCAATATAAATACCATAAAAAAGTTCAAAATAAAAAAACTCAACAATTTTAATATAAAAACAATAACAAAAGTTCCATGTTAAAAAAATACAACAATTTCTCTATAAAAACCATTAAAAAACCAAGTTAAAAAGCTCAACAATTTCACTATATAGATCCTAAAAAAAGATCCAAGTTATAAACCTCATATATATCGCAATAAAAACCCTAAAAATTGTTTTAAGTTAAAAAATTCAACAAGTTCACTGAAAAAACCATTAAAAAAAACTTCATGTTAAAAAATTCAATGGTTTCACTATAAAAACGAAAACAATATTTTCAAGTGAAAAAACTCAACTATTTCACTATAAAAATACCTAAAAAATGTTCCATGGTAAAAATACCCACAAATATCTCTATAAAAAATAAAAAATAAGTTCCAATTTAAAAAAAAAAAACTCAACAGTTTCACTATAAAAACCATAGCAAGATAACCAAGTGAAAAAACTCAACTATTTCATTGTAAAAAACAATAATAAAAATTCCAAGTTAAAAAACACAACAGTTTCTCTATAAAAAATATATTAAAAAAAATCAAGTTAAAAAATTCAACAGTTTCACTGTAAAAACCATAAAAAAAAGTTCCAAGTAAAAAACCTCAATAGTTTCTCTATAAAAAAACATATTAAAAAAAGTCAAGTTAAAAAACTCAACAGTTTCACTATAAAAACCATAGCAATATATCCAAGTGAAAAAACTCAACTATTTCACTGTAAAAAACATTAACAAAAATTCCAAGTTAAAAAACACAATAGTTTCTCTTTAAAAAATATATTAAACAAAGTCAAGTTAAAAAACTCAACAGTTTCACTGTAAAAACCATAAAAAAGTTTCAAGTGAAAAAACTCAACAGTTTCACTATAAAAACCTTGAAAAATGTTCCAAATTAAAGAACTCAATAATTTAACTATAAAAACCACTAACATAGTTCCAAGTTAAAAAAAACTCAAATATTTCATTATAAATACCATAAAAAAGTTCAAAATAAAAAACTCAACAGTTTCAATATAAAAACCATAATGAAAGTTCCAAGTTAAAAAAACTCAAAAATTTCACTATAAAAACCATTAAAAAAAACCAAGTTAAAAAGTTCAACAATTTCACTATATAGATCCTAAAAAAAGATCCAAGTTATAAACCTCATCTATATCGCCATAAAAACCATAAAAAATGTTTCAAGTTAAAAAATTCAACAATTTCACTGAAAAAACCATTAAAAAAAAGTTTCATGTTAAAAAATTCAATAGTTTCACTATAAAAACGAAAACAATATTTTCAAGTGAAAAAACTCAACTATTTCACTATAAACATACCTAAAAAAAGATCCATGGTAAAAATACTCACAAATATCTCTATAAAAAATAAAAAATAAGTTCCAAGTTAAAAAAAAACTCAACAGTTTCACTTTAAAAACCATAGCAAGATAACCAAGTGAAAAAACTCAATTATTTCACTGTAAAAAACAATTAAAAAACACCTCAGTTTCTCTATAAAAAATATAATTAAAAAAGTCAAGTTAAAAAACTCAACAGATTCACTGTAAAAACCATAAAAAAAGTTTCAAGTGAAAAAACTCAACAGTTTCACTATAAAAACCTTGAAAAATGTTCCAAATTAAAGAACTCAATAATTTAACTATAAAAACCACTAACATAGTTCCAAGTTAAAAAAAAACTCAAATATTTCATTATAAATACCATAATAAAGTTCAAAATAAAAAACTCAACAGTTTCAATATAAAAACCATAATGAAAGTTCCAAGTTAAAAAAACTCAACAATTTCACTATAAAAACCATTAAAAAAAACCAAGTTAAAAAGCTCAACAATTTCACTATATAGATCCTAAAAAAAGATCCAAGTTATAAACCTCATCTATATCGCCATAAAAACCATAAAAAATGTTTCAAGTTATAAAATTAAACAATTTCACTGAAAAAACCATTAAAAAAAAGTTTCATGTTAAAAAATTCAATAGTTTCACTATAAAAACGAAAACAATATTTTCAAGTGAAAAAACTCAACTATTTCACTATAAACATACCTAAAAAAAGTTCCATGGTAAAAATACTCACAAATATCTCTATAAAAAATAAAAAATAATTTCCAAGTTAAAAAAAATCTCAACAGTTTCACTTTAAAAACCATAGCAAGATAACCAAGTGAAAAAACTCAACTATTTCACTGTAAAAAACTATTAAAAAAATTCCAAGTTAAAAAACACAACAGTTTCTCTATAAAAAATATAATAAAAAAAGTAAAGTTAAAAAACTCAACAGTTTCACTGTAAAAACCATAAAAAAAAGTTCCAAGTGAAAAACCTCAACCGTTTCTCTATAAAAAAAAATATTAAAAAAAGTCAAGTTAAATAACTCAACAGTTTCACTGAAAAAACCATTAAAAAAAAGTTCCATGTTAAAAAATTCAATAGTTTCACTATATAAACCAAAACAAGGTTTTGAAGTGAAAAAAGCAAATATTTCACTATAAAAATACCTAAAAAAAGTTCCATGTTAAAAATACTTACAAATATCTCTATAAATAATAAAAAGATGTGTTCCAAGTTAAAAAACTCAACAGTTTCACTATAAAACCCCTAGCAAGATTTCCAAGTGAAAAAACTCAACTTTTTCAATGTAAAAAACATTTAAAAAAAATCCCAATTTTAAAAACAGAACAGTTTCTCTTTAAAAAATATATTAAAATAAGTCAAGTTAAAAAACTCAACAGTTTCACTGTAATAAACATAAAAAAAAGTTTCAAGTGAAAAAACTCAACAGTTTCACTATAAAAACCTTGAAAAATGTTCCAAATTAAAGAACTCAATAATTTAACTATAAAAACTACTTAAATAGTTCCAGTTTAAAAAAAACTCAAATATTTCAATATAAATACCATAAAAAAGTTCAAAATAAAAAAACTCAACAATTTTAATATAAAAACCATAACAAAAGTTCCATGTTAAAAAAATACAACAATTTCTCTATAAAAACCATTAAAAAACCAAGTTTAAAAGCTCAACAATTTCACTATATAGATCCTAAAAAAAGATCCAAGTTATAAACCTCATATATATCGCCATAAAAACCCTAAAAATTATTTTAAGTTAAAAAATTCAACAATTTCACTGAAAAAAACCATTAAAATAAAGCTTCATGTTAAAAAATTCAATAGTTTCACTATAAAAACGAAAACAATATTTTCAAGTGAAAAAACTCAACTATTTCACTATAAAAATACCTAAAAAATGTTCCATGGTAAAAATACCCACAAATATCTCTATAAAAAATAAAAAATAAGTTCCAATTTAAAAAAAAAAACTCAACAGTTTCACTATAAAAACCATAGCAAGATAACCAAGTGAAAAAACTCAACTATTTCATTGTAAAAAACAATAATAAAAATTCCAAGTTAAAAAACACAACAGTTTCTCAATAAAAAATATATTAAAAAAAATCAAGTTAAAAAATTCAACAGTTTCACTGTAAAAACCATAAAAAAAAGTTCCAAGTAAAAAACCTCAATAGTTTCTCTATAAAAAAACATATTAAAAAAAGTCAAGTTAAAAAACTCAACAGTTTCACTATAAAAACCATAGCAATATATCCAAGTGAAAAAACTCAACTATTTCACTGTAAAAAACATTAACAAAAATTCCAAGTTAAAAAACACAACAGTTTCTCTATAAAAAATATAATAAAAAAAGTCAAGTTAAAAAACTCAACAGATTCACTGTAAAAACCATAAAAAAGTTTCAAGTGAAAAAACTCAACAGTTTCACTATAAAAACCTTGAAAAATGTTCCAAATTAAAGAACTCAATAATTTAACTATAAAAACCACTAACATAGTTCCAAGTTAAAAAAAACTCAAATATTTCATTATAAATACCATAAAAAAGTTCAAAATAAAAAACTCAACAGTTTCAATATAAAAACCATAATGAAAGTTCCAAGTTAAAAAAACTCAACAATTTCACTATAAAAACCATTAAAAAAATCCAAGTTAAAAAGCTCAACCATTTCACTATATAGATCCTAAAAAAAGATCCAAGTTATAAACCTCATCTATATCGCCATAAAAACCATAAAAAATGTTTCAAGTTAAAAAATTAAACAATTTCATTGAAAAAACCATTAAAAAAAAGTTTCATGTTAAAAAATTCAATAGTTTCACTATAAAAACGAAAACAATATTTTCAAGTGAAAAAACTCAACTATTTCACTATAAACATACCTAAAAAAAGTTCCATGGTAAAAATACTCACAAATATCTCTATAAAAAATAAAAAATAATTTCCAAGTTAAAAAAAAAACTCAACAGTTTCACTTTAAAAACCATAGCAAGATAACCAAGTGAAAAAACTCAACTATTTCACTGTAAAAAACAATTAAAAGAATTCCAAGTTAAAAAACACAACAGTTTCACTATAAAAAATATAATAAAAAAAGTCAAGTTAAAAAACTCAACAGTTTCACTGTAAAAACCATAAAAAAAAAAGTTCCAAGTGAAAAACCTCAATAGTTTCTCTAAAAAAAAATATTAAAAAAAGTCAAGTTAAATAACTCAACAGTTTCACTGAAAAAACCATTAAAAAAAAGTTCCATGTTAAAAAATTCAATAGTTTCACTATATAAACTAAAACAAGGTTTTCAAGTGAAAAAATCAACTATTTCACTATAAAAATACCTAAAAAAAGTTCCATGTTAAAAATACTTACAAATATCTCTATAAATAATAAAAAGATATTTTCCAAGTTAAAAAAACTCAACAGTTTCACTATAAAACCCCTAGCAAGATTTCCAAGTGAAAAAACTCAACTTTTTCAATGTAAAAAACATTTTAAAAAAATCCCAATTTTAAAAACAGAACAGTTTCTCTTTAAAAAATATATTAAAATAAGTCAAGTTAAAAAACTCAACAGTTTCACTGTAATAAACATAAAAAAAAGTTTCAAGTGAAAAAACTCAACAGTTTTACTATAAAAACCTTGAAAAATGTTCCAAATTAAAGAACTCAATAATTTAACTATAAAAACTACTTAAATAGTTCCAGTTTAAAAAAAAACTCAAATATTTCAATATAAATACCATAAAAAAGTTCAAAATAAAAAAACTCAACAATTTTAATATAAAAACCATAACAAAAGTTCCATGTTAAAAAAATACAACAATTTCTCTATAAAAACCATTAAAAAACCAAGTTAAAAAGCTCAACAATTTCACTATATAGATCCTAAAAAAAGATCCAAGTTATAAACCTCATATATATCACCATAAAAACCCTAAAAATTGTTTTAAGTTAAAAAATTCAACAACTTCACTGAAAAAAACCATTAAAATAAAGCTTCATGTTAAAAAATTATATAGTTTCGCTATAAAAACGAAAACAATATTTTCAAGTGAAAAAACTCAACTATTTCACTATAAAAATACCTAAAAAATGTTCCATGGTAAAAATACCCACAAATATCTCTATAAAAAATAAAAAATAAGTTCCAATTTAAAAAAAAAACTCAACAGTTTCACTATTAAAACCATTGCAAGATAACCAAGTGAAAAAACTCAACTATTTCATTGTAAAAAACAATAATAAAAATTCCAAGTTAAAAAACACAACAGTTTCTCTATAAAAAATATATTAAAAAAAATCAAGTTAAAAAATTCAACAGTTTCACTGTAAAAACCATAAAAAAAAGTTCCAAGTAAAAAACCTCAATAGTTTCTCTATAAAAAAACATATTAAAAAAAGTCAAGTTAAAAAACTCAACAGTTTCACTATAAAAACCATAGCAATATATCCAAGTGAAAAAACTCAACTATTTCACTATAAAAAACATTAACAAAAATTCCAAGTTAAAAAACACAATAGTTTCTCTTTAAAAAATATATTAAACAAAGTCAAGTTAAAAAACTCAACAGTTTCACTGTAAAAACCATAAAAAAGTTTCAAGTGAAAAAACTCAACAGTTTCACTATAAAAACCTTGAAAAATGTTCCAAATTAAAGAACTCAATAATTTAACTATAAAAACCACTAACATAGTTTCAAGTTAAAAAAAACTCAAATATTTCATTATAAATACCATAAAAAAGTTCAAAATAAAAAACTCAACAGTTTCAATATAAAAACCATAATGAAAGTTCCAAGTTAAAAAAACACAACAATTTCACTATAAAAACCATTAAAAAAAACCAAGTTAAAAAGCTCAACAATTTCACTATATAGATCCTAAAAAAAGATCCAAGTTATAAACCTCATCTATATCGCCATAAAAACCATAAAAAATGTTTCAAGTTAAAAAATTCAACAATTTCACTGAAAAAACCATTAAAAAAAAGTTTCATGTTAAAAAATTCAATAGTTTCACTGTAAAAACGAAAACAATATTTTCAAGTGAAAAAACTCAACTATTTCACTATAAACATACCTAAAAAAAGTTCCATGGTAAAAATACTCACAAATATCTCTATAAAAAATAAAAAATAAGTTCCAAGTTAAAAAAAAACTCAACAGTTTCACTTTAAAAACCATAGCAAGATAACCAAGTGAAAAAACTCAATTATTTCACTGTAAAAAACAATTAAAAAAATCCCAAGTTAAAAAACACAACAGTTTCTCTATAAAAAATATAATAAAAAAAGTCAAGTTAAAAAACTCAACAGATTCACTGTAAAAACCATAAAAAAGTTTCAAGTGAAAAAACTCAACAGTTTCACTATAAAAACCTTGAAAAATGTTCCAAATTAAAGAACTCAATAATTTAACTATAAAAACCACTAACATAGTTTCAAGTTAAAAAAAACTCAAATATTTCATTATAAATACCATAAAAAAGTTCAAAATAAAAAACTCAACAGTTTCAATATAAAAACCATAATGAAAGTTCCAAGTTAAAAAAACACAACAATTTCACTATAAAAACCATTAAAAAAAACCAAGTTAAAAAGCTCAACAATTTCACTATATAGATCCTAAAAAAAGATCCAAGTTATAAACCTCATCTATATCGCCATAAAAACCATAAAAAATGTTTCAAGTTAAAAAATTCAACAATTTCACTGAAAAAACCATTAAAAAAAGTTTCATGTTAAAAAATTCAATAGTTTCACTGTAAAAACGAAAACAATATTTTCAAGTGAAAAAACTCAACTATTTCACTATAAACATACCTAAAAAAAGTTCCATGGTAAAAATACTCACAAATATCTCTATAAAAAATAAAAAATAAGTTCCAAGTTAAAAAAAAACTCAACAGTTTCACTTTAAAAACCATAGCAAGATAACCAAGTGAAAAAACTCAATTATTTCACTGTAAAAAACAATTAAAAAAATCCCAAGTTAAAAAACACAACAGTTTCTCTATAAAAAATATAATAAAAAAAGTCAAGTTAAAAAACTCAACAGATTCACTGTAAAAACCATAAAAAAGTTTCAAGTGAAAAAACTCAACAGTTTCACTTTAAAAACCTTGAAAAATGTTCCAAATTAAAGAACTCAATAATTTAACTATAAAAACCACTAACATAGTTCCAAGTTAAAAAAAACTCAAATATTTCATTATAAATACCATAAAAAAGTTCAAAATAAAAACTCAACAGTTTCAATATAAAAACTGTTCTGGACTGGGCCATGACGACATGCATGGCACGGCCCAATGCTTGTCGGGTACAGGCCCAATCATCCGGGCAGATGAATGCGTCCAGCAGAGGCCCCAACCATCCATGTCGATGGGACACATCCTCGACAAATTTACTGTATGTCGAGCAGAGACACGCATCCTCCACCAGCTGATCTTCACTCATATATCACCTACCTATATCACGGGCACGTGAGTTATGTCGAGCAGAACCACGTCTGCCAACTCATCTGACACGTCACCCAACTCCCCTATACTATCTCCGAAGGGATAGGGGCAGTTGGACCAGGGAGCAGACCTTTGGTCTAGGTCTTCACGCTTCTTACGCATCCCCTGGCAGCTCCTCCTTGGGCCTAGCTAGATCAGGCCCATTAGGAGCCTTGGCCCAGCGCTGGGGGCTCAATATAAATACCCTTTCATAGAAAAGGGTCAGGTATTCTAACTTACTCTAAAATAACCTTACTTTTTGTACCTCTTCTGACTTAAGCATTGGAGCACCTTGCAGGTACACCCCCTCACTCACCTCACTCTCTGGTCCAATCTTCAAATCCTTGGAAGGCCCTCCTGATCAGGTAAGATCAGTGGCGCCGTCTGTGGGAACTAGCTATCCCCGTCTTCACCAACAGAGGATCAAAAGCTCATTCATTCCTGTCCTTCCAACATGGCCGGAGAACAACCTAGCGAGCGCAGCCGTCCCCTCGTCGACTACACTATGGATGATGGCCCACAACCCCATGAAGCAGATGCTCGAGACGGTCGTCCATCTACCCCGACTCCAGAGCCTCAAAACAACGGAGATGTCCCTCATGCCCAAGACCAAGGGGCCGAAACATTTCATCCCATCCCCGTCCCCGTCGAAGGAGACGCCACCATGATTGCCATGGTGAACGCCCTCAACCAGGCCGGCTCTATGCTCTACCAACAACACGAGAGAATCATGGCCCTCGAAGCTGAGCGACAGGAGGTCCGACCTCAGCAGGGGAGGAGGGCACAACAACGTCCAGAGCCAACAAAGAAGCGAGGACGTCGCTCTCCAGAACCTCACGTCAGCAGGGCGCGCGCCCGTCGTGACAATGATCGATCAGGAACATCACCGAGGCGCGGGCACAGCCCCGACAACAATGAACTATCTCCATTAAGGAGCGACGAGGAAGACTTGCACTGTCCCCTGTCTCGGGCAATAATGGAAGCCCCGCTCCCCAAAGGCATGGAGAAACCGCCCAATCTAGCTGTGTACGACGGGACTACCGATCCCGACGACCACGTCGACAACGTCAACACGATGCTCGACTACCGCAATGATATCACCGATCATCTCAAATGCCGGTTGTTTTCAACAACCCTCAGGAAAGGGGCCATGGCTTGGTACAAAAGCTTGGCTCCCGAATCCATCACATCTTGGAGAGTCATGAGGTCTATGTTCACCAGGCACTTCACGGCTTCCCGTCGTCACCCCAAGACTGAGGCGACCCTTGAAGCCATAGTACAAAAGAAGAATGAAACACTGCGCTCGTACATCGAGCGATTCAACCAGGAAGCTGTCGAGGTGGATACCACCGAACACATGAAGAAGTATCTCCTCGAAAGAGGACTCTTGCCAGGCAGTGAACTTAGCAGAGCCGTCGGGATCGAGCCTCCCCGCACCTTGAACGAACTCCTGCACAAGGCCCAAGCCTATATCAGATACGAGGAAAAACAGGTGGCCCACAACGCTCGCAGCGGCCGTGGTGCTGGGGATACCGACCACCCCAAACGCGAGGAGCCAAACATCCCCCGTCGCAACAGGGACAAGCGAAGGGAAGAAAGACCTCGCGAGCTTCGAGAAGGAAGAGGCCCCGCGGGCCGATACAGCGAGTACACCTTACTGACAGCTCCTCGCGAGCGCATCCTCGCGGAATGCATCAACTCTGAGTTCAAACAGGGCAGTGTAAGGTTCCCAAAACCATCTGCTCCAAAACCTCACACCGACAAATCCAAGTACTGCCGGTTCCACAAGAGCCACGGCCACGTGACCGAAGACTGCGTCCACCTGAAGGATGCGATAGAGATTTTAATCCAAGAGGGGCACCTAAAACAGTATACGAGGAGGAACGAAACCCCCAGACATGACGAGACGGAGAAAAAGAGACCCCGGGAAGAAACGCCCCCCGACAACTCTCCTTATCAAGTGGCCCTCTGCGTGTCACGCCCGGAAGATTTCATCCTCCCCGAGCCATTGCCCGAAGGCAGAATCACTGCACTCAGCCCCTGGGAAGATTTTCCAACCGCACTGGTTATATTAGGTGGAGGAATTAACGGTGAAGCCGCTGCCTTTTCGGTCAAACGCAAGTTCGACGAGCTCCTACTGACTGCCCCCGAGCAAAAGGCGACGCTGACAAAATATCGGGGTAAATCCAACCCAATATCCTTCTTTCTGGAGGAACTTCCGGGCGGATCCCCGAATTCGGGCATCCCACTGTTGATCAGGGCAAAGATGGCCCAGTTCGACGTCAGGCGCATCCTGGTCGATCAAGGCAACTCAGTGGATATCATGTATGTCCACCTCTTCAAGACTCTGAAATTGGACAAAACCAACCTGGCCCCCTACGTCGGATCCGACCTCCAGGGATTCAACGGAGCAACAACAAGGTCGTGGGGATATGTCGAGCTCCTCGTCACCTTCGGGGAGCAGGAAACGGCCAGGGAAATCAAAATCCAATTCCTGGTCGTGGACTGTCCATCCCTTTACAATTGCATCTTTGGACGCCCGACACTGGCCGAACTCACCGCGGTCCCATCCACCGTCCACCTGAAGATGAAGTACTACACCAAATTGGGTCGCGTGGTCACCATCCACGGTGACATCGAAGCTGCCCGACGATGCTACGACGCTGCAGTAAAAGGACAGGCCATGGTCAACACAAAGAGTAGCGACAACAACAAAAAACTCAGGACCGAGGATCCTCCCCGGGGAGTTAACGCCATCGACCTCGACTGTCGCATTGGGCCAAATGAAACCGAAGAAGGGAAGTCCACCGAGGAACGACCTCTCGAACACCCGGTCCGACCAATCCCCGACGGAGAGTTCGAACTCATTCCTCTCGAGGACGATCCAGAAAGGACAGTGAAGATAGGCAAGGGACTGCCCAAGGGAACAAGGGAGAAGCTCGTAGCATGCCTCAAAGAGAATTCTGACCTCTTCACCTGGAATGCCGCGGAAATGCCCGGGCTAGATCCTGAGATCGCGTGTCACCAGTTAGCTTTAGATCGGGCAGTCAAGCCCATAGCACAGCGTAGGCGCAAACAGTCCCCCGAGAAGGCGGAGGCTGCCGAACGAGCTGTAAAAGACCTTCTAGAGGCAAATTTTATTTCTGAAGCCCAGTACACAACCTGGCTCTCTAATGTAGTCCTCGTTAAGAAAAATAATGGAAAATGGCGCATGTGTGTTGATTATACTGATCTTAATAGGGCTTGCCCGAAAGATGCTTTTCCCCTCCCTAATATAGATATGCTCGTAGACAATTCTGCAGGTTTTAAACTCTTGTCCTTCATGGACGCATATAGTGGATACAACCAAATCCCTATGTCGCCCACAGACAAAAGGCACACGGCATTCATGACCCCAACGGGCAATTACTATTACAACGTAATGCCGTTCGGGCTCAAGAACGCCGGTGCTACGTACCAACGCATGATGAACAAAATCTTCAAGGAAGAAATAGGGGACATGCTCGAAGTATACATGGACGACATGATCGTAAAGTCACACGAGGAGGTTACCCATGCTCGACACCTAACCAAAGTTTTCGAGCAGGCGAGGCAGTGCAAAATGAGATTCAACCCTGAAAAATGCACGTTCGGGGTACGGGCAGGAAAATTCCTAGGTTTCTACCTCATCGAAAGGGGGATCGAAGCCAACCCCGACAAATGCCGAGCGTTCTCATAATTTCCGACCCCGAGGACTAAGAAATCAATCCAATCCCTCAACGGAGTGCTCGCCTCACTCTCCCGTTTCATCGCCAAGTCCGCCCAGCATGCACTGCCATTTTTAGACTCCTTCGCAAAGAGGCCAGCTTCGACTGGACCGACGAGTGCGAGCAGGCATTACTCCATTTGAAAAAGGTTCTCTCCGAACCCTCGGTCTTATCACGACCATTGGAAAAGGAAACCTTATACCTATATCTATCCGTGGCGACCGAGGCCGTCAGCGCCGTCCTAATAAGGGAGACCGACGAAGGACAAAAACCCATCTATTTTACGAGCAAAGCACTCCAAGGCCCTGAGCTCCGATATCAGCAAATCGAAAAGGTCGCCCTGGCCCTCATAAATGCGGCGAGAAGGCTACGCTATTACTTCCTCGCACATACGGTAAAAGTAAGGACCGACCAGCCGATCAAACAATTACTCGGGCGACCAGATATGGCCGGCAGAATGCTCAAGTGGTCACTGGAACTCTCCGAATTCGACATACAATACGAAAATAGAAAGGCCTTGAAAGCCCAAGCACTGGCCGACTTCGTCGCGGAAATGACTCATTGCCCAACACCGGCGGACGGCGCCCACAAGTGGACGATCTTCGTCGACGGCGCCTCCAGCACATCAGGCAGCGGAGCCGGGATCATCCTCGAGAATGAGGATGGGATCCTGATCGAGGTCTCATTAGCACTGGCTTTCCCGACGTCGAACAACCAGGCCGAATACGAGGCTTTTATCGCCGGCCTGAGGTTAGCCGAGGACCTAGGAGCAAAAGAAGTGAAAATATCAACAGACTCCCAGCTCGTAGCATCACAAGTACGAGGAGAATACCAAACCAAGAACGACAACCTCGTCGAATACTTGTCCCTTGTCAAAGAAAAACTTGAGAAATTCGAGAAGTGGGAAGTTCAACACGTACCCCGCGAGCACAATATACGGGCAGATATCCTCTCAAAACTAGCCAGCACGAGGAAAAAGGGCGGAAACAAATCTGTAATTCAAGAAATCCTTCCTCGACCTAGCATCGAAAAATTACCTCCTCCATTCGAGGTCAACGCGATCGGGGACGCTCACTGTTGGATGACACCCATCTACAATTACCTGACAAAAGACGAACTCCCCGTCGACCCAAAGGAGGCGGCCACCACCAAACGACGGGCATGCTCATACGTACTCCTCGAAGGGAAACTCTACCGTAGAGGGTTCTCCATCCCGTTACTTAAGTGTGTCGAGGAAGAGAAAGTTCCCGACATACTTGGAGAAATACACCGGGGGATCAACGCTCAACACCTCGGCGGACGATCACTCGCGCGAAAAGCCCTTCGAGCAGGCTACTACTGGCCGACCATGCAAAACGACTCAAAGGAGCACGTAAAAAAATGCGACAAATGCCAGCGACACGCCGACATGCACCTCGCACCCCCGAATGACCTAAAATCACTGTCTTCCCCATGGCCCTTCGCATGGTGGGGCATGGACATCCTCGGCCCTTTTGTCACCGGATCGTACCAAAATAAATACCTCATCGTCGGGGTGGATTATTTTACGAAATGGATTGAAGCAGAGGCATTGGCTAAAATAACCGCATAGAACATTCTCCGGTTCTTTAAACGCAACATCCTCGCTCGGTTCGGCGTACCCCAGGCCCTCATCACGGACAATGGGACACAATTCACGGACGGAGGATTCCAAGACTTCGTCGCCAGCCTGGGTACCAAACAGCATTTCACGTCTTTCGAACATCCACAGACGAACGGGCAAGTGGAGGCGGCCAACAGAGTAATCTTACGCGGCCTTAAACGCAGGCTCGACGAGGCGAAGAGGGCGTGGGTCGAGGAACTACATAGCGTCCTATGGGCTTACCGCACGACACCGCACTCAACCACCGGGGAGACCCCATTCCGACTGACTTACGGCACCGAAGCAGTCATCCCAGTGGAAATACGGGAACCAACGAGGAGGATAGAGGAACCCCTAGACGAGGAAATGAACGACGAGACCCTTAGAGCCGAGCTCGACCTAGTCGAAGAGATCCGTTCCGAAGCAGCCCTCAGGGAAATGTCCCTCAAACAAAAAATAGCACTTCGCCACGACGCGAAGGTCATAAGAAGAGAGTTCCAGGTCGGCACCCTGGTCCTCAAAAGAAACCAGAAAAACCCAAAAGAGGGCAAACTGGCCGCCAACTGGGAAGGCCCCTACCGCGTCCGCGACAAGACGAGCAACGGGGCCTATTACTTAGAAAACCTACAAGGGGAAGAACTCGCTCGACCATGGAACGCAGAAAAACTTAGACAATATTACAGCTAAATGTCTCACGGGGAGACGTGGGTGGTACGACCACGCTCTTCGTCTCCAAAACCCCAAGGAGGAACCGCAAGACCCGGGGACGAACCGGGGCCACACAGCGAACACAACCCTCCCCGACGATGGGGATCTCGATTGAGACTCAACGTCGAAGTACCACGACAGGCAGGGCACCCAGCTCGCGATGGAAAAGCCCAAGCCTCGAAGCCAGAGTCCGAACAACGAACCCGGGCTTCGATCCAAACGGGCACAAAGCCCGACGCTTCTTCGGTTCCCTAAACCGAGGAGACTAACTAGGTCGAGCAGAGTATAAATTCATAAACAAGCAAATATAACGCATACCCGAACACAATGAATGACAACAGAAAACATTCATATATTTAACCCGAACACAATGAATGACAACAGAAAACATTCATATATTTAAAAACAGAATAATATAACAACGGCCGAGGCCAAGTACGCCCGAAGGCCAAATTACATACGCCCGAAGGCCAAAATACACAACAAGGCACGCAGGCCATAACAAAAACAACAAATCAAAAGAAAAAACAATAATCAAGACTCCGCCCGGAGCACCTCCTCAGCTTCTTCCACCACATCCTCGTCATCCCCCAGCTCCTCCTCAGCTTCGAAAGGGCATACGATCTCTCCCTCCCAGACACAGTAATTATGGGCCGACCCCTCCGTCACCAACTCAGGATTCAGAAGCCTTAGTTGTTCGACGGCATTGTCGAAACCCTCCTTGAAAACATCCAAGAGGTCCTGGTTGAGAGAGCGTATGTGCCCCAGCAGCTCGCCACGGGAACCAAGGGCAAGCTCCTCCTCGGTCTCATCAGCCAAAGGACGAACCTTTTCCTCGAGGGATTCAAGCTGAGCCCGCAGTCCAGCATTGTCCTCGATCAGCTTTTGGTGCCCGGCCACCTGCTCCTCCAAGCTCATCTTGGCCGCCTTCAGCTGGTCCCGCTCCCTTTCTGCCTCTTCCAGCTTCTTATTCAGCCCCTCTTGCAGCTGATGCTCCTCCTTGTAGTCCGAAAGGTCTTTGGACAGTCTGTCCTTCTCCGATCGAACCTGCACGAGAGCATCATCCAGGGAGGCAGTAGAGACGGAGGTATCGGTCAAGAGCATGGCCGTCTCCATCACCCGGATGACAGCTGCCAGGTCTCTAGCCAGCTCCTTGCGTCGGACACCAGCATCTTGATCTAGGATAGCCTTCGCCTCAGGCGCCGGCACCGCGATCGCATCCTCGACCTTGAAGAACGACCGCTCCACATAGCAGGGGGGTAACAAATAGCTGCCCGGTCCACCCGGACTACCCAAGGATGACCTCGAAAGAGTCCCCGCCGGACGTTTCCGTTTATGGAGAGGAGAGGCCGATTGAGGCGGACTATCAGGTATGTTTATCGTCGACGCCCGAGGAGGAGAGGAAGGTGTCGGACTTGCTGTGTTCGAAGTCCCGACCCCAGCATCAGCAGCGGTCACCTGAACACGGGCCACAGTCTTCTTTTTCTTTTTCGGCACCCGGTCAGCCGCACCGACCTGGTTGGCCAGCTTTAGAACCCGATCACGCGTACTGGGCATAGCACCTGCGAAACAGAACACACAAACATTAGCGAGCGAAAACATTGACAAAAATAAAAGATCAAGAAAAAATCTGCCTACTCAGTAATTCTAAAGCCTTCTCCTCGGTCCTACACTCGAGCAAGGCCTTTGTATTAATATAGCGCGTCTCAGTAATTGGCATTCCGGCCTCGTCGAGATAGGGCACGCCCTGTCGATCCGCCCAGACCCCCGATTGAAACTCTGCACGTAATCAACCAGCTTCTTGTATGCGAGCCTGTCCTCAACGCCGAGCATCGAAAATTTGACCCTGTAGTGGGCAGTGGAGAGGTCGAAATGATCGCGCTGCCACCTCAGCGGTATCTTCGACATCAACTCTCCTCCCCATTTGATGCTCGTTGATAATAGTAAAGAGAATGGAGGGCGGCACGGGTGATCGGCATCACTACGTACCAACGACCTTTGAAATGTCGGGCAGAGTCCACGTACGTCTTGAACAAACGCACGGGCTGTTTAAAAGAAACCCAACTGTGGCGTCCACGGAGGCCGGACCGCTGGAGGTGGAAGACGTGGAAGAAAAGGGCTCGAGTGCACCCAATGCCGAGGAAACGGCAGACCAACTCGAATGCCCGCATAAAAGCGAGGGCGTTGGGATGCAGTTGGGATGGCGCCAGCCGAAGCCATTTGAAGATTGACATTTGGAAGGAGTTGAAGGGTAGCCTGATCCCCGCCTCCCGGAAAGCAAACTCATACATCGTGAACTGCTTCCCCGGGAAATGATGGCAGATACGGTCCTCCTCCTTAGGGGCACAGCAATGCCAATTCTCCGGATCTTCCCGGTTCCTATCCTCGACCTCAGCGTAAGCGGGGATGGCTTCGTCACAGAAATAGGACTCCTCTTCCAAAGGTTCATCCGCAACCCAGAAGAGATCCACCTGCCCGGAGGATGAAGCATGCTCAGTACCATCCCTGGCACTACCATCCCCGGCAGGTAGACGAGTAATGATCGCATCTTCAGACGAGGACCCAGAGTCTTCCCTCATCGATCGTAGATGCCCGGTAGCACCTGAAACGCAGACAGAAAGAGTGAATTCGACATCATATCAAATCCACCCTTCCACCGCAGGTCAAGTGAAAGGGCGTAGCAGCAACGGACACTGACAACGTGTTCAACGCAAAGATACGCACGTTCTTAAGAGACCGGGCAGAAAGTTCATATATACTTATGCAAATATTGCCCGACATATGTAATTTCTGCCCGGGACAGTCTAACCCTAACCCTATTTTCTACCATCTATAGTCCATCTACAGTCCATTTTACTATTCCTAAGTCAAATCTAACCACATACTACGAATATAACATGCATTTGTAGACATTTAACACAAACAGAAGGGAAAATGATGGATTACAGAAGCAAAATGGTACCTGACATATTGGAAGTTAAGAAAGAGACGGTGGTGCGCGGGCAGAAACGGTGGTTCAGGCAACAAGACGAGCGGAGACGGCGGTTCAGACGGCAAGACGAGCAGACACAGGAGGATTCTTCAGAGCTTCCGGTGAACGTAGGAGCGAAAAAGTGAAAATGAAGTCACTCAACTTCCTTTTATAGTCCCTGGCGCGTGGGCCAACGTGCTAGGTCATCATTGCCTACTACCTACGCCGTCTTTGCACACAAAACGAAGCGACGCCATCAAGTCTGAGACACGTCTACCCAAAAAAAGAAACTGAAACGACGTCGAGCATCTGTCCGTCTCCCCGACTCATCAAGACGCCTTATCCCCGCATCAAGCCCTCGGCCATTACGAGGAAGATGCACACCATCAACCACTTTCCGTCCCCGACATTACCGTGGAAAGAGAAGCTCGCGAACAAGTCTATTGGAATCTTCCATGCCATACGTCCGCGCCTCTCCCTCGACACAGGGAACCCCGGTTGCAATACAAGTCATCACTCTAACTCAGAGACTCGACTTGGGGGGCTCCTGTTCTGGACTGGGCCATGACGACATGCATGGCACGGCCCAATGCTTGTCGGGTACAGGCCCAATCATCCGGGCAGATGAATGCGTCGAGCAGAGGCCCCAACCATCCATGTCGATGGGACACATCCTCGACAAATCTACTGTATGTCGAGCAGAGACACGCATCCTCCACCAGCTGATCTTCACTCATATATCACCTACCTATATCACGGGAACGTGAGATATGTCGAGCAGAACCACGTCTGCCAACTCATCTGACACGTCACCCAACTCCCCTATACTATTTCCGAAGGGATAAGGGCAGTTGGACCAGGGAGCAGACCTTTGGTTTAGGTCTTCACGCTTCTTACGCGTCCCCTGGCAGCTCCTCCTTGGGCCTAGCTAGATCAGGCCCATTAGGAGCCTTGGCCCAGCGCTGGGGGCTCAATATAAATACCCTTTCATAGCAAAGGGTCAGGTATTCTAACTTACTCTAAAATAACCTTACTTTCTGTACCTCTTCTGACTTAAGCATTGGAGCACCTTGCAGGTACACCCCCTCACTCACCTCACTCTCTGGTCCAATCTTCAAATCCTTGGAAGGCCCTCCTGATCAGGTAAGATCAAAAACCATAATGAAAGTTCCAAGTTAAAAAAACTCAACAATTTCACTATAAAAACCATTAAAAAAAACCAAGTTAAAAAGCTCAACAATTTCACTATATAGATCCTAAAAAAAGATCCAAGTTATAAACCTCATCTATATCGCCATAAAAACCATAAAAAATGTTTCAAGTTAAAAAATTAAACAATTTCACTGAAAAAACCATTAAAAAAAAGTTTCATGTTAAAAAATTCAATAGTTTCACTATAAAAACGAAAACAATATTTTCAAGTGAAAAAACTCAACTATTTCACTATAAACATACCTAAAAAAAGTTCCATGGTAAAAATATTCACAAATATCTCTATAAAAAATAAAAAATAATTTCCAAGTTAAAAAAAAACTCAACAGTTTCACTTTAAAAACCATAGCAAGATAACCAAGTGAAAAAACTCAACTATTTCACTGTAAAAAACAATTAAAAAAATTCCAAGTTAAAAAACATAACAGTTTCTCTATAAAAAATATAATAAAAAAAGTCAAGTTAAAAAACTCAACAGTTTCACTGTAAAAACCATAAAAAAAAGTTCCAAGTGAAAAACCTCAACAGTTTCTCTATAAAAAAAATATTAAAAAAAGTCAAGTTAAATAACTCAACAGTTTCACTGAAAAAACCATTAAAAAAAAGTTCCATGTTAAAAAATTCAATAGTTTCACTATATAAACCAAAACAAGGTTTTCAAGTGAAAAAATCAACTATTTCACTATAAAAATACCTAAAAAAAGTTCCATGTTAAAAATACTTACAAATATCTCTATAAATAATAAAAAGATATGTTCCAAGTTAAAAAAACTCAACAGTTTCACTATAAAACCCCTAGCAAGATTTCCAAGTGAAAAAACTCAACTTTTTCAATGTAAAAAACATTTAAAAAAAATCCCAATTTTAAAAACAGAACAGTTTCTCTTTAAAAAATATATTAAAATAAGTCAAATTAAAAAACTCAACAGTTTCACTGTAATAAACATAAAAAAAGTTTCAAGTGAAAAAACTCAACAGTTTCACTATAAAAACCTTGAAAAATGTTCCAAATTAAAGAACTCAATAATTTAACTATAAAAACTACTTAAATAGTTCCAGTTTAAAAAAAACTCAAATATTTCAATATAAATACCATAAAAAAGTTCAAAATAAAAAAACTCAACAATTTTAATATAAAAACCATAACATAAGTTCCATGTTAAAAAAATACAACAATTTCACTATAAAAACCATTAAAAAACCAAGTTAAAAAGCTCAACAATTTCACTATATAGATCCTAAAAAAAGATCCAAGTTATAAACCTCATATATATCGCCATAAAAACCCTAAAAATTGTTTTAAGTTAAATAATTCAACAATTTCACTGAAAAAAAACCATTAAAATAAAGCTTCATGTTAAAAAATTCAATAGTTTCACTATAAAAACGAAAACAATATTTTCAAGTGAAAAAACTCAACTATTTCACTATAAAAATACCTAAAAAATGTTCCATGGTAAAAATACCCACAAATATCTCTATAAAAAATAAAAAATAAGTTCCAATTTAAAAAAAAAAACTCAACAGTTTCACTATAAAAACCATAGCAAGATAACCAAGTGAAAAAACTCAACTATTTCATTGTAAAAAACAATAATAAAAATTCCAAGTTAAAAAACACAACAGTTTCTCTATAAAAAATATATTAAAAAAAATCAAGATAATAAATTCAACAGTTTCACTGTAAAAACCATAAAAAAAAGTTCCAAGTAAAAAACCTCATTAGTTTCTCTATAAAAAAACATATTAAAAAAAGTCAAGTTAAAAAACTCAACAGTTTCACTATAAACACCATAGCAATATATCCAAGTGAGAAAACTCAACTATTTCACTGTAAAAAACATTAACAAAAATTCCAAGTTAAAAAACACAACAGTTTCTCTTTAAAAAATATATTAAACAAAGTCAAGTTAAAAAACTCAACAGTTTCACTGTAAAAACCATAAAAAAGTTTCAAGTGAAAAAACTCAACAGTTTCACTATAAAAACCTTGAAAAATGTTCCAAATTAAAGAACTCAATAATTTAACTATAAAAACCACTAACATAGTTCCAAGTTAAAAAAAACTCAAATATTTCATTATAAATACCATAAAAAAGTTCAAAATAAAAAACTCAACAGTTTCAATATGAAAACCATAATGAAAGTTCCAAGTTAAAAAAACTCAACAATTTCACTATAAAAACCATTAAAAAAAACCAAGTTAAAAAGCTCAACAATTTCACTATATAGATCCTAAAAAAAGATCCAAGTTATAAACCTCATCTATATCGCCATAAAAACCATAAAAAATGTTTCAAGTTAAAAAATTAAACAATTTCACTGAAAAAACCATTAAAAAAAAGTTTCATGTTAAAAAATTCAATAGTTTCACTATAAAAACGAAAACAATATTTTCAAGTGAAAAAACTCAACTATTTCACTATAAACATACCTAAAAAAAGTTCCATGGTAAAAATACTCACAAATATCTCTATAAAAAATAAAAAATAATTTCCAAGTTAAAAAAAAACTCAACAGTTTCACTTTAAAAACCATAGCAAGATAACCAAGTGAAAAAACTCAACTATATCACTGTAAAAAACAATTAAAAAAATTCCAAGTTAAAAAACACAACAGTTTCTCTATAAAAAATATAATAAAAAAAGTCAAGTTAAAAAACTCAACAGTTTCACTGTAAAAACCATAAAAAAAAAGTTCCAAGTGAAAAACCTCAACAGTTTCTCTATAAAAAAAAAATATTAAAAAAAGTCAAGTTAAATAACTCAACAGTTTCACTGAAAAAACCATTAAAAAAAAGTTCCATGTTAAAAAATTCAATAGTTTCACTATATAAACCAAAACAAGGTTTTCAAGTGAAAAAATCAACTATTTCACTATAAAAATACCTAAAAAAAGTTCCATGTTAAAAATACTTACAAATATCTCTATAAATAATAAAAAGATATGTTCCAAGTTAAAAAAACTCAACAGTTTCACTATAAAACCCCTAGCAAGATTTCCAAGTGAAAAAACTCAACTTTTTCAATGTAAAAAACATTTAAAAAAAATCCCAATTTTAAAAACAGAACAGTTTCTCTTTAAAAAATATATTAAAATAAGTCAAGTTAAAAAACTCAACAGTTTCACTGTAATAAACATAAAAAAAGTTTCAAGTGAAAAAACTCAACAGTTTCACTATAAAAACCTTGAAAAATGTTCCAAATTAAAGAACTCAATAATTTAACTATAAAAACTACTTAAATAGTTCCAGTTTAAAAAAAAACTCAAATATTTCAATATAAATACCATAAAAAAGTTCAAAATAAAAAAACTCAACAATTTTAATATAAAAACCATAACATAAGTTCCATGTTAAAAAAATACAACAATTTCACTATAAAAACCATTAAAAAACCAAGTTAAAAAGCTCAACAATTTCACTATATAGATCCTAAAAAAAGATCCAAGTTATAAACCTCATATATATCGCCATAAAAACCCTAAAAATTGTTTTAAGTTAAATAATTCAACAATTTCACTGAAAAAAACCATTAAAATAAAGCTTCATGTTAAAAAATTCAATAGTTTCACTATAAAAACGAAAACAATATTTTCAAGTGAAAAAACTCAACTATTTCACTATAAAAATACCTAAAAAATGTTCCATGGTAAAAATACCCACAAATATCTCTATAAAAAATAAAAAATAAGTTCCAATTTAAAAAAAAAACTCAACAGTTTCACTATAAAAACCATAGCAAGATAACCAAGTGAAAAAACTCAACTATTTCATTGTAAAAAACAATAATAAAAATTCCAAGTTAAAAAACACAACAGTTTCTCTATAAAAAATATATTAAAAAAAATCAAGTTAATAAATTCAACAGTTTCACTGTAAAAACCATAAAAAAAAGTTCCAAGTAAAAAACCTCATTAGTTTCTCTATAAAAAAACATATTAAAAAAAGTCAAGTTAAAAAACTCAACAGTATCACTATAAACACCATATCAATATATCCAAGTGAAAAAACTCAACTATTTCACTGTAAAAAACATTAACAAAAATTCCAAGTTAAAAAACACAACAGTTTCTCTTTAAAAAATATATTAAACAAAGTCAAGTTAAAAAACTCAACAGTTTCACTGTAAAAACCATAAAAAAAGTTTCAAGTGAAAAAACTCAACAGTTTCACTATAAAAACCTTGAAAAATGTTCCAAATCAAAGAACTCAATAATTTAACTATAAAAACCACTAACATAGTTCCAAGTTAAAAAAAACTCAAATATTTCATTATAAATACCATAAAAAAGTTCAAAATAAAATACTCAACAGTTTCAATATGAAAACCATAATGAAAGTTCCAAGTTAAAAAAACTCAACAATTTCACTATAAAAACCATTAAAAAAAACCAAGTTAAAAAGCTCAACAATTTCACTATATAGATCCTAAAAAAAGATCCAAGTTATAAACCTCATCTATATCGCCATAAAAACCATAAAAAATGTTTCAAGTTAAAAAATTAAACAATTTCACTGAAAAAACCATTAAAAAAAGTTTCATGTTAAAAAATTCAATAGTTTCACTATAAAAACGAAAACAATATTTTCAAGTGAAAAAACTCAACTATTTCACTATAAACATACCTAAAAAAAGTTCCATGGTAAAAATACTCACAAATATCTCTATAAAAAATAAAAAATAATTTCCAAGTTAAAAAAAAACTCAACAGTTTCACTTTAAAAACCATAGCAAGATAACCAAGTGAAAAAACTCAACTATATCACTGTAAAAAACAATTAAAAAAATTCCAAGTTAAAAAACACAACAGTTTCTCTATAAAAAATATAATAAAAAAAGTCAAGTTAAAAAACTCAACAGTTTCACTGTAAAAACCATAAAAAAAAAGTTCCAAGTGAAAAACCTCAGCAGTTTCTCTATAAAAAAAAATATTAAAAAAAGTCAAGTTAAATAACTCAACAGTTTCACTGAAAAAACCATTAAAAAAAAGTTCCATGTTAAAAAATTCAATAGTTTCACTATATAAACCAAAACAAGGTTTTCAAGTGAAAAAATCAACTATTTCACTATAAAAATACCTAAAAAAAGTTCCATGTTAAAAATACTTACAAATATCTCTATAAATAATAAAAAGATATGTTCCAAGTTAAAAAAACTCAACAGTTTCACTATAAAACCCCTAGCAAGATTTCCAAGTGAAAAAACTCAACTTTTTCAATGTAAAAAACATTTAAAAAAAAATCCCAATTTTAAAAACAGAACAGTTTCTCTTTAAAAAATATATTAAAATAAGTCAAGTTAAAAAACTCAACAGTTTCACTGTAATAAACATAAAAAAAGTTTCAAGTGAAAAAACTCAACAGTTTCACTATAAAAACCTTGAAAAATGTTCCAAATTAAAGAACTCAATAATTTAACTATAAAAACTACTTAAATAGTTCCAGTTTAAAAAAAAACTCAAATATTTCAATATAAATACCATAAAAAAGTTCAAAATAAAAAAACTCAACAATTTCAATATAAAAACCATAACAAAAGTTCCATGTAAAAAAAATACAACAATTTCACTATAAAAACCATTAAAAAACCAAGTTAAAAAGCTCAACAATTTCACTATATAGATCCTAAAAAAGGATCCAAGTTATAAACCTCATATATATCGCCATAAAAACCCTAAAAATTGTTTTAAGTTAAATAATTCCACAATTTCACTGAAAAAAACCATTAAAATAAAGCTTCATGTTAAAAAATTCAATGGTTTCACTATAAAAACGAAAACAATATTTTCAAGTGAAAAAACTCAACTATTTCACTATAAAAATACCTAAAAAATGTTCCATGGTAAAAATACCCACAAATATCTCTATAAAAAATAAAAAATAAGTTCCAATTTAAAAACAAAACTCAACAGTTTCACTATAAAAACCATAGCAAGATAACCAAGTGAAAAAACTCAACTATTTCATTGTAAAAAACAATAATAAAAATTCCAAGTTAAAAAACGCAACAGTTTCTCTATAAAAAATATATTAAAAAAAGTCAAGTTAAAAAATTCAACAGTTTCACTGTAAAAACCATAAAAAAAAGTTCCAAGTAAAAAACCTCAATAGTTTCTCTATAAAAAAACATATTAAAAAAAGTCAAGTTAAAAAACTCAACAGTATCACTATAAACACCATATCAATATATCCAAGTGAAAAAACTCAACTATTTCACTGTAAAAAACATTAACAAAAATTCCAAGTTAAAAAACACAACAGTTTCTCTTTAAAAAATATATTAAACAAAGTCAAGTTAAAAAACTCAACAGTTTCACTGTAAAAACCATAAAAAAAGTTTCAAGTGAAAAAACTCAACAGTTTCACTATAAAAACCTTGAAAAATGTTCCAAATCAAAGAACTCAATAATTTAACTATAAAAACCACTAACATAGTTCCAAGTTAAAAAAAACTCAAATATTTCATTATAAAAACCATAAAAAAGTTCAAAATAAAAAACTCAACAGTTTCAATATGAAAACCATAATGAAAGTTCCAAGTTAAAAAAACTCAACAATTTCACTATAAAAACCATTAAAAAAAACCAAGTTAAAAAGCTCAACAATTTCACTATATAGATCCTAAAAAAAGATCCAAGTTATAAACCTCATCTATATCGCCATAAAAACCATAAAAAATGTTTCAAGTTAAAAAATTAAACAATTTCACTGAAAAAACCATTAAAAAAAAGTTTCATGTTAAAAAATTCAATAGTTTCACTATAAAAACGAAAACAATATTTTCAAGTGAAAAAACTCAACTATTTCACTATAAACATACCTAAAAAAAGTTCCATGGTAAAAATACTCACAAATATCTCTATAAAAAATAAAAAATAATTTCCAAGTTAAAAAAAAACTCAACAGTTTCACTTTAAAAACCATAGCAAGATAACCAAGTGAAAAAACTCAACTATATCACTGTAAAAAACAATTAAAAAAATTCCAAGTTAAAAAACACAACAGTTTCTCTATAAAAAATATAATAAAAAAAGTCAAGTTAAAAAACTCAACAGTTTCACTGTAAAAACCATAAAAAAAAAGTTCCAAGTGAAAAACCTCAACAGTTTCTCTATAAAAAAAAATATTAAAAAAAGTCAAGTTAAATAACTCAACAGTTTCACTGAAAAAACCATTAAAAAAAAGTTCTATGTTAAAAAATTCAATAGTTTCACTATATAAACCAAAACAAGGTTTTCAAGTGAAAAAATCAACTATTTCACTATAAAAATACCTAAAAAAAGTTCCATGTTAAAAATACTTACAAATATCTCTATAAATAATAAAAAGATATGTTCCAAGTTAAAAAAACTCAACAGTTTCACTATAAAACCCCTAGCAAGATTTCCAAGTGAAAAAACTCAACTTTTTCAATGTAAAAAACATTTAAAAAAAAATCCCAATTTTAAAAACAGAACAGTTTCTCTTTAAAAAATATATTAAAATAAGTCAAGTTAAAAAACTCAACAGTTTCACTGTAATAAACATAAAAAAAGTTTCAAGTGAAAAAACTCAACAGTTTCACTATAAAAACCTTGAAAAATGTTCCAAATTAAAGAACTCAATAATTTAACTATAAAAACTACTTAAATAGTTCCAGTTTAAAAAAAAACTCAAATATTTCAATATAAATACCATAAAAAAGTTCAAAATAAAAAAACTCAACAATTTCAATATAAAAACCATAACAAAAGTTCCATGTAAAAAAAATACAACAATTTCACTATAAAAACCATTAAAAAACCAAGTTAAAAAGCTCAACAATTTCACTATATAGATCCTAAAAAAGGATCCAAGTTATAAACCTCATATATATCGCCATAAAAACCCTAAAAATTGTTTAAAGTTAAATAATTCCACAATTTCACTGAAAAAAACCATTAAAATAAAGCTTCATGTTAAAAAATTCAATGGTTTCACTATAAAAACGAAAACAATATTTTCAAGTGAAAAAACTCAACTATTTCACTATAAAAATACCTAAAAAATGTTCCATGGTAAAAATACCCACAAATATCTCTATAAAAAATAAAAAATAAGTTCCAATTTAAAAACAAAACTCAACAGTTTCACTATAAAAACCATAGCAAGATAACCAAGTGAAAAAACTCAACTATTTCATTGTAAAAAACAATAATAAAAATTCCAAGTTAAAAAACGCAACAGTTTCTCTATAAAAAATATATTAAAAAAAGTCAAGTTAAAAAATTCAACAGTTTCACTGTAAAAACCATAAAAAAAAGTTCCAAGTAAAAAACCTCAATAGTTTCTCTATAAAAAAACATATTAAAAAAAGTCAAGTTAAAAAACTCAACAGTATCACTATAAACACCATATCAATATATCCAAGTGAAAAAACTCAACTATTTCACTGTAAAAAACATTAACAAAAATTCCAAGTTAAAAAACACAACAGTTTCTCTTTAAAAAATATATTAAACAAAGTCAAGTTAAAAAACTCAACAGTTTCACTGTAAAAACCATAAAAAAAGTTTCAAGTGAAAAAACTCAACAGTTTCACTATAAAAACCTTGAAAAATGTTCCAAATCAAAGAACTCAATAATTTAACTATAAAAACCACTAACATAGTTCCAAGTTAAAAAAAACTCAAATATTTCATTATAAATACCATAAAAAAGTTCAAAATAAAAAACTCAACAGTTTCAATATGAAAACCATAATGAAAGTTCCAAGTTAAAAAAACTCAACAATTTCACTATAAAAACCATTAAAAAAAACCAAGTTAAAAAGCTCAACAATTTCACTATATAGATCCTAAAAAAAGATCCAAGTTATAAACCTCATCTATATCGCCATAAAAACCATAAAAAATGTTTCAAGTTAAAAAATTCAACAATTTCACTGAAAAAACCATTAAAAAAAAGATTCATGTTAGAAAAGTTCAATAGTTTCACTATAAAAACGAAAACAATATTTTCAAGTGAAAAAATTTAATTATTTCACTATAAACATACCTAAAAAAAGTTCCATGGTAAAAATACTCACAAATATCTCTATAAAAAATAAAAAATAATTTCCAAGTTAAAAAAAAACTCAACAGTTTCACTTTAAAAACCATAGCAAGATAACCAAGTGAAAAAACTCAACTATTTCACTGTAAAAAACAATTAAAAAAATTCCAAGTTAAAAAACACAACAGTTTCTCTATAAAAAATATAATAAAAAAAGTCAAGTTAAAAAACTCAACAGTTTCACTGTAAAAACCATAAAAAAAAAGTTCCAAGTGAAAAACCTCAACAGTTTCTCTATAAAAAAAAATATTAAAAAAAGTCAAGTTAAATAACTCAACAGTTTCACTGAAAAAACCATTAAAAAAAAGTTCCATGTTAAAAAATTCAATAGTTTCACTATATAAACCAAAACAAGGTTTTCAAGTGAAAAAATCAACTATTTCACTATAAAAATACCTAAAAAAAGTTCCATGTTAAAATTACTTACAAATATCTCTATAAATAATAAAAAGATATGTTCCAAGTTAAAAAAACTCAACAGTTTCACTATAAAACCCCTAGCAAGATTTCCAAGTGAAAAAACTCAACTTTTTCAATGTAAAAAACATTTTAAAAAAATCCCAATTTTAAAAACAGAACAGCTTCTCTTTAAAAAATATATTAAAATAAGTCAAGTTAAAAAACTCAACATTTTCACTGTAATAAACATAAAAAAAGTTTCAAGTGAAAAAACTCAACAGTTTCACTATAAAAACCTTGAAAAATGTTCCAAATTAAAGAACTCAATAATTTAACTATAAAAACTACTTAAATAGTTCCAGTTTAAAAATAAACTACAATATTTCAATATAAATACCATAAAAAAGTTCAAAATAAAAAAACTCAACAATTTTAATATAAAAACCATAACAAAAGTTCCATGTTAAAAAAATACAACAATTTCACTATAAAAACCATTAAAAAACCAAGTTAAAAAGCTCAACAATTTACTATATAGATCCTAAAAAAAGATCCAAGTTATAAACCTCATATATATCGCCATAAAAACCCTAAAAATTGTTTAAAGTTAAATAATTCAACAATTTCACTGAAAAAAACCATTAAAATAAAGCTTCATGTTAAAAAATTCAATGGTTTCACTATAAAAACGAAAACAATATTTTCAAGTGAAAAAACTCAACTATTTCACTATAAAAATACCTAAAAAATGTTCCATGGTAAAAATACCCAGAAATATCTCTATAAAAAATAAAAAATAAGTTCCAATTTAAAAAAAAAACTCAACAGTTTCACTATAAAAACCATAGCAAGATAACCAAGTGAAAAAACTCAACTATTTCATTGTAAAAAACAATAATAAAAATTCCAAGTTAAAAAACACAACAGTTTCTCTATAAAAAATATATTAAAAAAAGTCAAGTTAATAAATTCAACAGTTTCACTGTAAAAACCATAAAAAAAAGTTCCAAGTAAAAAACCTCATTAGTTTCTCTATAAAAAAACATATTAAAAAAAGTCAAGTTAAAAAACTCAACAGTTTCACTATAAACACCATAGCATTATATCCAAGTGAAAAAACTCAACTATTTCACTGTAAAAAACATTAACAAAAATTCCAAGTTAAAAAACACAACAGTTTCTCTTTAAAAAATATATTAAACAAAGTCAAGTTAAAAAACTCAACAGTTTCACTGTAAAAACCATAAAAAAGTTTCAAGTGAAAAAACTCAACAGTTTCACTATAAAAACCTTGAAAAATGTTCCAAATTAAAGAACTCAATAATTTAACTATAAAAACCACTAACATAGTTCCAAGTTAAAAAAAACTCAAATATTTCATTATAAATACCATAAAAAAGATCAAAATAAAAAACTCAACAGTTTCAATATGAAAACCATAATGAAAGTTCCAAGTTAAAAAAACACAACAATTTCACTATAAAAACCATTAAAAAAAACCAAGTTAAAAAGCTCAACAATTTCACTATATAGATCCTAAAAAAAGATCCAAGTTATAAACCTCATCTATATCGCCATAAAAACCATAAAAAATGTTTCAAGTTAAAAAATTCAACAATTTCACTGAAAAAACCATTAAAAAAAGTTTCATGTTAAAAAATTCAATAGTATCACTATAAAAACGAAAACAATATTTTCAAATGAAAAAACTCAATTATTTCACTATAAACATACCTAAAAAAAGTTCCATGGTAAAAATACTCACAAATATCTCTATAAAAAATAAAAAATAAGTTCCAAGTTAAAAAAAACTCAACAGTTTCACTTTAAAAACCATAGCAAGATAACCAAGTGAAAAAACTCAACTATTTCACTGTAAAAAACAATTGAAAAAATTCCAAGTTAAAAAACACAACAGTTTCTCTATAAAAAATATAATTAAAAAAGTCAAGTTAAAAAACTCAACAGTTTCACTGTAAAAACCATAAAAAAAAGTTCCAAGTGAAAAACCTCAACAGTTTCTCTATAAAAAATATATTAAAAAAAGTCAAGTTAAATAACTCAACAGTTTCACTGAAAAAACCATTAAAAAAAAGTTCCATGTTAAAAAATTCAATTGTTTCACTATATAAACCAAAACAAGGTTTTCAAGTGAAAAAATCAACTATTTCACTATAAAAATACCTAAAAAAAGTTCCATGTTAAAAATACTTACAAATATCTCTATAAATAATAAAAAGATATGTTCCAAGTTTAAAAAACTCAACAGTTTCACTATAAAACCCCTAGCAAGATTTCCAAGTGAAAAAACTCAACTTTTTCAATGTAAAAAACATTTTAAAAAAATCCCAATTTTAAAAACAGAACAGTTTCTCTTTAAAAAATATATTGAAATAAATCAAGTTAAAAAACTCAACAGTTTCACTGTAATAAACATAAAAAAAAAGTTTCAAGTGAAAAAACTCAACAGTTTCACTATAAAAACCTTGAAAATGTTCCAAATTAAAGAACTCAATAATTTAACTATAAAAACTACTTAAATAGTTCCAGTTTAAAAATAAACTACAATATTTCAATATAAATACCATAAAAAAGTTCAAAATAAAAAAACTCAACAATTTTAATATAAAAACCATAACAAAAGTTCCATGTTAAAAAAATACAACAATTTCACTATAAAAACCATTAAAAAACCAAGTTAAAAAGCTCAACAATTTACTATATAGATCCTAAAAAAAGATCCAAGTTATAAACCTCATATATATCGCCATAAAAACCCTAAAAATTGTTTAAAGTTAAATAATTCAACAATTTCACTGAAAAAAACCATTAAAATAAAGCTTCATGTTAAAAAATTCAATGGTTTCACTATAAAAACGAAAACAATATTTTCAAGTGAAAAAACTCAACTATTTCACTATAAAAATACCTAAAAAATGTTCCATGGTAAAAATACCCAGAAATATCTCTATAAAAAATAAAAAATAAGTTCCAATTTAAAAAAAAAACTCAACAGTTTCACTATAAAAACCATAGCAAGATAACCAAGTGAAAAAACTCAACTATTTCATTGTAAAAAACAATAATAAAAATTCCAAGTTAAAAAACACAACAGTTTCTCTATAAAAAATATATTAAAAAACGTCAAGTTAATAAATTCAACAGTTTCACTGTAAAAACCATAAAAAAAGTTCCAAGTAAAAAACCTCTTTAGTTTCTCTATAAAAAAACATATTAAAAAAAGTCAAGTTAAAAAACTCAACAGTTTCACTATAAACACCATAGCATTATATCCAAGTGAAAAAACTCAACTATTTCACTGTAAAAAACATTAACAAAAATTCCAAGTTAAAAAACACAACAGTTTCTCTTTAAAAAATATATTAAACAAAGTCAAGTTAAAAAACTCAACAGTTTCACTGTAAAAACCATAAAAAAGTTTCAAGTGAAAAAACTCAACAGTTTCACTATAAAAACCTTGAAAAATGTTCCAAATTAAAGAACTCAATAATTTAACTATAAAAACCACTAACATAGTTCCAAGTTAAAAAAAACTCAAATATTTCATTATAAATACCATAAAAAAGATCAAAATAAAAAACTCAACAGTTTCAATATGAAAACCATAATGAAAGTTCCAAGTTAAAAAAACACAACAATTTCACTATAAAAACCATTAAAAAAAACCAAGTTAAAAAGCTCAACAATTTCACTATATAGATCCTAAAAAAAGATCCAAGTTATAAACCTCATCTATATCGCCATAAAAACCATAAAAAATGTTTCAAGTTAAAAAATTCAACAATTTCACTGAAAAAACCATTAAAAAAAGTTTCATGTTAAAAAATTCAATAGTATCACTATAAAAACGAAAACAATATTTTCAAATGAAAAAACTCAATTATTTCACTATAAACATACCTAAAAAAAGTTCCATGGTAAAAATACTCACAAATATCTCTATAAAAAATAAAAAATAAGTTCCAAGTTAAAAAAAACTCAACAGTTTCACTTTAAAAACCATAGCAAGATAACCAAGTGAAAAAACTCAACTATTTCACTGTAAAAAACAATTGAAAAAATTCCAAGTTAAAAAACACAACAGTTTCTCTATAAAAAATATAATTAAAAAAGTCAAGTTAAAAAACTCAACAGTTTCACTGTAAAAACCATAAAAAAAAGTTCCAAGTGAAAAACCTCAACAGTTTCTCTATAAAAAAATATATTAAAAAAAGTCAAGTTAAATAACTCAACAGTTTCACTGAAAAAACCATTAAAAAAAAGTTCCATGTTAAAAAATTCAATTGTTTCACTATATAAACCAAAACAAGGTTTTCAAGTGAAAAAATCAACTATTTCACTATAAAAATACCTAAAAAAAGTTCCATGTTAAAAATACTTACAAATATCTCTATAAATAATAAAAAGATATGTTCCAAGTTAAAAAAACTCAACAGTTTCACTATAAAACCCCTAGCAAGATTTCCAAGTGAAAAAACTCAACTTTTTCAATGTAAAAAACATTTTAAAAAAATCCCAATTTTAAAAACAGAACAGTTTCTCTTTAAAAAATATATTGAATTAAATCAAGTTAAAAAACTCAACAGTTTCACTGTAATAAACATAAAAAAAAAGTTTCAAGTGAAAAAACTCAACAGTTTCACTATAAAAACCTTGAAAATGTTCCAAATTAAAGAACTCAATAATTTAACTATAAAAACTACTTAAATAGTTCCAGTTTAAAAAAAAACTCAAATGTTTCAATATAAATACCATAAAAAAGTTCAAAATAATAAAAAACTCAACAATTTTAATATAAAAACCAGAACAAAAGTTCCATGTAAAAAAAATACAACAATTTCACTATAAAAACCATTAAAAAACCAAGTTAAAAAGCTCAACAATTTCACTATATAGATCCTAAAAAAAGATCCAAGTTATAAACCTCATATATATCGCCATAAAAACCCTAAAAATTGTTTAAAGTTAAATAATTCCACAATTTCACTGAAAAAAACCATTAAAATAAAGCTTCATGTTAAAAAATTCAATGGTTTCACTATAAAAACGAAAACAATATTTTCAAGTGAAAAAACTCAACTATTTCACTATAAAAATACCTAAAAAATGTTCCATGGTAAAAATACCCACAAATATCTCTATAAAAAATAAAAAATAAGTTCCAATTTAAAAACAAAACTCAACAGTTTCACTATAAAAACCATAGCAAGATAACCAAGTGAAAAAACTCAACTATTTCATTGTAAAAAACAATAATAAAAATTCCAAGTTAAAAAACACAACAGTTTCTCTATAAAAAATATATTAAAAAAAGTCAAGTTAAAAAATTCAACAGTTTCACTGTAAAAACCATAAAAAAAAGTTCCAAGTAAAAAACCTCAATAGTTTCTCTATAAAAAAACATATTAAAAAAAGTCAAGTTAAAAAACTCAACAGTATCACTATAAACACCATATCAATATATCCAAGTGAAAAAACTCAACTATTTCACTGTAAAAAACATTAACAAAAATTCCAAGTTAAAAAACACAACAGTTTCTCTTTAAAAAATATATTAAACAAAGTCAAGTTAAAAAACTCAACAGTTTCACTGTAAAAACCATAAAAAAAAGTTTCAAGTGAAAAAACTCAACAGTTTCACTATAAAAACCTTGAAAAATGTTCCAAATCAAAGAACTCAATAATTTAACTATAAAAACCACTAAAATAGTTCCAAGTTAAAAAAAAATTCAAATATTTCATTATAAATACCATAAAAAAGTTCAAAATAAAAAACTCAACAGTTTCAATATAAAAACCATAATAAAAGTTCCAAGTTAAAAAACACAACAATTTCACTATAAAAACCATTAAAAAAACCAAGTTAAAAAGCTCAAAAATTTCACTATATAGATCCTAAAAAAATATCCAAGTTATAAACCTCATCTATATCGCCATAAAAACCATAAAAAATGTTTCAAGTTAAAAAATTCAACAATTTCACTGAAAAAACCATTAAAAAAAAGATTCATGTTAGAAAAGTTCAATAGTTTCACTATAAAAACGAAAACAATATTTTCAAGTGAAAAAATTTAATTATTTCACTATAAACATACCTAAAAAAAGTTCCATGGTAAAAATACTCACAAATATCTCTATAAAAAATAAAAAATAATTTCCATGTTAAAAAAAAACTCAACAGTTTCACTTTAAAAACCATAGCAAGATAACCAAGTGAAAAAACTCAACTATTTCACTGTAAAAAACAATTAAAAAAATTCCAAGTTAAAAAACACAACAGTTTCTCTATAAAAAATATAATAAAAAAAGTCAAGTTAAAAAACTCAACAGTTTCACTGTAAAAACCATAAAAAAAAAGTTCCAAGTGAAAAACCTCAACAGTTTCTCTATAAAAAAAATATTAAAAAAAGTCAAGTTAAATAACTCAACAGTTTCACTGAAAAAACCATTAAAAAAAAGTTCCATGTTAAAAAATTCAATAGTTTCACTATATAAACCAAAACAAGGTTTTCAAGTGAAAAAATCAACTATTTCACTATAAAAATACCTAAAAAAAGTTCCATGTTAAAATTACTTACAAATATCTCTATAAATAATAAAAAGATATGTTCCAAGTTAAAAAAACTCAACAGTTTCACTATAAAACCCCTAGCAAGATTTCCAAGTGAAAAAACTCAACTTTTTCAATGTAAAAAACATTTAAAAAAAATCCCAATTTTAAAAACAGAACAGTTTCTCTTTAAAAAATATATTAAAATAAGTCAAGTTAAAAAACTCAACATTTTCACTGTAATAAACATAAAAAAAGTTTCAAGTGAAAAAACTCAACAGTTTCACTATAAAAACCTTGAAAAATGTTCCAAATTAAAGAACTCAATAATTTAACTATAAAAACTACTTAAATAGTTCCAGTTTAAAAATAAACTACAATATTTCAATATAAATACCATAAAAAAGTTCAAAATAAAAAAACTCAACAATTTTAATATAAAAACCATAACAAAAGTTCCATGTTAAAAAAATACAACAATTTCACTATAAAAACCATTAAAAAACCAAGTTAAAAAGCTCAACAATTTACTATATAGATCCTAAAAAAAGATCCAAGTTATAAACCTCATATATATCGCCATAAAAACCCTAAAAATTGTTTAAAGTTAAATAATTCCACAATTTCACTGAAAAAAACCATTAAAATAAAGCTTCATGTTAAAAAATTCAATGGTTTCACTATAAAAACGAAAACAATATTTTCAAGTGAAAAAACTCAACTATTTCACTATAAAAATACCTAAAAATGTTACATGGTAAAAATACCCACAAATATCTCTATAAAAAATAAAAAATAAGTTCCAATTTAAAAACAAAACTCAACAGTTTCACTATAAAAACCATAGCAAGATAACCAAGTGAAAAAACTCAACTATTTCATTGTAAAAAACAATAATAAAAATTCCAAGTTAAAAAACACAACAGTTTCTCTATAAAAAATATATTAAAAAAAGTCAAGTTAAAAAATTCAACAGTTTCACTGTAAAAACCATAAAAAAAAGTTCCAAGTAAAAAACCTCAATAGTTTCTCTATAAAAAAACATATTAAAAAAAGTCAAGTTAAAAAACTCAACAGTATCACTATAAACACCATATCAATATATCCAAGTGAAAAAACTCAACTATTTCACTGTAAAAAACATTAACAAAAATTCCAAGTTAAAAAACACAACAGTTTCTCTTTAAAAAATATATTAAACAAAGTCAAGTTAAAAAACTCAACAGTTTCACTGTAAAAACCATAAAAAAAAGTTTCAAGTGAAAAAACTCAACAGTTTCACTATAAAAACCTTGAAAAATGTTCCAAATCAAAGAACTCAATAATTTAACTATAAAAACCACTAAAATAGTTCCAAGTTAAAAAAAAATTCAAATATTTCATTATAAATACCATAAAAAAGTTCAAAATAAAAAACTCAACAGTTTCAATATAAAAACCATAATAAAAGTTCCAAGTTAAAAAAACACAACAATTTCACTATAAAAACCATTAAAAAAACCAAGTTAAAAAGCTCAAAAATTTCACTATATAGATCCTAAAAAAATATCCAAGTTATAAACCTCATCTATATCGCCATAAAAACCATAAAAAATGTTTCAAGTTAAAAAATTCAACAATTTCACTGAAAAAACCATTAAAAAAAAGATTCATGTTAGAAAAGTTCAATAGTTTCACTATAAAAACGAAAACAATATTTTCAAGTGAAAAAATTTAATTATTTCACTATAAACATACCTAAAAAAAGTTCCATGGTAAAAATACTCACAAATATCTCTATAAAAAATAAAAAATAATTTCCAAGTTAAAAAAAAACTCAACAGTTTCACTTTAAAAACCATAGCAAGATAACCAAGTGAAAAAACTCAACTATTTCACTGTAAAAAACAATTAAAAAAATTCCAAGTTAAAAAACACAACTGTTTCTCTATAAAAAATATAATAAAAAAAGTCAAGTTAAAAAACTCAACAGTTTCACTGTAAAAACCATAAAAAAAAAGTTCCAAGTGAAAAACCTCAACAGTTTCTCTATAAAAAAAAATATTAAAAAAAGTCAAGTTAAATAACTCAACAGTTTCACTGAAAAAACCATTAAAAAAAAGTTCCATGTTAAAAAATTCAATAGTTTCACTATATAAACCAAAACAAGGTTTTCAAGTGAAAAAATCAACTATTTCACTATAAAAATACCTAAAAAAAGTTCCATGTTAAAATTACTTACAAATATCTCTATAAATAATAAAAAGATATGTTCCAAGTTAAAAAAACTCAACAGTTTCACTATAAAACCCCTAGCAAGATTTCCAAGTGAAAAAACTCAACTTTTTCAATGTAAAAAACATTTAAAAAAAATCCCAATTTTAAAAACAGAACAGTTTCTCTTTAAAAAATATATTAAAATAAGTCAAGTTAAAAAACTCAACATTTTCACTGTAATAAACATAAAAAAAGTTTCAAGTGAAAAAACTCAACAGTTTCACTATAAAAACCTTGAAAAATGTTCCAAATTAAAGAACTCAATAATTTAACTATAAAAACTACTTAAATAGTTCCAGTTTAAAAATAAACTACAATATTTCAATATAAATACCATAAAAAAGTTCAAAATAAAAAAACTCAACAATTTTAATATAAAAACCATAACAAAAGTTCCATGTTAAAAAAATACAACAATTTCACTATAAAAACCATTAAAAAACCAAGTTAAAAAGCTCAACAATTTACTATATAGATCCTAAAAAAAGATCCAAGTTATAAACCTCTTATATATCGCCATAAAAACCCTAAAAATTGTTTAAAGTTAAATAATTCAACAATTTCACTGAAAAAAACCATTAAAATAAAGCTTCATGTTAAAAAATTCAATGGTTTCACTATAAAAACGAAAACAATATTTTCAAGTGAAAAAACTCAACTATTTCACTATAAAAATACCTAAAAAATGTTCCATGGTAAAAATACCCAGAAATATCTCTATAAAAAATAAAAAATAAGTTCCAATTTAAAAAAAAAACTCAATAGTTTCACTATAAAAACCATAGCAAGATAACCAAGTGAAAAAACTCAACTATTTCATTGTAAAAAACAATAATAAAAATTCCAAGTTAAAAAACACAACAGTTTCTCTATAAAAAATATATTAAAAAAAGTCAAGTTAATAAATTCAACAGTTTCACTGTAAAAACCATAAAAAAAAGTTCCAAGTAAAAAACCTCATTAGTTTCTCTATAAAAAAACATATTAAAAAAAGTCAAGTTAAAAAACTCAACAGTTTCACTATAAACACCATAGCATTATATCCAAGTGAAAACACTCAACTATTTCACTGTAAAAAACATTAACAAAAATTCCAAGTTAAAAAACACAACAGTTTCTCTTTAAAAAATATATTAAACAAAGTCAAGTTAAAAAACTCAACAGTTTCACTGTAAAAACCATAAAAAAGTTTCAAGTGAAAAAACTCAACAGTTTCACTATAAAAACCTTGAAAAATGTTCCAAATTAAAGAACTCAATAATTTAACTATAAAAACCACTAACATAGTTCCAAGTTAAAAAAAACTCAAATATTTCATTATAAATACCATAAAAAAGATCAAAATAAAAAACTCAACAGTTTCAATATGAAAACCATAATGAAAGTTCCAAGTTAAAAAAACACAACAATTTCACTATAAAAACCATTAAAAAAAACCAAGTTAAAAAGCTCAACAATTTCACTATATAGATCCTAAAAAAAGATCCAAGTTATAAACCTCATCTATATCGCCATAAAAACCATAAAAAATGTTTCAAGTTAAAAAATTCAACAATTTCACTGAAAAAACCATTAAAAAAAGTTTCATGTTAAAAAATTCAATAGTATCACTATAAAAACGAAAACAATATTTTCAAATGAAAAAACTCAATTATTTCACTATAAACATACCTAAAAAAAGTTCCATGGTAAAAATACTCACAAATATCTCTATAAAAAATAAAAAATAAGTTCCAAGTTAAAAAAAACTCAACAGTTTCACTTTAAAAACCATAGCAAGATAACCAAGTGAAAAAACTCAACTATTTCACTGTAAAAAACAATTGAAAAAATTCCAAGTTAAAAAACACAACAGTTTCTCTATAAAAAATATAATTAAAAAAGTCAAGTTAAAAAACTCAACAGTTTCACTGTAAAAACCATAAAAAAAAGTTCCAAGTGAAAAACCTCAACAGTTTCTCTATAAAAAAATATATTAAAAAAAGTCAAGTTAAATAACTCAACAGTTTCACTGAAAAAACCATTAAAAAAAAGTTCCATGTTAAAAAATTCAATTGTTTCACTATATAAACCAAAACAAGGTTTTCAAGTGAAAAAATCAACTATTTCACTATAAAAATACCTAAAAAAAGTTCCATGTTAAAAATACTTACAAATATCTCTATAAATAATAAAAAGATATGTTCCAAGTTAAAAAAACTCAACAGTTTCACTATAAAACCCCTAGCAAGATTTCCAAGTGAAAAAACTCAACTTTTTCAATGTAAAAAACATTTTAAAAAAATCCCAATTTTAAAAACAGAACAGTTTCTCTTTAAAAAATATATTGAAATAAATCAAGTTAAAAAACTCAACAGTTTCACTGTAATAAACATAAAAAAAAAGTTTCAAGTGAAAAAACTCAACAGTTTTACTATAAAAACCTTGAAAATGTTCCAAATTAAAGAACTCAATAATTTAACTATAAAAACTACTTAAATAGTTCCAGTTTAAAAAAAAACTCAAATATTTCAATATAAATACCATAAAAAAGTTCAAAATAATAAAAAACTCAACAATTTTAATATAAAAACCAGAACAAAAGTTCCATGTAAAAAAAATACAACAATTTCACTATAAAAACCATTAAAAAACCAAGTTAAAAAGCTCAACAATTTCACTATATAGATCCTAAAAAAAGATCCAAGTTATAAACCTCATATATATCGCCATAAAAACCCTAAAAATTGTTTAAAGTTAAATAATTCCACAATTTCACTGAAAAAAACCATTAAAATAAAGCTTCATGTTAAAAAATTCAATGGTTTCACTATAAAAACGAAAACAATATTTTCAAGTGAAAAAACTCAACTATTTCACTATAAAAATACCTAAAAAATGTTCCATGGTAAAAATACCCACAAATATCTCTATAAAAAATAAAAAATAAGTTCCAATTTAAAAACAAAACTCAACAGTTTCACTATAAAAACCATAGCAAGATAACCAAGTGAAAAAACTCAACTATTTCATTGTAAAAAACAATAATAAAAATTCCAAGTTAAAAAACACAACAGTTTCTCTATAAAAAATATATTAAAAAAAGTCAAGTTAAAAAATTCAACAGTTTCACTGTAAAAACCATAAAAAAAAGTTCCAAGTAAAAAACCTCAATAGTTTCTCTATAAAAAAACATATTAAAAAAAGTCAAGTTAAAAAACTCAACAGTATCACTATAAACACCATATCAATATATCCAAGTGAAAAAACTCAACTATTTCACTGTAAAAAACATTAACAAAAATTCCAAGTTAAAAAACACAACAGTTTCTCTTTAAAAAATATATTAAACAAAGTCAAGTTAAAAAACTCAACAGTTTCACTGTAAAAACCATAAAAAAAAGTTTCAAGTGAAAAAACTCAACAGTTTCACTATAAAAACCTTGAAAAATGTTCCAAATCAAAGAACTCAATAATTTAACTATAAAAACCACTAAAATAGTTCCAAGTTAAAAAAAAATTCAAATATTTCATTATAAATACCATAAAAAAGTTCAAAATAAAAAACTCAACAGTTTCAATATAAAAACCATAATAAAAGTTCCAAGTTAAAAAAACACAACAATTTCACTATAAAAACCATTAAAAAAACCAAGTTAAAAAGCTCAAAAATTTCACTATATAGATCCTAAAAAAATATCCAAGTTATAAACCTCATCTATATCGCCATAAAAACCATAAAAAATGTTTCAAGTTAAAAAATTCAACAATTTCACTGAAAAAACCATTAAAAAAAAGATTCATGTTAGAAAAGTTCAATAGTTTCACTATAAAAACGAAAACAATATTTTCAAGTGAAAAAATTTAATTATTTCACTATAAACATACCTAAAAAAAGTTCCATGGTAAAAATACTCACAAATATCTCTATAAAAAATAAAAAATAATTTCCAAGTTAAAAAAAAACTCAACAGTTTCACTTTAAAAACCATAGCAAGATAACCAAGTGAAAAAACTCAACTATTTCACTGTAAAAAACAATTAAAAAAATTCCAAGTTAAAAAACACAACAGTTTCTCTATAAAAAATATAATAAAAAAAGTCAAGTTAAAAAACTCAACAGTTTCACTGTAAAAACCATAAAAAAAAAGTTCCAAGTGAAAAACCTCAACAGTTTCTCTATAAAAAAAATATTAAAAAAAGTCAAGTTAAATAACTCAACAGTTTCACTGAAAAAACCATTAAAAAAAAGTTCCATGTTAAAAAATTCAATAGTTTCACTATATAAACCAAAACAAGGTTTTCAAGTGAAAAAATCAACTATTTCACTATAAAAATACCTAAAAAAAGTTCCATGTTAAAATTACTTACAAATATCTCTATAAATAATAAAAAGATATGTTCCAAGTTAAAAAAACTCAACAGTTTCACTATAAAACCCCTAGCAAGATTTCCAAGTGAAAAAACTCAACTTTTTCAATGTAAAAAACACTTAAAAAAAATCCCAATTTTAAAAACAGAACAGTTTCTCTTTAAAAAATATATTAAAATAAGTCAAGTTAAAAAACTCAACATTTTCACTGTAATAAACATAAAAAAAGTTTCAAGTGAAAAAACTCAACAGTTTCACTATAAAAACCTTGAAAAATGTTCCAAATTAAAGAACTCAATAATTTAACTATAAAAACTACTTAAATAGTTCCAGTTTAAAAATAAACTACAATATTTCAATATAAATACCATAAAAAAGTTCAAAATAAAAAAACTCAACAATTTTAATATAAAAACCATAACAAAAGTTCCATGTTAAAAAAATACAACAATTTCACTATAAAAACCATTAAAAAACCAAGTTAAAAAGCTCAACAATTTACTATATAGATCCTAAAAAAAGATCCAAGTTATAAACCTCATATATATCGCCATAAAAACCCTAAAAATTGTTTAAAGTTAAATAATTCAACAATTTCACTGAAAAAAACCATTAAAATAAAGCTTCATGTTAAAAAATTCAATGGTTTCACTATAAAAACGAAAACAATATTTTCAAGTGAAAAAACTCAACTATTTCACTATAAAAATACCTAAAAAATGTTCAATGGTAAAAATACCCAGAAATATCTCTATAAAAAATAAAAAATAAGTTCCAATTTAAAAAAAAAACTCAACAGTTTCACTATAAAAACCATAGCAAGATAACCAAGTGAAAAAACTCAACTATTTCATTGTAAAAAACAATAATAAAAATTCCAAGTTAAAAAACACAACAGTTTCTCTATAAAAAATATATTAAAAAAAGTCAAGTTAATAAATTCAACAGTTTCACTGTAAAAACCATAAAAAAAAGTTCCAAGTAAAAAACCTCATTAGTTTCTCTATAAAAAAACATATTAAAAAAAGTCAAGTTAAAAAACTCAACAGTTTCACTATAAACACCATAGCATTATATCCAAGTGAAAAAACTCAACTATTTCACTGTAAAAAACATTAACAAAAATTCCAAGTTAAAAAACACAACAGTTTCTCTTTAAAAAATATATTAAACAAAGTCAAGTTAAAAAACTCAACAGTTTCACTGTAAAAACCATAAAAAAGTTTCAAGTGAAAAAACTCAACAGTTTCACTATAAAAACCTTGAAAAATGTTCCAAATTAAAGAACTCAATAATTTAACTATAAAAACCACTAACATAGTTCCAAGTTAAAAAAAACTCAAATATTTCATTATAAATACCATAAAAAAGATCAAAATAAAAAACTCAACAGTTTCAATATGAAAACCATAATGAAAGTTCCAAGTTAAAAAAACACAACAATTTCACTATAAAAACCATTAAAAAAAACCAAGTTAAAAAGCTCAACAATTTCACTATATAGATCCTAAAAAAAGATCCAAGTTATAAACCTCATCTATATCGCCATAAAAACCATAAAAAATGTTTCAAGTTAAAAAATTCAACAATTTCACTGAAAAAACCATTAAAAAAAGTTTCATGTTAAAAAATTCAATAGTATCACTATAAAAACGAAAACAATATTTTCAAATGAAAAAACTCAATTATTTCACTATAAACATACCTAAAAAAAGTTCCATGGTAAAAATACTCACAAATATCTCTATAAAAAATAAAAAATAAGTTCCAAGTTAAAAAAAACTCAACAGTTTCACTTTAAAAACCATAGCAAGATAACCAAGTGAAAAAACTCAACTATTTCACTGTAAAAAACAATTGAAAAAATTCCAAGTTAAAAAACACAACAGTTTCTCTATAAAAAATATAATTAAAAAAGTCAAGTTAAAAAACTCAACAGTTTCACTGTAAAAACCATAAAAAAAAGTTCCAAGTGAAAAACCTCAACAGTTTCTCTATAAAAAAATATATTAAAAAAAGTCAAGTTAAATAACTCAACAGTTTCACTGAAAAAACCATTAAAAAAAAGTTCCATGTTAAAAAATTCAATTGTTTCACTATATAAACCAAAACAAGGTTTTCAAGTGAAAAAATCAACTATTTCACTATAAAAATACCTAAAAAAAGTTCCATGTTAAAAATACTTACAAATATCTCTATAAATAATAAAAAGATATGTTCCAAGTTAAAAAAACTCAACAGTTTCACTATAAAACCCCTAGCAAGATTTCCAAGTGAAAAAACTCAACTTTTTCAATGTAAAAAACATTTTAAAAAAATCCCAATTTTAAAAACAGAACAGTTTCTCTTTAAAAAATATATTGAAATAAATCAAGTTAAAAAACTCAACAGTTTCACTGTAATAAACATAAAAAAAAAGTTTCAAGTGAAAAAACTCAACAGTTTTACTATAAAAACCTTGAAAATGTTCCAAATTAAAGAACTCAATAATTTAACTATAAAAACTACTTAAATAGTTCCAGTTTAAAAAAAAACTCAAATATTTCAATATAAATACCATAAAAAAGTTCAAAATAATAAAAAACTCAACAATTTTAATATAAAAACCAGAACAAAAGTTCCATGTAAAAAAAATACAACAATTTCACTATAAAAACCATTAAAAAACCAAGTTAAAAAGCTCAACAATTTCACTATATAGATCCTAAAAAAAGATCCAAGTTATAAACCTCATATATATCGCCATAAAAACCCTAAAAATTGTTTAAAGTTAAATAATTCCACAATTTCACTGAAAAAAACCATTAAAATAAAGCTTCATGTTAAAAAATTCAATGGTTTCACTATAAAAACGAAAACAATATTTTCAAGTGAAGTAACTCAACTATTTCACTATAAATATACCTAAAAAATGTTCCATGGTAAAAATACCCACAAATATCTCTATAAAAAATAAAAAATAAGTTCCAATTTAAAAAAAAACTCAACAGTTTCACTATAAAAACCATAGCAAGATAACCAAGTGAAAAAACTCAACTATTTCATTGTAAAAAACAATAATAAAAATTCCAAGTTAAAAAACACAACAGTTTCTCTATAAAAAATATATTAAAAAAAGTCAAGTTAAAAAATTCAACAGTTTCACTGTAAAAACCATAAAAAAAAGTTCCAAGTAAAAAACCTCAATAGTTTCTCTATAAAAAAACATATTAAAAAAAGTCAAGTTAAAAAACTCAACAGTATCACTATAAAAACCATATCAATATATCCAAGTGAAAAAACTCAACTATTTCACTGTAAAAAACATTAACAAAAATTCCAAGTTAAAAAACACAACAGTTTCTCTTTAAAAAATATATTAAACAAAGTCAAGTTAAAAAACTCAACAGTTTCACTGTAAAAACCATAAAAAAAGTTTCAAGTGAAAAAACTCAACAGTTTCACTATAAAAACCTTGAAAAATGTTCCAAATCAAAGAACTCAATAATTTAACTATAAAAACCACTAAAATAGTTCCAAGTTAAAAAAAAATTCAAATATTTCATTATAAATACCATAAAAAAGTTCAAAATAAAAAACTCAATAGTTTCAATATAAAAACCATAATAAAAGTTCCAAGTTAAAAAAACACAACAATTTCACTATAAAAGCCATTAAAAAAACCAAGTTAAAAAGCTCAACAATTTCACTATATAGATCCTAAAAAAAGATCCAAGTTATAAACCTCATCTATATCGCCATAAAAACCATAAAAAATGTTTCAAGTTAAAAAATTCAACAATTTCACTGAAAAAACCATTAAAAAAAGTTTCATGTTAAAAAATTCAATAGTTTCACTATAAAAACGAAAACAATATTTTCAAGTGAAAAAACTCAACTATTTCACTATAAACATACCTAAAAAAAGTTCCATGGTAAAAATACTCACAAATATCTCTATAAAAAATAAAAAATAAGTTCCAAGTTAAAAAAAAACTCAACAGTTTCACTTTAAAAACCATAGCAAGATAACCAAGTGAAAAAACTCAACTATTTCACTGTAAAAAACAATTAAAAAAATTCCAAGTTAAAAAACACAACAGTTTCTCTATAAAAAATATAATAAAAAAAGTCAAGTTAAAAAACTCAACAGTTTCACTGTAAAAACCATAAAAAAAGTTCCAAGTCAAAAACCACAACAGTTTCTCTATAAAAAAATATATTAAAAAAAGTCAAGTTAAAAAACTCAACAGTTTCACTGAAAAAACCATTAAAAAAATTCCATGTTAAAAAATTCAATACTTTCACTATATAAACCAAAACAAGGTTTTCAAGTGAAAAATCTCAAATATTTCACTATAAAAATACCTAAAAAAAGTTCCATGTTAAAAATACTCACAAATATCTCTATAAAAAAAAAAGTTCCAAGTTAAAAAAACTCAACAGTTTCACTATAAAAACCATAGCAAGATTTCCAAGTGAAAAAACTCAACTATTTCACTGTAAAAAACATAAAAAAAATTCCAAGTTAAAAAACACAACAGTTTCTCTTTAAAAAAATATATTAAAATAAGTCATGTTAAAAAAACTCAACAGTTTCACTGTAATAACCGTAAAAAAAAGTTTCAAGTGAAAATACTCAACAGTTTCACTATAAAAACCGTAAAAAAATGTTCCAAAATAAAAAACTCAATAATATAAGTATAAAAACCACTAAAATAGTTCTATGTTAAAAAAAAACTTAAAAATTTTCAATATAAATACCATAAAAAAGTTAAAAGTAAAAAAACTCAACAGTTTCACTATAAAAACCATAACAAAAGTTTAAAGTTAAAAAAAACACAACAATTTAAGTATAAAAATCATAAAAAAAACAAGTTAAAATGCTCACCAATTTCACTATATAGATCCTAAAAAAAAGTTCCAAGTTATAAACCTCATATATATCGCCATAATAACCATAAAAAATGTTTCAAGTTAAAAAGTTCAACAATTTAACTAAAAAAACCATAAAAAAAGTCCAATGTTAAAAAATTCAATAGTTTCACTATAAAAATGAAAACAAGATTTTCAAGTGAAAAATTCAACTATTTCACTATAAAAATACCTAAAAAAAGTTCCATGTTAAAAATACTCTCAAATATCTCAATAAAAAATACAAAATAAGTTCCAAGTTAAAAAAACTCAACAATTTAACTATAAAAACCATAGCAATATATCCAAGCAAAAAAACTCAACTATTTCACTGTAAAAAACATTAACAAAAATTCCAAGTTAAAAAACACAATAGTTTCTCTTTAAAAAATATATTAAACAAAGTCAAGTTAAAAAAACTCAACAGTTTCACTGTAAAAACCATAAAAAAAGTTTCAAGTGAAAAAACTCAACAGTTTCACTATAAAAACCGTAAAAAAATGTTCCAAAATAAAAAACTCAATAATATAAGTATAAAAACCACTAAAATAGTTCTATGTTAAAAAAAAACTCAAAAATTTTCAATATAAATACCATAAAAAAGTTAAAAGTAAAAAAACTCAACAGTTTCACTATAAAAACCATAACAAAAGTTTAAAGTTAAAAAAAACACAACAATTTAAGTATAAAAATCATAAAAAAACCAAGTTAAAATGCTCACCAATTTCACTATATAGATCCTAAAAAAAGTTCCAAGTTATAAACCTCATCTATATCGCCATAATAACCATAAAAAATGTTTCAAGTTAAAAAGTTCAACAATTTAACTAAAAAAACCATAAAAAATGTCCAATGTTAAAAAATTCAATAGTTTCACTATAAAAATGAAAACAAGATTTTCAAGTGAAAAATTCAACTATTTCACTATAAAAATACCTAAAAAAAGTTCCATGTTAAAAATACTCTCAAATATCTCAATAAAAAATACAAAATAAGTTCCAAGTTAAAAAAACTCAACAATTTAACTATAAAAACCATAGCAATATATCCAAGCAAAAAAACTCAACTATTTCACTGTAAAAAACATTAACAAAAATTCCAAGTTAAAAAACACAATAGTTTCTCTTTAAAAAATATATTAAACAAAGTCAAGTTAAAAAAACTCAACAGTTTCACTGTAAAAACCATAAAAAAAGTTTCAAGTGAAAAAACTCAACAGTTTCACTATAAAACCTTGAAAAATGTTCCAAATTAAAGAACTCAATAATTTAACAATAAAAACCACTAAAATAGTTCCAAGTTAAAAAAAATTCAAATATTTCATTATAAATACCATAAAAAAGTTCAAAATAAAAAACTCAACAGTTTCAATATAAAAACCATAATAAAAGTTCCAAGTTAAAAAAACACAACAATTTCACTATAAAAACCATTAAAAAAACCAAGTTAAAAAGCTCAACAATTTCACTATATAGATCCTAAAAAAAGATCCAAGTTATAAACCTCATCTATATCGCCATAAAAACCATAAAAAATGTTTCAAGTTAAAAAATTCAACAATTTCACTGAAAAAATCATTAAAAAAAAGTTTCATGTTAAAAAATTCAATAGTTTCACTATAAAAACGAAAACAATATTTTCAAGTGAAAAAACTCAACTATTTCACTATAAACATACCTAAAAAAAGTTCCATGGTAAAAATACTCACAAATATCTCTATAAAAAATAAAAAATAAGTTCCAAGTTAAAAAAAACTCAACAGTTTCACTTTAAAAACCATAGCAAGATAACCAAGTGAAAAAACTCAACTATTTCACTGTAAAAAACAATTAAAAAAATTCCAAGTTAAAAAACACAACAGTTTCTCTATAAAAAATATAATAAAAAAAGTCAAGTTAAAAAACTCAACAGTTTCACTGTAAAAACCATAAAAAAAGTTCCAAGTCAAAAACCACAACAGTTTCTCTATAAAAAAATATGTTAAAAAAAGTCAAGTTAAAAAACTCAACAGTTTCACTGAAAAAACCATTAAAAAAATTCCATGTTAAAAAATTCAATACTTTCACTATATAAACCAAAACAAGGTTTTCAAGTGAAAAATCTCAAATATTTCACTATAAAAATACCTAAAAAAAGTTCCATGTTAAAAATACTCACAAATATCTCTATAAAAAAAAAAAGTTCCAAGTTAAAAAAACTCAACAGTTTCACTATAAAAACCATAGCAAGATTTCCAAGTGAAAAAACTCAACTATTTCACTGTAAAAAACATAAAAAAAAATTCCAAGTTAAAATACACAACAGTTTCTCTTTAAAAAAATATATTAAAATAAGTCATGTTAAAAAAACTCAACAGTTTCACTGTAATAACCGTAAAAAAAAGTTTCAAGTGAAAATACTCAACAGTTTCACTATAAAAACCGTCAAAAAATGTTCCAAAATAAAAAACTCAATAATATAAGTATAAAAACCACTAAAATAGTTCTATGTTAAAAAAAAACTCAAAAATTTTCAATATAAATACCATAAAAAAGTTAAAAGTAAAAAAACTCAACAGTTTCACTATAAAAACCATAACAAAAGTTTAAAGTTAAAAAAAAACACAACAATTTAAGTATAAAAATCATAAAAAAAACCAAGTTAAAATGCTCACCAATTTCACTATATAGATCCTAAAAAAAAGTTCCAAGTTATAAACCTCATCTATATCGCCATAATAACCATAAAAAATGTTTCAAGTTAAAAAGTTCAACAATTTAACTAAAAAAACCATAAAAAAAGTCCAATGTTAAAAAATTCAATAGTTTCACTATAAAAATGAAAACAAGATTTTCAAGTGAAAAATTCAACTATTTCACTATAAAAATACCTAAAAAAAGTTCCATGTTAAAAATACTCTCAAATATCTCAATAAAAAATACAAAATAAGTTCCAAGTTAAAAAAACTCAACAATTTAACTATAAAAACCATAGCAATATATCCAAGCAAAAAAACTCAACTATTTCACTGTAAAAAACATTAACAAAAATTCCAAGTTAAAAAACACAATAGTTTCTCTTTAAAAAATATATTAAACAAAGTCAAGTTAAAAAAACTCAACAGTTTCACTGTAAAAACCATAAAAAAAGTTTCAAGTGAAAAAACTCAACAGTTTCACTATAAAAACCGTAAAAAAATGTTCCAAAATAAAAAACTCAATAATATAAGTATAAAAACCACTAAAATAGTTCTATGTTAAAAAAAAACTCAAAAATTTTCAATATAAATACCATAAAAAAGTTAAAAGTAAAAAAACTCAACAGTTTCACTATAAAAACCATAACAAAAGTTTAAAGTTAAAAAAAACACAACAATTTAAGTATAAAAATCATAAAAAAACCAAGTTAAAATGCTCACCAATTTCACTATATAGATCCTAAAAAAAAGTTCCAAGTTATAAACCTCATCTATATCGCCATAATAACCATAAAAAATGTTTCAAGTTAAAAAGTTCAACAATTTAACTAAAAAAACCATAAAAAATGTCCAATGTTAAAAAATTCAATAGTTTCACTATAAAAATGAAAACAAGATTTTCAAGTGAAAAATTCAACTATTTCACTATAAAAATACCTAAAAAAAGTTCCATGTTAAAAATACTCTCAAATATCTCAATAAAAAATACAAAATAAGTTCCAAGTTAAAAAAACTCAACAATTTAACTATAAAAACCATAGCAATATATCCAAGCAAAAAAACTCAACTATTTCACTGTAAAAAACATTAACAAAAATTCCAAGTTAAAAAACACAATAGTTTCTCTTTAAAAAATATATTAAACAAAGTCAAGTTAAAAAAACTCAACAGTTTCACTGTAAAAACCATAAAAAAAGTTTCAAGTGAAAAAACTCAACAGTTTCACTATAAAACCTTGAAAAATGTTCCAAATTAAAGAACTCAATAATTTAACAATAAAAACCACTAAAATAGTTCCAAGTTAAAAAAAATTCAAATATTTCATTATAAATACCATAAAAAAGTTCAAAATAAAAAACTCAACAGTTTCAATATAAAAACCATAATAAAAGTTCCAAGTTAAAAAAACACAACAATTTCACTATAAAAACCATTAAAAAAACCAAGTTAAAAAGCTCAACAATTTCACTATATAGATCCTAAAAAAAGATCCAAGTTATAAACCTCATCTATATCGCCATAAAAACCATAAAAAATGTTTCAAGTTAAAAAATTCAACAATTTCACTGAAAAAATCATTAAAAAAAAGTTTCATGTTAAAAAATTCAATAGTTTCACTATAAAAACGAAAACAATATTTTCAAGTGAAAAAACTCAACTATTTCACTATAAACATACCTAAAAAAAGTTCCATGGTAAAAATACTCACAAATATCTCTATAAAAAATAAAAAATAAGTTCCAAGTTAAAAAAAACTCAACAGTTTCACTTTAAAAACCATAGCAAGATAACCAAGTGAAAAAACTCAACTATTTCACTGTAAAAAACAATTAAAAAAATTCCAAGTTAAAAAACACAACAGTTTCTCTATAAAAAATATAATAAAAAAAGTCAAGTTAAAAAACTCAACAGTTTCACTATAAAAACCATAAAAAAAGTTCCAAGTCAAAAACCACAACAGTTTCTCTATAAAAAAATATGTTAAAAAAAGTCAAGTTAAAAAACTCAACAGTTTCACTGAAAAAACCATTAAAAAAATTCCATGTTAAAAAATTCAATACTTTCACTATATAAACCAAAACAAGGTTTTCAAGTGAAAAATCTCAAATATTTCACTATAAAAATACCTAAAAAAAGTTCCATGTTAAAAATACTCACAAATATCTCTATAAAAAAAAAAAAGTTCCAAGTTAAAAAAACTCAACAGTTTCACTATAAAAACCATAGCAAGATTTCCAAGTGAAAAAACTCAACTATTTCACTGTAAAAAACATAAAAAAAAATTCCAAGTTAAAAAACACAACAGTTTCTCTTTAAAAAAATATATTAAAATAAGTCATGTTAAAAAAACTCAACAGTTTCACTGTAATAACCGTAAAAAAAAGTTTCAAGTGAAAATACTCAACAGTTTCACTATAAAAACCGTAAAAAAATGTTCCAAAAGAAAAAACTCAATAATATAAGTATAAAAACCACTAAAATAGTTCTATGTTAAAAAAAAACTCAAAAATTTTCAATATAAATACCATACAAAAGTTAAAAGTAAAAAAACTCAACAGTTTCACTATAAAAACCATAACAAAAGTTTAAAGTTAAAAAAAACACAACAATTTAAGTATAAAAATCATAAAAAAAACCAAGTTAAAATGCTCACCAATTTCACTATATAGATCCTAAAAAAAAGTTCCAAGTTATAAACCTCATCTATATCGCCATAATAACCATAAAAAATGTTTCAAGTTAAAAAGTTCAACAATTTAACTAAAAAAACCATAAAAAAAGTCCAATGTTAAAAAATTCAATAGTTTCACTATAAAAATGAAAACAAGATTTTCAAGTGAAAAATTCAACTATTTCACTATAAAAATACCTAAAAAAAGTTCCATGTTAAAAATACTCTCAAATATCTCAATAAAAAATACAAAATAAGTTCCAAGTTAAAAAAACTCAACAATTTAACTATAAAAACCATAGCAATATATCCAAGCAAAAAAACTCAACTATTTCACTGTAAAAAACATTAACAAAAATTCCAAGTTAAAAAACACAATAGTTTCTCTTTAAAAAATATATTAAACAAAGTCAAGTTAAAAAAACTCAACAGTTTCACTGTAAAAACCATAAAAAAAGTTTCAAGTGAAAAAACTCAACAGTTTCACTATAAAAACCGTAAAAAAATGTTCCAAAATAAAAAACTCAATAATATAAGTATAAAAACCACTAAAATAGTTCTATGTTAAAAAAAAACTCAAAAATTTTCAATATAAATACCATAAAAAAGTTAAAAGTAAAAAAACTCAACAGTTTCACTATAAAAACCATAACAAAAGTTTAAAGTTAAAAAAAACACAACAATTTAAGTATAAAAATCATAAAAAAACCAAGTTAAAATGCTCACCAATTTCACTATATAGATCCTAAAAAAAAGTTCCAAGTTATAAACCTCATCTATATCGCCATAATAACCATAAAAAATGTTTCAAGTTAAAAAGTTCAACAATTTAACTAAAAAAACCATAAAAAATGTCCAATGTTAAAAAATTCAATAGTTTCACTATAAAAATGAAAACAAGATTTTCAAGTGAAAAATTCAACTATTTCACTATAAAAATACCTAAAAAAAGTTCCATGTTAAAAATACTCTCAAATATCTCAATAAAAAATACAAAATAAGTTCCAAGTTAAAAAAACTCAACAATTTAACTATAAAAACCATAGCAATATATCCAAGCAAAAAAACTCAACTATTTCACTGTAAAAAACATTAACAAAAATTCCAAGTTAAAAAACACAATAGTTTCTCTTTAAAAAATATATTAAACAAAGTCAAGTTAAAAAAACTCAACAGTTTCACTGTAAAAACCATAAAAAAAGTTTCAAGTGAAAAAACTCAACAGTTTCACTATAAAACCTTGAAAAATGTTCCAAATTAAAGAACTCAATAATTTAACAATAAAAACCACTAAAATAGTTCCAAGTTAAAAAAAATTCAAATATTTCATTATAAATACCATAAAAAAGTTCAAAATAAAAAACTCAACAGTTTCAATATAAAAACCATAATAAAAGTTCCAAGTTAAAAAAACACAACAATTTCACTATAAAAACCATTAAAAAAACCAAGTTAAAAAGCTCAACAATTTCACTATATAGATCCTAAAAAAAGATCCAAGTTATAAACCTCATCTATATCGCCATAAAAACCATAAAAAATGTTTCAAGTTAAAAAATTCAACAATTTCACTGAAAAAATCATTAAAAAAAAGTTTCATGTTAAAAAATTCAATAGTTTCACTATAAAAACGAAAACAATATTTTCAAGTGAAAAAACTCAACTATTTCACTATAAACATACCTAAAAAAAGTTCCATGGTAAAAATACTCACAAATATCTCTATAAAAAATAAAAAATAAGTTCCAAGTTAAAAAAAACTCAACAGTTTCACTTTAAAAACCATAGCAAGATAACCAAGTGAAAAAACTCAACTATTTCACTGTAAAAAACAATTAAAAAAATTCCAAGTTAAAAAACACAACAGTTTCTCTATAAAAAATATAATAAAAAAAGTCAAGTTAAAAAACTCAACAGTTTCACTGTAAAAACCATAAAAAAAGTTCCAAGTCAAAAACCACAACAGTTTCTCTATAAAAAAATATGTTAAAAAAAGTCAAGTTAAAAAACTCAACAGTTTCACTGAAAAAACCATTAAAAAAATTCCATGTTAAAAAATTCAATACTTTCACTATATAAACCAAAACACGGTTTTCAAGTGAAAAATCTCAAATATTTCACTATAAAAATACCTAAAAAAAGTTCCATGTTAAAAATACTCACAAATATCTCTATAAAAAAAAAAAAGTTCCAAGTTAAAAAAACTCAACAGTTTCACTATAAAAACCATAGCAAGATTTCCAAGTGAAAAAACTCAACTATTTCACTGTAAAAAACATAAAAAAAAATTCCAAGTTAAAAAACACAACAGTTTCTCTTTAAAAAAATATATTAAAATAAGTCATGTTAAAAAAACTCAACAGTTTCACTGTAATAACCGTAAAAAAAAGTTTCAAGTGAAAATACTCAACAGTTTCACTATAAAAACCGTAAAAAAATGTTCCAAAAGAAAAAACTCAATAATATAAGTATAAAAACCACTAAAATAGTTCTATGTTAAAAAAAAACTCAAAAATTTTCAATATAAATACCATAAAAAAGTTAAAAGTAAAAAAACTCAACAGTTTCACTATAAAAACCATAACAAAAGTTTAAAGTTAAAAAAAACACAACAATTTAAGTATAAAAATCATAAAAAAAACCAAGTTAAAATGCTCACCAATTTCACTATATAGATCCTAAAAAAAAGTTCCAAGTTATAAACCTCATCTATATCGCCATAATAACCATAAAAAATGTTTCAAGTTAAAAAGTTCAACAATTTAACTAAAAAAACCATAAAAAAAGTCCAATGTTAAAAAATTCAATAGTTTCACTATAAAAATGAAAACAAGATTTTCAAGTGAAAAATTCAACTATTTCACTATAAAAATACCTAAAAAAAGTTCCATGTTAAAAATACTCTCAAATATCTCAATAAAAAATACAAAATAAGTTCCAAGTTAAAAAAACTCAACAATTTAACTATAAAAACCATAGCAATATATCCAAGCAAAAAAACTCAACTATTTCACTGTAAAAAACATTAACAAAAATTCCAAGTTAAAAAACACAATAGTTTCTCTTTAAAAAATATATTAAACAAAGTCAAGTTAAAAAAAACTCAACAGTTTCACTGTAAAAACCATAAAAAAAGTTTCAAGTGAAAAAACTCAACAGTTTCACTATAAAAACCGTAAAAAAATGTTCCAAAATAAAAAACTCAATAATATAAGTATAAAAACCACTAAAATAGTTCTATGTTAAAAAAAAACTCAAAAATTTTCAATATAAATACCATAAAAAAGTTAAAAGTAAAAAAACTCAACAGTTTCACTATAAAAACCATAACAAAAGTTTAAAGTTAAAAAAAACACAACAATTTAAGTATAAAAATCATAAAAAAACCAAGTTAAAATGCTCACCAATTTCACTATATAGATCCTAAAAAAAAGTTCCAAGTTATAAACCTCATCTATATCGCCATAATAACCATAAAAAATGTTTCAAGTTAAAAAGTTCAACAATTTAACTAAAAAAACCATAAAAAATGTCCAATGTTAAAAAATTCAATAGTTTCACTATAAAAATGAAAACAAGATTTTCAAGTGAAAAATTCAACTATTTCACTATAAAAATACCTAAAAAAAGTTCCATGTTAAAAATACTCTCAAATATCTCAATAAAAAATACAAAATAAGTTCCAAGTTAAAAAAACTCAACAATTTAACTATAAAAACCATAGCAATATATCCAAGCAAAAAAACTCAACTATTTCACTGTAAAAAACATTAACAAAAATTCCAAGTTAAAAAACACAATAGTTTCTCTTTAAAAAATATATTAAACAAAGTCAAGTTAAAAAAAACTCAACAGTTTCACTGTAAAAACCATAAAAAAAGTTTCAAGTGAAAAAACTCAACAGTTTCACTATAAAAACCGTAAAAAAATGTTCCAAAATAAAAAACTCAATAATATAAGTATAAAAACCACTAAAATAGTTCTATGTTAAAAAAAAACTCAAAAATTTTCAATATAAATACCATAAAAAAGTTAAAAGTAAAAAAACTCAACAGTTTCACTATAAAAACCATAACAAAAGTTTAAAGTTAAAAAAAACACAACAATTTAAGTATAAAAATCATAAAAAAACCAAGTTAAAATGCTCACCAATTTCACTATATAGATCCTAAAAAAAAGTTCCAAGTTATAAACCTCATCTATATCGCCATAATAACCATAAAAAATGTTTCAAGTTAAAAAGTTCAACAATTTAACTAAAAAAACCATAAAAAATGTCCAATGTTAAAAAATTCAATAGTTTCACTATAAAAATGAAAACAAGATTTTCAAGTGAAAAATTCAACTATTTCACTATAAAAATACCTAAAAAAAGTTCCATGTTAAAAATACTCTCAAATATCTCAATAAAAAATACAAAATAAGTTCCAAGTTAAAAAAACTCAACAATTTAACTATAAAAACCATAGCAATATATCCAAGCAAAAAAACTCAACTATTTCACTGTAAAAAACATTAACAAAAATTCCAAGTTAAAAAACACAATAGTTTCTCTTTAAAAAATATATTAAACAAAGTCAAGTTAAAAAAACTCAACAGTTTCACTGTAAAAACCATAAAAAAAGTTTCAAGTGAAAAAACTCAACAGTTTCACTATAAAACCTTGAAAAATGTTCCAAATTAAAGAACTCAATAATTTAACAATAAAAACCACTAAAATAGTTCCAAGTTAAAAAAAATTCAAATATTTCATTATAAATACCATAAAAAAGTTCAAAATAAAAAACTCAACAGTTTCAATATAAAAACCATAATAAAAGTTCCAAGTTAAAAAAACACAACAATTTCACTATAAAAACCATTAAAAAAACCAAGTTAAAAAGCTCAACAATTTCACTATATAGATCCTAAAAAAAGATCCAAGTTATAAACCTCATCTATATCGCCATAAAAACCATAAAAAATGTTTCAAGTTAAAAAATTCAACAATTTCACTGAAAAAATCATTAAAAAAAAGTTTCATGTTAAAAAATTCAATAGTTTCACTATAAAAACGAAAACAATATTTTCAAGTGAAAAAACTCAACTATTTCACTATAAACATACCTAAAAAAAGTTCCATGGTAAAAATACTCACAAATATCTCTATAAAAAATAAAAAATAAGTTCCAAGTTAAAAAAAACTCAACAGTTTCACTTTAAAAACCATAGCAAGATAACCAAGTGAAAAAACTCAACTATTTCACTGTAAAAAACAATTAAAAAAATTCCAAGTTAAAAAACACAACAGTTTCTCTATAAAAAATATAATAAAAAAAGTCAAGTTAAAAAACTCAACAGTTTCACTGTAAAAACCATAAAAAAAGTTCCAAGTCAAAAACCACAACAGTTTCTCTATAAAAAAATATGTTAAAAAAAGTCAAGTTAAAAAACTCAACAGTTTCACTGAAAAAACCATTAAAAAAATTCCATGTTAAAAAATTCAATACTTTCACTATATAAACCAAAACACGGTTTTCAAGTGAAAAATCTCAAATATTTCACTATAAAAATACCTAAAAAAAGTTCCATGTTAAAAATACTCACAAATATCTCTATAAAAAAAAAAAAGTTCCAAGTTAAAAAAACTCAACAGTTTCACTATAAAAACCATAGCAAGATTTCCAAGTGAAAAAACTCAACTATTTCACTGTAAAAAACATAAAAAAAAATTCCAAGTTAAAAAACACAACAGTTTCTCTTTAAAAAAATATATTAAAATAAGTCATGTTAAAAAAACTCAACAGTTTCACTGTAATAACCGTAAAAAAAAGTTTCAAGTGAAAATACTCAACAGTTTCACTATAAAAACCGTAAAAAAATGTTCCAAAATAAAAAACTCAATAATATAAGTATAAAAACCACTAAAATAGTTCTATGTTAAAAAAAAACTCAAAAATTTTCAATATAAATACCATAAAAAAGTTAAAAGTAAAAAAACTCAACAGTTTCACTATAAAAACCATAACAAAAGTTTAAAGTTAAAAAAAACACAACAATTTAAGTATAAAAATCATAAAAAAAACCAAGTTAAAATGCTCACCAATTTCACTATATAGATCCTAAAAAAAAGTTCCAAGTTATAAACCTCATCTATATCGCCATAATAACCATAAAAAATGTTTCAAGTTAAAAAGTTCAACAATTTAACTAAAAAAACCATAAAAAAAGTCCAATGTTAAAAAATTCAATAGTTTCACTATAAAAATGAAAACAAGATTTTCAAGTGAAAAATTCAACTATTTCACTATAAAAATACCTAAAAAAAGTTCCATGTTAAAAATACTCTCAAATATCTCAATAAAAAATACAAAATAAGTTCCCAGTTAAAAAAACTCAACAATTTAACTATAAATACCATAGCAATATATCCAAGCAAAAAAACTCAACTATTTCACTGTAAAAAACATTAACAAAAATTCCAAGTTAAAAAACACAATAGTTTCTCTTTAAAAAATATATTAAACAAAGTCAAGTTAAAAAAACTCAACAGTTTCACTGTAAAAACCATAAAAAAAGTTTCAAGTGAAAAAACTCAACAGTTTCACTATAAAAACCGTAAAAAAATGTTCCAAAATAAAAAACTCAATAATATAAGTATAAAAACCACTAAAATAGTTCTATGTTAAAAAAAAACTCAAAAATTTTCAATATAAATACCATAAAAAAGTTAAAAGTAAAAAAACTCAACAGTTTCACTATAAAAACCATAACAAAAGTTTAAAGTTAAAAAAAACACAACAATTTAAGTATAAAAATCATAAAAAAACCAAGTTAAAATGCTCACCAATTTCACTATATAGATCCTAAAAAAAAGTTCCAAGTTATAAACCTCATCTATATCGCCATAATAACCATAAAAAATGTTTCAAGTTAAAAAGTTCAACAATTTAACTAAAAAAACCATAAAAAATGTCCAATGTTAAAAAATTCAATAGTTTCACTATAAAAATGAAAACAAGATTTTCAAGTGAAAAATTCAACTATTTCACTATAAAAATACCTAAAAAAAGTTCCATGTTAAAAATACTCTCAAATATCTCAATAAAAAATACAAAATAAGTTCCAAGTTAAAAAAACTCAACAATTTAACTATAAAAACCATAGCAATATATCCAAGCAAAAAAACTCAACTATTTCACTGTAAAAAACATTAACAAAAATTCCAAGTTAAAAAACACAATAGTTTCTCTTTAAAAAATATATTAAACAAAGTCAAGTTAAAAAAACTCAACAGTTTCACTGTAAAAACCATAAAAAAAGTTTCAAGTGAAAAAACTCAACAGTTTCACTATAAAACCTTGAAAAATGTTCCAAATTAAAGAACTCAATAATTTAACAATAAAAACCACTAAAATAGTTCCAAGTTAAAAAAAATTCAAATATTTCATTATAAATACCATAAAAAAGTTCAAAATAAAAAACTCAACAGTTTCAATATAAAAACCATAATAAAAGTTCCAAGTTAAAAAAACACAACAATTTCACTATAAAAACCATTAAAAAAACCAAGTTAAAAAGCTCAACAATTTCACTATATAGATCCTAAAAAAAGATCCAAGTTATAAACCTCATCTATATCGCCATAAAAACCATAAAAAATGTTTCAAGTTAAAAAATTCAACAATTTCACTGAAAAAATCATTAAAAAAAAGTTTCATGTTAAAAAATTCAATAGTTTCACTATAAAAACGAAAACAATATTTTCAAGTGAAAAAACTCAACTATTTCACTATAAACATACCTAAAAAAAGTTCCATGGTAAAAATACTCACAAATATCTCTATAAAAAATAAAAAATAAGTTCCAAGTTAAAAAAAACTCAACAGTTTCACTTTAAAAACCATAGCAAGATAACCAAGTGAAAAAACTCAACTATTTCACTGTAAAAAACAATTAAAAAAATTCCAAGTTAAAAAACACAACAGTTTCTCTATAAAAAATATAATAAAAAAAGTCAAGTTAAAAAACTCAACAGTTTCACTATAAAAACCATAAAAAAAGTTCCAAGTCAAAAACCACAACAGTTTCTCTATAAAAAAATATGTTAAAAAAAGTCAAGTTAAAAAACTCAACAGTTTCACTGAAAAAACCATTAAAAAAATTCCATGTTAAAAAATTCAATACTTTCACTATATAAACCAAAACAAGGTTTTCAAGTGAAAAATCTCAAATATTTCACTATAAAAATACCTAAAAAAAGTTCCATGTTAAAAATACTCACAAATATCTCTATAAAAAAAAAAAAGTTCCAAGTTAAAAAAACTCAACAGTTTCACTATAAAAACCATAGCAAGATTTCCAAGTGAAAAAACTCAACTATTTCACTGTAAAAAACATAAAAAAAAATTCCAAGTTAAAAAACACAACAGTTTCTCTTTAAAAAAATATATTAAAATAAGTCATGTTAAAAAAACTCAACAGTTTCACTGTAATAACCGTAAAAAAAAGTTTCAAGTGAAAATACTCAACAGTTTCACTATAAAAACCGTAAAAAAATGTTCCAAAATAAAAAACTCAATAATATAAGTATAAAAACCACTAAAATAGTTCTATGTTAAAAAAAAACTCAAAAATTTTCAATATAAATACCATAAAAAAGTTAAAAGTAAAAAAACTCAACAGTTTCACTATAAAAACCATAACAAAAGTTTAAAGTTAAAAAAAACACAACAATTTAAGTATAAAAATCATAAAAAAAACCAAGTTAAAATGCTCACCAATTTCACTATATAGATCCTAAAAAAAAGTTCCAAGTTATAAACCTCATCTATATCGCCATAATAACCATAAAAAATGTTTCAAGTTAAAAAGTTCAACAATTTAACTAAAAAAACCATAAAAAAAGTCCAATGTTAAAAAATTCAATAGTTTCACTATAAAAATGAAAACAAGATTTTCAAGTGAAAAATTCAACTATTTCACTATAAAAATACCTAAAAAAAGTTCCATGTTAAAAATACTCTCAAATATCTCAATAAAAAATACAAAATAAGTTCCCAGTTAAAAAAACTCAACAATTTAACTATAAATACCATAGCAATATATCCAAGCAAAAAAACTCAACTATTTCACTGTAAAAAACATTAACAAAAATTCCAAGTTAAAAAACACAATAGTTTCTCTTTAAAAAATATATTAAACAAAGTCAAGTTAAAAAAACTCAACAGTTTCACTGTAAAAACCATAAAAAAAGTTTCAAGTGAAAAAACTCAACAGTTTCACTATAAAAACCGTAAAAAAATGTTCCAAAATAAAAAACTCAATAATATAAGTATAAAAACCACTAAAATAGTTCTATGTTAAAAAAAAACTCAAAAATTTTCAATATAAATACCATAAAAAAGTTAAAAGTAAAAAAACTCAACAGTTTCACTATAAAAACCATAACAAAAGTTTAAAGTTAAAAAAAACACAACAATTTAAGTATAAAAATCATAAAAAAACCAAGTTAAAATGCTCACCAATTTCACTATATAGATCCTAAAAAAAAGTTCCAAGTTATAAACCTCATCTATATCGCCATAATAACCATAAAAAATGTTTCAAGTTAAAAAGTTCAACAATTTAACTAAAAAAACCATAAAAAATGTCCAATGTTAAAAAATTCAATAGTTTCACTATAAAAATGAAAACAAGATTTTCAAGTGAAAAATTCAACTATTTCACTATAAAAATACCTAAAAAAAGTTCCATGTTAAAAATACTCTCAAATATCTCAATAAAAAATACAAAATAAGTTCCAAGTTAAAAAAACTCAACAATTTAACTATAAAAACCATAGCAATATATCCAAGCAAAAAAACTCAACTATTTCACTGTAAAAAACATTAACAAAAATTCCAAGTTAAAAAACACAATAGTTTCTCTTTAAAAAATATATTAAACAAAGTCAAGTTAAAAAAACTCAACAGTTTCACTGTAAAAACCATAAAAAAAGTTTCAAGTGAAAAAACTCAACAGTTTCACTATAAAACCTTGAAAAATGTTCCAAATTAAAGAACTCAATAATTTAACAATAAAAACCACTAAAATAGTTCCAAGTTAAAAAAAATTCAAATATTTCATTATAAATACCATAAAAAAGTTCAAAATAAAAAACTCAACAGTTTCAATATAAAAACCATAATAAAAGTTCCAAGTTAAAAAAACACAACAATTTCACTATAAAAACCATTAAAAAAACCAAGTTAAAAAGCTCAACAATTTCACTATATAGATCCTAAAAAAAGATCCAAGTTATAAACCTCATCTATATCGCCATAAAAACCATAAAAAATGTTTCAAGTTAAAAAATTCAACAATTTCACTGAAAAAATCATTAAAAAAAAGTTTCATGTTAAAAAATTCAATAGTTTCACTATAAAAACGAAAACAATATTTTCAAGTGAAAAAACTCAACTATTTCACTATAAACATACCTAAAAAAAGTTCCATGGTAAAAATACTCACAAATATCTCTATAAAAAATAAAAAATAAGTTCCAAGTTAAAAAAAACTCAACAGTTTCACTTTAAAAACCATAGCAAGATAACCAAGTGAAAAAACTCAACTATTTCACTGTAAAAAACAATTAAAAAAATTCCAAGTTAAAAAACACAACAGTTTCTCTATAAAAAATATAATAAAAAAAGTCAAGTTAAAAAACTCAACAGTTTCACTGTAAAAACCATAAAAAAAGTTCCAAGTCAAAAACCACAACAGTTTCTCTATAAAAAAATATGTTAAAAAAAGTCAAGTTAAAAAACTCAACAGTTTCACTGAAAAAACCATTAAAAAAATTCCATGTTAAAAAATTCAATACTTTCACTATATAAACCAAAACACGGTTTTCAAGTGAAAAATCTCAAATATTTCACTATAAAAATACCTAAAAAAAGTTCCATGTTAAAAATACTCACAAATATCTCTATAAAAAAAAAAAAGTTCCAAGTTAAAAAAACTCAACAGTTTCACTATAAAAACCATAGCAAGATTTCCAAGTGAAAAAACTCAACTATTTCACTGTAAAAAACATAAAAAAAAATTCCAAGTTAAAAAACACAACAGTTTCTCTTTAAAAAAATATATTAAAATAAGTCATGTTAAAAAAACTCAACAGTTTCACTGTAATAACCGTAAAAAAAAGTTTCAAGTGAAAATACTCAACAGTTTCACTATAAAAACCGTAAAAAAATGTTCCAAAAGAAAAAACTCAATAATATAAGTATAAAAACCACTAAAATAGTTCTATGTTAAAAAAAAACTCAAAAATTTTCAATATAAATACCATAAAAAAGTTAAAAGTAAAAAAACTCAACAGTTTCACTATAAAAACCATAACAAAAGTTTAAAGTTAAAAAAAACACAACAATTTAAGTATAAAAATCATAAAAAAAACCAAGTTAAAATGCTCACCAATTTCACTATATAGATCCTAAAAAAAAGTTCCAAGTTATAAACCTCATCTATATCGCCATAATAACCATAAAAAATGTTTCAAGTTAAAAAGTTCAACAATTTAACTAAAAAAACCATAAAAAAAGTCCAATGTTAAAAAATTCAATAGTTTCACTATAAAAATGAAAACAAGATTTTCAAGTGAAAAATTCAACTATTTCACTATAAAAATACCTAAAAAAAGTTCCATGTTAAAAATACTCTCAAATATCTCAATAAAAAATACAAAATAAGTTCCAAGTTAAAAAAACTCAACAATTTAACTATAAAAACCATAGCAATATATCCAAGCAAAAAAACTCAACTATTTCACTGTAAAAAACATTAACAAAAATTCCAAGTTAAAAAACACAATAGTTTCTCTTTAAAAAATATATTAAACAAAGTCAAGTTAAAAAAAACTCAACAGTTTCACTGTAAAAACCATAAAAAAAGTTTCAAGTGAAAAAACTCAACAGTTTCACTATAAAAACCGTAAAAAAATGTTCCAAAATAAAAAACTCAATAATATAAGTATAAAAACCACTAAAATAGTTCTATGTTAAAAAAAAACTCAAAAATTTTCAATATAAATACCATAAAAAAGTTAAAAGTAAAAAAACTCAACAGTTTCACTATAAAAACCATAACAAAAGTTTAAAGTTAAAAAAAACACAACAATTTAAGTATAAAAATCATAAAAAAACCAAGTTAAAATGCTCACCAATTTCACTATATAGATCCTAAAAAAAAGTTCCAAGTTATAAACCTCATCTATATCGCCATAATAACCATAAAAAATGTTTCAAGTTAAAAAGTTCAACAATTTAACTAAAAAAACCATAAAAAATGTCCAATGTTAAAAAATTCAATAGTTTCACTATAAAAATGAAAACAAGATTTTCAAGTGAAAAATTCAACTATTTCACTATAAAAATACCTAAAAAAAGTTCCATGTTAAAAATACTCTCAAATATCTCAATAAAAAATACAAAATAAGTTCCAAGTTAAAAAAACTCAACAATTTAACTATTAAAACCATAGCAATATATCCAAGCAAAAAAACTCAACTATTTCATTGTAAAAAACATTAACAAAAATTCCAAGTTAAAAAACACAATAGTTTCTCTTTAAAAAATATATTAAACAAAGTCAAGTTAAAAAAACTCAACAGTTTCACTGTAAAAACCATAAAAAAAGTTTCAAGTGAAAAAACTCAACAGTTTCACTATAAAACCTTGAAAAATGTTCCAAATTAAAGAACTCAATAATTTAACAATAAAAACCACTAAAATAGTTCCAAGTTAAAAAAAAATTCAAATATTTCATTATAAATACCATAAAAAAGTTCAAAATAAAAAACTCAACAGTTTCAATATAAAAACCATAATAAAAGTTCCAAGTTAAAAAAACACAACAATTTCACTATAAAAACCATTAAAAAAACCAAGTTAAAAAGCTCAACAATTTCACTATATAGATCCTAAAAAAAGATCCAAGTTATAAACCTCATCTATATCGCCATAAAAACCATAAAAAATGTTTCAAGTTAAAAAATTCAACAATTTCACTGAAAAAATCATTAAAAAAAAGTTTCATGTTAAAAAATTCAATAGTTTCACTATAAAAACGAAAACAATATTTTCAAGTGAAAAAACTCAACTATTTCACTATAAACATGCCTAAAAAAAGTTCCATGGTAAAAATACTCACAAATATCTCTATAAAAAATAAAAAATAAGTTCCAAGTTAAAAAAAAACTCAACAGTTTCACTTTAAAAACCATAGCAAGATAACCAAGTGAAAAAACTCAACTATTTCACTGTAAAAAACAATTAAAAAAATTCAAAGTTAAAAAACACAACAGTTTCTCTATAAAAAATATAATAAAAAAAGTCAAGTTAAAAAACTCAACAGTTTCACAGTAAAAACCATAAAAAAAAGTTCCAAGTGAAAAACCTCAACAGTTTCTCTATAAAAAAATATATTAAAAAAAGTCAAGTTAAAAAACTCAACAGTTTCACTGAAAAAACCATTAAAAAAAGTTCCATGTTAAAAAATTCAATAGTTTCACTATATAAACCAAAACAAGGTTTTCAAGTGAAAAATCTCAACTATTTCACTATAAAAATACCTAAAAAAAGTTCCATGTTAAAAATACTCACAAATATCTCTATAAAAAATAAAAAATAAGTTCCAAGTTAAAAAAACTCAACAGTTTCACTATAAAAACCATAGCAAGATTTCCAAGTGAAAAAACTCAACTATTTCACTGTAAAAAACATAAAAAAAAAAATTCCAAGTTAAAAAACACAACAGTTTCTCTTTAAAAAATATATTAAAATAAGTCATGTTAAAAAAACTCAACAGTTTCACTGTAATAACCATAAAAAAAGTTTCAAGTGAAAATACTCAACAGTTTCACTATAAAAACCGTAAAAAAATGTTCCGAATTAAAAAACTAATAATATAAGTATAAAAACCATTAAAATAGTTCCAAGTTAAAAAAAACTCAAATATTACAATATAAATACCATAAAAAAGTTAAAAGTAAAAAAACTCAACAGTTTCACTTTAAAAACCATAACAAAAGTTTCAAGTTGAAAAAAGACACAACAATTTAAGTATAAAAACCATTAAAAAAACCAAGTTAAAAAGCTCAACAATTTCACTATATAGATCCTAAAAAAAAGATCCAAGTTATAAACCTCATCTATATCGCCATAATAACCATAAAAAATGTTTCAAGTTAAAAAGTTCAACAATTTAACTAAAAAAACCATTAAAAAAAAAAGTCCAATGTTAAAAAATTCAATAGTTTCACTATAAAAATGAAAACAAGATTTTCAAGTGAAAAACTCAACTATTTCACTATAAAAATACATAAAAAAAGTTCCATGTTAAAAATACTCTCAAATATCTCAATAAAAAATACAAAATAAGTTCCAAGTTAAAAAAACTCAACAATTTAACTATAAAAACCATAGCAATATATCCAAGCAAAAAAACTCAACTATTTCACTGTAAATAACATTAACAAAAATTCCAAGTTAAAAAACACAACAGTTTCTCTTTAAAAAATTCAACAATTTCACTGAAAAAACCATTAAAAAAAAGTTTCATGTTAAAAAATTCAATAGTTTCACTATAAAAACGAAAACAATATTTTCAAGTGAAAAAACTCAACTATTTCACTATAAACATACCTAAAAAAAGTTCCATGGTAAAAATACTCACAAATATCTCTATAAAAAATAAAAAATAAGTTCCAAGTTAAAAAAAAAAATCAACAGTTTCACTTTAAAAACCATAGCAAGATAACCAAGTGAAAAAACTCAACTATTTCACTGTAAAAAACAATTAAAAAAATTCCAAGTTAAAAAACACAACAGTTTCTCTATAAAAAATATAATAAAAAAAGTCAAGTTAAAAAACTCAACAGTTTCACAGTAAAAACCATAAAAAAAAGTTCCAAGTGAAAAACCTCAACAGTTTCTCTATAAAAAAATATATTAAAAAAACTCAAGTTAAAAAACTCAACAGTTTCACTGAAAAAACCATTAAAAAAAGTTCCATGTTAAAAAATTCAATAGTTTCACTATATAAACCAAAACAAGGTTTTCAAGTGAAAAATCTCAACTATTTCACTAGAAAAATACCTAAAAAAAGTTCCATGTTAAAAATACTCACAAATATCTCTATAAAAAATAAAAAATAAGTTCCAAGTTAAAAAAACTCAACAGTTTCACTATAAAAACTATAGCAAGATTTCCATGTGAAAAAACTCAATTATTTCACTGTAAAAAACATAAGAAAAAATTCCAAGTTAAAAAACACAATAGTCTCTCTTTAAAAAATATATTAAAATAAGTCATGTTAAAAAAACTCAACAGTTTCACTGTAATAACCATAAAAAAAAAGTTTCAAGTGAAAATACTCAACAGTTTCACTATAAAAACCGTAAAAAAATGTTCCAAATTAAAAATCTCAATAATATAAGTATAAAAACCACTAAAATAGTTCCAAGTTAAAAAAAACTCAAATATTTCAATATAAATACCATAAAAAAGCTAAAAGTAATAAAACTCAATAGTTTTACTATAAAAACCATAACAAAAGTTTAAAGTTAAAAAAAACACAACAATTTAAGTATAAAAACCATTAAAAAAACCAAGTTAAAAAGCTCAACAATTTCACTATATAGATCCTAAAAAAAAGATCCAAGTTATAAACCTAATCTATATCGCCATAATAACCATAAAAAAAGTTTCAAGTTAAAAAGTTCAACAATTTAACTAAAAAAACCATTAAAAAAAAGTCCAATGTTAAAAAATTCAATAGTTTCACTATAAAAATGAAAACAAGATTTTCAAGTGAAAAACTCAACTATTTCACTATAAAAATACCTAAAAAAAGTTCCATGTTAAAAATACTCTCAAATATCTCAATAAAAAATACAAAATAAGTTCCAAGTTAAAAAAACTCAACAATTTAACTATAAAAACCATAGCAATATATCCAAGCAAAAAAACTCAACTATTTCACTGTAAAAAACATTAACAAAAATTCCAAGTTAAAAAACACAATAGTTTCTCTTTAAAAAATATATTAAACAAAGTCAAGTTAAAAAACTCAACAGTTTCACTGTAAAAACCATAAAAAAAAGTTTCAAGTGAAAAAACCCAACAGTTTCACTATAAAAACCTTGAAAAATGTTCCATATTAATGAACTCAATAACTTAACTATAAAAACCACTAAAATAGTTCCAAGTTAAAAAAAATTCAAATATTTCATTATAAATACCATAAAAAAGTTCAAAATAAAAAACTCAACAGTTTCAATATAAAAACCATAATAAATGTTCCAAGTTAAAAAAACACAACAATTTCACTATAAAAACCATTAAGAAAACCAAGTTAAAAAGCTCAACAATTTCACTATATAGATCCTAAAAAAAGATCCAAGTTATAAACCTCATCTATATCGCCATAAAAACCATAAAAAATGTTTCAAGTTAAAAAATTCAACAATTTCACTGAAAAAACCATTAAAAAAAAGTTTCATGTTAAAAAATTCAATAGTTTCACTATAAAAACGAAAATAATATTTTCAAGTGAAAAAACTCAACTATTTCACTATAAACATACCTAAAAAAAGTTCCATGGTAAAAATACTCACAAATATCTCTATAAAAAATAAAAAATAAGTTCCAAGTTAAAAAAAAAATCAACAGTTTCACTTTAAAAACCATAGCAAGATAACCAAGTGAAAAAACTCAACTATTTCACTGTAAAAAACAATTAAAAAAATTCCAAGTTAAAAAACACTAAGTTTCTCTATAAAAAATATAATAAAAAAAGTCAAGTTAAAAAACTCAACAGTTTCACTGTAAAAACCATAAAAAAAAGTTCCAAGTGAAAAACCTCAACAGTTTCTCTATAAAAAAATATATTAAAAAAAGTCAAGTTAAAAAACTCAACAGTTTCACTGAAAAAACCATTAAAAAAAGTTCCATGTTAAAAAATTCAATACTTTAACTATATAAACCAAAACAAGGTTTTCAAGTGAAAAATCTCAACTATTTCACTATAAAAATACCTAAAAAAAGTTCCATGTTAAAAATACTCACAAATATCTCTATAAAAAATAAAAAATAAGTTCCAAGTTAAAAAAACTCAACAGTTTCACTATAAAAACCATAGCAAGATTTCCACGTGAAAAAACTCAACTATTTCACTGTAAAAAACATAAAAAAAATTCCAAGTTAAAAAACACAACAGTCTCTCTTTAAAAAATATATTAAAATAAGTCATGTTAAAAAAACTCAACAGTTTCACTGTAATAACCATAAAAAAAAGTTTCAAGTGAAAATACTCAACAGTTTCACTATAAAAACCGTAAAAAAATGTTCCAAATTAAAAAACTCAATAATATAAGTATAAAAACTGCTAAAATAGTTCCAAGTTAAAAAAAACTCAAATATTTCAATATAAATACCATAAAAAAGTTAAAAGTAAAAATACTCAACAGTTTCACTTTAAAAACCATAACAAAAGTTTTAAGTTGAAAAAAGACACAACAATTTAAGTATAAAAACCATTAAAAAAACCAAGTTAAAAAGCTCAACAATTTCACTATATAGATCCTAAAAAAAAGATCCAAGTTATAAACCTCATCTATATCGCCATAATAACCATAAAAAATGTTTCAAGTTAAAAAGTTCAACAATTTAACTAAAAAACCATTAAAAAAAAAAGTCCAATGTTAAAAAATTCAATAGTTTCACTATAAAAATGAAAACAAGATTTTCAAGTGAAAAACTCAACTATTTCACTATAAAAATACCTAAAAAAAGTTCCATGTTAAAAATACTCTCAAATATCTCAATAAAAAATACAAAATAAGTTCCAAGTTAAAAAAACTCAACAATTTAACTATAAAAACCATAGCAATATATCCAAGCAAAAAAACTCAACTATTTCACTGTAAAAAACATTAACAAAAATTCCAAGTTAAAAAACACAACAGTTTCTCTTTAAAAAATATATTAAACAAAGTCAAGTTAAAAAACTCAACAGTTTCACTGTAAAAACCATAAAAAAAGTTTCAAGTGAAAAAACCCAACAGTTTCACTATAAAAACCTTGAAAAATGTTCCAAATTAAAGAACTCAATAATTTAACTATAAAAACCACTAAAATAGTTCCAAGTTAAAAAAAAATTCAAATATTTCATTATAAATACCATAAAAAAGTTCAAAATAAAAAACTCAACAGTTTCAATATAAAAACCATAATAAAAGTTCCAAGTTAAAAAAACACAACAATTTCACTATAAAAACCATTAAAAAAACCAAGTTAAAAAGCTCAACAAATTCACTATATAGATCCTAAAAAAAGATCCAAGTTATAAACCTCATCTATATCGCCATAAAAACCATAAAAAATGTTTCAAGTTAAAAAATTCAACAATTTCACTGAAAAAACCATTAAAAAAAAGTTTCATGTTAAAAAATTCAATAGTTTCACTATAAAAACGAAAATAATATTTTCAAGTGAAAAAACTCAACTATTTCACTATAAACATACCTAAAAAAAGTTCCATGGTAAAAATACTCACAAATATCTCTATAAAAAATAAAAAATAAGTTCCAAGTTAAAAAAAAAAACAACAGTTTCACTTTAAAAACCATAGCAAGATAACCAAGTGAAAAAACTCAACTATTTCACTGTAAAAAACAATTAAAAAAATTCCAAGTTAAAAAACACTAAGTTTCTCTATAAAAAATATAATAAAAAAAGTCAAGTTAAAAAACTCAACAGTTTCACTGTAAAAACCATAAAAAAAAGTTCCAAGTGAAAAACCTCAACAGTTTCTCTATAAAAAAATATATTAAAAAAAGTCAAGTTAAAAAACTCAACAGTTTCACTGAAAAAACCATTAAAAAAAGTTCCATGTTAAAAAATTCAATACTTTAACTATATAAACCAAAACAAGGTTTTCAAGTGAAAAATCTCAACTATTTCACTATAAAAATACCTAAAAAAAGTTCCATGTTAAAAATACTCACAAATATCTCTATAAAAAATAAAAAATAAGTTCCAAGTTAAAAAAACTCAACAGTTTCACTATAAAAACCATAGCAAGATTTCCACGTGAAAAAACTCAACTATTTCACTGTAAAAAACATAAAAAAAATTCCAAGTTAAAAAACACAACAGTCTCTCTTTAAAAAATATATTAAAATAAGTCATGTTAAAAAAACTCAACAGTTTCACTGTAATAACCATAAAAAAAAGTTTCAAGTGAAAATACTCAACAGTTTCACTATAAAAACCGTAAAAATATGTTCCAAATTAAAAAACTCAATAATATAAGTATAAAAACTGCTAAAATAGTTCCAAGTTAAAAAAAACTCAAATATTTCAATATAAATACCATAAAAAAGTTAAAAGTAAAAATACTCAACAGTTTCACTTTAAAAACCATAACAAAAGTTTTAAGTTGAAAAAAGACACAACAATTTAAGTATAAAAACCATTAAAAAAACCAAGTTAAAAAGCTCAACAATTTCACTATATAGATCCTAAAAAAAAGATCCAAGTTATAAACCTCATCTATATCGCCATAATAACCATAAAAAATGTTTCAAGTTAAAAAGTTCAACAATTTAACTAAAAAACCATTAAAAAAAAAGTCCAATGTTAAAAAATTCAATAGTTTCACTATAAAAATGAAAACAAGATTTTCAAGTGAAAAACTCAACTATTTCACTATAAAAATACCTAAAAAAAGTTCCATGTTAAAAATACTCTCAAATATCTCAATAAAAAATACAAAATAAGTTCCAAGTTAAAAAAACTCAACAATTTAACTATAAAAACCATAGCAATATATCCAAGCAAAAAAACTCAACTATTTCACTGTAAAAAACATTAACAAAAATTCCAAGTTAAAAAACACAACAGTTTCTCTTTAAAAAATATATTAAACAAAGTCAAGTTAAAAAACTCAACAGTTTCACTGTAAAAACCATAAAAAAAGTTTCAAGTGAAAAAACCCAACAGTTTCACTATAAAAACCTTGAAAAATGTTCCAAATTAAAGAACTCAATAATTTAACTATAAAAACCACTAAAATAGTTCCAAGTTAAAAAAAAATTCAAATATTTCATTATAAATACCATAAAAAAGTTCAAAATAAAAAACTCAACAGTTTCAATATAAAAACCATAATAAAAGTTCCAAGTTAAAAAAACACAACAATTTCACTATAAAAACCATTAAAAAAACCAAGTTAAAAAGCTCAACAAATTCACTATATAGATCCTAAAAAAAGATCCAAGTTATAAACCTCATCTATATCGCCATAAAAACCATAAAAAATGTTTCAAGTTAAAAAATTCAACAATTTCACTGAAAAAACCATTAAAAAAAAGTTTCATGTTAAAAAATTCAATAGTTTCACTATAAAAACGAAAATAATATTTTCAAGTGAAAAAACTCAACTATTTCACTATAAACATACCTAAAAAAAGTTCCATGGTAAAAATACTCACAAATATCTCTATAAAAAATAAAAAATAAGTTCCAAGTTAAAAAAAAAACAACAGTTTCACTTTAAAAACCATAGCAAGATAACCAAGTGAAAAAACTCAACTATTTCACTGTAAAAAACAATTAAAAAAATTCCAAGTTAAAAAACACTAAGTTTCTCTATAAAAAATATAATAAAAAAAGTCAAGTTAAAAAACTCAACAGTTTCACTGTAAAAACCATAAAAAAAAGTTCCAAGTGAAAAACCTCAACAGTTTCTCTATAAAAAAATATATTAAAAAAAGTCAAGTTAAAAAACTCAACAGTTTCACTGAAAAAACCATTAAAAAAAGTTCCATGTTAAAAAATTCAATACTTTAACTATATAAACCAAAACAAGGTTTTCAAGTGAAAAATCTCAACTATTTCACTATAAAAATACCTAAAAAAAGTTCCATGTTAAAAATACTCACAAATATCTCTATAAAAAATAAAAAATAAGTTCCAAGTTAAAAAAACTCAAAAGTTTCACTATAAAAACCATAGCAAGATTTCCACGTGAAAAAACTCAACTATTTCACTGTAAAAAACATAAAAAAAATTCCAAGTTAAAAAACACAACAGTCTCTCTTTAAAAAATATATTAAAATAAGTCATGTTAAAAAAACTCAACAGTTTCACTGTAATAACCATAAAAAAAAGTTTCAAGTGAAAATACTCAACAGTTTCACTATAAAAACCGTAAAAAAATGTTCCAAATTAAAAAACTCAATAATATAAGTATAAAAACTGCTAAAATAGTTCCAAGTTAAAAAAAACTCAAATATTTCAATATAAATACCATAAAAAAGTTAAAAGTAAAAATACTCAACAGTTTCACTTTAAAAACCATAACAAAAGTTTTAAGTTGAAAAAAGACACAACAATTTAAGTATAAAAACCATTAAAAAAACCAAGTTAAAAAGCTCAACAATTTCACTATATAGATCCTAAAAAAAAGATCCAAGTTATAAACCTCATCTATATCGCCATAATAACCATAAAAAATGTTTCAAGTTAAAAAGTTCAACAATTTAACTAAAAAACCATTAAAAAAAAAGTCCAATGTTAAAAAATTCAATAGTTTCACTATAAAAATGAAAACAAGATTTTCAAGTGAAAAACTCAACTATTTCACTATAAAAATACCTAAAAAAAGTTCCATGTTAAAAATACTCTCAAATATCTCAATAAAAAATACAAAATAAGTTCCAAGTTAAAAAAAACTCAACAATTTAACTATAAAAACCATAGCAATATATCCAAGCAAAAAAACTCAACTATTTCACTGTAAAAAACATTAACAAAAATTCCAAGTTAAAAAACACAACAGTTTCTCTTTAAAAAATATATTAAACAAAGTCAAGTTAAAAAACTCAACAGTTTCACTGTAAAAACCATAAAAAAAGTTTCAAGTGAAAAAACCCAACAGTTTCACTATAAAAACCTTGAAAAATGTTCCAAATTAAAGAACTCAATAATTTAACTATAAAAACCACTAAAATAGTTCCAAGTTAAAAAAAAATTCAAATATTTCATTATAAATACCATAAAAAAGTTCAAAATAAAAAACTCAACAGTTTCAATATAAAAACCATAATAAAAGTTCCAAGTTAAAAAAACACAACAATTTCACTATAAAAACCATTAAAAAAACCAAGTTAAAAAGCTCAACAAATTCACTATATAGATCCTAAAAAAAGATCCAAGTTATAAACCTCATCTATATCGCCATAAAAACCATAAAAAATGTTTCAAGTTAAAAAAATTCAACAATTTCACTGAAAAAACCATTAAAAAAAAGTTTCATGTTAAAAAATTCAATAGTTTCACTATAAAAACGAAAATAATATTTTCAAGTGAAAAAACTCAACTATTTCACTATAAACATACCTAAAAAAAGTTCCATGGTAAAAATACTCACAAATATCTCTATAAAAAATAAAAAATAAGTTCCAAGTTAAAAAAAAAACAACAGTTTCACTTTAAAAACCATAGCAAGATAACCAAGTGAAAAAACTCAACTATTTCACTGTAAAAAACAATTAAAAAAATTCCAAGTTAAAAAACACTAAGTTTCTCTATAAAAAATATAATAAAAAAAGTCAAGTTAAAAAACTCAACAGTTTCACTGTAAAAACCATAAAAAAAAGTTCCAAGTGAAAAACCTCAACAGTTTCTCTATAAAAAAATATATTAAAAAAAGTCAAGTTAAAAAACTCAACAGTTTCACTGAAAAAACCATTAAAAAAAGTTCCATGTTAAAAAATTCAATACTTTAACTATATAAACCAAAACAAGGTTTTCAAGTGAAAAATCTCAACTATTTCACTATAAAAATACCTAAAAAAAGTTCCATGTTAAAAATACTCACAAATATCTCTATAAAAAATAAAAAATAAGTTCCAAGTTAAAAAAACTCAAAAGTTTCACTATAAAAACCATAGCAAGATTTCCACGTGAAAAAACTCAACTATTTCACTGTAAAAAACATAAAAAAAATTCCAAGTTAAAAAACACAACAGTCTCTCTTTAAAAAATATATTAAAATAAGTCATGTTAAAAAAACTCAACAGTTTCACTGTAATAACCATAAAAAAAAGTTTCAAGTGAAAATACTCAACAGTTTCACTATAAAAACCGTAAAAATATGTTCCAAATTAAAAAACTCAATAATATAAGTATAAAAACTGCTAAAATAGTTCCAAGTTAAAAAAAACTCAAATATTTCAATATAAATACCATAAAAAAGTTAAAAGTAAAAATACTCAACAGTTTCACTTTAAAAACCATAACAAAAGTTTTAAGTTGAAAAAAGACACAACAATTTAAGTATAAAAACCATTAAAAAAACCAAGTTAAAAAGCTCAACAATTTCACTATATAGATCCTAAAAAAAAGATCCAAGTTATAAACCTCATCTATATCGCCATAATAACCATAAAAAATGTTTCAAGTTAAAAAGTTCAACAATTTAACTAAAAAACCATTAAAAAAAAAGTCCAATGTTAAAAAATTCAATAGTTTCACTATAAAAATGAAAACAAGATTTTCAAGTGAAAAACTCAACTATTTCACTATAAAAATACCTAAAAAAAGTTCCATGTTAAAAATACTCTCAAATATCTCAATAAAAAATACAAAATAAGTTCCAAGTTAAAAAAACTCAACAATTTAACTATAAAAACCATAGCAATATATCCAAGCAAAAAAACTCAACTATTTCACTGTAAAAAACATTAACAAAAATTCCAAGTTAAAAAACACAACAGTTTCTCTTTAAAAAATATATTAAACAAAGTCAAGTTAAAAAACTCAACAGTTTCACTGTAAAAACCATAAAAAAAGTTTCAAGTGAAAAAACCCAACAGTTTCACTATAAAAACCTTGAAAAATGTTCCAAATTAAAGAACTCAATAATTTAACTATAAAAACCACTAAAATAGTTCCAAGTTAAAAAAAAATTCAAATATTTCATTATAAATACCATAAAAAAGTTCAAAATAAAAAACTCAACAGTTTCAATATAAAAACCATAATAAAAGTTCCAAGTTAAAAAAACACAACAATTTCACTATAAAAACCATTAAAAAAACCAAGTTAAAAAGCTCAACAAATTCACTATATAGATCCTAAAAAAAGATCCAAGTTATAAACCTCATCTATATCGCCATAAAAACCATAAAAAATGTTTCAAGTTAAAAAAATTCAACAATTTCACTGAAAAAACCATTAAAAAAAAGTTTCATGTTAAAAAATTCAATAGTTTCACTATAAAAACGAAAATAATATTTTCAAGTGAAAAAACTCAACTATTTCACTATAAACATACCTAAAAAAAGTTCCATGGTAAAAATACTCACAAATATCTCTATAAAAAATAAAAAATAAGTTCCAAGTTAAAAAAAAAACAACAGTTTCACTTTAAAAACCATAGCAAGATAACCAAGTGAAAAAACTCAACTATTTCACTGTAAAAAACAATTAAAAAAATTCCAAGTTAAAAAACACTAAGTTTCTCTATAAAAAATATAATAAAAAAAGTCAAGTTAAAAAACTCAACAGTTTCACTGTAAAAACCATAAAAAAAAGTTCCAAGTGAAAAACCTCAACAGTTTCTCTATAAAAAAATATATTAAAAAAAGTCAAGTTAAAAAACTCAACAGTTTCACTGAAAAAACCATTAAAAAAAGTTCCATGTTAAAAAATTCAATACTTTAACTATATAAACCAAAACAAGGTTTTCAAGTGAAAAATCTCAACTATTTCACTATAAAAATACCTAAAAAAAGTTCCATGTTAAAAATACTCACAAATATCTCTATAAAAAATAAAAAATAAGTTCCAAGTTAAAAAAACTCAACAGTTTCACTATAAAAACCATAGCAAGATTTCCACGTGAAAAAACTCAACTATTTCACTGTAAAAAACATAAAAAAAATTCCAAGTTAAAAAACACAACAGTCTCTCTTTAAAAAATATATTAAAATAAGTCATGTTAAAAAAACTCAACAGTTTCACTGTAATAACCATAAAAAAAAGTTTCAAGTGAAAATACTCAACAGTTTCACTATAAAAACCGTAAAAAAATGTTCCAAATTAAAAAACTCAATAATATAAGTATAAAAACTGCTAAAATAGTTCCAAGTTAAAAAAAACTCAAATATTTCAATATAAATACCATAAAAAAGTTAAAAGTAAAAATACTCAACAGTTTCACTTTAAAAACCATAACAAAAGTTTTAAGTTGAAAAAAGACACAACAATTTAAGTATAAAAACCATTAAAAAAACCAAGTTAAAAAGCTCAACAATTTCACTATATAGATCCTAAAAAAAAGATCCAAGTTATAAACCTCATCTATATCGCCATAATAACCATAAAAAATGTTTCAAGTTAAAAAGTTCAACAATTTAACTAAAAAACCATTAAAAAAAAAGTCCAATGTTAAAAAATTCAATAGTTTCACTATAAAAATGAAAACAAGATTTTCAAGTGAAAAACTCAACTATTTCACTATAAAAATACCTAAAAAAAGTTCCATGTTAAAAATACTCTCAAATATCTCAATAAAAAATACAAAATAAGTTCCAAGTTAAAAAAACTCAACAATTTAACTATAAAAACCATAGCAATATATCCAAGCAAAAAAACTCAACTATTTCACTGTAAAAAACATTAACAAAAATTCCAAGTTAAAAAACACAACAGTTTCTCTTTAAAAAATATATTAAACAAAGTCAAGTTAAAAAACTCAACAGTTTCACTGTAAAAACCATAAAAAAAGTTTCAAGTGAAAAAACCCAACAGTTTCACTATAAAAACCTTGAAAAATGTTCCAAATTAAAGAACTCAATAATTTAACTATAAAAACCACTAAAATAGTTCCAAGTTAAAAAAAAATTCAAATATTTCATTATAAATACCATAAAAAAGTTCAAAATAAAAAACTCAACAGTTTCAATATAAAAACCATAATAAAAGTTCCAAGTTAAAAAAACACAACAATTTCACTATAAAAACCATTAAAAAAACCAAGTTAAAAAGCTCAACAAATTCACTATATAGATCCTAAAAAAAGATCCAAGTTATAAACCTCATCTATATCGCCATAAAAACCATAAAAAATGTTTCAAGTTAAAAAATTCAACAATTTCACTGAAAAAACCATTAAAAAAAAGTTTCATGTTAAAAAATTCAATAGTTTCACTATAAAAACGAAAATAATATTTTCAAGTGAAAAAACTCAACTATTTCACTATAAACATACCTAAAAAAAGTTCCATGGTAAAAATACTCACAAATATCTCTATAAAAAATAAAAAATAAGTTCCAAGTTAAAAAAAAAAACAACAGTTTCACTTTAAAAACCATAGCAAGATAACCAAGTGAAAAAACTCAACTATTTCACTGTAAAAAACAATTAAAAAAATTCCAAGTTAAAAAACACTAAGTTTCTCTATAAAAAATATAATAAAAAAAGTCAAGTTAAAAAACTCAACAGTTTCACTGTAAAAACCATAAAAAAAAGTTCCAAGTGAAAAACCTCAACAGTTTCTCTATAAAAAAATATATTAAAAAAAGTCAAGTTAAAAAACTCAACAGTTTCACTGAAAAAACCATTAAAAAAAGTTCCATGTTAAAAAATTCAATACTTTAACTATATAAACCAAAACAAGGTTTTCAAGTGAAAAATCTCAACTATTTCACTATAAAAATACCTAAAAAAAGTTCCATGTTAAAAATACTCACAAATATCTCTATAAAAAATAAAAAATAAGTTCCAAGTTAAAAAAACTCAACAGTTTCACTATAAAAACCATAGCAAGATTTCCACGTGAAAAAACTCAACTATTTCACTGTAAAAAACATAAAAAAAATTCCAAGTTAAAAAACACAACAGTCTCTCTTTAAAAAATATATTAAAATAAGTCATGTTAAAAAAACTCAACAGTTTCACTGTAATAACCATAAAAAAAAGTTTCAAGTGAAAATACTCAACAGTTTCACTATAAAAACCGTAAAAAAATGTTCCAAATTAAAAAACTCAATAATATAAGTATAAAAACTGCTAAAATAGTTCCAAGTTAAAAAAAACTCAAATATTTCAATATAAATACCATAAAAAAGTTAAAAGTAAAAATACTCAACAGTTTCACTTTAAAAACCATAACAAAAGTTTTAAGTTGAAAAAAGACACAACAATTTAAGTATAAAAACCATTAAAAAAACCAAGTTAAAAAGCTCAACAATTTCACTATATAGATCCTAAAAAAAAGATCCAAGTTATAAACCTCATCTATATCGCCATAATAACCATAAAAAATGTTTCAAGTTAAAAAGTTCAACAATTTAACTAAAAAACCATTAAAAAAAAGTCAAATGTTAAAAAATTCAATAGTTTCACTATAAAAATGAAAACAAGATTTTCAAGTGAAAAACTCAACTATTTCACTATAAAAATACCTAAAAAAAGTTCCATGTTAAAAATACTCTCAAATATCTCAATAAAAAAATACAAAATAAGTTCCAAGTTAAAAAAACTCAACAATTTAACTATAAAAACCATAGCAATATATCCAAGCAAAAAAACTCAACTATTTCACTGTAAAAAACATTAACAAAAATTCCAAGTTAAAAAACACAACAGTTTCTCTTTAAAAAATATATTAAACAAAGTCAAGTTAAAAAACTCAACAGTTTCACTGTAAAAACCATAAAAAAAGTTTCAAGTGAAAAAACCCAACAGTTTCACTATAAAAACCTTGAAAAATGTTCCAAATTAAAGAACTCAATAATTTAACTATAAAAACCACTAAAATAGTTCCAAGTTAAAAAAAAATTCAAATATTTCATTATAAATACCATAAAAAAGTTCAAAATAAAAAACTCAACAGTTTCAATATAAAAACCATAATAAAAGTTCCAAGTTAAAAAAACACAACAATTTCACTATAAAAACCATTAAAAAAACCAAGTTAAAAAGCTCAACAAATTCACTATATAGATCCTAAAAAAAGATCCAAGTTATAAACCTCATCTATATCGCCATAAAAACCATAAAAAATGTTTCAAGTTAAAAAATTCAACAATTTCACTGAAAAAACCATTAAAAAAAAGTTTCATGTTAAAAAATTCAATAGTTTCACTATAAAAACGAAAATAATATTTTCAAGTGAAAAAACTCAACTATTTCACTATAAACATACCTAAAAAAAGTTCCATGGTAAAAATACTCACAAATATCTCTATAAAAAATAAAAAATAAGTTCCAAGTTAAAAAAAAAAACAACAGTTTCACTTTAAAAACCATAGCAAGATAACCAAGTGAAAAAACTCAACTATTTCACTGTAAAAAACAATTAAAAAAATTCCAAGTTAAAAAACACTAAGTTTCTCTATAAAAAATATAATAAAAAAAGTCAAGTTAAAAAACTCAACAGTTTCACTGTAAAAACCATAAAAAAAAGTTCCAAGTGAAAAACCTCAACAGTTTCTCTATAAAAAAATATATTAAAAAAAGTCAAGTTAAAAAACTCAACAGTTTCACTGAAAAAACCATTAAAAAAAGTTCCATGTTAAAAAATTCAATACTTTAACTATATAAACCAAAACAAGGTTTTCAAGTGAAAAATCTCAACTATTTCACTATAAAAATACCTAAAAAAAGTTCCATGTTAAAAATACTCACAAATATCTCTATAAAAAATAAAAAATAAGTTCCAAGTTAAAAAAACTCAACAGTTTCACTATAAAAACCATAGCAAGATTTCCACGTGAAAAAACTCAACTATTTCACTGTAAAAAACATAAAAAAAATTCCAAGTTAAAAAACACAACAGTCTCTCTTTAAAAAATATATTAAAATAAGTCATGTTAAAAAAACTCAACAGTTTCACTGTAATAACCATAAAAAAAAGTTTCAAGTGAAAATACTCAACAGTTTCACTATAAAAACCGTAAAAAAATGTTCCAAATTAAAAAACTCAATAATATAAGTATAAAAACTGCTAAAATAGTTCCAAGTTAAAAAAAACTCAAATATTTCAATATAAATACCATAAAAAAGTTAAAAGTAAAAATACTCAACAGTTTCACTTTAAAAACCATAACAAAAGTTTTAAGTTGAAAAAAGACACAACAATTTAAGTATAAAAACCATTAAAAAAACCAAGTTAAAAAGCTCAACAATTTCACTATATAGATCCTAAAAAAAAGATCCAAGTTATAAACCTCATCTATATCGCCATAATAACCATAAAAAATGTTTCAAGTTAAAAAGTTCAACAATTTAACTAAAAAACCATTAAAAAAAAGTCAAATGTTAAAAAATTCAATAGTTTCACTATAAAAATGAAAACAAGATTTTCAAGTGAAAAACTCAACTATTTCACTATAAAAATACCTAAAAAAAGTTCCATGTTAAAAATACTCTCAAATATCTCAATAAAAAAATACAAAATAAGTTCCAAGTTAAAAAAACTCAACAATTTAACTATAAAAACCATAGCAATATATCCAAGCAAAAAAACTCAACTATTTCACTGTAAAAAACATTAACAAAAATTCCAAGTTAAAAAACACAACAGTTTCTCTTTAAAAAATATATTAAACAAAGTCAAGTTAAAAAACTCAACAGTTTCACTGTAAAAACCATAAAAAAAGTTTCAAGTGAAAAAACCCAACAGTTTCACTATAAAAACCTTGAAAAATGTTCCAAATTAAAGAACTCAATAATTTAACTATAAAAACCACTAAAATAGTTCCAAGTTAAAAAAAAATTCAAATATTTCATTATAAATACCATAAAAAAGTTCAAAATAAAAAACTCAACAGTTTCAATATAAAAACCATAATAAAAGTTCCAAGTTAAAAAAACACAACAATTTCACTATAAAAACCATTAAAAAAACCAAGTTAAAAAGCTCAACAAATTCACTATATAGATCCTAAAAAAAGATCCAAGTTATAAACCTCATCTATATCGCCATAAAAACCATAAAAAATGTTTCAAGTTAAAAAATTCAACAATTTCACTGAAAAAACCATTAAAAAAAAGTTTCAGGTTAAAAAATTCAATAGTTTCACTATAAAAACGAAAACAATATTTTCAAGTGAAAAAACTCAACTACTTCACTATAAACATACCTAAAAAAAGTTCCATGGTAAAAATACTCACAAATATCTCTATAAAAAATAATAAATAAGTTCCAAGTTAAAAAAGAAATCAACAGTTTCACTTTAAAAACCATAGCAAGATAACCAAGTGAAAAAACTCAACTATTTCACTGTAAAAAAACAATTAAAAAAATTCCAAGTTAAAAAACACAACAGTTTCTCTATAAAAAATATAATAAAAAAAGACAAGTTAAAAAACTCAACAGTTTCACTGTAAAAACCATAAAAAAAAGTTCCAAGTGAAAAACCTCAACATTTTCTCTATAAAAAAATATATTAAAAAAAGTCAAGTTAAAAAACTCAACAGTTTCACTGAAAAAACCATTAAAAAAAGTTCCATGTTAAAAAATTCAATACTTTCACTATATAAACCAAAACAAGGTTTTCAAGTGAAAAATCTCAACTATTTCACTAGAAAAATACCTAAAAAAAGTTCCATGTTAAAAATACTCACAAATATCTCTATAAAAAATTAAAAATAAGTTCCAAGTTAAAAAAACTCAACAGTTTCACTATAAAAACCATAGCAAGATTTCCATGTGAAAAAACTCAACTATTTCACTGTTAAAAACATAAGAAAAAATTCCAAGTTAAAAAACACAACACTCTCTCTTTAAAAAATATATTAAAATAAGTCATGTTAAAAAAACTCAACAGTTTCACTGTAATAACCATAAAAAAAAAGTTTCAAGTGAAAATACACAACAGTTTCACTATAAAAACCGTAAAAAAATATTCCAAATTAAAAAACTCAATAATATAAGTATAAAAACCACTAAAATAGTTCCAAGTTAAAAAAAACTCAAATATTTCAATATAAATACCATAAAAAAGTTAAAAGTAATAAAACTCAACAGTTTCACTATAAAAACCATAACAAAAGTTTCAAGTTAAAAAAAAACACAACAATTTAAGTATAAAAACCATTAAAAAAACCAAGTTAAAAAGCTCAACAATTTCACTATATAGATCCTAAAAAAAAGATCCAAGTTATAATACTAATCTATATCGCCATAATAACCATAAAAAATGTTTCAAGTTAAAAAGTTCAACAATTTAACTAAAAAAACCATTAAAAAAAAGTCCAATGTTAAAAAATTCAATAGTTTCACTATAAAAATGAAAACAAGATTTTCAAGTGAAAAACTCAACTATTTCACTATAAAAATACCTAAAAAAGTTCCATGTTAAAAATACTCTCAAATATCTCAATAAAAAATACAAAATAAGTTCCAAGTTAAAAAAACTCAACAATTTAACTATAAAAACCATAGCAATATATCCAAGCAAAAAAACTCAACTATTTCATTGTAAAAAACATTAACAAAAATTCCAAGTTAAAAAACACAATAGTTTCTCTTTAAAAAATATATTTAACAAAGTCAAGTTAAAAAACTCAATAGTTTCACTGTAAAAACCATAAAAAAAAGTTTCAAGTGAAAAAACCCAACAGTTTCACTATAAAAACCTTGAAAAATGTTCCAAATTAAAGAACTCAATAATTTAACTATAAAAACCACTAAAATAGTTCCAAGTTAAAAAAAAATTCAAATATTTCATTATAAATACCATAAAAAAGTTCAAAATAAAAAACTCAACAGTTTCAATATAACAACCATAATAAAAGTTCCAAGTTAAAAAAATACAACAATTTTACTATAAAAACCATTAAAAAAACCAAGTTAAAAAGCTCAACAATTTCACTATATAGATCCTAAAAAAAGATCCAAGTTATAAACCTCATCTATATCGCCATAAAAACCATAAAAAATGTTTCAAGTTAAAAAATTCAACAATTTCACTGAAAAAACCATTAAAAAATGTTTCATGTTAAAAAATTCAATAGTTTCACTATAAAAACGAAAACAATATTTTCAAGTGAAAAAACTCAACTATTTCACTATAAACATACCTAAAAAAAGTTCCATGGTAAAAATACTCACAAATATCTCTATAAAAAATAAAAAATAAGTTCCAAGTTTAAAAAAAACTCAACAGTTTCACTTTAAAAACCATAGCAAGATAACCAAGTGAAAAAACTCAACTATTTCACTGTAAAAAACAATTAAAAAAATTCCAAGTTAAAAAACACAACAGTTTCTCTATAAAAAATATAATAAAAAAAGTCAAGTTAAAAAACTCAACAGTTTCACTGTAAAAACCATAAAAAAAAGTTCCAAGTGAAAAACCTCAACAGTTTCTCTATAAAAAAATATATTAAAAAAAGTCAAGTTAAAAAACTCAACAGTTTCACTGAAAAAACCATTAAAAAAAGTTCCAGGTTAAAAAATTCAATACTTTCACTATATGTTTAGGCCAAAACAAGGTTTTCAAGTGAAAAATCTCAACTATTTCACTATAAAAATACCTAAAAAAAGTTCCATGTTAAAAATACTCACAAATATCTCTATAAAAAATAAAAAATAAGTTCCAAGTTAAAAAAACTCAACAGTTTCACTATAAAAACCATAGCAAGATTTCCACGTGAAAAAACTCAACTATTTCACTGTAAAAAACATAAAAAAAAATTCCAAGTTAAAAAACACAACAGTCTCTCTTTAAAAAATATATTAAAATAAGTCATGTTAAAAAAACTCAACAGTTTCACTGTAATAACCATAAAAAAAAAGTTTCAAGTGAAAATACTCAACAGTTTCACTATAAAAACCGTAAAAAAATGTTCCAAATCAAAAAACTCAATAATATAAGTATAAAAACCACTAAAATAGTTCCAAGTTAAAAAAAAAACTCAAATATTTCAATATAAATACCATAAAAAAGTTAAAAGTAAAAAAACTCAACAGTTTCACTATAAAAACCATAACAAAAGTTACAAGTTAAAAAAAAACAATTTAAGTATAAAAACCATTAAAAAAACCAAGTTAAAAAGCTCAACAATTTCACTATATAGATCCTAAAAAAAAGATCCAAGTTATAAACCTAATATATATCGCCATAATAACCATAAAAAATGTTTCAAGTTAAAAAGTTCAACAATTTAACTAAAAAAACCATTAAAAAAAGTCCAATGTTAAAAAATTCAATAGTTTCACTATAAAAATGAAAACAAGATTTTCAAGTGAAAAACTCAACTATTTCACTATAAAAATACCTAAAAAAAGTTCCATGTTAAAAATACTCTCAAATATCTCAATAAAAAAATACAAAATAAGTTCCAAGTTAAAAAAACTCAACAATTTAACTATAAAAACCATAGCAATATATCCAAGCAAAAAAACTCAACTATTTCACTGTAAAAAACATTAACAAAAATTCCAAGTTAAAAAACACAATAGTTTCTCTTTAAAAAATATATTAAACAAAGTCAAGTTAAAAAACTCAACAATTTCACTGTAAAAACCATAAAAAAAAAGTTTCAAGTGAAAAAACCCAACAGTTTCACTATAAAAACCTTGAAAATAGTTCCAAATTAAAGAACTCAATAATTTAACTATAAAAACCACTAAAATAGTTCCAAGTTAAAATAAATTCAAATATTTCATTATAAATACCATAAAAAAGTTCAAAATAAAAACTCAACAGTTTCAATATAAAAACCATAATAAAAGTTCCAAGTTAAAAAAACACAACAATTTCACTATAAAAACCATTAAAAAAACCAAGTTAAAAAGCTCAACAATTTCACTATATAGATCCTAAAAAAAGATCCAAGTTATAAACCTCATCTATATCGCCATAAAAACCATAAAAAATGTTTCAATTTAAAAAATTCAACAATTTCACTGAAAAAACCATTAAAAAATGTTTCATGTTAAAAAATTCAATAGTTTCACTATAAAAACGAAAACAATATTTTCAAGTGAAAAAACTCAACTATTTCACTATAAACATACCTAAAAAAAGTTCCATGGTAAAAATACTCACAAATATCTCTATAAAAAATAAAAAATAAGTTCCAAGTTTAAAAAAAACTCAACAGTTTCACTTTAAAAACCATAGCAAGATAACCAAGTGAAAAAACTCAACTATTTCACTGTATAAAACAATTAAAAAAATTCCAAGTTAAAAAACACAACAGTTTCACTATAAAAAATATAATAAAAAAAGTCAAGTTAAAAAACTCAACAGTTTCACTGTAAAAACCATAAAAAAAAGTTCCAAGTGAAAAACCTCAACAGTTTCTCTATAAAAAAATATATTAAAAAAAGTCAAGTTAAAAAACTCAACAGTTTCACTGAAAAAACCATTAAAAAAAGTTCCAGGATAAAAAATTCAATACTTTCACTATATGTTTAGGCCAAAACAAGGTTTTCAAGTGAAAAATCTCAACTATTTCACTATAAAAATACCTAAAAAAAGTTCCATGTTAAAAATACTCACAAATATCTCTATAAAAAATAAAAAATAAGTTCCAAGTTAAAAAAAAAAACAACAGTTTCACTTTAAAAACCATAGCAAGATAACCAAGTGAAAAAACTCAACTATTTCACTGTAAAAAACAATTAAAAAAATTCCAAGTTAAAAAACACTAAGTTTCTCTATAAAAAATATAATAAAAAAAGTCAAGTTAAAAAACTCAACAGTTTCACTGTAAAAACCATAAAAAAAAGTTCCAAGTGAAAAACCTCAACAGTTTCTCTATAAAAAAATATATTAAAAAAAGTCAAGTTAAAAAACTCAACAGTTTCACTGAAAAAACCATTAAAAAAAGTTCCATGTTAAAAAATTCAATACTTTAACTATATAAACCAAAACAAGGTTTTCAAGTGAAAAATCTCAACTATTTCACTATAAAAATACCTAAAAAAAGTTCCATGTTAAAAATACTCACAAATATCTCTATAAAAAATAAAAAATAAGTTCCAAGTTAAAAAAACTCAACAGTTTCACTATAAAAACCATAGCAAGATTTCCACGTGAAAAAACTCAACTATTTCACTGTAAAAAACATAAAAAAAATTCCAAGTTAAAAAACACAACAGTCTCTCTTTAAAAAATATATTAAAATAAGTCATGTTAAAAAAACTCAAAAGTTTCACTGTAATAACCATAAAAAAAAGTTTCAAGTGAAAATACTCAACAGTTTCACTATAAAAACCGTAAAAAAATGTTCCAAATTAAAAAACTCAATAATATAAGTATAAAAACTGCTAAAATAGTTCCAAGTTAAAAAAAACTCAAATATTTCAATATAAATACCATAAAAAAGTTAAAAGTAAAAATACTCAACAGTTTCACTTTAAAAACCATAACAAAAGTTTTAAGTTGAAAAAAGACACAACAATTTAAGTATAAAAACCATTAAAAAAACCAAGTTAAAAAGCTCAACAATTTCACTATATAGATCCTAAAAAAAAGATCCAAGTTATAAACCTCATCTATATCGCCATAATAACCATAAAAAATGTTTCAAGTTAAAAAGTTCAACAATTTAACTAAAAAACCATTAAAAAAAAGTCAAATGTTAAAAAATTCAATAGTTTCACTATAAAAATGAAAACAAGATTTTCAAGTGAAAAACTCAACTATTTCACTATAAAAATACCTAAAAAAAGTTCCATGTTAAAAATACTCTCAAATATCTCAATAAAAAATACAAAATAAGTTCCAAGTTAAAAAAACTCAACAATTTAACTATAAAAACCATAGCAATATATCCAAGCAAAAAAACTCAACTATTTCACTGTAAAAAACATTAACAAAAATTCAAAGTTAAAAAACACAACAGTTTCTCTTTAAAAAATATATTAAACAAAGTCAAGTTAAAAAACTCAACAGTTTCACTGTAAAAACCATAAAAAAAGTTTCAAGTGAAAATACCCAACAGTTTCACTATAAAAACCTTGAAAAATGTTCCAAATTAAAGAACTCAATAATTTAACTATAAAAACCACTAAAATAGTTCCAAGTTAAAAAAAAATTCAAATATTTCATTATAAATACCATAAAAAAGTTCAAAATAAAAAACTCAACAGTTTCAATATAAAAACCATAATAAAAGTTCCAAGTTAAAAAAACACAACAAATTCACTATAAAAACCATTAAAAAAACCAAGTTAAAAAGCTCAACAAATTCACTATATAGATCCTAAAAAAAGATCCAAGTTATAAACCTCATCTATATCACCATAAAAACCATAAAAAATGTTTCAAGTTAAAAAATTCAACAATTTCACTGAAAAAACCATTAAAAAAAAGTTTCAGGTTAAAAAATTCAATAGTTTCACTATAAAAACGAAAACAATATTTTCAAGTGAAAAAACTCAACTACTTCACTATAAACATACCTAAAAAAAGTTCCATGGTAAAAATACTCACAAATATCTCTATAAAAAATAATAAATAAGTTCCAAGTTAAAAAAGAAATCAACAGTTTCACTTTAAAAACCATAGCAAGATAACCAAGTGAAAAAACTCAACTATTTCACTGTAAAAAAACAATTAAAAAAATTCCAAGTTAAAAAACACAACAGTTTCTCTATAAAAAATATAATAAAAAAAGACAAGTTAAAAAACTCAACAGTTTCACTGTAAAAACCATAAAAAAAAGTTCCAAGTGAAAAACCTCAACATTTTCTCTATAAAAAAATATATTAAAAAAAGTCAAGTTAAAAAACTCAACAGTTTCACTGAAAAAACCATTAAAAAAAGTTCCATGTTAAAAAATTCAATACTTTCACTATATAAACCAAAACAAGGTTTTCAAGTGAAAAATCTCAACTATTTCACTAGAAAAATACCTAAAAAAAGTTCCATGTTAAAAATACTCACAAATATCTCTATAAAAAATTAAAAATAAGTTCCAAGTTAAAAAAAACTCAACAGTTTCACTATAAAAACCATAGCAAGATTTCCATGTGAAAAAACTCAACTATTTCACTGTTAAAAACATAAGAAAAAATTCCAAGTTAAAAAACACAACACTCTCTCTTTAAAAAATATATTAAAATAAGTCATGTTAAAAAAACTCAACAGTTTCACTGTAATAACCATAAAAAAAAAGTTTCAAGTGAAAATACACAACAGTTTCACTATAAAAACCGTAAAAAAATATTCCAAATTAAAAAACTCAATAATATAAGTATAAAAACCACTAAAATAGTTCCAAGTTAAAAAAAACTCAAATATTTCAATATAAATACCATAAAAAAGTTAAAAGTAATAAAACTCAACAGTTTCACTATAAAAACCATAACAAAAGTTTCAAGTTAAAAAAAAACACAACAATTTAAGTATAAAAACCATTAAAAAAACCAAGTTAAAAAGCTCAACAATTTCACTATATAGATCCTAAAAAAAAGATCCAAGTTATAATACTAATCTATATCGCCATAATAACCATAAAAAATGTTTCAAGTTAAAAAGTTCAACAATTTAACTAAAAAAACCATTAAAAAAAAGTCCAATGTTAAAAAATTCAATAGTTTCACTATAAAAATGAAAACAAGATTTTCAAGTGAAAAACTCAACTATTTCACTATAAAAATACCTAAAAAAGTTCCATGTTAAAAATACTCTCAAATATCTCAATAAAAAATACAAAATAAGTTCCAAGTTAAAAAAACTCAACAATTTAACTATAAAAACCATAGCAATATATCCAAGCAAAAAAACTCAACTATTTCATTGTAAAAAACATTAACAAAAATTCCAAGTTAAAAAACACAATAGTTTCTCTTTAAAAAATATATTTAACAAAGTCAAGTTAAAAAACTCAATAGTTTCACTGTAAAAACCATAAAAAAAAGTTTCAAGTGAAAAAACCCAACAGTTTCACTATAAAAACCTTGAAAAATGTTCCAAATTAAAGAACTCAATAATTTAACTATAAAAACCACTAAAATAGTTCCAAGTTAAAAAAAAATTCAAATATTTCATTATAAATACCATAAAAAAGTTCAAAATAAAAAACTCAACAGTTTCAATATAACAACCATAATAAAAGTTCCAAGTTAAAAAAATACAACAATTTTACTATAAAAACCATTAAAAAAACCAAGTTAAAAAGCTCAACAATTTCACTATATAGATCCTAAAAAAAGATCCAAGTTATAAACCTCATCTATATCGCCATAAAAACCATAAAAAATGTTTCAAGTTAAAAAATTCAACAATTTCACTGAAAAAACCATTAAAAAATGTTTCATGTTAAAAAATTCAATAGTTTCACTATAAAAACGAAAACAATATTTTCAAGTGAAAAAACTCAACTATTTCACTATAAACATACCTAAAAAAAGTTCCATGGTAAAAATACTCACAAATATCTCTATAAAAAATAAAAAATAAGTTCCAAGTTTAAAAAAAACTCAACAGTTTCACTTTAAAAACCATAGCAAGATAACCAAGTGAAAAAACTCAACTATTTCACTGTAAAAAACAATTAAAAAAATTCCAAGTTAAAAAACACAACAGTTTCTCTATAAAAAATATAATAAAAAAAGTCAAGTTAAAAAACTCAACAGTTTCACTGTAAAAACCATAAAAAAAAGTTCCAAGTGAAAAACCTCAACAGTTTCTCTATAAAAAAATATATTAAAAAAAGTCAAGTTAAAAAACTCAACAGTTTCACTGAAAAAACCATTAAAAAAAGTTCCAGGTTAAAAAATTCAATACTTTCACTATATGTTTAGGCCAAAACAAGGTTTTCAAGTGAAAAATCTCAACTATTTCACTATAAAAATACCTAAAAAAAGTTCCATGTTAAAAATACTCACAAATATCTCTATAAAAAATAAAAAATAAGTTCCAAGTTAAAAAAACTCAACAGTTTCACTATAAAAACCATAGCAAGATTTCCACGTGAAAAAACTCAACTATTTCACTGTAAAAAACATAAAAAAAAATTCCAAGTTAAAAAACACAACAGTCTCTCTTTAAAAAATATATTAAAATAAGTCATGTTAAAAAAACTCAACAGTTTCACTGTAATAACCATAAAAAAAAAGTTTCAAGTGAAAATACTCAACAGTTTCACTATAAAAACCGTAAAAAAATGTTCCAAATCAAAAAACTCAATAATATAAGTATAAAAACCACTAAAATAGTTCCAAGTTAAAAAAAAAACTCAAATATTTCAATATAAATACCATAAAAAAGTTAAAAGTAAAAAAACTCAACAGTTTCACTATAAAAACCATAACAAAAGTTACAAGTTAAAAAAAAAACAATTTAAGTATAAAAACCATTAAAAAAACCAAGTTAAAAAGCTCAACAATTTCACTATATAGATCCTAAAAAAAAGATCCAAGTTATAAACCTAATATATATCGCCATAATAACCATAAAAAATGTTTCAAGTTAAAAAGTTCAACAATTTAACTAAAAAAACCATTAAAAAAAGTCCAATGTTAAAAAATTCAATAGTTTCACTATAAAAATGAAAACAAGATTTTCAAGTGAAAAACTCAACTATTTCACTATAAAAATACCTAAAAAAAGTTCCATGTTAAAAATACTCTCAAATATCTCAATAAAAAAATACAAAATAAGTTCCAAGTTAAAAAAACTCAACAATTTAACTATAAAAACCATAGCAATATATCCAAGCAAAAAAACTCAACTATTTCACTGTAAAAAACATTAACAAAAATTCCAAGTTAAAAAACACAATAGTTTCTCTTTAAAAAATATATTAAACAAAGTCAAGTTAAAAAACTCAACAATTTCACTGTAAAAACCATAAAAAAAAAGTTTCAAGTGAAAAAACCCAACAGTTTCACTATAAAAACCTTGAAAATAGTTCCAAATTAAAGAACTCAATAATTTAACTATAAAAACCACTAAAATAGTTCCAAGTTAAAATAAATTCAAATATTTCATTATAAATACCATAAAAAAGTTCAAAATAAAAACTCAACAGTTTCAATATAAAAACCATAATAAAAGTTCCAAGTTAAAAAAACACAACAATTTCACTATAAAAACCATTAAAAAAACCAAGTTAAAAAGCTCAACAATTTCACTATATAGATCCTAAAAAAAGATCCAAGTTATAAACCTCATCTATATCGCCATAAAAACCATAAAAAATGTTTCAATTTAAAAAATTCAACAATTTCACTGAAAAAACCATTAAAAAATGTTTCATGTTAAAAAATTCAATAGTTTCACTATAAAAACGAAAACAATATTTTCAAGTGAAAAAACTCAACTATTTCACTATAAACATACCTAAAAAAAGTTCCATGGTAAAAATACTCACAAATATCTCTATAAAAAATAAAAAATAAGTTCCAAGTTTAAAAAAAACTCAACAGTTTCACTTTAAAAACCATAGCAAGATAACCAAGTGAAAAAACTCAACTATTTCACTGTATAAAACAATTAAAAAAATTCCAAGTTAAAAAACACAACAGTTTCACTATAAAAAATATAATAAAAAAAGTCAAGTTAAAAAACTCAACAGTTTCACTGTAAAAACCATAAAAAAAAGTTCCAAGTGAAAAACCTCAACAGTTTCTCTATAAAAAAATATATTAAAAAAAGTCAAGTTAAAAAACTCAACAGTTTCACTGAAAAAACCATTAAAAAAAGTTCCAGGATAAAAAATTCAATACTTTCACTATATGTTTAGGCCAAAACAAGGTTTTCAAGTGAAAAATCTCAACTATTTCACTATAAAAATACCTAAAAAAAGTTCCATGTTAAAAATACTCACAAATATCTCTATAAAAAATAAAAAATAAGTTCCAAGTTAAAAAAACTCAACGGTTTCACTATAAAAACCATAGCAAGATTTCCACGTGAAAAAACTCAACTATTTCACTGTAAAAACATAAAAAAAAATTCCAAGTTAAAAAACACAAGAGTCTCTCTTTAAAAAATATATTAAAATAAGTCATGTTAAAAAAACTCAACAGTTTCACTGTAATAACCATAAAAAAAAAGTTTCAAGTGAAAATACTCAACAGTTTCACTATAAAAACCGTAAAAAAATGTTCCAAATCAAAAAACTCAATAATATAAGTATAAAAACCACTAAAATAGTTCCAAGTTAAAAAAAAAACTCAAATATTTCAATATAAATACCATAAAAAAGTTAAAAGTAAAAAAACTCAACAGTTTCACTATAAAAACCATAACAAAAGTTACAAGTTAAAAAAAAAACAATTTAAGTATAAAAACCATTAAAAAAACCAAGTTAAAAAGCTCAACAATTTCACTATATAGATCCTAAAAAAAAGATCCAAGTTATAAACCTAATATATATCGCCATAATAACCATAAAAAATGTTTCAAGTTAAAAAGTTCAACAATTTAACTAAAAAAACCATTAAAAAAAAGTCCAATGTTAAAAAATTCAATAGTTTCACTATAAAAATGAAAACAAGATTTTCAAGTGAAAAACTCAACTATTTCACTATAAAAATACCTAAAAAAAGTTCCATCTTAAAAATACTCTCAAATATCTCAATAAAAAATACAAAATAAGTTCCAAGTTAAAAAAACTCAACAATTTAACTATAAAAACCATAGCAATATATCCAAGCAAAAAAACTCAACTATTTCACTGTAAAAAACATTAACAAAAATTCCAAGTTAAAAAACACAATAGTTTCTCTTTAAAAAATATATTAAACAAAGTCAAGTTAAAAAACTCAACAGTTTCACTGTAAAAACCATAAAAAAAAAGTTTCAAGTGAAAAAACCCAACAGTTTCACTATAAAAACCTTGAAAATAGTTCCAAATTAAAGAACTCAATAATTTAACTATAAAAACCACTAAAATAGTTCCAAGTTAAAATGAATTCAAATATTTCATTATAAATACCATAAAAAAGTTCAAAATAAAAACTCAACAGTTTCAATATAAAAACCATAATAAAAGTTCCAAGTTAAAAAAACACAACAATTTCACTATAAAAACCATTAAAAAAACCAAGTTAAAAAGCTCAACAATTTCACTATATAGATCCTAAAAAAAGATCCAAGTTATAAACCTCATCTATATCGCCATAAAAACCATAAAAAATGTTTCAAGTTAAAAAATTCAACAATTTCACTGAAAAAACCATTAAAAAAAAGTTTCAAGTTAAAAAATTCAATAGTTTCACTATAAAAACGAAAACAATATTTTCAAGTGAAAAAACTCAACTATTTCACTATAAACATACCTAAAAAAAGTTCCATGGTAAAAATTCTCACAAATATCTCTATAAAAAATAAAAAATAAGTTCCAAGTTAAAAAAAACTCAACAGTTTCACTTTAAAAATCATAGCAACATAATTAAGTGAAAAAACTCAACTATTTCACTGTAAAAAACAATTAAAAAAATTCTAAGTTAAAAAACACAACAGTTTCTCTATAAAAAATATAATAAAAAAAGTCAAGTTAAAAAACTCAACAGTTTCACTGTAAAAACCATAAAAAAAAGTTCCAAGTAAAAAACCTCAACAGTTTCTCTATAAAAAAATATATTAAAAAAAGTCAAGTTAAAAAACTCAACAGTTTCACTGAAAAAACCATTAAAAAAAGTTCCATGTTAAAAAATTCAATAGTTTCACTATATAAACCAAAACAATGTTTTCAAGTGAAAAATCTCAACTATTTCACTATAAAAATACCTAAAAAAAGATCCATGTTAAAAATACTCACAAATATCTCTATAAAAAATAAAAAATAAGTTCCAAGTTAAAAAAACTCAACAGTTTCACTATAAAAACCATAGCAAGTTTTCCTAATGAAAAAACTCAACTATTTCACTGTAAAAAACATAAAAAAAAAATTGCAAGTTAAAAAACACAACAGTTTCTCTTTAAAGAATATATTAAAATAAGTCATGTTAAAAAAACTCAACAGTTTCACTGTAATAACCATAAAAAAAAAGTTTCAAGTGAAAATACTCAACAGTTTCACTATAAAAACCGTAAAAAAATGTTCCAAATTAAAAATCTCAATAATATAAGTATAAAAACCACTAAAATAGTTCCAAGTTAAAAAAAACTCAAATATTTCAATATAAATACCATAAAAAAGTTAAAAGTAAAAAAACTCAACAGTTTCACTATAAAAACCATAACAAAAGTTTCAAGTTAAAAAAAACACAACAATTTAAGTATAAAAACCATTAAAAAAACCAAGTTAAAAAGCTCAACAATTTCACTATATAGATCCTAAAAAAAAGATCCAAGTTATAAACCTTATCTATATCGCCATAATAACCATAAAAAATGTTTCAAGTTAAAAAGTTCAACAATTTAACTAAAAAAACCATTAAAAAAAAGTCCAATGTTAACAAATTCAATAGTTTCACTATAAAAATGAAAACAAGATTTTCAAGTGAAAAACTCAACTATTTCACTATACAAATACCTAAAAAAAGTTCCATGTTAAAAATACTCTCAAATATCTCAATAAAAAATACAAAATAAGTTCCAAGTTAAAAAAACTCAACAATTTAACTATAAAAACCATAGCAATATATCCAAGCAAAAAAACTCAACTATTTCACTGTAAAAAACATTAACAAAAATTCCAAGTTAAAAAACACAATAGTTTCTCTTTAAAAAATATATTAAACAAAGTCAAGTTAAAAAACTCAACAGTTTCACTGTAAAAACCATAAAAAAAATTTCAAGTGAAAAAACCCAACAGTTTACCTTTAAAAACCTTGAAAAATGTTCCAAATTAAAGAACTCAATAATTTAACTATAAAAACCACTAAAATAGTTCCAAGTTAAAAAAAAACTCAAATATTTCATTATAAATACCATAAAAAAGTTCAAAATAAAAAACTCAACAGTTTCAATATAAAAACCATAATAAAAGTTCCAAGTTAAAAAAACACAACAATTTCACTATAAAAACCATTAAAAAAACCAAGTTAAAAAGCTCAACAATTTCACTATATAGATCCTAAAAAAAGATCCAAGTTATAAACCTCATCTATATCGCCATAAAAACCATAAAAAATGTTTCAAGTTAAAAAATTCAACAATTTCACTGAAAAAACCATTAAAAAAAGTTTCATGTTAAAAAATTCAATAGTTTCACTATAAAAATGAAAACAATATTTTCAAGTGAAAAAACTCAACTATTTCACTATAAACATACCTAAAAAAAGTTCCATGGTAAAAATTCTCACAAATATCTCTATAAAAAATAAAAAATAAGTTCCAAGTTAAAAAAAACTCAACAGTTTCACTTTAAAAACCATAGCAAAATAACCAAGTTAAAAAACTCAACTATTTCACTGTAAAAAACAATTAAAAAAATTCCAAGTTAAAAAACACAACAGTTTCTCTATAAAAAATATATTAAAAAAAGTCAAGTTAAAAAACTCAACAGTTTGACTGTAAAAACCATAAAAAAAAGTTCCAAGTGAAAAACCTCAACAGTTTCTCTATAAAAAAATATATTAAAAAAAGTCAAGTTAAAAAACTCAACAGTTTCACTGAAAAAACCATTAAAAAAAGTTCCATGTTAAAAAATTCAATAGTTTCACTATATAAACCAAAACAAGGTTTTCAAGTGAAAAATCTCAACTATTTCACTATAAAAATACCTAAAAAAAGTTCCATGCTAAAAATACTCACAAATATCTCTATAAAAAATAAAAAATAAGTTCCAAGTTAAAAAAAACTCAACAGTTTCACTATAAAAACCATAGCAAGATTTCCAAGTGAAAAAACTCAACTATTTCACTGTAAAAAACATAAAAAAAAAATTCCAAGTCAAAAAACACAACAGTTTCTCTTTAAAAAATATATTAAAATAAGTCATGTTAAAAAAACTCAACAGTTTCACTGTAATAACCATAAAAAAAAAGTTTCAAGTGAAAATACTCAACAGTTTCACTATAAAAACCGTAAAAAAATGTTCCAAATTAAAAATCTCAATAATATAAGTATAAAAACCACTAAAATAGTTCCAAGTTAAAAAAAAACTCAAATATTTCAATATAAATACCATAAAAAAGTTAAAAGTAAAAAAACTCAACAGTTTCACTATAAAAACCATAACAAAAGTTTCAAGTTAAAAAAAACACAACAATTTAAGTATAAAAACCATTAAAAAAAACCAAGTTAAAAAGCTTAACAATTTCACTATATAGATCCTAAAAAAAAGATCCAAGTTATAAACCTCATCTATATCGCCATAATAACCATAAAAAATGTTTCAAGTTAAAAAGTTCAACAATTTAACTGAAAAAACAATTAAAAAAAAGTCCAATGTTAACAAATTCAATAGTTTCACTATAAAAATGAAAACAAGATTTTCAAGTGAAAAACTCAAATATTTCAAAATAAAAATACCTAAAAAAAGTTCCATGTTAAAAATACTCTCAAATATCTCAATGAAAAATACAAAATAAGTTCCAAGTTAAAAAAACTCAACAATTTAACTATAAAAACCATAGCAATATATCCAAGCAAAAAAACTCAACTATTTCACTGTAAAAAACATTAACAAAAATTCCAAGTTAAAAACCACAATAGTTTCTCTTTAAAAAATATATTAAACAAAGTCAAGTTAAAAAACTCAACAGTTTCACTGTAAAAACCATAAAAAAAATTTCAAGTGAAAAAACCCAACAGTTTCACTTTAAAAACCTTGAAAAATGTTCCAAATTAAAGAACTCAATAATTTAACTATAAAAACCACTAAAATAGTTCCAAGTTAAAAAAAAACTCAAATATTTCATTATAAATACCATAAAAAAGTTCAAAATAAAAAACTCAACAGTTTCAATATAAAAACCATAATAAAAGTTCCAAGTTAAAAAAACACAACAATTTCACTATAAAAACCATTAAAAAAACCAAGTTAAAAAGCTCAACAAATTCACTATATAGATCCTAAAAAAAGATCCAAGTTATAAACCTCATCTATATCGCCATAAAAACCATAAAAAATGTTTCAAGTTAAAAAATTCAACAATTTCACTGAAAAAACCATTAAAAAAAGTTTCATGTTAAAAAATTCAATAGTTTCACTATAAAAACGAAAACAATATTTTCAAGTGAAAAAACTCAACTATTTCACTATAAACATACCTAAAAAAAGTTCCATGGTAAAAATTCTCACAAATATCTCTATAGTAAATAAAAAATAAGTTCCAAGTTAAAAAAAACTCAACAGTTTCACTTTAAAAACCATAGCAAAATAACCAAGTGAAAAAACTCAACTATTTCAATGTAAAAAACAATTAAAAAAATTCCAAGTTAAAAAACACAACAGTTTCTCTATAAAAAATATATTAAAAAAAGTCAAGTTAAAAAACTCAACAGTTTGACTGTAAAAACCATAAAAAAAAGTTCCAAGTGAAAAACCTCAACAGTTTCTCTATAAAAAAATATATGAAAAAAAGTCAAGTTAAAAAACTCAACAGTTTCACTGAAAAAACCATTAAAAAAAGTTCCATGTTAAAAAATTCAATAGTTTCACTATATAAACCAAAACAAGGTTTTCAAGTGAAAAATCTCAACTATTTCACTATAAAAATACCTAAAAAAAGTTCCATGCTAAAAATACTCACAAATATCTCTATAAAAAATAAAAAATAAGTTCCAAGTTAAAAAAAACTCAACAGTTTCACTATAAAAACCATAGCAAGATTTCCAAGTGAAAAAACTCAACTATTTCACTGTAAAAAACATAAAAAAAAAATTCCAAGTCAAAAAACACAACAGTTTCTCTTTAAAAAATATATTAAAATAAGTCATGTTAAAAAAACTCAACAGTTTCACTGTAATAACCATAAAAAAAAAGTTTCAAGTGAAAATACTCAACAGTTTCACTATAAAAACCGTAAAAAAATGTTCCAAATTAAAAATCTCAATAATATAAGTATAAAAACCACTAAAATAGTTCCAAGTTAAAAAAAAACTCAAATATTTCAATATAAATATCATAAAAAAGTTAAAAGTAAAAAAACTCAACAGTTTCACTATAAAAACCATAACAAAAGTTTCAAGTTAAAAAAAACACAACAATTTAAGTATAAAAACCATTAAAAAAACCAAGTTAAAAAGCTTAACAATTTCACTATATAGATCCTAAAAAAAAGATCCAAGTTATAAACCTCATCTATATCGCCATAATAACCATAAAAAATGTTTCAAGTTAAAAAGTTCAACAATTTAACTAAAAAAACAATTAAAAAAAAGTCCAATGTTAACAAATTCAATAGTTTCACTATAAAAATGAAAACAAGATTTTCAAGTGAAAAACTCAAATATTTCAAAATAAAAATACCTAAAAAAATTTCCATGTTAAAAATACTCTCAAATATCTCAATAAAAAATACAAAATAAGTTCCAAGTTAAAAAAACTCAACAATTTAACTATAAAAACCATAGCAATATATCCAAGCAAAAAAACTCAACTATTTCACTGTAAAAAACATTAACAAAAATTCCAAGTTAAAAACCACAATAGTTTCTCTTTAAAAAATATATTAAACAAAGTCAAGTTAAAAAACTCAACAGTTTCACTGTAAAAACCATAAAAAAAATTTCAAGTGAAAAAACCCAACAGTTTCACTTTAAAAACCTTGAAAAATGTTCCAAATTAAAGAACTCAATAATTTAACTATAAAAACCACTAAAATAGTTCCAAGTTAAAAAAAAACTCAAATATTTCATTATAAATACCATAAAAAAGTTCAAAATAAAAAACTCAACAGTTTCAATATAAAAACCATAATAAAAGTTCCAAGTTAAAAAAACACAACAATTTCACTATAAAAACCATTAAAAAAACCAAGTTAAAAAGCTCAACAAATTCACTATATAGATCCTAAAAAAAGATCCAAGTTATAAACCTCATCTATATCGCCATAAAAACCATAAAAAATGTTTCAAGTTAAAAAATTCAACAATTTCACTGAAAAAACCATTAAAAAAAGTTTCATGTTAAAAAATTCAATAGTTTCACTATAAAAACGAAAACAATATTTTCAAGTGAAAAAACTCAACTATTTCACTATAAACATACCTAAAAAAAGTTCCATGGTAAAAATTCTCACAAATATCTCTATAGTAAATAAAAAATAAGTTCCAAGTTAAAAAAAAACTCAACAGTTTCACTTTAAAAACCATAGCAAAATAACCAAGTGAAAAAACTCAACTATTTCAATGTAAAAAACAATTAAAAAAATTCCAAGTTAAAAAACACAACAGTTTCTCTATAAAAAATATATTAAAAAAAGTCAAGTTAAAAAACTCAACAGTTTGACTGTAAAAACCATAAAAAAAAGTTCCAAGTGAAAAACCTCAACAGTTTCTCTATAAAAAAATATATGAAAAAAAGTCAAGTTAAAAAACTCAACAGTTTCACTGAAAAAACCATTAAAAAAAGTTCCATGTTAAAAAATTCAATAGTTTCACTATATAAACCAAAACAAGGTTTTCAAGTGAAAAATCTCAACTATTTCACTATAAAAATACCTAAAAAAAGTTCCATGCTAAAAATACTCACAAATATCTCTATAAAAAATAAAAAATAAGTTCCAAGTTAAAAAAAACTCAACAGTTTCACTATAAAAACCATAGCAAGATTTCCAAGTGAAAAAACTCAACTATTTCACTGTAAAAAACATAAAAAAAAAATTCCAAGTCAAAAAACACAACAGTTTCTCTTTAAAAAATATATTAAAATAAGTCATGTTAAAAAAACTCAACAGTTTCACTGTAATAACCATAAAAAAAAAGTTTCAAGTGAAAATACTCAACAGTTTCACTATAAAAACCGTAAAAAAATGTTCCAAATTAAAAATCTCAATAATATAAGTATAAAAACCACTAATATAGTTCCAAGTTAAAAAAAAACTCAAATATTTCAATATAAATACCATAAAAAAGTTAAAAGTAAAAAAACTCAACAGTTTCACTATAAAAACCATAACAAAAGTTTCAAGTTAAAAAAAACACAACAATTTAAGTATAAAAACCATTAAAAAAACCAAGTTAAAAAGCTTAACAATTTCACTATATAGATCCTAAAAAAAAGATCCAAGTTATAAACCTCATCTATATCGCCATAATAACCATAAAAAATGTTTCAAGTTAAAAAGTTCAACAATTTAACTAAAAAAACAATTAAAAAAAAGTCCAATGTTAACAAATTCAATAGTTTCACTATAAAAATGAAAACAAGATTTTCAAGTGAAAAACTCAAATATTTCAAAATAAAAATACCTAAAAAAATTTCCATGTTAAAAATACTCTCAAATATCTCAATAAAAAATACAAAATAAGTTCCAAGTTAAAAAAACTCAACAATTTAACTATAAAAACCATAGCAATATATCCAAGCAAAAAAACTCAACTATTTCACTGTAAAAAACATTAACAAAAATTCCAAGTTAAAAACCACAATAGTTTCTCTTTAAAAAATATATTAAACAAAGTCAAGTTAAAAAACTCAACAGTTTCACTGTAAAAACCATAAAAAAAATTTCAAGTGAAAAAACCCAACAGTTTCACTTTAAAAACCTTGAAAAATGTTCCAAATTAAAGAACTCAATAATTTAACTATAAAAACCACTAAAATAGTTCCAAGTTAAAAAAAAACTCAAATATTTCATTATAAATACCATAAAAAAGTTCAAAATAAAAAACTCAACAGTTTCAATATAAAAACCATAATAAAAGTTCCAAGTTAAAAAAACACAACAATTTCACTATAAAAACCATTAAAAAAACCAAGTTAAAAAGCTCAACAAATTCACTATATAGATCCTAAAAAAAGATCCAAGTTATAAACCTCATCTATATCGCCATAAAAACCATAAAAAATGTTTCAAGTTAAAAAATTCAACAATTTCACTGAAAAAACCATTAAAAAAAGTTTCATGTTAAAAAATTCAATAGTTTCACTATAAAAACGAAAACAATATTTTCAAGTGAAAAAACTCAACTATTTCACTATAAACATACCTAAAAAAAGTTCCATGGTAAAAATTCTCACAAATATCTCTATAGAAAATAAAAAATAAGTTCCAAGTTAAAAAAAACTCAACAGTTTCACTTTAAAAACCATAGCAAAATAACCAAGTGAAAAAACTCAACTATTTCAATGTAAAAAACAATTAAAAAAATTCCAAGTTAAAAAACACAACAGTTTCTCTATAAAAAATATATTAAAAAAAGTCAAGTTAAAAAACTCAACAGTTTGACTGTAAAAACCATAAAAAAAAGTTCCAAGTGAAAAACCTCAACAGTTTCTCTATAAAAAAATATATGAAAAAAAGTCAAGTTAAAAAACTCAACAGTTTCACTGAAAAAACCATTAAAAAAAGTTCCATGTTAAAAAATTCAATAGTTTCACTATATAAACCAAAACAAGGTTTTCAAGTGAAAAATCTCAACTATTTCACTATAAAAATACCTAAAAAAAGTTCCATGCTAAAAATACTCACAAATATCTCTATAAAAAATAAAAAATAAGTTCCAAGTTAAAAAAAACTCAACAGTTTCACTATAAAAACCATAGCAAGATTTCCAAGTGAAAAAACTCAACTATTTCACTGTAAAAAACATAAAAAAAAAATTCCAAGTCAAAAAACACAACAGTTTCTCTTTAAAAAATATATTAAAATAAGTCATGTTAAAAAAACTCAACAGTTTCACTGTAATAACCATAAAAAAAAAGTTTCAAGTGAAAAAGCTCAACAATTTCACTATATAGATCCTAAAAAAAAGATCCAAGTTATAAACCTCATCTATATCGCCATAATAACCATAAAAAATGTTTCAAGTTAAAAAGTTCAACAATTTAACTAAAAAAACAATTAAAAAAAAGTCCAATGTTAACAAATTCAATAGTTTCACTATAAAAATGAAAACAAGATTTTCAAGTGAAAAACTCAACTATTTCACAATAAAAATACCTAAAAAAAGTTCCATGTTAAAAATACTCTCAAATATCTCAATAAAAAATACAAAATAAGTTCCAAGTTAAAAAAACTCAACAATTTAACTATAAAAAGCATAGCAATATATCCAAGCAAAAAAACTCAACTATTTCACTGTAAAAAACATTAACAAAAATTCCAAGTTAAAAACCACAATAGTTTCTCATTAAAAAATATATTAAACAAAGTCAAGTTAAAAAAACTCAACAGATTCACTGTAAAAACCATAAAAAAAAAGTTTCAAGTGAAAATACTCAACAGTTTCACTATAAAAACCGTAAAAAAATGTTCCAAATTAAAAAACTCAATAATATAAGTATAAAAACCACTAAAATAGTTCCAAGTTAAAAAAAAACTCAAAAATTTTCAATATAAATACCATAGAAAAGTTAAAAGTAAAAAAACTCAACAGTTTCACTATAAAAACCATAACAAAAGTTTCAAGTTAAAAAAAACACAACAATTTAAGTATAAAAACCATTAAAAAAACCAAGTTAAAAAGCTCAACAATTTCACTATATAGATCCTAAAAAAAAGATCCAAGTTATAAACCTCATCTATATCGCCATAAAAACCATAAAAAATGTTTCAAGTTAAAAAGTTCAACAATTTAACTAAAAAAACCATTAAAAAAAAGTCCAATGTTAACAAATTCAATAGTTTCACTATAAAAATGAAAACAAGATTTTCAAGTGAAAAACTCAAATATTTCACTATAAAAATACCTAAAAAAAGTTCCATGTTAAAAATACTCTCAAATATCTCAATAAAAAATACAAATTCAAGTGAAAAAACCCAACAGTTTCACTTTAAAAACCTTGAAAAATGTTCCAAATTAAAGAACTCAATAATTTAACTATAAAAACCACTAAAATAGTTCCAAGTTAAAAAAAAACTCAAATATTTCATTATAAATACCATAAAAAAGTTCAAAATAAAAAACTCAACAGTTTCAATATAAAAACCATAATAAAAGTTCCAAGTTAAAAAAACACAACAATTTCACTATAAAAACCATTAAAAAAACCAAGTTAAAAAGCTCAACAAATTCACTATATAGATCCTAAAAAAAGATCCAAGTTATAAACCTCATCTATATCGCCATAAAAATCATAAAAAATGTTTCAAGTTAAAAAATTCAACAATTTCACTGAAAAAACCATTAAAAAAAGTTTCATGTTAAAAAATTCAATAGTTTCACTATAAAAACGAAAACAATATTTTCAAGTGAAAAAACTCAACTATTTCACTATAAACATACCTAAAAAAAGTTCAATGGTAAAAATTCTCACACATATCTCTATAAAAAATAAAAAATAAGTTCCAAGTTAAAAAAAACTCAACAGTTTCACTTTAAAAACCATAGCAAAATAACCAAGTGAAAAAACTCAACTATTTCACTGTAAAAAACAATTAAAAAAATTCCAAGTTAAAAAACACAACAGTTTCTCTATAAAAAATATATTAAAAAAAGTCAAGTTAAAAAACTCAACAGTTTGACTGTAAAAACCATAAAAAAAAGTTCCAAGTGAAAAACCTCAACAGTTTCTCTATAAAAAAATATATTAAAAAAAGTCAAGTTAAAAAACTCAACAGTTTCACTGAAAAAACCATTAAAAAAAGTTCCATGTTAAAAAATTCAATAGTTTCACTATATAAACCAAAACAAGGTTTTCAAGTGAAAAATCTCAACTATTTCACTATAAAAATACCTAAAAAAAGTTCCATGCTAAAAATACTCACAAATATCTCTATAAAAAATAAAAAATAAGTTCCAAGTTAAAAAAAACTCAACAGTTTTACTATAAAAACCATAGCAAGATTTCCAAGTGAAAAAACTCAACTATTTCACTGTAAAAAACATAAAAAAAAAATTCCAAGTCAAAAAACACAACAGTTTCTCTTTAAAAAATATATTAAAATAAGTCATGTTAAAAAAACTCAACAGTTTCACTGTAATAACCATAAAAAAAAAGTTTCAAGTGAAAATACTCAACAGTTTCACTATAAAAACCGTAAAAAAATGTTCCAAATTAAAAATCTCAATAATATAAGTATAAAAACCACTAAAATAGTTCCAAGTTAAAAAAAAACTCAAATATTTCAATATAAATACCATAAAAAAGTTAAAAGTAAAAAAACTCAACAGTTTCACTATAAAAACCATAACAAAAGTTTCAAGTTAAAAAAAACACAACAATTTAAGTATAAAAACCATTAAAAAAACCAAGTTAAAAAGCTCAACAATTTCACTATATAGATCCTAAAAAAAAGATCCAAGTTATAAACCTCATCTATATCGCCATAATAACCATAAAAAATGTTTCAAGTTAAAAAGTTCAACAATTTAACTAAAAAAACCATTAAAAAAAAGTCCAATGTTAACAAATTCAATAGTTTCACTATAAAAATGAAAACAAGATTTTCAAGTGAAAAACTCAACTATTTCACAATAAAAATACCTAAAAAAAGTTCCATGTTAAAAATACTCTCAAATATCTCAATAAAAAATACAAAATAAGTTCCAAGTTAAAAAAACTCAACAATTTAACTATAAAAAGCATAGCAATATATCCAAGCAAAAAAACTCAACTATTTCACTGTAAAAAACATTAACAAAAATTCCAAGTTAAAAACCACAATAGTTTCTCATTAAAAAATATATTAAACAAAGTCAAGTTAAAAAACTCAACAGTTTCACTGTAAAAACCATAAAAAAAAGTTTCAAGTGAAAAAACCCAACAGTTTCACTTTAAAAACCTTGAAAAATGTTCCAAATTAAAGAACTCAATAATTTAACTATAAAAACCACTAAAATAGTTCCAAGTTAAAAAAAAACTCAAATATTTCATTATAAATACCATAAAAAAGTTCAAAATAAAAAACTCAACAGTTTCAATATAAAAACCATAATAAAAGTTCCAAGTTAAAAAAACACAACAATTTCACTATAAAAACCATTAAAAAAACCAAGTTAAAAAGCTGAACAAATTCACTATATAGATCCTAAAAAAAGATCCAAGTTATAAACCTCATCTATATCGCCATAAAAACCATAAAAAATGTTTCAAGTTAAAAAATTCAACAATTTCACTGAAAAAACCATTAAAAAAAGTTTCATGTTAAAAAATTCAATAGTTTTACTATAAAAACGAAAACAATATTTTCAAGTGAAAAAACCCAACTATTTCACTATAAACATACCTAAAAAAAGTTCAATGGTAAAAATTCTCACACATATCTCTATAAAAAATAAAAAATAAGTTCCAAGTTAAAAAAAACTCAACAGTTTCACTTTAAAAACCATAGCAAAATAACCAAGTGAAAAAACTCAACTATTTCACTGTAAAAAACAATTAAAAAAATTCCAAGTTAAAAAACACAACAGTTTCTCTATAAAAAATATATTAAAAAAAGTCAAGTTAAAAAACTCAACAGTTTGACTGTAAAAACCATAAAAAAAAGTTCCAAGTGAAAAACCTCAACAGTTTCTCTATAAAAAAATATATTAAAAAAAGTCAAGTTAAAAAACTCAACAGTTTCACTGAAAAAATCATTAAAAAAAGTTCCATGTTAAAAAATTCAATAGTTTCACTATATAAACCAAAACAATGTTTTCAAGTGAAAAATCTCAACTATTTCACTATAAAAATACCTAAAAAAAGTTCCATGTTAAAAATACTCACAAATATCTCTATAAAAAATAAAAAATAAGTTCCAAGTTAAAAAAACTCAACAGTTTCACTATAAAAACCATAGCAAGATTTCCAAGTGAAAAAACTCAACTATTTCACTGTAAAAAACATAAAAAAAAATTCCAAATTAAAAAACACAACAGTTTCTCTTTAAAAAAATATATTAAAATAAGTCATGTTAAAAAAACTCAACAGTTTCACTGTAATAACCATAAAAAAAAAGTTTCAAGTGAAAATACTCAACAGTTTCACTATAAAAACCGTAAAAAAATGTTCCAAATTAAAAAACTCAATAATATAAGTATAAAAACCACTAAAATAGTTCCAAGTTAAAAAAAAACTCAAAAATTTTCAATATAAATACCATAGAAAAGTTAAAAGTAAAAAAACTCAACAGTTTCACTATAAAAACCATAACAAAAGTTTCAAGTTAAAAAAAACACAACAATTTAAGTATAAAAACCATTAAAAAAACCAAGTTAAAAAGCTCAACAATTTCACTATATAGATCCTAAAAAAAAGATCCAAGTTATAAACCTCATCTATATCGCCATAATAACCATAAAAAAATGTTTCAAGTTAAAAAGTTCAACAATTTAACTAAAAAAACCATTAAAAAAAAGTCCAATGTTAACAAATTCAATAGTTTCACTATAAAAATGAAAACAAGATTTTCAAGTGAAAAACTCAACTATTTCACAATAAAAATACCTAAAAAAAGTTCCATGTTAAAAATACTCTCAAATATCTCAATAAAAAATACAAAATAAGTTCCAAGTTAAAAAAACTCAACAATTTAACTATAAAAAGCATAGCAATATATCCAAGCAAAAAAACTCAACTATTTCACTGTAAAAAACATTAACAAAAATTCCAAGTTAAAAACCACAATAGTTTCTCATTAAAAAATATATTAAACAAAGTCAAGTTAAAAAACTCAACAGTTTCACTGTAAAAACCATAAAAAAAAGTTTCAAGTGAAAAAACCCAACAGTTTCACTTTAAAAACCTTGAAAAATGTTCCAAATTAAAGAACTCAATAATTTAACTATAAAAACCACTAAAATAGTTCCAAGTTAAAAAAAAACTCAAATATTTCATTATAAATACCATAAAAAAGTTCAAAATAAAAAACTCAACAGTTTCAATATAAAAACCATAATAAAAGTTCCAAGTTAAAAAAACACAACAATTTCACTATAAAAACCATTAAAAAAACCAAGTTAAAAAGCTCAACAAATTCACTATATAGATCCTAAAAAAAGATCCAAGTTATAAACCTCATCTATATCGCCATAAAAATCATAAAAAATGTTTCAAGTTAAAAAATTCAACAATTTCACTGAAAAAACCATTAAAAAAAGTTTCATGTTAAAAAATTCAATAGTTTCACTATAAAAACGAAAACAATATTTTCAAGTGAAAAAACTCAACTATTTCACTATAAACATACCTAAAAAAAGTTCAATGGTAAAAATTCTCACACATATCTCTATAAAAAATAAAAAATAAGTTCCAAGTTAAAAAAAACTCAACAGTTTCACTTTAAAAACCATAGCAAAATAACCAAGTGAAAAAACTCAACTATTTCACTGTAAAAAACAATTAAAAAAATTCCAAGTTAAAAAACACAACAGTTTCTCTATAAAAAATATATTAAAAAAAGTCAAGTTAAAAAACTCAACAGTTTGACTGTAAAAACCATAAAAAAAAGTTCCAAGTGAAAAACCTCAACAGTTTCTCTATAAAAAAATATATTAAAAAAAGTCAAGTTAAAAAACTCAACAGTTTCACTGAAAAAATCATTAAAAAAAGTTCCATGTTAAAAAATTCAATAGTTTCACTATATAAACCAAAACAATGTTTTCAAGTGAAAAATCTCAACTATTTCACTATAAAAATACCTAAAAAAAGTTCCATGTTAAAAATACTCACAAATATCTCTATAAAAAATAAAAAATAAGTTCCAAGTTAAAAAAACTCAACAGTTTCACTATAAAAACCATAGCAAGATTTCCAAGTGAAAAAACTCAACTATTTCACTGTAAAAAACATAAAAAAAAAATTCCAAATTAAAAAACACAACAGTTTCTCTTTAAAAAAATATATTAAAATAAGTCATGTTAAAAAAACTCAACAGTTTCACTGTAATAACCATAAAAAAAAAGTTTCAAGTGAAAATACTCAACAGTTTCACTATAAAAACCGTAAAAAAATGTTCCAAATTAAAAAACTCAATAATATAAGTATAAAAACCACTAAAATAGTTCCAAGTTAAAAAAAAACTCAAAAATTTTCAATATAAATACCATAGAAAAGTTAAAAGTAAAAAAACTCAACAGTTTCACTATAAAAACCATAACAAAAGTTTCAAGTTAAAAAAAACACAACAATTTAAGTATAAAAACCATTAAAAAAACCAAGTTAAAAAGCTCAACAATTTCACTATATAGATCCTAAAAAAAAGATCCAAGTTATAAACCTCATCTATATCGCCATAATAACCATAAAAAAATGTTTCAAGTTAAAAAGTTCAACAATTTAACTAAAAAAACCATTAAAAAAAAGTCCAATGTTAACAAATTCAATAGTTTCACTATAAAAATGAAAACAAGATTTTCAAGTGAAAAACTCAACTATTTCACAATAAAAATACCTAAAAAAAGTTCCATGTTAAAAATACTCTCAAATATCTCAATAAAAAATACAAAATAAGTTCCAAGTTAAAAAAACTCAACAATTTAACTATAAAAAGCATAGCAATATATCCAAGCAAAAAAACTCAACTATTTCACTGTAAAAAACATTAACAAAAATTCCAAGTTAAAAACCACAATAGTTTCTCATTAAAAAATATATTAAACAAAGTCAAGTTAAAAAACTCAACAGTTTCACTGTAAAAACCATAAAAAAAAGTTTCAAGTGAAAAAACCCAACAGTTTCACTTTAAAAACCTTGAAAAATGTTCCAAATTAAAGAACTCAATAATTTAACTATAAAAACCACTAAAATAGTTCCAAGTTAAAAAAAAACTCAAATATTTCATTATAAATACCATAAAAAAGTTCAAAATAAAAAACTCAACAGTTTCAATATAAAAACCATAATAAAAGTTCCAAGTTAAAAAAACACAACAATTTCACTATAAAAACCATTAAAAAAACCAAGTTAAAAAGCTCAACAAATTCACTATATAGATCCTAAAAAAAGATCCAAGTTATAAACCTCATCTATATCGCCATAAAAATCATAAAAAATGTTTCAAGTTAAAAAATTCAACAATTTCACTGAAAAAACCATTAAAAAAAGTTTCATGTTAAAAAATTCAATAGTTTCACTATAAAAACGAAAACAATATTTTCAAGTGAAAAAACTCAACTATTTCACTATAAACATACCTAAAAAAAGTTCAATGGTAAAAATTCTCACACATATCTCTATAAAAAATAAAAAATAAGTTCCAAGTTAAAAAAAACTCAACAGTTTCACTTTAAAAACCATAGCAAAATAACCAAGTGAAAAAACTCAACTATTTCACTGTAAAAAACAATTAAAAAAATTCCAAGTTAAAAAACACAACAGTTTCTCTATAAAAAATATATTAAAAAAAGTCAAGTTAAAAAACTCAACAGTTTCACTGTAAAAACCATAAAAAAAAGTTCCAAGTGAAAAACCTCAACAGTTTCTCTATAAAAAAATATATTAAAAAAAGTCAAGTTAAAAAACTCAACAGTTTCACTGAAAAAATCATTAAAAAAAGTTCCATGTTAAAAAATTCAATAGTTTCACTATATAAACCAAAACAATGTTTTCAAGTGAAAAATCTCAACTATTTCACTATAAAAATACCTAAAAAAAGTTCCATGTTAAAAATACTCACAAATATCTCTATAAAAAATAAAAAATAAGTTCCAAGTTAAAAAAACTCAACAGTTTCACTATAAAAACCATAGCAAGATTTCCAAGTGAAAAAACTCAACTATTTCACTGTAAAAAACATAAAAAAAAAATTCCAAATTAAAAAACACAACAGTTTCTCTTTAAAAAAATATATTAAAATAAGTCATGTTAAAAAAACTCAACAGTTTCACTGTAATAACCATAAAAAAAAAGTTTCAAGTGAAAATACTCAACAGTTTCACTATAAAAACCGTAAAAAAATGTTCCAAATTAAAAAACTCAATAATATAAGTATAAAAACCACTAAAATAGTTCCAAGTTAAAAAAAAACTCAAAAATTTTCAATATAAATACCATAGAAAAGTTAAAAGTAAAAAAACTCAACAGTTTCACTATAAAAACCATAACAAAAGTTTCAAGTTAAAAAAAACACAACAATTTAAGTATAAAAACCATAAAAAAAACCAAGTTAAAAAGCTCACCAATTTCACTATATAGATCCTAAAAAAAAGATCCAAGTTATAAACCTCATCTATATCGCCATAATAACCATAAAAAATGTTTCAAGTTAAAAATTCAACAATTTAACTAAAAAAACCATTAAAAAAAAGTCCAATGTTAAAAAATTCAATAGTTTCACTATAAAAATGAAAACAAGATTTTCAAGTGAAAAACTCAACTATTTCACTATAAAAATACCTAAAAAAAGTTCCATGTTAAAAATACTCTCAAATATCTCAATAAAAAATACAAAATAAGTTCCAAGTTAAAAAAACTCAACAATTTAACTATAAAAACCATAGCAATATATCCAAGCAAAAAAACTCAACTATTTCACTATAAAAAACATTAACAAAAATTCCAAGTTAAAAAACACAATAGTTTCTCTTTAAAAAATATATTAAACAAAGTCAAGTTAAAAAAACACAACAGTTTCACTGTAAAAACCATAAAAAAAGTTCCAAGAGAAAAAACTCAACAGTTTCACTATAAAAACCTTGAAAAATGTTCCAAATTAAAGAACTCAATAATTTAACTATAAAAACCACTAAAATAGTTCCAAGTTAAAAAAAATTCAAATATTTCATTATAAATACCATAAAAAATTTTAAAATAAAAAACTCAACAATTTCAATATAAAAACCATAATAAAAGTTCCAAGTTAAAAAAACACAACAATTTCACTATAAAAAACATTAAAAAAACCAAGTTAAAAAGCTCAACAATTTCACTATATAGATCCTAAAAAAAGATCCAAGTTATAAACCTCATCTATATCGCCATAAAAACCATAAAAAATGTTTCAAGTTAAAAAATTCAACAATTTCACTGAAAAAACCATTAAAAAAAAGTTTCATGTTAAAAAATTCAATAGTTTCACTATAAAAACGAAAACAATATTTTCAAGTGAAAAAACTCAACTATTTCACTATAAACATACCTAAAAAAAGTTCCATGGTAAAAATACTCAGAAATATCTCTATAAAAAATAAAAAATAAGTTCCAAGTTAAAAAAAAACTCAACAGTTTCACTTTAAAAACCATAGCAAGATAACCAAGTGAAAAAACTCAACTATTTCACTGTAAAAAACAATTAAAAAAATTCAAAATTAAAAAAACACAACAGTTTCTCTATAAAAAATATAATAAAAAAGTCAAGTTAAAAAACTCAACAGTTTGACTGTAAAAACCATAAAAAAAAGTTCCAAGTGAAAAACCTCAACAGTTTCTCTATAAAAAAATATATTAAAAAAAGTCAAGTTAAAAAACTCAACAGTTTCACTGAAAAAACCATTAAAATAAGTTCCATGTTAAAAAATTCAATACTTTCACTATATAAACCAAAACAAGGTTTTCAAGTGAAAAATCTCAACTATTTCACTATAAAAATACCTAAAAAAAGTTCCATGTTAAAAATACTCACAAATATCTCTATAAAAAATAAAAAATAAGTTCCAAGTTAAAAAAACTCAACAGTTTCACTATAAAAACCATAGCAAGATTTCCACGTGAAAAAACTCAACTATTTCACTGTAAAAAACATTAAAAAAAATTCCAAGTTAAAAAACACAACAGTTTCTCTTTAAAAAAATATATTAAAATAAGTCATGTTAAAAAAACTAAACAGTTTCACTGTAATAACCATAAAAAAAAGTTTCAAGTGAAAATACTCAACAGTTTCACTATAAAAACCATAAAAAAATGTTCCAAATTAAAAAACTCAATAATATAAGTATAAAAACCACTAAAATAGTTCCAAGTTAAAAAAACCTCAAAAATTTTCAATATAAATACCCTAAAAAAGTCAAAAGTAAAAAAAACTCAACAGTTTCACTATAAAAACCATAACAAAAGTTTCAAGTTAAAAAAAACACAACAATTTAAGTATAAAAACCATAAAAAAACCAAGTTAAAAAGCTCACCAATTTCACTATATAGATCCTAAAAAAAAGATCCATGTTATAAACCTCATCTATATCGCCATAATAACCATAAAAAAAAGTTTCAAGTTAAAAATTCAACAATTTAACTAAAAAAACCATTAAAAAAAAGTCCAATGTTAAAAAATTCAATAGTTTCACTATAAAAATGAAAACAAGATTTTCAAGTGAAAAACTCAACTATTTCACTATAAAAATACCTAAAAAAAGTTCCATGTTAAAAATACTCTCAAATATCTCAATAAAAAATACAAAATAAGTTCCAAGTTAAAAAAACTCAACAATTTAACTATAAAAACCATAGCAATATATCCAAGCAAAAAAACTCAACTATTTCACTATAAAAAACATTAACAAAAATTCCAAGTTAAAAAACACAATAGTTTCTCTTTAAAAAATATATTAAACAAAGTCAAGTTAAAAAAACTCAACAGTTTCACTGTAAAAACCATAAAAAAAGTTCCAAGAGAAAAAAACTCAACAGTTTCACTATAAAAACCTTGAAAAATGTTCCAAATTAAAGAACTCAATAATTTAACTATAAAAACCACTAAAATAGTTCCAAGTTAAAAAAAATTCAAATATTTCATTATAAATACCATAAAAAAGTTCAAAATAAAAAACTCAACAATTTCAATATAAAAACCATAATAAAAGTTCCAAGTTAAAAAAACACAACAATTTCACTATAAAAAACATTAAAAAAACCAAGTTAAAAAGCTCAACAATTTCACTATATAGATCCTAAAAAAATATCTAAGTTATAAACCTCATCTATATCGCCATGAAAACCCTAAAAAATGTTTCAAGTTAAAAAATTAAACAATTTCACTGAAAAAACCATTAAAAAAAGTTTCATATTAAAAAATTCAATAGTTTCACTATAAAAACGAAAACAATATTTTCAAGTGAAAAAACTCAACTATTTCACTATAAACATACCTAAAAAAAGTTCCATGGTAAAAATACTCAGAAATATCTCTATAAAAAATAAAAACTAAGTTCCAAGTTAAAAAAAAACTCAACAGTTTCACTTTAAAAACCATAGCAAGATAACCAAGTGAAAAAACTCAACTATTTCACTGTAAAAAACAATTAAAAAAATTCCAAGTTAAAAAACACAACAGTTTCTCTATAAAGAATATAATTAAAAAAGTCAACTTAAAAAACTCAACAGTTTCACTATAAACATACCTAAAAAAAGTTCCATGGTAAAAATACTCACAAATATCTCTATAAAAAATAAAAAATAAGTTCCAAGTTAAAAAAAAACTAAACAGTTTCACTTAAAAAACCATAGCAAGATAACCAAGTGAAAAAACTCAACTATTTCACTGTAAAAAACAATTAAAAAAATTCCAAGTTAAAAAACACAACAGTTTCTCTATAAAAAATATAATAAAAAAAGTCAAGTTAAAAAACTCAACAGTTTTACTTTAAAAACCATAAAAAAAAGTTCCAAGTCAAAAACCTCAACAGTTTCTCTATAAAAAAATATATTAAAAAAAGTCAAGTTAAAAAACTCAACAGTTTCACTGAAAAAACCATTAATAAAAGTTCCATGTTAAAAAATTCAATACTTTCACTATATAAACCAAAACAAGGTTTTCAAGTGAAAAATCTCAACTATTTCACTATAAAAATACCTAAAAAAAGTTCCATGTTAAAAATACTCACAAATATCTCTATAAAAAATAAAAAATAAGTTCCAAGTTAAAAAAACTCAACAGTTTCACTATAAAAACCATAGCAAGATTTCCAAGTGAAAAAACTCAACTATTTCACTGTAAAAAACATAAAAAAAAATTTCAAGTTAAAAAACACAAGAGTTTCTCTTTAAAAAAATATATTAAAATAAGTCATGTTAAAAAAACTAAACAGTTTCACTGTAATAACCATAAAAAAAAGTTTTAAGTGAAAATACTCAACAGTTTCACTATAAAAACCGTAAAAAAATGTTCCAAATTATAAAACTCAATAATATAAGTATAAAAATCACTAAAATAGTTCCAAGTTAAAAAAAACTCAAATATTTCAATATAAATACCATAAAAAAGTTAAAAGTAATAAAACTCAACAGTTTCACTATAAAAACCATAACAAAAGATTCAAGTTAAAAATAAACACAACAATTTAAGTATAAAAACCATTAAAAAAACCAAGTTAAAAAGCTCAACAATTTCACTATATAGATCCTTAAAAAAAGATCCAAGTTATAAACCTAATATATATCGCCATAATAACCATAAAAAATGTTTCAAGTTAAAAAGTTCAACAATTTAACTAAAAAAACCATTAAAAAAAAGTCCAATGTTAAAAAATTCAATAGTTTCACTATAAAAATGAAAACAAGATTTTCAAGTGAAAAACTCAACTACTTCACTATAAAAATACCTAAAAAAAGTTCCATGTTAAAAATACTCTCAAATATCTCAATAAAAAATACAAAATAAGTTCCAAGTTAAAAAAACTCAACAATTTAACTATAAAAACCATAGCAATATATCCAAGCAAAAAAACTCAACTATTTCACTGTAAAAAACATTAACAAAAATTCCAAGTTAAAAAACACAATAGTTTCTCTTTAAAAAATATATTAAACAAAGTCAAATTAAAAAACTCAACAGTTTCACTGTAAAAACCATAAAAAAAAAAGATTCAAGTGAAAAAACCCAACAGTTTCACTATAAAAACCTTGAAAAATGTTCCAAATTAAAGAACTCAATAATTTAACTATAAAAACCACTAAAATAGTTCCAAGTTAAAAAAATAACTGAAATATTTCATTATAAATACCATAAAAAAGTTCAAAATAAAAAAACTCAACAGTTTTAATATAAAAACCATAACCAAAGTTCCAAGTTAAAAAAATACAGCAATTTCACTATAAAAACCATTAAAAAAAACCAAGTTAAAAAGCTCAACAAATTCACTATATAGATCCTAAAAAAAGATACAAGTTATAAACCTCATCTATATCGCCATAAAAACCATAAAAAATGTTTCAAGTTAAAAAATTCAACAATTTCACTGAAAAACCCATTAAAAAAAAGTTTCATGTTAAAAAATTCAATAGTTTCACTATAAAAACGAAAACAATATTTTCAAGTGAAAAAACTCAACTATTACACTATAAACATACCTAAAAAAAGTTCCATGGTAAAAATTCTCACAAATATCTCTATAAAAAATAAAAAAATAAGTTCCAAGTTAAAAAAAACTCAACAGTTTCACTTTAAAAATCATAGCAACATAACCAAGTGAAAAAACTCAACTATTTCATTGTAAAAAATAATTAAAAAAATTCCAAGTTAAAAAACACAACAGTTTCTCTATAAAAAATATAATAAAAAAGTCAAGTTAAAAAACTCAACAGTTTCACAGTAAAAACCATAAAAAAAGTTCCAAGTGAAAAACCTCAACAGTTTCTCTATACAAAAATATATTAAAAAAAGTCAAGTTAAAAAACTCAACAGTTTCACTGAAAAAACCATTAAAAAAAGTTCCATGTTAAAAAATTCAATAGTTTCACTATATAAACCAAAACAAGGTTTTCAAGTGAAAAATCTCAACTATTTCACTATAAAAATACCTAAAAAAAGTTCCATGTTAAAAATACTCACAAATATCTCTATAAAAAATAAAAAATAAGTTCCAAGTTAAAAAAACTCAACAGTTTCACTATAAAAACCATAGCAAGATTTCCACGTGAAAAAACTCAACTATTTCACTGTAAAAAACATAAAAAAAAAAATTCCACGTTAAAAAACACAACAGTCTCTCTTTAAAAAATATATTAAAATAAGTCATGTTAAAAAAACTCAACAGTTTCACTGTAATAACCATAAAAAAAAAGTTTCAAGTGAAAATACTCAACAGTTTCACTATAAAAACCGTAAAAAAATGTTCCAAATTAAAAAACTCAATAATATAAGTATAAAAATCACTAAAATAGTTCCAAGTTAAAAAAAAAACTCAAATATTTCAATATAAATACCATAAAAAAGTTAAAAGTAATAAAACTCAACAGTTTCACTATAAAAACCATAACAAAAGTTTCAAGTTAAAAAAAAAACACAACAATTTAAGTATAAAAACCATTAAAAAAACCAAGTTAAAAAGCTCAACAATTTCACTATATAGATCCTTAAAAAAAGATCCAAGTTATAAACCTAATATATATCGCCATAATAACCATAAAAAATGTTTCAAGTTAAAAAGTTCAACAATTTAACTAAAAAAACCATTAAAAAAAAGTCCAATGTTAAAAAATTCAATAGTTTCACTATAAAAATGAAAACAAGATTTTCAAGTGAAAAACTCAACTACTTCACTATAAAAATACCTAAAAAAAGTTCCATGTTAAAAATACTCTCAAATATCTCAATAAAAAATACAAAATAAGTTCCAAGTTAAAAAAACTCAACAATTTAACTATAAAAACCATAGCAATATATCCAAGCAAAAAAACTCAACTATTTCACTGTAAAAAACATTAACAAAAATTCCAAGTTAAAAAACACAATAGTTTCTCTTTAAAAAATATATTAAACAAAGTCAAGTTAAAAAACTCAACAGTTTCACTGTAAAAACCATAACAAAAAGTTTCAAGTGAAAAAACCCAACAGTTTCACTTTAAAAACCTTGAAAAATGTTCCAAATTAAAGAACTCAATAATTTAACTATAAAAAACACTAAAATAGTTCCAAGTTAAAAAAAAACTCAAATATTTCATTATAAATACCATAAAAAAGTTCAAAATAAAAAAAAACAACAGTTTCAATATAAAAACCATAATAAAAGTTCCAAGTTAAAAAAACACAACAATTTCACTATAAAAACCATTAAAAAAACCAAGTTAAAAAGTTCAACAAATTCACTATATAGATCCTAAAAAAAGATCCATGTTATAAACCTCATCTATATCGCCATAAAAACCATAAAAAATGTTTCAAGTTAAAAAATTCAACAATTTCACTGAAAAAACCATTAAAAAAAAGTTTCATGTTAAAAAATTCAATAGTTTCACTATAAAAACGAAAACAATATTTTCAAGTGAAAAAACTCAACTATTTCACTATAAACATACCTAAAAAAAGTTCCATTGTAAAAATTCTCACAAATATCTCTATAAAAAATAAAAAATAAGTTCCAAGTTAAAAAAAAACTCAACAGTTTCACTTTAAAAACCATAGCAAGATAACCAAGTGAAAAAACTCAACTATTTCACTGTAAAAAACAATTAAAAAAATTCCAAGTTAAAAAACACAACAGTTTCTCTATAAAAAATATATTAAAAAAAGTCAAGTTAAAAAACTCAATAGTTTGACTGTAAAAACCATAAAAAAAAGTTCCAAGTGAAAAACCTCAACAGTTTCTCTATAAAAAAATATATTAAAAAAAGTCAAGTTAAAAAACTCAACAGTTTCACTGAAAAAATCCATTAAAAAATGTTCCATGTTAAAAAATTCAATAGTTTCACTATATAAACCAAAACAAGGTTTTCAAGTGAAAAATCTCAACTATTTCACTATAAAAATACCTAAAAAAAGTTCCATGTTAAAAATACTCACAAATATCTCTATAAAAAATAAAAAATAAGTTCCAAGTTAAAAAAACTCAACAGTTTCACTATAAAAACCATAGCAAGATTTCCACGTGAAAAAACTCAACTATTTCACTGTAAAAAACATAAAAAAAAATTCCAAGTTAAAAAACACAACAGTCTCTCTTTAAAAAATATATTAAAATAAGTCATGTTAAAAAAACTCAACAGTTTCACTGTAATAACCATAAAAAAAAAAGTTTCATGTGAAAATACTCAACAGTTTCACTATAAAAACCGTAAAAAAATGTTCCAAATTAAAAAACTCAATAATATAAGTATAAAAATCACTAAAATAGTTCCATGTTAAAAAAAAAACTCAAATATTTCAATATAAATACCATAAAAAAGTTAAAAGTAATAAAACTCAACAGTTTAACTATAAAAACCATAACAAAAGTTTCAAGTTAAAAAAAAACACAACAATTTAAGTATAAAAACCATTAAAAAAACCAAGTGAAAAAGCTCAACAATTTCACTATATAGATCCTTAAAAAAAGATTCAAGTTATAAACCTAATATATATCGCCATAATAACCATAAAAAATGTTTCAAGTTAAAAAGTTCAACAATTTAACTAAAAAAACCATTAAAAAAAAGTCCAATGTTAAAAAATTCAATAGTTTCACTATAAAAATGAAAACAAGATTTTCAAGTGAAAAACTCAACTACTTCACTATAAAAATACCTAAAAAAAGTTCCATGTTAAAAATACTCTCAAATATCTCAATAAAAAATACAAAATAAGTTCCAAGTTAAAAAAACTCAACAATTTAACTATAAAAACCATAGCAATATATCCAAGCAAAAAAACTCAACTATTTCACTGTAAAAAACATTAACAAAAATTCCAAGTTAAAAAACACAATAGTTTCTCTTTAAAAAATATATTAAACAAAGTCAAGTTAAAAAACTCAACAGTTTCACTGTAAAAACCATAACAAAAAATTTCAAGTGAAAAAACCCAACAGTTTCACTTTAAAAACCTTGAAAAATGTTCCAAATTAAAGAACTCAATAATTTAACTATAAAAACCACTAAAATAGTTCCAAGTTAAAAAAAAACTCAAATATTTCATTATAAATACCATAAAAAAGTTCAAAATAAAAAAAAAAAACAGTTTCAATATAAAAACCATAATAAAAGTTCCAAGTTAAAAAAACACAACAATTTCACTATAAAAACCATTAAAAAAACCAAGTTAAAAAGTTCAACAAATTCACTATATAGATCCTAAAAAAAGATCCATGTTATAAACCTCATCTATATCGCCATAAAAACCATAAAAAATGTTTCAAGTTAAAAAATTCAACAATTTCACTGAAAAAACCATTAAAAAAAAGTTTCATGTTAAAAAATTCAATAGTTTCACTATAAAAACGAAAACAATATTTTCAAGTGAAAAAACTCAACTATTTCACTATAAACATACCTAAAAAAAGTTCCATGGTAAAAATTCTCACAAATATCTCTATAAAAAATAAAAAATAAGTTCCAAGTTAAAAAAAAACTCAACAGTTTCACTTTAAAAACCATAGCAAGATAACCAAGTGAAAAAACTCAACTATTTCACTGTAAAAAACAATTAAAAAAATTCCAAGTTAAAAAACACAACAGTTTCTCTATAAAAAATATATTAAAAAAAGTCAAGTTAAAAAACTCAATAGTTTGACTGTAAAAACCATAAAAAAAAGTTCCAAGTGAAAAACCTCAACAGTTTCTCTATAAAAAAATATATTAAAAAAAGTCAAGTTAAAAAACTCAACAGTTTCACTGAAAAAATCCATTAAAAAATGTTCCATGTTAAAAAATTCAATAGTTTCACTATATAAACCAAAACAAGGTTTTCAAGTGAAAAATCTCAACTATTTCACTATAAAAATACCTAAAAAAAGTTCCATGTTAAAAATACTCACAAATATCTCTATAAAAAACTAAAAAATAAGTTCCAAGTTAAAAAAACTCAACAGTTTCACTATAAAAACCATAGCAAGATTTCCACGTGAAAAAACTCAACTATTTCACTGTAAAAAACATAAAAAAAAATTCCAAGTTAAAAAACACAACAGTCTCTCTTTAAAAAATATATTAAAATAAGTCATGTTAAAAAAACTCAACAGTTTCACTGTAATAACCATAAAAAAAAAGTTTCAAGTGAAAATACTCAACAGTTTCACTATAAAAACCGTAAAAAAAATGTTCCAAATTAAAAAACTCAATAATATAAGTATAAAAATCACTAAAATAGTTCCAAGTTAAAAAAAAAACTCAAATATTTCAATATAAATACCATAAAAAAGTTAAAAGTAATAAAACTCAACAGTTTAACTATAAAAACCATAAAAAAAGTTTCAAGTTAAAAAAAAACACAACAATTTAAGTATAAAAACCATTAAAAAAACCAAGTTAAAAAGCTCAACAATTTCACTATATAGATCCTTAAAAAAAGATCCAAGTTATAAACCTAATATATATCGCCATAATAACCATAAAAAATGTTTCAAGTTAAAAAGTTCAACAATTTAACTAAAAAAACCATTAAAAAAAAGTCCAATGTTAAAAAATTCAATAGTTTCACTATAAAAATGAAAACAAGATTTTCAAGTGAAAAACTCAACTACTTCACTATAAAAATACCTAAAAAAAGTTCCATGTTAAAAATACTCTCAAATATCTCAATAAAAAATACAAAATAAGTTCCAAGTTAAAAAAACTCAACAATTTAACTATAAAAACCATAGCAATATATCCAAGCAAAAAAACTCAACTATTTCACTGTAAAAAACATTAACAAAAATTCCAAGTTAAAAAACACAATAGTTTCTCTTTAAAAAATATATTAAACAAAGTCAAGTTAAAAAACTCAACAGTTTCACTGTAAAAACCATAACAAAAAATTTCAAGTGAAAAAACCCAACAGTTTCACTTTAAAAACCTTGAAAAATGTTCCAAATTAAAGAACTCAATAATTTAACTATAAAAACCACTAAAATAGTTCCAAGTTAAAAAAAAACTCAAATATTTCATTATAAATACCATAAAAAAGTTCAAAATAAAAAAAAAAAACAGTTTCAATATAAAAACCATAATAAAAGTTCCAAGTTAAAAAAACACAACAATTTCACTATAAAAACCATTAAAAAAACCAAGTTAAAAAGTTCAACAAATTCACTATATAGATCCTAAAAAAAGATCCATGTTATAAACCTCATCTATATCGCCATAAAAACCATAAAAAATGTTTCAAGTTAAAAAATTCAACAATTTCACTGAAAAAACCATTAAAAAAAAGTTTCATGTTAAAAAATTCAATAGTTTCACTATAAAAACGAAAACAATATTTTCAAGTGAAAAAACTCAACTATTTCACTATAAACATACCTAAAAAAAGTTCCATGGTAAAAATTCTCACAAATATCTCTATAAAAAATAAAAAATAAGTTCCAAGTTAAAAAAAAACTCAACAGTTTCACTTTAAAAACCATAGCAAGATAACCAAGTGAAAAAACTCAACTATTTCACTGTAAAAAACAATTAAAAAAATTCCAAGTTAAAAAACACAACAGTTTCTCTATAAAAAATATATTAAAAAAAGTCAAGTTAAAAAACTCAATAGTTTGACTGTAAAAACCATAAAAAAAAGTTCCAAGTGAAAAACCTCAACAGTTTCTCTATAAAAAAATATATTAAAAAAAGTCAAGTTAAAAAACTCAACAGTTTCACTGAAAAAATCCATTAAAAAATGTTCCATGTTAAAAAATTCAATAGTTTCACTATATAAACCAAAACAAGGTTTTCAAGTGAAAAATCTCAACTATTTCACTATAAAAATACCTAAAAAAAGTTCCATGTTAAAAATACTCACAAATATCTCTATAAAAAACTAAAAAATAAGTTCCAAGTTAAAAAAACTCAACAGTTTCACTATAAAAACCATAGCAAGATTTCCACGTGAAAAAACTCAACTATTTCACTGTAAAAAACATAAAAAAAAATTCCAAGTTAAAAAACACAACAGTCTCTCTTTAAAAAATATATTAAAATAAGTCATGTTAAAAAAACTCAACAGTTTCACTGTAATAACCATAAAAAAAAAGTTTCAAGTGAAAATACTCAACAGTTTCACTATAAAAACCGTAAAAAAAATGTTCCAAATTAAAAAACTCAATAATATAAGTATAAAAATCACTAAAATAGTTCCAAGTTAAAAAAAAAACTCAAATATTTCAATATAAATACCATAAAAAAGTTAAAAGTAATAAAACTCAACAGTTTAACTATAAAAACCATAAAAAAAGTTTCAAGTTAAAAAAAAACACAACAATTTAAGTATAAAAACCATTAAAAAAACCAAGTTAAAAAGCTCAACAATTTCACTATATAGATCCTTAAAAAAAGATCCAAGTTATAAACCTAATATATATCGCCATAATAACCATAAAAAATGTTTCAAGTTAAAAAGTTCAACAATTTAACTAAAAAAACCATTAAAAAAAAGTCCAATGTTAAAAAATTCAATAGTTTCACTATAAAAATGAAAACAAGATTTTCAAGTGAAAAACTCAACTACTTCACTATAAAAATACCTAAAAAAAGTTCCATGTTAAAAATACTCTCAAATATCTCAATAAAAAATACAAAATAAGTTCCAAGTTAAAAAAACTCAACAATTTAACTATAAAAACCATAGCAATATATCCAAGCAAAAAAACTCAACTATTTCACTGTAAAAAACATTAACAAAAATTCCAAGTTAAAAAACACAATAGTTTCTCTTTAAAAAATATATTAAACAAAGTCAAGTTAAAAAACTCAACAGTTTCACTGTAAAAACCATAACAAAAAATTTCAAGTGAAAAAACCCAACAGTTTCACTTTAAAAACCTTGAAAAATGTTCCAAATTAAAGAACTCAATAATTTAACTATAAAAACCACTAAAATAGTTCCAAGTTAAAAAAAAACTCAAATATTTCATTATAAATACCATAAAAAAGTTCAAAATAAAAAAAATCAACAGTTTCAATATAAAAACCATAATAAAAGTTCCAAGTTAAAAAAACACAACAATTTCACTATAAAAACCATTCAAAAAACCAAGTTAAAAAGTTCAACAAATTCACTATATAGATCCTAAAAAAAGATCCAAGTTATAAACCTCATCTATATCGCCATAAAAACCATAAAAAATGTTTCAAGTTAAAAAATTCAACAATTTCACTGAAAAAACCATTAAAAAAAAGTTTCATGTTAAAAAATTCAATAGTTTCACTATAAAAACGAAAACAATATTTTCAAGTGAAAAAACTCAACTATTTCACTATAAACATACCTAAAAAAAGTTCCATGGTAAAAATTCTCACAAATATCTCTATAAAAAATAAAAAATAAGTTCCAAGTTAAAAAAAAACTCAACAGTTTCACTTTAAAAACCATAGCAAGATAACCAAGTGAAAAAACTCAACTATTTCACTGTAAAAAACAATTAAAAAAATTCCAAGTTAAAAAACACAACAGTTTCTCTATAAAAAATATATTAAAAAAAGTCAAGTTAAAAAACTCAATAGTTTGACTGTAAAAACCATAAAAAAAAGTTCCAAGTGAAAAACCTCAACAGTTTCTCTATAAAAAAATATATTAAAAAAAGTCAAGTTAAAAAACTCAACAGTTTCACTGAAAAAATCCATTAAAAAATGTTCCATGTTAAAAAATTCAATAGTTTCACTATATAAACCAAAACAAGGTTTTCAAGTGAAAAATCTCAACTATTTCACTATAAAAATACCTAAAAAAAGTTCCATGTTAAAAATACTCACAAATATCTCTATAAAAAACTAAAAAATAAGTTCCAAGTTAAAAAAACTCAACAGTTTCACTATAAAAACCATAGCAAGATTTCCACGTGAAAAAACTCAACTATTTCACTGTAAAAAACATAAAAAAAAATTCCAAGTTAAAAAACACAACAGTCTCTCTTTAAAAAATATATTAAAATAAGTCATGTTAAAAAAACTCAACAGTTTCACTGTAATAACCATAAAAAAAAAGTTTCAAGTGAAAATACTCAACAGTTTCACTATAAAAACCGTAAAAAAAATGTTCCAAATTAAAAAACTCAATAATATAAGTATAAAAATCACTAAAATAGTTCCAAGTTAAAAAAAAAACTCAAATATTTCAATATAAATACCATAAAAAAGTTAAAAGTAATAAAACTCAACAGTTTAACTATAAAAACCATAAAAAAAGTTTCAAGTTAAAAAAAAACACAACAATTTAAGTATAAAAACCATTAAAAAAACCAAGTTAAAAAGCTCAACAATTTCACTATATAGATCCTTAAAAAAAGATCCAAGTTATAAACCTAATATATATCGCCATAATAACCATAAAAAATGTTTCAAGTTAAAAAGTTCAACAATTTAACTAAAAAAACTATTAAAAAAAAGTCCAATGTTAAAAAATTCAATAGTTTCACTATAAAAATGAAAACAAGATTTTCAAGTGAAAAACTCAACTACTTCACTATAAAAATACCTAAAAAAAGTTCCATGTTAAAAATACTCTCAAATATCTCAATAAAAAATACAAAATAAGTTCCAAGTTAAAAAAACTCAACAATTTAACTATAAAAACCATAGCAATATATCCAAGCAAAAAAACTCAACTATTTCACTGTAAAAAACATTAACAAAAATTCCAAGTTAAAAAACACAATAGTTTCTCTTTAAAAAATATATTAAACAAAGTCAAGTTAAAAAACTCAACAGTTTCACTGTAAAAACCATAACAAAAAATTTCAAGTGAAAAAACCCAACAGTTTCACTTTAAAAACCTTGAAAAATGTTCCAAATTAAAGAACTCAATAATTTAACTATAAAAACCACTAAAATAGTTCCAAGTTAAAAAAAAACTCAAATATTTCATTATAAATACCATAAAAAAGTTCAAAATAAAAAAAATCAACAGTTTTAATATAAAAACCATAATAAAAGTTCCAAGTTAAAAAAACACAACAATTTCACTATAAAAACCATTCAAAAAACCAAGTTAAAAAGTTCAACAAATTCACTATATAGATCCTAAAAAAAGATCCAAGTTATAAACCTCATCTATATCGCCATAAAAACCATAAAAAATGTTTCAAGTTAAAAAATTCAACAATTTCACTGAAAAAACCATTAAAAAAAAGTTTCATGTTAAAAAATTCAATAGTTTCACTATAAAAACGAAAACAATATTTTCAAGTGAAAAAACTCAACTATTTCACTATAAACATACCTAAAAAAAGTTCCATGGTAAAAATTCTCACAAATATCTCTATAAAAAATAAAAAATAAGTTCCAAGTTAAAAAAAAACTCAACAGTTTCACTTTAAAAACCATAGCAAGATAACCAAGTGAAAAAACTCAACTATTTCACTGTAAAAAACAATTAAAAAAATTCCAAGTTAAAAAACACAACAGTTTCTCTATAAAAAATATATTAAAAAAAGTCAAGTTAAAAAACTCAATAGTTTGACTGTAAAAACCATAAAAAAAAAGTTCCAAGTGAAAAACCTCAACAGTTTCTCTATAAAAAAATATATTAAAAAAAGTCAAGTTAAAAAACTCAACAGTTTCACTGAAAAAATCCATTAAAAAATGTTCCATGTTAAAAAATTCAATAGTTTCACTATATAAACCAAAACAAGGTTTTCAAGTGAAAAATCTCAACTATTTCACTATAAAAATACCTAAAAAAAGTTCCATGTTAAAAATACTCACAAATATCTCTATAAAAAATAAAAAATAAGTTCCAAGTTAAAAAAACTCAACAGTTTCACTATAAAAACCATAGCAAGATTTCCACGTGAAAAAACTCAACTATTTCATTGTAAAAAACATAAAAAAAAATTCCAAGTTAAAAAACACAACAGTCTCTCTTTAAAAAATATATTAAAATAAGTCATGTTAAAAAAACTCAACAGTTTCACTGTAATAACCATAAAAAAAAAGATTCAAGTGAAAATACTCAACAGTTTCACTATAAAAACCGTAAAAAATTTTCCAAATTAAAAAACTCAATAATATAAGTATAAAAATCACTAAAATAGTTCCAAGTTAAAAAAAAAACTCAAATATTTCAATATAAATACCATAAAAAAGTTAAAAGTAATAAAACTCAACAGTTTCACTATAAAAACCATAACAAAAGTTTCAAGTTAAAAAAAAACACAACAATTTAAGTATAAAAACCATTAAAAAAACCAAGTTAAAAAGTTCAACAATTTCACTATATAGATCCTTAAAAAAAGATCCAAGTTATAAACCTAATATATATCGCCATAATAACCATAAAAAATGTTTCAAGTTAAAAAGTTCAACAATTTAACTAAAAAAACCATTAAAAAAAAGTCCAATGTTAAAAAATTCAATAGTTTCACTATAAAAATGAAAACAAGATTTTCAAGTGAAAAACTCAACTACTTCACTATAAAAATACCTAAAAAAAGTTCCATGTTAAAAATACTCTCAAATATCTCAATAAAAAATACAAAATAAGTTCCAAGTTAAAAAAACTCAACAATTTAACTATAAAAACCATAGCAATATATCCAAGCAAAAAAACTCAACTATTTCACTGTAAAAAACATTAACAAAAATTCCAAGTTAAAAAACACAATAGTTTCTCTTTAAAAAATATATTAAACAAAGTCAAGTTAAAAAACTTAACAGTTTCACTGTAAAAACCATAACAAAAAATTTCAAGTGAAAAAACCCAACAGTTTCACTTTAAAAACCTTGAAAAATGTTCCAAATTAAAGAACTCAATAATTTAACTATAAAAACCACTAAAATAGTTCCAAGTTAAAAAAAAAACTCAAATATTTCATTATAAATACCATAAAAAAGTTCAAAATAAAAAAATCAACAGTTTCAATATAAAAACCATAATAAAAGTTCCAAGTTAAAAAAACACAACAATTTCACTATAAAAACCATTAAAAAAACCAAGTTAAAAAGTTCAACAAATTCACTATATAGATCCTAAAAAAAGATCCAAGTTATAAACCTCATCTATATCGCCATAAAAACCATAAAAAATGTTTCAAGTTAAAAAATTCAACAATTTCACTGAAAAAACCATTAAAAAAAAGTTTCATGTTAAAAAATTCAATAGTTTCACTATAAAAACGAAAACAATATTTTCAAGTGAAAAAACTCAACTATTTCACTATAAACATACCTAAAAAAAGTTCCATGGTAAAAATTCTCACAAATATCTCTATAAAAAAAAAAATAAGTTCCAAGTTGAAAAAAAACTCAACAGTTTCACTTTAAAAATCATAGCAACATAACCAAGTGAAAAAACTCAACTATTTCACTGTAAAAAACAATTAAAAAAATTCCAAGTTAAAAAACACAACAGTTTCTTTATAAAAAATATAATAAAAAAAGTCAAGTTAAAAAACTCAACAGTTTCACTGTAAAAACCATAAAAAAAGTTCCAAGTGAAAAACCTCAACAGTTTCTCTATAAAAAAATATATTAAAAAAAGTCAAGTTAAAAAACTCAACAGTTTCACTGAAAAAACCATTAAAAAAAGTTCCATGTTAAAAAATTCAATAGTTTCACTATATAAACCAAAACAAGGTTTTCAAGTGAAAAATCTCAACTATTTCACTATAAAAATACCTAAAAAAAGTTCCATGTTAAAAATACTCACAAATATCTCTATAAAAAATAAAAAATAAGTTCCAAGTTAAAAAAACTCAACAGTTTCACTATAAAAACCATAGCAAGATTTCCAAGTGAAAAAACTCAACTATTTCACTGTAAAAAACATAAAAAAAAATTCCAAGTTAAAAAACACAACAGTTTCTCTTTAAAAAATATATTAAAATAAGTCATGTTAAAAAAAACTCAACAGTTTCACTGTAATAACCATAAAAAAAAAGTTTCAAGTGAAAATACTCAACAGTTTCACTATAAAAACCGTAACAAAATGTTCCAAATTAAAAAACTCAATAATATAAGTATAAAAACCACTAAAATAGTTCCAAGTTAAAAAAAAACTCAAATATTTCAATATAAATACCATAAAAAAGTTAAAAGTAAAAAAACTCAACAGTTTCACTATAAAAACCATAACAAAAGTTTCAAGTTAAAAAAAAACACAAGAATTTAAGTTAAAAAACCATTAAAAAAACCAAGTTAAAAAGCTCAACAACTTCACTATATAGATCCTAAAAAAAAGATCCAAGTTATAAACCTAATCTATATCGCCATAATAACCATAAAAAATGTTTCAAGTTAAAAAGTTCAACAATTTAACTAAAAAACCATTTAAAAAAGTCCAATGTTAAAAAATTCAATAGTTTCACTATAAAAATGAAAACAAGATTTTCAAGTGAAAAACTCAACTACTTCACTATAAAAATACCTAAAAAAAGTTCCATGTTAAAAATACTCTCAAATATCTCAATAAAAAATACAAAATAAGTTCCAAGTTTAAAGAACTCAACAATTTAACTATAAAAACCATAGCAATATATCCAAGCAAAAAACTCAACTATTTCACTGTAAAAAACATTAACAAAAATTCCAAATTAAAAAACACAATAGTTTCTCTTTAAAAAATATATTAAACAAAGTCAAGTTAAAAAACTCAACAGTTTCACTGTAAAAACCATAAAAAAAAGTTTCAAGAGAAAAAACCCAACATTTTCACTATAAAAACCTTGAAAAATGTTCCAAATTAAAGAACTCAATAATTTAACTATAAAAACCACTAAAATAGTTCCAAGTTAAAAAAAATTTAAATATTTCATTATAAATACCATAAAAAAGTTCAAAATAAAAAAATCAACAGTTTCAATATAAAAACCATAATAAAAGTTCCAAGTTAAAAAAACACAACAATTTCACTATAAAAACCATTCAAAAAACCAAGTTAAAAAGCTCAACAATTTCACTATATAGATCCTAAAAAAAGATCCAAGTTATAAACCTCATCTATATCGCCATAAAAACCATAAAAAATGTTTCAAATTAAAAAATTCAACAATTTCACTGAAAAAACCATTAAAAAAAAGTTTCATGTTAAAAAATTCAATAGTTTCACTATAAAAACGAAAACAATATTTTCAAGTGAAAAAACTCAACTATTTCACTATAAACATACCTAAAAAAAGTTCCATGGTAAAAATTCTAACAAATATCTCTATAAAAAATAAAAAATAAGTTCCAAGTTAAAAAAAAACTCAACAGTTTCACTTTAAAAACCATAGCAAGATAACAAAGTGAAAAAACTCAACTATTTCACTGTAAAAAACAATTAAAAAAATTCCAAGTTAAAAAACACAACAGTTTCTCTATAAAAAATATATTAAAAAAAGTCAAGTTAAAAAACTCAATAGTTTGACTGTAAAAACCATAAAAAAAAGTTCCAAGTGAAAAACCTCAACAGTTTCTCTATAAAAAAATATATTAAAAAAAGTCAAGTTAAAAAACTCAACAGTTTCACTGAAAAAACCATTAAAAAATGTTCCATGTTAAAAAATTCAATAGTTTCACTATATAAACCAAAACAAGGTTTTCAAGTGAAAAATCTCAACTATTTCACTATAAAAATACCTAAAAAAAGTTCCATGTTAAAAATACTCACAAATATCTCTATAAAAAATAAAAAATAAGTTCCAAGTTAAAAAAACTCAACAGTTTCACTATAAAAACCATAGCAAGATTTCCACGTGAAAAAACTCAACTATTTCACTGTAAAAAACATAAAAAAAAATTCCAAGTTAAAAAACACAACAGTCTCTCTTTAAAAAATATATTAAAATAAGTCATGTTAAAAAAACTCAACAGTTTCACTGTAATAACCATAAAAAAAAAGATTCAAGTGAAAATACTCAACAGTTTCACTATAAAAACCGTAAAAAATTTTCCAAATTAAAAAACTCAATAATATAAGTATAAAAATCACTAAAATAGTTCCAAGTTAAAAAAAACTCAAATATTTCAATATAAATTCCATAAAAAAGTTAAAAGTAATAAAACTCAACAGTTTCACTATAAAAACCATAACAAAAGTTTCAAGTTAAAAAAAAACACAACAATTTAAGTATAAAAACCATTAAAAAAACCAAGTTAAAAAGTTCAACAATTTCACTATATAGATCCTTAAAAAAAGATCCAAGTTATAAACCTAATATATATCGCCATAATAACCATAAAAAATGTTTCAAGTTAAAAAGTTCAACAATTTAACTAAAAAAACCATTAAAAAAAAGTCCAATGTTAAAAAATTCAATAGTTTCACTATAAAAATGAAAACAAGATTTTCAAGTGAAAAACTCAACTACTTCACTATAAAAATACCTAAAAAAAGTTCCATGTAAAAAATACTCTCAAATATCTCAATAAAAAATACAAAATAAGTTCCAAGTTAAAAAAACTCAACAATTTAACTATAAAAACCATAGCAATATATCCAAGCAAAAAAACTCAACTATTTCACTGTAAAAAACATTAACAAAAATTCCAAGTTAAAAAACACAATAGTTTCTCTTTAAAAAATATATTAAACAAAGTCAAGTTAAAAAACTCAACAGTTTCACTGTAAAAACCATAACAAAAAATTTCAAGTGAAAAAACCCAACAGTTTCACTTTAAAAACCTTGAAAAATGTTCCAAATTAAAGAACTCAATAATTTAACTATAAAAACCACTAAAATAGTTCCAAGTTAAAAAAAAAACTCAAATATTTCATTATAAATACCATAAAAAAGTTCAAAATAAAAAAATCAACAGTTTCAATATAAAAACCATAATAAAAGTTCCAAGTTAAAAAAACACAACAATTTCACTATAAAAACCATTAAAAAAACCAAGTTAAAAAGTTCAACAAATTCACTATATAGATCCTAAAAAAAGATCCAAGTTATAAACCTCATCTATATCGCCATAAAAACCATAAAAAATGTTTCAAGTTAAAAAATTCAACAATTTCACTGAAAAAACCATTAAAAAAAAGTTTCATGTTAAAAAATTCAATAGTTTCACTATAAAAACGAAAACAATATTTTCAAGTGAAAAAACTCAACTATTTCACTATAAACATACCTAAAAAAAGTTCCATGGTAAAAATTCTCACAAATATCTCTATAAAAAATAAAAAATAAGTTCAAAGTTGAAAAAAAACTCAACAGTTTCACTTTAAAAATCATAGCAACATAACCAAGTGAAAAAACTCAACTATTTCACTGTAAAAAACAATTAAAAAAATTCCAAGTTAAAAAACACAACAGTTTCTTTATAAAAAATATAATAAAAAAAGTCAAGTTAAAAAACTCAACAGTTTCACTGTAAAAACCATAAAAAAAGTTCCAAGTGAAAAACCTCAACAGTTTCTCTATAAAAAAATATATTAAAAAAAGTCAAGTTAAAAAACTCAACAGTTTCACTGAAAAAACCATTAAAAAAAGTTCCATGTTAAAAAATTCAATAGTTTCACTATATCAACCAAAACAAGGTTTTCAAGTGAAAAATCTCAACTATTTCACTATAAAAATACCTAAAAAAAGTTCCATGTTAAAAATACTCACAAATATCTCTATAAAAAATAAAAAATAAGTTCCAAGTTAAAAAAACTCAACAGTTTCACTATAAAAACCATAGCAAGATTTCCAAGTGAAAAAACTCAACTATTTCACTGTAAAAAACATAAAAAAAAATTCCAAGTTAAAAAACACAACAGTTTCTCTTTAAAAAATATATTAAAATAAGTCATGTTAAAAAAACTCAACAGTTTCACTGTAATAACCATAAAAAAAAAGTTTCAAGTGAAAATACTCAACAGTTTCACTATAAAAACCGTAACAAAATGTTCCAAATTAAAAAACTCAATAATATAAGTATAAAAACCACTAAAATAGTTCCAAGTTAAAAAAAAAACTCAAATATTTCAATATAAATACCATAAAAAAGTTAAAAGTAAAAAAACTCAACAGTTTCACTATAAAAACCATAACAAAAGTTTCAAGTTAAAAAAAAACACAAGAATTTAAGTATAAAAACCATTAAAAAAACCAAGTTAAAAAGCTCAACAACTTCACTATATAGATCCTAAAAAAAAGATCCAAGTTATAAACCTAATCTATATCGCCATAATAACCATAAAAAATGTTTCAAGTTAAAAAGTTCAACAATTTAACTAAAAAACCATTTAAAAAAGTCCAATGTTAAAAAATTCAATAGTTTCACTATAAAAATGAAAACAAGATTTTCAAGTGAAAAACTTAACTACTTCACTATAAAAATACCTAAAAAAAGTTCCATGTTAAAAATACTCTCAAATATCTCAATAAAAAATACAAAATAAGTTCCAAGTTTAAAGAACTCAACAATTTAACTATAAAAACCATAGCAATATATCCAAGCAAAAAACTCAACTATTTCACTGTAAAAAACATTAACAAAAATTCCAAGTTAAAAAACACAATAGTTTCTCTTTAAAAAATATATTAAACAAAGTCAAGTTAAAAAACTCAACAGTTTCACTGTAAAAACCATAAAAAAAAGTTTCAAGAGAAAAAACCCAACATTTTCACTATAAAAACCTTGAAAAATGTTCCAAATTAAAGAACTCAATAATTTAACTATAAAAACCACTAAAATAGTTCCAAGTTAAAAAAAATTCAAATATTTCATTATAAATACCATAAAAAAGTTCAAAATAAAAAAATCAACAGTTTCAATATAAAAACCATAATAAAAGTTCCAAGTTAAAAAAACACAACAATTTCACTATAAAAACCATTCAAAAAACCAAGTTAAAAAGCTCAACAATTTCACTATATAGATCCTAAAAAAAGATCCAAGTTATAAACCTCATATATATCGCCATAAAAACCATAAAAAATGTTTCAAGTTAAAAAATTCAACAATTTCACTGAAAAAACCATTAAAAAAAAGTTTCATGTTAAAAAATTCAATAGTTTCACTATAAAAACGAAAACAATATTTTCAAGTGAAAAAACTCAACTATTTCACTATAAACATACCTAAAAAAAGTTCCATGGTAAAAATTCTAAATAATATCTCTATAAAAAATAAAAAATAAGTTCCAAGTTAAAAAAAAACTCAACAGTTTCACTTTAAAAACCATAGCAAGATAACAAAGTGAAAAAACTCAACTATTTCACTGTAAAAAACAATTAAAAAAATTCCAAGTTAAAAAACACAACAGTTTCTCTATAAAAAATATATTAAAAAAAGTCAAGTTAAAAAACTCAATAGTTTGACTGTAAAAACCATAAAAAAAAGTTCCAAGTGAAAAACCTCAACAGTTTCTCTATAAAAAAATATATTAAAAAAAGTCAAGTTAAAAAACTCAACAGTTTCACTGAAAAAACCATTAAAAAATGTTCCATGTTAAAAAATTCAATAGTTTCACTATATAAACCAAAACAAGGTTTTCAAGTGAAAAATCTCAACTATTTCACTATAAAAATACCTAAAAAAAGTTCCATGTTAAAAATACTCACAAATATCTCTATAAAAAATAAAAAATAAGTTCCAAGTTAAAAAAACTCAACAGTTTCACTATAAAAACCATAGCAAGATTTCCAAGTGAAAAAACTCAACTATTTCACTGTAAAAAACATAAAAAAAAATTCCAAGTTAAAAAACACAACAGTTTCTCTTTAAAAAATATATTAAAATAAGTCATGTTAAAAAAACTCAACAGTTTCACTGTAATAACCATAAAAAAAAAGTTTCAAGTGAAAATACTCAACAGTTTCACTATAAAAACCGTAACAAAATGTTCCAAATTAAAAAACTCAATAATATAAGTATAAAAACCACTAAAATAGTTCCAAGTTAAAAAAAAAACTCAAATATTTCAATATAAATACCATAAAAAAGTTAAAAGTAAAAAAACTCAACAGTTTCACTATAAAAACCATAACAAAAGTTTCAAGTTAAAAAAAAACACAAGAATTTAAGTATAAAAACCATTAAAAAAACCAAGTTAAAAAGCTCAACAACTTCACTATATAGATCCTAAAAAAAAGATCCAAGTTATAAACCTAATCTATATCGCCATAATAACCATAAAAAATGTTTCAAGTTAAAAAGTTCAACAATTTAACTAAAAAACCATTTAAAAAAGTCCAATGTTAAAAAATTCAATAGTTTCACTATAAAAATGAAAACAAGATTTTCAAGTGAAAAACTTAACTACTTCACTATAAAAATACCTAAAAAAAGTTCCATGTTAAAAATACTCTCAAATATCTCAATAAAAAATACAAAATAAGTTCCAAGTTTAAAGAACTCAACAATTTAACTATAAAAACCATAGCAATATATCCAAGCAAAAAACTCAACTATTTCACTGTAAAAAACATTAACAAAAATTCCAAGTTAAAAAACACAATAGTTTCTCTTTAAAAAATATATTAAACAAAGTCAAGTTAAAAAACTCAACAGTTTCACTGTAAAAACCATAAAAAAAAGTTTCAAGAGAAAAAACCCAACATTTTCACTATAAAAACCTTGAAAAATGTTCCAAATTAAAGAACTCAATAATTTAACTATAAAAACCACTAAAATAGTTCCAAGTTAAAAAAAATTCAAATATTTCATTATAAATACCATAAAAAAGTTCAAAATAAAAAAATCAACAGTTTCAATATAAAAACCATAATAAAAGTTCCAAGTTAAAAAAACACAACAATTTCACTATAAAAACCATTCAAAAAACCAAGTTAAAAAGCTCAACAATTTCACTATATAGATCCTAAAAAAAGATCCAAGTTATAAACCTCATATATATCGCCATAAAAACCATAAAAAATGTTTCAAGTTAAAAAATTCAACAATTTCACTGAAAAAACCATTAAAAAAAAGTTTCATGTTAAAAAATTCAATAGTTTCACTATAAAAACGAAAACAATATTTTCAAGTGAAAAAACTCAACTATTTCACTATAAACATACCTAAAAAAAGTTCCATGGTAAAAATTCTAAATAATATCTCTATAAAAAATAAAAAATAAGTTCCAAGTTAAAAAAAAACTCAACAGTTTCACTTTAAAAACCATAGCAAGATAACAAAGTGAAAAAACTCAACTATTTCACTGTAAAAAACAATTAAAAAAATTCCAAGTTAAAAAACACAACAGTTTCTCTATAAAAAATATATTAAAAAAAGTCAAGTTAAAAAACTCAATAGTTTGACTGTAAAAACCATAAAAAAAAGTTCCAAGTGAAAAACCTCAACAGTTTCTCTATAAAAAAATATATTAAAAAAAGTCAAGTTAAAAAACTCAACAGTTTCACTGAAAAAACCATTAAAAAATGTTCCATGTTAAAAAATTCAATAGTTTCACTATATAAACCAAAACAAGGTTTTCAAGTGAAAAATCTCAACTATTTCACTATAAAAATACCTAAAAAAAGTTCCATGTTAAAAATACTCACAAATATCTCTATAAAAAATAAAAAATAAGTTCCAAGTTAAAAAAACTCAACAGTTTCACTATAAAAACCATAGCAAGATTTCCACGTGAAAAAACTCAACTATTTCACTGTAAAAAACATAAAAAAAAATTCCAAGTTAAAAAACACAACAGTCTCTCTTTAAAAAATATATTAAAATAAGTCATGTTAAAAAAACTCAACAGTTTCACTGTAATAACCATAAAAAAAAAGATTCAAGTGAAAATACTCAACAGTTTCACTATAAAAACCGTAAAAAATTTTCCAAATTAAAAAACTCAATAATATAAGTATAAAAATCACTAAAATAGTTCCAAGTTAAAAAAAACTCAAATATTTCAATATAAATTCCATAAAAAAGTTAAAAGTAATAAAACTCAACAGTTTCACTATAAAAACCATAACAAAAGTTTCAAGTTAAAAAAAAACACAACAATTTAAGTATAAAAACCATTAAAAAAACCAAGTTAAAAAGTTCAACAATTTCACTATATAGATCCTTAAAAAAAGATCCAAGTTATAAACCTAATATATATCGCCATAATAACCATAAAAAATGTTTCAAGTTAAAAAGTTCAACAATTTAACTAAAAAAACCATTAAAAAAAAGTCCAATGTTAAAAAATTCAATAGTTTCACTATAAAAATGAAAACAAGATTTTCAAGTGAAAAACTCAACTACTTCACTATAAAAATACCTAAAAAAAGTTCCATGTAAAAAATACTCTCAAATATCTCAATAAAAAATACAAAATAAGTTCCAAGTTAAAAAAACTCAACAATTTAACTATAAAAACCATAGCAATATATCCAAGCAAAAAAACTCAACTATTTCACTGTAAAAAACATTAACAAAAATTCCAAGTTAAAAAACACAATAGTTTCTCTTTAAAAAATATATTAAACAAAGTCAAGTTAAAAAACTCAACAGTTTCACTGTAAAAACCATAACAAAAAATTTCAAGTGAAAAAACCCAACAGTTTCACTTTAAAAACCTTGAAAAATGTTCCAAATTAAAGAACTCAATAATTTAACTATAAAAACCACTAAAATAGTTCCAAGTTAAAAAAAAAACTCAAATATTTCATTATAAATACCATAAAAAAGTTCAAAATAAAAAAATCAACAGTTTCAATATAAAAACCATAATAAAAGTTCCAAGTTAAAAAAACACAACAATTTCACTATAAAAACCATTAAAAAAACCAAGTTAAAAAGTTCAACAAATTCACTATATAGATCCTAAAAAAAGATCCAAGTTATAAACCTCATCTATATCGCCATAAAAACCATAAAAAATGTTTCAAGTTAAAAAATTCAACAATTTCACTGAAAAAACCATTAAAAAAAAGTTTCATGTTAAAAAATTCAATAGTTTCACTATAAAAACGAAAACAATATTTTCAAGTGAAAAAACTCAACTATTTCACTATAAACATACCTAAAAAAAGTTCCATGGTAAAAATTCTCACAAATATCTCTATAAAAAATAAAAAATAAGTTCAAAGTTGAAAAAAAACTCAACAGTTTCACTTTAAAAATCATAGCAACATAACCAAGTGAAAAAACTCAACTATTTCACTGTAAAAAACAATTAAAAAAATTCCAAGTTAAAAAACACAACAGTTTCTTTATAAAAAATATAATAAAAAAAGTCAAGTTAAAAAACTCAACAGTTTCACTGTAAAAACCATAAAAAAAGTTCCAAGTGAAAAACCTCAACAGTTTCTCTATAAAAAAATATATTAAAAAAAGTCAAGTTAAAAAACTCAACAGTTTCACTGAAAAAACCATTAAAAAAAGTTCCATGTTAAAAAATTCAATAGTTTCACTATATCAACCAAAACAAGGTTTTCAAGTGAAAAATCTCAACTATTTCACTATAAAAATACCTAAAAAAAGTTCCATGTTAAAAATACTCACAAATATCTCTATAAAAAATAAAAAATAAGTTCCAAGTTAAAAAAACTCAACAGTTTCACTATAAAAACCATAGCAAGATTTCCAAGTGAAAAAACTCAACTATTTCACTGTAAAAAACATAAAAAAAAATTCCAAGTTAAAAAACACAACAGTTTCTCTTTAAAAAATATATTAAAATAAGTCATGTTAAAAAAACTCAACAGTTTCACTGTAATAACCATAAAAAAAAAGTTTCAAGTGAAAATACTCAACAGTTTCACTATAAAAACCGTAACAAAATGTTCCAAATTAAAAAACTCAATAATATAAGTATAAAAACCACTAAAATAGTTCCAAGTTAAAAAAAAAACTCAAATATTTCAATATAAATACCATAAAAAAGTTAAAAGTAAAAAAACTCAACAGTTTCACTATAAAAACCATAACAAAAGTTTCAAGTTAAAAAAAAACACAAGAATTTAAGTATAAAAACCATTAAAAAAACCAAGTTAAAAAGCTCAACAACTTCACTATATAGATCCTAAAAAAAAGATCCAAGTTATAAACCTAATCTATATCGCCATAATAACCATAAAAAATGTTTCAAGTTAAAAAGTTCAACAATTTAACTAAAAAACCATTTAAAAAAGTCCAATGTTAAAAAATTCAATAGTTTCACTATAAAAATGAAAACAAGATTTTCAAGTGAAAAACTTAACTACTTCACTATAAAAATACCTAAAAAAAGTTCCATGTTAAAAATACTCTCAAATATCTCAATAAAAAATACAAAATAAGTTCCAAGTTTAAAGAACTCAACAATTTAACTATAAAAACCATAGCAATATATCCAAGCAAAAAACTCAACTATTTCACTGTAAAAAACATTAACAAAAATTCCAAGTTAAAAAACACAATAGTTTCTCTTTAAAAAATATATTAAACAAAGTCAAGTTAAAAAACTCAACAGTTTCACTGTAAAAACCATAAAAAAAAGTTTCAAGAGAAAAAACCCAACATTTTCACTATAAAAACCTTGAAAAATGTTCCAAATTAAAGAACTCAATAATTTAACTATAAAAACCACTAAAATAGTTCCAAGTTAAAAAAAATTCAAATATTTCATTATAAATACCATAAAAAAGTTCAAAATAAAAAAATCAACAGTTTCAATATAAAAACCATAATAAAAGTTCCAAGTTAAAAAAACACAACAATTTCACTATAAAAACCATTCAAAAAACCAAGTTAAAAAGCTCAACAATTTCACTATATAGATCCTAAAAAAAGATCCAAGTTATAAACCTCATATATATCGCCATAAAAACCATAAAAAATGTTTCAAGTTAAAAAATTCAACAATTTCACTGAAAAAACCATTAAAAAAAAGTTTCATGTTAAAAAATTCAATAGTTTCACTATAAAAACGAAAACAATATTTTCAAGTGAAAAAACTCAACTATTTCACTATAAACATACCTAAAAAAAGTTCCATGGTAAAAATTCTAAATAATATCTCTATAAAAAATAAAAAATAAGTTCCAAGTTAAAAAAAAACTCAACAGTTTCACTTTAAAAACCATAGCAAGATAACAAAGTGAAAAAACTCAACTATTTCACTGTAAAAAACAATTAAAAAAATTCCAAGTTAAAAAACACAACAGTTTCTCTATAAAAAATATATTAAAAAAAGTCAAGTTAAAAAACTCAATAGTTTGACTGTAAAAACCATAAAAAAAAGTTCCAAGTGAAAAACCTCAACAGTTTCTCTATAAAAAAATATATTAAAAAAAGTCAAGTTAAAAAACTCAACAGTTTCACTGAAAAAACCATTAAAAAATGTTCCATGTTAAAAAATTCAATAGTTTCACTATATAAACCAAAACAAGGTTTTCAAGTGAAAAATCTCAACTATTTCACTATAAAAATACCTAAAAAAAGTTCCATGTTAAAAATACTCACAAATATCTCTATAAAAAATAAAAAATAAGTTCCAAGTTAAAAAAACTCAACAGTTTCACTATAAAAACCATAGCAAGATTTCCAAGTGAAAAAACTCAACTATTTCACTGTAAAAAACATAAAAAAAAATTCCAAGTTAAAAAACACAACAGTTTCTCTTTAAAAAATATATTAAAATAAGTCATGTTAAAAAAACTCAACAGTTTCACTGTAATAACCATAAAAAAAAAGTTTCAAGTGAAAATACTCAACAGTTTCACTATAAAAACCGTAACAAAATGTTCCAAATTAAAAAACTCAATAATATAAGTATAAAAACCACTAAAATAGTTCCAAGTTAAAAAAAAAACTCAAATATTTCAATATAAATACCATAAAAAAGTTAAAAGTAAAAAAACTCAACAGTTTCACTATAAAAACCATAACAAAAGTTTCAAGTTAAAAAAAAACACAAGAATTTAAGTATAAAAACCATTAAAAAAACCAAGTTAAAAAGCTCAACAACTTCACTATATAGATCCTAAAAAAAAGATCCAAGTTATAAACCTAATCTATATCGCCATAATAACCATAAAAAATGTTTCAAGTTAAAAAGTTCAACAATTTAACTAAAAAACCATTTAAAAAAGTCCAATGTTAAAAAATTCAATAGTTTCACTATAAAAATGAAAACAAGATTTTCAAGTGAAAAACTTAACTACTTCACTATAAAAATACCTAAAAAAAGTTCCATGTTAAAAATACTCTCAAATATCTCAATAAAAAATACAAAATAAGTTCCAAGTTTAAAGAACTCAACAATTTAACTATAAAAACCATAGCAATATATCCAAGCAAAAAACTCAACTATTTCACTGTAAAAAACATTAACAAAAATTCCAAGTTAAAAAACACAATAGTTTCTCTTTAAAAAATATATTAAACAAAGTCAAGTTAAAAAACTCAACAGTTTCACTGTAAAAACCATAAAAAAAAGTTTCAAGAGAAAAAACCCAACATTTTCACTATAAAAACCTTGAAAAATGTTCCAAATTAAAGAACTCAATAATTTAACTATAAAAACCACTAAAATAGTTCCAAGTTAAAAAAAATTCAAATATTTCATTATAAATACCATAAAAAAGTTCAAAATAAAAAAATCAACAGTTTCAATATAAAAACCATAATAAAAGTTCCAAGTTAAAAAAACACAACAATTTCACTATAAAAACCATTCAAAAAACCAAGTTAAAAAGCTCAACAATTTCACTATATAGATCCTAAAAAAAGATCCAAGTTATAAACCTCATCTATATCGCCATAAAAACCATAAAAAATGTTTCAAGTTAAAAAATTCAACAATTTCACTGAAAAAACCATTAAAAAAAAGTTTCATGTTAAAAAATTCAATAGTTTCACTATAAAAACGAAAACAATATTTTCAAGTGAAAAAACTCAACTATTTCACTATAAACATACCTAAAAAAAGTTCCATGGTAAAAATTCTCACAAATATCTCTATAAAAAATAAAAAATAAGTTCCAAGTTGAAAAAAAACTCAACAGTTTCACTTTAAAAATCATAGCAACATAACCAAGTGAAAAAACTCAACTATTTCACTGTAAAAAACAATTAAAAAAATTCCAAGTTAAAAAACACAACAGTTTCTTTATAAAAAATATAATAAAAAAAGTCAAGTTAAAAAACTCAACAGTTTCACTGTAAAAACCATAAAAAAAGTTCCAAGTGAAAAACCTCAACAGTTTCTCTATAAAAAAATATATTAAAAAAAGTCAAGTTAAAAAACTCAACAGTTTCACTGAAAAAACCATTAAAAAAAGTTCCATGTTAAAAAATTCAATAGTTTCACTATATAAACCAAAACAAGGTTTTCAAGTGAAAAATCTCAACTATTTCACTATAAAAATACCTAAAAAAAGTTCCATGTTAAAAATACTCACAAATATCTCTATAAAAAATAAAAAATAAGTTCCAAGTTAAAAAAACTCAACAGTTTCACTATAAAAACCATAGCAAGATTTCCAAGTGAAAAAACTCAACTATTTCACTGTAAAAAACATAAAAAAAAATTCCAAGTTAAAAAACACAACAGTTTCTCTTTAAAAAATATATTAAAATAAGTCATGTTAAAAAAACTCAACAGTTTCACTGTAATAACCATAAAAAAAAGTTTCAAGTGAAAATACTCAACAGTTTCACTATAAAAACCGTAACAAAATGTTCCAAATTAAAAAACTCAATAATATAAGTATAAAAACCACTAAAAGAGTTCCAAGTTAAAAAAAAAACTCAAATATTTCAATATAAATACCATAAAAAAGTTAAAAGTAAAAAAACTCAACAGTTTTACTATAAAAACCATAACAAAAGTTTCAAGTTAAAAAAAAACACAAGAATTTAAGTATAAAAACCATTAAAAAAACCAAGTTAAAAAGCTCAACAACTTCACTATATAGATCCTAAAAAAAAGATCCAAGTTATAAACCTAATCTATATCGCCATAATAACCATAAAAAATGTTTCAAGTTAAAAAGTTCAACAATTTAAATAAAAAAACATTTAAAAAAGTCCAATGTTAAAAAATTCAATAGTTTCACTATAAAAATGAAAACAAGATTTTCAAGTGAAAAACTCAACTACTTCACTATAAAAATACCTAAAAAAAGTTCCATGTTAAAAATACTCTCAAATATCTCAATAAAAAATACAAAATAAGTTCCAAGTTAAAAGAACTCAACAATTTAACTATAAAAACCATAGCAATATATCCAAGCAAAAAACTCAACTATTTCACTGTAAAAAACATTAACAAAAATTCCAAGTTAAAAAAAACAATAGTTTCTCTTTAAAAAATATATTAAACAAAGTCAAGTTAAAAAACTCAACAGTTTCACTATAAAAACCATAAAAAAAAAAGTTTCAAGAGAAAAAACCCAACATTTTCACTATAAAAACCTTGAAAAATGTTCCAAATTAAAGAACTCAATAATTTAACTATAAAAACCACTAAAATAGTTCCAAGTTAAAAAAAATTCAAATATTTCATTATAAATACCATAAAAAAGTTCAAAATAAAAAAATCAACAGTTTCAATATAAAAACCATAATAAAAGTTCCAAGTTAAAAAAACACAACAATTTCACTATAAAAACCATTCAAAAAACCAAGTTAAAAAGCTCAACAATTTCACTATATAGATCCTAAAAAAAGATCCAAGTTATAAACCTCATCTATATCGCCATAAAAACCATAAAAAATGTTTCAAGTTAAAAAATTCAACAATTTCACTAAAAAAACCATTAAAAAAAAGTTTCATGTTTAAAAATTCAATAATTTCACTATAAAAACGAAAACAATATTTTCAAGTGAAAAAACTCAACTATTTCACTATAAACATACCTAAAAAAAGTTCCATGGTAAAAATACTCACAAATATCTCTATAAAAAATAAAAAATAAGTTCCAAGTTAAAAAACAACTCAACAGTTTCACTTTAAAAACCATAGCAAGATAACCAAGTGAAAAAACTCAACTATTTCACTGTAAAAAACAATTAAAAAAATTCCAAGTTAAAAAACACAACAGATTCTCTATAAAAAATATAATAAAAAAAGTCAAGTTAAAAAACTCAACAGTTTCACTGTAAAAACCATAAAAAAAAGTTCCAAGTGAAAAACCTCAACAGTTTCTCTATAAAAAAATATATTAAAAAAAGTCAAGTTAAAAAACTCAACAGTTTCACTGAAAAAACCATTAAAAAAAGTTCCATGTTAAAAAATTCAATACTTTCACTATATAAACCAAAACAAGGTTTTCAAGTGAAAAATCTCAACTATTTCACTATAAAAATACCTAAAAAAAGTTCCATGTTAAAAATACTCTCAAATATCTCTATAAAAAATAAAAAATAAGTTCCAAGTTAAAAAAACTCAACAGTTTCACTATAAAAACCATAGCAAGATTTCCACGTGAAAAAACTCAACTATTTCACTGTAAAAAACATAAAAAAAAATTCCAAGTTAAAAAACACAACAGTCTCTCTTTAAAAAATATATTAAAATAAGTCATGTTAAAAAAACTCAACAGTTTCACTGTAATAACCATAAAAAAAAAAAGTTTCAAGTGAAAATACTCAACAGTTTCACTATAAAAACCGTAAAAAAATGTTCCAACTTAAAAAACTCAATAATATAAGTATAAAAACCACTAAAATAGTTCCAAGTTAAAAAAAAAACTCAAATATTTCAATATAAATACCATAAAAAAGTTAAAAGTAAAAAAACTCAACAGTTTCACTATAAAAACTATAACAAAAGTTTCAAGTTAAAAAAAAAACACAACAATTTAAGTATAAAAACCATTAAAAAAACCAAGTTAAAGAGCTCAACAATTTCACTATATAGATCCTAAAAAAAAAGATCCAAGTTATAAACCTCATCTATATCGCCATAATAACCATAAAAAATGTTTCAAGTTAAAAAGTTCAACAATTTAACTAAAAAAACATTTAAAAAAGTCCAATGTTAAAAAATTCAATAGTTTCACTATAAAAATGAAAACAAGATTTTCAAGTGAAAAACTCAACTACTTCACTATAAAAATACCTAAAAAAAGTTCCATGTTAAAAATACTCTCAAATATCTCAATAAAAAATACAAAATAAGTTCCAAGTTAAAAGAACTCAAGAATTTAACTATAAAAACCATAGCAATATATCCAAGCAAAAAACTCAACTATTTCACTGTAAAAAACATTAACAAAAATTCCAAGTTAAAAAAAACAATAGTTTCTCTTTAAAAAATATATTAAACAAAGTCAAGTTAAAAAACTCAACAGTTTCACTGTAAAAACCATAACAAAAAAAGTTTCAAGAGAAAAAACCCAACATTTTCACTATAAAAACCTTGAAAAATGTTCCAAATTAAAGAACTCAATAATTTAACTATAAAAACCACTAAAATAGTTCCAAGTTAAAAAAAATTCAAATATTTCATTATAAATACCATAAAAAAGTTCAAAATAAAAAAAATCAACAGTTTCAATATAAAAACCATAATAAAAGTTCCAAGTTAAAAAAACACAACAATTTCACTATAAAAACCATTCAAAAAACCAAGTTAAAAAGCTCAACAATTTCACTATATAGATCCTAAAAAAAGATCCAAGTTATAAACCTCATCTATATCGCCATAAAAACCATAAAAAATGTTTCAAGTTAAAAAATTCAACAATTTCACTAAAAAAACCATTAAAAAAAAGTTTCATGTTAAAAAATTCAATAATTTCACTATAAAAACGAAAACAATATTTTCAAGTGAAAAAACTCAACTATTTCACTATAAACATACCTAAAAAAAGTTCCATGGTAAAAATACTCACAAATATCTCTATAAAAAATAAAAAATAAGTTCCAAGTTAAAAAACAACTCAACAGTTTCACTTTAAAAACCATAGCAAGATAACCAAGTGAAAAAACTCAACTATTTCACTGTAAAAAACAATTAAAAAAATTCCAAGTTAAAAAACACAACAGTTTCTCTATAAAAAATATAATAAAAAAAGTCAAGTTAAAAAACTCAACAGTTTCACTGTAAAAACCATAAAAAAAAGTTCCAAGTGAAAAACCTCAACAGTTTCTCTATAAAAAAATATATTAAAAAAAGTCAAGTTAAAAAACTCAACAGTTTCACTGAAAAAACCATTAAAAAAAGTTCCATGTTAAAAAATTCAATACTTTCACTATATAAACCAAAACAAGGTTTTCAAGTGAAAAATCTCAACTATTTCACTATAAAAATACCTAAAAAAAGTTCCATGTTAAAAATACTCTCAAATATCTCTATAAAAAATAAAAAATAAGTTCCAAGTTAAAAAAACTCAACAGTTTCACTATAAAAACCATAGCAAGATTTCCACGTGAAAAAACTCAACTATTTCACTGTAAAAAACATAAAAAAAAATTCCAAGTTAAAAAACACAACAGTCTCTCTTTAAAAAATATATTAAAATAAGTCATGTTAAAAAAACTCAACAGTTTCACTGTAATAACCATAAAAAAAAAAAGTTTCAAGTGAAAATACTCAACAGTTTCACTATAAAAACCGTAAAAAAATGTTCCAACTTAAAAAACTCAATAATATAAGTATAAAAACCACTAAAATAGTTCCAAGTTAAAAAAAAAACTCAAATATTTCAATATAAATACCATAAAAAAGTTAAAAGTAAAAAAACTCAACAGTTTCACTATAAAAACTATAACAAAAGTTTCAAGTTAAAAAAAAAACACAACAATTTAAGTATAAAAACCATTAAAAAAACCAAGTTAAAGAGCTCAACAATTTCACTATATAGATCCTAAAAAAAAAGATCCAAGTTATAAACCTCATCTATATCGCCATAATAACCATAAAAAATGTTTCAAGTTAAAAAGTTCAACAATTTAACTAAAAAAACATTTAAAAAAGTCCAATGTTAAAAAATTCAATAGTTTCACTATAAAAATGAAAACAAGATTTTCAAGTGAAAAACTCAACTACTTCACTATAAAAATACCTAAAAAAAGTTCCATGTTAAAAATACTCTCAAATATCTCAATAAAAAATACAAAATAAGTTCCAAGTTAAAAGAACTCAAGAATTTAACTATAAAAACCATAGCAATATATCCAAGCAAAAAACTCAACTATTTCACTGTAAAAAACATTAACAAAAATTCCAAGTTAAAAAAAACAATAGTTTCTCTTTAAAAAATATATTAAACAAAGTCAAGTTAAAAAACTCAACAGTTTCACTGTAAAAACCATAACAAAAAAAGTTTCAAGAGAAAAAACCCAACATTTTCACTATAAAAACCTTGAAAAATGTTCCAAATTAAAGAACTCAATAATTTAACTATAAAAACCACTAAAATAGTTCCAAGTTAAAAAAAATTCAAATATTTCATTATAAATACCATAAAAAAGTTCAAAATAAAAAAAATCAACAGTTTCAATATAAAAACCATAATAAAAGTTCCAAGTTAAAAAAACACAACAATTTCACTATAAAAACCATTCAAAAAACCAAGTTAAAAAGCTCAACAATTTCACTATATAGATCCTAAAAAAAGATCCAAGTTATAAACCTCATCTATATCGCCATAAAAACCATAAAAAATGTTTCAAGTTAAAAAATTCAACAATTTCACTAAAAAAACCATTAAAAAAAAGTTTCATGTTAAAAAATTCAATAATTTCACTATAAAAACGAAAACAATATTTTCAAGTGAAAAAACTCAACTATTTCACTATAAACATACCTAAAAAAAGTTCCATGGTAAAAATACTCACAAATATCTCTATAAAAAATAAAAAATAAGTTCCAAGTTAAAAAACAACTCAACAGTTTCACTTTAAAAACCATAGCAAGATAACCAAGTGAAAAAACTCAACTATTTCACTGTAAAAAACAATTAAAAAAATTCCAAGTTAAAAAACACAACAGTTTCTCTATAAAAAATATAATAAAAAAAGTCAAGTTAAAAAACTCAACAGTTTCACTGTAAAAACCATAAAAAAAAGTTCCAAGTGAAAAACCTCAACAGTTTCTCTATAAAAAAATATATTAAAAAAAGTCAAGTTAAAAAACTCAACAGTTTCACTGAAAAAACCATTAAAAAAAGTTCCATGTTAAAAAATTCAATACTTTCACTATATAAACCAAAACAAGGTTTTCAAGTGAAAAATCTCAACTATTTCACTATAAAAATACCTAAAAAAAGTTCCATGTTAAAAATACTCTCAAATATCTCTATAAAAAATAAAAAATAAGTTCCAAGTTAAAAAAACTCAACAGTTTCACTATAAAAACCATAGCAAGATTTCCACGTGAAAAAACTCAACTATTTCACTGTAAAAAACATAAAAAAAAATTCCAAGTTAAAAAACACAACAGTCTCTCTTTAAAAAATATATTAAAATAAGTCATGTTAAAAAAACTCAACAGTTTCACTGTAATAACCATAAAAAAAAAAGTTTCAAGTGAAAATACTCAACAGTTTCACTATAAAAACCGTAAAAAAATGTTCCAACTTAAAAAACTCAATAATATAAGTATAAAAACCACTAAAATAGTTCCAAGTTAAAAAAAAACTCAAATATTTCAATATAAATACCATAAAAAAGTTAAAAGTAAAAAAACTCAACAGTTTCACTATAAAAACCATAACAAAAGTTTCAAGTTAAAAAAAAACACAACAATTTAAGTATAAAAACCATTAAAAAAACCAAGTTAAAGAGCTCAACAATTTCACTATATAGATCCTAAAAAAAAAGATCCAAGTTATAAACCTCATCTATATTGCCATAATAACCATAAAAAATGTTTCAAGTTAAAAAGTTCAACAATTTAACTAAAAAAACCATTAAAAAAAAGTCCAATGTTAAAAAATTCAATAGTTTCACTATAAAAATGAAAACAAGATTTTCAAGTGAAAAACTCAACTACTTCACTATAAAAATACCTAAAAAAAGTTCCATGTTAAAAATACTCTCAAATATCTCAATAAAAAATACAAAATAAGTTCCAAGTTAAAAGAACTCAACAATTTAACTATAAAAACCATAGCAATATATCCAAGCAAAAAACTCAACTATTTCACTGTAAAAAACATTAACAAAAATTCCAAGTTAAAAAACACAATAGTTTCTCTTTAAAAAATATATTAAACAAAGTCAAGTTAAAAAACTCAACAGTTTCACTGTAAAAACCATAAAAAAAAGTTTCAAGAGAAAAAACCCAACATTTTCACTATAAAAACCTTGAAAAATGTTCCAAATTAAAGAACTCAATAATTTAACTATAAAAACCACTAAAATAGTTCCAAGTTAAAAAAAATCAAATATTTCATTATAAATACCATAAAAAAGTTCAAAATAAAAAAATCAACAGTTTCAATATAAAAACCATAATAAAAGTTCCAAGTTAAAAAAACACAACAATTTCACTATAAAAACCATTAAAAAAACCAAGTTAAAAAGCTCAACAAATTCACTATATAGATCCTAAAAAAAGATCCAAGTTATAAACCTCATCTATATCGCCATAAAAACCATAAAAAATGTTTCAAGTTAAAAAATTCAACAATTTCACTGAAAAAACCATTAAAAAAAAGTTTCATGTTAAAAAATTCAATAGTTTCACTATAAAAACGAAAACAATATTTTCAAGTGAAAAAACTCAACTATTTCACTATAAACATACCTAAAAAAAGTTCCATGGTAAAAATTCTCACAAATATCTCTATAAAAAATAAAAAATAAGTTCCAAGTTGAAAAAAAACTCAACAGTTTCACTTTAAAAATCATAGCAACATAACAAAGTGAAAAAACTCAACTATTTCACTGTAAAAAACAATTAAAAAAATTCCAAGTTAAAAAACACAACAGTTTCTTTATAAAAAATATAATAAAAAAAGTCAAGTTAAAAAACTCAACAGTTTCACTGTAAAAACCATAAAAAAAGTTCCAAGTGAAAAACCTCAACAGTTTCTCTATAAAAAAATATATTAAAAAAAGTCAAGTTAAAAAACTCAACAGTTTCACTGAAAAAACCATTAAAAAAAGTTCCATGTTAAAAAATTCAATAGTTTCACTATATAAACCAAAACAAGGTTTTCAAGTGAAAAATCTCAACTATTTCACTATAAAAATACCTAAAAAAAGTTCCATGTTAAAAATACTCACAAATATCTCTATAAAAAATAAAAAATAAGTTCCAAGTTAAAAAAACTCAACAGTTTCACTATAAAAACCATAGCAAGATTTCTAAGTGAAAAAACTCAACTATTTCACTGTAAAAAACATAAAAAAAAAATTCCAAGTTAAAAAACACAACAGTTTCTCTTTAAAAAATATATTAAAATAAGTCATGTTAAAAAAACTCAACAGTTTCACTGTAATAACCATAAAAAAAAAGTTTCAAGTGAAAATACTCAACAGTTTCACTATAAAAACCGTAAAAAAATGTTCCAAATTAAAAAACTCAATAATATAAGTATAAAAACCACTAAAATAGTTCCAAGTTAAAAAAAAAACTCAAATATTTCAATATAAATACCATAAAAAAGTTAAAAGTAAAAAAACTCAACAGTTTCACTATAAAAACCATAACAAAAGTTTCAAGTTAAAAAAAAACACAAGAATTTAAGTATAAAAACCATTAAAAAAACCAAGTTAAAAAGCTCAACAACTTCACTATATAGATCCTAAAAAAAAGATCCAAGTTATAAACCTAATCTATATCGCCATAATAACCATAAAAAATGTTTCAAGTTAAAAAGTTCAACAATTTAACTAAAAAACCATTTAAAAAAGTCCAATGTTAAAAAATTCAATAGTTTCACTATAAAAATGAAAACAAGATTTTCAAGTGAAAAACTCAACTACTTCACTATAAAAATACCTAAAAAAAGTTCCATGTTAAAAATACTCTCAAATATCTCAATAAAAAATACAAAAAAAGTTCCAAGTTTAAAGAACTCAACAATTTAACTATAAAAACCATAGCAATATATCCAAGCAAAAAACTCAACTATTTCACTGTAAAAAATATTAACAAAAATTCCAAGTTAAAAAACACAATAGTTTCTCTTTAAAAAATATATTAAACAAAGTCAAGTTAAAAAACTCAACAGTTTCACTGTAAAAACCATAAAAAAAAGTTTCAAGAGAAAAAACCCAACATTTTCACTATAAAAACCTTGAAAAATGTTCCAAATTAAAGAACTCAATAATTTAACTATAAAAACCACTAAAATAGTTCCAAGTTAAAAAAAATTCAAATATTTCATTATAAATACCATAAAAAAGTTCAAAATAAAAAAATCAACAGTTTCAATATAAAAACCATAATAAAAGTTCCAAGTTAAAAAAACACAACAATTTCACTATAAAAACCATTCAAAAAACCAAGTTAAAAAGCTCAACAATTTCACTATATAGATCCTAAAAAAAGATCCAAGTTATAAACCTCATCTATATTGCCATAAAAACCATAAAAAATGTTTCAAGTTAAAAAATTCAACAATTTCACTGAAAAAACCATTAAAAAAAAGTTTCATATTAAAAAATTCAATAGTGTCACTATAAAAACGAAAACAATATTTTCAAGTGAAAAAACTCAACTATTTCACTATAAACATACCTAAAAAAAGTTCCATGGTAAAAATTCTCACAAATATCTCTATAAAAAATAAAAAATAAGTTCCAAGTTGAAAAAAAACTCAACAGTTTCACTTTAAAAATCATAGCAACATAACCAAGTGAAAAAACTCAACTATTTCACTGTAAAAAACAATTAAAAAAATTCTAAGTTAAAAAACACAACAGTTTCTTTATAAAAAATATAATAAAAAAAGTCAAGTTAAAAAACTCAACAGTTTCATTGTAAAAACCATAAAAAAAGTTCCAAGTGAAAAACCTCAACAGTTTCTCTATAAAAAAATATATTAAAAAAAGTCAAGTTAAAAAACTCAACAGTTTCACTGAAAAAACCATTAAAAAAAGTTCCATGTTAAAAAATTCAATAGTTTCACTATATAAACCAAAACAAGGTTTTCAAGTGAAAAATCTCAACTATTTCACTATAAAAATACCTAAAAAAAGTTCCATGTTAAAAATACTCACAAATATCTCTATAAAAAATAAAAAATAAGTTCCAAGTTAAAAAAACTCAACAGTTTCACTATAAAAACCATATCAAGATTTCCAAGTGAAAAAACTCAACTATTTCACTGTAAAAAACATAAAAAAAAATTCCAAGTTAAAAAACACAACAGTCTCTCTTTAAAAAATATATTAAAATAAGTCATGTTAAAAAAACTCAACAGTTTCACTGTAATAACCATAAAAAAAAAGTTTCAAGTGAAAATACTCAACAGTTTCACTATAAAAACCGTAAAAAAATGTTCCAAATTAAAAAACTCAATAATATAAGTATAAAAACCACTAAAATAGTTCCAAGTTAAAAAAAAAACTCAAATATTTCAATATAAATACCATAAAAAAGTTAAAAGTAAAAAAACTCAACAGTTTCACTATAAAAACCATAACAAAAGTTTCAAGTTAAAAAAAAAACACAACAATTTAAGTATAAAAACCATTAAAAAAACCAAGTTAAAAAGCTCAACAATTTCACTATATAGATCCTAAAAAAAAGATCCAAGTTATAAACCTCATCTATATCGCCATAATAACCATAAAAAATGTTTCAAGTTAAAAAGTTCAACAATTTAACTAAAAAAACCATTAAAAAAAAGTCCAATGTTAAAAAATTCAATAGTTTCACTATAAAAATGAAAACAAGATTTTCAAGTGAAAAACTCAACTATTTCACTATAAAAATACCTAAAAAAAGTTCCATGTTAAGAATACTCTCAAATATCTCAATAAAAAATACAAAATAAGTTCCAAGTTAAAAAAACTCAACAATTTAACTATAAAAACCATAGCAATATATCCAAGCAAAAAAACTCAACTATTTCACTGTAAAAAACATTAACAAAAATTCCAAGTTAAAAAACACAATAGTTTCTCTTTAAAAAATATATTAAACAAAGTCAAGTTAAAAAACTCAACAGTTTCACTGTAAAAACCATAAAAAAAAAGTTTCAAGTGAAAAAACCCAACAGTTTCACTATAAAAACCTTGAAAAATGTTCCAAATTAAAGAACTCAATAATTTAACTATAAAAACCACTAAAATAGTTCAAAGTTAAAAAAAAACTCAAATATTTCATTATAAATACCATAAAAAAGTTCAAAATAAAAAACTCAACAGTTTCAATATAAAAACCATAATAAAAGTTCCAAGTTAAAAAAACACAACAATTTCACTATAAAAACCATTAAAAAAAACCAAGTTAAAAAGCTCAACAAATTCACTATATAGATCCTAAAAAAAGATCCAAGTTATAAACCTCATCTATATCGCCAGAAAAACCATAAAAAATGTTTCAAGTTAAAAAATTCAACAATTTCACTGAAAAAACCATTAAAAAAAAGTTTCATATTAAAAAATTCAATAGTGTCACTATAAAAACGAAAACAATATTTTCAAGTGAAAAAACTCAACTATTTCACTATAAACATACCTAAAAAAAGTTCCATGGTAAAAATTCTCACAAATATCTCTATAAAAAATAAAAAATAAGTTCCAAGTTGAAAAAAAACACAACAGTTTCACTTTAAAAATCATAGCAACATAACCAAGTGAAAAAACTCAACTATTTCACTGTAAAAAACAATTAAAAAAATTCTAAGTTAAAAAACACAACAGTTTCTTTATAAAAAATATAATAAAAAAAGTTAAGTTAAAAAACTCAACAGTTTCACTGTAAAAACCATAAAAAAAGTTCCAAGTGAAAAACCTCAACAGTTTCTCTATAAAAAAATATATTAAAAAAAGTCAAGTTAAAAAACTCAACAGTTTCACTGAAAAAACCATTAAAAAAAGTTCCATGTTAAAAAATTAAATAGTTTCACTATATAAACCAAAACAAGGTTTTCAAGTGAAAAATCTCAACTATTTAACTATAAAAATACCTAAAAAAAGTTCCATGTTAAAAATACTCACAAATATCTCTATAAAAAATAAAAAATAAGTTCCAAGTTAAAAAAACTCAACAGTTTCACTATAAAAACCATATCAAGATTTCCAAGTGAAAAAACTCAACTATTTCACTGTAAAAAACATAAAAAAAAATTCCAAGTTAAAAAACACAACAGTCTCTCTTTAAAAAATATATTAAAATAAGTCATGTTAAAAAAACTCAACAGTTTCACTGTAATAACCATAAAAAAAAAGTTTCAAGTGAAAATACTCAACAGTTTCACTATAAAAACCGTAAAAAAATGTTCCAAATTAAAAAACTCAATAATATAAGTATAAAAACCACTAAAATAGTTCCAAGTTAAAAAAAAAACTCAAATATTTCAATATAAATACCATAAAAAAGTTAAAAGTAAAAAAACTCAACAGTTTCACTATAAAAACCATAACAAAAGTTTCAAGTTAAAAAAAAAACACAACAATTTAAGTATAAAAACCATTAAAAAAACCAAGTTAAAAAGCTCAACAATTTCACTATATAGATCCTAAAAAAAAGATCCAAGTTATAAACCTCATCTATATCGCCATAATAACCATAAAAAATGTTTCAAGTTAAAAAGTTCAACAATTTAACTAAAAAAACCATTAAAAAAAAGTCCAATGTTAAAAAATTCAATAGTTTCACTATAAAAATGAAAACAAGATTTTCAAGTGAAAAACTCAACTATTTCACTATAAAAATACCTAAAAAAAGTTCCATGTTAAGAATACTCTCAAATATCTCAATAAAAAATACAAAATAAGTTCCAAGTTAAAAAAACTCAACAATTTAACTATAAAAACCATAGCAATATATCCAAGCAAAAAAACTCAACTATTTCACTGTAAAAAACATTAACAAAAATTCCAAGTTAAAAAACACAATAGTTTCTCTTTAAAAAATATATTAAACAAAGTCAAGTTAAAAAACTCAACAGTTTCACTGTAAAAACCATAAAAAAAAAGTTTCAAGTGAAAAAACCCAACAGTTTCACTATAAAAACCTTGAAAAATGTTCCAAATTAAAGAACTCAATAATTTAACTATAAAAACCACTAAAATAGTTCAAAGTTAAAAAAAAACTCAAATATTTCATTATAAATACCATAAAAAAGTTCAAAATAAAAAACTCAACAGTTTCAATATAAAAACCATAATAAAAGTTCCAAGTTAAAAAAACACAACAATTTCACTATAAAAACCATTAAAAAAAACCAAGTTAAAAAGCTCAACAAATTCACTATATAGATCCTAAAAAAAGATCCAAGTTATAAACCTCATCTATATCGCCAGAAAAACCATAAAAAATGTTTCAAGTTAAAAAATTCAACAATTTCACTGAAAAAACCATTAAAAAAAAGTTTCATATTAAAAAATTCAATAGTGTCACTATAAAAACGAAAACAATATTTTCAAGTGAAAAAACTCAACTATTTCACTATAAACATACCTAAAAAAAGTTCCATGGTAAAAATTCTCACAAATATCTCTATAAAAAATAAAAAATAAGTTCCAAGTTGAAAAAAAACACAACAGTTTCACTTTAAAAATCATAGCAACATAACCAAGTGAAAAAACTCAACTATTTCACTGTAAAAAACAATTAAAAAAATTCTAAGTTAAAAAACACAACAGTTTCTTTATAAAAAATATAATAAAAAAAGTTAAGTTAAAAAACTCAACAGTTTCACTGTAAAAACCATAAAAAAAGTTCCAAGTGAAAAACCTCAACAGTTTCTCTATAAAAAAATATATTAAAAAAAGTCAAGTTAAAAAACTCAACAGTTTCACTGAAAAAACCATTAAAAAAAGTTCCATGTTAAAAAATTAAATAGTTTCACTATATAAACCAAAACAAGGTTTTCAAGTGAAAAATCTCAACTATTTAACTATAAAAATACCTAAAAAAAGTTCCATGTTAAAAATACTCACAAATATCTCTATAAAAAATAAAAAATAAGTTCCAAGTTAAAAAAACTCAACAGTTTCACTATAAAAACCATATCAAGATTTCCAAGTGAAAAAACTCAACTATTTCACTGTAAAAAACATTAAAAAAAAATTCCAAGTTAAAAAACACAACAGTTTCTCTTTAAAAAATATATTAAAATAAGTCATGTTAAAAAAACTCAACAGTTTCACTGTAATAACCATAAAAAAAAAGTTTCAAGTGAAAATACTCAACAGTTTCACTATAAAAACCGTAAAAAAATGTTCCAAATTAAAAAACTCAATAATATAAGTATAAAAACCACTAAAATAGTTCCAAGTTAAAAAAAACAACTCAAATATTTCAATATAAATACCATAAAAAAGTTAAAAGTAAAAAAACTCAACAGTTTCACTATAAAAACCATAACAAAAGTTTCAAGTTAAAAAAAACACAAGAATTTAAGTATAAAAACCATTAAAAAAACCAAGTTAAAAAGCTCAACAAATTCACTATATAGATCCTAAAAAAAAGATCCAAGTTATAAACCTAATCTATATCGCCATAATAACCATTAAAAAGGTTTCAAGTTAAAAAGTTCAACAATTTAACTAAAAAAACATTAAAAAAAGTCCAATGTTAAAAAATTCAATAGTTTCACTATAAAAATGAAAACAAGATTTTCAAGTGAAAAACTCAACTACTTCACTATAAAAATACCTAAAAAAAATTCCATGTTAAAAATACTCTCAAATATCTCAATAAAAAATACAAAATAAGTTCCAAGTTAAAAGAACTCAACAATTTAACTATAAAAACCATAGAAATATATCCAAGCAAAAAACTCAACAATTTCACTGTAAAAAACATTAACAAAAATTCCAAGTTAAAAAACACAATAGTTTCTCTTTAAAAAATATATTAAACAAAGTCAAGTTAAAAAACTCAACAGTTTCACTGTAAAAACCATAAAAAAAAGTTTCAAGTGAAAAAACCCAACATTTTCACTATAAAAACCTTGAAAAATGTTCCAAATTAAAGAACTCAATAATTTAACTATAAAAACCACTAAAATAGTTCCAAGTTAAAAAAAATTCAAATATTTCATTATAAATACAATAAAAAAGTTCAAAATAAAAAAATCAACCGTTTCAATATAAAAACCATAATAAAAGTTCCAAGTTAAAAAAACACAACAATTTCACTATAAAAACCATTAAAAAAACCAAGTTAAAAAGCTCAACAATTTCATTATATAGATCCTAAAAAAAGATCCAAGTTATAAACCTCATCTATATCACCATAAAAACCATAAAAAATGTTTCAAGTTAAAAAATTCAACAATTTCACTGAAAAAACCATTAAAAAAAGTTTCATGTTAAAAAATTCAATAGTTTCACTATAAAAACGAAAACAATATTTTCAAGTGAAAAAACTCAACTATTTCAGTATAAACATACCTAAAAAAAGTTCCATGGTAAAAATACTCACAAATATCTCTATAAAAAATAAAAAATAAGTTCCAAGTTAAAAAACAACTCAACAGTTTCACTTTAAAAACCATAGCAAGATAACCAAGTGAAAAAACTCAACTATTTCACTGTAAAAAACAATTAAAAAAATTCCAAGTTAAAAAACACAACAGTTTCTCTATAAAAAATATAATAAAAAAAGTCAAGTTAAAAAACTCAACAGTTTCACTGTAAAAACCATAAAAAAAAAGTTCCAAGTGAAAAACCTCAACAGTTTCTCTATAAAAAAATATATTAAAAAAAGTCAAGTTAAAAAACTCAACAGTTTCACTGAAAAAACCATTAAAAAAAGTTCCATGTTAAAAAATTCAATACTTTCACTATATAAACCAAAACAAGGTTTTCAAGTGAAAAATCTCAACTATTTCACTATAAAAATACCTAAAAAAAGTTCCATGTTAAAAATACTCACAAATATCGCTATAAAAAATAAAAAATAAGTTCCAAGTTAAAAAAACTCAACAGTTTCACTATAAAAACCATAGCAAGATTTCCAAGTGAAAAAACTCAACTATTTCACTGTAAAAAACATTAAAAAAAATTCCAAGTTAAAAAACACAACAGTCTCTCTTTAAAAAATATATTAAAATAAGTCATGTTAAAAAAACTCAACAGTTTCACTGTAATAACCATAAAAAAAAAGTTTCAAGTGAAAATACTCAACAGTTTCACTATAAAAACCGTAAAAAAATTTTCCAAATTAAAAAACTCAATAATATAAGTATAAAAACCACTAAAATAGTTCCAAGTTAAAAAAAAAACTCAAATATTTCAATATAAATACCATAAAAAAGTTAAAAGTAAAAAAACTCAACAGTTTCACTATAAAAACCATAACAAAAGTTTCAAGTTAAAAAAAAAAACACAACAATTTAAGTATAAAAACCATTAAAAAAACTAAGTTAAAAAGCTCAACAATTTCACTATATAGATCCTAAAAAAATGATCCAAGTTATAAACCTCATCTATATCGCCATAATAACCATAAAAAATGTTTCAAGTTAAAAAGTTCAACAATTTAACTAAAAAAACCATTAAAAAAAAGTCCAATGTTAAAAAATTCAATAGTTTCACTATAAAAATGAAAACAAGATTTTCAAGTGAAAAACTCAACTATTTCACTATAAAAATACCTAAAAAAAGTTCCATGTTAAAAATACTCTCAAATATCTCAATAAAAAATACAAAATAAGTTCCAAGTTAAAAAAACTCAACAATTTAACTATAAAAACCATAGCAATATATCCAAGCAAAAAAACTCAACTATTTCACTGTAAAAAACATTAACAAAAATTCCAAGTTAAAAAACACAATAGTTTCTCTTTAAAAAATATATTAAACAAAGTCAAGTTAAAAAACTCAACAGTTTCACTGTAAAAACCATAAAAAAAAAGTTTCAAGTGAAAAAACCCAACAGTTTCACTATAAAAACCTTGAAAAATGTTCCAAATTAAAGAACTCAATAATTTAACTATAAAAACCACTAAAATAGTTCAAAGTTAAAAAAAACTCTAATATTTCATTATAAATACCATAAAAAAGTTCAAAATAAAAAACTCAACAGTTTCAATATAAAAACCATAATAAAAGTTCCAAGTTAAAAAAACACAACAATTTCACTATAAAAACCATTAAAAAAACCAAGTTAAAAAGCTCAACAAATTCACTATATAGATCCCCAAAAAAGATCCAAGTTATAAACCTCATCTATATCGCCATAAAAACCATAAAAAATGTTTCAAGTTAAAAAATTCAACAATTTCACTGAAAAAACCATTAAAAAAAAGTTTCATGTTAAAAAATTCAATAGTTTCACTATAAAAACGAAAACAATATTTTCAAGTGAAAAAACTCAACTATTTCACTATAAACATACCTAAAAAAAGTTCCATGGTAAAAATTCTCACAAATATCTCTATAAAAAATAAAAAATAAGTTCCAAGTTAAAAAACTCAACAGTTTCACTTTAAAAATCATAGCAACATAACCAAGTGAAAAAACTCAACTATTTCACTGTAAAAAACAATTAAAAAAATTCTAAGTTAAAAAACACAACAGTTTCTCTATAAAAAATATAATAAAAAAAGTCAAGTTAAAAAACTCATCTGTTTCACTGTAAAAACCATAAAAAAAGTTCCAAGTGAAAAACCTCAACAGTTTCTCTATAAAAAAATATATTAAAAAAAGTCAAGTTAAAAAACTCAAGAGTTTCACTGAAAAAACAATTAAAAAAAGTTCCATGTTAAAAAATTCAATAGTTTCACTATATAAACCAAAACAAGGTTTTCAAGTGAAAAATCTCAACTATTTCACTATAAAAATACCAAAAAAAAGTTCCATGTTAAAAATACACACAAATATCTCTATAAAAAATAAAAAATAAGTTCCAAGTTAAAAAAACTCAACAGTTTCACTATAAAAACCATAGCAAGATTTCCAAGTGAAAAAACTCAACTATTTCACTGTAAAAAACATAAAAACAAATCCAAGTTAAAAAACACAACAGTTTCTCTTTAAAAAATATATTAAAATAAGTCATGTTAAAAAAACTCAACAGTTTCACTGTAATAACCATAAAAAAAAGTTTCAAGTGAAAATACTCAACAGTTTCACTATAAAAACCGTAAAAAAATTTTCCAAATTAAAAAACTCAATAATATAAGTATAAAAACCACTAAAATAGTTCCAAGTTAAAAATAAAACTCAAATATTTCAATATAAATACCATAAAAAAGTTAAAAGTAAAAAAACTCAACAGTTTCACTATAAAAACCATAACAAAAGTTTCAAGTTAAAAAAAAACACAACAATTTAAGTATAAAAACCATTAAAAAAACCAAGTTAAAAAGCTCAACAATTTCACTATATAGATCCTAAAAAAAAGATCCAAGTTATAAACCTCATCTATAATGCCATAATAACCATAAAAAATGTTTCAAGTTAAAAAGTTTAACAATTTAACAAAAAAAACCATTAAAAAAAAGTCCAATGTTAAAAAATTCAATAGTTTCACTATAAAAATGAAAACAAGATTTTCAAGTGAAAAACTCAACTATTTCACTATAAAAATACCTAAAAAAAGTTCCATGTTAAAAATACTCTCAAATATCTCAATAAAAAATACAAAATAAGTTCCAAGTTAAAAAAACTCAACAATTTAACTATAAAAACCATAGCAATATTTCCAAGCAAAAAAACTCAACTATTTCACTGTAAAAAACATTAACAAAAATTCCAAGTTAAAAAACACAATAGTTTCTCTTTAAAAAATATATTAAACAAAGTCAAGTTAAAAAACTCAACAGTTTCACTGTAAAAACAATAAAAAAAAGTTTCAAGTGAAAAAACCCAACAGTTTCACTATAAAAACCTTGAAAAATGTTCCAAATTAAAGAACTCAATAATTTAACTATAAAAACCACTAAAATAGTTCCAAGTTAAAAAAAAATCAAATATTTCATTATAAATACCATAAAAAAGTTCAAAATAAAAAACTCAACAGTTTCAATATAAAAACCATAATAAAAGTTCCAAGTTAAAAAAACACAACAATTTCACTATAAAAACCATTAAAAAAACCAAGTTAAAAAGCTCAACAATTTCACTATATAGATCCTAAAAAAAGATCCAAGTTATAAACCTCATCTATATCGCCATAAAAACCATAAAAAATGTTTCAAGTTAAAAAATTCAACAATTTCACTGAAAAAACCATTAAAAAAAAGTTTCATGTTAAAAAATTCAATAGTTTCACTATAAAAACGAAAACAATATTTTCAAGTGAAAAAACTCAACTATTTCACTATAAACATACCTAAAAAAAGTTCCATGGTAAAAATTCTCACAAATATCTCTATAAAAAATAAAAAATAAGTTCCAAGTTAAAAAAAAACTCAACAGTTTCACTTTAAAAATCATAGCAACATAACCAAGTGAAAAAACTCAACTATTTCACTGTAAAAAACAATTAAAAAAATTCTAAGTTAAAAAACACAACAGTTTCTCTATAAAAAATATAATAAAAAAAGTCAAGTTAAAAAACTCAACAGTTTCACTTAAAAAACCATAAAAAAATTTCCAAGTGAAAAACCTCAACAGTTTCTCTATAAAAAAATATATTAAAAAAAGTCAAGTTAAAAAACTCAACAGTTTCACTGAAAAAACAATTAAAAAAAGTTCCATGTTAAAAAATTCAATAGTTTCACTATAAAAACTAACACAATATTTTCAATTGAAAAAACTCAACTATTTCACTATAAACATACCTAAAAAAAGTTCCATGGTAAAAATTCTCACAAATATCTCTATAAAAAATAAAAAATAAGTTCCAAGTTGAAAAAAAACTCAACAGTTTCACTTTAAAAATCATAGCAACATAACCAAGTGAAAAAACTCAACTATTTCACTGTAAAAAACTATTAAAAAAATTCCAAGTTAAAAAACACAACAGTTTCTTTATAAAAAATATAATAAAAAAAGTCAAGTTCAAAAACTCAACAGTTTCACTGTAAAAACCATAAAAAAAAGTTCCAAGTGAAAAACCTCAACAGTTTCTCTATAAAAAAATATATTAAGAAAAGTCAAGTTAAAAAACTCAACAGTTTCACTGAAAAAACCATTAAAAAAAGTTCCATGTTAAAAAATTCAATAGTTTCACTATATAAACCAAAACAAGGTTTTCAAGTGAAAAATCTCAACTATTTCACTATAAAAATACCTAAAAAAAGTTCCATGTTAAAAATACTCACAAATATCTCTATAAAAAATAAAAAATAAGTTCCAAGTTAAAAAAACTCAACAGTTTCACTATAAAAACCATAGCAAGATTTCCAAGTGAAAAAACTCAACTATTTCACTGTAAAAAACATAAAAAAAAATTCCAAGTTAAAAAACACAACAGTCTCTCTTTAAAAAATATATTAAAATAAGTCATGTTAAAAAAACTCAACAGTTTCACTGTAATAACCATAAAAAAAAAGTTTCAAGTGAAAATACTCAACAGTTTCACTATAAAAACCGTAAAAAAATGTTCCAAATTAAAAAACTCAATAATATAAGTATAAAAACCACTAAAATAGTTCCAAGTTAAAAAAAAACTCAAATATTTCAATATAAATACCATAAAAAAGTTAAAAGTAAAAAAACTCAACAGTTTCACTATAAAAACCATAACAAAAGTTTCAAGTTAAAAAAAAAAACACAACAATTTAAGTATAAAAACCATTAAAAAAACTAAGTTAAAAAGCTCAACAATTTCACTATATAGATCCTAAAAAAATGATCCAAGTTATAAACCTCATCTATATCGCCATAATAACCATAAAAAATGTTTCAAGTTAAAAAGTTCAACAATTTAACTAAAAAAACCATTAAAAAAAAGTCCAATGTTAAAAAATTCAATAGTTTCACTATAAAAATGAAAACAAGATTTTCAAGTGAAAAACTCAACTATTTCACTATAAAAATACCTAAAAAAAGTTCCATGTTAAAAATACTCTCAAATATCTCAATAAAAAATACAAAATAAGTTCCAAGTTAAAAAAACTCAACAATTTAACTATAAAAACCATAGCAATATATCCAAGCAAAAAAACTCAACTATTTCACTGTAAAAAACATTAACAAAAATTCCAAGTTAAAAAACACAATAGTTTCTCTTTAAAAAATATATTAAACAAAGTCAAGTTAAAAAACTCAACAGTTTCACTGTAAAAACCATAAAAAAAAAAGTTTCAAGTGAAAAAACCCAACAGTTTCACTATAAAAACCTTGAAAAATGTTCCAAATTAAAGAACTCAATAATTTAACTATAAAAACCACTAAAATAGTTCAAAGTTAAAAAAAAACTCTAATATTTCATTATAAATACCATAAAAAAGTTCAAAATAAAAAACTCAACAGTTTCAATATAAAAACCATAATAAAAGTTCCAAGTTAAAAAAACACAACAATTTCACTATAAAAACCATTAAAAAAAACCAAGTTAAAAAGCTCAACAAATTCACTATATAGATCCCAAAAAAAGATCCAAGTTATAAACCTCATCTATATCGCCATAAAAACCATAAAAAAGTTTCAAGTTAAAAAATTCAACAATTTCACTGAAAAAACCATTAAAAAAAAGTTTCATGTTAAAAAATTCAATAGTTTCACTATAAAAACGAAAACAATATTTTCAAGTGAAAAAACTCAACTATTTCACTATAAACATACCTAAAAAAAGTTCCATGGTAAAAATTCTCACAAATATCTCTATAAAAAATAAAAAATAAGTTCCAAGTTAAAAAACTCAACAGTTTCACTTTAAAAATCATAGCAACATAACCAAGTGAAAAAACTCAACTATTTCACTGTAAAAAACAATTAAAAAAATTCTAAGTTAAAAAACACAACAGTTTCTCTATAAAAAATATAATAAAAAAAGTCAAGTTAAAAAACTCATCTGTTTCACTGTAAAAACCATAAAAAAAGTTCCAAGTGAAAAACCTCAACAGTTTCTCTATAAAAAAATATATTAAAAAAAGTCAAGTTAAAAAACTCAACAGTTTCACTGAAAAAACAATTAAAAAAAGTTCCATGTTAAAAAATTCAATAGTTTCACTATATAAACCAAAACAAGGTTTTCAAGTGAAAAATCTCAACTATTTCACTATAAAAATACCAAAAAAAAGTTCCATGTTAAAAATACTCACAAATATCTCTATAAAAAATAAAAAATAAGTTCCAAGTTAAAAAAACTCAACAGTTTCACTATAAAAACCATAGCAAGATTTCCAAGTGAAAAAACTCAACTATTTCACTGTAAAAAACATAAAAACAAATCCAAGTTAAAAAACACAACAGTTTCTCTTTAAAAAATATATTAAAATAAGTCATGTTAAAAAAACTCAACAGTTTCACTGTAATAACCATAAAAAAAAAGTTTCAAGTGAAAATACTCAACAGTTTCACTATAAAAACCGTAAAAAAATGTTCCAAATTAAAAAACTCAATAATATAAGTATAAAAACCACTAAAATAGTTCCAAGTTAAAAATAAAACTCAAATATTTCAATATAAATACCATAAAAAAGTTAAAAGTAAAAAAACTCAACAGTTTCACTATAAAAACCATAACAAAAGTTTCAAGTTAAAAAAAAACACAACAATTTAAGTATAAAAACCATTAAAAAAACCAAGTTAAAAAGCTCAACAATTTCACTATATAGATCCTAAAAAAAAGATCCAAGTTATAAACCTCATCTATAATGCCATAATAACCATAAAAAATGTTTCAAGTTAAAAAGTTTAACAATTTAACAAAAAAAACCATTAAAAAAAAGTCCAATGTTAAAAAATTCAATAGTTTCACTATAAAAATGAAAACAAGATTTTCAAGTGAAAAACTCAACTATTTCACTATAAAAATACCTAAAAAAAGTTCCATGTTAAAAATACTCTCAAATATCTCAATAAAAAATACAAAATAAGTTCCAAGTTAAAAAAACTCAACAATTTAACTATAAAAACCATAGCAATATTTCCAAGCAAAAAAACTCAACTATTTCACTGTAAAAAACATTAACAAAAATTCCAAGTTAAAAAACACAATAGTTTCTCTTTAAAAAATATATTAAACAAAGTCAAGTTAAAAAACTCAACAGTTTCACTGTAAAAACAATAAAAAAAAGTTTCAAGTGAAAAAACCCAACAGTTTCACTATAAAAACCTTGAAAAATGTTCCAAATTAAAGAACTCAATAATTTAACTATAAAAACCACTAAAATAGTTCCAAGTTAAAAAAAAATCAAATATTTCATTATAAATACCATAAAAAAGTTCAAAATAAAAAACTCAACAGTTTCAATATAAAAACCATAATAAAAGTTCCAAGTTAAAAAAACACAACAATTTCACTATAAAAACCATTAAAAAAACCAAGTTAAAAAGCTCAACAATTTCACTATATAGATCCTAAAAAAAGATCCAAGTTATAAACCTCATCTATATCGCCATAAAAACCATAAAAAATGTTTCAAGTTAAAAAATTCAACAATTTCACTGAAAAAACCATTAAAAAAAAGTTTCATGTTAAAAAATTCAATAGTTTCACTATAAAAACGAAAACAATATTTTCAAGTGAAAAAACTCAACTATTTCACTATAAACATACCTAAAAAAAGTTCCATGGTAAAAATTCTCACAAATATCTCTATAAAAAATAAAAAATAAGTTCCAAGTTAAAAAAAAAACTCAACAGTTTCACTTTAAAAATCATAGCAACATAACCAAGTGAAAAAACTCAACTATTTCACTGTAAAAAACAATTAAAAAAATTCTAAGTTAAAAAACACAACAGTTTATAAAAAATATAATAAAAAAAGTCAAGTTAAAAAACTCAACAGTTTCACTTAAAAAACCATAAAAAAAATTCCAAGTGAAAAACCTCAACAGTTTCTCTATAAAAAAATATATTAAAAAAAGTCAAGTTAAAAAACTCAACAGTTTCACTGAAAAAACAATTAAAAAAAGTTCCATGTTAAAAAATTCAATAGTTTCACTATAAAAACTAACACAATATTTTCAAGTGAAAAAACTCAACTATTTCACTATAAACATACCTAAAAAAAGTTCCATGGTAAAAATTCTCACAAATATCTCTATAAAAAATAAAAAATAAGTTCCAAGTTGAAAAAAAACTCAACAGTTTCACTTTAAAAATCATAGCAACATAACCAAGTGAAAAAACTCAACTATTTCACTGTAAAAAACAATTAAAAAATTCCAAGTTAAAAAACACAACAGTTTCTTTATAAAAAATATAATAAAAAAAGTCAAGTTAAAAAACTCAACAGTTTCACTGTAAAAACCATAAAAAAAAGTTCCAAGTGAAAAACCTCAACAGTTTCTCTATAAAAAAATATATTAAGAAAAGTCAAGTTAAAAAACTCAACAGTTTCACTGAAAAAACCATTAAAAAAAGTTCCATGTTAAAAAATTCAATAGTTTCACTATATAAACCAAAACAAGGTTTTCAAGTGAAAAATCTCAACTATTTCACTATAAAAATACCTAAAAAAAGTTCCATGTCAAAAATACTCACAAATATCTCTATAAAAAATAAAAAATAAGTTCCAAGTTAAAAAAACTCAACAGTTTCACTATAAAAACCATAGCAAGATTTCCAAGTGAAAAAACTCAACTATTTCACTGTAAAAAACATAAAAAAAAATTCCAAATTAAAAAACACAACAGTCTCTCTTTAAAAAATATATTAAAATAAGTCATGTTAAAAAAACTCAACAGTTTCACTATAATAACCATAAAAAAAAAGTTTCAAGTGAAAATACTCAACAGTTTCACTATAAAAACCGTAAAAAAATGTTCCAAATTAAAAAACTCAATAATATAAGTATAAAAATCACTAAAATAGTTCCAAGTTAAAAAATAAACTCAAATATTTCAATATAAATACCAAAAAAAGTTAAAAGTAATAAAACTCAACAAGTTCACTATAAAAACCATAACAAAAGTTTCAAGTTAAAAAAAAACACAACAATTTAAGTATAAAAACCATTAAAAAAACCAAGTTAAAAAGCTCAACAATTTCACTATATAGATCCTAAAAAAAAGATCCAAGTTATAAACCTAATATATATCCCCATAATAACCATAATAAATGTTTCAAGTTAAAAAGTTCAACAATTTAACTAAAAAAACCATTAAAAAAAAGTCCAATGTTAAAAAATTCAATAGTTTCACTATAAAAATGAAAACAAGAGAAAAAAAAAACTCAACTATTTCACTATAAAAATACCTAAAATAAGTTCCAAGTTAAAAAAACTCAACAATTTAACTATAAAAATCATAGCAATATATCCAAGCAAAAAAACTCAACTATTTCACTGTAAAAAACATTAACAAAAATTCCAAGTTAAAAAACACAATAGTTTCTCTTTAAAAAATATATTAAACAAAGTCAAGTTAAAAAACTCAACAGTTTCACTGTAAAAACCATAAAAAAAAAGTTTCAAGTGAAAAAACCCAACAGTTTCACTATAAAAACCGTGAAAAATGTTCCAAATTAAAGAACTCAATAATTTAACTATAAAAACCACTAAAATAGTTCAAAGTTAAAAAAAAAACTCTAATATTTCATTATAAATACCATAAAAAAGTTCAAAATAAAAAACTCAACAGTTTCAATATAAAAACCATAATAAAAGTTCCAAGTTAAAAAAACACAACAATTTCACTATAAAAACCATTAAAAAAAACCAAGTTAAAAAGCTCAACAAATTCACTATATAGATCCTAAAAAAAGATCCAAGTTATAAACCTCATCTATATCGCCATAAAAACCATAAAAAATGTTTCAAGTTAAAAAATTCAACAATTTCACTGAAAAAACCATTAAAAAAAAGTTTCATGTTAAAAAATTCAATAGTTTCACTATAAAAACGAAAACAATATTTTCAAGTGAAAAAACTCAACTATTTCACTATAAACATACCTAAAAAAAGTTCCATGGTAAAAATTCTCACAAATATCTCTATAAAAAATAAAAAATAAGTTCCAAGTTAAAAAACTCAACAGTTTCACTTTAAAAATCATAGCAACATAACCAAGTGAAAAAACTCAACTATTTCACTGTAAAAAACAATTAAAAAAATTCTAAGTTAAAAAACACAACAGTTTCTCTATAAAAAATATAATAAAAAAAGTCAAGTTAAAAAACTCAACTGTTTCACTGTAAAAACCATAAAAAAAGTTCCAAGTGAAAAACCTCAACAGTTTCTCTATAAAAAAATATATTAAAAAAAGTCAAGTTAAAAAACTCAACAGTTTCACTGAAAAAACAATTAAAAAAAGTTCCATGTTAAAAAATTCAATAGTTTCACTATATAAACCAAAACAAGGTTTTCAAGTGAAAAATCTCAACTATTTCACTATAAAAATACCAAAAAAAAGTTCCATGTTAAAAATACTCACAAATATCTCTATAAAAAATAAAAAATAAGTTCCAAGTTAAAAAAACTCAACAGTTTCACTTTAAAAATCATAGCAACATAACCAAGTGAAAAAACTCAACTATTTCACTGTAAAAAACAATTAAAAAAATTCCAAGTTAAAAAACACAACAGTTTCTTTATAAAAAATATAATAAAAAAGTCAAGTTAAAAAACTCAACAGTTTCACTGTAAAAACCATAAAAAAAAGTTCCAAGTGAAAAACCTCAACAGTTTCTCTATAAAAAAATATATTAAGAAAAATCAAGTTAAAAAACTCAACAGTTTCACTGAAAAAACCATTAAAAAAAGTTCCATTTTTAAAAATTCAATAGTTTCACTATATAAACCAAAACAAGGTTTTCAAGTGAAAAATCTCAACTATTTCACTATAAAAATACCTAAAAAAAGTTCCATGTTAAAAATACTCACAAATATCTCTATAAAAAATAAAAAATAAGTTCCAAGTTAAAAAAACTCAACAGTTTCACTATAAAAACCATAGCAAGATTTCCAAGTGAAAAAACTCAACTATTTCACTGTAAAAAACATAAAAAAAAATTCCAAGTTAAAAAACACAACAGTCTCTCTTTAAAAAATATATTAAAATAAGTCATGTTAAAAAAACTCAACAGTTTCACTGTAATAACCATAAAAAAAAAAGTTTCAAGTGAAAATACTCAACAGTTTCACTATAAAAACCGTAAAAAAATGTTCCAAATTAAAAAACTCAATAATATAAGTATAAAAACCACTAAAATAGTTCCAAGTTAAAAAAAAACTCAAATATTTCAATATAAATACCATAAAAACGTTAAAAGTAAAAAAACTCAACAGTTTCACTATAAAAACCATAACAAAAGTTTCAAGTTAAAAAAAAACACAACAATTTAAGTATAAAAACCATTAAAAAAACCAAGTTAAAAAGCTCAACAATTTCACTATATAGATCCTAAAAAAAAGATCCAAGTTATAAACCTCATCTATAATGCCATAATAACCATAAAAAATGTTTCAAGTTAAAAAGTTCAACAATTTAACAAAAAAAACCATTAAAAAAAAGTCCAATGTTAAAAAATTCAATAGTTTCACTATAAAAATGAAAACAAGATTTTCAAGTGAAAAACTCAACTATTTCACTATAAAAATACCTAAAAAAAGTTCCATGTTAAAAATACTCTCAAATATCTCAATAAAAAATACAAAATAAGTTCCAAGTTAAAAAAACTCAGCAATTTAACTATAAAAACCATAGCAATATTTCCAAGCAAAAAAACTCAACTATTTCACTGTAAAAAACATTAACAAAAATTCCAAGTTAAAAAACACAATAGTTTCTCTTTAAAAAATATATTAAACAAAGTCAAGTTAAAAAACTCAACAGTTTCACTGTAAAAACAATAAAAAAAAGTTTCAAGTGAAAAAACCCAACAGTTTCACTATAAAAACCTTGAAAAATGTTCCAAATTAAAGAACTCAATAATTTAACTATAAAAACCACTAAAATAGTTCCAAGTTAAAAAAAAATCAAATATTTCATTATAAATACCATAAAAAAGTTCAAAATAAAAAACTCAACAGTTTCAATATAAAAACCATAATAAAAGTTCCAAGTTAAAAAAACACAACAATTTCACTATAAAAACCATTAAAAAAACCAAGTTAAAAAGCTCAACAATTTCACTATATAGATCCTAAAAAAAGATCCAAGTTATAAACCTCATCTATATCGTCATAAAAAGCATAAAAAATGTTTCAAGTTAAAAAATTCAACAATTTCACTGAAAAAACCATTAAAAAAAAGTTTCATGTTAAAAAATTCAATAGTTTCACTATAAAAACGAAAACAATATTTTCAAGTGAAAAAACTCAACTATTTCACTATAAACATACCTAAAAAAAGTTCCATGGTAAAAATTCTCACAAATATCTCTATAAAAAATAAAAAATAAGTTCCAAGTTAAAAAAAACTCAACAGTTTCACTTTAAAAATCATAGCAACATAACCAAGTGAAAAAACTCAACTATTTCACTGTAATAAACAATTAAAAAAATCTAAGTTAAAAAACACAACAGTTTCTCTATAAAAAATATAATAAAAAAAGTCAAGTTAAAAAACTCAACAGTTTCACTTAAAAAACCATAAAAAAATTTCCAAGTGAAAAACCTCAACAGTTTCTCTATAAAAAAATATATTAAAAAAAGTCAAGTTAAAAAACTCAACAGTTTCACTGAAAAAACAATTAAAAAAAGTTCCATGTTAAAAAATTCAATAGTTTCACTATAAAAACTAACACAATATTTTCAAGTGAAAAAACTCAACTATTTCACTATAAACATACCTAAAAAAAGTTCCATGGTAAAAATTCTCACAAATATCTCTATAAAAAATAAAAAATAAGTTCCAAGTTGAAAAAAAACTCAACAGTTTCACTTTAAAAATCATAGCAACATAACCAAGTGAAAAAACTCAACTATTTCACTGTAAAAAACAATTAAAAAAATTCCAAGTTAAAAAACACAACAGTTTCTTTGTAAAAAATATAATAAAAAAAGTCAAGTTAAAAAACTCAACAGTTTCACTGTAAAAACCATAAAAAAAAGTTCCAAGTTAAAAACCTCAACAGTTTCTCTATAAAAAAATATATTAAGAAAAGTCAAGTTAAAAAACTCAACAGTTTCACTGAAAAAACCATTAAAAAAAGTTCCATTTTTAAAAATTCAATAGTTTCACTATATAAACCAAAACAAGGTTTTCAAGTGAAAAATCTCAACTATTTCACTATAAAAATACCTAAAAAAAGTTCCATGTTAAAAATACTCACAAATATCTCTATAAAAAATAAAAAATAAGTTCCAAGTTAAAAAAACTCAACAGTTTCACTATAAAAACCATAGCAAGATTTCCAAGTGAAAAAACTCAACTATTTCACTGTAAAAAACATAAAAAAAAATTCCAAGTTAAAAAACACAACAGTCTCTCTTTAAAAAATATATTAAAATAAGTCATGTTAAAAAAACTCAACAGTTTCACTGTAATAACCATAAAAAAAAAGTTTCACGTGAAAATACTCAACAGTTTCACTATAAAAACCGTAAAAAAATGTTCCAAATTAAAAAACTCAATAATATAAGTATAAAAACCACTAAAATAGTTCCAAGTTAAAAAAAACTCAAATATTTCAATATAAATACCATAAAAAAGTTAAAAGTAAAAAAACTCAACAGTTTCACTATAAAAACCATAACAAAAGTTTCAAGTTAAAAAAAAACACAACAATTTAAGTATAAAAACCATTAAAAAAACCAAGTTAAAAAGCTCAACAATTTCACTATATAGATCCTAAAAAAAAGATCCAAGTTATAAACCTCATCTATAATGCCATAATAACCATAAAAAATGTTTCAAGTTAAAAAGTTCAACAATTTAACAAAAAAAACCATTAAAAAAAAGTCCAATGTTAAAAAATTCAATAGTTTCACTATAAAAATGAAAACAAGATTTTCAAGTGAAAAACTCAACTATTTCACTATAAAAATACCTAAAAAAAGTTCCATGTTAAAAATACTCTCAAATATCTCAATAAAAAATACAAAATAAGTTCCAAGTTAAAAAAACTCAGCAATTTAACTATAAAAACCATAGCAATATTTCCAAGCAAAAAAACTCAACTATTTCACTGTAAAAAACATTAACAAAAATTCCAAGTTAAAAAACACAATAGTTTCTCTTTAAAAAATATATTAAACAAAGTCAAGTTAAAAAACTCAACAGTTTCACTGTAAAAACCATAAAAAAAAGTTTCAAGTGAAAAAACCCAACAGTTTCACTATAAAAACCTTGAAAAATGTTCCAAATTAAAGAACTCAATAATTTAACTATAAAAACCACTAAAATAGTTCCAAGTTAAAAAAAAATCAAATATTTCATTATAAATACCATAAAAAAGTTCAAAATAAAAAACTCAACAGTTTCAATATAAAAACCATAATAAAAGTTCCAAGTTAAAAAAACACAACAATTTCACTATAAAAACCATTAAAAAAACCAAGTTAAAAAGCTCAACAATTTCACTATATAGATCCTAAAAAAAGATCCAAGTTATAAACCTCATCTATATCGCCATAAAAAGCATAAAAAATGTTTCAAGTTAAAAAATTCAACAATTTCACTGAAAAAACCATTAAAAAAAAGTTTCATGTTAAAAAATTCAATAGTTTCACTATAAAAACGAAAACAATATTTTCAAGTGAAAAAACTCAACTATTTCACTATAAACATACCTAAAAAAAGTTCCATGGTAAAAATTCTCACAAATATCTCTATAAAAAATAAAAAATAAGTTCCAAGTTAAAAAAAAACTCAACAGTTTCACTTTAAAAATCATAGCAACATAACCAAGTGAAAAAACTCAACTATTTCACTGTAATAAACAATTAAAAAAATCTAAGTTAAAAAACACAACAGTTTCTCTATAAAAAATATAATAAAAAAAGTCAAGTTAAAAAATCAACAGTTTCACTTAAAAAACCATAAAAAAATTTCCAAGTGAAAAACCTCAACAGTTTCTCTATAAAAAAATATATTAAAAAAAGTCAAGTTAAAAAACTCAACAGTTTCACTGAAAAAACAATTAAAAAAAGTTCCATGTTAAAAAATTCAATAGTTTCACTATAAAAACTAACACAATATTTTCAAGTGAAAAAACTCAACTATTTCACTATAAACATACCTAAAAAAAGTTCCATGGTAAAAATTCTCACAAATATCTCTATAAAAAATAAAAAATAAGTTCCAAGTTGAAAAAAAACTCAACAGTTTCACTTTAAAAATCATAGCAACATAACCAAGTGAAAAAACTCAACTATTTCACTGTAAAAAACAATTAAAAAAATTCCAAGTTAAAAAACACAACAGTTTCTTTATAAAAAATATAATAAAAAAAGTCAAGTTAAAAAACTCAACAGTTTCACTGTAAAAACCATAAAAAAAAGTTCCAAGTTAAAAACCTCAACAGTTTCTCTATAAAAAAATATATTAAGAAAAGTCAAGTTAAAAAACTCAACAGTTTCACTGAAAAAACCATTAAAAAAAGTTCCATTTTTAAAAATTCAATAGTTTCACTATATAAACCAAAACAAGGTTTTCAAGTGATAAATCTCAACTATTTCACTATAAAAATACCTAAAAAAAGTTCCATGTTAAAAATACTCACAAATATCTCTATAAAAAATAAAAAATAAGTTCCAAGTTAAAAAAACTCAACAGTTTCACTATAAAAACCATAGCAAGATTTCCAAGTGAAAAAACTCAACTATTTCACTGTAAAAAACATAAAAAAAAATTCCAAGTTAAAAAACACAACAGTCTCTCTTTAAAAAATATATTAAAATAAGTCATGTTAAAAAAACTCAACAGTTTCACTGTAATAACCATAAAAAAAAAGTTTCAAGTGAAAATACTCAACAGTTTCACTATAAAAACCGTAAAAAAATGTTCCAAATTAAAAAACTCAATAATATAAGTATAAAAACCACTAAAATAGTTCCAAGTTAAAAAAAAACTCAAATATTTCAATATAAATACCATAAAAAAGTTAAAAGTAAAAAAACTCAACAGTTTCACTATAAAAACCATAACAAAAGTTTCAAGTTAAAAAAAACACAACAATTTAAGTATAAAAACCATTAAAAAAACCAAGTTAAAAAGCTCAACAATTTCACTATATAGATCCTAAAAAAAAGATCCAAGTTATAAACCTCATCTATAATGCCATAATAACCATAAAAAATGTTTCAAGTTAAAAAGTTCAACAATTTAACAAAAAAAACCATTAAAAAAAAGTCCAATGTTAAAAAATTCAATAGTTTCACTATAAAAATGAAAACAAGATTTTCAAGTGAAAAACTCAACTATTTCACTATAAAAATACCTAAAAAAAGTTCCATGTTAAAAATACTCTCAAATATCTCAATAAAAAATACAAAATAAGTTCCAAGTTAAAAAAACTCAACAATTTAACTATAAAAACCATAGCAATATTTCCAAGCAAAAAAACTCAACTATTTCACTGTAAAAAACATTAACAAAAATTCCAAGTTAAAAAACACAATAGTTTCTCTTTAAAAAATATATTAAACAAAGTCAAGTTAAAAAACTCAACAGTTTCACTGTAAAAACAATAAAAAAAAGTTTCAAGTGAAAAAACCCAACAGTTTCACTATAAAAACCTTGAAAAATGTTCCAAATTAAAGAACTCAATAATTTAACTATAAAAACCACTAAAATAGTTCCAAGTTAAAAAAAAATCAAATATTTCATTATAAATACCATAAAAAAGTTCAAAATAAAAAACTCAACAGTTTCAATATAAAAACCATAATAAAAGTTCCAAGTTAAAAAAACACAACAATTTCACTATAAAAACCATTAAAAAAACCAAGTTAAAAAGCTCAACAATTTCACTATATAGATCCTAAAAAAAGATCCAAGTTATAAACCTCATCTATATCGCCATAAAAACCATAAAAAATGTTTCAAGTTAAAAAATTCAACAATTTCACTGAAAAAACCATTAAAAAAAAGTTTCATGTTAAAAAATTCAATAGTTTCACTATAAAAACGAAAACAATATTTTCAAGTGAAAAAACTCAACTATTTCACTATAAACATACCTAAAAAAAGTTCCATGGTAAAAATTCTCACAAATATCTCTATAAAAAATAAAAAATAAGTTCCAAGTTAAAAAAAAACTCAACAGTTTCACTTTAAAAATCATAGCAACATAACCAAGTGAAAAAACTCAACTATTTCACTGTAAAAAACAATTAAAAAAATTCTAAGTTAAAAAACACAACAGTTTCTCTATAAAAAATATAATAAAAAAAGTCAAGTTAAAAAACTCTACAGTTTCACTTAAGAAACCATAAAAAAATTTCCAAGTGAAAAACCTCAACAGTTTCTCTATAAAAAAATATATTAAAAAAAGTCAAGTTAAAAAACTCAACAGTTTCACTGAAAAAACAATTAAAAAAAGTTCCATGTTAAAAAATTCAATAGTTTCACTATAAAAACTAACACAATATTTTCAAGTGAAAAAACTCAACTATTTCACTATAAACATACCTAAAAAAAGTTCCATGGTAAAAATTCTCACAAATATCTCTATAAAAAATAAAAAATAAGTTCCAAGTTGAAAAAAAACTCAACAGTTTCACTTTAAAAATCATAGCAACATAACCAAGTGAAAAAACTCAACTATTTCACTGTAAAAAACAATTAAAAAAATTCCAAGTTAAAAAACACAACAGTTTCTTTATAAAAAATATAATAAAAAAAGTCAAGTTAAAAAACTCAACAGTTTCACTGTAAAAACCATAAAAAAAAGTTCCAAGTGAAAAACCTCAACAGTTTCTCTATAAAAAAATATATTAAGAAAAGTCAAGTTAAAAAACTCAACAGTTTCACTGAAAAAACCATTAAAAAAAGTTCCATTTTTAAAAATTCAATAGTTTCACTATATAAACCAAAACAAGGTTTTCAAGTGAAAAATCTCAACTATTTCACTATAAAAATACCTAAAAAAAGTTCCATGTTAAAAATACTCACAAATATCTCTATAAAAAATAAAAAATAAGTTCCAAGTTAAAAAAACTCAACAGTTTCACTATAAAAACCATAGCAAGATTTCCAAGTGAAAAAACTCAACTATTTCACTGTAAAAAACATAAAAAAAAATTCCAAGTTAAAAAACACAACAGTCTCTCTTTAAAAAATATATTAAAATAAGTCATGTTAAAAAAACTCAACAGTTTCACTGTAATAACCATAAAAAAAAAGTTTCACGTGAAAATACTCAACAGTTTCACTATAAAAACCGTAAAAAAATGTTCCAAATTAAAAAACTCAATAATATAAGTATAAAAACCACTAAAATAGTTCCAAGTTAAAAAAAACTCAAATATTTCAATATAAATACCATAAAAAAGTTAAAAGTAAAAAAACTCAACTGTTTCACTATAAAAACCATAACAAAAGTTTCAAGTTAAAAAAAAACACAACAATTTAAGTATAAAAACCATTAAAAAAACCAAGTTAAAAAGCTCAACAATTTCACTATATAGATCCTAAAAAAAAGATCCAAGTTATAAACCTCATCTATAATGCCATAATAACCATAAAAAATGTTTCAAGTTAAAAAGTTCAACAATTTAACAAAAAAAACCATTAAAAAAAAGTCCAATGTTAAAAAATTCAATAGTTTCACTATAAAAATGAAAACAAGATTTTCAAGTGAAAAACTCAACTATTTCACTATAAAAATACCTAAAAAAAGTTCCATGTTAAAAATACTCTCAAATATCTCAATAAAAAATACAAAATAAGTTCCAAGTTAAAAAAACTCAACAATTTAACTATAAAAACCATAGCAATATTTCCAAGCAAAAAAACTCAACTATTTCACTGTAAAAAACATTAACAAAAATTCCAAGTTAAAAAACACAATAGTTTCTCTTTAAAAAATATATTAAACAAAGTCAAGTTAAAAAACTCAACAGTTTCACTGTAAAAACCATAAAAAAAAGTTTCAAGTGAAAAAACCCAACAGTTTCACTATAAAAACCTTGAAAAATGTTCCAAATTAAAGAACTCAATAATTTAACTATAAAAACCACTAAAATAGTTCCAAGTTAAAAAAAAATCAAATATTTCATTATAAATACCATAAAAAAGTTCAAAATAAAAAACTCAACAGTTTCAATATAAAAACCATAATAAAAGTTCCAAGTTAAAAAAACACAACAATTTCACTATAAAAACCATTAAAAAAACCAAGTTAAAAAGCTCAACAATTTCACTATATAGATCCTAAAAAAAGATCCAAGTTATAAACCTCATCTATATCGCCATAAAAACCATAAAAAATGTTTCAAGTTAAAAAATTCAACAATTTCACTGAAAAAACCATTAAAAAAAAGTTTCATGTTAAAAAATTCAATAGTTTCACTATAAAAACGAAAACAATATTTTCAAGTGAAAAAACTCAACTATTTCACTATAAACATACCTAAAAAAAGTTCCATGGTAAAAATTCTCACAAATATCTCTATAAAAAATAAAAAATAAGTTCCAAGTTAAAAAAAAACTCAACAGTTTCACTTTAAAAATCATAGCAACATAACCAAGTGAAAAAACTCAACTATTTCACTGTAAAAAACAATTAAAAAAATTCTAAGTTAAAAAACACAACAGTTTCTCTATAAAAAATATAATAAAAAAAGTCAAGTTAAAAAACTCAACAGTTTCACTTAAAAAACCATAAAAAAATTTCCAAGTGAAAAACCTCAACAGTTTCTCTATAAAAAAATATATTAAAAAAAGTCAAGTTAAAAAACTCAACAGTTTCACTGAAAAAACAATTAAAAAAAGTTCCATGTTAAAAAATTCAATAGTTTCACTATAAAAACTAACACAATATTTTCAAGTGAAAAAACTCAACTATTTCACTATAAACATACCTAAAAAAAGTTCCATGGTAAAAATTCTCACAAATATCTCTATAAAAAATAAAAAATAAGTTCCAAGTTGAAAAAAAACTCAACAGTTTCACTTTAAAAATCATAGCAACATAACCAAGTGAAAAAACTCAACTATTTCACTGTAAAAAACAATTAAAAAAATTCCAAGTTAAAAAACACAACAGTTTCTTTATAAAAAATATAATAAAAAAAGTCAAGTTAAAAAACTCAACAGTTTCACTGTAAAAACCATAAAAAAAAGTTCCAAGTGAAAAACCTCAACAGTTTCTCTATAAAAAAATATATTAAGAAAAGTCAAGTTAAAAAACTCAACAGTTTCACTGAAAAAACCATTAAAAAAAGTTCCATTTTTAAAAATTCAATAGTTTCACTATATAAACCAAAACAAGGTTTTCAAGTGAAAAATCTCAACTATTTCACTATAAAAATACCTAAAAAAAGTTCCATGTTAAAAATACTCACAAATATCTCTATAAAAAATAAAAAATAAGTTCCAAGTTAAAAAAACTCAACAGTTTCACTATAAAAACCATAGCAAGATTTCCAAGTGAAAAAACTCAACTATTTCACTGTAAAAAACATAAAAAAAAATTCCAAGTTAAAAAACACAACAGTCTCTCTTTAAAAAATATATTAAAATAAGTCATGTTAAAAAAACTCAACAGTTTCACTGTAATAACCATAAAAAAAAAGTTTCAAGTGAAAATACTCAACAGTTTCACTATAAAAACCGTAAAAAAATGTTCCAAATTAAAAAACTCAATAATATAAGTATAAAAACCACTAAAATAGTTCCAAGTTAAAAAAAACTCAAATATTTCAATATAAATACCATAAAAAAGTTAAAAGTAAAAAAACTCAACAGTTTCACTATAAAAACCATAACAAAAGTTTCAAGTTAAAAAAAAACACAACAATTTAAGTATAAAAACCATTAAAAAAACCAAGTTAAAAAGCTCAACAATTTCACTATATAGATCCTAAAAAAAAGATCCAAGTTATAAACCTCATCTATAATGCCATAATAACCATAAAAAATGTTTCAAGTTAAAAAGTTCAACAATTTAACAAAAAAAACCATTAAAAAAAAGTCCAATGTTAAAAAATTCAATAGTTTCACTATAAAAATGAAAACAAGATTTTCAAGTGAAAAACTCAACTATTTCACTATAAAAATACCTAAAAAAAGTTCCATGTTAAAAATACTCTCAAATATCTCAATAAAAAATACAAAATAAGTTCCAAGTTAAAAAAACTCAACAATTTAACTATAAAAACCATAGCAATATTTCCAAGCAAAAAAACTCAACTATTTCACTGTAAAAAACATTAACAAAAATTCCAAGTTAAAAAACACAATAGTTTCTCTTTAAAAAATATATTAAACAAAGTCAAGTTAAAAAACTCAACAGTTTCACTGTAAAAACAATAAAAAAAAGTTTCAAGTGAAAAAACCCAACAGTTTCACTATAAAAACCTTGAAAAATGTTCCAAATTAAAGAACTCAATAATTTAACTATAAAAACCACTAAAATAGTTCCAAGTTAAAAAAAAATCAAATATTTCATTATAAATACCATAAAAAAGTTCAAAATAAAAAACTCAACAGTTTCAATATAAAAACCATAATAAAAGTTCCAAGTTAAAAAAACACAACAATTTCACTATAAAAACCATTAAAAAAACCAAGTTAAAAAGCTCAACAATTTCACTATATAGATCCTAAAAAAAGATCCAAGTTATAAACCTCATCTATATCGCCATAAAAACCATAAAAAATGTTTCAAGTTAAAAAATTCAACAATTTCACTGAAAAAACCATTAAAAAAAAGTTTCATGTTAAAAAATTCAATAGTTTCACTATAAAAACGAAAACAATATTTTCAAGTGAAAAAACTCAACTATTTCACTATAAACATACCTAAAAAAAGTTCCATGGTAAAAATTCTCACAAATATCTCTATAAAAAATAAAAAATAAGTTCCAAGTTAAAAAAAAACTCAACAGTTTCACTTTAAAAATCATAGCAACATAACCAAGTGAAAAAACTCAACTATTTCACTGTAAAAAACAATTAAAAAAATTCTAAGTTAAAAAACACAACAGTTTCTCTATAAAAAATATAATAAAAAAAGTCAAGTTAAAAAACTCTACAGTTTCACTTAAGAAACCATAAAAAAATTTCCAAGTGAAAAACCTCAACAGTTTCTCTATAAAAAAATATATTAAAAAAAGTCAAGTTAAAAAACTCAACAGTTTCACTGAAAAAACAATTAAAAAAAGTTCCATGTTAAAAAATTCAATAGTTTCACTATAAAAACTAACACAATATTTTCAAGTGAAAAAACTCAACTATTTCACTATAAACATACCTAAAAAAAGTTCCATGGTAAAAATTCTCACAAATATCTCTATAAAAAATAAAAAATAAGTTCCAAGTTGAAAAAAAACTCAACAGTTTCACTTTAAAAATCATAGCAACATAACCAAGTGAAAAAACTCAACTATTTCACTGTAAAAAACAATTAAAAAAATTCCAAGTTAAAAAACACAACAGTTTCTTTATAAAAAATATAATAAAAAAAGTCAAGTTAAAAAACTCAACAGTTTCACTGTAAAAACCATAAAAAAAAGTTCCAAGTGAAAAACCTCAACAGTTTCTCTATAAAAAAATATATTAAGAAAAGTCAAGTTAAAAAACTCAACAGTTTCACTGAAAAAACCATTAAAAAAAGTTCCATTTTTAAAAATTCAATAGTTTCACTATATAAACCAAAACAAGGTTTTCAAGTGAAAAATCTCAACTATTTCACTATAAAAATACCTAAAAAAAGTTCCATGTTAAAAATACTCACAAATATCTCTATAAAAAATAAAAAATAAGTTCCAAGTTAAAAAAACTCAACAGTTTCACTATAAAAACCATAGCAAGATTTCCAAGTGAAAAAACTCAACTATTTCACTGTAAAAAACATAAAAAAAAATTCCAAGTTAAAAAACACAACAGTCTCTCTTTAAAAAATATATTAAAATAAGTCATGTTAAAAAAACTCAACAGTTTCACTGTAATAACCATAAAAAAAAAGTTTCACGTGAAAATACTCAACAGTTTCACTATAAAAACCGTAAAAAAATGTTCCAAATTAAAAAACTCAATAATATAAGTATAAAAACCACTAAAATAGTTCCAAGTTAAAAAAAACTCAAATATTTCAATATAAATACCATAAAAAAGTTAAAAGTAAAAAAACTCAACTGTTTCACTATAAAAACCATAACAAAAGTTTCAAGTTAAAAAAAAACACAACAATTTAAGTATAAAAACCATTAAAAAAACCAAGTTAAAAAGCTCAACAATTTCACTATATAGATCCTAAAAAAAAGATCCAAGTTATAAACCTCATCTATAATGCCATAATAACCATAAAAAATGTTTCAAGTTAAAAAGTTCAACAATTTAACAAAAAAAACCATTAAAAAAAAGTCCAATGTTAAAAAATTCAATAGTTTCACTATAAAAATGAAAACAAGATTTTCAAGTGAAAAACTCAACTATTTCACTATAAAAATACCTAAAAAAAGTTCCATGTTAAAAATACTCTCAAATATCTCAATAAAAAATACAAAATAAGTTCCAAGTTAAAAAAACTCAACAATTTAACTATAAAAACCATAGCAATATTTCCAAGCAAAAAAACTCAACTATTTCACTGTAAAAAACATTAACAAAAATTCCAAGTTAAAAAACACAATAGTTTCTCTTTAAAAAATATATTAAACAAAGTCAAGTTAAAAAACTCAACAGTTTCACTGTAAAAACCATAAAAAAAAGTTTCAAGTGAAAAAACCCAACAGTTTCACTATAAAAACCTTGAAAAATGTTCCAAATTAAAGAACTCAATAATTTAACTATAAAAACCACTAAAATAGTTCCAAGTTAAAAAAAAATCAAATATTTCATTATAAATACCATAAAAAAGTTCAAAATAAAAAACTCAACAGTTTCAATATAAAAACCATAATAAAAGTTCCAAGTTAAAAAAACACAACAATTTCACTATAAAAACCATTAAAAAAACCAAGTTAAAAAGCTCAACAATTTCACTATATAGATCCTAAAAAAAGATCCAAGTTATAAACCTCATCTATATCGCCATAAAAACCATAAAAAATGTTTCAAGTTAAAAAATTCAACAATTTCACTGAAAAAACCATTAAAAAAAAGTTTCATGTTAAAAAATTCAATAGTTTCACTATAAAAACGAAAACAATATTTTCAAGTGAAAAAACTCAACTATTTCACTATAAACATACCTAAAAAAAGTTCCATGGTAAAAATTCTCACAAATATCTCTATAAAAAATAAAAAATAAGTTCCAAGTTAAAAAAAAACTCAACAGTTTCACTTTAAAAATCATAGCAACATAACCAAGTGAAAAAACTCAACTATTTCACTGTAAAAAACAATTAAAAAAATTCTAAGTTAAAAAACACAACAGTTTCTCTATAAAAAATATAATAAAAAAAGTCAAGTTAAAAAACTCAACAGTTTCACTTAAAAAACCATAAAAAAATTTCCAAGTGAAAAACCTCAACAGTTTCTCTATAAAAAAATATATTAAAAAAAGTCAAGTTAAAAAACTCAACAGTTTCACTGAAAAAACAATTAAAAAAAGTTCCATGTTAAAAAATTCAATAGTTTCACTATAAAAACTAACACAATATTTTCAAGTGAAAAAACTCAACTATTTCACTATAAACATACCTAAAAAAAGTTCCATGGTAAAAATTCTCACAAATATCTCTATAAAAAATAAAAAATAAGTTCCAAGTTGAAAAAAAACTCAACAGTTTCACTTTAAAAATCATAGCAACATAACCAAGTGAAAAAACTCAACTATTTCACTGTAAAAAACAATTAAAAAAATTCCAAGTTAAAAAACACAACAGTTTCTTTATAAAAAATATAATAAAAAAAGTCAAGTTAAAAAACTCAACAGTTTCACTGTAAAAACCATAAAAAAAAGTTCCAAGTGAAAAACCTCAACAGTTTCTCTATAAAAAAATATATTAAGAAAAGTCAAGTTAAAAAACTCAACAGTTTCACTGAAAAAACCATTAAAAAAAGTTCCATTTTTAAAAATTCAATAGTTTCACTATATAAACCAAAACAAGGTTTTCAAGTGAAAAATCTCAACTATTTCACTATAAAAATACCTAAAAAAAGTTCCATGTTAAAAATACTCACAAATATCTCTATAAAAAATAAAAAATAAGTTCCAAGTTAAAAAAACTCAACAGTTTCACTATAAAAACCATAGCAAGATTTCCAAGTGAAAAAACTCAACTATTTCACTGTAAAAAACATAAAAAAAAATTCCAAGTTAAAAAACACAACAGTCTCTCTTTAAAAAATATATTAAAATAAGTCATGTTAAAAAAACTCAACAGTTTCACTGTAATAACCATAAAAAAAAAGTTTCACGTGAAAATACTCAACAGTTTCACTATAAAAACCGTAAAAAAATGTTCCAAATTAAAAAACTCAATAATATAAGTATAAAAACCACTAAAATAGTTCCAAGTTAAAAAAAACTCAAATATTTCAATATAAATACCATAAAAAAGTTAAAAGTAAAAAAACTCAACTGTTTCACTATAAAAACCATAACAAAAGTTTCAAGTTAAAAAAAAACACAACAATTTAAGTATAAAAACCATTAAAAAAACCAAGTTAAAAAGCTCAACAATTTCACTATATAGATCCTAAAAAAAAGATCCAAGTTATAAACCTCATCTATAATGCCATAATAACCATAAAAAATGTTTCAAGTTAAAAAGTTCAACAATTTAACAAAAAAAACCATTAAAAAAAAGTCCAATGTTAAAAAATTCAATAGTTTCACTATAAAAATGAAAACAAGATTTTCAAGTGAAAAACTCAACTATTTCACTATAAAAATACCTAAAAAAAGTTCCATGTTAAAAATACTCTCAAATATCTCAATAAAAAATACAAAATAAGTTCCAAGTTAAAAAAACTCAACAATTTAACTATAAAAACCATAGCAATATTTCCAAGCAAAAAAACTCAACTATTTCACTGTAAAAAACATTAACAAAAATTCCAAGTTAAAAAACACAATAGTTTCTCTTTAAAAAATATATTAAACAAAGTCAAGTTAAAAAACTCAACAGTTTCACTGTAAAAACCATAAAAAAAAGTTTCAAGTGAAAAAACCCAACAGTTTCACTATAAAAACCTTGAAAAATGTTCCAAATTAAAGAACTCAATAATTTAACTATAAAAACCACTAAAATAGTTCCAAGTTAAAAAAAAATCAAATATTTCATTATAAATACCATAAAAAAGTTCAAAATAAAAAACTCAACAGTTTCAATATAAAAACCATAATAAAAGTTCCAAGTTAAAAAAACACAACAATTTCACTATAAAAACCATTAAAAAAACCAAGTTAAAAAGCTCAACAATTTCACTATATAGATCCTAAAAAAAGATCCAAGTTATAAACCTCATCTATATCGCCATAAAAACCATAAAAAATGTTTCAAGTTAAAAAATTCAACAATTTCACTGAAAAAACCATTAAAAAAAAGTTTCATGTTAAAAAATTCAATAGTTTCACTATAAAAACGAAAACAATATTTTCAAGTGAAAAAACTCAACTATTTCACTATAAACATACCTAAAAAAAGTTCCATGGTAAAAATTCTCACAAATATCTCTATAAAAAATAAAAAATAAGTTCCAAGTTAAAAAAAAACTCAACAGTTTCACTTTAAAAATCATAGCAACATAACCAAGTGAAAAAACTCAACTATTTCACTGTAAAAAACAATTAAAAAAATTCTAAGTTAAAAAACACAACAGTTTCTCTATAAAAAATATAATAAAAAAAGTCAAGTTAAAAAACTCAACAGTTTCACTTAAAAAACCATAAAAAAATTTCCAAGTGAAAAACCTCAACAGTTTCTCTATAAAAAAATATATTAAAAAAAGTCAAGTTAAAAAACTCAACAGTTTCACTGAAAAAACAATTAAAAAAAGTTCCATGTTAAAAAATTCAATAGTTTCACTATAAAAACTAACACAATATTTTCAAGTGAAAAAACTCAACTATTTCACTATAAACATACCTAAAAAAAGTTCCATGGTAAAAATTCTCACAAATATCTCTATAAAAAATAAAAAATAAGTTCCAAGTTGAAAAAAAACTCAACAGTTTCACTTTAAAAATCATAGCAACATAACCAAGTGAAAAAACTCAACTATTTCACTGTAAAAAACAATTAAAAAAATTCCAAGTTAAAAAACACAACAGTTTCTTTATAAAAAATATAATAAAAAAAGTCAAGTTAAAAAACTCAACAGTTTCACTGTAAAAACCATAAAAAAAAGTTCCAAGTGAAAAACCTCAACAGTTTCTCTATAAAAAAATATATTAAGAAAAGTCAAGTTAAAAAACTCAACAGTTTCACTGAAAAAACCATTAAAAAAAGTTCCATTTTTAAAAATTCAATAGTTTCACTATATAAACCAAAACAAGGTTTTCAAGTGAAAAATCTCAACTATTTCACTATAAAAATACCTAAAAAAAGTTCCATGTTAAAAATACTCACAAATATCTCTATAAAAAATAAAAAATAAGTTCCAAGTTAAAAAAACTCAACAGTTTCACTATAAAAACCATAGCAAGATTTCCAAGTGAAAAAACTCAACTATTTCACTGTAAAAAACATAAAAAAAAATTCCAAGTTAAAAAACACAACAGTCTCTCTTTAAAAAATATATTAAAATAAGTCATGTTAAAAAAACTCAACAGTTTCACTGTAATAACCATAAAAAAAAAGTTTCAAGTGAAAATACTCAACAGTTTCACTATAAAAACCGTAAAAAAATGTTCCAAATTAAAAAACTCAATAATATAAGTATAAAAACCACTAAAATAGTTCCAAGTTAAAAAAAAACTCAAATATTTCAATATAAATACCATAAAAAAGTTAAAAGTAAAAAAACTCAACAGTTTCACTATAAAAACCATAACAAAAGTTTCAAGTTAAAAAAAAACACAACAATTTAAGTATAAAAACCATTAAAAAAACCAAGTTAAAAAGCTCAACAATTTCACTATATAGATCCTAAAAAAAAGATCCAAGTTATAAACCTCATCTATAATGCCATAATAACCATAAAAAATGTTTCAAGTTAAAAAGTTCAACAATTTAACAAAAAAAACCATTAAAAAAAAGTCCAATGTTAAAAAATTCAATAGTTTCACTATAAAAATGAAAACAAGATTTTCAAGTGAAAAACTCAACTATTTCACTATAAAAATACCTAAAAAAAGTCCCATGTTAAAAATACTCTCAAATATCTCAATAAAAAATACAAAATAAGTTCCAAGTTAAAAAAACTCAACAATTTAACTATAAAAACCATAGCAATATTTCCAAGCAAAAAAACTCAACTATTTCACTGTAAAAAATATTAACAAAAATTCCAAGTTAAAAAACACAATAGTTTCTCTTTAAAAAATATATTAAACAAAGTCAAGTTAAAAAACTCAACAGTTTCACTGTAAAAACCATAAAAAAAAGTTTCAAGTGAAAAAACCCAACAGTTTCACTATAAAAACCTTGAAAAATGTTCCAAATTAAAGAACTCAATAATTTAACTATAAAAACCAATAAAATAGTTCCAAGTTAAAAAAAAATCAAATATTTCATTATAAATACCATAAAAAAGTTCAAAATAAAAAACTCAACAGTTTCAATATAAAAACCATAATAAAAGTTCCAAGTTAAAAAAACACAACAATTTCACTATAAAAACCATTAAAAAAACCAAGTTAAAAAGCTCAACAATTTCACTATATAGATCCTAAAAAAAGATCCAAGTTATAAACCTCATCTATATCGCCATAAAAACCATAAAAAATGTTTCAAGTTAAAAAATTCAACAATTTCACTGAAAAAACCATTAAAAAAAAGTTTCATGTTAAAAAATTCAATAGTTTCACTATAAAAACGAAAACAATATTTTCAAGTGAAAAAACTCAACTATTTCACTATAAACATACCTAAAAAAAGTTCCATGGTAAAAATTCTCACAAATATCTCTATAAAAAATAAAAAATAAGTTCCAAGTTAAAAAAAAACTCAACAGTTTCACTTTAAAAATCATAGCAACATAACCAAGTGAAAAAACTCAACTATTTCACTGTAAAAAAACAATTAAAAAAATTCTAAGTTAAAAAACACAACAGTTTCTCTATAAAAAATATAATAAAAAAAGTCAAGTTAAAAAACTCAACAGTTTCACTTAAAAAACCATAAAAAAATTTCCAAGTGAAAAACCTCAACAGTTTCTCTATAAAAAAATATATTAAAAAAAGTCAAGTTAAAAAACTCAACAGTTTCACTGAAAAAACAATTAAAAAAAGTTCCATGTTAAAAAATTCAATAGTTTCACTATAAAAACTAACACAATATTTTCAAGTGAAAAAACTCAACTATTTCACTATAAACATACCTAAAAAAAGTTCCATGGTAAAAATTCTCACAAATATCTCTATAAAAAATAAAAAATAAGTTCCAAGTTGAAAAAAAACTCAACAGTTTCACTTTAAAAATCATAGCAACATAACCAAGTGAAAAAACTCAACTATTTCACTGTAAAAAACAATTAAAAAAATTCCAAGTTAAAAAACACAACAGTTTCTTTATAAAAAATATAATAAAAAAAGTCAAGTTAAAAAACTCAACAGTTTCACTGTAAAAACCATAAAAAAAAGTTCCAAGTGAAAAACCTCAACAGTTTCTCTATAAAAAAATATATTAAGAAAAGTCAAGTTAAAAAACTCAACAGTTTCACTGAAAAAACCATTAAAAAAAGTTCCATTTTTAAAAATTCAATAGTTTCACTATATAAACCAAAACAAGGTTTTCAAGTGAAAAATCTCAACTATTTCACTATAAAAATACCTAAAAAAAGTTCCATGTTAAAAATACTCACAAATATCTCTATAAAAAATAAAAAATAAGTTCCAAGTTAAAAAAACTCAACAGTTTCACTATAAAAACCATAGCAAGATTTCCAAGTGAAAAAACTCAACTATTTCACTGTAAAAAACATAAAAAAAAAATTCCAAGTTAAAAAACACAACAGTCTCTCTTTAAAAAATATATTAAAATAAGTCATGTTAAAAAAACTCAACAGTTTCACTGTAATAACCATAAAAAAAAAGTTTCAAGTGAAAATACTCAACAGTTTCACTATAAAAACCGTAAAAAAATGTTCCAAATTAAAAAACTCAATAATATAAGTATAAAAACCACTAAAATAGTTCCAAGTTAAAAAAAAACTCAAATATTTCAATATAAATACCATAAAAAAGTTAAAAGTAAAAAAACTCAACAGTTTCACTATAAAAACCATAACAAAAGTTTCAAGTTAAAAAAAAACACAACAATTTAAGTATAAAAACCATTAAAAAAACCAAGTTAAAAAGCTCAACAATTTCACTATATAGATCCTAAAAAAAAGATCCAAGTTATAAACCTCATCTATAATGCCATAATAACCATAAAAAATGTTTCAAGTTAAAAAGTTCAACAATTTAACAAAAAAAACCATTAAAAAAAAGTCCAATGTTAAAAAATTCAATAGTTTCACTATAAAAATGAAAACAAGATTTTCAAGTGAAAAACTCAACTATTTCACTATAAAAATACCTAAAAAAAGTCCCATGTTAAAAATACTCTCAAATATCTCAATAAAAAATACAAAATAAGTTCCAAGTTAAAAAAACTCAACAATTTAACTATAAAAACCATAGCAATATTTCCAAGCAAAAAAACTCAACTATTTCACTGTAAAAAATATTAACAAAAATTCCAAGTTAAAAAACACAATAGTTTCTCTTTAAAAAATATATTAAACAAAGTCAAGTTAAAAAACTCAACAGTTTCACTGTAAAAACCATAAAAAAAAGTTTCAAGTGAAAAAACCCAACAGTTTCACTATAAAAACCTTGAAAAATGTTCCAAATTAAAGAACTCAATAATTTAACTATAAAAACCACTAAAATAGTTCAAAGTTAAAAAAAACTCTAATATTTCATTATAAATACCATAAAAAAGTTCAAAATAAAAAACTCAACAGTTTCAATATAAAAACCATAATAAAAGTTCCAAGTTAAAAAAACACAACAATTTCACTATAAAAACCATTAAAAAAACCAAGTTAAAAAGCTCAACAAATTCACTATATAGATCCCAAAAAAAGATCCAAGTTATAAACCTCATCTATATCGCCATAAAAACCATAAAAAATGTTTCAAGTTAAAAAATTCAACAATTTCACTGAAAAAACCATTAAAAAAAAGTTTCATGTTAAAAAATTCAATAGTTTCACTATAAAAACGAAAACAATATTTTCAAGTGAAAAAACTCAACTATTTCACTATAAACATACCTAAAAAAAGTTCCATGGTAAAAATTCTCACAAATATCTCTATAAAAAATAAAAAATAAGTTCCAAGTTAAAAAACTCAACAGTTTCACTTTAAAAATCATAGCAACATAACCAAGTGAAAAAACTCAACTATTTCACTGTAAAAAACAATTAAAAAAATTCTAAGTTAAAAAACACAACAGTTTCTCTATAAAAAATATAATAAAAAAAGTCAAGTTAAAAAACTCATCTGTTTCACTGTAAAAACCATAAAAAAAGTTCCAAGTGAAAAACCTCAACAGTTTCTCTATAAAAAAATATATTAAAAAAAGTCAAGTTAAAAAACTCAAGAGTTTCACTGAAAAAACAATTAAAAAAAGTTCCATGTTAAAAAATTCAATAGTTTCACTATATAAACCAAAACAAGGTTTTCAAGTGAAAAATCTCAACTATTTCACTATAAAAATACCAAAAAAAAGTTCCATGTTAAAAATACACACAAATATCTCTATAAAAAATAAAAAATAAGTTCCAAGTTAAAAAAACTCAACAGTTTCACTATAAAAACCATAGCAAGATTTCCAAGTGAAAAAACTCAACTATTTCACTGTAAAAAACATAAAAACAAATCCAAGTTAAAAAACACAACAGTTTCTCTTTAAAAAATATATTAAAATAAGTCATGTTAAAAAAACTCAACAGTTTCACTGTAATAACCATAAAAAAAAGTTTCAAGTGAAAATACTCAACAGTTTCACTATAAAAACCGTAAAAAAATGTTCCAAATTAAAAAACTCAATAATATAAGTATAAAAACCACTAAAATAGTTCCAAGTTAAAAATAAAACTCAAATATTTCAATATAAATACCATAAAAAAGTTAAAAGTAAAAAAACTCAACAGTTTCACTATAAAAACCATAACAAAAGTTTCAAGTTAAAAAAAAACACAACAATTTAAGTATAAAAACCATTAAAAAAACCAAGTTAAAAAGCTCAACAATTTCACTATATAGATCCTAAAAAAAAGATCCAAGTTATAAACCTCATCTATAATGCCATAATAACCATAAAAAATGTTTCAAGTTAAAAAGTTCAACAATTTAACAAAAAAAACCATTAAAAAAAAGTCCAATGTTAAAAAATTCAATAGTTTCACTATAAAAATGAAAACAAGATTTTCAAGTGAAAAACTCAACTATTTCACTATAAAAATACCTAAAAAAAGTTCCATGTTAAAAATACTCTCAAATATCTCAATAAAAAATACAAAATAAGTTCCAAGTTAAAAAAACTCAACAATTTAACTATAAAAACCATAGCAATATTTCCAAGCAAAAAAACTCAACTATTTCACTGTAAAAAACATTAACAAAAATTCCAAGTTAAAAAACACAATAGTTTCTCTTTAAAAAATATATTAAACAAAGTCAAGTTAAAAAACTCAACAGTTTCACTGTAAAAACAATAAAAAAAAGTTTCAAGTGAAAAAACCCAACAGTTTCACTATAAAAACCTTGAAAAATGTTCCAAATTAAAGAACTCAATAATTTAACTATAAAAACCACTAAAATAGTTCCAAGTTAAAAAAAAATCAAATATTTCATTATAAATACCATAAAAAAGTTCAAAATAAAAAACTCAACAGTTTCAATATAAAAACCATAATAAAAGTTCCAAGTTAAAAAAACACAACAATTTCACTATAAAAACCATTAAAAAAACCAAGTTAAAAAGCTCAACAATTTCACTATATAGATCCTAAAAAAAGATCCAAGTTATAAACCTCATCTATATCGCCATAAAAACCATAAAAAATGTTTCAAGTTAAAAAATTCAACAATTTCACTGAAAAAACCATTAAAAAAAAGTTTCATGTTAAAAAATTCAATAGTTTCACTATAAAAACGAAAACAATATTTTCAAGTGAAAAAACTCAACTATTTCACTATAAACATACCTAAAAAAAGTTCCATGGTAAAAATTCTCACAAATATCTCTATAAAAAATAAAAAATAAGTTCCAAGTTAAAAAAAAACTCAACAGTTTCACTTTAAAAATCATAGCAACATAACCAAGTGAAAAAACTCAACTATTTCACTGTAAAAAACAATTAAAAAAATTCTAAGTTAAAAAACACAACAGTTTCTCTATAAAAAATATAATAAAAAAAGTCAAGTTAAAAAACTCAACAGTTTCACTTAAAAAACCATAAAAAAATTTCCAAGTGAAAAACCTCAACAGTTTCTCTATAAAAAAATATATTAAAAAAAGTCAAGTTAAAAAACTCAACAGTTTCACTGAAAAAACAATTAAAAAAAGTTCCATGTTAAAAAATTCAATAGTTTCACTATAAAAACTAACACAATATTTTCAAGTGAAAAAACTCAACTATTTCACTATAAACATACCTAAAAAAAGTTCCATGGTAAAAATTCTCACAAATATCTCTATAAAAAATAAAAAATAAGTTCCAAGTTGAAAAAAAACTCAACAGTTTCACTTTAAAAATCATAGCAACATAACCAAGTGAAAAAACTCAACTATTTCACTGTAAAAAACAATTAAAAAAATTCCAAGTTAAAAAACACAACAGTTTCTTTATAAAAAATATAATAAAAAAAGTCAAGTTAAAAAACTCAACAGTTTCACTGTAAAAACCATAAAAAAAAGTTCCAAGTGAAAAACCTCAACAGTTTCTCTATAAAAAAATATATTAAGAAAAGTCAAGTTAAAAAACTCAACAGTTTCACTGAAAAAACCATTAAAAAAAGTTCCATTTTTAAAAATTCAATAGTTTCACTATATAAACCAAAACAAGGTTTTCAAGTGAAAAATCTCAACTATTTCACTATAAAAATACCTAAAAAAAGTTCCATGTTAAAAATACTCACAAATATCTCTATAAAAAATAAAAAATAAGTTCCAAGTTAAAAAAACTCAACAGTTTCACTATAAAAACCATAGCAAGATTTCCAAGTGAAAAAACTCAACTATTTCACTGTAAAAAACATAAAAAAAAATTCCAAGTTAAAAAACACAACAGTCTCTCTTTAAAAAATATATTAAAATAAGTCATGTTAAAAAAACTCAACAGTTTCACTGTAATAACCATAAAAAAAAAGTTTCACGTGAAAATACTCAACAGTTTCACTATAAAAACCGTAAAAAAATGTTCCAAATTAAAAAACTCAATAATATAAGTATAAAAACCACTAAAATAGTTCCAAGTTAAAAAAAAACTCAAATATTTCAATATAAATACCATAAAAAAGTTAAAAGTAAAAAAACTCAACTGTTTCACTATAAAAACCATAACAAAAGTTTCAAGTTAAAAAAAAACACAACAATTTAAGTATAAAAACCATTAAAAAAACCAAGTTAAAAAGCTCAACAATTTCACTATATAGATCCTAAAAAAAAGATCCAAGTTATAAACCTCATCTATAATGCCATAATAACCATAAAAAATGTTTCAAGTTAAAAAGTTCAACAATTTAACAAAAAAAACCATTAAAAAAAAGTCCAATGTTAAAAAATTCAATAGTTTCACTATAAAAATGAAAACAAGATTTTCAAGTGAAAAACTCAACTATTTCACTATAAAAATACCTAAAAAAAGTTCCATGTTAAAAATACTCTCAAATATCTCAATAAAAAATACAAAATAAGTTCCAAAGTTAAAAAAACTCAACAATTTAACTATAAAAACCATAGCAATATTTCCAAGCAAAAAAACTCAACTATTTCACTGTAAAAAACATTAACAAAAATTCCAAGTTAAAAAACACAATAGTTTCTCTTTAAAAAATATATTAAACAAAGTCAAGTTAAAAAACTCAACAGTTTCACTGTAAAAACCATAAAAAAAAGTTTCAAGTGAAAAAACCCAACAGTTTCACTATAAAAACCTTGAAAAATGTTCCAAATTAAAGAACTCAATAATTTAACTATAAAAACCACTAAAATAGTTCCAAGTTAAAAAAAAATCAAATATTTCATTATAAATACCATAAAAAAGTTCAAAATAAAAAACTCAACAGTTTCAATATAAAAACCATAATAAAAGTTCCAAGTTAAAAAAACACAACAATTTCACTATAAAAACCATTAAAAAAACCAAGTTAAAAAGCTCAACAATTTCACTATATAGATCCTAAAAAAAGATCCAAGTTATAAACCTCATCTATATCGCCATAAAAAGCATAAAAAATGTTTCAAGTTAAAAAATTCAACAATTTCACTGAAAAACCATTAAAAAAAAGTTTCATGTTAAAAAATTCAATAGTTTCACTATAAAAACGAAAACAATATTTTCAAGTGAAAAAACTCAACTATTTCACTATAAACATACCTAAAAAAAGTTCCATGGTAAAAATTCTCACAAATATCTCTATAAAAAATAAAAAATAAGTTCCAAGTTAAAAAAAAACTCAACAGTTTCACTTTAAAAATCATAGCAACATAACCAAGTGAAAAAACTCAACTATTTCACTGTAAAAAACAATTAAAAAAATTCTAAGTTAAAAAACACAACAGTTTCTCTATAAAAAATATAATAAAAAAAGTCAAGTTAAAAAACTCAACAGTTTCACTTAAAAAACCATAAAAAAATTTCCAAGTGAAAAACCTCAACAGTTTCTCTATAAAAAAATATATTAAAAAAAGTCAAGTTAAAAAACTCAACAGTTTCACTGAAAAAACAATTAAAAAAAGTTCCATGTTAAAAAATTCAATAGTTTCACTATAAAAACTAACACAATATTTTCAAGTGAAAAAACTCAACTATTTCACTATAAACATACCTAAAAAAAGTTCCATGGTAAAAATTCTCACAAATATCTCTATAAAAAATAAAAAATAAGTTCCAAGTTGAAAAAAAACTCAACAGTTTCACTTTAAAAATCATAGCAACATAACCAAGTGAAAAAACTCAACTATTTCACTGTAAAAAACAATTAAAAAAATTCCAAGTTAAAAAACACAACAGTTTCTTTATAAAAAATATAATAAAAAAAGTCAAGTTAAAAAACTCAACAGTTTCACTGTAAAAACCATAAAAAAAAGTTCCAAGTGAAAAACCTCAACAGTTTCTCTATAAAAAAATATATTAAGAAAAGTCAAGTTAAAAAACTCAACAGTTTCACTGAAAAAACCATTAAAAAAAGTTCCATTTTTAAAAATTCAATAGTTTCACTATATAAACCAAAACAAGGTTTTCAAGTGAAAAATCTCAACTATTTCACTATAAAAATACCTAAAAAAAGTTCCATGTTAAAAATACTCACAAATATCTCTATAAAAAATAAAAAATAAGTTCCAAGTTAAAAAAACTCAACAGTTTCACTATAAAAACCATAGCAAGATTTCCAAGTGAAAAAACTCAACTATTTCACTGTAAAAAACATAAAAAAAAATTCCAAGTTAAAAAACACAACAGTCTCTCTTTAAAAAATATATTAAAATAAGTCATGTTAAAAAAACTCAACAGTTTCACTGTAATAACCATAAAAAAAAAGTTTCACGTGAAAATACTCAACAGTTTCACTATAAAAACCGTAAAAAAATGTTCCAAATTAAAAAACTCAATAATATAAGTATAAAAACCACTAAAATAGTTCCAAGTTAAAAAAAAACTCAAATATTTCAATATAAATACCATAAAAAAGTTAAAAGTAAAAAAACTCAACTGTTTCACTATAAAAACCATAACAAAAGTTTCAAGTTAAAAAAAAACACAACAATTTAAGTATAAAAACCATTAAAAAAACCAAGTTAAAAAGCTCAACAATTTCACTATATAGATCCTAAAAAAAAGATCCAAGTTATAAACCTCATCTATAATGCCATAATAACCATAAAAAATGTTTCAAGTTAAAAAGTTCAACAATTTAACAAAAAAAACCATTAAAAAAAAGTCCAATGTTAAAAAATTCAATAGTTTCACTATAAAAATGAAAACAAGATTTTCAAGTGAAAAACTCAACTATTTCACTATAAAAATACCTAAAAAAAGTTCCATGTTAAAAATACTCTCAAATATCTCAATAAAAAATACAAAATAAGTTCCAAAGTTAAAAAAACTCAACAATTTAACTATAAAAACCATAGCAATATTTCCAAGCAAAAAAACTCAACTATTTCACTGTAAAAAACATTAACAAAAATTCCAAGTTAAAAAACACAATAGTTTCTCTTTAAAAAATATATTAAACAAAGTCAAGTTAAAAAACTCAACAGTTTCACTGTAAAAACCATAAAAAAAAGTTTCAAGTGAAAAAACCCAACAGTTTCACTATAAAAACCTTGAAAAATGTTCCAAATTAAAGAACTCAATAATTTAACTATAAAAACCACTAAAATAGTTCCAAGTTAAAAAAAAATCAAATATTTCATTATAAATACCATAAAAAAGTTCAAAATAAAAAACTCAACAGTTTCAATATAAAAACCATAATAAAAGTTCCAAGTTAAAAAAACACAACAATTTCACTATAAAAACCATTAAAAAAACCAAGTTAAAAAGCTCAACAATTTCACTATATAGATCCTAAAAAAAGATCCAAGTTATAAACCTCATCTATATCGCCATAAAAAGCATAAAAAATGTTTCAAGTTAAAAAATTCAACAATTTCACTGAAAAAACCATTAAAAAAAAGTTTCATGTTAAAAAATTCAATAGTTTCACTATAAAAACGAAAACAATATTTTCAAGTGAAAAAACTCAACTATTTCACTATAAACATACCTAAAAAAAGTTCCATGGTAAAAATTCTCACAAATATCTCTATAAAAAATAAAAAATAAGTTCCAAGTTAAAAAAAAAATCAACAGTTTCACTTTAAAAATCATAGCAACATAACCAAGTGAAAAAACTCAACTATTTCACTGTAAAAAACAATTAAAAAAATTCTAAGTTAAAAAACACAACAGTTTCTCTATAAAAAATATAATAAAAAAAGTCAAGTTAAAAAACTCAACAGTTTCACTTAAAAAACCATAAAAAAATTTCCAAGTGAAAAACCTCAACAGTTTCTCTATAAAAAAATATATTAAAAAAAGTCAAGTTAAAAAACTCAACAGTTTCACTGAAAAAACAATTAAAAAAAGTTCCATGTTAAAAAATTCAATAGTTTCACTATAAAAACTAACACAATATTTTCAAGTGAAAAAACTCAACTATTTCACTATAAACATACCTAAAAAAAGTTCCATGGTAAAAATTCTCACAAATATCTCTATAAAAAATAAAAAATAAGTTCCAAGTTGAAAAAAAACTCAACAGTTTCACTTTAAAAATCATAGCAACATAACCAAGTGAAAAAACTCAACTATTTCACTGTAAAAAACAATTAAAAAAATTCCAAGTTAAAAAACACAACAGTTTCTTTATAAAAAATATAATAAAAAAAGTCAAGTTAAAAAACTCAACAGTTTCACTGTAAAAACCATAAAAAAAAGTTCCAAGTGAAAAACCTCAACAGTTTCTCTATAAAAAAATATATTAAGAAAAGTCAAGTTAAAAAACTCAACAGTTTCACTGAAAAAACCATTAAAAAAAGTTCCATTTTTAAAAATTCAATAGTTTCACTATATAAACCAAAACAAGGTTTTCAAGTGAAAAATCTCAACTATTTCACTATAAAAATACCTAAAAAAAGTTCCATGTTAAAAATACTCACAAATATCTCTATAAAAAATAAAAAATAAGTTCCAAGTTAAAAAAACTCAACAGTTTCACTATAAAAACCATAGCAAGATTTCCAAGTGAAAAAACTCAACTATTTCACTGTAAAAAACATAAAAAAAAATTCCAAGTTAAAAAACACAACAGTCTCTCTTTAAAAAATATATTAAAATAAGTCATGTTAAAAAAACTCAACAGTTTCACTGTAATAACCATAAAAAAAAAGTTTCACGTGAAAATACTCAACAGTTTCACTATAAAAACCGTAAAAAAATGTTCCAAATTAAAAAACTCAATAATATAAGTATAAAAACCACTAAAATAGTTCCAAGTTAAAAAAAAACTCAAATATTTCAATATAAATACCATAAAAAAGTTAAAAGTAAAAAAACTCAACTGTTTCACTATAAAAACCATAACAAAAGTTTCAAGTTAAAAAAAAACACAACAATTTAAGTATAAAAACCATTAAAAAAACCAAGTTAAAAAGCTCAACAATTTCACTATATAGATCCTAAAAAAAAGATCCAAGTTATAAACCTCATCTATAATGCCATAATAACCATAAAAAATGTTTCAAGTTAAAAAGTTCAACAATTTAACAAAAAAAACCATTAAAAAAAAGTCCAATGTTAAAAAATTCAATAGTTTCACTATAAAAATGAAAACAAGATTTTCAAGTGAAAAACTCAACTATTTCACTATAAAAATACCTAAAAAAAGTTCCATGTTAAAAATACTCTCAAATATCTCAATAAAAAATACAAAATAAGTTCCAAAGTTAAAAAAACTCAACAATTTAACTATAAAAACCATAGCAATATTTCCAAGCAAAAAAACTCAACTATTTCACTGTAAAAAACATTAACAAAAATTCCAAGTTAAAAAACACAATAGTTTCTCTTTAAAAAATATATTAAACAAAGTCAAGTTAAAAAACTCAACAGTTTCACTGTAAAAACCATAAAAAAAAGTTTCAAGTGAAAAAACCCAACAGTTTCACTATAAAAACCTTGAAAAATGTTCCAAATTAAAGAACTCAATAATTTAACTATAAAAACCACTAAAATAGTTCCAAGTTAAAAAAAAATCAAATATTTCATTATAAATACCATAAAAAAGTTCAAAATAAAAAACTCAACAGTTTCAATATAAAAACCATAATAAAAGTTCCAAGTTAAAAAAACACAACAATTTCACTATAAAAACCATTAAAAAAACCAAGTTAAAAAGCTCAACAATTTCACTATATAGATCCTAAAAAAAGATCCAAGTTATAAACCTCATCTATATCGCCATAAAAACCATAAAAAATGTTTCAAGTTAAAAAATTCAACAATTTCACTGAAAAAACCATTAAAAAAAAGTTTCATGTTAAAAAATTCAATAGTTTCACTATAAAAACGAAAACAATATTTTCAAGTGAAAAAACTCAACTATTTCACTATAAACATACCTAAAAAAAGTTCCATGGTAAAAATTCTCACAAATATCTCTATAAAAAATAAAAAATAAGTTCCAAGTTAAAAAAAAACTCAACAGTTTCACTTTAAAAATCATAGCAACATAACCAAGTGAAAAAACTCAACTATTTCACTGTAAAAAACAATTAAAAAAATTCTAAGTTAAAAAACACAACAGTTTCTCTATAAAAAATATAATAAAAAAAGTCAAGTTAAAAAACTCAACAGTTTCACTTAAAAAACCATAAAAAAATTTCCAAGTGAAAAACCTCAACAGTTTCTCTATAAAAAAATATATTAAAAAAAGTCAAGTTAAAAAACTCAACAGTTTCACTGAAAAAACAATTAAAAAAAGTTCCATGTTAAAAAATTCAATAGTTTCACTATAAAAACTAACACAATATTTTCAAGTGAAAAAACTCAACTATTTCACTATAAACATACCTAAAAAAAGTTCCATGGTAAAAATTCTCACAAATATCTCTATAAAAAATAAAAAATAAGTTCCAAGTTGAAAAAAAACTCAACAGTTTCACTTTAAAAATCATAGCAACATAACCAAGTGAAAAAACTCAACTATTTCACTGTAAAAAACAATTAAAAAAATTCCAAGTTAAAAAACACAACAGTTTCTTTATAAAAAATATAATAAAAAAAGTCAAGTTAAAAAACTCAACAGTTTCACTGTAAAAACCATAAAAAAAAGTTCCAAGTGAAAAACCTCAACAGTTTCTCTATAAAAAAATATATTAAGAAAAGTCAAGTTAAAAAACTCAACAGTTTCACTGAAAAAACCATTAAAAAAAGTTCCATTTTTAAAAATTCAATAGTTTCACTATATAAACCAAAACAAGGTTTTCAAGTGAAAAATCTCAACTATTTCACTATAAAAATACCTAAAAAAAGTTCCATGTTAAAAATACTCACAAATATCTCTATAAAAAATAAAAAATAAGTTCCAAGTTAAAAAAACTCAACAGTTTCACTATAAAAACCATAGCAAGATTTCCAAGTGAAAAAACTCAACTATTTCACTGTAAAAAACATAAAAAAAAATTCCAAGTTAAAAAACACAACAGTCTCTCTTTAAAAAATATATTAAAATAAGTCATGTTAAAAAAACTCAACAGTTTCACTGTAATAACCATAAAAAAAAAGTTTCAAGTGAAAATACTCAACAGTTTCACTATAAAAACCGTAAAAAAATGTTCCAAATTAAAAAACTCAATAATATAAGTATAAAAACCACTAAAATAGTTCCAAGTTAAAAAAAAACTCAAATATTTCAATATAAATACCATAAAAAAGTTAAAAGTAAAAAAACTCAACAGTTTCACTATAAAAACCATAACAAAAGTTTCAAGTTAAAAAAAACACAACAATTTAAGTATAAAAACCATTAAAAAAACCAAGTTAAAAAGCTCAACAATTTCACTATATAGATCCTAAAAAAAAGATCCAAGTTATAAACCTCATCTATAATGCCATAATAACCATAAAAAATGTTTCAAGTTAAAAAGTTCAACAATTTAACAAAAAAAACCATTAAAAAAAAGTCCAATGTTAAAAAATTCAATAGTTTCACTATAAAAATGAAAACAAGATTTTCAAGTGAAAAACTCAACTATTTCACTATAAAAATACCTAAAAAAAGTTCCATGTTAAAAATACTCTCAAATATCTCAATAAAAAATACAAAATAAGTTCCAAGTTAAAAAAACTCAACAATTTAACTATAAAAACCATAGCAATATTTCCAAGCAAAAAAACTCAACTATTTCACTGTAAAAAATATTAACAAAAATTCCAAGTTAAAAAACACAATAGTTTCTCTTTAAAAAATATATTAAACAAAGTCAAGTTAAAAAACTCAACAGTTTCACTGTAAAAACCATAAAAAAAAGTTTCAAGTGAAAAAACCCAACAGTTTCACTATAAAAACCTTGAAAAATGTTCCAAATTAAAGAACTCAATAATTTAACTATAAAAACCACTAAAATAGTTCCAAGTTAAAAAAAAATCAAATATTTCATTATAAATACCATAAAAAAGTTCAAAATAAAAAACTCAACAGTTTCAATATAAAAACCATAATAAAAGTTCCAAGTTAAAAAAACACAACAATTTCACTATAAAAACCATTAAAAAAACCAAGTTAAAAAGCTCAACAATTTCACTATATAGATCCTAAAAAAAGATCCAAGTTATAAACCTCATCTATATCGCCATAAAAACCATAAAAAATGTTTCAAGTTAAAAAATTCAACAATTTCACTGAAAAAACCATTAAAAAAAAGTTTCATGTTAAAAAATTCAATAGTTTCACTATAAAAACGAAAACAATATTTTCAAGTGAAAAAACTCAACTATTTCACTATAAACATACCTAAAAAAAGTTCCATGGTAAAAATTCTCACAAATATCTCTATAAAAAATAAAAAATAAGTTCCAAGTTAAAAAAAAACTCAACAGTTTCACTTTAAAAATCATAGCAACATAACCAAGTGAAAAAACTCAACTATTTCACTGTAAAAAACAATTAAAAAAATTCTAAGTTAAAAAACACAACAGTTTCTCTATAAAAAATATAATAAAAAAAGTCAAGTTAAAAAACTCAAGAGTTTCACTTAAAAAACCATAAAAAAATTTCCAAGTGAAAAACCTCAACAGTTTCTCTTTAAAAAAATATATTAAAAAAAGTCAAGTTAAAAAACTCAACAGTTTCACTGAAAAAACAATTAAAAAAAGTTCCATGTTAAAAAATTCAATAGTTTCACTATAAAAACTAACACAATATTTTCAAGTGAAAAAACTCAACTATTTCACTATAAACATACCTAAAAAAAGTTCCATGGTAAAAATTCTCACAAATATCTCTATAAAAAATAAAAAATAAGTTCCAAGTTGAAAAAAAAACTCAACAGTTTCACTTTAAAAATCATAGCAACATAAAATTGAAAAAACTCAACTATTTCATTGTAAAAAACAATTAAAAAAATTCCAAGTTAAAAAAACACAACAGTTTCTCTATAAAAAATATAATAAAAAAAGTCAAGTTAAAAAACTCAACAGTTTCACTGTAAATACCATAAAAAAAAGTTCCAAGTGAAAAACCTCAACAGTTTCTCTATAAAAAAATATATTAAAAAAAGTCAAGTTAAAAAACTCAACAATTTCACTGAAAAAACCATTAAAAAAAGTTCCATGTTAAAAAATTCAATACTTTCACTATATAAACCAAAACAAGGTTTTCAAGTGAAAAATCTCAACTATTTCACTATAAAAATACCTAAAAAAAGTTCCATGTTAAAAATACTCACAAATATCTCTATAAAAAATAAAAAATAAGTTCCAAGTTAAAAAAACTCAACAGTTTCACTATAAAAACCATAGCATGATTTCCACGTGAAAAAACTCAACTATTTCACTGTAAAAAACATAAAAAAAAAACTCCAAGTTAAAAAACACAACAGTCTCTCTTTAAAAAATATATTAAAATGAGTCTTGTTAAAAAAACTCAACAGTTTCACTGTAATAACCATAAAAAAAAGTTTCAAGTGAAAATACTCAATAGTTTCACTATAAAAACCGTAAAAAAATGTTTTAAATTAAAAAACTCAATAATATAAGTATAAAAATCACTAAAATAGTTCCAAGTTAAAAAAAAAACTCAAATATTTCAATATAAATACCATAAAAAAGTTAAAAGTAATAAAACTCAACAGTTTCACTATAAAAACCATAACAAAAGTTTCAAGTTAAAAAAAACACAACAATTTAAGTATAAAAACCATTAAAAAAACCAAGTTAAAAAGCTCAACAATTTCACTATATAGATCCTAAAAAAAAGATCCAAGTTATAAACCTAATATATATCCCCATAATAACCATAAAAAATGTTTCAAGTTAAAAAGTTCAACAATTTAACTAAAAAAACCATTAAAAAAAAGTCCAATGTTAAAAAATTCAATAGTTTCACTATAAAAATGAAAACAAGATTTTCAAGTGAAAAACTCAACTATTTCACTATAAAAATACCTAAAATAAGTTCCATGTTAAAAAAAACTTAACAATTTAACTATAAAAACCATAGCAATATATCCAAGCAAAAAAACTCAACTATTTCACTGTAAAAAACATTAACAAAAATTCCAAGTTAAAAAACACAATAGTTTCTCTTTAAAAAATATATTAAACAAAGTCAAGTTAAAAAAACTCAACAGTTTCACTGTAAAATCCATAAAAAAAAAAGTTTCAAGTGAAAAAACCCAACAGTTTCACTATAAAAACCTTGAAAATAGTTCCAAATTAAAGAACTCAATAATTTAACTATAAAAACCACTAAAATAGTTCCAAGTTAAAAAAAATTCAAATATTTCATTATAAATACCATAAAAAAGTTCAAAATAAAAAACTCAACAGTTTCAATATAAAAACCATAATAAAAGTTCCAAGTTAAAAAAACACAACAATTTCACTATAAAAACCATTAAAGAAACCAAGTTAAAAAGCTCAACAATTTCACTATATAGATCCTAAAAAAAGATCCAAGTTATAAACCTCATCTATATCGCCATAAAAACCATAAAAAATGTTTCAAGTTAAAAAATTCAACAATTTCACTGAAAAAACCATTAAAAAATAGTTTCATGTTAAAAAATTCAATAGTTTCACTATAAAAACGAAAACAGTATTTTCAAGTGAAAAAACTCAACTATTTCACTATAAACATACCTAAAAAAAGTTCCATGGTAAAAATACTCAAAACTATCTCTATAAAAAATAAAAAATAAGTTCCAAGTTAAAAAAAAAACTCAACAGTTTCACTTTAAAAACCATAGCAAGATAACCAATTGAAAAAACTCAACTATTTCACTGTAAAAAACAATTAAAAAAATTCCAAGTTAAAAAAACACAACAGTTTCTCTATAAAAAATATAATAAAAAAAGTCAAGTTAAAAAACTCATCAGTTTCATTGTAAAAACCATAAAAAAAAAGTTCCAAGTGAAAAACCTCAACAGTTTCTCTATAAAAAAATATATTAAAAAAAGTCAAGTTAAAAAACTCAACAGTTTCACTGAAAAAACCATTAAAAAAAGTTCCATGTTAAAAAATTCAATACTTTCACTATATAAACCAAAACAAGGTTTTCAAGTGAAAAATCTCAACTATTTCACTATAAAAATACCTAAAAAAAGTTCCATGTTAAAAATACTCACAAATATCTCTATAAAAAATAAAAAATAAGTTCCAAGTTAAAAAAAACTCAACAGTTTCACTATAAAAACCATAGCATGATTTCCACGTGAAAAAACTCAACTATTTCACTGTAAAAAACATAAAAAAAAAACTCCAAGTTAAAAAACACAACAGTCTCTCTTTAAAAAATATATTAAAATGAGTCATGTTAAAAAAACTCAACAGTTTCACTGTAATAACCATAAAAAAAGTTTCAAGTGAAAATACTCAATAGTTTCACTATAAAAACCGTAAAAAAATGTTCCAAATTAAAAAACTCAATAATATAAGTATAAAAATCACTAAAATAGTTCCAAGTTAAAAAAAACTCAAATATTTCAATATAAATACCATAAAAAAGTTAAAAGTAATAAAACTCAACAGTTTCACTATAAAAACCATAACAAAAGTTTCAAGTTAAAAAAAACACAACAATTTAAGTATAAAAACCATTAAAAAAACCAAGTTAAAAAGCTCAACATATTCACTATATAGATCCTAAAAAAAAGATCCAAGTTATAAACCTAATCTATATCGCCATAATAACCATAAAAAATGTTTCAAGTTAAAAAGTTCAACAATTTAACTAAAAAAACCATTAAAAAAAAGTCCAATATTAAAAAATTCAATAGTTTCACTATAAAAATGAAAACAAGATTTTCAAGTGAAAAACTCAACTATTTCACTATAAAAATACCTAAAAAAAGTTCCATGTTAAAAATACTCTCAAATATCTCAATAAAAAATACAAAATAAGTTCCAAGTTAAAAAAACTCAACAATTTAACTATAAAAACCATAGCAATATATCCAAGCAAAAAAACTCAACTATTTCACTGTAAAAAACATTAACAAAAATTCCAAGTTAAAAAACACAATAGTTTCTCTTTAAAAAATATATTAAACAAAGTCAAGTTAAAAAACTCAACAGTTTCACTGTAAAAACCATAAAAAAAAGTTTCAAGTGAAAAAACCCAACAGTTTCACTATAAAAACCTTGAAAAATGTTCCAAATTAAAGAACTCAATAATTTAACTATAAAAACCACTAAAATAGTTCCAAGTTAAAAAAATTCAAATATTTCATTATAAATACCATAAAAAAGTTCAAAATAAAAAACTCAACAGTTTCAATATAAAAACCATAATAAAAGTTCCAAGTTAAAAAAACACAACAATTTCACTATAAAAACCATTAAAAAAACCAAGTTAAAAAGCTCAACAATTTCACTATATAGATCCTAAAAAAAGATCCAAGTTATAAACCTCATCTATATCGCCATAAAAACCATAAAAAATGTTTCAAGTTAAAAAATTCAACAATTTCACTGAAAAAACCATTAAAAAATAGTTTCATGTTAAAAAATTCAATAGTTTCACTATAAAAACGAAAACAATATTTTCAAGTGAAAAAACTCAACTATTTCACTATAAACATACCTAAAAAAAGTTCCATGGTAAAAATACTCAAAACTATCTCTATAAAAAATAAAAAATAAGTTCCAAGTTAAAAAAAAACTCAACAGTTTCACTTTAAAAACCATAGCAAGATAACCAATTGAAAAAACTCAACTATTTCACTGTAAAAAACAATTAAAAAAATTCCAAGTTAAAAAAACACAACAGTTTCTCTATAAAAAATATAATAAAAAAAGTCAAGTTAAAAAACTCAACAGTTTCACTGTAAATACCATAAAAAAAAGTTCCAAGTGAAAAACCTCAACAGTTTCTCTATAAAAAAATATATTAAAAAAAGTCAAGTTAAAAAACTCAACAATTTCACTGAAAAAACCATTAAAAAAAGTTCCATGTTAAAAAATTCAATACTTTCACTATATAAACCAAAACAAGGTTTTCAAGTGAAAAATCTCAACTATTTCACTATAAAAATACCTAAAAAAAGTTCCATGTTAAAAATACTCACAAATATCTCTATAAAAAATAAAAAATAAGTTCCAAGTTAAAAAAACTCAACAGTTTCACTATAAAAACCATAGCATGATTTCCACGTGAAAAAACTCAACTATTTCACTGTAAAAAACATAAAAAAAAACTCCAAGTTAAAAAACACAACAGTCTCTCTTTAAAAAATATATTAAAATGAGTCTTGTTAAAAAAACTCAACAGTTTCACTGTAATAACCATAAAAAAAAGTTTCAAGTGAAAATACTCAATAGTTTCACTATAAAAACCGTAAAAAAATGTTTTAAATTAAGAAACTCAATAATATAAGTATAAAAATCACTAAAATAGTTCCAAGTTAAAAAAAAAACTCAAATATTTCAATATAAATACCATAAAAAAGTTAAAAGTAATAAAACTCAACAGTTTCACTATAAAAACCATAACAAAAGTTTCAAGTTAAAAAAAACACAACAATTTAAGTATAAAAACCATTAAAAAAACCAAGTTAAAAAGCTCAACAATTTCACTATATAGATCCTAAAAAAAAGATCCAAGTTATAAACCTAATATATATCCCCATAATAACCATAAAAAATGTTTCAAGTTAAAAAGTTCAACAATTTAACTAAAAAAACCATTAAAAAAAAGTCCAATGTTAAAAAATTCAATAGTTTCACTATAAAAATGAAAACAAGATTTTCAAGTGAAAAACTCAACTATTTCACTATAAAAATACCTAAAATAAGTTCCATGTTAAAAAAAACTTAACAATTTAACTATAAAAACCATAGCAATATATCCAAGCAAAAAAACTCAACTATTTCACTGTAAAAAACATTAACAAAAATTCCAAGTTAAAAAACACAATAGTTTCTCTTTAAAAAATATATTAAACAAAGTCAAGTTAAAAAAACTCAACAGTTTCACTGTAAAATCCATAAAAAAAAAAGTTTCAAGTGAAAAAACCCAACAGTTTCACTATAAAAACCTTGAAAATAGTTCCAAATTAAAGAACTCAATAATTTAACTATAAAAACCACTAAAATAGTTCCAAGTTAAAAAAAATTCAAATATTTCATTATAAATACCATAAAAAAGTTCAAAATAAAAAACTCAACAGTTTCAATATAAAAACCATAATAAAAGTTCCAAGTTAAAAAAACACAACAATTTCACTATAAAAACCATTAAAGAAACCAAGTTAAAAAGCTCAACAATTTCACTATATAGATCCTAAAAAAAGATCCAAGTTATAAACCTCATCTATATCGCCATAAAAACCATAAAAAATGTTTCAAGTTAAAAAATTCAACAATTTCACTGAAAAAACCATTAAAAAATAGTTTCATGTTAAAAAATTCAATAGTTTCACTATAAAAACGAAAACAGTATTTTCAAGTGAAAAAACTCAACTATTTCACTATAAACATACCTAAAAAAAGTTCCATGGTAAAAATACTCAAAACTATCTCTATAAAAAATAAAAAATAAGTTCCAAGTTAAAAAAAAAACTCAACAGTTTCACTTTAAAAACCATAGCAAGATAACCAATTGAAAAAACTCAACTATTTCACTGTAAAAAACAATTAAAAAAATTCCAAGTTAAAAAAACACAACAGTTTCTCTATAAAAAATATAATAAAAAAAGTCAAGTTAAAAAACTCATCAGTTTCATTGTAAAAACCATAAAAAAAAAGTTCCAAGTGAAAAACCTCAACAGTTTCTCTATAAAAAAATATATTAAAAAAAGTCAAGTTAAAAAACTCAACAGTTTCACTGAAAAAACCATTAAAAAAAGTTCCATGTTAAAAAATTCAATACTTTCACTATATAAACCAAAACAAGGTTTTCAAGTGAAAAATCTCAACTATTTCACTATAAAAATACCTAAAAAAAGTTCCATGTTAAAAATACTCACAAATATCTCTATAAAAAATAAAAAATAAGTTCCAAGTTAAAAAAAACTCAACAGTTTCACTATAAAAACCATAGCATGATTTCCACGTGAAAAAACTCAACTATTTCACTGTAAAAAACATAAAAAAAAAACTCCAAGTTAAAAAACACAACAGTCTCTCTTTAAAAAATATATTAAAATGAGTCATGTTAAAAAAACTCAACAGTTTCACTGTAATAACCATAAAAAAAAGTTTCAAGTGAAAATACTCAATAGTTTCACTATAAAAACCGTAAAAAAATGTTCCAAATTAAAAAACTCAATAATATAAGTATAAAAATCACTAAAATAGTTCCAAGTTAAAAAAAACTCAAATATTTCAATATAAATACCATAAAAAAGTTAAAAGTAATAAAACTCAACAGTTTCACTATAAAAACCATAACAAAAGTTTCAAGTTAAAAAAAACACAACAATTTAAGTATAAAAACCATTAAAAAAACCAAGTTAAAAAGCTCAACATATTCACTATATAGATCCTAAAAAAAAGATCCAAGTTATAAACCTAATCTATATCGCCATAATAACCATAAAAAATGTTTCAAGTTAAAAAGTTCAACAATTTAACTAAAAAAACCATTAAAAAAAAGTCCAATATTAAAAAATTCAATAGTTTCACTATAAAAATGAAAACAAGATTTTCAAGTGAAAAACTCAACTATTTCACTATAAAAATACCTAAAAAAAGTTCCATGTTAAAAATACTCTCAAATATCTCAATAAAAAATACAAAATAAGTTCCAAGTTAAAAAAACTCAACAATTTAACTATAAAAACCATAGCAATATATCCAAGCAAAAAAACTCAACTATTTCACTGTAAAAAACATTAACAAAAATTCCAAGTTAAAAAACACAATAGTTTCTCTTTAAAAAATATATTAAACAAAGTCAAGTTAAAAAACTCAACAGTTTCACTGTAAAAACCATAAAAAAAAGTTTCAAGTGAAAAAACCCAACAGTTTCACTATAAAAACCTTGAAAAATGTTCCAAATTAAAGAACTCAATAATTTAACTATAAAAACCACTAAAATAGTTCCAAGTTAAAAAAATTCAAATATTTCATTATAAATACCATAAAAAAGTTCAAAATAAAAAACTCAACAGTTTCAATATAAAAACCATAATAAAAGTTCCAAGTTAAAAAAACACAACAATTTCACTATAAAAACCATTAAAAAAACCAAGTTAAAAAGCTCAACAATTTCACTATATAGATCCTAAAAAAAGATCCAAGTTATAAACCTCATCTATATCGCCATAAAAACCATAAAAAATGTTTCAAGTTAAAAAATTCAACAATTTCACTGAAAAAACCATTAAAAAATAGTTTCATGTTAAAAAATTCAATAGTTTCACTATAAAAACGAAAACAATATTTTCAAGTGAAAAAACTCAACTATTTCACTATAAACATACCTAAAAAAAGTTCCATGGTAAAAATACTCAAAACTATCTCTATAAAAAATAAAAAATAAGTTCCAAGTTAAAAAAAAACTCAACAGTTTCACTTTAAAAACCATAGCAAGATAACCAATTGAAAAAACTCAACTATTTCACTGTAAAAAACAATTAAAAAAATTCCAAGTTAAAAAAACACAACAGTTTCTCTATAAAAAATATAATAAAAAAAGTCAAGTTAAAAAACTCAACAGTTTCACTGTAAATACCATAAAAAAAAGTTCCAAGTGAAAAACCTCAACAGTTTCTCTATAAAAAAATATATTAAAAAAAGTCAAGTTAAAAAACTCAACAATTTCACTGAAAAAACCATTAAAAAAAGTTCCATGTTAAAAAATTCAATACTTTCACTATATAAACCAAAACAAGGTTTTCAAGTGAAAAATCTCAACTATTTCACTATAAAAATACCTAAAAAAAGTTCCATGTTAAAAATACTCACAAATATCTCTATAAAAAATAAAAAATAAGTTCCAAGTTAAAAAAACTCAACAGTTTCACTATAAAAACCATAGCATGATTTCCACGTGAAAAAACTCAACTATTTCACTGTAAAAAACATAAAAAAAAACTCCAAGTTAAAAAACACAACAGTCTCTCTTTAAAAAATATATTAAAATGAGTCTTGTTAAAAAAACTCAACAGTTTCACTGTAATAACCATAAAAAAAAGTTTCAAGTGAAAATACTCAATAGTTTCACTATAAAAACCGTAAAAAAATGTTTTAAATTAAGAAACTCAATAATATAAGTATAAAAATCACTAAAATAGTTCCAAGTTAAAAAAAAAACTCAAATATTTCAATATAAATACCATAAAAAAGTTAAAAGTAATAAAACTCAACAGTTTCACTATAAAAACCATAACAAAAGTTTCAAGTTAAAAAAAACACAACAATTTAAGTATAAAAACCATTAAAAAAACCAAGTTAAAAAGCTCAACAATTTCACTATATAGATCCTAAAAAAAAGATCCAAGTTATAAACCTAATATATATCCCCATAATAACCATAAAAAATGTTTCAAGTTAAAAAGTTCAACAATTTAACTAAAAAAACCATTAAAAAAAAGTCCAATGTTAAAAAATTCAATAGTTTCACTATAAAAATGAAAACAAGATTTTCAAGTGAAAAACTCAACTATTTCACTATAAAAATACCTAAAATAAGTTCCATGTTAAAAAAAACTTAACAATTTAACTATAAAAACCATAGCAATATATCCAAGCAAAAAAACTCAACTATTTCACTGTAAAAAACATTAACAAAAATTCCAAGTTAAAAAACACAATAGTTTCTCTTTAAAAAATATATTAAACAAAGTCAAGTTAAAAAAACTCAACAGTTTCACTGTAAAATCCATAAAAAAAAAAGTTTCAAGTGAAAAAACCCAACAGTTTCACTATAAAAACCTTGAAAATAGTTCCAAATTAAAGAACTCAATAATTTAACTATAAAAACCACTAAAATAGTTCCAAGTTAAAAAAAATTCAAATATTTCATTATAAATACCATAAAAAAGTTCAAAATAAAAAACTCAACAGTTTCAATATAAAAACCATAATAAAAGTTCCAAGTTAAAAAAACACAACAATTTCACTATAAAAACCATTAAAGAAACCAAGTTAAAAAGCTCAACAATTTCACTATATAGATCCTAAAAAAAGATCCAAGTTATAAACCTCATCTATATCGCCATAAAAACCATAAAAAATGTTTCAAGTTAAAAAATTCAACAATTTCACTGAAAAAACCATTAAAAAATAGTTTCATGTTAAAAAATTCAATAGTTTCACTATAAAAACGAAAACAGTATTTTCAAGTGAAAAAACTCAACTATTTCACTATAAACATACCTAAAAAAAGTTCCATGGTAAAAATACTCAAAACTATCTCTATAAAAAATAAAAAATAAGTTCCAAGTTAAAAAAAAAACTCAACAGTTTCACTTTAAAAACCATAGCAAGATAACCAATTGAAAAAACTCAACTATTTCACTGTAAAAAACAATTAAAAAAATTCCAAGTTAAAAAAACACAACAGTTTCTCTATAAAAAATATAATAAAAAAAGTCAAGTTAAAAAACTCATCAGTTTCATTGTAAAAACCATAAAAAAAAAGTTCCAAGTGAAAAACCTCAACAGTTTCTCTATAAAAAAATATATTAAAAAAAGTCAAGTTAAAAAACTCAACAGTTTCACTGAAAAAACCATTAAAAAAAGTTCCATGTTAAAAAATTCAATACTTTCACTATATAAACCAAAACAAGGTTTTCAAGTGAAAAATCTCAACTATTTCACTATAAAAATACCTAAAAAAAGTTCCATGTTAAAAATACTCACAAATATCTCTATAAAAAATAAAAAATAAGTTCCAAGTTAAAAAAAACTCAACAGTTTCACTATAAAAACCATAGCATGATTTCCACGTGAAAAAACTCAACTATTTCACTGTAAAAAACATAAAAAAAAAACTCCAAGTTAAAAAACACAACAGTCTCTCTTTAAAAAATATATTAAAATGAGTCATGTTAAAAAAACTCAACAGTTTCACTGTAATAACCATAAAAAAAAGTTTCAAGTGAAAATACTCAATAGTTTCACTATAAAAACCGTAAAAAAATGTTCCAAATTAAAAAACTCAATAATATAAGTATAAAAATCACTAAAATAGTTCCAAGTTAAAAAAAACTCAAATATTTCAATATAAATACCATAAAAAAGTTAAAAGTAATAAAACTCAACAGTTTCACTATAAAAACCATAACAAAAGTTTCAAGTTAAAAAAAACACAACAATTTAAGTATAAAAACCATTAAAAAAACCAAGTTAAAAAGCTCAACATATTCACTATATAGATCCTAAAAAAAAGATCCAAGTTATAAACCTAATCTATATCGCCATAATAACCATAAAAAATGTTTCAAGTTAAAAAGTTCAACAATTTAACTAAAAAAACCATTAAAAAAAAGTCCAATATTAAAAAATTCAATAGTTTCACTATAAAAATGAAAACAAGATTTTCAAGTGAAAAACTCAACTATTTCACTATAAAAATACCTAAAAAAAGTTCCATGTTAAAAATACTCTCAAATATCTCAATAAAAAATACAAAATAAGTTCCAAGTTAAAAAAACTCAACAATTTAACTATAAAAACCATAGCAATATATCCAAGCAAAAAAACTCAACTATTTCACTGTAAAAAACATTAACAAAAATTCCAAGTTAAAAAACACAATAGTTTCTCTTTAAAAAATATATTAAACAAAGTCAAGTTAAAAAACTCAACAGTTTCACTGTAAAAACCATAAAAAAAAGTTTCAAGTGAAAAAACCCAACAGTTTCACTATAAAAACCTTGAAAAATGTTCCAAATTAAAGAACTCAATAATTTAACTATAAAAACCACTAAAATAGTTCCAAGTTAAAAAAATTCAAATATTTCATTATAAATACCATAAAAAAGTTCAAAATAAAAAACTCAACAGTTTCAATATAAAAACCATAATAAAAGTTCCAAGTTAAAAAAACACAACAATTTCACTATAAAAACCATTAAAAAAACCAAGTTAAAAAGCTCAACAATTTCACTATATAGATCCTAAAAAAAGATCCAAGTTATAAACCTCATCTATATCGCCATAAAAACCATAAAAAATGTTTCAAGTTAAAAAATTCAACAATTTCACTGAAAAAACCATTAAAAAATAGTTTCATGTTAAAAAATTCAATAGTTTCACTATAAAAACGAAAACAATATTTTCAAGTGAAAAAACTCAACTATTTCACTATAAACATACCTAAAAAAAGTTCCATGGTAAAAATACTCAAAACTATCTCTATAAAAAATAAAAAATAAGTTCCAAGTTAAAAAAAAACTCAACAGTTTCACTTTAAAAACCATAGCAAGATAACCAATTGAAAAAACTCAACTATTTCACTGTAAAAAACAATTAAAAAAATTCCAAGTTAAAAAAACACAACAGTTTCTCTATAAAAAATATAATAAAAAAAGTCAAGTTAAAAAACTCAACAGTTTCACTGTAAATACCATAAAAAAAAGTTCCAAGTGAAAAACCTCAACAGTTTCTCTATAAAAAAATATATTAAAAAAAGTCAAGTTAAAAAACTCAACAATTTCACTGAAAAAACCATTAAAAAAAGTTCCATGTTAAAAAATTCAATACTTTCACTATATAAACCAAAACAAGGTTTTCAAGTGAAAAATCTCAACTATTTCACTATAAAAATACCTAAAAAAAGTTCCATGTTAAAAATACTCACAAATATCTCTATAAAAAATAAAAAATAAGTTCCAAGTTAAAAAAACTCAACAGTTTCACTATAAAAACCATAGCATGATTTCCACGTGAAAAAACTCAACTATTTCACTGTAAAAAACATAAAAAAAAACTCCAAGTTAAAAAACACAACAGTCTCTCTTTAAAAAATATATTAAAATGAGTCTTGTTAAAAAAACTCAACAGTTTCACTGTAATAACCATAAAAAAAAGTTTCAAGTGAAAATACTCAATAGTTTCACTATAAAAACCGTAAAAAAATGTTTTAAATTAAGAAACTCAATAATATAAGTATAAAAATCACTAAAATAGTTCCAAGTTAAAAAAAAAACTCAAATATTTCAATATAAATACCATAAAAAAGTTAAAAGTAATAAAACTCAACAGTTTCACTATAAAAACCATAACAAAAGTTTCAAGTTAAAAAAAACACAACAATTTAAGTATAAAAACCATTAAAAAAACCAAGTTAAAAAGCTCAACAATTTCACTATATAGATCCTAAAAAAAAGATCCAAGTTATAAACCTAATATATATCCCCATAATAACCATAAAAAATGTTTCAAGTTAAAAAGTTCAACAATTTAACTAAAAAAACCATTAAAAAAAAGTCCAATGTTAAAAAATTCAATAGTTTCACTATAAAAATGAAAACAAGATTTTCAAGTGAAAAACTCAACTATTTCACTATAAAAATACCTAAAATAAGTTCCATGTTAAAAAAAACTTAACAATTTAACTATAAAAACCATAGCAATATATCCAAGCAAAAAAACTCAACTATTTCACTGTAAAAAACATTAACAAAAATTCCAAGTTAAAAAACACAATAGTTTCTCTTTAAAAAATATATTAAACAAAGTCAAGTTAAAAAAACTCAACAGTTTCACTGTAAAATCCATAAAAAAAAAAGTTTCAAGTGAAAAAACCCAACAGTTTCACTATAAAAACCTTGAAAATAGTTCCAAATTAAAGAACTCAATAATTTAACTATAAAAACCACTAAAATAGTTCCAAGTTAAAAAAAATTCAAATATTTCATTATAAATACCATAAAAAAGTTCAAAATAAAAAACTCAACAGTTTCAATATAAAAACCATAATAAAAGTTCCAAGTTAAAAAAACACAACAATTTCACTATAAAAACCATTAAAGAAACCAAGTTAAAAAGCTCAACAATTTCACTATATAGATCCTAAAAAAAGATCCAAGTTATAAACCTCATCTATATCGCCATAAAAACCATAAAAAATGTTTCAAGTTAAAAAATTCAACAATTTCACTGAAAAAACCATTAAAAAATAGTTTCATGTTAAAAAATTCAATAGTTTCACTATAAAAACGAAAACAGTATTTTCAAGTGAAAAAACTCAACTATTTCACTATAAACATACCTAAAAAAAGTTCCATGGTAAAAATACTCAAAACTATCTCTATAAAAAATAAAAAATAAGTTCCAAGTTAAAAAAAAAACTCAACAGTTTCACTTTAAAAACCATAGCAAGATAACCAATTGAAAAAACTCAACTATTTCACTGTAAAAAACAATTAAAAAAATTCCAAGTTAAAAAAACACAACAGTTTCTCTATAAAAAATATAATAAAAAAAGTCAAGTTAAAAAACTCATCAGTTTCATTGTAAAAACCATAAAAAAAAAGTTCCAAGTGAAAAACCTCAACAGTTTCTCTATAAAAAAATATATTAAAAAAAGTCAAGTTAAAAAACTCAACAGTTTCACTGAAAAAACCATTAAAAAAAGTTCCATGTTAAAAAATTCAATACTTTCACTATATAAACCAAAACAAGGTTTTCAAGTGAAAAATCTCAACTATTTCACTATAAAAATACCTAAAAAAAGTTCCATGTTAAAAATACTCACAAATATCTCTATAAAAAATAAAAAATAAGTTCCAAGTTAAAAAAAACTCAACAGTTTCACTATAAAAACCATAGCATGATTTCCACGTGAAAAAACTCAACTATTTCACTGTAAAAAACATAAAAAAAAAACTCCAAGTTAAAAAACACAACAGTCTCTCTTTAAAAAATATATTAAAATGAGTCATGTTAAAAAAACTCAACAGTTTCACTGTAATAACCATAAAAAAAAGTTTCAAGTGAAAATACTCAATAGTTTCACTATAAAAACCGTAAAAAAATGTTCCAAATTAAAAAACTCAATAATATAAGTATAAAAATCACTAAAATAGTTCCAAGTTAAAAAAAACTCAAATATTTCAATATAAATACCATAAAAAAGTTAAAAGTAATAAAACTCAACAGTTTCACTATAAAAACCATAACAAAAGTTTCAAGTTAAAAAAAACACAACAATTTAAGTATAAAAACCATTAAAAAAACCAAGTTAAAAAGCTCAACATATTCACTAAATAGATCCTAAAAAAAAGATCCAAGTTATAAACCTAATCTATATCGCCATAATAACCATAAAAAATGTTTCAAGTTAAAAAGTTCAACAATTTAACTAAAAAAACCATTAAAAAAAAGTCCAATATTAAAAAATTCAATAGTTTCACTATAAAAATGAAAACAAGATTTTCAAGTGAAAAACTCAACTATTTCACTATAAAAATACCTAAAAAAAGTTCCATGTTAAAAATACTCTCAAATATCTCAATAAAAAATACAAAATAAGTTCCAAGTTAAAAAAACTCAACAATTTAACTATAAAAACCATAGCAATATATCCAAGCAAAAAAACTCAACTATTTCACTGTAAAAAACATTAACAAAAATTCCAAGTTAAAAAACACAATAGTTTCTCTTTAAAAAATATATTAAACAAAGTCAAGTTAAAAAACTCAACAGTTTCACTGTAAAAACCATAAAAAAAAGTTTCAAGTGAAAAAACCCAACAGTTTCACTATAAAAACCTTGAAAAATGTTCCAAATTAAAGAACTCAATAATTTAACTATAAAAACCACTAAAATAGTTCCAAGTTAAAAAAATTCAAATATTTCATTATAAATACCATAAAAAAGTTCAAAATAAAAAACTCAACAGTTTCAATATAAAAACCATAATAAAAGTTCCAAGTTAAAAAAACACAACAATTTCACTATAAAAACCATTAAAAAAACCAAGTTAAAAAGCTCAACAATTTCACTATATAGATCCTAAAAAAAGATCCAAGTTATAAACCTCATCTATATCGCCATAAAAACCATAAAAAATGTTTCAAGTTAAATAATTCAACAATTTCACTGAAAAAACCATTAAAAAATAGTTTCATGTTAAAAAATTCAATAGTTTCACTATAAAAACGAAAACAATATTTTCAAGTGAAAAAACTCAACTATTTCACTATAAACATACCTAAAAAAAGTTCCATGGTAAAAATACTCAAAACTATCTCTATAAAAAATAAGTTCCAAGTTAAAAAACTCAACAGTTTCACTTTAAAAACCATAGCAAGATAACCAATTGAAAAAACTCAACTATTTCACTGTAAAAAACAATTAAAAAAATTCCAAGTTAAAAAAACACAACAGTTTCTCTATAAAAAATATAATAAAAAAAGTCAAGTTAAAAAACTCAACAGTTTCACTGTAAAAACCATAAAAAAAAGTTCCAAGTGAAAAACCTCAACAGTTTCTCTATAAAAAAATATATTAAAAAAAGTCAAGTTAAAAAACTCAACAATTTTACTGAAAAAACCATTAAAAAAAGTTCCATGTTAAAAAATTCAATACTTTCACTATATAAACCAAAACAAGGGTTTCAAGTGAAAAATCTCAACTATTTCACTATAAAAATACCTAAAAAAAGTTCCATGTTAAAAATACTCACAAATATCTCTATAAAAAATAAAAAATAAGTTCCAAGTTAATAAAAATTCAACAGTTTCACTATAAAAACCATAGCAAGATTTCCACGTGAAAAAACTCAACTATTTCACGGTAAAAAACATAAAAAAAAATTCCAAGTTAAAAAACACAACAGTCTCTCTTTAAAAAATTTATTAAAATGAGTCATGTTAAAAAAACTCAACAGTTTCACTATAATAACCATAAAAAAAAGTTTCAAGTGAAAATACTCAATAGTTTCACTATAAAAACCGTAAAAAAATGTTCCAAATTAAAAAACTCAATTATATAAGTATAAAAATCACTAAAATAGTTCCAAGTTAAAAAAAAAAATCAAATATTTCAATATAAATACCATAAAAAAGTTAAAAGTAATAAAACTCAACAGTTTCACTATAAAAACCATAACAAAAGTTTCAAGTTAAAAAAAACACAACAATTTAAGTATAAAAACCATTAAAAAAACCAAGTTAAAAAGCTCAACAATTTCACTATATAGATCCTAAAAAAAAGATCCAAGTTATAAACCTAATATATATCCCCATAATAACCATAAAAAATGTTTCAAGTTAAAAAGTTCAACAATTTAACTAAAAAAACCATTAAAAAAAAGTACAATGTTAAAAAATTCAATAGTTTCACTATAAAAATGAAAACAAGATTTTCAAGAGAAAAACTCAACTATTTCACTATAAAAATACCTAAAATAAGTTCCAAGTTAAAAAAAACTTAACAATTTAACTATAAAAACCATAGCAATATATCCAAGCAAAAAAACTCAACTATTTCACTGTAAAAAACATTAACAAAAATTCCAAGTTAAAAAACACAATAGTTTCTCTTTAAAAAATATATTAAACAAAGTCAAGTTAAAAAACTCAACAGTTTCACTGTAAAATCCATAAAAAAAAAGTTTCAAGTGAAAAAACCCAACAGTTTCACTATAAAAACCTTGAAAATAGTTCCAAATTAAAGAACTCGATAATTTAACTATAAAAACCACTAAAATAGTTCCAAGTTAAAAAAAAATTCAAATATTTCATTATAAATAACATAAAATAGTTCAAAATAAAAAACTCAACAGTTTCAATATAAAAACCATAATAAAAGTTCCAAGTTAAAAAAACACAACAATTTCACTATAAAAACCATTAAAAAAACCAAGTTAAAAAGCTCAACAATTTCACTATATAGATCCTAAAAAAAGATCCAAGTTATAAACCTCATCTATATCGCCATAAAAACCATAAAAAATGTTTCAAGTTAAAAAATTCAACAATTTCACTGAAAAAACCATTAAAAAAAAGTTTCATGTTAAAAAATAAAATATAAGTTCCAAGTTAAAAAAACTCAACAGTTTCAATATAAAAACCATAGCAAGATTTCCAAGTGAAAAAACTCAACTATTTCACTGTAAAAAACATAAAAGAAAGTTCCAAGTTAAAAAACACAACAGTTTCTCTTTATAAAATTTATTAAAATAAGTCATGTTAAAAAAACTCAACAGTTTCACTGTAATAACCATAAAAAAAAGTTTCAAGTGAAAATACTCAACAGTTTCACTATAAAAACCGTAAAAAATGTTCCAAATTAAAAAACTCAATAATATAAGTATAAAAACCACTAAAATAGTTCCAAGTTAAAAAAAACTCAAATATTTCAATATAAATACCATAAAAAAGTTAAAAGTAAAAAAACTCAACAGTTTCACTATAAAAACCATAATAAAAGTTTCAAGTTAAAAAAAAACACAACAATTTAAGTATAAAAACCATTAAAAAAACCAAGTTAAAAAGCTCAACAGTTTCACTGAAAAAACCATTAAAAAAAAGTTCCAAGTGAAAAACCTCAATAGTTTCTCTATAAAAAAAACATATTAAAAAAGTCAAGTTAAAAAACTCAACAGTTTCACTGAAAAAACCTTAGAAATATATCCAAGTGAAAAAACACAACTATTTCACTGTAAAAAACATTAACAAAAATTCCAAGTTAAAAAACACAACAGTTTCTCTTTAAAAAATATATTAAACAAAGTCAAGTTAAAAAACTTAACAGTTTCACTGTAAAAACCATAAAAAAAAGTTTCAAGTGAAAAAACTCAACAGTTTCACTATAAAAACCTTGAAAAATGTTTTAAATTAAAGAACTCAATAATTTAACTATAAAAACCACTTAAATAGTTCCAATTTAAAATAAAAACTCAAATATTTCAATATAAATAACATAAAAAAGTTCAAAATAAAAAAACTCAACAGTTTTAATATAAAAACCATAACCAAAGTTCCAAGTTAAAAAAATACAACAATTTCACTATAAAAACCATTAAAAAAAACCAAGTTAAAAAGCTCAACAATTTCACTATATAGATCCTAAAAAAAGATCCAAGTTATAAACCTCATCTATATCGCCATAAAAACCATAAAAAATGTTTCAAGTTAAAAAATTGAACAATTTCACTGAAAAAAACCATTAAAAAAAGTTTCATGTTAAAAAATCCAATAGTTTCACTATAAAAACGAAAACAATATTTTCAAGTGAAAAAACTCAACTATTTCACTATAAAAATACCTAAATAAAGTTCCATGGTAAAAATACTCACAAATATCTCTATAAAAAATAAAAAATAAGTTCCAAGTTAAAAAAAAACTCAACAGTTTCACTATAAAAACCATAGCAAGATAACCAAGTGAAAAAACTCAATTATTTCATTGTAAAAAACAATAAAAAATATTCCAAGTTAAAAAACACAACAGTTTCTCTATAAAAAATATATTAAAAAAGTCATGTTAAAAAACTCAACAGTTTCACTGTAAAAACCAAAAAAAGAAAGTTCCAAGTGAAAAATCTCAACAGTTTCTTTATAAAAAAAATTTATTAAAAAAAGTTAAGTTAAAAAACTCAACAGTTTCACTGAAAAAACCATTAAAAAAAGTTCCATGTTAAAAATATCAATAGTTTCACTATATAAACCAAAACAAGGTTTTCAAGTGAAAAAAATCAACTATTTCACTATAAAAATACCTAAAAAAAGTTTCATGTTAAAAATACTCACAAATATCTCTATAAAAAATAAAAAATAAGTTCCAAGTTAAAAAAACTCAACAATTTCACTATAAAAACCCTAGCAAGATTTCCACGTGAAAAAACTCAACTATTTCACTGTAAAAAACATTAAAAAAAATTCCAAGTTAAAAAACACAACAGTTTCTCTTTAAAAAATATATTAAAATAAGTCAAGTTAAAAAACTCAACAGTTTCACTGTAATAAACATAAAAAAAAAGTTTCTAGTGAAAAAACTCAACAGTTTCACTATAAAAACCTTAAAAAATGTTCCAAATTAAAAAACTCAATAATTTAACTATAAAAACCACTAAAATAGTTCCAAGTTAAAAAAAACTTAAATATTTCAATAAAATGACATAAAAAAGGTCAAAGTAAAAAAAACTCAACAGTTTCACTATAAAAACCATAACAAAAGTTTCAAGTTAAAAAAAAACACAACAATTTAAGTATAAAAACCATAAAAAAACAAGTTAAAAAGCTCAACAATTTAACTATATAGATCCTAAAAAAAGATCCAAGTTATAAACCTCTCCTATATCGCCATAAAAACCATAAAAAATGTTTCAAGTTAAAAAATTCAACAATTTCACTGAAAAACCCATTAAAAAATGTTTCATGTTAAAAATTTCAATAGTTTCACTATAAAAATGAAAACAATATTTTCAATTGAAAAAACTCAACTATTTCACTATAAAAATACCTAAAAAAAGTTCCATGTTAAAAATACTCACAAATATCTCTATAAAAAATAAAATATAAGTTCCAAGTTAAAAAAACTCAACAGTTTCAATATAAAAACCATAGCAAGATTTCCAAGTGAAAAAACTCAACTATTTCACTGTAAAAAACATAAAAGAAAGTTCCAAGTTAAAAAACACTACAGTTTCTCTTTTAAAAATTTATTAAAATAAGTCATGTTAAAAAAACTCAACAGTTTCACTGTAATAACCATAAAAAAAAGTTTCAAGTGAAAATACTCAACAGTTTCACTATAAAAACCGTAAAAAATGTTCCAAATTAAAAAACTCAATAATATAAGTATAAAAACCACTAAAATAGTTCCAAGTTAAAAAAAAACTCAAATATTTCAATATAAATACCATAAAAAAGTTAAAAGTAAAAAAACTCAACAGTTTCACTATAAAAACCATAATAAAAGTTTCAAGTTAAAAAAAACACAACAATTTAAGTATAAAAACCATTAAAAAAACCAAGTTAAAAAGCTCAACAGTTTCACTGAAAAAACCATTAAAAAAAAGTTCCAAGTGAAAAACCTCAATAGTTTCTCTATAAAAAAAACATATTAAAAAAGTCAAGTTAAAAAACTCAACAGTTTCACTGAAAAAACCTTAGAAATATATCCAAGTGAAAAAACACAACTATTTCACTGTAAAAAACATTAACAAAAATTCCAAGTTAAAAAACACAACAGTTTCTCTTTAAAAAATATATTAAACAAAGTCAAGTTAAAAAACTTAACAGTTTCACTGTAAAAACCATAAAAAAAAGTTTCAAGTGAAAAAACTCAACAGTTTCACTATAAAAACCTTGAAAAATGTTTTAAATTAAAGAACTCAATAATTTAACTATAAAAACCACTTAAATAGTTCCAATTTAAAATAAAAACTAAAATATTTCAATATAAATAACATAAAAAAGTTCAAAATAAAAAAACTCAACAGTTTTAATATAAAAACCATAACCAAAGTTCCAAGTTAAAAAAATACAACAATTTCACTATAAAAACCATTAAAAAAAACCAAGTTAAAAAGCTCAACAATTTCACTATATAGATCCTAAAAAAAGATCCAAGTTATAAACCTCATCTATATCGCCATAAAAACCATAAAAAATGTTTCAAGTTAAAAAATTCAACAATTTCACTGAAAAAAACCTTTAAGAAAAGTTTCATGTTAAAAAATCCAATAGTTTCACTATAAAAACGAAAACAATATTTTCAAGTGAAAAAACTCAACTATTTCACTATAAAAATACCTAAATAAAGTTCCATGGTAAAAATACTCACAAATATCTCTATAAAAAATAAAAAATAAGTTCCAAGTTAAAAAAAAAACTCAACATTTTCACTATAAAAACCATAGCAAGATAACCAAGTGAAAAAACTCAATTATTTCATTGTAAAAAACAATAAAAAATATTCCAAGTTAAAAAACACAACAGTTTCTCTATAAAAAATATATTAAAAAAAGTCAAGTTAATTGAAATTCTGGGATCAGGTACGTGATGTCGAATCAGATGTTTAAACACTTGAAGACTTAAACAAAACTTAAAGTGCAGGTAAATTAAATAACATAGGAAATTGTTAACCCAGTTCAGTGTATCTCCACACTTACATCTGGGGACTACAAAGCTAGGAAAGAAATCCAATATAAGTAATATTAATTCTGGAATTAAACCAACCAGTTTAATCCTTCACTTAATATCTACCCAAGGCAATTTCTACCTAAGACACAACTTAGATATAAGTACCTACTCACTCCCCCTCAATCACACAGTGATATTTTACAATGTATAATAAAACTGAAGTTACACTTCAAACACAACAGCTTGATTTTACTTAAAATTTTCAATCAAGACACAATACACTTTTTGCTTAAAAGCTCATAAAGTGATACACAATTAAAACCTGCTATAAAACACAAACACCCTTTTGGTCTTCTGAAATTCGTACTCTATTCTGAGAGTTTCTGTTCCTTAAATAGATGCTTGGTTTTTGGGCTTTCTGTAAATTATCCAGTCCTGATAAATCCTACTGTCATCACCTTGAATTAGGGTTAGTTAGTTTGTTACTTCCTTGATTCAAGGTGAGTTAGTTATTCTGTTACACTGAAATCAGATAACTAAGCTCCCTACAGATGCACCTTGTATTGTTTATCTATTCACACTTAATTCCAGATAAATTCCCTGAATTTTCTCAGTTCTGTTATGCATCATTTAAGTCTGGTAGTAGGTTTACGATGTCACAACATCTGGTGTGACATCCTGATGTCTGAACTAAATTCATTAACAGTTACTCTGTTTGTCAATGTCACAACATCTGGTGTGACATCCTGAACTAAGTTCAACACTTCTTGTTTGTCAAAAATTCTGCCAATTCTTAACATCTACAAACTCCCCCTTTGGCTAATTTTTGGCTAACACAATCTTCTGGTTTTATTAGAGTGCAGCAGAGTTCTTTTCTGTTGAATCATATGTGAGATAATAATTTGCTCCCCCTCAAACCTGTATGTATACTGACTTGTTCAACAGAATTTTCTATTCAAAAAAAACTTAGTTCAGAAGCAGGCATTAAACAGACAAACAGCAGTAGGCATTGTTCATTACTTCTCCCCCTTGTTAGACAGAAATTGGGGCCAAATTTTACACAAGCAGAAAGAGAAAAACATTCAAAATTACAAAGCCAAAATTACAATGCTGAAACAGGCAGTACAATTTTCATCACAACCAGCTTCACTCAGACTCATCATACTCAGTATCTTCTTCATCCTCAGTCTCAGCATCTGATCCATCAACCTTCTGAGCACCCTCTTCCAGCTCCAGCCTTTGAATGATTTCCTCAAGCTTTTTCTTCCTAGCATCCAGCTCTTTGCAAGTGTTCTTGAGTTCTGCAATCAAGGCAACTTTGGATATGGGAGTATTGACATTTGATGGTCCAGCTGATGTCCCACTGGGAGCTTCAACATCTGCATCATGATGGCTCAAGAACAACTTGTAGTGGAAGGCCAGTGGACTTTCTCTCTTGCAGACTGAATCCTTCTCAGTAAGGATGTCTGGATATTGGTTGAGGATGATTCCACAAAGCAGAGAGGGAAAAGCTATTGGGAGTTTGGTTGCTGATGTTCCTGCATGCTTTAGGGTTTGATCAAAGATGTAGGCCCCAAAGTCCAACTTTGTTTGAGTGCCTACAGCACAGATGAATCTTCCCAGTCCAGTAGCTATAGAAGAAGTATGGTTTGTGGGGACCCAATTGACAGTTCCAATCTTATGCAGCATAGCATACTTCCTTGTTAGCAAGCTGATAGAAAATTTGCCTTTAACTGGCCAAGACTTGACCTGGCTGGAAGTGATGATCTTGCAGACTTGGTTGTCAGTTTTCCCCAGCTCATTAGGCCCATCAGATTCTCTCCCTAGGTAATGATTTATAACCCTAGGAGAGAATTCAACACATCTCCCTCTTACATAAACCTTTCTGAAATCTTCTGACTTACCATCAGCACACCCTTCTTGCAGATTGACAATGAACTCCTTGACCAGCAGCTCATAGTAGGGTGAAAAATTTGAAACAGTCTTGAATAAACCAGCAGAGGATATTAAGTCTATTACCTCAGTGCACTCCAATGCATTGCTGCCTAGTTCTCTTTCTAGAGCCACTCTTCTTTGGTAGACATACTTCCATTTGCTCACACTAGAGACATGATGGAAGGACACATTGTCAAGAGGAGCTTCAGGAACAGCAGAGGCAGACCTGGGAGGTGTTGGCTTCTTCCTTGGTTGGGCATCCTCCTCAACATCTGAATCAGGTGGAGTTGCAGCTTTCCTCTTATGGGTGCTTACCTTGCTCCATTGTTTAGTAGGACCAAAGGCAACTTTGAACTTGTCCTTTTTAGGAGTAGGCTGTTTCTTTTCAGGAGTTGCATGTCCAACAGGCTTCTTCTCCTTCCTATCCCTAAGCCTTTTGGCTATGCTAGGGTTAATAGATGCAATGATCTCTGTGTCAGAGTCATCATCTATGGTTTCAACAGGAGGAGGTTGGGAGGCCTCCTTTTCAGCAGTTTGATCAGCAGAAGCTTGATCATCAGTGGCTTCATCATCATCAGTTGAGGCCTTATTCTGGTCCTCAGATGCTTCAACATTTATTGGGACATCCTGTTGAGCAGGAATGTCCTCTTCAGCCTGATTGCATGGTTCTTCTTGTGGAGCAGGCATGCTGTTCAGGGGAACAAATACCCCACGCACCACTCTTTGTTCAGATAGAATCCTGTTCACAAGATGCTTGATGGATGCATCCATATAGTCAGAAGCTTTGGGGGTGCTTGTAGATGAAGGATCCTTTGCTCTTCTTACATTGGGAGTTCTAGGTTTTTGAGCAATAGGGACACTTCCTCTGATTTCGTCTACAGGAGTAGTATCCATTGGCACTATAGAGATTGGGGTTGCATGCACCACATCTTCTTGGTTGAGACCCTTGTCAATGAAGTTAGGGTTTTGAAGTTGAGACATTTTTCTAATGTAGTGGAAGATGAGTTAGGTTTGATTGATTTTGAGGAGCTTAGAAAATCAGCTTTAGCATGCAAATCGTTTTGAGGAGATAGTGAGGAGATGAAGAGCTGAGAGCACATTTGAGCTTTTATAGAATCCGTTACTAGTGGAATTCTTAAGAGTGGAATACACAGAGTTATTGACCAGACTGATGCTGCCATCTGGTGATCATGACACACGATGTCATGAGACATGCTGGCACTTCTCCATAACTGCTATATTTCACATAAGCAGATTCCCAATTTACCCCTTAGGTTTTCAAATTGGGTAGCATCCAAAGCTTTAGTAAATATATCAGCCAATTGCAGATCTGTGGCTACATGCTCTAAAGTGATCACCTTCTCTTCCACAAGATCTCTGATGAAATGATGCCTGATATCAATGTGCTTAGTCCTGCTGTGTTGGATAGGATTTTTTGAGATGTTGATAGCACTTAAATTGTCACAGTACAATGTCATGACATCTTGTGGGACATTGTATTCTGTGAGCATTTGCTTCATCCATACCAACTGTGAACAACTGCTACCAGCTGCAAAATATTCAGCTTCAGCAGTGGATAAGGATACACAATTTTGTTTCTTACTGAACCAAGAAATCAAATTGTTTCCTAGAAAGAAGCATCCTCCTGATGTAATCTTTCTATCATCAGCACTTCCAGCCCAGTCAGCATCACAAAAGCCAGTGAGAATTGGTTCACAGCCATGAGAGTACATTATGCCATAGTCACAAGTACCATTGACATATTTCAAAATCCTCTTAACCTGGTTTAGATGACTTACTTTTGGCTCAGCTTGATATCTTGCACATACACCTACTGCAAAAGCTATATCTGGTCTGCTAGCTGTCAGATATAATAGGCTTCCAATCATGCTTCTGTATAAGCTTTGGTCCACATTCTCACCCTTGTCATCCTTTGTCAGCTTTAAATGAGTGGGGGCAGGTGTTCTTTTGTGACTTGCATTGTCCATCCCAAACTTCTTGACAGTGTTCTTTGCATACTTGCTTTGGGATATGAACATGGAGTCCTCCATCTGCTTGATTTGCAGTCCAAGAAAGTAGGTTAGTTCTCCTACAAGGCTCATCTCAAACTCATATTCCATTTGATTAACAAAATGTTTAACCATCATGTCTGACATCCCACCAAAGACTATGTCATCTACATATATTTGAGCAATCATGACATTTCCTTCTCCATCCTTCACAAACAAGGTTTTGTCTATTCCACTTTTCCTGTACCCTTGTTTTATGAGAAAAGTGGTCAGTCTTTCATACCATGCTCTTGTGGCTTGCTTCAGACCATAAAGAGCCTTCCTTAGTTTGTATACATGATCTGGACAGCTTGGATCAACAAATCCCTTAGGCTGCTCCACATATACTTCCTCATTAAGATACCCATTTAGAAAGGCACTTTTAACATCCATTTGAAATAGCTTGAACTTTAGGATACAAGCAATTCCTAGAAGTAGTCTGATTGATTCAAGCCTTGCTACTGGTGCAAAGGTTTCATCAAAGTCTACTCCCTCAATTTGTGTGTATCCTTGAGCTACAAGTCTAGCCTTGTTCTTTGTAACAATTCCCTGCTCATTTGACTTGTTCTTGTACACCCACTTAGTGCCAATCACATTTATGTCATCAGGCCTAGGAACAAGATCCCACACTTCATTCCTTGTAAACTGGCCTAATTCTTCTTGCATAGCAGAGATCCAGTACTCATCATTCAGAGCTTCCTTGATGTTTTTAGGTTCTATCTTTGAAACAAAACAGGAGCCTGAGATCATCTCTCTTGATCTAGTGATTACACCACTGTTAGGATCACCAATTATCAGATCTTTAGGATGATCTTTCTGGATTCTGATGGAGGGAGGTTTGTTGGATTGTTCTGTCCTTGCCTCAGTTAGAGTGAAGTCAGGATTATCACTCTTTATTTCAACTCCAGTCTGATTGTCAGCAGATGTTCCAACATCATCTGCAACATCTGCAGAGGCATCATCAATAATCACATTTATTGACTCCATTATAACCTTGGTTCTGGAGTTAAATACTCTATAGGCTCTGCTATTTATGGAGTATCCAAGGAAAATCCCTTCATCACTTTTAGGGTCCATCTTCCTTCTTTGATCCCTATTAGCCAGAATGTAACATTTACTTCCAAACACATGAAAGTACTTGATTGTAGGTTTTCTGCCCTTCCAGACTTCATAGATGGTGGACAAAGTTCCCTTTCTTAGAGTGACTCTATTGTGAATGTAACATGTTGTGTTCATAGCTTCAGCCCAAAAGTACAGTGGTAACTTTTTAGCATGAATCATAGCTCTTGCTGACTCTTGGATAGTTCTGTTTTTCCTCTCAACAATCCCATTCTGTTGAGGGGTGATAGGAGAAGAATACTCATGATTGATTCCTTCTGAAGAACAGAAATCTGAGAATTTTTTATTCTTAAACTCCTTTCCATGGTCACTTCTATTCTGACCACACAGCTTGCTTTTTCTCTTTGTATTCTTTGGCACAGATCTTTGAATACATCAAACACATCAGACTTTTCTTTGATGAAACTTATCCATGTATATCTTGAAAAGTCATCAACAACCACATATGCATATCTTTTTCCACCAAGACTCTCAACCTGCATTGGTCCCATAAGATCCATATGCAATAATTCCAAAACTTTGGAAGTTGTCAGATGTTGGAGCTTTGGATGTGACATCTTGGTTTGCTTGCCTATTTGACATTCACCACACACTTTACCTTCATCAATCTTCAGTCTTGGAATACCTCTTACAGCCTCCATAGATATGATCTTCTTTATTCCTCTGAAATGAAGATGACCCAGTCTTTGGTGCCACAGCTTCACTTCTTCTTCTTTGGCTAAGGAACAAGTTGAAGTAAGGCTGAAATCTTGAGGTTCCCATATATAGCAGTTGTCTTTTGATCTGGCTCCTCTCATGACAACCTTCTGTTCTTTGTCAGAGACTATGCATTCAGTTTTGGTAAAGTTTACACTGCAACCTTGGTCACATAATTGACTTATGCTGATCAAGTTAGCAGTTAATCCTTTTACCAGCAGCACATCATTTAGACTTGGTACACCTGGGCAGTCCAATGTCCCAACTCCCTTGATTTCTCCCTTTTCCATCTCCAAAGGTTACATATTTGGATGAGTGTGACTTTAAGTCTACCAGCAGATTCTTAAGTCCAGTCATATGCCTTGAGCAGCCACTGTCAAAGTACCAGTCTTCCTTAGCAGATACTCTGAGAGATGTATGAGCTATATAGGCAACAACCTTCTTGGACCATTTGTGCTTGTTGTGAGGTTTCCTTTGATGCATCTGCCCTGTGTGATATCCATCTTTAGAGTTCCAAGGTTGTCTGTTGAACTTGTTCTTGGGCATGTATTTGTAGCTTTGATCAGCATGAAGACTAGCTTTAGGTACCCATACTTTCTTGATGACCTCTGTCTTCTGCTTAGGGGGTTGTTGATATCTCTGATTTTGATGTCCATGCAGCACTTTCTTGGTGACCTCTGTCTTCTGCTTAGGGGGTTGCTGATACCTCTGATTTGGATGTCCATGCAGCACCTTTTTGGTGACATCTGTCTTCTGCTTAGGGGGTTGCTGATATCTCTGAGTTGGATGTCCATGCAGCTTGTAGCAAAAAGGTTTGATGTGACCAAACCTTCCACAATGATGGCATCTCCGTCTTTGATATTTCTTTTTCATCATGTTCTTGTCATGATGTTGAGACATCTGTTTGGACATCTTGTTTGACTTCATGGGATTTGAAGTTGTTTTGCTGGTGCTAGCCTCAAACTTTTGAGCTTTATTAAATCCCATCCCAGTCCTATCCCCTGAGTGCTTGTTGTTGTTGAGAATGACATCCAGTGTGTTTGAGCTACTGTTCAGCATTCTGAAATATTTGGACATATGCTCCAATTTGGAGTTGAGTAGGCTTACTTCACTTTTCAAAGTGTCAATGATCTCTAGATTACTTGTATGTTCAGCCTTTAATTCCTCAATCTGCTTCTTCTGTTGTATATTCTCCATGCATACTTCAGTGCTCCTTTTACACAACATCTTGTATGATTCTTCAAGCTCTTCAAATGTCAGCTCCTCATCACTGGATCCCCCTTCAGTTTCACATACTCCAGCTAGAGCAGTGATGTGCTTTGCAGATTCTTCTTCTGACTCACATCCTGAGTCTTCATCTGACCAGGTCACAGAGAGACCTTTCTTCTGCTTCTTTAGATAGGTTGGGCATTCACTTCTGATGTGTCCATATCCTTCACATCCATGACATTGAATCCCTTTTCCTTGGTTGGTCTTCTCATCATAATTTGACCTTCTATTAGAATCATAAGGTCTTTTATTCTCAGAAGAGGTTGAGTTTCTTCCACTTGGTCTGGACCTGTTTTCCATTCTTTTGAGAATTTTGTTGAATTGTCTTCCAAGCATAGCAATTGTTTCTGATAAATTTTCCTCAGAGTCTGCTTCATGACTTTCTTCTTCTTTATCAGTATTTGAGACCAAGGTTATGCTTTTGTTTTTCTTCACAATTGTATCATTCATTCTCATCTCAAATGTTTGAAGGGAACCAATGAGCTCTTCAACCTTCATTGTGCATATGTCCTGAGCTTCTTCTATTGCAGTAACCTTCATGTCAAATCTTTATGGTAGTGATCTGAGAATCTTTCTTACCAACTTTTCATCACTCATCTTCTCTCCCAAAGCACCAGAAGTATTAGCTATTTCCAGGATGTTCATGTAAAACTCATGAATGGTCTCATCTTCCTTCATTCTCAAGTTTTCAAACTTGGTGGTGAGAAGTTGAAGTCTTGACATCTTCACCTTTGATGTTCCTTCATGAGTGGTTTTGAGAGTTTCCCAAACATCCTTGGCCAGCTCACAGTGATGCACAAGTCTAAATATGTTCCTATCAATTCCATTGAATAAGGCATTTAAGGCTTTGGAATTTCCAAGTGCTGAATCTTCTTCCTCCTTCCTCCACTCTTCTTCAGGCTTCAACACTTTTGCCCCATCCTTATTGTCTTGGACAGGGTGCTCCCATCCTTTGTTGACTGCTTTCCAAGCCCTTCTATCAAGTGATTTTAAGAATGCTACCATTCTTGGCTTCCAGTAGTCATAGTTGGATCCATCCAATATAGGTGGTCTATTCACAGATCCTACATCTCTGTCCATGTTCCCAAAACTTACAGTCCCTAGATCTCACCCAGTTAAACAGGCAGGGTGCCTGCTCTGATGCCAATTGAAATTCTAGGATCAGGTACGTGATGTCGAATCAGATGTTTAAACACTTGAAGACTTCAACAAAACTTAAAGTGCAGGTAAATTAAATAACACAGGAAATTGTTAACCCAGTTCAGTGTATCTCCACACTTACATCTGGGGGCTACCAAGCCAGGAAGGAAGTCCAATATAAGTAATATTAATTCTGGAATTAAACCAACCAGTTTAATCCTTCACTTAATATCTACCCAAGGCAATTTCTACCTAAGACACAACTTAGATATGAGTACCTACTCACTCCCCCTCAATCATACAGTGATATTTTACAATGTATAATAAAACTGAAGTTACACTTCAAACAGAACAACTTAATTGTACTTAAAAGTTTCAATCAAGACACAATACACTTTTTGCTTAAAAGCTCATAAAGTGATACACAATTAAAACCTGCTATAAAACACAAACACCCTTTTGGTCTTCTGAAATTCGTACTCTATTCTGAGAGTTTCTGTTCCTTAAATAGATGCTTGGTTTTTGGGCTTTCTGTAAATTATCCAGTCCTGATAAATCCTACTGTCATCACCTTGAATTAGGGTTAGTTAGTTTGTTACTTCCTTGATTCAAGGTGAGTTAGTTATTCTGTTACACTGAAATCAGATAACTAAGCTCCCTACAGATGCGCCTTGTATTGTTTATCTATTCACACTTAATTCCAGATAAATTCCCTGAATTTTCTCAGTTCTGTTATGCATCATTTAAGTCTGGTAGTAGGTTTACGATGTCACAACATCTGGTGTGACATCCTGATGTCTGAACTAAATTCATTAACAGTTACTATGTTTGTCAATGTCACAACATCTGGTGTGACATCCTGAACTAAGTTCAACACTTCTTGTTTGTCAAAAATTCTGCCACTTCTTAACATCTACATTAATAAACTCAACAGTTTCACTGTAAAAACCATAAAAAAAGTTCTAAGTGAAAAACCTCAACAGTTTCTCTATATAAAAAATATATTAAAAAAAGTCAAGTTAAAAAACTCAATAGTTTCACTGAAAAAACCATTAAAAAAAGTTCTATGTTAAAAAATTCAATAGTTTCACTATATAAACCAAAACAAGGTTTTCAAGTGAAAAACTCAACTATTTCACTATAAAAATACCAAAAAAAAGTTCCATGTTAAAAATACTCACAAATATCTCTATAAAAAATAAAAAATAAGTTCCAAGTTAAAAAAACTCAACAGTTTCACTATAAAAACCCTAGCAAGATATTCAAGTGAAAAAACTCAATTATTTCACTGTAAAAAACATTAAAAAAAAATTCCAAGTTAAAAAACACAATAGTTTCTCTTTAAAAAATATTTTAAAATAAGTCAAGTTAAAAAACTCAACAGTTTCGCTGTAATAAACATAAAAAAAACATTTCTAGTGAAAAAACTCAACAGTTTCACTATAAAAACCTTAAAAAATGTTCCATATTAAAAAACTCAATAATTTAACTATAAAAACCACTAAAATAGTTCCAAGTTAAAAAAAAAAACTCAAATATTTCAATAAAATACCATAAAAAAGGTCAAAGTAAAAAAACTCAACAGTTTCACTATAAAAACCATAACAAAAGTTTCAAGTTAAAAAAACACAACAATTTAAGTATAAAAACCATAAAAAAAAAATAACAAAGTTAAGAAGCTCAACAATTTCACTATATGGATCCTAAAAAAAGATCCAAGTTATAAACCTCATCTATATCGCCATAATAACCATAAAAAATGTTTCAAGTTAAAAAATTCAACAATTTCACTAAAAAAACCATTAAAAAAAGTCCCATGTTAAAAAATTCATTAGTTTCACAATAAAAATGAAAACAAGATTTTCAAGTGAAAAACTCAACTATTTCACTATAAAAATACCTATAAAAAAGATCCATGTTAAAAATACTCACAAATATCTCTATAAAAAATAAAAAATAAGTTCCAAGTTAAAAAACTCAACAGTTTCACTATAAAAACCCTAGCAAGATTTCCAAGTGAAAAAACTCAACTATTTCACTGTAAAAAACATTAACAAAAATTCCAAGTTAAAAAAAACAACAGTTTCTCTTTAAAAAATATATTAAACAAATTCAAGTTAAAAAACTCAACAGTTTCACTGTAAAAACCATAAAAAAAGTTGAAAGTAAAAAAACTCAACAGTTTCACTATAAAACCTTAAAAAATGTTCCAAATAAAAAAAACTCAATAATTTATCTATAAAAACCACTAAAATAGTTCCAAGTTAAAAAAAACTCAAATATTTCAATATAAATACCATAAAAAGTTCAAAATAAAAAAACTCAACAGTTTCAATATAAAAACCATAACAAAAGTTCCAAGTTAAAAAAACACAACAATTTCACTATAAAAACCATTAAAAAAACCAAGTTAAAAAGCTCAACAATTTCACTATATAGATCCTAAAAAAAAATCAAAGTTATAAACCTCATCTATATCGCCATAAAAACCATAAAAAAATGTTTCAAGTTAAACAATTCAACAATTTCACTGAAAAATCCATTAAAAAAAGTTTCATGTTAAAAAACTCAATAGTTTCACTATAAAAACGAAAACAATATTTTCAATTGAAAAAACTCAACTATTTCACTATAAAAATACGAAAAAAAAGTTCCATGTTAAAAATACTCACAAATATCTCTATAAAAAATAAAAAATAAGTTCCAAGTTAAAAAAAACTCAACAGTTTCACTATAAAAACCATAGCAATATATCCATGTGAAAAAACTCAACTATTTCACTGTAAAAAACATTAACAAAAATTCCAAGTTAAAAAACACAATAATTTAACTATAAAAACAACTAAAATAGTTTCAGTATTTTATTAAACAAAGTCAAGTTAAAAAACTCAACAGTTTCAGTATAAAAACCATAAAAAAAAGTTGAAAGTAAAAAAACTCAACAGTTTCACTATAAAAACCTTGAAAAATGTTCCAAATTAAAAAAACTCAATAATTTAACTATAAAAACAACTAAAATAGTTCCAAGTTAAAAAAAATTCAAATATTTTAATATAAAAACCATAAAAAAGTTCAAAATAAAAAAACTCAACAGTTTAAATATAAAAACCATAGCAAAATTTCCAAGTTAAAAAAACACAACAATTTCACTATAAAAACCATTAAAAAAACCAAGTTAAAAAGCTCAACAATTTCACTATATTGATCCTAAAAAAAGATCCAAGTTATAAACCTCATCTATATTGCCATAAAAACCATAAAAAATGTTTCAAATTAAAAAATTCAATAATTTCAATAAAATAACCATTAAAAAAAGTTTCATGTTAAAAAACTCAATAGTTTCACTATAAAAACGAAAACAATATTTTCAAGTGAAAAAACTCAACTATTTCACTATAAAAATACCTAAAAAAAAATTCCACGTTAAAAATACTCACAAATATCTCTATAAAAAATAAAAAATAAGTTCCAAGTTAAAAAAAAAAACTTAACAGTTTCACTATAAAAACCATAGTAAGATAACCAATATCTCTATAAACAATAAAAAAATTTCAAGTTCAAAAACACAACAATTTCTAAATAAAAAATATATTAAAAAAGTCAATTTAAAAAACTCAACAGTTTCACTGTAAAATCCATAAAAAATAGTTCCAAGTGAAAAACCTCAATAGTTTCTCTATAAAAAAATATATTAAAAAAAGTCAAGTTAAAAAACTCAACAGTTTCACTGAAAAAACCATTAAAAAAGTTCCATGTTAATAAATTCAATAGTTTCACTAGATAAACCAAACAAGGGTTTTCAAGTGAAAAAACTCAACTAATTCACTATAAAAATACCTAAAAAAAGTTCCATGTTAAAAATACTCACAAATATCTCTATAAAAAATAAAAAATAAGTTTCAAGTTAAAAAAATCAACAGTTTAACTATAAAAATCCTAGCAAGATTTCCAAGTGAAAAAACTCAACTATTTCACTGTAAAAAACATTAACAAAAATTCAAAGTTAAAAAACACAACAGTTTCTCATTAAAAAACATATTAAAATAAGTCAAGTTAAAAAACTCAACAGTTTCACTGTAATAAACATAAAAAATAGTTTCAAGTGAAAAAACTCAACAGTTTCACTATAAAAACCTTAAAAAATGTTCCAAATTAAAAAACTCAATAATTTAACTATAAAAACCACTAAAATAGTTCCAAGTTAAGAAAAACTCAAATATTTCAATATAAATACCATAAAAAAGTTCAAAATAAAAAAACTCAACAATTTCAATATAAAAACCATAACAAAAGTGCCAAGTTAAAAAAAACACAACAATTTCACTATAAAAACTATTAAAAAAACCAAGTTAAAAAGCTTAACAATTTCACTATATAGATCCTAAAAAAGATCCAAGTTATTAACCTCATCTATATCGCCATAAAAACCATAAAAAAATGTTTCAAGTTAAAAAATTCAACAATTTCACTGAAAAATCCATTACAAAAAGTTTCTTGTTAAAAAACTCAATAGTTTCACTATAAAAACGAAAACAATATTTTCAATTGAAAAAACTCAACTATTTCACTATAAAAATACCTAAAAAAAGTTCCATGTTAAAAATACTCACAAATATCTGTATAAAAAATAAAAAATAAGTTCCAAGTTAAAAAAAAAACTCAACAGTTTCACTATAAAAACCATAACAATATATCCAAGTGAAAAAACTCAACTATTTCACTGTAAAAAACATTAACAAAAATTCCAAGTTAAAAAACACAATAGTTTCTCTTTAAAAAATATATTAAACAAAGTCAAGTTAAAAAACTCAACAGTTTCACTATAAAAACCATAAAAAAAAAGTTGAAAGTAAAAAAAACTCAACAGTTTCACTATAAAAACCTTGAAAAATGTTCCAAATTAAAGAACTCAATAATTTAACTTTAAAAACCACTAAAATAGTTCCAAGTTAAAAAAAAACTCAAATATTTCAATATAAAAACCATAAAAAAGTTCAAAATAAAAAAACTCAACAGTTTCAATATAAAAACCATAACAAAATTTCCAAGTTAAAAAAACACAACAATTTCACTATAAAAACCATTAAAAAAAACAAAGTTAAAAAGCTCAACAATTTCACTATATTGATCCTAAAAAAAGATCCAAGTTATTAACCTCATCTATATCGCCATAAAAACCATAAAAAATGTTTCAAGTTAAAAAATTCAACAATTTCACTGAAAAAACCATTAAAAAAAGTTTCATGTTAAAAAATTAGATAATTTCACTATAAAAACGAAAACAATATTTTCAAGTGAAAAACTTAACTATTTCAATATAAAAATACCTAAAAAAAGTTCCATGGTAAAAATACTCACAAATATCTCTATAAAAAATAAAAAATAAGTTCCAAGTTAAAAAAAAACTCAACAATTTCACTATAAATACCATAGCAAGATAAACCAAGTGAAAAAACTCAACTATTTCACTGTAAAAAAACAATAAAAAAAATCCATTTTAAAAAACACAATAGTTTCTCTATAAAAAATATATTAAAAAAAGTCAAGTTAAAAAACTCAACAGTTTCACTGTAAAAACCATAAAAATAAAGTTCCAAGTGAAAAAGCTCAACAGTTTCTCTATAAAAAATATATATATATTAAAAAAAGTCAAGTTAAAAAATTCAACAGTTTCACAGAAAAAACCACTAAAAAATGTTCCATGTTAATAAATTCAATAGTTTCACTATATATACCAAAACAAGGTTTCCAATTGAAAAAACTCAACTATTTCACTATAAAAATACCTAAAAAAAGTTCCATGTTAAAAATACTCACAAATATCTCTATAAAAAATAAAAAATAAGTTCCAAGTTAAAAAAATTCAACAGTTTCACTATAAAAAACCCTAGCAAGATTTCCAAGTGAAAAAACTCAACTATTTCACTGTAAAAAACATAAAAAAAAATTCCAAGTTAAAAAACACAACAATTTCTCTTTAAAAAATATATTAAAATAAGCCAAGTTAAAAAACTCAACAGTTTCACTGTAATAAACATAAAAAATAGTTTTAAGTGAAAAAACTCAAAAGTTTCACTATAAAAACCTTAAAAAATGTTCCAAATTAAAAAATTCAATAATTTAACTATAAAAACCACTAAAATAGTTCCAAGTTAAAAAAAAAAAATATTTCAATATAAATACCATAAAAAAGTTCAAAGTAAAAAAACACAACAGTTTCACTATAAAAACCATAACAAAAGTTTCAAGTTAAAAATAAACACAACAATTTAAGTATAAAAACCATAAAAAAACAAGTTAAAAAACTCAACAATTTCACTATATAGATCCTAAAAAAAGAACCAAGTTATAAACCTCATCTATATCGCCATAATAACCATAAAAAATGTTTCAAGTTAAAAAATTCAACAATTTCGCTAAAAAAACCATTAAAAAAAACTCTCATGTTAAAAAATTCAATAGTTTCACTATAAAAATGAAAACAAGATTTTCAAGTGAAAAACTCAACTATTTCACTTTAAAAATACCTAAAAAAATTTCCATGTTAAAAATACTCACAAATATCTCAATAAAAAATAAAAAATAAGTTCCAAGTTAAAAAAACTCAACAATTTCAATATAAAAACCATAGCAATATATCCAAGTGAAAAATCTCAACTATTTCACTGTAAAAAACATTAACAAAAATTCCAAGTTAAAAAACACAACAGTTTCTCTTTAAAAAATATATTAAACAAAGTCAAGTTAAAAAACTCAACAATTTCACTGTAAAAACCATAAAAAAGTTTCAAGTGAAAAAACTGAACAGTTTCACTATAAAAACCTTGAAAAATGTTCCAAATTAAAGAATTCAATAATTTAACTATAAAAACCACTAAAATAGTTCCAAGTTAAAAAAAACTCCAATATTTCATTATGAATACCATAAAAAAGTTCAAAATAAAAAAACTCAACAGTTTCAATATAAAAACCATAACAAAAGTTCCAAGTTAAAAAAAAACAATTTCACTATAAAAACCATTAAAAAAGCCAAGTTAAAAAGCTCAACAATTTCACTATATAGATCCTAAAAAAAGATCCAAGTTATAAACCTCATCTATATTGCCATAAAAACCATAAAAAATGTTTCAAGTTAAAAAACTCAACAATTTCACTGAAAAAACCATTAAAAAAAAGTTCCATGTTAAAAATATCAATAGTTTCACTATATAAACCAAAACAAGGTTTTCAAGTGAAAAAAATCAACTATTTCAATATAAAAATACCTAAAAAAAGTTCCATGGTAAAAATACTCACAAATATCTCTATAAAAACTAAAAAATAAGTTCCAAGTTAAAAAAAAAAAAAAACTCAACAATTTCACTATAAATACCATAGAAAGATAAACCAAGTGAAAAAACTCAACTATTTCACTATAAAAAACAATAAAAAAAATTCCAAGTTAAAAAACACAATAGTTTCTCTATAAAAACCAAAACAAGGTTTTCAAGTGAAAAATCTCAACTATTTCACTATAAAAATACCTAAAAAAAGTTCCATGTTAAAAATACTCACAAATATCTCTATAAAAAATAAAAAATAAGTTCCAAGTTAAAAAACTCAACAGTTTCACTGTAAAAACCATTAAAAAAAGTTTCAAGTGAAAAACCTCAACAGTTTCACTTTAAAAAAATATATTAAAAAAAGTCAAGTTAAAAAACTCAACAGTTTCACTGAAAAAACCACTTAAAAAAAGTTTCATGTTAAAAAATTCAATAGTTTCACTATATAAACAAAAAAAAAGGTTTTCAAGTGAAAAAACTCAACTATTTCACTATAAAAATACCTAAAAAAAGTACAATGTTAAAAATACTCACAAATATCTCTATAAAAAATAAAAAATAACTTCCAAGTTAAAAAAACTCAAAAGTTTCACTATAAAAACCCTAGCAAGATTTCCAAGTGAAAAAACTCAACTATTTCACTGTAAAAAACATTAAAAAAAATTCCAAGTTAAAAAACACAACAGTTTCTCTTTAAAAAATTTATTAAAAAAATCAAGTTAAAAAACTCAACAGTTTCACTGTAATAACCAAAAAAAAAGTTTCAAGTGAAAAAACTCAAAAGTTTCACTATAAAAACCTTAAAAAATGTTCCAAATTAAAAAACTCAATAATTTAACTATAAAAACCACTAAAATAGTTCCAAGTTAAAACAAAACTCAAATATTTCAATATAAATACCATAAAAAAGTTCAAAGTAAAAAAACTCAACAGTTTCACTATAAAAACCATAACAAAAGTTCCAAGTTAAACAAACCACAACAATTTCAATATAAAAACCATAAAAAAAACCAAGTTAAAAAGCTCAACAAATTCACTATATAGATCCTAAAAAAAGATCCAAGTTATAAACCTCATCTATATCGCCATAATAACCATACAAAATGTTTCAAGTTAAAAAAATTCAACAATTTCACTAAAAAAACCAGTAAAAAAAAGTCCCATGTTAAAAAATTCAATAGTTTCACTATAAAAATGAAAACAAGATTTTCAAGTGAAAAACTCAACTATTTCACTATAAAAATACCTAAAAAAAGTTCCATGTTAAAAATACTCACAAATATCTCTATAAAAAATAAAAAATAAGTTCCAAGTTTAAAAAACTCAACAGTTTCACTATAAAAACCATAGCAATATATTTAAGTGAAAAAAACTCAACTATTTCACTGTAAAAAACATTAACAAAAATTCCAAGTTAAAAAACACAACAGTTTCTCTATAAAAAATATATTAAAAAAAGTCAAGTTAAAAAACTCAACAGTTTCACTGTAAAAACCATAAAAAAAGTTTCAAGTGAAAAAACTTAACAGTTTCACTATAAAAACCTTGAAATAGTTCCAAGTTTAAAAAAAACTCAAATATTTCAATATAAATACCATAAAAAAATTCAAATTAAAAAAACTCAACAGTTTCACTATAAAAACCATAACAAAAGTTCCAAGTTAAAAAAAATACAACAATTTCAGTATAAGAACCATTAAAAAAACCAAGTTAAAAAGCTCAACAATTTTACTATATAGATCCTAAAAAAGGATCCAAGTTATAAACCTCATCTATATCGCCATAATAACCATAAAAAAAGTTTCAAGTTAAACAAATTCAACAATTTCACTAAAAAAAACATTAAAAAAAAGTCTCATGTTAAAAAATTCAATAGTTTCACTATAAAACTGAAAAGATTTCTAAGTGAAAAACTCAACTATTTCACTATAAAATTACCTAAAAAAAGTTCCATGTTAAAATACTCACAAATATCTCTATAAAAAATAAAAAATAAGTTCCAAGTTAAAAAAAAAACTCAACAATTTCACTATAAAAACCATAGCAAGATAACCAAGTGAAAAAACTCAACTATTTCATTGTAAAAAAAAAATCCAAGTTAAAAAACACAACAGTTTCTCTATAAAAAATATATTAAAAAAAGTCAAGTTAAAAAACTCAACAGTTTCTCTATAAAAAAAATATTAAAAAAAGTCAAGTTAAAAAACTCAACAGTTTCACTGAAAAAACCATTAAAAAAAAGTTCCATGTTAAAAAATTCAATAGTTTCACTATATAAACTGTTCTGGACTGGGCCGCGAGGATATACAGGGGGACGGTCCAACATATGTCGGGCAAAGGCCCATGTGCTCGAGCAGGTGAACCTCTTGGATAAATCACCTGCTGATACAACGGGCACACACTGAAGATAGGCAGAGAGCATGTCTGCCAGCTCATCTGCCACGCCACCCAACTGCCCTTCATTATCTCCTGAAAGATAGGGGCAGTTGGACCAAGGGGCAGACCTTTTGTCTAGGTCTTCACGCTTCTTACGCGTCCCTTGGAAGGTCCTCCTTGGGCCTAGCCAGATTAAGCCCATTGAGGGGCCTTGGCCCAGCGCTGGGGGCATATTATAAATACCCTTTCTTGGCAAAGGGTCAGGTATTCTCACTCATTCTGAACAAACCTTAATATTCTGTACCTCTTCTAACTTAAGCATTGGAGTGCTTTGCAGGTACACCCCCTTTCTCATTTTATTCTCTGGCCCATTCATCAAGTCATTGGAAGACCCTTCTGGTCAGGTGAGATCAGTGGCGCCTTCTGTGGGAACTAGCTCCCCCTTTTTCCACAAACAGAAGATCAAAGCTCAAACACTGTCCTTCCAACATGTCCGGAGAACAACCTAACGAGCGCAGCTATCCCCTCGTCGACTATACCATGGACGACGACCTGCAGTTCCATGAAGCAGACGCCCGAGACGGCCGTCCCGCCACCCCGTCTCCTGAACCCCAGAATAACGGGGATCCCCCTCACGTTCAAAACCAAGGGACCGAGGTATTTCAACCCATCCCCGTTCCTGTCGAAGGAGACGCCACCATGATCGCTATGGTGAACGCCCTCAACCAGGCCAGCTTTATGCTCTACCAGCAGCATGAGAGAATCATGGCCCTAGAAGCTGACCGACAGGAGGTCCGACCTCAACAAGAGAGGAGGGCACAACAATGTCCATAAGCAACAAAGAAACGAGGACGTCGCTCCCCAGAGCCTCACGTCAGCAGGGCACGCGCCCGCCGTGATAACGGTCGATCGAGAACCTCGCCGAGGCGCGATCGTAGCCCCGACCACAACGAACTCTCTCCACTAAGGAGCGACGAAGAAGACCTGCATTGTCCCCTGTCATGGGCAATAATGGAAGCTCCGCTCCCCAAAGGCATGGAGAAACCTCCAAACCTAGCTGTGTACGACTGGACTACTGACCCCGACGATCACGTCGACAACGTTAACGCGATGCTCGACTACCGTAATGACATCACCGGGCACCTCAAATGCAGGCTGTTCTCGACGACCCTAAGGAAAGGGGCCATGGCCTGGTACAAGAGCTTGGCCCCCGAGTCCATCACGTCTTGGAGAGTCATGAGATTCATGTTCACGAGGCATTTCACAGCCTCCCGGCGTCATCCCAAGACAGAGGCGACCCTCGAAGCCATAATACAAAAGAAGAATGAAACATTACGCTCGTACATCGAGCGATTCAATCAGGAAGCTGTCGAGGTAGATACCACTGAACACATGAAGAAATACCTCCTCGAGAGGGGGCTCCTGCCCGGTAGCGAACTCAGCAGAGCTGTCAGGATCGAGCCTCCCCGCACCTTGAATGAACTTCTGCACAAGGCCCAGGCCTACATCAGATACGAGGAGAAGCAGGTAGCCCACAACGCCCGTAGCGGCCGTAATATCGGAGATACCGATCACCCCAAGTGTGAAGATCCGAATATTCCCCATCGCAATGGGGACAAGCGAAGGGAAGAAATGCCCCGCGAGCCTCGAGAAGGAAGAGGTCCCGCGGGCCGATACAGCGAGTACACCTTACTGACAGCTCCCCGCGAGCGCATCCTCGCGGAATGCATCAACTCCGAATTCAAACAGGGCAGAGTAAGGTTCCCAAAACCATCTGCACCAAAGCCTCACACCGACAAGTCCAAATACTGCAGGTTCCACAAGAGCCACGGGCATGTGACCGAAGACTGCGTTCACCTAAAAGATGCAATAGAGATTTTAATCCAGGAAGGGCATCTTAAACAGTATACTAGGAGGAACGAAGCTCCCAAGTATGAAGAGTCGGAGAAGAAGAGACCTCGGGAGGGTACACCCCCCGACAACTCTCCTTATCAAGTGGCCATCTGCATGTCACGTCTAGAGGATTTCACCCTCCCTGAGCCATTGCCCGAAGGCCAGATCACTGCACTCAGCCCCTGGGAAGATTTCCCGACCACCCTTGTCATATCGAGCGGAGGGATCAACGGCGAGGCCGCCGCCCTCTCAGTAAAACGCAAGTTCGACGAGCTCCTTCTGACCGCGCCCGAACAAAAGGCAACGCTGACAAAATATCGTGGTAAATCCAACCCAATATCCTTCTTTTTAGAAGAGCTTCCGGGCGGCTCCCCGAATTCAGGCATCCCACTATTAATCAGGGCCAGGATGGCCCAGTTTGACGTCAGACGCATTCTGGTCGATCAAGGCAGCTCAGTGGATATCATGTACGTCCACCTCTTCAAGACTCTGAAATTAGACAAGACCAACCTATCCCCCTACGTCGGGTCCGACCTCCAAGGATTCAATGGAGCCACGACAAGACCGTGGGGATAAGTCGAGCTCCTCGTCACCTTCGGGGAGAAGGAAACGGCCAGGGAAATCAAAATCAAATTCTTGGTCGTAGACTGTCCATCCCTCTACAATTGCATCTTCGGCCGCCCGACATTAGTCGAACTCACTGCGGTCCCATCTACCGTCCATCTAAAGATGAAGTACTACACCAAACTAGGCCGCGTAGTCACCATCCACGGCGACATCGAGGCTACCTGACGGTGCTACGACGCCGCAGTAAAAGGACATGCCACAGTTAATACAAAGAGCAACAAAAAGCCCAAGACCGAAGATCCTCTCCTCCAGGGAATCAACGCCATCGACCTCGACTGCCGCATTGGCCACGACGAAACTGAAGAATGGAAACCCGCCGAAGAACAATCTCCCGAACACCCGTTCCGACCGGTCCCCGACGGAGAGTTCAAGCTCATCCCTCTGGGTGACGATCCTGAAAGAACAGTAAAGATAGGCAAGGGATTGCCCGAGGAAACAAGGGAGAAGCTCGTGACATGCCTCAAGGAGAACTCCGACCTCTTCGCATGGAACGCCGCAGAGATGCCCAACCTGGATCCTGAGATCGCGTGTCACCAGCTAGCTTTAGATCGGGCAGTCAAGCCCATAGCACATCGTAGGCGCAAGCAGTCCCCCAAGAAGGCGGAGGCTGTCGAGCGAGCTGTAAAAGACCTCTTAGAGGAAAATTTTATTTCAGAAGCCCAGTACACAACCTGACTCTCTAATGTAGTCCTCGTTAAGAAAAATAATGGAAAATGGCGCATGTGTGTTGATTATACTGATCTTAATAGGGCTTGCCCCAAAGACGCATTCCCTCTCCCTAACATAGATAAGCTCGTTGACAATTCTACAGGTTTTAGACTCCTGTCCTTCATGGACGCATATAGCGGATATAATCAAATCCCTATGTCGGACACGGACAAGAGACACACGGTGTTCATGACCCCGACCGGCAATTACTATTACAACGTAATGCCGTTCGGACTCAAGAACGTCGGGGCCACATACCAGCGCATGATGAACAAAGTCTTCAAGGAAGAAATAGGGGATATGCTCAAGGTATACATGGACGACATGATCATCAAGTCACACGAGGAGGTCGACCATGCTCGACACCTATACAAAGTCTTCGAGCAGGCGAGACGGTGTAAAATGAGGTTTAACCCTGAAAAATGCACGTTTGGCGTCCGGGCAGGAAAATTCTTGGGTTTCTACCTCACCGAAAGGGGTATCGAGGCCAACCCCGACAAATGCCGGGCGTTCTCGGAATTTCCAACCCCGAAGACCAAAAAATCAATTCAATCCCTCAACGGAATTCTCGCCTCACTCTCCCGTTTCATTGCCAAATCCGCCCAACGCGCACTGCCATTCTTCAGACTCCTTCGTAAGGAAGCCAACTTCGAATGGACCGACGAATGTGAACGGGCACTACTCCATTTGAAGAAGGTTCTCTCTGAACCCCCGGTCCTATCACGACCATTAGAAAGAGAGACCTTATACCTGTATCTGTCTGTGGCAACCGAGGCCGTCAGCGCCGTCCTAATAAGGGAAACTGACGAAGGACAAAAACCCATCTATTTTACAAGCAAAGCGCTCCAAGGCCCCGAACTCAGATACCAACAAATTGAAAAGGTCGCCCTGGCTCTCATAAATGCGGCAAGGAGGCTACGCCACTACTTCCTCGCACACACGGTCAAAGTAAGAACCGACCAGCCAATCAAACAGCTTCTCAGACGGCCAGATATGGCCTGCAGAATGCTCAAATGGTCGTTGGAACTCTCCGAATTCGATATACAATACGAGAATAGAAAGGCCTTGAAATCCCAAGCACTGGCCGACTTTGTCGCGGAAATGACCCACAGCTCGACACCGACGGACGGCGCCCATAAATGGACGATCTTCGTCGACGGCGCCTCCAGTACGGCAGGCAGTGGAGCTGGAATCATCCTCAAGAATGAGGACGGGATCCTGATCGAGGTCTCACTAGCACTAGCCTTCCCGACATCAAACAACCAAGCCGAATATGAAGCTTTCATCGCCGGTCTAAGATTGGCCGAAGACCTAGGAGCAAAGGAAGTAAAAATATCAACAGACTCCCAGCTCGTGGCATCACAAGTACGAGGAGAGTACCAGACCAAGAACGACAACCTTGTCGAGTACCTGGCCTTGGTCAAAGAAAGACTCGAAAAATTCGAGAAGTGGGAAGTACAACACGTACCTCGCGAGCACAACACACGGGCCGACATCTTATCGAAGCTAGCTAGCACGAGAAAGAAGGGCGGGAACAAATCTGTAATTCAAGAGATCCTTCCTCGACCTAGTATCGAAAAACCACCTCCTTCACTCGAGGTCAACGCGATCGGGGATACTCATTGTTGGATGACACCTATCTATAATTACCTAACGAAGGACGAGCTCCCCGTCGACCCAAAAGAGGCGGCCACCACCAAACGGAGGGCATGCTCGTACGTCCTCCTCGAAGGGAAACTTTACCGTAGGGGTTTTCCATCCCATTGCTCAAGTGCGTCGAGGAAGAGAAAGTCTCCGACATACTGGGAGAAATACACCGAGGAATAAACGCCCAACATCCCGGCGGACGATCACTTGCACGAAAAGCTCTTCGAGCAGGCTACTACTGGCCGACCATGCAACACAACTCCAAGGAACACATAACAAAATGCGACAAATGCCAACGGCACGCCGACATGCACCTCGCGCCCCCGAACGAACTAAAAACACTCTCTTCTCCATGGCCCTTCGCATGGTGGGGCATGGATATCCTCGGGCCTTTCGTGACCGGATCGTACCAGAATAAATACCTCATCGTAGGGGTAGATTATTTTACCAAATGGATCGAAGTAGAGGCGCTGGCTAAAATAACAGGGCAGAACATTCTCCGATTCTTTAAACGCAATATCCTCGCTCGGTTTGGCGTGCCCCAGGTCCTCATCACGGACAACGGAACGCAATTCACAGACGGGGGATTCCAAGACTTCGTTGCGAGCTTAGGTACTAAGCAACATTTCACATCCGTCGAGCACCCTCAGACCAACGGGCAAGCGGAAGCAGCCAACAGGGTAATCTTGCGTGGACTGAAACGCAGGCTCGGTGAGGCGAAGAGGGCGTGGGTCGAGGAGCTACATAACGTTCTATGGGCTTACCGTACAACACCTCACTCCACAACTGGGGAGACCCCATTCCGACTAACATACGACACCGAAGCAGTCATCCCAATAGAAATAAGAGAACCGACGAGACGCATAGAAGAACCCATAGACGAAGAAATGAATGACGAGGCACTCAGAGCCGAGATGGACCTCGTCGACGAGATCCGCTCCGAAGCAGCCCTTCGAGAAATATCCCTCAAACAAAAAATAGCCTTGTGCCACGACGCGAATGTCATAAAAAGAGAGTTCCGGGTGGGCATCCTGGTCCTCAGAAGAAACCTAAAAAACCCAAGAGAGGGTAAACTGGCCGCCAACTGGGAAGGCCCCTACCGCGTCCGCGACAAGACGAGCAACGAGGCCTATTACCTAGAAAATCTACAAGGCGAAGAACTCGCTCGACCATGGAACGCAGAGAAACTTAGACAATATTACAGCTGAATATGTCACGGGGAGACGTGGGAGGTACGACCACGCTCTTCGTCTCCAAAACTACAGAGAGGAACCGCGCGGCCCAGGGACGAATCGACTCTTCCAGCGAACACAACCCTCCCCGACGGTTGGGACCTCGATCGAGCACCAACGTCGAAGTACCAAGACCGGAAGGGCACCCAGCTCGTGATGGGAAAGCCCAAGCCTCGGAGCCGGAGTTCCAAACACCGAACCCGGTTTCGATCTGAACGGGCACGACGCCCGCTACCTCATCGGTTCCCTAAACCGAGGAGACTAACATGGTCGAGCATAAAACAGTTCATAAATACAAAACATAATAAAAGAATAACCGAGCAAGATGAATAATCAAAGACAACATTCATTCATTAAACAACGACCAAAGCCAAAGATAAGTATGCCCGAAGGCCAAAATACAAACAAAAAGGCACGCAGGCCATACATAAAAAGGCACGCGGGCCATACAAAGCAGGCACGCATGCCATATGAACAAAATAGATTAAAACTCTTAAGACTCCGCCCGGAGCTCCTCCTCAACATTCTCCTCCTCCTCTCCTTCATCCTCCCCTAGCTCTTCTTCGGCTTCAAAAGGGCACACAATCTCCCCCTCCTGGACACAGTAATTATGGGTTGACCCCTCCGTCACCAACTCGGGATTTAAAACCCTCAGTTGCTCGACGGTGTTGTCAAAACCCTCCTTAAATACAACCACGAGGTCCTGATTGAGAGAGCGAATGTGCCCCATCAGCTCACCCCGGGAACCAAGAGCGAGCTCCTCCTCAGTCTCGTCAACTAACAGACGGACCTTATCCTCGAGCGAAGCGAGATGAGTACGCAATCCAGCATTCTCCTCAGCCACCTTCTGATGCCCGGCTGCTTGTTCCTCCAAACTCATCTTGGCCGCCTTCAGCAGATCCCGCTCCTCCTTGACCTCCTCAAATTCTTTTTTCAGCCCCTCTTGAAGCTGATGCTCCTCCTTGTAGTCCGACAAGTCCTTAGACAGCTTGTCCTTTTTAGACCGGACCCGCAAGAGGGCGTCCTCCAATGAGGCAGTGGACACTGAAGTGTCGGTCAGGACCATGGCCATTTCCATCACCCGGACGACGGCGGCCAAGTCCCTTGCCAGTTCCTTACGCCGGACACCAGCCTCCTGGTTCAGGATAGCCCTTGCTTCGGGCGCTGGCACGGCGATCGCATCCTCGGTCTTGAAAAAGGCCCGCTCCACATAACAGGGGGGCAGTAAGTAACTGCCAGGTCCGCCCCGGACTCCCGTTCCCCCCTAAGGTCGACCTTGAGAGAGTCCCCTCCGGACGCTTCCGCTTGTGGAGAGGGGAGGCTGATGGAGGCGGGCTGTCAGGTATGTTGATCATAGATGCCCGAGGAGGAGAGGAGGGCGCTGGACTCGCTGCGTTCGAGGTCCCAGCCCCGGAGTCCCCAGCTACCGCCTGAACACGAGGCGCGGTCTTTTTCTTCTTCTTTGGAGCCCTGTCTGGGGCACCAACTTGGTTGGCCAGCTTGAGGACCCGGTCACGAGCGGTGGGAATAACACCTGCAAAACGAGGCACATAAACATCAGCGGGCGAAGACATAAACAAAAATAAGAATAAATAAAACACCTACTCAATAATTCCATGACCTTCTCCTCGGTTCTACACTCGAGCAAAGCCTTGGTATTAATAATACGGGCCTCGCAGATCGGCATCCCGGCCTCATCAACGTAAGGCACACCCTTTCGATCTGTCCAGACCACCAAGTTGAAGCTCTGCACGTACTCGACCAACTTCTTATAAGCGAGCCTATCCTCGACGCCCAACATTGCAAACTTAATCCTATAATGGCCAGTGGTGAGATCGAAATGGTCGCGCTGCCACCTCAGCGGTATCTTCGACATCAACTTCTCCTCCCCATCAGCTTCTCGTTTGTAGTAATAAAGGGAATGCAGGGCAGCACGGGTGATCGGTCTCACCACATACCACTGACCCTTAAAATGACGGGCAGAATCCACGTACGCCTTGAACAAACGTACAGGTTGTTTGAAGGAAACCCAGTTGTGTCGTCCCCGAAGACCGGACCGCTGGAGGTGGAAGACATGGAAGAAAAGGGCCCGAGTACACCCAATGTCGAGGAAGCGGCAGACCAACTCGAACGCCCGCATAAAAGCGAGGGCATTAGGGTGTAACTGAGACGGCGCCAGCCGAAGCCACTTGAAGATAGACATTTGAAAAGAATTGAAGGGCAGCCTAATCCCCGCCTCCCGGAAAGCGAACTCGTACATGGCAAACTGCTTCCCCGGGAAACGATGGCATATCCGGTCCGCCTCTTTGGGAGCATGGCACTGCCAGTTTTCAGGATCTTCCCGGCTTCTATCCTCCACCACGGCATAAGCGGGGATCGCCTCGTCACAAAAATAGGATTCCTCATCCAAGGGTTCGTCCGCAACCCAAGAGAGGTCATTCTGCCCGGACGAGGAGGCATGCTCAGTACCATCCCTGGCGCTCTCCTCCCCGACAGACAAACGCGTGATGTCCGCATCCTCGGACCGTGGCCCGGCGTCTTCTCTTCTCGGTCGTAAACGCCCGGTTGCACCTGAAACGCAGACAAAAAGAGTGAATTCGACGTCATATCAAATCCACCCTTCCACCGCAGGTCAAGTGAAAGGGCGTAGAAGCGACGTTCACATGCACCAGTGCGAAACTCCACCCACTGCCACCAGGCCCGGTTGAGAAGTTTCGCACGTGTTCGGCGCAGGAATACGCACGTTCTTATGCACCGGGCAAAAATCTCATACATGCTTATGAAAATTTTGCCCGACACATGAAATTCCTGCCTGGGACAGTCTAATCCTAACCCTATTTTTTCATCTACAGTCTATTTCACTATTTCTAAGTCAAATCTAATCACCCTATAGCAAATACAACATGCATTCACAACCATTTAACGCAAAAAAGTGGAAAATAGAGGATTAAGAAGACAAAAATGATACCTGACATGTTGAGAATCAAAAAGAGACGGTGGCGCGCGAGCAGCAGCGGTGGTTCAGGCGGCATGACGGGCGGAGACAAGGAAATTCGTCAAAGCTTTCGGTGAACGTCTGAGCGAAAAAGTGAAAATGAAGTCACTCAGCTTCCTTTTATAGTCCCAGGTGCATGGATCAACGCGCTAGGTCATCATTACCTACTGCCAACGCCACCGTTTGCACACTAAACGAAGCGACACCATTAATACTGAAACACGTCAATCCATAAGGAAACCGAAACGACGTCGGGCAGCTATACACCTCCCCGACTCCATGGAACGTCCCCGACCCCGTACGATGTCCTCGACTTCTACAAAAACAGCACGGACCCGTCGGTGACCTTCGTCCTCGACACTATTTGGAGTATCAAGTGCCCGAGAAGAAAGGGATGTTGCGGGCAGTTCTGCTAGAATGTTACGTGCCCATCCATACGCCCGCTACCTTATCCTTGGCGCGCGTACCCCGATTGCAGTACAAGTCATCACTCCAACTCAGAGACTCGACTTGGGGGGCTCTTGTTCTGGACTGGGCCGCGAGGATATACAGGGGGACGGTCCAACATATGTCGGGCAAAGGCCCATGTGCTCGAGCAGGTGAACCTCTTGGATAAATCACCTGCTGATACGACGGGCACACACTGAAGACGGGCAGAGAGCATGTCTGCCAGCTCATCTGCCACGCCACCCAACTGCCATTCATTATCTCTTGAAAGATAGGGGCAATTGGACCAAGGGGTAGACCTTTTGTCTAGGTCTTCACACTTCTTACGTGTCCCTTGGCAGCTCCTCCTTGGGCCTAGCCAAATTAAGCCCATTGAGGGGGCTTTGCCCAGCGCTGGGGGCACATTATAAATACCCTTTCTTGGCAAAGGGTCAGGTATTCTCACTCATTCTGAACAAACCCTAATATTCTGTACCTCTTCTAACTTAAGCATTGGAGTGCTTTGCAGGTACACCCCCTTTCTCACTTCATTCTCTGGCCATTCATCAAGTCATGGGAAGACCCTTCTGGTCAGGTGAGATCATAAACCAAAACAAGGTTTTCAAGTAAAAAAACTCAACTATTTTACTATAAAAATACCTAAAAAAAGTTCCATGTTAAAAATACTCACAAATATCTCTATAAAAAATAAAAATAAAAGTTCCAAGTTTAAAAACTCAACAGTTTCACTATAAAAACCCTAACAAGATTACCAATTGAAAAAACTCAACTATTTCACTGTAAAAAACATTAACAAAAATTCCAAGTTAAAAAACACAACAGTTTCTCTTTAAAAAATATATTAAACAAAGTCAAGTTAAAAAACTCAACAGTTTCACTGTAAAAACCATAAAAAAAAGTTTCAAGTGAAAAAACTCAACAGTTTCACTATAAAAACCTTGAAAAATGTTCCAAATTAAAGAACTCAATAATTTAACTATAAAAACCACTAAAATAGTTCCAAGTTAAAAAAACTCAAATATTTCAAAATAAATACCATAAAAAGGTTCAAAATAAAAAAACTCAACCATTTCAATATAAAAACCATAACAAAAGTTCCAAGTTAAAAAAACACAGCAATTTCACTATAAAAACCATTAAAAAACCAAATTAAAAAGCTCAACAATTTCACTATATAGATCCTAAAAAAAGATCCAAGTTATAAACATCATCTATATCGCCATAAAAACCATAAAAAATGTTTCAAGTTAAAAAATTCAACAATTTCACTGAAAAAACCATTAAAAAAAAGTTTCATGTTAAAAAATTCAATAGTTTCACTATAAAAACAAAAACAATATTTTCAAGTGAAAAAACTCAACTATTTCACAAAAAAAATACCTAAAAAAAGTTCCATGTTAAAAATACTCACAAATATCTCTATAAAAAATAAGTTCCAAGTTAAAAATACTCAATAGTTTCACTATAAAAACCATAGCAATATATCCAAGTGAAAAAACTCAACTATTTCACTGTAAAACAACATTAACAAAAATTCCAAGTTAAAAAACACAACAGTTTCTCTTTAAAAAATATATTAAAAAAAGTCAAGTTAAAAAACTCAAAAGTTTCACTATAAAAACCTAAAAAAAAAGTTTCAAGTGAAAAAACTCAACAGTTTCACTATAAAAACCTTGAAAAATGTTCCAAATTAAAGAACTCAATAATTTAACTATAAAAACCACTAAAATAGTTCCAATTTAAAAAAAAAACTCAAATATTTCAATATAAATACCATAAAAAAGTTCAAAATAAAAAAACTCAACAATTTTAATATAAAAATCATAACAAAAGTTCCAAGTTAAAAAAATACAACAATTTTACTATAAAAACCATTAAAAAAAACCAAGTTAAAAAGCTCAACAATTTCATTATATAGATCCTAAAAAAAGATCCAAGTTAAAAACCTCATTTATATCACCATAATAAACATAAAAAATGTTTCAAGCTAAAAAATTTCAACAATTTCACTGAAAAAACCATTAAAAAAAGTTTCATGTTAAAAAATTCAAGAGTTTCACTATAAAAACGAAAACAATATTTTCAAGTGAAAAAACTTAATTATTTCACTATAAAAATATCTAAAAAAAGTTCCATGTTAAAAATACTCACAAATATCTCTATAAAAAATAAAAAATAAGTTCCAAGTTAAAAAAAAAACTCAACAGTTTCACTATAAAAACCATAGCAAGATAACCAAGTGAAAAAACTCAACTATTTCACTGTAAACAAAAAAATATATATTCCAGTTAAAAAACACAATAGTTTCTCTATAAAAAAAATATTTAAAAAAGTCAAGTTAAAAAACTCAAAAGTTTCACGGTAAAAACCATAAAAAAAAGTTCCAAGTGAAAAACCACAACAGTTTCTCTATAAAAAAAAATATATTAAAAAAAGTCAACTTAAAAAACTCAACAGTTTCACTTAAAAAACGATTAAAAAAAAGTTCCATGTTAAAAAATTCAATAGTTTCACTATATAAACCAAAACAAGGTTTTCAAGTGAAAAAACTCAACTATTTCACCATAAAAATACCTAAAAAAAGTTCCATGTGAAAAATACTCACAAATATCTCTATAAAAAATAAAAAATAAGTTCCAAGTTAAAAAAACTCAACAGTTTTACTATAAAAAGCCTAACAAGATTTCCAAGTGAAAAAACTCAACTATTTCACTGTAAAAAAAAAACATAAAAAAAATTCCAAGTTAAAAAACACAACAGTTTCTCTTTAAAAAATATAATAAAAAAAGTCAAGTTAAAAAACTCAACAGTTTCACTGTAATAACCATAAAAAAAATTTCAAGTGAAAAAACTCAACAGTTTCACTATAAAAACCTTAAAAAATGTTCCAAATTAAAAAACTCAATAATTTAACTATAAAAACCACTAAAATAGTTCCAAGTTAAAAAAAAAACTCAAATATTTATTCAAGTAAAAAAACTCAACAGTTTCACTATAAAAACCATAACAATAGTTCCAAGTTAAAAAAATACAACAATTTCACTATAAAAACCATAAAAAAAAACAAGTTTAAAAGCTCAACAATTTCACTATATAGATCCTAAAAAAAGATCCAAGTTATAAACCTCGTCTATATCGCCATAATAACCATAAAAAATGTTTCAAGTTAAAAAATTCAACAATTTCACTAAATAAATCATTAAAATAAGTTTCATGTTAAAAAATTCAATAGTTCACTATAAAAACGAAAACGATATTTTCAAGTGAAAAAACTCAACTATTTCACAATAAAAATACCTAAAAAAAGTTCCATGTTAAAAATACTCAAAAATATCTCAATAAAAAATAAAAAGTAAGTTCCAAGTTAAAAACAAAACTCAACAGTTTCTCTATAAAAAATATAAACACAACAGTTTCTCTATAAAAAATATATTAAAAAAAGTCAAGTTAAAAAACTCAACAGTTTCACTGTAAAAACCATAAAAAAAAGTTCCAAGTGAAAAACCTCAACAGTTTCTCTATAAAAAAATATATATTAAAAAAAGTCAAGTTAAATAACTCAACAGTTTCATTGAAAAAACCATTAAAATAAGTTTCATGTTAAAAAATTCAATAGTTTCACTATAAAAACGAAAAGAATATTTTCAAGTGAAAAAACTCAACTATTTCACTATAAAAATACCTAAAAAAAGTTCCATGTTAAAAATACTCACAAATATCTCTATAAAAAATAAAAAATAAGTTCCAATTTGTTAAAAAAACTCAACAGTTTCACTATAAAAACCATAACAATATATCCAAGTGAAAAAACTCAACTATTTCACTGTTAAAAACATTAACAAAAATTCCAAGTTAAAAAACACAACAGTTTCTCTTTAAAAAATATATTAAAAAAAGTCAAGTTAAAAAATTCAAAAATTTCACTGAAAAAACCATTAAAAAAAGTTTCAAGTGAAAAAATTCAACAGTTTCACTATAAAAACGAAAACAAGATTTTCAAGTGTAAAAACTCAACTATTTCACTATAAAAATACCTAAAAAAAGTTCCATGATAAAAATACTCACAAATATCTCTATAAAAAATAAAAAAATAAATATCAAGTTAAAAAACAACTTAACAGTTTCACTATAAAAATCATAGCAAGATAACCAAGTGAAAAACCTCAACAGTTTCTCTATAAAAAATATATTAAAAAGCTCAACAGTTTCACGGTAAAGACCATAAAAAAAAGTTCCAAGTGAAAAACCTCAACAGTTTCTCTATAAAAAAAATATATTAAAAAAAGTCAAGTTAAAAAACTCAACAGTTTCACTGCAAAAACGATTACACAAAAGTACCATGTTAAAAAATTCAATAGTTTCACTATATAAACCAAAACAAGGTTTTCAAAACTATTTCACCATAAAAATACCTAAAAAAAGTTCCATGTGAAAAATACTCACAAATATCTCTATAAAAATTAAAAAATAAGTTCCAAGTTAAAAAAACTCAACAGTTTTACTATAAAAAGCCTAACAAGATTTCCAAGTGAAAAAACTCAACTATTTCACTGTAAAAAAAACATTAAAAAAATTCCAAGTTAAAAAACACAACAGTTTCTCTTTAAAAAATATAATAAAAAAAGTCAAGTTAAAAAACTCAACAGTTTCACTGTAATAACCATAAAAAAAATTTCAAGTGAAAAAACTCAACAGTTTCACTATAAAAACCTTAAAAAATGTTCCAAATTAAAAAACTCAATAATTTAACTATAAAAACCACTAAAATAGTTCCAAGTTAAAAAAAAAACTCAAATATTTATTCAAGTAAAAAAACTCAACAGTTTCACTATAAAAACCATAACAATAGTTCCAAGTTAAAAAAATACAACAATTTCACTATAAAAACCATAAAAAAAAACAAGTTTAAAAGCTCAACAATTTCACTATATAGATCCTAAAAAAAGATCCAAGTTATAAACCTCGTCTATATCGCCATAATAACCATAAAAAATGTTTCAAGTTAAAAAATTCAACAATTTCACTAAATAAATCATTAAAATAAGTTTCATGTTAAAAAATTCAATAGTTCACTATAAAAACGAAAACGATATTTTCAAGTGAAAAAACTCAACTATTTCACAATAAAAATACCTAAAAAAAGTTCCATGTTAAAAATACTCAAAAATATCTCAATAAAAAATAAAAAGTAAGTTCCAAGTTAAAAACAAAACTCAACAGTTTCTCTATAAAAAATATAAACACAACAGTTTCTCTATAAAAAATATATTAAAAAAAGTCAAGTTAAAAAACTCAACAGTTTCACTGTAAAAACCATAAAAAAAAGTTCCAAGTGAAAAACCTCAACAGTTTCTCTATAAAAAAATATATATTAAAAAAAGTCAAGTTAAATAACTCAACAGTTTCATTGAAAAAACCATTAAAATAAGTTTCATGTTAAAAAATTCAATAGTTTCACTATAAAAACGAAAAGAATATTTTCAAGTGAAAAAACTCAACTATTTCACTATAAAAATACCTAAAAAAAGTTCCATGTTAAAAATACTCACAAATATCTCTATAAAAAATAAAAAATAAGTTCCAATTTGTTAAAAAAACTCAACAGTTTCACTATAAAAACCATAACAATATATCCAAGTGAAAAAACTCAACTATTTCACTGTTAAAAACATTAACAAAAATTCCAAGTTAAAAAACACAACAGTTTCTCTTTAAAAAATATATTAAAAAAAGTCAAGTTAAAAAATTCAAAAATTTCACTGAAAAAACCATTAAAAAAAGTTTCAAGTGAAAAAATTCAACAGTTTCAATATAAAAACGAAAACAAGATTTTCAAGTGTAAAAACTCAACTATTTCACTATAAAAATACCTAAAAAAAGTTCCATGATAAAAAACTCACAAATATCTCTATAAAAAATAAAAAAATAAATATCAAGTTAAAAAACAACTTAACAGTTTCACTATAAAAATCATAGCAAGATAACCAAGTGAAAAACCTCAACAGTTTCTCTATAAAAAATATATTAAAAAGCTCAACAGTTTCACGGTAAAGACCATAAAAAAAAGTTCCAAGTGAAAAACCTCAACAGTTTCTCTATAAAAAAAATATATTAAAAAAAGTCAAGTTAAAAAACTCAACAGTTTCACTGCAAAAACGATTACACAAAAGTACCATGTTAAAAAATTCAATAGTTTCACTATATAAACCAAAACAAGGTTTTCAAAACTATTTAACCATAAAAATACCTAAAAAAACTTCCATGTGAAAAATACTCACAAATATCTCTATAAAAATTAAAAAATAAGTTCCAAGTTAAAAAAACTCAACAGTTTTACTATAAAAAGCCTAACAAGATTTCCAAGTGAAAAAACTCAACTATTTCACTGTAAAAAAAACATTAAAAAAATTCCAAGTTAAAAAACACAACAGTTTCTCTTTAAAAAATATAATAAAAAAAGTCAAGTTAAAAAACTCAACAGTTTCACTGTAATAACCATAAAAAAAATTTCAAGTGAAAAAACTCAACAGTTTCACTATAAAAACCTTAAAAAATGTTCCAAATTAAAAAACTCAATAATTTAACTATAAAAACCACTAAAATAGATCCAAGTTAAAAAAACTCAAATATTTATTCAAGTAAAAAAACTCAACTGTTTTACTATAAAAACCATAACAAAAGTTCCAAGTTAAAAAAATACAACAATTTCACTATAAAAACCATAAAAAAAACCAAGTTTAAAAGCTCAACAATTTCACTATATAGATCCTAAAAAAAGATCCAAGTTATAAACCTCGTCTATATCGCCATAATAACCATAAAAAATGTTTCAAGTTAAAAAATTCAACAATTTCACTAAATAAATCATTAAAATAAGTTTCATGTTAAAAAATTCAATAGTTCACTATAAAAACGAAAACGATATTTTCAAGTGAAAAAACTCAACTATTTCACAATAAAAATACCTAAAAAAAGTTCCATGTTAAAAATACTCAAAAATATCTCTATAAAAAATAAAAAGTAAGTTCCAAGTTAAAAACAAAACTCAACAGTTTCTCTATAAAAAATATAAACACAACAGTTTCTCTATAAAAAATATATTAATAAAAGTCAAGTTAAAAAACTCAACAGTTTCACTGTAAAAACCATAAAAAAAGTTCCAAGTGAAAAACCTCAACAGTTTCTCTATAAAAAATATATATATTAAAAAAAGTCAAGTTAATTAACTCAACAGTTTCATTGAAAAAACCATTAAAATAAGTTTCATGTTAAAAAATTCAATAGTTTCACTATAAAAACGAAAAGAATATTTTCAAGTGAAAAAACTCAACTATTTCACTATAAAAATACCTAAAAAAAGTTCCATGTTAAAAATACTCACAAATATCTCTATAAAAAATAAAAAATAAGTTCCAATTTGTTAAAAAAACTCAACAGTTTCACTATAAAAACCATAACAATATATCCAAGTGAAAAAACTCAACTATTTCACTGTTAAAAACATTAACAAAAATTCCAAGTTAAAAAACACAACAGTTTCTCTTTAAAAAATATATTAAAAAAAGTCAAGTTAAAAAATTCAATAATTTCACTGAAAAAACCATTAAAAAAAGTTTCAAGTGAAAAAATTCAACAGTTTCACTATAAAAACGAAAACAAGATTTTCAAGTGTAAAACCTCAAGTATTTCACTATAAAAATACCTAAAAAAAGTTCCATGATAAAAATACTCACAAATATCTCTATAAAAAATAAAAAAATAAATATCAAGTTAAAAAACAACTTAACAGTTTCACTATAAAAATCATAGCAAGATAACCAAGTGAAAAACCTCAACAGTTTCTCTATAAAAAATATATTAAAAAGCTCAACAGTTTCACGGTAAAGACCATAAAAAAAAGTTCCAAGTGAAAAACCTCAACAGTTTCTCTATAAAAAAAATATATTAAAAAAAGTCAAGTTAAAAAACTCAACAGTTTCACTGAAAAAACGATTACAAAAAAGTACCATGTTAAAAAATTCAATAGTTTCACTATATAAACCAAAACAAGGTTTTCAAGTGAAAAAACTCAACTATTTCATTATAAAAATACCTAAAAAAAGTTCCATGTTAAAAATACTCAAAAATATCTCTATAAAAAATAAGTTCCAAGTTAAAAAAACTCAACAATTTAACTATAAAAAGCCTAACAAGATTTCCAAGTGAAAAAACTTAACTATTTCACTGTAAAAAATATAAAAAAAATTCCAAGTTAAAAAACACAACAGATTCTCTTTAAAAAATATATTAAAAAAAGTCAAGTTAAAAAACTCAACCGTTTCACTGTAAAAACCATAAAAAAATGTATTAAGTGAAAAAACTCAACAGTTTCACTATAAAAACCTTAAAAAATGTTCCAAATTAAAGAACTCAATAATTTAACTATAAAAACCACTTAAATAGTTCCAAGTTAAAAACAAACTCAAATATTTCAATATAAATACCATAAAAAAGTTCAAAGTAAAAAATCTCAACAGTTTAACTATAAAAACCATAACAAAAGTTCCAAGTTAAAAAAATACAACAATTTCACTATAAAAACCATTAAAAAAACCAAGTTAAAAAGCTCAACAATTTCACTATATAGATCCTAACAAAGGATCCAAGTTATAAACCTCGTCTATATCGCCATAATAACCATAATAAATGTTTCAAGTTAAAAAACTCAACAATTTCACTATAAAAATACCTAAAAAAAGTTAAATGTTAAAAATACTCACAAATATCTCTATAAAAAATAAAAAAATAAGTTTCAAGTTAAAAAAACTCAACAGTTTCACTATAAAAACCAAAGCAAGATAACCAAGTGAAAAAACTCAACTATTTCACTGTAAAAAACAATAAAAAAAAATTTCAAGTTAAAAAACACAACAGTTTCTCTATAAAAAAAATATTAAAAAAAGTCAAGTTAAAAAACTCAGCAGTTTCACTGTAAAAACCATAAAAAAATGTATTAAGTGAAAAAACTCAACAGTTTCACTATAAAAACCTTAAAAAAATGTTCCAAATTAAAGAACTCAATAATTTAACTATAAAAACCACTTAAATAGTTCCAAGTTAAAAACAAACTCAAATATTTCAATATAAATACCATAAAAAAGTTCAAAGTAAAAAATCTCAACAGTTTCACTATAAAAACCATAACAAAAGTTCCAAGTTAAAAAAATACAACAATTTCACTATAAAAACCATTAAAAAAACCAAGTTAAAAAGCTCAACAATTTCACTATATAGATCCTAACAAAGGATCCAAGTTATAAACCTCGTCTATATCGCCATAATAACCATAATAAATGTTTCAAGTTAAAAAAAACTCAACAATTTCACTATAAAAATACCTAAAAAAAGTTACATGTTAAAAATACTCACAAATATCTCTATAAAAAATAAAAAAATAAGTTTCAAGTTAAAAAAACTCAACAGTTTCACTATAAAAACCAAAGCAAGATAACCAAGTGAAAAAACTCAACTATTTCACTGTAAAAAACAATAAAAAAAAATTTCAAGTTAAAAAACACAACAGTTTCTCTATAAAAAAAATATTAAAAAAAGTCAAGTTAAAAAACTCAGCAGTTTCACTGTAAAAACCATAAAAAAAAATTCAAGTGAAAAAATCAACAGTTTCAATATAAAAACCTTGAAAAATGTTCCAAATTAAAGAACTCAATAATTTAACTATAAAAACCACTTAAATAGTTCCAATGTAAACAAAATCAAATATTTCAATATAAATACCATAAAAAAGTTCAAAGTAAAAAAACTCAACAGTTACACTATAAAAATCATAACAAAAGTTCCAAGTTAAAAAAAATACAACAATTTCAGTATAAAAACCATAAAAAAAAAACCAAGTTAAAAAGCTCAACAATTTCACTATATAGATCCCAAAAAAAGATCCAAGTTATAAACCTCATCCATATCACCATAATAACAATAAAAAATGTTTCAAGTTAAAAAATTCAACAATTTCACTGAAAAAACCATTAAAAAAAGTTTCATGTTAAAAAATTCAATAGTTTCAATATAAAAACGAAAACAATATTTTCAAGTGAAAAAACTCAATAATTTAACTATAAAAACCACTTAAATAGTTCCAATTTAAAAAAAAACTCAAATATTTCAATATAAATACCATAAAAAAGTTCAAAATAAAAAAACTCAACAGTTTTAATATAAAAACCATAACAAAAGTTCCAAGTTAAAAAAAAATAACAATTTCACTATAAAAAACATTAAAAAAACCAATTTAAAAAGCTCAACAATTTCACTATATAGATCCTAAAAAAAGATCCAAGTTATAAACCTCATCTATATCGCCATAATAACCATAAAAAATGTTTCAAGTTAAAAAATTCAACAATTTCACTGAAAAAACCATTAAAAAAAGTTTCATGTTAAAAAATTTAATAGTTTAACTATAAAAACGAAAACAAATTTTCAAGTGAAAAAACTCAACTATTTCACTATTAAAATACCTAAAAAAAGCTCCATGTTAAAAATACTCACAAATATCTCTATAAAAAAAATTAAGTTCCAAGTTTAAAAAAAAACTCAACAGTTTCGATATAAAAACCATAGCAAGATAACCAAGTGAAAAAACTCAAGTATTTCATTGAAAAAACAATAAAAAAAATTTCAAGTTAAAAAACACAACAGTTTCTCTATAAAAAATATATTAAAAAAAGTCAAGTTAAAAAACTCAACAGTTTCACTATAAAAACCATAAAAAAAGTTCCGAGTAAAAAACCTCAACATTTTCTCAATAAAAAAATAATATTAAAAAAGTCAAGTTAAATAACTCAACAGTTTCACTGAAAAAACGATTAATAAAAGTTTCATGTTAAAAAATTCAATAGTTTCACTATATAAACCAAAACAAGGTTTTCAAGTTAAAAAACTCGACTATTTCACTATAAAAATACCTAAAAAAAGTTCCATGTTAAAAATACTCACAAATATCTCTATAAAAAATAAAAAATAAGTTCCAATTTGTTAAAAAAACTCAACAGTTTCACTATAAAAACCATAGCAATATATTCAAGTGAAAAAACTCAACTATTTCACTGTAAAAAACATTAACAAAAATTCCAAGTTAAAAAACACAATAATTTCTCTTTAAAAAATATATTAAAAAAAGTAAAGGTATAAAACTCAACCGTTTCACTGTAAAAACCATAAAAAAAATGTTTCAAGTGAAAAAACTCAACAGTTTCACTATAAAACCCTTGAAAAATGTTCCAAATTAATGAACTCAATAATTTAAATATAAAAATCACTTAAATAGTTCCAATTTAAAAAAAACTCAAATATTTCAATATAAATACTATAAAAAAGTTCAAAATAAAAAAACTCAACAATTTTAATATAAAAACCATAACAAAAGTTCCAAGTTACAAAAATACAACAATTTAAAAAAAAACACAACAATTTAAGTATAAAAACCATTAAAAAAACCAAGTTAAAAAGCTCAACAATTTCACTATATAGATCCTAAATAAAGATCCAAGTTATAAACCTCGTCTATATCGCCATAATAACCATAAAAAATGTTTCAAGTTAAAAAATTCAACAATTTCACTGAAAAAACCATTAAAAAAAGATTCATGTTAAAAAATGCAATAGTTTCACTATAAAAACGAAAACAATATTTTCAAGTGAAAAAACTCAACTATTTCACTATAAATCCACTAAAATAGTTCCAATTTAAAAAAAAAACTCAAATATTTCAATTTAAATACCATAAAAAAGTTCAAAATAAAAAAAAAACTCAATATTTCAATATAAAAACCATAACAAAAGTTCCAAGTTAAAAAAATACAACAATTTCACTATAAAAACCATTAAAAAAACAAGTTAAAAAGCTCAACATTTTCACTATATAGATTCTAAAAAAAGATCCAAGTTATAAACCTCATCTATATCGCCATAATAACCATAAAAAATGTTTCAAGTTAAAAAATTCAACAATTTCACTGAAAAATCCATTTAAAGAAGTTTTATGTTAAAAAATTCAATAGTTTCACTATAAAAACGAAAACAATATTTTCAAGTAAAAAAACTCAATAATTTAACTATAAATCCACTAAAATAGTTCCAATTTAAAAATAACTCAAATATTTCAATATAAATACCATAAAAAAGTTCAAAATAAAAAAACTCATCAGTTTCAATATAAAAACCATAACAAAAGTTCCAAGTTAAAAACATACAACAATTTCACTATAAAAAACATTAAAAAAACAAGTTAAAAAGCTTAACAATTTCACTATATAGATCCCAAAAAAAGATCCAAGTTATAAACCTCATCTATATCGCCATAATAACCTTAAAAAATGTTTCAAGTTAAAAAATTCAACAATTTCACTGAAAAAACCATTAAAAAAAGTTTCATCTTAAAAAATTCAATAGTTTCACTATAAAAACGAAAACAATATTTTCAAGTGAAATAGTCGCAATTTAAAAAAAAAACTCAAATATTTCAATATAAATACCATAACAAAAGTTCCAAGTTAAAAAAATACAACAATTTCACAATAAAAACCATTAAAAAAACCAAGTTAAAAAGCTTAACAATTTCACTATATAGATCCTAAAAAAATATCCAAGTTATAAACCTCATCTATATCGCCATAGTAACCATAAAAAATGTTTCAAGTTAAAAAAATTCAACAATTTCACTGGAAAAACCATTAAAATAAGTTTCATGTTAAAAATTCAATAGTTTCACTATAAAAACGAAAACAATATTTTCAAGTGAAAGAACTCAACTATTTCACTATAAAAATACCTAAAAAAAGTTCCATGTTAAAAATACTCACAAATATCTCTATAAAAAATAAATAATAAGTTCCAATTTTTTTAAAAAAAGTCAAAAGTTTCACTATAAAAACCATAGCAATATATCCAAGTGAAAAAACTCAACTATTTCACTGTAAAAAACATTAACAAAAATTCCAAGTTAAAAAACACAACAGTTTCTCTTTAGAAAATATATTAAAAAAAGTCAAGTTAAAAAACTCAATCGTTTCACTGTAAAAACCCTAAAAAAAAATGTTTCAAGTAAAAAAACTCAACAGTTTCACTATAAAAACCTTGAAAAATGTTCCAAATTAAAGAACTCAATAATTTAACTATAAAAACCACTTAAATAGTTCCAATTTAAAAAAAAAAACTCAAATATTTCAATATAAATACCATAAAAAAGTTCAAAATAAAAAACTCAACAGTTTTAATATAAAAACCATAACAAAAGTTCCAAGTTAAAAAAATACAACAATTTCACTATAAAAACCATTAAAAAAAACCAAGTTAAAAAGCTCAACAATTTCACTATCTAGATCCTAAAAAAAGATCCAAGTTATAAACCTCATGTATATCGCCATAATAACCATAAAAAATGTTTCAAGTTAAAAAAATTCAACAATTACACTGAAAATCCCATTAAAAAAAGTTTCATGTTAAAAAATTCAATAGTTTCACTATAAAAACGAAAACAATATTTTTAAGTGAAAAAACTCAACTATTTCACTATAAAAATACCTAGAAAAAGTTCCATGTTAAAAATACTCACAAATATCTCTATAAAAAATAAAAAATAAATTCCAATTTGTTAAAAAAAACTCAACAGTTTCTCTTTAAAAAATATATTAAATAAAGTCAAGTTAAAAAACTCAACTGTTTCACTGTAATAACCATAAAAAAAATGTTTAAAGTGAAAAAATTCAACAGTTCACTATAAAAACCTTAAAAAATGTTGCAAATTAAAAAACTCGATAATTTAACTATAAAAACCACTAAAATAGTTCCAAGTTAAAAAAAATCAAATATTTCAATATAAATACCATAAAAAAATTCAAAGTAAAAAAACTCAACAGTTTCACTATAAAAACCATAACAAAAGTTCCAAGTTAAAAAAAACACAACAATTTCAGTATAAAAACCATTAAAAAAAAACAAAGTTAAAAAGCTCAATAATTTCACTATATAGATCCTAAAAAAAGATCCAAGTTATAAACCTCATCTATATCGCCATAATAACCATAAAAATGTTTCAAGTTAAAAAATTCAATAATTTCACTGAAAAATCCATTAAAAAAAGTTTCATGTTAAAAATTCAATAGTTTCACTATAAAAACGAAAACAATATTTTTAAGTGAAAAAACTAAACAATTTCACTATAAAAATACCTAAAAAAAGTTCCATGTTAAAAATACTCACAAATATCTCTATAAAAAATAAATAATAAGTTCCAATTTTTTAAAAAAAAGTCAACAGTTTCACTATAAAAACCATAGCAATATATCCAAGTGAAAAAACTCAACTATTTCACTGTAAAAAACATTAACAAAAATTTCAAGTTAAAAAACTCAAACGTTTCACTGTAAGAACCATAAAAAATGTTTCAAGTGAAAAAACTCAACAGTTTCACTATAAAAACCTTGAAAAATGTTCCAAATTAAAGAACTCAATAATTTAACTATAAAAAACCCTTAAATAGTTCCAATTTAAAAAAAACTCAAATATTTCAATATAAATACCATAAAAAAGTTCAAAATAAAAAAACTCAACAGTTTTAATATAAAAACCATAACAAAAGTTCCAAGTTAACAAAATACAACAATTTCACTATAAAAGCCATTAAAAAAACCAAGTTAAAAAGCTCAACAATTTCACTATATAGATCCTAAAAAAAGATCCAAGTTATAAACCTCATCTATATCGCCATAATAACCATAAAAATGTTTCAAGTTAAAAAATTCAACAATTACACTGAAAACCCCATTAAATAAAGTTTCATGTTAAAAAATTCAATAGTTTCACTATAAAAACGAAAACAATATTTTTAAGTGAAAAAACTCAACTATTTCACTATAAATATACCTAGAAAAAGTTCCATGTTAAAAATACTCACAAATATCTCTATAAAAAATAAAAAATAAAAAATAAGTTCCAATTTGTTACAAAAAACTCAACAGTTTCTCTTTAAAAAATATATTAAATAAAGTCAAGTTAAAAAACTCAACTGTTTCACTGTAATTACCATAAAAAAAATGTTTCAAGTGAAAAAATTCAATAGTTCACTATAAAAACCTTAAAAAATGTTGCAAATTAAAAAACTCGATAATTTAACTATTAAAACCACTAAAATAGTTCCAAGTTATAAAAAATCAAATATTTCAATATAAATACCATAAAAAAATTCAAAGTAAAAAAACTCAACAGTTTCACTATAAAAACCATAACAAAAGTTCCAAGTTAAAAAAAACACAACAATTTCAGTATAAAAACCATAAAAAAAACAAAGTTAAAAAGCTCAACAATTTCACTATATAGATCCTAAAAAAAGATCCAAGTTATAAACCTCATCTATATCGCCATAATAACCATAAAAATGTTTCAAGTTAAAAAATTCAACAATTTCACTGAAAAATCCATTAAAAAAAGTTTCATGTTAAAAATTCAATAGTTTCACTATAAAAACAAAAACAATATTTTCAAGTGAAAAAACTAAACAATTTCACTATAAAAATACCTAAAAAAAGTTCCATGTTAAAAATACTCACAAATATCTCTATAAAAAATAAATAATAAGTTCCAATTTTTTTAAAAAAAGTCAACAGTTTCACTATAAAAACCATAGCAATATATCCAAGTGAAAAAACTCAACTATTTCACTGTAAAAAACATTAACAAAAATTTCAAGTTAAAAAACTCAAACGTTTCACTGTAAGAACCATAAAAAATGTTTCAAGTGAAAAAACTCAACAGTTTCACTATAAAAACCTTGAAAAATGTTCCAAATTAAAGAACTCAATAATTTAACTATAAAAACCACTTAAATAGTTCCAATTTAAAAAAAAACTCAAATATTTCAATATAAATACCATAAAAAAGTTCAAAATAAAAAAACTCAACAGTTTTAATATAAAAACCATAACAAAAGTTCCAAGTTAACAAAATACAACAATTTCACTATAAAAGCCATTAAAAAAACCAAGTTAAAAAGCTCAACAATTTCACTATATAGATCCTAAAAAAAGATCCAAGTTATAAACCTCATCTATATCGCCATAATAACCATAAAAATGTTTCAAGTTAAAAAATTCAACAATTACACTGAAAACCCCATTAAAAAAAGTTTCATGTTAAAAAAATCAATAGATTCACTATAAAAACGAAAACAATATTTTCAAGTGAAAAAACTCAACTATTTCACTATAAAAATACCTAGAAAAAGTTCCATGTTAAAAATACTCACAAATATCTCTATAAAAAGTAAAAAATAAGTTCCAATTTGTTAAAAAAAAACTCAACAGTTTCTCTTTAAAATATATATTAAAAAAAGTCAAGTTAAAAACTCAACTGTTTCACTGTAATAACCATAAAAAAAAGTTTCAAGTGAAAAAACTCAACAGTTCACTATAAAAACCTTAAAAAATGTTGCAAATTAAAAAACTCAATAATTTAACTATAAAAACCACTAAAATAGTTCCAAGTTAAAAAAATCAAATATTTTAATATAAATACCATAAAAAAATTCAAAGTAAAAAAACTCAACAGTTTCACTATAAAAACCATAACAAAAGTTCCAAGTTAAAAAAAACACAACAATTTCAGTATAAAAACCATAAAAAAAACCAAGTTAGAAAGCTCAACAATTTCACTATATAGATCCTAAAAAAAGATCGAAGTTATAAACCTCATCTATATCGCCATAATAACCATAAAAATGTTTCAAGTTAAAAAATTCAACAATTTCACTGAAAAATCTATTAAATAAAGTTTCATGTTAAAAAATTCAATAGTTTCACTATAAAAACGAAAACAATATTTTCAAGTGAAAGAACTCAATAATTTAACTATAAATCCACTAAAATAGTTCCAATTTAAAAAAAACTCAAATATTTCAATATAAATACCATAAAAAAGTTCAAAATAAAAAAAAACTCAATAGTTTCAATATAAAAACCATAACAAAAGTTCCAAGTTAAAAAAATACAACAATTTCACTCTAAAAACCATTAAAAAAACAAGTTAAAAAGCTCATCATTTTCACTATATAGATTCTAAAAAAAGATCCAAGTTATAAACCTCATCTATATCGCCATAATAACCATAAAAAATGTTTCAAGTTAAAAAATTCAACAATTTCACTGAAAAATCCATTAAAAGAAGTTTTATGTTAAAAAATTCAATAGTTTCACTATAAAAACGAAAACAATATTTTCAAGTAAAAAAACTCAATAATTTAACTATAAATCCACTAAAATAGTTCCAATTTAAAAATAACTCAAATATTTCAATATAAATACCATAAAAAAGTTCAAAATAAAAAAACTCAACAGTTTCAATATAAAAACCATAACAAAAGTTCCAAGTTAAAAAAATACAACAATTTCACTATAAAAACCATTAAAAAAACAAGTTAAAAGCTCAACAATTTCACTATATAGATCCCAAAAAAAGATCCAAGTTATAAACCTCATCTATATCGCCATAATAACCTTAAAAAATGTTTCAAGTTAAAAAATTCAACAATTTCACTGAAAAAACCATTAAAAAAAGTTTCATCTTAAAAAATTCAATAGTTTCACTATAAAAACGAAAACAATATTTTCAAGTGAAATAGTCCAAATTTAAAAAAAAAAAAACTCAAATATTTCAATATAAATACCATAAAAAAGTTCAAAATAAAAAAACTCAATAGTTTCAATATAAAAACCATAACAAAAGTTCCAAGTTAAAAAAATACAACAATTTCACTATAAAAACCATTAAAAAAACCAAGTTAAATAGCTTAACAATTTCACTATATAGATCCTAAAAAAAGATCCAAGTTATAAACCTCATCTATCTCGCCATAGTAACCATAAAAAATGTTTCAAGTTAAAAAAATTCAACAATTTCACTGGAAAAACCATTAAAATAAGTTTCATGTTAAAAATTCAATAGTTTCACTATAAAAACGAAAACAATATTTTCAAGTGAAAAAACTCAACTATTTCACTATAAAAATACCTAAAAAAAGTTCCATGTTAAAAATACTCACAAATATCTCTATAAAAAATAAATAATAAGTTCCAATTTTTTTAAAAAAAGTCAAAAGTTTCACTATAAAAAACATAGCAATATATCCAAGTGAAAAAACTCAACTATTTCACTGTAAAAAACATTAACAAAAATTCCAAGTTAAAAAACACAACAGTTTCTCTTTAGAAAATATATTAAAAAAAGTCAAGTTAAAAAACTCAACCGTTTCACTGTAAAAACCATAAAAAAATGTTCAAGTGAAAAAACTCAACAGTTTCACTATAAAAACCTTGAAAAATGTTCCAAATTAAAGAACTCAATAATTTAACTATGAAAACCACTTAAATAGTTCCAATTTAAAAAAAAAACTCAAATATTTCAATATAAATACCATAAAAAAGTTCAAAATAAAAAAACTCAACAGTTTTAATATAAAAACCATAACAAAAGTTCCAAGTTAAAAAAATACAACAATTTCACTATAAAAACCATTAAAAGAAACCAAGTTAAAAAGCTCAACAATTTCACTATATAGATCCTAAAAAAAGATCCAAGTTATAAACCTCATCTATATCGCCATAATAACCATAAAAAATGTTTCAAGTTAAAAAATTCAACAATTACACTGAAAATCCCATTAAAAAAAAACTTTTCATGTTAAAAAATTCAATAGTTTCACTATAAAAACGAAAACAATATTTTTAAGTGAAAAAACTCAACTATTTCACTATAAAAATACCTAGAAAAAGTTCCATGTTAAAAATACTCACAAATATCTCTATAAAAAATAAAAAATAAGTTCCAATTTGTTAAAAAAAACTCAACAGTTTCTCTTTAAAAAATATATTAAATAAAGTCAAGTTAAAAAACTCAACTGTTTCACTGTAATAACCATAAAAAAAATGTTTCAAGTGAAAAAATTCAACAGTTCACTATAAAAACCTTAAAAAATGTTGCAAATTAAAAAACTCGATAATTTAACTATTAAAACCAATAAAATAGTTCCAAGTTAAAAAAAATCAAATATTTAAAAATAAATACCATAAAAAAATTCAAAGTAAAAAAACTCAACAGTTTCACTATAAAAACCATAACAAAAGTTCCAAGTTAAAAAAAACACAACAATTTCAGTATAAAAACCATAAAAAAAACAAAGTTAAAAAGCTCAACAATTTCACTATATAGATCCTAAAAAAAGATCCAAGTTATAAACCTCATCTATATCGCCATAATAACCATAAAAATGTTTCAAGTTAAAAAATTCAACAATTTCACTGAAAAATCCATTAAAAAAAGTTTCATGTTAAAAATTCAATAGTTTCACTATAAAAACAAAAACAATATTTTCAAGTGAAAAAACTAAACAATTTCACTATAAAAATACCTAAAAAAAGTTCCATGTTAAAAATACTCACAAATATCTCTATAAAAAATAAATAATAAGTTCCAATTTTTTTTAAAAAAGTCAACAGTTTCACTATAAAAACCATAACAATATATCCAAGTGAAAAAACTCAACTATTTCACTGTAAAAAACATTAACAAAAAAGTCAAGTTAAAAAACTCAAACGTTTCACTGTAAGAACCATAAAAAATGTTTCAAGTGAAAAAACTCAACAGTTTCACTATAAAAACCTTGAAAAATGTTCCAAATTAAAGAACTCAATAATTTAACTATAAAAACCACTTAAATAGTTCCAATTTAAAAAAAAACTCAAATATTTCAATATAAATACCATAAAAAAGTTCAAAATAAAAAAACTCAACAGTTTTAATATAAAAACCATAACAAAAGTTCCAAGTTAACAAAATACAACAATTTCACTATAAAAGCCATTAAAAAAACCAAGTTAAAAAGCTCAACAATTTCACTATATAGATCCTAAAAAAAGATCCAAGTTATAAACCTCATCTATATCGCCATAATAACCATAAAAATGTTTCAAGTTAAAAAATTCAACAATTACACTGAAAACCCCATTAAATAAAGTTTCATGTTAAAAACTTCAATAGTTTCACTATAAAAACGAAAACAATATTTTTAAGTGAAAAAACTCAAATATTTCACTATAAATATACCTAGAAAAAGTTCCATGTTAAAAATACTCACAAATATCTCTATAAAAAGTAAAAAATAAGTTCCAATTTGTTAAAAAAAACTCAACAGTTTCTCTTTAAAAAATATATTAAAAAAAGTCAAGTTAAAAACTCAACTGTTTCACTGTAATAACCATAAAAAAAAGTTTCAAGTGAAAAAACTCAACAGTTCACTATAAAAACCTTAAAAAATGTTGCAAATTAAAAAACTCAATAATTTAACTATAAAAACCACTAAAATAGTTCCAAGTTAAAAAAATCAAATATTTTAATATAAATACCATAAAAAAATTCAAAGTAAAAAAACTCAACAGTTTCACTATAAAAACCATAACAAAAGTTCCAAGTTAAAAAAAACACAACAATTTCAGTATAAAAACCATAAAAAAAAACCAAGTTAAAAAGCTCAACAATTTCACTATATAGATCCTAAAAAAAGATCCAAGTTATAAACCTCATCTATATCGCCATAATAACCATAAAAATGTTTCAAGTTAAAAAATTCAACAATTACACTGAAAACCCCATTAAAAAAAGTTTCATGTTAAAAAATTCAATAGATTAACTATAAAAACGAAAACAATATTTTCAAGTGAAAAAACTCAACTATTTCACTATAAAAATACCTAGAAAAAGTTCCATGTTAAAAATACTCACAAATATCTCTATAAAAAGTAAAAAATAAGTTCCAATTTGTTAAAAAAAAACTCAACAGTTTCTCTTTAAAAAATATATTAAAAAAAGTCAAGTTAAAAACTCAACTGTTTCACTCTAATAACCATAAAAAAAAGTTTCAAGTGAAAAAACTCAACAGTTCACTATAAAAACCTTAAAAAATGTTGCAAATTAAAAAACTCAATAATTTAACTATAAAATCCACTAAAATAGTTCCAAGTTAAAAAAATCAAATATTTTAAAAATGTTTCAAGTTAAAAAATTCAACAATTTCACTGAAAAATCTATTAAAAAAAGTTTCATGTTAAAAAATTCAATAGTTTCACTATAAAAACGAAAACAATATTTTCAAGTGAAAGAACTCAATAATTTAACTATAAATCCACTAAAATAGTTCCAATTTAAAAAAAAACTCAAATATTTCAATATAAATACCATAAAAAAGTTCAAAATAAAAAAAAAACTCAATAGTTTCAATATAAAAAAACATAACAAAAGTTCCAAGTTAAAAAAATACAACAATTTCACTATAAAAACCATTAAAAAAACAAGTTAAAAAGCTCATCATTTTCACTATATAGATTCTAAAAAAAGATCCAAGTTATAAACCTCATCTATATCGCCATAATAACCATAAAAAATGTTTCAAGTTAAAAAATTCAACAATTTCACTGAAAAATCCATTAAAAGAAGTTTTATGTTAAAAAATTCAATAGTTTCACTATAAAAACGAAAACAATATTTTCAAGTAAAAAAACTCAATAATTTAACTATAAATCCACTAAAATAGTTCCAATTTAAAAATAACTCAAATATTTCAATATAAATACTATAAAAAAGTTCAAAATAAAAAAACTCAACAGTTTTAATATAAAAACCATAACAAAAGTTCCAAGTTAAAAAAATACAACAATTTCACTATAAAAACCATTAAAAAAACAATTTAAAAGCTCAACAATTTCACTATATAGATCCCAAAAAAAGATCCAAGTTATAAACCTCATCTATATCGCCATAATAACCTTAAAAAATGTTTCAAGTTAAAAAATTCATCAATTTCACTGAAAAAACCATTAAAAAAAGTTTCATCTTAAAAAATTCAATAGTTTCACTATAAAAACGAAAACAATATTTTCAAGTGAAATAGCCCCAATTTAAAAAAAAAAACTCAAATATTTCAATATAAATACCATAAAAAAGTTCAAAATAAAAAAACTCAATAGTTTCAATATAAAAACCATAACAAAAGTTCCAAGTTAAAAAAATACAACAATTTCACTATAAAAACCATTAAAAAAACCAAGTTAAAAAGCATAACAATTTCACTATATAGATCCTAAAAAAAGATCCAAGTTATAAACCTCATCTATCTCGCCATAGTAACCATAAAAAATGTTTCAAGTTAAAAAAATTCAACAATTTCACTGGAAAAACCATTAAAATAAGTTTCATGTTAAAAATTCAATAGTTTCACTATAAAAACGAAAACAATATTTTCAAGTGAAAAAACTCAACTATTTCACTATAAAAATACCTAAAAAAAGTTCCATGATAAAAATACTCACAAATATCTCTATAAAAAATAAATAATAAGTTCCAATTTTTTTAAAAAAAGTCAAAAGTTTCACTATAAAAACCATAGCAATATATCCAAGTGAAAAAACTCAACTATTTCACTGTAAAAAACATTAACAAAAATTCCAAGTTAAAAAACACAACAGTTTCTCTTTAGAAAATATATTAAAAAAAGTCAAGTTAAAAAACTCAACCGTTTCACTGTAAAAACCATAAAAAAATGTTTCAAGTGAAAAAACTCAACAGTTTCACTATAAAAACCTTGAAAAATGTTCCAAATTAAAGAACTCAATAATTTAACTATAAAAACCACTTAAATAGTTCCAAGTTAAAAACAAACTCAAATATTTCAATATAAATACCATAAAAAAGTTCAAAGTAAAAAATCTCAACAGTTTAACTATAAAAACCATAACAAAAGTTCCAAGTTAAAAAAATACAACAATTTCACTATAAAAACCATTAAAAAAAACCAAGTTAAAAAGCTCAACAATTTCACTATATAGATCCTAACAAAGGATCCAAGTTATAAACCTCGTCTATATCGCCATAATAACCATAATAAATGTTTCAAGTTAAAAAACTCAACAATTTCACTATAAAAATACCTAAAAAAAGTTAAATGTTAAAAATACTCACAAATATCTCTATAAAAAATAAAAAAATAAGTTTCAAGTTAAAAAAACTCAACAGTTTCACTATAAAAACCAAAGCAAGATAACCAAGTGAAAAACCTCAACTATTTCACTGTAAAAAACTAAAAAAAAATTTCAAGTTAAAAAACACAACAGTTTCTCTATAAAAAAAATATTAAAAAAAGTCAAGTTAAAAAACTCAGCAGTTTCACTGTAAAAACCATAAAAAAATGTATTAAGTGAAAAAACTCAACAGTTTCACTATAAAAACCTTAAAAAAATGTTCCAAATTAAAGAACTCAATAATTTAACTATAAAAACCACTTAAATAGTTCCAAGTTAAAAACAAACTCAAATATTTCAATATAAATACCATAAAAAAGTTCAAAGTAAAAAATCTCAACAGTTTCACTATAAAAACCATAACAAAAGTTCCAAGTTAAAAAAATACAACAATTTCACTATAAAAACCATTAAAAAAACCAAGTTAAAAAGCTCAACAATTTCACTATATAGATCCTAACAAAGGATCCAAGTTATAAACCTCGTCTATATCGCCATAATAACCATAATAAATGTTTCAAGTTAAAAAAAACTCAACAATTTCACTATAAAAATACCTAAAAAAAGTTACATGTTAAAAATACTCACAAATATCTCTATAAAAAATAAAAAAATAAGTTTCAAGTTAAAAAAACTCAACAGTTTCACTATAAAAACCAAAGCAAGATAACCAAGTGAAAAAACTCAACTATTTCACTGTAAAAAACAATAAAAAAAATTTCAAGTTAAAAAACACAACAGTTTCTCTATAAAAAAAATATTAAAAAAAGTCAAGTTAAAAAACTCAGCAGTTTCACTGTAAAAACCATAAAAAAAAATTCAAGTGAAAAAATCAACAGTTTCAATATAAAAACCTTGAAAAATGTTCCAAATTAAAGAACTCAATAATTTAACTATAAAAACCACTTAAATAGTTCCAATTTAAACAAAATCAAATATTTCAATATAAATACCATAAAAAAGTTCAAAGTAAAAAAACTCAACAGTTACACTATAAAAATCATAACAAAAGTTCCAAGTTAAAAAAAATACAACAATTTCAGTATAAAAACCATAAAAAAAAAACCAAGTTAAAAAGCTCAACAATTTCACTATATAGATCCCAAAAAAAGATCCAAGTTATAAACCTCATCCATATCACCATAATAACAATAAAAAATGTTTCAAGTTAAAAAATTCAACAATTTCACTGAAAAAACCATTAAAAAAAGTTTCATGTTAAAAAATTCAATAGTTTCAATATAAAAACGAAAACAATATTTTCAAGTGAAAAAACTCAATAATTTAACTATAAAAACCACTTAAATAGTTCCAATTTAAAAAAAAAACTCAAATATTTCAATATAAATACCATAAAAAAGTTCAAAATAAAAAAACTCAACAGTTTTAATATAAAAACCATAACAAAAGTTCCAAGTTAAAAAAAAATAACAATTTCACTATAAAAAACATTAAAAAAACCAATTTAAAAAGCTCAACAATTTCACTATATAGATCCTAAAAAAAGATCCAAGTTATAAACCTCATCTATATCGCCATAATAACCATAAAAAATGTTTCAAGTTAAAAAATTCAACAATTTCACTGAAAAAACCATTAAAAAAAGTTTCATGTTAAAAAATTTAATAGTTTAACTATAAAAACGAAAACAAATTTTCAAGTGAAAAAACTCAACTATTTCACTATTAAAATACCTAAAAAAAGCTCCATGTTAAAAATACTCACAAATATCTCTATAAAAAAAATTAAGTTCCAAGTTTAAAAAAAAACTCAACAGTTTCGATATAAAAACCATAGCAAGATAACCAAGTGAAAAAACTCAAGTATTTCATTGAAAAAACAATAAAAAAAATTTCAAGTTAAAAAACACAACAGTTTCTCTATAAAAAATATATTAAAAAAAGTCAAGTTAAAAAACTCAACAGTTTCACTATAAAAACCATAAAAAAAGTTCCGAGTAAAAAACCTCAACATTTTCTCAATAAAAAAATAATATTAAAAAAGTCAAGTTAAATAACTCAACAGTTTCACTGAAAAAACGATTAATAAAAGTTTCATGTTAAAAAATTCAATAGTTTCACTATATAAACCAAAACAAGGTTTTCAAGTTAAAAAACTCGACTATTTCACTATAAAAATACCTAAAAAAAGTTCCATGTTAAAAATACTCACAAATATCTCTATAAAAAATAAAAAATAAGTTCCAATTTGTTAAAAAAACTCAACAGTTTCACTATAAAAACCATAGCAATATATTCAAGTGAAAAAACTCAACTATTTCACTGTAAAAAACATTAACAAAAATTCCAAGTTAAAAAACACAATAATTTCTCTTTAAAAAATATATTAAAAAAAGTAAAGGTATAAAACTCAACCGTTTCACTGTAAAAACCATAAAAAAAATGTTTCAAGTGAAAAAACTCAACAGTTTCACTATAAAACCCTTGAAAAATGTTCCAAATTAATGAACTCAATAATTTAAATATAAAAATCACTTAAATAGTTCCAATTTAAAAAAAACTCAAATATTTCAATATAAATACTATAAAAAAGTTCAAAATAAAAAAACTCAACAATTTTAATATAAAAACCATAACAAAAGTTCCAAGTTACAAAAATACAACAATTTAAAAAAAAACACAACAATTTAAGTATAAAAACCATTAAAAAAACCAAGTTAAAAAGCTCAACAATTTCACTATATAGATCCTAAATAAAGATCCAAGTTATAAACCTCGTCTATATCGCCATAATAACCATAAAAAATGTTTCAAGTTAAAAAATTCAACAATTTCACTGAAAAAACCATTAAAAAAAGATTCATGTTAAAAAATGCAATAGTTTCACTATAAAAACGAAAACAATATTTTCAAGTGAAAAAACTCAACTATTTCACTATAAATCCACTAAAATAGTTCCAATTTAAAAAAAAAACTCAAATATTTCAATTTAAATACCATAAAAAAGTTCAAAATAAAAAAAAACTCAATATTTCAATATAAAAACCATAACAAAAGTTCCAAGTTAAAAAAATACAACAATTTCACTATAAAAACCATTAAAAAAACAAGTTAAAAAGCTCAACATTTTCACTATATAGATTCTAAAAAAAGATCCAAGTTATAAACCTCATCTATATCGCCATAATAACCATAAAAAATGTTTCAAGTTAAAAAATTCAACAATTTCACTGAAAAATCCATTTAAAGAAGTTTTATGTTAAAAAATTCAATAGTTTCACTATAAAAACGAAAACAATATTTTCAAGTAAAAAAACTCAATAATTTAACTATAAATCCACTAAAATAGTTCCAATTTAAAAATAACTCAAATATTTCAATATAAATACCATAAAAAAGTTCAAAATAAAAAAACTCATCAGTTTCAATATAAAAACCATAACAAAAGTTCCAAGTTAAAAACATACAACAATTTCACTATAAAAACCATTAAAAAAACAAGTTAAAAAGCTTAACAATTTCACTATATAGATCCCAAAAAAAGATCCAAGTTATAAACCTCATCTATATCGCCATAATAACCTTAAAAAATGTTTCAAGTTAAAAAATTCAACAATTTCACTGAAAAAACCATTAAAAAAAGTTTCATCTTAAAAAATTCAATAGTTTCACTATAAAAACGAAAACAATATTTTCAAGTGAAATAGTCGCAATTTAAAAAAAAAACTCAAATATTTCAATATAAATACCATAACAAAAGTTCCAAGTTAAAAAAATACAACAATTTCACAATAAAAACCATTAAAAAAACCAAGTTAAAAAGCTTAACAATTTCACTATATAGATCCTAAAAAAATATCCAAGTTATAAACCTCATCTATATCGCCATAGTAACCATAAAAAATGTTTCAAGTTAAAAAAATTCAACAATTTCACTGGAAAAACCATTAAAATAAGTTTCATGTTAAAAATTCAATAGTTTCACTATAAAAACGAAAACAATATTTTCAAGTGAAAGAACTCAACTATTTCACTATAAAAATACCTAAAAAAAGTTCCATGTTAAAAATACTCACAAATATCTCTATAAAAAATAAATAATAAGTTCCAATTTTTTTAAAAAAAGTCAAAAGTTTCACTATAAAAACCATAGCAATATATCCAAGTGAAAAAACTCAACTATTTCACTGTAAAAAACATTAACAAAAATTCCAAGTTAAAAAACACAACAGTTTCTCTTTAGAAAATATATTAAAAAAAGTCAAGTTAAAAAACTCAATCGTTTCACTGTAAAAACCCTAAAAAAAAATGTTTCAAGTGAAAAAACTCAACAGTTTCACTATAAAAACCTTGAAAAATGTTCCAAATTAAAGAACTCAATAATTTAACTATAAAAACCACTTAAATAGTTCCAATTTAAAAAAAAAACTCAAATATTTCAATATAAATACCATAAAAAAGTTCAAAATAAAAAACTCAACAGTTTTAATATAAAAACCATAACAAAAGTTCCAAGTTAAAAAAATACAACAATTTCACTATAAAAACCATTAAAAAAAACCAAGTTAAAAAGCTCAACAATTTCACTATCTAGATCCTAAAAAAAGATCCAAGTTATAAACCTCATGTATATCGCCATAATAACCATAAAAAATGTTTCAAGTTAAAAAAATTCAACAATTACACTGAAAATCCCATTAAAAAAAGTTTCATGTTAAAAAATTCAATAGTTTCACTATAAAAACGAAAACAATATTTTTAAGTGAAAAAACTCAACTATTTCACTATAAAAATACCTAGAAAAAGTTCCATGTTAAAAATACTCACAAATATCTCTATAAAAAATAAAAAATAAATTCCAATTTGTTAAAAAAAACTCAACAGTTTCTCTTTAAAAAATATATTAAATAAAGTCAAGTTAAAAAACTCAACTGTTTCACTTTAATAACCATAAAAAAAATGTTTAAAGTGAAAAAATTCAACAGTTCACTATAAAAACCTTAAAAAATGTTGCAAATTAAAAAACTCGATAATTTAATTATAAAAACCACTAAAATAGTTCCAAGTTAAAAAAAATCAAATATTTCAATATAAATACCATAAAAAAATTCAAAGTAAAAAAACTCAACAGTTTCACTATAAAAACCATAACAAAAGTTCCAAGTTAAAAAAAACACAACAATTTCAGTATAAAAACCATTAAAAAAAAACAAAGTTAAAAAGCTCAATAATTTCACTATATAGATCCTAAAAAAAGATCCAAGTTATAAACCTCATCTATATCGCCATAATAACCATAAAAATGTTTCAAGTTAAAAAATTCAATAATTTCACTGAAAAATCCATTAAAAAAAGTTTCATGTTAAAAATTCAATAGTTTCACTATAAAAACGAAAACAATATTTTTAAGTGAAAAAACTAAACAATTTCACTATAAAAATACCTAAAAAAAGTTCCATGTTAAAAATACTCACAAATATCTCTATAAAAAATAAATAATAAGTTCCAATTTTTTAAAAAAAAGTCAACAGTTTCACTATAAAAACCATAGCAATATATCCAAGTGAAAAAACTCAACTATTTCACTGTAAAAAACATTAACAAAAATTTCAAGTTAAAAAACTCAAACGTTTCACTGTAAGAACCATAAAAAATGTTTCAAGTGAAAAAACTCAACAGTTTCACTATAAAAACCTTGAAAAATGTTCCAAATTAAAGAACTCAATAATTTAACTATAAAAAACCCTTAAATAGTTCCAATTTAAAAAAAAACTCAAATATTTCAATATAAATACCATAAAAAAGTTCAAAATAAAAAAACTCAACAGTTTTAATATAAAAACCATAACAAAAGTTCCAAGTTAACAAAATACAACAATTTCACTATAAAAGCCATTAAAAAAACCAAGTTAAAAAGCTCAACAATTTCACTATATAGATCCTAAAAAAAGATCCAAGTTATAAACCTCATCTATATCGCCATAATAACCATAAAAATGTTTCAAGTTAAAAAATTCAACAATTACACTGAAAACCCCATTAAATAAAGTTTCATGTTAAAAAATTCAATAGTTTCACTATAAAAACGAAAACAATATTTTTAAGTGAAAAAACTCAACTATTTCACTATAAATATACCTAGAAAAAGTTCCATGTTAAAAATACTCACAAATATCTCTATAAAAAATAAAAAATAAAAAATAAGTTCCAATTTGTTACAAAAAACTCAACAGTTTCTCTTTAAAAAATATATTAAATAAAGTCAAGTTAAAAAACTCAACTGTTTCACTGTAATTACCATAAAAAAAATGTTTCAAGTGAAAAAATTCAATAGTTCACTATAAAAACCTTAAAAAATGTTGCAAATTAAAAAACTCGATAATTTAACTATTAAAACCACTAAAATAGTTCCAAGTTATAAAAAATCAAATATTTCAATATAAATACCATAAAAAAATTCAAAGTAAAAAAACTCAACAGTTTCACTATAAAAACCATAACAAAAGTTCCAAGTTAAAAAAAACACAACAATTTCAGTATAAAAACCATAAAAAAAACAAAGTTAAAAAGCTCAACAATTTCACTATATAGATCCTAAAAAAAGATCCAAGTTATAAACCTCATCTATATCGCCATAATAACCATAAAAATGTTTCAAGTTAAAAAATTCAACAATTTCACTGAAAAATCCATTAAAAAAAGTTTCATGTTAAAAATTCAATAGTTTCACTATAAAAACAAAAACAATATTTTCAAGTGAAAAAACTAAACAATTTCACTATAAAAATACCTAAAAAAAGTTCCATGTTAAAAATACTCACAAATATCTCTATAAAAAATAAATAATAAGTTCCAATTTTTTTAAAAAAAGTCAACAGTTTCACTATAAAAACCATAGCAATATATCCAAGTGAAAAAACTCAACTATTTCACTGTAAAAAACATTAACAAAAATTTCAAGTTAAAAAACTCAAACGTTTCACTGTAAGAACCATAAAAAATGTTTCAAGTGAAAAAACTCAACAGTTTCACTATAAAAACCTTGAAAAATGTTCCAAATTAAAGAACTCAATAATTTAACTATAAAAACCACTTAAATAGTTCCAATTTAAAAAAAAACTCAAATATTTCAATATAAATACCATAAAAAAGTTCAAAATAAAAAAACTCAACAGTTTTAATATAAAAACCATAACAAAAGTTCCAAGTTAACAAAATACAACAATTTCACTATAAAAGCCATTAAAAAAACCAAGTTAAAAAGCTCAACAATTTCACTATATAGATCCTAAAAAAAGATCCAAGTTATAAACCTCATCTATATCGCCATAATAACCATAAAAATGTTTCAAGTTAAAAAATTCAACAATTACACTGAAAACCCCATTAAAAAAAGTTTCATGTTAAAAAAATCAATAGATTCACTATAAAAACGAAAACAATATTTTCAAGTGAAAAAACTCAACTATTTCACTATAAAAATACCTAGAAAAAGTTCCATGTTAAAAATACTCACAAATATCTCTATAAAAAGTAAAAAATAAGTTCCAATTTGTTAAAAAAAAACTCAACAGTTTCTCTTTAAAATATATATTAAAAAAAGTCAAGTTAAAAACTCAACTGTTTCACTGTAATAACCATAAAAAAAAGTTTCAAGTGAAAAAACTCAACAGTTCACTATAAAAACCTTAAAAAATGTTGCAAATTAAAAAACTCAATAATTTAACTATAAAAACCACTAAAATAGTTCCAAGTTAAAAAAATCAAATATTTTAATATAAATACCATAAAAAAATTCAAAGTAAAAAAACTCAACAGTTTCACTATAAAAACCATAACAAAAGTTCCAAGTTAAAAAAAACACAACAATTTCAGTATAAAAACCATAAAAAAAACCAAGTTAAAAAGCTCAACAATTTCACTATATAGATCCTAAAAAAAGATCGAAGTTATAAACCTCATCTATATCGCCATAATAACCATAAAAATGTTTCAAGTTAAAAAATTCAACAATTTCACTGAAAAATCTATTAAATAAAGTTTCATGTTAAAAAATTCAATAGTTTCACTATAAAAACGAAAACAATATTTTCAAGTGAAAGAACTCAATAATTTAACTATAAATCCACTAAAATAGTTCCAATTTTAAAAAAACTCAAATATTTCAATATAAATACCATAAAAAAGTTCAAAATAAAAAAAAACTCAATAGTTTCAATATAAAAACCATAACAAAAGTTCCAAGTTAAAAAAATACAACAATTTCACTCTAAAAACCATTAAAAAAAACAAGTTAAAAAGCTCATCATTTTCACTATATAGATTCTAAAAAAAGATCCAAGTTATAAACCTCATCTATATCGCCATAATAACCATAAAAAATGTTTCAAGTTAAAAAATTCAACAATTTCACTGAAAAATCCATTAAAAGAAGTTTTATGTTAAAAAATTCAATAGTTTCACTATAAAAACGAAAACAATATTTTCAAGTAAAAAAACTCAATAATTTAACTATAAATCCACTAAAATAGTTCCAATTTAAAAATAACTCAAATATTTCAATATAAATACCATAAAAAAGTTCAAAATAAAAAAACTCAACAGTTTCAATATAAAAACCATAACAAAAGTTCCAAGTTAAAAAAATACAACAATTTCACTATAAAAACCATTAAAAAAACAAGTTAAAAGCTCAACAATTTCACTATATAGATCCCAAAAAAAGATCCAAGTTATAAACCTCATCTATATCGCCATAATAACCTTAAAAAATGTTTCAAGTTAAAAAATTCAACAATTTCACTGAAAAAACCATTAAAAAAAGTTTCATCTTAAAAAATTCAATAGTTTCACTATAAAAACGAAAACAATATTTTCAAGTGAAATAGTCCAAATTTAAAAAAAAAAACTCAAATATTTCAATATAAATACCATAAAAAAGTTCAAAATAAAAAAACTCAATAGTTTCAATATAAAAACCATAACAAAAGTTCCAAGTTAAAAAAATACAACAATTTCACTATAAAAACCATTAAAAAAACCAAGTTAAATAGCTTAACAATTTCACTATATAGATCCTAAAAAAAGATCCAAGTTATAAACCTCATCTATCTCGCCATAGTAACCATAAAAAATGTTTCAAGTTAAAAAAATTCAACAATTTCACTGGAAAAACCATTAAAATAAGTTTCATGTTAAAAATTCAATAGTTTCACTATAAAAACGAAAACAATATTTTCAAGTGAAAAAACTCAACTATTTCACTATAAAAATACCTAAAAAAAGTTCCATGTTAAAAATACTCACAAATATCTCTATAAAAAATAAATAATAAGTTCCAATTTTTTAAAAAAAAGTCAAAAGTTTCACTATAAAAAACATAGCAATATATCCAAGTGAAAAAACTCAACTATTTCACTGTAAAAAACATTAACAAAAATTCCAAGTTAAAAAACACAACAGTTTCTCTTTAGAAAATATATTAAAAAAAGTCAAGTTAAAAAACTCAACCGTTTCACTGTAAAAACCATAAAAAAATGTTCAAGTGAAAAAACTCAACAGTTTCACTATAAAAACCTTGAAAAATGTTCCAAATTAAAGAACTCAATAATTTAACTATGAAAACCACTTAAATAGTTCCAATTTAAAAAAAAAACTCAAATATTTCAATATAAATACCATAAAAAAGTTCAAAATAAAAAAACTCAACAGTTTTAATATAAAACCCATAACAAAAGTTCCAAGTTAAAAAAATACAACAATTTCACTATAAAAACCATTAAAAGAAACCAAGTTAAAAAGCTCAACAATTTCACTATATAGATCCTAAAAAAAGATCCAAGTTATAAACCTCATCTATATCGCCATAATAACCATAAAAAATGTTTCAAGTTAAAAAATTCAACAATTACACTGAAAATCCCATTAAAAAAAAATTTCATGTTAAAAAATTCAATAGTTTCACTATAAAAACGAAAACAATATTTTTAAGTGAAAAAACTCAACTATTTCACTATAAAAATACCTAGAAAAAGTTCCATGTTAAAAATACTCACAAATATCTCTATAAAAAATAAAAAATAAGTTCCAATTTGTTAAAAAAAACTCAACAGTTTCTCTTTAAAAAATATATTAAATAAAGTCAAGTTAAAAAACTCAACTGTTTCACTGTAATAACCATAAAAAAAATGTTTCAAGTGAAAAAATTCAACAGTTCACTATAAAAACCTTAAAAAATGTTGCAAATTAAAAAACTCGATAATTTAACTATTAAAACCAATAAAATAGTTCCAAGTTAAAAAAAATCAAATATTTAAAAATAAATACCATAAAAAAATTCAAAGTAAAAAAACTCAACAGTTTCACTATAAAAACCATAACAAAAGTTCCAAGTTAAAAAAAACACAACAATTTCAGTATAAAAACCATAAAAAAAACAAAGTTAAAAAGCTCAACAATTTCACTATATAGATCCTAAAAAAAGATCCAAGTTATAAACCTCATCTATATCGCCATAATAACCATAAAAATGTTTCAAGTTAAAAAATTCAACAATTTCACTGAAAAATCCATTAAAAAAAGTTTCATGTTAAAAATTCAATAGTTTCACTATAAAAACAAAAACAATATTTTCAAGTGAAAAAACTAAACAATTTCACTATAAAAATACCTAAAAAAAGTTCCATGTTAAAAATACTCACAAATATCTCTATAAAAAATAAATAATAAGTTCCAATTTTTTTAAAAAAAGTCAACAGTTTCACTATAAAAACCATAGCAATATATCCAAGTGAAAAAACTCAACTATTTCACTGTAAAAAACATTAACAAAAAAGTCAAGTTAAAAAACTCAAACGTTTCACTGTAAGAACCATAAAAAATGTTTCAAGTGAAAAAACTCAACAGTTTCACTATAAAAACCTTGAAAAATGTTCCAAATTAAAGAACTCAATAATTTAACTATAAAAACCACTTAAATAGTTCCAATTTAAAAAAAAACTCAAATATTTCAATATAAATACCATAAAAAAGTTCAAAATAAAAAAACTCAACAGTTTTAATATAAAAACCATAACAAAAGTTCCAAGTTAACAAAATACAACAATTTCACTATAAAAGCCATTAAAAAAACCAAGTTAAAAAGCTCAACAATTTCACTATATAGATCCTAAAAAAAGATCCAAGTTATAAACCTCATCTATATCGCCATAATAACCATAAAAATGTTTCAAGTTAAAAAATTCAACAATTACACTGAAAACCCCATTAAATAAAGTTTCATGTTAAAAAATTCAATAGTTTCACTATAAAAACGAAAACAATATTTTTAAGTGAAAAAACTCAACTATTTCACTATAAATATACCTAGAAAAAGTTCCATGTTAAAAATACTCACAAATATCTCTATAAAAAGTAAAAAATAAGTTCCAATTTGTTAAAAAAAACTCAACAGTTTCTCTTTAAAAAATATATTAAAAAAAGTCAAGTTAAAAACTCAACTGTTTCACTGTAATAACCATAAAAAAAAGTTTCAAGTGAAAAAACTCAACAGTTCACTATAAAAACCTTAAAAAATGTTGCAAATTAAAAAACTCAATAATTTAACTATAAAAACCACTAAAATAGTTCCAAGTTAAAAAAATCAAATATTTTAATATAAATACCATAAAAAAATTCAAAGTAAAAAAACTCAACAGTTTCACTATAAAAACCATAACAAAAGTTCCAAGTTAAAAAAAACACAACAATTTCAGTATAAAAACCATAAAAAAAAAACCAAGTTAAAAAGCTCAACAATTTCACTATATAGATCCTAAAAAAAGATCGAAGTTATAAACCTCATCTATATCGCCATAATAACTATAAAAATGTTTCAAGTTAAAAAATTCAACAATTTCACTGAAAAATCTATTAAAAAAAGTTTCATGTTAAAAAATTCAATAGTTTCACTATAAAAACGAAAACAATATTTTCAAGTGAAAGAACTCAATAATTTAACTATAAATCCACTAAAATAGTTCCAATTTAAAAAAAAACTCAAATATTTCAATATAAATACCATAAAAAAGTTCAAAATAAAAAAAAAACTCAATAGTTTCAATATAAAAAACATAACAAAAGTTCCAAGTTAAAAAAATACAACAATTTCACTATAAAAACCATTAAAAAAACAAGTTAAAAAGCTCATCATTTTCACTATATAGATTCTAAAAAAAGATCCAAGTTATAAACCTCATCTATATCGCCATAATAACCATAAAAAATGTTTCAAGTTAAAAAATTCAACAATTTCACTGAAAAATCCATTAAAAGAAGTTTTATGTTAAAAAATTCAATAGTTTCACTATAAAAACGAAAACAATATTTTCAAGTAAAAAAACTCAATAATTTAACTATAAATCCACTAAAATAGTTCCAATTTAAAAATAACTCAAATATTTCAATATAAATACTATAAAAAAGTTCAAAATAAAAAAACTCAACAGTTTTAATATAAAAACCATAACAAAAGTTCCAAGTTAAAAAAATACAACAATTTCACTATAAAAACCATTAAAAAAACAATTTAAAAGCTCAACAATTTCACTATATAGATCCCAAAAAAAGATCCAAGTTATAAACCTCATCTATATCGCCATAATAACCTTAAAAAATGTTTCAAGTTAAAAAATTCAACAATTTCACTGAAAAAACCATTAAAAAAAGTTTCATCTTAAAAAATTCAATAGTTTCACTATAAAAACGAAAACAATATTTTCAAGTGAAATAGCCCCAATTTAAAAAAAAAACTCAAATATTTCAATATAAATACCATAAAAAAGTTCAAAATAAAAAAACTCAATAGTTTCAATATAAAAACCATAACAAAAGTTCCAAGTTAAAAAAATACAACAATTTCACTATAAAAACCATTAAAAAAACCAAGTTAAAAAGCATAACAATTTCACTATATAGATCCTAAAAAAAGATCCAAGTTATAAACCTCATCTATCTCGCCATAGTAACCATAAAAAATGTTTCAAGTTAAAAAAATTCAACAATTTCACTGGAAAAACCATTAAAATAAGTTTCATGTTAAAAATTCAATAGTTTCACTATAAAAACGAAAACAATATTTTCAAGTGAAAAAACTCAACTATTTCACTATAAAAATACCTAAAAAAAGTTCCATGTTAAAAATACTCACAAATATCTCTATAAAAAATAAATAATAAGTTCCAATTTTTTTAAAAAAAGTCAAAAGTTTCACTATAAAAACCATAGCAATATATCCAAGTGAAAAAACTCAACTATTTCACTGTAAAAAACATTAACAAAAATTCCAAGTTAAAAAACACAACAGTTTCTCTTTAGAAAATATATTAAAAAAAGTCAAGTTAAAAAACTCAACCGTTTCACTGTAAAAACCATAAAAAAATGTTTCAAGTGAAAAAACTCAACAGTTTCACTATAAAAACCTTGAAAAATGTTCCAAATTAAAGAACTCAATAATTTAACTATAAAAACCACTTAAATAGTTCCAATTTAAAAAAAAAACTCAAATATTTCAATATAAATACCATAAAAAAGTTCAAAATAAAAAAACTGAACAGTTTTAATATAAAAACCATAACAAAAGTTCCAAGTTAAAAAAATACAACAATTTCACTATAAAAACCATTAAAAAAAACCAAGTTAAAAAGCTCAAAAATTTCACTATATAGATCCTAAAAAAATATCCAAGTTATAAACCTCATCTATATCGCCATAATAACCATAAAAAATGTTTCAAGTTAAAAAATTCAACAATTACACTGAAAATCCCATTAAAAAAAGTTTCATGTTAAAAAATTCAATAGTTTCACTATAAAAACGAAAACAATATTTTTAAGTGAAAAAACTCAACTATTTCACTATAAAAATACCTAGAAAAAGTTCCATGTTAAAAATACTAACAAATATCTCTATAAAAAATAAAAAATAAGTTCCAATTTGTTAAAAAAAACTCAACAGTTTCTCTTTAAAAAATATATTAAAAAAAGTCAAGTTAAAAAACTCAACTGTTTCACTGTAATAACCATAAAAAAAATGTTTCAAGTTAAAAAATTCAACAGTTCACAATAAAAACCTTAAAAAATGTTGCAAATTAAAAAACTCGATAATTTAACTATAAAAACCACTAAAATAGTTCCAAGTTAAAAAAAATCAAATATTTCAAAATAAATACCATAAAAAAATTCAAAGTAAAAAAACTCAACAGTTTCACTATAAAAACCATAACAAAAGTTCCAAGTTAAAAAAAACACAACAATTTCAGTATAAAAACCATAAAAAAAAAAAAAAGTTAAAAAGCTCAACAATTTCACTATATAGATCCTAAAAAATGTTCCAAGTTATAAACCTCATCTATATCGCCATAATAACCATAAAAATGTTTCAAGTTAAAAAATTCAACAAATTCACTGAAAAATCCATTAAAAAAAGTTTCATGTTAAAAAATACAATAGTTCCACTATAAAAACGAAAACAATATTTTCAAGTGAAAAAACTCAATAATTTAACTATAAATCCACTAAAATAGTTCCAATTTAAAAAATAAACTCAAATATTTCAATATAAATACCATAAAAAAGTTCAAAATAAAAAAAAACTCAATAGTTTCAATATAAAAACCATAACAAAAGTTCCAAGTTAAAAAAATACAACAATTTCACTATAAAAACAATTTAAAAAAACAAGTTAAAAAGCTCAACATTTTCACTATATAGATTCTAAAAAAAGATTCAAGTTATAAACCTCATCTATATCGCCATAATAACCATAAAAAATGTTTCAAGTTAAAAATTTCAACAATTTCACTGAAAATTCCATTAAAAGAAGTTTTATGTTAAAAAATTCAATAGTTTCACTATAAAAACGAAAACAATATTTTCAAGTAAAAAAACTCAATAATTTAACTATAAATCCACTAAAATAGTTCCAATTTAAAAATAACTCAAATATTTCAATATAAATACCATAAAAAAGTTCTAAATAAAAAAAAAACTCAACAGTTTCAATATAAAAACCATAACAAAAGTTCCAAGTTAAAAAAATACAACAATTTCCCTATAAAAACCATTAAAAAAAACAAGTTAAAAAGCTCAACAATTTCACTATATAGATCCCAAAAAAAGATCGAAGTTATAAACCTCATCTATATCGCCATAATAACCATAAAAAATGTTTCAAGTTAAAAAATTCAACAATTTCACTGAAAAACCCATTAAAAAAAGTTTCATGTTAAAAAATTCAATAGTTTCACTATAAAAACGAAAACAATATTTTCAAGTGAAAAAACTCGACTATTTCACTATAAAAATACCTAAAAAAAGTTCCATGTTAAAAATACTCACAAATATCTCTATAAAAAATAAAAAAATAAGTTCCAATTTGTTAAAAAAAACTCAACAATTTCACTATAAAAATCATAGCAATATATTCAAGTGAAAAAACTCATCTATTTCACTGTAAAAAACATTAACAAAAATTCCAAGTTAAAAAACACAACAGTTTCTCTTTAAAAAATATATTAAAAAAAGTCAAGTTTAAAAACTCAACCGTTTCATTGTAAAAACCATAAAAAAATGTTTCAAGTGAAAATACTCAATAGTTTCACTATAAAAACCTTGAAAAATGTTCCAAATTAAAGAACTCAATAATTTAATTCCAAAAACCGCTTAAATAGTTCCAACTTAAAAAAAACACTCAAATATTTCAATATAAATACTATTAAAAAGATCAAAATAAAAAAATTCAACTGTTTTAATATAAAAACCATAACAAAAGTTCCAAGTTAAAAAAATACAATAATTTCACTATAAAAAACATTAAAAAAAAACAAGATAAAAAGCTCAACAATTTCACTATATAGATCCTAAAAAAAGATCAAAGTTATAAACCTTGTCTATATCGCCTTAATAACCATAAAAAATGTTTCAAGTTAAAAAATTCAACAATTTCACTGAAAAAACCATTAAAAAAAGTTTCATGTTAAAAAATTGAATAGTTTCACAATAAAAACGAAAATAATATTTTCAAGTGAAAAAACTCAACTATTTCACTAAAAAAACACCTAAAATAAGTTCCATGTTAAAAATACTCACAAATATCCCTATAAAAAATAAAAAATAAGTTCCAATTTGTAATAAAAATTCAATAGTTTCACTATAAAAACCTTAGCAATATATCCAAGTGAAAAAACTCAACTATTTCACTGTAAAAAACATTAACAAAAATTCCAAGTTAAAAAACACAACAGTTTCACTTTAAAAAATATATTAAAAAAAGTGAAGTTAAAAAGCTCAACGGTTTGACTGTAAAGACCATAAAAAAAAAGTTCCAAGTGAAAAACCTCAACAGTTTCTCTATAAAAAAATATATATTAAAAAAAGTCAAGTTAAATAACTCAACAGTTTCACTGAAAAAACGATTAAAACAAAGTTCCTTGTTAAAAAATTCAATAGTTTCACTATATAAACCAAAACAAGGTTTTCAAGTGAAAAAAACTCGACTATTTCACTATAAAAATACCTAAAAAAAGTTCCATGTTAAAAATACTCACAAATATCTCTATAAAAAATAAAAAATAAGTTCCAAGTTAAAAAAACTCAACATTTTCACTATAAAAACCCTAACAAGATTTCCAAGTGAAAAAACTCAACTATTTCACTGTAAAAAACATTAAAAAAAAATTCCAAGATTAAAAACACAACAGTTTCTCTTTAAAAAATATATTTAAAAAAGACAAGTTAAAAAACTCAACAGTTTCACTTTAATAACCATAAAAAAAATTTCAAGTGAAAAATCTCAACAGTTTCACTATAAAAACATTAAAAAATGTTCCAAATTAAAAAATCTCAATAATTTAACTATAAAAACCACTAAAATAGTTCCAAGTTAAAAAAAACACAAATATTTCAAAATAAATACCATAAAAAAGTTCAAAGTAAAAAAACTCAACAGTTTCACTATAAAAACCATAACAAAAGTTAAAAGTTAAAAAAAAAAAAAATACAACAATTTCAGTATAAAAACCATAAAAAAAAACAAGTTAAAAAGCACAACAATTTCACTATATAGATCCTAAAAAAAGATCCAAGTTATAAACCTCATCTATATCGCCATAATAACCATAAAAAATGTTCCAAGTTAAAAAATTCAACAATTTCACTAAAAAACCCATTAAAAAAAATTCTCATGTTAAAAAATTCAATAGTTTCACTATAAAAATGAAAACAAGATTTTCAAGTGAAAAACTCAACTATTTCACTATAAAAATACCTAAAAAAAGTTTCATGTTAAAAATACTCACAAATATCTCAATAAAAAATAAAAAATAAGTTCCAAGTTAAAAAAACTCAACAGTTTCACTATAAAAACCATAGCAATATATCCAAGTGAAAAAACTCAACTATTTCACTGTAAAAAACATTAACAAAAATTCCAAGTTAAAAAACACAACAGTTTTTCTTTAAAAAATATATTAAAAAAAGTCAAGTTAAAAAACTCAAAAATTTCACTGTAAAAACCATAAAAAAAAAAATTCAAGTGAAAAAACTCAACAGTTTCACTATAAAAACCTTGAAAAATGTTCCAAATTAAAGAACTCAATAATTTAAATATAAAAACCACTTAAATAGTTCCAATTTAAAAAAAAAAAACTAAAATATTTCAATATATAATCATAATAAAGTTCAAAATAAAAAAACTCAACAGTTTTAATATAAAAACCATAACAAAAGTTCCAAGTTAAAAAAATACAACAATTTCACTATAAAAACCATTAAAAAAAACCAAGTTAAAAAGCTCAACAATTTCACTATATAGATCCCAAAAAAAGATCCAAGTTATAAACCTCATCTATATCGCCATAATAACCATAAAAAATGTTTCAAGTTAAAAAATGAAACAATTTCACTGAAAAAACCATTAAAAAATGTTTCATGTTAAAAAATTCAATAATTCTACTATAAAAACGAAAACAATATTTTCAAGTGAAAAAACTCAATAATTTAACTATAAATCCACTAAAATAGTTCCAATTTAAAAAAAAAACTCAAATATTTCAAAATAAATACCATAAAAAAGTTCAAAATAAAAAAAACTCAACAGTTTTAATATAAAAACCATAACAAAAGTTCCAAGTTAAAAAATACAACAATTTCACTATAAAAACCATTAAAAAAACAAGTTAAAAAGCTCAACAATTTCACTGTATAGATCCCAAAAAAAGATCCAAGTTATAAACCTCATCTATATCGCCATAATAACCATAAAAAATGTTTCAAGATAAAAAATTCAACAATTTCACTGAAAAAACCATTAAAATAATTTTCATGTTAAAAATTCAATAGATTAACTATAAAAACGAAAACAATATTTTCAAGTGAAAAAACTCAACTATTTCACTATAAAAATACCTAAAAAAAGTTCCATGTTAAAAATACTCACAAATATCTCAATAAAAAATAAAAAATAAGTTCCAATTTGTAATAAAAACTCAACAGTTTCACTATAAAAACCATAGCAATATATCCAAGTGAAAAAACTCAACTATTTCACTGTAAAAAACATTAACAAAAATTCCAAGTTAAAAAACACAACAGTTTCACTTTAAAAAATATATTAAAAAAAGTCAAGTTAAAAAACTCAACAGTTTCAATGTAAAAACCATAAAAAATGTTTCAAGTGAAAAAAACTCAAAAGTTTCACTATAAAAACCTTGAAAAATGTTCCAAATTATATAACTCAATAATTTAACTATAAAAACCACTTAAATAGTTCCAATTTAAAAAAAACTCAAATATTTCAATATAAATACCATAAAAAAGTTCAAAATAAAAAAATTCAACAATTTTAATATAAAAAACATAACAAAAGTTCCAAGTTAAAAAAATACAACAATTTCACTATAAAAATCATTAAAAAAACTAAGTTAAAAAGCTCAACAATTTCACTATATAGATCCTAAAAAAAGATCCAAGTTATAAACCTCATTTATATCGCCATAATAACCATAAAAAATGTTTCAAGTTAAAAAATTCAACAATTTCACTGAAAAAACCATTAAAAATAGTTTCTAGTTAAAAAATTCAATAGTTTCACTATTAAAACGAAAACAAGATTTTCAAGTGAAAAAACTCAACTATTTCACTATAAAAATACCTAAAAAGAGTTCCATGTTAAAAATACTCACAAATATCTCTATAAAAAATAAAAAATAAGTTCCAAGTTAAAAAAACTCAACAATTTCACAATAAAAAGCCTAACAAGATTTCCAAGTGAAAAAACTCAACTATTTCACTATAAAAAAACATTAAAAAAAATTCCAAGTTAATAAACACAACAGTTTCTCTTTAAAAAATATATTAAAAAAAGTCAAGTTAAAAAACTCAACAGTTTCACTGTAATAACCATAAAAAAAAAGTTTCAAGTGAAAAAACTCAACAGCTTCCCTATAAAAACCTTAAAAAATGTTCCAAATTAAAAAACTTAATAATTTAACTATAAAAACCACTAAAATAGTTTCAAGTTAAAAAAAAACTCAAATATTTCAATATAAATACCATAAAAAAGTTCAAATTAAAAAAATCTCAACATTTTCACTATAAAAACCATAATAAAAGTTCCAAGTTAAAAAAAATACAACAAAAGATCCTAAAAAAAGATCCAAGTTATAAACCTCATCTATATCGCCATAATAACCATAAAAAAATATTTCAAGTTAAAAAATTCAACAATTTCACTAAAAAAACCATTAAAAAAAGTCTCATTTTAAAAAAATCAATAGTTTCACTATAAGAATGAAAAAGAGATTTTCAAGTGAAAAACTCAACTATTTCCCTATAAAAATACGTAAAAAATGTTTCATGTTAAAAATACTCACAAATATCTCTATAAAAAAATAAAAAATAAGTTCCAAGTTAAAAAAACTCAACAGTTTCACTATAAAAACAATAGCAATATTCCAAGTGAAAAAACTCAACTATTTCACTGTAAAAAACATTAACGAAAATTCCATGTTAAAAAACACAACAGTTTCTCTTTAAAAAATATATTTAAAAAAGTCAAGTTAAAAAACTCAACAGTTTCACTATAAAAACCATAAAAAAAGTTTCAAGTGAAAAAACACAACAGTTTCACTATAAAAACCTTGAAAAATGTTCCAAATTAAAGAACTAAATAATTAACTATAAATCCACTAAAATAGTTCCAATTTTAAAAAAAAACTCAAATGTTTCAATATAAATACCATAAAAAAGTTCAAAAAAAAAAAAAAACTTAACAGTTTCAATATAAAAACCATAACAAAAGTTCCAAATTAAAAAAATACAACAATTTAACTATAAAAACCATTAAAAATAACAAAGTTAAAAAGCTCAACAATTTCACTATATAGATCCTAAAAAAAGATCCAAGTTATAAACCTCATCTATATCCCCATAATAACCATAAAAAATATTTCAAGTTAAAAAATTCAACAATTTCACTGAAAAAACCTTTAAAAAAAGTTTCATGTTAAAAAATTCAATAGTTTCACTATAAAAACAAAAACAATATTTTCAAGTGAAAAAATTCAACTATTTCACTATAAAAATACCTAAAAAAAGTTCCATGTTAAAAATACTCACAAATATCTCTATAAAAAATAAAAAATAAGTTTCAGGTTAAAAAAAACTCAACAGTTTCACTATAAAAACCAGAGCAAGATAACCAAGTGAAAAAACTCAACTATTTCACTGTAAGAAACAACAACAAAAATTTCAAGTTAAAAAACACAACAATTTCTCTATAAAAAATATATTAAAAAAAGTCAAGTTAAAAAACTCAACAGTTTGACTGTAAAAAGCATAAAAAAAAGTTCCAAGTGAAAAACCTCAACAGTTTCTCTATAAAAAAATATATTAAAAAAAGTCAAGTTAAATAACTCAACAGTTTCACTGAAAAAACGATTAAAAAAAAGTTTCATATTAAAAAATTCAATAGTTTCACTATATAAACCAAAACAAGGTTTTCAAGTGAAAAAACACAACTATTTCACTATAAAAATACCTAAAAAAAGTTCCATGTTAAAAATACTCACAAATATCTCTATAAAAAATAAAAAATAAGTTCCAAGTTAAAAAACTCAACAGTTTCACTATAAAAATCCTAACAAGATTTCCAAGTGCAAAAACTCAACTATTTCACTATAAAAAAACATTAAAAAAAATCTAAGTTAATAAACACATCAGTTTCTCTTTAAAAAATATATTAAAAAAAGTCAAGTTAAAAAACTCAACAGTTTCACTGTAATAACCATAAAAAAAAAGTTTCAAGTGAAAAAACTCAACAGTTTCCCTATAAAAACCTTTAAAAATGTTCCAAATTAAAAAACTCAATAATTTTTCTATAAAAACCACTAAAATAGTTCCAAGTTAAAAAAACTCAAATATTTCAATATAAATACCATAAAAAAGTTCAAAGTAAAAAAACTCAACATTTTCACTAAAAAACAATAACAAAAGTTCCAAGTTACAAAAAACACAACAATTTCAGTATAAAAACCATAAAAAAAACCAAGTTAAAAAGCTTAACAATGTCACTATATAGATCCTAAAAAATGATCCAAGTTATAAACCTCATCTATATAGCCACAATAACCATAAAACTTGTTTCAAGTTAAAAAAATTCAACAATTTCACTAAAAAAATCATTAAAAAAAATCTCATGTTAAAAAATTCAATAGTTTCACTATAATAATGAAAACAAGATTTTCAAGTGAAAAACTCAAATATTTCACTATAAAAATACCTAAAAAATGTTCCATGTTAAAAATACACACAAATATCTCTATAAAAAATAAAAAATAAGTTCCAAGTTAAAAAAACTCAACAGTTTTAATATAAAAACTATAGCAATATATCCAAGTGAAAAAACTCAACTATTTCATTGTAAAAAACATTAACAAAAATTCCAAGTTAAAAAACACAACAGTTTCTCTTTAAAAAATATATTAAAAAAAGTCAAGTTAAAAAACTCAACAGTTTCACTATAAAAATCATAAAAAAAATTCAAGTGAAAAAACGCAACAGTTTCACTAAAAAAACCTTGAAAAATGTTTCAAATTAAAGAACTAAATAATTTAACTATAAATCCACTAAAATAGTTCCAATTTAAAAAAAAAACTTAAATGTTTCAATATAAATACCATAAAAAAAGTTCAAAATAAAAAAAAACTTAACAGTTTCAATATAAAAACCATAATAAAAGTTCCAAGTTAAAAAAACACATCAATTTCATTATAAAAACCATTAAAAAAAACCAAGTTAAAAAGCTCAACAATTTCACTATATAGATCCTAAAAAAGATCCAAGTTATAAACCTCATCTATATCGCCATAAAAACTATAAAAAGTGTTTCAAGTTAAAAAAATTCAACAATTTCACTGATATCGCCATAAAAACTATAAAAAGTGTTTCATGTTAAAAAATTCAATAGTTTCACTATAAAAACGAAAACAATATTTCAAGTGTAAAAACTCAACTATTTCACTATAAAAATACCTAAAAACAGTTCCATGTTAAAAATACTCACAAATATCTCTATAAAAAATAAAAAATAAAAAATAAGTTCCAGGTTTAAAAAAAAACTCAACAGTTTCACTATAAAAACCATAGCAAGATAACCAAGTGAAAGAACTCAACTATTTCATTGTAAAAACAATAAAAAAAATTTCAAGTTAAAAAACACAACAGTTTCTCTATAAAAATTATATTAAAAAAAGTCAAGTTAAAAAACACAATAGTTTCACTATAAAAACCATAAAAAAAAGTTCCAAGTGAAAAACTTCAATAGTTTCTCTATAAAAAAAATATATTAAAAAAATTCAAGTTAAATGACTCAATAATTTCACTGAAAAAACCATTAAAAAATGTTTCATGTTAAAAAATTCAATAGTTTCATTATAAAAATAAATAAATAAGGTTTTTAAGTGAAAAAACTCAACTATTTCACTATAAAAATACCTAAAAAAAGTTCAATGTTAATAATACTCACAAATATCTCTATAAAAAATAAAAAATAAGTTCCAAGTTAAAAAAAAAATCAACAGTTTCACTATAAAAACCCTAGCAAGATTTCCAAGTGAAAAAACTCAACTATTTCACTGTAAAAAACATTAAAAAATACCAAGTTAAAAAACACAACAGTTTCTCTTTAAAATATATATTAAAAAAAGTCAATTTAAGAAACTCAACAGTTTCAATGTAATAACCATAAAAAAAAGTTTCAAGTGAAAAAACTCAACAGTTTCACTATAAAAACCTTAAAAAATGTTCCAAATTTAAAAACTCAATAATTAAACTATAAAAACCACTAAAATAGTTCCAAGTTAAAAAAAAAACTCAAATATTTCAATATAAATACCATAAAAAGTTCAAAGTAAAAAAACTCAACAATATCACTATAAAAACCATAACAAAAGTTCCAAGTTAAAAATAAAACACAACAATTTCAGTATAAAAACCATTAAAAAAAAACCAAGTTAAAAAGCTCAACAATTTCACTATATAGATCCTAAAAAAAGATCCAAGTTATAAACTTCATCTTTATCGCCATAATAACCATAAAAAATGTTTCAAGTTAAAAAATTCAACAATTTCACTAAAAAAAACATTAAAAAAAAGTCTCCTGTTAAAAAATTCAATAGTTTCACTATAAAAATGAAAACAAGATTTTCAAGTGAAAAAACTCAACTATTTCACTATAAAAATACCTAAAAAAAGTTCGATGTTAAAAATACTCACAAATATCTCTATAAAAAATAAAAAATAAGTTCCAAGTTAAAAAAACTCAACAATTTCACTATAAAAACCAGAGCAAGATAACCAAGTGAAAAAAACTCAACTATTTCACTGTAAAAAACATTAACAAAAATTCCAAGTTAAAAAACACAACAGTTTCTCTTTAAAAAATATATTAAAAAAAGTCAAGTTAAAAAACTCAACAGTTTCACTGTAAAAACCATAAAAAAAAAAAGGATTCAAGTGAAAAAACTCAACAGTTTCACTATAAAAACCTTGAAAAATGTTCTAAATTAAAGAACTCAATAATTTAACTATAAAAACCACTAAAATAGTTCCAAGTTAAAAAAAACTCAAATATTTCAATATAAATACCATAAAAAAGTTCAAAATAAAAAAATTCAACAGTTTCAATATAAAAACTGATCGTACCTGCAAATCAGGATCCGATATGGCCGGCGTCGAGCGTTGTTGAAGGATGGTTGATGAGGAGAGAAGGGGGTGTACCTGCAAGGCACTCTGATGCTAAAGTAAGAGATTGAGCAAAGAGTGTGCAAGTACGAGATTAAGGGTGAGAGATTTGAATACCTGGCCCTCTCGTGTGAGAGGGTTTATATACTGTCCTTAGTGGATGGTTATTGGTTCAAACCGTTGGGCGTGGATCGTGAAACCCGTATGAATAGGTAACGTTCAGAACTAGCCGTTAGGGGAATTTATTTCGGTCGGTTAAACCTTGGGCGACACAGACCATCCTCCCGAGCGTGATGCTCGACGAAGAGCGTGTTGGGCCGCTAATTTGTCTGGCCCAACTCTGGAAATTCCGACGAAGAGCTTGTTCCTGACAAGGGCCAAATATTCAGCCATATTGTCGTTTTTGGCCTGGAAATCCCCTCGGACTTGGTTGGCGACCGATTGGGAATCCGTGCATATTACGATTTCTTCCGCCTCTAGGTCGTTCGTGAGTCACAGACCGGCCAGGAAGGCCTCATATTCAGCCTGGTTGTTAGATGTGGGGAAAGACAAAGTTAAAGATACTTCGATGATGTTTCCTTTCTCATTTTCCAGAATTATCCCGGCTCCACTACCTGTTGGGTCGGACGCCCCATCTATGAAGATGGTCCATTTGGACAGGGATTTTGACTCTTGCTCGGTGAAAGTGAGTTCTACCACAAAGTTGGCTAGCACTTGAGCTTTGAGAGCTTGTCTCCCTTCAAACCTGATATCGAATTCGGACAATTCCAATGACCATTTTAACATTCGCTCGTCCATGTCTGGCCTCACGAGCAATTGCTTTATGGGTTGGTATGTTCTTACGATAACAATGTGGGCTAAGAAATAATGTCGTAGTCTTCTGGCTGCAAAAAGGAGGGCCAACACCACCTTTTCTATCTAGAGTTATCGAAGTTCAGGGCCGTGTAGCGCCTTGCTTATAAAGTGAATAGGTTTCTGCCCCTCGGGCAGTTCGTTGGGTCTAGACAGGACTGGGGTCTCAGACAATGCTTTTTTTCAAATGGGACAAAGCCTGCTTGCATTCCTCTGTCCTTTCAAAGGCAGCCTCCTTGCGAAGGAGTTTGTAAAATGGGAGGGCGTGCTGAGCGAATTTTGCCAAAAACCGGACGAGGGATGCGAGAACCCCGTTTAACGATTGTATGGACTTTTTAGAGTTTGGGGTGGGTATTTCTGTGAATGCTCGACATTTATCCGGGTTGGCTTCGATCCCTCACTCGGTTAAGTAGAACCCGAGGAATTTACCTGCCCGAACTCCGAATGTACATTTTTCCGGGTTGAAACGCATCTTGCATTTTCGAGCTTGATCGAACACCTTTCGTAGGTGGGAAGCATGATCTGTTTCTTCCTGGGATTTGACTATCATGTCGTCCATGTATACTTCGAGCATGTCCCCAATTTCAGCTCGGAAAATTTTGTTCATCATGCGCTGATAGGTCGCGGCTGTGTTTTTTAAACCAAAGGGCATAACGTTATAATAATAGTTGCCCGATTCGGTCATGAAAGCCGTGTACTTTTTGTCGGCCACGGCCATAGGGATTTGATTATACCCTGAGTAGGCATCCATAAAGGATAATAGTTTGAAACCGGTCGAATTGTCGACCAATTTGTCAATGTTGGGCAAAGGATATGCGTCTTTTGGGCAAGCCCGGTTAAGATCGGTATAGTCAACACACATTCTCCATTTTCCATTAGATTTTTTGACAAGTACAACATTTGAGAGCCAGGTTGTATACCTGGCCTCAGTTACAAAATTTCCCTGTAGAAGGTCTTTAACAACTGACTCGGCTGCTTTGGTCTTTTCAGTCGACTGCTTCCTCCTACGTTGGGCGACAGCCTTGTGTGCTGGATCGATGGAGAGATGATGGCAGGCCGTCTCGGGGTCGAGTCCTGGAATTTTTGCGGCGCTCCAAGCGAATAGGTCGGCGTTTCCCTTGAGGCATGCTTCCAATTGTCATTTCGCCAAGTCGGGCAAATGGGCCCCGATCTTGACGCACCGAGCTGGATCATCTCCCAAAGGAGTTAGCTCAAACTCTCCGTCAGGAATTGGTCGGGACAGTGGATCAGACAGCCTCCGAATGCCCTCGTCTTCATCTGAAAACCTGCAATCCAGATCGATTGAGTCGACCTGGGGAAAAACTTTGGATGTTCGCGGAGCATCCGGAGGTGTTGGAGCAGATGGGTTCGACTGGTATGATATTGAGCTGAGGCCTTTGGAGGCTGCTTCGAAGCATCAGCGAGCTGCTTCGACATCACCGTGTAGTGTAGCGACCTTGCCCGAGGTAGTATAGTACTTCATCTTCAGATGAACGGTAGATGGAACAGCGATCAGCTCAGCCAATGTTGGTCGCCCCAAGATACATTGATATAACGAAGGGCAGTCTACGACTAAGAACTGGACGCGAACAGATCTGGCGGTCTCAGATGCCCCGAAGGTCACGATGAGATCGACGTAGCCCCATGGTCGGGAAATTGCTTTGTTGAAGCCTTCTAGATCTGATCCGACGTATGGAGTCAGATGTGTTTCATTTAACTGGAGTGTTGAAAATAATTGGGAATACATGATGTCACATGAGCTGCCCTGGTCCACCAGGATTCTTCTGACATCGAAATTTGCCATCCGTGCACGGATGAGTAACGGGATGTTGGCATTTGGTGCCCCTCCCAAGAGTTCCTCTTTGTAAAAGGCAATGGGTACCGAGCCCTCTCTTGGGGGGTCCAAGGTTGCGTTCTGAGCAGGGCCTTTCGCGATCAATTGGTCAAATTTCCTCTACACGAACCCGACCGTGATCTTGTTGAAACCACCCCCTGAGATGACCATTGCGGAAGGAAAGGTTTCCCACGGGCTGTGGGAGGAAAAATACCCGGGCTCTTGGTATGGTCGGGCAGGAAGAAGTCTTCCGGGCGGTAGATGCTTAGAACAACTTGCATGTTCGCATTTGATGGTATGGGTACAGCCTCTTCGACCTTCTTAGCCTCTTGCGCCTCTTGGCGAGGGGCGTCTCTTGATTTAGTAAATTGCTTGAGGTGCTCGTCTTTAATAAGTATCTCGATTGCATCTTTGAGGTGGATGCAGTCTTCAGTATTATGATTGTGACTCTTGTGGAATCTACAGTATTTCGTCTTGTTTGTGCCCGGTTTACAAGGCAGTTGCTTGGGGAAGCGTACTCCTGCTTTCCTGAACTCTGAATTGGCACATTCAGACAAGATCTTCTCTCTAGAGACCAGGAGAGGGTTATATTCATGAAACTGACCGACGGGTCCTCTATGCTCCCGCGGTTCACGGGAGCGATCTTCCTTTCTTTTGTCTGCTCCCCGATGAGATGTCGAGGGTTCATCGACTTTGGAGGGTTTTGCGTCCTCACGACGCCGGGCATCTCGGACGGAGCTAGCATCCTGCTTTTTCTCGTATTGGATGTAAGCTTGGGCTTTTAACAAGAAAGCGTCAAGGGTGGTCGGGGTCTCGATGCCAACCGCACGGTGGAAATCGGTCGACGGGCACAGACCCCACTCCAGCAAGTATTTCTTCATGTCGTCCGTGGTGGATACATGGACCGCTTCTTTGTTGAACCTCTCGATATAGGTCTGCAGAGGCTCGTCCTTCCCTTGGATGATTTCTTCGAGCGATGCCTCCGTTTTCGGGTGGCGTCAAGAAGCGGTGAAGTGTCTGGAAAACGTGCATCCGAGTTGTTTCCAGGAAGTGATGGACTCTGCCTCGAGGATTTTGTACCACGTCATCGCACCTTTCCTCAGAGTCGTAGGAAAGAGGCGACATTTGATTGCCCCTCGTACCCCTCGGTAGTCGAGCAAGGCATCGATATTCTCGATATGCTCGTCAGGATCAGTGGTCCCATCATACGAGCCTAAGGGTGGAGGTTTCTCTAAACCCCGTGGGAGTTTAGCGGCCATGATTTCTTATGAAAAGGGGCCCCTGGTGTCCTCATCATCACTGGAATTGAATGAAGGAGACCGGGGCATGTGTTTTTTGGTTCGCCGGGGTGATGCAGATCTTGATCTGCTCTTTCTTGACTTTCTTGGTGACCGAGATCGCCTTCTTGGAGGGGACGACCGAGGAGGAGACAGAGCGGGATCGTTTATTACTAGTGGATTCATCATTGCGTCCTTTCATCTTCCTTTTAGGGGGGAGGACTACGTCTTCCTCGATGTCTCGCGGGGGATTGGGACGATCGATGGTTGTTGTCCTCGAGACGGGCAATCTTCTCACCGTGGGCGAGGAGCAACAAATTCATCTGGTTGAGAATCTCAGTCGGCGCAGCAAAGTCAGATCCTCAAGGTGTTGGAGGAAGGAGGACCTCCGGGCGACTTTCTAGAGGCTGCTCGCGATCGGGGGAAGGTGAAGTTGTCTTCCCGTCTGGGTGGTCCTGCACGGTTTCTTTGTGCAGAGGATTATTAGCGTTGCTCTCACGTTGCGTGAGGAGCATAGCGTTTTTCGACCGATTATCTGGATTGTTGTCTCGAGCAGCCATGGATCTAGGTAAAAGACTTTGGTTCTTGAAGATCTTAAGAGAAAAGAACGGGGAAGTCAGCGTTCCCACAGACGGCGCCACCTGATCTTGCCTGGAGATCATGATCCGATATGGTCGGCGTCGAGCGTTGTTGAAGGACGATTGATGAGGAGAGAAGGGGGGTGTACCTGCAAGGCACTTCGATGCTAAAGTAAGAGATTGAGCAAAGAGTGTGCAAGTACGAGATTAAGGGTGAGAGAATTGAATACCTTACCCTCTCGTGTGAGAGGGTTTATATAATGTCCTTGGTGGATGGTTATTGGTTCAAACCATTGGGCGTGGATCGTGAAACCCGTATGAATAGGTAACGGTCAGAACTAGCCGTTAGGGGAATTTATTTCGGTCGGTTAAACCTTGGGCGACACAGACCATCCTCCCGAGCGTGATGCTCGACGAAGAGCGTGTTGGGCCGCTAATTTGTCTGGCCCAACTCTGGAAGTTGGGCCTGGCCGGAACACTAAGCAACTGTTTTCGATGGTTTCATCCTAAGACTACTCTAAGATGATGACACTTGTCCCCTACTTGTTGAAGCAACTTCATCTTGCACCACTTGTCCCTGTCTTTGAATTGAAAATTACATATTTTCCCTCCAAGGTGTGAACGTGCAAGACTTAGGTAACTGCTGCTCTTCGTCGAATGCATGCATGGTCGAATCTTACCAATACTTAGAAAATATTCCAAACTCAGAATTTCTCTAAGTACATAATCTATAGGTGGTGGATTCCTTTGAATCTCATCCCTTTAATGAGTAAGGTCGAAAACCTCACTTTTTATCTTATAGCAAGAAACTCTTTTCTAAGCCAAATGAACCAATTAAATGTCAGCGTCGAAATTTGGAGATAACACACACTTTACGGATATACATCTCTGAAATATGGAGATGCATCTCTAGACATTTTTTTAGCCAAAATAGACGTGTCTCACTTGCAATAACTTTGTTGGTGTGATTTTAGGTGTGCCCATAGATGCATCTTCGGACGGTAAGGACAGTTGTGCCTTTTCACGATGGTGGGGAAGCACCCATAAGGATGGAAAGAGCAATCCTCTTCCAAATACCAGTTCAAAGAGTTTTTATCATATCAAATGTTGTGGGCCAAAATATCATGTTCCGATAATTCTTGGTCATTGCTTTTCCCACCTTATGGATTATTAGTCACCCTTATAAAACAAAATGCCCTCCGCGCATTTGGAGATTGGAATACAGACACACATATTTAACAAAAAAAATCAGAGAGACACTCTAATTATCCACAAAATCAATTCGAATATTAATTTTCGAATAAACCCATGGGTGAGTCCAAATTAAAATCTCTGAACTCAACCTCATGAAAGTAAGTTATTTAGTAAGTTTTTTTTTTTAAAATCAAACATTTTTTTAATAAACATGATATATAAAAGCATACATAAATGTTATTTAATTAAATCATAGACATTTGTCATACATATTAAGTCATGGTGGTAAGGATTTTACAATCAGACATCATTTGTTATAAAAAAAACATCATTGTTCACAAAATACAAACCATAATACAAATTATCAATATGTTATGATTAAAATACAAAGAAAAAGTGAACTACTGGGTATATTTAATCTCTCGTTTCTTTTCAGCCTCTTGTCCCTGCAAGACATGTTGTTCTTGACTATCATGACTTGTACAGTGGTCATCCCAAAAGTACCTTCTTAAAACTCTCCTCTCTTTATGCCCATTTTAGTTTGCTTCTCTTTTACTATCTTTTAATGAGCTAGCCTAGGTGGTTCTCCCTCTGCATCCTGCATTCGGTGTCATGAAAGTATGTCACACTCAATAAAATCATTAGATGTAATCATATCCATATGATGATAGAACGCCTTAAATATAACATCAACATGGGATTCAATTTAAGGTGTTGATGTTGGAATAAATTACGAAAATTCAAATTCAAATTAATTTAAACTTTGTTTTGGCCGGCCTCTAAGATAGGAGATTTCTTAATGCACCTTATGATTTACTAGGGCACTTCGTGAAAAGTCAAAAATATTTCTAAAATCCGGAGATGCATCTCCGAACGCACCCATATATACACAACTCATTCGTTTTTGAAACACATCTCAATGTATGATTAACTTTAGTTCGAAAATACATTTCAGAAATATCTTTCTTTACAAATAAGTCATATGGGAAATGTCTTTCCGGAGCCCGTGGGATGTGGCATGTTCTTTACAAATAAATCATATTCATATTAATTTTTAGATCACTAATATTACATGGTGTGATTCAGTTACATATATCAATCATGTGATTGCAATTGGTTTGATTACTCTTTCAAATTATATATGGGTCCTCCTTTGATGGGTAATCAATGTGAACATGAAATTCAATGTTCTTTATGAATGAGTTTGTGTACAAGAATGATTAGGTTTTGGTTAGAACCTTAGAGGTCAACTTCTACGACTTGCACAATTAAAAAAAAAAACACAAATATCAGAATACCATCAATCGTTTTTCAATTCATTGTTCCTGTATTTTACTAGAGAATTGAAATGACCAAGGAAAATTAGAGATGAAAAATAATAGTATTCACATCTTTAAAAATTAAGCACAATATTAGAGATGGATTTTATACTTTTTTAGATTTCAAACTTGTGTTGTTTTGAGTGCATTAATTAAAAAGGTCTGCCAGTGAGGTAGAAAATTTGGTCACTAAAAGATTTGGCCAGAACATGCCCACAACTCATTCGTTCCCCCAAAAAATTTCAAATCCTACATATTCCGGAATTCAGTTGAATACAATTTCAAATCCTACAGATTCCGGAATTCAGTTGAATACAATTTCAAATCCTACAGTTTCACCAAATTCAATTGATTTGAAAGATAATACAATTGATAACTCATCAAAGAAAAAGCATAAGAAATAACATAAGCTCGTAACCTCTCACTCTCTTTTGGGCTCATTTTAACTGAGTACTAAAGAGTGACAACTATTAACAGTTACCATAAGTTAAACAGTAAAACAAGGATATGCTCAGAGCAATCACCAGCCATCAATACTTCATTCAAAATCAGGAAAGATACATTTTTATCATGACACAATGCAAGAACCATAGGAAATACCAGAACTTAGAATCAACTATGACAGTCACAGATTACTGTTTTCCCCTTCTATGTTGTGATTGATGAAAACATTAGAAATAAACTATTTGTATTATGCCCAACTATGGTTGGTATTTGACTTTACAATAACCTGCTGAGAGACTTAATTAATAGCTTCAAATTCTTTCTTGTAGCTTCATCACCGGTGAAGCCCAAAATGTCAGAGCTAACATTCTGCAAGATTGAAACAACAAAAAGCAATGAATAAAATAACAAAACAATATTCTTATTAATAACTATATATTTGCCATTTTAAGTTTAGGGTTCTACCTCAATGTTTTTCAGGGTGAATATGAGAGTGTATATGGACTTTTGGATCAGTTCAGTGTTCTCAGGGGTCATAATTGATGAATGTGCCCTTCTGCATAACCATTGGATGCTTTACATTAGTGGCAATACAACAAGAGAGGTAAGCTAACCATTATAGTTCAAGTATGTTAAGTCTTATGAAAGTGAAAATAAAGAGTATAATGACTTTTTATATTAGTTTAACTCTCTTAATAAAGGAGAATGATCTATATTAGTTTTCATACATGTTTACTTTGTAAGAGTAAGACTTAATACAAAAGTGTTGAGAACTAATCTCACAAGAAAAATTGAAAAAAGAACTAATGAGAACTGAGAATTCAAAGTTAATCAAATGGAATTAATACTAAAATGATAAAATGGCTAGTTTGCTGCCCAAAGATCAAGACCACAATTATTGGCTCTACCTCACCAAAAATACTTCTCAATTATTCCTTACCCACATTCTATTTTATTCCTTTCGTATATTCCTCCTATCTCTCTCTGTCCAATCACCGATGGCCACCTGTTAATTCTGTTATTCCTCCTTCAGTCATTCCTATTGCCTCAAATTCACATGATATCGGCCTACTCCTCTCCCAGCACCCCTTCGGCCTCCTTCAATCACAATGCTTTCCTCCCAAGTATTCTAATGGCCGGGTAAATACTTCCATTTTATCAACACTTTCAGTAACCACAGCACCTACAAGGGAGCCACTTGTAACTCCCAAACTTCCATGAGGAAAGGGGGAATTTCCTAACGAGGAGCATTGGCAGCAATCGGCTTCTTCAGTTATTAGTTATGACACATGGAATACTGAGTGGACTCTTGCATGACTTGGTAGATGTGACTTATAACCTCTCTGATCCACCTTTTCTCCCACTGCATATGGACCATAAAATTTGGACTGAGATTTTCATTTGAGCTGCTAGCGAATGATTTATCCTATAAGGCTGTGTCTGCAAATACACAATCTCCCCTACTCCAACTTTGACTTCCCTCCTTTTGCAATCTGCCTGCACTTTCATCGGGTTTTGAGCACTACATAAGCTGTACTTAAGCTCCTCCAGAATTGAATCCCTTTCTAGTAGCAATTGGTCCACATCCTTGCACATTTGTATTTTCTTGTTAATACTTGATGATTGTGAGAGGAATCAAACCAAAACTCAGCCCATGTCATCCATTCCATCCACTGCTTGGGACATCCATTCACCAAACACCTGAGATGGGATTCTATGAAGCGATTCGTCACCACTATTTGCGCGTCTAATTGCGGGTGAAAGTGAAAGTAAGACATGTTACTAGTAGCCACATACTCTTATCACCTCAACTGTCGATCCATGTCGACAAGCACAGCGTCATCTCCCATTCTAATATTAACATGCTACAGTGCTATGCATATGCATGCGGGACAAATTAGAGATAAAATAAGAGCCAAAGAGGTTGACAAATTAACCTTAAATCATCAGAAGCTTGTGTAAGGCTTCTAGTTAAATTCTCAACTTCCTTCAACAGACCACTATCACGGACATCAGCCAGCAAAGGTTGAAGATCTTCAGCCATGGCTTTCATCTGAGACATCACTACAGCATAGGGAAAATATGGGTATGAGAATATATAATAGTAGAATAATAGAAAAGAAAACATCAAACATACAACAAAATGCATAAGTGCCATAAATAAGTAGGCACTTATTATGACATCAGATTATGTATATGATCTTATTATCATTCTTCTTATCAATTATTAGTAAACTGCTCATAATCATGAAGAAATACATTATTATTTAACTTCTACTGAATGAATGATAAAAAAATTAGTTCAAATCCTTAATATGTCCACGAGAATTGTTTTTCATACAACAGTTTCTAGAGGATGTATTACTGTCAATGAAGCAGATTAGCTCAAGAAAATTACATCACACCTTCGTAAGTAGTGGTTTTGCTTCTTCAATAACAGAAGCAGCTCTTTCAGCCAATGAATAAGTGTCGGCAATACCAATTTTCTCTACATCTCGGCCAAGACGGGTAAATATCCCAACCAATGCATCCAAACTTACCCCTTGGTAACCCTTCATCTTTTCTCTATCACACACAATGAGACCTTCTTTATGACATTCCTTGTCAAGAGGTCCAGCTGAAGGTGTTGGAATGGGATCTCGAGGAGTAATGTCAATTATGGTCTCCATAAGAAGACCTGACTGGTTAACTTCAATCAATGAATTACGTGGTATGGTTGTTTTATCATCTTCAATCTACAAAAGTGCAAAAACACGGAGATTTAAACTGAAATAACACACGAACTAAAATAAGAAACTCCAAAATCTATCAATATAGCAAAACCAGGATGTTAGGGTACACAAAATTATGATACAAAAAGGCACCTCGACAACTGCTTCAATATTAGTTAAGGAAGGATTGACTCGAATGACATCACCAACAGTCACCCCTCGAATCCTGACTGGTGTTCCGGTAGAAATACCAGAAGCCTGAGAAAACTCAAATGTTGCGGTGTACTTGCTGAACTTAGATCGTATTTGGAAACCCTTCAACCATGCCAAACTAAGTGCAAAAAGAAGTGCACCCGAAAGTAGAAACAGACCAACACCACCTTCCCAAATGCTCCTACCACCAAACCCAAAATCAGTTAATGGAAGCGTAGTTCGCCTCCAAATGGAAGCAAGTGAAAGAGGGTTGTTTGATGGTTCAACATTCCCTGCACCAGCAGAAGCAGCTGTTATCCTGTTTATCTTTCTCTGGGGTACATGTGGAAGGCATAGCATAGAATGTAAGGAATTTCTGGGAAGACTAATTATAGGGAACGTTGAGAGATGCAATGGAGGGGTCCCAACCATATTTCAACAAAATGTCCCAAACTTGAATTGGAAGATGCTAAAACTGCCCTGCATATCAAAAATCATGTTAATAATCATAATATTATCAACAAGTAATGCAATAACACATTCATTTCCAAAAAGGTTCAAAGAAAACTCAACAAGGAAAACTTAAATTGACTAGAACCCTAAATTCATGAAAAAAATTCTAGGTAAAATGGAAAACCTCTACAGTAAGAGCAACCTAAAGGTTGGTAGTTGTATATCTAGAAAATTTAGGTTGAAAACTCATGTTGGGAGAATGCGATTGAAGAGCCAAGTGGATTTCAAAGAAGTCTATAAGAAGGAAAGAACATAACTAGAGCGAATAGTAATGGCTGATTGGTTCATAATGGAGTCCGATGAAAACAAGTTAGGATGGAGGAGGTGGGTAGTTGGGTGGAAGAGAGAGACGAAATTGTGGAACACACAAATCTAAATCTAAATCAAAATCAAATATTTTTAAAACCGAACCATAGGTAATCATGGATTTTTTCTTTTAAAGTTTGTTAATACCTATTTTCTCCTGATATATATATACTCTTTTTGAAAAATTTCTTTGATAAAAAAAATTGTAAAAATTTCTTTAATATTTGAAGATTTTCTTAATTTTGATCTTTTAAAATTGTTTATTGTAATTCTGTTGTTTTAGATCCTGTAAAATTATTTATTTTGTAAAATTAACCTTGTCATTTTAATACAGGGTTAGTTTTACAATGATAGTTTTAACAAAAGAACTATTTTACATGGTCCAAACAAACATAATTTTTATATGGTAAGGTTAATTTTACAACAAACAATTTTGAAAGGTCAAAATTGAGAGAATCTTCAAATGTTAGGAAAATTTTTGCAGCTTTTATTTCAGAGGTTTTTAAAAAAAATGCCTATATGGCGGGGGAAATAGATAAGAATCCTTTGAAGTTTAATTAGTTTAAAGGATTAAATTTACGATTAATTTCATAGAAATATCATACATAATCACAAATATAACAAGCGGGATATCAGTGTTATCGTACGGGTCTTGTTTGTATTCACACGCTACGTTGCGAAACATCACTTGTAAATCCTGCAATTTTTTTTCAAATTCTAAATTTTATTTAATAGGTTAATAAATTCAACGACAATAATATGTATACATTACAAAATACAAAATTAAGACTTCTTATCTACAGTATTGAAAAATATACAATGGTATCATTCAATACATAATATGTGATTTGAACATCGTACTTCATCGTTGCAACAATAATACGTTCCTGGTAGAATTTTTCATTCATACAATAGAATATGTAAATATATCAAACTTAATTCAATGTATAAAAAATAAAATTCAAATGATCAGTCTATAGTTGGTATCTCATATATTTAATATATGCATTAAAATGATCAGTCTACAACTGATATCTTATAGACACGTTCACATCTACATGTTTGTAGTCATATGCTACGTTGCGAAATATCACTTGTCAAACCTACAAACTTTTTTCAGACTGGATTTTTTACAACATAATCAACCTAAATTTCTTACCACATAATCAACCTAATAGGTTGATAAATCCAACAACAATATATCAACACGAACCGTTTAATAAAATTATAGACTTTTTCTCGTTTATAAGATTTTCCCATTTATAAGAGTTTCCCGTTTATAAGCGCATTGAACTTGTGTGACAATTTATAAAGCAAATTTTAATTTATTCATGTTAAAAACAATTGTTTTAATACTTTAGTTTTTCTCCTTTATAAAAATATTTGTAACATAATCATTATTATAAAATTAATTGTAACTTATTCCCGTTTATAAAAGTATTCTAACTTTTTCCCATTTATAAGTGTAACACCCCAATTTTATAATTTAATTATTTATGTAATTATTTATGAATAAGCGGTAATTGGTGGTATTTTGTGGAATATTAAGAAGAAGGAATTATTTTATTAAAATAGTGATATGATAATAATTGGATATTATTTAAATATTATTATTAAAAATAAAATAAAATAAAGTTGGAGGTCTAAGGGGTAGAGTGGTATTTTTGATAGTTTATGAGAAAAGGGATTACGATCAAAATTCTCATAATCGTGTTTTTGATGAAGGATGAGGTTGCTCTGAAGAACAAGGAGACCAAAGGGGAATTGCTCAAGGAGTGAAAGAGAAAGCTCAATCGATTAAGGTATGGGGAGTAGTTCTCTTTCAATGTTTATAATATTGGATTGTCTTATGAGGAAGGGTTTTTTTTAGGGGAACCCTTAGGGTTGGGTAGTTTGTTGATAGAATTTGTTGAATTGTTGTTGTTAGATGTTGTAAGTGATGATTACATGATGATAATAGGTTGTATGGTCGTTTTTTGTTGTTTTCTGCTGTTATTTGGTATTTTTTAGGGTTTTTGGCGTATCTGAGTTGTACAAAAAATCGCAGGATTTGCAGCGAAAAATAGCCTCCTCGCTTAGCGAGCAAGAGCTCGCTTAGCAAGCAAGTGAGTATTTGGGAAGTTCGCAAACAGAGAGTTGCTCGCTTAGCGAGACCTGTAGTCTTTTGAAAAATAATTTCTCTTGTTGGATGACTTGTGATGCTTTGTTTTGTTGTGTTATGTTGTTGTGATGTTGCTATGAGTTGTTACCATGCTATAATAGGCTAAATAGGTAATAATATTGATGAAATGATGTTATGATGAATATGTTGTAAAATGATGTCATGTAGTACTAGTAATGTGAGTATGTGAAGTAAATGTATAATGATGAATGTTGATGCAAATGTTGATAAAGATGATTATGTTATTGTTACATCGTGCATTCATAGCATTCTTATGATGATTGAGGCTTCAATCCCATTGTGTGGATTGAGGTGTTGTTGATTATGTTGTGCTCCCTTGTGGAAGATTGGTGGCCAGTGTCCATCACATGTTAAAAATCAGTATCACATGTATTTATGAAGTTGCATTTCTTATATGTGGCGTAGCATGATTGTATTTGTTTTATGATGATGTGACTTATTATTGTTGTATGAGGGTGAGATTTGATGTAAATGATGTATGATTGTATGTTTTCTTATAATTCAATCTTTATATTATGTATATTGAATCTGGATTACTCACACTGTCTGCCTTTCGTGATGGTTTATTATGTCATCTTGCAGACTCACGAGAATAGTTCGGTGATCAGAAGTAGCTCAGAGTGCGTCTCTTTTTGTTTATAGAGTCTAGGTGGTGTTTTGTTCTGAGTCGTGTAACATTGGGGAACGCTTGGTTTATTTTGTCATTTTTGTTTATTTTTATCACTTGTTGACGATGTTTTGGATTATAGTTGTACCCTTTCTATTATGATGATTTAAGATGTTGAATAATGATCTGCTGCCATGAATTGGGGCTTTGTTTTATTGATAACATAAGTTGCAACCCGTGTTACGGGACAAAACACATACATGATGTTTATTTGATGATTATGTTAAAAATATGATAACCTTTATGTTGAACTCTGACTATTCGTAAGGGGTAAAAAGGGTGTTACATTAGTGGTATCAGAGCCTGGTTGGTCTGTCAGGTCGTGTGTCGTTGTTGTTGGTCTGTTGTCGATTGTTATTTGTTAATGATTATTCCTTTCTGATGTTGTGAGTGTTGTGAAGAATGGCTGGTAATAACACGCGTGTTCTTGCGGAAGCTGTTGCGGCGCTGGCTGAAGCTACGGCTCAAAACAATGAACAGGATAAGTTCCGTGCTTTGGAGAAGTTCCAGAGTAACAGTGCGCCGATGTTTGAAGGTGATCATGAGCCGCATAATACTCAGAAGTGGCTCAAGGAAATTGAGAAGATCTTTAGGGTGATGGCATGTACGGATGCGCAGAAGGTACATTTTAGTACCCATATATTGTCTAAAGAGACTGAAGACTGGTGGGATAATACTCGTCAGCGTTTGAAGGATGTTGGTACTGCAGTGACTTGGGCAGTGTTCAGGAGGGAGTTTCTGGGAAAGTATTTTCCGGAAGATGCTCGTGGTAAGATGGAGGTAGAATTCCTAAAGTTGCAGCAAGGAAGTATGATGATAGCCGAGTATGCTGTTAAGTTTCAGAGGTTGGTGAAGCATTGTCCTCACTACAATCGTACTGATGTTGAATTGTCGAAGTGTCTCAAGTTTGAGAATAGGTTGAGACCAGAGATCAAACAGTGAATTGGATGTCAGCAGATCTGCAGATATGCTGAGTTGGTAGACAAGAGTAGAATTTATGATGAAGATAGTCGAGCTCGATCTGCTCACTACAAGCAAATGAGTGAGAAGAAAGAGAAGGGTCAGTTTAGAGGAGATTGAAGAGATTGTGAAGTTGCATGGGATACCGTCAAGTATTATATCAGATAGAGATTTTCGGTTTACGTCAAGGTTTTGGAAGAGTTTACAAGATGCTTTGGCTACTAAGTTGAGGATGAGTTATGCTTATCATCCGCAGACATATGGTCAGACTAAGAGGACTATCCAATCTTTATAGGATTTACTAAGGGCTTGTGTATTGGATCAAGGAGGATCTTGGGATAGTCATTTGTCATTGATTGAGTTTACCTACAATAATAGTTATCATGATAGTATTGGAATGGCACCGTATGAGGCATTGTATGGTAGAAGATGTCGGACTCCATTGTCTTGGTATGAATCAGGCGAGAGTGCAGTACTTGGACCTGAGATTGTGCAAGAGACGACTGAGAAGATTAAGATGATACAAGAAAGAATGAAGGCTTCTCAAAGTCGAAAGAAGAGTTATCATGATAAGAGGAGAAAAGCTCTTGAATTCCAAGAGGGGGACTATGTGTTCTTGAGAGTTACTCTGGTGACTGGTGTCAGAAGAGCTTTGAAGTCTAGAAAGCTCACTCCATGTTTTGTTGGTCCGTATCAGATTTCGCAAAGGATCAGAGAGGTAGCATATCGGATTGTGTTACCATCATCGCTTGCGTATTTGCATGGTGTGTTTTATGTGTCGCCGTTGAGGAAGTATGTGTGCGATCCATCGCATGTGATTCAGATGAATGATGTTCAAGTAAGAGATAATCTGACTGTTGAGGTTTTACCATTGCAGATAGATGGTCGAGAAATGAAGCAGTTACAAGGAAAAGAGATTGCCTTAGTAAAGGTATTGTGGGGTGGACCAGTAGGTGAAAATTGGACTTGGGAACGTGAAGATCAGATGAAGGAGTCATATCCGACTCTGTTTGCTTCAAGTAACATTTTCGAGGACGAAAATTCCTAAAGTGGGGGAGAGTTGTATCACCCTAATTTCATAATTTAATTATTTATGTAATTATTTATGCTTGTGGAATATTAAGAAGAATGAATTATTTTATTAAAATAGTGATATGATAATAAATGGATATTATTTAAATATTATTAATCAAAATAAAATAAAATAAAGTTGGAGGTCTAAGGGGTAGAGTGGTCTTTTTGGTAGTTTATGAGAAAAGGGATTACGATCAAAATTCTCATAATCGTGTTTTTGGTGAAGGCTGAGGTTGCTCTGAAGAACAAGGAGAACAAAGGGGAATTTCTCAAGGAGTGAAAGAGAAAGCTTAATCGATTAAGGTATGAGGAGTAGTTCTCTTTCAATGTCTATAATATTGGATTGTCTTATGAGGAAAGGGGTTTTTTGAGGGGAAACCTTAGGGTTGGATAGTTTGTTGATAGAATTTTTTGAATTTTTGTTGTTAGAAGTTGCAAGTGATGAATACATGATGATAATAGGTTGTATGGTCGTTTTCTCTTGTTTCTGCTGTTATTTGGTGTTTTGAGGGTTTTGGGCGTATCTGAGTTGTACAAAAAATCGTAGGGTTTGTAGCGAAAAATCGCCTCCTCGCTTAGTGAGCAAGTGAGTATTTGGGAAGTTCGCAAACAGAGAGTTGCTCGTTTAGTGAGCTAGCTACCTCGCTTAGTGAGACCTGTAGTCTTTTGAAAAATAATTTCTCTTGTTGGATGACTTGTGATGCTTTGTTTTATTGTGCTATGTTGTTGTGATGTTGTTGTGAGTTGTTACCATGTTATAATAGGCTAAATAGGTAATAATAATGATGAAATGATGATATGATGAATATGTTGTAAAATGATGTCATGTAGTACTAGTAATGTGAGTAGGCGAAGTAAATGTATAATGATGAATGCTTATGCAAATGTTGATAAAGATGATTATATTGTTGTTGTTGTTGTTGTTGCATTGTGCACTCATAGCATTCTTATGATGATTAAGGCTTCAATCCTAATGTGTGGATTAAGGTGTTGTTGATTATGTTGTTCTCCCTTGTGGAGGGTTGATGGCCAGTGTCCATCACGTGTTGAAAATCGGTACCACATGCATTTATGAAGTTGCATTTCATTATATGTGGCATATCATGATTGCATTTGTTTTATGATGATGTGACTTGTTGTTGTTGTATGAGGGTGAGATTTGATGTAAATGATGTATGATTATATATTTTCTTATAATTCAATCTTTATATTATGTATATTGAATATGGATTACTCGCCCTGCTTGCCTTTCGTGATGGTTTATTATGTCATCCTACAGATTCTCAAGAATAGTTCGGTGATCGGAAGTAGCTCGGAGTGTGTCTCTTGTTGTTTATAGGATCTAGGTGGTGTCCTGCTTTGAGTCGTATAACACTAGAGAACACTTGGTTTATTTTGTCGTTTTTGTTTATTTTTATCACTTGTTGACGATGTTTTGGATTATAGTTGTACCCTTTCTATTATGATGATTTAAGATGTTGAATAATGATTTGATGCCATGAATTGAGGCTTTGTTTTATTTATAACATAAGTTGCAACCCGTGTTACGGGACATGACACATACATGATGTTTATTTGATGATTATATTAAAAATGTGATGCCCTTTATATTGAACTCTGATTATTCGTAAATAATATATTTGAATTTGTTGTGGGGTAAAAAAGGTGTTACAATAAGCAACTTCAACATAGTAACTTATTGTCGTTTATAAAAATGATTGTATCCATAAATTTTTACCTTTTATTATTAATTTTTCATGATTACCATTTATCATTAAATTTTCATAAATATCATTTAACATTTTTTATCAAAATTATAATTATTAAGTTAATTTGAAAAGATTCTGATAAGTTTTAGTTATTTTATAAGTTTAAGAAAAATACAAATCTCAATTGATTTTGTTTTCTTTTATTAACCTTTTATAAAAATCTAAATAATTTTAAAATATATTCTATTTCAAATAAGGATCGAAATAATTATAAAATAATTTTTATTCTTATATTTTTAGAATGATAAACTAAATAAATTAAGATTAATTGTTATTTATTGACAGTGTAAATTTTTTTACACATTCAGTGCATCACAACCACTCAAAAAAATTACTTTTTAAATAATCAAAATCAATGTCAAATTATAATTAAAATTTAACGGTCACGATTAACTGACAGTGTAAAACTGTTTTACATTGTCGGTGTATACCAATTAAATTCAAATAAATTTATAAATAAATGTCGTCTATTACTGATTAATATTGAATTTATTAGTTTAATGTCTAGTTAATTTGATTAAAATAAATTTACTTAAGATATAAATTTATCTAAAGTAAATTGTTTTAAAAAATAAGATATAATAATATAAAAAAAATGATTTTAAAATAAATTTAAAGATGTTCTCCCTAATTGTTAATGTATTAAATATTTAAGATATACTCACTAAATTTTAATGGAATATAAAATTGTATCAATATATACTTATGGAATAACTTACTTTTTGATAAAATTAATTAATAGAATATATTTAAAAACAATCAATATGATTAATTGATTAAAAAAATATAATTAAATGAAATCAATTGCATATCAATAATAAATATAAAAACTAAATCATATATTTCTTTTTTGAATAGTTAAATCATTTGAATTCTTTGAAGTTTACAATTATGATACAATCTTTAGATTTTACAGCAAAGTAATAATATTCAATTTTTTAACTAATAAGTTAATAAAAGTAATTTTTTAATAATTAATCAATAAGAATATTTAGAAGTTATTTTTAATATAATCTATTATTCTTCTTTTTAAGTAAAAAATTAATTGTAATTTATTCCCGTTTATAAAATGATTGTGTCAATAAATTTTTTCCACTTATCATTATTTTTTTATGATTACTATTTATCATTATTTTTCATGACTACTCCTATCATTTATCATTTTTTTAATAATTTTATAAGTTTAAAAAAATTACAAAATTTCTATTAATTTTGTTTTGTTTTATTAATCTTTTTCTAAAAATCTAAATAATTACAAAATATATTTTATTAACCTTTTTGTATAATTCATATTTACAAAGATTGTTTATAAAGATAATAATACAACTAAATTTAAACCTAAAAATTACTTTTAAATATAATTGATCTGACCCGATCAGAAGGGACCTTCTAGTGATGAGTATCAGTTACGGTGATGAACTGGGGGTGTACCTGCAAAGCATTTTAATGCCAAAGTAATAAGATGTAAGTACATAAAGGTAGAAGAGAATAGAATTTAGAATATATGACTCTCTGGTGGAAGAGGGTATTTATAATGTGCCCCCACTGTTGGGCCAAAGTTCTCTCATAGGCTGGATTAGCTAAGCCCAAGGAAGAACTGTCAAGGACTGCATAGGAGCAGGTAAGACCTAGCACGTGGTCTTGACCTTGGTCCAACTGCCCCTACATATCAGGATATACGTGGGTAGTTGGGTGATGTGGATCACGTGGGGGAGACGCCTTTCCCACGTCTCTGCATTGGGCCATGGGTTGTGCCCGACACAGACTGTCTAGGCCCAGTCCAGAACAGGAGCCCCCCAAGTCGCAACTCCGGAGCGGAGTGATGAATTTAGAGGAAGCATGTCGGGCGTAAGGTGTAGAAGCATACTTCAAGCTCAATAGTTTTGATGACGTCAACATTATTCAAGCTCATTCCAAATTGCAAAAAGTCGAGATGACTACAACGATCAAGATCATGGCTATGCATCATCAATGGAATGCTTCCGATCGTATCAAGCTTTTGTGCAACACTTTCAAGACTTGTCTCAAGGCTTAGGTATATCAAAATTTACTCCTTAATATGATATACAAGTGTTCAAAATATTCATCATAATTTTTAATGCATGTGCATCATTTTGAAAAGAATTGGAACTGGTTTTAACACTTTAAACATAAATATATTTCTGTGTTTTAACAGTGTAACCGGTTAACCATATGGGTTAACCGGTTAACGGTATCAATTTTTCAATTCTGTGGTAACGTTTCTGGGCGTTAACCGATTAACCTATATGGTTAACCGGTTAACACTGTAGAATTTTTGAAAAATTGTTTCTCTTCAAATTCAAATTTTTGTTAAGTGTTATACCTCTTCATGATTTTATTTCATAACTTTTTTATACCTTTTCAAGAATTTCTTTTCAAATTCTCATACCTTTTTGAATAGGTGTTTCAACTATTATAAATTCTTAAAATTTCAAATTCATAAACACCTCCTAGAATTTTAAAATATTATCATACAATCAAAATCACTAAATTCAAATATTTTTCATTTTTCAAAAGTGTTCATAAGTTCATCATTTTCATATTGTCTTGAACACTTGTGTTGAATCTTAAGTAGTGATTTTTGAATATAGGAGAAGATCAATTTTTATTGATACCAATCATTGTACTCTCACTAAAACAAAATTATAGAAAGTGTTTTTCTATTTGTGACTTGTGTTCCAAGGATTGTTTGGACATAAGGGTAAGTGTGGCAAGAGGATTGTTCTTGCATACTTGTTTGTATAGTTTGTTAGAAAGTAGGCTTCACCATTGAAGGTGTGATATGTTGTACTGTTCTAAAGAAACTAGTGGAAATCTCTTTCGTGTTGAAAGGGGACTGAATGTACCTTCGGATTGTGAAGGGAACCAGGATAAATCTCCGTGTCATCTTTACTTTCCTGCTTTACCATTTTTATTCTTTAAACCGTAAAAAGAAAAATCCATCCATCGAAGAAAAAGAATCGAAAAATTTGATAACACCTAATTCACCCCCCCCCCCCCCTCTTAGGCGCACTTTGATCTTACAATTGGCATCAGAGCAGGTTTAGGTAACCTGTTCCTACAAGATCCTATGGCTTCCGCAAACTCGAATCCTGTTTTCAAAGATGGTGGAAGTAGCAACAAGCCTCCGCTCTTCTCCGGCGAATACTTCGATTTTTGGAAAATCAGAATGAGGGCACATCTTGAAGCCCAAGGAGAAGGCATATGGGAAACAATCGAAGAAGGTCCGCATAATCCTGTTAATGTGATCAATGGCGTTGGAACCGCAAAGTTGAAGAATATGTATGATGAAGATGATAAAAAGAAGATCCTAAATGAGAAGAAGGCAATCAACATACTTCAAAGCGCTCTTAGTATGGACGAATTCTTTCGCGTATCACAATGTAAATCGGCAAAGGAGATTTGGGATACTTTGGTAGAAACGCATGAAGGAACAACAGAAGTAAAAAGATCAAGACTTAACACGTTGAGTCAAGAATATGAAATGTTCCGCATGCAGCCCGAAGAATCTATTATGTCCTTACAAAAAAGATTTGTTCATCTAACCAACCATTTGATTGCACTCGGAAAGACCTTCACCAATGACGATCTCAATTTGAAAGTTCTAAGGTCTTTGACAAAGGAATGGCAACCGAAGGTGACCGCTATTTCGGAGAAGAAGAGTCTCTCAACGATGACATCCGCATCTCTATTCGGTAAACTTCAAGAGCACGAATTGGAACTTAGAAGGCTCGAGAAGCACGAAAGTCAAGAGAAAAAGTCCAAAGGAATTGCTTTGAAGATTGACACGAAGGATGACAAAGATGACGAGATTTCCGAAGATGAGAACTTCATGCTTCTTGTTAAGAAGCTTGGTAAGTTTTTTAACAAAAATAATAATTCCTCTTTTCCTAAAAAGAATAAACATTTCAGGAAGAAGGATACATCCACATCGATTCAAGAAGTTACATGCTATGAATGTGGAAAGCAAGGTCACATAAAACCGGATTGTCCAAGACTTGCGAAGAAAAGAGGATTCAAAAGCAAGAAGGACTTCAAAAATAAAAAGACTTATGTCGCGTGGGATGACAATGAAGTTAGTTCCTCATCGGAATCGGAAAGCGATGAATGTTCAAATATGGCATTAATGGCGTCACATCACTCTGATGAAGAAAATGACGAGGTTAGTAGCAACTTTTCAATTTATGAAAATGATGCACAAGAAGTCATAGATGAACTTCTAAAAGAATGCAAGACTTTGTACAAAAATATTTCATCCTAAAAGAAAAGAATATTATCCTTAGAAGAACAAAATGCATCTTTTGAAAAGTACATTGAAAATGAAAAACAAAAGATAATGGATGAAAAACAAAGCCTTGCATGTAAAAATTGTGAGTCATTATCTTTTCAAATTGTTCAACTCAAAAGAGTTTTAGAAAGATATGAAAAAGGTCAAATTGGCTTGGAGAAAATTCTTAGGCACCAAAGATATCCAAATGATAAAAGTGGCTTAGGATATTCTAAGTTTTCCAAACCAAGCACAAGTGAAACCTTTTTTGTAAAAGCTAGTGAACAAATTGTTAAGGAAAAGGCTAACAATTCTAAAACTATGCATCAAAGTCATAAAAGGAAAAGGATCATTAAGAAACAAAATTATTTTCCTAGATTTAAAAGTCAATTTCAACCTACTTGTTTTTATTGTGGAATCAAAGGCCATACACTTAATGCTTTCTATGTGCGCAACATTGGTGTTGCTAAAGGGCATTATGTGTGGGTTGAAAAAGGGTACTAACTATCAAGGACCCAAAGCAATTTGGGTACCTAACAATACTTGAATTTGTTTTGTAGGTATGCTTGAAAACAACTTCTACTCAATGGTATCTCGATAGCGGTTGTTCAAAGCATATGACGGGCGATATTAACAAATTTTCAAGTCTAACACTTAAGGCCGAAGGATGCGTTACTTACGGTGATGATAATAAAGGAAGAATTCTTGGAGTTGGAACCATTGGTGCATCTCTTCATACAATCATCGAAGACGTCCTTTATGTGGAAGTCCTTAAACACAACCTTCTTAGCATAAGTCAATTGTGTGACAAAGGGTTCTGAATCAACTTCACAAAGGAGGAATGCTTGATAGAACACGAAGTCACTCATGAACTCTTGCTAAAAGGTAAACGAGTTAATAACATTTTTATGATTTCTTTTGATGACTCTCTCTTGAAGGTGAAGTGCTTAATGGCAAACAACAACAAGGCGTGGCTTTGGCATAAGAGGATTGCTCACATTCACATGGAGCATTTGAACAAATGATTAAAGCATGATCTAGTTGTTGGTCTTCCGAAGATAAAGTTTATCAAGGATAAGCTTTGTGACGCATGTCAAAAGGGGAAGCAAACCAAAACATCCTTCAAGACGAATAAAGTGATATCTACTTCAAGACCACTACATTTGTTGCATATGGATCTTTTCGGTCCATGAAGAACAAAAAGCTTCGGAGGTAACGTTTTTGCACTAGTTATTGTTGATGATTTCTCTAGATACACTTGGACCTTGTTTTTAGTGCAGAAAAGTGATGCCTTTAAAGCATTCAAGAAGTATGCCAAGCAAATTAAAAATGAGAAGTCACTTTCAATTGTTTCCATAAGAAGCGACCATGGTGGCGAATTTCAAAATTCATCATTTGAAGATTTTTGTGAAGAACATGGAATCTCTCACAATTTCTCCGCACCAAGGACTCCTCAACAAAATGGTGTCATAGAGAGGAAGAATAGGGCATTAGTGGAACTTGCAAGGACAATGCTTAGCGACTCAAATCTTCCTAAATATTTTTGGGCGGATGCGGTTAGCACAGCTTGCTTTGTAAGTAACCGTGTCAATATTCGACCTATTCTCAAGAAGACCCCATATGAGTTGTTCAAGGGAAAGAAACCCAACATATCTTTCTTCCACATATTTGGATGCAAATGCTTTGTTCTCAACAACGACAAGGACAACCTTGGTAAGTTTGATGAGAAATCCGATGAAGGTATATTTCTTGGCTATTCTCTATCAAGTAAAGCTTTTAGAATTTTCAATAAACGAACTCTTACTATTGAAGAATCTATACATGTTTCGTTTGATGAGACTAACCCCTCGAAAGATGATAATATTATTGTGGATGATGATGATGATGATGTAGTAGATATATCACAACAACAAAAGGATATATCAAAAGAACAAGCAATATCACAAGAAGATGACTCACCAACTATTGAAGAACATCAAGATCTTCCGAAAGAATGGAGAACTCATAGAGATCACCCGATAGATAAAGTGATTGGTGATATTAGCCAAGGCGTTGCAACTCGACTCAATCTCAAGGATGCTTGTCTCAACATGGCGTTCGTTTCTCAAATTGAACCAACAAAAATCGATGAAGCCTTAGGCGACGATCAATGTATAATAGCTATGCAAGAAGAACTCAACCAATTCGAAAGGAACCAAGTTTGGACTCTTGTACCAAGACCGGACAACAAACATATCATAGGCACAAGATGGGTGTTCAAGAACAAACTTGACGAGAATGGGATCATAGTTCGTAACAAAGCAAGATTGGTCGTACAAGGCTACAACCAAGAAGAAGGAATCGACTTTGATGAAACATTCGCTCCGGTAGCAAGGTTAGAAGCAATTAGATTATTACTTGCTTACGCTTGCTCAATGAATTTTCAGTTGTACCAAATGGATGTCAAAAGCGCTTTCCTAAATGGTTACATCAATGAAGAAGTCTACGTCAAACAACCTCCGGGTTTTGAAGACTTCAAGAATCCCTCTCATGTCTACAAGTTGAAGAAGGCTCTTTATGGCTTAAAGCAAGCACCAAGGGCTTGGTATGATCGCCTTAGCAACTTCCTATGTGAGAAAGGTTTTACGAAAGGAAAGGTTGACAAGACTTTGTTCATCAAGAATCTCAAGGGCAACACCTTACTTGTTCAAGTCTATGTCGACGACATCATCTTCGGTTCAACGAACAAAGATCTTTGCAAAGAATTCTCTCTTATGATGTAAGGAAAATTCGAGATGTCCATGATGGGAAAGATGAACTACTTCCTTGGTTTACAAATCAAGCAAACAAAGGATGGCATCTTCATCAACCAATCCAAGTATTGCAAGGAATTATTGAAAAGATTTGATATGGACAATTGCAAAGAAATGTCTACTCCAATGGGATCCGAAACGTATGTTGATCAAGATCTTTTCGGCACTTCAATAGATATTACAAAGTATCAAGGTATGATCGGTTCACTTTTATATTTGACGGAAAGCCGTCCTGACATTATGTTTAGTGTTTCTTTGTGTGCCCGCTTTCAAGCTAATCCGAAGGAATCACATCTCACCGCCGTGAAGAGGATCATGAAGTATCTCAAAGGAACGACGCACGTCGGATTATGGTATCCTAAAGGTAGTACTTGTTCTTTAATTGGTTATTCTGACGCTGATTATGCAGGATGTAAGACCGATAGAAAAAGTACAAGTGGTACTTGTCACATTCTCGGGAATGTGCTAGTGTCGTGGGCATGTAAGAAACAAGCATGCGTTGTGTCGTACCTCGAAAAATACGATCCTCGCGCCGACCGCGAAACAAATGTAAATAACAAAGTCGCCAGCTAATTCTATTTATTCTAATGAAAGAACATGGAGATATAGATAAAACTTAATAAAGAAAGAGGGATAGAACAAGGTCATCGAAATCAAATTCTAAGTTCGAGAGTCGGTTACGTAAGGGGAAGGTATTAGCACCCCTTACGTTTGTTGTACTCAACGGGAACCTCTTAGTTTCACTTGCGATTTAATGTTAACTTATGCTTTCTGTTTTCTTCGAATAATAGATGCAAATGATTCTAAATTAGGATTAATAAGAGAAATGGGTTATTTTATTCCTAGGGTGCTCGGCAGGGATTGAGATCCGTGTGCCTACGTATTCCCTTGTGCAATGGGAAAGTCAGAGCCTCGTAGTTCGCGGTACTAAGGTTCGCTGGTTGGTTTGTTATAATGAACAATTGTCTGAACCACATTCTAACTGCTAAGCGTTGGCTTATCTGCTCACGATAGGAGGCGGAAGCGCTAGCTTGTTTCGCAAATATAGAAAGGATTTAGACAAAGTTCGCTTTTAAAAGATGTTTGATCGGGTTAGGGTTTTTTCAGAATGAAAGGGTAAATAAACTGCGTCCTGAGGGGAGGGCCTCAGGAGAGTTTATTCGAGAATTCGAGGAATGCTAGATTCCAGAATCAGATTCTTTCATTATTCGATATATGAATTAAAAGTTTTAATTACGAAAAGTCGAATGAACCACATCCCGCGGGGCGAGCCTCAGGAGGGTCCATTCAAGAATTCGAGGAATGCGAGACTCCAGAATTCAGTTATTCCGTTATTTAATTATGAAAATATTTGAAGGTCGAATTCGGAAAAGTTTGATGGCGAGGCACGATGCGCTCGACTTATATGGTCTATGAATCGGTTAAAACGATAAAAGAATTTATATTGTGACAAATTAAATTACATTAAAATAGTGGATAAATAATTAAATTACATCAAGCTTAAAAGGTACCAAATAAAAAAAAGTAAATCAATATTCATTTTATCGAAATTGAATAATATAATAAATAAAATAAAAGGATTCATATTGATTAAATTTTCCGATTTCAAAATATCAGAAAAAATTAAATCGTTTATGATATCATTGGTTATAAAAAGTGAGATAAAGAATAAAAAAAATAATAAATGATAAATTGGCCTCATATTTAATTTAAATAACATCGATTTATTTAAAATCGAATATTTAAATATTTATTCATTGGCCAATAAAATAGAAATGAATCTAATAATAAATTAGAAACTATAAAAATAGAAAACGGTCTCATATCGATTCGGACAACGTCGATAAATTGAATGTCGCGAATCGGAAGATAATATCATAGACCAAGATGTAAAATAATCAATAAATTGATAAAATAATAAATAAAGAAAAGTCGGCCTCAAATTGACTTAGACAACGTCGCGAAGTGGAATGTCGATAAATCATATTTTTTTATCATAGGCCCATAAAATAAATAAATTAACAATAATAGATCTAAACTATTTAATTAATAAATATTAGATCTAAAAGAAATAAAATATGGTCTCATAACGATTTCGATAACGTCGGTTCAATACCGAATATCAAGAAAACGCGGTTATAATCATAGACCGTAAAAATAATAGAATCACATATTAAATAAAATAAGAATAAAAAATAATAAAAATTAAAAAGAGGAGTGCAGTATGTGAGCAAGTGTGTCAAAAATAAAAACAGATCCACTTGGGACTGAGCCCAAGATCCAGAATGTATAAAAAACTCAGGTCATAAAAAGAATAGTAAATAAAAGAACCACAAATACAAGTAATATGAAGGGGAGACACCGCTGATTTGGAATGTGTCAAGAGAAAAAACAGTGACCTTGGCCCATATAAAAGAATAAGAATTAAGTTTTTTTTAAAAGACAAGAATTATATAAAAAAGAAAATCAATCAACATCACAAGCAATTAGTAACAACACGCTTTTGAAAAATGAAACCGACCCACCCTCAATCGCACCCTCAAGGCGGCGGAATCAACAGACGGCCACGGCGGTGAAGGTCTCTCTCTCTCTCGGCTCTGTACTCGCGACTTTGGATCTCTCATCGGTTCGCATATGCGTTCACAGTAGTTTGTAAATTCTGGGCTTTATTCCTGAAGGTTAGTTTATGGCTGAGTGTTTTGTGGTTTGGAGAAGATGAGTCTTCTACGGTGGTTCTATGGAGGGTAGGCCGATGGTTTTGGAAGGATGGTGGTAATTTGGTTAGGGCTTTGTTCAGAGTGTCTTTCCTCTTTTTTTCTTAACGATTTTCTTTCTCTCTATTTATAGGATCAAGGATTGAGCTTGGATGAGCTGTGATTTCGTTAGAAAGGATCTTGGGGCGATTTTGTGAAGATTATGTGGGGACCAAAGGTAAATCCGATAAGGGCATAATGGAGAATGGGGAAAGTTTGTGGAGAGTAAGGTTTGAAGATTTCACTGAGGGAAACTTGATTGTTTTACCAACTGTGAAAAGGTAAATTTGCTCAATTTTACTGACTGTGAAACATTTCTTTTACTACCACTAAATCTTCTCTTATGATAAAAAAATGTGAATTCGCTCCTAGTGCTTTCTATTGGAAACTTGCTGCAATTGCCTGCTCTTTTGATTTTGTTGTTTGTTTGCACAGGACCTGCTTGCAAATTTGCTGATGCTTTTGTCATTGATATGTCACTGCGTAGACTTTCTATGGCTGGGAGTTTGAAGAGATGTTGGCAACTTGATGAAGAGCTTGAATCAACTTCTATCATGAACTGTAACTGAGAGATATCTTGATTCTGAATTTGCTGTTTATGATACAAGACAAATTTATTGCAATAGAGTTTACTGGTGTTGTCATTTGGCATCTTAATCTTATTTTAATTCTCTTTTGTCACAGGCTTTAGATCGCCGAAAATAGCTTCTAACGGCAAGCGCACATAGAGAATTTTCCTAAGTTATATTGTCCTTGAGTTCAACTTGAAGAGGCTTAATAACTAAGAATGCTTGAGTGAAAGAAATGAGAGCTGCTATTGTTTTACATTTTCCTTTTGGCCAAAGTTTGATGCTCGCGTGACTGTCGTGGCATAACTATTTGAACTTGATAACCTTGCTGAATTTATTTATGTTGTTGTTTTTGCAGGCTTTGAAGGGCTGAATGAAGAAATTGATGAGACTTGGCATGAAGAATTTGATAAGGGAACTGTCATGAAGGTACTTGATGAAAAAAATGATGACACGGTATAATGCTACTGTTATTGTGAAATGGCTTGTTCGGCTGAACACTATGCCCTGCTGATGCTATGTTTGAACATCAAGCTACCTCAAATAGCTTTTCCTCTTGGAGTATGGTATGAATCATGAACTTACTTTCCTGCTGTCCTTTGACTTCTTGTATGTTAACCTTACTTATTGAACCTCTGCAGCTTGTTGAGTTCCTCCTGAATTGCACTCTGATCCACACCATCTCCGGCAATCACAAGAACAACCTGACTATCAGAGCCATGCTCATCCTGGGAAAGCAAATCAGCAGCTCCATGAGAAGGAACTGCGTGCTTGTCTGCAATGACTAAAACTTCAGATGGACCAGCCGACATGTCGATTGAAACCATAGCTTCACTGTTTTGAAATATCCTTTTTGCAGCTGTGACATATTGATTTCCAGGGCCAAAAATCTTCTCAGCCTTAAGACAAGTTTCTGTTCCCCAAGCCATAGCAGATATGGCCTGTGCTCCTCCAGCTTTGAGAATGTGAGTCACCCCAGCCTTCTTCGCACAATATAGCACCTCCTTGCCTGTTGTTTTTTTTTTAATTCAGAGGTTGGAGTATTGATCACCACTGGGGATTCATACTGCTGGTTGGGAGCTTGCGTCCCAAAGAAGCTCTTTGGCTTGACAGTCATATGAAAAGAAACATGATATTGTGAAACAAGGTATGACTTATGAACCATCCCACTCTTGCTGATTTTCTTTGGCTATTTGCACTACCACGCACTTTGGGAATCTGATACCAATATAAATACTGATATGACAGGTTTTGTGCGGTTGATTATATGCCATCTCAATCATTTATAAAGTCTTCTACAACTTCTAGCTACTCAACGGAATCATCGACCCATTAACCACGAACGATCCTCATACTAGAAGCGCCATCTGAGTAAGGAAAATGGTGGAGTAACTCGCAAAATCAGGCAAGGGAATTCACGTACCTCCAAGCACCATGCAAAAAACTTGAAGTAAACTTGAGGTGAGTCTTGAAGATTTTCAGAACAAGAACTTAAAATTTCCTTCTGACTCATAAGCCTGTAATTTGATGTCGCCTCTGAATTTGAATCCAAACTTGACTTCTTTACTTGAACCGGATGAATTTCTTTGTCCATATCAATTTTTCATTGTAAATATAGTCTCTCTATATTTGCACTCGACCTGCGGCACATTTTGGTCTCTTATGCTTCTAGACATTTCCGTCGGTGATCAAGAGGTATGTGTCGGTTTCAGGATATGCTTAACTTGAATTCAATCCATGCTATGACCTTTTTTCTTCTATTGCATAACCATGTGTGTCTTGCTTAAAAATTGAATCGTACGCTAAAAATGATCCTTATGTGTTTCGTCATAAGAACCTTAACTTTCACCTGTTTGCAAGTCAATGTGCTCATGACGTTATACTTGCATTCTTGCAGGTTGTTGATGCGAAACGACAACTCTTGGAAGACCTTCGGATATTCAATGTTGGCTGACGGCAGGTTGTATATTGGGTGATGAGAGGTTTGATGATTCATGCCGAATGAATGTTGTAGGGTGGAGATCTTTGTATATTAGTGAAATTGCAAAGAAGAGGAGAAAATGGTGTTCATCCAGGTGCTTCTGATAGTGAACCAAAGGTATATGCCGATTTTGTAATACACCCGTTCACCGTAACCGGTAATAACAATGCAGAATCTACTTTTATAGGACTTTGACTCAAAAGTAAGCTCGACATAGTACGACTCAAGGCACCACCGACGTCCGTGAAACTTTCTGTTATTAAAAACAGAGAATTGAGACGTCTTAGCATCAGCAGCTCTATCATTTCGTTTTCCCACATCGCAAATGGCTTTAGCTTTGGGAAGTTGCCTTTGGGAAAATGATTGATAGAGAAATAACAAGCTGCAAAAACTCTTTAGCAACATCTCAAACTCTTGATCTTAATCAATAGATTCACTCTGCCATAGTTACGGAAACAGTGGTGTTTGCAACCTGTACGTATTACTGGCTGCCACGAAAATGCAATGCATATGCATATTCATACTCTGTTGACTTTTAACTGTTTGTCCTGCTATGCACTTTGGAGTTTGGTACTAATTCCTGCTCATATGACAGTTTGTTTGTGCAGCTAGTATAAGGAAATATCTTGAGAAACTGATGAAGGCTTCACACTAGTAGCAATTGGCTTTGAGAAGGCTTGTGAACAAAGACTTGAATCATAATGTTGTTTTTTTTCTTTTTCACAATTTGGAAAGTATGGGATCCCACAAACTTCCCTTCTTGGTCATACCGTTCCTGGTTGTATTTTCAAACATGACTTTAAGACTTTTTCCTTGTTGTAATACCTTTGTAACTAAATACCTCTGTATTGATAATTTCAAAATGTGAACCTCGTGGGATTTGTAACAAGTGACTTTAAATCTCAAACCATCTGCTCTTAAAACTTGTATAGGATTGACATTCCATGAATTAACCTTGAAGTATGATGACCGGGTGAAACTTCTTCTAACCATGACTTAAAACGATTTGCAATAACTCTTTGAAAACCAACTTAAAATAAGAGCCTATACTCATATTGACCATACTCTGAAGTAGCTTAACAAATTTAAATATATGGCATGAACTTGGAAATAGAACCTTGAGATCTTTCGTACTTGTAACTTAATTCAAATTTGATTCGTCTTTATGCATTAAAAATCTCACTGGCACTTTGGATTGAATAGAAATGAAATTTGGAACAATACCATGGTCATGATTTGAAGAATATAGAATTCTAACCTCAAAGATCAAACTTGATGATACCTGGCATAAATTTGGTGACCCGATTCTCTCAATTATGGCACACTTTTTAAAAAACAATTTTGGAACATTGATATCTTGAAATCCACTTAAACTCATTAATAATGCCGGACTATAACCAATATTTGAGATAATTCACCCATATCTTAAGAAGAAAAAATATAGATCGAATTATGATCCAAAATCCTTTTGAGGTGAATTGAATACTGTCGAGGGAATCCAAATTTGGAAGCAGACTACAACCAATGCTTTGACTTATGACTTAAGGATAAATGATCAAGGTTTGAAATCAATTGATCATATCCGAACCAATTGATCATGAGGACCCATTTCTCTCTTATCTCTTGTGGAAGTCAGACATCCTTGACAGAACATGGTATAAGAAAGGTGGGACAAATTTAGGGTATGACAGATGCCCCTATCTAATTATATTGAACCTGAAAAAATGAACAAACTGCAAGACGTTCAATTTTTTAAAGTAAAAGTCAATTAGATATAAGAAGACCCAAAATTTGTCTGATGCAGAATGCAATGATATACTGAAATATGATATGCTTGCATGTATGCAGATGCTGGGGATTCTAGATATGGATGCAATGCGATGTTGAAACCTGAAATGCATACATGAATGTAAATGATGAGGATTTTATGTGTATGGATGCGATGTGATGTGATGACATAAAGTCTGTGGGAATGATGAAATGATAAGAAAACAATGAAAATGAAAAGGTAAGAAACTGGTTGAAGAAAAACAAGATATTTATGAAAATCTATCTGGGTAACAGAGAATAGTCAGAAATACTTGAAATGAGAGAAATAAACCCTGAGAAAGGTAATAAAGACATCCAGAAAAATCTATGGATGCACAAACACCAATTTTGGAAATCAATGCCCGTAACATCTAGAAAAGTACTAGATGTGGAATGAAACCCAAATTACGAAGGTACACCAAGGGAAAGATCAAACTTTTCAACAAGACATTCAGAGAAATGCTACTTGAAGTAAAGACTCAAGCCAAACTTATAAACGGGATGAACCAGAGAGAGACAATTGAAAAAGGGATCCACGTCAAACTTCACACAGTTTGAAGACAAAGAAAATATCCACGTCAAATTTTCTTAACAAGACAAACTTGAAGGAAAAGAGTTCCACACCAAACTTAACACAGTTTGAAGGAAAAAGGGTTCCACGCCAAACTTAACACAGTTTGAAGGAAAAAGGGTTTCACGCCAAACTTAACACAGTTTGAAGGAAAAGGGTTCCACGCCAAACTTAACACAGTTTGAAGGAAAAAGGTTCCACGCCAAACTTAACACAGTTTGAAGGAAAAAGGGTTCCACGCCAAACTTAACACAGTTTGAAGGAAAAGAAAATATCCACGTCAAATTTATCAATAAGACAAACTTGAAGGAAAAAGGGTTCCACGCCAAACTTAACACAGTTTGAAGGAAAAATGGTTCCACGCCAGACTTAACACAGTTTGAAGGAAAAAGGGTTCCACGCCAAACTTAACACAGTTTGAAGGAAAAGGGTTCCACGCCAAACTTAACACAGTTTGAAGGAAAAAGGGTTCCACGCCAAACTTAACACAGTTTGAAGGAAAAAGGTTTCACGCCAAACTTAACACAGTTTGAAGGAAAAAGGGTTTCACGCCAAACTTAACACAGTTTGAAGGAAAAGAAAATATCCACATCAAATTTATCAATAAGACAAACTTGAAGGAAAAGGGTTCCACGCCAAACTTAACACAGTTTGAAGGAAAAAGGGTTCCACGCCAAACTTAACGCAGTTTGAAGGAAAAGGGTTCCACGCCAAACTTAACACAATTTGAAGGAAAAGAAAATATCCACGTCAAATTTATCAATAAGACAAACTTGAAGGAAAAAAAGTTCCACGCCAAACTTAACACAGTTTGAAGGAAAAAGGAAATATCCACGCCAAATTTATCAATAAGACAAATTTGAAGGAAAGGAGTTCCATGCCAAACTTAACACGGTTTGAAGGAAATGAAATATCTACGTCAAATTTCTCAAAGGGAATTATCTGAAAAGAGACATTTGAAGGAAGAGGAAGGTAAACACACGAAAGACAGGGTGACAGACACGACTGCTTTGGTAGGTGCCAAGTGAATTGGACTTTGATTTTTTTTTGGTTGCCAATAAAAATTAGACTTGGAGGACGCCAAACGAAATTGGACTTCGACCACAAGGTAAGATAACAAGACCTTAGAAAATGCATATGAGCATGAAGTAAACTTCGTGCTATGCTTGATATGAAAATGTATGATGCAAATGGTGCAATGATTGCAATGCAAATGCTAAGACCACCTGGATAAGACTCTCTGGAGAAGTGCGGATGAAGCAGCTGATTTTACAACACAATGAACTTTTGCCAACTATATCCTTGAAAAATGTCCTGAACACAACTTTTATTACATTTGTTAGACGTATCAAGATGTTGATCCTTTTGGGAAGGAGTGATAAGCTTTGCTTGGGGATTACTTGAAGTAGACTGCCCCATGTTGAATGATTCTGAAGTGACTGCTTGACTGGTTGCTTGAAATGTTTGCCCTAGCACGAGTCTTGGAGAGATTCCTCGAAGAATATGATCTTTGGTTGTAATATGCCCCTGATAGGATCACTGATCGAGTTTCTCAACTATTTAGAATTCCTTGATGATGAGTGCTTATTTGCAAATAAAATGTCCATTCAAAAAATGTTAATTTTAATGCAACGCTTAAGCAAAAATTTGAAATCAAAATCATTAGTTGAATGATATTGGAGTAAAGCAAATGAATTACTGGTAAGAATGCCATGTTTATTCAGACGCACAAAGTGAAAGATAATGCAAAAATGAAAAAATAATGCGATAGGTATACTCTCAGCGAATGATTGGCAAATCTCATGGGAGTCAGCTTACGCAACCTCGTTGAGATATGCTTTCGAAACAAACTGAACTTCAATTAGGTCATTAAAGGGTTATAACGTGGTCTGGTTCATGGTTTAAGAAACAAAGGATATAAGGATCAAAATTTATTTTTACCCACCCATACTCCATGATGATCTTCAGTCCTACGCTCAATTAATTCAACTTATACATTCAGGTTATTTGAGGTTGCACCAATGAGGATGGCTTAAAAGACAAAGGATTATTGGATAGCAGTCATTGCTTCTTCTCAACACTTTGTTGGTCTTATTTTATGAGGACTTTGGATCAACTCATCCTTGTATTTGTTGAGGAATTTTGGTGACCTCTTTTGATTTGATTCTTATTATCCCTAACTTTTGCCTGGACTGTATCTTTGAAGTTTTCAGTCCACCGGGATGCTTTTATTTTGCCTAAGTCGCCTTTTGGGTATTGACTTAGCGGCTTTTTTATTTTTGATTTGGATAATGACTACCATCAATTTCTTCGACAATTATTTGATGTGTGCGAAGACAAAATTGGGCTTGAAACCCTTATTAAAAGTGTAAGGAATGATCCTCCTAAAATTGAGTGCATATTCAAATTAATTGAGAACTACCCTTCCCCTGGTTAAAATTATGGGTTTTTTTTCGTGTAGAAAAAAACTCCAACTTCTAGGCTCAAAGGGGTTGGCAATGGATTAACTTCCTTATTTCTCCAATGTTTGGGAGTTGAAACAATGCCTGTATATCATCAGTAAGGTTTTATTTTGAAAGCATACCATTCAACAGTTTGGGTATTTTTCGTCATCCTCCCTCTGATCATTGCTTATACAATAAATGAATAAGAGAAACAATGGTATATATTGTTTGGAATTTTTGAAAATGAAAAGCATAAATACACACAAATATGAAGGTGAATGAATTGATTCAAAAACGTGCGATGCTCATTTCATTAACATTAACATTAAAGAACAAACAAAATCTTTAAACAAGTACACATAACACAAACAAGGAAATTAAAACTGAAAAGAAACAAGGCCTAGCGTCTAATCAGTAGCAAGGATGAGCTTTCCCGTCTGATCCACTGGCTTTAGGTAATAACTTATGATTCTTCGATCAAATATTCAGCCACTTTGTTTTGGCATGGGATCTAATTCAACCCTGGGAACCTTTCTCGGTGTGAAGGTGAGCAAGTCTCCCCTGACCAAGTCCTGAACTCGAGCTTGGAAAGCAAAACAGTTTTCAATATCATGACCTGCAGCTCCTTCATGGAATGGGCAATGAAGATCACTCCTAAATCCTGGTGGAAGAGGATTTGGAGGAATAAGAGGTCTGGTGGTGACAAGACCTTTCTTGCACAGTTCAGGGAAAATCTCAGCATACTTCATGGGAATAGGATCAATAGGAGCCCTAGACCTGGGATTGCGAGTCTGATTCTGACCAACATTCCTTTGTGGATGAGCTCGAGCTGGTGGAGTATTAACCATAGGAGAAACTATGGCTACCTGGGCTTCACCATATTGTTGCTGCCTGTAGTAGGGTCTTCTTTCAGTGTTGACAGCATGAGTATCACCCTCTTTCTTCTTTTGAAAATTCCCAGAGGACTTTCTCGCAACATTAGAAGCTTCAGTACTTCCAAACTTGCCCTTTCTGATTCCTTCCTCTAGCCTTTCCCCAATAGTGACTAGGTCAGCAAAACTAGATGATACGCTACCTATCATCGTTTCCCAGTATAGAGGTTGAAGAGTGTCCATGAATAGACCAGTTAATTCTTTCTCCGCCAAGGGAGGCTCAACCTGAGCAGCTAGCTCTCTCCAGCGCTGAGCATACTCTTTGAATGATTCCTTTTCTTTCTGAGACATGTTTTGAAGCTGACGACGGTCAGGTGCCATGTCCAAATTGTATTTGTATTGTCTCAGGAATGCATCAAGCAGATCCTGCCAACATTGGATACGGCTTTTCTCGAGTCCCATATACCATTTCAAAGATGCCCCACTCAAGCTATCTTGGAAGCAATGAATGAGCAATTTGTCTTTATCAACATGGGCGGCCATTTTGCGGCAATACATGATCATGTGGCTCTTTGGGCAAGTATCTCCCTTATATTTTTCAAATATTGGCATTTTGAACTTGTCTGGCATAACCAAATTCGAAACCAAGCACATGTCTGATGCGGCAGCGTTGAAGACATCAAATCCTTCCACAGCTCTTATCCTCTTCTCCAAAGTCATACATTGTTCCCTAACATCCTCGATATTTCCAGCCTCTCCTTGTACTGAAGATGGTGGATTATGCACGAAGGGAGGATTCCCATAAGCAGTTTGGGCAACAGTATGCATATTAGGTTGAGAATCAGTGAACACTCCTGATTCAAAAAAAGTGGATGTACCAGTCATCTGAGTAGTTGCAAATGGCGGAGTATAACCCGGTGGCAATCCAAATTCTGGCCATGTGCTAGCAGGTCTTGAAGACTCTGTATTAATGATGAAACTACTGACTTCAGAGGTGACAGTCCTCTGAGCTGGAGTGTCCTTAGTAGCCAAGACTTGGAGCATATCCATAATCTTGCTCACACTGCTCTTCAGGTCATCAATGTCTTCCCTGACTCGCTTGTTGTGTTCTTCTTGTTTGGCCATTCTTCTTCTTTCGTGGGCCCTAGTTTTGTATCTGTGTGGAGGAATCAGCTTGACGGGTACTCAACAACTCTGAAGACGAGAACGAATGAACATGAGCGACTATGAATGCAAAATGAATGCAAATGTGAATGCAATGATATGCAAATAAAATGCAATGAGCAGTTGTAATTCAAAGGATGATAAATCAAATTCCAAAGTTAATCATCAAGACAAGAGAGTCACAGCCCTAGAAGGATAGTTCTAAGTTCTTTACCCATACAAACCTCTCACATGATAGTTTCTACGGTTACGGATAAGATACTCAAGGTCCTGGATGCTAATCGTAATAACATCCTGCCACAGGCTAGCTGTATTATGATGATTGTGACGATAGAATCTACCTTGAGTGGAGTTCTCATGTTAGGCACACAAGGAGCGGGTCCTCGGAGACTAACACTACACAACTACCAATATTGGAACCGGTTCTAAAAGTTCCCCGAGTCACAGCCCTTTCACGACAAGTCATGCAACAAGCTAGCTGTGTTATAACGAGATCTACGAATAGGTCTACTCTCGGGGGGAGCTTTCATGCTAGGCTTGCAAGGAGTGAGTCCTCGGAGACTAACACTAATAACATCCAATTCTAAACTAAGTGTTTCCTCTTCTTTTTCAAGAACTCAGATGTCATCCCAAGATCCACCAAGCAAATATGATAATAATCATAATAAGGAGAGCGAATAAACAAGCATAAATAAGAAGCATGAAGAAAACAGACAAGCAATGTAAACATTGACGCGAAGTGAACTAAGTTAGGCTCGACTCTCTGAAATCCCCAGCAGAGTCGCCAGCTCTCGTACCTCGAAAAATATGATCCTCGCGCCGACCGCGGAACAAATGGAAATAACAGAGTCGCCAACTAATTCTATTTATTCTAATGAAAGAACAGGAAGATATAGATAAAACCTAATAAAGAAAGATGGATTTAGGTCATCGAAACCAAATTCTAAGTTCGGGAATCAGTTACGTAAGGGGAAGGTATTAGCACCCCTTACGTCTGTTGTACTCAACGGGAACCTCTTAGTTTCACTTACGATTTAATGTTAACTTATGCTTTCTGTTTTCTTCGAATAATAGATGTGAATGATTCTAAATTAGGGTTAATGAGAGAAATGGGTTATTTTATTCCTAGGGTGCTCGGCAGGGATTGAGATCCGTGTGCCTACGTATTCCCTTGTGCAATGGGAAAGTCAGAGCCTCGTAGTTCGCGGTACTAAGGTTCGCTGGTTGGTTTGTTATAATGAACAGTTGTCTGAACCGCATTCTAACTGCTAAGCGTTGTCTTATCTGCTCACGATAGGAGGCGGAAGCGCTAGCTTGTTTCGCAAATATAGAAAGGATTTAGACAAAGTTCGCTTTTAAAAGATTTTTGATCGGGTTAGGGTTTTTTTAGAATGAAAGGGTAAATAAACTGCGTCCTGAGGGGAGGGCCTCAGGAGAGTTTATTCGAGAATTCGAGGAATGCTAGATTCCAGAATCCAATTCTTTCATTATTCGATATATGAATTAAAAGTTTTAATTACAAAAAGTCGAATGAACCACATCCCGCGGGGCGAGCCTCAAGAAGGTCCATTCAAGAATTCGAGGAATGCGAGACTCCAGAATTCAGTTATTTAATTATGAAAATATTTGAAGGTCGAATTCGGAAAAGTTTGATGGCGAGGCACGATGCGCTCGACTTATATGGTCTATGAATCGGTTAAAACGATAAAAGAATTTATATTGTGACAAATTAAATTACATTAGAATAATGGATAAATAATTAAATTACATCAAGCTTAAAAGGTACCAAATAAAAAAAAGTAAATCAATATTCATTTTATCGAAATTGAATAATATAATAAATAAAATAAAAGGATTCATATTGATTAAATTTTCCAATTTCAAAATATCGGAAATAATTAAATCGTTTATGATATCATTGGTCATAAAAAGTGAGATAAAGTATAAAAATAATAATAAATGATAAATTGGCCTCATATTTAATTTAAATAACGTCGATTTATTTAAAATCGAATATTTAAATATTTATTCATTGGCCAATAAAATAGAAATGAATATAATAATAAATTAGAAACTATAAAAATAGAAAACGGTCTCATATCGATTCGGACAACATTGATAAATTGAATGTCGCGAATCGGAAGTTAATATCATAGACCAAGATGTAAAATAATCAATAAATTGATAAAATAATAAATAAAGAAAAGTCGGCCTCAAATTGATTTAGACAACGTCGCGAAGTGGAATGTCGATAAATCATATTTTTTTATCATAGGCCCATAAAATAAATAAATTAACAATAATAGATCTAAACTATTTAATTAATAAATATTAGATCTAAAAGAAATAAAATATGGTCTCATAACGATTTCGATAACGTCGGTTCAATACCGAATATCAAGAAAACGCGGTTATAATCATAGACCGTAAAAATAATAGAATCACATATTAAATAAAATAAGAATAAAAAATAATAAAAATTCAAAAGAGGAGTGCAGTATGTGAGCAAGTGTGTCAAAAATAAAAACAGATCCACTTGGGACTGAGCCCAAGATCCAGAATGTATAAAAAACTCAGGTCATAAAAAGAATAGTAAATAAAAGAACCACAAATACAAGTAATATGAAGGGGAGACACCGCTGATTTGGAATGTGTCAAGAGAAAAAACAGTGACCTTGGCCCATATAAAAGTTTAAGAATTAAGTTTTTTTTAAAAGACAAGAATTATATAAAAAAGAAAATCAATCAGCATCACAAGCAATCAGTAACAACACACTTTTGAAAAATGAAACTGACCCACCCTCAATCGCACCCTCAAGGCGGCGGAATCAACAGACGGCCACGGCGGTGAAGGTCTCTCTCTCTCGGCTCTGTACTCGCGACTTTGGATCTCTCATCGGTTCGCATATGCGTTCACAGTAGTTTGTAAATTCTGGGCTTTATTCCTGAAGGTTAGTTTATGGCTGAGTGTTTTGTGGTTTGGAGAAGATGAGTCTTCTACGGTGGTTCTATGGAGGGTAGGCCGATGGTTTTGGAAGGATGGTGGTAATTTGGTTAGGGCTTTGTTCAGAGTGTCTTTCCTCTTTTTTTCTTAACGATTTGCTTTCTCTCTATTTATAGGATCAAGGATTGAGCTTGGATGAGCTGTGATTCCGTTAGAAAGGATCTTGGGGCGATTTTGTAAAGATTGTGTGGGGACCAAAGGTAAATCCGCTAAGGGCATAATGGAGAATGGGGAAAGTTTGTGGAGAGTGAGGTTTGAAGATTTCACTGAGGGAAACTTAATTGTTTTACCAACTGTGAAAAGGTAAATTTGCTCAATTTTACTGTCTGTGAAACATTTCTTTTACTACCACTAAATCTTCTCTTATGATAAAAAATGTGAATTCGCTCCTAGTGCTTTCTATTGGAAACCTGCTGCAATTGCCTGCTCTTTTGATTTTGTTGTTTGTTTGCACAGGACCTGCTTGCAAATTTGTTGATGCTTTTGTCATTGATATGTCACTGCATAGACTTTCTATGGTTGGGAGTTTGAAGAGATGTTGGCAACTTGATGAAGAGCTTGAATAAACTTCAATCATGAACTGTAACTGAGAGATATCTTGATACTGAATTTGTTGTTTATGATACAAGACAAAGTTATTGCAATAGAGTTTACTGGTGTTATCATTTGGCATCTTAATCTTATTTTAATTCTCTTTTGTCACAGGCTTTAGATCGCCGAAAATAGCTTCTAACGGCAAACGCACATAGAGTATTTTCCTAAGTTCTATTGTCCTTGAGTTCAACTTGAAGAGGCTTGATAACTAAGAATGCTTGAGTGAAAGAAATGAGAACTGCTATTGTTTTACATTTTCCTTTTGGCCAAAGTTTGATGCTCGCGTGACTGTCGTGGCATAACTATTTGAACTTGATAACCTTGCTGAATTTATTTATGTTGTTGTTTTTGCAGGCTTTGAAGGGCTGAATGAAGAAATTGATGAGACTTGGCATGAAGAATTTGATAAGGGAACTGTCATGAAGGTACTTGATGAAAAAAATGATGACACGGTATAGTGCTACTGTTATTGTGAAATGGCTTGTTCGGCTGAACACTATGCCCTACTGATGCTATGTTTGAACATCAAGCTACCTCAAATAGCTTTTCCTCTTGGAGTATGGTATGAATCATGAACTTAATTTCCTGCTGACCTTTGACTGCTTGTATGTTAAACTTACTTATTGAACCTCTGCAGCTTGTTGAGTTCCTCCTGAATTGCACTCTGATCCACACCATCTCCGGCAATCACAAGAACAACCTGACTATCAGAGCCATGCTCAGCCTGGGAAAGCAAATCAACCGCTACATGAGAAGGAACTGCGTGCTTGTCTGCAATGACTAAAACTTCAGATGGACCAGCTGGCATGTCGATTGAAACCATAGCTTCACTGTTTTGAAATATCCTTTTTGCAGCTATGACATATTGATTTCCAGGGCCAAAAATCTTCTCAGCCTTAAGACAAGTTTCTGTTCCCCAAGCCATAGCAGATATGGCCTGTGCTCCTCCAGCTTTGAGAATGTGAGTCACCCCAGCCTTCTTCGCACAATATAGCACCTCCTTGCCTGTTGTTTTTTTTTTTAATTCAGAGGTTGGAGTATTGATCACCACTGGGTATTCGTACTGCTGGTTGGGAGCTTGCGTCCCAAAGAAGCTCTTTGGCTTGACAGTCATATGAAAAGAAACATGATATTGTGAAACAAGGTATGGCTTATGAACCATCCCACTCTTGCTGATTTTCTTTGGCTATTTGCACTACCACGCACTTTGGGAATCTGATACCAATATAAATACTGATATGACAGGTTTTGTGCGGTTGATTATATGCCCTCTCAATCATTTATAAAGTCTTCTACAACTTCTAGCTACTCAACAAAATCATCGACCCCTTAACCACGGACGATCCTCATACTAGCAGCGCCATCTGAGTAAGGAAAATGGTGGAGCAACTCGCAAAATCAGGAAAGGGAATTCACGTACCTCCAAGCACCATGCAAAAAACTTGAAGTAAACTTGAGGTGAGTCTTGAAGATTTTCAGAACAAGAACTTAAAATTTCCTTCTGACTCATAAGCCTGTAATTTGATGTCGCCTCTGAATTTGAATCCAAACTTGACTTCTTTACTTGAACCGGATGAATTTCTTTGTCCATATCAATTTTTCATTGTAAATGTAGTCTCTCTATATTTGCACTCGACCTGCGGCACATTTTGGTCTCTTATGCTTCTAGACATTTCCGTCGGTGATCAAGAGGTATGCGTCGGTTTCAGGATATGCTTAACTTGAATACAATCCATGCTATGACCTTTTTTCTTCTATTGCATAACCATGTGTGTCTTGCTTAAAAACTGAATCGTACGCTAAAAATGATCCTTATGCATTTCGTCATAACAACCTTAACTTTCACCTGTTTGTAAGTCAATGTGCTCATGACGTTATACTTGCATTCTTGCAGGTTGTTGATGCGAAATGACAACTCTTGGAAGACCTTCGGATATTCAATGTTGGCTGACGGCAGGTTGTATATTGGGTGATGAGAGGTTTGATGATTCATGCCGAATGAATGTTGCAGGGTGGAGATCTTTGTATATTAATGAAATTGCAAAGAAGAGGAGAAAATGGTGTTCGTCCAGGTGCTTCTGATAGTGAACCAAAGGTATATGCCGATTTTGTAATACACCCGTTCACCGTAACCGGTAATAACAATGCAGAATCTACTTTTACAAGACTTTGACTCAAAAGTAAGCTCGCCATAGTACGGCTCAAGGCACCACCGGCGTCCGTGAAACTTTCTGTTATTAAAAACAGAGAATTGAGACGTCTTAGCATCAGCAGCTCTATCATTTCGTTTTCCCACATCGCAAATGGCTTTAGCTTTGGGAAGTTGACTTTGGGCAAATGATTGATAGAGAAATAACAAGCTACAAAAACTCTTTAGCAACATCTCAAACTCTTGATCTTAATCAATAGATTCACTCTGCCATAGTTACGGAAACAGTGGTGTTTGCAACCGGTAAGTATTACTGGCTGCCACGAAAATGCAATGCATATGCATATTCATACTCTGTTGACTTTTAACTGTTTGTCCTGCTATGCACTTTGGAGTTTGGTACTAATTCCTGCTCATATGACAGTTTGTTTGTGCAGCTAGTATAAGGAAATATCTTGAGAAACTGATGAAGGCTTCACACTAGTAGAAATTGGCTTTGAGAAGGCTTGTGAACGAAGACTTGAATCATAATGTTGTTTTTTTTCTTTTTCACAATTTGGAAAGTATGGGATCCCACAAACTTCCCTTCTTGGTCATACCGTTCCTGGTTGGATTTTCAAACATGACTTTAAGTCTTTTTCCTTGTTATAATACCTTTGTAACTAAATACCTCTGTATTGATAATTTCAAAATGTGAACCTCGTGGGATTTGTAACAAGTGACTTTAAATCTCAAACCATCTGCTCTTAAAACTTGTATAGGATTGATATTCCATGAATTAACCTTGAAGTATGATGACCGGGTGAAACTTCTTCTAACCATGACTTAAAACGATTTGCAATAACTCTTTGAAAACCAACTTAAAATAAGAGCCTATACTCATATTGACCATACTCTGAAGTAGCTTAACAAATTTAAATATATGGCATGAACTTGGAAATAGAACCTTGAGATCTTTCGTACATGTAACTTAATTCAAATTTGATTCGTCTTTATGCATTAAAAATCTCCCTGGAACTTTGGATTGAATAGAAATGAAATTTGGAACAATACCATGGTCATGATTTGAAGAATATAGAATTCTAACCTCAAATATCAAACTTGATGATACCTGGCATAAATTTGGTGACCCGATTCTCTCAATTATGGCACACTTTTTAAAAAACAAGTTTGGAACATTGATATCTTGAAATCTACTTAAACTCATTAATAATACCGGACTATAACCAATATTTGAGATAATTCACCCATATCTTAAGAAGAAAAAATATAGATCGAATTATGATCCAAAATCCTTTTGAGGTGAATTGAATACTGTCGAGGGAATCCAAATTTGGAAGCAGACTGCAACCAATGCTTTGACCTATGACTTAAGGATAAATGATCAAGGTTTGAAATCAATTGATCATATCCGAACCAATTGATCATGAGGACACATTTCTCTCTTATCTCTTGTGGAAGCCAGACATCCTTGATAGAACATGGTATAAGAAAGGTGAAAAAGGTGGGACAAATTTAGGGTATGACACGTTGCACTTAGCACGGCCGAAGCGGAGTACATCGCAGCAGGAAGTTGTTGTGCTCAAATCATGTGGCCTAAACAACAACTCCTCGATTTTGGTATAGACCTCGGTTGTATCCCTCTCCGGTGTGACAACACAAGTGCCATCAATATCACGAAGAACCCGATCATGCATTCAAGAACAAAGCACATAGATATCCGACATCACTTCCTTTGAGATCATGTTCTAAATGGAGATGTCGATGTTACATTCGTGGATACACACAATCAACTCGCCGATATATTCACTAAACCATTGGCTAAAGAGCAATTTTACAAGATTCGACAAGAACTTGGTATTCTCAATGAAGGTGACATCTAACCTTAAATTTAAAATTGCTTATTATATGTTTTTATTGCATTATATGTATGTTTGTTCACTTTTTAGTCATAAAATGCTAGCACTTCCATTTCGCCATTTTTCGTTTTTCTCACTTTCGTATACCCGAAAATAATTGGTTTCAAAAACTTTTTTGATCGAAAGTTGCGTTTTGATGAGTGCTAACACTTTATGAATTTTTTATATGAAAAAGTGGTTATTTTTAGTCTAAAACATGCTGCTGGATTTTTCAAAAAATTCAAAATTTTTAACCGTTAACCGGTTAAAGTAATAGGTTAACAGGTTAACACATCCAAAACTTGGATTTCCAGCGCAAGTTTCAGACTCTGTTTTTATTTTTATTTTTTGTTTTTTGTTTTACTATGTTTTTAATATACTCTATAAGTACATTGTATTGCATGTTTTGGTCATTCACTTCCACATGTTTTAACTCTTCAACTCTTTGACTACCATAAACACTATTTATCATCCTCTTCCAACTTTCAACCTTCAACAACTTAAACCCCCATTAAAACCCACTATCTCTTCATCTTTATAACACTCTTCAAACTACATTCAACTCACCAAACATCAAATCCGAAAATATCATCTCCTCCAAAATCCCAACTCCCTCATTGTTCATGGCACCCCAAAGGAAAGGAAAGGAACCGACTTCAGTGTCAGAAGAAGCTCCAGCTGTAGAAACAATGGAATCCACCAAGAAGAGGAGGCTGGATTTCAAAGTCAGAGTCAGACCACTGCTTAAGGGTAAATATGTTCTTCTGAAATCCTTCAAACCTCCAACCTTTAAATTTCCTGCATTGCTAGAATTTCAAGGGATGCTTGACTTTGTTGCTGACAACGGGAGAGTTTACCCGGATTTGGTCCAATCCTTTATGCATAACTTTTATCTCAACATGGATAGGCATGGTAAACATAAGTTGCATAATCTTGTTAGAAATTGTGAAATTAAGGAGGATTTAGGTGTTTTGGCTGCATCCTTGAACATTCCATTTTCCGGTGTGTTTCTCCGCAGAGGCGTAAATCACATTGATGATGTTTGGTCCGGCTACAACAAAATGGAGTATTATTACTCAATCTGCCGTTTTCCAAAGGATGTTGTGACATCGGGACATGACACTTCAAGAACTCTATGCTATGCGAAGAATTTGACCGTTGATGATCAATTGTTACACTATATCATTTGCTATGTGCTGCTGCCGAAGGATTCAAACCACTCTCAAATCAATGACTTGGAGATGCAAGTGTTGTTTGCTATCAAGAAAAGGGTAAAGATTAATTGGATGCTCACAATGATGTATCACTTGAAGCAACAACTATCTTTAAAGACAAGACTTCCGTATGCTAGGCTCATTTCTCGGATCATTGTGCAAACCAACTTGGTTATTGGTAGGGAACCTTTTATCGCCATGAAGGCTACGACGAATGAAATAAATGAGATTACAATTGTGAAGAATACCAGAATTGTTTTACGCAACGATGGTTCTTATGAATATGTCGATGGTTCCGCCGCTCCATCCTTTCCTATTCTCGTAGGTGGCATAACCAATGACTTCCTTTACACCACCATCATGACACACCACCGAGAAGCTCAACAAAACCACCGTGAAACCCAACGCACTCTCAAAAGTCTTCGGAAACTCATTATCGGTTCTCACAACCAAACCGAAGAGGAAGATGAAAGTGAAGCCGGTAGCGAAGATGATGAAGATGGTGAAGCTGAAAGTGATGATATGTCGGAAGAGGAATGAACATGCATGTCTTGTTGTTTTTGTTGTTTTTATTTTTGTTTCGGGCAGGCCCAATTCCCATAATTGGGCCAGGCAAACCAGCTCCACGGAATGCTCGACGTCGAGCAATATTGAGAATCATGGTCTCTGCCGACCAAAGTTGTACCGACCAAGACGAAGTCTTCCAACGGCTAGTTCTGGCCGTTACCTATCTTTACGGGTTCCGCGATCCGTGCCCAACGGTGTGGACCAATAATCTTCCACTTGGCCCATTATATAAACCCTCTCATTTGAGAGGGTCAGGTATTCAATTCTCTGACCTTAATTCCTGTACTTGCTCACTCTTTGCTCAGTGTCTTACTTCAGCATCGGAGTGCCTTGCAGGTACACCCCCTCCTCTCCTCATCAACCGTCTTTCAACAACGCTTGAAGCCAGCCGTATCGGATCCTGATCTCCAGGTACGATCAGGTGGCGCCGTCTGTGGGAAACTGATTTCCCCGTTCTTCTCTCTCAAAGTCTTCAAAGAACCAAAGTTCTTACCAAGATCCATGGCTGCTCGAGACAATCCAGATAATCGATCGAACAACGGCATGATCCTCACACAACGTGAGAGCAACATTCATCATCCTCCGCACGAAGAAACCGTGCAAGATCACCCAGACGGGAAGACGGCCTCGCCTTCTCCCGACCGCGATCAACCTCTAGAGAGTCGCCCGGAAGTCCTCTTTCCCTCGACTCCTCCAGGATCTGACTTTTCCGCACTGGCCGAAATCCTGAATCAGACAAATCTGCTGCTCCTTGTCCATGGCAAGAAAATTGCTCGTCTCGAGGACAATTACTGTCGACCCCAGTCTCCCGCGAGACACCAGAGAAGGCGCAGTCCCTCTCCTCCCAAGAGAAAGAGGAAGGGACACATCAACGAATCTATTGGCGACAAACGACCTCGCCAGTCTCCTCCGCGGTCTTCCCCTCCAAGAAAGTCAAGAAGGAGCAGATCAAGATATGCATCTCCCCGGCGAACAAAGAAGCGCGCTCCCAGATCCCCTTCATTCAACTCCAGCGATGACGAGGACGCTCGAGGCCCCCTCTCGTCGAAAATCATGGCGGCCAAACTTCCAAGAGGTTTGGAGAAACCCTCACCGCTAGGCTCGTATGACGGAACCACAGATCCAGACGAGCATATCGAGAATATCGATGCGCTACTCGACTACCGAGTAGTACGAGGAGCGATCAAATGTCGCCTCTTTCTTACAACCCTGAGGAAAGGAGCGATGACATGGTATAAAAGCCTCGAAGTTGAATCCATCACTTCTTGGAAACAACTTGGACGCACGTTCTCCAAGTACTTCACCGCCTCAAGGCGGCACCCAAAGACAGAAGCTTCGCTCGAAGCGATCATCCAAGGGAAAGACGAGCCTTTGCGAACTTACATCGAAAGGTTCAACAAAAAGGCAGTCCAAGTATCCACAACCGATGATATGAAGAAGTATTTGTTGGAACGAGGACTGCGCCCGTCAACAGATTTTCACCGGGCAGTCGACATCGAGACCCCTGCCACCCTTGACGCATTCTTGCTGAAAGCCCAAGCTTATATTCAATATGAGGAAAAGCAGGCAGCCAGCTCCGTACGAGACGCTCGACGTCGCGAGGATGCGAAGCCCCACCGAGTCGATGAACCCTCGACATCTCGTCGGGGAGGAGACAAAAGAAAGGATGACCGCTCCCGTGAACCGCGGGAGCACAAAGGACCCGTCGGCCGATTTCACGAATATACTCCACTCCTGGCTTCCAGGGAGAAAATCTTGTCCGAATGTGCCAACTCAGAATTCAGGCAAGCAGGGGTACGCTTTTCGAAGCAGCAACCTAGCAAACCGGGCTTGGACAAGACAAAATATTGCAGATTCCACAAAAGTCATGGCCACAATACCGAAGATTGCATCCATCTCAAGGATGCAATCGAAATACTTATCAAGGACGGGCACCTTAAACAATTCACCAAATCCAGGGACACTCCTCGACAAGAAGCACAGGAGACTCAAAAGATCGAGGAGGCTGTACCCGTTCCTGCAGATGCAAACATGCAAGTTGCCCTGAGCATCTATCGTCCGGAAGATTTCTTCCTACCCGATCACACTGGGAGTCCGGGGTACCTTTCCTCCCATAGCCCATGGGAAACCTTTCCATCTGCAATGGTCATCTCAGGGGGAGGGTTCAAGTAATCACGGTCGGATCCATAAAGCGAAAGTTCGACCAGCTGATTGCGAAGGGGCCTGCGCAGAACGCAACCCTGGACCCACCAAGAGAAGGCTCGGTACCCCTTTCCTTTTACCGAGAAGAACTCTTGGGAGGGGCACCAAACGCCAGCATCCCGCTACTCATCCGGGTGCGAATGGTGAATTTTGATGTGAGAAGAATCTTGGTGGACCAAGGCAGCTCCTGCGACATTATGTACTCCCAGTTATTTTCAACACTCCAGTTAAACGAAACACACCTGACTCCATACGTCGGGTCAGATTTGCAAGGTTTCAACGTGGCGGTCTCTCGACCATGGGGCTACGTCGATCTGTTTGTCACCTTCGGAGCAGCCGAAACAGCCAAGACGGTCCGAGTCCAGTTCCTAGTCGTGGATTGCCCGTCGCTATACCAGTGTATTCTGGGACGACCAACACTAGTCGAGCTGATCGTTGTTCCATCCACCGTCCACCTAAAAATGAAATACTATACTACTTCGGGCAAGGTTGCTACACTGCACGGGGACGTCGATGTTGCTCGCCGGTGTTTCGAAGCGGCTTCTAAAGGTCTTAGCTTAATATCCTACCAACCAAACCCTTCAGCGTTGACTTCACCAGATACTCCACAAACATCCAGGACTTTTCCTCAGGTAGACTCGATCGATCTGGACTGCAGATTTTCAGACGACAACGAGGGCATTCAAAAACCAACCGATTCATTATCCCAGCCAATCCCAGACGGAGAGTTCGAGCTGATTCCTATGGGGGATAACCCGACCCGGTGCGTTAAGGTCGGAGCACATATGCCCGACTTGGCAAAACGACAGTTGGAAGCTTGCCTCAAAGGTAACGCGGATCTGTTCGCCTAGAGCGCTGCAGAGATGCCAGGACTCGACCCCGAGACAGCCTGCCATCACCTCTCTATCGACCCAACACACAAAGCGGTCGCCCATCGCAGGAGGAAGCAGTCGACCGAAAAAACTGAGGCAGCTGAATCTGCTGTTAAAGACCTCCTAGAGGCAAAATTTGTAACCGAGGCCAGGTACACAACCTGGCTCTCAAATGTTGTACTTGTCAAGAAATCTAATGGAAAGTGGAGGATGTGTGTTGATTATACTGATCTCAACCGGGCGTGCCCGAAAGACGCATACCCTTTACCTAACATCGATAAATTGGTCGACAATTCGTCCGGCTTCAAACTATTGTCCTTCATGGACGCCTACTCAGGGTATAATTAAATACCCATGGTTGTGTCCGACAAAAAATACACGGCCTTCATGACCGAATCGGGCAACTATTATTATAACGTTATGCCCTTTGGTCTAAAAAACACAGGCGCGACATATCAACGCATGATGAATAAAGTATTCCGGGAAGAAATTGGAGACATGCTCGAAGTATATATGAACGACATGATCGTCAAATCTCAACAAGAAACGGACCACGCGTCCCACTTACGAAAAGTGTTCGATTAGGCACGGAAATGCAAAATGCGTTTCAATCCCGAGAAGTGCACATTTGGGCTCTGAGCAGGGAAGTTCCTCGGATTCTATCTGACCGAACGAGGCATCGAGGCCAATCCCGACAAATGTCGGGCATTCACGGAACTTCCAACTCCTAATTCTAAAAAATCCATACAATCACTAAACGGGGTCCTCACTTCCCTCGCTCGGTTTATAGCAAAATCCGCTTAACACGCTCTCCCATTTTACAAGCTCCTCCACAAAGAGGCTACTTTTGAATGGACGGAGGAGTGCGAGCTAGCATTGACCCACCTGAAGAAGGCACTATCTGAACCCCCAGTTTTGTCCAGACCTGAAGAAGGGGAAACACTTTACCTCTATCTCGCCATTGCAAACGAAGCCGTGAGCGCGACCCTCATACGCGACTTACCCGAGGGGCAGAAGCCTATCTATTTTACGAGCAAGGCACTCCATGGCCCTGAAATTTGAAACCTCCAGGTAGAAAAGGTGGCCCTGGCCCTCCTTTTTGCAGCCAGGAGGCTACGCCATTATTTATTGGCCCACACCATCATCGTAAGAACAGACCAACCCATAAGACAATTGCTCGGTCGACCAGACATGGCCGGGCGAATGTTAAAATGGTCGTTGGAACTATCCGAATTCGACATCAAATTCGAGGGAAGACAAGCTCTCAAAGCTCAAACGCTGGCCGACTTTGTGGCAGAACTCACTTTCACTGAGCAAGAACCAAAATCTCCCTCCAGATGGACTATCTTCGTGGACGGAGCATCCGGTCCAGCGGGTAGCGGAGCTGGGGTTATTTTAGAAAACGAGGAAGGGAACATCATCGAATTATCCTTAACCTTATCTTTCCCCACTTCCAACAACCAGGCGGAATACGAGGCCTTCCTAGCAGGCATACGACTCGCGACCGACCTAGAGGCAGAGGAAATCACAATCTGCACGGATTCTCAGCTGGTCGCTAGCCAAGTCCGAGGAGATTTCCAAGCCAAAAACGATAACATGGCCGAATACCTAGCCCTCGTAAAAAGCGAACTAAAGCAATTCAGAAGCGTGGAAGTCAAACACGTCCCGTGAGAGAACAATACCCGAGCTGACGTCCTTTCCTAGTTAGCAAGCACTAAAAGGAAGGGAAACAACAAATCCGTCATACAGAAAACGCTTCCCCAACCAAGCATTGGGCAATCATCAATCCACCTAGACGTTAATCTCGTGGGCGACACGAACTGCTGGATGACCCCAGTGTTTAACTACCTGACCAAAGGGGAGTTACCGGCCGACCCGAAAACGGCCAGCATCGTGCGACGAAGATCATGCTCATATTCTCTAGTGGGCGGACGTATGTATCGTCGAGGATTCTCCACACCTCTCCTCAGGTGCGTAGAAGAGGAGAACATCCCACACGTACTAAGAGAAGTCCATGAAGGAATTAATGCGCAACATCCAGGTGGACGGTTGTTGGCCCGAAAGATTCTTCGAGCAGGATACTATTGGCCTACACTCCAACACGACGCGAAGGAACACGTGAAAAGGTGTGACAAGTGCCAACGACACGGGGACGTACACGTAGCACCCCCTACCGAGCTGAAATCACTACCGTCGCCCTGACCATTCGCATGGTGGGGAATGGATATCTTAGGACCATTCGTCGTCGGATCCGGCCAACATAAATACCTAATTGTAGGCGTCGATTATTTCACCAAGTGGATAGAAGCTGAGGCCTTATCCAAAATCACTGCACTCAACATACTACGCTTCTCCAAGAGGAACATCCTCGCCCGATTTGGGGTACCGCTCGCCATTGTGACCGACAACGACACTCAGTTTACAGATAAACACTTCAAAGAATTTGTTGCATCAGTAGGAACAAAACAACACTTCGCTTCAGTGGAACACCCCCAAACTAACGGGCAAGCAGAGGTCGCGAATAGGGTAATCCTAAGAGGCCTGAAACGAAGACTGGACGAGCACAAGAAGCACTGGGTCGAGGAGTTACACAACGTGCTATGGGCGTATAGGACCATCCCCCACTTAACTACCGGGGAGTCCCCATTCCGTTTGGCATATGGGACCGAGGCAGTGATCCCTGTAGAAATGCATATCCGGTCCAGACGAACAGAGTCCCCAATGGACCAGGACACCAACTCCGAGGCCTTGAGAGACGAGCTTGACCTGGTCGAAGAAGTCCGATCAGAAGCCGCTCTCCGAGAGGCCGTGCTCAAATAAAAAATAGCCGCTCGATACGATTCTAAAGTCATAAGACGATCATTCGAGGTAGGCAGTCTTGTTCTCAGAAGAAATCACAGGGACCCCCGCGAGGGAAAACTTACACCCAATTGGAAGGGCCCATATCGCGTCCGAGCTAAAACCGAAAACGGAGCCTATTATTTAGGAAATCTATACGGGGAAGAACTCGCTCGGCCATGGAATGCCGAGAAGCTCAAGCAATATTACAGCTGACTCACAAAGTCACCTTGCTCAACTCTCAAGCGAGGAGCGATAGGACTGACTAAGAACTGCGTGCCCAGGTACAAGCACGACAGCCCAAAATAACATGATCATCAGGGTCTCCCTCCAAGAGAAGGAGAAAAATGTTGCACGGGCGGATACTCAAATGAGTCTGACGTCGCCTACGTACCACGACCAGGCAGAACCCTAGCTCGCGATGGGACGTTCAAGCTACGGAGCTCGGGCCATTACTTTGGCCCGGGCACCGACCAAGAGTAAAACTCCAAAATATGATTGGTCCCCCAAACCAATAGATCACAGACACACCCCATATTTATTCGATCACATCCAATTAATGCAAAGATGCACGCCAAACACTTAGCAAACAGTCCTCCGAAGGACGAGCAGTTAAAACAGAAAATATTGTAAAATAAACAAACATTAATAACACCAATTTTCGCTACAAAAATGCGACCTCGAAGGGCCGACTTGTTCATAATTACTTACAAAGGGGACCACGCCCCCAAAAAGAAACATAATAAATTACAAGGCACGCAGGCCAAAAACTAATTATCCTCGCCATCAGGGTGACCCTCTCCTTGTCGAGCCTCACCCTGGTCCGGCTGCACTTCTGGTTGACCGGGCTGGACAGTCCCCCCAGGCTGAGAATCCTCCACGACCAAGTCCAAGGGAACCACAATCTGGCCATCCTCGACTTTGTAGAGGTAGCTGATCCGGCTGGTGTCCAAGGCTAGGTCAGGATGAAGAGCCCTTATTTGATCCACATCATTCTGGAAACTGAGCTCAGGCGACGAGTTCAGATCTTCCATATCTTGGTCGATCCGAGCAAGGAACTGTGCCCTAGTCACCATACTCTTGGTTTCAGCATCTTCATCCTCCTTCGGGAAGAAGGCATCCTTCAACTTTTTGCTCTGCTCCAGAACCCTCTTCTTGTCAACCTCCAATTTGGCAATAATATTGCCCCGCTCGGTCAGCTCTTTGGCCGTGGCAGTGGCTTCTTCAGTGGCCGTCTTTAACTTCTCCCCGGCTGCAGCCAGCTGCTCCTTCAGCTTCGCTATCTCCCTCTCTTGCCCGGGATTTCCTTCAGCCGTCTGGAAGACCATCGATAGGACCCGCATCACAACACTCGCATCCTGGGCCAAAGACAGTCGCGCGGGCAGGACGATCCATCGCCTCTAGGTATAGGGAGTCTGCATGGTCCACCTCCATGCTCATCCCTTCAAAGAAGTTACGTTTCACGAAGCACGACGGCAGAACATGCTTTGGCTTGGGAGGAGCGTTGGCCGTTAGATCCACAGTCGTTGCGGACTTGTGCTTTTTCATCAGAGAGCCAGTTGAAGCACTTGGAGAACCCTGGACCAGGGGGCCCAACTCAGAGCCGCTTGTTTCGGTCAGCTTGGTCTGAACAACCCGTGACCTCTTTTTCTGCTATTGTTGACGCAAGCGTTCTTGAATTTTGTCGAGCGGGTTCGACAAGGAGCCTGAAAAAGAGAAAAGAGAATTAAACTAATCACGGACGACAGAATATTATCAAAGACATAATAAGCAGAAATAAAACAGATACCAAAAAACTCAGACACTTCCTGCCCGGGATTGCACGCCAGCAAGTCTGTGACGTCGATCAAAGGATGCTCCACAGCTTCCCCCCGTCTTAATCCAACATGACGTTCCCTTCTCCATCCAGCAGGGGAGTCGGGGTAAAAGACGCTATTAATTTCCTAAAGGCCTCGAAACTGGCCGCGTCGTCCTTATTCAGAGAATCCCCCATCTGGACGAACTCGCTGACCGGCCGCTCATAATGAGTGTAGCTCCAGGTGAAGGGGAATAGCCAAAGCCTCCTCAGAATCACTTTTCCTTGGTCGTCAAGCTTAGGCTCGTCGTTCTCGTCAGTATCTATCCCCATGAAACTTAGCGCCCACACAGCCTCCGCGCTCGCGGGTTTTATCAGAAAATAATCCGTCTTGAAAGCCCGGATGGACTCTGAGTGAGCCTTAAAAAATTTTGTCCTCTGTTTAAAAGAGACGAATTCCTTCCGATCAGCCCCTCGCCCGACTTGACGCTGCAGGGAGAATAAACGGAAGAACAGAGGAAGCGTGGCTCCAACACCCAAATGGGAGCACGTCACCTCAAACGCCTTCAGAAACGCGTAGGAGTTGGGATGTAGTTGAGACGGGGCAACACCCAGATGCCCGAGCACATCACAAACCAAGTCACTGAAGGGGAAAGTTACCCCCAGGACCGAAGTCGCATACTCATACAGAAAATTTTCGACCGCCAAAGTCCGAGAAGATGCGGTCGTCATCCCCTGGGCAAGTAACGATCCAGTCAACAGGGTCACCAACAACGGGCAGCGGTTCCGCGCGAGGCCTCGAAAAAGAAGATACTTTATCCAACAGAGCCTCCACCACCCATTCTTCGAGCGAGGTCCTTATTTCTTCAGGGCAGCGAGGCGAATCTGTTGAAGCCCCCTCCTCCATGGTGCTCGCGTCCGATTCTCCTGAAGAACTCCCGGAGTCGGAGGGAACTGATGCAGAAGAGCCAGAGTCTTTCGAGGACGTTTCTTCCGAGGAGACCTCCAGCGGGTCCATGAGCGAGTTTTCACCTGAAAAGCAGAGGAAAGGCGTCAGTGAATTCGATTAGGAATATCAAATCCACCCTTCCACCGCTCGACAAGTGAAAGGGCGCACATCGACCCAGGAACAGGGTCCCGAGCTATATCCCTGGCTGACCATCGCTCAAGGCGATGGCTAACGCCCAACTTCAGAAATGACGGAATCTAAGCCTAAATGCTTATCAGATCCTAAGTGAGGGTCGACCAACACCTATGTCGACCACGAGCTAGGGTTTGTAGCCGACCAACAACGGTGGCAGAAATTCTAATACTCACTAGTTTAAATCTAAAACTATCGGAAAATCTACCCAAAACCACATACATTTCTACGATATCTAGCCTATGACTACCATAAACACGAAAAAGAAACAGTACCTTGAGCCTGAGAAGCCATTTGTAGAAGAGGTTGATTCTGGAAACGGTGGTCGACGGTGGGAACTGGTGGTCGGCGGCTGAGAATGGCTGTGTGTGAATGAGCAGAGCAACTGAGAAGAAGATGAAACGAAAAAGTTTGAAATAAAGCTCTGAGATCCTACTTATAGGGAAGGGAACACGTGCAGACTGTTGCACCCCAAAATTTGCCCTCACCAAGACAAGACATTGTGTACTAAGGTGTCCCAAGAGGTTCACAAGGTTCACAAGATTTACAAGGTATCTCAAGAGGTTCACAAGGTTCACAATTAGTCAGAAAGTTTGACAATCCCCTCAGACAATGCATCCTCCTAAGCAATGCATCTAAAACTAGGGTTTTGGATTTCATCAGGATAAATGGACTTCCAAGGCTTCAAGTGAGTTTCATATCATCCTATATGTCTTCAATAATCCCTATGTCAAGTTTCAAGGCTTTCCCAAAAAGTTTGCTCAGTCAGATGATCAGATAGGCTAAAATCAGTCAAAGCAGTTAAAAAGTCAAACTGAGGTCAACTGTGGTCAAACCAAAGTCAAAATTCATGATTTTTTTGCCAACATCAAGTATATGAAGTAAAATTCATCATTTTATCAAGGGTTGATCATGATTCATCAAGGAGATTTCAGATCATCAAGAATCAGGAGTTTATAAATTAGGGTTTTCATAGGAAAAGTCAACTGAACTTTGACCAGCCATAACTTTCACATGCTTCATAAATTTTTTCCATCCAAAGCTCATTTTAAAGGAAATTGAATTCTCTACAACTTTGTGTCTCACATGCCAAGCCCAAAAATGCTTCATTTGGAAGGTATGAGCTAAGACATTATAGGTCATTTTAAAAGTCAACAAAAAGTCAACATCTTCCAAAGGGCATAACTTGAGAATGGTAAAGGATATGGACATGAGACCAAAAAGGTTGGTTAGAGGACTCTCTAAGATTTCCAAAATGTCCAAGAACACCTTCATAGCCTTAAAATTGAGAGATTTGTGCCTTTGCAAAGTTGGGAATTTTTTGAGGGGTTTATTGAGCAAATGGGATCTTAAAACCAATTTTTTCCACATGGGCTTGCATTTTTATGACCCAATCACTACCATGACATCATGCACGAATTAAAAATCATTTATTCAAATTTTTATTTATTTTATTTTATTTATTAGGATTTTATACATTAAAAATCATTTTAAATCAAAATAAAATATAAAAGTCTCAATATTTGATATGATTTTTGTTCTAGAAATTCTTAAAGGACAATTAAAGATGATTGAGATTATATAAGATCAGATCAACCAAAAAAAGTAAGAAGATATCAAATTTTTTCAATATTTTGAAGCATATCTTTCTTCAATCTCAAGTTATCCAAAAGTCCAAAGTGAGATTTGATTTTTTGACCTAATTAGGTCCTATTATATATGTATAACATAAAGCAATGCTAGGGGACGAATTTGGCTGCCTCCAAGAGTAAGAACAATACTTCAAATTTTCACAAAAAACTCACAATTCAGATTCTATTTTGCAGGCTATATCAAAGTGTTTTGAAGGTTGCAATCTCTTCCTTGATCATCCTTGATGTTATCCCAATGCATTACATCATCCAAAACTCATTAAAATGCATAAACCGATTTCATCTTTTAGCTTAAAAATTGATTTTTCGATTTCAATGATACAAGCAATATAAATGAAATTTGATTCTATATTATTGTTTATGATGATGTTTGCAATGTTTCTGGATAGTTTGATTTTATGTTTGATGCAGGAACGGCTAAACGCCATTGTTAGGGTTCATGAAACCATGGATTAGGGTTTCATGAAATAAGTAATTTCAGACCAAATTATGGACCTATTTGGACTTAGAGGACATATATTAATCGATTTACACCCTTAGAATAAATTTATATTGTGTGTGCTGTGTTTTTGAATCTCCAGGACATGTAGCTACGGAAAAGATCCGTCACTACAAGCTCTAGTGACGGATGAAGTGTCACTATAGCCTAATACAACGGCTGGAGGAAGAAGATGAGCCTGACGCGAAAATATAATTTGAAAATTGAGTTTATTTTACTATGTTTTGTTTGTATTATGTTTCACAAACATTGCAGTGGTTCAGTTGGTAAAGCATACGCGCATGTGAAGCTAGTGTCAAGGGTTCGAGTCTGGCCTGAAGCAGTTTTGTTTTTTATCCATTTATTTTGCAGGTTTGTAATAAAGTGATTGCATTGCCATTGGTAGTCACCAGCGTGTGCTGGCTCAGTTGGTTTTGAAGGGTTGTTGTTGAGGTAAGGGACCTGGGTTCAAATCCCAGGTCCTTTCTTTTTGGCCAATTTTCTTGTTTTTTCTTATTTTTAATTTCTTTTCTTATATTAATTCTATTTTGTTTAAATTATTAAATATAAATTATAAAAATAATTTCTAAATACTATTATAATATTTTCTTTATATTCTTAAAAAATCATAATTTATTTACTTAAAATTTAAATTGTTTATATTTATTTTATAATATGTATATATGTATAATTATTATATTTTTGTAAAATAGATTAATTATATATTTCAATTAATAACATAAACCCTAATTTTTCTTAAATAAAATCTAAACCCTAATTTTTTCAAAACCCTAATTTTTTATTAACCCTAATTTTTATTAACTTTAACATTTAATTTAATTAATTTTTGTTATAAACTATAATTAAATAATTAATCTTTTTTTTGTTATAAGTAATTATTATTTGTTTATTATTATTATAATTGTTATAATTTCTTCTAAAAATTTTCTAAATGTTTATTTAACTTAAAAAATAATATTTTCTCTTAAATTTTTATTTTTTTATTTTTACTAACCCTTTTATTATTATTATTATTTCATTATTATTAACCATTTAAGTTATTGCTTATTTATTTTCTCGTTATTATTATTTTTTCCGATTATATTGTAACTATCCCAAAGCTTTGTAATAATTTAGGTTTATATTTTTGCTTTGTTTTTATTGTAAATATATTAACTGTGTGGTTAGTAACTATAGGGTGTGCATAATATGTCTGTGGTTAAAATTGACTTAGAATAACTAATTAAATAAGATAAATATTTGAACATGAACACTCACACACGTAAGTCGATCTTTGATCGCCATCTTGCACTTTCTAGGGTTACCTCTCATGTTGCCTATTTCTAAGGTCAAGTAAGGTGTCTTAAGCAAAGTCCCTTCATAAATATCATCAAGTACCTTCAGTTTATAAGATCAAGTCCCTTCGAGGTTGCCTACGATAAATGATTTTGTCCCTTCGAATAAAAGATGATAAGTCCCTACAAATTGCTAAAGACACCTTACAGTTGCCTATATTCAGATGTCCCTATACATGTCCCTTCTCACATCCAAGGTAATGACTACCTATTCCTTAATAATAGGGATAGTCTTACCATTGAAAGAACACATAAGAACAGTAAAGACTTAATATAGGGTAGGTTTCTCTTAATTATTTGCTCACCTTTTCAAAATACATTTTACACTTCACATTTCAAACAAATTTTCAAAACAAAGTCTTTATATACATCCATACGAGGATCATTATAAAGTACTTAGAAAATTTTTAATCACACACTACACCTTTTCTCAAAACAATTTAAAGTGAGCTAAGTAACTAAGAGCCCATGGATAACCATGGATATAAAGGGTGCTAACACCTTCCCTTTGTATAACCTACCCCCCGAACTCAAAATCTTTTTAAGCTCTTTCCTGTTCTTTTATGTCCTTTCCTTTTGGATAAAATAAAAGTCGGTGGCGACTCTTGCTATCCGCAACATTTAACTAAAGTCAGTTCTCCCACCGTGTTACAGAACTAGCGACTCTGTTGGGGACTTAATAAAATAGGGGTACCCTTAGGAATTAGATCACTTTAAATTTGTTTGCTTTGTTTGCTTTACTTTACTTGTTGGGTGCTCTTATGTGTGAAAGATCTTAACCCGGATATAGTGTACCTTAGGTAAATGGCAATATACCAAGGAAACTGTACGGCGTATACCGATATGGTTGATCTGGTGGCCATAGTTAGTGTGACTTCTTGGTTGGTGCTTATGTTCCTTAAGCAAGTTGATGATAATATGAGGCTGCCATATGTTGTCAATACACTAACTGACTTTTAGAACCCTAGTCATCCCATCTTGGCCTTAGAAAAGTAGTGAGATAACCGGCTTTGGTGAAGACTGAAGTTGGTTGATACTCGATGCTACACTCATTGAGATTCTAAACTTGGAGGGTTTTGGTTGGCAAGTAAGTTGCCTACTGAACAACCACCCTTGTGAAGGATCAATGATATTGAGATCCCTTAGAACCTGGTTACTTTTGTAGGACAGGATGAACCATCTAAACTTCAGGGGAGGGTACTTACCTTTAAACCTCATGCAAGCCTTCAAACCTAGGGCTATTGTGTGACTTGTTTGTGTGTGCCACATGTTTGTGATTGAGCATAACATCATAACATCATCATGCATCATAAGCATAGCATTTTCACTAACCATTTCAAGGACCAAAGGATTTATCTTTGTTCTTTGTTGTAGGTCATGGCTTCTGCTCGTAGGAATACTATCCGGATCAACTTTGTAGGAATACCCCCTAAGCTTAAGGAATTGGTCTCTCAAGTTTCTGAAAACTCCCAGTTCATCAAGAGGCATGGTCACCTACTAGATCTAGTCACTTCAGGGTTCAATGAAGACATGATGAGTGTTCTGTTTCAGTTATTTGATCCTAAACATCACTTCTTCACATTCCCCGACTATCAGCTGGTTCCTACAATGGAAGAGTTCTCTAAGCTACTGGGTATACCTATCCTTGATCAGAGACCTTTCACAGGCCTAGAAAAGGAGCTTAAACCTGAAGTCATTACTGCAGCCCTACATTTAAAGAAATCAGACATTGTCCTAGAAACAAGAAGTGGAGTTAAGGGTATTCTTGCCAAGGTATTGATGGAGAAAGCTCAAGTGTTCTTGAAGGCTATGAGTTATGATGCTTTTGAGGAGATATTAGCCCTATTGATTTATGGCTTAGTGTTGTTCCCTAATCCAGACCAGTTCATAGACATACACGCCATCAACATATTTCTGACTCATAATCCAGTGCCTACATTGCTTGGAGACATCTTACACTCTCTTCATACCCGTACTACGAAAGCCCGAGGAACTCTGATGTGTTGTATACCTCTATTGTCCAGGTGGTTTATTTCTCACCTTCCTCGATCAGTGATGAAGAATGAACAAGGGTTAAGGTGGTCTAAGAGAATTATGTCACTTTCATATTCAGATATTCATTGGTGTTCTAGATCTATGGAGAATGTTACTATCATTGACCGTTGTGGGGAGTTCCATAATTTGCCACTCCTTGGCATACGAGGGGTCATTACCTACAATCCTTCCTTAGCTCTACGTCAGTTTGGTTATGCTCGGAGTGATGGTCCTCATGACATGCTTATTCAGGGTATTGTGTTCGACTACGACAACGATCTACAAGGTTACCATCAAAGGTTTATACGAGCATGGGGTAAAGTGAACAAGATTAAAAGCAAGACTCTGGAACCAAAGTACACTATTCTTGTGGAACCTTATCTCAGATGGGTGCGATCTCGTGCTCAGACTCTTATGATGCCATATCCTGCAATCCTGCCAGTTACCATGGAGCCTGTTGCTGAAGGAGATACTTCTTATATCATTTTTCATATAGATATGACCACTGACATGGAAGAGTTACAGAGGTCCTGGATCCAGTTGAAGGAGCAAAGGGATACTTTTGAGACTCATTTCAAAGCTAGTCAAGAAAGAATCCCGGAGCTAACAAAACAACTTCACGAGGAGCGGAATCTCAACTCATACCTCAACACAAAGAGGAAACGTCCATGGGAGACTTAAAACCCCATCTTTGTATTCGTTTCATTTTTGTTGTAAGCCCAAGGGGCAAACTAGTTTGTTGATTACTAATAAAAGTTTACTTTTTGATTGTTTAAACAAATTTAAATCCTGCGGTCCTTGAAAACATTGCATATGCATTTACATACCATGTCATTGCATAACAAGTTTCTTATGAACAGGTATCTTATCTTCTCGCTATTTATTTCAGAAAAAATGGCTCTTGAACAGACTGTCAAAGATCTCCAGGCTCAGAATACACAATTCCAAGAGTTGATTCTGAACTTGTCTAAAGGGCAAGATGAGCTGAAGACACTGCTGGCTAAGAAGAAGAAGAAGACCAGAAAATCAGGAGGCCTTATCAATCTGGGAAGAATATTCAGAGGTCCTATCAAGACAAAGGAACAGATTGAGGATTCTGAGTCTGAAAATTCTGAGAAAGAGGGAGGTAGTCTCCATGATACTATGGGAGATTCTAATTCTGAGGCAAATTATTATCATGATCCTGCTAGTAAGGAGAAGTATAAGATGCTGGTGGACAGAATGAATGCCATGGAATTGCAAAAATCTTCTGGGCTTGATTTGAAGATCTGAGTTTAGTTTCTGGAGTGGTTATACCTATTGGTTTCAAGGTTCCTGTTTTTGTAGTGTATGATGGGGTTTCATGTCCTAAGCTGCATTTAAGATCTTATGTCCGGAGGATTCAACCATATACTGCTGACAAGAAACTGTGGATTCATTTCTTCCAGGAGAGTTTGTCTGGAGCTCAATTGGAATGGTACTACCAACTGGAAAGTGTCAATATTCGTAATTGGAATGATCTTGTTGAGGCCTTCTATAGGAAATACCAATATAATGTTGATTTAGCACCTACTCACATGAAGCTCCAAAGCATGACAATGGGTGCTAAGGAGAGTTTCAAAGAGTATGCCCAGAAATGGAGAGACCTGGCTGGCAGAGTTCAACCTCCTCTGACTGACAGGGAGCTAGTGGATATGTTTATGAGTACGCTGAATGGGCCTTTCTATAGTTACCTCATTGGAAGTTCATCATCTGGTTTCACCGAGCTGATAATGACTGGAGAACGTGTGGATAGTGGTATAAGAAGTGGTAAGATATAGGTGGGTGTCTCTTCATCAAGCACTGCTAAGAAGCCCCCTAGTAGAAAGAAGGAGTCTAATGCTGTGTATGGTCAACATAGTCGTAACAGGAGTCACCAATTTGTGGGAGCAGTTCACATTTCCAATCCTACTCCTGCAGCACCAGATCCACAACAAAACAATCAACAAAAGCCTAGAAGACAATTCACCAAGATCAACATGTCACTGGCCCAAGCCTTGCAACACATGTTGAAAGGGGAACTCATTACTTTAAAGGACCCTCCTCAGAATCCTAATACTTCCTCTCCTCGATACAATCCTAATGCATGATGTGCCTATCATTCTAACAGTCCGGGACATGACACCAACAACTGCTGGGTGTTGAAAAACAAAATTCAAGATATGATTGAAGCTGGGGAGATTGAATTTGACCCTCTTGGGACTCCAAATGTGATCACTGCTCCCATGCCCAATCATGAGAAGACTGTTAATGTTGTTGATGAAGTTTCATATGTTTCCTCAGTAGCAAATGTGACTACTCCCCTATCCATTATCAAGAAGAAGTTGGTGCAGGTTGGATTCTTTCCAGGTTGCAATGAAGACTGTTTTTATTGTGCCTATAAACCTGATAGCTGCTGGAAGTTGAAAGATGGTATTCAACGACTCATGGACAATTACACTATATTGTTTGAGAGGACACCCTCTGTGGAAAGTATGTGTGAACATCTAACTCGAAGTACGAAGCTGGAAGATGTAGCTATGGTTGATAAAGTGCCAGTGAAGATTACCTCCAAAGGCCCTGTCAGGATCACCTCTAAGGGTCCTGCCAGGATTACTGCTGAAGGCCCTATGAAGACTGTTGCTGAAGCTAGAGTGGCTCCCATGATTATTACCACTCCTGGACCTGTTCCATATACTTCTGATAAAGTTATACCCTGGAATTATGGTTTTGATGTTTATATCCATGGTGTCAAACAAGAACCTGTGACTGATGCACCTATTTCTGATACTAGTTTGGATGTTGATAATATTGCTGGATCTAGTAAGATCACCAGAAGTGGAAGAATTTTCTCTCCTCAGAATACCTCCAAAGATGCAGTTACTCCAACTACTACCTCCAATTCTGGGCCAAGTACTGATGCTCGGGGCAAAGGTCATGTGGTTGAACCTGTGCAAGCTGAGGCACCGACTGCTGAAAATCTCTCTAAACAGATGGAAGAAGTGCTGAATATCATTCGCAAGAGTGACTATGATATTGTTAATCAGTTGGGGCATACTCCCTCCAAAATCTCCATGTTATATTTGTTGATGTGTTCTGAGGCTCATGCTAAGGCCTTAATCAAGTTCTTGAAGAATGCTCATGTGCCAAATGAGATTTTTGTGGATCAATTTGAGATTTGTGTTGCACATCTGACTTATGATAATGGGTTGGGCTTTTCTGATGCTGACTTGACTCCTGCCAAGAGGAACCATAACAGAGCTTTGCATATCTCCATTGAATGTAGGGGCACCACCTTGTTTCATGTGCTGGTGGACAATGGTTCTTCATTAAATGTGCTCCCCAAAGAGGTCCTGGACAAGCTCAGTCCTGAAGATGTTGTGTTAAGACCAAGTAATGTAGTGGTGAGAGCCTTTGATGGCTCAAGAAGAGTGGTACATGGAGAAGTAGATCTCCCGATCAAAGTAGGCTCTCAAGTCTTCGACTCTACTTTCTATGTAATGGATATTCGTCCTGCGTACTCCTGTTTGCTTGGGCGCCCCTGGATCCATGGGGCAGGTTCTGTGACTTCCACTTTACATTAGAAGTTGAAATATCCGGTGAAAGGAAAGATCGTCACTGTTTATGGTGAAGAAGAATACATGATTAGCCATGTGAATACTTTCAAATATGTTGAGATGGAGGGAGAATTTGTTGAGACTCCTTGCCAGACATTTGAGGTAGTTCCTTGGGTCGTTCCTACTACTGAAGCTCCCCCTGTTGTTAAAAAAGTTCCTGTGGTTACCAGAGTACCTCCTACAATGGCCTCCCTCAAAGATGCTAGAGCTGTGGTTGAAGAAGGTGGTTGTACTATTTGGGGTCAGCTTCCTGACATCCCTTATAAGTCTGACAAGTTTGGTTTGGGTTTCACTGCAGAATCCTAGAAGGTTGTTCGTCGTGCTCGTGCTGTTCGTATCACCAGTCAAGGGGTCATGAGAGATCAAATTAATGCTGTGGGTGACTATAGTGAAGACTACAACCTGGATGATTGGATTTTTCCTACTGTGGGTGATAGGCTCAACAACTGGAAGACCTAAGACGTTATTCCTATCTCCTTTAGTCAGGAGTAAATACTATTACTGTGTTTTATTTTAAGTTTGTAATTTTGAACAATTAAACTTTTAAGCCCTGTGTCTTACCCGGGGCACAATGGTATGCTTGTTTCGGAATGTCATTTCATTTGCATACTTCATTCAATAAAAAATCAATGGACGTTTCATTTTCGTAAATATTGTGCTCCTTGTCTGTCTTTTATTTTTTATTTTTTTATTTCTGTTTTATCAGCTATGTGTTCTTACACACACCCACATCACTAAATGCAGATCCTCATCCACTCTGGATCCTGTTGATAACAGTTCTACTATTGCCAATTATAATTTCGAGAATCCGATCTATCAAGCTGAAGATGGAAAGGAGGAAGATTCTGAAGTACCTGTAGAGCTTGCCAGGTTGTTACAACAAGAAGAGAAAGCTATACAGCCACATGAAGAGCCAATCGAAGTTGTGAATCTGGGAACTGAAGAAAACGGGAAAGAGGTCGAGATAGGGGCTGAACTAGAGGATGGTGTTAAGAGCAGACTAATTCAGATGTTATGTGACTATGTAGAGATCTTTGCTTGATCTTATGAAGATATGCCAGGGTTGGATACTGACATTGTGGTTCACCGTTTACCGGTAAAAGAAGATTGTCGTCCAAAGAAGCAGAAGGTTCGTCGCATGCGTCCCAAAATGTCAGAAACGATTAAAGCATAGGTGATGAAACAGTTTGATGCAGGGTTCTTAGCTGTGACTTCTTATCCTCAATGGGTTGCAAATGTGGTACCAGTACCTAAGAAGGATGGTAAGGTACACATGTGTGTGGATTACAGAGATTTGAACAAGGCCAGTCCTAAAGATGATTTCCCACTTCCTCATATTGATGTTCTGGTAGACAACACTGCTCAGCATAAGGTATTCTCTTTCATGGATGGTTTCTCTGGTTACAATCAAATCAAGATGGCACCTGAAGATATGGAGAAGACTACGTTTGTTACACAGTGAGGCACCTTTTGCTATAAAGTGATGCCATTTGGTTTGAAGAATGTCGAGGCAACATATCAGCGTGCTATGGTGGCTTTGTTTCACGATATGATTCATCATGAGATAGAGGTATATGTGGATGATATGATAGCCAGGTCCCAGAATGAGGAACAACACCTTGATCATCTGCATAAGCTGTTTGAAAGGTTGAAGAAATACAAGCTCAGATTGAACCCAAACAAATGTACTTTTGGAGTTAGGTCTGGTAAACTCCTGGGTTTCATTGTCAGTGGAAAAGGTATTGAAGTGGATCCTGCAAAAGTGAAGGCTATACAAGAGATGCCAACTCCCCGTACTGAGAAAGAAGTTAGAGGTTTCCTGGGACGATTAAATTACATTGCAAGATTTATTTCCCAGTTAATTGCTACCTGTGAGCCCATCTTCAAATTATTAAAGAAAGATCAGGTAATGGAATGGAATGATGAGTGCCAAGTAGCCTTTGATGAAATCAAGAGATATCTTTTAGAACCTCCAATCTTGATGCCACCAGTTGATGGAAGACCCTTGATTATGTACTTAACAGTATTAGACAACTCAATGGGGTGTGTGTTGGGGCAACATGACGAGTCTGGTCGAAAAGAGCAGGCAATATACTACCTTAGCAAAAAGTTTACCGACTGTGAAACAAGATACTCACTGCTCGAGAAAACTTCCTGCGCTTTGGCATGGGCTGCTCGCCGACTAAGACAGTATATGTTGACTCATACTACCTTGTTGATTTCAAAGATGGATCCAATCAAGTACATATTCGAGAAACCTGCTCTCTCCGGACGCATAGCAAGATGGCAAATGATCTTAACAGAATATGATATACAGTACACTACTCAGAAGGCCATTAAAGGAAGTGTTGTAGCTGATCATTTGGCTCATCAAGCAGTAGATGATTATCAGTCAATGAGTTTTGAATTCCCTGATGAAGACATTATGATTATTACCAAAGAACCTGGACAATATGACGGACTTGAACAAGGATCCCGATGGACTATGGTTTTTGACGTAGCTTCTAATGCGCTTGGTAATGGTGTTGGTGTTGTGATCATTTCCCCTGAAGGTTGTCATACCCCGATTACTGCAAGACTTTGTTTCTATTGTACCAATAACATGGCTGAGTATGAGGCATGTATCATGGGTATCAAAGCTGCCATTGAGATGAAGATTCAGTTCCTGGATGTATATGGGGATTCAGCCCTGGTAGTGAGTCAGATTAAAGGAGATTGGGATACCAAGCATGAAAATCTTATTCCTTACAGAGAGCATGTGTTGTCTTTGATCCCATATTTTGAAGAGATTACCTTTGGACATATTCCACGAGGAGAAAATCAGTTGGCAGATGCATTAGCCACCATGGCATCTATGTTTGAGATTAGCTGGGATGATGAAGCTCTCAAGATTACTATTGACAGATTTGAGAAGCCTGCATACTGCAATGAGATTGATACTGAAGGAGGAGAGGAGAAGCCTTGGTTCTATGAAGTGAAAAGATATCTTGAAACTCAGGAGTTCCCTGAAGGGGCATCTGTCAAAGATAATAAGTTTCTGAGGAGGTTTTCTGCTAAGTTCTTCTTAAGTAATGGAATCTTGTATACGCGCAATCATGATTCAACTTTGCTTCGTTGTGTGGATAAGAAAGAAGCAGCAAAGATTATGGAAGACATGCATGATGGGATCTTTGGAACTCATTCTAGTGGTCATACCATGGCAAAGAAGATATTGAGAGCAGGTTACTATTGGTCTACTATGGAAGCTGACTGCTATCAACATTCCAGAACACGTCACAAGTGTCAAATCTATGCTGATAAAGTGCATATACCTCTAGCTCCATTGAATGTGTTGACTGCTCCTTGGCCTTTTGCCATGTGGGGCATTGATATGATTGGTGAGATCAAGCCTACTGCTTCTAATGGGCATCGTTTCATCCTGGTTGCTATTGATTACTTTACTAAGTGGGTGGAGGCAGCTTCATTTGCATCTGTTACTAAGAATGTGGTGGCTCGATTCATTAAGAATAATCTCATATGTAGGTATGGCATTCCTGAAAGGATTATCACCGACAATGGCTCTAATCTGAACAACACTATGATTACTGATCTCTGCACGCGGTTCAAGATTAAACATGACAACTCTTCTCCGTATCATCCAAAGATGAATGGGACAGTAGACTTAGCAGGCTTCCCAGATAGCCCTAGTACTATAGGAGATCCGTAGCATAGAGTTCTAAAAAAGAAACCCATGTCTAAACCGTGTTTTCATATTTCCGCACCAGACCGAAATGGAATGGGAAAGAATGCAAAACCACTCTAATCCTTGGTGTCACTCAGGCCTTTGTGTTGAGCCTTTCTCACTGGAATACCCTTCCCACCAAGGCAAACCAACAAATCCAGCACAAATGATATGATAAAAATGAAATGCGTAAAGCAGTAAATGAAAGCGAAAAATAAAGTTGTACAAAAAGCAATAAATAAAGCAATAAACAAGTATGCACATAACACCCCCAGTAAACAAAATCAAACAAGCGCTAGGAGAAACCCACAAGAGAACCAGAAGCCCTGGTTGCAAAGCTCCCCAGCAGAGTCGCCAAGTTGTCGCTCCCCGGACTTTCGTCCCGGTGGAAACGCGAACCGTCGGCGATGTTGGAGGTTGAGGTTGAATAGAGTCGCCAGCTAGGCATTTTTATCCTGAAGGAAAGGTAATGCTGCATAAACCTGGAAGGGTATGGATAAGACAGTTGCGAACCAAAGAAACTGAGTAAGGGGGTTGGTTACGACCTGGGAAGGTATTAGCACCCAGATCGTCCGTCGTACTCGACGGGATCCACACTTACTTGATTGTGTTTAAAAGGGGTAGTGTATGTGCTAAAATGTGCATAAAAAAGCTAGGGAGAAAGGAATGTATAGAGTGTCAGTGCAAAAATAAGTGAGTTCCCAAATACTGAGGTTGAGGAAGGAAAGCTGGAAAGAGGAGAGGGGGGAAGACAAATAGACTTTTGTTCGATAACCGTTAAGTTATGCCTACGTATCCTCTCGTGCAATGAGGAAGTCAGAACACCGTAGTTCGACTCAAAGAGACTGGGATATTGTTGGTGTGAACTTCTTGCTTGTCTATGCTTAAGTGTATGACTCGTCTGGCTCGAGTGCTAACTGTCTTGCATTAGACGGAAGAAGCGAGTTCTTATTTTCCGAGTGAATGTGATGAGAAAAGAATCCCGGAGGAGACGTTTATTGTTTGTTTTTATGTTTTTCAGTTTTTGTCATTGGTTTTTGGTGTTTTGCATAGAGAAATGAGCTTAAGCCTAAATCAAAGGTTAGTAAACTCATTATATCACCCCTGATTAGGGATAACGAGCCTACTTAAGCATGATATGAAGATCTCAACTTAATTACCATGATGATATAGGATTAAGGTCATTAACCTACTTGGTAATTATTAAGTGTTTTTGGGTTTTTGTTTAGTGTTAAGTAATGAGTTTAATCTCCAATCAAAGATTAGTGGACTCATTACACCATCCTAAGAGAAGGATGATAGATGAGAACACTTAAGCTGAGGAAGATACCTCAACTTAATCCATGGTTAGGGATTATATTCATTATATAACAAGCCTTTATTAAGTGGATTTTAATTAAAGGCTGGATGAAGAAGTGTTTTTTATGTTTGCAAGACTTTAGCATGAGGGGGACTTATCCATTTAACACTAGGGTTAGTCCCTCTGAACCACCAGGCAGAGATGTAACCCTAATATAAGGCCCAAGTTACAAGCTTAAGTCTTTAATGATTATTAGGTGTTTTTGATTAAAGGTAAGGACAACTTAAAGGTTTAGCACTAAAGATCAAAGTTTTACACTCCATCCTAAGATAAGGATACATGCATAACCCTAATTCAGAGTCCCAAAACTTTAACTGTTTAACCTTGATTATGAGATGAGAGAGAAAGACACAAGGAGACTCAAAAGGTAAAAACTATGGTGGGACTATTTACAACCCTAAAGTTATCATGCTTGGATATTCCTAAGGTTTGTGAGGCAACATGAGAAGTCTTCAAGTTGGCCATTGTCGCTCCCAAAGATTTGCATCCCGGTACAAGCGCGAACGTCGGCGAAAAGAGAAAATGAAGGTGAATTGAATAGAGTCTCCAGCTAGGCATTTTTATCCCGAAGGAAAGGTAATGCTACATAAACCTAGAAAAAAGATGGATAAGACGGTTGCGAACCAGAGAAACTGAGAAAGGGGGTTGGTTACAACCTGGGAAGGTATTAACACCCAGATTGTCCGTCGTACTCGACGGGATCCAAGCTTAAAAGATTGTGTTTAAAGGGGGTCGGTGTATATGCTGACTATGTGCAAAAGCTAGAAAAGAAATATAAAAGTGTCAGTGCCAAAGGGTGAATGCTCAGGAACTGAGGCTTTGAAAAGAATGCTGAAAGAGGGGGAAGACACAGAGACTTTTGTTCGATAACTGTTAAGTTATACCTACGTATCCTCTCGTGAAATGAGGAAGTCAGAACACCGTAGTTCGACTCAAAGAGACTGAAGATAAAATTGACTGTGAACTGCTTACTTGCCTATGCTCAAGTGTATGAATCGTCTGGCTCGAGTGTTATCTGTCTTGCATTAGACAGAAGAAGCAAGTTCTTGTTTATGAATGATTGTGATGAGAAAAGAATCCCAAAGGAGACGATTATTGTTTGTTTTTGTGTTTTCAGTTTTGTTATTGTTTTTGGTGTTTTGCATAAGTTAATGAGCTTAAGCCTAAATCAAGGGCTTGTAAACTCCTTATATCCTCCCTGATTAGGGATAATGAGCCTACTTAAGTATGAGATAAACATCTCAACTTAATTACCATGATGATGTAGGATTAAGATCATTAACTTACTTATGATTAATTAGATGCTTTTGGATTTTTGTTTAGTGTTAAGTAATGAGTTTAATCTCTAATTACAGATTAGTGAACTCATTACACCATCCTAATAGAAGGATAATAGATGAGAACACTTAAGCTGAGGAAGATACCTCAACTTAATCCACGGTTAGGGATTAAATTCATTATATAACAAAGCCTTTATTAAGTGGATTTTAATTAAGGGATGAGATTAAGAAGTGGATTTTATGGTTTGTAAGACAACTTGAGGGGGACTTGTCCATTAAACACTAGGGTTAGTCCTTCTTAACCATAAGGAAGAATTAGAACCCTAATGTAAGGCCCAAGTTACAAGATAAAGTCTTGGTGATTATTAAGGTGATTTGATTAAGAGGTTTAAACAAATTAAAGGTTTAACACTTAGGATTAAAGTTGAACACTCAATCCTAATAGAAGGATGCAGGCATAACCCTAATTCCAAAGTCCTAAAACTTTAAGAGTTTAGTCTCTGATTATTGATATGAGAAGAGAGACTCAAGGAGACTCAAAGGTAAAAAGTCTAATGGGAACTAAACACAACCCTAATATTATCATGCTTGGATGTTCCTATGGTTTGTAAGGCTTGATAAAGATCTTCAAGGAAGCCACCAATGGAAGAAACAAATGAAAGGAGGAGGAAGCAGAAGAATAAGTTACTTACTTCCTAAGAAGATAAGTAACTTAAAGGAAGAAAGTGAGAAAGATGGAACATAAGTGAAACAAATTCACTTCAAGGACAAGTTAAAATGCATATGAAGATGATAAGAAGAAGTGATAGATGAAGGCAAATCCACCTCCCAAAATAACTTACCAAACCTGAAAAAGTGTTAGCATGAATGCATAAAGTATAAAGCATAAAGAAATAAAGTGAAATGAGATGAAATGATCAAAGTCAGAAGTATTTATGCAATGTAAATGTCATGTAAGATGATGCAAAGTCATACAAAATGCATATGTGTGATCATACAAATATGAGATGCAAAGGAAGCATGCTTTGAAGTTTGAAAACACATGAAAGTTTATGAAATGAAATGAATGTTAATCATGGCAAATGAATGAAGAAATGATAAAGCAAGGTTCTAACATGTCCTAAGATGTCTAAGATGACATATGAATGCATGAAATGTTATGGCAAGTTCATGTAATGATGCATATGCAAGGTGAATGCAAATGAACATGAGAAATTAGGGTTATATGGACATGTGAGATGCAAATGGATAAAACAGAAGCAAATGACATGATAAAAATTTGCAATCAAGCTCAAACAAACCCTAATCCCATATTAGGTCACACCCCAAAGGAGAAGGTCAAAAGCCTAACCTATCAAAAGTTATGATTTTCCTAAGTTTTCTAGGGTTTTGGGTGGTTCAAAGGGAAAAATGCAAATCAAATTGAAAATGCAAGATAAATTTATGAGGAAAAATACCTATAAACTACATGCAATATGTAACACAATGCAAAAAGAATCAACTTCAAACTCTGCTTTGTTAGGCAGAAACGATTTTTCAAAGTTAGGGTTTAAGAATATGGTTTTTATGACCCTTAATTCAAAGAAAATTGACAAACTATGATCAAACCTAAAAAGAAATTTGTGTTAAGAGTTTGAAAATGTTTTTAAATGCATTGGGTTGATTCATGATTTTTTTGGTGAGTTTTAGAAACCTAAATGTATTTTTAATTAATTAAAATACTTTAAATAATTTAAAATAACATTTAAATATTTTCAAAATACTTTTTTAATGCAAAAAATAAAATAAAAAATTATTTTTGGATGGAGAAAAATATTTAAAGTCAGAATGCAAAAGAAAATATTTTTTGAATGCTTTTTGATATTTTAAATAAATTATGCAAAAGAAATGAAATTTAAATGAAATAAAAATGATTTAAATGAGAAGTCAGCGCATCCAAAGGCCCAAATTCAAACAAAATTGGAGGGAGTTGACTGGCGCGCAATCCTATGGTCAGAATTCAAATTGGCTAATTAATTTGATTTTATATTAGTTAATCAGAATTATAAACTAATGGTGCATGTGGACCACTCATTGCCTAACCCTAATCAAGATCTAAGGGCTACGAACCAATCTGGGGATTTAATCAGGGTTTAGCCCTAATTATTTTCAGGTGACCGAAGCTATGCTCCGGTCATCTTCTCTGGCCATCCAAATTCTAAAATCACTCCCTAGGCCACCCCCAAGCTCCAAAATGCTCCAGAATCACTCATCAAACATCAACAAACAAGAATCCAGACACTAAAAACATTTATCATGCATCAAAAGAGAGAATCGAAGCAAGAACATTTCATAGGCAAAATTTCAGAAGACTATGAAATGCTTAAAACTCAACCATTTTTCAAAAGTAAAAGCATCATCATGATCAGGGAAGCATAAGGAATCATTTAGAAACTTAAAAAAGAAGTTCTGGAAAAAATGTTCATCATGACTACCTGAGTTGAAGCTTTGTGTTCTTGAGCTTTCTGATCCTTTCTTTGGTGCAAGTCCACCCCCTTTGACCTCCTGAAGCTAATGGTAAGCTTGAATGAAGCTTAGAATGGCTATTTTGAGTGCTTTGTTTCTGAAGTTGCAAAAATCATATTTCTGCTTGAGGGTGTTTTAGGCTATGGTGATGGGTGGGAAATGATCTTGAGGTGTTTTTGAGTTGATTGGTGAAGGAAGTTTGAAGTTTTAGTGGCTGAGTTATGAAATTCGAAGAAGGGAATTTTTTGATGGATTTTGTGAATCTGAATGTATGGGAGCTTTCATGCTATTGTGTGTTATGAAATGTGATCCATTATGTTTGTTTAAGCCAATGGGATTAATCAGAAAGTTGTTGTGACACAGGCTGATTGGTATGGTGTGTTTTTGCAAAAAAGTCAATTTAGGTGTACTTGAGGTATGGGCCATAGCAGGGCTAGCTTTTTGGGGTGTCTGGCCTCAACAAGATTCATGGAGAGCCATAGTATCAGTATGATGCAGCTGGCACAAGTGGATGAAAGGATCCAATGCATTTTGCAAATTTTGAGAGTTTTGGCCCTTTTGAGATTTCTTGAAGTTCAAGTCATGGAAACACTTGGTTCAAGGCACAATTCTGACTGTTTGAAGTTCATTTGACATATTTTGAAGTGTTTGTACACATTAGAGGTCATTAGAATGCTTGTACATGCAAAAATGCAAAATCCCTCTTTGACATGAAACTTGAAATTATAGGATTTTTGCCAAATTTGAAAGGCCATATCTTGAGTTCTAAGATGAATAAAGATATGTTCTAGTACTTTTTGAAAAGGGAAAGACCCAATCTACAACTTTCATGACCAAGAATTTTTCATTTGAAGCATTTTTGGTCATGAAAGAGGGGGTTGAAAATCTTTCCCAAAATGGAAAGTTTGCATTTCAAGTCATTTCCAAAAATGACAAGTTTGCAATTGGCTCAAAATTCTTCAATATTATGAACTTCCAACCACTTCTAAGATTAAATAAAGATCATATAACTTCAATTTTATGAAAATACCCCTTTGGTCCCATTGTTGGGGGCCTCAGATGCCCTGATTTTGACTTAACTTGCTCAGGAAGTTACCCAGTGAACAGATGACTTCCACAATGAATTTATTCATAAAACTTGGTACACATGATCCTTATAACATATTAATAACATTAGAAAAAAGAATGACCAAAAAATTTGGAGTTAAGGCCTCTGAAACCAAAACCCCAATTTTGGTCATCTGTGTAGTGAAAACCCTAGCTCTGCTTCCATGCCTTTGCCAGTTCTTATGATCCCTTGACTTTCATGAACTTTGAGGAGCATAATATGATGATAGAACACACATGGGACCTCTTGGAAAGCTTTGAGGCCTTTGGGATGGCTCAGACGGATTCTTGGATTGCTCAGATCATAAACCCTATGTAGATGAACTTGAACTTATGCAGTGAAGAAAATATGCTAAATGAAATGCAATGCTTATGTTAAAGCAAAAATGAAAGATCACAAGAAATGGTGTGATATGAGTGAGGGCAAATTTGGGGTGTTTACGGCTGCCCCTATTCAAACATGAGTTAGCTGTGCAGGATGTAAGCGCTTGGCTTAACAGACAAACAAGATAACTTGTTGTTAAATACCAAAAACAGTCTGAAATTTGCACTCGCTGGTTAGAAGAAGAAAAGGAATATAAATTGTAAAAGGTAGTATAGTATGATTATCAAATGAAGGCGATGGAGGACGACCATCGAGCAGAGGACGACTGCTGGGGATAAAATGGTAAGTAAAGCAATGACGGGGACGGCCGACTGTAACACGGTGGGAGAACTGACTTTAGTTAAATGTTGCGGATAGCAAGAGTCGCCACCGACTTTTATTTTATCCAAAAGGAAAGGGCATAAAAGAAAAAGAAAGACCCTAAGAGATTTTTGGGTTCGGGGGGTAGGTTATGTAAAGGGAAGGTGTTAGCACCCTTTACATCCATGGTTATCCATGGGCTCTTAGTTACTTAGCTCACTTTAAACTGTTTTTGAGAAGTGTAGTGTGTGATTAAAAATTTTCTTAAGTACTTTATAATGATCCTTGTACGGATATATATAAAGACTTTGTTTTGAAAATTGTTTGAAAATGTGAAGTGTTTATGAAATGTTTTTGAAAGAGTGAGCAAGTACTTAAGAGGAACCTACCCTAATTTGAATCTTTTCTGTTCTTAAATGTTCTTTCAATGGTAAGACTATCCCTATTATTAAGGAATAGGTAGTCATTACCTTGGATGTTTAAAGGGACATGTGAAGGGTCATCTGTGTTTAGGCAACTGTAAGGTGTATTAGCAATTCGAAGGGACTTATCATCTTTTATTCGAAATGGACAAGATCATTCATGAAGGCAACATTCAAAGGGACTTGATCTTATAATCGTAAAGGGACAAGATGATATTAATAAGAGAAGGGACTTTGCTTTATACACCTTACTTGACCTTTTTATTTAGGCAACAGGAGAGGTAACCCTTAAGGAAGTGAGATGGCGATCAAAGATCAGCTTACATGTGTGCGTGTACAAATTCAAATATTTATCTTATGATTAGTGATCTAAATTAATTTTAAGATACAAACATGTTTTCACTCCCTAATTTACTAACCATAGCAATTTAAACAATAAAAAATACTACAATTATTACATAGCTTGTACAGTTACATTATAAGAAAATAATTTAAATAATAAGCATATAAATAAATAAATAAAAGATTAGCAATAAAAAATAAATATAAGAGAAAAAGAGGTTAGCACAATAATATACAATATAGAAATCAATTAAATTTTTTTTAAAAATTTTTAGATAAACAATTTTTAAATAATTTTAAGATTGTTGCACCCCAAAATTTGCCCTCACAATACAAGACTTTGTGTCCAATGAGGTTCACAAGACCTCTCATGAGGTTCACAAGACCTTCCATGAGGTTCATGAAGTTTATAAGACCTCCCATGAGGTTCACAAGGTTCACAAGACCTCTCATGAGGTTCATAAGGTTCACAAGACCACTCATGAGGTTCACAAGGTTCACAAGACATCTTATGAGGTTAACAAGGTTCACAAGACATCTTATGAGGTTCACAAGGTTCACAAAGTTCACAATTAGTCAGAAGATTTGACAATTCCCTCAGACAATGCATCCTCCTAAGCAGTGCATCCCAAACTAGGGTTTTGACTTTAATCAGGCTAAATGGACTTCCAAGACTTCAAGTGAGCTTCATAACATCTTATATGTGTTTAAGAATCCCCATGACAAGTTTCAATACTTTTCTCAAAGGTTTGCTCAGTCAGATGACCAGATAAGGCAAAATCAGTCAAAGCAGTTAAAAAGTCAACTGTGGTCAAACCAAAGTCAAACTTCATGATTTTTTACCAACATCAAGTATATGAAGTAAAATTCATCATTTTATCAAGGGTTGATCATGATTCATCAAGGAGATTTCAGATCATCAAGAATCAGGAGTTTCTAAATTAGGGTTTCCTCAAGAAAAGTCAACTGAACTTTGACCAGCCATAACTTTCATATGCTTCATCAAATTTTTCTCATACAAAGCTCATTTTGAAGGAAATTGAATTCTCTACAACTTTGTGTCTCACAAGCCAAGCCCAAAAATGCTTCATTTGGAAGGTATGAGCTAAGACATTATAGGTCTTTTTGAAAGTCAACAAAAAGTCAACAACTTCAAAAGGGCATAACTTGAGAATGGTAAATGATATGGACATGAAACCAATGGGGTTGGTTAGAGGACTCTTCAAGATTTCCAAAAAGTCCAATAACACACTCATAGCATTAAAATTGAAGGATATGTGCCCTTGCAAAGTTGGGAAAGTTTTGTGTGGTTTATGAAGAAAATAGGGTCTTAAAACCAAATTTTTCTAAATGGGCTGAACTTTTTGTGACCCAAAGTGTTCCATGACATCATGCACGAAATTTATTTGATATTTTCATAATTTTATTTTATTTAATTTATTTATTATGATTTTTTATATTAAAAATCATTTTAAATTTAAATAAAATATCAAATGTGAAAATTTAAAATATATTTTGGTTCTAGAAGGTCATTAACATGATTTGGATTGAATTGATTCACAATTGATGAAGATTGGCTTGAAATAGAAAGGTATCATTCACAAATATTTGAAATTTAAGTTCTAATCTTTTTCAATCTCCAAAATCAAAAAGATCCATACAATGATCAAATCTCTTGACCTAATTTCATTCTACTATAAGTATACAAGTTATCACAATGCATATGGACGAATTTTCTGCCTCAAGGATAAGTTTCATAAGTTCAAAAGTTCATCAAAATTTGAAATTCGATTTCTAACTTTGAGTGATTTTTCAGGTGAAATAAGGACATCAATCCCTTCCTTGAACATCCCTGATCATGTAGCAATAGGCATACGCATCTCAAACCTCAAGAATTGATGAATCCGAATCAAACTTTTCATGTCTTGATGTTTTTTTCGTTTTCTTATATTTGTGTATTATAAATAAGATTTGATCATTGTTTCATGTTTGTATTGAGTTGTTGATTGTTTCTGGATGGTTTAATTGGAGTTTCGCTACAGGTTTAAGGAGTTGCCATGGCTAGGGTTTCGGCCAAGCAATTAGGGTTTTACACTAAACCTAAAATAAATAAATTCTAAGGACATAGAATGATCATGTGAACTCTGGGGATCATAACACACCAATCAATTTTGAAAAATTTCACTATTTTGATGGTATTCCAATTTCGTAGGTTTCTATTTTGAAAAATTCGCAGGAAATTGCCCAGGAAGATTCGCAGGAAAAAACGCAGGTCTGGAGGAGGAAGAAGACCCCTGGCGCGAATTCCAGAATTTGAATATTTGATATAATATTTTATGTTTTATTATTGATATTGTTTCACAATTACAACGTTGGTCCAGTGGTGAAGGATGCACATGTTATGCTTGTAGGTCCTTGGTTCGAATCCTGGGCTCAACAACTTTTTCTTATTTTTCCATTTAATTAACAGACTTAATATATTATTCATTGTTGTGGGTTAAATATCAGTTGCGCCCTCCCGGCTGGATGGTAAGTATGCTTGCGTGTTGTGTGAAGGTCCTGGGTTCAAATCCCCCCCAGGCCTTTTTTCTTTGTTGCTTTTATTCTGATTTTTTCCAGGACACGCATAAAAACATATGAGGACTATTTGTTAAAACCAGACGCGCGCTGACCCAGTGGATGGCATGCTGGTCTTGGAGGAGGCAAAGCCTAGTGTAAACACCCCAAATTTGCCCTCACCCATTCACACCATGGCTTGTGATCATTTCATATGCATAAACACAATCATACCATCTCATATCACATTTTTGATTCACTGCATAGTTTCTAAGTCATCTGCACCTAGGGTTTGTGATCTGAGCAATCCAAGAGCCTCTTGAGCCACTCCAAGGGTCATCAGTCACTTAAAAGGGATCCATGTGTGTTCTTATATCATATTACATCCTCTCAAAGTCTAAAATGCCAAAGAATCACAAGAACTGGGATTGGTATGGATGCAGAGCCAAGTTTGACTGCACAGTTGACCTAAAATTAGGGTTTTGGTTTCAGAGGCCATAACTCCAAATTTTTTGGTCATTCTTGTTTCCATTGGTCTCTATATGGTATAGGGAGTATGCATATCAATTTTCATGAAGAAATTCCATGGGGAAGTCATCTGATCAAGAGTTGACTTTTCAGACAAGTCAGTGCAAAATCAGGGCATCTGAGGCCCCCAATGACCCAACCAAAGGGTGATCTTCATCATTTTGAGTGTATTTGATCTTTATTTGATCATGGAAGAGGTTTGAAGTTCACAAAATTCAAGGATTACAAGCTTTTGCAAAGTTGACTTTTTAGGGCATGGTTGACTTTTCAAGAATATGTCATTTTATGCCATTTTTCAAGCCTTGCTTTTTGATCCAAAAAAGTTTCAAATGGAAAAACTTTGGTCATGAAAGTTGTAGATTAGATCTTTCCCTTTTCAAAAAGTACAAGAACATGATCTAATTCTTCTTGGATCAAAAGTTATGGTGTGTTAAAGTTGGCAAAAATCACTAAATTCCAAGACATGCACCAAAAGGCAAAGTTGCAAATTCTCCTTTCAAGGCCAATTCAGTCATCATATGGGCTTCTAATTCACTCAACATGATCACACAACCTCTAAAAATCAGAATGAGGCCAAGAGATCACATGTTTTGTATGGTTTTGGAGCAAGATATTTTCATGAAGCAAAAGCAAAGTCAAGTTGCAAAACCACTCATCACACTTCACCCACTTGCTGCATTGGCTATTGAACCAGCCATAGCCTCTCACCTCACCATGCTGCGCCAGCCCACACCTTTGTACTAGCCTAGAACACAACCCATGCCTCTCTTACCAAAAGGTTGACAATTTGCAAAAGTGAACTTACCTATCACAGCAGGCCAGGTCAAATCATCTGACCAATGAGATTATTTTATGCAAGCCAAATGCTAGCCATTACACATAACAAGCAAGGCTGAAGCTCACCACAACTCAGCATACACAAACTCACTCCAACTTGCATTTCTCTTCGAATCTCTTTACACAAGCCTCAAACACAAAGAAAAACTTCACAAACAATCTCCACTCACTCCACTGACCAGAAACCAACCATTGTTTTGGCCTGAAACCTCCCATATCACAAACACGATTTTCACACTCCCTTGGCCAGAGCTTCTGCAAACTCACTCAAGAGGCTGTTTAAACTCCAACCAAGTGTGCAAAGCTTCAAAGGGGGATCATTGGGACCTGTTTGAGCCAAAGAACCATCCAGAAAGCTCCTGAATCAAAAACTCCATCTCAGGTGACTCCATGAACTTTTTTTCCAGAACTCCATTTTCTTGTTAGAATCTTGCTTTGTATGTTGCACTGATCATTGGGATCTATTTACTTTTGAAAATGAGCAAGAAATGAGTATGTTATGGTGTTCTGAAAGTTTGACCTAGAAATTTCTTTGCTTCGATTCTTGTTTGTGTTTGAGTTTAAACATGATTTGATGCTGGATTCGTGCTTAGGATAGTTAGTAGATGATTTCTGGAGAGTTAGAGCTCCTAAAATGGCCTGGAGAGAGAGATTGATTTTTGGGGTGAACGGGGAAGATGACCGGAACACTGTTCCGGTCACCTGAGGGTGTTTAACGGCAGGATTAGGGTTTAAACATTAATTAGCTGAGTTTGAATTTTGGCCGTAGGATTTGGCGCCAGGTCAATTCGCGCGCAGGCCAGTTTGAATCCCACACGTTGGATCTGATTACTTTTACTTTTTTCAGTTTTAAATTCATTTATTTTCATATTTATTTCATTTGTTTTGCATAATTTATTTAAAATAGTAAAAATTGTTTAAAAATTATGAAACTTTTTGTCAAGAGTTTCATTAATTTTTAAAACACAAAAATATTTTTATTTTCATTTTTAGCATTTAAAAGGTATTTTAAAATATTTAAAAGTTTATTTTTAATTGATTAATGAGAATTAATTTATTAAAAATACTTTTAGGTATTTAAAAATCACCAAAAAATTCATGAAATGTTCTAAGACATTTAGAAACATTTTCCAACCTTCAAACCAAATTTATTTTTTGATCTTGATGCATTTTGAGAATTTTTCATTGATTTAAAATCATGTTTATGCATAAATTTGATCCAAAGTTCCAAAAATCATTTCTGCCTATCCATGAGGAGTTGGACATTGATTCTTTTTGCATTGCATTGTGTTTAGCATGTAGTTTGTGAGATTAAATGGCCATGATTTGATCTTTCATTTTCAATTTGTTTGGCATTTCTTTTGATTGGAAACCCTAAAACCCTAGAAATCTTAAGAAAATCATAACTTGAACTTGGTTAGGAGTTGGGGCCTCCCCTTTGGGCATTAGGTTAGTATAGGATTAGGGGTCCTTTGAGTGGCATTTTCAATATTTTATCTTAGGGTTTGCTCCTGATTTTGATTTTTGTTTGATGTATTGTTCATAAACCCTAATTTAGACTTTCATATGCATCCATCTTGCATTCTCTTGCATAACCTGACTTGCCATGACTTTTCAAGCATCCATTTGATTCATTTGACATCCCAAGGCATATTGAAAGCATGTTTGATCATTGCATCATGTATTTGCCATGTTGTAAGATCAAGGAGTACTTACAAGAGCCTCCAATCCTTATGCCGCCAGCTGAAGGAAGACCTCTGATAATGTACTTGACAGTATTAGAAGAGTCAATGGGGTGTGTGCTGGGCCAGCATGACGAGTCTGGTCGAAAAGAGTATGCAATATACTACCTAAGCAAAAAGTTTACCGACTGTGAACAACATTATTCACTGCTCGAGAAAACTTGTTGTGCTTTAGCGTGGGCTGCTCGCCGACTGAGACAGTATATGTTGACCCACACTACTTTATTGATATCAAAAATGGACCCAGTCAAGTACATTTTCGAGAAACCAGCTCTTACCGGACGGGTTGCAAGATGGCAGATGATTCTCACAGAATACGACATCCAGTACACCTCTCAGAAAGCCATCAAGGGCAGTGTACTATCTGAATATCTTGCTGAGCAACCAATTGATGACTACCAGCCTATGAGATTTGACTTCCCTGATGAAGACATCATGTTCATTAAAGCAAAAGATCATGAAGAGCCTATTCACACTGAAGGGCCCGACCCGGAAGAAGAATGGACTATGATGTTTGATGGGGCTGTTAATATGAATGGTCGTGGTGTTGGTGCAGTACTCATTTCACCAAAAGGAGTTCACATGCCTTTCTCGGCAAAACTCACTTTCAACTGCACTAACAACGAAGCTGAATACGAAGCTTGCATTATGGGTCTTGAGGAAGCCATTGACCTCAGGATTAAGACATTGACTGTATTCGGAGATTCAGCTCTGGTAGTTAATCAAACCAACGGAAAATGGTACACCCACCAGGATCATCTGATACTTTACAGGGATTATACAAGGAGGTTATTGACTTTCTTCACAACAGTCAAGCTTGAGTATATCCCTCGGGATGAGAATCAGTTTGCAGATGCTCTTGCTACCATTTCATCCATGATCAAAGTTCAAGCTGCCAACTTTGTACCTCAGATTTCAGTGTCCAGACTCGACAGACCAGCATATGTATTTGCAGCAGATGTTGTTAAAGACGATAAGCCTTGGTTCCATGACATTAAACGCTTCTTGGAGGATCAAACATACCCACCTGGGGCATCTTCCAATGATAAGAAGACTTTGAGAAGGCTTGCTGGTAGTTTCTTTTTAAACACTGATGGGTCTTTATACAAAAGGAACTTTGATATGGTACTCCTCAGGTGTGTTGACAAGACGGAAGCAGATTTGTTGATGCATGAAGTGCACGAAGGATCTTTTGGTACCCATGCTGGAGGGCATGCCATGGCTAAGAAGTTGCTAAGATCAGGTTATTACTGGATCACAATGGATGCCGACTGTTGTGCCTACGCCAGAAAATGCCACAAATGCCAGATCTACGCAGATAAGGTGCATGTGCCTCCCAATCCTTTGAACATCATGTCTTCACCATGGCCCTTTGCCATGTGGGGCATTGATATGATTGGCAAGATTGAGCCAACTGCTTCAAATGGCCACAGATTCATCCTGGTTGCCATTGATTATTTCACCAAGTGGGTTGAAGCAGCCTCATATGCAAATGTTACAAGGCAAGTGGTAGCCCGGTTTCTGAAGAGAGATATCATCTGTCGGTATGGAGTGCCCGAGCGAATCATTACTGATAATGGTTCCAATTTAAACAACAGAATGATGGCTGAGTTATGCCGGGACTTCAAGATCCAACATCACAATTCTTCTCCTTACAGGCCAAAGATGAATGGCGCTGTTGAGGCGGCGAACAAGAATATCAAGAAGATTGTGCAGAAGATGGTAGTCACCTACAAAGACTGGCATGAGATGCTACCATTTGCCTTGCATGGGTACCGCACATCAATCAGAACATCCACTGGGGCGACGCCGTATCAGCTTGTGTATGGTATGGAGGCAGTCCTACCGGTCGAAGTTGAATTACCCTCCTTACGGGTACTAATGGATGTTAAGCTGAACGAAGCAGAGTGGGTCAGGTCCCGATACGAACAACTGAGTCTGATCGAAGAGAAAAGACTGGCTGCAATCTGTCATGGGCAGTTATATCAGAGAAGAATGAAGAAAGCCTTCGATCAGAAAGTCAGGCACCAAGAGTACCAAGTAGGAGATCTCGTGCTGAAGAGAATCCTCCCTCCACATACAGACCACAGGGGCAAATGGACTCCAAATTATGAAGGACCATTTGTTGTAAAGAAAGTTTTCTCTGGTGGAGCACTGATGCTCAGCACTATGGATGGTGAAGACTTCCCGTCCCCTGTGAATTCAGATGCAGTTAAAAAATACTTCGCATAAAATGACCCGCTGGACACAAAAACAGAATGTAAGTCCAGGCAAAAATAGGGCATCCCGGCGAGTCAAAAACAGAATAAAAGACTCGGGCAAAAATAAGGGAAAAACAAATAAAAAATGTGTACACCCGCTGAGTTGAAAAGCCGCATTGGACAGCTCAGGCAAAAATGGGTATCCCGATGGATTGAAAACCCGGAAGGGCGATCCATGCAAAACAAGGGAATAAGCGAACAACTGCATTCTGAATTCGTCAGTATTACCCGCAACTTGGTAATCCTCCAAAGGATCAAGCTTCAATCAGAACCAACCTTCTCCGGAACGCAAGATGAGAAGAACGTCAAAAGTCATACGAGTCATAGCAGAAGAGGAAGCTCCTTAAAGCGTTGTCAACATCGCCAGCACTTTGTTTCTCAATTTGTAACAGCCTCCTCATTTCAGGAGATTTGTTTCCTTGACTGTATCTTGCCAATTCAGGGCATTTGAATTAATAAAATCAGATTTTTCAGTCATGTTTCGTCTTGTACATTTTTATTTGCAAAGAATGTCTGATGTCTCTAAAAATTAATTGCATAAGTACAGATGTTTTTCTCCAAAATAAAAAAAATATATGCTTGCAGAGAATATACTTACTCTCAGAAGTAACTAAGCTCCTATGATGGAATCCAGTAAGGGATACCTCGGGACCATTTGTGCGTTTCTCTATCTTTGCAGGATTGCAGGTATCCAGATCGCAACTTGGGGCATGCAAGCTATATCCCAGCAAGCTGGCAAATCAACACTCATCCTTAGCACCAGAGGTGCTTCCTCCCCAGCCGAGTTGCCACTTATCACTCTCCCCAGCTGAGTTGCCAACCAACTTTCCCCAGTGAGCTGCCGCTTGCTACTACCACCAGCCGATTTGTTGATTCTTCCTCAGCAGAATGCAAAAGTCAGGGAACCATCTCCCCACAGAATTTCAGCCTCTATCCAGAAGAGCAACGCATGAAGGGGTCACAACAGGGTACGAAAAGCTTCTACAAACCCCAGCTGGGTCCCATATTACAAGAATATGTCAATCAGTAACCTAGATCCCCAAGCAAATACATCTCACCAGATCTATCAATGATCTCATCCCCAGCTGGGAGGTCCATTTCAAACAGATCAGCCTGAGATCTTCATAGCAGTGGGATCCGAATCCCGGATCCGTATCTTGGCATAATCATGACATTTGCATCATATTCCCCCACAAAGCGTAGCATTCCGTCTAATACGGAGCATTACGGCAAAAATCAAACACATAGCATAATCACAAGCCATATTGTGAATCGAGCACTTGTGAATAATAACCATTCATCAACAACGTACAGAAATCCCCCCAGAGTCCCCAGCAAAAGCAGTTGCCTTACAATTCACAAACACCAGTATATACTCCTTTTGACACCCGTCCATGTCATCTTTCCCCAGTAAAAGTCGCCTGAACACTCTTTACAAATAAAACCACCCGTATTACAGATACTTCCTGACACCCGTCCGTGTCATATCACCAGCAGAAAGCCAAAGACATCATCTTTGCACTCGCCTATACTTGTATATTTATTTTCTTGACACCCGTCCGTGTCATTTCCCCAGTGCAGTCGCTTACGCTTTTACAACCCATATACTTGTTGATATTATACTCTTCTCCTTTTGACACCCGTCCGTGTCACCTTCCCCAGCAGATAAACACTCATCTATATATACTCATACTACTCATACGTATACAGATACTCGTCCGTATTTTGTATACACCATTTATATCCCCACAGATTCGGCATTGGTCCATGTTCTTTGTTAACCAGTTGGTACTCGTCCGTACCATCATCTCAGAATATGCGTCAAGTGTTTGTTTCTACCTGATACTCGTCCGTATCATAGTCTTAAGGATGCTCGTCCGCATCTTTAATCCATACACTGTGTCAAACACTTATGTCTTCTTGAATATAGATACTCGTCTGTGTCTACTATTCCCCAGAAAAGTCCCCTCAGATTCAACACTCGTCCGTGTTCTTTGTTAACCCGTTGATACCCGTCCGTATCATCATCTCTGAACACGTGTCAGTTTGTTTCTACCCGATACTCGTCCGTATCGTAGTCTTAAGGATGCTCGTCCGCATCTTAGATCTATACACAAACATACCAAACACTTATACCTTTTGTTTCTTGGATGTAAACACTCGTCCGTGTTTACCATTCCCCAGTAAAGCGAATCTTCCTTTTTATCTGACACTCGTCCTGTGTCATGATAAACCTTGAGAGCATCCGTACCCTGCTAGGTGGTCATCCTCCACCTCTTGATGGTCGTCCTCCATCATGATCATCCGATGGCCGTCCCCATCGTTGATATTTAGCAGCCGTCCCCTGCTAGGTGGTCGTCCTCCACCTTTTTGATGATCGTCCTTCATCACTTTATCCAATGGCCGTCCCCATTGTTGATTTTTGGTTATCTGGCACTCGTCCTGTGTCATGAGAAACCTCGAGAGCAGCCGTCCCCTGCTAGGTGGTCGTCCTCCACCTCTTGATGGTCGTCCTCCATCATGCTCGTCCGATGGCCGTCCCCATCGTTGACCTTTTATCCGGCATCCGTCCTATGTCGCGATATTTTTGGCAGCCGTACCCTGCCTGGTGGTCGTCCTCCACCTTAGATGACCGTCCCTCATCTTAACCCCAACAGAGCAGCCGTCCCCTGCTAGGTGATCGTCCTTCACCTTTGATGACCGTACCTCATCATCTGTTTATTTCATTTATTCTTTAACCCGATGGCCGTCCCCGTCGTGGTCCCTTTTCTTGTTAGCCCGATGGCCGTCCCCATCGTTGGTTACTTTACTTTATGAACTTGATGGCCGTCCCCGTCATGTTTCATTAATTCCCAGAGAATCTTACGACTTTATCTTGATGGCCGTCCCCATCATAATTTCTTATTTTTCCCAGCTAGTCGGCCGTCCCCGTCTTGGCTTAACCTTTTATCCCCAGCATGTCGGCCGTCCCCGTCATTGCTTCATTTCCCACACTTTTCCCAGCATGTCGGCCGTCCCCGTCATTGCTTCATTTCCCACACTTTTCCCAGCATGTCGGCCGTCCCCGTCATTGCTCTTTACCCAGCAGTCGTCCTCTGCTCGACGGTCATCCTCCGTCGCCCACACTTTACAATATACTTTATTTTTCTTTACAGTCCATATCCCTTTTCTTCTTCATTCTGTGAGTGCAAATTTCGGACTGTCTTTGGTATTCAACCACAAGTTATCTTGTTTGCCTGATAAGTCGTCGCTTACATCCTGCACAGCTAACTCATGTTTGAATAGGGGCAGCTGTAAACACCCCAAATTTGCCCTCACCCATTCACACCATGGCTTATGATCATTTCATATGCATAAACACAATCATACCATCTCATATCACATTTTTGATTCACTGCATAGTTTCTAAGTCATCTGCACCTAGGGTTTGTGATCTGAGCAATCCAAGAGCCTCTTGAGCCACTCCAAGGGTCATCAGTCACTTCAAAGGGATCCGTGTGTGTTCTTATATCATATTACATCCTCTCAAAGTCGAAAATGCCAAATAATCACAAGAACTGGGATTGGTATGGATGCAGAGCCAAGTTTGACTGCACAGTTGACCTAAAATTAGGGTTTTGGTTTCAGAGGCCATAACTCCAAATTTTTTGGTCATTCTTGTTTCCATTGGTCTCTATATGGTATAGGGAGTATGCATATCAATTTTCATGAAGAAATTCCATGGGGAAGTCATCTGATCAAGAGTTGACTTTTCAGACAAGTCAGTGCAAAATCAGGGCATCTGAGGCCCCCAATGATCCAACCAAAGGGTGATCTTCATCATTTTGAGTGTATTTGATCTTTATTTGATCATGGAAGAGGTTTGAAGTTCACAAAATTCAAGGATTACAAGCTTTTGCAAAGTTGACTTTTTAGGGCATGGTTGACTTTTCAAGAATATGTCATTTTATGCCATTTTTCAAGCCTTGCTTTTTGATCCAAAAAAGTTTCAAATGGAAAAACTTTGGTCATGAAAGTTGTAGATTAGATCTTTCCCTTTTCAAAAAGTACAAGAACATGATCTAATTCTTCTTGGATCAAAAGTTATGGTGTGTTAAAGTTGGCAAAAATCACTAAATTCCAAGACATGCACCAAAAGGCAAAGTTGCAAATTCTCCTTTCAAGGCAAATTCAGTCATCATATGGGCTTCTAATTCACTCAACATGATCACACAACCTCTAAAAATCAGAATGAGGCCAAGAGATCACATGTTTTGTATGGTTTTGGAGCAAGATATTTTCATGAAGCAAAAGCAAAGTCAAGTTGCAAAACCACTCATCACACTTCACCCACTTGCTGCATTGGCTATTGAACCAGCCATAGCCTCTCACCTCACCATGCTGCGCCAGCCCACACCTTTGTACTAGCCTAGAACACAACCTATGCCTCTCTTACCAAAAGGTTGACAATTTGCAAAAGTGAACTTACCTATCACAGCAGGCCAGGTCAAATCATCTGACCAATGAGATTATTTTATGCAAGCCAAATGCTAGCCATTACACATAACAAGCAAGGCTGAAGCTCACCACAACTCAGCATACACAAACTCACTCCAACTTGCATTTCTCTTCGAATCTCTTTACACAAGCCTCAAACACAAAGAAAAACTTCACAAACAATCTCCACTCACTCCACTGACCAGAAACCAACCATTGTTTTGGCCTGAAACCTCCCATATCACAAACACGATTTTCACACTCCCTTGGCCAGAGCTTCTGCAAACTCACTCAAGAGGCTGTTTAAACTCCAACCAAGTGTGCAAAGCTTCAAAGGGGGATCATTGGGACCTGTTTGAGCCAAAGAACCATCCAGAAAGCTCCTGAATCAAAAGCTCCATCTCAGGTGACTCCATGAACTTTTTTTCCAGAACTCCATTTTCTTGTTAGAATCTTGCTTTGTATGTTGCACTGATCATTGGGATCTATTTACTTTTGAAAATGAGCAAGAAATGAGTATGTTATGGTGTTCTGAAAGTTTGACCTAGAAATTTCTTTGCTTCGATTCTTGTTTGTGTTTGAGTTTAAACATGATTTGATGCTGGATTCGTGCTTAGGATAGTTAGTAGATGATTTCTGGAGAGTTAGAGCTCCTAAAATGGCCTGGAGAGAGAGATTGATTTTTGGGGTGAACGGGGAAGATGACCGGAACACTGTTCCGGTCACCTGAGGGTGTTTAACGGCAGGATTAGGGTTTAAACATTAATTAGCTGAGTTTGAATTTTGGCCGTAGGATTTGGCGCCAGGTCAATTCGCGCGCAGGCCAGTTTGAATCCCACACGTTGGATCTGATTACTTTTACTTTTTTCAGTTTTAAATTCATTTATTTTCATATTTATTTCATTTGTTTTGCATAATTTATTTAAAATAGTAAAAATTGTTTAAAAATTATGAAACTTTTTGTCAAGAGTTTCATTAATTTTTAAAACACAAAAATATTTTTATTTTCATTTTTAGCATTTAAAAGGTATTTTAAAATATTTAAAAGTTTATTTTTAATTGATTAATGAGAATTAATTTATTAAAAATACTTTTAGGTATTTAAAAATCACCAAAAAATTCATGAAATGTTCTAAGACATTTAGAAACATTGTCCAACCTTCAAACCAAATTTATTTTTTGATCTTGATGCATTTTGAGAATTTTTCATTGATTTAAAATCATGTTTATGCATAAATTTGATCCAAAGTTCCAAAAATCATTTCTGCCTATCCATGAGGAGTTGGACATTGATTCTTTTTGCATTGCATTGTGTTTAGCATGTAGTTTGTGAGATTAAATGGCCATGATTTGATCTTTCATTTTCAATTTGTTTGGCATTTCTTTTGATTGGAAACCCTAAAACCCTAGAAATCTTAAGAAAATCATAACTTTAACTTGGTTAGGAGTTGGGGCCTCCCCTTTGGGCATTAGGTTAGTATAGGATTAGGGGTCCTTTGAGTGGCATTTTCAATATTTTATCTTAGGGTTTGCTCCTGATTTTGATTTTTGTTTGATGTATTGTTCATAAACCCTAATTTAGACTTTCATATGCATCCATCTTGCATTCTCTTGCATAACCTGACTTGCCATGACTTTTCAAGCATCCATTTGATTCATTTGACATCCCAAGGAATATTGAAAGCATGTTTGATCATTGCATCATGTATTTGCCATGTTGTATGCCATGTGCACTTCATAACTTCTCATGTATATTCATGCTCCTTAGCTTGCTCCATTTGCATCCATAGGTTTGTATGATCATCTTCATGTCTTGATTCATGTTTGTAGCATCTCATAGCATCATTAACATCATGTAAATGCTTCTGGTTTTGTTTCTCATCATGTCATCTCATCCCATTTTGCATTGCATTGCATTTCTTTTCTAACCTTTCAGGTGGTAAGTGACTTTGAGAAGTGAATTTGCCTTCACTTCTCATAACTTTTCTTTTCATCTCTCTTGCATCCATGCTGCATTTTTGTATGTGTTTGAGATTGAGCTTGCTCATTCTTCTTCTTCCTACTTTCTTTCCTCAAGTGACTTGCCTTCTTAAATGAAGCAAGTTGCTTTGCTTCTCCTGATCCTTTCATCTGCTTCCTGGTGGTTCCATTGAAGATCTTCCCTTGTAAACCTCACAAACCTTAGGAACAACCAAGCATGACAATGATTAGGGTTTTGATTAGTCTCCCCTCTTAGTTTCACCTTTGTGTCTCTTTTGAGTCTTCTCTCCTCATCTCATAATCAGGGACTAAGCCCTAAAGGCTTTAAGGCTTTGTGATTAAGCTTATGCCTGCATCCTTCTATTAGGATGGAGTGTATAACTTTAATCCTAAGTGTTAAACCCTTAATGTGTTTAAATCTCTTAATCAATTCACTTAATAATCATCAAGACATCACACTTGTAACTTGGGCCTTGCATTAGGGTTCTAATTCTTCCTTAAGTGGTTAAGAAGGACTAACCCTAGTGTTAATGGACAAGTCCCCCTCAAGTTGTCTTACAAACCCTAAAAATCACTTCATCATCATACCATCAAATAAAATCCACTTAATCAAAGGTTTGTTTTGTCATGAGTTTAATCCCTAATCATGGATTAAGTTGAGGAGCTTTCCTCAGCTTAAACATTCTCATCTATTATCCTTCTATTAGGATGGTGTAATGAGTCTGTTTAATCCCTGATTATGGCTTAATCTCATTACTCAACACTAAACAAAAACACCAAAAACATCTAAATAATCACAAGTAGGTTAATGATCTTAATCCTATATCAAAGGTGATTAATTGTGAGAATCTGACTTCACACTTAAGGTATTCTCATTACCCCTAATCAGAGGGAAGATGTGATGAGTTTACTAAATCCATTGGTTTAGGCTTAAGCTCATTAACTTATGACAAACTTCAAAAGTAATAAAAGACTGAAAACTCAAAAACAAACAATAATCGTCTCCTCCGGGATTCTTTTCTCATCTCATTCACTCACAACCGAGAACTTGCTTCTTCCGTCTAATGCAAGACAGTTTGCATCTGTGCCAGACAGATCATACACTTGAGCATAGGCAAGTAAGCAGTTCACAAGTCAATTCATCTTTCAGTCTCTTTGGGTCGAACTACGGTGTTCTGACTTCCTCATTGCACGAGAGGATACGTAGGCATAACTTAACAAGTTATCGAACGAAAGTCTCTGTATATTCCCCCTCCTTCTAGCTTTATTCTTTAGCCTCATTATCATGAGCATTTCTTCTTTGTTCTCACACTGACACTGTACATTTACACACCTCACATTCTTCTTACACTGACACCTGTACATCTTTTTCCAGCTATTTTATACACAGATTGCACTGACACTACCCCTTTAAAACACAAATCTTTTAAGCGTGGATCCCGTCGAGTACGACGGACAATCTGGGTGCTAATACCTTCCCAGGTTGTAACCAACCCCCTTTCTCAGTCTCTCTGGTTCGCAGCCGTCTTATCCGTATCTTTCTAGGTCTATGCAGCATTACCTTTCCTCCGGGATAAAAATGCCTAGCTGGCGACTCTTTTCTTTTCTTGTGAGTTCACTCCTGTGTGTTCTCACATCCCCCTTTCGCCGACCGTTCGCGTCTGTACCTTTATCTGGGCCGGTCCCATTTCATCGGGAGCGACACCTAGGGCCTGGGTTCGAATCCCAGCCCCAGGTATGTTTTGTTCATATTTTTTTCATTTTTATTTTTGATTAATATATATTATAATTGATTTAATTAAATGATAAATGATTAAAATAAAATGTTTATATTATTTTGTATGTTTTCAAATTCATCTTTTGTTTTCTTAGATTTAAACTTTATTAAAATTACTTAATTATTTTGTATAAATCAATTAATTATGTTAAAACCTAATTATTTTTATATAAAACCCTAATTCTATTCTTTTTAATTTTATAAGCCCTAATAGTACTTTTAAACCCTAATTATTTCATGTAAATGTTAATTATGTCCATATTTTTTTTTATTTGATATAATTCTTGTATATAGATAATTTTAGATAATTAATTAAAACTTGCTAATTTAATTTTGTAAATATAATAATATGATTATTTAATTATAATTAACCTTATTTTCATAATATGTATATATTTTATAATTTGTTTATAATTTAATTTTTGTATGTAAACAATTTTTAGTATATGCTTAAAAATAATTAAAATTTGCTAATTTAATTTTGTAAATATAATTTATTTTCATAATATGTTTATAATTAACCTAATTTTTATAATTTGTATATAATTTAAAACTTTATAATAATTGGTATAATATGAATTGTTTATATTTTCTCCTTAATCTTAAATAATAATTGTTCATAAAAAATTGAACTTTTAATTATTATGCTAATATTCTTATTTGTTTTATTATTAATGCTATTTATTTTCATATGATATTTATTTTATTACTACTAACCCCATTTATATATTGTGATTTATTATTATTATTATTACTAACCCAATTATTTATTATTATTTATTTTGCTTATTTATTTAATTTGTTAATAATTATTATTATGTAATTGTTTACTTTATGTAATATTTTAGTAGTAATGTTTAATATTTATTTCTAAATGCTATGGTTAGTAAAATAGGGAGTGAAACATGTTTGTATGTAAAAATTGATTTAGATCACTAATTTAAAAGATAAATATTTAAAATTGTACACTCACACACGTAAGTCGATCCTGGATCGTCATCTCACTTCTTAAAGATTACCTCTCATGTTGCCTAAACAAAAGGTCAAGTAGGGTGTATAAAGCAAAGTCCCTCATTTCACATCATCTAGTCCCTAAACAGATAAAAAGATCAAGTCCCTTCGAATGTTGCCTTCGTAATGATCTTGTCCCTTTCGAATAAAGATGATAAGTCCCTTCGAATTGCTTATACACCCCACAGTTGCCTAAATAACAATGTCCCTTCACTTGTCCCACACATCCAAGGTAATGACTACCTATTCCTTAATAATAGGGATAGTCTTACCATTTAAAGGATTCAAGAATAGAAAAGACTTAAACTTAGGGTAGGTTTCTCTTAGATACTTGCTCACTCTTCAAAATATTTCAAACACTTCATATTTTCAAACAAATTTTCAAAACAAAGGTTTTATATACATCCGTACATGGATCATTATAAAACACTTAAGAAAATTTCTATTCACACACTTCATGTTTTAAAAACAGTTTAAAGTGAGCTAAGTAACTAAGAGCCCATGGATAACCATGGATGTAAAGGGTGCTAACACCTTCCCTTTACATAACCTACCCCCCGGACCCAAAAATCTTTTAAAAGGTCTTTCCTGTTCTTTTATGCCTTTCCTTTGGATAAAATAAAAGTCGGTGACGACTCTTGCTATCCGCAACATAACTAAAGTCAGTTCTCCCACCGTGTTACAAAGATGAAAATAAAATAATAATAATAATTATATATTAATTTATTTACATGAATAAAAATGATTAATAATTCAATTATATATATATATATATATATTAGAAATATTTATTAAGTATAATTAAACAAGAACAATAAAAATAAGAAATTAAAATTGTAAAAGAAAATTAGGGTTTTGAGTTATTAGAAAATAAATTAGGGTTTAAAAATAATTAGGGTTTTATATATAAAAATATTAGGGTTTCTAATTTTAATTTACATTATTAATCTAATAGTTAAATAAATATATACATATAAATAAATATTATTAAAAACATATAAAGAAATAAACATACTAATTTAAGTTTTTTTTTTATTTGAGAAAATAATATAAATTTGACAAGAGAATAAGTTTAATTTGAAAAAATGATTTTTGATATTTTTTGGAAATTATTTTTAATTAAAGAATAAAATAAAGAATAAAACAAATAAAAGCCAAAAAAACAGGACCTGTGATTTGAACCCAGGTCCTTTACCTGAATGAACAAGAGCGTAACCACTGGGCTAGCGCGCGCTGGCTGATAGTATATTGCCTCCATTTGGTTTTGTTCTTGTTCTGAAAAACAAAACAAATTGAACAAAAAAATGTGTTGGGCTGGTTTCGAACCCAAGCCCTTCAGTTCACCATACGCTCACCAAAACCAACTGAGCTGCGCGCTCACTTGTGAAACATAATCAGAATAAAAACATAATAAAATAAACCTAATTTTTGAATTGTATTTTCGCGCCATACTGCTTCATCTCCTACCTCTGATCCTTCGAATTTACCTGCGAAAATTGTTACCATAATTCCTGCGAATTTCAAATGGCAGCAAATCCTATGAAACTCAAACATCATCATTCAAGCAAAATTTTGTCAAATTAAATACACAAACACAATCCAGAGGCCATTTAAGATTGATCCATGGTCTTAAAATTTATTTATACTCATTAAATCATGAAACCCTAAATTGGCCGAAAAACCCTAGTAATGGTGAAATCCATATTAGGTGATGAAGCTTCATGAAACCTGTCCAGAATCAATCTATAACTCATTATAAACAAGAAACTTAAGTCAAAATTCATTGAAAACCAATAAATATTCAGAATCGAAAATCAACAAGAACATGAATATAATGAATCGGTTTATGCATATGAGCTTGTTTACGATGCTTTTGAAGGTTGGGATTGGTTTAGTGATGTCCAAATATCCCTTCTATGTCTTTAAAATACCTTAAAAGCCTTTGTAATGAAGAAACCGAATTTGTGTTTTGGATGAAATTTGTGAAGTTTGAAGATGATGTTAGAGGCTGTGAATTCGTGACCAATGCTTGTCCTTGTATTGTTTATATATGGTACAATGAATTAGGTCAAAGACTTTAACAATTTGATGGATATTTGGATAGTTTGAGATTGAAAAAGATTAGCCTTTAAATTTTGAATATTCTTGATATAAGGTTGCTTTTTTAAGATGATCCTCATAATTTTTGTATCAATCAAGTCCAAATAAACTTTATGACATTCTAGAAACCAAATAAAATTAAATCTTCATCCTTTTATATTTTATTTGAATTTAAAATGATTTTTAATATAAAAAATCATAATAAATAAAAATAAAATGAATAAAATTATGAAAATATTAAGTTAATTTCGTGCATGATGTCATGGAACCAATTGGATCACAAAAAAGTCAGCCCATTTGAAGAATTATGGTTTTAAGACCCCATTTACTTCATAAACCTCTAAAAAATTTCCCAACTTTGCAAGGGCACAAATCCTTCAATTTTAATGCTATGAAGGTGTTCTTGGATATTTTGGAAAGATTAAAGAGTCCTCTAACCAACCTCTTTGGTCTCATGTCCATATCTTTTACCATTCTCAAGTTATGCTCTTTTGAAGTTGTTGACTTTTTGTTGACTTTTAAAAGGACCTATAATGTCTTAGCTCATACCTTCCAAATGAAGCATTTTTGGGATTGGCTTATGAGACACAAAGTTGTAGAGAATTCAATTTCCTTCAAAATGAGCTTTGGATGGAAAATTTTTGATGAAGCATGTGAAAGTTATGGCTGGTCAAAGTTCAGTTGACTTTTCCTGTGAAAACCCTAATTTAGAAACTCCTGATTCTTGATGATCTGAAATCTCCTTGATGAATCATGATCATCCCTTGATCAAATGATGAATTTTACTTCATATACTTGATGTTGGCAAAAAAATCATGAAGTTTGACTTTGGTTTGACCACAGTTGACCTCAGTTTGACTTTTTAACTACTTTGACTGATTTTGACCTGTCTGATCATCTGACTGAGCAAATCTTTTGGGAAAGTCTTGAAACTTGACATGGGAATTCTTGAACACATATAAGATGATATGAAGCTCACTTGAAGTCTTGGAAGTCCATTTAGCCTGATAAAAGTCAAAACCCTAGTTTAAGATGCATTGCTTAGGAGGATGCATTGTCTGAGGGAATTGTCAAATTTGTCAACCGATTGTGAACTTTGTGAACCTTGTGAACCTCATGAGATGTCTTGTGAACCTTGTGAACCTTGTGAACCTCATGATATGTCTTGTGAACCTTGTGAACCTTGTGATCCTCTTAGTACACAATGTTTTGTCTTGTGGAGGGCAAATTTTGGGGTGCAACAGCTGCCCCTGTTCAATTTTCTAAAACCTGAGGGGTTAGATTGGTATATGTGCCAGTCGTAACCTGGAAGGTTGAAGGGGATAGAACAGAAGCCCAAAAATTTTCACTCACCGGTGCGTAAAATAACACTGATGATTAGTTGTATATGTTGGAGTGGGCTTGAAGATGCCACTTGGAAGAATTGGAGATGGGCTTAGAGATGCCATCTAAAGTACTGGAGATGGGCTTAGAGATGCCATCTAAAGTATCAGGATGTGATGAGGTCTTTATGTTGATACTTGATATCAGTACTAGGTCTTCGTATAGGCCGTCTCTGAATCGTTTATGCAACATAGTTTGAATTGTTGAATGGACCAGTAGAAATAAATCTTCGTAGCGATTATCTCTTCTAGAAGTATCTTGGATTAGGGAATGGATATTTGTACAGACCGTTTGCCTACTCTCCAAGGTCAAAAGAACGTCAGGATTAGTTCTTCTGAAAAATATCTTGAACCAGGGAATAGATCTTTTTACAGACCGTTTGCATGCTATTCAAGGGCCAAAAGAACGTCAGGATTAGTTCTTCTGAAAAATATCTTGAACCAGGGAATGGATCTTTTTACAGACCGTTTGCCTGCTATTCAAGGGCCAAAAGAACGTCAGGATTAGTTCTTCTGAAAAATATCTTGAACCAGGGAATGGATCTTTTTACAGACCGTTTGCCTGCTATTCAAGGGCCAAAAGAACGTCAGGATTAGTTCTTCTGAAAAATGTCTTGAACCAGGGAATGGATCTTTTTACAGACCGTTTGCCTGCTATTCAAGGGCCAAAAGATTCTGAAAAATATCTTGAACCAGGGAATGGATCTTTTTACAGACCGTTTTCTTGCTATTCAAGGGCCAAAAGAACGTCAGGATTAGTTCTTCTGAAAAATATCTTGAACCAGGGAATGGATCTTTTTACAGACCGTTTGCCTGCTATTCAAGGGCCAAAAGAACGTCAGGATTAGTTCTTCTGAAAAATATCTTGAACCAGGGAATGGATCTTTTTACAGACCGTTGGCCTGCTATTCAAGACCAGATAGATGAAATCTTCTGGAAATATCCTGGATTAGGGAATGGATCTTCTTACAGACCGTTTGCCTACTCTCCAAGGACATCTTGAGTAATGTATGGATCATTTCTGACCTGTTGATATTGGTTTATCTGCATATAACTATCTTGCAAGGAGAATATTAGTTTATGCAATATATATGCAGGCATAGTATGATGCACCTAAGTAAATGTATTTTGTATTTATGGATATGTTATGGTATGATGTAAATGATGTATGTATGAATCATGCAGCCTGAAGCGTCTGGATATCTTCGTATAACAACTGCTGGCTAGGGAAAATAAATCCCGATTCGTTGCTGAAGAATATGAGGAACTAGTTCCCGTTTTGTTTGATAGTATAATATTCATAACCTCCCGTCTTCATTCGTCGTTATTAATAGAATAAATTCCTGAGTATCCCGACTGAGGATAAAAGAGATGGACATAAATTCAAGGGGAGATGTAACTCGAAGTATCTATGATAGATTTGCCCTACTGGGGATTTGTAGTTATCTCGTGGGGATGAACCGGAGAAGCTTCGTTGAATTCCTTCCCTCGTTCGTCCTTAGTAAACACTATTACTGCATTTTCATGCATTTCTGGTAAACATCAATCATATTCAAGCATTTATGCATTTCTGGTAAACATCAATCATATTCAAAAGCATACATACATTCAAACACAACCAATGGACGTTTCGCTTACGTAAATAGGGTAAAAGTAAATCTGGATTCAAAGATGAAATTTTATTTATATCACAAAGTGACCTATACATAGGCAAGTTTGTACAAGGAGACAGAAATCCTAGTAAGAGGAATTCGTTGTAAATTTTTTACAAAACAGAGAAAATCAGCTATGTGGGAAATAATCCTATTGAGTTTCAATTCTACTATTGCCATTATCTTCAAGTATCTCATCTTCTGCTGTTGAGACGAAAACGATTGGATTGATATTTATCTGTTCGAGCTTGAATTAAGTAGCACAACTGGTTGGAGTTTACATGGGTGATCTAAACGAGACATAGTCATACGCTTTAATCCCTAACTTTTTCCTGGATTGCCTTTTCAGATTTTCAATCCACCGGGATACCCTTTTTTGCCCAAGCCGCCTTTTCAAGTTTTCGACTTGCCGGGTGTACATTTGTTTATATATATATCCCTAATTTTTGCACGAACCCTTTTGGTTCGCCGGGATGCCCTTATTTTTGCCTAGGCCAATCAACCTAGCGGGTCTCTTTATATGCGTAGTATTTTTTAACTATGTCCGCGTTTACAGGCTGTGGGAAGTCTTCACCATCCATACTAGTAAGCATCATGGCACCTCTTGAGAATACTGTTTTGACTACAAATGGTCCTTCATATGTAGGAGTCCACTTGCCCCTAGGATCACCCTGTGGTAGTATGATACGCTTGATTACCAAATCACCAACCTGATATATCTTTGGCTTAACCTTCTTATTAAAAGCCTTGATCACCCGTTTCTGGTACATCTGGCCATGACAAACAGCTGCCAACCTCTTCTCATCAATCAAATTTATCTGGTCAAGTCGAGTCTGAATCCACTCATCTTCATCCAAGCCTGCATCCTTCATAATTCTTAAGGAGGGAATCTGAACTTCAATGGACAAAACTGCTTCCATACCATAAACTAAGGAGAATGGGGTTGCCCCTGTTGAAGTACGTATTGTAGTATGATAACCATGAAGAGCAAATGGTAACATCTCGTGCCAATCCTTATAAGTAATAGTCATCTTCTGTAGAATCTTCTTAATGTTCTTATTAGCAGCTTCTACTGCCCCATTCATCTTCGGACGATACGGAGAAGAGTTGTGATGCTTAATCTTGAACTGCATGCAGAGATCAGTAATCATAGTGTTGTTCAGATTAGAGCCATTGTCAGTAATAATCCTTTCAGGGATGCCATACCTACATATGAGATTATTCTTAATGAATCGAGCCACCACATTCTTAGTAACAGATGCAAATGAAGCTGCCTCCACCCACTTAGTAAAGTAATCAATAGCAACCAGGATGAAACGATGTCCATTAGAAGCAGTAGGCTTGATCTCACCAATCATATCAATACCCCACATGGCAAAAGGCCAAGGAGCAGTCAACACATTCAATGGTGATGGAGGTATATGTACTTTGTCAGCATAGATTTGACACTTGTGACATGTTCTGGAATGTTGATAGCAGTTAGCTTCCATGGTAGACCAATAGTAACCCGATCTCAATATCTTCTTTGCCATGGTATGACCACTAGAATGAGTACCAAAGATCCCATCATGCATATCTTCCATAATCTCTGTTGCTTCCTTCTTATCCACACAACGAAGCAAAGTTGAATCATGATTGCGCTTGTACAGAATTCCATTACTCAAAAAGAATTTAGCAGAAAACCTCCTCAGAAACTTTTTATCTTTGACAGATGCCCCTTTAGGGAATTCTTGAGTTTCAAGATATCTTTTTACTTCATAGAACATAGGCTTCTCCTCTGCTTCTTCAGTGTCAATCTCATTGCAGTATGCAGGCTTTTCAAATCTATCAATGGTAATCTTGGGAGCTTCATTATCCCAGCTAATCTCGAAAATGGATGCCATGGTGGCTAATGCATCTACCAACTGATTCTCTCTTCGTGGAATATGTCCAAAGGTAATCTCTTCAAAATATGGGATCAAAGACAACACATGCTCTCTGTAATGAATGAGATTATCATGCTTGGTATCCCAATCTCCTTTAATCTGACTTACTACCAGGGTTGAATCTCCATATACATCCAGGAACTGAATCTTCATATCAATGGCAGCTTTGATACCCAGGATACATGCCTCATACTCAGCCATGTTATTGGTACAATAGAAACAAAGTCTTGTAGTAATCGGGGTATGACAACCTTCAGGGGAACTGATCACAACACCAACACCATTACCCAGTGCATTAGAAGCTCCATCAAAAACCATAGTCCATCGGGATCCTTGTTCAGGTCCGTCATATTGTCCAAGTTCTTTGGTAATAATCATAATGTCTTCATCAGGGAACTCAAAACTCATTGACTGATAATCATCCACTGCTTGATGAGCCAAATGGTCAGCTACAACACTTCCTTTAATGGCCTTCTGAGTAGTATACTGTATATCATATTCAGTCAAGATCATTTGCCATCTTGCTATTCGTCCGGAGAGAGAAGGTTTCTCGAATATGTACTTGATTGGATCCATCTTCAAAATCAATAAGGTAGTATGAGTCAACATATACTGTCTTAGTCGGCGAGCAGCCCATGCCAAAGCGCAGCAAGTTTTCTCGAGCAGTGAGTATCTTGTTTCACAGTCGGTAAATTTTTTGCTAAGGTAGTATATTGCCTGCTCTTTTCGACCAGACTCGTCATGTTGCCCCAACACACACCCCATTGAGTTGTCTAATACTGTTAAGTACATAATCAAGGGTCTTCCATCAACTGGTGGCATCAAAATTGGAGGTTCTAGGAGATATTTCTTGATTTCATCAAAGGCTGTATGGCACTCTTCATTCCATTCCTTCACCTGATCTTTCTTCAGCAACATGAAGATTGGCTCACAGGTAGCAGTTAATTGGGAAATAAATCTTGCAATGTAATTCAATCGTCCCAAGAAACCTCTAACTTCCTTCTCAGTACGGGGAGCTGGCATCTCTTGTATAGCTTTCACTTTAGCAGGTTCTACTTCAATACCTTTTCCACTGACGATGAAACCCAGGAGTTTACCAGATCTAACTCCAAAAGTACATTTGTTTGGGTTCAACCTCAATTTATATTTCTTCAACCTTTCAAACAACTTATACAGATGATCAAGATGTTGCTCTTCATTCTGGGACCTGGCTATCATATCATCCACATATACCTCTATCTCATGATGAATCATATCGTGAAACAAAGCCACCATAGCACGCTGATATGTTGCCCCGACATTCTTCAAACCAAATGGCATCACTTTATAACAAAAAGTGCCCCACTGTGTAACAAATGTAGTCTTCTCCATATCTTCAGGTGCCATCTTGATTTGATTGTAACCAGAGAAACCATCCATAAAAGAGAATACCTTGTGCTGAGCAGTGTTGTCTACCAGAACATCAATATGTGGAAGTGGAAAGTCATCTTTGGGGCTGGCCTTGTTCAAATCCCTGTAGTCTACACACATACGTACCTTACCATCTTTTTTAGGTACCGACACCACATTTGCAACCCATTGAGGATAAGAAGTCACAGCTAAAAACCATGCATCAAACTGTTTCATCACCTCTGCCTTAATCTTCTCTGACATTTCAGGACGCATGCGACGAACCTTTTGCTTCTTTGGACGACAATCTTCTTTTACCGGTAAACGGTGAACCACAATGTCTGTATCCAACCCTGGCATATCTTCATAGGACCAAGCAAATATCTCCACATAATCATGTAACATCTGAATCAATCTGCTCTTAACACCATCCTCTAGTTCAGCCCCTATCTTGACTTCTTTCCTGTTTTCTTCAGTTCCCAGATTCACAACTTCGATTGGCTCTTCATGTGGCTGTATAGCTTTCTCCTCTTGTTGTAACAACCTAGCAAGCTCTATAGGTACTTCACAATCGTCCTCCTTTCCATCTTTAGCTTGATAGATCGGATTCTCGAAATTATAATTGGCAATAGTAAAACTGTTATCAACAGGATCCAGAGTGGATGAGGATCTGCATTTTAGTGATGTGGGTGTGTGTAAGAACACATAGCTGATAAAACAAAAATAAAAGAAAGACAAGGAACACAATATTTACGAAAACGAAACGTCCACTGATTTTTATTGAATGAAGTATGCAAATGAAATGACATCCTGAAACAAGCATACCATTGTGCCCCGGGTAAAGCACAAGGCTTTAAGAGTTCAATTGTTCAAAAATTACAAACTTAAAAATAACAACACAGTAATAGTATTTACTCCTGACTAAAGGAGATAGGAACAACATCTTCAGCCTTCCAATTATTGAGCCCATCACCCACAGTAGGAAAAATCCAAGCGTCCAGGTTGTAGTCTTCATCATAGTCACCCACAACATTGATATGATCTTTCATAATCCCTTGATTGGTGATACGAACAGCACGGGCACGACGAACAACCTTCTGGGACTCTACAGTGAAACCCAAACCAAACTTGTCATACTTGTAAGGAATGTCAGGAAGCTGACCCCAAATAGTACAACCACCTTCATCCACCACAGCTCTAGCATCCTTGAGGGAGGCCATTGTAGGAGGTACTCTGGTGACCACAGGAACTCTCTTGACAACAGGAGGAGCTTCAATATTAGGAACAACCCAAGGAACTACTTCAAACGTCTGGCACGGAGTCTCAACATATTCACCTTCCACTTCAAGATATTTAAATGTGTTCACATGGCTAATCATATAACCTTCCTCTCCGTAAACAGTGACAACCTTTCCTTTTACTGGATATCTCAGCTTTTGATGTAAAGTGGAGGTTACAGCACCTGCCCCATGGATCCAGGGGTGCCCAAGCAAGCAAGAGTACGAAGGACGAATATCCATTACATAGAAGGTTGAATTGAAGACCTGAGAACCTACTTTGATTGGGAGATCTATTTCTCCGTGCACCACTCTTCTCGAACCATCGAAAGCCTTCACTACTATATTACTTGGTCTTAACACAACATCTTCAGGACTAAGCTTATTCAGCACTTCTTTGGAAAGTACATTCAGTGAAGAACCATTGTCTATTAACAAATGTGACAGGGTAGTGCCCCTACATTCAATAGAGATGTGTAAAGCCCTATTATGATCTCTCTTGGAAGGGGTCAAATCAGCATCGGAGAAACCTAACCCATTATCATAGGTCAAGTGTGCAACACAGTTTTCAAACTGATCCACTACTATATTACTTGTGAAGAAATGTTTTTTATGTTTTCTTTGTGAAAATAATTGAAATTCTGTGATCAGGTATGAGATGTCCTAAGAGATGTCCCAACACTTGACAGATTTAACCAAAACTTAAATAGCAAGAAAAGTAAACAACACAGAAGTTTGTTAACCCAGTTCAGTGTATAACCACACTTACATCTGGAGGCTACCAAGCCAGGAGGAAATCCACTATAAGTAATATTAATTCTAGACTTAAACCACCCTGTTTAATCTATCACTTAATAACTACCCAATGCAATTTCTACCTAAGACACAACTTAGATAAGAGTACCCTACTCACTCCCCCTCAATCACACAGTGATCAAGTTTACAAGTTTAATAAAATTGAAGACATTCTTCAAACAATACAGCTTGATCTTACTTCACAGTTTCAATCAAGTCACAAATGCACTTTTGCTTAAAAGCTCATAAAGTGGTACAATTAAAACAACCTGCTATTAAAACACTAGACACCCTATTTGGTCTTCTGAAATTCGTACTCAATTCTATGAGTTTCTGTTGATTAAATAGGTATCTGTAATTTGGGCTTTCTGTAGGATGATCCAGCCCTAATGCGCATGCAGCTTCCACCTTGAATTTAGGGTTTGTTACTTCCTAGATTCTAGGTGATTTAGGCCTTCTGTTTTAATCTGAATCCTCAATATAAAACTCCCTACATATGCGCCTTGTTCTGTTTTTATCCATCATTAATTAATTCCAGATAACTCTCCTTAAATATCTCTGATCAGTTAGTCAATAATTAATTCTGGTAGCAGGTTTGAGATGTCTCAACATCTGTTGGGACATCCTGACAAACTGAACTTAAGTCATTAACACAATGTCCCAACATCTGGTGAGACATCCTGAAATAAGTTCATATACTCTGTTTGATAATGTCCCAACATTTGATAGGACATTCTGAACTGAATTTAATATTTCTTGTTGGTCAAAAATTCTGCCAATTCAAGACATCTACAAACTCCCCCTTTGGCTAATTTTTGGCTAACATCTTTTCTGGTTTTCAGAGTGCAGCAGAAGTTCTTTTATCAGAGTATAATCCTACTTTTCTGTTGATTCATATTTGAGATTACTCCCCCTCAAACATATATGTGTCCAGTCTTGTTGCAACAGAAAAAAACTTATTCAGTTCAGAAGCAAACAGAATTTTCATTCATAATCAAACAACATTACATTGTTGGTGTTGTTCTCCCCCTTGTTAGACACAAATTTTGGGGCCAAAGAGACTAAATCTAAATTACAATGCAGCTGTCATTACATTTGTCCTCACATACAATGATCACTCAGACTCATCACTTTCAGTTTCTTCATCAACTTCAGTTTCTTCTTCAGCTTCAGTTTCTTCATCAGAGGCAGCTTTCTGATCTCCTTCACTCTCCAGCCTTTGGATGATTTCTTCAAGTTTCAGCTTCCTTGCTTCAAGTTCTTTGCAGGTGCTTTTTAGTTCAGCAATCAATGCAGCCTTGGAGATTGGAGTCTTGGCAGTTGAAGGACCTGCAGATGTCCCAGAAGGTGCTTCAACATCTGCTGCATGATGACTGAGGAACAATTTGTAGTGAAAAGCCAGGGGGCTTTCTCTTTTGCAGACTGTGTCCTTTTCAGTGAGGATTCCAGGGTATTGATTGAGCACTATACCACACAGCAAGGAGGGAAAAGCTATTGGCAGCTTTCCTTTTCTGAGTTTGGACTTTACTCCATTGTTTTGTTGGACCAAAGGCAGTTTTGGCTTTGTCTTTCTTTGGAGTGGCTTGCTTCTTCTCAGGGACAGCATGTTCTGCTTGCATCTTTCCTTTCCTAGACCTGAGCCTTTTGTAAACACCCCAAATTTTCCCTCACCCATTCACACCATGGCTTGTGATCATTTCATATGCATAAACACAATCATACCATCTCATATCACATTTTTGATCCACTGCATTGTTTCAAAGTCATCTGCATCTAGGGTTTGTGATATGAGCAATCCAAGAGCTTCTTGAGCCACTCCAAAGGCCACCAATCAATTCAAAGGGGTCCATGTGTGTTCAAACATCATATTATATCCTCTCAAAGTCAAGAATGCCAAAGAATCACAAGAACTGGGATTGGTGTGGAAGCAGAGCCAGGCTTGACTGCACAGATGACCTAAAATTAGGGTTTTGGTTTCAGAGGCCATAACTCCAAATTTTTTGGTGATTCTTGTTTCTATTGGTCTCTATATGGTATAGGGAGTATGCATATCAATTTTCATGAAGAAATTCCATGAGGAAGTCATCTGATCAAGAGTTGACTTTCCAAGCAAGTCAGTGCAAAATCAGGGCATCTGAGGCCCCCAATGACCCAACCAAAGGGTGTTATTCATCATTTTGATTGTATATGATCTTTATTTGATCATGGAAGATGTGGGAAGTTCACAAAATTGAGAATTTCAAGTCTTTTGCAAAGTTAACGTTTTGGGCAAGTTTGACTTTTAATGAAGATGTCATTTTAAGCAACTTTTTCAACCCTTACTTTTTGATTCAAAAAAGCTTCAAATGGAAAAACTTTGGTCATGAAAGTTGTAGAATAGATCTTTCCCTTTTCAAAAAGTACAAGAACATGACCTAATTCATTATGGATCAAAAGTTATGGCTCATCAAAGTTGGAAAAAATCACTAAATTTCAAGTTATGCACCAAATGGAAAAAACTTGCAAATTCTTGTACCAAGGCAATTTGTGACTTCAAATTGATGTCTAACCTTTACACAAACATCACACAACATTCAAAAGTCAGATTGCACCCCAAAGAATCACATGTTTTATGGCCCATGGATCAAGTTTCTCTCATGAAAACCAAAGGCAAGGCAAGTTGCAAAAGTCATCATATCTCTTCACCCACTCGTTGCCTAGCCTGCTGATCAATCCTAGCCTTTTTCCCTCACCATGCTGCGCATCCCACTCTCCATGTACTTGGCTAGAAGTTGCCCATGCCCTTCTTACACAAAAGTTGACATTTTGCAAAAGCAACCATACCTATCACAGAAGGACATGTCACATCTTCTGACCAATGAGCATTGTTTATACAAATCAATTGCAAGCCAAACCACACAAGAAGCAAGCCTGAAACCAGCCATAGCACCACATTCTCATTTTCACTCCATTGAGCAAAAGCATTCGAAACACACAACACAGCCCACAAACTCATAAACAAACTTCATAAACCTTCTCAACACCTCTCCCTGATCACAAAGCACCCTTCAAAACAACCTGAAACTCAAAGAATCACAAACACGATTCTCACCTGAGCTTGAACAGAACTTGTTCAAACTGCCAAACCAGCCAACACAAACTCTTTCTAAGCATCAAGGCTTCATCAGGGAGGTCACAGGAGTGGTTTTGCACAAGAGAGGAGGTCAGAAAGTGCCAGACTGAAAAGCTTCAAACTCAGGTAGCTTCATGAACATTTTTTCCAGAAATGGATTTTTAAGTTCCTAAGTTGTTCTTCATGATTCACTGATCACTCTGATGTCTTTGGTTTCGAAAATGGTGAAGAAATGAGAGTTTAATCTGGTTCTGAAACTTTTGCCCTAAAAAATGTTTTGTTTCGATTCAGTTGATTGAGGAAGAATAAATGAGTTTTGTGTTAGGGTTTTGATTCAGGGGGATGTGGGGATGATTTCTGTTCTTTTAGATTTCATTTTAGTGAGGTTTTGAGGATTTTAGGGATTTTCAGGTGGGGTTCCCACCGGAGAAGATGACCGGAGGTCTTCTCCGGCCACCTGAAAATAATTAGGGTTTAATCCTGTCATTAATTGTGATTTGAATGCTGAGCGTTGGATGCGTTGACTAGGGAAGACTGGCGCGTGTTTGGAGGGCTGAGATTCGTCATTAGAAACCCTAACCTTTAATTAACTTAATTAATTCATTTTAATTAATTTAAATCAGAAATTAGGAAGTTTGAATGTGGGCCTTTGGATTGCGCGCGCAGTCAACAGCCCTCTCCCCAGTTTCAATCTGATCCGTCCATTGTAATTACTTTTCATTTTCTTTAATTTTTATTTCATTTATTTTGTATTTCTTTCTCCATTTTATTAAAAATAGAAAAACCTTTTAAAAAATTCTGAAATTTTTTGTACAAACTTTTATTTAATTTCAGGAACCAAAAACATTTTTATTTTTATTTTTTGCATTAAAAAATATTTTTAAAACATTTAAAAGTTTATTTTTAATTAATTAATGAGAATTAATTAATTAAAAATACTTTTAGGTATTTAAAAATCACCAAAAAATTCATGAAACATTTAAAACCATTTAGAAACATTGTCCAACTATCAAACCAAATTTCTTTTTTGGTCTTGATGCTTTTTGAGAATTTTTCATGGAATTAAAATCATTTCAAGGCATTATTTTGATCCAAACTTCAAAAAATCATTTCTGCCTAACCATTGAGAGTTGGACGTTGATTCTTTTTGCATTGTGTTTAGCATATCATGTAGTTTGTGAGATTAATTTGGCATGAATTTATCTTACATTTTCCATTTGTTTGACATTTTTCTTGTTAAGGAACCCTAAAACCCTAAAAAACTTAGGAAAATCATAACTTGAATTAGGTTAAGAGTTGGAACTTCTCCTTTGGGCAGTGAGTTAGTATAGGATTAGGGATCCTTTGAGTGCATTTTCAATTTTTTATATTGATGTTTGCTTCTGATTTTGGTTTTTGTTTGATGCTTTGATCATAAACCCTAATTTGGGCTTCCATATGCATCCATCTTGCATTTGCATTCATACCTTGACTTGCCATGGTATTTTGTGCATCCATTTGATTCATTTGACATCTTAAGACATATTGAAAGCATGTTTGATCATTGCATTTTGAATTTGCCATGTTGTATGCCATTTTCACTTCATAACCTTTCATGTATGATCATGGTTCTAAACTTGCTTCATTTGCATCCATGAGCTTATATGATCATCCCCATGTTTTGTTTCATGTTTGCATCATCTCATAGCATTATTATCATCATGAATGTGCTTCTGGTTTTGATTTTCATCATGCCATTTCATCTCATTTTGCATTGCATTTCATTTCTTTCACTAACATTTCAGGTGGTAAGTTGTTTGAGAAGTGAATTTGCCTTCACTTCTCATAATCTCTTTTCATCTCTTTCATGCATCCTTGCTGCATTTTGTTATGAGTTTGAGATTGAGCTTGCTCATTCTTTTTCTTCTTACTTTCTTTCCTCAAGTGACTTGTCTTCTTCATTGAAGCAAGTTGCTTTGCTTCTCCTGATCCTTTCATCTGCTTCCTGGTGGTTCCTCTGAAGACTTCTTTCTTGAACCTCACAAACCTTAGGAACAACCAAGCATGACAATGATTAGGGTTTTGATTAGTCTCCCCACTTAGTTTTTACCTTTGTGTCTCATTGAGTCTTCTCTTTTCATCTCATAATTAGGGACTAAACCCTAAAGGTTTTAAGGCTTTGTGATTAAGCTTATGCCTGCATCCTTCTATTAGGATGGAGTGTATAACTTTAATCCTAAGTGTTAAGCCCTTAATGTGTTTAAATCCTTTAATCAATCCACTTAATAATCATCAAGACATCAAGCTTGTAACTTGGGCCTTGCATTAGGGTTCTAATTCTTCCTTAATTGGTTAAGAAGGACTAACCCTAGTGTTAATGGACAAGTCCCCCTCAAGTTGTCTTACAAACCCTAAAAATCACTTCATCATCTTATCATTAACTAAAATCCACTTAACAAAGGCTTTGTTTTGTCATGAGTTTAATCCCTAATCATGGATTAAGCTGAGGAGCTTTCCTCAGCTTAAACATTCTCATCTATTATCCTTCTATTAGGATGGTGTAATGAGTCTGTTTAATCCCTGATTATGGCTTAATCTCATTACCTAACACTAAACAAAAACCCCAAAAACATCTAAATAATCACAAGTAGGTTAATGATCTTAATCCTATACCAAAGGTGATGAAGTGTGAGAAGCTGACTTCACACTTAAGGTATTTTCATTACCCCTAATCAGAGGGAAGATGTGATGAGTTTACTAACCCATTGGTTTAGGCTTAAGCTCATTAACTTATGACAAACCTTCAAAAGCAATAAAAGACTGAAAACACAAAAACAAACAATAATCGTCTCCTTCGGGATTCTTTCCTCATCCCATTCACTCATAAACGAGAATTTGCTTCTTCCGTCTAATGCAAGACAGTTTGCACCTGAGCCAGACAGGTCATACACTTGAGCATAGGCAAGTAAGCAGTTCACAAGTCAATTCATCTTTCAGTCTCTTTGGGTCGAACTACGGTGTTCTGACTTCCTCATTGCACGAGAGGATACGTAGGCATAACTTAACGGTTATCGAACAAAAGTCTCTGTACATTCCCCCTTTTCCAGCTTTACTCTTTTAGCCTCATGATCTTGAGCTTTATACTCCTGTTCTTACACTGACACTGTATATATCACACTTTACACTTCTTTTACACTGACACCTGTACATTTTCTTCCAGCTCTTCATGCACAAACTGCACTGACACTACCCCTTTAAAACACAAATATTTTAAGCGTGGATCCCGTCGAGTACGGCGGACAATCTGGGTGCTAATACCTTCCCAGGTTGTAACCAACCCCCTTTCTTAGTCTCTCTGGTTCGCGACCGTCTTATCCATATCTTTCTAGGTCTATGCAGCATTACCTTTCCTTCGGGATAAAAATGCCTAGCTGGCGACTCTATTCATTTCCTGTGAGTTCACTCCTGTGTGTTCTCACATCCTCTTTCGCCGACCGTTCGCTTCTGTACCTTTATCTGGGCCTATTTCCCATTTATCGGGAGCAACAGCTTGGCGACTCTGTTGGGGAACCTTATACTGTAACCAGGGCTTCTGGTTCTTTTTGTGGGTTCCTCCTAGCGCTTGTTTGGTTTGTGTTTACTGGGGTGTTATGTGTGCTTGTATTTGTATTTATTTTTTCTTTATGTACAGTTGTTTATCTGCTTTCTTTTTAGCTTTACATATATATCATACTGTCATACTGTGCTGGCTGGATCTGTTTTGTTGCTTTGGTGGGTGGGTGTTTTATTGAGAGTTGAGGTTCTACACCTGGGACCTGAGTGACACCTAGGCTAGAGTGGTTCATGTTCTTTCCCATTCCATTTCGGTCTGGTGCGGGAATATGAAACACGGTTCAGATATGGGTTTCTTCTTGAGAACTCTGTGCTGCAGATTTCCTGTAGTGCTAGGGCTATCTGGGAAACCTGCTAAGTCTGGATGACTTTTAGTATTGACCTTCAGAAACTGAGGTGAATTAGAGGAGGATCTTTTATGGTTATTGTAAACACTGTACCTCCGGGTTAGAAGTGTTTACACTTCTCATAACTGATCCAAGTCTGAGGATCCTTGTTTTAGAACATCACCTGTGAGGGGGTTGGGCTGTTTACAGGTTTGCAGGTACCCTTGGCCTCAACATACCCTGTTACATTGTTAAGAGTACTCCATTTTGGAATAGTTCTTGTGATTTTAACCCTGGACATGTGACTCTTTATTTGAGTCCCCCACCTTGGTTACTGGACTTTTTGAACCTCCATCTGGATTTCTTGAACATACATGGACTCATATCAGAGCAATTAATTAGATCCAGCTCAGTCACAAACCCTTGCATATCATTTTCATACATCCCCATTGCATCATTTTTAACATATGTTTATTTGTTTTTCAGGGCATCCATACTACACTTTGGCTTGGTTTTGACCCCTTCTTCAGCATAGACCTATCTTCATCAGTGCTTGCTTCAGTTATCAGCTACCTGCTTCAGGCACCTGCATCACCAGTCTCAGCCAGTCAGTGGCATATCTTCAGTGTTATTCTCAGCATCTGTCTCAACTCTTCTTCAGCAACATGGCACCCAAGAAGAGTAACATCTCTTATCATTTCTTTAAGCCTGAGTTGGCTAGCATCAGGAAGATTTAGACCCTGATTACTCCAGACCATATACCACTTTTCAGAGAACATTATGGAGGAATCCTTGATGTGGTTATGGATTTGGACCCTTCACAGAGGAGCTTGATTCATACTTGCCTGCAGTTCTATGATCCCCCTCTGAGGTGCTTCACATTTCAGAATTTTCAGTTGGGACCCTTGTTGGAGGAATATTCATCATTGGTTGGTGTACCTATCAGGGGTGGAATCCCCTTCAACCCTGAGATGGCTTTCCCTAGTAATGAGGAGATAGCAAAAGCATTATATCTGGAACCAGTTCTGATTGGGCAAAATTTGACAGCTAAGGCTGGTGTCTCTGGTTTTCATTTGGATTTCTTGACTTCTCAGGCTATTCTGAAGGCCTCCTTGGGGGAGTGGAAGGCAGTCTGTGCTCTGTTGGCCCTTAGCATATATGGGGTCATATTGTTTGCAGATGAGCCTAGGTTTGTTAGCAAGAATGCAATCCATCTTTTCATCCTGAGGAACCTAGTGCCCACCTTACTGGGAGATATTTACTACTCTGTTCATCAAAGGAATGAAAAGCAAAGGGGAAGATTAGTGAGATGCTGTGCTCCTTTGTTCCATACTTGGCTGCTCAAGCATTTTCCAAAGACTGATGCATTCCTGAACCCTCACCAGCAAAGGAACTGGGCTAGGAGGCTTGTTGCTCTAACCTCAGATGACATCAGGTGGTGCACTCAGAGCACCAAGGGCAGAGACATCATTACAAGTTGTGGGCAGTTTCCCAATGTACCTCTGATCGGAGTGAAGGGTTGCATCAACTACAACCCTCTGCTATTCAAAAGACAACTGGGCTATGCATTAGTCCACCCTCCTAGGGCACAGGATCTGACTGAAACCCTTTATTGTGAGATCAAGCCTAATCTGGCTATTGTCAGGCAAGCATCCTGGGCTTGGGACAATGTCCAGACTAAAGGGGTGACCATTCTTGGAAGATGCAACAATGTGGCCTCAGCTCAGTACTATGAGTGGTCTCATGCCAGGGCTCAAATTTCTGGGATGCCCTTCACCATTGAAGATGTGCCTGGGCCATCCACAACACCACCTCCAGCTACTGTCAGCCTGGAGGAGTTTGAGAAGTTGAAAGAGAGAAATGAGAAGCTGACTTAGGCTCTACAGAAGACCCTCTGGGAGAGGAGTGATGGTCGCTTGGACATTGAGAGGTTAGAAAAGCTAAAGGTGGAGCATCTAGCCAGGATTGAAAAGTCAGAAGACTATATCAAGAAGTCAAGGGCTGGAGAGCAGATCTTGAAGAATGCCTGCAAAGAGGCTCAGTTCCAAAAGGCCAGGACTGATTTGTATCTGAAGGAGAGTCAAGCTAGGTGGGTCAGGATCACCGAAGCTCGCACTCAGGAGGATAAGAGAACTCAGGACAAGATTGAGCAGCTGGAAGCTAGTGCAAAGGAGCAACAGGAAGCCCTGGCAGCAGCCCAGAGAGAGATCTCAGAGTTGAAGATTAAAGCTGGTGTGAAGAGGTCAAAGGACCAGAGTCGACACAAGAAGCTAGCTGCAGCTGTTGCTACCAGGAATCTTCTCATCAGGAATCTCACAGAGCATCCAGCCGACCCTGTGACTGAAGCACTTCTAAAGGAAGTTCAGGAGGATGAGTTTGGTCTTAGTGTCTGACTTTTGCTTGTTGTTGCTTTCATTTCGTGTACTTTTCTTTATGTTGAATTTTTGACCCCTCAGAGGGCATGTATTGTAAAAAGAAACAGACTATGTATCATGTACTTTTGTAATGTATTCATTAGTTTGTTTTATCTGAGTTCTTTCAAAGCAACATCACAAGCATCTTCCTCAAGGGTCTGGAAAGGTCAAAACCAAGTGCCAAGCCGGATACCTTGGAAACAAATAAGCACACTGCATTGCATACTAACCTTTTGTTTTGTTTTGTAGGTTTTTGTTTTATTGTTACTAACTCTGTTGTGACTTCAGGAACTATTGCTCGACGTCGAGGGTTTCCACTCAACCGTCCACACAGATATCCCACCCGCAACAATCTTCCGGGCATACAAATGGACCAAGTACAGCAGGACCTTACAGAGGTCTGGACTCAAATGGCCAATGAAAGGCTAGAAATGAGGAATCAGATGACACAGTTTATGGAAGTGATGAATAATATGGCTCAAAGCCAAGAGAGGTTAAGAGCACTGGTAGAGGGGAGGAATCAGGAAGACCATCATCCAGGGACTGCTGGGACAAGCAACAATGAGAGAGTCCAGCCTCATGTTAATCCCCCAGTCTTTGGACCCCACCGGCACCCAGAGATCAACATCCCTGCTAATGTGCAAGGGACTGCCACTGCAGGAAGAGTGCTGCAAGAAGACCCCCAGGAAGATCAGTTCACAGTGATGGGAGCTGGGGAGGAAGCCTATGACAGAAGGCTAGAAGAGATTGCTGAGAAACTAAGATCCCTGGAGTCCCAGAATTCTTTGGGCTTTGATGTTATGGACATGGGTCTAGTGGACGGGGTCAGGATCCCCCACAAATTTAAACCACCATGCTTTGAGAAGTATAACGGGACTTCCTGCCCGCGGACCCATTTACAATCCTTTCTTGGGAGGCTGAAGGCCTATACCATGGACGAAAAGCTATGGATGTTTTATTTTGAGGATAGCTTAACTGGAGCTTCAAGGGAATGGTACTCTCATCTGACCAGAGCAACCATTAGATGCTGGAAGGACCTGGCAGAGGCCTTTATCAGACAGTATCAATACAACTTAGATATGGCTCCCAACAGGACCCTCCTGATGGGGATGTCTCAATCATCCAGGGAAAGTTTCCGAGAGTACGCTCAAAGGTGGAGACAGCTTGCTGCTGCTGTCCAGCCACCTATGTCAGAGAGGGAGATGGCTGATATGTTTATGAACACCCTCCAAGGAACATACATTGACAGGTTGGCTGCCTTTTCTTCCACTAGTTTTGCTGATGTAGTCATAGCCGGGGAAAGGATTGAAAGCCTATTAAAAATGGGTAAGATTTCTGACAATGGTGCTAGCTCATCCAGCAACACAAGAAAGCCTTTTGTGGGCCCAAGAAGAGCTATTGAGACCAATGCTATCCATACCATCAGGGGTAGACCCCAATATGTTCATAGGTCCGTGGCAGCAGTAACCATTCCCGCTCCGATCCATCCTCAACCAGCTTATCAACCACATCAACAAAATTATCAGCAACAAACTCAGTATCCTCCTCAGAGAAATTATAACAACAACAGCACCAACAACAACAGTCAGCAAAGACCATTTCAACAGAGACCTTCTCAGGCCAATAGGGTGATCGATCCGATCCCTATGCCCTATGCCACATTACTGCCACAACTCCTGAAACTCAACCTGGTTGAGCTAAGGACATTGGCACCTCCAGATCCTGCCAGTCTACCCAGAAATTATGACGCCAGCGCCAGATGTGCTTTTCACTCAAATGCACCTGGCCACAGTACAGAGAAGTGCAGAGCCTTGCACATGAAGGTACAAGACTTGGTAGACTCCAAAGCTCTGAACTTTGCACCACCACCAAATGTTAACAAGAACCCTATGCCACATCATGGTGGTCCCAGAATCAATGCTATTGAAGAAGACAAGCCGTCTTACTTGATAACCAGTGTGGGTCAGATTCGGACACCCTTGGTGGAGATTAAAGTTCAACTCCTTGAATGTCAAATGTTCCCGGGATGTGAGCTAGGGTGTGCTTATTGCAACATTTCAGTAAATGGTTGTGATAACTTGAGGGATGGCATAAACGGTCTCATCCAGAGTGGCCTGCTTCAAATCACAACATTGATACCTACCAATCCAGCAATCTCCTTAACAACAGTTCCAGAATCTGCTACAACTGCAACGACCATTGTTCCAAACAACTTTTCGGTTTCATCAACAAATGCTTCATCTATTACTTCAACGGACCAAATATCAGCAAACATCCCTTCTACAACTTCAACACCCCTTCATCCAGAAGCTCCTACAACAACAACACCCATCCTTCCAACAATGTCTCCTACAACATCAGCAACAAACAATGGAAGTGTCTCAACAGTTACAATTTATTATGATCCTGCCAATGATTCTGCCTACAACTCACAAAATGCCACTCCTACTAGAGCACCAGTCACAATATATTATGATCCACAGACTATCATGGTTCCTTCCGCAGCTGCCATCAGTCCAGTCACTGTCACAGTGCCTGGGCCAGTACCTTATGAAAGCAGTAATGCCATCCCTTGGCATTACGGCTCTGACCTATACTGCGAAGGACAAAAAATCACTTTTGAATCATCAACTTCTTCACCACAAGTAGACAATGTGGGGGGAGGCGGAGGCTTCACTCGAAGCGGACGTCTCTTTGCCCCGCAAATTCAAAGACCCACTGTCGAAGCAGAAGCTGCTGCCAAGGCAAAAGGGAAAAGCATGGTGCAAGAAGATCAAGTTGTTAAAGAGGCTTTGAAAACACCTTTTGATCAAGAAGTTGATGAATTCATGAGAATCATCAAGAAAAGTGATTACAAGATAGTGGACCAGCTTCACCAGACGCCCTCCAAGATCTCCATTCTATCATTGCTTATGTGCTCCGAGGCTCATCGGAACGCATTACTCAAAGTCTTGCACGCAGCTTATGTGCCAGAAGAGATCACCGTCAATTAGTTGGAAGCTGTGGTTGGTAATGTTAATGCTAGTAATGGACTAGGATTCACCAACACTGATTTGACTGCGGAAGGCCGCAATCATAACAAGGCTTTGCACATTACCATGGAATGTAAAGGTGCAGTTCTTTCCCATGTACTGGTAGACACAGGGTCATCCCTCAATGTCTTACCTAAAAAAGCCCTTGTGAAGCTGGAGTATGAAGGATTGGCATTACGTCCCAGCAACTTAGTAGTAAGAGCATTTGACGGTTCTAAGAGATCAGTGCTGGGAGAAATTGAGTTGCCTGTAACGATTGGCCCACAAACTTTCAAAACGACCTTCTACGTGATGGACATTCAGCCTGCCTACAGCTGTTTGTTGGGTAGACCATGGATTCATGCCGCTGGCGCAGTTACGTCTACCCTTCACCAGAAGTTAAAATTCGAGTGGGAGGGCCAAGTCGTTACTATTTGTGGAGAGGAGGATATTTTTGTTAGCCATCTGGCTACATACAAATATATTGAGATGGATGGGGAGATCCACGAAACGATGAGTCAAGGGTTTGAGGCCCTGAATGTTAATGAAACATCTGCTGTACTTGGGACTTCCATGACATCCTACCAGCAAGCCCTGAGGGTTGTTGAGGAAGGGAATGCTCAAGGCTGGGGCAAGCTGTTGCCTGTGGAGAAGAAAGAGGATAGATTTGGGTTGGGTTACAAACCAACTCAACAAGATCAAGCAGAGGCTGCTAAGAAGCCCAACTTTGTTAGTGGGGGGATGCTCACCCCTGATGCTGTCAATAACTTGGAAGATGAGTCGGAAGATGAACGCAACCTGGAAAGCTGGATTCGTCCAAGGATCCCGGGGAGCCGTATCTCAAACTGGTCTTCCCAGGAAATTATAAGGGTTACTCCTGCAGAGTAATTATTATTTCCTGTATATTTTAAGCATGCATCAAGTCTTGCATCTTGCCCAAGATGACGACTCATTTTGTAATCGGGCCATCTGTAATTTTTGTGCAACAAGATTAATCAATGAAATATCAGACATCTTTTGCAAACGGGTCTTTTTCTTTTCCGCTCACTGTCTTTCCATTTTTCTTTTTGTACAAAAAATAAATGGCAATGTTTTCAAAATGACAACTTTATTTCACTTTTCTAAACGAGATTAAAATCAATCACTAAAATGAACAAACTGAACCCTTGCAGAGAGTGCCTTCCAGACCGCACCGACAATAGCATGGCTATGACTTCGTATGACTTTGACCATCCAATCAATCAAGCTGATGAAGGGGTTGAAGAAGATTATGAGCTTCCTGAAGAGCTAGCCAGATTGTTGAGACAAGAGGAGAAGGTTATCACTCCTCATCAGGAGGAGGTCGAAACGATTAATCTTGGTACAGATAAAGATGTGAAAGAAGTTAAAATCGGGGCCTGTTTACAAGACTCAGTGAAGAGACAACTGATTGACCTGCTTCAGGAATATGTGGATGTGTTTGCTTGGTCTTATCAGGATATGCCAGGGTTGGACACCGATATTGTTATGCATAAGCTGCCTTTGAGGGAAGAATGCCCACCGGTCAAACAGAGATTGCGCCGTACTCGTCCAGACATGGCAATGAAAATCAAAGAAGAGGTACAAAAGCAGTGGGACGCCGGATTCCTTGATGTAACTAGCTATCCTCCGTGGGTTGCTAACATTGTGCCTTTTCCAAAGAAAGATGGCAAGGTAAGGATGTGTGTTGATTACCGGGATCTGAACAGAGCCAGCCCGAAGGATGATTTCCCATTACCTCACATTGATGTATTGGTTGATAATACGGCTCAGTTCTCGGTATTCTCCTTCATGGACGGATTTTCAGGATACAATCAGATCAAAATGTCACCTGAGGACATGGAGAAGACAACCTTCATCACACCCTGGGGAACGTTCTGTTACAAGGTGATGCCATTTGGATTGAAGAATGCTGGCGCAACATATCAACGGGCTATGGTAACATTATTCCACGATATGATCCATAAGGAAATCGAGTGTTATGTGGATGACATGATTGCCAAGTCCCTCACGGAAGAAGACCACCTGGTAAATCTGCTGAAGTTATTCAAGCGTCTGAGGAAGTACCAACTGAAGCTGAACCCCAACAAATGCACATTCGGGGTGCGATCTGGTAAGCTGCTGGGTTTTATTGTAAGCGAGAAAGGGATTGAAGTTGACCCTGATAAAGTCAAAGCTATTCAAGAAATGCCTGCACCGAAAACTGAGAAAGAGGTTCGAGGTTTTCTAGGTAGATTGAACTACATTTCGAGGTTCATATCTCACCTTACGGCAACCTGTGAACCCTTGTTCAAGCTGTTAAGAAAAGAACAGACGGTCAGGTGGAACGAAGACTGCCAGAGAGCTTTTGACAAGATCAAGGAATACCTGCAAGAACCACCAATCCTTATGCCTCCAGTTGAAGGAAGACCTCTGATAATGTACTTAACAGTATTAGAAGAGTCAATGGGGTGTGTGCTGGGCCAGCATGACGAGTCTGGTCGAAAAGAGTATGCAATATACTACCTGAGCAAAAAGTTTACCGACTGTGAACAACGTTATTCACTGCTCGAGAAAACTTGCTGTGCTTTAGCGTGGGCTGCTCGCCGACTGAGACAGTATATGTTGACCCACACTACTTTATTGATCTCGAAGATGGACCCAGTCAAGTACATTTTCGAGAAGCCAGCTCTTACCGGATGGGTTGCAAGATGGCAGATGATTCTCACAGAATATGACATCCAGTACACCTCTCAGAAAGCCATCAAGGGCAGTGTGCTATCTGAATATCTTGCTGAGCAACCCATTGAGGACTACCAGCCTATGAGATTTGACTTCCCTGATGAAGATATCATGTTCATAAAAGCAAAAGATCATGAAGAGCCTGTTCACACTGAAGGGCCTGACCCGAAAGAAGAATGGACTATGATGTTTGATGGGGCTGTTAACATGAACGGCCGTGGTGTTGGTGCAGTACTCATTACGCCTAAAGGAGTTCACATGCCTTTCTCGGCAAAGCTCACCTTCAACTGCACTAACAACGAAGCTGAATACGAAGCTTGCATTATGGGTCTTGAGGAAGCCATTGACCTCAGGATCAAGACATTGACTGTATTCGGAGATTCAGCTCTGGTAGTTAATCAAACCAACGGCAAATGGTACACCCACCAGGATCATCTGATACCTTACAGGGATTATACAAGAAGATTATTGACTTTCTTCACAACGGTCAAGCTTGAGTATATCCCTCGGGACGAGAATCAGTTTGCATATGCTCTGGCTACCATTTCATCTATGATCAAAGTTCAAGCTGCCAACTTTGTACCGCAGATTTCAGTGTCCAGACTTGACAGACCAGCGTATGTATTTGCAGCAGATATTGTCAAAGATGATAAGCCTTGGTTCCATGACATTAAGTGCTTCTTGGAGGATCAAACATACCCACCTGGGGCATCTTCCAATGATAAGAAGACTTTAAGAAGGCTTGCTGGTAGTTTCTTTCTGAATACTGATGGTTCCCTGTACAAGAGAAACTTTGATATGGTACTCCTCAGATGTGTTGATAGAACAGAAGCAGACTTGTTGATGCACGAAGTGCACGAAGGATCCTTTGGTACCCATGCAGGAGGGCATGCCATGGCTAAGAAATTGCTAAGATCAGGTTATTACTGGATCACAATGGATGCCGACTGTTGTGCCTATGCCAGAAAATGCCATAAATGCCAGATCTACGCGGATAAAGTGCATGTGCCTCCCAATCCTCTGAATATAATGTCTTCACCCTGGCCCTTTGCCATGTGGGGCATTGATATGATTGGCAAGATTGAACCGACTGCTTCAAATGGCCACAGATTCATCCTGGTCGCCATTGACTACTTTACCAAATGGGTCGAAGCAGCTTCCTATGCCAATGTTACAAGGCAAGTGGTAGCCAGATTTCTGAAGAGAGATATCATATGTCGATACGGAGTTCCCGAGCGAATCATTACTGATAATGATTCCAACTTGAACAACAAAATGATGGCAGAACTATGCCGGGACTTCAAGATCCAACACCACAATTCTTCTCCTTACAGGCCAAAGATGAACGGCGCTGTTGAGGCAGCTAATAAGAATATCAAGAAGATTGTGCAGAAGATGGTAGTCACGTACAAAGACTGGCATGAAATGCTACCATTTGCCTTGCATGGGTACCGCACGTCAATCAGGACATCCACTGGGGCAACACCGTATCAGCTTGTGTATGGTATGGAGGCAGTCCTACCTGTTGAAGTCGAATTACCCTCTCTACGGGTATTGATGGATGTTAAGCTGAACGAAGCAGAATGGGTCCGATCCCGGTACGAACAACTGAGCCTGATTGAAGAGAAAAGATTGGCTGCAATTTGTCATGGGCAGCTATATCAGAAAAGAATGAAGAGAGCCTTCGATCAGAAAGTCAGGCACCGAGAGTACCAAGTGGGAGATCTTGTGCTGAAAAGAATCCTCCCTCCTCATACAGACCACAGGGGCAAATGGACTCCAAATTATGAAGGACCGTTTGTTGTAAAGAAAGTTTTCTCTGGTGGAGCACTGATGCTCAGCACCATGGATGGTGAAGACTTCCCGTCCCCTGTGAATTCAGATGCAGTTAAAAAATACTTCGCATAAAAATGACCCGCTGGACACAAAAACAGAATGTAAGTCCAGGCAAAAATAGGGCATCCCGGCGAGTCAAAAACAGAATAAAAGACTCGGGCAAAAATAAGGGAAAATAAACAAAAAAATGCACACCTGCTGAGTTGAAAAGCCACCTTGGACAACTCAGGCAAAAATGGGTATCCCGATGGATTGAAAACCCGAAAGGGCGATCCATGCAAAATAAGGGAATAAGCGAACAATTGCATTCTGAATTCATCTGTATCACTTGCAGCTTGGTAAGCCTCGAAAGGATCAAGCTTCTGTCAGAATCAGTCTCCTTCAGAAAGCAAGACGAGAAGAATGTCAAAAGTCATACGAGTCATAGCAAGAGGAAGCTCCTTCAAAGCGTCGTCAACATTGCCAGCATTTTGTTTCTCAATTTGTAACAATCTCCTCATTTCAGGAGATACGTTTCTTTGACTGTATCTTGCCAATTCAGGGCACATGAATTAATAGAAACAGATTTTTCAGTCACACAATGTCTCGTATATTTTCATTTGCAAAAATGTCTGATATCTTAAAGGAAACTGATTGCATGAATACAGATGCTAAATCTTTAAAAATAAAGAAAATAAAACACATGCTTACAGGGAATATACTTACTCTCAGAAGTGTCTCACTCCTATGACGGAGCCCGGTAAAGGATGACTCGGGATTACTTGTACGTTTCTCTGTCTTTGCAGGATTGCAGGTATTCAAAAGCGCAACATGGGGCATGAAAGCTTCACCCCAGCAAGCCGGCAAGTCAACACTCACTTAGTCTTAGCACTCAAGGTGTTTTCTCCCCAGCTGAGTTGCCACTTGCTGCTTCTCCCAGCCGAGTTTCCAATAATTCTTCCTCAGCTGAGCACAAAATCCAGGAAATCATCTCCCCACAGAGTCTCAGCCTCTATTCAGAAGAGCAACGCATGAAGGAATCATAACAGAGTGACGAAAGCTTCTACAAACCCCAGCTGGGTCCCTTATTACTAGGATGGGTCTATCAGTGACCTATATCCCCAAGCGGAATCATTTCATCAGATCTACCAATGATCTCATCCCCAGCTGGGATGTTCACTTCAAGCGAGATCGACCAAAGATCTTCACAGCAATGGGATCCGAATCCCGGATTGGTATCCTTTGCATAATCATAGCATTCGCATCATATTCACCAAACAAAGCGTAGCATTCCGTCTAATACGGAGCATTACGGCAAAAATCAAACATGTTGCATAATCATAAGTCATGATCTGAATCAAACACTTGTGAATATTATCAACTCATCAACAATATGCAGAATCCCTCCCGGATTCCCCAGCAAAGGCAGTTTGCCTCACATTCACCAATGCAAATACATACTCCTTGTGGCACTCGTCCGTGTCATATCCCCAGCAGAAAGCCAAAGACGTCCCCTTTGCACTCACAAATACTTGTATATATATAACTTTCTTGACATCCGTCCATGTCATTTTCCCAGCACAGTAACATAAACACTTTGTATACCAGATATTTGTTTATACTACACCTTCCTCTTTTTGGCACTCGCCTGTGTCATTCTCCCCAGCAGATTGACCACCCATCTATACATCACTCATACTTTCTACTCATACTTATACAGATACTCGTCCGTATCTTGTATACACCATTTACATCCCCGCAGATTCGACACTCGTCCGTGTTCTTTGTTAACCAGTTGGTACTCGTCCGTATCATCATCTCAGAACATGCGTCAAGCGTTTGTTTCTACATGATACTCGTCCGTATCATAGTCTTAAGGATGCTCGTCCTCATCTTTAATCCATACACTGCGTCAAACACTTGTGTCTTCTTGAATATAGATACTTGTCTGTGTCTACTATTCCCCAGAAGAAATCTTTCAGATACAACACTCGTCCGTGTTCTCTGTTAACCAGTTGATACTCGTCCGTATCATCATCTCTGAACATGTGTCAGTACTTGTTTCTACCTGATACTCGTCCGTATCATAGTCTTAAGGATGCTCGTCCGCATCTTTAATCTATACACAATACCTATACCTTTTATTTCTTGGATGAAAACACTCGTCCGTGTTTACTTTTCCCCAGTAAAGCAATTTCTTTTTATCTGACATTCGTCCTATGTCATGATAAACCCTGAGAGCAGCCGTCCCCTGCTAGGTGGTCGTCCTCCACCTCTTGATGATCGTCCTTCATCATTTTATCCAATGGCCGTCCCCATTGTTGATTTTGGTTATCTAACATTCGTCCTATGTCATGATAAACCTTGAGAGCAGCCGTCCCCTACTAGGTGGTCATCCTCCACCTCTTGATGGTCGTCCTCCATCATGCTCATCCGATGGTCGTCCCCATCGTTGACCTTTTATCCGGCATTCGTCCTATGTCGCGATATTTTCGGCAGCCGTACCCTGCCAGGTGGTCGTCCTCCACCTTAGATGACCATCCCTCATCTTATCCGCAACAGAACAGCCGTCCCCTGTTAGGTGATCGTCCTTCACCTTTGATGACCGTACCTCATCATCTGTTTATTTCATTTATTCTTTAACCCGATGGCCGTCCCCGTCGTGGTCCCTTTTCTTTTTAGCCCGATGGCCGTCCCCATCGTTGGTTACTTTACTTTATGAACTTGATGGCCGTCCCCATCATTTTTCATTAATCCCCAGAGAATCTTGTAGCTTTACTTGATGGCCGTCCCCATCATAATTCCTTTTATCCCCAGCATGTCGGCCATCCCCGTCATTGCTTTATTTCCCGCACTTTTCTCAGCATGTCGGTCGTCTCCGTCATTGCTCTTTACGCAACAGTCATCCTCTGCTCGACGGTCGTCCTCCGTCGCCCATACTTTACAATATACTTTATTTTCCTTTACAATCTATATCCTTTTTCTTCTTCATTCTGTGAGTGCAAATTTTGGACTGTCTTTGGTATTCAACCACAAGTTATCTTGTTTGCCTGATAAGCCGTCGCTTACATCCTGCACAGCTAACTCATGTTTGAATAGGGGCAGCTGTAAACACCCCAAATTTGCCCTCACCCATTCACACCATGGCTTGTGATCATTTCATATGCATAAACACAATCATACCATCTCATATCACATTTTTGATCCACTGCATTGTTTCAAAGTCATCTGCATTTAGGGTTTGTGATATGAGCAATCCAAGAGCTTCTTGAGCCACTCCAAAGGCCACCAATCACTTCAAAGGGGTCCATGTGTGTTAAAACATCATATTATATCCTCTCAAAGTCAAGAATGCCAAAGAATCACAAGAACTGGGATTGGTGTGGAAGCAGAGCCAGGCTTGACTGCACAGATGACCTAAAATTAGGGTTTTGGTTTCAGAGGCCATAACTCCAAATTTTTTGGTCATTCTTGTTTCTATTGGTCTCTATATGGTATAGGGAGTATGCATATCAATTTTCATGAAGAAATTCCATGAGGAAGTCATCTGATCAAGAGTTGACTTTCCAAGCAAGTCAGTGCAAAATCAGGGCATCTGAGGCCCCCAATGACCCAACCAAAGGGTGTTCTTCATCATTTTGATTGTATATGATCTTTATTTGATCATGGAAGATGTGGGAAGTTCATAAAATTGAGAATTTCAAGTCTTTTGCAAAGTTGACTTTTTGGGCAAGTTTGACTTTTAATGAAGATGTCATTTTAAGCAACTTTTTCAACCCTTACTTTTTGATTTAAAAAAGCTTCAAATGGAAAAACTTTGGTCATGAAAGTTGTAGAATAGATCTTTCCCTTTTCAAAAAGTACAAGAACATGACCTAATTCATTATGGATCAAAAGTTATGGCTCATCAAAGTTGGCAAAAATCACTAAATTTCAAGTTATGCACCAAATGGAAAAAACTTGCAAATTCTTGTACCAAGGCAATTTGTGACTTCAAATTGATGTCTAACCTTTACACAAACATCACACAACATTCAAAAGTCAGATTGCACCCGAAAGAATCACATGTTTTATGGCCCATGGATCAAGTTTCTCTCATGAAAACCAAAGGCAAGGCAAGTTGCAAAAGTCATCATATCTCTTCACCCACTTGTTGCCTAGCCTGCTGATCAATCCTAGCCTTTTTCCCTCACCATGCTGCGCAGCCCACTCTCCATGTACTTGGCTAGAATTTGCCCATGCCCTTCTTACACAAAAGTTGACATTTTGCAAAAGCAACCATACCTATCACAAAAGGACATGTCACATCTTCTGACCAATGAGCATTGTTTATACAAATCAATTGCAAGCCAAACCACACAAGAAGCAAGCCTGAAACCAGCCATAGCACCACATTCTCATTTTCACTCCATTGAGAAAAAGCATTCGAAACACACAACACAGCCCACAAACTCATAAACAAACTTCATAAACCTTCTCAACACCTCTCCCTGATCACAAAGCACCCTTCAAAACAACCTGAAACTCAAAGAATCACAAACACGATTCTCACCTGAGCTTGAACAGAACTTGTTCAAACTGCCAAACCAGCCAACACAAACTCTTTCTAAGCATCAAGGCTTCATCAGGGAGGTCACAGGAGTGGTTTTGCACAAGAGAGGAGGTCAGAAAGTGCCAGACTGAAAAGCTTCAAACTCAGGTAGCTTCATGAACATTTTTTCCAGAAATGGATTTTTAAGTTCCTAAGTTGTTCTTCATGATTCACTGATCACTCTGATGTCTTTGGTTTCGAAAATGGTGAAGAAATGAGAGTTTAATCTGGTTCTGAAACTTTTGCCCTAAAAAATGTTTTGTTTCGATTCAGTTGATTGAGGAAGAATAAATGAGTTTTGTGTTAGGGTTTTGATTCAGGGGGATGTGGGGATGATTTCTGTTCTTTTAGATTTCATTTTAGTGAGGTTTTGAGGATTTTAGGGATTTTCAGGTGGGGTTCCCACCGGAGAAGATGACCGGAGGTCTTCTCCGGCCACCTGAAAATAATTAGGGTTTAATCCTGTCATTAATTGTGATTTGAATGCTGAGCGTTGGATGCGTTGACTAGGGAAGACTGGCGCGTGTTTGGAGGGCTGAGATTCGTCATTAGAAACCCTAACCTTTAATTAACTTAATTAATTCATTTTAATTAATTTAAATCAGAAATTAGGAAGTTTGAATGTGGGCCTTTGGATTGCGCGCGCAGTCAACAGCCCTCTCCCCAGTTTCAATCTGATCCGTCCATTGTAATTACTTTTCATTTTCTTTAATTTTTATTTCATTTATTTTGTATTTCTTTCTCCATTTTATTAAAAATAGAAAAACCTTTTAAAAAATTCTGAAATTTTTTGTACAAACTTTTATTTAATTTCAGGAACCAAAAACATTTTTATTTTTATTTTTTGCATTAAAAAATATTTTTAAAACATTTAAAAGTTTATTTTTAATTAATTAATGAGAATTAATTAATTAAAAATACTTTTAGGTATTTAAAAATCACCAAAAAATTCATGAAACATTTAAAACCATTTAGAAACATTGTCCAACTCTCAAACCAAATTTATTTTTTGGTCTTGATGCTTTTTGAGAATTTTTCATGGAATTAAAATCATTTCAAGGCATTATTTTGATCCAAAGTTCAAAAAATCATTTCTGCCTAACCATTGAGAGTTGGACGTTGATTCTTTTTGCATTGTGTTTAGCATATCATGTAGTTTGTGAGATTAATTTGGCATGAATTTATCTTACATTTTCCATTTGTTTGACATTTTTCTTGTTAAGGAACCCTAAAACCCTAAAAAACTTAGGAAAATCATAACTTGAATTAGGTTAAGAGTTGGAACTTCTCCTTTGGGCAGTGAGTTAGTATAGGATTAGGGATCCTTTGAGTGCATTTTCAATTTTTTATATTGATGTTTGCTTCTGATTTTGGTTTTTGTTTGATGCTTTGATCATAAACCCTAATTTGGGCTTCCATATGCATCCATCTTGCATTTGCATTCATACCTTGACTTGCCATGGTATTTTGTGCATCCATTTGATTCATTTGACATCTTAAGACATATTGAAAGCATGTTTGATCATTGCATTTTGCATTTGCCATGTTGTATGCCATTTGCACTTCATAACCTTTCATGTATGATCATGGTTCTAAACTTGCTTCATTTGCATCCATGAGCTTATATGATCATCCCCATGTTTTGTTTCATGTTTGCATCATCTCATAGCATCATTATCATCATGAATGTGCTTCTGGTTTTGATTTTCATCATGCCATTTCATCTCATTTTGCATTGCATTTCATTTCTTTCACTAACATTTCAGGTGGTAAGTTGTTTGAGAAGTGAATTTGCCTTCACTTCTCATAATCTCTTTTCATCTCTTTCATGCATCCTTGCTGCATTTTGTTATGAGTTTGAGATTGAGCTTGCTCATTCTTTTTCTTCTTACTTTCTTTCCTCAAGTGACTTGTCTTCTTCATTGAAGCAAGTTGCTTTGCTTCTCCTGATCCTTTCATCTGCTTCCTGGTGGTTCCTCTGAAGACTTCTTTCTTGAACCTCACAAACCTTAGGAACAACCAAGCATGACAATAATTAGGGTTTTGATTAGTCTCCCCACTTAGTTTTTACCTTTGTGTCTCACTGAGTCTTCTCTTCTCATCTCATAATCAGGGACTAAACCCTAAAGGTTTTAAGGCTTTGTGATTAAGCTTATGCCTGCATCCTTCTATTAGGATGGAGTGTATAACTTTAATCCTAAGTGTTAAGCCCTTAATGTGTTTAAATCCTTTAATCAATCCACTTAATAATCATCAAGACATCAAGCTTGTAACTTGGGCCTTGCATTAGGGTTCAAATTTTTCCTTAATTGGTTAAGAAGGACTAACCCTAGTGTTAATGGACAAGTCCCCCTCAAGTTGTCTTACAAACCCTAAAAATCACTTCATCATCTTATCATTAACTAAAATCCACTTAACAAAGGCTTTGTTTTGTCATGAGTTTAATCCCTAATCATGGATTAAGCTGAGGAGCTTTCCTCAGCTTAAACATTCTCATCTATTATCCTTCTATTAGGATGGTGTAATGAGTCTGTTTAATCCCTGATTATGGCTTAATCTCATTACCTAACACTAAACAAAAACCCCAAAAACATCTAAATAATCACAAGTATGTTAATGATCTTAATCCTATACCAAAGGTGATTAAGTGTGAGAAGCTGACTTCACACTTAAGGTATTTTCATTACCCCTAATCAGAGGGAAGATGTGATGAGTTTACTAACCCATTGGTTTAGGCTTAAGCTCATTAACTTATGACAAACCTTCAAAAGCAATAAAAGACTGAAAACACAAAAACAAACAATAATCGTCTCCTTCGGGATTCTTTCCTCATCCCATTCACTCATAAACGAGAATTTGCTTCTTCCGTCTAATGCAAGACAGTTTGCACCTGAGCCAGACAGGTCATACACTTGAGCATAGGCAAGTAAGCAGTTCACAAGTCAATTCATCTTTCAGTCTCTTTGGGTCGAACTACGGTGTTCTGACTTCCTCATTGCACGAGAGGATACGTAGGCATAACTTAACGATTATCGAACAAAAGTCTCTGTACATTCCCCCTTTTCCAGCTTTACTCTTTTAGCCTCATGATCTTGAGCTTTATACTCCTGTTCTTACACTGACACTGTATATATCACACTTTACACTTCTTTTACACTGACACCTGTACATTTTCTTCCAGCTCTTCATGCACAAACTGCACTGACACTACCCCTTTAAAACACAAATCTTTTAAGCGTGGATCCCGTCGAGTACGGCGGACAATCTGGGTGCTAATACCTTCCCAGGTTGTAATCAACCCCCTTTCTCAGTCTCTCTGGTTCGCGACCGTCTTATCCATATCTTTCTAGGTCTATGCAGCATTACCTTTCCTTCGGGATAAAAATGCCTAGCTGGCGACTCTATTCATTTCCTGTGAGTTCACTCCTGTGTGTTCTCACATCCTCTTTCGCCGACCGTTCGCGTCTGTACCTTTATCTGGGCCTATTTCCCATTTATCGGGAGCGACACCTTTTGGCTATGCTAGGTCTTACAGAGGCTATGATCTCTGTATCAGAATCCTGCTCTAGGTTCACCACAGGAGGAGATTGAGCAGTCTCCTCTTCAGCTGGTTGATCAGCAGGGCTATGACCTTCAGTTGAGGCTCTGGTCTGATCCTCAGATTCTTCTTCATCACTTTCACTTGAGGCCTTTTTCTGGTCCTCAGATTCTTCTGCAGCAGCATCAGATGAACCTTTTTGTTGATCCCCAGATGTTTCAACATCTGTTGGGACATCCTGTTGAGCAGGAGTGTCCTTTGCAGCTTGAGTTTGATCTTCTTGAGGGGCAGGCATGGTGTTCAGAGGAATAGAAATCCCACTAACCACTCTTTGTTCAGATAGGATCTTGGTAACTAATTCCTTTATTGAAGCATCCACATATTCAGAAGATTTTTGAGGCATGTTTGCTGGAGAAGGAATGCCTTTGGACTTGCTGCAGACTTGATCTTTAGCTCTTTTTGGAGTTCTTGGCTTCTTAGCATGAGGAACACTTCCTCTTATTTCGTCCAGTGGGGTAGACTCCATGGGAACTACAGAAATAGGAGTTGCATGAACAACGTCTTCTTTGTTGAGAATTTCTTCAGGAGTGCTAGGGTTTTGAGACATTGTCAAGAAGGATGGATGAAGAGTTTTAGGGTTTATGATTTCTGAATAACAGCTTGATAATATGATTCGCTTTTGATGGTGTGATGAGAAAATTGATAGCTGATTATAAGCTGTTACTAAATAAGTAGCCGTTATATTGAAAATGATTAGGAATGGAATACCCAAGGTTCTTGTCCAGACTGGTGTTGCCATCTGGAACTTATGCCATACAATGTCATATGACATGTTGGCACATCTCATTAACTGCTAAATCTCACATAAACAGATTCCCAGTTTGCCCCTTAAGTTCTCAAATTGTGTAGCATCCAATGCTTTTGTAAAGATATCAGCCAATTGCAGATTTGTAGCTACATGTTCCAATGAAATCACCTTTTCTTCTATAAGATCTCTGATGAAATGATGTCTGATATCAATATGCTTGGTCCTGCTATGTTGGATAGGATTCTTTGATATGTTGATTGCACTTAAGTTGTCACAGTATAATGTCATGACATCCTGTGGGACATTGTACTCAGTGAGCATTTGCTTCATCCAAACCAACTGAGAACAACTGCTTCCAGCTGCTATATATTCAGCTTCAGCTGTAGATAAGGATACACAATTTTGTTTCTTACTGAACCAAGAAATCAAATTGTTTCCAAGAAAGAAGCATCCTCCTGAAGTGCTTTTTCTGTCATCAGCACTTCCAGCCCAATCAGCATCACAGAAGCCAGTGAGAATTGGTTTGCAACCATGAAAGTACATTATGCCATAGTCACAAGTACCATTAACATATTTAAGAATTCTCTTGACTTGATTGAGATGACTGACTTTTGGATCAGCTTGATATCTTGCACATACACCTACTGCAAATGCTATGTCTGGTCTGCTAGCAGTCAAGTATAACAAGCTTCCAATCATGCTTCTGTATAAGCTTTGATCTACATTCTCACCCTTTTCATCTCTAGTCAGCTTCAAATGTGTGGGAGCAGGAGTTCTCTTATGAGTAGCATTTTCCATTCCAAATTTCTTGACTATGTTCTTGGTATACTTGCTTTGGGAAATGAACATTGAGTCTTCCATTTGCTTTATTTGTAGACCAAGAAAGTAGGTTAACTCTCCTACTAGGCTCATTTCAAATTCAGATTCCATCTGCTTGACAAAATGTTTGACCATCCTGTCAGACATCCCACCAAAGACAATATCATCAACATATATTTGAGCAATTATGATATTCCCTTCTTCATCTTTAACAAACAAGGTTTTGTCAATTCCACCTTTTCTGTACCCTTGCTTGATAAGGAATGTAGTCAGTCTTTCATACCATGCCCTTGGAGCTTGCTTCAGACCATAAAGTGCCTTCTTTAGTTTGTATACATGATTTGGACAGCTTGGATCAACAAATCCTTTAGGCTGTTCTACATATACCTCTTCATTAAGATAGCCATTTAAAAAGGCACTTTTCACATCCATTTGAAAAAGCTTGAACTTTAAGATACAAGCAATTCTCAAAAGTAGTCTGATTGATTCAAGCCTTGCTACTGGTGCAAAGGTTTCATCAAAGTCTACTCCTTCAATTTGAGTGTATCCTTGAGCTACAAGTCTAGCTTTGTTCTTTGTAACAACTCCTTGTTCATTTGACTTGTTCTTATACACCCATTTTGTTCCAATCACATTTATGTCATCAGGTCTAGGAACAAGATTCCATACTTCATTCCTTGTGAATTGACCTAATTCCTCTTGCATAGCACAAATCCAGTATTCATCAGTAAGAGCTTCCTTGATGTTTTTAGGTTCTATTTTAGAAACAAAACAAGAACCTGAAATTACTTCTCTTGATCTAGTGCTCACACCTCTATTGGGATCACCAATTATCAAATCTTTGGGATGATCTTTCTGTATTCTGATGGAGGGAGGTTTGCTGGATTCTTCTGTCCTTGTATCAGTTTGAGTGAAGTTATAATGATCATTCTTTTCTTCAGCTTCAATCTTGATATCAGCAGATGTTCCAACATCTTCTGGGACATCTGTAGGAGCATCATCAATTATCACATTTATGGACTCCATGATCACCTTGGTTCTAGAATTAAATACTCTATATGCTCTGCTGTTTATAGAGTATCCAAGGAAAATCCCTTCATCACTTTTAGGATCCATTTTTCTTCTTTGCTCCCTATCTGCCAGAATGTAACAGTTACTTCCAAACACATGAAAGTACTTAACTGTGGGTTTTCTGCCCTTCCAGACTTCATATATTGTGGACAAAGTTCCTTTCCTTAAAGTAACTCTGTTATGGATGTAACAAGCAGTGTTCATAGCTTCAGCCCAGAAGTACAAAGGTAACTTTTTAGCATGGATCATAGCTCTTGCTGATTCTTGAATAGTTCTATTCTTCCTCTCAACAATCCCATTTTGTTGAGGAGTGATAGGAGAAGAATATTCATGATTGATTCCTTCTGAAGAGCAGAAATCTAAGAACTTTTGATTCTCAAATTCTTTTCCATGATCACTTCTTATTCTGATCACACAGCTGGATTTTTCCCTTTGTAATCTTTGACATAATTCTTTGAATACATCAAATACATCAGACTTTTCTTTGATGAAATTTATCCATGTATATCTTGAAAAGTCATCAACCACCACATAGGCATACCTCTTACCACCAAGGCTTTCAACCTGCATAGGTCCCATAAGATCCATATGCAAAAGTTCCAAAACTTTGGAAGTTGTCAGATGTTGGAGCTTTGGATGGGACATCTTGGTTTGCTTGCCTATTTGACATTCACCACATATTTTGCCATCATCAATCTTCAGTTTAGGAATACCTCTTACAACATCCATAGATATTATCTTCTTGATGCCTCTGAAATGAAGATGACCTAGTCTTTGGTGCCATAGTTTCACTTCTTCTTCTTTAGCTAAAGAGCAAGTTGAAGTGAGACTGAGGTCTTGAGATTCCCACATGTAACAGTTGTCTTTAGATCTGGCTCCTCTCATGACAACCTCTTGTTCTTTGTTAGTCACTATGCATTCAGTTTTGGTAAAGTTTACACTGTACCCTTGATCACATAATTGACTTATGTTGATCAGGTTAGCAGTTAAACCTTTAACTAGCAGCACATCATCTAGTCTTGGAACATCTTGACAGTTCAAGGTCCCAACTCCCTTGATTTCTCCTTTAGCTCCATCTCCAAAGGTTACATACCTGGATGAATGTGACTTTAAGTTTACTAGCAGGTTCTTCAATCCAGTCATGTGTCTTGAACATCCACTGTCAAAATACCAGTCTTCCTTAGCTGATACTCTTAGTGATGTATGTGCTATATATGCAACACTTTTCTTTGACCATTTGAGTTGAGATTTCTTTTGATGTCTCTGCCTTGTGTGTTGTTCAATAGCAGATTTCCAAGATTGATTGTTGATCTTTTTCTTGGGTATGTAGCCTTGATCAGCCTGAATGCTAGTTTTTGGTCTCCATACCTTCTTGATGACTTCTGTCTTCTGTTTAGGAGATTGCTGATTTCTTTGATGTCTGTGCAACACTTTCTTGTTAGCTTTTATTTTCTGCTTAGAAGGTTGCTGACACATCTGATTTGGATATCCATGTAGCTTATAACAATGAGGTTTGATATGTCCAAATCTTCCACAGTGATGGCATCTCCATCTTTGATACTTCTTCTTCATTTTGTTCTTTCTAGAATGTTGAGACATCTGTTGGAACATTATGTTTGACTTTGTGTTCTTTTCCTGATGTTGAAGCATCTGTTGGGACATCTTGTTTGACTGTATGGATTTTGAAGTTGTTTTGCTAGAGCTAGCTTCATCTTTATGTACTCTGTTAAATCCCAGTCCACTTTTATCCCCTGAGTGCTTATTGTTGTTGAGAATAACATCCAGTGTATTTGAGCTGCTGTTCATCATTCTAACAGATTTGGACATATGTTCCAACTTGGAGTTGAGAAGACTTACTTCACTTTTCAAGGTGTCAATGATCTCTTGATCACTTGCTTTTTCAACTTCTAATGCCTCATTCTGCTTCTTTAGCTTTATAACCTCACTGCATATTTCAGTGCTTCTTTTGTATAGATCTTTGAATGCTTGCTCAAGTTCTTCATAAGTGAGCTCTCCATCACTGGATTCACTTTCAGACTCACATAATCCAGCTAAAGCAGTGATATGCTTAGCTGATTCTTCTTCTGAATCACCTCCTGAGTCTTCATCAGACCAGGTTACAGATAGTCCTTTCTTTTGCCTTTTTAAGTAGGTAGGACATTCATTCTTGATGTGTCCATATCCTTCACATCCATGGCATTTAATTCCTTTTTCTTGACTGGTCTTTTTAGCAAAATTTGACCTTCTGTTAGCATCATAAGATCTCTTGTTCTCAGAAGAGTTTGTGTATCTTCCACTGGGATTGGATTTGCCTTCCATTCCTCTGAGAATCTTTTTGAATTGTCTTCCAAGCATAGCAATGTTGTCTGATAAGCTTTTATCATTTGATTCATCATCTTCTTCTTCATCAGTATTTGTCACCAGGGCTATGCTTTTGTTCTTCTTAACATTTGTGTCATTCATTCCCATCTCAAAAGTTTGAAGAGAACCAATGAGTTCTTCAACTTTCATAGAGCATATGTCTTGAGCTTCTTCTATTGCTGTGACTTTCATGTCAAATCTTTTTGGCAAAGATCTGAGGATTTTTCTTACAAGCTTTTCATCAGTCATCTTTTCTCCCAAAGCTCCAGAAGTATTAGCTACTTCTAAGATGTTCATGTAGAATTCATGAACTGTCTCATCTTCCTTCATTCTCAAGTTTTCAAACTTGGTGGTTAGAAGTTGAAGTCTTGACATCTTTACCTTTGATGTTCCTTCATGAGTTGTTTTGAGAGTATCCCACACATCTTTGGCTAGCTCACAATGATGCACAAGTCTAAAGATGTTCCTATCAATGCCATTGAATAAAGCATTTAAGGCCTTTGAGTTGCCTAGTGCTGAATCTTCTTCCTCTTTACTCCATTCTTCTTCAGGTTTCAGCACTTTTGATCCATCTTTGGTATCTTGGACAGGATGATCCCATCCAACATTGACTGCTCTCCATGCCCTGTTGTCAAGTGATCTTAAGAATGCAATCATTCTTGGCTTCCAGTAGTCATAATTAGATCCATCTAGTATAGGTGGTCTATTTACTGACCTTATATCTCTGTCCATGTTACAGAATTTGTATTCCCTAGATATCACCCAGTATAAACAGGCAGGGTGCCTGCTCTGATGCCAATTGAAATTCTGTGATCAGGTATGAGATGTCCTAAGAGATGTCCCAACACTTGACAGATTTAACCAAAACTTAAATAGCAAGAAAAGTAAACAACACAGAAGTTTGTTAACCCAGTTCAGTGTATAACCACACTTACATCTGGAGGCTACCAAGCCAGGAGGAAATCCACTATAAGTAATATTAATTCTAGACTTAAACCACCCTGTTTAATCTATCACTTAATAACTACCCAATGCAATTTCTACCTAAGACACAACTTAGATAAGAGTACCCTACTCACTCCCCCTCAATCACACAGTGATCAAGTTTACAAGTTTAATAAAATTGAAGACATTCTTCAAACAATACAGCTTGATCTTACTTCACAGTTTCAATCAAGTCACAAATGCACTTTTGCTTAAAAGCTCATAAAGTGGTACAATTAAAACAACCTGCTATTAAAACACTAGACACCCTATTTGGTCTTCTGAAATTCGTACTCAATTCTATGAGTTTCTGTTGATTAAATAGGTATCTGTAATTTGGGCTTTCTATAGGATGATCCAGCCCTAATGCGCATGCAGCTTCCACCTTGAATTTAGGGTTTGTTACTTCCTAGATTCTAGGTGATTTAGGCCTTCTGTTTTAATCTGAATCCTCAATATAAAACTCCCTACATATGCGCCTTGTTCTGTTTTTATCCATCATTAATTAATTCCAGATAACTCTCCTTAAATATCTCTGATCAGTTAGTCAATAATTAATTCTGGTAGTAGGTTTGAGATGTCTCAACATCTGTTGGGACATCCTGACAAACTGAACTTAAGTCATTAACACAATGTCCCAACATCTGGTGAGACATCCTGAAATAAGTTCATATACTCTGTTTGATAATGTCCCAACATTTGATAGGACATTCTGAACTGAATTTAATATTTCTTGTTGGTCAAAAATTCTGCCAATTCAAGACATCTACATGTATTCTTGGAGGTAGCTGGAGGAGAGAAAATTCTTCCACTTCTCGTGATCTTACTAGATCCAGCAAATTATCAACATCAAGGTTTTCATCAGCAACAGGTGTATCAGCTAAGGGTTCCTGCTTAACACCATGTATATAAACATCGGAACCGTAATGCCAAGGTATAGCTTTATCAGAAGTATACGAAATAGGACCAGGAGTGGTAATAATCATAGGAGCCACTCTAGCTTCAGCAACAGTCCTCACAGGGCCTTCAGCAGTAATCTTAATTGGACCCTTATGAGTGATTTTGACAGGGCCCTTGGAAGTAATTCTTACTGGCACTTTATCAACCATATCCACCTCTTCAACCTTCGCACCTTGAGTTATATGTTCAACCATACTCTCCACAGAAGGTGTCCTTTCAAACAATATGGTGTAATTGTCCATGAGGCGTTGAATACCGTATTTCAACTTCCAGCAACTATCCGGCTTATAAGCACAATAGAAACAATCTTCATTACAACCTGGAAAGAACCCAGCTTGTACCAACTTCTTCTTAATAACAGACAATGGTGTAGTCACATCTGCAACTGAGGAAATATGTGAAACTTCATCAATGGCATTGACAGTCTTCTCATGATTTGGCATGGGAGAAGTAATCACATTTGGAGTACCAGGAGGGTCAAACTCAATCTCTTCAGCATCAATCATATCTTGAATTTTATTCTTCAATATCCAACAATTATTGGTATCATGTCCCTGACAATTAGAATGATATGCACATCGTGCATTAGGATTGTACCTGGGAGAGGTAACATTAGGATTCTGAGGAGGGTCCTTCAAAGTAATGAGTTCACCCTTCAACAAGTGTTGCAAGGCTTGGGCCAGTGACATGTTGATCTTGGTGAACTGTCTTCTAGGCCTCTGCTGATTGCCCTGTGGTGGCTCTGGTGTTGCAGGAGTAGGATTGGAGATACGAACTGCACTCACAGATTGGTGCCTCCTATTACGATCAGGTTGACCATAAACAACATTTGACTCTTTCTTCCCACTAGGGGGCTTCTTTGTAGTACTTGATGAAGAAGCACCCACTTGTATTTTGCCACTTCTTATACCACTTTCTACGCGCTCTCCCGTCATTATCAGCTCAGTGAATCCAAATGATGAGCTTCCAATGAGATGACTATAAAAAGGACCATTCAACGTACTCATGAACATATCTACTAACTCCCTGTCAGTTAGAGGAGGTTGTAATCTTCCAGCCAAGTCTCTCCACTTCTGGGCATACTCCTTGAAATTCTCTTTAGCACCCATAGACATGCTTTGGAGTTGCATGCGAGTAGGGGCTAGATCAGCATTGTATTGGTATTGCCTATAGAAGGCCTCAGCAAGATCATTCCAATCACGGATGTTGACACTCTCCAACTGATAGTACCATTCCAATTGAGCTCCAGACAAGCTCTCTTGGAAGAAATGGATCCATAACTTCTTATCAGCAGTATGGGGTTGAATCCTCCGGACGTAGGACCTTAGATGCAACTTGGGACACGAGACACCATCATATACTACAAAAGCAGGGACCTTGAAACCAATGGGTATAACCACTCCAGATATCAAACTCAGATCTTCAAAATCCAGCCCAGAAGACTTTTTCAATTCCATAGCATCCATTCTATCCACCAGCATCTTGAACTTATCTTCATTAGGATCATGATAGTAATTAGCTTCAGAATCAGAATCCCCCATAGTATTATGGAGACTGCCTCCCTCTTTCTCAGACTCTTCAGACTCATAATCTTCAACCTGTTCCTTGGTCTTGACAGGACCTATGAACCTTCTTCCCATATTAATAAGACCTCCTGATCTTCTAGTCTTCTTAGTCTTCTTGGCCAGCAGTGTCTTCAATTCATCCTGTCCTTTGGAGAAGTTCAGGATCAGCTCTTGGAATTGTGCGTTCTGTGCCTGGAGATCTTTGACTGTTTGTTCAAGAGCCATTTCTGCTGAAATAAACAGTGAGAAGATAAGATACCTGTACATATGAAACCTGTGATGCAATGATATGGTGTATAAATGCGTATGCAAGGACCGCAGGATTTAAATTTGTTTAAACAACCAAAAAGTAAACTTTTATTAGTAATAAATTTGTTTGCCCTTTGGGCTTACAATAAAAATGAAATGAATACAAAAGATGGGGTTTTAATTCTCCCAAGGACGTTTCCTCTTTGTGTTGAGGTATGAGTTGAGATTCCGCTCCTCGTGAAGTTGCTTTGTTAACTCCAGGATTCTTTCTTGACTTGCTTTGTAATGAGTCTCAAAAGTATCCCTTTGCTCCTTCAATTGGATCCAGGACCTCTGTAAGTCTTCCATGTCAGTGGGCATGTCTGGGTGAAGGATGGTATAAGAAGTATCTCCTTCAGCAACAGGCTCCATAGTAACTGGAAGGATGGCAGGATATGGCATCATAAGAGTCTGAGCACGAGCTCGTACCCATCTGAGATAAGCTTCCATAGGAATAGTGTACTTGGGCTCCAAAGTCTTGCTGTCAACCTTGTTCACTTTTCCCCATGCTCGTATGAACCTTTGACGGTAACCTTGCAGATCGTTGTCGTAGTCAAACACAATACCCTGAATCAACATGTCATGAGGACCATCACTCCGAGCGTAACCAAACTGACGTAGAGCTAAAGAAGGGTTGTAAGTAATGCCTCCTTTTATGCCTAGAAGTGGCACATTAGGGAACTCCCCACAACTGTCAATGATAGTAACATTCTCCATTGATCTAGAACACCAATGAATGTCTGAATGAGAGAGTGACATAATCCTCTTGGACCACCTGAACCCTTGTTCATTCTTCATCAATGATCGAGGAAGGTGAGAAATAAACCACCTAGACAATAAAGGTATGCAGCACATCAGAGTTCCTCGTGCCTTCATAGTACGAGTGTGAAGAGAGTGTAAGATGTCTCCAAGTAATGTAGGCACTGGATTATGAGTCAGAAATATGTTGATGGCGTGAACGTCTATGAACTGATCTGGGTTGGGGAACAACACTAAGCCATAAATCAACAAGGCTAAGATCTCCTCAAAAGCATCATAGCTCATAGCCTTCAAGAACAATTGAGCTTTCTCTACCAATACCTTAGAAAGAATACCCTTGACTCCACTTCTCGTTTCTAGAATAATGTCTGATTTCTTCAGATGTAGAGCTGCAGCAATGACTTCAGGTTTAGGCTCTTTTTCCAAACCTATGAAGGGTTTCTGATCAAGAATAGGTATACCCAGAAGCTTGGAGAACTCTTCCATTGTAGGAACCAACTGATAGTCGGGGAATGTGAAGCAATGGTACTTAGGATCAAAGAACTGAAATAGAACATTCATCATGTCTTCATTAAACCCTGAGGTGACTAGATCCAATAGGTGACCATGTCTCTTGATGAACTGAGAGTTTTCAGAAACTTGAGAAACCAATTCCTTAAGCTTAGGAGGTATTCCTACAAAGTTGATCCGGATAGTATTCCTACGAGCAGAAGCCATGACCTGCAACAAAGAACAAAGATAAATCCTTTGGTCCTTGAAATGGTTAGTGAAAATGCTATGCTCATGATGCATGATGATGCTATGATGTTATGCTCAATCACAAACATGTGGCACACACAAAAAAGTCACACAATAGCCCTAGGTTTGAAGGCTTGCATGAGGTTTAAAGGTAAATACCCTCCCCTGAAGTTTAGTTGGTTCATCCTGTCCTATAAAGTAACCAGGTTCTAAGGGATCTCAATATCATTGATCCTTCACAAGGGTGGTTGTTCAGTAGGCAACTTACTTTCCAACCAAAACCCTCCAAGTTTAGAATCTCAATGAGTGTAGCATCGAGTATCAACCAACTTCAGTCTTCACCAAATCCGGTTATCTCACTACTTTTCTAAAGGCCAAGATTGGATAACTAGGGTTCTAAAAGTTAGTTAGTGTATTGAAAACATATGGCAGCCTCATATTATCCTCAACTTTACTTAAGGAACATAAGCACCAACCAAGAAGTCACACTAACTATGGCCACCAGATCAACCATATCGGTATACGCCGTACAGTTTCCTTGGTCTATTGCCATTTACCTAAGGTACACTAGATCCGGGTTATGATCTTTCACACATAAGAGCACCCAACAGATAAGTATAAAGCAAACAAGGCAAACAATTTTAAAGTGATCTAATTCCTAAGGGTACCCCTCTTTTATTAAATCCCCAACAGAGTCGCCAGTTCTGTAACACGGTGGGAGAACTGACTTTAGTTAAATGTTGCGGATAGCAAGAGTCGCCACCGACTTTTATTTTATCCAAAAGGAAAGGGCATAAAAGAACAGGAAAGACCTTAAAAGATTTTTGGGTTCGGGGGGTAGGTTATGTAAAGGGAAGGTGTTAGCACCCTTTACATCCATGGTTATCCATGGGCTCTTAGTTACTTAGCTCACTTTAAACTGTTTTTGAGAAGTGTAGTGTGTGATTAAAAATTTTCTTAAGTACTTTATAATGATCCTTGTACGGATATATATATATATATATATATATATATATATATATATATATATATATATATATATATATATAAAGACTTTGTTTTGAAAATTGTTTGAAAATGTGAAGTGTTTATGAAATGTTTTTGAAAGAGTGAGCAAGTACTTAAGAGGAACCTACCCTAATTTGAATCTTTTCTGTTCTTAAATGTTCTTTCAATGGTAAGACTATCCCTATTATTAAGGAATAGGTAGTCATTACCTTGGATGTTTAAAGGGACATGTGAAGGGTCATCTGTGTTTAGGCAACTGTAAGGTGTATTAGCAATTCAAAGGGACTTATCATCTTTTATTCGAAAGGGACAAGATCATTCATGAAGGCAACATTCGAAGGGACTTGATCTTATAATCGTAAAGGGACAAGATGATATTAATAAGAGAAGGGACTTTTCTTTATACACCTTACTTGACCTTTTTATTTAGGCAACAAGAGAGGTAACCCTTAAGGAAGTGAGATGGCGATCAAAGATCGGCTTACGTGTGTGCGTGTACAAATTCAAATATTTATCTTATGATTAGTGATCTAAATTAATTTTAAGATACAAACATGTTTTCACTCCCTAATTTACTAACCATAGCAATTTAAACAATAAAAAAATACTACAATTATTACATAGCTTGTACAGTTACATTATAAGAAAATAATTTAAATAATAAGCATATAAATAAATAAATAAAAGATTAGCAATAAAAAATAAATATAAGAGAAAAAGAGGTTAGCACAATAATATACAATATAGAAATCAATTAAATTTTTTTTTTAAATTTTTAGATAAACAATTTTTAAATAATTTTAAGATGAAAATAAAATAAGAATAATAATTATATATTAATTTATTTACATGAATAAACATGATCAATAATTCAATTATATATATATTAGAAATATTTATTAAGTATAATTAAACAAGAACAATAAAAATAAGAAATTAAAATTGTAAAAGAAAATTAGGGTTTTGAGTTATTAGAAAATAAATTAGGGTTTAAAAATAATTAGGGTTTTATATATAAAAATATTAGGGTTTCTAATTTTAATTTACATTATTAATCTAATAGTTAAATAAATATATACATATAAATAAATATTATTAAAAACATATAAAGAAATAAACATACTAATTTAAGTTTTTTTTTATTTGAGAAAATAATATAAATTTGACAAGAGAATAAGTTTAATTAGAAAAAATGATTTTTGATTTTTTTTTGGAAATTATTTTTAATTAAAAAATAAAATAAAGAATAAAACAAATAAAACAAACAAAAGCCAAAAAAACAGGACCTGGGATTTGAACTCAGGTCCTTTACCTGAATGAACAAGAGCGTAACCACTGGGCTAGCGCGCGCTGGCTGATAGTATATTGCCTCCATTTGGTTTTGTTCTTGTTCTGAAAAACAAAACAAATTGAACAAAAAAAATGTGCTGGGCTGGTTTCGAACCCAAGCCCTTCAGTTCACCATACGCTCACCAAAACCAACTGAGCTGCGCGCTCACTTGTGAAACATAATCAGAATAAAAACATAATAAAATAAACCTAATTTTTGAATTGTATTTTAGCGCCAGACTGCTTCATCTCCTACCTCTGATCCTTCGAATTTACCTGCGAAAATTGTTACCATAATTCCTGCGAATTTCAAATGGCAGCAAATCCTATGAAACTCAAACATCATCATTCAAGCAAAATTTTGTCAAATTAAGTACACAAACACAATCCAGAGGCCATTTAAGATTGATCCATGGTCTTAAAATTTATTTATACTCATTAAATCATGAAACCCTAAATTGGCCGAAAAACCCTAGTAATGGTGAAATCCATATTAGGTAATGAAGCTTCATGAAACCTGTCCAGAATCAATCTATAACTCATTATAAACAGAACTTAAGTCAAAATTCATTGAAAACCAATAAATATTCAGAATCGAAAATCAACAAGAACATGAATATAATGAATCGGTTTATGCATATGAGCTTGTTTACGATGCTTTTGAAGGTTGGGATTGGTTTAGTGTTGTCCAAAGATCCCTTCTATGTCTTTAAAATACCTTAAAAGCCTTTGTAATGAAGAAACCGAATTTGTGTTTTGGATGAAATTTGTGAAGTTTGAAGATGATGTTAGAGGCTGTGAATTCGTGACCAATGCTTGTCCTTGTATTGTTTATATATGGTACAATGAATTAGGTCAAAGACTTTAACAATTTGATGGATATTTGGATAGTTTGAGATTGAAAAAGATTAGCCTTTAAATTTTGAATATTCTTGATATAAGCTTGATTTTTTAAGATGATCCTCATAATTTTTGTATCAATCAAGTCGAAATAAACTTTATGACATTCTAGAAACCAAATAAAATTAAATCTTCATCCTTTTATATTTTATTTGAATTTAAAATGATTTTTAATATAAAAAATCATAATAAATAAAAATAAAATGAATAAAATTATGAAAATATTAATTTAATTTCGTGCATGATGTCATGGAACCAATTGGATCACAAAAAAGTCAGCCCATTTGAAGAATTATGGTTTTAAGACCCCATTTACTTCATAAACCTCTCAAAAATTTCCCAACTTTGCAAGGGCACAAATCCTTCAATTTTAATGCTATGAAGGTGTTCATGGACATTTTGGAAAGCTTAAATAGTCCTCTAACCAACCTCTTTGGTCTCATGTCCATATCTTTTACCATTCTCAAGTTATGCTCTTTTGAAGTTGTTGACTTTTTGTTGACTTTTAAAAGGACCTATAATGTCTTAGCTCATACCTTCCAAATGAAGCATTTTTGGGCTTGGCTTATGAGACACAAAGTTGTAGAGAATTAAATTTCCTTCAAAATGAGATTTGGATGGAAAATTTTTGATGAAGCATGTGAAAGTTACGGCTGGTCAAAGTTCAGTTGACTTTTCCTGTGAAAACCCTAATTTAGAAACTCTTGATTCTTGATGATCTGAAATCTCCTTGATGAATCATGATCATCCCTTGATCAAATGATGAATTTTACTTCATATACTTGATGTTGGAAAAAAATCATGAAGTTTGACTTTGGTTTGACCACAGTTGACCTTAGTTTGACTTTTTAACTGCTTTGACTGAATTTGACCTGTCTGATCATCTGACTGAGCAAATCTTTTGGGAAAGTCTTGAAACTTGACATGGGAATTCTTGAACACATATAAGATGCTATGAAGCTCAATTGAAGTCTTGGAAGTCCATTTAGCCTGATAAAAGTCAAAACCCTAGTTTAAGATGCATTGCTTAGGAGGATGCATTGTCTGAGGGAATTGTCAAATTTGTCAACCAATTGTGAACTTTGTGAAACTTGTGAACCTCATGAGATGTCTTGTGAACCTTGTGAACCTCATGAGATGTCTTGTGAACCTTGTGAACCTTGTGAGCCTCTTAGTATACAATGTCTTGTCTTGTGGAGGGCAAATTTGGGGTGCAACACCGACAAGCTGGGGAAATAAAGAGACCATGACGGGGACGACCATCAGGTAAAGAAATAAAACTCTCTGGAGATTAAAGTAATGAGAAAAGCAATGATGGGGACGACCATCAGGCTTGAAAGTAAAGTAAGAAATGACGGGGATGACCATCAGGTTAAAGAATAAATGAAATAATGATGAGGGAAGGTCATTAAAGGTGAAGGACGATCACCTAGCAGGGGACGACTGCTCTTTACCACGACATAGGACGAATGTCGGATAGAAAAAGGTCAATGATGGGGACGGCCATCAGATAAAGCATGATGAAGGACGATCATCAAGAGGTGAAGGACGATCACCTAGCAGGGTACGGCTGCTCTAAGGGTTTATCACGACATATGACGAATGTCGAATAACAAGATCAATGATAGGGACGACCATCGGATAAATGATGAGGGACGATTATCAAAAGGTGAAGGACGATCACCTAGCAGGGTACGACTGCTCTTTATCACGACATAGGACGAATGTCAGATAGAAAAGGGTTCCACTAATGGGGACTCCGCTGAGGAAGGGGATGAGGGACGATCATCCAAGGGTGAAGGACGATCACCTGGCAAGGGATGACTGCCAAAAATATCATGACATAGGACGAATGTCGGATAGGAGGAAGTTTTTTTGTTGACGACTTACCGGGGAATGGTAAACACGGACGAGTGTTTACGCTTTCAAGAAACAGAAGGTATACGTGTTTGACGCTGTGTGTAGATTAAGGATGCGGACGAGCATCCTTAGGACCATGATACGAACAAGTATCGGTAGAAACAAACGCTGACGCGTGTTCAGAGAAGATGATACGGACGAGTGTTGAATCTGTTGAGGAGTGATATAAACAGGATATAGACGAGTATCAAAGACTTCTGTATAAGTATGAGTGAGTATTGGTTTGTTGGTGAAGTATGAGCAAGACACAGACGAGTGTTTGATCTGCTGGGGAAGTATGGCACAGACGGGTGTCAAATAAGTACTATATATAAACAGGCATCTATTTTGAGACTGCAAAGGAGATGCTTTGGCTTTCTATGGGGATAGGATGACACGGACAGGTGTCGAAAAGAACATGTATAAATATAAACATGTATCTATACTTGGGAGTGCAAGGGGATGCCTTGGCTTTTATCTGCAGGGGATATGAGTTTTGTATATTGCTGATGAAATACTGATGGTAATTGCAGGTGACCGGCTCGAACCTGGCTTGTGATCATGCAAATGTTTGATTTTTGCCGTAATACTCCGTATTAGACGGAATGCTACGCTCATTTGGTGAATATGATGCAAATGCTATGATTATGCAAAAGATAAACCGATCTGGGATTCGGATCCTGCTGGGATAAAGATCTGTGGCTGATCTGCTCTGAGGGATGTCCCGGCTGAGGAAGAGATCATTAGTAGACCTATCTGCAAGGAGAACTCATCTGGGGAGAAGGAAGCTTCAGCAACTCCGCTGAGAAAGTATGCATTGTTCTCCTGGGGAGAGAATAGCAACCCTGTGGGGAGACAGTTCCTGCTAACTTTGCTGAAGATGAGAGATCTGGTACTCTGGTGGGGAATAGGAGATTCCTTGCTCATCTTGTTGTGAAATAAATGTCAGGTACTGCTTAGGGAGGTGATAACTTCTGGGAAGCAACATGTTGGGGATGCAATGCTTGGTATGCCCCATGCTGTGTATTGAATACCTACAACCTGCTAAGATAAGAGAAACGCACAAGTATCCTGAGGTATCCCTAACCGGATTCCGTCATAGGAGTTAGACTTTCCTGAAAGTAATATATATCCTGCAAGCATTTATTGAAAATGGCTCATTTTTTTATGCAAGTGTTGTATTATGAATATTGGACATTTTGCAACCGAAACAGAAATGTACAAAACGAGGTGTGACTGAAAATTCTGATTTTATTAATTTGGGTGCCCTGAATCAGCAAATACAGTTAAAGAAACAAATCCCCTGAAATGAGGAGATTGCTGCAAATTGAGAAAATAAAGGTGTTGGCAATGTTGACGACGACGTTCTAGTGAACTTCCTTTTCTATGACCTGTATGACCTTGACGTTCTTCTTATCTTGCTTTCTGAAGAAGGATGATTCTGACCGATGCTTTGTCTTTTCGAAACTTGTCATGTTGTGAGTGATACAGACGAATTCAGAATGCAATCGTTCGCTTATTCCCTGATTTTGCATGGATCGCCCTTTTGGGTTTTCAATCCACCGGGATACCCATTTTTGCCTGAGCTGTCCAATGCGGCTTTTCAACTCAGCGGGTGTACATACATTTTTTTTCAATTTTTCCCTTACTTTTGCCCGAGTCTTTTATTCAGTTTTTGACTCGTCGGGATGCCCTATTTTTGCCTGGACTCACATTCTGTTTTTATGTCCAGCGGGTCATTTTATGCGAAGTATTTTTTAACTGCATCTGAATTCACAGGGGATAAGAAATCCTCGCCATCCATAGTAGTGAGCATCAGTGCGCCACCAGAGAAAACCTTCTTTACTTTGAATGGACCATCGTAGTTTGGAGTCCATTTTCCCCTGTGGTCTGTATGAGGAGGAAGAAGTCTTTTCAGCACAAGATCTCCCACTTGGTATTCCCGAAGCCTGACTTTCTGATCGAAGGCTTTCTTTATCCTTTTCTGATACAATTGCCCATGAAAAATTGCATCTAATCTTTTCTCTTCGATCAAATTCGGTTGATTGTACCGAGACCGGACCCACTCTGCTTCGTCCAGCTTTACATCCATCATTACTTGTAAGGAGGGTAACTCAACTTCAACAAGTAGGACTGCCTCCATACCGTATACAAGCTGATAAGGTGGTCCCCAGTAGAAGTTTTGATTGAGGTTCGGTACCCATGCAAAGCAAATGGTAGCATTCCATGCCAGTCTTTATAAGTAACCACCATCTTCTGCACAATCTTCTTGATGTTTTTGTTAGCTGCCTCAACAACGCCATTCATCTTTGGCCTGTAAGGAGAAGAGTTCTGATGTTGGATTTTGAAGTCTCGACACAGTTCTACCATCATTTTGTTATTCAAATTGGAACCATTATCAGTAATGATTCGCTCGGGAACTCCATATCGACAGATGATGTCTCTTTTCAGAAATCTGGCTACCACTTGTCTGGTGACGTTTGCATACGAAGCTGCTTTGACCCATTTGGTGAAGTAATCAATGGCTACTAGGATGAATCTGTGGCCATTTGAATCATTTGGTTCGATCTTTCCAATCATGTCAATGCCCCACATGGCAAAGGGCCAAGGTGAAGACATCACGTTCAAAGGATTCGGAGGCACAAGCATTTTGTCTGCATAGATCTGGCATTTATGGCATTTCCTGGCATAGGCACAACAGTTTGCATCCATTGTGATCCAGTAGTAACCTGATCTTAATAATTTCTTAGCCATTGCATGTCCTCCAGCATGGGTACCGAAAGAGCCTTCATGCACCTCGTGCATCAACAAGTCTGCTTCTTTCTTATCAACACATCTGAGTAGCACCATGTCGAAGTTTCGCTTGTATAATGAACCATCAGCATTAAGGAAGAAACTACCGGCCAACCTTCTTAATGTCTTCTTATCATTGGATGATGCCCCAGGTGGGTATGTTTGATCCTCTAAGAAGCTTTTGATGTCATGGAACCACGACTTGTCATCTTTAGCAATGTCCACAGAGAAAACATATGCTGGTCGGTCTAGTCTGGATACCAAAATTCGAGGCACATAATTTGCAGTTTGAACCTTGATCATGGAGGAAATGGTAGCTAAAGCATTTGCGAACTGATTTTCGTCTTGAGGGATGTACTCAAGTTTGACCTTTGTGAAGAAAGTCAATAATCTCCTCGTATAGTCACGGTATGGAATCAGGTGCTCCTGATGAGTATACCATTTGCCGTTGGTCTGATTGATTACAAAAGCTGAATCTCCAAATACATTCAAAGTTTTGATCCTGAGGTCAATGGCTTCCTCAAGACCCATGATACATGCTTCGTATTCCGCTTCGTTGTTAGTGCAGGCAAAAGTGAGTTTTGCCGAGAAAGGCATAGGAACTCCATTAGGTGTAATGAGCACTGCACCAACTCCACGACCATTCATATTGACAGCCCCATCAAACATCATAGTCCATTCTTCTTCGGGATAAGGCCCTTCAGTGTGAATAGGCTCTTCATGATCTTTTGCTTTTAAGTACATGATGTCTTCATCAGGGAAGTCAAATCTCATGGGCTGGTAATCATCAATGGGTTGCTCAGCCAGATAGTCAGACAATACACTGCCCTTGATGGCCTTTTGAGATGTGTATTAAATGTCATACTCTTTCAGAATCATTTGCCATCTTGCAACCCTTCCGGTAAGTGCTGGCTTCTCAAATATGTACTTGACGGGGTCAATTTTTGAGATCAACAAACTAGTGTGAGTCAACATATACTGTCTTAGTCGGCAAGCAGCCCACGCTAAAGCACAACAAGTTTTCTCGAGCAGTGAATAACGTTGTTCACAGTCGGTAAACATTTTGCTTAGGTAGTATATTGCATACTCTTTTCGACTAGACTCGTCATGCTGGCCCAGCACACACCCCATTGACCCTTCTAATACTGTCAGGTACATTATTAGAGGTCTTCCTTCAATTGGAGGCATAAGAATCAGAGGTTCTTGCAGGTACCCCTTGATCTTGTCAAAAGCCTTCTGAAATCTTCGTTCCATCTGACCGTTTGTTCCTTTCTTAACAGTTTGAAAAGGGGCTCACAGGTTGCAGTGAGGTGAGATATGAACCTTGATATGTAGTTCAATCTACCTAAGAACCCCCGAACTTCTTTTTCAGTCCTAGGTGCAGGCATCTCCTGAATGGCTTTGACTTTGTCAAGATCAACTTCGATTCCCTTTTCACTTACGATAAATCCTAGCAACTTACCGGAATGTACCCCGAATGTGCATTTGTTAGGGTTTAACTTCAATTGGTACTTTCTCAGACGCTTGAAAAACTTCAACAGATTTACCAGATGGTCTTCTTCAGTAAGGGACTTGTCAATCATGTCATCCACGTAACATTCAATTTCTTTGTGGATCATATCGTGGAATAACGTTACCATAGCCCGTTGATAAGTGACACTGGCGTTCTTTAGTCCAAAAGGCATTACCTTGTAACAAAATGTGCCCCAAGGTGTGATGAAGGTTGTTTTCTCCATGTCTTCGGGTGACATCTTGATCTGATTATACCTAGAAAATCCATCCATGAAAGAAAATACCGAGAACTGAGTTGTGTTATCGACCAATACATCAATGTGAGGTAATGGGAAATCATCCTTCGGGATGGCTCTGTTCAGGTCCCGGTAATCCACACACATACGTACTTTGCCATCCTTCTTAGGCACTGGTACAATGTTAGCGACCCACGGCAGGTAACTAGTTACAGCAAGGAAACCAGCGTCCCACTGTTTTTGTACTTCCTTAATCTTCATGGCCATATCTGGGCGAGTACAACGTAGCTTTTGCTTCACTGGAGGGCAATCTTCTTTTAATGGCAGCTTGTGCATAACAATATCTGTATCTAGACCTGGCATGTCTTGATAGGACCAAGCAAAGACGTCGACGTATTCTCGAAGCATGTTGATAAGCTGTTCTTTTACTGAAGCTTGCAGACTGGCCCCAATATTCACTTCTTTCAAATCCTCTTTGGTACCAAGATTAACAGTTTCAATCTCCTCCTGATGAGGAGTAATTACTTTCTCTTCTTGCCTCAACAACCTGGCTAACTCTTCAGGTAACTCATAGTCTTCTTCAACCCCTTCATCGGCTTGATTACTTGGATTGTCGAAGTCATACAAGGTCATAGCAGTGTTGTTGTCGGTGCAATCTGGAGGATAATCTCTGCAAGGGTTGGGATTTGTTTGTTTTAGTGATCAATTTTAATCTTGTTTAAAAAGTGTAAAATGAAGTTATTATTTTGAAAACATTGCCATTTTATTGTTTTGTACAAAAATAAAAAATGAAAAGACAGTGAGCGAAAGAGAAAATTGTTTGCAAAAGATGTCCGGTATTCATTGATATTCCATTTGCACAAATTACAAATATGACCCTATTAAAAAATGAGTCCTAACACCTTGGGCAAGATGCAGGACTTGATGCATGCTGGAAAAAAAGCAGGAAATAATAATTACTCTGCAGGAGTAACCCTTATAATTTCCTGGGAAGACCAGTTAAGGACTTGGTGACCCGGGATCCTTGGACGTATCCAGCTCTCCAGGTTGAGGTCGCTTTCCGCCTCGTCTTCCATGTTATTGACAGCATCTGGGGTGAGCATACCCCCACTGATGAACTTGGGCTCTTTAGCAGCCTCTGCTTGATCTTGTCGGAATGGTTTGTAACCCAAACCGAATCTGTCCTCTTTCTTCTCCACCGGTAGCAGCTTGCCCCAGCCTCGGGCGTTTCCATCTTCAACAACCTTCCGAGCTTGTTGATAGGAGACAATTGAAGTACCCATCCTATCTTCCTGGGATGCAGCAAATACTTCAGTTGTCGCCTCATTGATGTTCAGCACTTCAAACCCTTGGCTCATGGTTTCATGGATTTCACCATCCATCTCAATGTATTTGTACGTAGCCAGATGGCTAACAAAGATATCCTCCTCACCACAGATGGTGATAATCTTTCCTTCCCACTCATATTTCAATTTCTGGTGAAGGATCGACGTAACTGCGCCAGAGGTGTGAATCCATGGTCGACCCAACAAACAGTTGTAGGCCGGCTGAATGTCCATCACATAGAAAGTAGTCTGAAAGACCTGCGGACCGATTATCACGGGAAGTTCACCTCTCAAAGAACTGACCTCTTGGAGCCATCAAAAGCTCTAACCACCAGATTGCTTGGTCGAAGAACTATTTCATCATATTCGATCTTGACAAGAGCCTTCTTTGGCAAGACATTGAGTGAAGACCCAATGTCAACAAGAACATGCGAAAGCACATCCCCTTTACACTCCAAAGTGATGTGTAAAGCTTTGTTGTGGTGACATCCTTCCGTTGTCAAGTCAGCATTGGTGAAACCTAGCCCATGGCTAGTATTAACATTAGACACCACTGTCTCGAGCTGATTCACTGTGATCTCCTCCGGCACGTAGGCAGCATGCAAGACTTTAAGTAGTGCATCCTGATGAGCTTTCGCAACACAACAACAGGGATAAGATGGAGATCTTGGAAGGAGTCTGGTGGAGCTGATCCACAACCTTGTAGTCACTTCTTTTGATTATCCTCATAAATTCATCTGCATCCTGATCAAAGGATGATTTTTGGGCTTCTTTTGGTACAGGTTCTTCAGGTGCCACACTTTTACCTTTGGCTTTGGCAGCAGCCTCTGCCTCAGTTTTAGTTCTTGGATCTTGTGACGCGAAGAGGCGTCCGCTTCGGGTGAAGCCTCCGCTTCCCCCGACATTATCCACTTGTGGTGTGTGAACCGAAGAATCAAGAAGGACTCTTTCTCTGTTGCAGTAAAGGTCTGAACCATAGTGCCATGGTACATCATTGTCTTTATCATATGGAATGGGTCCAGGTACTGTGATGGTGACATGACTGACTGCAACAGAGATAGGAATTGTGATTTTCTGTGGATCATAAAATATGGTGACGGGACTTCTGATTGATGGTGGTGGTGATTGACTGAAGCTGGGTTGTTGTTGAGATTGTTGCTGAAAATTGTTGGAATCAGGGAGCATTGCAGGGTCGTAGTATATGGTGATTGTGGAGACGTCGTTGTTAATGGTTTCTGTAGTTGTAGAAGCGGATGCAACTGAACTGGTGTTTGTTGAAGTGATGGAAGAGGTGGTTGCTGATTTTGTAGATGGGTCTGTAGGAACAATTGTCTTTGCAGTTGTAGGAGAAACACTTGTTGTTGGAAAAGGAGTTGTTGGTGTTGTAGAAGCTGTTGTTGTTATTTGCAGGATACCCTCTTTGATCAATCCATTTATGCCATTCCTTAAGCTTGCACACCCATTAACGGAAACCTTGCAAGATTCACAGCAGGCCTCACAACCTGGGAACACCTGGCATTTTAAAAGCTGAGCTTTAACCTTTGCTAGAGGTGTTTGAATGCTTGCAGTATCTTCAATGAAATTCATGGGTTGAACCTCCTCTATTGCATTTATCCTAGGCCCACCTTGGATGGGCATATGATTCTTCGTGACATTAGGAGGTGGTGCAAAATTTAGGGCCTTTGAATCAATCAGATCCTGGACCTTCATGTGCAAAGCTCTGCACTTTTCTGTGGTGTGACCAGGTGCATTAGAATGAAAAGCACACCTGGCATTGATGTCGTAATTTCTCGGAAGGTTCTGAGGATCTGGTGGAGCCAATGTCCTTAGCTCGACAAGATTAAGTTTCAGGAGTTGTGGCAATAATGTGGTATATGGCATTGGTATAAGGTCAATGACCCTGTTAACCCGAGATGGCCGTTGCTGGAAAGGGCGTTGTTGTTGGTTATTGTTGTTGTAGGATCTTTGTTGAGGAAACTGTGGCTGTTGAGGAAAGTGTTGTGGTTGTTGAGTGTATTGAGGAGGTGGAGTAGGAATAGTGACGACGACAATTAATCTTGGCAGGTACTGTGGTCTTCCTCTTCCCATATGTATAGAATTTGTTTCACCGGATCTGCGGGGCCCTGTAAATGGTTTCCTTGCACTGCTTGAACTGACGCCATTATCAGAAATCTTTCCCATTTTCAGTAAGCTCTCAATTCTTTCCCCAACTATAACCACATCTGCGAAGCTAGTGGAAGAGAATGCAACCAATCTATCAATATAAGTCCCCTGGAGTGTGTTCATGAACATATCTGCCATTTCCCTTTCTGACATCGGGGGTTGAACGACATCAGCTAATTGCCTCCATCTTTGGGCGTACTCTCTAAAGCTTTCTCGGGAAGATTGTGACATTCCCAATAGAAGGGTTCTATTTGGAGCCATGTCCAGATTATATTGATATTGACGAATGAAAGCCTCGGACAAGTCTTTCCAATTCCTTACTGTGGCCCTACTCAAGTGAGAGTACCACTCACGGGATGTCCCTGTCAAGCTATCCTCAAAATAAAACGTCCACAGTTTTTCATCCATGGTGTAGGCTTTCAATCTCCCCAGGAAAGACAGAAGATGGGTACAAGGGCAGGATGTACCATTGTATCTTTCAAAACAGGGAGGTTTGAATTTGTGAGTAATTATAACCCCCTCCACTAGTCCCATATCCATGACATCAAAACCCAGAGAGTTTTGAGATTCCAGAGACCTTAGATTTTCTGCTATCTCGTCCAACCGGCGATCATAGACTTCGTCTCCTGCCCCGACCACAGTAAATTGTTCTTCCTGAGGGTCCTCCTGCAAGGCCCTCCCTCCAGTGTTAACCTGGGTGTTTCTTATAGCATTGATGTCTGGGTTCAGATGAGGTCCAAACTCTGGGGGATCAGTACGAGGTTGTACGTGATCGTTGTTGCTGGTACCCCTTATACCTGGGTGGTTTTCTTCTGGAGTTTGCCGCTCGACCAACTCCCTCAGTCTTTCTTGGCTTTGAGCCAATCCAGTCATCACTGCCATAAACGGGTTCATTTGGGCCCTCATCTCAGTCCTTTCATTGGCCATTTGGGTTCTTACGTCAGTTAGGTCTTGCTGAAATTGATCCATTTGTAAGCTCAGAAGGTTGTTTCTTGTCGGATACCGGTGCACTCTATTGACGGGGAACATTCTTCTACGAGCAATGTTTCCTGAAATCACAACAAAGTGAGAAACAACAACAAAAAACAAAAACCTACAAAACAAAGAAAAGAGGTTAGTATGCAATGAAGGATGCCTATTTGTCTTCCAAGGGTATCCGGTTTGGTTCTTTGGTTTTGACCTTCCAGACCTTGAGGAAATGGTGATGTTAAAGAGAGATAAAGCCCATGAAATAATACAAACCATATATTACAAAGTGTAAAGATACATAGTTTGATTACAACAAAGTTCCCATAGTCGATCAAAATACAACAACAAAAAATACAATCAAAAGGAAGTACAAGTACAAAGAAATCAAACATCCAGTCCATAATCATCCTCTCTGACTTCTTTCAGGAGAGCCTCAGTCACTGGACCAACTGGGTGCTCTGTGATGGTCCTGATAAGAAGGTTCCTGGTGGCAATGGCACTGGTCAAATTCTTATGCTTATCCTGGTCCTTTGATCTCTTCAACCCCGCCCGGAGCTTCAACTCAGAGATCTCCTTTTGTGCTGCTAACAAGGCTTCTTGACTCTTCTTTTCATTGGCTTCCAGCTGCTCTATCCTAGCCTGGGTCCTCTGATCTTCCCGTGAATGAGCCTCAGTGATCCTGATCCACCTAGCCTGACTCTCCTCTAAATAATGCTCGACTCTGGCCTTCTGAATCTTGGCTTCCTTGCAAGCATTCTTCAATACCAACTCTCCTGCTCTAGCCCTTCTGATGTAATCATCTGTCTTTTCAATCTTGGTAATGTGCTCAATCCGGAGCTTCTCTAACCTTTCATTGTCTAGACGACTATCATTCCTCTCCCAGAGGGTCTTCTTCAAAGCTTCAGAGAGCTGAGTGTTCCTTTCCTTCAATTTCTCAAACTCCTCTAAACTGACAGTAGCTGCAGGCTCCACTGCTGATGGTCTAGGTACATCCTCTATGGTGAATGGCATACGGGTGATATGTCCCCTAACACGAGACCAATCAAGATACTGAGCTGAAGCTATGTTGTTTCACTTGCCAAGAATGGTTGTCCCCTTAGTCTGAATATTGTCCCAAGCCCAGGCCGCCTGTCTGGAAATGGCAAGGTTGTGCTGGATGTCACAGTAGAGGGTTTCTGTCAAGTCCTGCTCTCTTGGTGGATGTACCAAGGCATACCCTAATTGCCTTTTGAAAAGTAAAGGATTGTAGTTGATGCAACCCTTCACTCCAATCAGGGGTACATTGGGATACTGCCCACAGGTGGTGATGATATCTTTGCCCTTGGTGCTCTAAGTGCACCATCTGATGTCCTCTGATGTAAAGGCAATCATTCTCTTAGCCCAGTTCCTTGGCTGATGAGGATTCAAGAAAGTGTCCGACTTCGGCAAGTGCCTCGATAACCAAAAATAGAAAATAGGTGCACAACATCTGACTAATCTTCCCCTCTGCTTCTCATTCCTTTGATGCACTGAGTAGTAAAAGTCTCCAAGCAAGGTAGGGACTGGATTCTTCATCAAGAAAAGGTGAATAGAACTCTTGCTTACAAACTTAGGCTCGTCTGCAAACAAGACGACTCCATATATGTTGAGGGCCAGAAGAGCACAAAAAGTGTCCCACTTCCCTGCTGCAGCATGAAGGGTGGCCTGAGTAACCAAGAAATCCAAATGAAGGCCTAAAATTCAAGCCTTGGTGGTCATATTCTGGTCAATGAGGGTGGACTCCAAGTGCAAAGCCTTAGCTACATCTTCATTCTTAAGAGCAACCATCTCAGGGTTGAAGGGAATCCCTCTCCTGATGGGGACACCCAACAACATGGAGAACTCTTCCATCAATGGTCCCAACTGAAAATCTGGGAAAGTGAAACATCTGAGAGGAGGGCCATAGAACTGAAGACATGTGTGGATCATGCTCCTCTGGGAGGCATCCAAGTTCATGATCATGTCCATAATGCCACCATAATGTTCCCTGAATAAAGGACATGATCAGGAGTGATGAGTGCCTGCATCTGCCTGATGCCTGTCAAAGTAGGCTCAAAGAAATGATAGGTGATGTTGCTCTTCCTGGATGGGTCCATGCTGACAATGGATGCTGATGAAGAAGACTGAGGATAACTGCTAACAAAGGCAACTGAAGAAGATGCTGAAGAAGAGTCTCTGATGAAGACAAATGGTGAAGAAAGCTGAAAAGAATCTCTGATGAAGATAGCTGGAGGAATCTGAGCAGTAGAACAGGTCAAAACCAAACCAAAGATAAGATGTGGATACCCTGTAAAACAAATAGACAAATGTTAAATGATGCAAAATGATGTATGTAGAATGATGTGCAAAGGGTTGTGATCAAGTGTTGGATCTGTTATCTGCCTTGATAGGGTCCATGTGTATTCATAAGTCCGGATGGAGGCTTAAAGAACCAGTAACTAGGTGGGAGACTCAAATAAAGAGTCACAAGTCCAGGGTTTCACAAGAATAGTCCAAAATGATGCAACCTTAACAAAACTAGTAACAAGGTATGATGAGGCCAAGGGTTCCTGCAAACCTGTAAACATTCCAACCCCCTCACATCTATCGTTCTAGAACAAGGATCCTCAGACTTGGATCAGTTATGAGAAGTGTAAACAACTTCTAACCCAGAGGTACAGTGTTTACAATAATCATAAAGGTTCCTCCTCTAATTCACCTTAGATGCTGAAGGTCATAAAAAGGTCATCCTGACTTAGCAGGCTTCCCAGATAGCCCTAGTACTACAGGAAATCCGTAGCACAGAGTTCTCAAGAAGAAACCCATGTCTGAACCGTGTTTCATATTCTCGCACCAGACTGAAATGGAATGGGAAAGAATATGAAGCCACTATATCCTATGTGTCACTCAGGTCCCTGGTATGGAACCTTACTCACTCAATAATCCCTCCCACCAGAACAGACAGAAGATCCAGCACACATGATATGATGATAATATGAAATGCATAAAAATAGTAAATAAAGCAATAAATAATGCTGTACAGAAAGCAATAAATAAAGAAATAAACAAAAAGCACAAGTAGCACATAACACCCCCATAAACACAAATCAAACAAGCGCAAGGAGAAACCCACAAAAAGAACCATAAGCCCTGGTTGCAAGATATCTCCCCAGCAGAGTAGCCAAGCTGTCGCTCCCAAATATCTGCATCCCGATACAAGCACGAACGGTCGGCGAAAGGAGAAGATGAAGGTGAATTGAATAGAGTCGCCAGCTAGGCATTTTTATCCCGAAGGAAAGGTAATGCTGCATAAACCTAGAAAAAAGATGGATAAGATGGTTGCGAACCAGAGAAACTGAGAAAGGGGGTTGGTTACAACCTGGGAAGGTATTAGCACCCAGATTGTCCGTCGTAATCGATGGGATCCACGCTTAAAAGATTGTGTTTAAAGGGGGTAGGTGTATGTGCTGACTGTGTGCAAAAGCTCGAAAAGAAATATACAAGTGTCAGTGCCAAAGGGTGAATGCTCAGGAACTGAGGCTTTGAAAAGAATTCTGAAAGAGGGGGGAAGACACAGAGACTTTTTTTCGATAACTGTTAAGTTATGCCTACGTATCCTCTCATGCAATGAGGAAGTCAGAACACCGTAGTTCGACTCAAAGAGACTGAAGATAAAATTGACTGTGAACTGCTTACTTGCCTATGCTCAAGTGTATGACTCGTCTGGCTCGAGTGCTATCTGTCTTGCATTAGACGGAAGAAGCAAGTTCTTTTTTATGAATGAGTGTGATGAGAAAAAAATCCTGAAGGAGACGATTATTGTTTGTTTTTGTGTTTTCAGTTTTGTTATTGTTTTTGGTGTTTTGCATAAGTTAATGAGCTTAAGCCTAAATCAAGGGTTTGTAAACTCATTATATCCTCCCTGATTAGGGATAATGAGCCTACTTAAGTATGAGATAAACATCTAAACTTAATTACCATGATGATGTAGGATTAAGATCATTAACTTACTTGTGATTAATTAGATGCTTTTGGGTTTTTGTTTAGTGTTAAGTAATGAGTTTAATCTCTAATCACAGATTAGTGAACTCATTACACCATCCTAATAGAAGGATAATAGATGAGAACACTTAAGCTGAGGAAGATACCTCAACTTAATCCACGGTTAGGGATTAAATTCATTATATAACAAAGCCTTTATTAAGTGGATTTTAATTAAGGGGTGAGATTAAGAAGTGGATTTTATGGTTTGTAAGACAACTTGAGGGGGACTTGTCCATTAAACACTAGGGTTAGTCCTTCTTAACCATAAGGAAGAATTAGAACCCTAATGTAAGGCCCAAGTTACAAGATAAAGTCTTGGTGATTATTAAGGTGAGAAAGATGGAACATAAGTGAAACAAATTCACTTCAAGTACAAGTTAAAATGCATATGAATATGATAAGAAGAAGTGAGAGGTGAAGGCAAATCCACCTCCCAAAATAACTTACCAAACCTAAAAAGTGTTAGCATGAATGCATAAAGTATAAAGCATAAAGAAATAAAGTGAAATGAGATGAAATGATCAAAGTCAGAAGTGTTTATTCAATGTAAATGTCATGTAAGATGATGGAAAGTCATACAAAATTCATATGTGTGATCATACAAAGATGAGATGCAAAGGAAGCATGCTTTGAAGTTTGAAAACACATGAAAGTTTATGAAATGAAATGAATGTTAATCATGGAAAATGAATGAAGAAATGATCAAGCAAGGTTCTAACATGTCCTAATATGTCTAAGATGACATATGAATGCATGAAATGTCATGGAAAGTTCATGTAATGATGCAAATGCAAGGTGAATGCAAATGAACATGAGAGATTAGGGTTATATGGACATGTGAGATGCAAATGGATAAAACAGAAGAAAATGACATGATAAAAATTTGCAATCAAGCTCAAACAAACCCTAATCCCATATTAGGTCACACCCCAAAGGAGAAGGTTAGAAGCCTAACCTATCAAAAGTTATAATTTTCCAAATTTTCTAGGGTTTTTGGGTGGTTCAAAGGGAAAAATGCAAATCAAATTGAAAATGCAAGATAAATTTATGATGAAAAAGACCTATAAACTAAATGCAATATGTAACACAATGCAAAAAGAATCAAATTCAAACTCTTCTTTTTTAGGCAGAAATGATTTTTCAAAGTTAGGGTTTAAAAATATGGTTTTTATGACCCTTAATTCAAAGTAAATTGACAAACTATGATCAAACCTAAAAAGAAATTTGTGTGAAGAGTTTGAAAATGTTTCTAAATGCATTGGGATGATTCATGATTTTTTTGTTGATTTTTAGAAACCTAAATGTATTTTTAATTAATTAAAATACTTTAATTAATTTAAAATAACATTTAAATATTTTCAAAATACTTTTTTAATGCAAAAAATAAAATAAAAAATTATTTTTGGATGGAGAAAAATATTTAAAGTCAGAATGCAAAAGAAAATATTTTTTGAATGCTTTTTGATATTTTAAATAAATTATGCAAAAGAAATGAAATTTAAATGAAATAAAAATGATTTAAATGAGAAGTCAGCGCATCCAAAGGCCCAGATTCAAACAAAATTGGAGGGAGCTGACTGGCGCACAATCCTATGGTCAGAATTCAAACTGGCTAATTAATTTGATTTTATATTAGTTAATCAGAATTATAAACTAATGGCGCATCTGGACCACTCATTACCTAACCCTAATCAAGTTCTAAGGGCTACGAACCAATCTGGGGATTTAATCAGGGCTTAGCCCTAATTATTTTCAGGTGACCGGAGCTAAGCTCCGGTCATCTTCTCTGGCCATCTAAATTCTGAAATCACTCCCTAGGCCACCCCAAGCTCCCAAATGCTCCAACACTCATCAAACATCAACAAACAAGAATCCAGGCACTAAAAACATTTATCATGCATCAAAAGAGAGAATCGAAGCAAGAACATTTCATGGGAAAAATTTCAGAAGGCTATAAAATGCTTAAAACTCAACCATTTTCAAAAGTAAAAGCATCAACACGATCAGGGAAGCATAAGGAATCATTTAGAAACTTAAAAAAGAAGTTCTGGAAAAAATGTTCATCATGGCTACCTGAGTTGAAGCTTTGTGTTCTTGAGCTTTCTGATCCTTTCTTTGGTGCAAATCCACCCCATTTGATCTCCTGAAGCTAATGGTAAGCTTGAATGAAGCTTAGAATGACTATTTTGATTGCTTTGTTTCTGAAGTTGCAAAAATCGTATTTCTGCTTGAGGGTGTTTTAGGCTATGGTGATGGGTGGGAAATGATCCTGAGGTGTTTTTGAGTTGATTGGTGAAGGAAGTTTGAAGTTTTAGTGGCTGAGTTATGAAATTCGAAGAAGGGAAGTTTTTGATGGATTTTGTGAATCTGAATGTATGTGAGCTTTCAGGCTATTGTGTGTTATGAAATGTGATCCATGATGTTTGTTTAAGCCAATGGGATTGATCAGAAAGTTGTTGTGGCACATGCTGATTGGTATGGTGTGTTTTTGCAAAAAAGTCAATTTAGGTGTACTTGAGGTATGGGCCATGGCAGGGCTAGCTTTTTGGGGTGTCTGGCCTCAACAAGATTCATGGATAGCCATAGAATCAGTTTGATGCAGCTGGCACAAGTGGATGAAAGGATCCAATGCATTTTGCAAATTTTGAGATTTTTGGCCCTTTTGAGATTTCTTGAAGTTCAAGTCATGGAAACATTTGGTTCAATGCACAATTGTGATTGTTTGAAGTTCATTTGACATATTGTGAAGTGTTTGTGCACATTAGAGGTCATTAGAATGCTTGAACATACAAAAATGCAAAATCCCTCTTTGACATGAAACTTGAAATTATAGGATTTTTGCCAACTTTGAGAGGCCATATCTTGAGTTCTATGATGAATCAAGACATGTTCTAGTACTTTTTGAAAAGGGAAAGACCCAATCTACAACTTTCATGACCAAGAATTTTTCATTTGAAGCATTTTTGGTCATGAAAGAGGGGGTTGAAAATCTTTCTCAAAATGGAAAGTTTGCATTTCAAGTCATTTCCAAAAATGGAAAGTTTGCAATTGGCTCAAAATTCTTCAATCTTGTGAACTTACAACCACTTCTAAGATCAAATAAAGATCATAAAACTTCAATTTGATGAAAATACCCCTTTGGTCCCATTGTTGGGGGGCCTCAGATGCCCTGATTTTGACTTAACTTGCTCAGGAAGTTACCCATTGAACAAATGACTTCCACAAAGAATTTCTTCATCAAACTTGTTACACATGATTCTTATGACATATTAAGAACATTAAAAACAAGAATGACCAAAAAATTTGGATTTAAGGCCTCTGAAACCAAAACCCCAATTTTGGTCATTTGTGTAGTGAAAACCCTAGCTCTGCTTCCATGCCTTTGCCAGTTCTTGTGATCCCTTGACTTTCATGAACTTTGAGGAGCACAATATGATGATATAACACACATGGGCCCTCTTGGAAAGCTTTGAGGCCTTTGGGATGGCTCAGACGGATTCTTGGATTGCTCAAATCACAAACCCTATGCAGATGAACTTGAACTTATGTAGTGAAGAAAATATGCTAAATGAAATGCAATGCTTATGTTAAAGAAAAAATGAAAGATCATAAGCCATGGTGTGATATGAGTGAGGGAAAATTTGGGGTGTTTACAGCCACCAAAGGAGGAGAAGCAGATGAAAAGAGAGAGAGAGAGAAAAAAGGGTTAGGTTACTTACTTCATGAAGAAGTTAAGTAACCTAAGAACAAGAGATAACATAAGTTAATGAGATTCACTTCAAAAACAAACAAAGTGCATAAAAATAAAGAGAGAAAGAGAGGTTGGATGTGGATGCACATCCACATCCCGATTAACTTACCAAATGCACCTGAAATGGTTAGTTTGAAAGCAAGATATGTACAAATTCAAAAGCATAATCAAATCAAGTGATAAAAAATTGAAAATGCATCCAAGGGGACCCTAAGCACTCATGAAATCACCATCCAAAGGGGGAGGTTTAAAGGTTTACCATGTTCAAGTTATGGTTATCCTAAAATTGGCTAGGGTTTTGGATATTTCTCAAAAGGAAAATGTACATTAATTTGAAAATGCAAAATACAAATGAGACAAAAATAGTTTTAGAAACTAGAGGTCAAATGTGATAGATTGCAAAAAGAATCAAATGCAAACTCATCTTGGTTTGAAAGTTATGAATTTTTGAAGTTAGGGTTGAAAAAATAGGAATTTTAGAAACCCTAATTCAAAGAAAATTGGAAATGTTTGATCAAAACCAAAAAGAAATTTATGGGATGAGTTTGTAAATGTTTCTAAATATTTAAGAAACCTCTATGAATTTTTTTTGTGATTTTTAGATACTTTAAAGTATTTTTAATTAATTAAATGGAATTAATTATTTAAAATATACAATTAAAATATTTAAAAATGTATATTTTAATGAAAAAAATAAAAATAAAAATATTTTTGGGTTCTGAAAATTAATTAAAGTGATGATAAAAAATTTCAGAATTTTAAATGATTTTTGCTATTTTTAAATAAATGAAGAAATTAAATGAAATAAATAAAAAGAAAATGAAAAGTAATTCAAAGCAAAGGTTGAGATTGAAAGTTGAAGGGATCAAGGGTCCAGATGGGAAGTCACGCTGACCAAAAGTAAGAAAGATCTAAGGCTGAGGTTTAAAATTGCATTTCGCGCGTGATCTAATGGCCCATATTTAAACTGACTAATTAATTATAATTAATTTAATTAATCCAAAATTAAAGTTAATGAATTAATCTGAGCCCTCCACGCACTAACCCTAATCAAGATCTAAGGTACAAGATTCAATCTGGGCAGCTAAACCCTAATTAAGGCTAATCACTTTCAGGTGACCGGAGGGAAGCTCCGGTCATCTTCTCCGGCGAACTAAAATGCCAACTTCCTATTTAAGCATCTAAACTTAAAATTTCTTGCCTAAAATTACTCCTCTAACATCATAGAACATGAATCCACAAACAAAAATCATTTATCATGCATATTCAGGCTGAATCGAATCAAACAAGTTCTAGGTCAAAAATTTCAGAACATCATGAAATCCTCATTTCTAACCTATTTTCAATTCTAATCATATCAGTGTGATCAGGGGAGCATGTAGATTCATTCTAGAACTTAAAATCATGCTTCTGGAAAAAAGGTTCATGAAGGTTACCTGATATGGAGTTCTTTGAAATGGAGCTTTCTGGGCCTCTCCTTTGTGCAATCCAGTCCCCTGTGACCTCTTGAGGCTATTGGCAAGCTTGAATGAAGCTTAGAGTGGCTGGTTTGTGTGTTTCAATTCTGAGTTTGCAGAAATCGTATTTTGGCTTGAGGGTGTTTCAGGCTATTGTGATGGGTGGGAAATGATCCTTAGGCTATGAGGAGTTGAATGGTGAAAGAAATTTGGGTTTTTGTTGGCTGGATTATGAAATTCGATAGCATGAAGGTTTTGAGGATTTTTTCTCAATCTGAAGTTGTGTATCCATAGCAGCCATGAAGCTTGCATATTTATAGCCTTGAGGGTGTGTATGAGCCATACCATTAGTCAGGATAGTTGGTTTGGCACTGTGTGATTGGTATGGGAGAAAATGCAAAAAAGTCAAGAATTGTGTACCATAGGCATGGGCTTGTGCAGAGGTGATTTCTGTGGCTAGATTGCTTCAGCATGGTTCATGGAGAGCCTTTGTATCAATGGAAATGAATTGTAATGCTTTGATCAAGATATTGACATGTTTATGCAACTTGGTTATTTTGGGAAATCTTGAAAATTAAGCCATGAAATGCTTCAATCCTTGGGCCAATTCTGATCTTGGCAAGTTGTATTAACATGTTGTGGTATAATTGAGTGGATTAGAGGTCACTTAGAAGCTTGAAACTCAAAATTGCATAAATCCCTCTTTGACATAAACATGAAATTTACAAGATTTTTTCCAACTTTGCAAGGCCATAACTTGAGTTCTAGGATGAATTAGAATGAGTTCTTGTACTTTTTGAAAATGGGAGGATCCAATCTACAACTTTCATGTTTGAAGAAATTTCATTTGAAACCATTTTGATCAAGAAAGAGGAAGTTGAAAATCTTTCCCAAAATATAAAGTTTACATTACAAGTCATTTCCATTTTTGGCAAGCTATGGCTTTGTTCATTTTTCTTCAATTTTGTGAACTTCCAAGCATTCCAATGATCAAATAAAGACCATATGACTTCAAAATGATGATGATGACCCTTTGGTACCCTTGTTGGGGGCCTCAGATGCCCATAATCTGACTTTTCTTGCTCAGGAAGTTACCACTTGATCATATGACTTCCACATTGAATTTTTCCATGAGATTTGATACACGTGCTCCTTATATCATATATTGGCCAATAGCAACAAAAATAACCAAAAAATTTGGGTGCAAGGCCTCTGAAACCAAAACCCTAATTTTAGGTCATCTGTGCAGGAGCCTCAACTTAGCTTCCATACCCAGTGTTTTGACATTTCTTGACTTCAATGGACCCATGGGGGCATAAGAGTATCATAGAAAACTCATGGACCCTCTTGGCATGCTTCATGGCCTCTGAGATAGCTCACACCACTTCTAGGATTCATCTGATCACAAACCCTAGATGCAGCTATGCAGATGAAATGTTTAAAGGGTGATTATGTATTGTGGAATGTGTTGATAGGCTATACAATGATGATAATCATAAGTCAAGATGATAAAAGAGAGAGGGAAAATTTGGGGTGTTTACAATATAGGGCATCCGTGTTTCAATATAACTTGTACAAAATGCCTTGATTTTGCAAGCCATCTGATACACATAATGCGATCATTTGGATTGGAAGGTGGTTTAGTGCGGTATGGAAACAAGGTTTCTGAAAAATCATACCGCGTCAAGTCAATACACACCATATCATATGCACATGCAATAAGATGACCCATCTTGGGGAATCTCATCCATTTCGACACCAGAGTCAGACCACTCAACCACATAACAAGTGACTCGTAAAACTTATTGTAGTTTTCTTTATTTTCAAACAACTGAAAGTATGCTTATTTATGCGTCTCCAACTCTAGGATAAGTTGATGACGGACAAGCTCATGACCTTCCTCTCCTCTACCAAGTAGAGCCGAAATGGCTCAGTAACCGCAATTGCCATCCCTTATAACATCAATGATACAATCTATATGCTTGTGCATAAAAACCAGTATCTCATCGATAAAAGAAATTATAGGTGGAATCGGTGTCGGAAGTGGTGCATTCGGTGTCGGAAGCCATGGAATCGATGTCGGAGCCGATTTGGTTATGAGAGCTCCTTTCATGGAACTTTTTAGAGATTTAGGAGTTGGTGAGTCTGGAAATTTTTTGTCAACATGCTCATAATATGAAAGAGACCGAGTTGTCGAGTTTTCATTTGGTTTAGGCTTCATTTTCTTTTGAGCACCTTTTGTCTTTACCGGTTGAGACAGCAATATCATGTTGGTTGTTTCGGGAAAAACAATCTTCCTCAATTCTTCTTTGATATGTAGCTTCATGTTTTCATCAGCCTTCGAAAATCTATCTTGAATCTCTTCCAATTCGGGAAAAATAGAGATATCCGGTTTATCTCCTTCCATGCAACCATCATCATCAAAACTAAGTTTTAACCAATTAGAGAAAACTTCGTCAATTTGTATTGGCTCACCTAGTTTCAACTTCGTAGCAATAGCACAAGTACATGGAAGAACATAATTTTTCACAATAGTACAACCACACTTTGCTCTGTCGGAACCAACCGTTTCGGCTCGGTTGGCCTCGTGAAAAATATAGCCCAGCCTCGCCCGAGACATGTTGCCAATCAATTGAGAGTGAAGAAAGTTACCTTTAAACTGATGTTAACCGTAATACTCCGACCAAATGTGGTTTGTATCTTGTTATATTGGTTTTTAATCATGAGATCCACAAAGTCCCAATCGCGACATAAATCGTCATTTCTATTATCCAACCAATTCTTCAAAGTAAAATATGCCGACTCAACTCCATTGGTTGTTGTATTTCCTAAATGTCAGACAATATCCGTCCATGCACATATTATCTTCTCCTTCACTTGATCAAGAATAGTGCTTTCAACGTATTTCAACAAAGTCAGGTACTTTTCGCAAACTTTTTGAAATTTCATGACCAAATCAACATATAATTATTTTGTTGAAGAATTTATAATACGATTCCATGCATCCATTATTTTTTCTATAATGACATCGACCTTAACCAATTTTCTATCTTCCGACTCTACTTATTTCACACCCACTGCAGGTTTAACCCGACTTCTCACATTCTTTATTATGTGATATCGATAAATACATTAGAAGAAGGAAATACCTTTGCAACCACATTCATCAAAGAGGTATCGCGGTTCGTAACAATCACTTTAGGCATTGGAACATGTTTATTCAAAAGTGTCTGACACGTCTCCAATGCCCATGTAAAATGTCCTCTTTCTTGTAACGCCCCGATTCGATTTTCCCAAATTTTGTGGAGTCTTTTATTTTATTTATATGATAATTTTTTTATTTGTGAAATTATCGTGGTGATATTTTATGTTGATGAATTAATGTGATGATATGTCATGTTGTGAGATTTTACCGTTTTATAAATTTTCGGGTAAAATTGGATAAAAGGGTATTTTAGGTATTTGTTAATTAATGATAAGTTAGAAATTAGTAGAATTGGTATTTTGTGAGAAAATGATATTTGGTTGGAGAGAGTAGAAAATAGAAAGAAAATATAAGAGAGTGAGAAAAAGTGAAATAGAAATAGAAGTTATAAGTTGGTAAGAAGAGAAAGAAAAGATCGAAAGAAAAAGAGAAGAAAGAAAAAGGAGAGAAGAGAAAAAGAAGAGAAAAGAGGGAAAGTTGGAAAAGCTTCAAGATTGCTCTAAGAAATCGAAATAATCGGGTAAGGGTGATAAGCCTTGTTATCTTAATATTGTGTATGATTATGTATGTGCTTGATTGGTTGAGTTTTGGTTTTGATGGAAGTTAGAGACGATGAATAGTTAGGGTTTGAGAGAAAATGTGAGAAATTGGTAGATTAATCGGTTGGAAATCGTTATAGCCAAAGTATGATAGCTAGAATATGTTATTGATCATGTTTGTATGAGTTTAGAGGAGTTTTGGAGTGGTTAAGGTTGACTGTTACACTGCTGAGAATTCTGGAAATCGCAGTGGTCGCTCAGCGAGCTATCCCTCGCTCAACGAAAGTTCCAGGGCGATTCTCGCTCAACGAGCCTGTAGGTTTTTTAGGGGTTATGTGTTTTAATCCGTAGCTTGGGTTTCGGGTATCCGTTTTTAGTGATCCTTATATCTATTTGAAGCTAGAAACGTGTGGAAACCAATGATGCTAAGAAAATTAGTTTTTAGCCGACTTTTACCCGACTTTTCCGATAAAGCGTAATTATGTTAATTATGGAATTGTAGGTTTGATGGTTGTGTTGTGGCCGTTTGGCAAGTAGATACATTCCTTGAATTAAATGCGAATGTATGCTAATTGTATGAGATGAATGCATACCTATATTGTGAATATGTATGCATTTCAAGAATGTTGTGTGTCATTTTGCATGTAAGCATAATGTATGCATTCTTGTGCTGTGGGATTCTTTGTGAATCCGTTGTAGCATCGTGTGCTCATGTGGAGTGTGAGCGATGAATACAAAAACATCGTGTGCCCATGTGGGGTATGAGAGATGGGTGATTTATTCACATTGATCGTGTGCCCATGTGGGGTGTGAGCGATCGGATTGTGTGCCCGTGTGGGATGTGAGCAATCCAGAAACATCGTGTGCCCGTGTGGGGTGTGAGCGATGGGTGATTTATTCACATTGATTGTGTGCCCGTGTGGGGTGTGAGCAATCGGATTGTGTGCCCGTGCGGGGTGTGAGAAATCCATAAACATTGTGTGCCCATGTGGGGTGTGAGCAATGGGTGAACATCGTGTGCCCGACGGGGAGTTACTTTAGGTAACAAGCGATGATTCCATTTGGTTCCTGAGTGAACCTACTGAAATGTTGAGTCAGTACCGCATTTACATCTGCATAGAGTCGTGTGTCGGTCTCTATGAGTTGCATTTTTATCATTTTAATTATGATATGCAGAAATAAACATGAATGTGTAAATGTTTATTTGGAGTATTATGGAGATAATAGTATGTGTGATGAAACATACTTGATTGTATATATGCATGTTTGATATGTGTATATGTATGTGATTTATACATTTATAATGTATATGTGTGATTAAACATAGCTAGTCGTATGTTTATGAGGAACGAATTGAATTGAGGAATAAACAAAAATAATATGAGTTTATGTGAAATAGTGAATTGGTGCATGATGAACATGCTTGATTTGTGTATGTACACGTTGTGATGTGTATAGGTGATGAGGTATGAATTGTGGTGAGAGTATGCTTATTCTGCATTTTATATGTTGAGATATATAATTATATGCAATATTATTATGATAATGTTTCTCAGCCTTCTGCTGTTTTATGATGCTCTATAAGGCATTGCAGAGTAGGTTGCTAGATGATATTTTGTGATGTTCGTCTTCATCTTTTGGTCGGTCGACTCTGATATGTAGCACCGGGTAGCTAGGGTTGGCTTGATGCCTTTTGTGAATACATTTGTATATGTATTTTGATGTGAAATGTTTTATGTAAACATGGAATATTTTGGTGATTCAAATTTGCAGATATATTTATGATAAGTATATAAGTTTGAAGATGTTGTATTTTGTTCCGCTATTTAATGAATTGATGAATTTGGGTGTAAGGTTGAAATCCTTGTGTATGTAAGTTATCCCGTTTGTTGCATATCTTTATTGAGCAAGTGTTGTATGTTTTTAATTTCAAGAATAATATGGCATTGCCCTTTTATACCATATTTTAATTATACTCTGATGAAATTGAATATGTGCCTAAATGATATTAAGTGATTATTTGGGGGTATAGAAAGGGGGTGTTACATTAAGTGGTATCAGAGCCAGTGTTCGAGTCTGTTGTGTCTGTATTGATGTTGTTGTGATTGAACTTTTGTTTAATCTTGTTGTTTTCTTTGGGAAAAATCAGAATATGGCTGGTAGAAACGACAATGCTATGGCTGCTACTTTGGAAGAAATGGCTAGGGCGGTGCAGGGAGCGTCAAATGTGAATGCTAATGATGAGTTCAGGAAGAATCAATCGCCGGTCTTCAAGGGGAGATTTGATCCTGATGGTGCTCAGAATTGGTTGAAGGAAATTGAAAGAATCTTCAGAGTCATGGATTGTGCTGAAGAGAGAAAGGTGAGGCTTGGTTCTCACATACTGAAGGAAGAAGCCGATGATTGGTGGGTCGGTAGAAGTCAAGCTCTTCAGGAGGATGATGAAGAGATAATTTGGGAAGTTTTTCATACTGAATTCTTAGGGAAGTACTACCCTGAGAGTGTGAAGGGAAAGAAGGAGATGGAATTCCTTGAGCTGAAGCAAGGTAGTATGTTAGTGGTTGACTATACTGTTAAATTTGTGGAGTTGGTTGAGTTTCATCCTCATTATGCTGTTGCTACTGCTGAGTTTTCTAAGTGCATTAAGTATGAGAATGGATTGCGTCCTGAGATTAAGAAAGTTGTGGGATATCAGAGGATTAGAAGGTTTTCAGATTTGACTGAATGTTGTAGAATCTTTGAAGAAGATAGCAGAGCTCGTTCTACACATTACAAGAGTGTGAATGAGAGGAAAAGGAAGCAACAAGTTAGAAGTGGACCTTATAAGACACCCGCTGATAAAGGCAAACATAGGGGAATTTTTTTATAGGAGATCTGGTGGAGGAAGTTCTGGTCCCGTTAAGTGTTACAAGTGTGGTGATCTAGGCCACAAGTCTTTTGAGTGTGGGAAGAATATCGTGAAATGTTCAAACTGTGGAGGTCGTGGACATGCTACTACCGAGTGTAGGAGGAATGTTGTGAAGTGCTTCTATTGTGGGGAAGTTGGTCACATTAGTACTAAGTGTACTAAGCCGAAGCAAGCTCAGGCGGGCGGAAAGGTGTTTGCATTAGCAGGGAAGGATACTACTAGTGCATACCGTTTGATTAAAGCTACATGCTTTATTAATAGTACGCCTTTAGTTACTATTATTGATACGGGAGCGACTCATTCGTTTATTTCTCTTGAGTGCGCTAAGCGTTTGAATTTGTTTATGTCTTCTTAGGGTGGTGAGATGGTTATTGAGACTCCTGCTTCAGGGTCGATAACTACTTCTTTGGTATGTGTAAGTTGTTCTTTGACCATGTATGGTAAAGATTTTGTTATGGATTTAGTTTGTTTGCCGTTGGAAGGTTTGGACGTGATCTTGGGTATGAATTGGTTGCAATTTAATCGATTTCATATAGATTGCTATCATAAGTTAGTAAGGTTTCCTTCTTTGGATGATGATGAAAAAAAGTGTTTCCTATCCATGAAAGAGTTGAAGAAACTTTTAATGAACGAAGTTCAATTGTTTGGTTTGTTTGCATCATGGTCAGTGGAAAGCAAAGTGGAAATACGTAGGTTTCCAGTGGTGTGTGATTTTCCAGAAGTTTTTCCGGACGATATTAAGGATGTATCGCTGGAAAGAGAAGTTGAGTTTTGTATTGATCTAGTTCCGGGTACTAGACCGATTTCGATGGCACCGTATCATATGTCAGCTTCAAAGTTGGTAGAATTGAAGAAGCAGTTGAATGACTTGTTGGACAAAAGGTTTGTTAGATCGAATGTTTCTCCTTGGGGTGCACCGGTATTGTTAGTAAAGAAGAAGGACGGAAGCATACAGTTATGTATTAATTATCGACAGTTGAATAAGGTGACAATTAAGAACAAGTATCCGCTTCCGAGAATCGATGATTTGATGGATCAATTGGTTAGTGCGCGTGTTTTTAGTAAGATTGATTTGAGATCAGGATATCACCAAATTCATGTGAAAGAGGAGGATATTCAAAAGACGGCTTTTAGGACACGGCATGGTCATTACGAGTATTCCGTGATGCCATTCGGAGTTTCTAATACGCCGGGTGTGTTTATGGAATACATGAATCGTATTTTTCATGAACATTTGGATCGTTTTGTGGTTGTGTTCATCGACGACATTTTGATTTATTCTAAGTCTCAAGAAGAGCATGAAGAGCATTTAAGGATTGTGTTACAGATTTTGAAAGAGAAGCAATTGTATGCTTATCAAAGTGCGAATTTTGGTTGTCGAAGGTAAGTTTTCTTCGGCATGTTATTTCCGATGGTGGAATTAGTGTTGATCCATCCAAGATTGATGCAGTAATGCAATGGGAAGTTCCTAAATCGGTTACGAAAATTCGAAGCTTTTTAGGTTTGGCGGGTTATTATCGGAGGTTTATTGAAGGATTTTCAAAGTTGGAACTTCCGTTAATGAAATTGACTTGTAAAGGAAAAGCTTTCATTTGGGATATTCATTGTGAAGAGAGTTTTATGGAACTTAAGAGAAGGTTAAAAACGGCTCCGATCTTGATTTTGCCGAATCCGACAGAACCATTTGTGGTGTTTTGTGATGCTTCATTGTTTGGGTTAGGTGGTGTTTTGATACAAGATGGAAAAGTTGTAGCTTATGCTTCAAGACAATTGAGAGTGCATGAAAAGAATTATCCTACGCATGATTTGGAATTAGCGGCCGTGGTTTTTGCTCTAAAAATTTGGAGGCATTATCTTTATGGTGCAAGATTTGAAGTTTTTAGTGATCACAAAAGTTTGAAGTATTTATTTCATCAAAAGGAATTGAACATGAGACAAAGGAGATGGTTAGAAATTTTGAAGGATTATGATTTTAGTTTGAATTACCATCCGGGTAAGGCGAATGTGGTGGCCGATGCCTTGAGTCGTAAGTTGTTACATATGTTCGCGTTGATGATAAGAGAATGGGAAATTTTGGAGAATTTTAGAGATTTGAGTTTGGTTTGCGAGATGACACCGAGAAGTGTGAGACTTGGTATGCTTCATGTTACGAATGAATTTCTTCCAACCATTTGTAAAAAGCAAAAGTTGGATTTGAAATTTGTTGATTTTATGATGAATGAGAATGATGATTTCAAGGTTGATAATTTTGGAGTTTTGAGATTCCGTGGTCGTATTGTATTCCCGATGATGATGAGTTAAAAAAGAGTATATTGGAAGAGGGACACCAGAGTAATTTAAGTATTCATCTGGGAGCGAATAAGATGTATCAAGATTTGAAGAAGATCTTTTGGTGGTCCAGATTGAAGAGAGATGTAGCTCATTTTGTGTATGCGTGTTTGACTTGTCAGAAGTCTAAGGTGGAACATCAGAAGCCTAGTGGTTTGATGCAACCGTTGGATATTCCGGAATGGAAATGGGATAGTATATCGATGGATTTTGTTACGGGTTTGCCGAATACGCAAAGAGGTCATAATAATATTTGGGTAATTGTCGATAGGCTTACTAAATCTACTCACTTTATTCTGATGGATATTAGTTATTCTTTGGAGAAGCTAGCTGAGATTTATGTTTATGTGATTGTGAAGTTACATGGAGTTCCTAAGAGTATTGTATCGGATAGAGATCCTAGATTTACATCGAGATTTTGGGAATGTTTGCAAAAGGATTTGGGTTCTAAGCTAAGATTGAGTTTGGCTTACCATCCGCAAACGGACGGTCAAACCGAGAGGACAATTCAATCGTTAGAGGATTTGTTGCGTGCTTGTGTGCTAGAACAAGGTGGTATTTGGGATAGTTATTTATCGTTGATTGAGTTCACCTATAATAACAGTTTTCATTCGAGTATTGGTATGGCACCATTTGAGGCCTTATATGGTCGGGGATGTCGAACACCTTTGTGTTGGCATGAGAACGGAGAGAGGACGATAGTTGGACCGGAGATGGTACAACAAACTACGGAAAAGGTGAAGTTTATTCGGGAGAAGATGAGAGCTTCTCAGAGTAGGCAAAAGAGTTATCATGACAAGAGAAGGAAGGATCTTGAGTTTCAGGAAGGCGACCATGTGTTTTTTAGGGTTACACCGGTTACAGGTGTGGGTCGTGCTTTAAAGTCGAAGAAGTTGACTTCTCGTTTTATTGGGCCGTATCAGATTACTGCACGAGTTGGTGTTGTGGCTTATCGTGTGGCGTTGCTTCCGAATCTTTCGAATTTTCATGATGTGTTCCATGTTTCGCAACTTCGGAAGTATGTTCCGGATCCGTCACATGTTATTCCTATGGATGAGGTTGAGGTAAGATATAACCTTACGGTGGAAGCTTTGCCGGTTAGGATTTTGGATCGTGAAATTAAGAAGCTAAGAGATAAGGATATTGTGCTTGTGAAAGTGGCGTGGGGAGGCGCTGCGGAAGGCAATATGACTTGGGAATTGGAGAGTGGGATGCGCGAGTCGTATCCGGTTGTTTGAATCAAGTAATATTTTCGAGGACGAAAATTTCTAAAGTGGGGCAAAGTTGTAACGCCCCGATTCGATTTTTCCAAATTTTATGGAGTCTTTTATTTTATTTATATGATAATGTTTTTATTTGTGAAATTATCGTGGTGATATTTGTTGTTGATGAATTAATGTGATGATATGTCATGTTGTGAGATTTTACTGTTTTATGAATTTTCGGGTAAAATTGGATAAGAGGGTATTTTAGGTATTTGTTAATTAATGATAAGTTAGAAATTAGTAGAATTGGTATTTTGTGAGAAAATGATATTTGGTTGGAGAGAGTAGAAAATAGAAAGAAAATATAAGAGAGTGAGAAAGAGTGAAATAGAAATAGAAGTTATAAGTTGGTAAGAAGAGAAAGAAAAGATTGAAAGAAAAAGAGAAGAAAGAAAAAGGAGAGAAGAGAAAAAGAAGAGAAAAGAGGGAAAGTTGGAAAAGCTTCAAGATTGCTCCAAGAAATTGAAATAATCAGGTAAGGGTGATAAGCCTTGTTATCTTAATATTGTGTATGATTATGTATGTGCTTGATTGGTTGAGTTTTGGTTTTGATGGAAGTTAGAGAAGATGAATAGTTAGGGTTTGAGAGAAAATGTGAGAAATTGGTAGATTAATCGGTTGGAAATCGTTATAGCCGAAGTATGATAGCTAGAATATGTTATTGATCATGTTTGTATGAGTTTAGAGGAGTTTTGGATTGGTTAAGGTTGACTATTACGCTGCTGAGAATTCTGGAAATCGCAGTGGTCGCTCAGCGAGCTATCCCTCGCTCAGCGAATGTTCCAGGGCGATTCTCGCTCAGCGAGCGAGAGGGCGCTCAGTGAGCCTGTAGGTTTTTGAGGGGTTATGTGTTTTAATCCGTAGCTTGGGTTTCGGGTATCCGCTTTTAATGATCCTTATATAGATTTGAAGCTAGAAACGTGTGGAAACCAATGATGCTAAGAAAAGTAGTTTTTAGCCGACTTTTACCCGACTTTTTTGATAAAGTGTAATTATGTTAATTATGGAATTGTGGGTTTGATTGTTGTGTTGTGGCCGTTTGGCAAGTAGATACATTACTTGAATTAAATGCGAATGTATGCTAATTGTATGAGATGAATGCATAACTATATTGTGAATATGTATGAATTTCAAGAATGTTGTGTGTCATTTTGCATGTAAGCATAATGTATGCATTCTTGTGCTGTGGGATTCTTTGTGAATCCGTTGTAGCATCGTGTGCTCATGTGGAGTGTGAGCGATGACTACAACAACATCGTGTGCCCGTGTGGAGTGTGAGCGATGGATGATTTATTCACATTGATCGTGTGCCCATGTGGGGTGTGAGCGATCGGGTTGTGTGCCCGTGTGGGGTGTGAGCAATCCAGAAACATCGTGTGCCCGTGTGGGGTGTGAATAATGGGTGATTTATTCACATTAATTGTGTGCCCGTGTAGGGTGTGAGCAATCGGATTGTGTGCCCGTGTGGGGTGTGAGCAATCCATAAGCATTGTGTGCCCATGTGGGGTGTGAGCAATGGGTGAACATCGTGTGCCCGACGGGGAGTTACTTTAGGTAACAAGCGATGATTCCATTTGGTTCCTGAGTGAACCTGCTGAAATGTTGAGTCGGTACCGCATTTGCATCTGCATAGAGTTGTGTGTCGGTCTTTATGAGTTGCATTTTTATCATTTTAATTATGATATGCAGAAATAAACATGAATGTGTAAATGTTTATTTGGAGTATTATGGAGATAATAGTATGTGTGATGAAACATACTTGATTGTATATATGCATGTTTGATATGTGTATATGTATGTGATTTATACATTTATAATGTATATGTGTGATTAAACATAGTTAGTCGTATGTTTATGCGGAACGAATTGAATTGAGGAATAAACATAAATAATATGAGTTTATGTGAAATAGTGAATTGGTGCATGATGAACATGCTTGATTTGTGTATGTACATGTTGCGATGTGTATAGGTGATGAGGTATGAATTGTGGTGAGAATATGCTTATTGTGCATTTAAATGTTGAGATATATAATTATATGCAATATTATTATGATAATGTTTCTCACCCTTCTACTGTTTTATGATGCTCTATGAGGCATTGCAGAGTAGGTTGCTTGATGATATTTTGTGAAGTTCGTCTTCATCTTTTTGGTCGGTCGGCTCTGATATGTAGCACCGGGTAGCTAGGGTTGGCTTGATGTCTTTTGTGAATACATTTGTATATGTATTTTGATGTGAAATGTTTTATGTAAACATGGAATATTTTGGTGATTCAAATTTCCAGATATATTTATGATAAGTATATAAGTTTGAAGATGTTGTATTTTGTTTCCGCTGTTTAATGAATTGATGAATTCGGGTGTAAGGATGAAATCCTTGTGTATGTAAGTTACCCCGTTTGTTGCATATCTTTATTGAGAAGGTGTTGTATGTTTTTAATTTCAAGTATAATGTGGCATTTCCCTTTTATACCATGTTTTAATTATACTCTGATGAAATTGATTATGTGCCTAAATGATATTAAGTGATTATTTGGGGGTATAGAAAGGGGGTGTTACATTTCTCGCACTCAAAAAATGCAAAACCAACGACATATGTCTTATTCGTAGACGTGACACCAACCATCTCAAATAATGCTAATCGATACTTGGTCGTATTGTAGGTACAATCGAGAATGAGCATTGTCGCGAAGTGTTGAACAACTTTACGGAATCCAAATGAGTCCAAAATATATCTTGGATCGTAACTCCATCATCTTGATATCTATACTGAGACACGTAATTGTTATTATCCAACAATTTCAATAGTTGTTGCATCTCACTTCTATCTCCCCTAATTATTTTGTTCATCTAATATCGAATGTTATACACTTGCTTTATATTTGCTACATTATCGGGTTCCTTCCATTTCAAAGTGACAAGTATATTTTTCGGTTGGACAAGATTCAATGTTATGTCGGTAATACTTGTCTTCTCTTTCGAATTGAGTCGACATACACTATGATGACCTTGAAACTTTGATGACAATTCGTGATTATGTATACCACAAACAACACTAAATCTCTATTTTTTGGAAGCTAAAATGTAACCACGAATCTTAAAAGAGCACTTACATTTTCTACTACCGATGTCGTCTTTTTTAAACTTCCGCAGAGGAACCTATATTTACCGTTTATTCCGCACCCTAAAATTAAAAAAGTGTTTCTTCTTTCCGAACCATTATCCGATCTTCCGATATTCACACCGAAACCAAGGCCAATAGTCGTCCTACGAATATATGCGAGCATGCTATCACGATCATCAAACTCTTGCTTGTTATTAAAGTCGCCACCGACATCAACCAACTTTATGATAATCCCTTCAACTTTTGGAGAAATCGTCGAAACTAATTCTTTTGACACAATTACTGAAAATTAAAATTAATAAGTTTCAGGCATTTTTTCGGATGTGCACATCCGGACAAGTTCATCTTGAATAAGTTGTGGATTTACACATCCGGAAGCCACATAACTTGTTTTTTTCTTCCAAGAAGTTGATTGATAATGTGACGAATGAATGTAGTGGATGAAGTTGAATATTTACCTGAAATTCAATCTTCTCTTACTCCTTTTGATTTGTTGCACCAAAAGGTTGGAGTTTTTGAGTGAGAAATGCTATTGATGAAGTAAGGTTTTTTTTAAGTTGGTGAGGTTGAGTGTGGAAGAAGAAAGGTTGAGAATGAAGATAATGGGGGAGTGATCATGCAGGTTAAAATATATCTGTAATTATTCCGGATCTACATATACATAGACCTTCCGCATATGCACATCTGGAACAATTTTTTTTTAACGCCATGATGTGTCCTGATTTGCATATACGAAATCAGAGGACATAAGTGGAATTTCGTACGGTGTCTAAAAAATTTATAGGGTATATTAAAAAATCCTCAAAAAATTATCATATCCAATGTTTTGTTTTCTAAAAAGGCAAAGACATCTTAAAACCAAAAATCTCACCAACCAAGTCTTGAAGGAAGCTCCTGAGTTGTTACACATTTTTGTTAGAGATTTCAGCTCCTTATCAATTAAATCAATTTTATTTATTAAACAATTAAATCAATTTTAATTAAATAAGTTATTTTTCTTTTAATATAATCTATTGGTTTAACTGTTATAAACAAAAATAGAAAATAAATGGTTCAAAATAATTTTCAATTTTATATACAAAAATTAACTACTTTAAAATACTAACCTCTAATATTTCTAACATACCTTTCATTTAATGACTTTTTTTGCGAGACTTCGTTCTAAATTCTAAATTGTGCGAAAGATAATTCACTAAAAGATAAATTTGTTTTCTTTTTTTGTACCTTTATGATGTTGATTTGAATTCCCATATGAACACTTGTATGTTTGGGTCAATAGAAGGCATTGTTGAATATTGAAAACAAGGAAAGAGAGTTGAATCACCTCTTGCAACTAGACATTGTTTATTTCAATTTTCATGTAACGCCAAATATCACAAACTTGAAAGTCATCATTTTATTGTAAGTTAAAACATAATTTAATCCTTTTTGAGCTTCATTCAAACCAACCCTCTTGTTCTTCATCATTCATCATCATGGGAAGTTCTTGTACAAAACCAGTTGCTCATGTTTCTTCGTCAAATATTTATGGTTTGTTTCTTCTCATTTCACCTGTTAATTAATCTAATGATTGTTGTTCTAACTTTCCTCTTGTTTAATCATAGGAAGTAAGAAGTCTCAAACCTCTACAAATTCTTCAAAACAAAAAGCCTCTTTGCAAACTAGTCAAGAAAGTGTTGATCCATCAATCTCCAGTAAACTTAAGTCATTCAGCTTGATTGATCTGAAGGAAGCTACTAAGAATTTCCGGCGAGAGAATTTAATCGGAGAGGGAGGGTTTGGGCGTATATTCAAGGGATGGATAGATGAAAACACTTATATTCCAACAAAACCAGGGACTGGAATTGTGGTTGCCGTTAAGAATCTCAAGCCAGAAAGCTTTCAAGGTCACAAGGAATGGCTGGTATGTATGTGTTTGTGTGTGTAACAACAAGACTCATCTCCACATTTGCTTATTATTATTATTATAGATTATAGATTATGACTGACTGATTTTGTATTGGCAGGCAGAAGTTAATTATCTAGGGCAGCTTCACCATGAAAATCTTGTGAAACTCATTGGTTTTTGCTTGCAAGGAAAAAACAGGCTTCTAGTTTATGAGTTTATGCAAAAAGGAAGTTTGGAAAATCATTTATTCAGAAGTAAGTCATTATTTCTTCTTTGATTTGTACTTTGATGATCCCGGAATTAATGACAGCAAATGTTGTGTCTTTGATTGTTGCAGAAAATGTTCAACCTATTGCGTGGGCAACACGCGTCAATATTTCTGTTGGTGTTGCAAAAGGATTAGCATTCTTACATTCCTTGAATGCAAATGTTATCTTTCGTGATTTAAAGGCGTCCAATATCCTACTTGATTCGGTATGTAGCCATTTCAACATTGATGTATAGAAAATTTAGCAAGGTTCTGATAGAGACAAGTCCAATTTATATGTAGGATTTCAATGCAAAGCTTTCGGATTTTGGTCTGGCAAGAGATGGTCCTACAGGAGATAATACTCATGTTTCAACTAGAGTTATTGGAACTCAAGGTTATGCTGCTCCAGAGTATGTTGCTACAGGTATATTATATTATGTACCTTTTCTCTTCATTCATCAAATGATGTTGACATGTACAAAGTTATGTTTCAACTAGATTTGGATGGTATCAATGAATCAGGTCATTTGACACCAAGGAGTGATGTATACAGCTTTGGCGTTGTTTTGTTAGAGTTACTAACAGGAAAGCGTGCTGTAGAAGACGCAAGACCTGGACTTTCTGAAGAAACTCTGGTGGATTGGGCAATGCCTTTCTTGAGTGATAGCAGAAGAGTTTTGAGAATCATGGACACGAGATTGGGTGGTCAGTACTCAAAGAAAGGAGCACAAGCTGCTGCTGCACTTGCATTACAATGCTTAAACTCAGATCCTAAATTTAGACCACCTATGGTAGATGTTGTTGCAACATTGGAAGGACTTCAATCATCAAATACATTCCAAAGGACACCAAAATATGCAAATGCAACCAAACACTCTTCTCATTCCCTAACCTAAAATGGAAGCGGTGTCAGCGAGTTAGTGTCATATTTAGTGTCCTCGTCCTTGCTTGAGAGAATGATTAACATGTGTCCTTGCTTGTTAGTATTATTACTTTGTTAGTATTATTACTTCTAGCATTGCTTGATTCTTTGTGCTTTCAATATTTGCACTATTCTTATATATACGAATTTTGAAAAAGTATATAAGTTGTGAGAGTTTGATTTCTTCCCTGCCTTATATGATTTAGCGCTGAAATGTTAAGACTAGTTGTGTTTCAACTCTAGCAATATCAACAAGAATGGTACTTGCAGATTATATGATTTAGCCTGACAATCCAAAAGTTGTGTGTTTTCCATGCTATTTTATTCGAGGGTGGCAAAAGTTAAACCCATTTAAATATGGATGTGATCTAGTAACGGTAGATCATGAGATCTAGCAATGTTTTAAAAACGGCTCAATCATCAAAATGACAAGGCATGGAGTCAAAAGATTGGTTGTTGAATCAGAGTAATTGGTTGAACCGCACATTGTTAACTTGGATAAAATTTGATAATTGAGTCACATACAACGGTCATCCGTCATGATAATAAAGTTGTATAAGTTTTAATTGGGTTGAGCTAAATTTCAGATCTTTTAAAAGTTATACAAAAAGTATGACACTTTAAAAATGTTTACTTCAGCAACTAGAATTGGATATAATTGGTCGATGTGGAATATTGAACAAGTGATTGTGATCTCCGATATGATACGGGATGAATATGTAAAGTTAGCATTCAAATATTTAAGTTAGTTTAAGATTCAAGATGAGTGTAGTCAAAAGCGAATATCAGAAAGTGTACCTAATATTTTGTGTGACTTGACTTTTATACCATGGATTATGAGGAGTGGATTTTAGTTGGTTTGAGCCTTAGCCCTTTTGAACCTTTGGTCGGCTTAGAATAGTTGCTCCAAAGTTTATCGGATGCTGAAGGAGTCAAGAAAATCTTTGATTCAAATTAGGAGTGAAATGTTTGGACTCAGTTGAAAAAGTAGTGAGGAAAAAGTGCATTAAATGCATTTCCATCATTGAAATATTTAGCTGCTTCCTTATGACACGTGACACAATGTCAAACAAGACCTTAGACAGTGTTTTTCCCCCCTTAGACAGCGCTTTAAAGCGCTGTCTAAACCTGCGCTACTATAGGTTTAGACAGCGCTTTGGTTAATGTCAAAAGTGTTGTCTAAAGGGGTTTTATACAACGCTTTTAATGTCATAAGCGTTTTCTAAACCCCACTTTAGACAACACTTTTTGCCTTTTCTTAATATACCTTAGACAACGCTTTTTTTTATTTTATTTTAATGGTATACCTTAGACAGCGCTTTCATTAAAACCGTTGTCTAAACCCCACCTTAGACAGCGCTTTTAGTTAAAGTGCTTTCTAAACCCCACCTTAGACAGTTCTTTTTGTTGATAGCGCTGTCTAAGGTATACAAAATTTTAAATTATTTTCATATAAAAAGCGTTGTCTAAGGTTGCCAAATTATAGGCACCTATTTTTATCTACTTTTTAACCTGGTTTTTAAACCAGAATTTGTACCTGTTTTCCAATCCATAATTTGCACCAAATTATCCTATTTAAACCTACTAATTTAGGCACCGATTTATAGATACAAAATAATCGGATTTTCAATCACCAATATCTACGAAACAATTCATACAATCGTACTAATTTACGAACCAATTTAAATATACAACATATACTATAACCAATATCTACGAAACAATTTATACAATTCATTTCATCCAACTACACATTTTGTTTCAAATGAAATCTACATAAACTAAAATGTGATAAGACTTCGAGCCCGAGCTATACATTTTCATCCAATTGCAACTGTACTATAACCTGAAACAACACAAAAATATTGTAATTGATCAATTAAAACAAGTCATAATCAATATGTATATAGTTACATTCACATACTCAAAATTTTCATCAATTAAAGTAAGAGTATAATATACCTTATAACACATTGAGCCCTATAATGAATTGACATCATTCCTCTTTAATTTCTTCCAAATGATCTTTTGAATAATATGCACACTTGAATTCATCAAAGTACTACATAATAATATAACATAGTTTGATTTAGTTTCAACTATTTAGTTATATGAGAAATATGTGTTAAATATTAAAATAACTCATAAGTTAGAAATACATACATCAGATGGAATCTCTAATCGACCCAAAGAAAGAGTTTCTCTCATAAACCTCAACATGAAATATCCGCAATCTATACCATTACGTTGCAGAGGACATTACACATGAAAAGAAAATATGGATAAATCCTAAGTTTTATCAAGTATCATCACTAATATAATAAAAAATGTGATAATTAATAATATACCACCACTTTTATCCATGTAATGCTGTTGACTCTCCTCTTTGATACTTGGATATCTCGTTGGGCTCGAAAAGCTTGTATAATGCTAATAAAATATAAATGAATATTTAGAATAATTCACATAAATAAATAAATACACACAAGAATATTTAGAACAATCTCACTTACGTGTCAATCATGTCTTCATATCCGGGTATGTTGTCCAATCATTTCCTAACGTGTGTAATACCCTAACATTTTCCATCTTTATTCATTACCAACCTCAAGTGGTTTTTGTTTTGTCATTTTTCATGATCATCCAAGCATTCATCGCATTAAAATAATAATAAAAAGAAAAGTAATAAAGCATAAACCATTTGCATGTGCATGAGGCATGTGATTGAGCACAGACTGTCACTATTTGGAGCTCAACAGAAGGAAAATCACTACAAAAATATATACAAGACTATTTCATGAGGAGTCCTCCAAGAAAAGCAAAAATTGAAGTTTTGGGGCCGTTTACCAGTTAACGGATTGGTTAACCGGTTAACGGGGGGCGAAATTTTGAAAAATGGTTGAAAACTAGTTGGTTCTTCCTTTCCCTCCACATTTTCCTTCATTTTCTTCCTTTTTCATTTTTCCACTTCATGCAACCTCATCACCTTGGATTGTTCTACCATATTCTAGAGTGTTCCATGGAATATTCCAAGGAATATTCCCTCTCCAACCCTAACCATAAATAACTACAAACCTAACTCCATTCCCAAACCTAGCCCCAAGCATATGCATTATATAAACTCATCTCCTCCCAAAGCTAAGGGGTTCTCTCTCATTTTTTCACAATTCTCAATCTTCAATCTTTCATTTCTCTCTCACTTTTCCTCCATTTTCACAAAAGATTTTCAAACAAGCTCTTCAAGTTTCACATTGAAACTTGAAGATCTTGAAGCTTAGCCTCCAACCTCCATTGATTTGTGCATTGTGGAAGAAGAAGCTACTGCTTTTTGGTGAGATTTCGACTTATCGGAAGTACAAAAAGTCTCAAGCATCAAGAACATATTTATTTTGCGCATTTGTGAATTCTTGGATTTCTCTTCGATCAAGCTCTGATTCTTGCAACATTTACCGAAGCACTCCTCCATTTCGTAGGTTGGTGATCTAAAACCATTCTTGCTTTAACTTATTCTCTCCATCTCACCTTAAACGGAATTCTCCGCATGATTATTGGTTGTGATTGTTTTACCGATTAATTGCATTTTGATCAATTTTTGTACGTTTTGATTGTATGTAGCCAGATCTGTAGCTTGACTTTGGTTCTACTAGGTGTTAGGATGCTCCTTCTAGGTAGAAGATTAGTGTTAACGTGTTCCTAGGTGTGTTGGAAATCATTAGAAGTGAGTTTATGGCCAAAAACACTTATTTCTAAACTTTTTTCACATTCTGTTCAATATTAACCAGTTAACCATTTGGTTAACCAGTTAATGCGTATGTTTGGCCACAAATTGGTTCTCGTTTAGGGCTGTTAACCGGTTAACCATTCTGTTAACCGGTTAACGCTGTAGAAACTCAGGTTTTAGCTTCTTTGATAGTTCAATCTTGCTTCCTTGTGCCTCTAATCCCCATACAAGTTTAGATACTAATTTTAGGGAATTTTCTAGGTTAGTTTCGACATCTCATTCCTCCATTTCGAGTCGTTTCGACGCGTTTCCGTTCATGTCGCATATTATGTGTTTATGTGTTCATTTGTGTATAATTTGACTTCTTGCACTTTGTTGCTATGTTCATACATTATTTGGAATGTAAGTAATTATGTTGCATTCGTTTTTTTTGCATCTTTCACATGTTTCGTTAATGCATTTGCATCACATACTCAATGTTGCATTTCATATGATCATAATTGTGCATGGGCATTTTGTTCCATTTTGTGGTAAGTTTGATCACATCATTTACATCAATTCAAATTCTGAATTTTGCATCAAGCTTGGCATTCTTGTTGATCTATCATATTGCATATTCATGATCAATGCTCATTATGTTCATATGCCATGTTCATGTGCCATATTTTGCATACTTGTTGCATAATAAATCATGTGACGCATTCTTGCATAATCCCTAAAAAATAATCATGACATTCAATTATATGCTTGATTCATGTTCATGTTGCATATTCATGTTAAGTGAGCATTTCATGTTGAGTTTGTGCATAAAAAAATGAAAATAATCAAATCTATATTTTACATTTCATAGCTGTCTTTGCATATAGGAGCTGTAAAATGTATGCTGCATGTTATGATGTTCATGTTGTTTGTGATCTTTTACACCCATTTTTGCATGCTGATTATGTGTTCACTACGCCAAAAATGAATTTTAACAGCGCATCTTAGACAGCGCTTTTAAAAGAAAGCGCTGTCTAAGGTTAAAATTAAAATAAAACACGGAAAATGTTCCAAAAAAATAATGAAAGCGCTGTCTAAGGGGGGGTCTTAGACAGCGCTTTCTAAAAGCGCTGTCTAAGACCCCCCCTTAGACAGCGCTTATAGAAAGCGCTTTTAAATATTTACCTTAGTCAGCGCTTTTGATAAAGCGCTGTTTAAAGTTTTTAAATTTTAAAAAAAATAAAACCATAAGCGCTGTCTAGGGGGGGGGGGTTTAGAAAGCGCTTTTGGAAAGCGCTGTCTAAGGCATACCTTAGAAAGCGCTTTTCCCAAAAGCGCTGTCTAAGGTCTTATTAAAATTAAAATTCAGACTTCTATTTTCGTTCTCTGTTCTTTTTGTTTTCCCTCCTGCGAACTCCAGCGAACCCTAACAGCGAAAGCGAAATCGCATACATTGTTTCAGTCATTGAAAGTGTTTGAATCGTTCGTTCTACTGTTCTTCATTGTGGTATGTTCTTCATTTCTTCACTTTTTCATTCATTCGGTTTCAGTTCTTCATTCATTCATTCATTCGCGGTTTCAGTTCTTCATTTCTTCACTTTTTCATTCATTCGGTTTCAGGCATTGCAAGTGTTTGAAGAATCGTTCATTTCTGAAAGTGTTTGAAGAATCGTTCATTGCGGTATGTGTTTCAGTTTTGATGTTTTTAGGGAAATATCAGTTTTGATGTTTTTAGGGAAATATCAGTATTTTTCATGCTATGTTTTTAGAAAGCGCTTTTGGAAAGCGCTGTCTAAGGCATACCTTAGAAAGCGCTTTTCCCAAAAGCGCTGTCTAAGGTCTTATTAAAATTAAATTTCAGACTTCTATTTTCGTTCTCTGTTCTTTTTGTTTTCCCTCCTGCGAACTCCAGCGAACCCTAACAGCGAAAGCGAAATCGCATACATTGTTTCAGTCATTGAAAGTGTTTGAATCGTTCGTTCTACTGTTCTTCATTGTGGTATGTTCTTCATTTCTTCACTTTTTCATTCATTCGGTTTCAGTTCTTCATTCATTCATTCATTCGCGGTTTCAGTTCTTCATTTCTTCACTTTTTCATTCATTCGGTTTCAGGCATTGCAAGTGTTTGAAGAATCGTTCATTTCTGAAAGTGTTTGAAGAATCGTTCATTGCGGTATGTGTTTCAGTTTTGATGTTTTTAGGGAAATATCAGTTTTGATGTTTTTAGGGAAATATCAGTATTTTTCATGCTATGTTTTTGGTTTAAGTTTTGATGTTTTTGGTTTACACAGTGGTTTTCTCATTATCAACATCACAGTTACCATTACCAAACATTTTTGTTTCTATGAGAGTTGTTGGTGTCTTGAGTCTTGTTTGATGTTCTTAGGAATGGAGTGAAGGTGGCATGATAAAGTGAACATGTAGATTAGTATTATTAAGACTAATTAAATTGAATTGTGTAGCTAGGTTCACGTGATGAGTTTGGTTTAAGATGTATGATATATATATAGGTGATGAGTTTGGTTTAAGATGAGTTTGGTTTAAGATTAGGCCAATATGTGAAAGTAGGTTTTCGTGAGAAAATATGGATGATATATATATATATATATATATATATATATATATATATATATATATATATATATATATATATATATATATATATATATTAAAGTAGTTCCTCATGGATGGAAGGGAATGAGAAATGCTTCAATTTGGTGGAAAGACTTCATTAATTTAGTTTTTCTTTGAATTGATGAAAAGATTCGAGTGAGATAATATGAGATGGAAAATAGTGATATTTTATTGTTTACTTTAGTTATGAAAATGATACTACCTTAGTTATGTATTTTCGTCTGGATTGATTGTTTACTTTAATAAGTAGGAAAACCATGGATAAAACATGGATCTGTGCCGATCGAATGACCAAAGAGTACGAGAGTGGGGTTGCGGAATTCGTTAAGTATGCTGTTCAACACGCTGAAAACCCCAGACGAATGCATTGTCCTTGCTTGCGTTGTTGTTATATTGGTAAGGTTGACGCACATGGATTGAAATCGCATTTGCTGAGGCATGGAATTGATCAAAGTTATCAGTGTTGGATATTTCATGGTGAGAAAATTAACGAGAATGTTGAATCGAGTGGAAAAAGTAATACGACCTATGCTTCATACGACAAAGACACGGAAACATATGATTGTGATCGAGTTGAAGAGATTGTAGAAGCACTGGAAGAAGATCTTCATGATTGTCCTGAAATGTTTGAGAGGATGGTAAGCGATGCAGAGAAACCGTTGTACAAAGGTTGCACTAAATTCTCAAGACTTTCTGCGGTATTAAAGTTGTACAACTTAAAGGCGGGCAATGGATGGTCGGATAAAAGTTTCACAGAGTTGTTGGCCCTTATGAGAGAAATGCTACCGGATGATAATGTTCTTCCTAATCGAACCTATGAGGCAAAAAAATGTTGTGCTCTATTGGCATGAGCTATGATAAGATACATGCTTGTCCTAACGATTGCATTTTGTTTCGTAACGAATATGCAATGTTAACTGAGTGCCCTAAATGCGGTTTGTCTCGATATAAGAAAAGATTATCTCCCGCAAAAGTCTTATGGTATTTTCCGATAATTCCGAGATTTAGGCGCATGTTTCGTAGTGAAACCGATGCAAGACATCTTACTTGGCATGCAGATGAAAGAATTATTGATGGAAAGTATCGACATCCGGCTGATTCACCACAGTGGTCGAAGATTGATAATGATTATCCTGAGTTTGGATCAGAAGCAAGAAACCTTCGATTGGCATTATCTACTGATGGAATGAACCCACATGGTCTTCAAAGTATTTCACATACCACATGGCCTGTGATTCTTATGATTTATAACCTACCTCCGTGGCTATGTATGAAGCGTAAGTACATGATGTTATCTATGTTAATCTCTGGGCCTAAACAACCAGGTAATGACATAGACGTATACTTGACACCTCTGATCGAAGATTTAAAGATTTTGTGGGAGAACGGTGTGGAGGTTTATGATGGATATAGGAAAGAAAGTTTCAATTTGAGGGCGATGTTCTTTGGCACAATTAATGATTTTCCAGCATACGGGAATCTATCTGGGTATAGCATTAAAGGTCAACGTGCGTGTCCTGTTTGTGAAGACGGAACCGATACGATTCGATTGGAACTTTGCCAGAATAATGTGTTTCTCGGTCATCGTAGATTCTTACATTCTAAACATCACTACCGTGGGTGGAGAAAAGCATTCAATGAAGACACCGAACATCGTAGAGCTCCACCCGCATTGTCAGGTGAACAAGTTTTTGAAAAGGTGAAAGATGTGTGTACTGAGTTTGGCAAGCCTTTTGCACATAAGATTGTGAAAGGTGGGTGGAAGAAAAGGTCGATATTTTTTGAATTGCCATATTGGAAGTCTTTGTACGTGAGACATTTTCTCGATGTTATGCATATTGAAAAAAACGTATTTGAAAGTGTTATCGGTATATTACTCAATATAAAAGGCAAGTCTAAGGATGGCCTTAAAGCAAGGGAGGACATGTTAAAAATGGGAATGAGAACTGAATTAGCACCCGTGAAGAAAGGAAGACGAACATATCTACCACCTACTGCTTTTACTTTATCTAGAAAGGAGAAATTTTTTTGTGTAAGTCTCTGAGTGAAGTTAAGGTTCCAGAAGGATACTCATCTGATATCAGAAGACTTGTTTCTATGAAAGACCTCAAGTTGAAGAATTTGAAGACACATGATTGCCATGTTATAATGGAACATTTTCTACTGATAGGTATACGTTCTATTTTGCCAGAAAAAGTAAGAAGTTCCATAACTAAATTGTGTTTTTTCTTTAGGTCAATTTGTAGTAAGGTGATCGATCCCGAGATCTTACCAACACTACAAAAAGAGATTGTAATTACCTTGTGTGAGCTTGAAATGTATTTTCCTCCGTCTTTTTTTGACATAATGGTTCATTTAGTTGTTCATCTTGTGAAAGAGACACAGTTGTGTGGACCAGCTTATATGAGATGGATGTACCCTGCTGAACGGTATATGAAAATATTAAAAGGGTACGTGAAATCCCGAAGTCGACCAGAGGGTTGTATTGTTGAACGATACATTGTTGAAGAAGCTGTTGAGTTTTGTACTGAATATTTGTCTAACGTTCAATCGATTGGACTCCCCAGAGCTCTGATTTTCGACAAAATGGAAGGTAAAAAATTAATTGGGAATAAAATTGTGACAATATCAAGGGATGAACAGGATCAAAGTCATTTGTATGTTCTGCACAATAATAATGAGGTTGAGCCATATGTTGAAATGCACAAGGATGTACTCCGAAGGTTAAATCCGAACAAAAATGAAAATTGGATAGTTATAGAGCACAATCAAAGTTTCATACAATGGTTGAAGGATCATATTTATTTGAAGCGCTCTTCATATCCTTCTTCGGTAACAGAAAGGTTGAGATGTTTGGCATATGGTCCAAGTTTGCATGTGTTTTCTCATAGCGCATATTCAATTAATGGATACACATTTTATACCAAAGAACAAGATGATAAGAGTACTATGCAAAATAGTGGTGTCACCGTGCTAGCTGAAGCAATGCATATATCAAGTATGAAGGACTTAAACCCCAAATATGCAAATTTGTCATATTTTGGAGTTATTGAGCACATTTGGGTGTTTGATTACGAGAAGTTTCAGATTCCCATCTTTGGTTGCAAGTGGGTGAATAGTAGTGGCATACGAATGGATAAGTCTGGATTTTTGCAAGTTGATCTTACTAGGGTGGGGTACAAAGACGAACCTTTTATTCTAGCATCTCAAGCTAAACAAGTGTTCTATGTGAATGACCCGAAGAGTACAAAATGGTCTATAGTGCTTTTCTCTAACAAAGTGACTGATGATAGCGGTGTCGATCAATGTGATATTGATGTTGAGAATGAGTCATGCATTAGACGGAATGAGTTGAATAGAAATGATGAAGTTGAGGATCTTATACCGGATGAGTCATATATAAGAAACGATCATAATGAGGGAATTTGGATCAATTCATCCGTACGCATTGCTAAGAAACAAGTGATTAATATTCCAACAAAGAAAAGAAAGCGATGTTAGTGACTTAGGTAAATTATCCATGGTTTCTTTATTTTTTTTTCAATTGTTTTGATTATAAGTTATATGTGATAATGCATGATTTCATTATATTTTTGTTTTCAATTGCTTTGATTATAAGTTATATCTGATAATGCATGATTTCTTTATTTTTTTGTTTTCAATTGCTTTGATTATAAGTTATATCTGATAATGCATGATTTCGTTATATTTTTGTTTTCAATTGCTTTGATTATAAGTTATATCTGATAATGCATGATTTCTTTATTTTTTTTGTTTTCAATTGCTTTGATTATAAGTTATATTTGATATTTGATGGTTTCCTTGGTTTATTACAGGTTAGACATGGCTGATGACCAACATGAGGAAGTTAGTAAAAAAGTATCCGCGGAAGAAGAAATTCGAAGAGGCATCACAGTAATGAGAAGGGTGGTCCAAGGAAGATCTCGAGGCATCATACTAGATGTCTATTGGAGCAACCAGGGACAGCTTATAGAACCTAATGGGCATACCTTAACTAGTTTTATCGGTGCACTAGTAAGGAATGAAATTCCCATTACATGTGATGATTGGAGAAACAAAGAGCTGAATGAGTCCAAAGAAAAAATTTGGAGTGAGATAAAGGTACAATCATGTTTTTTCAATTATCGATACTAACTATCAATCTGTTTTTTCAATTATGTTTTTTCAATTACCGATACTAACTATCAATTATGTTTTTTCAATTATGTTTTTTCAATTACCGATACTAACTATCAATCTGTATGTTTTTCTTAGCGATGTTTTAACATCGAAGAAGAAAGAAGAGGTTTTTGTATGAAATTGTCCGGAAAGCTTCTAAGAGGGTTTCAAACATTTTTATCATCCAAGTTCCTTAAGGATACGGATGGTAATTTTGTGGATGCGGAGCTTCCTAAAAAATATGAAAGTTTAATATCGGCTGAAGAATGGGAAGCTTTCAAATCCAAAAGACAAGACCCGGTTTTTCAAAGAATAAGTGCTACAAATCGGGATAGAGCATCAAGTCCCGCATATCCGTACCGAAAAGGACGTGTCGGATATGGACGCTTAGAACAATCCATGGTAAGTATTTATAAATTGCGATAACAAATTTGTTCATCATATATTAGTTTTATCTGATCAAATTGTATGACTTAATGTGTAGCTGCAGAAGGAGGAAAGTTCAGAAACATCTCTTCCTGCACATGTTTTGTGGAAGGAAGCCCGTGTGGGCAAATCTGGAGTTCCTCAAGAAGAAGTTTTACACGTATACCAGAAATGTGTAAGTATAACATTTTTTCATTAATTGAATAACATTTTTATACACAAATATTTGACAAGTATACGGTATTCATCTGATTTTTCAGGAGGAGCTATCTCAGTCTTTATCTCCCGATGATACTAGGAGCATACTTAGTCGGGCATTAGATGTCCCTGAGTATTCTGGTCGGGTGAGGGGTAAGGGATTTGGAGTCACTCCGACCTCCCTGAGTATTAAAAAAGGAAAGGCTCCTAGTAATCGGGAGCTTCATGCAAGAATGGAAGCCATGCAAGCTGAGCTTGATGCATTGAGGAGAGAAAGAGAGGCTAGCGCCTCAACAGTATACAGAGATGCTTCGGACAAAGACAATATCAACTGTACCTTTCAGCCGAACATTCCAGAGGTAATTACATATAATTGTCTTAAATTGAACTATTTGCTTAAATTATGTATTTGACATATATACACATTAACGATTTCTTGTTATTATTGGTTTTAGGGCATTTCCCATTGTCAGCTGTATTTGTCGTCACCATACTATCAGATGGTTGGCAAGGGAAAAGTGCATAACGTTAGCGGAGTATTACTCCACACTAGAGAGCTCCCTGCTGGATGTTTGAAGGTATCAGTTGATATTGCAGTTGAGCCGAATGCAACATTACCATATCCTAGCGATGATTCGGATGCAACAACGGTGCACGAAGCAGTAGGTTCGTTTGTTGCATGGCCGACAAACCTCATATGCGTAGGATATGAGGTATGCTTAAAACTTATGTTAACTTCCTTGGTATATTCAAAGTTTAAAATTTATGCTTAAAATTTTACTTACATATTTTCCTTGGTTATGTTAAATAGACTCCCACAAAATCCAAATCAAAAGATAATGCGATTCCACGGCACACCGAGTCCACGGTTTCAAGAAAAGAGGTAATATACAATTATATGACATATATTCATGGAAGTTGTTACATTCTTAATTTGATCTAACTATTTATATGACATGTAGCTTCAAGAAAATGAGGATAGCAATGCCTCCGCACAACAAAAAAAGGAGGTTAGCAACGCCTCCGCACGGGTAAAAAGTTCTGGTGCTAAGAAGACCATAGCTAGGAAAAAACCTACCACCAAGTATAGGTCGTGCCTCAGGACATTTCTAGAGATGACCGATATACCGACCGGAGGTGTTCGGACTGTACATATGGAGGTAGGGATTTTCGGCTTTGATTACGACCAAATGATTGGTAATGAGGACTTCATGCAAGTTTTTGGTCGTGAAGAAATCGGCGTCACCGTTGTCAATACATATGTTAGGTAAATCCAGACTACTTTGTTTTATTAATTAAACAACTTATGTTAATGATGTTTACTTTATGTTAATGATGTTTTTATATTAGGTTTTTGTATGAAAAATTGATGCGCCCCAATGGTTTGGACGTGTCATTCGGATTCTTAGCACCCGCGACCGTCAACTATGGTTTAATCTTAAGTAGACCGGATACCGTGACGGAGTACGTTCTTCGGATCCTCATGGACAATAAAGATGCGGAGAAGTTGTTTTTTATACCATTTAATACCGGGTTAGCATTTCATTCTAAATTCATCTATTATAATTATTTTCCAAGTTACCATCTAACATTTGCCTAATCATTACAGTGGACATTGGTTGTTGCTCGCAATCAATCCTATCCGAGAAATTGTGTATTATCTTGACTCGTTAGGAAATGATTGGACAACATACCCGGATATGAAGGTCCTAATTGACACGTAAGTGAGAATGTTCAAAATTTTTCTTAGTTTATGTGAATTGTTCTAATTGCTTCATTTTTATTTTATTAGCGTCCTACAAGCTTTTCGGGCCCAACGAGTTATCCAAACCTCAAGGAGGGGCGCCAACTCCATTACATGGATTAAAGTGGCGGTATATTTTTAATTACCACGTTTTTTATTATATTAGTGATGACACTTGATAAAACTTAGGATTTATAATCCATATTTTTTTTCATATGTAGTGTCCTCGTCAACGTAATAAAATAGATTGCGGGTATTTCATGTTGAGGTTTATGCGAGATACTCTTGTTTTGGACCGATTAGAGATTCCCACCGATGTATGTATTTCTAACTTATGAGTTATTTTTATATTTACACATATCTCATATAATTAAATAGTTGGAATTAATTCAAAATATGTTATATTATTATGTAGTACTTTGATGAATTCAAGTGTGCATCTTATACAAAGGATCAAGTGGACGAAATCAAAGAGGAGTGGTGTCAATTCATGATAGAGCTCAAAGTTTGTTCATAAATTTGTGTAATTAATGTGTACATTTGTAGTATATGTAATGACTTGTAAATGTGTACATAAATTTGTATATATTTTGATACATTTAAGGCAAAATTGGTTTGAATTGGTATATATATAATTGGTTTGAATTGGTATATATATATAATTGGTTTGAATTGGTATATATATATAATTGGTAGAAAAAAGGCCAAAATGGCATATATAAAATGTGATAATTGTCTGCCAAAATCTGGTTGAAAACAGGTAGAAATTCTGGTTTATAAACCTGGAAAAAATGTGGTTTCAAACAAAACCTTCAAAAATTTTCGTATACCTTAGACAACGCTTTTGTAAAAAGCGTTGTCTAAGGGGGGGATTAGAAAGCGCTTTAGGCAAAAGCGCTGTCTAAGGGGGGGGGGGGGGAGGGCTTAGACAACGCTTTTTGAAAAGCGCTGTCTAAGGTATACCTAAAAAAATTAAAATAGGAGGGGCTTAGAAAGCGCTTTTGGCCAAAGCGCTGTCTAAGGGGGGGGGGGGGGGGGCTTAGACAGCGCTTTTCAAAAGCGCTGTCTAAGGTATACCTAAAAAATTTAAAATAAGAGGGTCTTATAAAGCGCTTTTGGCCAAAGCGCTGTCTAAGGGCGGGGGCTTAGACAACGCTTTTAAGATTTAAAAAAGCGCTGTCTAAACCTTTAGCAGCGGAGGTTTAGACAGCGCTTTAAAGCGCTGTCTAAGGCTAAAAAAAGCGCTGTCTAAGGTCTTGTTTGTTGTAGTGGTTGTAGTATGCTGTTTGCATTGTATAGTGAATTTCATTGTTGTTTTTGCATTTAGTAGCTGTTATAGGTTGCTGAATTTTGCATTGCATTACTTTTAGGTGTTTAGTCTAGGTCCTAGTTCTTTTAGGAATTAATTTGGTATATGTTTACCTTATTTTTCATCATGCTTACCATACTAACCTTATTTTGTAGGGGGAAGATTGAGGTAAGCATTACTTCATTCCCATCTCTTATGCATTCTAAATGTATTTGCCTTAGCACTTTGTGCTTTGTTTTTATAGGTTTCCCTTTTATCCTTTAGAACCAACTTAACTTCCTTAGGAAGTAAGTTGAGTTCTAACTGTTTTTTCTTCTTTTCCTTTGTTATCTTTAGGATTAGAATACCTCACAAACCTTTAGGGCCTCCTTTGTATATAATAAATGACTTAGGGTTGTGTCTTAGTCCCCCATTAGTTTGTCCTTTCTCACTTGAGTCTTCTTCTCTCATCTTCAAACAAAACTCCAAAAGACATTGAATAAAGGATTGAAATAGTTTATTGTGTATAGCCTTATTCCATGGGTCACTCATATTCATTCCATCTCGTAATAGTATGGGCTTGTCTAATATGATGTACAAGTTTGATCATGAGATTATTGTAGATGTCTTGAATTGGCAGAATTTTTGACCAACAAGAAATATTAAATTCAGTTCAGAATGTCCTATCAAATGTTGGGACATTATCAAACAGAGTATATAAACCTATTTCAGGATGTCTCACCAGATGTTGGGACATTGTGTTAATGACTTAAGTTCAGTTTGTCAGGATGTCCCAACAGATGTTGAGACATCTCAAACCTGCTACCAGAATTAATTATTGACTAACTGATCAGAGATATTTAAGGAGAGTTATCTGGAATTAATTAATGATGGATAAAAACAGAACAAGGCGCATATGTAGGGAGTTTTATATTGAGGATTCAGATTAAAACAGAAGGCCTAAATCACCTAGAATCTAGGAAGTAACAAACCCTAAATTCAAGGTGGAAGCTGCATGCGCATTAGGGCTGGATCATCCTACAGAAAGCCCAAATTACAGATACCTATTTAATCAACAGAAACTCATAGAATTGAGTACGAATTTCAGAAGACCAAATAGGGTGTCTAGTGTTTTAATAGCAGGTTGTTTTAATTGTACCACTTTATGAGCTTTTAAGCAAAAGTGCATTTGTGACTTGATTGAAACTGTGAAGTAAGATCAAGCTGTATTGTTTGAAGAATGTCTTCAATTTTATTAAACTTGTAAACTTGATCACTGTGTGATTGAGGGGGAGTGAGTAGGGTACTCTTATCTAAGTTGTGTCTTAGGTAGAAATTGCATTGGGTAGTTATTAAGTGATAGATTAAACAGGGTGGTTTAAGTCTAGAATTAATATTACTTATAGTGGATTTCCTCCTGGCTTGGTAGCCTCCAGATGTAAGTGTGGTTATACACTGAACTGGGTTAACAAACTTCTGTGTTGTTTACTTTTCTTGCTATTTAAGTTTTGGTTAAATCTGTCAAGTGTTGGGACATCTCTTAGGACATCTCATACCTGATCACAGAATTTCAATTATTTTCACAAAGAAAACATAAAAAACATTTCTTCACAAGCTACAAAAACATGTAATAAGTTCAACAAGCTAGTGAACTTAGACCCTAATCCTTGAAACAAGTCTTGGATAAATTATCCTTACTTGGTGTGCTTGTTCTACTATTCCCTCTTGGAATGTATTAGTAAGTACACATTCCAGGGAAAAGAGTTTGAATTCATTTCTCAGAGAAGGCGAACGTATTATTGCTACTCAGCTTTGAGAGTCTGTGATGTTTACCTGAGTAGCACACCCGTAAGATTGGGAGGGGTTTACAGGTTTGCAGGAACCATGAAATTTCTAACATACCCACTTTGCCAGTACCATTCAGTATTGTGATCTGGTTCTTTGGTTCTGTGGTTCCGAAATCTGGGATTCTTACTCAGAAGAGCTGTTACTATAATTATGACCTGCACATACACATGATTATATGCTTAGCACATCACGGACACGTCACCAGTCACATGCCTTGCATTGCATAAGCATCATGACATCATTAATCATTTGTGTTCTTTTTATTCTCAGGGTTCATATTACTCCCAATTCCCGGTCGCATTGCTGCTTAAAGATGGAAATTCTAAGGAAGAAGAATGTTCACTACACTTTCCCGCAACCAGAGACATAGAGTATTTAAAAGTTAATCAGTTTGATGAATGACAAAGTTCTTGATGACTTCAAGCGAGAGTACAAAAAGATCTTGGAATATGTGAATAAACTAACAGTTGATCAACGGGACAACCTTCATTCCTTGCTGTAAACACCGCAAATTTTCCCTCACTTTTTCTCACACCATGGCTTGTGATCTTTCACATAGCATTGCATAAGCATATCATCTTACACTACATAGTTTATTTCACTACATAAGCTGCATAGCTAGGGTTTGTGATCTGAGCAATCAAAGAAGTGATCTGAGCCATCTCAAAGGCCTTGAAGCATTCCAAGAGGGTCCATGAGTGTTATATGGTCATATTATGCTCCCTAAAATTGATAAAAGTTAAGAGATCACAAAGCATGGCAAAGGCATAGAGGCAGACTAAAGATTTCCTGCACAGATGACCTAAAATTAGGGTTTTGGTTTCAGAGGCCTTACACCCAAATTTTTTGATCATTCTTGATTCTAATGGTCTTAATATGTTATAAGGAGCATGTGTACCAAATTTGATGAAGAAATTCATTGTGGAAGTCATCTGATCAACTGGTAACTTATTGTGCAAGAAAAGTCAGAATCAGGGCATCTGAGGCCACAACCAATGGAACCAAAGGATCATTTTAATCAAATTGAGGTTCTATGATCTTTATTTGATCTTATAAGTGGTTAGAAGTTCACAAGATTGAAGAATTTCAAGCCATTTGCAAACTTACTATTTTTGGACATGACTTGTAATGAAAACTTTCCATTTTGGGAAAGATTTTCAACCTCCTCTTTCTTGATCAAAAATGCTTCAAATGAAAAATCCTTAAACATGAAAGTTGTAGATTGGATCTTCCCATTTTCAAAAAGTACAATAACTCCTCTTGATTCATCCTAGAACTCAAGATATGATCTTTCAAAGTAGGGAAAAATCCTATAATTTTCAAGTTCATGCTAAAGAGGGATTTTTGCAAATTCATGTTTTAAGCACTTTCATGACCTCTAATTGACTTCTAAACATCATTACAACATCACACAAATTACCTTGATCAGAATTGGGCATTGGACCTAAGGTTTTCATGACTTGTGATCCAAGAAATTTCAAAGAGGGAAGTTTGCAAAACCTATGCAATCTTGCAATCCAAGCCATCCAGCTCACTAAATCCCATCCTAGGGCCATCCTTGATGCAAGCTGAGGCAGGACAAGCCCTCAAGCCAGCTCTGACTCGTACCATGCTTATGGTACCATAACTTTTGACTTTTTGCATATGAGGCCATACCAATCAAACTATGTCACTACCAACTCTCTGGCCAATCAACATTGTTTATGCAAGCCTCATGGACCTCATTTCACACAATCTTGGAGCCTGAAACCACACACACTCAGAAATCCCAAAAATTGCCATAACACTTCCTCTCTTCGAATTGCACAACACAACCATCAAAACTCAAATCTTTTGCCACCAATCATCTCCACATAACCTATAGAACACAAACCAACCATTGAAATGGCCTGAAACACCCCACACACAAACCTCCATTTCTGCTATATCAGAGCTTGACCACACAAACTAGCCACTCTCAAAGCCTTTCAAGCATTCCACTAGCATCAAGAGGACCAAAGGTGACTTTTTGCACAAGGGAGGAGCTCTGAAAGTCCACATTTGCAGTTCATCAGCTCAGGTAACCTCAAGAACAAAATCTTTCAGAACTTCAATTTCTTGTTATAAAATGAAAATATATGTAATGGGGATCACACTGATGCTTTTAGAATTGAAAATAGTCAAGAAATGAGCATGTTACGAACTTCTGAAATTTTGTCCAGATTTTTGTTCTTCTTCGATTCTCCATATTTGTGTGTTATAAATTATTTTTGATGATTGATTTTGATTGTGTGTGAGTTGGGGATCATTTCTGGGCAGTTTTTAGGGTTAGTGGTGGCCTGAGGGAGAAGTTAGGTCGTGGGGTTGCCCGAAGAAGACGACCAGAACACTGTTCCGGTCGCCTGAAAGGGATTAGGGCTTAATTAGGGTTTAATCTCCAAATGTGTTATGGACCTTTAGATCTTGATTAGTTTAGGAGAATGGATGGACCAGATTAGTTCATTAATGTTAATTTCTGATTAATTAAAATAAACATAATTAATTAGCCAGATTTGATCTTAGCCATCCAAACGTGCACGCAGTCTTCCCTTGTTTAAATCCTGACCTTCAGATTAGATTACTTCCATTTTATTTGATTTTAATTTCATTTTATTTCATTTTCTTTCCACATTTATTTTAAAATAGCAAAAAGACTTTAAAAAATCTCATTTTCTGCATTTTTATTTCACATATTTTTCTCAACTCAAAAACATTTTTTATTTTAATTTTTGCATTATAAAAGTATTTTTAAAACATATAAATGTATTATTTAATTAATTAATTGATTTTAATTAATTAAATATACATTTAGGTTTCTAAAAATCACCAAAAAATTCATGAAGCATTCCCATACATATAGAATCATTTACAAACTCACCATACAAATTTCGTTTTAGGTTTGATCAATTTAGGTTTCACAATTATCTTTGAATTAGGGTTCATAAATTTCACATTTTTTAAACCCTAACTTGAAAAATTCATTTCTGCCTAACCATGATGAGTTTGAACTTGATTATTTTTGAATTGTTTCACATATTGAATATAGTTTCTAGGTTATTTATCTCATATTTTTGCATTTCATTTTCAATTTGATTTGCATTTTCCCCTTAGAATCACCCAAAAACCCTAGTTAACTTAGGAAATTCATAACTTTTCCTAGGTTTAGCTTCTGACCTTCTCCTTTGGGTAGTGATATTGTGTATGTTTAGGGTTTGTTTGAGTTCAATTTCAAATTTTTATCATGATGTATGCTTCTGTTTTGGTCATATGCATCTCATACATTCATAAAACCCTAATTTCTCATGTTCATTTGCATTCATCTTTGCATATCTCAATCATATGAACTTGCCATGACATTTCAACCATTTGTATGACATCTTAGACATCTTAAGACATGCTTGAACATTGCTTGATCATTTCTTCATTCGTTTGCTATGTTTTGCATTCATTACATTTCATAAACATCCATGTGTTTTCATACTTCTAAACATGTTTCCTTTGTATCTCATCCTTGTATGAACATTCATAAGCATCTTGTATGACTTTGAATCATCTCAGAACACATTTTCCTTGCATATACACTTCTGGTTTTGGTCTTTGCATCTTTATTCATCTCATTTCCTTTTGCTTTTCATCTAATGCATTCACACTAACATTTCAGGGGCTTATGGTAGGTTTTTTGGGATGTGGATTTGCCTTCACATCCCATCTCTTCTCATCTCTTCATATGCATTATTTACTTGTCTTTGAAGTGAATCTAATTCACTTATGCTCTCTCCTTCTTACTTTCTTTCTTTTAGGTTACTTATCTACTTCAGGAAGTAAGTAACATATTCTTCTCCCTCCTTCTCTTTTCATCTACTTCTTCCTTGGTGGCCTCCTGAAGATCTTCTCCTCAAGCCTCACAAACCATAGGATATCCAAGCATGACAATTTTTAGGGTTGTATATAGTCCCCCTTAGTCTTTTACCTTTGAGTCTCCTTGAGTCTCTCTTCTCATCTCATAATCAGAGGCTAAACACTTAAAGCTTTAGGACTTTGAATTAGGGTTACGCTTGCATCCTTATCTTAGGATGGAGTGCATAACTTTAATCCTTAGTGTTAAACCTTTAATTTGTTTACACCTCTTAATCAAAACACCTAATAACTATTAAGACTTAAGCTTGTAACTTGGGCCTTATATTAGGGTATCATCTATTCCCTATGGTTAAGAGGGACTAACCCTAGTGTTTAATGGACAAGTCCCCCTCAAGGTAGTCTTACAAACATAAAATCTATTTCTTAATCTCACCCTTTAATTAAAATCCACTTAATAAAGGCTTGTTATATAATGAATTTAATCCCTAACCATGGATTAAGTTGAGGTATCTACCTCAGCTTAAGTGTTCTCATCTATCATTCTTCTCTTAGGATGGTGTAATGAGTTCACTAATCCCTGATTAGAGATTAAACTCATTACTTAATACTAAACAAAAACCCAAAAACATCTTAATAATCATAAGTAGGTTAATGATCTTAATCCTATATCATCATAGAGATTAAGTTGAGATCTTTATCTCATGCTTAAGTAGGCTCATTATCCCTAATCAGGGAGGCTATAATGAGTTTGCAACCCTTGATTTAGGCTTAAGCTCATTATCCTATGCAAAACACCAAAAACAATAAAAAAATGAAAACACAAAAACAAACAATAAATATCTCCTCCGGGATTCTTTTCTCATCACCATCACTCTAAAAGCGAGAACTTGCTTCTCCCGTCTAATGCAAGACAGTTAGCACTCGAGCCAGACGAGTCACACACTTGGGCATAAACAAGCAGGAAGTTCACAGGAAAATCACCCAGTCTCTTTGAGTCGAACTATGGTGTTCTGACTTCCTCATTGCACGAGAGGATACATAGGCATAACTTAACAGATATCGAACAAAAGTCTCTTTGTCATCCCCCTCTTTCAGCTTTCTTTTCTAAGCCTCGGTTCCTGAGCACTCACCTTTCATTTTGCACTGACACACATTCTTTTCTCCTTACTCTTCCAGTCTCTTTGGTTCGCAACCGTCTTATCCATACCCTTCCAGGTTTATGCAGCTGTAATACCTCCAAATTTTCCCTCATTATTTATTCCCTTTATTGGCTTTACGCTTTGCATTTCATCTGCGTTTTCCCTCTAGGTCATTGGCAACATGATCATGCATTTCATTGGTTCCTAAGGCACGGGATCAAAGTATTTCCTTGTGATTAGAATTTTCCTATTCAGAGGATCATCAAACTCCAAGGTTTTTCCTTATTTAGAGGATTATTCGAAAGCGTCAGATCAGGAGGTTATTGGCGCGAATTAAAAGATCTCATGACAAAAGTATATTGATGTTCTTGGTGCAAGAGATCGGATTCTGGATGCGTATTAGTATTCTTGGGGCAAGAATTTGTTCCAAATTGGGGATGGAAAGTCCTTGGGTTTAATTTATTTGGAAGATCTCATTCAATTTCAAATTCAAGTTTTCAATAGCCATTTCTAATACAAGTCATTACCCGAGTGTCATATTCAAACCCGGTCGCCTATTCTTATCTCAGTTTCAAAATCCTAATCCATTCTCGATTCCAGGTCCATTTTGTCAAAATTGCTAAACCTTATTCGTTAACCTCATTCATTAAAACAATTATAATTTTAAACCCACTTTTTTTTATTAAGTCCATTATCCAAATAAATCCAATAGGAATATTCATTTTTGTTTCTATCCAAAGGTTTAGTTTTTATGAAAACTAAACCACTTTTCTTTAAACTTGATTTCAAACCTCCTTCTTTTTCTAAATCATATACCTTAAATATCTATTATGCAATTTTGCTCAGTAAATATAAGGAGCTGCATAGGGGGAAAAGGCAGATGATGATGTGAACACACCATGACTATTGCTATCACTACATATGGTCATGTATCTGCAATAGGAAGCACTGAAAATGGTCCATTAGAAAGTCAAAATTCAGCTGGAAACATTTCTACAATAGGCCATGATACCTAACAGAATGCAGAAGAAAAATCGGTGGAAAACTCAATACAGAAAGAAATAAAAGAACTTCAACCACATTCAATTAAATTCAGTCACAAAAATCATTTGAAACTGATATAATACAAAGAAAATCAGTTACAACTAACTGATATGCCAGAAAAATTACAAAAAAGAAAGGGATAACTCCAAAGAATCAGTGAGAGAAAAACAACAACAAAACTCAACACCTTCTTCGAATCAAACTTTTTCCCATTTTGCATCCCAAACAAATTGGATTAAGTTGCAATGAGCATTCAACTCGCCAGAAAATGCACCAGACTTTGTCGTCGTCGGCCGCCACAAACTCTGACCAACTCCATCCAAGTTATTACTATTTTCTTGATGCAGATGTTATGAAGATATCGTTGTTGAAAATGCTTGTTGATATCATATCCTCCTTTTTTCATTTATCATTTTCTAGAAACATGAACTCCGAACCAATCTCAAAATATCAGCAGAAAGCAGAGGAGATACTTAAGTTATTGAAGCCGATCATTGATGCTTTTGCTAATTCTGAGCCAGTGTCTGATGAAATGCTTAGTAAGACATTTGAAGAACTTGGTCTTGTTATTGATGATTTAAAGGAGCATGTTGAGAATTAGCACCTATTGTCTAGCAAAATTACTTTGTTACGCAAGTCGAACCTTTGATATCACCCAACAATACAGTAGCAATGTTGGTATGCTTATCAGTCACCTGCTTCCTCTCGGTAAGCTCGGGCAAAGAGTTCACAACATTCATCAAATGCTTCGTGTTACCAATCAAATCCGTCCCATCAAACTCAGCACCGTGCTTTCCTCCGCCAATAACACCATTTACCAAATTTTCAATTTTCCTGCAATAGCCAAATCTCAAATGGAGTGAAAACTGAAAAAACAAAAGGGAAAATTCAGTTACAAATTCAGTTATAAAATCAGTTGCAAAGAACTAACAAACACAACCAATTCCATCTAGAAACTTCACCTGAAAATTTTCACAAGAGGGATTTTTGTTTCTATAAATAAGGATTTCTCCTCTTCTTCAAGCTTCTTCCACACAATCTCCCAAACTCCCCTTCTCACAACTTCTTCCTTCAACAATTCTTCTTCTTCACCATTTTTCGGATTTGGTTTCTCAACTTCAATCTTCTTCTCAATTCATTCAAAGCTTCTTCTTCACGATTCTTCACCATTCTCCTATCATTCAATCAGATTCTTCATCTCCCAATCCAAATATTCACTTCTGCAATCTCCTCCAATCACCTTCAACAAATTCCATTTGAACAACAAAGTCAGAATAACAAAAGAATAACAGAATAACTGAAGAGGAATTCAAGAACGCAACCTTTTAGAGCAATTCGAATCTTCAACGCACTTCGAGTCTTCATCATCAAGTTCACATTCAGGATCTGCAAATTCAAGAATATGGTTCGACCTGCACGGATTCATCATATCTAGACTCAACAACAATTCTCAATTGCAAACAAGAAGCAGAAGAAGGATGAGAAGTGAAGTAGGAGTACGTACCTGAAGAAATGGTGTCACGTTCGTCGTCGAAGCCATATTCGTATCCTCACTGTCAGCGAAAATACAAGGTACAAGCTATTTTCTCATCACTCTTGCGTTGACGTGCGTCTTGTTCTTGCAATTCTGGTTCGAGATTTGTCGGTTGCGATAGTTGGAGCATATGAGTGTGACTTCGTCTCTAACGATTGAAGATTAAGTAGAGGCATGATTTGATTTGGGATTGAGGGAGAAGATGAAGCAGGAACTTGTTTTGATGGTGGTGGCGGAAATAAGAAGAAGCTGAAGATGATTGCGGATGTTGAAGGAGGCAGAGGGGAAAGAAGATAGTAGGTGGCAGAGTTTTTGTATGAAGAAGGAGATGAGGTTGAGCTTGACGGTGGCTAGGTTTAGGTTGATGAAGGTGCGGCGGCGAGCTTGCGTGAGGAAGGAGAAGGAGATTAGGGTTTTGTTGCTTGTATTGGCCCTTTGGTCTTTGTGTGGTGTTTTTTTCCCGTTAATTATAAGAACGATAATTTAATGGATTTAATGTGAAAATGTTAATGAAAGTTAATAGGAATAATAACAATAAAGAAGAGTTAATCCATATTAATCTTCAATCAATCACCTCTAATCTACCGTCATTATTCAAATTCCAAGGAAGAGATAAGATTGGATGATTTTTGTGGATTCCCGGCCACACCGGTTGTGACACTTGTCACCGTCCGGTTGGCACTTTGTGCGGTTGTTCGCGTATGGGAGGTACACCATAGTGTCCATAAGCCTGCGTTTGTGGTCCGTTTGATGTGAATACCATTAGAAAAGATTAGATCAAGTGGTCATTATTAAAGTCAACAAATTGACCAAAGTTCCATCATATGCACCCTCATAGAGCCTGCGAATGGGCCTTGAAGTCTTGCTTTTCGCACCCCCCATGTAACATGCCCATTTCATATTAACTAGGAAAAAAAATTCTAAATGCACCCCCTCCTTTTATTTTCTTCTTTTTTAATTTTTGTTTTGTCATAGTTAGAAATAAATCCATAAAAAATAGGAAAAATTATGAGAAAATTCTATAAAAATTCCAGTAGCTTAATAACTCATTTTAGAAATTTTTGACACTTTTGTTTTCTGAATATGGGTTATTTTTTATTTAATTTCGATTTTTCTCTTAATTAGCATTCTATTGAATTTCCTTTAACTGTACATGATTTTGTTCATTTTATTTTTTCAACTTCCAGTAGGATTTTTGACCCATTCTTTTTGCTATGTTTAGAGGACTCATAATAGGACCTAGAATAATTTTGGTAGAATTTTTAGGCCATTTTATCCCCTGTTTTGGTAGCTTAATCCATAGAAAATTATAGTTAATCCTCAAGTAGAATTAAGTGATTTTTAGACATAGTTAACTGCTGAATTTTTAGGATATTGTTTAGTACAATGTAATAATCAGTTTTAGGATCCTATAGAATTAATTCCATAATTTTTCCAGGACCTTTACTATTTTTAGTGTATTAATCTTTAGGCTAGTTATACATGTAAAATTCAATTAGTTTAGGTTAGAATATTAAGATCCATTAAGAATTAGTTTACTTAGGTTTAATCTTAGGATATTAAATTGACTTAGCCTAGTTTAATTTCTGATTTTTAGAATGATAATATTGGATAGTTCCCTTAGTTTTAGGACATAGGCTTAAAATTCATAATAAATGAACTTAGAATAAGTTTAGGCTTACTTTTTGGTTTTATGCCTTAGCATTCATTTTTAGAATTTATTTCTTATTTCCATGGTTTGCTTTAGTATTTGATTTTTTTACTTCTATAGGCCTCCCCTTTGTTTTAGAATCAACTTAACTTCCTTAGGAAGTAAGTTGAATTCTAGTAGTTTCTAGTTCCTTCCTTCATTAGGTTTAGAAACCTCACAAACCATTAGGACCACTTGTAAATAAATAAACAAAATTAGGATTGAGTCTTAGTCCCTTAGATTTTTCCTTTTGCAACTTGAGTCCTTCTTTCTCATCTCATAAAGAAAAGAAATAAAACACTTAATAAAAACCGAACGTTCTTGTACGACATGAGTGTCGCTCCCACCAAATGAGGCTAGGTCAAATGGGGTACAGACGCGAACGGTCGGTGAAAGGAGGAGAGAACACACAGGGGTGAACTCAGAAAGACAAGAGTCGCTAGCTAGACATTTTTATCCCGAAGGAAAGGTAATGCTGCATAGACCTAGAAAGATATGGATAAGACGGTTGCGAACCAGAGAGACTGAGAAAGGGGGTTGGTTACAACCTGGGAAGGTATTAGCACCCAGATTGTCCGCCGTACTCGACAGGATCCACGCTTAAAAGATTTGTGTTTTAAAGGGGTAGTGTCAGTGTTATTTGTGTATCAAAACTGAAAAGAATGCAAGTGTCAGTGAAAAAGAAATGTGAGGTGTATAAGAGAAGTGTCAGTGTAAGAACAAGAGTGAAATGCTCAAGACTATGAGGCTTAAAGAATAATGCTAGAAAGAGGGGGAATATACAGAGACTTTTGTTCGATAACTGTTAAGTTATGCCTACGTATCCTCTCGTGCAATGAGGAAGTCAGAACACCGTAGTTCGACTCAAAGAGACTAAAAAATAAATTGACTTGTGAACTGCTAGCTTGTCTATGCTCAAGTGTATGACCTGTCTGGCTCAGGTGCAAACTGTCTCGCATTAGACGGAAGAAGCAAGTTCTCGTTTATGAGTGAATGAAATGAGAAAAGAATCCCGGAGAAGACGATTATTGTTTGTTTCTGTGTTTTCAGTCTTTTATTGCCTTTGGAAATGTGTCATAAGTTAATGAGCTTAAGCCTAAACCAATGGGTTAGTAAACTCATCACATCCTCCCTCTGATTAGGGGTAATGAGAATACCTTAAGTGTGAAGTCAGCATTTCACACTTAATCACCATGGTATAAGACTAAGATCATTAACCTACTTGTAATTATTTATATGTTTTTGTTGTTTTTGTTTAGTGTTAAGTAATGAGTTTAAGCCATAATCAAGGATCTAATGGACTCATTACACCATCCTAATAGAAGGATAATAGATGAGAACATTTAAGCTGAGAAAGACTCCTCAACTTGATCCATGATTAGGGATTAAACTCATGACAAAACAAAGCCTTTATTAAGTGGATTTTAGTTAGTGGTGAGATTAAGAAGTGATTTTTATGGTTTGTAAGACAACTTGAGGGGGACTTGTCCATTAACACTAGGGTTAGTCCTTCTTAACCAATTAAGGAAGAATTAGAACCCTAGTGCAAGGCCCAAGTTACAAGCTTGATATCTTAGTGATTATTAGGTGGATTGATTAAAGGATTTAAACACATTAAGGGTTTAACACTTAGGGTTAAAGTTATACACTCCATCCTAATAGAAGGATGCAGACATAAGCTTAATCATAAAGCCTTAAAGCCTTTAGGGTTTAGTCCCTGATTATGGGATGAGAAGAGAAGACTCAAAGATGACACAAAGGCAAAACTAAATGGGGGACTAATCAAACCCTAATTGTTATCATGCTTGGTTGTTCCTAGGGTTAATGAGGTTTTCAAGAAGATCTTCAGAGAAACCACCAGGAAGCAGATGAAAGGAGGAAGGAGCAGAGAGAAGAAAAACAACTTGCTTCACTTAAGAAGACAAGTTGCTTGAAGAAAGAAAATGGGAAAGAGCATGAATGATAAAACTCACTCAAATACAAAGATAAAATGCAGAAATGATGCATAAAAGAGATGAAGAGAGATTGTGAGAAGTGAAGGCAAATTCACTTCTCAAAACAACTTACCACCTGAAAAGTTAGTAAAGAAATGAAATGCAATGCAAATGAGATGAAATGTGATGATGCAAACCAAAACCAGAAGCAAGAACATGAAGTTAATGATGCTAAAAGATGATGCAAACACATGACAAGAGATGAGAATGATCATACAAACATAAGGATGCAAATGAGGCATGTATTGAACCATATGAATGTTCATGAAAGGTTATGAAATGCAAATGACATACAACATGGCAAATGAAAGATGCAATGAGCAAACACGATTCTAATATGTCCTAAGATGTCTTGTGAATCAAATGGGTGCACAAAATATCATGGCAAATCAATGGATGCAAGCAAATGAGAAATATATGCAAAGAAAGGCACAAATTAGGGTTTCATGCATTATGCAAAGCAAAAATCCAAAACCAGAAGCAAATGACTTGATAAAAATTTGAAAATGCAATCAAAGATACCCTAAACCTATGCAAACTCACTGCCCAAAGGAGAGGATCCAACTCTTAACCTATTGGGAGTTATGAATTTCCTAAGATTGCTAGAGTTTTAAGGTACCTCATCAAGAAAAATGCTAAACAAATTGAAAATGCAAGATCAAATCAAATCAATTTCATCCTATAAACTACATGCTATGCAAGATGCAATGCCAAAAGAATCATCATCCAACTCTCAAGGGTTAGGCAGAAATGAATTTTTGAAGTTTGAACCAAAATATTACCTCAAAATGAATTTAATTCCAATGAAAATTATCAAAAGGTATCAAGAACAAAAAAGAAATTTGGTTTGAGAGTTGGACAATGTTTCTAAATGTTTTAAAGTGCAATATGAATTTTTTTGTGATTTTTAAATACTTAAATGTATTTTTAATTAATTAATCTCCATTAATTAATTAAAAATAAACATTTAAATGATTTAAAAATAATTTTTAATGCAAAAAATAAAAATAAAAATATTTTTGGAATGAGAAAAATATTCTAAGTCAGCATGCAAAAAATGAGATTTTTGTGATTTGTTTTACTATTTTAAAATTAATATGAAAGATAAATGGATAAAAAAGAAATAAAAAGAAAATAAATGGAAAGTATGCAAGAAGAATGGCCAGGATTTGATCTGGGCTTGGACTGGTTGACTGCACGCCAGATCCAAGGGCTCAGATTCAAATCTGGCTAATTTCAATTATGAATTAATTAAAACAGGTTTTGAATTAATTAAACAAGCTTAGGGTTTTAATGATGCATCCTGGCCACACATTCACGCGCGAGTCAACCCCAGTCAAACCAATCTACGCTCCACATTCAGACTCTCATTAATGACATAATTAGGGTTAATGAGTTTTAGGTGACCGGAACAGTGGTTCCGGTCATCTTCTCCGGCGAGCAAAAACCCTAGATTTCGCTACAGGTTACCAAACATGCAATTTCTTCCATCAAAATGATCCTCTCCTCAATCTAAACCTAACCCCTCATCCAAAGTTCATTTATTTTCATTCACAAGCCTGAATCGAAGGAAAATACGAAACACGAGCAAACTTTCAGAACAACATGAAATGGTCATCTCTTGCCTATTTTCAATTCTAAATACATCCAGATGATCAGTGCAACATGTAGATTCATTTTGTAACAAGAAAGTGAAGTTCTGAGAAAAAAGTTCTTAGGTTGTACCTGAGCTGGAGGCTTCGAAAGTGAGCTTTCAGAGCCTCCCCTTTGTGCAAATGGTCTCCCTTGAATCCCCTGAGGCTAATGGAACACTTGAATGAGGCTGAAAGTGGCTAGTTTTTGTGGTTCAGTTCTGGTGTAACAGGAAATGCAGTTCTTGTATGTTGTGTTTCAGATCATTGTGAGGGGTGGGATCTGTTCTATGGATGATTTTTGGTTGATTGGTGAAAGAATTATTGAAGTTTGATGGTTGTGTTGTGTGATTCGAAGAAGGAAAGGTTTTGACAGTTTTTTGTGTATGCTGGATTGTGTGTCTTTTAGGCTTGTGTATGTTGTGTTTTTTGATCCTTAGGTGATCCATAAACTATCCCAACAAATCTGGAGAGCAGGTGTGCACTGTGGGATTGGTATGGGATGATTGGCCAAAAAGTCAAGTTTTGTGTACTTGCAGCATGGGCTGTGGCAGAGATGATTCCTTGGCCTATACTACATCAGCTTGGGTCAAGGATAGCCCTTGGATGATTCATGAATGACTGCAGCATTTGGATCATGAGTTGGAAGTGTTTTTGCAACTTGATAACTTGTCACATTTCATGGTTTTTGGCTATGCATATGTGAGGAACCTTGCTGAATCTTTGGTGTAGCATGCTTCATTAGGTCATGGCAAAGTTTTGAAACCAGCTAGAGGTCAAACAATCCCTTTGAGAATGATCTTGCAAGAAATCCCTCTTTGCACTTTCATGAAGAATGGCTTATGGTTATGTGAAAATCAAGGCAAATAAATGGGAAATCCCTTGGGCCAATTCTGATTTTAGGATCATGCATTGCATTGGTATGATAATTAGAAGTCACATTGAAGTCACATAAAGGCTTGTCATGAGAAAATGCAAGTTTTCCATTTTGTGCAAAAGTGAAATTTCAATGATTTTATCCAACTTTGCAAGACCATAACTTTTGATCCAAAATGAATTAGAATGAGTTCTTGTACTTTCTGAAAAGGGAATGCTCCATTCTACAACTTTCATGACCAAAGTTTTCCCATTTGAAGCATTTTTGAATCAAAAAGAAAGGGTTGAAAAAGTTTCCCAAAATGGCAAGTTTCCATTATAAGTCACTTTCCAAAAAAGGCAACTTTGCAAATGTCTTGAAATTCTTCAATTTTGTGAACTTCTAACATCTTCTATGACCAAATAAAGATCATACACATTCAAAATGATGGAGAAACCCCTTTGGTTGGGTGATTGGGGGCCTCAGATGCCCTGATTTTACACTGACTTGCTCAAGAAGTTACCTCTTGATCAGATGCCTTCCCCATTGAATTTCTTCATGAAAATTGATATGTATGATCCTCATACCTTATAGAGACCCATAGAAACAAGAATGGTAAAAATATTTGGAGTTATGGCCTCTGAAATCAAAACCCTAATTCTAGGTCATCTGTGCAGTTAAACCTGGCTCTGCTTCCATACCATTCTCAGTTCTTGTGATTCTTTGACTTTCTTGACTTTTTGGGGATATAATATGATGCTTGAACATACATGGACCCCTTTGAAGTGATTGAAGACCTTTGGAGTGGCTCAAGTGGCTCTTGGATAACTCAAATCACAAACCCTAGATGCAGATGACCTAGGAACAATGCAGTGAATCAAAGATGTGGTATGAGATGCTATGATGGAATTTATGCATATGAAAAGATCACAAGCCATGGTGTGAATGGGTGAGGGAAAATTTGGGGTGTTTACAGCTGCCCCTATTCAAACATGAGTTAGTTGTGCAGGATGTAAGCAACGGCTTGGCAGGCAAACAAGATAACTTGTGGTTGAATACCAAAGACAGTCCAAAATTTGCACTCACTGAATGAAGAAGAAAAGGGATATAGATTGTAAAAGAAAATAAAGTATAATTATAAAGTGCGCGTGACGGAGGACGACCGTCGAGCAGAGGACGACTGCTGGGGATAAAGCGATGACGGGGACGACCGACATGCTGGGGAAAATGCGGGAAATAAAGCAATGACGGGGACGGCCGACGAGCTGGGGATATGAGAGATTATGATGGGGACGGCCATCAAGTAAAGCTATAAGACTCTCTGGGGATTATAGGTAAATGAAATAAATGATGAGGTACGGTCATCAAAGGTGAAGGACGATCACCTAGCAGGGGACGGCTGCTCTGTTGGGGATAAGATGAGGGACGGTCATCTAAGGTGAAGGACGATCACCTGGCAAGGTACGGTTGCCAAAATGTATCGCGACATAGGACGAATGTCGGATAAAAAGGTCGACGATGGGGACGGCCATCGGATAAGCATGATGAAGGACGATCATCAAGAGGTGAAGGACGATCACCTAGCAGGGTACGACTGCTCTCAGGGTTTGTCATGACATAGGACGAATGTCAGATAACAAGATCAACGATGGGGACGGCCATCAGATGAAATGATGAAGGACGATCATCAAGAGGTGAAGGACGACCACCTAGCAGAGGACGACTGCTAAAAATGTCACGACATAGGACGAATGCCGGACAGAGAAGGGTTCCAACAATGGAGACTCCGCTGGGGAAAGGATGAGGGACGATCATCCAAAGGTGAAGGACGATCACCTGGCAGGGTACGACTGCCGAAAAGGTATCATGACATAGGACGAATGTCAGATAGAAAGAAAATAGCTTAACAAGTTTTGTTGGGGACTTAGCTGGGGAATAGTGAACACGGACGAGTGTTTACATCCAAGAAAATGAAAGGTATAAGTGTTTGGGTCTGCGGGGACTCTTCTGGGGAACATTAGACACATACGAGTGTCTAAATTCAAGAAGACATAAGTGTTTGACACGATGTATAGATTAAAGACGCGGACGAGCATCCTTACGACTATGATACGGACGAGTATCAGGTAGAAACAAACGCTTGACGTGTGTCCTGAGATGATGATACGGACGAGTACCAACTGGTTAACAAAGAACACGATCAAGTGTCGAATCTGAGGGGGTATAAGTGGTGTATACAAGACACGGACGAGTATCTGTATGAGTGAAAAGAGGATGAGTAACACAGATGAGTGTCGGAGAAAGTGTATCATAAACAAGTGTATGGTTTCCAAAGTGTTTGGGTGACTATGCTGGGAAAGTGACACGGACGGGTGTCAAGGAATTGTATATATGTGTATTTGTGAGTGCAAAGGGGACGCTTTGGCTTTCTACTGGGGATATGACACGGACGGGTGTCAGGGAGTATCTGTATCTTTACGGGAAGGGATTTGGCTCTCTGCCGGGGAATCTGGGGAGTTTTCTGTACATCGTTGATGGATTGTCAGTATTTATAAGTGTTCAGTTCGACACATGGCTTATGATTATGCACTATGTTTGATTTTTGCCGTAATGCTCCGTATTAGACGGAATGCTAAGCTCTGTGGGGAGAATAATGATGCGAATGCTATGATTATGCAAAGATACCGATCCGGGATTCGGGTCCCGTTGCCGCGAAGATCTTTGGCTGATCTGCTTGAAGTGGACATCCCAGTTGGGGGTGAGATTATTGGTAGATCTAGCATATATGACTCCGCTCGGGGGAATAGGTCACTGATAGACCCGTCTTGGTAGTAAGGGACCCAGCTGGGGTTTGTAGAAGCTTTCTTCACTCTGTTGTGATTTCTTCACGTGTTGCTCTTCCGGGTAGAGGTTGACACTCTGTGGGGAGATGGTTCCCTGGCTTTTGTACTTGGCTGAGGAAGAGTAATAAATGGCAACTCAGCTGGGGAGAAAGCACTTCCAGTGCTGAGACAGAGTAAATACTGATTTGCCAGCTTGCTGGGGTGGAACTTTCATGCCCCATGTTGTGCTTTGAATACTTGCAATCCTGAAAAGACAGAGAAACGCACAAGTAATCCCGAGGTATCTCTTACCAGATTCCGTCATAAGAGCTTAGACACCCCCGGGAGTAAGTATATTTCCTACAAGCACGTATTTAAAAGAAGCATCTGTATTTATGCACTCAGTATCTTATCGGACATTTTTCGCAAATGAAAATAAAAATGTACGAGACGAAACATGACTGGAAATCTGATTTTATTAATTCATGTGCCCTGAATTGGCAAGATACAGTCAAAGAAATAGATCCCCTGAAATGAGGAGATCGTTACAAATTGAGAAACAAAAAGATGTTGGCAATGTTGACGACGCTTCAAGGAGCTTCCCCTTTGCTATGACTCGTATGCCATTTGACGTTCTTTTCGTCTTGCTTTCTGAAGAAGGCTGATTCTGAAAGAAGCTTGACCCTTTCGAAGCTTACCAAGTTGTAAGTGATACAGATGAATTCAAAATGCAGTTGTTCGCTTATTCCCTTATTTTGCATGGATCGCCCTTTCAGGTTTTCAATCCATCGGGATACCCATTTTTGCCTGAGTTGTCCAATGCGGCTTTTCAACTCAGCGGGTGTACACATTTTTTATATTTATTTCCCTTATTTTTGCCCGAGTCTTTTATTCTGTTTTTGACTCGCCGGGATGCCCTATATTTGCCTGGACTTACATTCTGTTTTTATGTCCAGTGGGTCATTTTATGCGAAGTATTTTTTAACTGCATCTGAATTCACAGGGGACGGGAAGTCTTCACCATCCATAGTACTGAGCATCAGTGCTCCACCGGAGAAAACTTTCTTTACTACGAATGGCCCTTCATAGTTCGGAGTCCACTTGCCCCTGTGGTCTGTATGAGGAGGGAGGAGTCTTTTCAGCACAAGATCTCCTACTTGGTACTCTCGGAGCCTGACTTTCTGATCGAAGGCTTTCTTCATCCTCTTCTGATATAATTGCCCATGACAGATTGCAGCCAATCTCTTCTCTTCAATCAGATTCAGTTGTTCGTATCGGGATCGGACCCACTCTGCCCCGTTCAGCTTAACATCCATTAGTACCCGTAAGGAGGGTAATTCAACTTCAACAGGTAGGACTGCTTTCATACCATACACAAGCTGATATGGTGTTGCCCCAGTGGATGTTCTGATTGACGTACGGTACCCATGCAAGGCAAACGGTAGCATCTCATGCCAGTCTTTATAAGTGACTACCATCTTCTGCACAATCTTCTTGATGTTCTTATTAGCTGCCTCAACAGCGCCATTCATCTTTGGCCTGTAAGGAGAAGAATTGTGGTGTTGGATCTTGAAGTCCCGACATAGTTCTGCCATCATCTTGTTGTTTAAGTTGGAACCATTATCAGTAATGATTCGCTCGGGCACTCCATACCGACAGATGATATCTCTCTTCAGAAATCGGGCTACCACTTTCCTTGTAACATTTGCATAGGAAGCTGCTTCAACCCACTTGGTAAAATAGTCAATGGCTACCAGGATGAATATGTGGCCATTTGAAGCAGTCGGTTCAATATTGCCAATCATATCAATGCCCCACATAGCAAAGGGCCAGGGTGAAGACATCACATTCAGAGGATTGGGAGGCACATGCACTTTATCCGCGTAAATCTGGCATTTATGGCATTTTCTGGCATAGGCACAACAGTCGGTGTCCATTGTGATCCAGTAATAACCTGATCTTAGCAACTTCTTAGCCATGGCATGCCCTCCTGCATGGGTACCAAAGGATCCTTCGTGCACTTCGTGCATCAACAAGTCTGCTTCTGTTCTATCAACGCACCGGAGGAGTACCATATCAAAGTTTCTCTTGTACAGTGAACCGTCAGTATTCAGGAAGAAACTACTAGCTAGCCTTCTTAATGTCTTCTTATCATTGGAAGATGCCCCAGGTGGGTATGTTTGATCCTTCAAGAAGCACTTAATGTCATGGAACCAAGGCTTATCATCTTTGGCAACATCTACTGCAAATACATATGCTGGTCTGTCAAGTTTGGACACTGAGATCCGAGGTACGAAGTTGGCAGCTTGAACTTTGATCATGGATGAAATGGTAGCCAGAGCATCTGCAAACTGATTCTCGTCCCGAGGGATATACTCAAGCTTTACCGTTGTAAAGAAAGTCAATAACCTCCTTGTATAGTCCCTATGAGGTATCAGATGATCCTGGTGGGTGTACCATTTGCCGTTGGTTTGATTAATTACCAGAGCTGAATCTCCGAATACAGTCAAAGTCTTGATCCTGAGGTCGATGGCTTCCTCAAGACCCATAATACAAGCTTCGTATTCAGCTTCATTGTTAGTGCAGTTAAAGGTGAGTTTTGCCGAGAATGGCATGTGAACTCCCTTAGGTGTAATGAGTACTGCACCAACACCACGACCATTCATGTTAACAGCCCCGTCGAACATCATAGTCCATTCCTCTTCCGGGTCAGGCCCTTCAGTGTGAACAGGCTCTTCATGATCTTTTGCTTTTATGAACATGATGTCTTCATCAGGGAAGTCAAATCTCATAGGCTGGTAATCATCAATGGGTTGCTCAGCAAGATAATCAGACAATACACTGCCCTTAATGGCTTTCTGAGATGTGTATTAGATGTCGTATTCTGTGAGGATCATTTGTCATCTTGCAGCCCGTCCGGTAAGTGCTGGCTTCTCAAAAATGTACTTAACTGGGTCCATCTTTGATATCAATAAAGTAGTGTGGGTCAACATATACTATCTCAGTCGGCGAGCAGCCCACGCTAAAGCACATCAAGTTTTCTCGAGAAGTGAATAACGTTGTTCACAGTCGGTAAACTTTTTGCTTAGGTAGTAAATTGCATAATCTTTTCGACCAGACTCGTCATGCTGGCCTAGCACACACCCCATTGACTCTTCTAATACTGTCAAGTACATTATTAGAGGTCTTCCTTCAACTGGAGGCATGAGGATTAGAGGCTCTTGCAAGTATTCCTTGATTTTGTCAAAAGCCCTCTGGCAGTCTTCGTTCCACCTGACCGTTTGTTCTTTTCTTAGCAGTTTGAACAAGGGTTCACAGGTTGCAGTAAGGTGAGATATGAACCGTTAAATGTAATTCAATCTACCTAGAAACCCCCGAACATCTTTCTCAGTCTTCGGTGCATGCATTTCTTGAATGGCTTTGACTTTATCAGGGTCAACTTCAATCCCTTTCTCACTTACAATAAATCCCAGCAGCTTACCAGATCGCACCCCGAATGTGCACTTGTTGGGGTTCAACTTCAGTTGGTACTTCCTCAGGCGCTTGAATAACTTCAGCAGATTCACCAGGTGGTCTTCTTCTGTGAGGGACTTGGCAATCATGTCATCCATATAACATTCAATTTCTTTGTGGATCATGTCGTGGAATAAGGTTACCATAGCCCGTTGATAGGTTGCACCAGCATTCTTCAGTCCGAATGGCATCACCTTATAACAGAACGTGCCCCAGGGTGTGATGAAAGTTGTCTTCTCCATGTCTTCAGGTGACATCTTGATCTGATTGTATCCTGAAAATCCGTCCATGAAGGAGAATACCAAGAACTGAGCCGTATTATCCACCAATACATCAATGTGAGGTAATGGGAAATCATCTTTCGGGCTGGCTCTGTTCAGGTCCCGGTAGTCCACACACATCCTCACCTTGCCATCTTTCTTAGGCACGGGTACAATATTAGAAACCCACGGTGGATAGCTAGTCACAGCAAGGAATCCGGCGTCCCACTGCTTTTGTACCTCTTCTTTTATCTTCATTGCCATATCTGGGCGAGTACGGCGCAGTTTCTGTTTTACTGGCGGGCAGTCTTCTTTTAAAGGCAGCTTGTGCATGACAATATCGGTGTCCAACCCTGGTATATCCTGATAAGACCAGGCGAAAACATCCACATACTCTCGAAGCATATCAATCAGTTGCTCTTTCACTGAATCTTGTAGGCAGGCCCCGATTTTGACCTCTTTCACATCTTCTTCCGTACCAAGATTAACCGTTTCGACCTCCTCCTGATGAGGAGTGATAACCTTCTCCTCTTGCCTTAACAACCTGGCTAGCTCTTCAGGAAGCTCATAATCTTCTTCAACCCCTTCATCAACTTGATTGATTGGATTGTAAAAGTCATACGAAGTCATAGCAGTGTTGTTGTCGGTGCAGTCTAAAAGGCACTCTCTGCAAGGGTTTAGATTGTTTATTTTAGTGATTGATTTTAATCTTGTTTAGGAAAAAAAAGTGAAATGAAGTTTATCATTTTGGAAAACATTGCCATTTTATTTTTGTACAAAAAGAAAAATGGAAAACAGTGAGCGGAAAAAGGAAAAGACTCATTTGCAAAAGATGTCCGATATTCATTGATTGATCTGTTTTCACAAAATTACAAGATGGCCCGATTACAAAATGAGTCTTGTCATCTTGGGCAAGATGGAAGACTTGATGCATGCTTAAAAATACAGGAAATAATAATTACTCTGCAGGAGTAACCCTTATAATTTCCTGGGAAGACCAGTTAAGGACTTGGCTCCCCGGGATCCCTGGACGTATCTAGCTCTCCAGGTTGCGGTCGCTTTCTTCCTCGTCTTCCAAGTTGTTCACAGCATCCGGGGTGAGCATTCCCCCGCTGACAAAATTGGGCTTCTTGCCAGCCTCTGATTGATCTTGTTGAGTTGGTTTGTAACCCAACCCAAATCTGTCCTCCTTCTTCTTCAGCTTGGATACGAAAAATAAATGCATTTTGTTTGTTGATTCGTGTTGTACGATGTTTGGGGATGGATTCTGGGCAAAAAGATTTTGTTTTAGATGCCTAGGGAGTGAGATTGAGATTCTCAGGGGAGAGTGTGGCCGGAGAAGATGACCGGAGGTCATTTCCGGCCACCTGAAAGTGATTAGTGCATTAATGAGGATTAGGGCTAGGTTTGAATTCTGAGCGTAGGATGGGTTGACTGGCATTGACTCCCGCGTGAATGAACGCACCAGATTTCACATTAAAACCCTAATCACAATTATTTAATTTAATTAAGTCAGATTAGGTTAATTGGGGAAGTTTGAATCTCAGCCCTAGGATCACGCGCGAAGTCTTTCCCTCCTTCTCCAGTTTGAATGCAGGCCATTGGATGCGCTGACTTTTCTTTTAATTCATTTTTATTCTCATTTTATTTCATTTAATTTGTACATTTATTTTAAAATAGCAAAAATTATTCAAAAATTCTGAAAATTTTTATACACACTTTTATTAATTTTCAGAAACCAAAAACATTTTTATTTTTATTTTTTGCATTAAAAAATATTTTTAAATCATTTAAAAGTTTATTTTTAATTAATTAATGAGAATTAATTAATTAAAAATACTTTTAGGTATTTAAAAATCACCAAAAAATTCATGAAACCTTCATAATCATTTAGAAAAATTGTCCAACCTTCAAACCAAATTTCTTTTTTGATCTTGATGCATTTTGATAATTTTCCATGGAATTAATTCATTTTCAAGGCATTATTTTGGTCCAACCTTCAAAAAATCATTTCTGCCTAACCATTGAGAGTTGGACTTTGATTCTTCTTGCATTGCATTTTGTTTAGCATGTAGTTTGTGAGATTAAATTGGCATGAATTGATCTTGCATTTTCCATTTGTTTGACATTTTTCTTGTTAAGGAACCCTAAAACCCTAGAAATCTTAGGAAATTCATAACCCTAATTAGGTTAAGAGTTGGAACCTCTCCTTTGGGCAGTGAGTTAGTATAGGTTTAGGGATCTTTTGAATGCATTTTCAATTTTTTTTATCTTGATGTTTGCTTCTGATTTTGGTTTTTGTTTGATGCATTGATCATAAACCCTAATTTGGGCTTCCTTTTGCATACATCTTGCATTTGCTTGCATACTATGACTTGCCATGATATTTTATGCATCCATTTGATTCATTTGACATCTTAAGACATATTAAAAGCATGTTTGATCATTGCATCTTGCATTTGCCATGTTGTATTCCATTTTCACTTCATAACTTTTCATGTATGATCATGGTTCTTAACTTGCTTCATTTGCATCCATAAGTTTGTATGATCATCCCCATGCTTTGTTTCATGTTTGCATCATCTCATAGCATCATTAACATAAGGTATGTGCTTCTGGTTTTGATTTGCATCATGTCATTTCATCTCATCTTGCATTGCATTGCATTTCTTTCACTAACTTTCCAGGTGGTAAGTCACTTTGAGAAGTGAATTTGCCTTCACTTCTCATAACTTCTTTTCATCTCTCTTATGCATCATTGCTGCATTTTATCTTGTGTTTGAGATTGGGCTTGCTCATTATTCTTCTTACTTTCTTTCTTCAAGTGACTTGTCTTCTTAAATGAAGCAAGTTGCTTTGCTTCTCTTTGCTCCATTCATCTGCTTCCTGGTGGTTCCTCTGAAGATTGCTTTCTTAAACCTCACAAACCTTAGGAACAACCAAGCATGACAATGATTAGGGTTTTGATTAGTCCCCCATTTAGATTTTACCTTTGTGTCTCATTGAGTCTTCTCTCCTCATCTCATAATCAGGGACTAAACCCTAAAGGTTTTAAGGCTTTGAGATTAAGCTTATGCCTGCATCCTTCTATTAGGATGGAGTGTATTACTTTAATCCTAAGTGTTAGACCCTTAATGTGTTTAAATCTCTCAATCAATTCACTTAATAACCATCAAGACATCAAGCTTGCAACTTGGGCCTTGCACTAGGGTTCTAATTCTTCCTTAATTGGTTAAGAAGGACTAACCCTAGTGTTAATGGACAAGTCCCCATCAAGTTGTCTTACAAACCATAAAATTCACTTCATCATCATATCATTAAATAAATCCACTTAATCAAAGGCTTGTTTTTTCATGAGTTTAATCCCTAATCATGGATTAAGTTGAGGAGCATTCCTCGGCTTAAACACTCTCATCTATTATCCTTCTATTAGGATGGTGTAATGAGTCTGTTTAATCCATGATTATGGCTTAATCTCATTACTTAACACTAAACAAAAATACCAAAAACATCTAAATAATCACAAGTAGGTTAATGATCTTAATCCTACACCAAAGATGATTAAGTGTGAGAAGCTGACTTCACATTTAAGGTACTCTCATTACCCCTGATCAGAGGGAAGATGTGATGAGTTTACTAATCCATTGGTTTAGGTTTAAGCTCATTAACTTATGACAAATCCAAAAAAGCAATAAAAGACTGAAAACTCAAAAACAAACAATAATCGTCTCCTCCGGGATTCTTTTCTCATCTCATTCACTCACAACCGAGAACTTGCTTCTTCCGTCTAATGCAAGACAGTTTGCACCTGAGCCAGACAGGTCATACACTTGAGCATAGATAAGTAAGAAGTTCACAAGTCAATTCTTCCTTTCAGTCTCTTTGGGTCGAACTACGGTGTTCTGACTTCCTCATTGCATGAGAGGATACGTAGGCATAACTTAACAGTTATCGAACAAAAGTCTCTGTATATTCCCCCTCTTTCTAGCCTTATTCTTTTAGCCTCATTATCATGAGCATTTCATCTTTGTTCTTACACTGACACTTCATTTATACATTTCACTTCTTTTACACTGACACCTGTTCATCCTTTTCCAGCTCTTTTACACACAAATTGCACTGACACTACCCCTTTAAAACACAAATATTTTAAGCGTGGATCCCGTCGAGTACGACGGACAATCTGGGTGCTAATACCTTCCCAGGTTGTAACCAACCCCCTTTCTCAGTTTCTCTGGTTCGCAACCGTCTTATCCATATCTTTCCCAGGTCTATGCAGCATTACCTTTCCTCCGGGATAAAAATTCCTAGTTGGCGACTCTTTTCTTTTCCTGTGAGTTCACTCCTGTGTGTTCTTACATCCTTCTTTCGCCGACCGTTCGCGTCTGTACCTCATTTGAGCCAGTCTCATCTTTTGGGAGCGACAGCTTGGCGACTCTGCTGGGGAACCTTATACTGTAACCAGGGCTTCTGGTTCTTTTTGTGGGTTCCTCCTAGCGCTTGTTTGATTTGTGTTTACTGGGGTGTTATGTGCTATTTGTGCTTGTATTTGTATTTATTTTTGCTTTATGTACAGTAGTTTTATTGCTTTCTTTATAGCTTTACATATATCATACTGTCATACTGTGCTGGCTGGATCTATTTTGTTGCTTTGGTGGGTGGGTGTTTGATTGAGAGTTGAGGTCCTATACCTGGGACCTGAGTGACACCTAGGCTAGAGTGGTTCATGTTCTTTCCCATTCCATTTCGGTCTGGTGCGGGAATATGAAACACGGTTCAGATATGGGTTTCTTCTTGAGAACTCTGTGCTACAGATTTCCTGTAGTGCTAGGGCTATCTGGGAAGCCTGCTAAGTCTGGATGACCTTTAGTATTGACCTTCAGAAACTGAGGTGAATTAGAGGAGGATCTTTTATGGTTATTGTAAACACTGTACCTCCAGGTTAGAAGTGTTTACACTTCTCATAACTGATCCAAGTCTGAGGAGCCTTGTTTTAGAACATCACCTGTGAGGGGGTTGGGATGTTTACAGGTTTGCAGGTACCCTTGGCTTCAACATACCCTGTTACATTGTTAAGAGTACTCCACTTTGGATATTTCTTGTGATTTAACCCAGGACATGTGACTCTTTATTTGAGTCCCCCACCTTGGTTACTGGACTTATGAACCTGCATCTGGATTTCTTGAACATACATGTACCTATATCAAGGCAGTTAATCAGATCCAGCTCAGTCACAAACCCTTGCATATCATTTGCATACATCATCATTGCATCATTTTAACATGTGTTTATTTGTTTTTCAGGGTATCCATCCTACATTTTGGCTTGGTTTTGACCCCTTCTTCAGTGTAGACCTATTTTCATCAGTGCTTACTTCAGCTATCAGCTACCTGCTTCAGTCACCTGCATCACCAGTCTCAGCCTATCAGTGGCCCATCTTCAGTGTTATTTTCAGCATCTGTCTCAGCTCTTCTTCAGCAACATGGCACCCAAGAAGAGCAACATCTCCTATCATTTCTTTGAGCCTGAGTTGGCTAGCATCAGGAAGATTCAAACCCTGATTACTCCAGACCATATACCACTATTTAGAGAACATTATGGAGGAATCCTTAATGTGGTTATGGATTTGGACCCTTCACAGAGGAGCTTGATTCATACTTGCTTGCAGTTCTATGATCCCCTTCTAAGGTGCTTCACCTTCCAGAATTTTCAGTTGGGACCCTTGTTGGAAGAGTATTCATCACTGATTGGTGTACCTATCAGGGGTGGAATCCCCTTCAACCCTGAGATGGCTTTCCCTAGAAATGAAGAGGTGGCAAAAGCCTTGTATCTGGAACCAGTTCTGATTGGGCAGAATATGACTACTAAAGCTGGAGTCTCTGGTTTTCATCTGGATTTCTTGACCTCTCAGGCTATTCTGAAGGCCTCCTTGGGGGAGTGGAAGGCAGTCTGTGCATTATTAGCCCTTAGCATATATGGGGTTATTTTATTTGCAGATGAGCCTAAGTTTGTTAGCAAGAATGCAATCCATCTTTTCATCCTGAGGAACCCAGTGCCCACCTTACTGGGGGATCTCTACTACTCTGTTCACCAAAGGAATGAAAAGCAGAGGGGAAGATTAGTGAGATGCTGTGCTCCTTTGTTCCATACTTGGTTGCTCAAGCATTTACCAAAGACTGATGCATTCTTGAACCCTCACCAACAAAAGAACTGGGCTAGGAGGCTTGTTGCTTTAACCTCAGATGATATCAGGTGGTGCACTCAGAGCACCAAGGGAAGATACATCATTACTAGTTGTGGGCAATTTCCCAATGTGCCTCTGATAGGAGTGAAGGGTTGCATCAACTACAACCCTCTTCTATTCAAAAGACAACTGGGCTATGCATTAGTCCACCCTCCTAGAGCACAAGATCTAGCTGAGACCCTTTATTGTGAGAACAAGCCTAATCTGGCTATTGTCAGGCAAGCATCCTGGGCTTAGGACAATGTACAAACTAAAGGGGTAACCATTCTTGGGAGATGCAATAATGTGGCCTCAGCTCAGTACTATGAGTGGTCTCATGCCAGGGCTCAAATTTCTGGGATGCCCTTCACCCTTGAAGATGTGCCTGGACCCTCCACAGCACCACCTCCAGCAACTGTCAGCTTAGAGGAGTTTGAGAAATTGAAAGAGAGAAATGAGAATCTGACTCAGGCTCTACAAAAGACCCTCTGGGAGAGGAGTGATGGTCGCTTGGACATTGAAAGGTTAGAAAAGCTAAAGGTGGATCATCTAGCCAAAATTGAGAAGTCAGAGGATTACATTAAGAAGTCCAGGGCTGGAGAACAGATTTTGAAGAATGCCTGCAAAGAGGCCCAATTCCAGAGAGCTAGGACTGATTTATATCTGAAGGAGAGTCAAGCTAGGTGGGTCAGGATCACCGAAGCCCGCACTCAGGAGGATAAAAGGACTCAGGATAAGATTGAGCAGTTGGAGGCTAGTGCAAAAGAGCAACAGGAAGCCCTGGCAGCAGCCCAGAGGGAAATCTCCGAGTTAAAGATTAAAGCTGGTGTGAAGAGGTCAAAGGACCAGAGTCGACACAAGAAGCTAACTGCAGCTGTTACTACCAGGAATCTCCTTATCAGGAATCTTACAGAGCGTCCAGCTGATCCTGTGACTGAAGCACTTCTCAAGGAAGTTCAGGAGGATGAGTTTGGTCTTGGTGTTTAACTTTTGCTTGTTGTTGCTTTCATTCCATGTACTGTTACTTTCTTATGTTGTATTTTGACCCCTCAGAGGGCTTGTATTGTAAAAAGAAACAAACTATGTATCATGTACTTTTGTAATGTATTCATTAGTTTGTTTTATCTGAGTTCTTTCAAAGCAACATCACAAGCATCTTCCTCAAGGGTCTGGAAAGGTCAAAACCAAGTGCCAAGCCGGATATCTTGGAAACAAATAAGCATACTGCATTGCATACTAACCTTTTGTTTTGTTTTGTAGGTTTTTGTCTTATTGTTACTAACTCTATTGTGACTTCAGGAACTATTGCTCGACGTCGGGTGTTTCCACTCAACCGTCCACACAGATATCCAACCCGCAACAACCTTCCGGGTATACAAATGGACCAAGTACAGCAGGACCTTACAGAGGTCAGGACTCAAATGGCCAATGAGAGGCTAGAAATGAGGAATCAGATGACACAATTTATGGAGGTGATGAATAATATGGCTCAAAGCCAAGAGAGATTAAGAGCACTGGTAGAGGGGCGGAATCAGGAAGACCCCCATCCAGGGACTGCTGGGACAAGCAACAATGAGTGAGTTCAACCCCATGTTAATCCTTCGGTCTATGGACCCCACCTTCATCCAGAGATCAACATCCCTGTTAATGTGCAAGGGACTGCCACTGCAGGCAGAGTGCTGCAAGAAGACCCCCAGGAAGATCAGTTCACAGTGATGGGAGCTGGGGAGGAAGCCTATGATAGAAGGCTAGATGAGATTGCTGAGAAACTAAGATCCCTGGAGTCCCAGAATTCTTTGGGCTTTGATGTTATGGACATGGGTCTAGTGGACGGGGTCAGGATTCCCCACAAATTTAAACCACCGTGCTTTGAGAAGTACAACGGGACTTCTTGTCCACGGACCCACTTACAATCTTTTCTGGGGAGCCTGAAGGCATATACCATGGACGAAAAGCTATGGATGTTTTATTTTGAAGATAGCTTAACGGGAGCTTCAAGGGAATGGTACTCTCACCTGACTAGAGCGACCATCAGGTGTTGGAAGGACCTGGCTGAGGCCTTTATCAGACAATACCAGTACAACTTGGATATGGCTCCCAACAGGACCCTCCTGATGGGAATGTCACAATCATCCAGAGAAAGCTTCCGAGAGTACGCCCAGAGGTGGAGACAGCTTGTTGCTGCTGTCTAGCCACCCATGTCAGAAAGGGAGATGGTTGACATGTTTATGAACACCCTCCAAGGAACATACATTGATAGGCTAGCTGCCTTTTCTTCTACCAGCTTTGCAGATGTCGTTATAGCTGGAGAAAGAATTGAGAGCCTGTTAAAGATGGGCAAAATTTCTGACAACGGTGCTAGCTCGTCCAGCAACCCAAGAAAGCCTTTTGTAGGCCCAAGAAGAACTGGTGAAACCAATGCTATCCATGCCAGCAGGGGCAGACCCCAATATGTTCATAGGTCTGTGGCAGCAGTCACCATTCCCGCTCCAGTTCATCCACAACCAGCTTATCAACCACAACAACAAAATTATCAACAACAAACTCAGTATCCTCCTCATAGAAATTACAACAACACCAGCAACAACAATCAGCAAAGACCGTTCCAACAGAGACCTTCTCAAGACAATAGGGTGATCGATCCGATCCCTATGCCTTATGCCACATTACTGCCACAACTCCTGAAACTCAACCTAGTTGAGCTAAGGATATTGGCACCTCCAGATCCCGCCAGTCTGCCCAGAAATTATGACGCCAGCGCCAAATGTGCTTTTCACTCAAATGCACCTGGCCATAGTACAGAGAAGTGCAGAGCTTTGCACATGAAAGTACAGGACTTGGTAGATTCTAAAGCTCTGAACTTTGCACCACCACCAAATGTTAACAAGAACCCTATGCCACACCACGGAGGACCCAAAATCAATGCTATTGAAGAAGACAAGCCGTCTTACTTGATAACCAGTGTGGGTCAGATTCGGACACCCTTGGTAGAGATTAAAGCTCAACTCCTTGAATGTCAAATGTTCCCGGGATGTGAGCTAGGATGTGCTTATTGCAACATTTCAGTGAATGGGTGTGATAACTTGAGGGATGGCAGAGATGGTCTCATCCAGAGTGGCCTGCTTCAAATCACGACATCAATTCCTACCAATCCAGCAATCTCCCTAACAACAGTTCCAGAATCTTCTACAACTGCAACAACCATTGTTCTAAACAACTCTTCAGTCTCATCAACAAATGTTTCATCTGTTACTTCAACGGACCATATATCAGCAAACATCCCTTCTACAACTTCAGCACCCCTTCATTCAGAGTCCCCTACAACAACAACACCCATCCAGTCAACAATGTCTCCTACAACATCAGCAACAAACAATGAAAGTGTCTCAACAGTTACAATTTATTATGATCCTGCAAATGATTCTGCCTACAACTCACAAAATGCCACTCCTATCAGAGCACCAGTCACAATATACTATGATCCACATACTATCATGGTCCCTTCTGCAGCTGCCATCAGTCCAGTCACTATCACAGTGCCTGGGCCAGTACCTTATGAAAGCAGTAATGCCATCCCTTGGCATTACGGCTCCGACCTATACTGCGAAGGACAGAAAATCACTCTCGAATCATCAACTTCTTCACCACAAATAGACAATGTGGGGGGAGGCGGAGGCTTCACTCGAAGCGGACGTCTCTTTGCCCCGCAAATTCAAAGACCCACTGCTGAAGCAGAAGCTACTGCCAGGGCAAAAGGGAAGAGCATGGTGCAAGAAGAGCAAATTGTTAAAGAAGCTTTGAAAACACCTTTTGATCAAGAAGTCGATGAATTCATGAGAATCATCAAGAAAAGTGATTACAAGATAGTAGACCAGCTTCACCAGACGCCTTCCAAGATCTCCATTCTATCATTGCTTATGTGCTCCGAGGCTCATCGGAACGCACTACTAAAAGTCTTGCACGCAGCTTATGTGCCAGAAGAGATCACCGTCAATCAGTTGGAAGCTGTGGTTGGAAATGTTAATGCTAGTAATGGACTAGGATTTACCAACACTGATTTGACTACAGAAGGCTGCAATCACAACAAGGCTTTGCACATTACCATGGAGTGTAAGGGTGCAGTTCTTTCACATGTACTGGTAGACACAGGGTCATCCCTCAATGTCTTGCCTAAAAAAGCCCTTGTGAAGCTGGAGTATGAAGGATTGGCATTACGTCCCAGTAACTTGGTAGTGAGGGCCTTTGACGGCTCTAAGAGATCAGTTCTGGGAGAAATTGAGTTGCCTGTAACGATTGGCCCACAAACTTTCAAAACGACCTTCTACGTGATGGACATTCAGCCTGCCTACAGCTGTTTGTTGGGTAGACCATGGATTCATGCCGCTGGCGCAGTTACGTCTACCCTTCACCAGAAGTTAAAATTTGAGTGGGAAGGCCAAGTCGTTACTATCTGTGGGGAGGAAGATATTTTTGTTAGCCATCTGGCTACATACAAATACATTGAGATAGATGGGGAGATCCACGAAACGATGAGTCAAGGGTTTGAGGCCCTGAATATTAATGAGACATCTGCTGTGCTTGGGACTTCCATGACATCCTACCAGCAAGCCCGGAGGGTTGTGGAAGAAGGGAATGCTCAAGGCTGGGGCAAACTGTTGCCTGTGGAGAAGAAAGAGGATAGATTTGGGTTGGGTTACAAACCAACTCAACAAGATCAAGCAGAGGCTGCTAAGAAGCCCAACTTTGTTAGTGGGGGGATGCTCACCCCTGATGCTGTCAACAGCTTGGAAGATGAGTCGGAAGATGAACGCAACCTGGAGAACTGGATACGTCCAAGGATCCCGGGGAGCCGTATCTCAAACTGGTCTTCCCAGGAAATTATAAGGGTTACTCCTGCAGAGTAATTATTATTTCCTGTATATTTTAAGCATGCATCAAGTCTTGCATCTTGCCCAAGATGACAAGACTCATTTTGTAATCGGGCCATCTGTAATTTTTGTGCAACAAGATTAATCAATGATAATCAGACATCTTTTGCAAATGAGTCTTTTTCTTTTCTGCTCACTGTTTTTCCATTTTTCTTTTTGTACAAAAATAAATGGCAATGTTTTCAAAATGACAACTTTATTTCACTTTTCTAAACAAGATTAAAATCAATCACTAAAATGAACAAACTGAACCCTTGCAGAGAGTGCCTTCCAGACCGCACAGACAACAGCACGGCTATGACTTCGTATGACTTTGACAAACCAATCAATCAAGCTGATGAAGGGGTTGAAGAAGATTACGAGCTTCCTGAAGAGCTAGCCAGATTGTTGAGACAAGAGGAGAAGTTTATCACTCCTCATCAGGAGGAGGTCGAAACGATTAATCTTGGTACAGATGAAGATGTGAAAGAGGTTAAGATCGGGGCCTGCTTACAAGACTCAGTGAAGAAACAACTGATTGACCTGCTTCAGGAATATGTGGATGTGTTTGCTTGGTCCTATCAAGATATGCCAGGGTTGGACACCGATATTGTTACGCATAATCTGCCTTTGAGAGAAGATTGCCCACCGGTCAAACAGAAATTGCGCCGTACTCGCCCAGACATGGCAATGAAGATCAAAGAAGAGGTGCAAAAGCAGTGGGACGCCGGATTCCTTGCTGTAACTAGCTATCCGCCGTGGGTTGCTAACATTGTGCCTGTTCCAAAGAAAGATGGCAAGGTAAGGATGTGTGTTGATTACCGGGATCTGAACAGAGCCAGCCCGAAAGATGATTTCCCATTACCTCACATTGATGTATTGGTTGATAATACGGCTCAGTTCTCGGTATTCTCCTTCATGGACGGATTTTCAGGATACAATCAGATCAAGATGTCACCTGAAGACATGGAGAAGACAACCTTCATCACACCCTGGGGCACGTTCTGTTACAAGGTGATTCCATTCGGATTGAAGAATGCAGGTGCAACATATCAACGGGCTATGGTAACATTATTCCACGATATGATCCATAAGGAAATCGAGTGTTATGTGGATGACATGATTGCTAAGTCCCTCACAGAAGAAGACCACCTGGTAAATCTGCTGAAGTTATTCAAGCGTCTGAGGAAGTACCAACTAAAGCTGAACCCCAACAAGTGTACATTCGGGGTGCGATCTGGTAAGCTGCTGGGTTTTATTGTAAGCGAGAAAGGGATTGAGGTTGACCCTGATAAAGTCAAAGCCATTCAGGAAATGCCTGCACCGAAGTCTGAAAAAGAAGTTCGAGGGTTCCTAGGTAGATTGAACTACATCTCAAGGTTCATATCTCACCTTACAGCAACCTATGAACCTTTGTTTAAACTGTTAAGAAAGGAACAGACGGTCAGGTGGAATGAAGACTGCCAGAGGGCTTTTGACAAGATCAAAGAATACTTGCAAGAGCCACCAATCCTTATGCCTCCAGTTGAAGGAAGACCTCTGATAATGTACTTGACAGTATTAGAAGAGTCGATGGGGTGTATGTTGGGCCAGCATGACGAGTCTGGTCGAAAAGAGTATGCAATATACTACCTAAGCAAAAAGTTTACCGACTGTGAACAACGTTATTCACTGCTCGAGAAAACTTGTTGTGCTTTAGCGTGGGCTGCTCGCCGAATGAGACAGTATATGTTGACCCACACTACCTTATTGATATCCAAGATGGACCCAATTAAGTACATTTTTGAGAAGCCAGCACTTACCGGACGGGTTGCAAGATGGCAGATGATTCTCACAGAATATGACATCCAGTACACCTCTCAGAAAGCCATCAAGGGCAGTGTATTGTCTGAATATCTTGCTGAGCAACCTATTGATGACTACCAGCCTATGAGATTTGACTTCCCCGATGAAGACATCATGTTCATAAAAGCGAAAGATCATGAAGAGCCTATTCACACTGAAGGGCCTGACCCAGAGGAAGAATGGACTATGATGTTTGATGGGGCTGTTAATATGAATGGTCGTGGTGTTGGTGCAGTACTCATTACACCTAAGGGAGTTCACATGCCTTTCTCGGCAAGGCTCACCTTTAATTGCACTAACAACGAAGCTGAATACGAAGCTTGCATTATGGGTCTTGAGGAAGCCATTGACCTCAGGATCAAGACTTTAACTGTATTCGGAGATTCAGCTCTGGTAGTTAATCAAACCAATGGTAAATGGTACACCCACCAGGAACATCTGATACCTTACAGGGATTATACAAGAAGATTATTGACTTTCTTTACAACGGTCAAGCTTGAGTATATCCCTCGGGACGAGAATCAGTTTGCAGATGCTCTGGCTACCATTTCGTCAATGATCAAAGTTCAAGCTGCCAACTTTGTGCCTCGGATTTCAGTGTCCAGACTCGATAGACCAGCATATGTATTTGCAGCCGACGCCGTGAAAGATGATATGCCTTGGTTCCATGACATTAAGTGCTTCTTGGAGGATCAAACATACCCACCTAGGGCATCTTCCAATGATAAGAAGACTTTAAGAAGGCTTGCTGGTAGTTTCTTCCTGAACACTGATGGTTCCCTGTACAAGAGAAACTTTGATATGGTACTCCTCAGATGCGTTGATAGAACAGAAGCAGATTTGTTGATGCGCGAGGTGCACGAAGGATCCTTTGGTACCCATGCGGGAGGGCATGCCATGGCCAAGAAGTTGCTAAAATCAGGCTATTACTGGATCACAATGGATGCAGACTGTTGTGCCTACGCCAGGAAGTGCCATAAATGCCAGATCTATGCGGATAAGGTGCATGTGCCTCCCAATCCTTTGAATATAATGTCGTCACCCTGGCCCTTTGCTATGTGGGGCATTGATATGATTGGCAAGATTGAACCGACTGCTTCAAACGGCCACAGATTCATCCTAGTAGCCATTGACTATTTCACCAAGTGGGTTGAAGCAGCCTCATATGCAAATGTCACAAGGCAAGTGGTAGCCAAATTTCTGAAGAGAGATATCATCTGTCGATATGGAGTGCCCGAGCGAATCATTACTGATAATGGTTCCAACTTAAACAACAAAATGATGGCTGAGCTATGCCGGGACTTCAAGATTCAACACCACAATTCTTCTCCTTACAGGCCAAAGATGAATGGCGCTGTTGAGGCGGCTAACAAGAATATCAAGAAGATTGTGCAGAAGATGGTAGTCACCTACAAAGACTGGCATGAGATGCTGCCATTTGCCTTGCATGGGTACCGCACGTCAATCAGAACATCCACTGGGGAAACACCGTATCAGCTTGTATATGGCATGGAGGCAGTCCTACCTGTTGAAGTTGAATTACCCTCCTTGCGAGTACTGATGGATGTTAAGCTGAACGAAGCAGAGTGGGTCCGATCCCGATACGAACAACTGAGTCTGATTGAAGAGAAGAGATTGGCTGCAATCTGTCATGGACAGCTGTATCAGAAAAGGATGAAGAGAGCCTTCGATCAGAAAGTCAGGCACCGAGAGTACCAAGTAGGAGATCTTGTGCTGAAAAGAATCCTCCCTCTTCATACAGACCACAGGGGCAAATGGACTCCGAACTATGAAGGACCATTCGTGGTAAAGAAAGTTTTCTCCGGTGGAGCACTGATGCTTAGCACCATGGATGGTGAATATTTCCCGTCCCCTGTGAATTCAGATGCAGTTAAAAAATACTTCGCATAAAAATGACCCGCTGTATCACTTACAACTTGGTAGGCTTCGAAAGGATCAAGCCTCTTTCAGAATCAGCCTTCTTCAGAAAGCAAGACGAGAAGAACGTCAAATGTCATACGAGTCATAGCAAGAGGGAAGCTCCTTGAAGCGTCATCAACATTGCCAGCTTTTTGTTTCTCAATTTGTAACAATCTCCTCATTCCAGGGGATATGTTTCTTTGACTGTATCTTGCCAATTCAGGGCACATGAATTAATAAAAGCATATTTTCAGTCATGTTTTCGTCTTGTACATTTTATTTGCAAAAATGTCTGATGTCTTAAAGAAAACTGATTGCATGAATACAGATGCTTATCTTCAAAAATAAAAACTACGTGCTTGCAGGAAATATACTTATTCCCGGGAGTGTCTGATTCCTATGACGGAATCCAGTAAGGGATACCTCGGGATTACTTGTGTGTCTCTTGTCTTTGCAGGATTGCAGGTATTCAAAGCGCAACATGGGGCATGTAAGTTTCATTCCAGCAAGCTGGCAAATCAACACTCATCCTTAGCACTCAAAGTGTTTTCTCCCCAGCTGAGTTGCCACTTATTGCTTCTCCCAGCCAAGTTGCCAATCATTCTTCCTCATCCAAGCACAAAAGCCAGGGAACTGCTTCCCCACAGAGTCTCAGCCTCTATCCAGAAGAGCAACACACGAAGGGATCACAACAGAGTGAAGAAAGCTCCTACAAACCCCAGCTGGGTCCCTCATTTACAGGAATAGGTCTATCATTGACCCATTTCCCCAAGCAGAATCATTTCATCAGATCTACCAACGATCTCATCCCCAGCTGGGATGTTCACTTCAAACAGATCGACCAGAGATCTTCACAGCAATGGGATCCGAATCCCGGATCGGGATCTCTTGCATAGTCATAGCATTCGCATCATATTCACCCCACAAAGCGTAGCATTCCGTCTAATACGGAGCATTACGGCAAAAATCAAACATGTTGCATAAATCATAAGTCATGGTCCGAATCAAACACTTGTGAATATTATCAACCCATCAACAATATACGGAATGCTCCCCAGATTCCCCGGCAAAAGCAGTTGCCTCACATTCACCAATACAAATACACACTCCTTGTGGCACCCGTCCGTGTCATCATTCCCCAGTAAAGTCGCCCGAGCTTTTCTTTGCAAACAAACACTTGTATATTACAGACACTTCTTGACACCCGTCCGTGTCATATTCCCAGCAGAAAGCCAAGACATCCTCTTTACACTCACACATACGTATATATATACATTTCCTTGACATCCGTCCATGTCATTTTCCCAGCACGGTAACCTAACATTTTGTATATCAGATATTTGTTTATACTATACACTTTCCTTTTTGACACTCGTCTGTGTCACTCCCCCAGCAGGTTGAACACTTAAATAGACACCAATCATACTTATACAGATACTCGTCCGTATCCTGTACACACCATTTATATCCCCGCAGATTCGACACTCGTCCGTGTTCTTTGTTAACCAGTTGGTACTCGTCCGTACCATCATCTCAGAACATGCGTCAAGCGTTTGTTTCTACTTGATACTCGTCTGTATCATAGTCTTAAGGATGCTCGTCCGCATCTTTAATCCATACACTCATGTCTTCTTGAATATAGATACTCGTCTGTGTCTACTATTCCCCAGAAGAGTCCCCTCAGATTCAACACTCGTCCGTGTTCCTTGTTAACCAGTTGATACTCGTCCGTATCATCATCTCTGAACACGTGTCAGTATTTGTTTCTACCTGATACTCGTCCATATCATAGTCTTAAGGATGCTCGTCCGCATCTTTAATCTATACACATCCAAACACTTATACCTTTTATTTCTTGGATGTAAGCACTCGTCCGTGTTTACTACTCCCCAGTAAAGCAAATTTCTTTTTATCTGACATTCGTCCTATGTCATGATAAACCCTGAGAGCAGCCGTACCCTGCTAGGTGGTCGTCCTTCACCTCTTGATGATCGTCCTTCATCATGCTCATCCGATGGCCGTCCCCATCGTTGATTTTCTATCCGACATTCGTCCTATGTCGTGATATTTAGCAGCCGTCCCCTGCTAGGTGATCGTCCTTCACCTTTTGATGATCGTCCTTCATCATTTTATCCAATGGCCGTCCCCATTGTTGATTATGGTTATCTGGCGTTCGTCCTACGTCATGATAAACCTTGAGAGCAGCCGTCCCCTGCTAGGTGGTCGTCCTCCACCTCTTGATGATCGTCCTTCATCATGCTCATCCGATGGCCGTCCCCATCGTTGGATTTTTATCCGGCATTCGTCCTATGTCGCGATATTTTCGGCAGCCGTACCCTGCCAGGTGGTCGTCCTCCACCTTAGATGACCGTCCCTCATCTTATCCCGAACAGAGCAGCCGTCCCCTTCTAGGTGATCGTCCTTCACCTTTGATGACCGTACCTCATCATCTGTTTATTTCATTTATTCTTTAACCCGATGGCCGTCCCCGTCGTGGTCCCTTTTCTTTTTAGCCCGATGGCCGTCCCCATCGTTGGTTACTTTACTTTATGAACCCGATGGCCGTCCCCGTCGTGGTCCCTTTTCTTTTTAGCCCGATGGCCGTCCCCATCGTTGGTTACTTTACTTTATGAACTTGATGGCCGTCCCCATCATGTTTCATTTATTCCCCAGAGAATCTTACAGTTTTATCTTGATGGCCGTCCCCATCATAATCCCTTTTACCCCCAGCATGTCGGCCGTCCCCGTCATTGCTTTTATTTTTCCGCACTTTACCAGCATGTCGGCCGTCCCCGTCATTGCTCTTTACCCGGCAGTCGTCCTCTGCTCGACGGTCGTCCTCCGTCGCCCATACTTTACAATATACTTTATTTTCTTTTACAATCTATATCCCTTTTCTTCTTCATTCTGTGAGTGCAAATTTTGGACTGTCTTTGGTATTCAACCACAAGTTATCTTGTTTGCCTGATAAGCCGTTGCTTACATCCTGCACTGCTAACTCATGTTTGAATAGGGGCAGCTGTAAACACCCCAAATTTGCCCTCACCCATTCACACCATGGCTTGTGATCATTTCATAAGCATAAACTCAGTCATAGCATCTCATATCACATTTTTGATTCACTGCATAGATTCAAAGTCATCTGCACCTAGGGTTTGTGATCTGAGCAATCCAAGAGCTTCTTGAGCCACTCCAAAGGCCATCAATCACTTCAAAGGGGTCCATGTGTGTTCAAATATCATATTACATCCTCTCAAAGTCAAGAATGTCAAAGGATCACAAGAACTGGGATTGGTATGGAAGCAGAGCCAAGCTTGACTGCACAGTTGACCTAAAATTAGGGTTTTGGTTTCAAAGGCCATAAATCCAATTTTTTGGTCATTATTGTTTCTATTGGTCTCTATATGGTATAGGTAGTATGCATATCAATTTTCATGAAGAAATTCCATGGGGAAGTCATCTGATCAAGAGTTGACTTTTCAAGCAAGTCAGTGCAAAATCAGGGCATCTGAGGCCCCCAATGACCCAACCAAAGGGTGTTCTTCATCATTTTGATTGTATATGATCTTTATTTGATCATGGAAGATGTTATAAGTTCACAAAGTTGAAGAATTTCAAGTCTTTTGCAAAGTTGACTTTTTGGGCAAGTTTGACTTTTAATGAAATTGTCATTTTAAGCAACTTTTTCAACCCTTACTTTTTGATTCAAAAAAGCTTCAAATGGAAAAACTTTGGTCATGAAAGTTGTAGAATAGATCTTTCCCTTTTCAAAAAGTACAAGAACATGACTTAATTCATTTTGGATCAAAAGTTATAGCTTGTCAAAGTTGGCAAAAATCACAAAATTTCAAAGTTTCTACCAAAGAGGTATTTTGCAAAATGACTTGATCAAGTGTTCTAAAGCTATCAAATGCACTTCTAATCTTCACAACATGATCATGCAACACCTAAAATTCAGAATGGGCCAAGGAACTTTGCATTTTCATGCCTTGAAACTCAAGAATTCATAAAGGGGCCAAAACTTGTGAAAATTGCAAAACACATCATAAACTTTATGCAACTTGCTGAATCATCTCAAATCAAGTTCTATGGTTCTCCCTAAACACAACTGAACACAACCATGCTCCTGTCCTAGCCTGCCACTTGCCCATACCTCCAAGTACAACTTGCTTGACTTTTTGCAAATCACCCCATACCAATCAGCATAGCCCACACCAACTCCACAGACCTATCACAACTTGATATGTGGACTTTATGCAAGCCATAACACACAAGAACACAGCCTAAGACTTCAGCATTCACAAGTTCCAAGTTTATGCTCCAACTTGCATTTTCATTCGAAACACTCAGCACAAGTTACAAACACCCAAACCAACTTCACCAATCAACTAAACACACTTTCCTGATCACAAAGCACCCATCACCATTGTCTTAAACCCCCAGAATCAGAAACACGATTTCCTCACTCCACTGAACAGAACTTGTTCAAACTTCCAAACCAGCCATTTTAAACTCCAACCAAGCACTGCAAGCTTCTCAGGAGGTTCATTAGAGGCATTTTGGATCAAAGGGCCAGCCAGAAAGTGTCAGAAATCAAAGCTCCAGTTCAGGTGAGCTCAAGAACATTTTTTCCAGAAACATGTTTTTAAGTTCTTAAATGATTCTCTATGTTCCACTGATCATGCTGATATGTTTTGTTTCGAAAATGATTGAGTATTGAGTATGTATGTTGTTCCTGAAACTTTTTTGACCTAAACCCCTTTTGATTCGATTCAGCTTGGATACGAAAAATAAATGCATTTTGTTTGTTGATTCGTGTTGTACGATGTTTGGGGATGGATTCTGGGCAAAAAGATTTTGTTTTAGATGCCTAGGGAGTGAGATTGAGATTCTCAGGGGAGAGTGTGGCCGGAGAAGATGACCGGAGGTCATTTCCGGCCACCTGAAAGTGATTAGTGCATTAATGAGGATTAGGGCTAGGTTTGAATTCTGAGCGTAGGATGGGTTGACTGGCATTGACTCCCGCGTGAATGAACGCACCAGATTTCACATTAAAACCCTAATCACAATTATTTAATTTAATTAAGTCAGATTAGGTTAATTGGGGAAGTTTGAATCTCAGCCCAAGGATCACGCGCGAAGTCTTTCCCTCCTTCTCCAGTTTGAATGCAGGCCATTGGATGCGCTGACTTTTCTTTTAATTCATTTTTATTCTCATTTTATTTCATTTAATTTGTACATTTATTTTAAAATAGCAAAAATTATTCAAAAATTCTGAAAATTTTTATACACACTTTTATTAATTTTCAGAAACCAAAAACATTTTTATTTTTATTTTTTAATTTAATAAATATTTTTAAATCATTTAAAAGTTTATTTTTAATTAATTAATGAGAATTAATTAATTAAAAATACTTTTAGGTATTTAAAAATCACCAAAAAATTCATGAAACCTTCATAATCATTTAGAAACATTGTCCAACCTTCAAACCAAATTTCTTTTTTGATCTTGATGCATTTTGATAATTTTCCATGGAATTAATTCATTTTCAAGGCATTATTTTGATCCAACCTTCAAAAAATCATTTCTGCCTAACCATTGAGAGTTGGACTTTGATTCTTCTTGCATTGCATTTTGTTTAGCATGTAGTTTGTGAGATTAAATTGGCATGAATTGATCTTGCATTTTCCATTTGTTTGACATTTTTCTTGTTAAGGAACCCTAAAACCCTAGAAATTTTAGGAAATTCATAACCCTAATTAGGTTAAGAGTTGGAACCTCTCCTTTGGGCAGTGAGTTAGTATAGGTTTAGGGATCTTTTGAATGCATTTTCAATTTTTTTTATCTTGATGTTTGCTTCTGATTTTGGTTTTTGTTTGATGCATTGATCATAAACCCTAATTTGGGCTTCCTTTTGCATACATCTTGCATTTGCTTGCATACTATGACTTGCCATGATATTTTATGCATCCATTTGATTCATTTGACATCTTAAGACATATTAAAAGCATGTTTGATCATTTCATCTTGCATTTGCCATGTTGTATGCCATTTGCACTTCATAACTTTTCATGTATGATCATGGTTCTTAACTTGCTTCATTTGCATCCATAAGTTTGTATGATCATCCCCATGCTTTGTTTCATGTTTGCATCATCTCATAGCATCATTAACATCATGTATGTGCTTCTGGTTTTGATTTGCATCATGTCATTTCATCTCATCTTGCATTGCATTGCATTTCTTTCACTAACTTTCCAGGTGGTAAGTCACTTTGAGAAGTGAATTTGCCTTCACTTCTCATAACTTCTTTTCATCTCTCTTATGCATCATTGCTGCATTTTATCTTGTGTTTGAGATTGGGCTTGCTCATTCTTCTTCTTACTTTCTTTCTTCAAGTGACTTGTCTTCTTAAATGAAGCAAGTTGCTTTGCTTCTCTTTGCTCCATTCATCTGCTTCCTGGTGGTTCCTCTGAAGATTGCTTTCTTAAACCTCACAAACCTTAGGAACAACCAAGCATGACAATGATTAGGGTTTTGATTAGTCCCCCATTTATATTTTACCTTTGTGTCTCATTGAGTCTTCTCTCCTCATCTCATAATCAGGGACTAAACCCTAAAGGTTTTAAGGCTTTGAGATTAAGCTTATGCCTGCACCCTTCTATTAGGATGGAGTGTATAACTTTAATCCTAAGTGTTAGACCATTAATGTGTTTAAATCTCTCAATCAATTCACTTAATAACCATCAATACATCAAGCTTGCAACTTGGGCCTTGCACTAGGGTTCTAATTCTTCCTTAATTGGTTAAGAAGGACTAACCCTAGTGTTAATGGACAAGTCCCCCTCAAGTTGTCTTACAAACCATAAAATTCACTTCATCATCATATCATTAAATAAATCCACTTAATCAAAGGCTTGTTTTGTCATGAGTTTAATCCCTAATCATGGATTAAGTTGAGGAGCATTCCTCAGCTTAAACACTCTCATGTATTATCCTTCTATTAGGATGGTGTAATGAGTCTGTTTAATCCCTGATTATGGCTTAATCTCATTACTTAACACTAAACAAAAATACCAAAAACATCTAAATAATCACAAGTAGGTTAATGATCTTAATCCTACACCAAAGGTGATTAAGTGTGAGAAGCTGACTTCACATTTAAGGTACTCTCATTACCCCTGATCAGAGGGAAGATGTGATGAGTTTACTAATCCATTGGTTTAGGTTTAAGCTCATTAACTTATGACAAATCCAAAAAAGCAATAAAAGACTGAAAACTCAAAAACAAACAATAATCGTCTCCTCCGGGATTCTTTTCTCATCTCATTCACTCACAACCGAGAACTTGCTTCTTCCGTCTAATGCAAGACAGTTTGCACCTGAGCCAGACAGGTCATACACTTGAGCATAGATAAGTAAGCAGTTCACAAGTCAATTCTTCCTTTCAGTCTCTTTAAGTCGAACTACGGTGTTCTGACTTCCTCATTGCACGAGAGGATACGTAGGCATAACTTAACAGTTATCGAACAAAAGTCTCTGTATATTCCCCCTCTTTCTAGCCTTATTCTTTTAGCCTCATTATCATGAGCATTTCATCTTTGTTCTTACACTGACACTTCATTTATACATTTCACTTCTTTTACACTGACACCTGTACATCCTTTTCCAGCTCTTTTACACACAAATTGCACTGACACTACCCCTTTAAAACATAAATCTTTTAAGCGTGGATCCCGTCGAGTACGACGGACAATCTGGGTGCTAATACCTTCCCAGGTTGTAACCAACCCCCTTTCTCAGTTTCTCTGGTTCGCAACCGTCTTATCCATATCTTTCCCAGGTCTATGCAGCATTACCTTTCCTCCGGGATAAAAATGCCTAGCTGGCGACTCTTTTCTTTTCCTGTGAGTTCACTCCTGTGTGTTCTTACATCCTTCTTTCGCCGACCGTTCGCGTCTGTACCTCATTTGAGCCAGTCTCATCTTTTGGGAGCGACAATGAAGAGCTGAAAAACAAGTGCTGATGATGAAGACTGATACTGGAGGTGAGCCACGGATAGGATGAAGCTGGTAATGAAGGCAACTGAAGCAGGCAGCTGATGAAGAAAGCTGAAGCAGATAACTGATGGACAAAGGTCTATGCAGATGAAGGGGTCAAAACCAAGCCAAATATGATGTGGATACCCTGAAAAACAAATAAACAAATGTTAAATGATGCAAATGATGAGTATGCAAATGATATGCAAGGGTTTGTGATCAAGCTGGATCTGATTACTGCCTTGATATAAGTCCACGTATGTCTAAGAAGTCTAGATGGAGGTTCAGAAGTCCAGTAACCAAGGTAGGGGACTCAAATAAAGAGTCACATGTCCAGGGTTAAATCATAAGAACTGTCCCAAAATGGAGTACTCTTAATCAAAACAAAGTATCAGGGTATGATGTGGCTAGAGGTACCTGCAAACCTGTAAACAGCCCAACCCCCTCACAGGTGGTGTTCTAGAACAAGGATCCTCAGACTTGGATCAGTTATGAGAAGTGTAAACACTTCTAACCCGGAGGTACAATGTTTACAATAACCATAAAAGATCCTCCTCTAATTCACCTCAGTTTCCGAAGGTCATAGTAATGGTCATCCAGACTTAGCAGGCTTCCCAGATAGCCCTAGCACTACAGGAGATATGTAGCACAAAGTTCTCAAGAAGAAACCCATATCTGAACCGTGTTTCATATTCCCACACCAGACCGAAATGGAATGGGAAAGAACATGAACCACTCTAGCCTAGGTGTCACTCAGGTCCCAGGTATAGGACCTAAAACTCTCAGTAGAACCCCACCCACCAAAGCAAAAACCAGATCCAGCCAGATGACAATATGACAGTATGATATGTAAAGCTGTAAAGAGAGCAATAAATAACTGTACATAAGGCAATAAATAAAGCAAATATACAAACACAAATAGCACATAACACCCCAGTAAACACAAATCAAACAAGCGCTAGGAGGAACCCACAAAAAGAACCAGAAGCCCTGGTTACAGTATAAGGGTCCCCAGCAGAGTCGCCAAGCTGTCGCTCCCACCAAATGAGGCTAGGTCAAATGGGGTACAGACGCGAACGGTCGGCGAAAGGAGGAGAGAACACACAGGGGTGAACTCAGAAAGACAAGAGTCGCCAGCTAGGCATTTTTATCCCGAAGGAAAGGTAATGCTGCATAGACCTAGAAAGATATGGATAAGACGGTTGCGAACCAGAGAGACTGAGAAAGGGGGTTGGTTACAACCTGGGAAGGTATTAGCACCCAGATTGTCCGCCGTACTCGACGGGATCCACGCTTAAAAGATTTGTGTTTTAAAGGGGTAATGTCAGTGTTATTTGTGTATCAAAACTGAAAAGAATACAAGTGTCAGTGAAAAAGAAATGTGAGGTGTATAAGAGAAGTGTCAGTGTAAGAACAAGAGTGAAATGCTCAAGACTATGAGGCTTAAAGAATAATGCTAGAAAGAGGGGGAATATACAGAGACTTTTGTTCGATAACTGTTAAGTTATGCCTACGTATCCTCTCGTGCAATGAGGAAGTCAGAACACCGTAGTTCGACTCAAAGAGACTAAAAAATAAATTGACTTGTGAACTGCTATCTTGTCTATGCTCAAGTGTATGACCTGTCTGGCTCAGGTGCTAACTGTCTCGCATTAGACGGAAGAAGCAAGTTCTCGTTTATGAGTGAATGAGATGAGAAAAGAATCCAGGAGAAGACGATTATTGTTTGTTTCTGTGTTTTCAGTCTTTTATTGCCTTTGGAAATGTGTCATAAGTTAATGCGCTTAAGCCTAAACCAATGGGTTAGTAAACTCATCACATCCTCCCTCTGATTAGGGGTAATGAGAATACCTTAAGTGTGAAGTCAGCATCTCACACTTAATCACCATGGTATAGGACTAAGATCATTAACCTACTTGTGATTATTTAGATGTTTTTGTTGTTTTTGTTTAGTGTTAAGTAATGAGTTTAAGCCATAATCAAGGATCTAATGGACTCATTACACCATCCTAATAGAAGGATAATAGATGAGAACATTTAAGCTGAGAAAGACTCCTCAACTTGATCCATGATTAGGGATTAAACTCATGACAAAACAAAGCCTTTATTAAGTGGATTTTAGTTAGTGGTGAGATTAAGAAGTGATTTTTATGGTTTGTAAGACAACTTGAGGGGGACTTGTCCATTAACACTAGGGTTAGTCCTTCTTAACCAATTAAGGAAGAATTAGAACCCTAATGCAAGGCCCAAGTTACAAGCTTGATGTCTTAGTGATTATTAGGTGGATTGATTAAAGGATTTAAACACATTAAGGGTTTAACACTTAGGGTTAAAGTTATACACTCCATCCTAATAGAAGGATGCAGGCATAAGCTTAATCATAAAGCCTTAAAGCCTTTAGGGTTTAGTCCCTGATTATGGGATGAGAAGAGAAGACTCAAAGATGACACAAAGGCAAAACTAAATGGGGAACTAATCAAACCTTAATTGTTATCATGCTTGGTTGTTCCTAGGGTTAATGAGGTTTGCAAGAAGATCTTCAGAGAAACCACCAGGAAGCAGATGAAAGGAAGAAGGAGCAGAGAGAAGCAAAACAACTTGCTTCACTTAAGAAGACAAGTTGCTTGAAGAAAGAAAGTGGGAAAGAGCATGAAGGAGCAAAATCACTCAAATACAAAGATAAAATGCAGAAATTATGCATAAAAGAGATGAAGAGAGATTGTGAGAAGTGAAGGCAAATTCACTTCTCAAAACAACTTACCACCTGAAAAGTTAGTAAAGAAATGAAATGAAATGCAAATGAGATGAAATGTGATGATGCAAACCAAAACCAGAGGCAAGAACATGAAGTTAATGATGCTAAAAGATGATGCAAACACATGACAAGAGATGAGAATGATCATACAAACATAAGGATGCAAATGAGGCATGTATTGAACCATGAATGTTCATGAAAGGTTATGAAATGCAAATGACATACAACATGGCAAATGAAAGATGCAATGAGCAAACACGATTCTAATATGTCCTAAGATGTCTTGTGAATCAAATGGGTGCACAAAATATCATGGCAAATCAATGGATGCAAGAAAATGAGAAATATATGCAAAGAAAGGCACAAATTAGGGTTTCATGCATTATGCAAAGCAAAAATCCAAAACCAGAAGCAAATGACTTGATAAAAATTTGAAAATGCAATCAAAGATACCCTAAACCTATGCAAACTCACTGCCCAAAGGAGGGGATCCAACTCTTAACCTATTGGGAGTTATGAATTTCCTAAGATTGCTAGGGTTTTAAGGTACCTCATCAAGAAAAATGATAAACAAATTGAAAATGCAAGATCAAATCAAATCAATTTCATCCTTTAAACTACATGCTATGCAAGATGCAATGCCAAAAGAATCATCATCCAACTCTCAAGGGTTAGGCAGAAATGAAATTTTGAAGTTTGAACCAAAATATTACCTCAAAATGAATTTAATTCCAATGAAAATTATCAAAAGGTATCAAGAACAAAAAAGAAATTTGGTTTGAGAGTTGGACAATGTTTCTAAATGTTTTAAAGTGCAATATGAATTTTTTTGTGATTTTTAAATACTTAAATGTATTTTTAATTAATTAATCTCCATTAATTAATTAAAAATAAACATTTAAATGATTTAAAAATAATTTTTAATGCAAAAAATAAAAATAAAAATATTTTTGGAATGAGAAAAATATTCTAAGTCAGCATGCAAAAAATGAGATTTTTGTGATTTGCTTTACTATTTTAAAATTAATATGAAAGATAAATGGATAAAAAAGAAATAAAAAGAAAATAAATGGAAAGTATGCAAGAAGAATGGCCAGGATTTGATCTGGGCTTGGACTGGTTGACTGGGCGCCAGATCCAAGGGCCCAGATTCAAATCTGGCTAATTTCAATTATGAATTAATTAAAACAGGTTTTGAATTAATTAAACAAGCTTAGGGTTTTAATGATGCATCCTGGCCACACATTCACGCGCGAGTCAACCCCAGTCAAACCAATCTACGCTCCACATTCAAACTCTCATTAATGACATAATTAGGGTTAATGAGTTTCAGGTGACCGGAACAGTGGTTCCGGTCATCTTCTCCGGCGAGCAAAAACCCTAGATTTCGCTACAGGTTACCAAACATGCAATTTCTTCCATCAAAATGATCCTCTCCTCAATCTAAACCTAACCCCTCATCCAAAGTTCATTTATTTTCATTCACAAGCCTGAATCGAAGGAAAATATGAAACACGAGCAAACTTTCAGAACAACATGAAATGGTCATCTCTTGCCTATTTTCAATTCTAAATACATCCAGATGATCAGTGCAACATGTAGATTCATTTTGTAACAAGAAAGTGAAGTTCTGAGAAAAAAGTTCTTAGGTTGTACCTGAGCTGGAGACCTTCGAAAGTGAGCTTTCAGAGCCTCCCCTTTGTGCAAATGGTCTCCCTTGAATCCCCTGAGGCTAATGGAACACTTGAATGAGGCTGAAAGTGGCTAGTTTTTGTGGTTCAGTTCTGGTGTAACAGGAAATGCAGTTCTTGTATGTTGTGTTTCAGATCATTGTGAGGGGTGGGATCTGTTCTATGGATGATTTTTGGTTGATTGGTGAAAGAATTATTGAAGTTTGATGGCTGTGTTGTGTGATTCGAAGAAGGAAAGGTTTTGATAGTTTTTTGTGTATGCTGGATTGTGTGTCTTTTAGGCTTGTGTATGTTGTGTTTTTTGATCCTTAGGTGATCCATAAACTATCCCAACAAATCTGGAGAGCAGGTGTGCACTGTGGGATTGGTATGGGATGATTGGCCAAAAAGTCAAGTTTTGTGTACTTGCAGCATGGCCTTTGGCAGAGATGATTCCTTGGCCTATACTGCATCAGCTTGGGTCAAGGATAGCCCTTGGATGATTCATGAATGACTGCAGCATTTGGATCATGAGTTGGAAGTGTTTTTGCAATTGATAACTTGTCACATTTCATGGTTTTTGGCTATGCATATGTGAGGAACCTTGCTGAATCTTTGGTGTAGCATGCTTCATTAGGTCATGGCAAAGTTTTGAAACCAGCTAGAGGTCAAACAATCCCTTTGAGAATGATCTTGCAAGAAATCCCTCTTTGCACTTTCATGAAGAATGGCTTATGGTTATGTGAAAATCAAGGCAAATAAATGGGAAATCCCTTGGGCCAATTCTGATTTTAGGATCATGCATTGCATTGGTATGATAATTAGAAGTCACATTGAAGTCACATAAAGGCTTGTCATGAGAAAATGCAAGTTTTCCATTTTGTGCAAAAGTGAAATTTCAATGATTTTATCCAACTTTGCAAGACCATAACTTTTGATCCAAAATGAATTAGAATGAGTTCTTGTACTTTCTGAAAAGGGAATGCTCCATTCTACAACTTTCATGACCAAAGTTTTCCCATTTGAAGCATTTTTGAATCAAAAAGAAAGGGTTGAAAAAGTTTCCCAAAATGGCAAGTTTCCATTATAAGTCACTTTCCAAAAAAGGCAACTTTGCAAATGTCTTGAAATTCTTCAATTTTGTGAACTTATAACATCTTCTATGACCAAATAAAGATCATACACATTCAAAATGATGGAGAAACCCCTTTGGTTGGGTGATTGGGGGCCTCAGATGCCCTGATTTTACACTGACTTGCTCAAGAAGTTACCTCTTGATCAGATGCCTTCCCCATTGAATTTCTTCATGAAAATTGATATGCATGATCCTCATACCTTATAGAGACCCATAGAAACAAGAATGGTAAAATTTTTTGGAGTTATGGCCTCTGAAACCAAAACCCTAATTCTAGGTCATCTGTGCAGTTAAACCTGGCTCTGCTTCCATACCATTCTCAGTTCTTGTGATTCTTTGACTTTCTTGACTTTGTGGGGATATAATATGATGCTTGAACATACATGGACCCCTTTGAAGTGATTGAAGACCTTTGGAGTGGCTCAAGTGGCTCTTGGATAACTCAAATCACAAACCCTAGATGCAGATGACCTAGGAACAATGCAGTGAATCAAAGATGTGGTATGAGATGCTATGATGGAATTTATGCATATGAAAAGATCACAAGCCATGGTGTGAATGGGTGAGGGCAAATTTGGGGTGTTTACAATGAGACTTTGTTGCGGAGTGTTTATACGCGTCCTGTTTCGGGGCGAGGTGTAAATACTCACCGCGATGGATAGGTTTTTGTATGAGAATGTTCACAAACAAATTCAAAACAAAAACTCTTAAAAGACAAAAACAAATAACAAGCGACTATCCTGCGGGAACTTCTTTTCTCATCTCATTCATTCTGAACGCAAACTCGCGACGACTTGTCTCGCATGCAAGACGGTAAACGCACTCGTACTAGACGAGCCTGCAACACCTGAGCATAGACATACGCAGTTCCAGCTAAAAAACACAAACAAATATTTCCCGCCTTAGTTAGGCAAACTACGTCGACTCTGATCCTCATTATCCCGATGAGGTACGTAGGGAGCGGGGTAGGGGCCGTTCAAGCACATTCTTTATTTTCCCTACATTTTCCCCCTTATTTCCATTCTCTCTTTCCACTTTCATTTCCTTTCTTATTCTCATTCCAGTTAGCAGTTCATTTATTCAACAACAATTATTTCTCACCCTTTGAAACAAACAAACAAGTGTGGATCCCGTCGGGTACGACGAACGATCTGGGGTGCTAATACCTTCCCAGGTTGTAACCGACTCCCAAACCCAGATTTTTGGTTCGCAAGACCTTGTCCTTTCCTTCTTCCTCAGGTTTGTGCAGCATTACCTTTCCCATTCATTCGGGATAAAAATGCCTGGCTGACGACTCTACCTTTTCCGTGCCACTTTCGCGTTTGTACTAGGATGAAAATCCCGGGAGCGACAGCTGGCGACTCTGCTGGGGACCGAACCCAGAATCTCTGGTTTCCCTTGTAGAGTCAATCCTAGCACCTGTTTGTTTATTTACTATTTTCATTTACAGTTTTTACTTTACAACTTCACTTTACAACTTTATTTACTGCTTTCAGTATTAATTTTCCATGCATCATATTATACTAGACTGCTTGGCTGTGCTGGTTTTCAATTTTTCTGCGGGATGAGAGTTACTATGAGATAAGCCAAGTACCTGGCTTGAGTGCACCTAGGAATTAGAGTGGTTCCACTTTGGCTTCATGGCATCTTGCTATGTTGGTATTTGTGAGTTCCACGCCTTGACTTGCGACCTTCTCGGGAATGTATTGATACCAGAATCTTTCTAGGTTAATACGCTACCTTGATAGTTATGTGCAGTCAAGGGACTGATCATTGAGAACTTTTGTGGAAACATCCCTCTCCAGTGATGACAGTGGCAGACCACATTTGTTGGAAAACCCACTCGCATCCGAGGGCCCACTAGGAACTCGCATAGGATGGCCTGGTTCTCTCATAGGAATCCAGTTAAGGCAAACTGTTTATATGACGATAGTATTGTACCCTTCGGGATGAATGTACTATTGTTTCTCGATTCAGTGCTTGAAGCTGAGGACTTGTGAGGGATGCTTATTTTTCCGGACTCAGCTGAGACCTCCCTGAGTAGTACATAATGCCAAACCGATTCCCTGATTTGGTCATGAGCCATTTCTCGAAAATGGTGAACGTATTATTGTTATTTGGCCTCGAGAGTCCTTGATGTTTGACCCGAGTAGCACACTCGTGAGATTGGGAGGGGTTTACAGGTTTGCAGGAACCCTAAACTTCAACATACCCTGTATGCCAGTACACTTCAGTGATATGATCTTGTTCTTTTAATTATGGATTCTGAAATCATGAACTCCTGATCAGAGATACTTGTGATGATATTGTGGCCTTGCACAAACACTTGATTACCTGATTCACTACACAGACACGTCACTGATCACATGCCTTTCCTTGCATAACATCATGACATCATTATTCATTTTGTGTTCTTTTTATTCTCAGGGTTCATTACCTCCTAGTCCTGGTCATATTTGCTGCTTCAACATGGAGATTCCAAGGAAGAGAAATGTCCATTATATGTTCCCACATCCAGAAACAGATGGTATTCAGAGGTTAATTGGCTTGATGGGGGACAAAGTGCTTGATGATTTCAGAAGAGGGTTTGGAAAGATCTTAGACTATGTGAATAAGCCAACCACTGATCAGAGGGATAGCTTGCATTCTCTACTGCAGTTCTATGATCCACAGTTGAGGGTTTTTGTTTTCCCTGACTACATCTTGGCTCCCACATTATAAGAGATATCCAGCATCCTCAAAATCCCTATAAAAAATGGTGCTCCTTACTATGGCTTAGAGAAGATGCCTTCATCCGAAGATATAGTTGAGTCTTTCTTTCTAGATTTGTCCAAAGTTAATAGAGAAGTGGATGCCACCAAGGGTAAAGTACTTTTCTTAGATTTTCTTATCAAGGAAGCTCAAGACCTGGCCTCTGAGAACAAATGGGCTAAGTTCAGCACCTTGCTTGCTTTGATAGTGTATGGGACCAGTTTGTTTCCAGGAGAGAAGGGTTTAATTAGCATGGAAGCTATCACTATATTTTCCAGAAGAAATCCAATACCCACTTTGCTAGGTGACTTTTACTACGGGGTTCACCATAGAAATGAAAAAAGGAAAGGACATGTAAATTGTTGTGCTCCCCTATTTGCTGATTGGTTTGTAAGGCAACTCCCTAAATCAGGACCTTTTCAGGATTTGAAACAATCTTGGAAGTGTCCAAAAGATTAATGGGCTTAACCTCAGCTGACATTGCATGGGGATACAACAGAGATCTTGTGGGCAAGGAATTATTGGTAAATTGTGGTAGCTTCCCAAATGTGCCTTTGATAGGAAGGAAAGGTGGGATCAGTTACAACCCTATCTTGTCCAGGAAGCAGTTTGGTTATCCATTAAGAGATTTTCCTTTAATTGAAGAGGCAAAGGAATCTTTGTACTTTCCAGCAGAAGGAAATCTCAAGAAGAGCATGTTGTTATCCTAAGCTTGGGAAGTTGCAGTGATAAAAGGGAAGAAATACTTTGGAAGAGTGGATCCTAACACTTATGATCCTTTCGCCAGCTGGTTGGAGGATCGTGTGAAGACCCAATTGCTCCCATTTTCTAGAGAGACACCTCTCTACCCTAAGGAGGTAGCACCCACGACTTCAGGGCCTCTGCAAGATTATCAAAAGTTGGAAGCGTTGGTTCAACAACTCAGGTTAGAGAATCAAGAAGCTTACAATTCATGTCAGAAGCTGAAGATGCAGAATCAAAAGTTGGAGGAAAGAGCTCACAAAGCTGAAGAGATAGTTAGGCTCAAGAAGCAAGATTTTCAAGAGAGAGAGCTTTACTTCAAGAAAAAGGGATTAGCTGAAACTCACAAGGTGGCCTAGCGCTGGAAGGAGAGGAAGGACCTGAATGAAGCCAATGAAGTTGTTACCTTATGGCAATAAAAATGGGAAGACAATTTGAGGAAGCAAAAAGAGTTGGACGTCAAGCATAAGCTGGAAATCAAGAGTCTTCAAGATTCTTTAGATGGACAGAGAGAGCTCCTTCAGAAGTCTTATCATTAAGAGAAGGGTCGTCTCCAAAGTCAAGCAGAAAGCCAACAAGCAGTAAAGGAAGCTCAGAAAGAAATAGAAGACTTGAAATTGAAAGCTGATGTGAAGACGTCAAAGGCTGAGCCGGGTCTGAGCAAAGAGAGTGAGATGGCTTTCCTGCAGCAAATTGAAGAGTTACATGCTTCCTTTGATCTAAGGGATCTCCTCATCCAGAGACTCATCCAGGACCTAATCATCTGGATATTGCTCAGTTGTTCCAGAATGTCAAGCGTCTTAGATGGAGGGTGCAAGACTTAGAGCTCCCTAGGGTTTAGTTTCATGCTATTGTACTTGGATTACCCACAGGCTTATTGTGGGATTCCTTTTATTTGATGTACTTTGTTGTTCTTTTGATTGGCACCCTTCGGGGACTTTGTTGTTTCAAACTTCAGTTTATGTGATTGACTTGCTTTGAATCTTTTGTTTGTTATTTATTGCACCGACACGGGGTAATGAGCACCAATTCTCCACGGCCATCACTGTATTTGAACATCACTTGGGTCTTCTTCCCAATTATTATTCTCTTAATACCAGGACCGGAAAAAGGAAAGCCTTGGGAATAAAAGGAACACATTGCATTGCATACACATCATATGCATTTCTTCTTTGTTTTTGCAGGTTTTTCTACGGGATGCTTAATTTATCTGTGTTTCAGGCAAAGATTGCGAGAGCTGCCAAGACCCGACATCTCCGACAAGACATCCCGCATCGCTATGCAACTCGCAGCAACCAGAGGACAGTAATGGACGCTATGCAAACGGAGCTTAATGAGTTTCGCACCAGAATGGGAGAGTTCATGGTCATGATGCAAGGGATGGCTCAAGGACAGCAAGAGTTAAGGAATGCAATTCAAGGGCTCAATCCTCCTCATACTAATACTCCTAGGACCACTCCTGACGTGCAAGGGGCTCCTCCCAACACCAGCAATGGCCCAGGTGAACCTCAGATTCCAGAACAGGGCATGACAATTTTCATTCCAGTATAAGACAGGCAGGAGGATCAGTTCCCTTCTTTCAACAACGACATGGGGTTCGCTGGAGAAGGAAATCTTCATGATTTTTTGATGCTTGCTGAGAAAGTCAAAGCCCTCGAGTGTAGATACACTTTGGGGATAGATGTGTCTGACATGGGTCTAGTCCCCAAAGTGGTTATTCCTCACAAATTTAGGCCGCCTACTTTTGACAAGTACAACGGTAGTTCCTGCCCAAAGACTCACTTGCAGGCATTCTATCGGAAGATCGCTGCCCATACTCGGGATGAAAAACTCTGGATGTACTACTTCCAGGATAGTCTCTCCGGAGGGTCCTTGGAATGCTATATGAAGCTAGAGAGAAGTTCTGTAAGAAACTGGAAGGAATTGGGAGAAGCATTCCTCAAGCAGTATCAATATAATATCGACATGGCGCCCAGTCGCACTCAACTACAGAGTTTGACTCAGAGGAGCTCAGAGAGTTTCAAAGATTATGCACAAAGGTGGCGTGAAGTGGCCGCTCGAGTCCAACCGCCTTTGTTGGAGAGAGAAATGGTAGACCTGTTCCTGGATACCCTCCCTGGGCATTTCATGGAAAGGCTAGCTAGATGTTCTTCAAGTGGATTCTCAGATATCATCTTGACTGGCGAGAGGATAAAAAGTTGGATCAAGCAAGGGAAGATTCAGAACGGAGGCGCTTCAAATTCTGGTATTAAGAAACCCTTCGTGAAAAGAAGAGAATGAGAGACTGGTGCAGTGTACGCGCAGAGGGGAGGAAGTAGCAGAGGTTTTTATCAACAAGTGGCCCCTGTCACTATCTCAACTCCGCCTGTTCAACATCAAATCCAACCACCGTAGTAGCAACGCCATCAAGGGTATCAACAAAGGGCTCATCGTCCATACTACCCCCAAAAGAGCAGAGAAAGACATTTCGAAGTTCCGCCGATGTCCTACTCACAACTTTTGAAGAATCTCCTACAACTCCAGATGATTCAATTCCGAACTCTACAACCCCCAAAGCCATGCCAAATTCCCGAGGGTTATGATACAAACACCAGATGTGAATTTCATTCCATAGCTCTCGGGCATACCACAGAGAACTGCAAAGCATTGAAGCATGTTGTTCAAGACCTATTGGATTCTAAAGCGATTAACTTTGCTCCTACTCCTAATGTAATATAGAACCCTATGCCTTCTCACGGAGGTACATTTGGGGCAGTTGATGAAGGGGAGAATATAAACTTGGTATGTGATGTTAACAATCTGCAGACTTCGCTGAATGTTGTTAAAGTCTGCTTGTCAAAGAAAGGTATCTTTCCTGGGTGTGAAGTTGATTGTCCAAGATGTGTTGAAGCTACAAATGGATGTGAGCAATTGAAAGCAGGGATCCAAAGTATGATTGATAAGGGAATGTTGCAGTTTGACAAGATTGTAAAAGAAAGCGAAGTCTCCACAGTAACTATCTTCTACAATCCATCTCAAGTTCCTTCACGGGCCATAGCGGCACCGATAACCATCACCACTGCAGGACCGGTAATGTATTAGAGCGATAGAGCTATTCCTTGGAATTATAGTGGTAAAGTATACTATAACAGCCAGAAGCAAGAGTTGGCCACGTCTAGTACAATCCCATCTCAAGTAGAAAATGTTGGAGTAGGGGGCTTTACTAGGAGTGGAAGGTTATTTGCGCCGTAAACACTAAGAAATAATGTGATACCACCCAGAGACACCGCAGAAGCCCATGCTAAAGCAAGAGGGAAACAACCAGTGGTTGTCAACGACCTCGCACCAGTAACTGATCCAGACCTTACTTTCGATAAAGAAGCTGAAGAATTTCTGAGGATTATCAAAAAGAGCGACTACAAGATTGTGGACCATTTGTAGCAGACTCCGTCGAAGATTTCCATCTTGTCCTTGCTCATGTGTTCTGATTCCCACAGGAAGGCTCTCCTGAATATTCTGAACAAGGCGTATGTTCCTCAGGATATTTCAGTAAATCAGTTGTAAGCAGTGGTATCTAGTGTCAATGCTAGTCACAAATTGGGTTTCACAGACATGGATCTAACCTCTGAAGGGCGTGCTCATAATCGGGCACTGCATATCTCTTTAGAATGTAAAGGTGCAGTACTCTCTCACGTGTTGGTAGATACCGGGTCGTCGTTGAATGTCTTGCCCAAGAAAGCACTGATGAAGTTGGATTATGATGGAGTAGTTCTGAAACCCAGCGACCTAGTAGTTCGAGCATTTGATAGGTCGAGGAGATCGGTGTTCGGGGAGGTGGAGTTACCAATTAAAGTAGGTCCATAGATCTTCAATACCACGTTCTACGTAATGGATATACAGCCTGCATACAGTTGTTTTCTCGGAAGACCTTGGATACATTCAGCGGGACCAGTATCGTCCACACTCCATCAAAAGCTAAAGTTCGTCTAGGAGGGTTAAATTGTAACTGTTAGTGAGGAAGAAGACATTTTTGTTAGTCATTTGGCTTCATTCAAGTATGTGGAGATGGACGGCGAAATAGTCGAAACTCCATGTCAGGCTTTTGAGCCCTTGAAGACTGAACAAGCATCTGCAGTGGCAGCTTCTCCTGAAGAACCAAAGAAGGGGGTTTCCGTGGCCTCTTATAAGCAAGCGCTTGAGTTGGTAGAATCTGGGGTACGAGAAGGCTGGGGCAGTCCAGTAGAAGTGCCAGAAAAGAAAGATATGTTCGGAATTGGTTACCATCCTTGGAAGTCATTGTCTGGACCAAGTGCTAAAGGTTGTCAAAGCTCGATTACTTTCACGAGTGCGAGAGTGGTGGATTATGGAAACATCAGTGCCGTGCAGGATGACGCAGTTGATAGTGACTATGACCTAGATGAGTGGATCGGGCCCACCGTTCCAGGGACTCAGGTTCGCAATTGGACATCAGAAAGGCTTATTTCAGTCACCTCTTTCGAAGAGTAATAATTTTTGTTTTTGTTTTTCCTGTATTCAAGCACTATGTCTTGCCCGGGGCATAATAGCTCTTTGTAAGGGTTCTTTTGTTCTTAATACAATTCATAATCATAAAAAGGCTGACGTTTCACATTCATTCATGTTGTTCTTTGTCTTTCATTTTTGCTTTTTTGTTTTTCAAAAAGAAAGAAAAGTTTTAAAATGGCAATGTTTCTCATTTTCTCAAGTTTTTGCTAAAGCCTTGCATGAATCACCATTCATGCAGGTGCTCGTCACTCGATCTTATCAATGACGACCATGTTATGGCTGAGTATGACTTTGACAATCCAATTTATCAAGCCGATGAGGAGGATGAAGAGGATTGTGAACTACCTGAAGAATTGGCCAGATTGCTTAAACAGGAAGAGGAGATGATTCAGCCGCACGAAGAAGCTGTCGAAGTAATAAACCTGGGTACTGAAGAAGACAAGAAAGAAGTCAAGATCGGGGCTGCATTAGAAGAATTTTTCAAGACTCATTTGATTGCTATGCTTCGAGAGTATGTTGATGTCTTCGCATGGTCCTACCAAGATATGCCTGGTTTAGACATTGACATTGTGGTACATAAACTGCCTCTCAGAGAAGACTGTCCTCCAGTGAAGCAGAAGTTGAGGCGCACACGTCCTGATATGGCAATTAAAATAAAAGAAGAAGTACAAAAAGAGTTTGATGCTGGCTTCTTGGCCGTGACCAGTTACCCTCTATGGGTTGCCAACATTGTGCCGGTTCCCAAGAAAGACGGTAAAGTCAGGATGTGTGTAGACTACTGGGATTTGAATAGGGCCAGCCCCAAAGATGACTTCCCTCTACCTCACATAGATGTGCTCATCGATAATACTTCTCAGTTTTCCGTGTTCTCCTTCATGGACGAATTTTCCGGCTATAACCAGATTAAGATGTCTCCCGATGACATGGAAAAGACAACCTTCATCACACCTTGGGGCACCTTCTGTTACAAGGTTATGCCATTTGGTTTGAAGAATACTGGAGTCACTTATCAACGGGCGATGGTGACGCTATTTCACGACATGATTCATCATGAAATTGAGGTTTATGTTGATGATATGATAGCAAAATCCCAAACAGAGGAAGAACACTTGGTTAATCTAGCAAAGTTGTTTGACAGACTCCGGAAGTTCAGACTGAGGTTGAATCCGAATAAGTGTACCTTCGGGGTCCGTTCTGGCAAGCTACTCGGTTTCATTGTTAGTGAGCGAGGAATTGAGGTTAATCCAGCCAAAGTGAAAGCTATCCAAGAGATGCCTGAGCCAAAGACTGAAAAGCAAGTACGTGGTTTCTTAGGGAGACTAAACTACATTGCACGGTTTATCTCTCACCTAACGGCCACGTGTGAGCCCATCTTTAAGCTTCTGAGGAAGAATCAGGCCATTAAATGGAATGAAGACTGCCAGCAAGCCTTTGACCGAATCAAAGAATACATGCTAGAACCTCCAATGATTATGCCTCTAGTGCCAGGGAGACCTTTGATTATGTATATTACTGTGCTTGAAGGGTCGATAGGATGCGTGCTGGGGTAGCAGGACGAGTCTGGTCGAAAAGAGCACGCCATTTATTACCTTAGCAAAAAGTTTACCGATTGTGAGACACACTACTCACTACTCGAGAAAACTTGTTGCGCTTTGGCATGGGCTGCTCGCCGACTAAGACAGTACATGCTGACTCACACTACTCTTTTAATTTCCAAGATGGATCCTGTGAAATACATCTTTGAAAAGCCAGCTCTAACAAGAAGAGTAGCCCGGTGGCAGATGATACTAACAGAGTATGATATACATTACACTTCGCAAAAGGCAATCAAAGGAAGTGTGTTATCAGAATACTTGACTCAGCAACCAATCGATGATTATCAACCCATGAGGTTCGAGTTTTCGGATGAGGACATCATGTTCCTCAAGTTGAAAGACTACGAAGAACCACTTCCGGAGGAGGGGCCAGACCCTGAATCCAAATGGAAGTTGATGTTCGACGGAGCTGTGAACATGAATGGGAGTGGAGTAGGTGCTGTTATCATCTTGCCAGAAGGGGTCCATACACCTTTAGCTGCTCGGTTAACTTTCGAATGCACTAACAATGAGGCAGAGTATGAAGCTTGTATCATGGGAATTGAAGAAGCAATCGACTTGCGAGTCAAGAACATCGAAATCTTCAGATATTCTGCTCTGGTGGTGAATCAAGTCAATGGCAAATGCCTGGTTCATCAACCTCATTTGATTCCTTACAGAGATTATGTCAGAAGGTTGTTAACCTTCTTCACCAAAGTCAAGCTGAATTATATTCCTCGAGATGAAAACTAATTCGCCGATGCTCTAGCAACTTTGTCGTCTATGATTAAAGTTTGTCAAGAGAATTTCGTGCCTTGAATTACGGTCTCCCGTCTTGAAAGACCTGCTTATGTCTTTGCAGTTGACAGTGGTGAAGATAACAAGCCTCGGTATCATGATATCAAGCAATTCTTGAAAGCTCAAGAATACCCGATTGAGGCATCTAGTAAGGATAAGAAGACCCTTAGAAGACTGGCGGGAGGTTTCTTCTTGAATCAAGATGGCATGCTGTACAAGTGAAACTTCGACATGGTTCTGCTCAGATGCGTGGATAGACACGAAGCAGACCTGTTGATGCAGGAGGTCCATGAAGGCTCCTTTGGTACCCATGCTGGGGGACATGCTATGTGTAACGCCCCATTTTCTAACCGCGAATATAACTGAAATCAGAGTTTATAAAAACTTTCCACAAAACGGGATATCACATTTTCAACTATAAACAAATTTCAACTTAAGGAAGTCATACTTAATACATAGTACTTTTCATAATAACACAAAACAACTTTAGTTTACTAAAATAAATGAACTTCATAAAACCTTACGCAGCGGATTCACATCACATATCATAGCATTTTTGTTCAACCTAATAACAACTTTAAAATAAGAAATAAGCAACTCTAAATTCTTCAACTAAACAAAATTTAGCAATAATAAAAACACGCGTCAATCCCCCCCCCCCCGAGTGCTACCTATCAGAGCGACTGACCACTGACTCGACCAACGGTAACCGACTACTTCTTAGGATTACCTGCACGTTGTCCATACGGACAACATTCAACAGAAGGGGTGAGTTACGATAATTATAAGCAGTATATGAAAAACAATGCAATGAATAAGGATCATAAACAAACACCACTTCACAACTCCAACCAAACATCAACACAAATAACTCAACAAGAACTCCAACCAAACATCAACACAAATAACTCAACAAGAACTCCAACCAAACATCAACACAAATAACTCAACAAGAATGCAACTTTAATGCGACTCGACTAAATATGCATGTGGTACCAATCAGAGTAAAACTCCCAACTTAAAATCTGCCAATTTACCGAGGCATCAAGGCATAAGCCTTCAACTTTCAACTTTTGCCAATCCAGGCCAACGTGGTGTGAGCAACGGCTCCGACAAAATGCATATGAATTAAATGGCATACACGACTTTAAAATTCCGACAACATAATAATAATAGCAACTCAACAACGTTTATAAAATAATCAACTTATATTCAACTTTGGCTTATGAAGCCTACAACTTAGTAACTTTCATATTTCCCGTAACCGGAACAACTTAACAACTCAGTCATACCTGTATGAACATTTCACAACATAGTTCCAACAAAACAATTCATCAGAATCAACTGTAATATTACATGACTTAACTCAACGAATTTCGTTAAATTCCGGACAACTAAGTTTTCGCTTAATTCAGTTAAACCGACTAATTCAATAATGTTTCTCTACTTTCTGCGATTAATACGACTTTATTGCAAAACTGGAATTTTCTACGTTCTGTTAAAATTATCTGTCATGGAAGATTTGCTACTACTACTGTTTCTGTCAAATTTCTAAACCTATAACTTTTTGCAAAAACTACATAACACAATGCTAATTTTAAATACTTGTTTTCTTACTGTTCGTGCTCTATGTAGTTACAATACTAATCCTCATTACACATTTCATTTCTCCTTAATATCTACTAATTTATAATTTAAAATATTATATCATTTAAATTTAATAAGCTAATTGGAAATGAGGATTTAATTAAATAAAAGAATTCTTCTCTCAAATGACAGGGTGGCCTGCGCCACCCTTGTCCCTCACCACTCATGCCCTGCGCCAGAGCAGGTGGCCACCAAGGCCTTTTGTTATGGCCTGCGCCATAAAGAATCATGGCCACCACTTGGAAATGGTATGGCCTGCGCCATACATGATCAACCAACACATATGGCCTGCGCCATATGCTATGTATGGTGTACATGGCATGCGCCATGTGTCACCCATACAGCTGTGGCCTGCGCCACAGTCCATAATTTTCCACTACCGGTCCTTCGATTTGTCGTCCCCCAAATCAACAATTTTTTTTTCCAGAATCAAATACAACACAGTATCAACAACAACCAACAACATAAATAAAACAACTTTTTAAATCAATGAAATCGACAATCGGATATATAGATTGTAAATCAACAACCAACAACATAAATAAAACAACAACCAACAACATAAATAAAACAACTTTTTAAATCAACTTTTTCAATCTGAATATATAGATTTTTCACACAACATCAATAATAATAAAGGAACACAACAACCTAAATTCCCAAATCACCGTATCGAAATTCATACCCGATTATAAGAGTCGAACCCACCCTTACCTGAATTCCTGATAAAATTCTGCGAGAATTGATGATGAAGATTTTTCCTTGCCTCCCTCTTATTCTTCCTCTCAGTCGTTCTTACGTGATAAATTTGTTGTCTTCCCTTTTCCTTTTTGTTAACCTCCCACTAATTCCACCTAAAACTTATTTATTCCTTATTTCTCTCCACTAACTCCTTATTTATCTCCCACTAACAATATCATTAATAAACTCTTATTTTTACCTAATAATAATCTTAATAATAATAATGATACTCATAATAATAATAATAATAATAATAATAATAATAATAATAATAATAATAATAATAATGACAATAATACTAATGATAATAGTAGTAATAATAATAATAATGCTAACCATAATAATATCACTTTTACTAATATTATTAGTTACACCCTCCAATTATCCACTATTTTAATTATCCACTCAATATTATTTAAATCAATATCCTCCTAATATTATAATTAAATATATAATAACTAACATAGTCTAATTAGTTTTGCTCACCACACCACCAATCTCTACACTTTTGGTCACACACCCCTACTACCTTAAAGTCTTCTTCTTAAGGCGACTATCCCTTACCATGGATACAAAATTACAACGCATACACACCAAAACACACAATTAATTATATCAATTCCTAGTTAATTCACAAATAATAATCAAAATAAAAACGGAGTGTTACACTATGGCCAAGAAATTGTTTAGATCGGGATATTATTGGATTACCATGGAATCTGATTGTTATAAGTACTCTTGTAAATGCCACAAGTGTCAAATTTACGTTGATAAGGTCCGTGTGCCTCCGAATCCGTTGAGTGTCATGTCTTCACCATGGCCATACGCTATGTGGGGCATTGATATGATTGGAAAGATCGAGCCGACAGCTTCTAATGGTCATCGCTTCATCCTGGTTGCTATAGATTACTTCACGAAGTAGGTCGAAGCGGCGTCCTACACCAATGTCACTAAACAAGTGGTAGCCCGGTTTTTTAAAAGAGACATCATTTACCGGTACGGAATTCCTGAAAGGATCATTATTGATAATGGTTCTAATCTTAACAACAAGATGATGGCTGACTTGTGTCGAGATTTCAAAATAGAGCATCACAACTCTTCTCCATATCTCCCGAAGATGAATGGCGCCGTCGAGGCGGCCAATAAGAACATCAAGAAGATTGTGCAGAAGATGGTTGTAACATACAAAGACTGGCATGAGATGCTATCATTTGCGTTGCATGGGTATAGAACGTCAGTACGTACTTCAACAGGGGCAACCCCGTTCTCACTGGTGTATGGTATGGAGGCAGTCCTACCAATTGAAGTGGAAATCCCCTCGTTGAGGTTGATGATGGATGTTAAGCTAGATGAAGCTGAGTGGCTCCGATCCAGATATAATCAATTGAGCCTCATTGAAGAGAAACGTCTAGCAGCCGTATGCCATGGACAGTTGTATCAACGGCGGATGAAACATGCTTTTGACAAGAAGGTGCGACCACATAGGTACATGCCAGGTGACTTAGTGCTGAAAAGGATTCTTCCTCCTCTTAACGATCACAGGGGCAAGTGGACACCCAACTATGAAGGACCGTTCGTGGTTAAAAAGGTTTTCTCAGGTGGAGTCTTGATGCTGACAACCATGGAAGGAGAAGACTTCCAATCCCCTATTAACGCAGACGTAGTAAGAAAATACTTCGTGTAAAAAGGACCCGCTAGATAAAAACAGAATAAAGATCCAGGCAAAAATGGGCATCCCGGAGAGCCAAAAATAGAATAAAAGGCTCGGGCAAAAGTTAGGGAAATCTTGAAAAAAAATGTACACCCGCTGAGTTGAAAAGCCACATCGGACAACTCAGGCAAAAAAGGGTATCCCGGTGGATTGAAAACCTGAAAAAGGCGATCCACACAAAAGAGGGATTAACACGAACGACTGCGATCTGCAAGATCCGTAACCTATCTACAGTTGAGGCTATCCTAAGGGTTGAAGATCAGTTCAATTAATCTTCCTTAAGGGGCAGAGCGAGCAGAGCGTCTTGAAGATATACGAGTCATAACCGGGTTGAAACTTGATGAGATCCACTTCTCACATTGCAAATAGAATAGTTTGTTTTCCTTTTTGGTTGTTTCCTCTTTCCAGGGAACTGCTTCCTTTGTATCGCCTATTCATGGCCATTTTTTCGAATCAATAAAAATTCAACTCCAGTCAATTTGCGACTATTTGCTTCTTGTTTTTGTTTTTTTCATCTAACATTGATTGATTGCGAAAACGTCCAGCAAATTGTGATTTACTCTGTGTTATGAACATTTGAATACTTTCTAACTCATGCAGAAGGACATAAATATTTAATACAACTCTGAAAGGGTGTCGAGATACCCAAATAATGATTCATACTATGAGCCTGGGGCAGGCAGGTCCCAAACTAACTCTCCATGTTGCAGGTACTATCGATTGTGTTCATGCAGGTACAGGTACCGGTGTTGCTAACAGAGCTAAAAGCAAATTCCCAGGAGGATTATTTCTTTATGGTTGAATAGGAGCAGGTGTCTCCCAGGGTGTCTCCAATCATCCCCAGTAAAGTGGAAGTTGAAATTTCTCCCAGCAAGGTAGCAGAATGTGGGTGTCATCCAAAAGCAAAAGTTTCCCTTCAGACAGGGGCAATTCCCAGCAGTATAAGGAGTGTCTTTCCTCCCCAGTAATTGCTTCCTCAGCAGTGTCATGCCTTTGGTTCCCATCCAAGTCAGGAGGTCCTCACTTCCACCATCAGAGTTCAAGAAGGGTCCCTCTCCAGCAGGGTCTTGGCGCTCCAATCTCAAAGTCCAATTTATTTTTGGCAATGGCGGCTGTTCAGAGCCGGTGTATCATTAACAACCTTCCCCGCATAGTTGTTTCTTCCTCACAAGGATGGACCAGATCAATGCAGTGATCATCATTCTCCCCAGTCAAGCCATCTGGGATACTTGCAATCTCCTAGTCAAGAGATCCTTTTGCAGTTGCATACGCATAATCATCATTGCATTTGCATCCTCCAAGGTGTAGCATTTCCATCATCATGGAGCATTACGCCATAAATTCAAACATATGCATGCCAGCATGGGCCAGTTTTGAGGTATATTACGTATGACCTATTAATATCTTCTCAACCTGGAGTACTCCGCACAGAGGATACCGATATCATTTTTCAGACATCCTTGTCTTTTCAAGTCAATGTTTGTCAGTTATTTCGCGTCTTGTTTGGTACAACAGTCGCGTCGTAGGTTCTTGTTTTATACAACAGTCCTGTTTTCCTGGGCTCTCGTTTATGTACAACGATCCCGTTCCATATTATCCTATTTCCATTATATTTTGGTTATCGACTGAGGTCGGTATACCATTGCGTCTCCATTCGAGGATGGTTTCGTGTTAGATCCCAGGATCTTTTTGAGAATTGTTATTCGAGGATGGCATTCTTTTCTTCAAGTCCTTCTGAGGTTGGTCTTGTTGTTGTGGTTATCATTCGAGGATGATAGACCATTTTGAGCTTATTGATTGAGGTCAGTTCGTCTCTTTTGCAAAGTCTGTCTGAGGTCAGTCTTTGTGTTTCTGGTTATCGACTGAGGCCGGTATACCATTGCGTCTCCATTCGAGGATGGCTTCATGTTAGATCCGAGGATCTTTTAAGAATTGTCATTCGAGGATGGCATTCTTTTCTTCAAGTCCTTCCGAGGTTGGTCTTGTTTGTGTTGTTGTGGTTATCATTCGAGGATGATAGACCATTTTGAGCTTATTGATTGAGGTCAGTTTGTCTCTTTTGCAAAGTCTGTCTGAGGTCAGTCTTTGTGTTTCTGGTTATCGATTGAGGCCGGTATACCATTGTGTTTCCATTCGAGGATGTTTTTAGAGTTTGATCCGAAGATCTCTTGTGAGTTGTCATTCGAGGATGGCATGCTTCCCAGCATATTTTATTACCCACAGTGTGCAAATTTTTAGGTTTTATTCGAGTATTCAATCACTCCATACCTTGAACGTCTAATAGCTGTTGCAATTATTCGTTCAGGCTCGCAGATGATTAAATAGGGGCAACTGTAATACCTCCAAATTTGCCCTCATTATTTATTCCCTTTATTGGCTTTACGCTTTGCATTTCATCCGCGTTTTCCCTCTAGGTCATTGGCAACATGATCATGCATTTCATTGGTTCCTAAGGCACGGGATCGAAGTATTTCCTTGTGATTAGAATTTTCCTATTCAGAGGATCATCAAACTCCAAGGTTTTTCCTTATTTAGAGGATTATTCGAAAGCGTCAGATCAGGAGGTTATTGGCGTGAATTAAAAGATCTCATGACAAAAGTATATTGATGTTCTTGGTGCAAGAGATCGGATTCTGGATGCGTATGAGTATTCTTGGGGAAAGAATTTGTTCCAAATTGGGGATGGAAAGTCCTTGGGTTTAATTTATTTGGAAGATCTCATTCAATTTCAAATTCATGTTTTCAATAGCCATTTCTAATACAAGTCATTACCCGAGTGTCATATTCAAACCCGGTCGCCTATTCTTATCTTAGTTTCAAAATCCTAATCCATTCTCGATTCCAGGTCCATTTTGTCAAAATTGCTAAACCTTATTCGTTAACCTCATTCATTAAAACAATTATAATTTTAAACCCACTTTTTTTTATTAAGTCCATTATCCAAATAAATCCAATAGGAATATTCATTTTTGTTTCTATCCAAAGGTTTAGTTTGTATGAAAACTAAACCACTTTTCTTTAAACTTGATTTCAAACCTCTTTCTTTTTCTAAATCATATACCTTAAATATCTATTATGCAATTTTGCTCAGTAAATATAAGGAGCTGCATAGGGGGGAAAAGGCAGATGATGATGTGAACACACCATGACTATTGCTATCACTACATATGGTCATGTATCTGCAATAGGAAGCACTGAAAATGGTCCATTAGAAAGTCAAAATTCAGCTGGAAAAATTTCTACAATAGGCCATGATACCTAACAGAATGCAGAAGAAAAATCAGTGGAAAACTCAATACAAAAAGAAATAAAAGAACTTCAACCACATTCAATTAAATTCAGTCACAAAAATCATTTGAAACTGATATAATACAAAGAAAATCAGTTACAACTAACTGATATGCCAGAAAAATTACAAAAAAGAAAGGGATAACTCCAAAGAATCAGTGAGAAAAAAACAACAAAAGAACTCAACACCTTCATCGAATCAAACTTTTTCCCTTTTTGCATCCCAAACAAATTGGATTAAGTCGCACTGAGCTTTCAACTCGCCGGAAAACGCACCCAGACTTCGTCGTCGTCGCCCGCCACAAACTCTGACCAACTCTATCCAGGTTATTACTATTTTCTTGATGCAAATGTTATGAAGATATCGTTGTTGAAAATGCTTGTTGATAGCATATCCTCCTTTTTGCATTTATCATTTTCTGGAAACATGAACTCCGAACCAGTCTCAAAATATCACCAGAAAGCAGAGGAGATACTTAAGTTATTGAAGCTGATCAATGATGCTTTTGCTAATTCAGAGCCAGTGTCTGATGAAATGCTTAGTAAGACATTCGAAGAACTCGGTCTTGCTATTGATGATTTAAAGGAGCATGTTGAGAATTGGCACCTATTGTCTAGCAAAATTTACTTTGTTACGCAAGTTGAACCTTTGATATCACCCAACAATACAGTAGCAATGTTGGTATGCTTATCAGTCACCTGCTTCCTCTCGGTAAGCTTGGGCAAAGAGTTCACAACATTCATCAAATGCTTCGTGTTACTAATCAAATTCGTCCCATCAAACTCAGCACCGTGTTTTCCTCAGCCAATAACACCATTTACCAATTTTCAATTTTCCTGCAATAGCCAAATCTCAAATGGAGTGAAAACTGAAAAAACAAAAGGGAAAATTCAGTTATAAATTCAGTTATAAAATCAGTTGCAAAGAACTAACAAACACAACCAATTCCATCTAGAAACTTCACCTGAAAATTTTCACAAGAGGGATTTTTGTTTCTATAAATCAGGATTTCTCCTCTTCTTCAAGCTTCTTCCACACAATCTCCCAAACTCCCCTTCTCACAACTTCTTCCTTCAACAATTCTTCTTCTTCACCATTTTTCGGATTTGGTTCCTAAACTTCAATCTTCTTCTCAATTCATTCAAGGCTTCTTCTTCACGATTCTTCACCATTCTCCTATCATTCAATCAGATTCTTCATCTCCCAATCCAAATCTTCACTTCTAAAATCTCCTCCAATCACCTTCAACAAGTTCCATTTGATCAACAAAGTCAGAATAACAAAAGAATAACAGAATAACTGAAGAGGAATTCAAGAACGCAACCTTTTAGAGCAATTCGAATCTTCAACGCACTTCGAGTCTTCATCATCAAGTTCACATTCAGGATCTGCAAATTCAAGAATATGCTTCGACCTGCACAGATTCATCATATCTAGACTCAACAACAATTCGCAATTGCAAACAAGAATCAAAAGAAGGATGAGAAGTGAAGTAGGAGTACGCACCTGAAGAAACGATGTCACGTTCGTCGTCGAAGCCATATTCGTATCCTCACCGTCGGCGAAAATACAAGGTACAAGCTATTTTCTCATCACTCTTGCGTTGACGTGCGCCATGTTCTTGCAATTATGGTTCAAGATTTGTCGGTTGCGATAGTTGGAGCGTATGAGTGTGACTTCGTCTGTAACAATTGAAGATTAGGTAGAGGCAAGATTTGATTTGGGATTGAGGGAGAAGATGAAGCAGGAACTTTTTTTGATGGTGGTGGCGGAAATATGAAGAAGCTGAAGATGATGGCGGATGTTGAAGGAGGCGGAGGGGAAAAAAGATAGTAGGCGGTGAAGTTTTTGTGTGAAGAAAGAGATGAGGTTGAGCTTGATGGCGTCTAGGTTTAGGTTGATGAAGGTGCGGCGGCGAGCTTGCGTGAGGAAGGAAAAGGAGATTAGGGTTTTGTTGCTTGTATTGGCCCTTTGGTCTTTGTGTGGTGTTTTTTTTCCCGTTAATTATAAGAATGATAATTTAATGGATTTAATGTGAAAATGTTAATGAAAGTTAATAGGAATAATAACAATAAAGAAGAGTTAATCTATATTAATCTACAATCAATCACCTCTAATCTACCGTCATTATTCAAATTCCAAGGAAGAGATAAGATTGGATGATTTTTGTGGATTCTCGGCCACACCGGCGGTGACACTTGTCACCGTCCGGTTGGCACTTTGTGCGGTTGTTCGCGTATGGGAGGTACACCATAGTGTCCATAAGCCTGCGTTTGTGGTCCGTTTGATGTGAATACCATTAGAAAAGATTAGATCAAGTGGTCATTATTAAAGTCAACATATTGACCAATGTTCCATCATATGAACCCTCATAGAGCCTGCGAATGGGCCTTGAAGTCTTACTTTTCGCACCCCCCATGTAACAGGCCCATTTCATATTAACTAGGAAAAACTTCTAAATGCACCCCCTCCTTTTATTTTCTTCTTTTTTAATTTTTGTTTTGTCATAGTTAGAAATAAATCCATAAAAAATAGGAAAAATCATGAGAAAATTCTATAGAACTTCCAGTAGCTTTATAACTCATTTTAGAAAAGTTTGACACTTTTTCCTTCTGAATTTGGGTTATTTTTTATTTAATTTCGATTTTTCTCTTAATTAGAATTCTATTGAATTTCCTTTAACTGTACATGATTTTGTTCATTTTATTTTATCAACTTCCAGTAGGATTTTTGACCCATTCTTTTTGCTATGTTTAGAGGACTCGTAATAGGACCTAGAATAATTTTGGTATAATTTTTAGGCCATTTTATCCCTTGATTTTGTAGCTTAATCCATAAAAAATTATAGTTAATCCTCAAGTAGAATTAAGTGATTTTTAGACATAGTTAACTGCTGAATTTTTAGGATATTTTTTAGTATAATGTAATAATCAGTTTTAGGATCCTATATAATTAATTCCATAAATTTTTCAGGACCTTTACTATTTTTAGTGTATTAATCTTTAGGCTAGTTATACATGTAAAATTCAATTAGTTTAGGTTATAATATTAAGATCCATTAAGAATTAGTTTACTTAGGTTTAATCTTAGGATATTAAATTGACTTAGCCTAGTTTAATTTCTGATTTTTAGAATGATAATATTGAATAGTTCCCTTAGTTTTAGGACTTAGGCTTAGAATTCATAATAAATGAACTTAGAATAAGTTTAGGCTTACTTTTTGGTTTTATGCCTTAGCATTCATTTTTAGAATTTATTTCTTATTTCCATGCTTTGCTTTAGTATTTGATTTTTTTTACTTGTATAGGCCTTGCCTTCCCTTTGTTTTAGAATCAACTTAACTTCCTTAGGAAGTAAGTTGAATTCTAGTAGTTTCTAATTCCTTCCTTTATTAGGTTTAGAAACCTCACAAACCATTAGGACCACTTGTAAATAAATAAACAAAATTAGGATTGAGTCTTAGTCCCTTAGATTTTTCCTTTTGCAACTTGAGTCTTTGTTTCTCATCTCATAAAGAAAAGTAATAAAACACTTAATAAAAACCGAACGTTCTTGTACGACACGAGACTTTGTTGCGGAGTGTTTATACGCGTCCTGTTTCGGGGCGAGGTGTAAATACTCACCGCGATGGATAGGTCTTAGTATGAGAATGTTCACAAACAAATTCAAAACAAAAACTCTTAAAAGACAAAAACAAATAACAAGCGACTATCCTGTGGGAACTTCTTTTCTCATCTCATTCATTCTGAACGCGAACTCGTGATGACTTGTCTCGCATGCAAGACGGTAAACGCACTCGTACCAGACGAGCCTGCAACACCTGAGCATAGACATACGCAGTTCCAGCTAAAAAACACAACCAAATATTTCCCGCCTTAGTTAGGCGATTTACGTCGACTCTAATCCTCGTTATCCCGATGAGGTACGTAGGCAGCGGGTAGGGCCCGTTCGAGCACAGTCTTTATTTTCCCTACATTTTCCCCCTTCTTTCAATTCTCTCTTTCCAGTTTCATTTCCTTTCTCATTCTCATTCCAGTTAGCAGTTCATTTATTCAGCAGCAGTTATTTCTCACCCTTTGAAACAAACAAACAAACAAGCGTGGATCCCGTCGGGTACGACGAATGATCTGGGGTGCTAATACCTTCCCAGGTCGTAACCGACTCCCGAACCCAAATCTTTGGTTCGCAGGACCTTGTCCTTTCCTTCTTCATCAGGTTTGTGCAGCATTACCTTTCCCATTCATTCGGGATAAAAATGCCTGGCTGGCGACTCTACCTTTTCCGTGCCACTTTCGCGTTTGTACTAGGATGAAAATCCCGGGAGCGAAAACAACATTACCTTTCCTTTAGGATAAAAATTCCTAGCTGGCGACTCTATTCAACCTCAACCTCCATCATCGCCGACCGTTCGTGTCTGCACCGGGGACATAAAGTCTTTTCGGGAGTGACAACTTGGCGACTCTGCTGGGGAATCGAAACTGCAACCAGGGCTTCTGGTTCTCTTGTGGGTTTCTTCTACCGCTTGTTTGTTTGTGTTTATGGGGGTGTTATGTGCTATTTGTGTTTATTTGTTTTTGCTTTATTTATTGTTTTCTGTACAACTTTATTTACTGCACTTACTTTATCGCTTTCATTTACTATTTTATGCATTTTATTTATCATTGTCATATCATATCTATGCTGGATTTGCTGGTTTCCTTTGGTGGGAGGGGTATTCCAGTGAGAAAGGTCCAACATAAAGGCCTGAGTGACAGACATAGGATTAGAGTGGCTTCATATTCTTTCCCATTCCATTTCGGTCTGGTGCGGGAATATGAAACACGGTTCAGACATGGGTTTCTTCTTGAGAACTCTGTACTACGTATTTCCTGTAGTGCTAGGGCTATCTGGGAAGCCTGCTAAGTCTGGATGACCTTTTTAGATGACCTTCAACATCTGAGGTGAATTAGAGGAGGATCCTTTATGATTAATGTAAACATTCTACCTCCGGGTTAGAAGTGTTTACACTTCTCATGATAGATCCAAGTCTGAGGATCCTTGTTCTAGAACAATAACTGTGAGTGGGTGGGGTTGTTTACAGGTTTGCAGGAACCCTTGGCCTCAACATACCCTGTTACTGAGATTGTTTTAAGGTTACACTATTTTGGAATGATCTTATGAAACCCTAGACTTGTGACTCTTTATTTGAGTCCCCCACCTGGTTATTGGTTCTCAGACCTTCATCCGGACTTCTGAACACTCATGGACCTTATCTAAAGCAACTGACAATCCAACACCTGATCACAAACCCTTGCATATCATTCAACATACATCATTTTGCATCATTTAACATTTGTCTATTTGTTTTACAGGGTATCCACATCTTCTTTGGTTTGGTTTTGACTGTTCTTCTACTCAGATATCTTCTTCAGTTGTCTTCTTCAACTACCTGCTTCAGTTATCTTCTTCACTTATCTTCATCAGCACCCATTGTCAGCATGGATTCAACCAGAAAGAGCAACACCACTTACCATTTCTTTGAGTACCCTCTGGCAGGCATCAGGCAGATACAGACTCTTATCACTCCTGATCATGTTCCTTTATTCAGAGAACATTATGGTGGTATTATGGACATGATCATGGACTTGGATGCATCACAGAGGAGTATGATTCACACTTGTCTTCAGTTCTATGACCCTCCTCTTTGTTGTTTCACTTTCCTATACTTTCAGATAGGGCCTTTGTTGGAAGCGTTTTCCATATTGTTGGGTGTCCCTATCAGAAGAGGAATTCCTTTCAACCCTGAGATGATTTCTCCTAAGAATGAGGACATAGCTAAGGCTCTACATTTGGAAGTTACTATCATTAATCAGCATATGACCACCAAGGCTGGAATCCCAGGCCTCCAATTGGACTTCTTAATCACCCAGGCTACCAGTCATGCTACAGCTGGGAAGTGGGAAAATGTTTGTGCTCTCTTGGCTCTCAGTATATATGGTATCATCTTGTTTATGGACGAGCCTAAATTTGTAAGCAAGAATGCTATTCATATCTTCATGCTCAAGAATCCAGTTCCTACCTTGCTAGGGGATTTCTACTACTCAGTACATCAAAGGAATGAGAAGCAGAGAGGGATACTAGTCAGGTGTTGTGCACCCCTCTTCTACAAATGATTGATAAGACACATGCCAAAGACGGAAGCTTTCTTGGATCCACATCAGTCAAGGTATTGGGCTAAGAGGATGATTGCCCTTACTTCAGAAGACATCAGGTGGTGTACTCAGAACACCAAGGGCAGGGACATAATTACAAGTTGTGGACAATATCCTAATGTACCTCTTATTGGAGTGAAGGGTTGCATCAATTACAATCCTTTTCTATTCATAAGACAATTGGGGTATGCCTTGGTACATCCACCTTTGGAGCAGGACTTAGCAGAGTCCCTTTACTGTGCAATTTTGAACAATCATGCCATTGTCCGACAAGCAACCTGGGCTTGGGACAACATACAGACAAAAAGGACTGCTATTCTGGGTTAGTGTAACCACACAGCTTCAACTCAGTACATTGAATGGTCTCGCATCAGAGGACAGATTACTCGTATGCCATTTACCTTGGAGGATGTGCCAGGACCATCAGCAGTAGAGCCCATATTCACAATGAGTCTGGAGGAATTTGAAAAGTTGAAAGAGAGGAATACCCAGCTTTCTGAAGCCTTGAAGAAGACCCTTTGGGAAAGGAATGACGGTCGTCTAGACTTTGAGAGGTTAGAGAAGCTCTGGATCGAGCATATAACTAAGATAGAAAAGACAGAAGACTTCATCAGAAAAGCCCGAGCAGGAGAGTTGGTATTGAAGAATGCTTGCAAAGAAGCCAAGATTGAGAAAGCCAGAGATGGGCACTATTTGGAAGAGAGTCAGGCTAGGTGGATCAGGATCACTGAAGCTCGTTTGCAAGAAGATCAGAAGACATAGGCTAAGATAGAGCAACTGGAAGCCAATGAGAAGAAGAGTCAGGAAGCCTTGTTAGCAACACAAAAGGAAATCTCCGAGTTGAAACTCCGGGCGGGGTTGAAGAGATCAAAAGACCAAGACAAGTATCAGAAGTTGACAAGTGCCATTGTAACCAAAAACCTTTTTGTCAGGACCATCACAAAGCATCCAGTTGGACTAGTGGCTGATGCTTTCCTGAAGGAAGTCAAGAAGGATGACTTTGGGCTGGATGTTTGATTTCTTTGTACTTATATTTTATTTTGGTTGTACTTTATTTCTCCATGGTGATTTTGTTGTACTTCTTGACTTAATTGTATTTTGACCCACCATGGGAACTTGTTGTAATCATAAACAATGTATTTTGACATTTGTAATGTATGGTTTATGTATTACTTGGATTTTCTGATGGGCTTTTATTTCTACAACATCTTCTTCATTCCCAGAGGTCTGGAAGGTCAAAACCAAAGAGCCAAATCGGATACCCTTGGAAAACAAATAGACATACTAACCTCATTTCTTTGTGTTGCAGGAGATTTTTTTGTTGTTTTCTCACTTTGCTGTGTGTTTCAGGAAATATTGCTCGTAGGAGAGTCTTTCCCGTCAACCGCATCCACCGGTATCCAACCAGACACAACCTTCCGAGAGTTCAGATGGACCAAGTTCAACAAGATTTGACTGATGTTAGAACTCAGATGGCTAATGAGAGAATTGAGATGAGGGCTCAGATGAACCAATTCATGGATGTGATGACTGGGTTGGCTCAGAGCCAAGAAAGATTGAGGGAGTTAGTCGAGCGGCAAACTCCAGAAGAGAGTCATCCAGGCACTGGAGCTACTAGTAACAACGATCACGGGCAGCCGCGAACGAATCCGCCAGAGTTTGGGTCCCACCTCAATCCTGAAGGCAATGTTATCGGAAATACCCAAGGAAATGCAGGAGGTCATGTTCTACAAGAAGATCCTCAGGATGAACAGTTCACAGTAATTGGTGTTGGGGATGAAGCCTATGATCGTCGTCTGGACGAAATAGCGGAGAAGCTAAGATCCTTGGAATCCCAAAATTCTTTGGGATTTGATGTAATGGATATGGGATTAGTAGAAGGAGTCAGGATTCCTCATAAGTTCAAACCTCCATGCTTTGAGAAGTACAATGGTACCTCTTGCCCTCGTACCCACCTTCAATCTTTTCTGGGGAGATTGAAAGCCTATACCATGGATGAAAAACTGTGGATGTTCTACTTTGAAGATAGCTTGACCGGGGCATCCCGTGAGTGGTATTCTCACCTATCTAGAGCTACTGTCAGGAATTGGAAGCTTTCATACGCCAGTATCAGTACAACCTGGATATGGCTCCCAATAGGACCCTCCTGATGGGTATGTCTCAGTCTTCAAGAGAAAGTTTTCGGGAATATGCCCAAAGATAGAGACAGCTTGCTACTGCTATCTAGCCTCCTATGTCTGAAAGGGAAATGGCTGACATGTTTGTGAACATATTATAAGGTACCTACATTGACAGACTTGCTGCTTTCTCTTCCACCAGGTTTGCTGATGTGGTTATAGCTGGTGAGAGAATTGAAATTCTTTTGAAGATGGGGAAAATTTCTGACAACGGTGCTAGCTCCAGCAATGTAAGAAAACCTTTCTCGGGACCTCGTAGGACGGGTGAAACTAACTCAGTACATATGGGCAGAGATAGGCCCCAATACATGCCAAGATCAGTGGCTGCTGTCACCATTCCCGCTCCTGCACCTCAACAACAGTATCCTCAGTAACCACAACACTTCCCACAGCAACAACAGTTTCCTCAACAGAGATCTTGCAACAACAATAATCAACAACAATGTCCTTTCCAACAAAGGCCTTCACAAGTCAGCAGAGCCGACATAATCGCTTTCCCGGAGAGTTACCAATTTCTCCCAGTAGAGCAATACCTGAAATACTCTTCCCCAGCGGAGTTGCCGAAACCTCCTCATCCCCAACATGATTTCTTCAACGGAAGCTTCCCCAGCCGGGATCCCCACAAATTTCTTCCCCCAAATCGCCACAGAGATCCCTAGAAGATCGTTCAGTAATCCTCTCTCCCCACAGATCGGCCAATGATCTCTTCCCCAGCGGAGTTCTCTCTCCAGATAGATCGCCCAAAGATCTTTCTCCCCGCAGGATCCGGATCTCAGATCGGTTCTCTCATCTAGCATAATCATAGCATTTGCATCATTTTTCCCTAAAATAAGCGTAGCATTCCGTCTAATACGGAGCATTTACGGAAAAAATCAAGCATCTGCATGATCATAAGCCAGGTTCGAGCCAATCTCCCGCAAACATCATAATTACTTCACCAGCAATATACAAAACTTACCCTCACAGACAAAGCCAGAATACTTTTTGCACTCTCAATACAGATACTTGTTCATAATTGTACATATTTCTTTTTTATACTCGTCCATATCATACTTTCCCAGCAAGTCAAACACTCGTCTGTGTCCCTTGCTCAACTTTTTGACACTCGTCCGTGCCTTGCACATATTTTCCCAGCAGGTCAAATACTTGTACATACTTATACACAATCCTCTGATACTCGTCCATATCTTGTATATATCACCTCCTCAGCAGATCAACACTCATTCGTGTTCTTTGCTTAACCGATTGATACTCGTCTGTATCATCATCCTTACATATGTGTCAGCGTTTGCTTCTATCGATACTCGTCCGTATCGTGGTCCTAAGGATGCTCGTTCGCATCTTTAGTCTATACACACTGCCAAACACTTATACCATTTATTTTAAGGCGTAAGCACTCGTCCGTGTTTACCACTCCCCAGTAAGTCACCAACAAAAACAATCTCTTTTGTCCGGCATTCGTCCTATGTCGTGATATTTTCGGCAGCCGTCCCCTGCCAGGTGATCGTCTTTCACCTTTTGATGACCATCCCTCATCATTTATCCGATGGGCGTCCCCATCGTCTACCTTTGTTATCCGGCATTTGTCCTATGTCGTGATACTTTCGGCAGCCGTCCCCTGCCAGGTGATCGTCCTTCACCTTTGGATGACCGTCCCTCATCCTTTCCCCACTGGAATCCCCATTGTTGGAACTTTCTATCTGGCATTCGTCCTATGTCGCGATATCTTTTTAGCAGCCGTACCCTGCTAGGTGATCGTCCTTCACCTTATGATGACTGTCCCTCATCATTTATCTGATGGCCGTCCCCATGGTTGATCTTTGTTATCCGACATTCGTCTTATGTCGAGATAATCCCCAGAGCAGCCATACCCTGCTAGGTGATCGTCCTTCACCTCTTGATGACCGTCCTTCATCATGCTTATCCGATAACCGTCCCCATCGTTGATCTTTTCTATCCTACATTCATCCTATGTCGTGATAGTTTCAGCAGCCGTCCCCTGCTAGGTGATCGTCCTTCACCTTTTGATGATCGTCCCTCATCATTATATCATTTATTATTTTACCCAATGGTCGTCCCCTTTGTAACACCCTTCTACCCCAAAACAAAATATTTAAGTATTATCAGAGTAATCATCGAGAAGGGTATCACATTTCATCATGATTCAACACAAACAGTGTCCTGTCCTGTAACACGGGTTAATCAACACCGAGAATAACATAAATCATTTCGCAGCGGAATTTAAACTTCATAATTCAAAACTTCATTAGTTTACTTCATAAACATAATTTTCAACATCCTGAATTTAACATCATAAAATGAGAAAACATTTATCCAAATAATAACATAACTGAAAACTGTATAGCAAAAGAAAACCCATCCCAGTGTTACATGACACAGAGCAGGAGACATAAACCAAAACCACTTCTAAGGAACACTAAAGCACGCTCCGAGACTCATGAAAAACTCCTCTTGCACTGCAAGCCTATTCTTTATCATCTGCAAGTTACCAATGAAAGAGGCAACATTTCCAAGTAGGTCGGGAGAGTAATCATAATATATCATAAACGTACAAGAATATAGAACATAAATAGAATAGTGCAACATATCATGACATCATCAACTATAAAATTCAGGAACAATAACAACAACGATCATGAAATTAAGCAACACCAACACATACATGAAATTCATCCAGAATATGCAATTCTAACATCCTGATATGCAATATGCATGTGGTACCATTTTCATCGTGAGATGGATACATGACCATCAACCCTCCACAAAGGAGCACATCGTAAATCATCGAGACACTTCAATCCACACAATGGGATTGAAGCAAACAAATAGGTCGAAGCCCCATCGTGAATGTTATGAAATGCAATGATGCGCTACATCGTAAAGTTCATCAAAATAATTCGCATCATTCATTTCACATCAGCAAACCAATCATCAAATAGTCATATATATCATCATGACATTACACCCGGAACACTGGTCCTATAACCACTCTGACACATCAAGAATTAACCCGCACCTGGTAAATTAGGAGTCAATTACAAGGTTATTTCATAAATTCATTTATAAAAACTATTTCCTTTTTCTCATTTTTATTCATCAACATAAAGTTCAGTTTGTGCTCTTTCCGACGCTTCAAACGGAATGCGAATCGGACTTACGGTTTGAAAGTTATGGATTTTTAAAGAATTAAAATTTGCCTCTCAAATAGTGTTAACCGGTTAACCCATAGCGTTAACCGATTAACGCCTACGAAATTCCAGAAATTCACCAAAAATTACAATGGTTAACTGGTTAACCCATAGCGTTAACCAGTTAACGCACGTTTTTCAGCAGTCTTCTGCTACACAATTGCAAACTGCTTCAACACCAAAAACCCCCAAATCTCATTACGGGTTTCACATCAAAACACTCAAAAACCATTCAAAAATATCAATCAAACATCAACAACATCAAGATAACAATTATACAAACAAATATATGATTGTAACTCATTCTAATCACTCTAATTCATCAAGATTTCTCTCATAAACTTCACCTAAATCAAAACCCCCTAAAACTCATAAACTCATACAATCCTAATCTATTCATGGTCCAATTCCTACACATTTACAATAGATTATAAAAACTCCCCATACCTTAGAGAATTTCTTCGCTTTACACTCTTCTCTGGGGTTCTCCACAGCCTCCTGACTCTGAGCTTCCTCTTTCTCCCCCTTCTTCAGAGCACTTCACCAAACACGATAAAATGAGCATTTTGATCGTATAATCCCTTTTGATCAAAACTATCCCAGTTATGTCTTTTCCCACTTTACCCTCATAATTTTCACAAAAGGACCACCTTACCCTTTTCTTTAATATAATTTCAATAATAATAATAAAATAGTTTAATAAAACACTATTTATCCTTATTATATAAATTACTCTTATACTCCAAAATAACCAACATAACATTCATACTCCCACTTCTATTATTTTAAATAATAACCAATAATCTGAATAATACTACATGATTATTCTTATTATTAATATTATTAAAATAATATCCCCACAATGCATCGGGCCACATAACCACCTATTTTCCAAAATCATCATATATCCTCAAATAAGCAACAATTATTCATAATCGAATTTGGGGTGTTACAACTCTCCCCCACTTACAGAATTTTCGTCCTCGAAAATTACCTGGAGTAGACAGAGTCAGACACAACTCCCTTATCTAATCTTCTCGCTTGGAACTCAAGTTCTTTTCTCCTCTCATCATGATAACTCTTCTGACAACTCTGCGACGTGTTCATCCTTTCCCAAATTATTTTCATCTTCAGTTGTTTCCTGGATAACCTCTGACCTAAGCACCAAACTCTCTCCTGACTCATACCAACAAAACTGAGAACGACAACGTCTACCATACAACGCCTCATATAGAGCCATTCCAATACTAGCATGAAAATTGTTGTTGTATGTAAACTCAACCAACGACAAATGACTATCCCAAGATCCTCCTTGATCCAAAACACAAGCTCTCAGCAGATCTTCTAAATATTGGAATGTCCTTTCCGTTTGACCATCCGTCTGTGGATGATAAGCAGAATTCATCCTCAATTTAGTACCCAAAGCATCTTGCAAACTCTTCCAAAACTTCGACGTAAACCGCAGATCTCTATATGATACTATACTCGAAGGTACACCGTGAAACTTCACAATTTCCTTAATATTAATCTCAACTACCCTCTACATAGAATAATTAATCTTCTTTGACAAGAAATGTGCCGACTTAGTTAATCAGTCAATAATTACCCACATCAAATCATTACCTCTTGTAGTCTTAGGTAACCCAGTCACCAAATCCCTGGAAATGCTATCCCATTTCCACTCAGGAACATTCAATGGTTGCATCATACCTAAAGGTCTCTGATGTTCAATCTTCGACTTCTAGCATGTCAAACAAACATATACAAATTCAGCAATACCCTTTTTCATACCCGGTCACCAAAATAACCTGCGTAAATCCTGATACATCTTTGTAGCGCCATGATGAATACTCAGTCGACTCTTATATCCCTCTAAAAAAACACTTTGTTAAATTCCCGAAATGTCTGGAACACACAGTTTAAATCCAACATCAAAACAATCGACTATCAACGTCGTCTTCATTCGCAAACAATAACTACACCGCACCACGCATTCGCTGCGCACTCTGATTACTCTGCAATGTTCCAGGACTACCAAGTTTATTTCAAACTTCTTCAATCACCAAACTAACACATCAATAACACCTTCGACTTAACTCTTTTGAATTTCGTTTCAATAGGTATTCTACTCTTGTAGTTACCGAATACATCCATTTTAAATTCATAAGGCAACACCTCCGAACGTTCAATCATAAATACAACCGCGACAACTTCCAAATTTTTGGTCAAAAATTTACATACTTCATGAATTTCCAATTATCCTCAACACAAATAAAACTTTACCATCTTAAATAATACCTCCTTCGAAAATTACCTTAAACACACTACATCATTATGACAATATAAGGTACATTGATACAATAGTTTCCACAAGATAACTCATATTTCTTTGGTTCTAATTAATCCAACGTATCGAATCCTCGATTCTTACTTATACAAACACACCTTTCATAAATTCTTATCCGAACCAACGCAACCAAAACAATTATCCATGTTCTAATCAAAATCACGCTTTAATAAACCCACTTATAATCTTACTTCGTCTGATTCTTTCAACTCAATTCCATCCTATACTCTTGAAAATCTTGGTCTTACTTTTCCATATACTTTAACCTCGAATCATCTCAAGAAACTCCAAGCCTCATGCCACTTAATTTATCATCAAACAATAATTTTACTATCCAGAGTTTAACTACAAATTTCCACAATACTATTTACTCCCAACGTAACTTAATGCCATCATTCTTAAATCTGACTAACATTCTTATATATGATTCTTCATCGATAATTCAAACAATACTCAAATGCCCAGCTCGACTTCAACTGATTTAACTCATATACTATACTAGTTAGCATGACGCATCTATTCTTCAATTATGATTTCGTCTATTATCAACAATAGATTAAGGGTGATCAGTTCCTCAATTTGTCAATAATTATCCGACAACCATAATAGCGGCATAAATAGTCGTTATCCAACACAATAGCGTACTTCAACTTATGTATAAAGTCCATAGGCATAATTCCCCGCCAACTCTCTAAGACTTATCAACATCTTCTTAGTTTCCTTAATTCCGACTTAGTCGATTTCACCAAGACATCCAAAATCCAATACACAGTCCATCATACATGCCCTTGTATAACACTGCTTCAAATATTCTTATAACACCGGAGTCACTACAACATTAAGCACAATCCAATTTGGTTCTCTTCCATTCATGACTTTCATTCAACTTATAATTCTTAACAACACAATTCAAACATCCATCTTCCTCTCAACATTACTATCATCTAACATCAGAACTTTAATCATCCTCATTACATTTATGCATTCTCCAAATACTTATGCATTCCCTCTAATACCGACATCTTATTATTTTTCAATATTTCATCTTCCTAAAATTTCCAGCAAAACACTCCCCACTTTGAATGCAATTATCTTCTCCAATAAAGACCTCCAAATCAAAAATATATATTCTAACATGAAGATAATTTTGTGCAGATTTCAGAACTTTAAGAATCACTCAAATCCGGCTTACGAGTAAAACGTTATTCCCCTTGCAATGGGACTGGTCAAGAATTCTCGTATGCAGAATTTTCCAAAATCAGCAGCAGACCCGACTAGTAAAACACACTTATCTTCCTTATCACAGACATCCCGAATGCAAATCTTATATGTAAACTGTAGAGAATTCTGTAAGCTTTCCAAAAAGTCTAGAACCGCTTCATTTGAAGTCACGAGCAAAACGTTATGCCACTTCTCGTGACAGGTGCTCCAAGATTTCAAAAACCAGAATTTTGAGATTGATGAACATAAGTTCAATCTCTCTCCTCCTTTTCTTCCAAACTCTACCAAGGATTTTACTCTAACTCCAGCTTCAAAAATTACTCAGCTTAATCCAACTACACTCAAAGCGAAACAATCTTGCGACTTGATCTGTCAACTTATCATTTCCATCAAAGTAAATATTCCTTCTCAAACAATTCCCACCTAAAATATACACACTTCTCTAACCCGACCGATACGAATTCAGGAGGCCAAACATCTGCCGGTCCACAACAACATCGTCTTCACAACCTTGCACTCTCACAACCAACCTCAACTCGAACCAACTTCTTCATACCAATAACATTTCGGGGCAAGTCTCTCCCCCACTTAATTCCAAACTAATCTCTGCAAACAACAACTAGAAACCAACAAACAAGTGCCGACAGTGTTTCACACACATATCGCGCACTAGGGAAATAAACGACATTAACGACACTAGCCGGAAAGACCGACCTGCTCTGATACCACTAATGTAACACCTTTCTACCCCAAAACAAAATATTTAACTATAATCAGAGTAATCATCCAGAAGGGTATCACATTTCATCATAATTCAACACAAACAGTGTCATGTCCCGTAACACGGGTTAATCAACATCGAGAATAACATAAATCATTTCGCAGCGGAATTTAAACTTCATAATTCAAAACTTCATTAGTTTACTTCATAAACATAATTTTCACTATCCTGAATTTAACATCATAAAATGAGAAAACATTTATCCAGATAATAACATAACTGAAAACAGTATAGCAAAAGAAAACCCATCCAAGTGTTACATGATATAGAGCAGGACACATAGACCAAAACCACTTATAAGGAACACTAAAGCACGCTCCGAGACTCATGAAAAACTCCTCTTGCACTGCAAGCCTATTCTTTATCATCTGCAAGTTACCCACGAAAGAGGCAACATTTCCAAGCAGGCATGGTGAGTAATCATAATATATCATAAACGTACAAGAATATAGAACATAAATAGATTAGTTCAACATATCATGACATCATCAACTATAAAATTCAGCAACAACAACAACAACGATGATGAAATTAAGCAACACCAACACAATCATGAAATTCATCCAGAATATGCAATTCTAACATCCTGATATGCAATATGCATGTGGTACCATTTTCATCGTGAGATGTGATGGGCTAAAGACGTACTCTAATTATGTGTCTAGCGGTATCTTAACTGCAAGTGCACAGCCTATCGAAGTAATATTTAAGATTATCGATCCCACAGGGACTTTATGATTACTTAGTGCTAGAGGGTTTACTAGTTTAGCTAAGGTGAATGGTTGTCACGATTTTTGGTTGTTTTTAAAGATTAAAGGCGGGAATTAAATTTAAGTTTAATAAAATAATACTAAGGCGGTCGGTATGTAATTATGTTGACTTAGGCGGGTCAATCTAACCTAGGCTTATAAAGATGGTTCACTTAATCTATTCTGTAGAGGTTACCAGTTTAAATATCTTTAACTCACACTCTCGTGGTCTTATCTCAGATTTTACTCCTAAAGCCCTATGCCTGCTCTCGCTAGCCCATAAGTGTTTAGAAATAATTTTTGGAAACTTAGTAATTCTAATTCATTTTAAAGCGCTCTCGCTGTGTTTAAATTAAATGCCTAACTTTAGCTATCTGGTTAAAATCTCACACTCTCGTGGTCTTGACCTAACCTAATACACTTTCCTTACTCTCGTAACAAAAAGATTGATTTTATAATAAAAAGTCACAGCCATAATTTTAAGCTCTTAATTATTTTAAGCCTAGAGTTGATTTTACCGATTTAGTTTATTTTAATTACATACCGCCCTAAGGTGTTTAGCTACTCATTATTGTTGAACCAGACAGAGGCAGAGAAATATAAAATAAAATATGCATAACAGAAAAATAAATACTTAACATTAATATAAATGCAATTTAAATAAAAACCTGAATAACAATTAAAATGTTAGACTCCTTCTTCCACAGTCTGGAAAGCTCGGAGTACGGACCGGAATCGGAAATAAAAATTACTAAAAGAATTCTAAAGGCTTTGAAAGAAATTAAATTATAACAATTTTCTAATGTTGGAAATTGTTATATGGTTTAGTTGGGATAAATAAACTAAAACAAGAACAAATAAATGCTGGAAATAATAAAATAGGGTGCAAAGGAAAATACGGCAGAGCTTCCGCAAGAAAATTAAAATCAAAACTCTGTAAATTGTTCTTTGAAGCTAAGCTATTTATAGGATCAATATTTTGGGCTTGGCAGTTGGAAATGATGCATGGGCCTCGTAGATGCTGAGAAAATCCAGGGAATAGTTGAAATACTTGGTCTGCGGGAGAATAGGAAGGTTGAATTTACGTAGCACGCACGTACATGACCAAGACTCAGCATATTACCCTAAATTCCCCTTGTCACATTCGTGACAAGGGTGTCACGCTCGTCACCCGTGTATTATGCGCGTCACGGTCGTGAGGGACTTGTGACGACCGTGACTGCTCCTTTTAGCGTGTCACGGTCGTGACTCCTAGGTGACGGTCGTGACTGTTACAAAAAATGCAGATTATGCAGAATTCCTCTTTTCTTCTTCTTTTCATGGTTGATTTTGCTCATTTTACTTGTGGCTCATGATCTAGCTCTGTAATTGATATACCTGCAAAATGACAAAGAAAACTCGAGGAATCGGGTGTTAAAACGGCAATTGTGCGATAAAACGTTATTGAAACATAGAAATAAAAACAATTATTTTTCTCGTTATCAAACTTCCCCAAACTTAAACCTTTGCTTGTCCTCAAGCAAATACTCGGTTGAAAAATGATCGGACAGGTTTTCATCGACACACACACATAACAAACCGTACGAAGGATCTTTTTGTCAGATAAACCGATACTTTGATAAAACACTAACGATACACTAATGACACAAGCAACAAGCTAAGTCGTCGACTTCCCGTTAAACGAAACATTCGGTAATTGCGTTACGATTCCACCTAGAGTCTTTCGATCTTATTTCGCCCGGTTTCATTCTAGCGCAATCACATTAAGCCCTTTGCCTTAGCACGCACGTAGTGGAGTAGCCGGTTAGTGACTTTGATCCTTTATAAGCACGGGGTCTGGTACACGAATGTGGTAACCCTACATACATTATCCGATTTGGAGGTTGTGGGGGATCGAGTCGTAGCACGCCCTACCAATTTCAGAACCAGTACCTCTGAACCAACCCGCAATGGACTCCTTCTCATATTTCTCGTTTCTTATATGCGACTGTGTACTTTGGTGCAATTTATTTTCATTGGCATCGAGATATGAAGGATCATTATAGATTAGGCATCAAACACTTATATTCATCGGCTCCCCACGTGGTTTGTGTTCAGACGGTGTTGACTGCTAGTATAAACTACTAGGGGTTACTTTTGAACTGAAACTTAAGGTGTAGTCGTAACAATTATCGGAACGGAAATGCTTAAGTGGGAAATCTAAGGTGTCAAGACTGTATCGATCTTGTTGAATCGTTCTCAGCTTCCTAACTATGATTTCGTAGGCAAGTCAGGTAATGCGAGGATAAAATAAAAAAGTTTTTCGGTATGGCTAAATAAACGGGGAAAGTTCGAAACTAAAGAAAATAGCACAAATATTACTCTGCTTCATTAAAATACGAAAAGGAAATACAACGGAATGGAAAAGTGCGGAAAGGGAAAATGCGGAAAAATGAAAGGTACCTCTCCCACACTATATACAACATTGTCCTCAATGTTGTGATATAATAGCGGGTAAAGTACAATACAAACAACGAAAATGGAAAAAACATAAACAAAAACTAAAACTAAGGCTGCTGATGACCACGGCCTCGGCTTCTGGTGCGGGAGCGTCTGGTCGGAGTCGCTTCAGGATCAGAACCGGTGCCGGTTATACAGTGATATCAATGCGCAAAGACTCTAGCTCGCTAAAGATCTCTCCAAGCTTCTCGTCAGTAGTCCTTTGGTTAGCGGCAACAGCTGAAAGTAATGCATCATGTTGCTCTTTTTGCCTTCGCTCCAATGCGGCACTCATCTGGTTCTGCTGATGAATCGCACGGAGGACGTCTTCAAGTGTGAATTCCTATGCAGGTGGCTGTCGGGTGGAGGACTCAGGAATGTCCTGGACAGGCTCAGCTGCATCCATGGTGTCTTTCATCTCGTCCACTGGTGGATCGTCCTGCTCATCAATAATGGGGGCATGGCCGGCAGCATCCGGTAAAGCAAATAGCCAGTTGGCTCGGTTGGACGGATCGATGCGGTCACGGCACGACAAGATGATGTGGTGATAAATAGTGCCTTGGATAACAGGGCTGAACCTGCCATCCTCTCTCTGAGCAATCAAGTAGGCGGACCTGCAATAATTCTTCGTTAGGAACTCTGCGGCTCTGCGAGGCAAATTAATAACCAAGTCACCAAGCTCCAGCTGAATGGCGAGGGTGGTGACAATCCCGCCTATGTAGAAGGGGGTTGCGCCTCTTTGCACTATGGACTGGATATGGGACAGCATGAATGGGGCAGCATTGATGCGCTCGTCATTTAAGGCGCAGTGCAAGAACAAGAGCTCCTTGGAGTTAGGCTTGTGGTTGCTCTCTCTTGCAAAGATGGTGTTGCAGATGATGTGATAAAAGTATCTAATCGCCGGGTTGTGGATATGCGTAGCATTCAGGCTCTGAAAGGCTGAGGCACGGGTGTTGGTGATGTCGTGCCATAAGGTGAAAGCGGTTTCACTGAAGTTGTCCGACACGCGGAGATAAGCATCATCGCCGTGATCGAAACCTAGCAGCTCGGTGATCCTTGTTTGTGTAACTTCGAACTCGCGGCCGAGCAATCTGAACTTAGCAACGCCGGTGAGTTGACTTTGTGAACCGGTAGGAGTGATATAGTGAAATGAGCTCAGAAATTCCAATGTCAGGAGTTCGAATGTAGGCTGGGGTTGACTGCATAGATGCCACAAACCAACCTTCTGAAGCAGGAGCTTCACACTATTGAGCATTCCCAACTCCCTCAAATAGTCAGTGTCGACATATCGAGTGGGTTGGACACCACGGTTCTGGAATCTGATGAACTTCTGTCTCTGATTATCTCCATGCTCACCATCTCTAAACTGAATTTCTTCCATTGCATGCAAGTACGGGAGTGGGAGTTAAGAGGTTTTTGAGTTTTGTGAGAAAAGTGTAAAATGTGAAGAATTTGGTTCTGATTATAGTGCAAGATGAGAATGTGATAGGTTTGGAGTAAATGGAAAGGTTAATGGAGTTTAATTTGGGTAATGGGAGGTTACGGGAGTTGGAAGAGATAATGGGGGGTTTTTGAATGTTGTGGAAGTTGAAAAAGAAGAGGTTTCGAAGAAGAACAGTTCTGTTTCTCAGAATTCCTATAACAGAGGTCGTCACGGTCGTGATGGGGGGATGACGGTCGTGACGCGCTAATTAGCTTGTCACGATCGTTAGAGGGTGATGACGACCGTGATGGATTAAAACTTAGAATATTTTCCAGAATGCATTATCTCTCACACGTTCAATACAATTTTTCTTTCTTTTATGATCACTTCTCATTTAATTGTAACACAAACAATATATAATATTTTTAGATCAACATAAGTTAGTAAATTTCATCACACGAGAAATTATATAAAACATTAATCAATTTTAATATAACAGTAATGAATTGAAAGCATATATATTGATTAAATTGGAAAAATTTGTAAAACTAGAAGTGCTTTGCTTTTGATAATTGAAGGGAAATTACATTAATAAAAATACGGTACGAAAATGTTTGCGAAATGTTAAACTAACTAGAAACGGAAACAATAAGTAAAATAAGTTAGATCACCACAGCATTTTCAAAAGTGCTTCTTCAAATCTTCAATTGCAGAGTTCAGGTGGTAGAATTGCTCACATGTTATGTCAGTTAAACCTATAATGTCCAATTGCATGCTTTTAATCTCATCCTTAACAGTATTTATATCGGCTTGGTAAGCTTCAAGAGTGTTCATGATTTTATTTAAGTTGTCAGCATATTCTACTTGATTCACTTCAGGGGTTTCAATCACTTCATCAGTGTGGTCAATGTCATGGTAACCAGGAGGCGTCTCAGGGTCACTTTCTACATCGGTCATTATATCATCCCTTATCTTGTAGGATTGAGGTGTTTCAGGAGTAGATGGATAGTCAGAAGGGGTAAGCTCATAAAGCCAATTATCCTTATTATGAACACTTACTCTAGCATGGTTTGGTAGTGTGAACAGGGTTACTACTTCATTCCTGATTAGGTACTCGAAAGGTGGTTGTCCTAAATTCCTTATGATATGGCGGTTAAAGAAAAAGTTAAGATTCATAGGACGGATGGTACCTAAACGGTTACACCTGTGTAATTGGTATCTAAGTCCTAAGGCATCAGCAATCATGGTGACAAGACCTCCTACTAATATGGGTAGATCAGGTTCTTCTTGGATTCAGGTGAAGGTTTGCATCATGAAAGGCACACCATTGACTGGCTGTCCATTAGTCACACATGACATAATGAATATCTCATCTTTAGATACTCCAGTAAGGTTTTCTTCTTTTCCAAAGAAGGTGTGGGCAAGGATCTTATGGAAGTAGCGGATAGCAGGGTTATGTATCTCATCATTGTTCATGTTATTTGGTTCAGGATGGTAATTTCCGGTTAAGGTTCCCCAAAAGAAATCCAGCTCAATGTCCATCAATTCTACCTGTGTGGTAGTAAAAACAAAGGGTCCACAAGGGAATCCTAATAAGTCAGCTAGTTCTCTATGGTTAAAGTCATATTCTATTCCAAATAGGCGGAAACTGATAAATCCTTTCCTGAATCCAAAACCGCGCTCGGGTAAGTAAACTAAGGAGCTGAGGAACTCAAGGGTGAGCTCGCGGTAAGTCACAAACTTTTGTTTAATCAGTGCATTCTCCCATCCAAGTTGGTTAAACAAGTACAGGATGCTATCATGTATACCTAAGGTTTCCATAGTCAGATCATCCAGGTACATAGTCAAATCCATTGGTCTCTGTGATAACTCTTCAAATTTCATTCTTTGGTTCCTACCTCTAAATTTGGTTTCCATAAGGTTTATCGGTTGGTTAGCCATAGTTAGTGTAAATACGGAGGAAACAAATCAGGGGGAGAAGGAAAGTGGAAAAGACTTTAGAAAATCTGTAAAGGTGATTTAAAAATTAAAAATTAAAATAAGGAAAAATAAGGAAATAAATGCATAAATAAAAGCAATAATAATAATGAAATAAAACAATAATAAAATGACAAAACAAATAAACGAATAATAAAATGATAAATGACAAAATAATAGAATGATCAAAATGATTTAAATGATTAAATGGGTTGTCTCCCACTAAGCGCTGTTTTTATCGTCAAAAGCCTGACGTAATGCTTAGGTTAGATTAATCAGGGAAATTAGTGGACAACTCTAAAAGCCTTAGACTATTTGCATAATCTCTATTTTCAACTCTATGATAATGTTTTAAACGTTGTCCGTTTACTGTGAACGGTTCACTATTCCTACCCTTAATTTCTATTGCTCCGCTCGGGAACACTCTAGTTATTTCAAAGGGTCCTGACCATCTAGATTTTAGTTTTCCAGGAAAGAGCCTAAGTCTTGAATTAAAGAGGAGTACAACGTCTCCCACACTAAATTCTTTCCTAGATAGGCGTTTATCATGCCATCGCTTAGTTCTTTCTTTATATATCTTAGCATTCTCATAAGCATCTAACCTTAACTCTTCTAATTCGTTAATATCTAGGATTCGCTTTTCTCCTGCAGCATTATAGTTTATATTGAGAGTTTTGATCACCCAATATGCTTTGTGTTCTAGTTCTACCGGGAGATGACAAGACTTTCCATAAACTAATTTGAAAGGTGTAGTTCCTATGGGTGTCTTGTAAGCTGTCCTATAAGCCCATAAAGCTTCATTAAGTTTAGATGACCAATCTTTCCGAGATATGGCGACAGTCTTTTCTAAGATTTGTTTGATTTCTCTGTTTGAGACTTCGACTTGTCCACTTGCTTGTGGATGATATGGTGTTGCCACACGGTGTCTTACTCCATACTTAGATAGTAATTTGTCAAAGATTTTTGAAATGAAGTGTGAGCCACCGTCACTTATGACGAGTCTAGGCACACCAAATCTGGGAAAGATTATATTTTTGAAAAGCTTTATTACTACTCGTGTGTCATTTGTAGGAGAAGTTATAGCTTCAATCCATTTTGAAACGTAATCAACAGCTACGAGTATGTAATTATTACCGAAAGATGATGGGAATGGTCCCATGAAATCTATTCCCCAGACGTCAAAGACTTATACTTCTAATATTCCTTTTTGAGGCATTTCATCTCTTCTTGAAATATTACCGGTGCGTTGACACCGATCGCAATTTATAACAGCGATGTGGACATATTTCCATAAATTAGGCCAGAATAGGCCGGCTTGTAAGATTTTTGCACAAGTCTTGGAAGTGCTTGCATGTCCACCATAAGGAGATGAATGGCAGTGAGCAATGACATCTTCTATTTCTTCTTCGGGAATACATCGACGAAAGATTCCATCGGGTCCTCTTTTGAACAATAATGGTTCATCCCAATAGTAATGTTTGAGATTGTGAAAGAATTTATTTTTCTGCTGATAGGTTAAATCAGGTGGAAGAGCTCCTGCAGCTAGGTAGTTGACAATGTCAGCGTACCATGGCAGTCCTACAGTTGTTTGGATTGTTTCCACGGGTTCTGGTTCATCTATGTCTAACTGAACTGGGTCGCTTCCTATTTGTGCTATCAGCTGTTCATACGGAAAATCATCGTTAATCGGCACTTGTTCTGGTTTAATACCTTCTATTCTAGATAAATGGTCCGCTACGACATTTTCAGTACCTTTCTTATCTTTTATTTCGAGATCAAACTCTTGTAAGAGTAGAATCCATCTCAAGAGTCTTGGTTTAGCATCTTTCTTAGTTAATAGATATCTGATAGCAGCGTGGTCTGTGTAAACGATTATTTTCGCTCCCACTAGGTAAGAACGGAATTTGTCAAGCGCAAAGACAACTGCTAACAATTCTTTTTCAGTAGTGGCATAGTTCATCTGAGCAGAATCTAAGGTTCTACTGGCATAGTAAATCGCATGAAGTTTCTTTTCCTTCCTCTGGCCTAGAACTGCGCCTACAACATAGTCACTCGCATCGCACATGATTTCGAAAGGTAATCTCCAGTCAGGGGGTTGCATGATTGGTGCGGTGATGAGGGTTGTTTTTAGAGTTTCGAATGCTTTAAGACAATCTTCATTGAATATGAACTCAACGTCTTTCATTAATAAACCGGTAAGAGGTTTAGTGATTTTCGAGAAATCTTTGATGAATCGTCGGTAGAAACCGGCGTGTCCTAAAAAGCTTCGTATTTCTCGAACGGTTTTAGGGGGTTGAAGATCTTTAATGACTTCTATTTTAGCTCTATCCACTTCAATTCCCTTGTCAGATATAACATGTCCTAATACGATTCCTTCTCTGACCATAAAATGACATTTCTCCCAGTTAAGCACGAGGTTTACTTTTACACATCTTTCTAACACCATTTCTAAATTTGATAGACATCCTTCAAAACTTTGCCCGCATACAGAGAAGTCGTCCATGAACACTTCCATGATGTTGTCTATAAAATCTGCGAAGATTGACATCATACATCTTTGAAAGGTTGCAGGAGCGTTGCATAATCCAAAGGGAATTCGTCTATAAGCGAACGTTCCATAAGGGCATGTGAATGTAGTCTTCTCTTGATCATCTGGGTGGATAGGGATTTGGAAAAATCCTGAGTAACCATCAAGATAACAAAAATATGAATGCTTGGCTAATCGTTCTAACATTTGATCTATAAAAGGTAGTGGGAAATGATCTTTTCGAGTGGCTTTGTTTAGTTTACGATAATCGATGCATACTCTATGTCCTGTCACTACTCTTTGTGATATCGATTCGCCTTTAGCGTTTTTCACAACAGTGATACCTCCTTTCTTTGGTACTACATGTACTGGACTAACCCATTTACTATCAGAGATTGGATATATTATTCCGGCATCTAGTAGTTTCTTAACTTCTTCCTTTACTACAGTGCTAAGGATTGGGTTAATTCTTCTTTGAGATTCTCTGGAGGTTTTGCAATCTTCTTCTAGAAGAATACGATGCATATAGATTGAAGGGCATATTCCTTTGAGATCAGATATGTTATATCCTAATGCAGTTGGATATTTCTTTAAGACATCTAAAAGTTTCTTTGTTTCAATTGTTCCTAAACTAGAATTGATTATAACTGGTCTTGTACATTCAGTGTCCAAGAATTCGTATCTTAGGTTCTTAGGTAAAGTTTTTAACCCTAATGTAGGTTTATCCTTACTTGGCATGGGATCCTGTGTAAGTGCTAAACTTTCGCTTAGACTATCATCCTGATATGGTTCACGCCAATTATCATCTTCGAAAATCGGAGGGATTTGAATTTTCATAATTTCAGAATAGGTAGTTTCTTTCATTTCCATTTCTCTTACGCATTCGTCAATTACGTCCAATAGATAACATGTATCCTCTATAGCTGGTGATTGTAAGAATTGTGTTAAAATGAATTCAACTTTCTCTTCACCTACTTCAAAGGTTAGCTTTCCTTTCTTTACGTCTATAATAGCTCCGGCAGTAGCTAAGAATGGTCTTCCTAGTATGATAGGTGTCGTGGAGTCTTCAGAGATGTCCATGATTATGAAATCAGTAGGAATATAGAATTGTCCTATACGTACTGGGACGTTTTCTAGTATGCCTACAGGATATTTAACAGAGCGATCGGCTAGTTGAACAGACATTTTAGTTGGTCTTAGGTCTCCCATGTCTAGCCTTTTGCAAATCGTTAAGGGCATAACACTGATACTGGCTCCTAAATCGCATAAAGCTTTGTCAATTACGAATTTTCCTATTACACAGGGTATAGAGAAACTTCCTGGATCTTTTAGCTTAGGAGGCATATTATTCTGAATTATGGCGCTACACTCAGCAGTAAGTGTAACGGTTCCGTTATCCTCTATCTTTTTCTTATTGGATAAGATTACTTTTAAAAACTTAGCATACGAGGGCATTTGAGTGATAGCTTCTGTAAATGGAATAGTAATATTCAACTGTTTCAGAAGTTCAACAAATTTCTTAAACTGGCCCATCGTCTTGGAATTGGTTAATCTCTGAGGGTACGGAATTGGTGGTTTATAGGGTGGTGGAGGCACATAAGGCTTTTCTTTCTCCACTTCCTCTTGATTATCATCTTCCTTTTCTTCTGGATCGTTCACCATTTCAGTCGGTTTATCCGGTTTTTGGTACATGGCTGGATTGTCAAGTCTTGGATCGGTAGGTCCGTCAAGTTCCTTGCCACTTCTTAATATCACAGCATTGGCCTGTCCTTTCGGATTAGGTTGAGGTTGTCCAGGAAATACTCCAGCTGGTGCAGCGGTAGGTGCTTGTTGTTGAGCTACTTGTGAAATCTGAGTTTCAAGCATTTTGTTATGTGTAGCTAATGCATCTACTTTGCTCACTAATTGCTTAATCTGCTCATAAGTGTGTATGTTTTGGTTTAAGAAGTCCTTGTTTGTTTGAGATTGGTTAGTTATGAAGTTCTTCATCATCAATTCAAGGTTCGATTTTCTAGGGACATTATGAGCAGTCTTTTGATATCCTGGTGGTGTAGCTGGTGCTTGACCTGGTGCGTATAAAGCATTATTGTTCTTATAGGAGAAGTTCAGATGATTCTTCCAACCTGGGTTGTATGTGTTTGAGTACGGGTTTCCTTGAGCATAATTCACTTGATCTGTGGGAATTCCTGTTAATAGTTGACAATCAGGAAATTCATGTCCTGGAACTCCACATAACTCACAGTTAGGTGTTACTACAGCCACGGTGGCTGTTGGTGTTATGGCCAAGTTGTCGATCTTTGGGTTTAGTTGGTCAAACTTTGCATTGACTTGGTCCATACTACTCACTTCGTACATACCTCCTTTTGTTGGTTTCTCAGTTGCGACTCTCTCGCTTCCCCATTGGTAATGGTTTTGATCCATACTTTCGATAAGTGCATATGCATCGTTATATTCTTTGTCCATTAGTGCACCGCCTGCGGCAGCGTCAATTGTCATTCTTGTATTGTACAAGAGTCCATTGTAGAAGGTATGGATGACCATCCATTCTACTAATCCGTGATGTGGACAAAGTCTCAGCATATCCTTATAGCGTTCCCAAGCTTCGAAAAGTGATTCGTTTTCCTTTTGCTTAAATCCGTTGATCTGAGCTCTCAGCATAGCTGTCTTGCTAGGTGGGAAATATCTAGTCAAGAAAACTCTCTTTAGTTCCTCCCACGTAGTTACTGAATTCGAAGGCAGAGATTGAAGCCAGGCTCTTGCTCTGTCTCGAAGTGAAAAAGGAAACAGACGTAGTCTGATAGCTTCTTGGGTAACTCCATTGGCTTTTATGGTATTTGCGTATTGCACAAAGATCGAAAGATGAAGGTTCGGATCCTCGGTAGGATTTCCGGCGAATTGATTTTGTTGCACGGCTGATATCAGCGAAGGTTTCAGTTCGAAATCGTTTCGGTTGATGGCCGGTGCGACAATGCTGGAATGCGGTTCAGCTTGCGAAGGACTAGCATAATATTTAAGTGGATGATTCTGTTCTTCAGCCATCTCTGCGTCCTTTGATGTTACGACTGGTTTAGGTGGATATAACTGAAGATCTGGAATGTTGTAATTTTGTTCGTAATCGAATATTCGTCTTCTTACGTGTAAGAAGCGTTCCGATTCTGGGATTAGAGGTTGCAAGTCTTCGCCTTGAGAGCGAGTACTTGGCATACACTCGGGAATTTAGATTAAGAAAAGAAGATAGTTGTTACCTTAGTCTAGACAATGCTTCTCTAAAGTGCACTAGTAACTAAATTAAGGTCCCCGGCAACGGCGCCAAAAACTTGATGGGCTAAAGACGTACTCTAATTATGTGTCTAGCGGTATCTTAACTGCAAGTGCACAGCCTATCGAAGTAATATTTAAGATTATCGATCCCACAGGGACTTTATGATTACTTAGTGCTAGAGGGTTTACTAGTTTAGCTAAGGTGAATGGTTGTCACAATTTTTGGTTGTTTTTAAAGATTAAAGGCGGGAATTAAATTTAAGTTTAATAAAATAATACTAAGGCGGTCGGTATGTAATTATGTTGACTTAGGCGGGTCAATCTAACCTAGGCTTATAAAGATGGTTCACTTAATCTATTCTGTAGAGGTTACCAGTTTAAATATCTTTAACTCACACTCTCGTGATCTTATCTCAGATTTTACTCCTAAAGCCCTATGCCTGCTCTCGCTAGCCCATAAGTGTTTAGAAATAATTTTTGGAAACTTAGTAATTCTAATTCATTTTAAAGCGCTCTCACTGTGTTTAAATTAAATGCCTAACTTTAGCTATCTGGTTAAAATCTCACACTCTCGTGGTCTTGACCTAACCTAATACACTTTCCTTACTCTCGTAACAAAAAGATTGATTTTATAATAAAAAGTCACAGCCAGAATTTTAAGCTCTTAATTATTTTAAGCCTAGAGTTGATTTTACCGATTTAGTTTATTTTAATTACATACCGCCCTAAGGTGTTTAGCTACTCATTATTGTTGAACCAGACAGAGGCAGAGAAATATAAAATAAAATATGCATAACAGAAAAATAAATACTTAACATTAATATAAATGCAATTTAAATAAAAACCTTATTAACAATTAAAATGTTAGACTCCTTCTTCCACAGTCTGGAAAGCTCGGAGTACGGACCGGAATCGGAAATAAAAATTACTAAAAGAATTCTAAAGGCTTTGAAAGAAATTAAATTATAACAATTTCCTAATGTTGGAAATTGTTATATGGTTTGGTTGGGATAAATAAACTAAAACAAGAACAAATAAATGCTGGAAATAATAAAATAGGGTGCAAAGGAAAATACGGCAGAGCTTCCGCAAGAAAATTAAAATCAAAACTCTGTAAATTGTTCTTTGAAGCTAAGCTATTTATAGGATCAATATTTTGGGCTTGGCAGTTGGAAATGATGCATGGGCCTCGTAGATGCTGAGAAAATCCAGGGAATAGTTGAAATACTTGGTCTGCGGGAGAATAGGAAGGTTGAATTTACGTAGCACGCACGTACATGACCAAGTCTCAGCATATTACCCTAAATTCCCCTTGTCACGTTCGTGACAAGGGTGTCACGCTCGTCACCCGTGTATTATGCACGTCACGGTCGTGAGGGACTTGTGACGACCGTGACTGCTCCTTTTAGCGTGTCACGGTCGTGACTCCTAGGTGACGGTCGTGACTGTTACAAAAAATGCAGATTATGCAGAATTCCTCTTTTCTTCTTCTTTTCATGGTTGATTTTGCTCATTTTACTTGTGGCTCATGATCTAGCTCTGTAATTGATATACCTGCAAAATTACAAAGAAAACTCGAGGAATCGGGTGTTAAAACGACAATTGTGCGATAAAACGTTATTGAAACATAGCAATAAAAACGATGCTTTTTCTCGTTATCAAGATGGATACATGACCATCAACCCTCCACAAAGGAGCACATCGTAAATCATCGTGACACTTCAATCCACACAATGGGATTGAAGCAAACAAATAGGCCGAAGCCCCATCGTGAATGTTATGAAATGCAATGATGCGCTACATCGTAAAGTTCATCAAAATAATTCGCATCATTCATTTAACATCAGCAAACCAATCATCAAATAGTCATATATATCATCATGACATTACACCCAGAACACTGGTCCTATAACCACTCTTACACATCAAGAATTAACTCGTACCCGGTAAATTAGGAGTCAATTACAAGGTTATTTCATAAATTCATTTATAAAAACTATTTCCTTTTTCTCATTTTTATTCATCAACATAAATTTCAGTTTGTGCTCTTTCCGACGCTTCAAACGGAATGTGAATCGGACTTACGGTTTGAAAGTTATGGATTTTTAAACCCCCAAATCCCACCAGCAGTCCTCTACTACACAATTGCAGACTGCTTCAACACCAAAAACCCCCCAAATCCCATTACGGTTTTCACATTAAAACACTCAAAAACCATTCAAAAACATCAATCAAACATCAACAACATCAAGATAACAATTATACAAACAAATATATGATTGTAACTCATTCTAATCACTCTAATTCATCAAGATTTCTCTCATAAACTTCACCTAAATCAAAACCCCCTAAAACTCATAAACTCATACAATCCTAATCTATTCATAGTCCAATTCCTACACATTTACAATATATTATAAAAACTCCCCATACCTTAGAGAATTTCTTCGCTTTACACTCTTCTCTGGGGTTCTCCACAGCCTCCTGACTTTGAGCTTCCTCTTTCTCCCCCTTCTTTAGAGCACTTCACCAAACACGATAAAATGAGCATTTTGATCGTATAATCCCTTTTGATCAAAACTATCCCAGTTATGTCTTTTCCCACTTTACCCTCATAATTTTCACAAAAGGACCACCTTACCCTTTTCTTTAATATAATTTCAATAATAATAATAAAATAGTTTAATAAAACACTATTTATCCTTATTATATAAATTACTCTTATACTCCAAAATAAGCAACATAACATTCATACTCCCACTTCTATTATTTTAAATAATAACCAATAATCCGAATAATACTACATGATTATTCTTATTATTAATATTATTAAAATAATATCACCACAATGCATCGGGCCACATAATCTCCTATTTTCCAAAATCATCATATATCCTCAAATAAGCAACAATTTTATTCATAATCGAATTTGGGGTGTTACACCCTTCGCGGTTTATTTACCCTTTAATCTGATGGCTGTCCCCGTCAGTGCTTTCCTCATTTCTTTAATCCCCAGAGAGTTTTATTTCTTTACCCGATGGTCGTCCCCGTCGTGGTCTTTTCCTTTATCCTGATGATCGTCCTTCATCAGTTTACCCGATGGCCTTCCCCGTCGCGGTCTCTTTATCTCCTAGTATGATGGTCGTCCCCATCATCGCTTTACTTACCATTTTTCATCCTAGGCAGTCGTCCTCTGCTCAATGGTCGTCCTCCATCGCTTTCATTTGATACTCATACTATACTGCATGTTACAATTTATATCCCTTTTCTTCTTCTCCACAGTGAGTGCAAATTTCGCTGTCTTTGGTATTCAACTGTAAGTTATGTTGTTTGTCTGTTAAGCCAGGCGCTTACACCCTACACAGCTAACTCATGCTTGAATAGTGGCAGCTGTAAACACCCCAAATTTTCCCTCACCTTTTCTCACACCATGGCTTGTGATCTTTCACATAACATTGCATAAGCATATCATCTTACACTACATAGTTTATTTCACTACATAAGCTGCATAGCTAGGGTTTGTGATCTGAGAAATCCAAGAAGTGATATGAGCCATCTCAAAGGCCTTGAAACATTCCAAGAGGTTCCATGAGTGTTCTATGGTCATCTTATGCTCCCCAAAATTCATAAAAGTCAAGAGATCACAAAGCATGGCAAAGGCATAGAGGCAGACTGAAGATTTCCTGCACAGATGACCTAAAATTAGGGTTTTGGTTTCAGAGGCCTTACACCCAATTTTTTTGGCCATTCTTGATTCTAATGGTCTTAATATGTTATAAGGAGCATGTTTACCAAATTTGATGAAGAAATTCATTATGGAAGTCATCTGATCAACTGGTAACTTATTGTGCAAGAAAAGTCAGAATCAGGGCATCTGAGGCCACAACCAATGGAACCAAAGGATCATTTTCATCAAATTGAGGTTCTATGATCTTTATTTGATCTTATAAGTGGTTAGAAGTTCACAAGATTGAAGAATTTCAATCCATTTGCAAACTTGCTATTTTTGGACATGACTTGTAATGAAAACTTTCCATTTTGGGAAAGATTTTCAACCTCCTCTTTCTTGATAAAAAATGCTTCAAATTAAAAATCATTAAACATGAAAGTTGTAGATTGGATCTTCCCATTTTCAAAAAGTACAAGAACTCCTCTTGATTCATCCTAGAACTCAAGATATGATCTTTCAAAGTTGAGAAAAAATCCTATAATTTTCAAGTTCATGCCAAAGAGGGATTTTTGAAAATTCAAGTTCTAAGCACTTTCATGACCTCTAATTGACTTCTAAACATCATTACAACATCGCAAAACTTACCTTGATCAGAATTGGGCATTGGACCTAAGGTTTTCATGACTTGTGATCCAAGAAATTTCAAAGAGGGAAGTTTGCAAAACCTATGCAATCTTGCAATCCAAGCCATCCAGCTCACAAAATCCCATCCTAGGGCCATCCTTGATGCAAGCTGAGGCAGGACAAGCCCCCAAGCCAGCTCTGACTCGTTCCATGCTTATGGTACCATAACTTTTGACTTTTTGCAAATGAGGCCATACCAATCAAACTATGCCACTACCAACTCTCTGGCCAATTAGCATTGTTTATGCAAGCATCATGGACCACATTTCACACAATCTTGGAGCCTGAAACCACACACACTCAGAAATCCCAAAAATTGCCATAACACTTCCTCTCTATGAATTGCACAACACATCCATCAAAACTCAAATCTTTTGCCACCAATCATCTCCACATAACCTATAGAACACAAACCAACCATTGAAATGGCCTGAAACACCCCACACACAAACCTCCATTTCTGCTATATCAGAGCTTGACCACACAAACTAGCCACTCTCAAAGCCTTTCAAGCATTCCACTAGCATCAGGAGGACCAAAGGTGACTTTTTGCACAAGGGATGAGCTCTGAAAGTCCACATTTGCAGTTCATCAGCTCAAGTAACCTCAAAAACAAAATCTTTTAGAACTTCAATTTCTAGTTATAAAATGAAAATATATGTTATGGGGATCACACTGATGCTTTTAGAATTGAAAATAGTCAAGAAATGAGCATGTTACGAACTTCTGAAATTTTGTCTAGATTTTTGTTCTTCTTCGATTCTCCATATTTGTGTGTTATAAATTATTTTTGATGATTGATTTTGATTGTGTGTGAGTTGGGGATCATTTCTGGGCAGTTTTTAGGGTTAGTGGTGGCCTGAGGGGGAAGTTAGGTCATGGGGTTGGCCGGAGAAGACGACCGAAACATTGTTCCGGTCGCCTGAATGGGATTAGGGCTTAATTAGGGTTTAATCTCCAGATGCGTTATGGACCCTTAGATCTTGATTAGTTTAGGAGAATGGATGGACCAGATTAGTTCATTAATGTTAATTTCTAATTAATCAAAAAACATTTTAATTTTAATTTTTGCATTATAAAAGTATTTTTAAAACATTTAAATGTATTATTTAATTAATTAATTAAATATACATTTAGGTTTCTAAAAATCACCAAAACATTCATGAAGCATTCTCATACATTTAGAATCATTTACAAACTCACCATACAAATTTCTTTTTAGGTTTGATCACATTTTCACAATTATCTTTGAATTAGGGTTCATAAATTTCACATTTTTTAAACCCTAACTTGAAAACTTCATTTCTGCCTAACCATGATGAGTTTGAACTTGATTCTTTTTGAATTGTTTCACATATTGTATATAGTTTCTATGTTATTTATCTCATATTTTTGCATTGCATTTTCAATTTGATTTGCATTTTTCCCTTAGAATCACCTAAAAACCCTAGTTAACTTAGGAAATTCATAACTTTGCCTAGGTTTAGCTTTTGACCTTCTCCTTTGGGTAGTGATCTTGTGTATTTTTAGGGTTTGTTTGAGTTCAATTTCAAATTTTTATCATGATGTATGCTTCTGTTTCGGTCATATGCATCTCATACATTCATAAAACCCTAATTTCTCATGTTCATTTGCATTCATCTTTGCATATCTTAATCATATGAACTTTCCATGACATTTCAAGCATTTGTATGACATCTTAGACATCTTAAGACATGCTTGAACATTTATTTATCATTTCTTCATTCATTTTTTATGTTTTGCATTCATTACATTTCATAAACATCCATGTGTTTTCATACTTCTAAACATGTTTCCTTTGTATCTCATCCTTGTATGAACATTCATAAGCATCTTGTATGACTTTTCATCATCTCATAACACATTTGCCTTTCATATACACTTTTGGTTTTGGTATTTGCATCTTTATTCATCTCATTTCCTTTTGCTTTTCATCTCATGCATTCGCACTAACATTTTAGGGGCTTATGGTAAGTTGTTTGGGATGTGGATTTGCCTTCACATCCCATATCTTCTCATCTATTCATATGCATTATTTACTTGTATTTGAAGTGAATCTAATTCACTTATGCTCTCTCCTTCTTACTTTCTTTCTTTTAGGTTACTTATCTTCTTCAGGAAGTAAGTAACCTATTCTTCTTCCTCCTTCTCTTTTCACCTGCTTCTACCTTGGTGGCCTCCTGAAGATCTTCTCTTCAAGCATCACAAACCATAGGATATCCAAGCATGACAATTTTTAGGGTTGTATATAGTCCCCCTTAGTCTTTTACATTTGAGTCTCCTTGAGTCTCTCTTCTCATCTCATAATCAGAGGCTAAACACTTAAAGCTTTAGGACTTTGAATTAGGGTTATGCCTGCATCCTTATCATAGGATGGAGTGCATAACTTTAATCCTTAGTGTTAAACCTTTAATTTGTTTACACCTCTTAATAAAAACACCTAATAACTATTAAGACTTAAGCATGTAACTTGGGCCTTATATTAGGGTTACATCTCTTCCTTATGGTTAAGAGGGACTAACCCTAGTATTTAATGGACAAGTCCCCCTCAAGCTAGTCTTACAAACATAAAATCCATTTCTTAATCTCACCCTTTAATTAAAATCCACTTAATAAATGCTTGTTATATAATGAATTTAATCCCTAACCATGGATTAAGTTGAGGTATCTTCCTCAGCTTAAGTTTTCTCATCTATCATCCTTCTCTTAGGATGGTGTAATGAGTTCACTAATCCCTGATTAGAGATTAAACTCATTACTTAATACTAAACAAAAACCGAAAAACATCTTAATAATCACAAGTAGGTTAATGATCTTAATCCTATATCATCATAGTAATTAAGTTGATATCTTCATCTCATGTTTAAGTAGGCTCATTATCCCTAATCGGGGAAGATATAATGAGTTTACAACCCTTGATTTAGGCTTAAGCTCATTATCCTATGCAAAACACCAAAAACAATAAAAAACTGAAAACACAAAAACAAACAATAAATGTCTCCTCCGGGATTCTTTTCTCATCACAATCACTCTAAAATCGAGAACTTTCTTCTTCCGTCTAATGCAAGACAGTTAGCACTCGAGCCAGACGAGTCACACACTTGAGCATAGACAAGCAAGCAGTTCATAGAAAAATCACACAGTCTCTTTGAGTCGAAATACGGTGTTCTAACTTCCTAATTGCTTGAGAGGATACGTAGGCATAACTTAACAGTTATCAAACAAAAGTCTCTTTGTCATCCCCCTTTTTCAGCTTTCTTTTCTAAGCCTCAGTTCCTGAGCATTCACCTTTCTTTTTGCACTGACACACATTCTTTTCTCCTTAGCTTTTTATACACAATCAGCATTGTAAACACCCCGAATTTTCCCTCACTAATTTCACACCATGGCGTGTGATCTTTCATGTTTTCATTAGTATAAGCATGTCATCTCATATTGCATTTTGTTTCACTGCATTAGTTCAAGTTCATCTGCATCTAGGGTTTGTGATCTGAGCAATCCAAAGATCCATCTGAGCCACTCCAAAGGTCTCCAATCATTCCAAGAGGGTCCATATGTGTTCTATCATCATATCATATCCCTCAAAGATCAAGGAAGTTAGAAAATTACAAGAACTTGGAAAGCATGGAAGCAAAGCTAGGGTTTCACTACACAGATGACCTAAAATTAGGGTTTTAGTTTTAGAGGCCATAACTCCAAAGTTTTTGGTCATTCTTGTTTATAATAGTCTCAATATGAAGAAATTCATTGTGGAAGTCATTTGTTCACTGGGTAACTTCTTGAGCAAGTCAGAGCAAAATCAGGGCATCTGAGACCCCCAACAATGGAACCAAAGTGGATTTTTCATCAAATTGAAGTTATATGATCTTTATTTGATCATTGAAGTGCTTGGAAGTTCACAAAATTGAAGAAATTTGAGCTAAACCAAAAGTTTCCAAAAATGGAAATGACTTGTAATGGAAACTTTCCATTTTGGGAAAGTTCTTCAACCTCCTCTTTCTCAACCAAAAATGCTTCAAATGAAAAATTGTTGGTCATGAAAGTTGTAGATTGGATCAGTCCCTTTTTAGTACAAGAACAAGTCCTAATTCATTATGGAACTCAAGTTATGGCCTTGAAAAGTTGGCAAAATTCCTATAATTTTCACTTTCACACCAAAGAGGATTTTTTGCAATTTCACAAACCAAGTCATTTTGTGACCTCTAATCACTCTCTAAGCATCATAAAAACATAATACAATGCATTGTGACCAAAATTGCCCAAAGAATCATTCTATTTCATGCCTTGCACTTCAAGAAATTCAAAAAGGGCCAAAGTTCTTCAAATTTGCAAAAGGGTATGAATCTTCTCATACATTTGCTGCAGCACCCCAATATCAATCCCATGGATCTCCTTGATCAATGCTGAGCCAGGACATGCCATAGAACAGCTTCAACATGAGCCCATACCTCAAGTACACAATTTGTTGACTTTTTGCAAAATGACCCATACCAATCAGCTGCAGCCACAACCACTCTCTGGCCAATAGGGTTATGTTATGTGGACCAAAAGCAAGCCATAACACAACACACACAAGCCTGAATCAGTTCATACACAAAGTTTTACAAAAATCACCTTCAAGCAAAAACTTTCGAAACACTCTGTCCAGCCACTCAAACTTCAAATAAACTTCACCATTCAACTCACCATCATCATTAGAACATTTCCCAACCATCAAACCAGCCTGAAACCCCACAAACACAAAACATGATTTCAGGCCAGTTGAGTTGCAACCCTTCAATCCAGCCATTCTAAACTCCATCCAGGCACTGCAACACCATCAGGGGGTCAAGTAAAGAGGATTTGCACAAAAGAAGAGGTCCAAAAGCTCCAGAAGTGAAAGCTTCAGCTCAGGTAGCCACCTTAAAACTTTTTTCCAGAACTTGCATTTCTTTTTTCTAAATGAATTTATGAGCTCTCCTGATCACCATGATGTAGTTTGTTTTGAAAATGGTTGAGTTTCGTGCATGTACTGAGCTTCTGAAATTTTTGATGTGTTTTCCGTTTTGCTTTGATTCATGTTCTTGATGATAAATAAATGAATTTTGTTGGTTGATTCTTGTTTGGAGTGATGTGAGGATAATTTCTGGAGAGTTTGAGAGCTTGGGGTTGCGTTTTAAGTGAGATAGCATGTTTGGCTAGCCGGAGAAGATGACCGGAGCTAGCTCCGGTCACCTGAAAATGTTTAGAACCCTAATTAGGGTTTAGTGGCTCAGTTTGAATGTCAGCCCTTGGATTTAGTTTCTCGCGCGTGTGTACGGTTCAGATCACTTCACTTAAGTTTAATTATTAATTAATTAGGTTAATTAGTTAATTAAGCCAGATTCAATCCCAGCCCCACATCTGCGCGTGCAGTCAATGCCAGTTCAAACCTCATCCATTGGATCAGTTGACTTCCCCTTAAATTCATTTTTATTTCATTTAAATGCATTTTTCTTTACCATTTTATTTAAAATGCCTAGAAAAATTATAAAAATATTTCCTTCTGCATTTAAATTTCAAATATTTTTCTTCACCCAAAAAAAATTTTATTTTTATTTTTTGCATTACAAAATCATTTTAAAAATATTTAAATGTTTATTTTAAATAATTAATGGAAATTAATTAATTAAAATACCATTTAGGTTTCTAAAAATCACAAAAAAATCCACATTGCATCTTAGAATATTTAGAAACATTTTTAAACTATTCATACAAATTTATTTTTGATTTTGATCCAATTTTGACATTTTTCTTGAATTTAGGGTTCATAAAATTCCCTTTTTAGAACCCTAACTTTGAAAATTCTTTTCTGCCTAACCATGAAGGGTTTGACAATGATTCTTTTTGTGTTGTTTCCCATATAACATGTAGTTTCTAGGATATTTTTTCCATGATTTTATTTTGCATTTTCCATTTGATTTGAATTTTCCCTCTTAAGGTACCCAAAAACCCTAGTTAACTTAGAAAATTCACAACTTTCTTTAGGTTAAGAGTTAGACCTTCTCCTTTGGGGTGTGATATGGGGTTAGGGTTCCTTTGAGTTCATTTGCAAATTTTTATCATGTGATTTGCTTCTGTTTTTGTCATTTGCATCTCATCCTTTCATATAACCCTAATCTTGCATCCATACTTACATCTTACATTGCATTGCATGAACATGTGAACTTGTCATGACATTCTAAGAACTTGTATGCCATATTAGACATCTTAAGACATTGCTTGAACATTTATTGGTCATTTCCTCATGCATTTGCTATGCTTTGCATCCATTACATGTCATGAACATCCATGTGTTTACATGCTTCCTACATGCTTCATTTGCATTCTTTCTCTTGTATGAACATTCATAACAGTTTGTATGCCTTTGTATCATCTCATAGCATCATTTGCATCATGTTTTTGCTTCTGGTTTTGGTTTTTACCTTTGCATATGTTTCATTTTCATTTCCTTTTCTTTCCTTATGCTAACATTTTCAGGTGGTAAGTAATTTTGAGAAGTGAATTTGCCTTCACTTCTCATTTCTCTTCTCATTCTTCATATGCATCCTTGCTGCATTTTTCTTTGGCTTAGAGTGAGCTTGCTCATTCATGTTCATATCTCACTTTCTTTCTCTAAGTTACTTATCTTCTTCAGTGAAGTAAGTAACTTGCTTCTTCTGCTTCTCCTTCCTTCCATCTGCTTCTTCCATGGGTGGCTTCTCTGAAGATCTTTCTCAAGCCTTACAAACCATAGGAACATCCAAGAATGACAATAATTAGGGTTGTAATTAGTCCCCCTTTAGTTTTACCTTTGAGTCTTCTTTGTGTCTCTCTTCTCATCTCATCATTAGAGACTAAACCTTTAAGGTTTTAAGACTTTGTAATTAAGGTTATGCCTACATCCTTCTCTTTAGATGGAGTGTATAACTTTAATCCTAAGTATTAAACCCTTAATTTGTTTAAAACTCTTAATCAATCCATCTTAATAATCACTAAGACATTAACTTGTAACTTGGGCCTTGCATTAGGGTTCTAATTCTTACTTCATTGGTTAAGAAGGACTAAACCTGGTGTTTAATGGACAAGTCCCCCTCAAGTTGTCTTACAATTCATAAAACTCACTTCTTAATCTCACCCTTAATTAAAATCCACTTTAATAAAGGCTTTTTTTGTCATGAGGTTAATCCCTAATCATGGATTAAGTTGAGGTATCTTCCTCAGCTTAAGTGTGCTCATCTATTATCCTTCTATTAGGATGGTGTAATGAGTTCACTAATCCTTGATTATGGCTTAAACTTATTACTTAACACTAAACAAAAACTCAAAAACATCTAAATAATCACAAGTAGGTTAATGATCTTAATCCTACATCATCATGGTAATAAAGTTGAGGTGTTTATCTCATACTTAAGGTATTATCATTATCCCTAATCAAAGGGAGGGTATGATGAGTTTACTAACCCTTGATTTAGGCTTAAGCTCATTAACTTATGACAAACACAAAAAAGGAAATAAAAAATTGAAAACACAAAAACAAACAATAATCGTCTCCTTCACAAGCGAGAACTTGTTTCTTCCGTCTAATGCAAGACAGTTAGCACTTGAGCCAGACAAGTCGTACACTTGAGCATAGACAAGCAAGCAGTTCACAAGTCAATTTATCTTTCATTCTCTTTGAGTCGAACTACGGTGTTCTGACTTCCTCATTGCACGAGAGTATACGTAGGCATAACTTAACTATTATCGAACAAAAGTCTCTGTCTCTTTCCCCCTCTTCCAGCATTATCCTTTGAGCCTCATTCCTGAGCACTTCACTTCACTTTCTTGCACTGAAACTTGTATATTCTCTTCTAGCTTTTGCACACAGATAGCACATACACCTACCCCTTTAAACACATTCTTTTAAGCGTGGATTCCGTCGAGTACGACGGACAATCTGGGTGCTAATACCCTCCCAGGTTGTAACCAACCCCCTTTCTCAGTTTCTCTGGTTCGCAACCGTCTTATCCATATCTTTTCTAGGTTTATGCAGCATTACCTTTTCTTCGAGATAAAAATGCCTAGCTGGCGACTCTATTCACTTCACCTTCATTTCTCCTCTCGCCGACCGTTCGCGCTTGTACCGGGATGCAAATCTTTGGGAGCGACATCTTGGCGACTCTACTGGGGACCCTTATATTGCAACCAGGGCTTCTGGTTCTTTTTGTTGGTTCCTCCTAGCGCTTGTTTGATTTGTGTTTACAGGGGTGTTATGTGCTACTTGTGCTTATTTATTTGCTTTATTTATTGCTTTATGTACAACTTTATTTATTGCTTTCTTTTACAGTTTTATGCATTTCATACTGTCATTATCACGTGATGGATCTGCTGTTTCCTTGGTGGCTGGGGATCATTGAGTGAGTAAGGTCATATACCTGGGACCCGAGTGACACATAGGCTAGAGTGGCTTCATATTCTTTCCCATTCCATTTCGATCTGGTGCGGGAATATGAAACACGGTTCAAACATGGGTTTCTTCTTGAGAACTCTGTGCTACAGATTTCCTGTAGTACTAGGGCTATCTGGGAAGCCTGCTAAGTCTGGATGAACTTTTTATAACCTTCAGCATCTGAGGTGAATTAGAGGGGGATCTTTTATGGTTATTGTAAACATTGTACCTTCGGGTTAGAAGTGTTTATACTTCTCATAATTGATCCAAGTATGAGGATCCTTGTTCTAGAACATTACATGTGAGGGGGTTGGGATATTTGCAGGTTTGCAGGAACCTTTGGCCACATCATACCCTGTTACTAGTTTTGTTTCAAGAATGCATCACTTTGGACAGTTCTTGTGATTACCCTGGACTTGTGAATCTTTATTTGAGTCCCCCACCCGGTTACTGGATTTCTAAGCCTCCATCCGGACTTATGAACATACATGGACTTTTACCAAGACAGATAAACAGATTCAGCACTTGATCACAAACCCTTTGCATATCATTTTGCATACATAATTTTTTGCATCATTTAACATTTGCCTATTTGTCTTACAGGGTATCCACCATATTATCTTTGGTTTGGTTTTGACCCCTTCTGCTGCTCAGACTGCTTCAATTATCTTCTCCACCACCTTCATCAGTTTGTCAGTGATTCTCCTCCAGCTATCTTCATCAGAGACCCATCTCCAGCATCTCATTTAGTGACCTTCATCAGCAGTTGCTCTCAGCTCCTTCTCCAACATCCATCATCAGCATGGACACTTCCAGAAAGAGCAACATCACATACCACTTCTTTGAGCCCACCTTGACTAGCATCAGGCAGATCCAGTCCCTCATTACCCCTGATCATATCCCACTATTCAGAGAACATTATGAGGGCATATTGGACATGGTCATGGACTTGGATGCATCTCAGAGGAGCATGATCCATACTTGCTTGCAGTTTTATGATCCTCCACTCAGATGTTTCACATTTCCTGATTTCCAGTTGGGACCTCTGTTAGAAGAATTTTCCATGTTGTTAGGAGTTCCTATCAGGAGAGGGATTCCTTTCAACCCTGAGATGGTTGCTCCCAGAAATGAAGACATAGCTAGGGAATTGTATTTGGAGCCTGCCCTCATTGATCAGAACATGACAACCAAGGCTGGAGTTCCAGGCCTTCACCTAGACTTCTTGATCTCCCAGGCTACCCTGCATGCTGCAATAGGGGAATGGAAGGTTGTCTGTGCACTTCTAGCCCTCAGTATATATGGGGTTATCTTGTTTGCAGATGAGCCAAAGTTTGTGAGAAAGAATGCTATTCACCTGTTCTTATTGAGGAATCCAATTCCTAGCTTGCTTGGAGACTTCTACTACTCAGTACACCAGAGGAATGAGAAGCAAAGAGGAAGACTGGTCAGATGATGTGCTCCTCTTTATTACTCTTGGCTGCTAAGACATTTGCCAAAATTAGACACCTTCCTGAACCCCCATCAACAAAAGAACTGGGCTAAGAGATTTATTGCTTTGACATCAGAAGACATCAGATGGTGCACTAAGAGCACCAAAGGCAAGGACGTCATTACTAGATGTGGGCAATATCCTAATGTGCCTTTGATAGGAGGGAAAGGTTGCATCAACTACAACCCTTTTCTGTTTAAGAGACAATTAGGATATGCTTTGGTTCATCCTCCCAGAGGGCAAGATTTGGCTGAGACCCTCTATTGTGAAATCCAGCCCAACTCTGTTATTGTCAGGCAAGCTGCCTGGGCTTGGGACAACATCCAGACTAAAGGGACAGCCATCCTTGGCAAGTGAAACAACATTGCTTCAGCACAGTATTTTGATTGGTCTCGTACCAGAGCTCAGATCACCCAGATGCCGTTCACTTTAGAAGATATACCTGGACCTTCTACAGTACAACTTGCAGCTACTATCAGTTTGGAAGGGTTTGAGAAGCTGAAAGAAAGGAATATTCAGCTATCTAAAGCCTTGAAGAAAACCCTCTGGGAGAGAAATGACAGCCGTCTAGATAATGAGAGATTGGAAAGGCTCAGGATTGAGCACCTGAGCAAGATTGAGAAGACGGATGACTACATTAGGAAGGCAAGAGCAGGGGAGTTAGTACTGAAGAATGCTTGCAAGGAAGCAAAGATTCAGAAGGCTAGGGCAGAGCATTATTTAGAGGAAAGCCATGCTAGGTGGATCAGGATCACTGAAGCTCGTGCACAGGAAGATCAAAGAACTCAAGCTAAGATAGAGCAACTGGAGGCTAGTGAGAAGAAGCATCAAGAGGCATTATTGGCAGCTCAGAGGGAGATATCTGAATTGAAACTCCGGGCGGGGTTGAAGAGGTCAAAGGATCAGGATAAGTATAAGAAGTTAACCAATGCCATTATTACCAAGAACCTCCTCATTAGGACTATTACAGAGCACCCAGTGGGTCCAGTGACTGAGGCCCTCCTGAAGGAAGTCAGAGAGGATGACTTTGGATTGGATGTTTGACTCCTTTGCTTGTATTTTTTTCGTTTGTTGTACTTTTCTTTTGTTGTTGTATTTTGACCCACCATGGGGATGTTATTGTAATCAAACTATGTATTTTCACTCTTTGTAATATATCAGTTTGTATTATTTTTGGTGGGCTTTATCTATCTCTACAACATCATCAGCATTTCCTCGAGGTCTGGAAAGGTCAAAACCAAAGAATCAAACCGGATACCCTTGGAAGACAAATAGGCATATTGCATTGCATACTAACATTTTCTTTGTTTTGTAGGTTTTTGTTTTATTGTTGTTTCTCACTTTGTTGTGGTTTCAGGAAACATTTCTCGCAGAAGAGTGTTCCCTGTCAACAGAACACACCGGTATCCGACAAGAAACAACCTTCCGGGACTACAGATGGATCAAGTTCAGCAAGACTTGAATGAAGTAAGGGCCCAGATGGCCAACGAAAGGGTTGAGATGAGAAATCAGATGACTCAATTAATGACTATAATGACTGGTTTAGCTCAAAGCCAATAAAGACTAAGGGAGTTGGTTGAGAGACAAACTCCTGAAGAACACCATCCAGGTACATGAGGTACCAGTAACAATGATCACGTGCAACCTCACACTGATCCACCAGAGTTTGGGCCTCATCTGATCCCAGAAATCAATTCCATAAGGAATACTCAGGGTAACACTGTTGGAGGAAGGGTCTTGCAAGAGGATCCTCAAGAGGAGCAGTTTACAGTTGTTAGGGCTGGAGACGAAGTTTACGACCGTCGGTTGGATGAGATTGCAGAGAAGCTGAGGTCTCTTGAATCCCAAAACTCCCTAGGCTTTGATGTCATGGACATGGGACTGGTGGAAGGGGTGAGAATTCCTCACAAGTTCAAACCCCCGTGTTTCGAAAGGTATAATGGCACATCCTGTCCACGCACCCACCTTCAATCATTCTTGGGAAGATTAAAAGCATACACCATGGACGAAAAGTTGTGGATGTTTTACTTCGAGGATAGTCTAACAGGGGCATCCCGAGAATGGTATTCCCATTTGACAAGAGCCACGGTGAGGAACTGGAAAGACTTGGCTGAAGCTTTTATCCGTTAGTATCAGTATAACCTGGACATGGCCCCAAACAGGACCCTTCTAATGGAAATGTCTCATTCTTCCCGTGAAAGCTTCAGGGAATATGCCCAAAGGTGGAGGCAACTTGCTGCTGCAGTTCAACCCCCCATGTCTGAAAGGGAAATGGCAGACATGTTCATGAATACTCTTCAAGGAACCTACATTGACAGATTGGCTGCCTTTTCTTCTACCAGCTTTGCAGATGTGGTGATAGCTGGAGAAAGAATAGAGAGCCTATTGAAGAGGGGAAAGATCTCTGATAACGGTGCCAGTTCAAGCAGTACAAGGAAGACATTTGCTGGGCCCCGTAGATCTGGGGAGACAAACTCTGTGCACATGGGAAGAGGGAGACCCCAATATTTACCCAGAACAATTGCTGCTGTTACTATCCCTGCTCTGCCTCCTCAGTATACTTAACAACCACAACACTTTCCGCAACAACAACAATTTCCACAACAAAGATCATACAACAATAATAACAACAATCAACAACAACGCCCTTTTCAACAGCGGCCATCTCAGATCTACAGGGTAATTAACCCCATTCCAACGCCATATGCTACACTGCTGCCACAACTCCTAAAGCTCAATCTTGTTGAGTTGAGGACATTGGCTCCACCTGATCCTCAAAACCTTCCAAGAAACTACGATGTCAACGCTAGGTGTGCTTTTCATTCTAATGCACCTGGTCACTCTACAGAAAAATGTAGAGCTCTGCATATGAAGGTTCGGGATCTGGTAGATTCAAAAGCCCTGAACTTTGCACCTCCTCCCAATGTAATGAAAAATCATATGCCAAGCCACAGTGGGCCAAGGATTAATGTTGTGGAGGATGGCTCACTCATGAGTTTAATAGAAGAAATTGCATGTATTCAGAAACCTCTGGCAGAGGTTAAAGCCCAGCTTTTAAAGTGCCAAGTGTTTCCAGGTTGTGAGGCCTGTTGTGAACTATGCAAACTTTCTGAGAATGGGTGTGCAAGCTTGAGGAGTGGAATTAATGGCTTAATCAGAGAAGGCATTCTGCAAATTACAAGCACAACTTCTACAACACCAACAACTCTTTTGTCAACAACAAGCGAATCTTCTACAAATGCAACAACCATCTTTCCTATTGGTTCTTCTACAACTGCAACAACCATTGTTCCAACTGACTCAGCTACAACTTCAGCAATCATTTCATTTGTCACTTCAACACACAACAATTCATTTGTACCAGCTACTACAACTTCAGCAACTACCAACAATGATGTTTCCACTGTCACAATTTGTTATGACCCGACAACGGTCTCGAACTCTAACAACTTTCAACAATCTCAACAGTTTCAACAAAGCTTCAATTCACCTTCATCAACACCCACCAGAGGTCCTGTTACTATTTTCTATGATCCACAAACTATTACAGTCCCAACATCTGCTGTAGTGAGCCCAGTCACTATCACGGTGCCCGGGCCAATCCCATATGATAAAGACAGTGCTATACCATGGCATTATGGTGTTGATCTGTACTGCAACAGAGAGAAAGTCCTTCTTGATTCTCCAGTTCTTACTCCCCAAGTGGATAATGTTGGGGGAGGCGGAGGCTTCACCCGAAGCAGACGTCTCTTCGCATCACAGGTCCCTAGAATCAACACTGAGGCAGAGGCTGCTGCCAAAGCCAAAGGGAAGAGTGTGATACTGGAAGAATCGACGCCGAAAGAAACCCATAAATCATCCTTTGATCAAGATGTGGATGAGTTTATGAGAATTATTAAAAGAAGTGACTATAAAGTTGTGGACCAGCTCCGCCAGACTCCTTCAAAGATCTCAATCTTATCTCTGCTGTTGTGTTCTGAAGCCTATCGGGATGCACTACTCAAAGTTCTGCACGCTGCCTACGTGCCGGAAGAGATCACTGTGAATCAGATGGAAACAGTGGTGTCAAATGTCAATACTAGCCATGGGCTAGGTTTCACTGATGCTGATTTAACAATAGAAGGACGTCTCCACAACAAAGCCTTGCATATAACCCTGGAGTGCAAAGGTGTTGTACTATCTCATGTTCTTGTAGACACTAGGTCCTCACTCAATGTCTTACCCAAGAAAGCCCTTGTCAAGCTCGAGTATGACGGGATAGCTCTCCGGCCAAGTAACCTTGTGGTCAGGGCTTTTGATGGCTCCAAAAGATCTGTTCTTGGAGAGGTGGAGCTGCCAGTGATAATCGGTCCACAAGTCTTTAAGACCATTTTCTATGTGATGGACATACAGCCCGCTTACAGTTGTTTGCTAGGTCGACCTTGGATTCACGCCGCAGGTGCAGTAACGTCGACCCTTCACCAGAAACTGAAGTACGAATGGGAAGGACAGATTATCACCATCTGTGGTGAGGAAGATATATTTGTTAGCCATCTGGCTACATACAAGTATATTGAGATGGATGGTGAAATCCATGAGACAATGAGCCAAGGGTTCGAGGCCCTGAATGTCAATGAGGCTACTGAAGTATTTGCTTCATCACAGGAAGACAGGATGGGTACTTCAATCGTTTCCTATCAGCAAGCCTAGAAGGTTGTTGAAGACGGTAATGCTCAAGGCTGGGGCAAGCTGCTGCCAGTGGAGAAAAAGGAAAATATATTTGGTTTGGGTTACAGACCATTCCGACAAGATCAATCAGAGGCTGCAAAGGAGACCAAATTCATTAGTGGGGGGATGCTCAGCCCAGATGCTGTTAACAATCAGGAAGACGAGGCAAAAAGCGACCGCAACCTGGAGAGTTGGATACGTCCAAGGATCCCGGGGAACCAAGTCCTTAATTGGTCTTCCCAGGAAATTATAAGGGTTACTCCTGCAGAGCAATTATTATTTCCTGTCTTTTTTAGCATGCATCAAGTCCTGCATCTGGCCCAAGGTGTCAGGACTCATTTTGTAATAGGGCCATATTGTAATTTTGTGCAAATGATTAATCAATGAATATCAGACATCTTTTGCAAACAAGTCTCTTTTTTCGCTCACTGTCTTTTCATTTCTCACTTTTGTACAAAACAATTAAATGGCAATGTTTTCAAAATAAATAACTTCATTTTCACTTTTTTTAAACAAGATAAAAATTGATCACTAAAACGAACCAATTTCAACCCTTGCAGAGATTATCCTCTAGATTGCACCGACAATAGCACTGCTATGACCTGGTATGATTCTACAATCCGATTAATCAAGCCGATGAAGGGGTTGAAGAAGACTATGAGCTACCTGAAGAGTTAGCCAGGTTGTTGAGGCAAGAAGAGAAAGTGATCACCCCTCATCAGGAGGAGGTTGAAACAATTAATCTTGGTACCAAAGAGGATTTGAAAGAAGTGAAGATCGGGGCCAGTCTGCAAGATTTAGTGAAGGAACAGCTTATTGACATGCTTCGAGAGTACGTTGACGTCTTTGCTTGGTCCTATCAAGACAGTGTAAACACCCCAAATTTGCCCTCACCCATTCACACCATGGCTTGTGATCATTTCATATGCATAAACACAATCATACCATCTCATATTACATTTTTGATTCACTGCATAGTTTCTAAGTCATCTGCATCTAGGGTTTGTGATCTGAGCAATCCAAGAGCTTCTTGAGCCACTCCAAAGGCCACCAATCACTTCAAAGGGATCCATATGTGTTCTTATATCATATTACATCCTCTCAAAGTCAATAATGCCAAAGAATCACAAGAACTGAGAATGGTATGGAAGCAGAGCCAGGCTTGACTGCACAGTTGACCTAAAATTAGGGTTTTGGTTTCAGAGGCCATAACTCCATTTTTTTTGGTCATTCTTGTTTCCATTGGTCTCTACATGGTATAGGGAGTATGCATATCAATTTTCATGAAGAAATTCCATGGGGAAGTCATCTGATCAAGAGTTGACTTTTCAGACAAGTCAGTGCAAAATCAGGGCATCTGAGGCCCCCAATGACCCAACCAAGGGGTGATCTTCATCATTTTGAGTGTATTTGATCTTTATTTGATCATGGAAGAGGTTTGAAGTTCACAAAATTCAAGAATTACAAGTTTTTGCAAAGTTGACTTTTTAGGGCATGGTTGACTTTTCAAGAATATGTCATTTTATGCCACTTTTCAAGCCTTGCTTTTTGATCCAAAAATGCTTCAAATGGAAAAACTTTGGTCATGAAAGTTGTAGATTAGATCTTTCCCTTTTCAAAAAGTACAAGAACATGATCTAATTCTTCTTGGATCAAAAGTTATGGTGTGTTAAAGTTGGCAAAAATCACTAATTTTCAAGTTATGCACTAAAAGGAAAACTTGCAATTTCATGTACCAAACATTCTTGTGACTTCTAATTGACATCAAACCAATATGCAAGCATCATGTAAGTCACAAAGTTCAGATTGAACCAAGATTTCCTCATGCTTCATGCCTTTGGAGCAAGACATTTTCATGAAAAGGCAAAGGCAAGCAAGTTGCAAAACTCATGATCACACTTCACCCACTTGCTGCATTGGCCATTGAACCAGCCCTAGCCTCTCACCTCACCATGCTGCTCCAACCCACACACTTGTACCAGCCTAGAGCACAGCCCATGCCTCTCTTACACAAATGTGGACTTTTTGCAAAAGGTAGCATACCTATCACAGCAGGCCAAGTCACATCCTCTGACCATTTGGAATTGTTTATACTATCCATTTGCAAGCAAAACATATCATCAAGCCAGCCTGAAACAAGCGATAGCAAGACATTCACATTTTCACTCCCTCAAGCAAAAGCCTTCGAATCTGTTTCCACAAGCCATAAACACTCAAACAAATTCCACACATCAACTCACCTTGCTTCACTGACCAGAAACCAACCATTATTTTGGCCTGAGACCCTCCATATCACAAACACGATTTTCACACTCCCTTGGTCAGAGCTTCTGCAAACTCACTCAAGAGGCTGTTTAAACTCCAACCAAGTATCCAAAGCTTCAAGGGGGGATCATTGGGACCTGTTTGAGCCAAAGAACTAGCCAGAAAGTTCCAGAGATCAAAGCTCCAGTTCAGGTGAGCTTCATGAACATTTTTTCCAGGAGTTCGTTTTTAAGTTCTTAAATGGTTCTCTATGTTCCACTGATCATGATGATATGTTTGGTTTCAAAAATCATTGAGTTTTGAGCATGTATGGTGTTCCTGAAATTTTTTGACCTAAACCCCTTTTGCTTCGATTCAGCCTTATTATGTAAAATAAATGTGTTTTGGCTGTTGATTCTTACTCTATGATGTTTGGGGATGGATTCTGGGCAGAGAAATTAGGTTTTAGTGAGCTAGGGTGAGAGTTAGCCATTTTTAGGGAGGGTGCTGGCCGGAGAAGACGACCGGAAGTCTTCTCCGGCCGCCTGAAGGTCATTAATATGTAATTAGGGTTAGGGCTTCCAGTTTGAATTTCAGGCGTTGGATGAGTTGACTGAGTCTTTTCCCGCGCGCATCCAATGGCTCAGATCATGTCATTAGTTTAATTAGGTTTAATTTAATTAATTAATTAAGTTTAGCCCAGTTTGAATGTGGGCCACTAGATCTGGCGCGCAGTCAATGCTTCCAAGCCCAGAATGAATCCTGGCCTTCCATCCTGCATACTTCAGTTTATTTTATTTTTTATTTCATTTTCTTTCATTTAACTTCCACAATTTATTTAAAATAGCAAAATTGTTTTAAAAATTATGAAACTTTTTGTCAAGAGTTTCATTAATTTTTAAAACACAAAAATATTTTTATTTTCATTTTTAGAATTTAAAAAGTATTTTAAAATATTTAAAAGTCTATTTTTAATTGATTAATGAGAATTAATTTATTAAAAATACTTTTTGGTATTTAAAAATCACCAAAAAATTCATGAAATGTTTTAAGACATTTAGAAACATTGTCCAACCTTCAAACCAAATTTATTTTTTGATCTTGATGCATTTTGAGAATTTTTCATTGAATAAAAATCATTTTTATGCATTAATTTGATCCAAAGTTCAAAAAATCATTTCTGCCTATCCATGAAGAGTTGGCCATTGATTCTTTTTGCATTGCATTGTGTTTAGCATGTAGTTTATGAGATTAAATGGCCTTGATTTGATCTTTCATTTTCCATTTGTTTGACATTTCTTTTGTTTGGAAACCCTAAAACCCTAGAAATCTTAAGAAAACCATAACTTGAATTTGGTTAGGAGTTGAGACCTCTCCTTTGGGCATTGAGTTAGTATAGGATTAGGGGTCCTTTGAGTGGCATTTTCAATTTTTTATCTTAGGGTTTGCTTCTGATTTTGATTTTTGTTTGATGTATTGTTCATAAACCCTAATTTGGGCTTCCATATGCATCCATCTTGCATTCTCTTGCATAACATGACTTGCCATGACATTCCATGCTTCCATTTGATTCATTTGACATCATAAGGCATATTGAAAGCATGTTTGATCATTGCATCATGTATTTGCCATGTTGTATGCCATGTGCACTTCATAACTTTCCATGTATGCCCATGCTTCTTAACTTGCTTCATTTGCATTCATGAACTTGTATGATCATTTCCATGTGTTGCCTCATGTTTGTAGCATCTCATAGCATTATTAGCATCATGTAAATGCTTCTGGTTTTGTTTATCATCATGTCATCTCATCTCATTTTGTCTTGCATTGCATTTCTTTTCTAACTTTTCAGGTGGTAAGTTATCCTGAGAAGTGAATTTGCCTTCACTTCTCATAACTTTTCTTTTCATCTCTCTTGCATCCTTGCTGCATTTCTATATGTGTTTGAGTTTGAGCTTGCTCATTCTTCTTCTTCCCACTTTCTTTCTTCAAGTGACTTGACTTCTTGAATGAAGCAAGTTGCTTTGCTTCTCTTGATCCTTTCATCTGCTTCCTGGTGGTTCCATTGAAGATCTTCTTGGTGAAACCTCACAAACCTTAGGAACAACCAAGCATGACAATGATTAGGGTTTTGATTAGTCTCCCCTCTTAGTTTTACCTTTGTGTCTCTTTTGAGTCTTCTCTCCTCACCTCATAATCAGGGACTAAACCCTAAAGGCTTTAAGGCTTTGTGATTAAGCTTATGCCTGCATCCTTCTATTAGGATGGAGTGTATAACTTTAATCCTAAGTGTTAAACCCTTAATGTGTTTAAATCTCTTAATCAATTCACTTAATAATCATCAAGACATCACACTTGTAACTTGGGCCTTGCATTAGGGTTCTAATTCTTCCTTAATTGGTTAAGAAGGACTAACCCTAGTGTTAATGGACAAGTCCCCCTCAAGTTGTCTTACAAACCATAAAACTCACTTCATCATCATACCATTGAATAAAATCCACTTAATCAAAGGCTTGTTTTGTCATGAGTTTAATCCCTAATCATGGATTAAGTTGAGGAGCTTTCCTCAGCTTAAACATCCTCATATATTATCCTTCTATTAGGATGGTGTAATGAGTCTGTTTAATCCTTGATTATGGCTTAACCTCATTACTTAACACTAAACAAAAACAACAAAAACATCTAAATAATCACAAGTAGGTTAATGATCTTAATCCTGCATCAAAGGTGATTAAGTGTGAGAATCTGACTTCACACTTAAGGTATTCTCATTACCCCTAATCAGAGGGAAGATGTGATGAGTTTACTAACCCATTGGTTTAGGCTTAAGCTCATTAACTTATGACAAACTTTCAAAAGCAATAAAAGACTGAAAACACAAAAACAAACAATAATCGTCTCCTCCGGGATTCTTTTCTCATCTCATTCACTCACAAACGAGAACTTGCTTCTTCCGTCTAATGCAAGACAGTTTGCACCTGAGCCAGACAGGTCATACACTTGAGCATAGACAAGCAAGCAGTTCACAAGTCAATTCATCTTTCAGTCTCTTTGGGTCGAACTACGGTGTTCTGACTTCCTCATTGCACGACAGGATACGTAGGCATAACTTAACGGTTATCGAACAAAAGTCTCTGTATATTCCCCCTCCTTCTAGCCTCATTCTTTAGCCTCATGGTCTTGAGCACTTCAATCCTGATCTCACACTGACACTATACATTTACACACTTTCACTTTCTTTTACACCGACACCTGTACATCCTTTTCCAGCTCTTTATACACAAATTGCACTGACACAACCCCTTTAAAACACAAATCTTTTAAGCGTGGATCCCGTCGAGTACGGCGGACAATCTGGGTGCTAATACCTTCCCAGGTTGTAACCAACCCCCTTTCTCAGTCTCTCTGGTTCGCAACCGTCTTATCCATCTTTTTCTAGGTCTATGCAGCATTGCCTTTCCTCCGGGATAAAAATGCCTAGCTGGCGACTCTTTTCTTCTCCAGTGAGTTCACTGCTGTGTGTTCTCATTGTCCCTCTCGCCGACCGTTCGCGTCTGTACCTTTATCTGGGCCCATTCCCACTTATCGGGAGCGACAGCTTGGCGACTCTGCTGGGGATCCTTATACTGTAACCAGGGCTTCTGGTTCTTTTTGTGGGTTCCTCCTAGCGCTTGATTGATTTGTGTTTACTGGGGTGTTATGTGCTTATTTGTGTTTGTATATTTGTACTTATTTTTGCTTTATGTACAATTGCTTTACTGTTTTCTTTATGGTTTTGCATATTATCATATTTGTCATACTGTGCTGCTGGCTGGATCTGTTTGTTTGCTTTGGTGGTTGGGTGTTCCATTGAGAGTTAAGGTCCTATACCTGGGACCTGAGTGACACCTAGGCTAGAGTGAATCATATTCTTTCCCATTCCATCTCGGTCTGGTGCGGGAATATGAAACACGGTTCAGATATGGGTTTCTTCTTGAGAACTCTGTGTTGCAGATTTCCTGCAATGCTAGGGCTATCTGGGAAGCCTGCTAAGTCTGGATGACCTTTTAGTATTGACCTTCAGAAACTGAGGTGAATTAGAGGAGGAACTTTTATGGTTATTGTAAACACTGTACCTCCGGGTTAGAAGTGTTTACACTTCTCATAACTGATCCAAGTCTGAGGACCCTTGTTTTAGAACACCACCTGTGAGGGGGTTGGGCTGTTTACAGGTTTGCAGGTACACTTAACCTCAGAATACCCTGTCACTTTGATTTGATTAAGAGTACTCCATGTTGGAACAGTTCTTGTGATTCTAAACCCTGGACATGTGGCTCTTTATTTGAGCCCCCCACCTTGGGTACTGGACTTATAGACCTCCATCTGGATTTCTTACACACATGGACTTATATCAGAGCATTTGATCAGATCCAGCTCAGTCACAAACCCTTGCATATCATTTGCATACATAATCATTGCATCATTTGACATTTGTTTATTTGTGTTTCAGGGTATCCATCTTCATTTGGTTTTGGTTTTGACCCCATCTTCAGTATTGACCTATCTTCATCAGCACTTGCTTCAGCTATCAGCTAGCTACTTCAGCCAATCAGTGGCCCATTCTTCAGTATCATCATCAGCACTTGTCTCTACTCAGACTCAACATCATGGCACCTAAAAAGAGCAACATCACCTACCATTTCTTCCAGCCAGAGTTAGCAGACATCAGGAGGATTCAGACCCTGATCACTCCAGACCATATACCACTGTTCAGGGAACACCATGGAGATATACTTGACATGGTTATGGATCTGGACCCCTCACAGAGAAGCCTGATCCACACTTGCCTTCAGTTTTATGATCCCCCACTGAGATGTTTCACTTTTCAGGACTTTCAGTTGGGCCCCTTATTGGAAGAATACTCATCATTAGTTGGTATACCTATCAGGGGTGGAGTCCCTTTCAACCCTGAGATGGTCTTTCCTGGTAATGGAGAAGTAGCAAAGGCATTGCATCTGGAACCAGTCCTGATTGGGCAGCATATGACTTCTAAGGCTGGAATCCCTGGCCTGCATCTGGACTTCTTGATCTCTCAAGCTACCCTGAAAGCTTCTTTAGGAGAGTGGAAAGCAGTCTGTGCTTTATTGGCCTTGGGCATATATGGGATCATATTATTTGCAGATGAGCCTCGATTTGTTAGTAAGAATGCAATCCATCTGTTCATTCTAAAGAACCCAGTGCCAACTTTATTGGGGGATCTCTACTATTCAGTGCATCAGAGGAATGAAAAGCAAAGGGGAAGATTAGTGAGGTGCTGTGCTCCTTTGTTCCATACTTGGCTTCTCAGGCATTTGCCCAGGACAGATGCATTTTTGAACCCTCATCAACAGAGAAACTGGGCTGGAAGACTTACTACTCTGACTTCAGCTGATATCAGGTGGTGCACCCAAAGCACAAAAGGCAGGGACATCATCACCAGCTGTGGGCATTTTCCCAATGTGCCCCTGATAGGAGTTAAGGGTAGTATTAATTACAACCCTCTGCTGTTCAAAAGACAACTGGGCTATGCACTGGTCCACACTCCTAAGGCACAGGACTTGGTTGAGACTCTTTATTGTGAGAACAAGCTTAATCTGGCTATTGTTAGGCAGGCAGCCTGGGCCTGGGACAATGTGCAGACTAAAGGGGTGACCATCCTGGGGAAGTGTAACAATGTAGCATCAGCACAATACTATGATTGGTCCCATGCCAGGGCTCAATTCTCTGGGATGCCCTTTACTATAGAAGATATGCCTGGGCCTTCCACAACACCCCCTCCAGCAACTGTCAGCTTAGAGGAGTTTGAGAAGTTGAAAGAGAGAAATGAGAAGTTGACTCAAGCTCTACAGAAGACCCTCTATGAGAGGAGTGATGGAAGATTGGATATTGAAAGGTTGGAAAAGTTGAAGAAAGAGCACTTGGCTAGAATTGAGAAGTCTGAAGACTACATTAAGAAATCTAGGGCTGGAGAACAAATCCTGAAGAATGCTTGCAAGGAAGCCCAATTCCAGAAAGCCAGGACAGACTTGTATCTAAAGGAGAGTCAGGCTAGGTGGGTCAGGATCACCGAGGCTCGTACTCTGGAGGACAAGAGGGTCCAAGACAAAATAGAGCAAATGGAAGCTAGTGCAAAAGAGCAACAAGAAGCCCTGGCAGCAGCCCAGAGGGAGATATCAGAGCTAAAGATCAGAGCTGGAGTGAAGAGGTCAAAGGACCAGGGTCAACACAAGAAGCTAACTGCAGCTGTTACTACCCGGAACCTCCTTATCAGGAATCTCACGGAGCGTCCAGCTGATCCTGTGACCGAAGCACTTCTCAAGGAAGTTCGGGAGGATGAGTTTGGTCTTGGTGTTTGACCATTTGCTTGTTGTTGCTTTCTTTCCATGTATTTTTATTTTCTCGTATTATATTTTGACCCCTTAGAGGGCTTGTGTTTGTAAACAAACTCTGTACCATTGGCCTTTTGTAATATATGTTTAGTTTGTTCCATCCGAGTTTACTTCGAAAGCAACATCAACAGCATCTTCAAGGGTCTGGAAGGGTCAAAACTGAATGCCAAGCCGGATACCTTGAAAACAAATAAGCATACTGCATTGCATGCTAACCCTTTGTTTGTTTTGTAGGTTTTTGTTTTGTTGTTGCTAACTCTGTTGTGATGTTCAGGAACTATTGCTCGGCGCCGAGTATTTCCCCTCAACCGTCCGCACCGATATCCAACCCGTAACAATCTTCCGGGCATACAGATGGATCAGATGCAGCAGGACCTTACTGAGGTCAGGAACCAAATGACCAACGAAAGGTTGGAAATGAGGAACCAAATGACGCAGTTTATGGGAGTAATGAACAACATGGCCCAAAGCCAGGAGAGGCTCAGAGCACTGGTAGAAGGGAGAAATTAGGAAGATCATCAGCCAGGGACTGCTGGGACTAGCAACAATGAAAGAGTCCAACCTCATGTCAATCCCCCAGTCTTTGGACCCCACCTCCATCCAGAGGCCAACATTCCTGTCAATATACAAGGGACTGCCACAGCAGGGAGGGTACTGCAAGAAGACCCTCAAGAAGACCAGTTCACAGTGATGGGAGCCGGGGAGGAAGCTTATGATAGAAGGTTGGATGAGATAGCTGAGAAATTAAGATCCTTGGAGTCTCAAAACTCTTTGGGTTTTGATGTTATGGATATGGGCTTGGTAGATGGGGTCAGGATTCCCCACAAGTTTAAGCCACCATGCTTTGAGAAGTATAATGGGACTTCCTGTCCCCGAACCCATCTACAATCTTTTCTTGGGAGGCTAAAGGCCTATACCATGGACGAGAAGCTGTGGATGTTCTATTTTGAGGATAGCCTGACTGGAGCTTCGAGGGAATGGTATTCCCATCTGACAAGAGCAACTATTAGATGCTGGAAGGACCTGGCAGAGGCCTTCATCAGACAGTATCAGTATAATCTGGATATGGCACCCAACAGGACCCTCCTAATGGGAATGTCACAGTCATCTAGAGAGAGCTTCCGAGAGTATGCTCAAAGATGGAGACAGCTTGCTGCTGCTGTCCAGCCACCTATGTCCGAAAGAGAGATGGCTGATATGTTCATGAACACCCTTCAGGGGACTTACATTGATAGGCTAGCTGCCTTCTCATCTACCAGCTTTGCAGACGTAGTCATAGCCGGGGAGAGAATTGAAAGCCTATTGAAGATGGGTAAGATCTCAGACAACAGTGCAAGCTCATCCAGTAATGCAAGAAAGCCTTTTGCAGGCCCAAGAAGGACTGGTGAGACCAATGCCGTCCATACCAACAGGGGCAGGCCCCAATATGTTCATAGATCCGTGGCAGCAGTCACCATTCCCGCTCCAGCTCATCCATAACCAGCCTATCTACCTCCGCAGCAAAACTATCAGCAACAACCTCAGTACCATCAACAAAATCAGTATCCTCCGAGAAATTACAACAACAGCAACACCAACAACAATAACCAGCAAAGGCCATTCCAACAGAGGCCATCTCAAGCTAACAGGGTGATCGATCCGATCCCTATGCCATATGCTACATTGCTGCCACAACTCCTGAAACTCAACCTAGTTGAGCTAAGGACATTGGCACCTCCAGATCCCAACAGTCTACCCAGGAATTACGACTCCAACGCCAGATGTGCTTTCCATTCAAATGCACCTGGCCATAGTACAGAAAAGTGCAGAGCCTTGCACATGAAGGTACAAGACCTGGTAGACTCAAAAGCTCTGAATTTCGCACCACCACCCAATGTCAACAAGAACCCCATGCCAAATCACGGTGGTCCCAGAATCAACGCTATTGAAGAAGACAAGTCGTCTTATTTAATAACCAGTGTGGGTCAGATTCGGACACCGTTGGTGGAGATTAAGGCTCAGCTCCTCGAATGCCAAATGTTCCCGGGGTGTGAGTTAGGGTGTGCTTACTGCAATATTTCAGTAAATGGGTGCGATAACCTAAGAAATGGCATAGATGGTCTCATTCAGAGTGGCCAACTTCAGATCACCACATCATTTCCAACAAATCCAGCAATCTCAACAGCAACAATTCCGGTATCTCCTACAACTGCAGCAACCATTGTTCCTGACAATTCTTCGGCTGCATCAACAAGTACTTCATCTATCGTCTCAACTGATCAGCTGTCAACAAATTTTCCTGCTACAACTTCAGCACCACTCCAATTTGAATCTCCTACAACAACAACATCCGTCCTTCCAACAATGTCTCCTACAACTCCAGCAACAAACTCTGAAGATGTCTCAACTGTCACAATATTTTATGATCCTGAAAACAACTCTGCCTACAACTCAGAAGGTGCTGCTCCCATCAGAGCACCAGTCACGATTTATTATGATCCACAAACTATCACAGTCCCTTCTGCAGCCGCCATCAGTCCAGTCACTGTCACAGTGCCTGGACCAGTACCTTATGAAAGCAATAGGGCCATCCCTTGGCACTACGGCTCTGACGTATACTGCGAAGGAAAGAAAATCACCCTTGAACCATCAACACCTGCACCACAAATAGATAATGTGGGAGGAGGCGGAGGCTTCACTCGAAGCGGACGTCTCTTTGCGCCACAAATTCAAAGACCCACTGCCGAAGCAGAAGCTGCTGCCAAGGCAAAAGGAAAGAGCCCGGTGCAGGAAGATCAAACTGTTAAGGAAGCTTTGAAAACACCATTCGATCAAGAAGTTGATGAGTTCATGAGAATCATCAAAAAGAGTGATTACAAAATAGTGGATCAGCTTCACCAGACGCCATCCAAGATCTCTATCCTATCATTTCTTATGTGCTCCGAAGCCCATCGGAATGCACTACTCAAAGTCTTGCACGCTGCTTACGTGCCTGAAGAGATCACTGTCAATCAATTGGAAACCGTGGTTGGAAATGTTACTGCTAGCAATGGGCTAGGGTTCACCAATACTGACTTGACAACGGAAGGCCGCAACCATAACAAGGCCTTGCACATCACCATGGAATGTAATGGTGCAGTCCTTTCCCATGTGCTGGTAGACACAGGGTCATCCCTTAATGTCTTGCCGAAAAAGGCCCTGGTGAAGCTAGAATACGAAGGATTAGCATTGCGTCCCAGTAACCTGGTAGTAAGAGCCTTTGATGGTTCTAAGAGATCGGTGCTGGGAGAAATTGAGCTACCTGTGACAATTGGCCCACAAACCTTTAAAACAATCTTCTACGTGATGGACATTCAGCCCGCCTACAGCTGTTTGTTGGGTAGACCGTGGATTCATGCCGCTGGCGCAGTAACGTCTACCCTTCACCAGAAGTTAAAATTTGAGTGGGAAGGCCAAGTTGTTACTATCTGTGGGGAGGAGGATATATTTGTTAGCCATCTGGCTACTTATAAGTATATTGAGATGGATGGGGAGATCCATGAAACAATGAGCCAAGGGTTTGAGGCCCTGAATGTTAATGAAGCATCTGCTGTATCTGGGATCTCCATGTCATCTTATCAACAGGCCCGGAAGGTTGTTGAGGAAGGAACTGCCCAAGGCTGGGGCAAGGTTTTATCTGTGGAGGAGAAGAAAGACAAATTTGGGTTGGGTTACAGACCAACTCAACAACATCAAGCAAAGGCTGCTGAGAAGCCCGGTTTTGTCAGTGGGGGGATGCTCACCCCTGATGCTATCAACAATTTGGAAGACGAGCTGGAAGAGGAGCGCAATCTGGAGAATTGGATTCGTCCAAAGATCCCGGGGAGCAGTATCTCAAACTGGTCTTCCCAGGAAATTATAAGAGTTACTCATGCAGAGTAATTATTATTTCCTGTATTTTTATAGCATGCATCAAAGTCTTGCATCTTGCCCAAGATGACAAGACTCATTTTGTAATCGGGCCATCTGTACTTTTTGTGCAAACAAGATTAATCAATGAAATATCAGACATCTTTTTGCAAACGAGTCTTTTTCTTTTCCGCTCACTGTTTTTTCCATTTTTCTTTTTGTACAAAAAATAAATGGCGTTGTTTCCAAAATGATAACTTTATTTCACTTTTCTAAACAAGATTAAAATCAATCACTAAAATGAATAACTAAACCCTTGCAGAGAGTGCCTTCCAGACAGCACCGACAACAGCACAGCTATGACTTCGTATGACTTTGACAATCCGATCAATCAAGCTGATGAAGGGGTTGAAGAAGAATATGAGCTTCCTGAAGAGCTAGCCAGGTTGTTAAGACAAGAGGAGAAGGTTATTACTCCTCACCAGGAGGAGGTTGAAGTGATTAATCTTGGTACAAATGAAGACGTGAAAGAGGTTAAAATCGGGGCCTGCCTGCAAGACTCAGTGAAGAGACAACTAATTGATCTGCTTCAAGAATATGTGGACGTGTTTGCTTGGTCTTATCAGGATATGCCAGGGTTGGACACCGACATTGTTGTGCACAAGCTGCCTTTGAGAGAGGAGTGCCCACCGGTCAAACAGAAGTTGCGCCGTACTCGCCCAGACATGGCAATGAAAATCAAAGAAGAGGTACAAAAGCAGTGGGACGCCGGGTTCCTTGCTGTGACTAGCTATCCGCCGTGGGTTGCTAATATAGTACCTGTGCCTAAGAAAGACGGCAAAGTAAGAATGTGTGTTGACTATCGGGATCTGAACAGAGCTAGCCCGAAAGATGACTTCCCATTACCTCACATTGATGTATTGGTGGATAATACGGCTCAGTTCTCGGTATTCTCCTTCATGGACGGATTTTCAGGATATAATCAGATCAAAATGTCACCTGAAGACATGGAGAAAACAACATTCATCACACCTTGGGGCACGTTCTGTTACAAAGTGATGCCATTCGGACTGAAGAATGCTGGTGCAACATATCAACGGGCTATGGTGACATTATTCCACGATATGATCCATAAAGAAATAGAATGTTATGTGGATGACATGATTACCAAGTCCCTTACTGAAGAAGACCACCTGGTGAATCTGCTGAAGCTGTTTAAGCGTCTGAGGAAGTACCAATTGAAGTTAAACCCCAACAAATGCACATTCGGGGTACGATCCGGTAAGTTGCTGGGCTTTATTGTAAGCGAGAAAGGGATTGAAGTTGACCCTGATAAAGTCAAAGCTATTCAAGAGATGCCTGCACCGAAAACAGAGAAAGAAGTTCGAGGGTTCTTAGGTCGATTGAACTACATCTCACGGTTCATATCTCACCTCACAGCAACCTGTGAGCCTTTGTTCAAGCTGTTAAGAAAGGAACAGACGGTCAGGTGGAATGAAGACTGCCAAAGGGCTTTTGACAAGATCAAGGAGTACTTACAAGAGCCTCCAATCCTTATGCCTCCAGTTGAAGGAAGACCTCTAATAATGTACTTGACAGTATTAGAAGAGTCAATGGGGTGTGTGCTGGGCCAGCATGACGAGTCTGGTCGAAAAGAGTATGCAATATACTACCTAAGCAAAAAGTTTACCGACTGTGAACAACTTTATTCACTACTCGAGAAAACTTGCTGTGCTTTAGCGTGGGCTGCTCGCCGACTGAGACAGTATATGTTGACCCACACTACTCTATTAATTTCAAAGATGGACCCAGTTAAGTACATATTTGAGAAGCCAGCTCTCACCGGACGGGTTGCAAGATGGCAAATGATTCTCACAGAATATGACATCCAGTACACTTCTCAGAAAGCCATCAAGGGCAGTGTATTGTCTGAATATCTTGCTGAGCAACCTATCGATGATTACCAGCCTATGAGATTTGACTTCCCTGATGAAGACATCATGTTCATAAAAGCAAAAGATCATGAAGAGCCTGTTCACACTGAAGGGCCCGACCCGGAAAAAGAATGGACTATGATGTTTGATGGGGCTGTTAATATGAATGGTCGTGGTGTTGGTGCGGTACTCATTACACCTAAAGGAGTTCACATGCCTTTCTCGGCAAAACTCACTTTCAACTGCACTAACAACGAAGCTGAATACGAAGCTTGCATTATGGGTCTTGAGGAAGCCATTGACCTCAGGATCAAGACATTGACTGTATTCGGAGATTCAGCTCTGGTAGTTAATCAAACCAACGGCAAATGGTACACCCACCAGGATCATCTGATACCTTACAGGGATTATACAAGAAGGTTATTGACTTTCTTTACAACAGTCAAGCTTGAGTATATCCCTCGGGACGAGAATCAGTTTGCAGATGCTCTGGCTACCATTTCATCCATGATCAAAGTTCAAGCTGCCAACTTTGTACCTCAGATTTCAGTGTCCAGACTTGATAGACCAGCATATGTATTTGCAGCAGATGTTGTCAAAGATGATAAGCCTTGGTTCCATGACATTAAATGCTTCTTGGAGGATCAAACATACCCCCCTGGGGCATCTTCCAATGATAAGAAGACTTTGAGAAGGCTTGCTGGTAGTTTCTTTCTGAACACTGATGGATCTTTATACAAAAGGAACTTTGATATGGTACTCCTCAGATGTGTTGACAAGACGGAAGCAGATTTGTTGATGCACGAAGTGCACGAAGGATCCTTTGGTACCCATGCGGGAGGGCATGCCATGGCTAAGAAGTTGTTAAGATCAGGTTATTACTGGATCACAATGGATGCAGACTGTTGTGCTTATGCCAGAAAATGCCATAAATGCCAGATTTATGCAGATAAGGTGCATGTGCCTCCCAATCCTTTGAACATAATGTCTTCACCGTGTCCCTTTGCTATGTGGGGCATTGATATGATTGGCAAGATTGAGCCAACTGCTTCAAATGGCCACAGATTCATCCTGGTCGCCATTGACTATTTCACCAAGTGGGTTGAAGCAGCCTCATATGCAAATGTTACAAGGCAAGTGGTAGCCCGATTCCTGAAGAGAGATATCATCTGTCGGTATGGAGTGCCCGAGCGAATCATTACTGATAATGGTTCCAATCTAAACAACAAAATGATGGCTGAGTTATGCCGGGACTTTAAGATCCAACACCACAATTCTTCTCCTTACAGGCCAAAGATGAATGGCGCCGTTGAGGCGGCTAACAAAAATATCAAGAAGATTGTGCAGAAGATGGTAGTCACTTACAAAGACTGGCATGAAATGCTACCATTTGCTTTGCATGGGTACCGCACGTCAATCAGAACGTCCACTGGGGCAACACCGTATCAGCTTGTGTATGGTATGGAAGCAGTCCTACCTGTTGAAGTTGAATTACCCTCTCTGCGGGTACTAATGGATGTTAAACTTAGTGAAGCAGAATGGGTTCGGGCCCGATACGAACAACTGAGTCTGATCTAAGAGAAAAGATTGGCTGCAATCTGTCATGGGCAGTTATATCAGAAGAGAATGAAGAAAGCCTTCGATCAGAAAGTCAGGCACCGAGGGTACCAAGTAGGAGATCTTGTGCTGAAGAGAATCCTCCCTCCTCATACAGACCACAGGGGAAAATGGACTCCAAATTATGAAGGACCATTTGTGGTAAAGAAAGTTTTTTCCGGTGGAGCACTGATGCTCAGCACCATGGATGGTGAAGATTTCCCGTCCCCTGTGAATTCAGATGCAGTTAAAAAATACTTCGCATAAAAAATGACCCGCTGGACACAAAAACAGAATGTAAGTCCAGGCAAAAATAGGGCATCCCGGCGAGTCAAAAACAGAATAAAAGACTCGGGCAAAAATAAGGGAAAATAAACAAAAATGTACACCCGCTGAGTTGAAAAGCCACATTGGACAGCTCAGGCAAAAATGGGTATCCCGATGGATTGAAAACCCGAAAGGGCGATCCATGCAAAACAAGGGAATAAGCGAACAACTGCACTTTGAATTCGTCTGTATCACTTACAACTTGGCAAACCTCGAAAGGATCAAGCTTCTTTCAGAATCAACCTTCTCCGGAACGCAAGATGAGAAGAACGTCAAAAGTCATACGAGTCATAGCGGAAGAGGAAGCTCCTTAAAGCGTCATCAACATCGCCAGCACTTTGTTTCTCAAATTTGTAACAATCTCCTCATTTCAGGAGATATGTTTCCTTGACTGTATCTTGCCAATTCAGGGCACATGAATTAATAAAGTCAGATTTTTCAGTCATGTTTTGTACATTTTTATTTGCAAAGAATGTCTGATGTCTCTAAAAAATTAATTGCATAAGTACAGATGTTTTTCTCCAAAATAAAAAATACATGCTTGCAGAGAATATACTTACTCTCAGAAGTAACTAAGCTCCTATGACGGAATCCAGTAAGGGATACCTCGGGACCATTTGTACGTTTCTCTATCTTTGCAGGATTGCAGGTATCCAGAACGCAACTTGGGGCATGAAAGTTAGATCCCAGCAAGCTGGCAAATCAACACTCACTTTTGGCACCAGAGGTGTTTCCTCCCCAGCTGAGTTGCCAACAACTTTCCCCAGCCAGTTTCCACTTATCAGTTTCCCCAGCCGTAGTGCCAATCATTCTTCCTCAACAGAATGCAGAATCCAGGGGATCATCTCCCCACAGAATCTTCAGCCTCTATTCAGAAGAGCAACGCATGAAGGAGTCACAACAGAGTACAGAAGGCTTCTCCAAACCCCCAGCTGGGTCCCTCATTACAAGGATATGTCAATCAGTGACCTATATCCCCAAGCAGATACATCTCTCCAGATCTACCAATGATCTCATCCCCAGCTGGGAGGTCCATTTCAAACAGATCAGCCAAAGATCTTTACGGCAACGGGATCCGAATCCCGGATCGGTATCTTTGCATAATCATAGCATTCGCATCATATTCGCCTACAAAGCGTAGCATTCCGTCCAATACGGAGCATTACGGCAAAAATCAAACACATAGCATAATCATAAGTCATGTTGTGAATCGAACACTTGTGAATAATGACCATTCATCAAAATACAGAATACTTTCCCCAAAATCCCCACCAGAGTCCCCAGCAAAAGCAGTTGCCTCACAAATCACAAACACCAGTATATACTCATTTTGACACCCGTCCGTGTCATCGCTCCCCAGTAAAGTTGTTGAACACTCTTTGCAAACAATACCACCCGTATTACAAATACTTCCTGACACCCGTCCGTGTCATATCCCCAGCGGAAAGCCAAAGACATCATCTTTGCACTCACCTATACTCTTGTATATACATTTTCTTGACACCCGTCCGTGTCATATCCCCAGCGCAGTCGCCTACACTTTTGCAACTCATATACTTGTTGATATTATACTTTTCTCCTTTTGACACTCGTCCGTGTCACTCTCCCCAGCAAATAAACACTCATCTATACACCACCCATACTCACTACTCATGTTACACTTATACAGATACTCGTCTGTATCTGGTATATGCCATTTATATCCCCACAGATTCGACATTGGTCCATGTTCTTTGTTAACCAGTTGGTACTCGTCCGTACCATCATCTCAGAATATGCGTCAAGTGTTTGTTTCTACATGATGCTCGTCCGTATCATAGTCCTAAAGATGCTCGTCCGCATCTTTAATCCATACACTGTGTCAAACATTCACGTCTTCTTGAATATAGATACTCGTCTGTGTCTACTATTCCCCAGAATTCTTTCAGATTCAACACTCTTCCGTGTTCGTTGTTAACCCGTTGATACTCGTCCGTATCATCATCTCTGAACATGTGTCAGTTTGTTTCTACCCGATACTCGTCCGTATCGTAGTCTTAAGGATGCTCGTCCGCATCTTTAATCTATACACAACATCTAAACACTTATACTTTCTTTGCTTGGTTATAAACACTCGTCCGTGTTTGCTACGTCCCCAGTAGATCACCAACAAAGCAAATTTTCCTTTTTATCTGACACTCGTCCTGTGTTATGATAAACCTTGAGAGCAGCCGTACCCTGCTAGGTGGTCGTCCTCCACCTCTTGATGGTCGTCCTCCATCATGCTCATCCGATGGCCGTCCCCATCGTTGATTTTTAGCAGCCGTCCCCTGCTAGGTGGTCGTCCTCCACCTCTTGATGATCGTCCTTCATCACTTTATCCAATGGCCGTCCCCATTGTTGATTTTCGATTATCTGACATTCGTCCTATGTCATGAGAAACCTCGAGAGCAGCCGTCCCCTGCTAGGTGGTCGTCCTCCACCTCTTGATGGTCGTCCTCCATCATGCTCGTCCGATGGCCGTCCCCATCGTTGACCTTTTATCCGGCATTCGTCCTATGTCGCGATATTTTTGGCAGCCGTACCCTGCCTGGTGGTCGTCCTCCACCTTAGATGACCGTCCCTCATCTTAACCCCAACAGAGCAGCCGTCCCCTGCTAGGTGATCGTCCTTCACCTTTGATGACCGTACCTCATCATCTGTTTATTTCATTTATTCGTTAACCCGATGGCCGTCCCCGTCGTGGTCCCTTTTCTTTTTAGCCCGATGGCCGTCCCCATCGTCGGTTACTTTGCTTTTTGAACTTGATGGCCGTCCCCGTCATGTTTCATTAATTTCCAGAGAATCTTACAACTTTATCTTGATGGTCGTCCCCATCATGATCTCTTATTTTTCCCAGCTAGTCGGCCGTCCCCGTCTTGGCTTTACCTTTTATCTCCAGCATGACGGCCGTCCCCGTCATTGCTTTGTTTCCCACACCTTCCCCAGCGTGTCGGCCGTCCCCGTCATTGCTATTTACCCAGCAGTCGTCCTCTGCTCGACGGTCGTCCTCCGTCGCCCACACTTTACAATATACTTTATCTTCCTTTACAATCTATATCCCTTTTTTTTCTTCACTCTGTGAGTGCAAATTTTGGACTGTCTTTGGTATTCAACCACAAGTTATCTTGTTTGCCGGTTAAGCCATAGCTTACATCCTGCACAGCTAACTCATGTTTGAATAGGGGCAGCTGTAAACACCCCAAATTTGCCCTCACCCATTCACACCATGGCTTGTGATCATTTCATATGCATAAACACAATCATACCATCTCATATTACATTTTTGATTCACTGCATAGTTTCTAAGTCATCTGCATCTAGGGTTTGTGATCTGAGCAATCCAAGAGCTTCTTGAGCCACTCCAAAGGCCACCAATCACTTCAAAGGGATCCATATGTGTTCTTATATCATATTACATCCTCTCAAAGTCAATAATGCCAAAGAATCACAAGAACTGAGAATGGTATGGAAGCAGAGCCAGGCTTGACTGCACAGTTGACCTAAAATTAGGGTTTTGGTTTCAGAGGCCATAACTCCATTTTTTTGGTCATTCTTGTTTCCATTGGTCTCTACATGGTATAGGGAGTATGCATATCAATTTTCATGAAGAAATTCCATGGGGAAGTCATCTGATCAAGAGTTGACTTTTCAGACAAGTCAGTGCAAAATCAGGGCATCTGAGGCCCCCAATGACCCAACCAAGGGGTGATCTTCATCATTTTGAGTGTATTTGATCTTTATTTGATCATGGAAGAGGTTTGAAGTTCACAAAATTCAAGAATTACAAGTTTTTGCAAAGTTGACTTTTTAGGGCATGGTTGACTTTTCAAGAATATGTCATTTTATGCCACTTTTCAAGCCTTGCTTTTTGATCCAAAAATGCTTCAAATGGAAAAACTTTGGTCATGAAAGTTGTAGATTAGATATTTCCCTTTTCAAAAAGTACAAGAACATGATCTAATTCTTCTTGGATCAAAAGTTATGGTGTGTTAAAGTTGGCAAAAATCACTAATTTTCAAGTTATGCACTAAAAGGAAAACTTGCAATTTCATGTACCAAACATTCTTGTGACTTCTAATTGACATCAAACCAATATGCAAGCATCATGTAAGTCACAAAGTTCAGATTGAACCAAGATTTCCTCATGCTTCATGCCTTTGGAGCAAGACATTTTCATGAAAAGGCAAAGGCAAGCAAGTTGCAAAACTCATGATCACACTTCACCCACTTGCTGCATTGGCCATTGAACCAGCCCTAGCCTCTCACCTCACCATGCTGCGCCAGCCCACACACTTGTACCAGCCTAGAGCACAGCCCATGCCTTTCTTACACAAATGTGGACTTTTTGCAAAAGGTAGCATACCTATCACAGCAGGCCAAGTCACATCCTCTGACCATTTGGAATTGTTTATACTATCCATTTGCAAGCAAAACATATCATCAAGCCAGCCTGAAACAAGCGATAGCAAGACATTCACATTTTCACTCCCTCAAGCAAAAGCCTTCGAATCTGTTTCCACAAGCCATAAACACTCAAACAAATTCCACACATCAACTCACCTTGCTTCACTGACCAGAAACCAACCATTGTTTTGGCCTGAGACCCTCCATATCACAAACACGATTTTCACACTCCCTTGGTCAGAGCTTCTGCAAACTCACTCAAGAGGCTGTTTAAACTCCAACCAAGTATCCAAAGCTTCAAAGGGGGATCATTGGGACCTGTTTGAGCCAAAGAACTAGCCAGAAAGTGCTAGAGATCAAAGCTCCAGTTCAGGTGAGCTTCATGAACATTTTTTCCAGGAGTTCGTTTTTAAGTTCTTAAATGGTTCTCTATGTTCCACTGATCATGATGATATGTTTGGTTTCGAAAATCATTGAGTTTTGAGCATGTATGGTGTTCCTGAAATTTTTTGACCTAAACCCCTTTTGCTTCGATTCAGCCTTATTATGTAAAATAAATGTGTTTTGGCTGTTGATTCTTACTCTATGATGTTTGGGGATGGATTCTGGGCAGAGAAATTAGGTTTTAGTGAGCTAGGGTGAGAGTTAGCCATTTTCAGGGAGGGTGCTGGCCGGAGAAGACGACCGGAAGTCTTCTCCGGCCGCCTGAAGGTCATTAATATGTAATTAGGGTTAGGGCTTCCAGTTTGAATTTCAGGCGTTGGATGAGTTGACTGAGTCTTTTCCCGCGCGCATCCAATGGCTCAGATCATGTCATTAGTTTAATTAGGTTTAATTTAATTAATTAATTAAGTTTAGCCCAGTTTGAATGTGGGCCACTAGATCTGGCGCGCAGTCAATGCTTCCAAGCCCAGAATGAATCCTGGCCTTCCATCCTGCATACTTCAGTTTATTTTATTTTTTATTTCATTTTCTTTCATTTAACTTCCACAATTTATTTAAAATAGCAAAATTGTTTTAAAAATTATGAAACTTTTTGTCAAGAGTTTCATTAATTTTTAAAACACAAAAATATTTTTATTTTCATTTTTAGCATTTAAAAAGTATTTTAAAATATTTAAAAGTCTATTTTTAATTGATTAATGAGAATTAATTTATTAAAAATACTTTTAGGTATTTAAAAATCACCAAAAAATTCATGAAATGTTTTAAGACATTTAGAAACATTGTCCAACCTTCAAACCAAATTTATTTTTTGATCTTGATGCATTTTGAGAATTTTTCATTGAATAAAAATCATTTTTATGCATTAATTTGATCCAATGTTCAAAAAATCATTTCTGCCTATCCATGAAGAGTTGGCCATTGATTCTTTTTGCATTGCATTGTGTTTAGCATGTAGTTTATGAGATTAAATGGCCTTGATTTGATCTTTCATTTTCCATTTGTTTGACATTTCTTTTGTTTGGAAACCCTAAAACCCTAGAAATCTTAAGAAAACCATAACTTGAATTTGGTTAGGAGTTGAGACTTCTCCTTTGGGCATTGAGTTAGTATAGGATTAGGGGTCCTTTGAGTGGCATTTTCAATTTTTTATCTTAGGGTTTGCTTCTGATTTTGATTTTTGTTTGATGTATTGTTCATAAACCCTAATTTGGGCTTCCATATGCATCCATCTTGCATTCTCTTGCATAACATGACTTGCCATGACATTCCATGCTTCCATTTGATTCATTTGACATCATAAGGCATATTGAAAGCATGTTTGATCATTGCATCATGTATTTGCCATGTTGTATGCCATGTGCACTTCATAACTTTCCATGTATGCCCATGCTTCTTAACTTGCTTCATTTGCATTCATGAACTTGTATGATCATTTCCATGTGTTGCCTCATGTTTGTAGCATCTCATAGCATTATTAGCATCATGTAAATGCTTCTGGTTTTGTTTCTCATCATGTCATCTCATCTCATTTTGTCTTGCATTGCATTTCTTTTCTAACTTTTCAGGTGGTAAGTTATCCTGAGAAGTGAATTTGCCTTCACTTCTCATAACTTTTCTTTTCATCTCTCTTGCATCCTTGCTGCATTTCTATATGTGTTTGAGTTTGAGCTTGCTCATTCTTCTTCTTCCCACTTTCTTTCTTCAAGTGACTTGACTTCTTGAATGAAGCAAGTTGCTTTGCTTCTCTTGATCCTTTCATCTGCTTCCTGGTGGTTCCATTGAAGATCTTCTTGGTGAAACCTCACAAACCTTAGGAACAACCAAGAATGACAATGATTAGGGTTTTGATTAGTCTCCCCTCTTAGTTTTACCTTTGTGTCTCTTTTGAGTCTTCTCTCCTCACCTCATAATCAGGGACTAAACCCTAAAGGCTTTAAGGCTTTGTGATTAAGCTTATGCCTGCATCCTTCTATTAGGATGGAGTGTATAACTTTAATCCTAAGTGTTAAACCCTTAATGTGTTTAAATCTCTTAATCAATTCACTTAATAATCATCAAGACATCACACTTGTAACTTGGGCCTTGCATTAGGGTTCTAATTCTTCCTTAATTGGTTAAGAAGGACTAACCCTAGTGTTAATGGACAAGTCCCCCTCAAGTTGTCTTACAAACCATAAAACTCACTTCATCATCATACCATTGAATAAAATCCACTTAATCAAAGGCTTGTTTTGTCATGAGTTTAATCCCTAATCATGGATTAAGTTGAGGAGCTTTCCTCAGCTTAAACATCCTCATATATTATCCTTCTATTAGGATGGTGTAATGAGTCTGTTTAATCCTTGATTATGGCTTAACCTCATTACTTAACACTAAACAAAAACAACAAAAACATCTAAATAATCACAAGTAGGTTAATGATCTTAATCCTGCATCAAAGGTGATTAAGTGTGAGAATCTGACTTCACACTTAAGGTATTCTCATTACCCCTAATCAGAGGGAAGATGTGATGAGTTTACTAACCCATTGGTTTAGGCTTAAGCTCATTAACTTATGACAAACTTTCAAAAGCAATAAAAGACTGAAAACACAAAAACAAACAATAATCGTCTCCTCCGGGATTCTTTTCTCATCTCATTCACTCACAAACGAGAACTTGCTTCTTCCGTCTAATGCAAGACAGTTTGCACCTGAGCCAGACAGGTCATACACTTGAGCATAGACAAGCAAGCAGTTCACAAGTCAATTCATCTTTCAGTCTCTTTGGGTCGAACTACGGTGTTCTGACTTCCTCATTGCACGACAGGATACGTAGGCATAACTTAACGGTTATCGAACAAAAGTCTCTGTATATTCCCCCTCCTTCTAGCCTCATTCTTTAGCCTCATGGTCTTGAGCACTTCAATCCTGATCTCACACTGACACTATACATTTACACACTTTCACTTTCTTTTACACCGACACCTGTACATCCTTTTCCAGCTCTTTATACACAAATTGCACTGACACAACCCCTTTAAAACACAAATCTTTTAAGCGTGGATCCCGTCGAGTACGGCGGACAATCTGGGTGCTAATACCTTCCCAGGTTGTAACCAACCCCCTTTCTCAGTCTCTCTGGTTCGCAACCGTCTTATCCATCTTTTTCTAGGTCTATGCAGCATTGCCTTTCCTCCGGGATAAAAATGCCTAGCTGGCGACTCTTTTCTTCTCCAGTGAGTTCACTGCTGTGTGTTCTCATTGTCCCTCTCGCCGACCGTTCGCGTCTGTACCTTTATCTGGGCCCATTCCCACTTATCGGGAGCGACAGCTTGGCGACTCTGCTGGGGATCCTTATACTGTAACCAGGGCTTCTGGTTCTTTTTGTGGGTTCCTCCTAGCGCTTGATTGATTTGTGTTTACTGGGGTGTTATGTGCTTATTTGTGTTTGTATATTTGTACTTATTTTTGCTTTATGTACAATTGCTTTACTGTTTTCTTTATGGTTTTGCATATTATCATATTTGTCATACTGTGCTGCTGGCTGGATCTGTTTGTTTGCTTTGGTGGTTGGGTGTTCCATTGAGAGTTAAGGTCCTATACCTGGGACCTGAGTGACACCTAGGCTAGAGTGAATCATATTCTTTCCCATTCCATCTCGGTCTGGTGCGGGAATATGAAACACGGTTCAGATATGGGTTTCTTCTTGAGAACTCTGTGTTGCAGATTTCCTGCAATGCTAGGGCTATCTGGGAAGCCTGCTAAGTCTGGATGACCTTTTAGTATTGACCTTCAGAAACTGAGGTGAATTAGAGGAGGAACTTTTATGGTTATTGTAAACACTGTACCTCCGGGTTAGAAGTGTTTACACTTCTCATAACTGATCCAAGTCTGAGGACCCTTGTTTTAGAACACCACCTGTGAGGGGGTTGGGCTGTTTACAGGTTTGCAGGTACACTTAACCTCAGAATACCCTGTCACTTTGATTTGATTAAGAGTACTCCATGTTGGAACAGTTCTTGTGATTCTAAACCCTGGACATGTGGCTCTTTATTTGAGCCCCCCACCTTGGGTACTGGACTTATAGACCTCCATCTGGATTTCTTACACACATGGACTTATATCAGAGCATTTGATCAGATCCAGCTCAGTCACAAACCCTTGCATATCATTTGCATACATAATCATTGCATCATTTGACATTTGTTTATTTGTGTTTCAGGGTATCCATCTTCATTTGGTTTTGGTTTTGACCCCATCTTCAGTATTGACCTATCTTCATCAGCACTTGCTTCAGCTATCAGCTAGCTACTTCAGCCAATCAGTGGCCCATTCTTCAGTATCATCATCAGCACTTGTCTCTACTCAGACTCAACATCATGGCACCTAAAAAGAGCAACATCACCTACCATTTCTTCCAGCCAGAGTTAGCAGACATCAGGAGGATTCAGACCCTGATCACTCCAGACCATATACCACTGTTCAGGGAACACCATGGAGATATACTTGACATGGTTATGGATCTGGACCCCTCACAGAGAAGCCTGATCCACACTTGCCTTCAGTTTTATGATCCCCCACTGAGATGTTTCACTTTTCAGGACTTTCAGTTGGGCCCCTTATTGGAAGAATACTCATCATTAGTTGGTATACCTATCAGGGGTGGAGTCCCTTTCAACCCTGAGATGGTCTTTCCTGGTAATGGAGAAGTAGCAAAGGCATTGCATCTGGAACCAGTCCTGATTGGGCAGCATATGACTTCTAAGGCTGGAATCCCTGGCCTGCATCTGGACTTCTTGATCTCTCAAGCTACCCTGAAAGCTTCTTTAGGAGAGTGGAAAGCAGTCTGTGCTTTATTGGCCTTGGGCATATATGGGATCATATTATTTGCAGATGAGCCTCGATTTGTTAGTAAGAATGCAATCCATCTGTTCATTCTAAAGAACCCAGTGCCAACTTTATTGGGGGATTTCTACTATTCAGTGCATCAGAGGAATGAAAAGCAAAGGGGAAGATTAGTGAGGTGCTGTGCTCCTTTGTTCCATACTTGGCTTCTCAGGCATTTGCCCAGGACAGATGCATTTTTGAACCCTCATCAACAGAGAAACTGGGCTGGAAGACTTACTACTCTGACTTCAGCTGATATCAGGTGGTGCACCCAAAGCACAAAAGGCAGGGACATCATCACCAGCTGTGGGCATTTTCCCAATGTGCCCCTGATAGGAGTTAAGGGTAGTATTAATTACAACCCTCTGCTGTTCAAAAGACAACTGGGCTATGCACTGGTCCACACTCCTAAGGCACAGGACTTGGTTGAGACTCTTTATTGTGAGAACAAGCTTAATCTGGCTATTGTTAGGCAGGCAGCCTGGGCCTGGGACAATGTGCAGACTAAAGGGGTGACCATCCTGGGGAAGTGTAACAATGTAGCATCAGCACAATACTATGATTGGTCCCATGCCAGGGCTCAATTCTCTGGGATGCCCTTTACTATAGAAGATATGCCTGGGCCTTCCACAACACCCCCTCCAGCAACTGTCAGCTTAGAGGAGTTTGAGAAGTTGAAAGAGAGAAATGAGAAGTTGACTCAAGCTCTACAGAAGACCCTCTATGAGAGGAGTGATGGAAGATTGGATATTGAAAGGTTGGAAAAGTTGAAGAAAGAGCACTTGGCTAGAATTGAGAAGTCTGAAGACTACATTAAGAAATCTAGGGCTGGAGAACAAATCCTGAAGAATGCTTGCAAGGAAGCCCAATTCCAGAAAGCCAGGACAGACTTGTATCTAAAGGAGAGTCAGGCTAGGTGGGTCAGGATCACCGAGGCTCGTACTCTGGAGGACAAGAGGGTCCAAGACAAAATAGAGCAAATGGAAGCTAGTGCAAAAGAGCAACAAGAAGCCCTGGCAGCAGCCCAGAGGGAGATATCAGAGCTAAAGATCAGAGCTGGAGTGAAGAGGTCAAAGGACCAGGGTCAACACAAGAAGCTAACTGCAGCTGTTACTACCCGGAACCTCCTTATCAGGAATCTCACGGAGCGTCCAGCTGATCCTGTGACCGAAGCACTTCTCAAGGAAGTTCGGGAGGATGAGTTTGGTCTTGGTGTTTGACCATTTGCTTGTTGTTGCTTTCTTTCCATGTATTTTTATTTTCTCGTATTATATTTTGACCCCTTAGAGGGCTTGTGTTTGTAAACAAACTCTGTACCATTGGCCTTTTGTAATATATGTTTAGTTTGTTCCATCCGAGTTTACTTCGAAAGCAACATCAACAGCATCTTCAAGGGTCTGGAAGGGTCAAAACTGAATGCCAAGCCGGATACCTTGAAAACAAATAAGCATACTGCATTGCATGCTAACCCTTTGTTTGTTTTGTAGGTTTTTGTTTTGTTGTTGCTAACTCTGTTGTGATGTTCAGGAACTATTGCTCGGCGCCGAGTATTTCCCCTCAACCGTCCGCACCGATATCCAACCCGTAACAATCTTCCGGGCATACAGATGGATCAGATGCAGCAGGACCTTACTGAGGTCAGGAACCAAATGACCAACGAAAGGTTGGAAATGAGGAACCAAATGACGCAGTTTATGGAAGTAATGAACAACATGGCCCAAAGCCAGGAGAGGCTCAGAGCACTGGTAGAAGGGAGAAATCAGGAAGATCATCAGCCAGGGACTGCTGGGACTAGCAACAATGAAAGAGTCCAACCTCATGTCAATCCCCCAGTCTTTGGACCCCACCTCCATCCAGAGGCCAACATTCCTGTCAATATACAAGGGACTGCCACAGCAGGGAGGGTACTGCAAGAAGACCCTCAAGAAGACCAGTTCACAGTGATGGGAGCCGGGGAAGAAGCTTATGATAGAAGGTTGGATGAGATAGCTGAGAAATTAAGATCCTTGGAGTCTCAAAACTCTTTGGGTTTTGATGTTATGGATATGGGCTTGGTAGATGGGGTCAGGATTCCCCACAAGTTTAAGCCACCATGCTTTGAGAAGTATAATGGGACTTCCTGTCCCCGAACCCATCTACAATCTTTTCTTGGGAGGCTAAAGGCCTATACCATGGACGAGAAGCTGTGGATGTTCTATTTTGAGGATAGCCTGACTGGAGCTTCGAGGGAATGGTATTCCCATCTGACAAGAGCAACTATTAGATGCTGGAAGGACCTGGCAGAGGCCTTCATCAGACAGTATCAGTATAATCTGGATATGGCACCCAACAGGACCCTCCTAATGGGAATGTCACAGTCATCTAGAGAGAGCTTCCGAGAGTATGCTCAAAGATGGAGACAGCTTGCTGCTGCTGTCCAGCCACCTATGTCCGAAAGAGAGATGGCTGATATGTTCATGAACACCCTTCAGGGGACTTACATTGATAGGCTAGCTGCCTTCTCATCTACCAGCTTTGCAGACGTAGTCATAGCCGGGGAGAGAATTGAAAGCCTATTGAAGATGGGTAAGATCTCAGACAACAGTGCAAGCTCATCCAGTAATGCAAGAAAGCCTTTTGCAGGCCCAAGAAGGACTGGTGAGACCAATGCCGTCCATACCAACAGGGGCAGGCCCCAATATGTTCATAGATCCGTGGCAGCAGTCACCATTCCCGCTCCAGCTCATCCATAACCAGCCTATCTACCTCCGCAGCAAAACTATCAGCAACAACCTCAGTACCATCAACAAAATCAGTATCCTCCGAGAAATTACAACAACAGCAACACCAACAACAATAACCAGCAAAGGCCATTCCAACAGAGGCCATCTCAAGCTAACAGGGTGATCGATCCGATCCCTATGCCATATGCTACATTGCTGCCACAACTCCTGAAACTCAACCTAGTTGAGCTAAGGACATTGGCACCTCCAGATCCCAACAGTCTACCCAGGAATTACGACTCCAACGCCAGATGTGCTTTCCATTCAAATGCACCTGGCCATAGTACAGAAAAGTGCAGAGCCTTGCACATGAAGGTACAAGACCTGGTAGACTCAAAAGCTCTGAATTTCGCACCACCACCCAATGTCAACAAGAACCCCATGCCAAATCACGGTGGTCCCAGAATCAACGCTATTGAAGAAGACAAGTCGTCTTATTTAATAACCAGTGTGGGTCAGATTCGGACACCGTTGGTGGAGATTAAGGCTCAGCTCCTCGAATGCCAAATGTTCCCGGGGTGTGAGTTAGGGTGTGCTTACTGCAATATTTCAGTAAATGGGTGCGATAACCTAAGAAATGGCATAGATGGTCTCATTCAGAGTGGCCAACTTCAGATCACCACATCATTTCCAACAAATCCAGCAATCTCAACAGCAACAATTCCGGTATCTCCTACAACTGCAGCAACCATTGTTCCTGACAATTCTTCGGCTGCATCAACAAGTACTTCATCTATCGTCTCAACTGATCAGCTGTCAACAAATTTTCCTGCTACAACTTCAGCACCACTCCAATTTGAATCTCCTACAACAACAACATCCGTCCTTCCAACAATGTCTCCTACAACTCCAGCAACAAACTCTGAAGATGTCTCAACTGTCACAATATTTTATGATCCTGAAAACAACTCTGCCTACAACTCAGAAGGTGCTGCTCCCATCAGAGCACCAGTCACGATTTATTATGATCCACAAACTATCACAGTCCCTTCTGCAGCCGCCATCAGTCCAGTCACTGTCACAGTGCCTGGACCAGTACCTTATGAAAGCAATAGGGCCATCCCTTGGCACTACGGCTCTGACGTATACTGCGAAGGAAAGAAAATCACCCTTGAACCATCAACACCTGCACCACAAATAGATAATGTGGGAGGAGGCGGAGGCTTCACTCGAAGCGGACGTCTCTTTGCGCCACAAATTCAAAGACCCACTGCCGAAGCAGAAGCTGCTGCCAAGGCAAAAGGAAAGAGCCCGGTGCAGGAAGATCAAACTGTTAAGGAAGCTTTGAAAACACCATTCGATCAAGAAGTTGATGAGTTCATGAGAATCATCAAAAAGAGTGATTACAAAATAGTGGATCAGCTTCACCAGACGCCATCCAAGATCTCTATCCTATCATTTCTTATGTGCTCCGAAGCCCATCGGAATGCACTACTCAAAGTCTTGCACGCTGCTTACGTGCCTGAAGAGATCACTGTCAATCAATTGGAAACCGTGGTTGGAAATGTTACTGCTAGCAATGGGCTAGGGTTCACCAATACTGACTTGACAACGGAAGGCCGCAACCATAACAAGGCCTTGCACATCACCATGGAATGTAATGGTGCAGTCCTTTCCCATGTGCTGGTAGACACAGGGTCATCCCTTAATGTCTTGCCGAAAAAGGCCCTGGTGAAGCTAGAATACGAAGGATTAGCATTGCGTCCCAGTAACCTGGTAGTAAGAGCCTTTGATGGTTCTAAGAGATCGGTGCTGGGAGAAATTGAGCTACCTGTGACAATTGGCCCACAAACCTTTAAAACAATCTTCTACGTGATGGACATTCAGCCCGCCTACAGCTGTTTGTTGGGTAGACCGTGGATTCATGCCGCTGGCGCAGTAACGTCTACCCTTCACCAGAAGTTAAAATTTGAGTGGGAAGGCCAAGTTGTTACTATCTGTGGGGAGGAGGATATATTTGTTAGCCATCTGGCTACTTATAAGTATATTGAGATGGATGGGGAGATCCATGAAACAATGAGCCAAGGGTTTGAGGCCCTGAATGTTAATGAAGCATCTGCTGTATCTGGGATCTCCATGTCATCTTATCAACAGGCCCGGAAGGTTGTTGAGGAAGGAACTGCCCAAGGCTGGGGCAAGGTTTTATCTGTGGAGGAGAAGAAAGACAAATTTGGGTTGGGTTACAGACCAACTCAACAACATCAAGCAAAGGCTGCTGAGAAGCCCGATTTTGTCAGTGGGGGGATGCTCACCCCTGATGCTATCAACAATTTGGAAGACGAGCTGGAAGAGGAGCGCAATCTGGAGAATTGGATTCGTCCAAAGATCCCGGGGAGCAGTATCTCAAACTGGTCTTCCCAGGAAATTATAAGAGTTACTCATGCAGAGTAATTATTATTTCCTGTATTTTTATAGCATGCATCAAAGTCTTGCATCTTGCCCAAGATGACAAGACTCATTTTGTAATCGGGCCATCTGTACTTTTTGTGCAAACAAGATTAATCAATGAAATATCAGACATCTTTTTGCAAACGAGTCTTTTTCTTTTCCGCTCACTGTTTTTTCCATTTTTCTTTTTGTACAAAAAATAAATGGCGTTGTTTCCAAAATGATAACTTTATTTCACTTTTCTAAACAAGATTAAAATCAATCACTAAAATGAATAACTAAACCCTTGCAGAGAGTGCCTTCCAGACAGCACCGACAACAGCACAGCTATGACTTCGTATGACTTTGACAATCCGATCAATCAAGCTGATGAAGGGGTTGAAGAAGAATATGAGCTTCCTGAAGAGCTAGCCAGGTTGTTAAGACAAGAGGAGAAGGTTATTACTCCTCACCAGGAGGAGGTTAAAGTGATTAATCTTGGTACAGATGAAGACGTGAAAGAGGTTAAAATCGGGGCCTGCCTGCAAGACTCAGTGAAGAGACAACTAATTGATCTGCTTCAAGAATATGTGGACGTGTTTGCTTGGTCTTATCAGGATATGCCAGGGTTGGACACCGACATTGTTGTGCACAAGCTGCCTTTGAGAGAGGAGTGCCCACCGGTCAAACAGAAGTTGCGCCGTACTCGCCCAGACATGGCAATGAAAATCAAAGAAGAGGTACAAAAGCAGTGGGACGCCGGGTTCCTTGCTGTGACTAGCTATCCGCCGTGGGTTGCTAATATAGTACCTGTGCCTAAGAAAGACGGCAAAGTAAGAATGTGTGTTGACTATCGGGATCTGAACAGAGCTAGCCCGAAAGATGACTTCCCATTACCTCACATTGATGTATTGGTGGATAATACGGCTCAGTTCTCGGTATTCTCCTTCATGGACGGATTTTCAGGATATAATCAGATCAAAATGTCACCTGAAGACATGGAGAAAACAACATTCATCACACCTTGGGGCACGTTCTGTTACAAAGTGATGCCATTCGGACTGAAGAATGCTGGTGCAACATATCAACGGGCTATGGTGACATTATTCCACGATATGATCCATAAAGAAATAGAATGTTATGTGGATGACATGATTACCAAGTCCCTTACTGAAGAAGACCACCTGGTGAATCTGCTGAAGCTGTTTAAGCGTCTGAGGAAGTACCAATTGAAGTTAAACCCCAACAAATGCACATTCGGGGTACGATCCGGTAAGTTGCTGGGCTTTATTGTAAGCGAGAAAGGGATTGAAGTTGACCCTGATAAAGTCAAAGCTATTCAAGAGATGCCTGCACCGAAAACAGAGAAAGAAGTTCGAGGGTTCTTAGGTCGATTGAACTACATCTCACGGTTCATATCTCACCTCACAGCAACCTGTGAGCCTTTGTTCAAGCTGTTAAGAAAGGAACAGACGGTCAGGTGGAATGAAGACTGCCAAAGGGCTTTTGACAAGATCAAGGAGTACTTACAAGAGCCTCCAATCCTTATGCCTCCAGTTGAAGGAAGACCTCTAATAATGTACTTGACAGTATTAGAAGAGTCAATGGGGTGTGTGCTGGGCCAGCATGACGAGTCTGGTCGAAAAGAGTATGCAATATACTACCTAAGCAAAAAGTTTACCGACTGTGAACAACTTTATTCACTGCTCGAGAAAACTTGCTGTGCTTTAGCGTGGGCTGCTCGCCGACTGAGACAGTATATGTTGACCCACACTACTCTATTAATTTCAAAGATGGACCCAGTTAAGTACATATTTGAGAAGCCAGCTCTCACCGGACGGGTTGCAAGATGGCAAATGATTCTCACAGAATATGACATCCAGTACACTTCTCAGAAAGCCATCAAGGGCAGTGTATTGTCTGAATATCTTGCTGAGCAACCTATCGATGATTACCAGCCTATGAGATTTGACTTCCCTGATGAAGACATCATGTTCATAAAAGCAAAAGATCATGAAGAGCCTGTTCACACTGAAGGGCCCGACCCGGAAAAAGAATGGACTATGATGTTTGATGGGGCTGTTAATATGAATGGTCGTGGTGTTGGTGCGGTACTCATTACACCTAAAGGAGTTCACATGCCTTTCTCGGCAAAACTCACTTTCAACTGCACTAACAACGAAGCTGAATACGAAGCTTGCATTATGGGTCTTGAGGAAGCCATTGACCTCAGGATCAAGACATTGACTGTATTCGGAGATTCAGCTCTGGTAGTTAATCAAACCAACGGCAAATGGTACACCCACCAGGATCATCTGATACCTTACAGGGATTATACAAGAAGGTTATTGACTTTCTTTACAACAGTCAAGCTTGAGTATATCCCTCGGGACGAGAATCAGTTTGCAGATGCTCTGGCTACCATTTCATCCATGATCAAAGTTCAAGCTGCCAACTTTGTACCTCAGATTTCAGTGTCCAGACTTGATAGACCAGCATATGTATTTGCAGCAGATGTTGTCAAAGATGATAAGCCTTGGTTCCATGACATTAAATGCTTCTTGGAGGATCAAACATACCCCCCTGGGGCATCTTCCAATGATAAGAAGACTTTGAGAAGGCTTGCTGGTAGTTTCTTTCTGAACACTGATGGATCTTTATACAAAAGGAACTTTGATATGGTACTCCTCAGATGTGTTGACAAGACGGAAGCAGATTTGTTGATGCACGAAGTGCACGAAGGATCCTTTGGTACCCATGCGGGAGGGCATGCCATGGCTAAGAAGTTGTTAAGATCAGGTTATTACTGGATCACAATGGATGCAGACTGTTGTGCTTATGCCAGAAAATGCCATAAATGCCAGATTTATGCAGATAAGGTGCATGTGCCTCCCAATCCTTTGAACATAATGTCTTCACCGTGTCCCTTTGCTATGTGGGGCATTGATATGATTGGCAAGATTGAGCCAACTGCTTCAAATGGCCACAGATTCATCCTGGTCGCCATTGACTATTTCACCAAGTGGGTTGAAGCAGCCTCATATGCAAATGTTACAAGGCAAGTGGTAGCCCGATTCCTGAAGAGAGATATCATCTGTCGGTATGGAGTGCCCGAGCGAATCATTACTGATAATGGTTCCAATCTAAACAACAAAATGATGGCTGAGTTATGCCGGGACTTTAAGATCCAACACCACAATTCTTCTCCTTACAGGCCAAAGATGAATGGCGCCGTTGAGGCGGCTAACAAAAATATCAAGAAGATTGTGCAGAAGATGGTAGTCACTTACAAAGACTGGCATGAAATGCTACCATTTGCTTTGCATGGGTACCGCACGTCAATCAGAACGTCCACTGGGGCAACACCGTATCAGCTTGTGTATGGTATGGAAGCAGCCCTACCTGTTGAAGTTGAATTACCCTCTCTGCGGGTACTAATGGATGTTAAACTTAGTGAAGCAGAATGGGTTCGGGCCCGATACGAACAACTGAGTCTGATCTAAGAGAAAAGATTGGCTGCAATCTGTCATGGGCAGTTATATCAGAAGAGAATGAAGAAAGCCTTCGATCAGAAAGTCAGGCACCGAGGGTACCAAGTAGGAGATCTTGTGCTGAAGAGAATCCTCCCTCCTCATACAGACCACAGGGGCAAATGGACTCCAAATTATGAAGGACCATTTGTGGTAAAGAAAGTTTTTTCCGGTGGAGCACTGATGCTCAGCACCATGGATGGTGAAGATTTCCCGTCCCCTGTGAATTCAGATGCAGTTAAAAAATACTTCGCATAAAAAATGACCCGCTGGACACAAAAACAGAATGTAAGTCCAGGCAAAAATAGGGCATCCCGGCGAGTCAAAAACAGAATAAAAGACTCGGGCAAAAATAAGGGAAAATAAACAAAAATGTACACCCGCTGAGTTGAAAAGCCACATTGGACAGCTCAGGCAAAAATGGGTATCCCGATGGATTGAAAACCCGAAAGGGCGATCCATGCAAAACAAGGGAATAAGCGAACAACTGCACTTTGAATTCGTCTGTATCACTTACAACTTGGCAAACCTCGAAAGGATCAAGCTTCTTTCAGAATCAACCTTCTCCGGAACGCAAGATGAGAAGAACGTCAAAAGTCATACGAGTCATAGCGGAAGAGGAAGCTCCTTAAAGCGTCATCAACATCGCCAGCACTTTGTTTCTCAAATTTGTAACAATCTCCTCATTTCAGGAGATATGTTTCCTTGACTGTATCTTGCCAATTCAGGGCACATGAATTAATAAAGTCAGATTTTTCAGTCATGTTTTGTACATTTTTATTTGCAAAGAATGTCTGATGTCTCTAAAAAATTAATTGCATAAGTACAGATGTTTTTCTCCAAAATAAAAAATACATGCTTGCAGAGAATATACTTACTCTCAGAAGTAACTAAGCTCCTATGACGGAATCCAGTAAGGGATACCTCGGGACCATTTGTACGTTTCTCTATCTTTGCAGGATTGCAGGTATCCAGAACGCAACTTGGGGCATGAAAGTTAGATCCCAGCAAGCTGGCAAATCAACACTCACTTTTGGCACCAGAGGTGTTTCCTCCCCAGCTGAGTTGCCAACAACTTTCCCCAGCCAGTTTCCACTTATCAGTTTCCCCAGCCGTAGTGCCAATCATTCTTCCTCAACAGAATGCAGAATCCAGGGGATCATCTCCCCACAGAATCTTCAGCCTCTATTCAGAAGAGCAACGCATGAAGGAGTCACAACAGAGTACAGAAGGCTTCTACAAACCCCCAGCTGGGTCCCTCATTACAAGGATATGTCAATCAGTGACCTATATCCCCAAGCAGATACATCTCTCCAGATCTACCAATGATCTCATCCCCAGCTGGGAGGTCCATTTCAAACAGATCAGCCAAAGATCTTTACGGCAACGGGATCCGAATCCCGGATCGGTATCTTTGCATAATCATAGCATTCGCATCATATTCGCCTACAAAGCGTAGCATTCCGTCCAATACGGAGCATTACGGCAAAAATCAAACACATAGCATAATCATAAGTCATGTTGTGAATCGAACACTTGTGAATAATGACCATTCATCAAAATACAGAATACTTTCCCCAAAATCCCCACCAGAGTCCCCAGCAAAAGCAGTTGCCTCACAAATCACAAACACCAGTATATACTCATTTTGACACCCGTCCGTGTCATCGCTCCCCAGTAAAGTTGTTGAACACTCTTTGCAAACAATACCACCCGTATTACAAATACTTCCTGACACCCGTCCGTGTCATATCCCCAGCGGAAAGCCAAAGACATCATCTTTGCACTCACCTATACTCTTGTATATACATTTTCTTGACACCCGTCCGTGTCATATCCCCAGCGCAGTCGCCTACACTTTTGCAACTCATATACTTGTTGATATTATACTTTTCTCCTTTTGACACTCGTCCGTGTCACTCTCCCCAGCAAATAAACACTCATCTATACACCACCCATACTCACTACTCATGTTACACTTATACAGATACTCGTCTGTATCTGGTATATGCCATTTATATCCCCACAGATTCGACATTGGTCCATGTTCTTTGTTAACCAGTTGGTACTCGTCCGTACCATCATCTCAGAATATGCGTCAAGTGTTTGTTTCTACATGATGCTCGTCCGTATCATAGTCCTAAAGATGCTCGTCCGCATCTTTAATCCATACACTGTGTCAAACATTCACGTCTTCTTGAATATAGATACTCGTCTGTGTCTACTATTCCCCAGAATTCTTTCAGATTCAACACTCTTCCGTGTTCGTTGTTAACCCGTTGATACTCGTCCGTATCATCATCTCTGAACATGTGTCAGTTTGTTTCTACCCGATACTCGTCCGTATCGTAGTCTTAAGGATGCTCGTCCGCATCTTTAATCTATACACAACATCTAAACACTTATACTTTCTTTGCTTGGTTATAAACACTCGTCCGTGTTTGCTACGTCCCCAGTAGATCACCAACAAAGCAAATTTTCCTTTTTATCTGACACTCGTCCTGTGTTATGATAAACCTTGAGAGCAGCCGTACCCTGCTAGGTGGTCGTCCTCCACCTCTTGATGGTCGTCCTCCATCATGCTCATCCGATGGCCGTCCCCATCGTTGATTTTTAGCAGCCGTCCCCTGCTAGGTGGTCGTCCTCCACCTCTTGATGATCGTCCTTCATCACTTTATCCAATGGCCGTCCCCATTGTTGATTTTCGATTATCTGACATTCGTCCTATGTCATGAGAAACCTCGAGAGCAGCCGTCCCCTGCTAGGTGGTCGTCCTCCACCTCTTGATGGTCGTCCTCCATCATGCTCGTCCGATGGCCGTCCCCATCGTTGACCTTTTATCCGGCATTCGTCCTATGTCGCGATATTTTTGGCAGCCGTACCCTGCCTGGTGGTCGTCCTCCACCTTAGATGACCGTCCCTCATCTTAACCCCAACAGAGCAGCCGTCCCCTGCTAGGTGATCGTCCTTCACCTTTGATGACCGTACCTCATCATCTGTTTATTTCATTTATTCGTTAACCCGATGGCCGTCCCCGTCGTGGTCCCTTTTCTTTTTAGCCCGATGGCCGTCCCCATCGTCGGTTACTTTGCTTTTTGAACTTGATGGCCGTCCCCGTCATGTTTCATTAATTTCCAGAGAATCTTACAACTTTATCTTGATGGCCGTCCCCATCATGATCTCTTATTTTTCCCAGCTAGTCGGCCGTCCCCGTCTTGGCTTTACCTTTTATCTCCAGCATGACGGCCGTCCCCGTCATTGCTTTGTTTCCCACACCTTCCCCAGCGTGTCGGCCGTCCCCGTCATTGCTATTTACCCAGCAGTCGTCCTCTGCTCGACGGTCGTCCTCCGTCGCCCACACTTTACAATATACTTTATCTTCCTTTACAATCTATATCCCTTTTTTTTTCTTCACTCTGTGAGTGCAAATTTTGGACTGTCTTTGGTATTCAACCACAAGTTATCTTGTTTGCCGGTTAAGCCATAGCTTACATCCTGCACAGCTAACTCATGTTTGAATAGGGGCAGCTGTAAACACCCCAAATTTGCCCTCACCCATTCACACCATGGCTTGTGATCATTTCATATGCATAAACACAATCATACCATCTCATATTACATTTTTGATTCACTGCATAGTTTCTAAGTCATCTGCATCTAGGGTTTGTGATCTGAGCAATCCAAGAGCTTCTTGAGCCACTCCAAAGGCCACCAATCACTTCAAAGGGATCCATATGTGTTCTTATATCATATTACATCCTCTCAAAGTCAATAATGCCAAAGAATCACAAGAACTGAGAATGGTATGGAAGCAGAGCCAGGCTTGACTGCACAGTTGACCTAAAATTAGGGTTTTGGTTTCAGAGGCCATAACTCCATTTTTTTTGGTCATTCTTGTTTCCATTGGTCTCTACATGGTATAGGGAGTATGCATATCAATTTTCATGAAGAAATTCCATGGGGAAGTCATCTGATCAAGAGTTGACTTTTCAGACAAGTCAGTGCAAAATCAGGGCATCTGAGGCCCCCAATGACCCAACCAAGGGGTGATCTTCATCATTTTGAGTGTATTTGATCTTTATTTGATCATGGAAGAGGTTTGAAGTTCACAAAATTCAAGAATTACAAGTTTTTGCAAAGTTGACTTTTTAGGGCATGGTTGACTTTTCAAGAATATGTCATTTTATGCCACTTTTCAAGCCTTGCTTTTTGATCCAAAAATGCTTCAAATGGAAAAACTTTGGTCATGAAAGTTGTAGATTAGATATTTCCCTTTTCAAAAAGTACAAGAACATGATCTAATTCTTCTTGGATCAAAAGTTATGGTGTGTTAAAGTTGGCAAAAATCACTAATTTTCAAGTTATGCACTAAAAGGAAAACTTGCAATTTCATGTACCAAACATTCTTGTGACTTCTAATTGACATCAAACCAATATGCAAGCATCATGTAAGTCACAAAGTTCAGATTGAACCAAGATTTCCTCATGCTTCATGCCTTTGGAGCAAGACATTTTCATGAAAAGGCAAAGGCAAGCAAGTTGCAAAACTCATGATCACACTTCACCCACTTGCTGCATTGGCCATTGAACCAGCCCTAGCCTCTCACCTCACCATGCTGCGCCAGCCCACACACTTGTACCAGCCTAGAGCACAGCCCATGCCTCTCTTACACAAATGTGGACTTTTTGCAAAAGGTAGCATACCTATCACAGCAGGCCAAGTCACATCCTCTGACCATTTGGAATTGTTTATACTATCCATTTGCAAGCAAAACATATCATCAAGCCAGCCTGAAACAAGCGATAGCAAGACATTCACATTTTCACTCCCTCAAGCAAAAGCCTTCGAATCTGTTTCCACAAGCCATAAACACTCAAACAAATTCCACACATCAACTCACCTTGCTTCACTGACCAGAAACCAACCATTGTTTTGGCCTGAGACCCTCCATATCACAAACACGATTTTCACACTCCCTTGGTCAGAGCTTCTGCAAACTCACTCAAGAGGCTGTTTAAACTCCAACCAAGTATCCAAAGCTTCAAAGGGGGATCATTGGGACCTGTTTGAGCCAAAGAACTAGCCAGAAAGTGCTAGAGATCAAAGCTCCAGTTCAGGTGAGCTTCATGAACATTTTTTCCAGGAGTTCGTTTTTAAGTTCTTAAATGGTTCTCTATGTTCCACTGATCATGATGATATGTTTGGTTTCGAAAATCATTGAGTTTTGAGCATGTATGGTGTTCCTGAAATTTTTTGACCTAAACCCCTTTTGCTTCGATTCAGCCTTATTATGTAAAATAAATGTGTTTTGGCTGTTGATTCTTACTCTATGATGTTTGGGGATGGATTCTGGGCAGAGAAATTAGGTTTTAGTGAGCTAGGGTGAGAGTTAGCCATTTTCAGGGAGGGTGCTGGCCGGAGAAGACGACCGGAAGTCTTCTCCGGCCGCCTGAAGGTCATTAATATGTAATTAGGGTTAGGGCTTCCAGTTTGAATTTCAGGCGTTGGATGAGTTGACTGAGTCTTTTCCCGCGCGCATCCAATGGCTCAGATCATGTCATTAGTTTAATTAGGTTTAATTTAATTAATTAATTAAGTTTAGCCCAGTTTGAATGTGGGCCACTAGATCTGGCGCGCAGTCAATGCTTCCAAGCCCAGAATGAATCCTGGCCTTCCATCCTGCATACTTCAGTTTATTTTATTTTTTATTTCATTTTCTTTCATTTAACTTCCACAATTTATTTAAAATAGCAAAATTGTTTTAAAAATTATGAAACTTTTTGTCAAGAGTTTCATTAATTTTTAAAACACAAAAATATTTTTATTTTCATTTTTAGCATTTAAAAAGTATTTTAAAATATTTAAAAGTCTATTTTTAATTGATTAATGAGAATTAATTTATTAAAAATACTTTTAGGTATTTAAAAATCACCAAAAAATTCATGAAATGTTTTAAGACATTTAGAAACATTGTCCAACCTTCAAACCAAATTTATTTTTTGATCTTGATGCATTTTGAGAATTTTTCATTGAATAAAAATCATTTTTATGCATTAATTTGATCCAATGTTCAAAAAATCATTTCTGCCTATCCATGAAGAGTTGGCCATTGATTCTTTTTGCATTGCATTGTGTTTAGCATGTAGTTTATGAGATTAAATGGCCTTGATTTGATCTTTCATTTTCCATTTGTTTGACATTTCTTTTGTTTGGAAACCCTAAAACCCTAGAAATCTTAAGAAAACCATAACTTGAATTTGGTTAGGAGTTGAGACTTCTCCTTTGGGCATTGAGTTAGTATAGGATTAGGGGTCCTTTGAGTGGCATTTTCAATTTTTTATCTTAGGGTTTGCTTCTGATTTTGATTTTTGTTTGATGTATTGTTCATAAACCCTAATTTGGGCTTCCATATGCATCCATCTTGCATTCTCTTGCATAACATGACTTGCCATGACATTCCATGCTTCCATTTGATTCATTTGACATCATAAGGCATATTGAAAGCATGTTTGATCATTGCATCATGTATTTGCCATGTTGTATGCCATGTGCACTTCATAACTTTCCATGTATGCCCATGCTTCTTAACTTGCTTCATTTGCATTCATGAACTTGTATGATCATTTCCATGTGTTGCCTCATGTTTGTAGCATCTCATAGCATTATTAGCATCATGTAAATGCTTCTGGTTTTGTTTCTCATCATGTCATCTCATCTCATTTTGTCTTGCATTGCATTTCTTTTCTAACTTTTCAGGTGGTAAGTTATCCTGAGAAGTGAATTTGCCTTCACTTCTCATAACTTTTCTTTTCATCTCTCTTGCATCCTTGCTGCATTTCTATATGTGTTTGAGTTTGAGCTTGCTCATTCTTCTTCTTCCCACTTTCTTTCTTCAAGTGACTTGACTTCTTGAATGAAGCAAGTTGCTTTGCTTCTCTTGATCCTTTCATCTGCTTCCTGGTGGTTCCATTGAAGATCTTCTTGGTGAAACCTCACAAACCTTAGGAACAACCAAGAATGACAATGATTAGGGTTTTGATTAGTCTCCCCTCTTAGTTTTACCTTTGTGTCTCTTTTGAGTCTTCTCTCCTCACCTCATAATCAGGGACTAAACCCTAAAGGCTTTAAGGCTTTGTGATTAAGCTTATGCCTGCATCCTTCTATTAGGATGGAGTGTATAACTTTAATCCTAAGTGTTAAACCCTTAATGTGTTTAAATCTCTTAATCAATTCACTTAATAATCATCAAGACATCACACTTGTAACTTGGGCCTTGCATTAGGGTTCTAATTCTTCCTTAATTGGTTAAGAAGGACTAACCCTAGTGTTAATGGACAAGTCCCCCTCAAGTTGTCTTACAAACCATAAAACTCACTTCATCATCATACCATTGAATAAAATCCACTTAATCAAAGGCTTGTTTTGTCATGAGTTTAATCCCTAATCATGGATTAAGTTGAGGAGCTTTCCTCAGCTTAAACATCCTCATATATTATCCTTCTATTAGGATGGTGTAATGAGTCTGTTTAATCCTTGATTATGGCTTAACCTCATTACTTAACACTAAACAAAAACAACAAAAACATCTAAATAATCACAAGTAGGTTAATGATCTTAATCCTGCATCAAAGGTGATTAAGTGTGAGAATCTGACTTCACACTTAAGGTATTCTCATTACCCCTAATCAGAGGGAAGATGTGATGAGTTTACTAACCCATTGGTTTAGGCTTAAGCTCATTAACTTATGACAAACTTTCAAAAGCAATAAAAGACTGAAAACACAAAAACAAACAATAATCGTCTCCTCCGGGATTCTTTTCTCATCTCATTCACTCACAAACGAGAACTTGCTTCTTCCGTCTAATGCAAGACAGTTTGCACCTGAGCCAGACAGGTCATACACTTGAGCATAGACAAGCAAGCAGTTCACAAGTCAATTCATCTTTCAGTCTCTTTGGGTCGAACTACGGTGTTCTGACTTCCTCATTGCACGAGAGGATACGTAGGCATAACTTAACGATTATCGAACAAAAGTCTCTGTATATTCCCCCTCCTTCTAGCCTCATTCTTTAGCCTCATGGTCTTGAGCACTTCAATCCTGATCTCACACTGACACTATACATTTACACACTTTCACTTTCTTTTACACCGACACCTGTACATCCTTTTCCAGCTCTTTATACACAAATTGCACTGACACAACCCCTTTAAAACACAAATCTTTTAAGCGTGGATCCCGTCGAGTACGGCGGACAATCTGGGTGCTAATACCTTCCCAGGTTGTAACCAACCCCCTTTCTCAGTCTCTCTGGTTCGCAACCGTCTTATCCATCTTTTTCTAGGTCTATGCAGCATTGCCTTTCCTCCGGGATAAAAATGCCTAGCTGGCGACTCTTTTCTTCTCCAGTGAGTTCACTGCTGTGTGTTCTCATTGTCCCTCGCGCCGACCGTTCGCGTCTGTACCTTTATCTGGGCCCATTCCCACTTATCGGGAGCGACAGACAGGCCAGGTCTGGACATTGATATTGTTATGCACAGGCTGCCATTGAAAAAAGAATGTCCTCCAATGAAGCAAAAACTACGCCGTACTCATCCAGATATAGATATGAAGATTAAGGAGGAAGTACAAAAATAGTGGGACGCCGGTTTCCTTGCTGTAACTAGTTACCCGCCGTGGGTCGCTACTATTGTACCAGTGCCTAAGAAGGATGGCAAAGTACGGATGTGTGTGGATTATCGGGATCTGAACAGAGCTAGCCCGAAGGATGATTTCCCTCTACCTCACATTGATGTATTGGTCGACAACACAGCTCAGTTCTTAGTGTTTTCTTTCATGGATGATTTTTCAGGGTATAATCAGATCAGAATGTCATCCGAAGATATGGAAAAGACAACCTTCATCACACCATGGGGCACATTCTGTTACAAGGTAATGCCTTTTGGACTGAAGAATGCCGATGCTACTTATCAACGGGTTATAGTGACATTATTCCATGCCATGATCCACAAGGAAATTGAATGCTATGTGGATGACATGATTGCCAAATCCCTCACTGAAGAAGATCATCTGGTAAATCTACTGAAGTTGTTCAAGCGTCTGAGAAAGTATCAGCAGAAGCTAAACCCTAACAAGTGCACATTCGGGGTACGTTCTGGTAAGCTGATGGGATTCATTGTAAGTGAAAAAGGAATCGAAGTTGATCCTGACAAAGTCAAAGCCATTCAGGAAATGCCTGCACCTAGGACTGAAAAGGAAGTTCGGGGTTTCTTAGGTAGATTGAACTACATATCAAGGTTCATATCTCATCTTACTGCAACCTGTGAGCCCCTGTTCAAATTGTTAAGAAAAGAACAAACAGTCAGGTGGAACGAAGATTGTTAGAAAGCGTTTGACAAAATCAAGGAATACTCACAAGAACCTCCAATCCTTATGCCTCCAGTTGAAGGAAGACCTCTAATAATGTACCTGACAGTATTAGAAGGATCAATGGGGTGTGTGTTGGGTCAGCATGACGAGTCTGGTCGGAAAGAGTATGCAATATACTACCTAAGCAAAAAGTTTACCGACTGTGAACAACGCTATACACTGCTCGAGAAAACTTGTCGTGCTTTAGCGTGGGCTGCTCGCCGACTAAGACAACACTTACCGGAAGGGTTGCAAGATGGCAAATGATCCTGACAGAGTATGACATTCAGTACACATCTCAAAAGGCCATCAAGGGAAGTGTATTATCTGACTATCTAGCTGAGCAACCCATTGATGATTACCAACCAATGAGATTTGACTTCCCTGACGAAGACATCATGTTCCTGAAAGCAAAAGATCATGAAGAGCCTGTTCACACTGAAGGGCCTGACCCAGAGGAAGAATGGACAATGATGTTTGATGGGGCTGTTAATATGAATGGTCAAGGAGTTGGTGCAGTGCTCATTACACCTAAGGGAGTTCATATGCCTTTCTCGGCAAAACTCACCTTTAAATGCACTAACAATGAAGCTGAATACGAAGCTTGTATCATGGATCTTGAGGAAGCCATTGACCTCAGGATCAAGACTTTAACTGTGTTCGGGGACTCAGCTTTGGTAATCAATCAAACCAACGGTAAATGGTATACTCACCAAGAGCATCTGATTCCATACCGCGACTACACGAGGATATTATTGACTTTCTTCACAACAGTCAAACTTGAGTACATCCCTCGAGATGAAAATCAGTTCGCAGATGCTTTAGCTACCATTTCCTCCATGATCAAGGTTCAGACTGCCAATTATGTGCCTCGGATTACGGTATCCAGATTAGACCGACCAGCATACGTATTCTCTGTGGACATTTCTAAAGATGACAAGCCATGGTTCCATGACATCAAAAGCTTCTTAGAGGATCAGACATACCCACCTAGGGCATCATCCAATGATAAGAAGACATTAAGAAAGTTGGCCGGTAGTTTCTTCCTTAATGTTGATGGTTCATTATACAAGCGAAACTTCAACGTGGTTCTGCTCAGATGTGTTGATAAGGAAGAAGCAGACTTGATGATGCACGAGGTGCATGAAGGATCTTTCGATACCCATGCTGGAGGACATGCAATGGCTAAGAAATTGTTAAGGTCAGGTTACTACTGGATCACAATGGATGCAGACTATTGTGCCTATGCCAGAAAGTGCCATAAATGCCAGATCTACGCAGATAAAGTGCATGTACCTCCAAATCCTTTGAATGTGATGTCTTCACCTTGGCCCTTTGCCATGTGGGGCATTGACATGATTGGAAAGATTGAACCGACTGCTTCAAATGGCCACAGATTCATCTTGGTAGCCATTGATTACTTCACCAAATGGGTTGAAGCAGCTTCATATGCAAACGTCACCAGACAAGTGGTAGCCAGATTCCTGAAAAGAGACATCATGTGTCGATATGGAGTACCCGAACGAATCATTACTGATAATGGTTCCAATTTGAACAACAAAATGATGGCAGAACTGTGCCGAGACTTCAAAATCCAACATCACAACTCTTCTCCTTACAGGCCAAAGATGAATGGCGTTGTTGAGGCAACTAACAAAAACATCAAGAAGATTGTGCAAAAGATGGTGGTTACTTACAAAGACTAGCATGAAATGCTACCGTTTGCTTTGCATGGGTATCGGACTTCAATCAGAATGTCTACTGGGGCAACACCATATCAGCTTGTGTACGGTATGGAAGTTGTCCTACCTGTTGAAGTTGAATTACCCTCCTTACGGGTACTGATGAATGTAAAGCTGAATGAAGCAGAATGGGTCCGATCTCGGTACAATCAATTGAATCTGATCGAAGAAAAGAGATTAGCTGCAATCTGTCATGGGCAGTTATATCAGAAAAGGATGAAGAAAGCCTTCGATCAGAAAGTCAGGCTTCGGGAATACCAAGTGGGAGATCTTGTGCTGAAAAGACTACTTCCTCCTCATACAAACCACAGGGGCAAGTGGACTCCAAACTACGATGGTCCATTCATAGTAAATAAAGTTTTCTTTGGTGGAGCACTGATGCTCACTACTATGGATGGTGAAGATTTCTTATCCCCTGTGAATTCAGATGTAGTTAAAAATTCTTCGCATAAAATGGCCCACTGGACATAAAAACAGAATGTAAGTCCAGGCAAAAATAGGGCATCCCGGCGAGTCAAAAACAAAATAAAAAGACTCGGGCAAAAATAAGGGAAAATATAAAAAAATGTACACCCGCTGAGTTGAAAAGCCGCATTGGACAGCTCAGGAAAAAATGGGTATCCCAGTGGATTGAAAACCCGAAAGGGCGATCCATGCAAAATAAGGGAATAAGCGAACAACTGCATTCTGAATTTGTCTGTATCACTTACAACACGGCAAGCTTCGAAAGGATAAAGCATAAGTCAGAATCAACCTTCTTCAGAAAGCAAGATAAGAAGAGCATCAAGGTCATACGGGTCATAGCAAAGGAAGCTCACCGAATCGCCGTCAACATTTCCAGCACTTTTACTTTTTCAATTTGTAACAATCTCCTCATTCCAGGGGATTTGTTTCTTCGACTGTATTTGCCAATTCAGGGCACCCTGATTAATAAAATCGGATTTTTAGTCACACCTCGTTTCGTACATTTTTGTTTCATTTGCAAAATATCCAATATCCATGATATAATATTTGCATAAAACAGATGAGCCATTCTTAATAAATGCTTGCAGGAAATAATCTTACTTCCAGGAATATCTAACTCCTATGACGGAATCCGGTAAGGGATACCTCGGGATACTTGTGTGTTTCTTTGTCTTAACAGGATTGCAGGTATTCAATACGCTGCATGGGGCATGCCAAGCATCATTTCCCCAGCACAACTCCTCCAAGTAGTATCTGGAATGCTTTTCCGAGCAGAGTTGCCAAAGCCTCCTCATCCCCAGCCGGGATCCCCACAGATATCTCTAGGAAGATCGTTCAGTGATCTTTCCTCCCCCAAACAGAGTACCAAGTCTCTCAAAAACAAAAGAACCATCTCCCCGCAGAGTTCCAGCCTCTACCCAAAAGAGCAATGCCTGAAATTCTCACACAACAAAGTGACGGAAGCTTCCTCATCCCCAGCTGGGTTTTCTCCTTACCGGATAGATCTATCAGTGATCTATTTCCCCAAGCAAAACCATATATCTTATCAGATCTTCCAATGATCTTCCCCAGCTGGGATTCTCCTTCAAGCAGATCAGCCAGAGATTTTCACAGCAACGGGATCCGAATCCCGGACCGATTTCTTTTTGCATAATCATAACACTCACATCATTTTCCCCCACAAAGCGTAGCATTCCGTCTAATACGGAGCATTACGGCAAAAATCAAACATTTCCAAGATCACAATCCGGTTTCGAGCTAGTCACCTACAAATACAATCAATATCTCATTAACAATGTATATACAAAACCCACATCCCCTACAAATAAAAGCCAAAGCGTCCCCTTTGCATCCTCAAATACAGATACTTATACATACTCTTTTGACACTCGTCCGTGTCACCTTCCCCAGCACGGTTGCCCAAATACTTGTTGCAAACCAAGTACTTGCTTATAATATACTCCTTCCGACACTCGTCCGTGTCATCCTATCCCCGCAGGTCGCCAGAACACCTTTTGCACTCCCATATACATATAAGTTCATAACTTATACACTTTCTCTTCTGACACTCGTCTGTGTCTTGCTCATACTTCGCAAAACTTGTTCATACTTATACAGATACTCGTCCGTATCTTGTATATATATTCATCTCCCCACATATTTGACACTCGTCCGTGTTCTTTGTTAACCAGTTGGTACTCGTCCATATCATCATCTCTGAACACGCGTCAGCGTTTGTTTCTACCGATACTCGTCCGTATCATAGTCTTAAGGATGCTCGTCCGCATCTTTAATCTATACACAGCATCAAAACACCCATACCTTTATTTCTTAAGCGTAAGCACTCGTCCGTGTTTACCATTCCCCGGTAAGTCGCCAGTAGAACAATTTTTCTTCTATCCGACATTCGTCCTATGTCTTGATACTTTCGGCAGCCGTACCCTGCCAGGTGATCGTCCTTCACCTTTGGATGACCGTCCCTCATTCCTTTCCCCCTAGTGGAGTCTCCATTATTGGAATCCCTTTCTATCCGCATTCGTCCTATGTCGTGATATTGTAGCAGCCGTCCCCTGCTAGGTGATCGTCCTTCACCTTTTGATGATCGTCCTTCATCATTTTATCCGATGGTCGTCCCTGTCGTTGATCTTGTTATCCGACATTCGTCCTATGTCGTGATAAACCCCAAGAGCAGCCGTACTTTGCTAGGTGATCGTCCTTCACCTCTTGATGATCGTCCTTCATCATTTTATCCGATGGTCGTCCCCATCGTCGACCTTTTCTATCTGACATTCGTCTTATGTCATGATAAAGGGCAGCCGTCCCCTGCTAGGTGATCGTCCTTCACCTTTGCTGATCGTCCTTCATCATTATTTCATTTATTCTCTAAACCGATGGTCGTCCCTGTCGTTGTTTACTTTACTTTGCAAACCTGATGGCCATCCCCATCATTGTTTACTTTACTTTCCGAACTTGATGGTCGTCCCCGTCATGATCTCTTTATTTCCCCAGCTTGTCGGCCGTCCCCGTCATTGCTTAGTTTACCGTTTATCCCCAGCAGTCGTCCTCTGCTTGATGGTTGTCCTCCATCGCCCGCATTTTATAATCATACTATACTACCTTTTACAATTTATATCCCTTTTCATCTTCTCCCCAGTGAGTGCAAATTTTGGACTGTCTTTGGTATTCAACCACAAGTTATCTTGTTTGTCTGTTAAGCCAGGCGCTTACATCCTGCACAGCTAACTCATGTTTGAATAGGGGCAGCTGTAAACACCCCGAATTTTCCCTCAATAATTTCACACCATGGCTTGTGATCTTTCATGTTTGCATTAGTATAAGCATGTCATCTCATATTGCATTTTGTTTCACTGCATTAGTTCAAGTTCATCTGCATCTAGGGTTTGTGATCTGAGCAATCTAAAGATCCATCTGAGCCACTCCAAAGGTCTCCAATCATTCCAAGAGGGTCCATGTGTGTTCTATCATCATATCATATCCCTCAAAGATCAAGGAACTCAGAAAATCACAAGAACTTGGAAAGCATGGAAGCAGAGCTAGGGTTTCACTACACAGATGACCTGAAATTAGGATTTTGTTTTCAGAGGCCATAACTCCAAATTTTTTGGTCATTCTTGTTTCTAATAGTCTCAATATGTTATAAGGATCATGTATACCAAGTTTTATGAAGAAATTCATTGTGGAAGTCATTTGTTCACTGGGTAACTTCTTGAGCAAGTCAGAGCAAAATCAGGGCATCTGAGACCCCCAACAATGGAACCAAAGTGGATTTTTCATCAAATTGAAGTTATATGATCTTTATTTGATCATTGAAGGGCTTTTAAGTTCACAAAATTGAAGAAATTTGAGATAAACCAAAAGTTGCCAAAAATGGAAATGACTTGTAATGGAAACTTTCCATTTTGGGAAAGTTCTTCAACTTCCTCTTTCTCAACCAAAAATGCTTCAAATGAAAAATTGTTGGTCATGAAAGTTGTAGATTGGATCAGTCCCTTTTCAAAAAGTACAAGAATAAGTCGTAATTCATTATGGAACTCAAGTTATGGCCTTGCAAAGTTGGCAAAAATCCTATAATTTTCACTTTCACACCAAAGAGGATTTTTTGCAATTTCACAAACCAAGTCATTTTGTGACCTCTAATCACTCTCTAAGCATCATACAAACATAATACAATGCATTGTGACCAAAATTGCCCAAAGAATCATTCTATTTCATGCCTTGCACTTCAAGAAATTCAAAAAGGGCCAAAGTTCTTCAAATTTGCAAAAGGGGATGAATCTTCTCATACATTTGCTGCAACACCCCAATCTCAATCCCATAGCTCTCCTTGATCATTGCTGAGCCAGGACATGCCATAGAACAACTGCAACATGAGCCCATACCTCAAGTACACAATTTGTTGACTTTTTGCAAAATGACCCATACCAATCAGCTGCAGCCACAACCACTCTCTGGCCAATAGGGTTATGTTATGTGGACCAAAAGCAAGCCATAACACAACACACACAAGCCTGAATCAGTTCATACACAAAGTTTCACAAAAATCACCTTCAAGCAAAAACTTTCGAAACTCTCTGTCCAGCCACTCAAACTTCAAACAAACTTCACCATTCAACTCACCATCATCATTAGAACATTTCCCAACCATCAAACCAGCCTGAAACCCCACAAACACAAAACACGATTTCAAGCCAGTTGAGTTACAACCCTTCAATCCAGCCATTCTAAACTCCATCCAGGCACTGCAACATCATCAGGGGGTCAAGTAAAGAGGATTTGCACAAAAGAAGAGGTCCAAAAGCTCCAGAAGTGAAAGCTTCAGCTCAGGTAGCCACCTTCAAACTTTTTTCCAGAACATGCATTTCTTGTTTCTAAATGAATCTATGAGCTCTCTTGATCACCATGATGTAGTTTTTTTTTAAAATGGTTGAGTTTCGTGCATGTACTGAGCTTCTGAAATTTTTGATGTGTTTTCCGTTTTGCTTTTATTCATGTTCTTGATGATAAATAAATGAATTTTGTTGGTTGATTCTTGTTTGGAGTGATGTGAGGATCATTTTTGGAGAGTTTGAGAGCTTGGGGTTGCGTTTTAAGTGAGATAGCATGTTTGGTTAGCCGGAGAAGAAGACCGGAGCTAGCTCCAGTCACCTGAAAATGTTTAGAACCCTAATTAGGGTTTAGTGGCTCAGTTTGAGTGTCAACCCTTGGAATTAGTTTCGCGCGCGTGTGTACGGTTCAGATCACTTCACTTAAGTTTAATTATTAATTAATTAGGTTAATTAGTTAATTAAGCCAGATTCAATCCCAGCCCCACATCTGCGCGCGCAGTCAATGCCAGTTCAAAGCTCATCCATTGGATCAGTTGACTTCCCCTTAAATTCATTTTTATTTCATTTAAATGCATTTTTCTTTACCATTTTATTTAAAATGCCTAGAAATATTATAAAAATAATTCCTTCTGCATTTAAATTTCAAATATTTTTCTTCACCCAAAAACATTTTTATTTTTATTTTTTGCATTAAAAAATCATTTTAAAAATATTTAATGTTTATTTTAATTAATTAATGGAAATTAATTAACTAAAATACCATTTAGGTTTCTAAAAATCACAAAAAAAATCCACATTGCATCTTAGGACATTTAGAAACATTGTCAAACCATTCATACAAATTTCTTTTTCATTTTGATCCAATTTTGACATTTTTCTTGAATTTAGGGTTCATAAAATTCCCGTTTTAGAACCCTAAATTTGAAAATTCTTTTCTGCCTATCCATGAAGGTTTTGACAATGATTCTTTTTGTGTTGTTTCCCATATAACATGTAGTTTCTAGGATATTTTTGCCATGAATTTATTTTGCATTTTCCATTTGATTTGCATTTTCCCTCTTAAGGTACCCAAAAACCCTAGTTAACTTAGTAAATTCACAACTTTCTTTAGGTTAAGAGTTAGACATTCTCCTTTGGGGTGTGATATCATATGAGGTTATGGTTCCTTTGAGTTCATTTGCAAATTTTTATCATGTGATTTGCTTCTGTTTTTGTCATTTGCATCTCATCCTTTCATGTAACCCTAATCTTGCATCCATACTTACATCTTACATTGTATTGCATGAACATGTGAACTTGTCATGACATTCTAAGAACTTGTATGCCATATTAGATATCTTAAGACATTGCTTGAACATTTATTGGTCATTTCCTCATGCATTTTCTATGCTTTGCATCCATTACATGTCATGAACATCCATGTGTTTACATGTTTCCTACATGTTTCATTTGCATTCTTTCTCTTGTATGAACATTCATAACACTTTGTATGCCTTTGTATCATCTCATAGCATCATTTGCATCATGTGTTTGCTTCTGATTTTGTTTTTTACCTTTGCATATGTTTCATTTTCATTTCATTTTCTTTCCTTATGCTAACATTTTCAAGTGGTAAGTAATTTTGAGAAGTGAATTTGCCTTCACTTCTCATTTCTCTTCTCATTCTTCATATGCATCCTTGATGCATTTTTCATTCTCTTAGAGTGAGCTTGCTCATTCATGTTCATATCTCACTTTCTTTCTCTAAGTTACTTATCTTCTTCAGTGAAGTAAATAACTTGCTTCTTCTGCTTCTCCTTCCTTCCATCTGCTTCTTCCATGGGTGGCTTCTCTGAAGATCTTTCTCAAGCCTTAAAAACCATAGGAACATCCAAGAATGACAATAATTAGGGTTGTAATTAGTCCCCCTTTAGTTTTACCTTTGAGTCTTCATTGTGTCTCTCTTCTCATCTCATCATTATGTCGCTCCCACCTGATGACACGGGGCCAAGAGGGGTACAGACGCGAACGGTCGGCGAAAGGAGAAGGAAATGAAAAGAGTCGCCAGCTAGGCATTTTTATCCCGAAGGAAAGGTAATGCTGCATAAACCTAAGAAGAGATAGATAAGACGGTTGCGAACCAGAGAAATTGAGAAAGGGGGTTGGTTACAACCTGGGAAGGTATTAGCACCCAGATTGTCCGTCGTACTCGACGAGATCCACGCTTAAAAGATTTGTGTTTAAAGGGGTAGTGTCAGTGCAATTTGTGTATCAAAGCTGGAAAAGAATGCAAGTGTCAGTGTAAGAGAAATGTGAAGTGTATAAGAGAAGTGTCAGTGTAAGAACAAGAATGAAATGCTCAAGATTATGAGGCTTAAGGAATAATGCTGGAAGAGGGGGGATGTACAGAGACTTTTGTTCAATAACTGTTAAGTTATGCCTACGTATCCTCTCGTGCAATGAGGAAGTCAGAACACCGTAGTTCGACCCAAAGAGACTGAAAGATAAATTGACTGATGAACTGCTTACTTGTCTATGCTCAAGTGTATGACCTGTCTGGCTCAGGTGCAAACTGTCTTGCATTAGACGGAAGAAGCAAGTTCTCGCTTGTGAGTGAATGAGATGAGAAAAGAATCCCGGAGGAGACGATTGTTGTTTTTTTTTGATGTTTTCAATCTTTTATTGCTTTTTGGAGTTTGTCATAAGTTGATGAGCTTAAGCCTAAACCAAGGGTTAGCAAACTCATCACATCTTCCCTCTGATCAGGGGTAATGAGAATACCTTAAGCATGAAGTAAGCACCTCACACTTAATCACCATGATGTAGGATTAAGATCATTAACCTACTTGCATTTATTTAGATGTTTTTGTTGTTTTTGTTTAGTGTTAAGTAATGAGTTTAAGCCATAATCAAGGATTTAATGGACCCATTACACCGTCCTAATAGAAGGATGATAGATGAGAACATTTAAGCTGAGGAAGGCTCCTCAACTTAATCCATGATTAGGGATTAACCTCATGACAAAACAAAGCCTTTATTAAATGGATTTTAGTTAATGATGAGATGAAGAAGTGATTTTTATGGTTTGTAAGACAACTTGAGGGGGACTTGTCCATTAACACTAGGGTTAGTCCTTCTTAACCAATTAAGGAAGAATTAGAACCCTAATGCAAGGCCCAAGTTACAAGTTTGATGTCTTGATGATTATTAGATGGATTGCTTAAAGGATTTAAACACATTAAGGGTTTAACACTTAGGATTAAAGTTATACACTCCATCCTAATAGAAGGATGCAGGCATAAGCTTAATCACAAAGCCTTAAAACCTTTAGGGTTTAGTCCTTGATTATGAGGTGAGAAGAGAAGACACAAAGATGACACAAAGGTAAAACTAGTGGGGGACTAATCAAATCCTAATTGTGATCATGCTTGGGTATCCTAGGGTTTGTGAGGCTTAAGAGAGAAAGAATCTTCAAAGAGCCACCAAGGAGAGAAGCAGATGACAGGAGAAAGAAGCAGAGAGAATCAAGACAACTTGCTTCACTTAAGAAGACAAATTGCTTGAAGGAAGAAAGTGGGAAAGAGCATGAATGAGCAAGCCCACTCAAAGACAAGATAAAATGCAGCAATGATGCAAGAGAGGGATGAGAAGAGATTGTGAGAAGTGAAGGCAAATTCACTTCTCAAAACAACTTACCACCTGAAAAGTTAGCAAAAGAAATGAAATGCAATGCAAATGAGATGAAATGCCATGGTGCAAACCAAAGTCAGAAGCATAAACATGATTTCAATGATGATAAGGGATGATGCAAACACATGTCAAGAGTTGTGGATGATCATACAAGGATGAGGATGCAAATGAAGCATGCTTTGAACCATGGAGGTTCATGAAAGTTTAGGAAATGGAATGGACATATAACATGGCAAATGAAAGATGCAATGATAAAAAATGATTCTACTATGTCCTAAGATGTCTTATGAATCATGTGGATGCACAAAATGTCATGGCAAGTCCTTAAATGCAAGCAAATAAGAGATGGATGCAAAGGAAGGCACAAATTAGGGTTTACATACAACATACAATGCAAAAATTCAAAACCAGAAGCAAATGATGTGATAAAAAATTGAAAATGGGATCAAAGGAACCCTAACCCTATACATGTTCAGTGCCCAAAGGAGGGGACCTAACTCTTAACCTAGTGCAAGTTATGAATTTCTCAAGTCAATTAGGGTTTTGGGATACCTCACAATGAAAAATACAAAACAAATTGAAAATGAAATATGAATTCAAACCAATTTTACCCTAGAAACTACATGATGTGAAGGATGCAATGCAAGAAGAACCATCATTAAACTCCTCATGGTTAGGCAGAATGAATTTTTCTAAGTTTGAACAAAAATATTGCCTTTAAATGAATTAAATTCCAATGAAAATTGTCAAAATAGGTCAATAACCAAAAAGAAATTTGTTTGAAGAGTTGAATAATGTTTCTAAATGTTTTAAAATGCAATGTGAATTGTTTGGTGATTTTTAAATACCTAAATGCATTTTTAATTAATTAATCTCCATTAACTAATTACAAATAAACATTTAAATGATTTAAAAATGATTTTTAATGCAAAAAATAAAAATAAAAATATTTTGGGTTCTGAAAATTAATGAAATGTTTGACAAAAATTTTCAGAATTTTTAAATGCTTTTTACTATTTTTAATAATTCGTAGAAGTTAAATGAAAAGAAAATGAAATAAAATTAAATAAAATGAAAAGTATGCAAATCCAATGGCTGGTGTTCAAACTTGGAGGTCAATGGTTGACTGCGCGCGCAAACTGAGGGTCAGGATTGACTCTGGTCAAATTATTTTATTAATCCTAAATTAATCTAATTAAAATGAATTAAGAGTTAATTGTGAAATCTGAGCCATCCGTCCACTAATTAAAACACGCATCCAAGGGTTCACATCTAATCTGGCACTTAAACCCTAATTAGGGTTAATGACTTTCAGGTGACCGGAGGGAAGCTCCGGTCATCTTCTCCGGCAGGGCAAAAACCCTAGCTTCTTCTACAGGCCACCCCAACCTAAATTAACTGCCCATAAATGTTCCCTACCCAAACTAAACCTAAATCCAACATCAAACACCATTTATCAAGCATGAACAAGGAGAATCGAAGCCAAACACTTTCACGGGAAAAATTTCAGAGAGGCACAAAATGCTCATTTTCACACCATTTTTAAATCTAAAAACATCAGAGTGATCCTCATGATGTGTACTTTCATTTTGTAACAAAAAAAGCAAGCTCTGAAAAGTTTGAAGTATGAAGCTACCTGAGGTGAAGAACTGTGAATATGAGCTTTCCAGACCTTTCTCTTATGCAAAGTGTCTCCCCTGAACCTCCTAAGATCAATGGGATGCTCAAAATCTTTTGTTGGTGACTGATTTGTGAGTTAGAGTTCTGGTGTGGCAGATTTTACAGTTGAGCTATAGGGGGTTTCAAGCTGTTTTAATGGTGGGCTTTTGTTCTATGGAGGATGTGTGGTTCACTGGTGAAGAAAGAATTGAGGTTTGATGGCTGTGTAAGGAATTTCGAAGAGAAAAAGTTTTTGACAGTTTTTGTGGATGCTGGATTGTGGGAGCTTTCTGGCTTGTGTGTGGTGTGTTTTGGGATGCTTGATGTCCACATATTAGACTCTGATTGGGCAGAGAGTTATTGGTGGCACAGTGTGATTGGCATGGGCAAAAATGCAAAAGTCAAAAGTTTGTGTACTACAAGCATGGGCTGGGACAGAAGAGATCTAAAGGGGTGTCTTGCCTCAGCATGATTTATGGTTGTAAACACCCCAAATTTTCCCTCACCTATTCACACCATGACTTATAATCTTCTCATGTGCATAAGTTCAATCATAGCATCTCATACCACATTCTTGATTCATTGCATTGGTTCAAAGTCATCTGCATCTAGGGTTTGTGATCTGAGCAATCCAAGAGCTTCTTGAGCCACTCCAAAGGCCATCAATCACTTCAAAGGGGTCCATATATGTTCAATCATCATATTATATCCTCTCAAAGTCAAGAATGTCAAAAAATCACAAGAACTGAGAATGGTATGGAAGCAGAGCCAGGTTTAACTGCACAGATGACCTAGAATTAGGGTTTTGGTTTCAGAGGCCACAACTCCAAATTTTTTGGTCATTCTTGTTTCTATTGGTCTCTATATGGTATAGGGAGTATGCATATCAATTTTCATGAAGAAATTCCATGGGGAAGTCATCTGATCAAGAGTTGACTTTTCAAGCAAGTCAATGCAAAATCAGGGCATCTGAGGCCCCCAATGACCCAACCAAAGGTTGTTCTTCATCATTTTGATTATGTATGATCTTTATTTGATCATAGAAGAAGTTGGGAGTTTACAAATTGAAGAATTTCAAGTCTTTTGCAAAGTTGACTTTTTGGGAAAGTTGACTTTTTAATGAAATTGCCATTTTAGGAAACTTTTTCAACCCTTGCTTTTTGATTCAAAAATGCTTCAAATGGAAAAACTTTGGTCATGAAAGATGTAGAATGGATCATTCCCTTTTCAAAAAGTACAAGAACATGACCTAATTCATTTTGGATCAAAATTTATGGCTTGTCAAAGTTGGCTAAAATCACAAAATTTGAAGTTTTCTACCAAAGAGACATTTTGCAAAATGGTTTGTTCAAGTGTTCTAAAGGCCTCAAATGTGTATCATTTCTTCACAACATGATCATATAACATCCAAAATTCAGAATGGGCCAAGGGATCACTCATCTTCATGACTTATGGAGCAAGATATCTCAAAGGAACCAAACTTGAACCAACTTGCAAAACTCATCATAAGTTACAAACCACTTGCTGCATTGCCTCTAAACCTTTTTCACAGCATTCCTTGATTCAAGCTGAGCCCAAGCATGCCAAAAAGCAAGTTGTACCATAGCCCATGCTTCAAGTACACATCAAGTTGACATTTTGGCAAAAGACCCATACCAATCACCATAGGCCACCAACAACTTTCTGACCTATCCCCTTTTGATACATGGACAAAACCCATCCTAACACATCACACAACACACACTGATCTTGCCCACAAGCCATAGTTATCATTTTTGCTCCAACTTGCAAAAACCTTCGAAACACTCAGCACAGCTAGCAAACACAAAAACAAACTTCACAAATCAACTCAACATGCTTCACTGATCAAAAAGCACCCATCACCATAGCCTAAAACTCCCTGAATCAGAAATACAATTTCCATCCCACCTTGAACAGAACTTCTGCCATCTCTCAAACCATCCATTATAAACTTCAAACAAGCATTGAAAGCTTCTCAGGGGGTCCAGTGGAGTTGATTGCAAGCAAGAAACCAGCCAGAAAGTACCAGAAACCAAAGCTTCAGTTCAGGTAGCCATCTCAAACTTTTTTTCCAGAAACTCCATTTTAAGTTCTTAAATGCTTCTATGCACTCCCCTGATCATGGGGATATGATTATTTTTGAAAATGGTTGAGAAACCAGGATGTATGAATGCTCTGAAACTTTTTTGCCCTAGAAATGTTTTGCTTCGATTTGGCTGATTGATAAATGAAAAATGGTTTTTGTTTGGGGGTTTTGGTTTAGTTTCGAATGGGGATGATTTCTAGGCTTTTAGTTTTCATTTTCATGAAGTTTTGAAGATTTTAGCAACTTTCAGGTGAGGGTCTTGCCGGAGAAGACGACCGAAAGTCTTCTCCGGCCACCTTAAAGTGTTTAGGGCTAATCAGTGTAATTAATGCAAGTTTGAATGTGGTACGTTGGATGGGCTGACCAGAGTTGACCCGCGCGCATATGAGTGGTCCAGATTTCACATTAAAACCCTAATCACAATTTATTAAATTAATTAATTCAGATTAGTTTAATTAGGTTGGTTTGAATCTCAGCCCTAGGATCACGCGCGCAGTCTTTCCCTCCATTCCAAGTTTGAATGCTGACCATTGGATGCGCTGACTTTCATTTAAATTCAATTTTATTGGCATTTTAATTCATTTAATTTGTGCATTTTATTTAAAATAGCAAAAATCATTTAAAAATTCTAAAAAATTTTATACACCCTTTTATTAATTTTCAGAAACCAAAAACATTTTTATTTTTATTTTTTGCATTAAAAAATATTTTTAAATCATTTAAAAGTTTATTTTTAATTAATTAATGAGAATTAATTAATTAAAAATACTTTTAGGTATTTAAAAATCACCAAAAAATTCATGAAACCTTTAAAATCATTTAGAAACATTGTCCAACCCTCAAACCAAATTTCTTTTTTGATCTTGATGTCTTTTGACAATTTTCAATGGAATTAAAATCATTTCAAGGCATTATTTTGATCCAATCTTCAAAAATTCATTTCTGCCTAGTCTTTGAGAGTTGGACTTTGATTCTTTTTGCATTGCATCTTGCATATCATGTAGTTTATAGGATTAAATTGGTATGATTTGATCTTGCATTTTCAATTTGTTTGGCATTTTTCTTGACAAGGTACCTTAAAACCCTAGCATTCTTAAGAAAATCATAACCCTCATTAGGTTAAGAGTTAGAACCCCTCCTTTGGGCAGTGGGTTTGTATAGGTTTAGGGTTCCCTTGGATGCATTTTCAATTTTTTATCTTGATGTTTGCTTCTGGTTTTGGTTTTTGTTTGGTGCATTGATCATTAAACCCTAATTTGGGCTTTCATATGCATCCATCTTGTGTTTACTTGCATACCATGACTTGCCATGACATTTTATGCATCCATTTGATTCATTAGACATCTTAAGACATATTAGAGTCATGTTTGATCATTGCTTCTTGCATTTGCCATGTTGTATGTCATTTGCATTTCATAACTTTTCATGTATGTTCATGGTTCTAAGCATGCTTCTCTTGCATCCATATGTTTGTATGATCATCCTCATGCCTTGATTCATGTTTGCATCATCTCATATAATCATTAACATCATGTGTATGCTTCTGGTTTTGATTTGCATCATGTCTTTTCATCTCATCTTGCATTGCATTGCATTCCTTTCATTAACTTTTCAGGTGGTAAGTAACTTTGAGAAGTGAATTTTCCTTCACTTCTCACAATTTCTTTTCATCCCTCTTATGCATCATTGCTGCATTTTGTTTTGTGTTTGAGATTGAGCTTGCTCATTCTTCTTCATCTTACTTTCTTTCCTCAAGTGACTTGTCTTCTTAAGTGAAGCAAGTTACTTTGTTTCTCTTGGCTCCTTTCATATGCTTCCTTCTTGGTGGTTCCTCTGAAGACTTTCTTGCAAACCTCATAAACCCTAGGAGCAACCAAGAATGACAATAATTAGGGTTTGATTAGTTCCACACTTAGTTTTACCTTTGTGTATCTTTTGTGTCTCTCTTCTCATCTCATAATCAGGGACTAAACCCTAAAGGCTTTAAGGATTTGTGATTAAGTTTATGCCTGCATCCTTCTATTAGGATGGAGTGTATAACTTTAATCCTAAGTGTTAAACCCTTAATGTGTTTAACTCCTTTAATCAATCCATTTAATAATCATCAAGACATCAAGCTTGTAACTTGGGCCTTGCATTAGGGTTCTAATTCTTCCTCAACTGGTTAAGAAGGACCAACCCTAGTGTTAATGGACAAGTCCCCCTCAAGTTGTCTTACAAACCCTAAAACTCACTTCATCATCATATCATTAAATAAAATCCACTTAACAAAGGTTTTGTTTGGTCATGAGTTTAATCCCTAATCATGGATTAAGTTGAGGAGCTTTCCTCAGCTTAAACATTCTCATCTATTATCCTTCTATTAGGATGGTGTAATGAGTCTGTTTAATCCTTGATTATGGCTTAATCTCATTACTCAACACTAAACAAAAACAACAAAAACATCTAAATAATCACAAGTAGGTTAATGATCTTAATCCTACATCAGGGTGATTAAGTGTGAGAAGCTGACTTCACACTTAAGGCATTCTCATTACCCCTAATCAGAGGGAAGATGTGATGAGTTTACTAAATCCATTGGTTTAGGCTTAAGCTCATTAACTTATGACAAATCTCCAAAAGCAATAAAAGATTAAAAACACAAAAACAAACAATAATCGTCTCCTACGGGATTCTTTTCTTATCCCATTCACTCATAAGCGAGAACTTGCTTCTTCCGTCTAATGCAAGACAATTTGCACCTGAGCCAGACAGGTCATACACTTGAGCATGGACAAGTAAGCAGTTCATAAGTCAATTTATCTTTCAGTCTCTTTGGGTCGAACTACGGTATTCTGACTTCCTCATTGCACGAGAGGATACGTAGGCATAACTTAACAGTTATCGAACAAAAGTCTCTGTATATTCCCCCTTTTTCCAGCATTATTTTCATAGCCTCATCATCATGAGCATTTCACTCTTGTTCTTACACTGACACTTCACTTATACACTTCACTTCTCTTACACTGACACCTGTACATCCTTCTCCAGCTCCTCTATACACAAATTGCACGGACACTACCCCTTTAAAACACAAATCTTTTAAGCGTGGATCCCGTCGAGTACGATGGACAATCTGGGTGCTAATACCTTCCCAGGTTGTAACCAACCCCCTTTCTCAGTCTCTCTGGTTCGCAACCGTCTTATCCATATCTTTCCAGGTTTATGCAGCATTACCTTTCCTTCGGGATAAAAATGCCTAGCTGGCGACTCTTTCCTTTCTCTTGAGTTCACTCCTGTGTGTTCTCATTTCATCCTTTCGCCGACCGTTCGCGTCTGTACCTCTATTTGAGCTCAGTCCCATTTATCGGGAGCGACAGCTTGGCAACTCTGCTGGGGATCCTTATACTGTAACCAGGGCTTCTGGTTCTTTTTGTGGGTTCCTCCTAGCGCTTGTTTGATTTGTGTTTACTGGGGTGTTATGTGCTAATTGTGTTTGTATATTTGTGTTTATTTTATCGCTTTATGTATAGTTATTTATTGCTTTCTTTACAGCTTTATATACATCATACTGTCATACTATTCTGGCTGGATCTGTCTTCTTTTGCTTTGGTGGGTGGGGTTCTATTGAGAGTTTAAGGTCCTATACCTGGGACCTGAGTGACACATAGGCTAGAGTGGTTCATGTTCTTTCCCATTCCATTTCGGTCTGGTGCGGGAATATGAAACACGGTTCAGATATGGGTTTCTTCTTGAGAACTCTGTGCTACAGATTTCTTGTAGTGCTAGGGCTATCTGGGAAGCCTGCTAAGTCTGGATGACCTTTACTATGACCTTCAGAAACTGAGGTGAATTAGAGGAGGATCTTTTATGGTTATTGTAAACATTGTACCTCCGGGTTAGAAGTGTTTACACTTCTCATAACTGATCCAAGTCTGAGGATCCTTGTTTTAGAACACCACCTGTGAGGGGGTTGGGCTGTTTACAGGTTTGCAGGTACCCTTGACCTCAGCATACCCTGATACTTTGTTATGTTTGAGAATGCTTCATTTTGGAACAGTTGTTGTGATTTTTAACCCTGGACATGTGACTCTTTATTTGAGTCGCCCACCTTGGTTACTGGACTTATGAACCTCCATCTGGACTTCTTAAACATACATGGACTTATACCAAGGCAGTAATCAGATCCAGCTTGATCACAAACCCTTGCATATCATTTGCATACATCATCATTGCATCATTTGACATTTGCTTATTTGTTTTTCAGGGTATCCATACTATATTTTGGCTTGGTTTTGACCCCTTCATCTGCATAGACCTGTCTTCACCAGTGTCTGCTTCAGCTATTCCTCCTCAGCTACCTGCTTCAGTCACCTGCATCACCAGTCTCAGCCTGTCAGTGGCCCATCTTCTAGTATCAGTCATCTTCATCAGCATCTGTTTCAGCTTTTCTTCAGCAACATGGCACCCAAGAAGAGCAATATCTCCTATCATTTCTTTGAGCCTGAGCTGGCTGGCATCAGGAAGGTCCAGGCCCTGATTACTCCAGACCATATACCACTATTCAGAGAACATTATGGAGGCATCCTTGATGTGGTTATGGATTTGGACCCCTCCCAGAGGAGCTTGATTCATACTTGCCTGCAGTTCTATGATCCCCCTCTGAGGTGCTTCACCTTCCAGGATTTTCAGTTGGGACCCTTGTTGGAAGAGTATTCATCACTGATTAGTGTACCTATTAGGGGTGGAGTCCCCTTCAACCCTGAGATGGCTTTTCCTAGTAATGAAGAGGTGGCAAAGGCATTATATCTGGAACCAGTTCTGATTGGGCAGAACATGACAGCAAAGGCTGGAATCTCTGGTCTACACTTGGATTTCTTGACCTCTCAGGCTATTCTGAAGGCCTCCTTGGGGGAGTGGAAGGCAGTCTGTGCATTATTAGCCCTTAGCATATATGGGGTTATATTATTTGCAGATGAGCCTAAGTTTATCAGCAAGAATGCAATCCATCTTTTCATTCTGAGGAACCCAGTGCCCACTAGGAGATTTCTACTACTCTATTCACCAAAGGAATGAAAAGCAAAGGGGAAGATTGGTGAGATGATGTGCTCCTTTGTTCCATACCTGGTTACTCAAACACCTGCCCAGGACTGATGCATTCTTGAATCCCCACCAACAAAAGAATTGGGCTAGGAGGCTTGTTGCTTTGACCTCAGATGACATCAGGTGGTGCACCCGGAGCACCAAGGGCAGGGACATCATTACTAGTTGTGGGCAGTTCCCCAATGTACCTCTGATAGGAGTGAAGGGTTGCATCAACTACAACCCTCTGCTATTCAAAAGACAACTGGGCTATGCATTGGTCCACCCTCCTAGAGTACAAGATCTAGCTGAGACCCTTTATTGTGAGATCAAGCCTAATCTGGCTATTGTCAGGCAAGCATCCTGGGCTTGGGACAATGTCCAGACTAAAGGGGTAACCATTCTTGGGATATGCAACAATGTGGCCTCAGCTCAGTATTATGAGTGGTCACATGCCAGGGCTCAAATTTCTGGGATTCCCTTCACCATTGAAGATGTACCTGGACCCTCCACAACACCACCTCCAGCAACTGTCAGCCTGGAGGAGTTTGAAAAGCTAAAAGAGAGGAATGAGAATTTGTCTGAAGCCTTGAAGAGAACCCTCTGGGAGAGGAGTGATGGTCGTCTGGACATTGAAAGGTTAGAAAAGCTTAAGGTGGAGCATCTAGCCAGGATTGAAAAGTCAGAGGACTACATCAAGAAGTCAAGGGCTGGAGAACAGATTTTGAAGAATGCCTGCAAAGAGGCCCAGTTCCAGAGAGCTAGGACTGATCTTTATCTGAAGGAGAGCCAAGCTAGGTGGGTCAGGATCACTGAAGCTCGCACTCAGGAAGATAAAAGGACTCAGGACAAGATTGAGCAGTTGGAGGCAAATTCAAAGGAGCAACAGGAAGCCCTATTAGCAGCCCAGAGGGAGATCTCAGAGTTGAAACTCAGAGCTGGTGTAAAGAGGTCAAAGGACCAAAGCAGGCACAAGAAGCTAACCACTGCTATCACCACCAGGAATCTTCTCATCAGGAATCTCACAGAGCATCCAGCTAATCCTGTGACTGAAGCACTTTTGAAGGAAGTTCAGGAGGATGAGTTTGGTCTTGGTGTCTGACTTTTGCTTGTTGTTGCTTTCATTTCATGTACTTTTCTTTTGTGTTGTATTTTTGACCCCTCAGAGGGCATGTATTGTAAAAAAAAGAACAAGCTATGTATGTTTCTCCATTTGTAATATATTCATTAGTTTGTTTTATCTGAGTTCTTTTTCACTCAAGCAACATCAAACAGCATCTTCCTCGGGGTCTGGAAAGGTCAAAACCAAATGCCAAGCCGGATACCTTGGAAACAAATAAGCATACTGCATTGCATACTAACTTTTGTTTTGTAGGTTTTTGTTTTGTTGTTACTAACTCTGTTGTGGTTCAGGAACTATTGCTCGACGTCGGGTGTTCCCACTCAACCGTCCACACAGATATCCTACCCGCAACAACCTTCCGGGTATACAAATGGACCAAGTACAGCAGGACCTTACAGAGGTCAGGACTCAAATGGCCAATGAGAGACTGGAAATGAGGAATCAGATGACCCAGTTTATGGAGGTGATGAATGGATTGGCATAGAGCCAAGAGAGATTAAGGGCTTTAGTAGAAAGGCAGACCCAGGAAGAACCCCATCTAGGGACTGGGGGAACGAGCAATAATGAGAGGGTTCAGCCTCATGCTAACCCACCTGTGTATGGGCCTCACCTTCATCCAGAGATCAACATCCCTGTTAATGTGCAAGGGAATGCCACTGCGGGCAGAGTATTACAAGAAGACCCCCAGGAAGATCAATTTACTGTGATGGGAGCTGGGGATGAAGCCTATGACAGGAGGCTAGATGAAATTGCTGAAAAATTGAGATCCCTGGAGTCTCAGAATTCCTTGGGCTTTGATGTTATGGACATGGGTCTAGTGGACGGGGTAAGGATTCCCCACAAGTTTAAACCTCCGTGCTTCGAGAAGTACAACGAAACTTCCTGTCCCCGAACCCATTTACAATCCTTTCTAGGGAGGCTGAAGGCATATACCATGGACGAAAAGTTATGGATGTTTTATTTTGAAGATAGCTTAACAGGAGCTTCGAGGGAATGGTACTCTCATTTGACCAGAGAAACCATCAGATGCTGGAAGGACCTGGCTGAGGCCTTCATTAGACAATACTAGTACAACTTGGATATGGCTCCCAACAGAACCCTCCTGATGGGAATGTCTCAATCATCCAGGGAGAGCTTCCGAGAATACGCCCAGAGGTGGAGACAGCTTGCTGCTGCTGTCCAGCCACCCATGTCGGAAAGGGAAATGGCCGACATGTTTATGAACACCCTCCAAGGGACATACATTGACAGGCTAGCTGCCTTTTCTTCCACTAGCTTCGCTGATGTAGTCATAGCTGGGGAAAGAATTGAGAGCCCATTAAAGATGGGCAAGATTTCTGACAATGGTGAGAGCTCGTCCAGCAACCCCAGAAAACCTTTTGTAGGTCCAAGAAGAACCGGTGAGACCAATGCTATTCAGGCCAGCAGGGGCAGACCACAATATGTTCATAGGTCAGTGGCAGCAGTCACCATTCCCTCTCCACTTCCTCAGCAACCAGCTTATCAACCACAGCAACAAACCCATTACCAACAACAAACTCAGTATCCTCCTCAGAGAAACTACAACAACAACAACAACAGTCAGCAAAGACCATTTCAACAGAGACCGTCTCAGGCCAATAGGGTGATTGATCCGATCCCTATGCCTTATGCCGCTTTACTGCCACAGCTCCTGAAGCTCAACTTGGTTGAGTTAAGGACGTTGGCACCACCAGATCCTTCCAGTTTGCCAAGAAATTACGACGCCAACGCCAAATGCGCTTTTCACTCCAATGCACCTGGCCACAGTACAGAGAAGTGCAGAGCTTTACAGATGAAGGTACAAGACTTGGTAGATTCTAAAGCTTTAAACTTTGCACCCCCGCCAAATGTCAACAAAAACCCTATGCCCAACCATGGAGGACCCAGAATCAATGCTATTGAGGAAGACATGCCGTCTTTCCTGATAACCAGTGTTGGGCAGATCCGGACACCCCTGGTAGAGATTAAGGCTCAACTTCTTGAATGCCAGATATTCCCTGGGTGTGAGCTCGGGTGCGGTTATTGCAACATTTCGGTAAATGGATGTGACGATTTGAGAAGCGGCATAGACAGTCTTATCCAGAATGGTCTACTTCAAATCACAACATCAATACCTTCAAATCCGGCAATCCCTCTGACAACAGTTCCAGAGTCTCCTACAACTGCAACAACAATTATTCCAAACAATTCTTCAGTTTCATCAACAAATGCTTCAAATATCACTTCAACAAGCCACCTATCAACAAACATTACTTCTACAACGTCAGCACCCCTCTATTCAGAATCTTCTCCTACAACACCAGCAAACATCTCAGCAGTCACTATTTATTATGATCCGTCAAGTATTCCTCCAAACAGCAATTTTCAACAACAAGCAGTGGCATCTCCTGCCATATCACCAGTTACTATCTACTATGATCCACATACTATTGCAACACCCTCCTCTGCTGCAGTCAGCCCGGTTACCATCACGGTACCTGGGCCTATTCCATATGAAAGCAGTAATGCCATTCCTTGGCATTATGGCTCTGATCTATACTGCGAAGGGTAGAAAATCACTCTTGAATCATCAACTTCTTCACCACAAATAGACAATGTGGGGGGAGGCGGAGGCTTCACTCGAAGCGGACGTCTTTTTGCCCCACAAATTCCAAGGCCCATTGCTGAAGCAGAAGCTGCTGCCAAGGCAAAAGGGAAGAGCATGGTGCAAGAAGAACAAGTTGCTAAAGAAGCTTTAAAAACCCCTTTTGATCAAGAGGTTGATGAATTCATGAGAATCATCAAGAAAAGTGATTACAAGATAGTAGACCAGCTTCACCAAACACCTTCCAAGATCTCCATTTTATCATTGCTAATGTGCTCCGAGGCTCATCGGAACGCACTATTAAAAGTCTTGCACGCAGCTTATGTGCCAGAGGAGATTATCGTTAATCAGTTGGAAGCTGTAGTTGGAAATGTTAACGCTAGTCATGGACTAGGATTTACCAACACTGATTTGACAACGGAAGGCCGCAATCACAACAAGGCTTTGCACATTACCTTGGAGTGTAAAGGTGCAGTTCTTTCTCATGTATTGGTGGACACAGGGTCATCCCTCAATGTCCTACCTAAGAAATCCCTTGTGAAGCTGGAGTATGAAGGATTGGCATTACGTCCCAGCAACTTGGTAGTAAGAGCCTTTGACGGTTCTAAGAGATCAGTTCTGGGAGAAATTGAGTTGCCTATAACGATTGGCCCACAGACTTTCAAAACGACCTTCTTCGTGATGGATATACAGCCTGCCTACAGCTGTCTATTGGGTAGACCATGGATACACGCCGCTGGCGCCGTGACCTCAACCCTTCACCAGAAGTTAAAATTCGAGTGGGAGGGCCAAGTCGTTACTATTTGTGGAGAAGAGGATATTTTTGTTAGCCATCTGGCTACATACAAATACATTGAGATGGATGGGGAGATCCATGAAACCATGAGTCAGGGATTCGAAGCCCTGAATATCAATGAAGCATCTGCTGTACTTGGGACTTCCATGACATCTTACCAGCAAGCCAGGAAGGTTGTTGAAGAGGGGAATGCTCAAGGATGGGGCAGGCTGTTGCCCGTGGAAAAGAAAGAGGACAGATTTGGGTTGGGTTACAAACCAACTCAACAAGATCAAGCAGAGGATGCTAAGAAGCCCAGTTTTGTTAGTGGGGGGATGCTCACCCCTGATGCTGTAAACAACTTGGAAGATGAGTCGGAAGATGAGCGCAACCTGGAGAGCTGGATACGTCCAAGGATCCCGGGGAGCCGTATCTCAAACTGGTCTTCCCAGGAAATTATAAGTGTTACTCCTGCAGAGTAATTATTATTTCCTGTATATTTTAAAGCATGCATCAAGTCTTGCATCTTGCCCAAGATGACAAGACTCATTTTGTAATCGGGCCATCTGTAATTTTGTGCAAACAGATCAATCAATGATAATCAGACATCTTTTGCAAATGAGTCTTTTTCTTTTTCTTTTCCGCTCACTGTTTTTCCATTTTTCTTTTTGTACAAAAATAAATGGCAATGTTTTCAAAATGATAAACTTCATTTCACTCTTTTTAAACAAGATTAAAATCAATCACTAAAATGAACAATCTAAAACCTTGCAGAGAGTGCCTTTCAGACTGCACCGACAACAGCACAACTATGGCTTCGTATGACTTTGACAATCCAATCAATCAAGCCGATGAAGGGGTTGAAGAAGATTACGAGCTTCCTGAAGAGCTAGCCAGGTTGTTAAGGCAAGAGGAGAAGGTTATCACTCCTCATCAGGAGGAGATTGAAACAGTTAATCTTGGTACAGATGAAGACGTGAAAGAGGTTAAGATCGGGGCCTGCCTACAAGACTCAGTAAAAGAACAACTGATTGATCTGCTTCGGGAGTATGCGGATGTGTTTGCTTGGTCTTACCAGGACATGCCAGGGTTGGACACCGATATCGTCATGCACAAGCTGCCATTAAAAGAAGACTGCCCGCCTGTAAAGCAGAAGTTGCGCCGTACTCGCCCGGACATGGCAATGAAGATAAAGGAAGAGGTACAAAAGCAGTGGGACGCCGGGTTCCTTGCTGTGACTAGCTATCCGCCGTGGGTTGCTAATATTGTACCTGTACCAAAGAAAGATGGCAAGGTAAGGATGTGTGTTGACTACCGGGATCTGAACAGAGCCAGCCCGAAAGATGATTTCCCATTACCTCACATTGATGTATTGGTTGATAATACGGCTCAGTTCTCGGTATTCTCCTTCATGGACGGATTTTCAGGATACAATCAGATCAAAATGTCACCTGAAGACATGGAGAAGACAACTTTCATCACACCCTAGGGCACGTTCTGTTACAAGGTGATGCCATTCGGACTGAAGAATGCTGGTGCAACATATCAACGGGCTATGGTAACATTATTCCACGATATGATCCATAAAGAAATCGAATGTTATGTGGATGACATGATTGCCAAGTCCCTCACAGAAGAAGACCACCTGGTGAATCTGTTGAAGTTGTTCAAGCGTCTGAGGAAGTACCAACTGAAATTTAACCCCAACAAGTGCACATTCGGGGTGCGATCCGGTAAGCTGCTGGGTTTTATCGTAAGCGAGAAAGGGATTGAGGTTGACCTTGATAAAGTCAAAGCCATTCAAGAAATGCCTGCACCAAAGTCTGAAAAAGAAGTTCGAGGGTTTCTAGGTAGATTGAACTACATTTCAAGGTTCATATCTCACCTTACTGCAACTTGTGAACCCTTGTTCAAGCTGTTAAGAAAAGAACAGACGGTCAGGTGGAACGTAGACTGCCAGAGGGCTTTCGACAAGATTAAAGAATACCTGCAAGAATCACCAATCCTTATGCCTCCAGTTGAAGGAAGACCTCTGATAATGTACTTGACAGTATTAGAAGAGTCAATGGGGTGTGTGCTGGGCCAGCATGACGAGTCTGGTCGAAAAGAGTATGCAATTTACTACCTGAGCAAAAAGTTTACCGACTGTGAACAACGTTATTCACTGCTCGAGAAAACTTGCTGTGCTTTAGCGTGGGCTGCTTGCCGACTGAGACAGTATATGTTGACCCACACTACCTTATTGATATCAAAGATGGATCCGGTTAAGTACATTTTCGAGAAGCCAGCTCTTACCGGACGGGTTGCAAGATGGAAAATGATCCTCACAGAATATGACATCCAGTACACATCCCAGAAAGCCATCAAGGGCAGTGTATTGTCTGATTATCTTGCTGAGCAACCTATTGATGATTACCAGCCTATGATATTTGACTTCCCTGATGAAGAAATCATGTTCATAAAAGCAAAAGATCATGAAGAGCCCATTCACACTGAAGGGCCTGACCTGGAAGAAGAATGGACTATGATGTTTGATGGGGCTGTTAATATGAATGGTCGGGGTGTTGGTGCAGTGCTCATTACACCTAAGGGAGTCCACCTGCCTTTCTCGGCAAAACTCACCTTTAATTGCACTAACAACGAAACTGAATACGAAGCTTGCATTATGGGTCTTGAGGAAGCCATTGACCTCAGGATCAAAACATTGACTGTATTCGGAGATTCAGCTCTGGTAGTTAATCAAACCAACGGCAAATGGTACACCCATCAGGATCATCTGATACCTTACAGGGATTATACAAGAAGGTTATTGACTTTCTTTACAACGGTCAAGCTTGAGTATATCCCTCGGGACGAGAATCAGTTTGCAGATGCTCTGGCTACTATTTCATCCATGATCAAAGTTCAAGCTGCCAACTTTGTGCCTCGGATTTCAGTATCCAGACTTGACAGACCAGCATATGTGTTCACAACAGATATTGTCAAAGATGATAAGCCTTGGTTCCATGACATTAAGTGCTTCTTGGAGGATCAAACATACCCACCTGGGGCATCTTCCAATGATAAGAAGACTTTAAGAAGGCTTGCTGGTAGTTTCTTCCTGAATACTGATGGTTCCCTGTACAAGAGAAACTTTGATATGGTACTCCTCAGATGCGTTGATAGAACAGAAGCAGACTTGTTGATGCACGAGGTGCACGAAGGATCCTTTGGTACCCATGCAGGAGGGCATGCCATAGCTAAGAAATTGCTGAGATCAGGCTATTACTGGATCACAATGGATGCCGACTGTTGTGCCTATGCCAGAAAATGCCATAAATGCCAGATCTATGCGGATAAGGTGCATGTGCCTCCCAATCCTTTGAATGTGATGTCTTCACCCTGGCCCTTTGCTATGTGGGGCATTGACGTGATTGGCAAGATTGAACCTACTGCTTCAAACGGTCACAGATTCATCCTGGTTGCCATTGACTATTTCACCAAGTGGGTCGAAGCAGCTTCCTATGCCAATGTTACAAGGCAAGTGGTAGCCAGATTTCTGAAGAGAGATATCATCTGTCGATACGGAGTTCCCGAGCGAATCATTACTGATAATGGTTCCAATCTAAACAACAAAATGATGGCAGAGCTATGCCGGGACTTCAAGATCCAACACCACAATTCTTCTCCTTACAGGCCAAAGATGAATGGCGCTGTTGAGGCAGCTAACAAGAATATCAAGAAGATTGTGCAGAAGATGGTAGTCACCTACAAAGACTGGCATGAGATGCTACCGTTTGCCTTGCATGGGTACCACACGTCAATCAGAACATCCACTGGGGCAACACCGTACCAACTTGTGTATGGTATGGAGGCAGTCCTACCTGTTGAAGTTGAATTACCCTCTCTACGGGTATTGATGGATGTTAAGTTGAACAAAGCAGAATGGGTTCGATCCCGATACGAACAACTGAGTCTGATTGAAGAGAAAAGATTGGCTGCAATCTGTCATGGGCAGCTATATCAGAAAAGAATGAAGAAAGCCTTTGATCAGAAAGTCAGGCACCGAGAGTACCAAGTAGGAGATATTGTGCTGAAGAGAATCCTCCCTCCTCATACAGACCACAGGGGCAAATGGACTCCAAACTACGAAGGACCATTCGTGGTAAAGAAAGTTTTCTCTGGTGGAGCACTCATGCTCAGTACTATGGATGGTGAAGACTTCCCGTCCCCTGTGAATTCAGATGCAGTTAAAAAATACTTCGCATAAAAATGACCCGCTGGACATAAAAACAGAATGTAAGTCCAGGCAAAAATAGGGCATCTCGGCGAGTCAAAAACAGAATAAAAGACTCGGGCAAAAATAAGGGAAATAAATAAAAAATGTACACCCGCTGAGTTGAAAACCCGCATTGGACAACTCAGGCAAAAATGGGTATCCCGATGGATTGAAAACCCGAAAGGGCGATCCATGCAAAATAAGGGAATAAGCGAACAACTGCATCTTGAATTCGTCTGTATCACCCATAACTTGGTAAACCTCGAAGGGATCAAGCTTCTATCAGAATCAGCCTTCTTCAGAAAGCGAGACGAGAAGAACGTCAAATGTCATACGAGTCATAGCAAAGGTAAGCTCCTCAAAGCGTCGTCAACATTGCCAACATTTTATTTCTCCATTTGTAACAATCTCCTCTTTTCAGGGGATATGTTTCCTTGACTGTATCTTGCCAATTCAGGGCATGTGAATTAATAAAATCAGATTTTCAGTCACGTCTCGTCTCGTACATTTTATTTTCATTTGCAAAATGTCCGGTGTTTATAAGATACTGTTTGCATGAATACAGATGCTCTTTCTTCTAAAAAGAATACGTGCTTGCAGGAAATATATTTACTCCCGGGAGTGTCTAGACTCCTATGATGGAATCCAGTAAGGGATACCTCGGGATTACTTGTACGTTTCTATCTTTGCAGGATTGCAGGTATCCAAAACACGACATGGGGCATGAAAGCTTCACCCCCAGCAAGCTGGAAAATCAATACTCACTCAGCCTTAGCACTGGAAATATTTTCTCCCCAGCTGAGTTGCCACTTGTTGTTTCTCCCCAGCCGAGGTGCCAATCATTCTTCCTCTTCAGCCAAGTACAAAAGCCAGGGAACCGTCTCCCCGCAGAGTGTCAACCTCTACCCGAAAAAACAACACACGAAGGAATCACAACAGAGTGACAAAAGCTTCTACAAACCCCAGCTGGGTCCCCCATTACCAAAAGATAGGTCTATCAGTGACCTGTACCCCCAAGCAGAGTCTCATGTGTCAGATATACCAATGATCTCATCCCCAGCTGGGATGTCTACTTCAAGCAGATCAGCCAGAGATCTCCGCGGCAACGGGATCAGAATCCCGGATCGTTATCTTTTGCATAATCATAGCATTCGCATCATATTCACCCCGCAAAGCATAGCATCCCATCTAATACGGAACATTACGGCAAAAATCGAACATGTTGCATAATCATAAGTCATGGTCTGAATCAAACACTTGTGAATATTGACAATCCATCAACAATATACGGAATGCTCCCCCAGATTCCCCAGCAAAGAGCTAAAGCAGTTGCCTTACACCCACAAACATCAGTACATACTCTTTGTGACACCCGTCCGTGTCACATCCCCAACAGAAAGCCGAAGCGTCCCCTTTGCACTCACAGATACATATATGTATAACTTTCTTGACACTCGTCCGTGTCATTCCCCCAGCATAATTACCTAAACACTTTGTAAAGCATATAATTGTTTATATTACACCTTTCTCTTTTGACACTCGTCCGTGTCACTCTCCCCAGCAGGTTAAACACTCTCCTATATACCACTCATACTCTTATTTCACATATACAGATACTCGTTTGTGTCTTGTATACATTACTCAAAACCCCTCAGATTCGAAACTCGTCCGTGTTCTTTGTTAACCAGTTGGTACTCGTCCGTACCATCATCTCAGAACATGCGTCAAGCGTTTGTCTCTACCTGATACTCGTCCGTATCACAGTCCTAAGGATGCTCGTCCGCATCTTTAATCCTTGCACTGTGTCAAACACTCTTGTCTTCTTGAATTTAGACACTCGTCTGTGTCTACTGTTCCCCAGAAGAGTCCCCTCAGGATCAACACTCGTCCGTGTTCCTTGCTAACCAGTTGATACTCGTCTGTATCATCATCTCTGAACATGAGTCAGTATTTGTTTCTACCTGATACTCGTCCGTATCATAGTTTTAGGGATGCTCGACCGCATCTTTAATCTATACACAATACCAAACACTTATACTTTTATTCTCTTGAATATAAACACTCGTCCGTGTTTACTATTCCCCAGTAGGTCGCCAGCAAGGCAAGATTTCTTTTCTATCTGACATTCGTCCTATGTCATGATAAACCTTGAGAGCAGCCGTCCCCTGCTAGGTGATCGTCCTTCACCTCTTGATGATCGTCCTTCATCATGCTCATCCGATGGCCGTCCCCATCGTCGACCTTTTATCCGACATTCATCCTATGTCGTGATATTTAGCAGCCGTCCCTGCTAGGTGATCGTCCTTCACCTTCTGATGATCGTCCTTCATCATTTTATCCGATGGTCGTCCCCATCGTTGATTTGTTATCTGACATTCGTCCTATGTCATGATAAACCTTGAGAGCAGCCGTCCCCTGCTAGGTGATCGTCCTTCACCTCTTGATGATCGTCCTTCATCATGCTCGTCCGATGGCCGTCCCCATCGTTGACCTTTTATCCGGCATTCGTCCTATGTCGCGATACTTTCGGCAGCCGTACCCTGCCAGGTGATCGTCCTTCACCATAGATGACCGTCCCTCATCTTATCCCCAACAGAGCAGCCGTCCCCTGCTAGGTGATCGTCCTTCACCTTTGATGACCGTCCCTCATCATTATTTCATTTATTCTTTAACCTGATGGTCGTCCCCGCCGTGGTCCCTTTTTCCTTTTCCTGATGATCGTCCTTCATCAGTTTAGCCCGATGGCCGTCCCCATCGTTGGTTACCTTACTTTATGAACTTGATGGTCGTTGTAAACACCCCAAATTTTCCCTCACCCATTCACACCATGGCTTGTGATCATCCTCATATGCATAAACACAATCATATCATCTCACATCTCATTTTTGATTCACTGCATAGTTTCTAAGGCATCTGCACCTAGGGTTTGTGATCTGAGCAACCTCAGGGCATCCTGAGCCACCCCAAAGGCCACCAATCAACTCAAAGGGGTCCATGTGTGTTCATATGTCATATTCCATCTCTTCAAAGTCAAAAATGTAGAGGAATCACAAGGACTAGGGTTTGAGTGGATGCAGAGCCAGGTCAAACTGCACAGTTGACTGAAAATTAGGGTTTTGGTTTCAGAGGCCATAACTCCAAATTTTTTGGTCATTCTTGTTTCCATTGCTCTTTATATGGTATAGGGAGTATGCATATCAATTTTCATGAAGAAATTCCATGGGGAAGTCATCTGATCAAGGGTTGACTTTTCAGACAAGTCAGTGTAAAATCAGGGCATCTGAGGCCCCCAATGACCCAACCAATGGGTGATCTTCATCATTTTGAGTGTATATGATCTTTATTTGATCATGGAAGAAGGTTGACGTTCATAGAAATCAAGAATTTAGGGTTTTTGCAAATGTTGACTTTTGGAGCATAGTTGACTTTTCAAGAATGCATCATTTTAGGTCATTTTTCAAGCCATGATTCTTGATCCAAGAATGCTTCAAATGGAAAAACTTTGGTCATGAAAGTTGTAGATCTCATTTTTCCCTTTTCAAAAAGTACAAGAACATGATCAAACTCTTCTTGAATCAAAAGTTATGGCAATGCAAAGTTGGCTAAAATCATTGATTTTCAAGGCATGCCTCAAATGGAAATTTTGCAAAGTCTTGGACCAATGCATATTGCAGCCTCTAGTTCACTTCAAACCAGCACATAAACATTCTCTAAGTCATAAAAATCAGAAATGAACCAAGAATGCCCATGGTTTTATGTTTGGTTGGACAAAAAAAGGTCACATGTGAACAAAAAATCACAAGTTGCAAAACTCATGATCATGCTTCCTCCTACTTGCAGCCTTGGATGCTGAGCTTTGCTAGCCTCTCACCTCACCTTGCTGCACCAGAACCAGCCCATGTACTTGCCTAGATCATGAGCCATACCTCTCTTACACATTATTTGACTTTTTGCAAAAGGTAACTTACCAATCAATAAAGGGCATGTCTTGTCAACTGACCAATGAGAGAGAGTTATGTGGACAATTTGCAAGCTAGACATAACACAAGGCAAGGCTGAAACATCCTCATTCAACACATACACAAAAACCTACCAAGTGGCAAGTTGCTTCGAATCTCTCTGCCCAGCCACAAAACACTCAAGCCAACTTCACCATTCAACTCACCTTGCTCCATAGACCACAAAGCACCAAGAACACAAGCCTGGAACAACCAGAATACTCCATAGCCATTTCTCACCTCAGCCTGCATTTCTCTTCGAAACTCTCACCACAGCTTGCAAACACCTAAACAAACTTTGCAAAGCTTCTCCATTCACCCTCAGGACCACAAACAACCCCTTTCCATGGCCTGAAACTGCTTAATACCCCATAGCCATTTCTGACTGAGTTGAAGCAGGAGCTTTCGAAACTCATTATCCAGCCAACTTAAACTCTCATTGAGCATTCAAACATCTTCTGGGGATCAAGTGGAGTGGATTGCACAAGGAGAAGTGGCCTGAAAGTCCTCAAGTTGAAAGCTCCAAATCTCAGGTAGCTCGAAAATTATTTTTCCAGAAATCATTTCTTTTGTTCCAAACTTGTTCTATGTGATTCACTGATTATCCTGATGTTCTTAGTTTTTGAAATGGCTTTGATTTGAGCATTTAATTTGTCTCTGAAGCTTGCGTACCCTAGTTTTTATTTCTTTCGATTCAGTTTGTTTAGGAAGAAGAAATTTGTTTTGAGAGAGGGGTTTGATTCGTGAGAGGTTGGAGATCATTTCCCAGTTCTTAGTTTTCATTTTTGATACGATTTGAGGGGTTTGGGGATTTCTCAGGTGAGATGCTGGCCGGAGAAGACGACCGGAAGTCTTCTCCGGCCACCTGAAAGTGATTTGTGCCCTAATTGCGTAATTAACTCCAGTTTGAATTTTGGCCGTAGATGGCCTTTGACTTGTTGACTTCCCTCCCTTTTGGATGGCCCAGATCCTTTTCATTAGCCCTAATCTCTCTCATTAGTTTAATTAATCTTTAATTAAGTTAATTAATTCAGGAGCCATCTGGGCCCTTCATTCACGCGCCAGTCAACACATTTAAACTCAGGCTCCATCCTGGCCCTCCATCTAGCTTACTTTCTTTTTTATTTGATTTTTAATTCATTTTGTTTCATTAAACTTGCATAATTATTTTAAAATAGCAAAAATGTCTTAAAAATTATGAAACTTTTTCTTAAAAGTTTTATTAATTTTTAAGACCCAAAAATATTTTTTATTTTATTTTTTATCATTTAAAAGTATTTTTAAATATTTAAAAGATTATTTTTAATTGATTAATGGAAATTAATTAATTAAAAATACTTTTAGGTATTTAAAAATTACAAAAAAATTCATGAAATGTTCTAAGACATTTAGAAACATTGTCCAACCTTCAAACCAAATTTCTTTTTTGATCTTGATGCATTTTAAGAATTTTTCATTGAATTAAATCATTTTTTTATGCATTATTTTGATCATGGGTTCAAAAATTCATTTCTGCCTATTGGAGAAGGTTTGGACATTGATTCTTTTTGCTTTGTTTTGTGTTTGGCATGTAGTTTCTAGGGTAAAATGGCCATGATTTGATCTTGCATTTTCTATTTGTTTGACATTTCTTTTGTTAAGAACCCTAAAAAACCCTAATAACTTAGAAAATTCATATCTTGAGATTGGTTAAGAGTTGGGAGTTCCCCTTTGGGCAGTGGTTCATTATAGGTTTAGGGTTTCTTTGGGCAGCATTTTCCATTTTTTATCTTGGGGTTTGTTTCTGTTTTGGGTTTTTGTTTGATGTTTGTTCCATAAACCCTAATTTGGGATTTCTCTTGCATCCTTCTTGCATTTCCTTGCATAACATGACTTGTCTTTGCATTTTGTGCATTCTTGTGATTCATTTGGCATCTCAAGACATATAGAAAGCATGTTTGATCATTGCACTGCATATTTGCCATGCCATTTGTCTTGTATGCTTCATAACTTTCCATGATTGTTCATGCTCCTTAACTTGCATCATCTGCATCCATGATCTTGTATGAGCATCTCCATGCCTTGCCTCATGTTCATAGCACCTCATAGCATCATTTTCATCATCAATATGCTTCTGGTTTGGTCTAGCATCATACCATTTCATCCCATCTAGCATTGCATTGCATTTCTTTCTAACATTTCAGGTGGTAAGTAAACTTGAGAAGTGAATTTGCCTTCACTTTTCATAACTTTTCTTTTCATCTCCCTTGCATGCATTGCTGCATTTCTATATGTGCTTGAGTTTGAGCTTGCTCATGCTTGTTCCTCCCACTTTCTTTCTTCAAGTGACTTGACTTCTTGAATGAAGCAAGCCACTTTGCTTCTCTTGATCTTGTTCATCTGCTTCCTGGTGGTTCTTCTGAAGATTGTTCTTGAAAACCTCACAAACCTTAGGATCAACCAAGCATGACAATGAATTAGGGTTTTGATTAGTTCCCCTCCTAGTTTTTACCTTTGTGTCTCTCTTTGAGTCTTCTCTTCTCATCTCATAATCAGGGACCAAACCCTAAAGGCTTTAAGACTTTGTGATTAAGCTTATGCCTGCATCCTTCTTTTAGGATGGAGTGTATAACTTTAATCCTAAGTGTTAAACCCTTAATGTGTTTAAATCTCTTAACCAATTCACTTAATAAATATCAAGACATCACACTTGTAACTTGGGCCTTGCATTAGGGTTCTAATTCTTCCTTAAGTGGTTAAGAAGGACTAACCCTAGTGTTAATGGACAAGTCCCCCTCAAGTTGTCTTACAAATCATAAAATTCACTTCATCATCATACCATTAATCTAAAATCCACTTAATCAAAGGTTTGTTTTGTCATGAGTTTAATCCCTAATCATGGATTAAGTTGAGGAGCTTTCCTCAGCTTAAACATTCTCATCTATCATCCTTCTCTTAGGATGGTGTAATGAGTCTGTTTAATCCCTGATTATGGCTTAACCTCATTACTCAACACTAAACAAAAACCACAAAAACATCTAAATAATCACAAGTAGGTTAATGACCTTAATCCTATACCAAAGGTGATTAAGTGTGAGAAGCTGACTTCACACTTAAGGTATTCTCATTACCCCTAAACAGAGGGAAGATGTGATGAGTTTGCTAAATCCATTGGTTTAGGCTTAAGCTCATTTTCTTATGACAAAAATCCAAAAAGCAATAAAAGACTGAAAACACAAAAACAAACAATAATCGTCTCCTTCGGGATTCTTTTCTCATCTCACTCACTCATAAACGAGAGCTCGCTTCTTCCGTCTAATGCAAGACAGTTTGCACCTGAGCCAGACAGGTCATACACTTGAGCATTGACAAGCAAGCAGTTCATCAGTCAATTCATCTTTCAGTCTCTTTGGGTCGAACTACGGTGTTCTGACTTCCTCATTGCACGAGAGGATACGTAGGCATAACTTAACAGTTATCGAACAAAAGTCTCTGTATATTCCCCCTCTTTCTAGCTTCATTCTTCAGCCTCATGATCTTGAGCATTTCACCTTGTTCTTACACTGACACTTTCATACTTCACATCACTTATACACTTTACACTGACACCTGTACATCTTTTCCAGCTATTTTATACACAGATTGCACTGACACTACCCCTTTAAAACACAAATCTCTTAAGCGTGGATCCCGTCGAGTACGGCGGACAATCTGGGTGCTAATACCTTCCCAGGTTGTAACCAACCCCCTTTCTCAGTCTCTCTGGTCCGCAAACCGCCTTATCCATCTTTTTCTAGGTCTATGCAGCATTACCTTTCCTCCGGGATAAAAATGCCTAGCTGGCGACTCTATTCATCTCCAGTGAGTTCACGGATGTGTGTTCTCATTGTCCCTCTCGCCGACCGTTCGCGTCTGTACCTTCATATGAACCCTTTTCATTTGTCGGGAGCGACAGCTTGGCGACTCTGCTGGGGAACCTTATACTGCAACCAGGGCTTCTGGTTCTTTTTGTGGGTTCCTCCTAGCGCTTGATTGATTTGTGTTTACTGGGGTGTTATGTGCTTGTTTGTGCTTGTATTTATTTTTGTTTATTGCTTTATGTACAGTTACTTTACTGCTTTCTTTATTGCCTTTATTTATATCATACTGTCATTGCTGCCGGCTGGATCTGGTTGTTTGCCTTGGTGGGTGGGTGATTCATTGAGAGTTAAGGTCCTATACCTGGGACCTGAGTGACACCTAGGCTAGAGTGAATCATATTCTTTCCCATTCCATTTCGGTCTGGTGCGGGAATATGAAACACGGTTCAGATATGGGTTTCTTCTTGAGAACTCTGTGTTGCAGATTTCCTGCAATGCTAGGGCTATCTGGGAAGCCTGCTAAGTCTGGATGACCTTTTAGTATTGACCTTCAGAAACTGAGGTGAATTAGAGGAGGAATTGTTATGGTTATTGTAAACACTGTACCTCCGGGTTAGAAGTGTTTACACTTCTCATAACTGATCCAAGTCTGAGGATCCTTGTTCTAAATCATCACCTGTGAGGGGGTTGGGCTGTTTACAGGTTTGCAGGTACCTTGACCTCAGAATACCATGTTACTTTGATTTGTTAAGAGTACTCCATGTTGGATAGTTCTTGTGATTCTAAACCCAGGACTTGTGGTTCTTTATTTGAGCCCCCCACCCTGGTTACTGGATTTTTAGACCTCCATCTAGAATTCTTGAACACACATGGATCTATACCAAGGCAGTTAATCAGATCCAGCTTAGTCACAAACCCTTTGCATATCATTTGCATACATAACCATTGCATCATATCAACATTTGCTTATTTGTGTTTCAGGGTATCCATTTTCATCAGGTTTTGGTTTTGACCCCATCTGCATTACTGACCTATCTCCACCAGCACTTGCTTCAGCTTGTCAGCCATATACTTCAGTTACTTGCACTAGCCAGCCAGTGGCCCACTTCTCGACATCTTCATCAGCACCCTACTCAGTCTTCAGCATCATGGCTCCAAAGAAAAGCAACATCACCTATCATTTCTTCCAACCAGACTTATCAGATATCAGGAGGATCCAAACCCTGATCACTCCAGATCACATACCTTTATTCAGGGAGCATTATGGGGATATACTTGACTTGGTCATGGATCTGGACCCATCTCAGAGGAGTTTGATCCACACCTGCATTCAGTTTTATGACCCTCCATTGAGATGCTTCACCTTTCAAGACTTCCAGTTGGGCCCTCTATTAGAAGAATACTCATCTTTGGTTGGTTTGCCTATCAAGAGGGAAATCCCTTTCAACCCTGAAATGGTCTTTCCCAGCAATGGAGAGGTGGCAAAAGCTCTGCACCTGGAACCTGCTTTGATTGAGCAGCATATGACCTCTAAAGCTGGGATCCCTGGTTTTCATCTTGACTTCCTGATTTCCCAAGCTAGTCTAAAGGCCTCCCTGGGGGAGTGGAGAGCTGTTTGTGCTCTGTTGGCCTTAAGTGTATATGGAATTGTGTTGTTTGCAGATGAGCCTCGATTCATCAGCAAGAATGCAATCCATTTGTTCATCCTGAAGAACCCAGTGCCAACTTTGCTAGGAGATCTCTATTACTCAGTGCACCAGAAGAATGAGAAGCAGAGGGGAAGGCTAGTGAGGTGTTGTGCTCCATTATTCCATGCTTGGCTTCTTAAGCATCTACCCAGGACAGATGCATTCCTAAATCCTCATCAGCAAAGCAACTGGGCTAAGAGGCTCACTACTCTCACTTCAGCAGACATCAGATGGTGTACTCAAAGCACCAAGGGCAGAGATATCATTACAAGCTGTGGGCACTTTCCCAATGTGCCTTTAATAGGGGTCAAGGGAAGTATCAATTACGACCCTCTGCTGTTCAGGAGGCAATTAGGCTATGCACTGGTCCATACTCCCAGGGAGCAAGACTTGGTTGAGACCCTCTACTGTGAGAACAAGATTAGTCTGGCAATTGTTAGGCAGGCTGCTTGGGCATGGGGTCATGTTCAAACCAAGGGAATCACCACTCTGGGGAAGTGCAATAATGTGGCATCAGCACAATATTATGAGTGGTCCCATGCCAGGGCCCAATTCTCTGGAATGCCCTTCACCATAGAAGACATGCCTGAGTCATCTTCAGCACCACCCCCTGCCACTATCAGTCTGGAGGAGTTTGAAAGCTTGAAGGAAAGAAATGAGAAGTTAACCCAGGCTTTGCAGAAGACCCTCCGGGAGAGGAGTGAAGGTGTGAGGGAGATTGAAAGATTGGAGAAGTTGAGGGTGGAACACTTGACTAAAATTGAGAAGTCTGGAGATTATATCAACAAGTCTAAAGCTGGTGAGCAGATTCTGAAGATTGCTTGTAAAGAAGCCCAGTTCCAGAGAGCAAGAACAGACTTGTATTTGAAAGAGAGTCAGGCCAGGTGGGTCCGGATCACTGAGGCCCGTACTCTAGAAGACAAGAGAGTTCAGGACAAGATGGAGCAGATAGAAAAAGCCCTGGCAGCAGCCCAGAAGGAAATATCAGAGCTAGAAATCAGAGCTGGAGTGAAGAGGTCTAAAGACCAAAGTCAGAGCAAGAAGTTGACTGCAGCTGTTGCAACAAGAAACCTTCTCATCAGAAATCTTACGGAGCGGCCGGCTGATCCTGTGACCGAAGCACTTCTTAAGGAAGTTCGTGAGGATGAGTTTGGCCTTGGAGTTTGATCATTTGCTTGTTGTTATTCCTATTCCATGTACTTTTGTTTTTGTGATGTATTTTGACCCCTTAGAGGGCTGGTGTTGTAAAATGAACAAGATGTATTATTTCACCTTCGGTAATATATTTGTGTTAGTTTCCATCTGGGTTTATTTCGAAAGCAACTTCAACAGCAACATCTTCAAGGGTCTGGAAGGGTCAAAACTGAAGACCAAACCGGATACCTTGAGAGCAAATAAGCATAACTGCATTGCATGCTAACCTCTTTTGTTTTGTAGGGTTTTGTTTTGTTGTTACTAACCTCTGTTGTGATATTCAGGAATTATTGCTCGCCGCCGGGTATTTCCTCTCAACAGGCCACACAGGTACCCAACTAGAAACAACCTTCCGGGCATCCAAATGGACCAGATGCAACAAGACCTTACAGAGGTCAGAAACCAGATGGCAAACGAAAGATTGGAGATGAGAACCCAGATAACACAATTCATGGAAGTGATGAACAATTTAGCTCAAAGCCAGGAGAGGCTCAGAGCTTTGGTAGAAGGGAGGAATCAAGATGAGCCCCATGTGGGGACTGCTGGCACAAGTAACAATGAACGGGTGCAACCCCATGTTAACCCTCCTGTGTTTGGCCCACATCTACATCCTGAGATTAACATTCCTGCAAATGTTCAAGGGACAGCCACTGCAGCCAGGGTACTTCAAGAAGACCCTCAGGAGGACCAATTTACAGTAATGGGTGCTGGAGAGGAAACTTATGATAGACGGTTGGAAGAAATAGCTGAGAAGTTGAGGTCCTTAGAATCTCAAAATTCTTTGGGTTTCGACGTCATGGACATGGGTTTGGTAGACGGGGTCAGGATCCCCCATAAGTTCAAGCCTCCTTGTTTCGAAAAGTATAATGGGACTTCATGCCCCCGAACTCATCTACAATCATTTCTGGGAAGGCTGAAGGCCTACACAATGGATGAGAAATTGTGGATGTTCTATTTTGAGGATAGCTTGACTGGAGCTTCGAGGGAGTGGTATTCCCATCTGACAAGAGCAACAATTAGATGCTGGAAGGACCTGGCAGAGGCCTTCATCAGACAGTATCAGTATAATCTAGACATGGCACCCAACAGGACTCTCCTGATGGGAATGTCACAGTCTTCGAGGGAGAGTTTCCGAGAATATGCCCAGAGATGGAGGCAATTGGCTGCTGCCGTTCAACCACCAATGTCTGAGAGAGAAATGGCAGACATGTTTATGAACACTCTCCAGGGAACGTATATTGACAGGTTGGCTGCTTTCTCCTCCACTAGCTTCGCAGATGTTGTCATAGCTGGGGAGAGAATTGAAAGCCTGTTAAAAATGGGTAAGATCTCTGATAATGGTGCCAGCTCGTCCAGTAGTACAAGAAAGCCTTTTGCAGGCCCGAGAAGAACTGGCGAGACCAATGCCATTCACACCAACAGGGGTAGACCCCAGTACGTTCAAAGGTCGATAGCAGCAGTCACCATTCCTGCTCCAGCTCATCCTCAGCCAGTCTATCAACCTCCTCAACAAAACTACCAACAACAACCTCAGTATCACCAGAATCAGTATCCTCCAAGGAACTTCAACAACAACAACACCAACAACAATCAACAAAGGCTATTCCAACAGAGGCCATCCCAAGCTAACCGAGTGATCGACCCGATCCCAATGCCGTATGCTGCCTTGTTGCCACAGCTTCTGAAACTCAACCTAGTTGAGCTCAGAACGTTGGCACCCCCGGATCCCAATAGCCTACCAAGAAACTATGACTCTAATGCTAGGTGTGCTTTTCATTCAAACGCACCTGGTCACAGTACAGAAAAATGCAGGGCTCTGCATATGAAGGTACAAGACTTGGTAGACTCCAAGGCTCTGAATTTTGCACCTCCGCCCAATGTCAATAAAAACCCTATGCCAAACCATGGTGGTCCCCGAATTAACGCTATTGAAGAAGACAGACCGTCTTATTTAATAACCAGTGTGGATCAGATCAGGACACCATTGGTGGAAATCAAAGCTCAACTCCGTGAAAGCCAAATATTTCCGGGATGTGAACTAGGGTGCCCCTACTGCAATATTTCATGGAATGGGTGTGAGGACCTGAGGAATGGCATTGACAGCCTTATTCAGAGTGGCCTGCTCCAGATCACCACATCGTTTCCGACAAATCCGGCAACTTCATCAACAACGGTTCCAGAACCTCCTACAACTGCAGCAACTATTGTTCCCGACAATTCACCAGCAACATCAACAAGTACTTCATCTGTCCTCCCAAATGATCAGTTTTCAACAGTTTCTCCTGCTACAACTTCAGCTTCATTCCATTTCAAATCTCCATCAACAACAACAACAGTCCTTCCAACAATACCTCCTACAACACCAGCAATCAATCATGAAGATGTCTCTACTGTTACCATTTTCTACGATCCTGAAAATAATTCCGCCTACCATTCAGAAGGTGCTGCTCCCGCCAGAGCACCAGTTACAATCTTTTATGATCCACAAACGATTACAGCCCCTTCAGCAGCAGCAATCAGTCCAGTCACTGTCACGGTGCCTGGACCAGTACCATATGAAAACAATAGGGCCATCCCTTGGCACTATGGCTCTGACGTGTACTGTGAAGGGAAAAGAATCACTCTTGAAACATCAGCACCTGCACCACAAGTAGATAATGTGGGGGGAGGCGGAGGCTTCACTCGAAGCGGACGTCTCTTTGCTTCACAAGTCCAAAGACCTACAGCCGAAGCAGAAGCTGCTGCCAAGGCAAAAGGAAAAGGCCCGGTGCAGGAGGATCCAGCTGCCAAAGAAGCCCTGAAGACTCCATTCGATCAGGAAGTTGATGAGTTTATGCGGATCATCAAAAAGAGCGATTATAAAGTTGTGGATCAGCTTCACCAGACGCCATCCAAAATCTCCATCCTCTCACTGCATATGTGCTCCGAAGCCCATCGGAATGCACTACTTAAAGTCTTGCACGCAGCTTACGTGCCTGAGGAGATTACTGTCAACCAATTGGAAACCGTGGTTGGGAATGTTACTGCTAGCAATGGGCTAGGGTTTACCAATTCTGACTTGACAGCGGATGGCCGCAACCACAACAAAGCCTTGCACATAACCATGGAATGCAAAGGAGCTGTCCTTTCTCATGTGCTGGTGGACACAGGTTCTTCCCTGAATGTCTTACCAAAGAAGGCTCTGGTGAAGTTAGAATATGATGGATTGGCATTGAGACCCAGCAACCTGGTGGTAAGAGCCTTTGATGGTTCGAAGAGGTCGGTTCTAGGGGAGATTGAGCTGCCTGTGACAATTGGCCCACAGACTTTTAAAACTATCTTTTATGTGATGGACATTCAGCCCGCCTACAGCTGTTTGTTGGGTAGACCCTGGATTCACGCCGCCGGCGCAATAACGTCTACCCTTCACCAAAAGTTAAAATTTGAGTGGGAGGGCCAAGTTGTCACAATCTGTGGGGAAGAGGATATTTTCGTTAGCCATCTGGCTACGTATAAATACATTGAGATGGATGGAGAGATCCATGAGACAATGAGCCAAGGTTTTGAGGCCTTGAATGTCAATGAAGCATCTGCTGTGTCAGGTATCTCCATTTCATCTTACCAGCAAGCCCGGAAGGTTGTTGAGGAAGGAACTGCCCTAGGCTGGGGCAAGGTCTTAGCTGTGGGGGAGAAGAAGGACAAATTTGGGTTGGGTTACAAACCAACTCGACATCAAGCAAAGGCTGCTGCAGAGCCTGGTTTTGTCAGTGGGGGGATGCTTACCCCCGATGCTATCAACTGTCTGGAAGACGAGCTGGAAGAGGAACGCAACCTGGAAAGCTGGATTCGTCCAAAGATCCCGGGGAGCAGTGTCTCAAACTGGTCTTCCCAGGAAATTATAAGAGTTACTCATGCAGAGTAATTATTATTTCCTGTATTTTTTATAGCATGCATCAAAGTCTTGCATCTTGCCCAAGATGACAAGACTCATTTTGTAATCAGGGCCATCTGTACTTTTGTGCAAACAAGATTAAATTAACGAATTATCAGACATCTTTTTGCAAACGAGTCTTTTTCTTTTCTGCTCACTGTTTTTCCATTTTTCTTTTTGTACAAAAATAAATGGCGGTGTTTTCAAAATGATAACTTCATTTCACTTTTTTTCTAAAGCAAGATTAAAATCAATCACTAAAATAAACAAACTGAACCCTTGCAGAGAGTGCCTTCCTGACAGCACCGACAACAGCACGGTTATGACATCGTATGACTTTGACAATCCAATCAATCAAGCTGATGAAGGGGTTGAAGAAGAATATGAGCTTCCTGAAGAGCTAGCCAGGTTGTTGAGACAGGAGGAAAAGGTTATTACTCCTCACCAGGAGGAGATTGAAGTGATTAATCTTGGTACGGAGGAAGACGTGAAAGAAGTCAAAATCGGGGCCTGCCTGCAAGACTCAGTAAAGAGACAACTGATAGATCTGCTTCAAGAGTATGTTGATGTGTTTGCTTGGTCGTATCAAGATATGCCAGGGTTGGATACCGACATTGTTGTGCATAAGCTGCCTTTGAGGGAAGAATGCCCACCAGTTAAACAGAAGCTGCGCCGAACTCGCCCAGACATGGCTATGAAAATTAAGGAAGAGGTACAAAAGCAATGGGACGCCGGGTTCCTTGCTGTAACTAGCTATCCGCCGTGGGTTGCTAATATAGTGCCTGTGCCTAAGAAATATGGCAAAGTAAGAATGTGTGTTGACTACCGGGATCTGAATAGAGCCAGCCCGAAAGATGACTTCCCATTACCTCACATTGATGTATTGGTGGATAACACGGCTCAGTTCTCGGTATTCTCCTTCATGGATGGATTTTCAGGATATAATCAGATCAAGATGTCACCTGAAGACATGGAGAAGACAACATTTATCACACCTTGGGGCACGTTCTGTTACAAGGTGATGCCATTCGGACTAAAGAATGCTGGTGCAACGTATCAACGGGCTATGGTGACATTATTCCACGATATGATCCATAAGGAAATCGAGTGTTATGTGGATGACATGATTGCCAAGTCCCTTACAGAGGAAGATCACCTGGTGAATCTGCTGAAGTTGTTCAAGCGACTGAGGAAGTACCAACTAAAGCTGAACCCCAACAAATGCACATTCGGGGTGCGATCCGGTAAGTTGTTGGGATTTATTGTGAGCGAGAAGGGGATTGAAGTGGACCCTGATAAAGTCAAAGCCATCCAAGAGATGCCTGCACCGAAAACTGAGAAAGAAGTCCGAGGGTTCTTAGGTCGATTGAACTACATTTCGCGGTTCATATCTCACCTTACAGCAACCTGTGAACCCTTGTTCAAGCTGTTAAGAAAAGAACAAACGGTCAGGTGGAATGAAGACTGCCAGAAGGCTTTTGACAAGATCAAGGAATATTTACAAGAACCTCCAATCCTCATGCCGCCAGTTGAAGGAAGACCTCTGATTATGTACTTGACAGTATTAGAAGAGTCAATGGGGTGTGTGCTGGGCCAGCATGACGAGTCTGGTCGAAAAGAGTATGCAATATACTACCTAAGCAAAAAGTTTACCGACTGTGAACAACGTTATTCACTGCTCGAGAAAACTTGCTGTGCTTTAGCGTGGGCTGCTCGCCGACTGAGACAGTATATGTTGACCCACACTACTTTATTGATCTCAAAGATGGACCCAGTCAAGTACATTTTCGTGAAGCCAGCTCTTACCGGACGGGTTGCAAGATGGCAGATGATTCTCACAGAATACGACATACAGTACACATCTCAGAAAGACATCAAAGGCAGTGTACTATCTGAATATCTTGCTGAGCAACCCATTGATGACTACCAGCCTATGAGGTTTGACTTCCCTGATGAAGACATCATGTTCATTAAAGCAAAAGATCACGAAGAGCCTATTCACACTGAAGGGCCTGACCCGGAGGAAGAATGGACTATGATGTTTGATGGGGCTGTTAACATGAATGGCCGTGGTGTTGGTGCAGTACTCATTACACCTAAAGGAGTTCACATGCCTTTCTCGGCAAAACTCACTTTCAACTGCACTAACAACGAAGCTGAATACGAAGCTTGCATTATGGGTCTTGAGGAAGCTATTGACCTCAGGATCAAGACATTGACCGTATTCGGAGATTCGGCTCTGGTAGTTAATCAAACCAACGGAAAATGGTACACCCACCAGGATCATCTGATACCTTACAGGGATTATACGAGAAGGTTACTGACTTTCTTTACAACGGTCAAACTTGAGTATATCCCTCGGGACGAGAATCAGTTTGCAGATGCTCTTGCTACCATTTCATCCATGATCAAAGTTCAAGCTGCTAACTTTGTACCCCAGATTTCAGTGTCTAGACTTGATAGACCAGCATATGTATTTGCAGCAGAGGTTGTCAAAGATGATAAGCCTTGGTTCCATGACATTAAATGCTTCTTGGAGGATCAAACATACCCACCTGGGGCATCTTCCAATGATAAGAAGACTTTGAGAAGGCTTGCTGGTGGTTTCTTTCTGAACACTGATGGGTCTTTATACAAAAGGAACTTTGATATGGTACTCCTCAGATGTGTTGACAGGATGGAAGCAGATTTGTTGATGCATGAAGTGCACGAAGGGTCCTTTGGTACCCATGCCGGAGGGCATGCCATGGCTAAAAAGCTATTAAGATCAGGCTATTACTGGATCACAATGGATGCAGACTGTTGTGCTTACGCCAGAAAATGCCACAAATGCCAGATCTATGCAGATAAGGTGCATGTGCCTCCCAATCCTTTGAACATAATGTCTTCACCGTGGCCCTTTGCCATGTGGGGCATTGATATGATTGGCAAGATTGAGCCAACTGCTTCGAATGGTCACAGATTCATCCTGGTCGCCATTGATTATTTCACCAAGTGGGTTGAAGCAGCCTCATATGCAAATGTTACAAGACAAGTGGTAGCCCGATTTCTGAAGAGAGATATCATCTGTCGATACGGAGTTCCCGAACGAATCATTACTAATAATGGTTCCAATCTAAATAACAGAATGATGGCAGAGCTGTGCCGGGACTTCAAGATCCAACTGTAGATGTTTAAGAATTGGCAGAATTTTTGACCAAACAAGAAATGTTAAATTCAGTTCAGAATGTCCTATCAGATGTTGGGACATTAGCAAACAGAGTATGTGAACTTGGTTCAGGATGTTCTACAGGATGTTGGGACATTGTATAAATGACTAAGTTCAGTTTTGTCAGGATGTCCCAACAGATGTTGAGACATCTCAGACCTGCTACCAGAATTAATTATTGATTAACAGATCAGAGATATTTAAGGAGAATTATCTGGAATTAATTAATGCTGGATAAAACAGACCAAGGCGCATCTGTAGGGAGGTTTTAAATTGAAGATTCAGATTAAAACAGAAGACCTAATGCACCTAGAATATAGGAGGTAACAAACCCTAAATTCAAGGTGACAGCTGCTGCACATTAGGGCTGGATCATTCTACAGAAAGCCCAAAATTCAGAACCTATTTAAACAACAGAATCTCATAGAATTGAGTACGAATTTCAGAAGAATAAATAGGGTGTCTAGTGTTTTAATAGCAGGCTGTTTTTTTATGTACCACTTTATGAGCTTTTAAGCAAAAGTGCATTTGTGACTTGATTGAAACTGTGAAGTAAAATCAAGCTGTTATTGTTTGAAGGATGTCTTCAATTTCTGTAAACTTGTAAACTTGATCACTGGGTGATTGAGGGGGAGTGAGTAGGGTACTCTTATCTAAGTGAGTCTTAGGTAGAAATTGCATTGGGTAAGTATTAAGTGATAGATTAAACAGGGTGGTTTAAGTCTAGAATTAATATTACTAATAGTGGATTTCCTCCTGGCTTGGTAGCCTCCAGATGTAGGTGTGGTTATACACTGAACTGGGTTAACAAACTTCTGTGTTGTTTATTTTTCCTGCTGTTTAAGTTCTTGTTTAAATTTGTCAAATGTCCTATTAAGTGTTGGAACATCTCTTAGGACATCTCATTACAGAATTTCAATTGGCATCAGAGCAGGCACCCTGCCTGTTTATACTGGGTGAGATCTAGGGAAAACAAATTCTGTATCATGGACAGAGATATAGGGTCAGTAAATAGACCACCTATACTGGATGGTTCTAATTATGACTACTGGAAGCCAAGAATGATTGCATTCTTAAAGTCACTTGACAACAGGGCATGGAGAGCAGTAATTGTTGGATGGAAACATCCTGTTAAAGACACCAAAGATGGATCAATAGTTCTGAAACCTGAAGAAGAATGGAGTAAAGAGGAAGAAGATTCAGAACTAGGCAACTCAAAAGCCCTAAATGCTTTATTCAATGGCATTGATAGAAATATTTTCAGACTGGTGCATCATTGTGAGCTGGCCAAAGATGTGTGGGATACCCTCAAGACAACTCATGAAGGAACATCAAAAGTAAAAATGTCAAGACTTCAACTTCTCACCACCAAGTTTGAAAACTTGAGAATGAAGGAAGATGAATCAATTCATGAGTTCTACATGAACATCTTGGATATAGCCAATACTTCTGGAGCCTTGGGAGAAAAGATGACTGATGAAAAGCTTGTAAGGAAGATTCTCAGATCTTTGCCAAAAAGATTTGACATGAAAGTCACAGCAATAGAAGAAGCTCAAGACATATGCTCCATGAAAGCTGAAGAACTCATTGGTTCCCTTCAAACTTTTGAAATGGGAATGAATGACACACATGCTAAAAAGAACAAAAGCATTGCCTTGGTCTCAAATGCAGATGAAGAAGAAGATGATAAATCAGCATATGACAAAAGCTTATCAGAAAACCTTGTCTTGCTTGGAAGACAATTCAAACAGATTCTCAGAGGAATGGAAGGCCAATCCAAATCCAGTGAAAGAAACACAAACTCTGAGAACAGGAGAACATATGATGCTAACAGAAAGTCAAAGTTTGCTGAAAAGACCAGTCAAGATAAAGGAGTCAAATGCCATGAATGTGAAGGATATGGACACATCAAGTTTGAATGTCCTACTTACTTAAAGAGGCAAAAGAAAGGACTCTCTGTGACCTGGTCTGATGAAGACTCAGGAGAGTCAGAAGAAGAATCAGCTAAGCATATTACTGCTCTAGCTGGACTGTGTGAATATGATAGTGATTCCAGCTGTGGAGAGCTTACTTATGCAGATCTTGAGCAAGCCTTCAAGGATCTGTACAAGAGTAGTACTGAAGTATGCAGTGAGGTCATAAAGCTAAAGAAGCAGAATGAAGTACTAGAAGAAGAAAAAGCAAGTGATCAAGTAATCATTGATACCTTAAAAAGTGAAGTAACTCTTCTCAATTCTAAGCTGGAACATATGTCCAAATCTGTTAGAATGATGAACAGCAGCTCAAATACACTGGATGCTATTCTCTGCAATAATAAACATTCAGGGGACAAAAGTGGACTGGGATATAACAGAGATGAAGCCAGCTCCAGCAAAGCTACTTCAAAAATTACACAGTCAAACAAGATGTCCCAACAGATGCTTCAACATCAGAACACAAAGACTAACTTAATGTTCCAACAGATGTCTCAACATTCTGGAAAGTACAAAATGAAGAAGAAGTATCAAAGATGGAGATGCCATCACTGTGGAAGATTTGGGCATATCAAACCTCACTGTTATAAGCTACATGGATATCCAAATCAGATGTATCAGCAACCCTCCAAACAGAAAGTAGAAGGTACCAAGAAAGTGCTTAGACATCAAAGGAATCAGCAACCTCCTAAGCAGAAGACAGAGGTCATCAAGAAGGTTTGGAGACCAAAAGCTGACACTCAGACTGATCAAAGCCACAGTCCCAAGAACCAGATCAACAATCAAGCTTGGAGATCAGCTGAACAACACTCAGAGCAGAGGCATCAAAAGAAATCTCAACTCATCTGGTCAAAGAAGAGTACTGCATACATAGCACATACATCATTGAAAGTATCAGCTAAGGAAGACTGGTACTTTGACAGTGGATGCTCAAGACACATGACTGGATTGAAGAATTTGCTAGTAAACTTAAAGCCACATTCATCCAGATATGTTACCTTTGGAGATGGAGCTAAAGGAGAGATCAAGGGAGTTGGAACCTTGGATTGTCAAGATGTTCCAAGATTAGATGATGTGCTGCTTGTTAAAGGTTTAACTGCCAACCTGATCAGTATAAGTCAACTATGTGATCAAGGATACAGTGTAAACTTTACAAAAACTGAATGCATAGTGACTAACCAAAAGCAAGAGGTTGTCATGAAAGGAGCCAGATCTAAAGACAATTGTTACATGTGGGAATCCCAAAATCTCAGTCTCACTTCAACCTGTTCTCTAGCTAAAGAAGAAGAAGTGAAACTATGGCACCAAAGGCTAGGTCATCTTCATTTCAGAGGCATAAAGAAGATCATATCTATGGATGCTGTAAGAGGTATCCCTAAACTGAAGATTGATGATGGAAAAATCTGTGGTGAATGTCAAATAGGCAAACAAACCAAGATGTCCCATCCAAAGCTCCAACATCTGACAACTTCCAAAGTTTTGGAATTGTTACATATGGATCTCATGGGACCTATGCAAGTTGAAAGCCTTGGTGGTAAGAGATATGCATATGTGGTGGTTGATGACTTTTCAAGATATACATGGATAAATTTCATTAAAGAAAAGTCAGATGTCTTTGATGTATTCAAGGAATTATGTCAAAGATTACAAAGAGAAAAATCCAGCTGTGTGATCAGAATTAGAAGTGATCATGGAAAGGAATTTGAGAATCAAAAATTCTTAGATTTCTGTTCTTCAGAAGGAATCAATCATGAGTATTCTTCTCCTATCACTCCTCAACAGAATGGGATTGTTGAAAGAAAAAATAGAACTATTCAAGAATCAGCAAGAGCTATGATCCATGCTAAAAAGTTACCTCTGTATTTCTGGGCTGAAGCTATGAACACTGCCTGCTACATCCATAACAGAGTTACCTTGAGAAAAGGAACTTTGTCCACAATATATGAAGTCTGGAAGGGCAGAAAACCCACTGTAAAGTACTTTCATGTGTTTGGAAGTAAATGCTATATTCTGGCAGATAGGGAGCAAAGGAGAAAAATGGATCCTAGAAGTGATGAAGGAATTTTCCTTGGATACTCTATAAACAGCAGAGCTTATAGAGTATTTAACTACAGAACAAATGTTATCATGGAGTCCATAAATGTGATAATTGATGATGCTCCTACAGATGTCCCAGAAGATGTTGGAACATCTGCTGATATCAAGGTTGAAGCTGAAGAAAAGAATGATCAATATAACTTCACTCAAAATGATACAAGGTCAGAAGATTCAAGCAAACCTCCCTCCATCAGAATACAGAAGGATCATCCCAAAGATTTAATAATTGGTGATCCCAACAGAGGTGTGAGCACTAGATCAAGAGAAGTGATTTCAGGTTCTTGTTTTGTGTCCAAAATAGAACCTAAAAATGTCATGGAAGCTCTCACTGATGAATACTGGATTTGTGCTATGCAAGAGGAATTAGGTCAATTCACAAGGAATGAAGTGTGGAATCTTGTTCCTAGACCTGATGACATAAATGTGATTGGTACAAAATGGGTGTATAAGAACAAGTCAAATGAACAAGGAATTGTTACAAAGAACAAAGCTAGACTTGTGGCTCAAGGATACACTCAAATTGAAGGAGTAGACTTTGATGAAACCTTTGCACCAGTAGCAAGGCTTGAATCAATAAGACTACTGTTGGGAATTGCTTGTATCTTAAAGTTCAAGTTATTTCAAATGGATGTGAAAAGTGCCTTTCTTAATGGTTATCTTAATGAGGAGGTTTATGTAGAACAGCCTAAAGGATTTGTTGATCCAAGCTGTCCAAATCATGTATACAAACTCAAGAAAGCACTTTATGGTCTGAAGCAAGCTCCAAGGGCATGGTATGAAAGACTTACCACATTTCTTATCAAGCAAGGATACAGAAAAGGTGGGATTGATAAAACCCTGTTTGTTAAAGATGAAGAAGGAAATGTCATGATTGCACAAATATATGTTGATGACATTGTGTTTGGTGGGATGTCTGATAAGATGGTCAAACATTTTGTCAAGCAGATGGAAGCTGAATTTGAAATGAGTCTAGTAGGTGAATTAACCTATTTTCTTGGTCTGCAAGTTAAGCAAATGGAAGACTCAATGTTCATCTCACAAAGCAAGTACTCCAAGAACATAGTGAAGAAATTTGGAATGGAAAATGCTTCTCATAAAAGAACTCCTGCTCCTACACATTTAAAGCTGACTAAAGATGAAAAGGGTGAGAAGGTAGATCAAAATTTATATAGGAGCATGATTGGAAGCTTGTTATACTTGACTGCTAGTAGACCAGACATTGCATTTGCAGTAGGAGTTTGTGCAAGATATCAAGCTGATCCAAAAGTCAGTCATCTCAATCAAGTCAAGAGAATCCTTAAATATGTTAATGGTACATGTGACTATGGCATAATGTACTTTCATGGATGCAAACCACTTCTCACTGGCTTCTGTGATGCTGATTGGGCAGGAAGTGCTGATGACAGAAAAAGCACTTCAGGAGGATGCTTCTTTCTAGGAAACAATCTGATTTCTTGGTTCTGTAAGAAACAGAATTGTGTGTCATTATCTACAGCTGAAGCTGAGTATATAGCTGCAGGTAGCAGTTGTTCTCAGTTGGTTTGGATGAAGCATATGCTCACTGAGTACAATGTCCCACAGGATGTCATGACATTGTACTGTGACAACTTGAGTGCAATCAACATATCTAAGAATCCTATCCAACACAGCAGGACAAAGCATATTGATATCAGACATTATTTCATCAGAGATCTTGTAGAAGAAAAGGTGATTTCATTGGAGCATGTATCTACAGATCTGCAGTTAGCTGATATTTTTACCAAGGCATTGGATGCTACTCAATTTGAGAACTTAAGGGGCAAACTTGGAATATGTTTATGTGATATCTAGCAGTTAATGAGATGTGCCAACATGTCATATGACATTGCATGGCTTAATTTCCAGATGGCAAAACTGGTCTGGACAAGATCTTTGAGAATTCCAATCCTAATCATTTGGACTGTAACGGCTACTTATTTAGGAACTCCTTATAAGCAGCTATCAAGAGTCTCATCACATCATCACAAGCGAATCACATTAACTAGCAATTCTTCAGAAATCATAAACCCTAAAGCTGCACATTCATCTTCTTCAACAATGTCTCAAAACCCTAAAACATCTGAAGAAGTTCTCAATCAGAAAGACGTGGTTCATGCTACTCCTATTTCTATGGTGCCAATGCAATCAACACCATTAGACGAGCTCAGGGGAAGCGCTTCTCACTCTAAAAAGGCAAGAACACCAAAGAGAGCTAAAGATCAAGTTTGTAGCAAAGCCAAAGGAGGCATTCCTTCTCCTGCTAACATGCCACCAAAATCTTCAAACTATGTGGATGATTCAATCAAGGAGATTGTCACCCAAATTCTGTTTGAACAAAGAAAGGTGAGTGGGATCTCTGTTCCATTGCAAACCATGCCTGCTCCCCAAGAAGAACCATCTCAAACTGCAGAGGGCACTTCTGCAGAACAAGATGTCCCAATAAATGTTGGAACATCTGCAGATGAGAAAGAAAATTCATCTGATGCTGAACAGACTGAGGTCCAAGAAAAAGCCTCAAGTGAAAGTGATAAAGAAAACTCTGAGGATCAGAATAAGGCCCTAAATGAAGATAATGACAAAGTCTCTGAGGATCAGACCAAAGCCTCAGATGAAGATCTAATTCCTGCTGATCAACAAGCTGAAGAAGAGACTGCTCAATCTCCTCCAGGGGTCAATCTGGAGCAGGACTCTGATGCAGAAATCATAGCATCTGTCAAACCCAGCATAGCCAAAAGACTCAGGTCCAGGCAGGGTAAGATGCAAGCTGAAGCAGCAATTCTTGAAAAGAAGAAAGCCTCTCCAAAGAAAGGGAAAGCTAAAGCCTCTTTTGGGCCATCAAAACAATGGAGTAAAGTTCAAACTCAGAAAAGAAAGGCTGTCACACCATCAAATTCAGATGTTGAATCAGATGTCCCAACATCTCCTCCTAAGAAGAGACCAGCAATATCCAGAGCTTCATCTGCTGTACCAGAAGCTCCCTTGGATAACATATCATTTCACCATGTCTCTAGTGTGAACAGGTGGAAATATGTGTACCAAAGAAGGGTTGCCCTGGAAAGAGAACTGAGCAGCAATGCACTTGAGTGCACAGAACTGATAGACCTCATATCTGCTGCAGGACTGTTCAAGACAGTCTCAGACCTCTCTCCCTGCTATGAACTTCTTGTCAAAGAGTTCATTGTGAATCTTCAGGAAGATTGTTCACATGGTAAGTCCTCTGAATTCCAAAAAGTCTTTGTTAGATGTGTGGAGTTTTCTCCCCAAATCATAAATCAGTATCTAGGAAGAGAAACAGATGGACCAAATGAGCTGGGCAAGACAGATAATCAAATCTGTAAGGTGATCACTGCAAACCAGGTCAAAGCTTGGCCTGTGAAGGGAAAGCTCTCTGTGAGCATGCTTACTAGAAAATATGCCATGCTTAACAGGATTGGAACTGCAAACTGGGTGCCTACCAATCACACTTCATCAATCTCAACTGGTCTGGCCAGATTCATCTTTGCTGTGGGGACTCAAACCAAGATGGATTATGGAGCATATATTTTTGATCAGACTATGAAGCATGCCATCTCTACTGCAACAAAGCTGCCAATAGCTTTTCCATCATTGCTGTGTGGTATTGTTCTAAGTCAATACCCTGGAATTTTAACTGAGAAGGACATTGTCTGCAAGAGAGAAAGCCCCCTGGCTTTTCACTACAAATTATTTCTCAGTCACCATGCTGCAGATGTTGAAACACCTGCTGGGACATCTGCTGGTCCCTCCTCTGCTAAGAATCCAATCTCCAAGAAAGAATTAATTGCTGAGCTAAAGTACACCTGCAAAGAGCTTGAAGCTAGAAAGAAGAAGCTGGAGGAAATAATTAAGAGGTTGGAAAGTGAAGAAGATCAGACAGCTGCATCTGATAAAGACAGTGAAGCTGACAGTGAAGCTGATAAAGATGAAGACACTGAAGTGGAGGAAGCTACTGAGAGTGATGAATCTGAGTGATCTTTGTATGTGAGGCATTTGTAATGACAGCAATGATTTGTATTTCTGGATAATAGTTCTTTGGCCCCTAATTTTGTGCCTACCAAGGGGGAGAACAACATCAAATGTAATTGCTGTTTAAATGAATGAAAGATCTGTTTGTTTGCTTCTGAACTGAATAAGTTTTTCTGTTGGAACAAGACTGGATAAAGACAGGACACATATATGTTTGAGGGGGAGTAATCTCAAATAAAATTCAACAGAAAAGTAATGATATACTCTGATAAAAAGAACTTCTGCTGCACTCTGAAAACCAGAAAAGATGTTAGCCAAAAATTAGCCAAAGGGGGAGTTTGTAGATGTTTAAGAATTGGCAGAATTTTTGACCAAACAAGAAATGTTAAATTCAGTTCAGAATGTCCTATCAGATGTTGGGACATTAGCAAACAGAGTATGTGAACTTGGTTCAGGATGTTCTACAGGATGTTGGGACATTGTATAAATGACTAAGTTCAGTTTTGTCAGGATGTCCCAACAGATGTTGAGACATCTCAGACCTGCTACCAGAATTAATTATTGATTAACAGATCAGAGATATTTAAGGAGAATTATCTGGAATTAATTAATGCTGGATAAAACAGACCAAGGCGCATCTGTAGGGAGGTTTTAAATTGAAGATTCAGATTAAAACAGAAGACCTAATGCACCTAGAATATAGGAGGTAACAAACCCTAAATTCAAGGTGACAGCTGCTGCACATTAGGGCTGGATCATTCTACAGAAAGCCCAAAATTCAGAACCTATTTAAACAACAGAATCTCATAGAATTGAGTACGAATTTCAGAAGAATAAATAGGGTGTCTAGTGTTTTAATAGCAGGCTGTTTTTTTATGTACCACTTTATGAGCTTTTAAGCAAAAGTGCATTTGTGACTTGATTGAAACTGTGAAGTAAAATCAAGCTGTTATTGTTTGAAGGATGTCTTCAATTTCTGTAAACTTGTAAACTTGATCACTGGGTGATTGAGGGGGAGTGAGTAGGGTACTCTTATCTAAGTGAGTCTTAGGTAGAAATTGCATTGGGTAAGTATTAAGTGATAGATTAAACAGGGTGGTTTAAGTCTAGAATTAATATTACTAATAGTGGATTTCCTCCTGGCTTGGTAGCCTCCAGATGTAGGTGTGGTTATACACTGAACTGGGTTAACAAACTTCTGTGTTGTTTATTTTTCCTGCTGTTTAAGTTCTTGTTTAAATTTGTCAAATGTCCTATTAAGTGTTGGAACATCTCTTAGGACATCTCATTACAGAATTTCACCAACATCACAATTCTTCTCCTTACAGGCCAAAGATGAATGGCGCTGTTGAGGCAGCGAATAAGAATATTAAGAAGATTGTGCAGAAGATGGTAATCACATACAAAGACTGGCATGAAATGCTACCGTTTGCCTTGCATGGATACCGCACGTCAATCAGGACATCCACTGGGGCAACACCGTATCAGCTTGTATATGGTATGGAAGCAGTCCTACCTGTTGAAGTTGAACTACCCTCGTTACGGGTATTAATGGATGTTAAACTGAGTGAAGCAGAATGGGTTCGGTCCCGATTCGAACAACTGAGTCTGATTGAAGAGAAAAGATTGGCTGCAATTTGTCATGGGCAGTTATATCAGAAGAGAATGAAGAAAGCCTTTGATCAGAAAGTCAGGCATCGAGAGTACCAAGTAGGGGATCTTGTGTTGAAAAGAATCCTCCCTCCTCATACAGACCACAGGGGCAAATGGACTCCAAATTATGAAGGACCATTCGTTGTAAAGAAAGTTTTCTCTGGTGGAGCGCTGATGCTCAGCACCATGGATGGTGAAGATTTCCCGTCCCCTGTGAATTCAGATGCAGTTAAAAAATACTTCGCATAAAATGACCCGCTGGACATAAAAACAGAATGTAAGTCCAGGCAAAAGTAGGGCATCCCGGCGAGTCAAAAACAGAATAAAAGACTCGGGCAAAAATAAGGGAAATAAACAAAAATGTACACCCGCTGAGTTGAAAAGCCACATTGGACAGCTCAGGCAAAAATGGGTATCCCGATGGATTGAAAACCCGAAAGGGCGATCCATGCAAAATAAGGGAATAAGCGAACAACTGCATTCTGAATTCGTCTGCATTATCTACAACTTGGTAAGCTACAAAGGATCAAGCTTCAATCAGAATCAACTCTCTCCAGAAAGCAAGACGAGAAGAACGTCATTGTCATACGAGTCATAGCAGAAGAGGAAGCTCCTTGAAAGCCTCGTCAACATCGCCAGCATTTTGTTTCTCAATTTGTAACAGTCTCTTCATTTCAGGAGATATGTTTCCTTGACTGTATCTTGCCAATTCAGGGCACATGAATTAATAAAATCATATTTTTCAGTCATGTTTCGTTTTGTACATTTTTATTTACAAAGGATGTCTGATGTCTCTAAAAAACTAGTTGCATAAGTACAGATGTTTTTCTCTAAAAATAATAAAAAACACATGCTTACAGGGAATATACTTACTCTCAAAAGTGCTTAACTCCTATGACGGAATCCAGTAAAGGGTACCTCGGGACCTTTTGTGCGTCTCCTTATCTTTGCAGGATTGCAGGTATCCAGAACGCAACCTGGGGCATGCAAGTTACGTCTCAGCAAGCCGGCGAATCATTATCAACTCGGTCTATCTTCCACGTGGCGCTGGAAGGTGCCCACTTCCCCAGCAAAGTTGTCAAATCAACATACACTCAATCTCAGCATCTGAAATGCTCTATCCCCAGCTGAGTTGCCTCTTGTTGCTATCCCCAGCTGAGTTGCCTTTCACAATTCCCCAGCCGAGTTGCCATTTCATCCTCAGTTGAGTACAAAATTCAGGGAACCATCTCCCCACAGAGTTCAAGCCTCTATTCAGAAGAGCAACGCACGAAGAAATCACCACAGAATACAGAAAGCTTCTACAAACCCCAGCTGGATCCCATATTATAAGGATATGTCAATCGGTGACCTATATCCCCAAGCAGATACGTCATCAGATCTATCACTGATCTCATCCCAGCTGGGAGGTCCATTTCAAACAGATCAACCAGAGATCTTCGCAGCAACGGGATCCGAATCCCGGTTTGATATCCTTGCATAATCATAGCATTCACATCATATTATCCCCTCAGAGCGTAGCATTCCGTCTAATACGGAGCATTACGGCAAAAATCAAATGCATAGCATAATCATAAGCCATGTTCTGAAGTAACACTTGTGAATAACAAACCGTTCATCATCGTTATACAAAAATCCCCACCAGAGTCCCAGCAAAAGCAGTTGCCTCTCCAATCACCAAACACCAGTATATATTTCTGACACCCGTCCGTGTCATCACTTCCCCAAACAGGTTGCCTGAATACACTTTACAAACAAAGTCACCCGTACTACAGATACTTCCTGACACCCGTCCGTGTCAAATCACCAGCAGAAAGCCAAAGACATCCTCTTGGCACTCACATATACTTATATATACACTTTCTCGACACCCGTCCGTGTCATATCCCCAGCGCAGTCGCTTACACCTTTACCACCCATATACTTGATAATGCTACTTTTCTCTTTTGACACTCGTCTGTGTCACTCTCCCCAGCAGATAAACACTTATATATACTCACTACTCATTGGTACACTTATACAGATACTCGCCCGTATCCTGTATACACCATCACTCATACCCCCACAGATTCAACAATAGTTCTTGTTCTTTGTTAACCAGTTGGTACTCGTCCGTACCATCATCTCAGAACATTGCGTCTAGTGTTTGTTTCTACGTGATACTCGTCCGTATCATAGTCTTAAGGATGCTCGTCCGCATCTTTAATCCATATACCGTGTCAAACACTTATGTCTTCTTGAATATAGATACTCGTCTGTGTCTACTATTCCCCAGAAAAATTCTTTCAAATTCAACACTCGTCCGTGTTCTTTGTTAACCAGTTGATACTCGTCCGTATCATCATCTCTGAACATGTGTCAGTTTGTTTCTACATGATACTCGTCCGTATCATGATCTTAAGGATGCTCGTCCGCATCTTTAATCTATACACAATACCAAACACTTATACCTTTTGTTTCTTGGATGTAAACGCTCGTCCGTGTTTACTATTCCCCAGTAGATCGCCAACAAAGCAAATTTCCTTTTTATCTAACACTCATCCTGTGTTATGATAACTTTGAGAGCAGCCGTACCCTGCTAAGTGGTCGTCCTCCACTTCTTGATGGTCGTCCTCCATCATGCTCATCCGATGGCCGTCCCCATCGTTGATTTTTAGCAGCCTTCCCCTGCTGGGTGGTCGTCCTCCACCTCTTGATGATCGTCCTTCATCACTTTATCCAATGGCCGTCCCCATTGTTGATTTTGGTTATCTGGCATTCGTCCTATGTCATGATAAACCCTGAGAGCAGCCGTCCCCTGCTAGGTGGTCGTCCTCCACCTCTTGATGGTCGTCCTCCATCATGCTCGTCTGATGGCCGTCCCCATCGTTGACCTTTTATCCGATGGCCGTCCCCATCGTTGATATTTTCGGCAGCCGTACCCTGCCAGGTGGTCGTCCTCCACCTTTGATGGCCGTCCCCATCAGGATTCCTTAACCCCAACAGAGCAGCCGTCCCCTGCTAGGTGATCGTCCTTCACCTTTGATGGCCGTACCCCATCATCTGTTTATTTCATTTATTCTTTAACCCGATGGCCGTCCCCGTCGTGGTCCCTTTTCTTTTAGCCCGATGGCCGTCCCCATCGTTGGTTACTTTGCTTTGTGAACTTGATGGCCGTCCCCGTCATGTTTCATTAATCCCCAGAGAAGCGTGCAGCTATACCTTGATGGCCGTCCCCATCATGATATCTTACTTTCCCAGCTAGTCGGTCGTCCCCGTCTTGGCTTTACCTTTTATCCCCAGCATGTCGGCCGTCCCCGTCATTGCTCTTTACCCAGCAGTCGTCCTCTGCTCGACGGTCGTCCTCCGTCGCCCACTTTACAATATACTTTGTTTTCCTTTTACAATCTATATCCCTTTTCTTCTTCATTCCGTGAGTGCAAATTTTGGACTGTCTTTGGTATTCAACCACAAGTTATCTTGTTTGCCTGTTAAGCCGTCGCTTACATCCTGCACAGCTAACTCATGTTTGAATAGGGGCAGCTGTAAACACCCCAAATTTTCCCTCACCCATTCACACCATGGCTTGTGATCATCCTCATATGCATAAACACAATCATATCATCTCACATCTCATTTTTTATTCACTGCATAGTTTCTAAGGCATCTGCACCTAGGGTTTGTGATCTGAGCAACCTCAGGGCATCCTGAGCCACCCCAAAGGCCACCAATCAACTCAAAGGGGTCCATGTGTGTTCATATGTCATATTCCATCTCTTCAAAGTCAAAAATGTAGAGGAATCACAAGGACTAGGGTTTGAGTGGATGCAGAGCCAGGTCAAACTGCACAGTTGACTGAAAATTAGGGTTTTGGTTTCAGAGGCCATAACTCCAAATTTTTTGGTCATTCTTGTTTCCATTGCTCTTTATATGGTATAGGGAGTATGCATATCAATTTTCATGAAGAAATTCCATGGGGAAGTCATCTGATCAAGGGTTGACTTTTCAGACAAGTCAGTGTAAAATCAGGGCATCTGAGGCCCCCAATGACCCAACCAATGGGTGATCTTCATCATTTTGAGTGTATATGATCTTTATTTGATCATGGAAGAAGGTTGAAGTTCATAGAAATCAAGAATTTAGGGTTTTTGCAAATGTTGACTTTTGGAGCATAGTTGACTTTTCAAGAATGCATCATTTTAGGTCATTTTTCAAGCCATGATTCTTGATCCAAGAATGCTTCAAATGGAAAAACTTTGGTCATGAAAGTTGTAGATCTCATTTTTCCCTTTTCAAAAAGTACAAGAACATGATCAAACTCTTCTTGAATCAAAATTTATGGCAATGCAAAGTTGGCTAAAATCATTGATTTTCAAGGCATGCCTCAAATGGAAATTTTGCAAAGTCTTGGACCAATGCATATTGCAGCCTCTAGTTCACTTCAAACCAGCACATAAACATTCTCTAAGTCATAAAAATCAGAAATGAACCAAGAATGCCCATGGTTTTATGTTTGGTTGGACAAAAAAAGGTCACATGTGAACAAAAAATCACAAGTTGCAAAACTCATGATCATGCTTCCTCCTACTTGCAGCCTTGGATGCTGAGCTTTGCTAGCCTCTCACCTCACCTTGCTGCACCAGAACCAGCCCATGTACTTGCCTAGATCATGAGCCATACCTCTCTTACACATTATTTGACTTTTTGCAAAAGGTAACTTACCAATCAATAAAGGGCATGTCTTGTCAACTGACCAATGAGAGAGAGTTATGTGGACAATTTGCAAGCTAGACATAACACAAGGCAAGGCTGAAACATCCTCATTCAACACATACACAAAAATCTACCAAGTGGCAAGTTGCTTCGAATCTCTCTGCCCAGCCACAAAACACTCAAGCCAACTTCACCATTCAACTCACCTTGCTCCATAGACCACAAAGCACCAAGAACACAAGCCTGGAACAACCAGAATACTCCATAGCCATTTCTCACCTCAGCCTGCATTTCTCTTCGAAACTCTCACCACAGCTTGCAAACACCTAAACAAACTTTGCAAAGCTTCCCCATTCACCCTCAGGACCACAAACAACCCCTTTCCATGGCCTGAAACTGCTTAATACCCCATAGCCATTTCTGACTGAGTTGAAGCAGGAGCTTTCGAAACTCATTATCCAGCCAACTTAAACTCTCATTGAGCATTCAAACATCTTCTGGGGATCAAGTGGAGTGGATTGCACAAGGAGAAGTGGCCTGAAAGTCCTCAAGTTGAAAGCTCCAAATCTCAGGTAGCTCGAAAATTATTTTTCCAGAAATCATTTCTTTTGTTCCAAACTTGTTCTATGTGATTCACTGATTATCCTGATGTTCTTAGTTTTTGAAATGGCTTTGATTTGAGCATTTAATTTGTCTCTGAAGCTTGCGTACCCTAGTTTTTATTTCTTTCGATTCAGTTTGTTTAGGAAGAAGAAATTTGTTTTGAGGGGTTTGATTCGTGAGAGGTTGGAGATCATTTCCCAGTTCTTAGTTTTCATTTTTGATACGATTTGAGGGGTTTGGGGATTTCTCAGGTGAGATGCTGGCCGGAGAAGACGACCGGAAGTCTTCTCCGGCCACCTGAAAGTGATTTGTGCCCTAATTGCGTAATTAACTCCAGTTTGAATTTTGGCCGTAGATGGCCTTTGACTTGTTGACTTCCCTCCCTTTTGGATGGCCCAGATCCTTTTCATTAGCCCTAATCTCTCTCATTAGTTTAATTAATCTTTAATTAAGTTAATTAATTCAGGAGCCATCTGGGCCCTTCATTCACGCGCCAGTCAACACATTTAAACTCAGGCTCCATCCTGGCCCTCCATCTAGCTTACTTTCTTTTTTATTTGATTTTTAATTCATTTTGTTTCATTAAACTTGCATAATTATTTTAAAATAGCAAAAATGTCTTAAAAATTATGAAACTTTTTCTTAAAAGTTTTATTAATTTTTAAGACCCAAAAATATTTTTTATTTTATTTTTTATCATTTAAAAGTATTTTTAAATATTTAAAAGATTATTTTTAATTGATTAATGGAAATTAATTAATTAAAAATACTTTTAGGTATTTAAAAATTACAAAAAAATTCATGAAATGTTCTAAGACATTTAGAAACATTGTCCAACCTTCAAACCAAATTTCTTTTTTGATCTTGATGCATTTTAAGAATTTTTCATTGAATTAAATCATTTTTTTATGCATTATTTTGATCATGGGTTCAAAAATTCATTTCTGCCTATTGGAGAAGGTTTGGACATTGATTCTTTTTGCTTTGTTTTGTGTTTGGCATGTAGTTTCTAGGGTAAAATGGCCATGATTTGATCTTGCATTTTCTATTTGTTTGACATTTCTTTTGTTAAGAACCCTAAAAAACCCTAATAACTTAGAAAATTCATATCTTGAGATTGGTTAAGAGTTGGGAGTTCCCCTTTGGGCAGTGGTTCATTATAGGTTTAGGGTTTCTTTGGGCAGCATTTTCCATTTTTTATCTTGGGGTTTGTTTCTATTTTGGGTTTTTGTTTGATGTTTGTTCCATAAACCCTAATTTGGGATTTCTCTTGCATCCTTCTTGCATTTCCTTGCATAACATGACTTGTCTTTGCATTTTGTGCATTCTTGTGATTCATTTGGCATCTCAAGACATATAGAAAGCATGTTTGATCATTGCACTGCATATTTGCCATGCCATTTGTCTTGTATGCTTCATAACTTTCCATGATTGTTCATGCTCCTTAACTTGCATCATCTGCATCCATGATCTTGTATGAGCATCTCCATGCCTTGCCTCATGTTCATAGCACCTCATAGCATCATTTTCATCATCAATATGCTTCTGGTTTGGTCTAGCATCATACCATTTCATCCCATCTAACATTGCATTGCATTTCTTTCTAACATTTCAGGTGGTAAGTAAACTTGAGAAGTGAATTTGCCTTCACTTTTCATAACTTTTCTTTTCATCTCCCTTGCATGCATTGCTGCATTTCTATATGTGCTTGAGTTTGAGCTTGCTCATGCTTGTTCCTCCCACTTTCTTTCTTCAAGTGACTTGACTTCTTGAATGAAGCAAGCCACTTTGCTTCTCTTGATCTTGTTCATCTGCTTCCTGGTGGTTCTTCTGAAGATTGTTCTTGAAAACCTCACAAACCTTAGGATCAACCAAGCATGACAATGAATTAGGGTTTTGATTAGTTCCCCTCCTAGTTTTTACCTTTGTGTCTCTCTTTGAGTCTTCTCTTCTCATCTCATAATCAGGGACCAAACCCTAAAGGCTTTAAGACTTTGTGATTAAGCTTATGCCTGCATCCTTCTTTTAGGATGGAATGTATAACTTTAATCCTAAGTGTTAAACCCTTAATGTGTTTAAATCTCTTAACCAATTCACTTAATAAATATCAAGACATCACACTTGTAACTTGGGCCTTGCATTAGGGTTCTAATTCTTCCTTAAGTGGTTAAGAAGGACTAACCGTAGTGTTAATGGACAAGTCCCCCTCAAGTTGTCTTACAAATCATAAAATTCACTTCATCATCATACCATTAATCTAAAATCCACTTAATCAAAGGTTTGTTTTGTCATGAGTTTAATCCCTAATCATGGATTAAGTTGAGGAGCTTTCCTCAGCTTAAACATTCTCATCTATCATCCTTCTCTTAGGATGGTGTAATGAGTCTGTTTAATCCCTGATTATGGCTTAACCTCATTACTCAACACTAAACAAAAACCACAAAAACATCTAAATAATCACAAGTAGGTTAATGACCTTAATCCTATACCAAAGGTGATTAAGTGTGAGAAGCTGACTTCACACTTAAGGTATTCTCATTACCCCTAAACAGAGGGAAGATGTGATGAGTTTGCTAAATCCATTGGTTTAGGCTTAAGCTCATTTTCTTATGACAAAAATCCAAAAAGCAATAAAAGACTGAAAACACAAAAACAAACAATAATCGTCTCCTTCGGGATTCTTTTCTCATCTCACTCACTCATAAACGAGAGCTCGCTTCTTCCGTCTAATGCAAGACAGTTTGCACCTGAGCCAGACAGGTCATACACTTGAGCATTGACAAGCAAGCAGTTCATCAGTCAATTCATCTTTCAGTCTCTTTGGGTCGAACTACGGTGTTCTGACTTCCTCATTGCACGAGAGGATACGTAGGCATAACTTAACAGTTATCGAACAAAAGTCTCTGTATATTCCCCCTCTTTCTAGCTTCATTCTTCAGCCTCATGATCTTGAGCATTTCACCTTGTTCTTACACTGACACTTTCATACTTCACATCACTTATACACTTTACACTGACACCTGTACATCTTTTCCAGCTATTTTATACACAGATTGCACTGACACTACCCCTTTAAAACACAAATCTCTTAAGCGTGGATCCCGTCGAGTACGGCGGACAATCTGGGTGCTAATACCTTCCCAGGTTGTAACCAACCCCCTTTCTCAGTCTCTCTGGTCCGCAAACCGCCTTATCCATCTTTTTCTAGGTCTATGCAGCATTACCTTTCCTCCGGGATAAAAATGCCTAGCTGGCGACTCTATTCATCTCCAGTGAGTTCACGGCTGTGTGTTCTCATTGTCCCTCTCGCCGACCGTTCGCGTCTGTACCTTCATATGAACCCTTTTCATTTGTCGGGAGCGACAGTCGTCCCCATCATTTGTTCATTAATCCTCAGAGAATCTTACAGCTTTACTTGATGGTCGTCCCCATCATAATCTCTTATATCCCCAGCATGTCGGCCGTCCCCGTCATTGCTTTATTTTCCACACTTTCCCCAGCAGTCGTCCTCTGCTCGACGGTCGTTCTCCGTCGCTCGCACTTTATAATTATACTTTATTTTCTCTTACAATCTGTATCCCTTTTCTTCTTCATTCTGTGAGTGCAAATTTTGGACTGTCTTTGGTATTCAACCACAAGTTATCTTGTTTGCCTGTTAAGTCGTTGCTTACGTCCTGCACAGCTAACTCATGTTTGAATAGGGGCAGCTGTAAACACCCCAAATTTGCCCTCACCTATTCACACCATGACTTATAATCTTCTCATGTACATAAGTTCAATCATAGCATCTCATACCACATTCTTGATTCATTGCATTGGTTCAAAGTCATCTGCATCTAGGGTTTGTGATCTGAGCAATCCAAGAGCTTCTTGAGCCACTCCAAAGGCCATCAATCACTTCAAAGGGGTCCATATATGTTCAAGCATCATATTATATCCTCTCAAAGTCAAGAATGTCAAAAAATCACAAGAACTGAGAATGGTATGGAAGCAGAGCCAGGTTTAACTACATAGATGACCTAGAATTAGGGTTTTGGTTTCAGAGGCCACAACTCCAAATTTTTTGGTCATTCTTGTTTCTATTGGTCTCTATATGGTATAGGGAGTATGCATATCAATTTTCATGAAGAAATTCCATGGGGAAGTCATCTGATCAAGAGTTGACTTTTCAAGCAAGTCAATGCAAAATCAGGGCATCTGAGGCCCCCAATGACCCAACCAAAGGTTGTTCTTCATCATTTTGATTATGTATGATCTTTATTTGATCATAGAAGAAGTTGGGAGTTCACAAAATTGAAGAATTTCAAGTCTTTTGCAAAGTTGACTTTTTGGGAAAGTTGACTTTTTAATGAAATTGCCATTTTAGGAAACTTTTTCAACCCTTGCTTTTTGATTCAAAAATGCTTCAAATGGAAAAACCTTGGTCATGAAAGTTGTAGAATGGATCATTCCCTTTTCAAAAAGTACAAGAACATGACCTAATTCATTTTGGATCAAAAGTTATGGCTTGTCAAAGTTGGCTAAAATCACAAAATTTGAAGTTTTCTACCAAAGAGACATTTTGCAAAATGGTTTGTTCAAGTGTTCTAAAGGCCTCAAATGTGTATCATTTCTTCACAACATGATCATATAACATCCAAAATTCAGAATGGGCCAAGGTATCACTCATCTTCATGACTTATGGAGCAAGATATCTCAAAGGAACCAAACTTGAACCAACTTGCAAAACTCATCATAAGTTACAAACCACTTGCTGCATTGCCTCTAAACCTTTTTCACAGCATTCCTTGATTCAAGCTGAGCCCAAGCATGCCAAAAAGAAAGTTGTACCATAGCCCATGCTTCAAGTACACATCAAGTTGACATTTTGGCCAAAGACCCATACCAATCACCATAGGCCACCAACAACTTTCTGACCTATCCCCTTTTGATACATGGACAAAACCCAGCCTAACACATCACACAACACACACTGATTTTGCCTACAAGCCATAGTTATCATTTTTGCTCCAACTTGCAAAAACCTTCGAAACACTCAGCACAGCTAGCAAACACAAAAACAAACTTCACAAATCAACTCAACATGCTTCACTGATCAAAAAGCACCCATCACCATAGCCTAAAACTCCCTGAATCAGAAATACAATTTCCATCCCACCTTGAACAGAACTTCTGCCATCTCTCAAACCATCCATTATAAACTTCAAACAAGCATTGAAAGCTTCTCAGGGGGTCCAGTGGAGTTGATTGCAAGCAAGAAACCAGCCAGAAAGTACCAGAAACCAAAGCTTCAGTTCAGGTAGCCATCTCAAACTTTTTTTCCAGAAACTCCATTTTAAGTTCTTAAATGCTTCTATGCACTCCCCTGATCATGGGGATATGATTATTTTTGAAAATGGTTGAGAAACCAGGATGTATGAATGCTCTGAAACTTTTTTGCCCTAGAAATGTTTTGCTTCGATTTGGCTGATTGATGAATGAAAAATGGTTTTTGTTTGGGGGTTTTGGTTTAGTTTCGAATGGGGATGATTTATGGGCTTTTAGTTTTCATTTTCATGAAGTTTTGAAGATTTTAGCAACTTTCAGGTGAGGGTCTTGCCGGAGAAGACGACCGAAAGTCTTCTCCGGCCACCTGAAAGTGTTTAGGGCTAATCAGTGTAATTAATGCAAGTTTGAATGTGGTACGTTGGATGGGCTGACCAGAGTTGACCCGCGCGCATATGAGTGGTCCAGATTTCACATTAAAACCCTAATCACAATTTATTAAATTAATTAATTCAGATTAGTTTAATTAGGTTGGTTTGAATCTCAGCCCTAGGATCACGCACGCAGTCTTTCCCTCCATTCCAAGTTTGAATGCTGACCATTGGATGCGCTGACTTTCATTTAAATTCAATTTTATTGGCATTTTAATTCATTTAATTTGTGCATTTTATTTAAAATAGCAAAAATCATTTAAAAATTCTGAAAAAATTTTATACACCCTTTTATTAATTTTCAGAAACCAAAAACATTTTTATTTTTATTTTTTGCATTAAAAAATATTTTTAAATCATTTAAAAGTTTATTTTTAATTAATTAATGAGAATTAATTAATTAAAAATACTTTTAGGTATTTAAAAATCACCAAAAAATTCATGAAACCTTTAAAATCATTTAGAAACATTGTCCAACCCTCAAACCAAATTTCTTTTTTGATCTTGATGTCTTTTGACAATTTTCAATGGAATTAAAATCATTTCAAGGCATTATTTTGATCCAATCTTCAAAAATTCATTTCTGCCTAGTCTTTGAGAGTTGGACTTTGATTCTTTTTGCATTGCATCTTGCATATCATGTAGTTTATAGGATTAAATTGGTATGATTTGATCTTGCATTTTCAATTTGTTTGGCATTTTTCTTGACAAGGTACCTTAAAACCCTAGCATTCTTAAGAAATTCATAACCCTCATTAGGTTAAGAGTTAGAACCCCTCCTTTGGGCAGTGGGTTTGTATAGGTTTAGGGTTCCCTTGGATGCATTTTCAATTTTTTATCTTGATGTATGCTTCTGGTTTTGGTTTTTGTTTGGTGCATTGATCATTAAACCCTAATTTGGGCTTTCATATGCATCCATCTTGTGTTTACTTGCATACCATGACTTGCCATGACATTTTATGCATCCATTTGATTCATTAGACATCTTAAGACATATTAGAGTCATGTTTGATCATTGCTTCTTGCATTTGCCATGTTGTATGTCATTTGCATTTCATAACTTTTCATGTATGTTCATGGTTCTAAGCATGCTTCTCTTGCATCCATATGTTTGTATAATCATCCTCATGCCTTGATTCATGTTTGCATCATCTCATATCATCATTAACATCATGTGTATGCTTCTGGTTTTGAATTGCATCATGTCTTTTCATCTCATCTTGCATTGCATTGCATTCCTTTCATTAACTTTTCAGGTGGTAAGTAACTTTGAGAAGTGAATTTGCCTTCACTTCTCACAATTTATTTTCATCCCTCTTATGCATCATTGCTGCATTTTGTTTTGTGTTTTAGATTGAGCTTGCTCATTCTTCTTCATCTTACTTTCTTTCCTCAAGTGACTTGTCTTCTTAAGTGAAGCAAGTTACTTTGCTTCTCTTGGCTCCTTTCATCTGCTTCCTTCTTGGTGGTTCCTCTGAAGACTTTCTTGCAAACCTCATAAAACCTAGGAGCAACCAAGCATGACAATAATTAGGGTTTGATTAGTTCCCCACTTAGTTTTACCTTTGTGTATCTTTTGTGTCTCTCTTCTCATCTCATAATCAGGGACTAAACCCTAAAGGCTTTAAGGCTTTGTGATTAAGTTTATGCCTGCATCCTTCTATTAGGATGGAGTGTATAACTTTAATCCTAAGTGTTAAACCCTTAATGTGTTTAACTCCTTTAATCAATCCATTTAATAATCATCAAGACATCAAACTTGTAACTTGGGCCTTGCATTAGGGTTCTAATTCTTCCTCAACTGGTTAAGAAGGACTAACCCTAGTGTTAATGGACAAGTCCCCCTCAAGTTGTCTTACAAACCCTAAAACTCACTTCATCATCATATCATTAAATAAAATCCACTTAACAAAGGTTTTGTTTTGTCATGAGTTTAATCCCTAATCGTGGATTAAGTTGAGGAGCTTTCCTCAGCTTAAACATTCTCATCTATTATCCTTCTATTAGGATGGTGTAATGAGTCTGTTTAATCCTTGATTATGGCTTAATCTCATTACTCAACACTAAACAAAAACAACAAAAACATCTAAATAATCACAAGTAGGTTAATGATCTTAATCCTACATCAGGGTGATTAAGTGTGAGAAGCTGACTTCACACTTAAGGCATTCTCATTACCCCTAATCAGAGGGAAGATGTGATGAGTTTACTAAATCCATTGGTTTAGGCTTAAGCTCATTAACTTATGACAAATCTCCAAAAGCAATAAAAGATTAAAAACACAAAAACAAACAATAATCGTCTCCTACGGGATTCTTTTCTTATCCCATTCACTCATAAGCGAGAACTTGCTTCTTCCGTCTAATGCAAGACAATTTGCACCTGAGCCAGACAGGTCATACACTTGAGCATGGACAAGTAAGCAGTTCATAAGTCAATTTATCTTTCAGTCTCTTTGGGTCGAACTACGGTGTTCTGACTTCCTCATTGCACGAGAGGATACGTAGGCATAACTTAACAGTTATCGAACAAAAGTCTCTGTATATTCCCCCTTTTTCCAGCATTATTTTCTTAGCCTCATCATCATGAGCATTTCACTCTTGTTCTTACACTGACACTTCACTTATACACTTCACTTCTCTTACACTGACACCTGTACATCCTTCTCCAGCTCCTCTATACACAAATTGCACTGACACTACCCCTTTAAAACACAAATCTTTTAAGCGTGGATCCCGTCGAGTACGACGGAAAATCTGGGTGCTAATACCTTCCCAGGTTGTAACCAACCCCCTTTCTCAGTCTCTCTGGTTCGCAACCGTCTTATCCATATCTTTCCAGGTTTATGCAGCATTACCTTTCCTTCGGGATAAAAATGCCTAGCTGGCGACTCTTTCCTTTCTCTTGAGTTCACTCCTGTGTGTTCTCATTTCATCCTTTCACCGACCGTTCGCGTATGTACCTCTATTTGACCTCAGTCCCATTTATCGGGAGCGACAATGGTGAGCCATGGGATCAACAAGATGCAGCTGGATGGCTTGGATAGCAAGATGACATGAGTTTTGCATTTTGCCCTCTTTGAAGTTTCTTGTGAATCAAGGCATGAAACCTCATGATTTCTTGGGCAATTTGTGACAAAATGAGTTATGTGATATTGTTATGGTGTTTTGATACCAATTAGAAGTCAAACCAATCCTTGGACATCATTCTTGCAAGAGTTCTTTTTTGGAGAATTTCATGGAAAATGTCTTATGAAAGTTTGTGATTTAAGGCATGAACCTTGAAAACTCTTGGGCAATTCTGATTTTGCCAAGTTGTAACATGTTATAATGATGCAAAGAAGTCATTTAGAGGTCTTGGAAGTGCTTGGAATTTGAATTTGCAAAAATCCCTCTTTGGTGCCAAAAGTGGAAATTTCATGATTTTTCCCAACTTTGACAAGCCATAACTTTTGATCCAAAATGAATTAGAAAGAGTTATTGTACTTTTTGAAAATGGGAGGATCCATCCTACAACTTTCATGACCAAATTTTTCTCATTTGAAGCATTTTTGAATCAATAAGAGGAGGTTGAAAAACATTCCCAAAATAGCAAGTTTACATTATAAGTCACTTTCCAAAAAAGGCAACTTTGCAAATGGCTTGAAATTCTTCAATTTTGTGAACTTCTAACACCTTCTATGATCAAATAAAGATCATAAATATTCAAAATGATGGAGAATTCCCTTTGGTTGGGTCATTGGGGGCCTCAGATGCCCTGATTTTGCACTGACTTGCTCAAGAAGTCAACTCCTGATCAGATGCCTTCCCCATTGAATGTCTTCATGAAAATTGATATGCATGATCCTTATAACATATAGAGACCCATAGAAACAAGAATGACCAAAAAATTTGGTATTATGGCCTTTGAAACCAAAACCCTAATTCTAGGTCATCTATGTAGTTAAACTTGGCCCTGCCTCCATGCCTTTCTCAGTTCTTGTGATTCTTTGACTTCCTTGACCTTGTGAGGATATAATATGATGCTTGAACATACATGGACCCCTTTGAAGTGATTGATGACCTTTGGAGTGACTCAAATGGCTTTTGGATTGCTCAGATCACAAACCCTAGATGCAGATGACTTAGAACCAATGTGTGAAGCAAAAATGCAATATGAGATGCTATGATTGAACTTATGCACATGAAAAGATCACAATCCATGGTGAATGGGTGAGGGCAAATTTGGGGTGTTTACACATTAGAGACTAAACCTTTAAGGTTTTAAGACTTTGTAATTAGGGTTATGCCTTCATCCTTCTCTTAGGATGGAGTGTATAACTTTAATCTTAAGTATTAAACCCTTAATTTGTTTAAACCTCTTAATCAATCCATCTTAATAATCACTAAGACATTAACTTGTAACTTGGGCCTTGCATTAGGGTTCTAATTCTTCCTTCATTGGTTAAGAAGGACTAACCTAGTGTTTAATTGACAAGTTCCCCTCAAGTTGTCTTACAAATCATAAAACTCACTTCTTAATCTCACTCTTAATTAAAATCCACTTTAATAAAGGCTTGTTTTGTCATGAGGTTAATCCCTAATCATGGATTAAGTTGAGGTATCTTCCTCAGCTTAAGTGTGCTCATCTATTATCCTTCTATTAGGATGGTGTCATGAGTTCACTAATCCTTGATTATGGCTTAAACTCATTACTTAACACTAAACAAAAACTCAAAAACATCTAAATAATCACAAATAGGTTAATAATATTAATCCTAAATCATCATGGTAATTAATTTGAGGTGTTTATCTCATACTTAAGGTATTCTCATTATCCCTAATCAAAGGGGGATATGATGAGTTTACTAACCCTTGATTTAGGCTTAAGCTCATTAACTTATGACAAACACAAAAAAGGCAATAAAAGATTGAAAACACAAAAACAAACAATAATCGTCTCCTTCGGGATTCTTTTCTCATCATCTTCACTCACAAACGAGAACTTGTTTCTTCCGTCTAATGCAAGACAGTTAGCACTTGAGCCAGACAAGTCGTACACTTGAGCATAAACAAGCAAGCAGTTCACAAGTCAATTTATCTTTCAGTCTCTTTGAGTCGAACAACGGTGTTCTGACTTCTTCATTGCATGAGAGGATACGTAGGCATAACTTAACTGTTATCGAACAAAAGTCTCTGTCTCTTTCCCCCTCTTCCAGCATTATCCTTTGGGCCTCATTCCTGAGCACTTTACTTCACTTTCTTGCACTGACACTTGTATATTCTCTTCCGGCTTTTGCACACAGATAGCACATACACCTACCCCTTTAAACACAATCTTTTAAGTGTGGATCCCGTCGAGTACGATGAACAATTTGGGTGCTAATACCTTCCCAGGTTGTAACCAACCCCCTTTCTCAGTTTCTCTGGTTCGCAACCGTCTTATCCATATCTTTTCTAGGTTTATGCAGCATTACCTTTCCTTCGGGATAAAAATGCCTAGCTGGCGACTCTATTCACTTCACCTTCATTTCTCCTCTCGCCGACCGTTCACGCTTGTACCGGGATGCAAATCTTTGGGAGCGACAGGCACATACACTACCCCTTTTAATCACAGTCTAGTAAGCGTGGAACCCGTCGAGTACGACGGACGATCTGGGTGTTAATACCTTCACAGGTCATAACCAACCCCCTTTCTCAGTCTCTTTGGTTCGCAACCATCTTATTCATACCCTTCCAGGTTTATGCATCATTACCTTTCCTTCGGGATAAAAATGCCTAGTTGGCGACTCTATTCAACCTCAACCTCCAACATCGCCGACCGTTCGCGTCTGCACCGGGGACGTAAAGTCTTTTCGGGAGCGACACTTGCTGCAATTTTATGATCCATAGTCACGAGTCTTTGTGTTTCCAGATTACATTTTAGCACCTAGCTTGGAAGAGGTTTCCAGCATCCTAAAGGTTCCCATCAGAGAAGGTATGCCTTACTATGCTTCGGAAAGGGTCCCTCCATATGAAGATATAACTGGTGTCTGTCACTTAAGTATGCTCAGAGTCAAGATGGGGCTAGAATCCAACAAGATTAAAGAGATTTCCTTGGATTTTCTCATAACAGAAGCTCATGTTATGGCATTGGGAAACAAGTGGGCTGAATTTAAGGCATTGCTAGCTATGATGGTATATGGAATAAGTTTATTCCTAGGAGAGAAATGGTTAACAACATGGAGGCTATTACCATCTTTGTCAAGAGAAACCCAGTGCCTACATTGCTAGGTGATTTCTATTATGGGCTCCATTACATGAATGAGAAGAGAAAAGGGTATGTGAACTGTTGTGCTCCTTTGTTCGCCAATTGGTTTGTAAGGCAACTCCCGAAATCAGGACCTTTCCAAGACTTGAAACAAGCTTGGAAGTGGTCCAAAAGATTGATGGGCTTAACCTTAGACGACATATCTTGGGGGTGCAATAGAGACCTGATAGGAAAATAGATTATTGCTAGTTGTGGCACTTTCCCCAATGTACCTTTGTTGGGAAGGAAATGGCGAATAAACTATAATCCTGTTGTCCAGGAAACAGTTTGGTTATCCTCTGAAGGTTCCACCGTCAGCTGAAGAGGTAGCTAAGTCATTGTATTTCTCGATAGAAGGAAATATGGAGTTTTGTGTACAGGTAGCCCAAGCTTGGGAGGTCAGGATAAGGAAAGGAAAGAAAGATTTTGGGAAGGTGGACCCAAAAACATATGATCCTTTTGCTACATGGTTGAAAGATCGTGTTGAAGTCTTACTTCTCCCATTCTCTATGGAGTCCCCTTTATACCCTAAGGAGAAGTTACCCTTGGATTCAGTCCCTCTTAAATACTACCAGAAATTGGAGGCCTTGGTTAAACAACTTAAAATGGAAAATCAGGAGGCCCACAACTCTTGTTAGAAGCTGATGATTCAGAACCAACAGTTAGAAGAGAGAGCTCTTCGAGCTGAAGAGAGGCTCAGGCTTAAGCAGTAGGACTTACAGGAGAGAGAACTCTACTTCAAGAAAAGAGGGTTAGCTGAAACTTACAAGGCAAGCCAGTGCCGAAAAGATAAGAAAGCTTTGAATGAAGCTAATGAAGCTATAACTTTGTGGCAAGGGAAATGGGTAGATAATCTAAAGAAGCAGAAGGAGTTGGAAGCCAAATACAAACTGGAGATCAAAAGCCTTCAGGACTCCTTAGTTGAACAAGGAGAGTTGCTCCAAAAAGCCCATAACCAACAAAGGGATTACCTTCAGGATATGGAAAAAAGTCAACAGACAGTTGAAGATACTCAAAAGGAAATAGAAGAGTTAAAGCTCCGAGCTGATGTTAAGAAAATCAAGACCGAGTCAAGTGCAAACAAAGAAATTGAGAAGGCTTTCCTACAGCAGATTTAAGAGTTGTATGCCTCTTTTGATCTCAGGGATCTCCTAATCCAGAAGCTCATACAGGAGCCATATTATCCAGACATAGCCCAGTTGCTCCAAGGTGTCAAGCGCCTTAGCTGGAGGTTGCAAGACATAGAACTTCATAGGGTTTAGTCTTGTATTCACATATCTAGATTACCCTCAGGCCTGTTGTGAGATTCCCTTTTGTTGATGTACTTTGTCTCTTTTCTGATGTATGAACTGGTACCTTTTGGGGACTTTGTTGTTTCAGATTTCACTCTATACAATTGACTTATCTTGAATCTCTGGTTGTTATCTTTTGCATGGGCACGGGGTAATAAACACCAATTTTCCACATCTGAACATCACACGAGGTCTTCATCCAAAGTCTATTCTCTTAATACCGGAACAGGAAAGTAAAACAAAACCCTTGAGGATAAAAGGAACACAGCATTGCATGCATTCATATCATTTGCATTTTTTTTTCTTTTTGCAAGTTCTTCAGGCTACTTAACTTATCCATTTTCAGGGAAAGATTGTGAGAGCAGCCAAGACCCGTCATCCTAGATAGAGCATTCCTCACCGATACGCTACCCGCAACAATTAAAGAAACATCATGGACACTTTGCAGACAGAACTCAACGAACTCTGCACCCGAATGGGAGAGTTTATGGCTATGATGCAGGGCATGGCCCTAGGGTAGCAAGAGTTGAGAAGTGCTATGCATAGGCTTATTCCTCCCCAAATTGACCCTCCAGTGGTTACTCCAAATTCCCAGGGAAATCCACCCAACAACAATAGAGGAGACGGACCTCCGGGTCCGGAAACTGGCACACCTACTCTTATCCCTGTGAAAGATCGCCAGGAAGACCAGTTCCCTCTAGGAAATGATGATATGGGTTTTGTCACGGGTTGAAGCTTTCAGGATTTTCAATTGTTGACAGAGAAGGTTAAGGCCGTTGAATGTAGGGACACTCTTGGAATTGATGCATCTGATATGGGATTGGTCTCCGGAGTGGTTATCCCTCCTAAATTCAGACCTCCGAGCTTTGACAAGTACAATGGCAATTCCTGACCCAAGACACATTTACAAGTTGTCTACCACAAGATAGCCGCTCACACTAAAGATGAAAAACTCTAGATGTATTACTTCTAGGACAACCTCTCAGGGGGCTCACTAGAGTGGTATATGAAGTTAGAAAAAATTTCTGTCAGAAACTGGAAAGAGCTTGGGGAGGCCTTCCTTAAGTAGTATCAGTACAATATTGAAATGGTGCCTAGCCATACTCAACTCCAGAGTTTATCTCAGAAGACTTCAGAAAGCATCAAGGACTATGCTCAAAGATGGCGTGCGGTTGCCTCCAGAGTACAACCACCTTTGTTGGAGAGAAAAATGGTGGATCTTTTCATGGATACCCTCCTAGGGCATTTCATGGAAAGATTAGCAGGCTGTTCATCAGTGGGTTTTTGGACATTATCCTGAGGGGTGAGAGAATAAAAAATTGGATGAAGCAAGGAAAAATCTAGAGTAGCAGAGCATCAACCTCCAACGGGAAGAAGCCATTTGTGAAGCGCTGAGAGGGAGAAACTGGGGCTGTGTATACTCAAAACATAAGAGAAAACCAGAATGTGTATCAACAGGCAGCTGCTGTCACCATCGCTGCTCCAGCCAACCAACCACAAGTTCAGCAACAACAGCGTCAGCCAAACTATCAACAACAGAGGGCTTCTCGACCATACTATCCTCCCCGACAGAAGGATAGGCATTTTGAGGCGCCTCCAATGTCATACTCACAACTATTGCAGAATCTTCTCCAATTGAAAATGATATAGTTAATGACTCTGTAGCCTCCAAGGCCAGGTCAGCTTCCCCCAGGTTATGATGCCAATACCCGTTGTGAATTCCACTCTGGAGCTCCTGGGCACATTACTGAAAACTTCCAAGCGTTGAAACACGTTGTCAGGACTTGATTGACTCTAAGGCAGTCAATTTCGCTCCTACTCCAAATGTAATTCAGAGTCCTATGCCTCCTCATGGAAGGAATGTGGGGGCTAGTGATAGCGGTGAAGGTTTGAATTTGATATCCGATGTCAATGATTTGAAAACTCCACTGATGGCAGTAAAAGCTTGCTTGGCCAAAAAGGACATGTTCCCGGGTAGTGGAGAAAATTGCCTAGATTGTGTTAGTTCCCTTGATGGTTGCGATTAGCTGAGATCGGAGATACATAAAATGATCAATGAAGGAAGTATATAGTTCTATAAAGTTGTGAAGAGTGATGATATATCAACTGTTACGATCTATTACAACTCCGCACAGGTTCCTGCCGTAGCAAGAGTGGCACCAATAATCATCACCACTATTGGACCTGTCCCATACCAGAATAACAAAGCCATTCCTTAGAATTATGGGGGTGAAGTGTACTATAATGGCCATAAACAATACTTAGCCGCATCTAGTTCCTCTCTGTGCCAAATTGAAAATGTTGGAGTTGGGGGGTTTACCAGAAGCGGTAGGTTATTTGCGCCAGAAACTCTGAGGGGTAATGCATTGCCACCAAAAGATACTGTCGAGGCTCAAGCGAAATCTAGGGGCAAATAACCCATGACTAATGATGCATCTGCGCCAATAGTAGATCCTGACATCACTTTTGATAAGGATGCGGAGGAATTCTTAAGAATCATCCAGAAAAATGACTACAAGATCGTAGACCACTTACTGCATACTCCCTCGAAGATCTCGATCTTATCCTTGCTAATGTGTTTGGATTCGCATAGGAAAGCCTTATTGAAGATTATGAACAACGCGTATGTGCCGTAGGATATATCGGTAAATCAATTGGAAACAGTGGTGTCGAGTGTAAACTCTAGCCATGGCCTGGGCTTCACATATATGGATTTAACATCCGAGGGATGCAATCACAACCGCGCCTTGCATATCTCCATGGAATGCAAGGGGGCTATTCTCTCCTATGTGTTGGTCGACATAGGGTCGTCATTAAATGTGCTTCCCAAGAAAGCCCTTATGAAGTTGAATTATAATGGGGTAGTACTGAGGCCAAGAGAAGTAGTCGTACGGGCATTCAATGGTTCAAGAAGGTCAGTGTTCGGAGAAATGGAGTTGCATATCTTGGTGGGACCACAGGTTTCAGTGCTACTTTCTACGTAATCGACATTCAGCCAACCTATAGCTGCTTATTGGGGAGACCGTGGATTCATTCAGCGGGGGTAGTATCCTCCACCCTTCATCAAAAATGAAAGTTTGTGTGGGAAGGGAAAATTGTAACAGTTTCAGGAGAAGAAGACATCTTCATCAGTCACCTAGCCTCATTTAAATATGTGGAAATGGATGGAGAAATCGTCGAGACTCCCTGCCAAGCTATTGAGCCCGTCAAGTCTGAGAAGGCATTGTCATCAGCTGGTCTATCTGAAGATTCAAAGAAATGAGCTTCTATAGCTCCTTATAAACAGGCCTTAGAGGTGGTTGAATGAGGTGCGAAGGAAGGCTGGGGTAAGACAATTGAGATCCCAGAAAAGAAAGACATGTTTGGAGTTGGCAACCAGCCTGGTCAGTAAACGCCTGGACAAAGTACTAGAGGTCGGAAAGGCCCAATTACCTTCACCAGTGCTGGGTGGGTTAATCATGGCAACGTTTGTGCTGCGCAAGAGGACATGATTGACAGTGACTGCGATCTTCATGAGTGGGTTAAGACTTGTGCTCCGGGGACACAACTCAACAATTGGTTGGCTGAAAAGCTCATCTCTGTCACTCAACTTGAAGAGTAATAGTTTTTATGTTTTGTTTTCCTGTATTCAATCCTTACGCCTTACCCGGGGTGTAGTGGCTCATTCTAAGGGTTCTTTTTTCATAATTTGATTTCATAATCATCATAAAAGCATGAAGTTTTTGCATTCATGACATGTCGCTCCTTGTCTTTCATTTTCATTTTTGTTTTGTTTTGAAAAAATACAAATTTTATTCAAAGTAGATGGCAATGTTTTTATGCCTCACACATTTCTAAAATCTAGCATGAATTATCGTTCATGCAGATGTTCCTCGGGTCTTATCAACGACGACCTTGCTATGGCTCAGTATGACTTAGACAATCCAATTTACCTACCCGATGGGGAAGGTGAAGAAGATTGTGAACTTCCCGAAGAGCTAGTGAAGTTACTTAAACGAGAGGAGAAGATGATTCAACCACATGAGGAGGCTATTGAAGTGATAAATTTGGGTACTGAAGAAGACAAGAGAGAGATAAAGATCGGGGTTGCGTTAGAAGAATCCATCAAGAGTCGTCTAATTGCTATGCTTCGAGAGTATGTTGATATCTTCGCCTGGTCTTATCAAGACATGCCCGGATTGGACACTGATATTGTGGTGCACAAACTACCTCTTAGGGAAGAGTGCCTACCTGTAAAGCAAAAGTTGAGATGTACACGCTCTGACATGGCCATCAAAATTAAAGAGGAGGTGCAAAAACAGTTTGACGCCAAATTCTTGGTCGTAAAAAGTTATCCCCCATGGGTCACAAATAGTGTACCAGTCCCTAAAAAGGATGGAAAGGTCATAATGTGCGTGGACTATAGGGATTTGAATCGGGCCAGTCCTAAAGATGATTTATCTTTTCCTCACATTGACGTGCTAGTTGATAACACCGTTCAGTTTTTCGTATTCTCCTTCATGGATGGCTTCTCGGGCTATATCAGTTTAAAATGGAGCCAGAGGACATGGAGAAGATTACATTCATTACGTCCTAGGGCATCTTTTGTTATAAAGTCATGCCATTTGGTTGGAAAAATGCCGGTGCAACCTACCAACATGCAATGTTGACACTATTCCATGATATGATTCATCACGAGATTGAGGTCTACGTTGATGACATGATTGCGAAGTCACAGATAGAAGAAGAGCATCTAGTCAACTTAGCAAAGTTGTTTGACAGGCTTCAGAAATTCAGATTGAGGTTGAATCCAAACAAATGCACCTTCGGGGTACGCTCCGGTAAGCTGCTAGGCTTCATTTTCAGTGAACGGGGAATCGAGGTTGACCTTGCAAAAGTAAAAGCCATCAAAGAGATGCCTGAACCAAGAAGTGAAAAAGAAGTACGAGGCTTCTTAGGGAGGTTGAACTACATTGCATGGTTCATCTCGCACCTAACAGCCACATGTGAGCGTATTTTCAAGCTCCTGAGGAAGAATCTGGCTATCGAATGGAATGATGACTGCCAACAGGCTTTTGACCATATCAAGGAGTACTTGCAAGAACCTTTAATTCTCATGCCTCAAGTGCCAGGAAAACCCCTAATCATGTACCTCACCATATTCGAAGGATCAATGGGATGTGTGATGGGACAGCAAGACGAGTCTGGTCGAAAAGAGCATGCCATTTATTACCTTAGCAAAAAGTTTACTGATTGTGAGACATGATACTCACTACTTGAGAAAACTTGTTGCGCTTTGACATGGGTAATCGCTGGCTAAGACCGTACTTGATGACTCACACTACTTTCTTGATTTCTAAGATGGACCCTGTAAAGTATATATTCGAGAAGCCGACTCTAACAGGAAGAGTAACCCGATGGCAGATGATTCTGACAGGATATGATATCCAATACATTTCACAAAAAGCCATCAAGGGGAGTGTATTGTCGGAGTATCAGGCCCAGCAGCCAATCGATTATTACCAACCAATGAGGTTCGAGTTTCCGGATGAGGACATCATGTTCTTCAAGTCTAAGGATTGTGAGGAACCGCTTCTGGAGGAGGGTTCAGACCCCGAATCCCAATGGAAATTGATGTTTGACGGGGCTGTGAACATAAACGGAAGCGGTGTAGGTGTTGTCATTATCTCAGCAGAGGGGGTCCATATGCCTTTCACTGCTCGACTGACATTCAAATGTACCAAAAATGAAGCAGAGTATGAAGCTTGCATCATGGGGATCAAGGAATCAATCAACTTGCGAATCAAGAACTTTGAGATCTTCAGAGATTTTGCTTTGGTCGTAAACCAAGTCAATGGCATGGTTAGTTCATCAACCTCACTTGATGGCTTACAGGAACTATACCAGGAGGTTGTTAACTTTCTTCACCAAAGTCAAGATGTATTATATACCACGAGATGAGAATCAGTTTGCTGATGCTCTAGAAACTTTATCGTCCATGATCAAAGTTTTTCAAGAGAACTACGTGCCTCAGAACATGGTCTCTCGTCTCGAAAGACCTTCCTACATCTTTGCAGTTGACGGTGATGAAGATGATAAACCTTGGTATCATGATATCAAGCAATTCTTGAAGTCTCAAGAATACCCGACTGGGGAATCCAGTAAAGACAAGAAGACTCTCAGGAGGCTAGCAGGTGGATTCTTCTTGAATCAAGTTGATATGTTATACAAGAGGAACTTCGACATGGTCCTACTCAGATGCGTGGATAGACACGAAGCAGACATGTTGATGAAAGAGGTTTACGAAGGCTCCTTAGGTACCCATGCTGGAGGGCATGTGTCGCTCCCGAGGATTTGCATCCCGGTACAAGCGCAAACGATCGGCAAAGAGAGAAAATGAAGATGAACTGAATAGAGTCGCCAGCTAGGCATTTTTATCCCGAAGGAAAGGTAATGCTGCATAAACCTAGAAAGAGATGGATAAGACGGTCGCGAACCAGAGAAACTGAGAAAGGGGGTTGGTTACAACCTGGGAAGGTATTAGCACCCAGATTGTCTGTCGTACTCCACGGGATCCACGCTTGAAAGTTTGTGTTTAAAGGGGTAGTGTTTGTGCTATCTGTGTGCAAAAGCTGGAAAAGAATGTAAAAGTGTCAGTGCAAGAAAGTGAAGTGAAGTGCTCAGGAATGAGGCTTTGAAAGAATAATGCTAGAAGAGGGGGGGAAGAGACAAAGACTTTTGTTCGATAACAGTTAAGTTATGCCTACATATCCTCTCGTGCAATGAGGAAGTCAGAACACCGTAGTTCGACTCAAAGAGACTGAAAGATAAATTGACTGATGAACTGCTTGCTTGTCTATGCTCAAGTGTATGACCTTTCTGGCTCAGGTGCTAACTGTCTTGCATTAGATGGAAGAAACAAGTTCTCGTTTGTGAGTGAAGATGATGAGAAAAGAATCCTGGAGGAGATGATTATTGTTTGTTTTTGTGTTTTCAATCTTTTATTGCTTTTTGTGTTTGTCATAAGTTAATGAGCTTAAGCCTAAATCAAGGGTTAGTAAACTCATCATATCCTCCCTTTGATTAGGGATAATGAGAATACCTTAAGTATGAGGTAAGCACCTCAAACTTAATTACCATGATGTAGGGTTAAGATCATTAACCTACTTGTGATTATTTAGATGTTTTTTGGAGTTTTGTTTAGTGCTGAGTAATGAGTTTAAGCCATAATCAAGGATTTAATGGACTCATTACACCATCCTAATAGAAGGATAATAGATGAGAACATTTAAGCTGAGGAAGATACCTCAACTTAATCCATGATTAGGGATTAACCTCATGACAAAACAAGGCCTTTATTAAAGTGGATTTTAGTTAATGGTAAGATTTAGAAGTGAGTTTTATGGTTTGTAATACAACTTGAGGGGGACTTGTCCATTTACACTAGGGTTAGTCCTTCTTAACCAATTAAGGAAGAATTAGAACCCTAATGCAAGGCCCAAGTTACAAGCTTAATGTCTTAGTGATTACTAAGGTGGATTAATTAAGAGGTTCAAACACATTAAGGGTTTAACACTTAGGATTAAAGTTATACACCCCATCCTAAGAGAAGGATACAGGCATAATCTTAATCATAAAGCCTTAAAACCTTAAAGGTTTAGTCTCTGATTATGAGATGAGGAGAGAGACTCAAAAATAAGACACAAAGGTGAAACTAAGGGGGGACTAATCAAAACCCTAATTATTATCATGCTTTGATGTTCCTATGGTTTGTAAGGCTTGCAAGATATCTTCAAGGCCACCAATGGAAGAAGCAGATGAAAGGAGGAGAAGCAGAAGAAACAAGTTAACTTACTTCATTGAAGAAGATAAGTTACTTGAAGAAAGAAAGTGAAGGATGAACATGAATGAGCAAGCTCACTCTAAAGAAAAAGATAATGCAGCAAGGATGCATAAGAGAGATGAGAAGAGAAATGATAAGTGAAGGCAAATTCACTTCTCAAAGTACTTACCACCTGAAATGGTTAGCATAAAGAAAGGAATGAAGTGAAAATGAAATGTATGCAAGGATGCAAACCAAAACCAGAAGCATAAACATGATGCAAATGATGCTATGAGATGATGTAAAGACATACCAAGTGTTATGAATGATCATACAAGAGATGAGAATGCAAATGAAGCAAGTAGGAAGCATGAAAGCACATGAAAGTTCATGGAATGAAATGAATGCACATCATGGCAAATGGATGAAGAAATGATCAAGCATGATTCTAATGTGTCCTAGGATGCCTTAAGATTCATGTGAATGCAAGAAATGTCCTGGCAAGTTCTTGAATGAATTCATATGCAAGATGTATGCAAGTGAACATGAGAAATTAGGGTTTTAATGCAACATGAAATGCAAAAGTAAAAAACAGAAGCAAAGCACAAGATAAAAAATTTCAAATGAACTCAATTGAACCCTAACCCCATATGATATCACACACCAAAGGAGAAGTTCTAACTCTTAACCTAAAGAAAGTTGTGAATTTTCTAAGTTATATAGGGTTTTAAGGTACCTTAAGAGGGAAAATGAAAATCAAATAAAAAATGCAAGATAAATTTGTGACAAAATTATGCTAGATACTACATGCTATATTAAGATCAATTCAAAAAGAATAAATGTCATACCATTTATGGTTAGGCAGAAAAGAATTCTTGAAGTTAGGGTTCAAAAATAGGAATTTTATGAACCCTAAATTCAAGAAAATTGTCAAGATTGATTCAAAACCAAAAACGAAATTTGTATGAATGGCGTGACAATGTTTATAAATGTCCTAAGATGCAATGTGAATTATTTTGGGATTTTTAGAAACCTAAATGATATTTTAATTAATTAATTTCCATTAATTAATTAAAATAAACATTTAAATATTTTTAAAATGGTTTTTTAATGCAAAAAATAAAAATAAAAATGTTTTCTGGTTGAGAAAAATATTTGAAATGAAAATGCAAAAGGAAAATATTTTTGGATTTTTCTAACTATTTTTAATAAATTGTGCAAAATAAATGAGAAAATATGAATTAAAAACTGAATTAAATGGAAGTATGCGTAATCAAGGGACATGATTGATTCTAGGGGATTTTGGTTTGACCACGCGCCACATCTAAAGGCTGAAATTCAAACTTAGTTAATTCTAATTAATTAATAAATTAATCCTAATTAAACTTAAGTAAACGCATCTGGGCCCTTTATCACACGCGGGAAGACAAGATCCAAAGGCCTACGTTTAAACTTTGCCCTAACCCTAATTAAACAATTTAATGACTTTCAGGTGGCCGGAGAAGACCTCTGGTCATCTTCTCCGGCCAGCTCCTCCCTGAACAACCCCAAAACACCACCCTAGACCCTCAAACTTTCCAGAATTGATCAGTGAACAACCACAAACAAGAATCCAGGCACGAAACTCATTTATTTTCAGAAACAAGCATGAATCGAATCAAACTTCTTTTAGGTCAAAACTTTCAGAGATTCGGTTCATGCTCGTTTCTTCATCATTTTCAAAAATAACAAGTGTTGTGTGATCAGGGGAACATGGGGAACATTTCTATAACTTAAAAAGAGATTTCTGGAAAATTTGTTCTTGAGGTTACCTGAAGTGAAGCTTCCTGGTTCTAAGCTTTCAAGCCTTCTCTTTGATGTAAAAAGTCTCCAATGATCTTCCTAATGATGTTGCAATGCCTAGAACAAGTTGAAATGAGCTGGTTTGAGAGAATGAACCCCTGCTGCACCAGAATCATGTTTTGGCTATGGAGGGTTTTTGGTTGTTTTAATGGTTGCTTTGTGTATAGATGATTCTAAGATGAATGGTGAAATTGGTTTGGAGTTTGAGTGTGTGAGCAGAGAGTTTCGAAAGTTTTTGCAAGATGGAATGATTTTGGGAACTTGATGAATCTGAGGTTTTAGGCTGGCTTGTTGTGTGTTATGGCTTGGGTTTGATCCACATAACAAGTTGTGATAGGTCAGAGAAGTGGTTGTGGCCTATGGTGATTGGTATGGGCTTCTTGCAAAAAAAGTCAAAAGTTTTGTACTTGAGGTATGGGCACTTGTGCAGCTGGCTTTTTGGCTTGTCTTGGTTCAGCTGAGATCAAGGAGGTCCATGGAATTGGTTTTGTGGCAATTCAGCAAGTGGATGAAAGGTTATGTGCCCTTTTGCAATTTCTATGAAGTTTGGCCCCTTTTGAATTTCTTGATGGGAAAGTCATGAAAACTTGAGATTCTTGGGCCAATTCTGAGTTTTAGACAATGCACTATGTTGGTATGATGCTTAGAAGGGTGTTTGAAGTCACAAAATGGCTTGGCAAGTGGTTTTGCAAAAATCCCTCTTTGGTGCATTCTTGAAAATTATAGGATTTTTGCCAACTTTGAAATATCATAACTTGAGTTCCACAATGAATTAGAACTTGTTCTTGTACGTTTTGAAAAGGGAATGATCTAATCTACAACTTTCATGACCAACAACATTTCATTTGAAGCATTTTTGGTTGAGAAAGAGGAGGTTGAAAAACACTCCCAAAATGGAAAGTTTACATTACAAGTCATTTCCAGTTTTGGTAACTTTTGGTTTAGCTCACTTTTCTTCAATTTTGTGAACTTCCAAGCACTTAAATGATCAAATAAAGATAATATAACTTCAATTTGATGAAAAATCCACATTGGTTCCATGTTGGGGGGCCTCAGATGCCCTGATTTTGCTCTGACTTGCTCAAGAAGTTACCCAATGAACATATGACTTCATAATGAATTCCTTCATCAAACTTGGTACACATTATCCTTATAACATATTGAGACTATTAGAAACACGAATGACCCAAAAATTTGGAGTTAAGGCCTCTGAAACCAAAACCCTAATTTTGGGTCATCTGTGTAGTGAAACCCTAGCTCTACTTCCATGCCTTGCCAGTTCTTGTGATTTTTTGACTTCCTTGATCTTTGAGGGATACAAGATGATGTTTGAACATATATGGACCCTCTTGGAATGATTGATGGCCTTTGGAGTAGCTCAGATGGATCCTTGGATTGCTCAGATCATAAACCCTAGATGCAGATGAACTTGAACTATGCAGATGAAACAAAAAAATGAAATATGAGATGGTATGATTAAACTAATGCAAATATGAAAGATCAAAAGCCATGGTGTGAACTTAGTGAGTGCAAATTTTGGGTGTTTACACCTGCCCTTATTCAAGCATGAGTTAGATATGCAGGGTGTAAGCGCCTGGCTTAACAGACAAACAAGATAACTTGTGGTTGAATACCAAAGACAATCCGAAATTTGCACTCACTGGGGAGAAGAAGAAAAGGGATATAAATTGTAAAAGAAAGTATAGTATGATTATAAAGTGCGGGTGCTGGAGGACGACCATTGAGCAGAGGACGACTGCTGGGGATAAAGCAATGACGGGGACGACCGACATGCTGGGGTAATAAAGAGATCATGATGGGGACGGCTATCAAGTAAAGTAACAAGATTCTTTGGAGATTAAAATAAAGGTAATGATGGGGACGGCCATCAGGTTTGCAAAGTAAAGTAAACAACGATGGGGACGGCCATCAGACTAAACTGATGAAGGACGATCATCAGGAAAAAGAAAAGGGATCACGACGGGGACGGCCATCGGGTTAAAGAATAAATGAATAAATGATGAGGGACGATCATCAAAGGTGAAGGACGATCACCTAGCAGGGGACGGCTGCTCTTTATCACGACATAGGACGAATGTCGGATAGAAAAAAGGTCGACGATGGGGACAACCATCAGATAAGCATGATGAAGGACGATCATCAAGAGGTGAAGGAAAATCACCTAGCAGGGTACGCTTGCTCTCAGGGTTTATCATAACATAGGACGAATGTCAGATAACAAGATCAACGATGGGGACGGCCATCGGATAAAATGATGAAGGACGATCATCAAAAAGGTGAAGGACGATCACCTAGCAGGGGACGGCTGCTAAATATCACGACATAGGACGAATTTCGGATAGAAAAGGGTTCCAATAATGGAGACTCTGCTGGGGAAGGCATGAGGGATGGTCATCCAAAGGTGAAGGACGATCACCTGGCAGGGTACGGCTGCCGAAAGTATCACAACATAGGACGAATGTCGGATAGAAGAATAGTTACTTTTACTGGGGAATGGTAAACACAGATGAGTGCTTACGCTTAGGAAATAAAAAGGTATAAGAGTTTTGACACTGTGTATAGATTAAAGATGCGGACGAGCATCCTTAAGACCATGATACATACGAGTATCGGTAGAAACAAACGCTGACGCGTGTTCAGAGATGATGGTACGGACGGGTACCAACTGGTTAACAAAGAACACGGACGAGTGTCGAATCTATGGGGAATAGGTGTATATACAAGATACGGACGAGTATCTGAATAAGAAAAAACAAGTATTGTGAAGTATGATCAAGACACAGACGAGTGTTTCAACTTGCTGGGGAAAAGTGACACAGACGAGTGTCAAAAGAGAAAGTGTATAAGTTATGAACTTATGAATGTAAAAGGTATTATGGCGACCTGTGGGGATAGGATGACATGGACGGGTGTCGATGAGAGTGTATTATAAACAAGTGTTTGGTTTGCAACAAGTGTTTTGGCAACCATGCTGGGGAGCAGTGACACGGACGGGTGTCAAAGGAGTATATAGATATATCTGCAGGGGATGATATGAGATGACATAGACGAGTGTCGAGAAGAGTATATATGAACATGTATTTGTGTTAGAGAGTGCAAAGGGGACGCTTTGGCTTTCTGTTGGGGAAATATGAGATGACACGGACGAGTGTCGATAAGAGCATGTTATGGACAAATATCAGTTTGTAGAAAGTGTTCCGACGACTTTACTGGGGAATGATGACACAGACGAGTGTCAAAAAGGAGCATGTATTTGTGAGAGTGCAAAGGGACGCTTTGGATTTTATGTGCAAGGGATGTATTTTGTATATTGCTGATGAGGTACCGTTGGTATATACAGGTGACTGGTTCGAACCTGACTTGTGATCATGCAATATGTTTGATTTTTGTCATAATGCTACGTATTAGACGGAATGCTACGCTTTGTGGGGTAATTTGATGCGAATGCTATGATTATGCAAAAGAGACTGATCCGGGATTCGGATCTCGTTGTCGTGAGGATCTCTGGCTGATCTGCTTGAAAGGATATCCCAGCTGGGGATGAGATCATTGGTAGATCTGATAAGATATAAGGTTCTGCTTGGGAATTAGATCACTGATAGATCTATCCGGTAGTGAGAAAACCCAGCTGGGGATGAAGAGACTTCCGTCACTTTGTTGTGTAAGGATTTCAGGCATTGCGTTTTTGGATAGAGTCTGGAATTCTGTGGGGAGATGGTTCCCTTGTCTTTGGGAGACCTGGTACTCTGTTCGGCAGAGGAAAGATCACTAACCGATCTTCCTAAAGTTTGTGGGGATCCCGGCTGGGGATTAGGTTGCTTTGATAACTCTGTTGGGGAAAAAGCATTTCAGATGCTGTTAGGAGAAGATGTGATGGGGAGTGGTGCTGGACATGCCCCATGTTGCATATTGAATACCTGCAATCCTGTTAAGACAAAGAAACGCACAAGTATCCCGAGGTATCCCTTACCGGATTCCCTTATAGGAGTTAGATATTCCTGGAAGTAAGATTATTTCCTGCAAGCATTTATTTAAGAATGGCTCATTTGTTTTTATGCAAATATTATACCATGGATGTTGGACATTTTGCAAACGAAACAAAAATGTACAAGACGAAGTGTGACTGAAAATCAAATTTTATTAATCTGGGTGCCCTGAATTGGCAAGTACAGTCAAAGAAACAGATCCCCTGAAATGAGGAGATTGTTACAAATTGAGAAAAAAGTAAAGGTGCTGGAAATGTTGATGACGCTTCAGTGAGTTTCCTTTGCTATGACCAGTATGACCTTGACGTTCTTCTCATTTTGATTTCTGAAGAAGGTTGATTCTAACCGATGCTTTATCCTTTCGAAGCTTGCCATGTTGTAAGCGATACAGACGAATTCAAAATGCAGTTGTTCGCTTATTCCCTTATTTTGCGTGGATCGCCCTTTCGGGTTTTCAATCCACCGGGATACCCATTTTTGCCTGAGTTGTTCAATGCGGCTTTTCAACTCAGCGGGTGTACATTTTTTTTTCAATTTTCCCTTATTTTTTCCCGAGTCTTTTATTCTGTTTTTGACTCGCCGGGATGCCCTATTTTTGCCTGGACTTACATTCTGTTTTTATGTCCAGCGGGTCATTTTATGCGAAGTATTTTTTAACTGCATCTGAATTCACAGGGGATAAGAAATCTTCATCGTCCATATTAGTGAGCATCAGTGCTCCACCAGAGAAAACTTTCTTTACTATGAACGGACCATCATAATTTGGAGTCCACTTGCCCCTATGGTCTGTATGAGGAGGAAGGAGTCTTTTCAGCACAAGATCTCCTACTTGGTATTTCTGAAGCCTGACTTTCTGATCGAAGGCTTTCTTCATCCTTTTCTGATATAGCTGCCCATGACAGATTGCAGCTAATCTCTTTTCTTCGATCAGATTCAATTAATTGTACCGAGAACGGACTCATTCTGCTTCATTCAACTTTAAATCCATCAGTACCCGTAAGGAGGGTAATTCAACTTCAACAGGTAGGACTGCTTCCATACCATACACAAGTTGATACGATGTTGCCCCAGTGGATGTTCTGATTGAGGTATGGTACCCATGCAAGGAAAATGGTAGCATCTCATGCCAGTCTTTATAAGTAACCACCATATTTTGCACAATCTTCTTAATGTTCTTGTTAGCTGCCTCAACAGCGCCATTCATCTTTGGCCTGTAAGGAGAAGAGTTGTGATGTTGGATCTTGAAGTCCCGACATAGTTCTGCCATCATTTTATTGTTCAAATTGGAACCATTGTCAGTAACGATTCGCTCGGGTACTCCATACCGACAGATGATGTCTCTTTTCAGGAATCGGGCTACCACTTGTTTGGTGACGTTGGTATACGAAGCTGCTTCAACCCACTTGGTGAAATAATCAATGGCTACCAGGATGAATCTGTGGCCATTTGAAGCAGTCGGTTCGATATTTCCAATCATGTCAATTCCCCACATGGCAAAGGGCCAAGGTGAAGACATTACGTTCAAAGGATTCGGAGGTACATGCACTTTGTCTGCGTAGATCTGGCATTTGTGGCACTTTCTGGCATAGGTACAATAGTCTGCATCCATTGTGATCCAGTAGTAACTTGATCGTAATAATTTCTTAGCCATTGCATGTCCTCCAGCATGGGTACCGAAAGATCCTTCATGCACCTCGTGCTTCAACAAGTCTGCCTCTTTCTTGTCAACACATCTGAGAAGAACCATGTCAAAGTTTCTCTTGTATAATGAACCATCAGCATTCAGGAAGAAACTACCAGCCAACCTTCTTAATGTCTTCTTATCATTGGATGATGCCCCAGGTGGGTATGTTTGATCCTCTAAGAAGCATTTTATGTCATGGAACCAAGGTTTGTCATCTTTAGCAATGTCCACGGAGAATACGTATGCTGGTCGGTCTAATCAGGATACCGAAATTCGAGGCACATAATTGGCAGTTTGAACCTTGATCATGGAGGAAATTGTAGCCAAAGCATCTGCGAACTAATTTTCGTCTCGAGGGATGTACTCAAGTTTGACTGTTGTGAAGAAAGTCAATAATCTCCCCGTATAGTCACAGTATGGGATCAGATGCTCTTGGTGAGTGTACCATTTTGTCGCTCCCACCAAATGACACATGGCCAAGAGGGGTACAGACGCGAACGGTCGGCGAAAAGAGAAAATGAAATGAACTGAATAGAGTCTCCAGCTAGGCATTTTTATCCCGAAGAAAAGGTAATGCTGCATAAACCTGGGAAAAGATGGATAAGACGGTCGCGAACCAGAGAAACTGAGAAAGGGGGTTGGTTACAACCTGGGAAGGTATTAGCACCTAGATTGTCCGTCGTACTCGACGGGATCCACGCTTGAAAGTTTTTGTTTAAAGTGGTAGTGTCAGTGCTATATTGTGTGCAAAAGCTAGGAAAGAATACAAGTATCAGTGCAAAAGAAGTGTGAAGTGAAATAAAGGAGTGTCAGTGCAAGGAAAGAGTGCAAAGCTCAAGACTATGAGGCTTAAAGGAATACAGCTGGAAGAGGGGGGAATATACAGAGACTTTTGTTCGATAATTGTTAAGTTATGCCTACGTATCCTCTCGTGCAATGAGGAAGTCAGAACACCGTAGTTCGACTCAAAGAGACTGAAAGATAAATTGACTGATGAACTGCTTACTTGCCTATGCTCAAGTGTATGATCTGTCTGGCTCAGGTGAAAACTATCTGGCATTAGACGGAAGAAGCAAGTTCTCGTTTATGAGTGAATGAGGTGAGAAAAGAATCCCGGAGGAGACGATTATTGTTTGTTTTTGATGATTTCAATCTTTTATTGCTTTTTGTGTTTGTCATAAGAAAATGAGCTTAAGCCTAAACCAAGGGTTAGTAAACTCATCACATCTTCCCTCTGATTAGGGGTAATGAGAATACCTTAAGTATGAAGTAAGCACCTCACACTTAATCACCATGATGTAGGATTAAGATCATTAACCTACTTGCAATTATTTAGATGTTTTTGGAGTTTTTGTTTAGTTTTAAGTAATGAGTTTAAGCCATATTCAAGGATTTAATGGACCCATTACACCATCCTAATAGAAGGATATTAGATGAGAACATTTAAGCTGAGGAAGACTCCTCAACTTAATCCATGATTAGGGATTAACCTCATGACAAAACAAAGCCTTTATTAAAGTGGATTTTAATTCATGGTAAGATTAAGAAGTGGATTTTATGGTTTGTAATACAACTTGAGGGGGACTTGTCCATGAACACTAGGGTTAGTCCTTCTTAACCAATTAAGGAAGAATTAGAACCCTAATGCAAGGCCCAAGTTACAAGCTATTGTCTTAGTGATTATTAAGATGGATTGATTTAAAGGATTTAAACACGTTAAGGGTTTAACACTTAGGATTAAAGTTATACACTCCATCCTAATAGAAGGATAGAGGCATAACCCTAATCACAAAGTCTTAAAACCTTAAGGATTTAGTCCTTGATTATGAGATGAGAAGAGAAGACACAAAAGTTGACACAAAGGTAAAACTAATGGGGGACTAATCAAACCCTAATTGTTATCATGCTTGGGTATTCCTATGGTTTATGAGGCTTGCAAGAGACCTTTAAGGAAAATCCACCAAAGAAGAAGAAAGATGGAAGGAGGAGAAGCAGAAAGAAGCAAGTCAACTTACTTCACTTAAGAAGATAATTTGCTTGAAGAAAGAAAGTGAGAAAAGAGCATGAATGAGAAAGCTCACTCCAATACAAAAGTAAAATGCAGCAATGAATGCATAAGAGAGATGAGAAGAGATTGTGAGAAGTGAAGGCAAATTCACTTCTCTAACACTTACAACCTGAAAAGTTAGCAAAAGGAAGTGAAATGGAATGAAAATGAAATGTAATACCAAGATGAAAACCAAAACCAGAAGCATGTTCATGATGCTAATGATGCAAAGAGATGATATAAATGTATGTTATGAGAGGAAGATGATCATACAAAGGATGGGAATGCAAATGAAGCATAAAGGAAGCATGAAAGTTCATGAATGTACATGAAATGAAATGGAAGCATAATATGGAAAATGAGTGATGCAATGATCAAACATGATTCTAATGTGCCCTAAGATGTCTTATATGTCATGTGGATGCACAAAATGTCATGGAAAGTTCATGTATGCAAGCTTATACAAGATGGATGCAAATGAAGATGCAAATTAGGGTTATATGAACATGTGAGATGCACAATTCAAAAACAGAAGAAAAACATAAGATAAAAAATTTAAAATGCACTCAAAGGAACCATAAACCTATATTAGTTCACCATCCAAAGGGGGAGGTCGGAAGCTAAACCTAAAGGAAGTTATGAATTTCCTACGTTTATAGGGTTTAAAGGGTGATCCTAAAGGTAAAATGCCAAAAAAATTGAAAATGAAAGATAAAAATGAAGAAAAAATGTTTTTAGATGCTTGAAATCATGTATAGCACAATGCAAAAAGAATCATTCACAAAATCAACTTGGATCAAAAGTTATGAATTTTTGAAGTTAGGGTTGAAAATATGCCAATTTAAGAACCCTAATTCATTTGAAAAATGTCAAAGCATGATCAAAACCAAAAAGAAATTTGTATGGTGAGTTTGTAAATGTTTCTAAATGTTTGAAAATGTTCTCTGAATTTTTTTGTGATTTTTAAATACTTAAATGTATTTTTAATTAATTAATTCTCATTAAATAATTAAAAATAACATTTAAATGATTTAAAAATATTTTTTTAATGCAAAAAATAAAAATAAAAATATTTTTAGGTTTTGAAAATTAATTAATGGCTGGATAAAAAATTTCAGAATTTTTTGATGTTTTTTACTATTTTAAAAAAATATACAAAAGAAAATAAGAAAAATACAATAAAAATTAAAAGTAATGGAAAGTAATCTCATCCAATGCTCCAGATTCAAAGCTGGGTTTTTTAGGTTGACTAGCGCGTTTTTTTGATGGTCTGGATTCACTCTGATTTAATTAAACTAAATAATATTAATTAACTTAATTAAATGAGGATTAGGGCTAATGATACAATCCTGTCCATTCACTCACGCGGGAATCACAACATCCAAGGGCTGACATTCAAAGTTGCTTAATTACAGGATTAGGGCATACACACTTTCAGGTGACTGGAATAGTGTTCTGGTCATCTTCTCCGAGGAGTCAAAATCCTATCTCTCTCCCTAAGCATCTAAAACATGATTTTTCTGCACAGAAATGAACCCCACGCATCACTAAACCTAAATCCCCAAACAAAATCCATTTATCACTCATCAAAAAGCCAAATCGAAGCAAGACATTTTTAGGTCAAACATTTCAGAGCCAACATACATCCTGGTTTCTCAACCATTTTCAAAAATAATCACATCCCCATGATCAGGGGAGCTCATAGAATCATTCAAGAACTTAAAAACAAGTTTCTGGAAAAAAAGTTCTTGAGTTATACCTGAGATTGAACCTCCTGATTCTGAGCTTTCTGGATCCTTCTTTGGTGCAAATCCACTCCTATGAACCTCCTGAAGATGATATGAGGCTTAGAATAAGTTTGTATGGCTTGGTTTGAGGGTTTTGTTCCTGCTGCACCAGAAATCGTATATGAGTTTTAGAGGCTTTCAGGGAAAAGTGAAAGGTGGTTTATGCTCTATGAAGTATTTCTGAATGAATGGTGGAGTTCTCTTTTTGGTTTGATGGTTGTGGAAGGAGTTTCGAAGAGATGAAGGTTTTGGCAAATTATGTGAAATCTGATTGTGTGTATGTTCTGAGCTTGTGTGAGGCTTGCTTTATGATCCATATACAAATCCTAAACTATTGGAATGAGTCAGAAGACTTGACATGCACTGTGGGAATGGTATGGAGCAATTGGCCAAAAAGTCAATAGTTGGTGTACTTCAAGCATGGGCCATGGCAGAAGCTATCTTAGGGCTTCTCTGAGTTCAGCTGTCTTCAAGGAGGGCCATGGGATGTTTTAGAATGATCAGAAGTGAATGAATGGTGAGATGTCACATGTTTTGCAATTTTCACAACTTGTTGCATTTTGAGATTTTGGTCATGGACATGTCCTATTCCAAGCTGAATTCATGTCATGAAATGTTACATGGTGTTATGGTGATGCTTTGAGATCAATTAGAAACCAAACAAACCCTTAGGAATCACTCTTGCAAGAATTCCCCCTTTCTTGAATTTCATGGAAAATGGCTTAGGATGCTTGTTATTCAAGGCATGAATTTTGTGAATTTGTGCAATTTCTGATTTTGGCAAGTTGTAATGATGCATAGAAGTCATTTAGAAGTCACAAAATGGTTTGGCATGAGGTTTTGCAAAAATGCCTCTTTGGCATGAAACATGAAATTATGTGATTTTTGCCAACTTTGGAAAGCCATAACTTGAGTTCAAAAATGAATTAGATCTTGTTCTTGTACTTTTTGAAAAGGGAATGATCCAATCTACAACTTTCATGACCAATAATTTTTCATTTGAAGAATTTTTGGTTAAGAAAGAGGAGGTTGAAAAACTTTCCCAAAATAGAAAGTTTACATTACAAGTCATTTCCATATTTGGCAACTTTTGGTTTTGCTCATTTTTCTTCAAATTTGTGAACTTCTAAGCACTTCAATGATCAAATAAAGACCATATAACTTCATTTTGATAAAAAAATCCACTTTGGGTCCATTGATGGGGGCCTCAGATGCCCTGATTTGGCTCTGACTTGCTCAAGAAGTTACCCAATGATCAGACGACTTCCACAATGAATTTTTCCATCAAACTTGGTATGCATGATCCTTATATCATATTAAGAACAAAAGAAACAAGAATGACCAAAACATTTGGAGTTATGGCCTCTGAAACCAAAACCCTAATTTTTGGTCATCTGTGCAGTTAAACCTGGCTCTGCTTCCATGCCTTGCAGGTTCTTGTGATTTTCTGACTTCCTTGATCTTGGGAGGATATAATATGATGTTTGAACATAGATGGACCCTATTGAGATGATTGAAGACCTTTGGAGTGGCTCAGATGGGCTCTTGGATTGCTCAGATCACAAACCCTAGGTGCAGATGACTTTGAACCAATGCAGTGAAGCAAAAATGCAATATGGGATGATATGATTGAACTTATACAAATGAAAATATCACAAGCCATGGTGTGAACTTAGTGAGGGCAAATTTGGGGTGTTCAAAGCTGCCCCTATTCAAGCATGAGTTAGTTGTGCAGGATGTAAGCGACGTGCTTGACATACAAGCAAGATAACTTGGGGTTGAATACCAAAGACAGTCCAAAATTTGCACTCACTGGGTGAAGAAGAAAAGGGATATAGATTGTAAAAGGTAGTATAATTTGATTAAAAAGTGCGGGCGATGGAGGACGACCATCGAGCAGAGGATGACTGCTGGGGATAAAGCAATGACGGGGACGGACGACATGCTGGGGAAATAAAGAATTTATGATAGGGACGGCCATCAAATACAGTAACAAAATTCTCTGGGGATTAAAGGTTAAGTCAATGATAGGGACGACCATCAGGTTGAAGAAATAAATGATGAGGGACGGTCATCAAAGGTGAAGGACGATCACCTAGCAGGGGACGACTGCTCTGTTGGGGATAAGGATGAGGGACGGTCATCCAAGGTGAAGGACGATCACCTGGCAGGGTACGGCTGCCGAAAGTATCACGACATAGGACGAACGTCGGATAGAAAAGGTCAACGATGGGGACAACCATCGGATAAGCATGATGAAGGATGATCATCAAGAGGTGAAGGATGATCACCTAGCAGGGTACGAATGCTCTATAGGTTTTTCATGACATAGGACGAATGTCAGATAACAAGGTCAACGATGGGGACGGCCATCGGATAAAATGATGAAGGACGATCATCAAAAGGTGAAGGACGATCACCTGGCAAGGTACGGTTGCCGAAAGTATCATGACATAGGACGAATGTCAGATAGAAGAAAAGTAATTTTACTGGGGATTTGCTGGGGAATAGTAAACACGGACGAGTGTTTACATCCAAGAAATGAAAGGTACAAGTGTTTGACTTTGTATATAGATTAAAGATGCGGACGAGCATCCTTAAGACTAGAATATAGATGAGTATCGGTAGAAACAAACGTTGATGTATGTTCAGAGATGATGATACGGACGAGTATCAACGGGTTAACAAAGAACACGGACGAGTGTTGAATCTGAGGGGAAATAAGTGGTGTATACAAGATACGGACGAGTATCTGTATGAGTAAGAACAATTATTGTGAAGTATAAGCAAGACAAAGACGAGTGTTCAACTTGCTGGGGAGAGTGTGACACGAACAGGTGTCAAAGAAAAAGTGTATAAGCTATGAACTTATAAGTGTAAAAGATATTCTGACGGTCTGTGGGGATATGATGACACAGACGGATGTCAATGAGAGGTGTATTATAAATAAGTGTTTGGTTTACAATAAGTGTTTAGGCAATCATGCTGGGGAAAGGTGACACAGACGAGTGTCAAAGGAGTGTATAGATATCTGTTTGTGGTTTATATCTGCAGGGGAATGATGTGACACAGACGAGTGTCGAAAAGAGTATATATTGATATGTATTAGTGAGTGCAAAGGGGACGCTTTGGCTTTCTGCTGGGACTGTGAGTCTTTGTATACATTGCTGACGGCATGTTGGTATATACAGGTGTTTGATTCAAAACATGGCTTGTGATTATGAAATATGTTTGATTTTTGCCGTAATACTCCGTATTAGACGGAATGCTACTCTTTGAGGTGATTTATGATGTAAATGCTATGATTATGTAAAGATACCGATACGGGATCCGGATCCCGTTGCCGTGAAGATCTCTGACTGATCTACTTGAAAGGATATCCCAACTGGGGATGAGATCATTGGTAGATCTGATATATGGCTCTGCTTGGGGAAATAGGTCACTGGTAGGCCTATCTTAATAATGAGGAGCCCAACTGGGGATATGGAAGCTTTCGTCACTTTGTTGTGAGATTTTCAGATATTTCTCTTCTGAAGAGGCTGGAGCTCTGTGGGGAGATGGTTCCCTGTCTAGCACTCGGCTGGGGAGGAGCAATCACTAAATGATTTTCCTAGAGATTTCTATAGGGATCCTGCCGAGGATGATAATATCTGACAACTCAGCTGGGGAAATAAACACCTTCTGATGCTGCTCTGAAGAAAGTGCTGGAGAAGTGATGCCCAGCAACTCTGATGGGTAGAAAGCATCTCTGGTGCTGGTTGGAAGATGTGTTGAGGAAATAGTGATTTGGCAACTTGATGGGGAGAAACTTTCATGCCCCATGTTGCGCTTTGAATATCTGCAATCCTGTTATGACAAAAGAAACGCACAAGTATCCCGAGGTATCCCTTACGGGATTCCATCATAGGAGTTTAGACACTCCCGGGAGTAAATAATATATTTCCTGCAAGCATGTGATTAGAAAGGCGCATCTGTATTTATGCAACGTTATATCAAGAATATCAGACATTTTTTTGCAAACGAAAAGAAATGTACAAGAAGAAGTATGACTGAAAATCTGATTTTATTAATTTGGGTGCCCTGAATTGGCAAGTACAGTCAAAGAAACAAATCCCCTAAAATGAGGAGATTGTTACAAATTGATAAAAATGAAAGTGCTAGCAATGTTGACGACGCTTTAGTGAGCTTCTCTTTGCTATGACCCGTATGACCTTGACGTTCTTCTCATCCTGCTATCTGAAGAAGGCTGATTCTGATCGACGCTTGAACCTTTCGAAGCTTGCCATGTTGTGGGTGATACGGACGAATTCAGAATACAGTTGTTTGCTTATTCCCTTATTTTGCGTGGATCGCCCTTTCGGGTTTTCAATCCACCGGGATACCCATTTTTGCCTGAGCTATCCAATGCGGCTTTTCAACTTAGCGGGTGTACACTTTTTGATTATTTTCCCTTATTTTTGCCCGAGTCTTTTATTATGTTTTTGACTTGTCGGGATGCCCTATTTTTGCCTGGACTTACATTCTGTTTTTATGTCCAGCGGGTCATTTTATGCGAAGTATCTTTTAACTGCATATGAATTCACAGGGGACAGGAAATCTTCACCATCCATAGTAGTGAGCATCAGTGCTCCACCAGAGAAAAATTTATTTACTATGAATGGACCATCATAGTTCGGAGTCCACTTGCCCCTGTGGTCTGTATGAGGAGGAAGGAGTCTTTTCAGTACAAGATCTCCTACTTGGTATTCCCGAAGCCTGACTTTCTGATCGAAGGCTTTCTTCATTCTTTTCTAATACAGCTGCCCATGACAGATTGCAGCTAATCTCTTCTCTTCGATCAGATTCAGTTGTTCGTACCGGGATCGGACCCATTCTGCTTCATTCAACTTGACATCCATCAGTACTCGCAAGGAGGGTAATTCAACTTCAACAGGTAGGACTGCCTCCATACCATACACAAGCTGATACGGTGTTGCCCCAGTGGATGTTCTGATTGAGGTACGATACCCATGCAAGGAAAGTGGTAGCATTTCATGTCAGTCTTTGTATGTGACCACCATCTTCTGCACAATCTTCTTGATATTCTTGTTAGCTGCCTAAACAGCGCCATTCATCTTTGGCCTGTAAGGAGAAGAGTTGTGATGTTGGATCTTGAAGTCCCGACACAGTTCTGCCATCATTTTGTTGTTCAAATTGGAACCATTATCAATAATGATTCGCTCGGGAACTCCATACCGACAGATGATGTCCCTCTTCAAGAATCGGGCTATCACTTGCCTGGTGACGTTTGCATACGAAGCTGCTTCGACCCACTTGGTGAAATAGTCAATGGCTACCAGGATGAATCTGTGGCCATTTGAAGCAGTCGGTTCAATCTTGCCAATCATATCAATGCCCCACATGGAAAAGGGCCAGGGTGAATACATCACATTTAGAGGATTCGGAGGCACATGCACTTTGTCCGCATAAATCTGGCATTTATGACACTTTCTAGCATAAGCACAACAGTATGCATCCATTGTGATCCAGTAGTAGCCTGATCTTAACAATTTCTTAGCCATGGCATGCCCTCCAGCATGGGTACCAAAAGATCCTTCATGCACCTTGTGCATCAACAAGTCTGCCTCTGCCTTATCAACACATCTGAGAAGTACCATATCAAAGTTTCTCTTGTACAAGGAACCATCAGCATTCAGGAAGAAACTACCAGCCAGCCTTCTTAATGTCTTCTTATCATTGGATGATGCCCCAGGTGGGTATGTTTGATCCTCCAAGAAGCATTTGATGTCATAGAACCAAGGCTTATCATCTTTAGCAACGCCTACTGAGAATACGTACGCTGGTCTGTCAAGTCTGGATACTGAAATCCGAGGCACAAAGTTGGCAGCTTGAACTTTGATCATGGATGAAATGGTAGCCAGAGCATCTGCAAACTGATTTTCATCTCGAGGGATATACGCAAGCTTGACTGTGGTGAAGAATGTCAGTAATCTCCTCGTATAATCCTGGTATGGAATCATATGCTCCGGATGAGTGTACCATTTGCCGTTGGTTTGATTGATTACCAAAGCTGAATCTCCGAATACAGTTAAAGTCTTGATCCTGAGGTCAATGGCTTCCTCAAGACCCATGATGCAAGCTTCGTATTCAGCTTCTTTGTTAGTGCAGTTAAAAGTGAGTTTTGCCGAGAAAGGCATGTGAACTCCTTTAGGTGTAATGAGTAATGCACCAACTCCACGACCATTCATATTAACAGCCCCATCAAACATCATTGTCCATTCTTCTTCTGGGTCAGGCCCTTCAGTGTGAACAGGCTCTTCATGATCTTTTTCTTTTATGAACATGATGTCTTCATCAGGGGAGTCAAATCTCATAGGATGGTAATCATCAATGGGTTGCTCAGCTAGTTAGTCAGACAGTACACTGCCCTTGATGGCTTTCTGAGATGTGTAATGAATGTCATATTCTGTGAGAATCATATGCCATCTTGCAACCCGTCCAGTAAGTGTTGGCTTCTCAAATATGTACTTGATTGGGTCCATCTTGGAGATCAACAAGGTAGTGTGGGTCAACATATACTGCCTTAGTCGGCGAGCAGCCCACGCTAAAGCACATCAAGTTTTCTCGAGCAGTGAATAATGTTGTTCACATTCGGTAAACTTTTTTCTTAGGTAGTATATTGCATACTCTTTTCGACCAGACTCGTCATGCTGACCCATCACACACCCCATTGACTCTTCTAATACTGTCAAGTACATTATTAGAGGTCTTCCTTCAACTGGAGGCATAAGGATTGGAGGCTCTTGTAAGTATTCCTTGATTTTGTTAAAAGCCCTTTGGCAGTCTTCATTCCACCTGACTGTTTGTTCTTTCCTTAATAATTTGAACAAAGGCTCACAGGTTGCTGTAAGGTGAGATATGAATCGTGAAATGTAGTTCAATCTACCTAGAAACCCCCGAACTTCTTTTTCAGTATTTTGTGCAGGAATTTCTTTAATGGCTTTGACTTTTTCAGGGTCAACTTCAATTCCCTTCTCACTTACAATAAACCCCAACAGCTTACCGGATCGCACCCCGAATGTGCATTTGTTGGGGTTTAGCTTCAGCTGGTACTTTCTCAGACACTTGAACAACTTTAACAGATTCACCAGGTGGTCTTCTTCAGTGAGGGACTTGGCAATCATGTCATCCACATAACATTCAACTTCTTTATGGATCATGTCATGGAATAATGTTACCATAGCCCGTTGATAAGTGGCACCAGCATTCTTCAGTCCGAATGGAATTACCTTATAGAAGAATGTGCCCCAGGGTGTGATGAAAGTTGTCTTCTCCATGTCTTCAGGTGACATCTTGATCTGTTTATATCCTGAAAATCCATCCATGAAGGAGAACACCGAGAACTGAGCCGTATTGTCGACCAATACATCAATGTGAGGTAATGGGAAGTCATCTTTCGGGTTGGCTCTGTTCAGATCCCGGTAATCCACACACATCCGTACTTTGCCATCTTTCTTAGGCACAGGTACAATGTTAGCAACCCACGGCGGGTAACTAGTTACAGCAAGGAAACCGGCGTCCCACTGTTTTTGTACCTCTTCTTTTATCTTCATGGCCATATCCGGACGAGTACGGCGCAACTTCTGTTTTACCGGAGGACAATCTTCTTTTAGTGGCAGCTTATGCATAACAATGTCGGTATCTAGACCTGGCATATCCTGATAAGACCAGGCAAAAACATCCACATACTCCTGAAGCATGTCAATAAGTTGCTCTTTCACTGAATCTTGCAGACGGGCCCCGATCTTCACTTCTTTCAAGTCTTCTTCTGTACCAAGATTAACTGTCTCAACTTCCTCCTGATGAGGAGTAATAACCTTCTCCTCTTGTCTCAACAACCTTTCTAGTTCTTCAGGTAGCTCATAATCTTCTTCAACCCCTTCATCGGCTTGATTAATCGGATTGTCAGAGTCATACGAAGTCATAGCAGTGTCGTTGTCGGTGCGGTCTGGAGGGCATTCTCTGCAAGGGTTTAGATTTGTTCATTTTAGTGACCAATTTTATCTTGCTTAGAAAAAGTGAAAATGGAGTTATTATTTTGAAAAACATTGCCATTTTATTTTTGTACACAAAAATGAAAAATGAAAAATAGTGAGCGAGAAAAAAGAGACTCATTTGCAAAAGATGTCCTGATATTCATTAATTGATCGTTTGCACAAAATACAAGATGGCCCGATTACAAAATGAGCCCTGACATCTTGGGCAAGATGCAGGACTTAATGCATGCTTAAAGACAGGAAATAATAATTACTCTGCAGGAGTAACTCTTATAATTTCCTGGGAAGACTAGTTTGAGACTTGGTTCCCCTGGATCCTTGGACGTATCCAGTTTTCTAGGTTGCGTTCGTCTTCTTCCTCATCTTCCAAATTGTTCACAGCATCCGGGGTTAGCATTCCCCTGCTGACAAATTTGGGCTCCATTGCAGCCTCTGGCTGATCTTTTCGAGTTGGTCTGTAACCCAACCCAAATCTGTCTTCTTTCTTTTCAACTGGCAGTAGCTTGCCCCAGCCTTGAGCGGTACCCTCCTCAACAACCTTCCGGGCCTGTTGATATGAGGTGATGGAAGTTCCAGACACAACAGATGCTTCATTAATGTTAAAGGCCTCAAACCCCTGACTCATGGTCTCATGGATCTCCCCATCCATTTCTATGTACTTATATGAAGCCAGCTGGCTAACAAAGATCTCCTCCTCCCCGCAGATGGTGATGATTTGGCCCTCCCACTCGAATTTTAACTTCTGGTGAAGGGTAGACGTAACAGTGTCAACGGCGTGGATCCAGGGTCTACCCAATAGACAGTTGTAGGCCGGCTGTATGTCCATCACAAAGAAGGTAGTTTTAAAGGTCTACGGGCCAATCAACACAGGTAAATCGATCTCTCCAAGCACCGATCTTTTAGAGCCATCAAAAGCTCTCACCACCAAATTACTCGGGTGCAATGCCAAGCCATCATACTCCAGCTTCACTAAGGCTTTCTTTGGTAAGACATTGAGGGAAGACCCCGTGTCCACCATCACATGAGACAGAACAACACCTTTGCATTCCAAGGTGATATGTAAAGCCTTGTTATGGTTGCGTCCCTCCGTTGTTAAATCACCATTTGTAAAGCCCAGTCCATGACTGGTGTTGACATTTGCAACCACAGTTTCTAACTGATTAACAGTAATCTCTTCTGGCACGTATGTTGCGTGTAGGATTTTCAACAATGCATTCCTGTGAGCTTCGGAACACATTAGCAATGATAATATAGAGATCTTGGAAGGGGTTTGGTGAAGCTGGTCCACCACCTTGTAATCACTCCTTTTTATTATTCTCATGAACTCGTCTACATCTTGTTCAAAAGACGTCTTCTGAGTTTCTTTAGCAGTCGGCTCTTCGGATACCACATTCTTTCCTTTTGCCTTAGCAGCAGCTTCTGCTTCAGCATTAGGCCTTGGTGTTTGTGAGGCAAAAAGGCATCCGCTTTTGGTGAAGCCTCCGCCTCCCCCAACATTGTCAACTTGTGGTGAAGAGGTAGCTGAATCTAGAGTGATTTTCTCCCCGTTGCAGTAGAGATCAGAGTCGTAGTGCCAAGGTATGGCATTACTGCTTTCATAAGTGTAGATGTTTAAGAATTGGCAGAATTTTTGACCAAACAAGAAATGTTAAATTCAGTTCAGAATGTCCTACCAGATGTTGGGACATTAGCAAACAGAGTATGTGAACTTGGTTCAGGATGTCCTACCAGATGTTGGGACATTGTATAAATGACTAAGTTCAGTTTTGTCAGGATGTCCCAACAGATGTTGAGACATCTCAGACCTGCTACCAGAATTAATTATTGATTAACAGATCAGAGATATTTAAGGAGTATTATCTGGAATTAATTAATTATGGATATAAAACAGAACAAGGCGCATCTGTAGGGAGTTTTAAATTGAAGATTCAGATTAAAACAGAAGACCTAATGCACCTAGAATATAGGAGGTAACAAACCCTAAATTCAAGGTGACAGCTGCTGCACATTAGGGCTGGATCATTCTACAGAAAGCCCAAAATTCAGAACCTATTTAAACAACAGAATCTCATAGAATTGAGCACGAATTTCAGAAGACTAAATAGGGTGTCTAGTGTTTTAATAGCAGGCTGTTTTTATGTACCACTTTATGAGCTTTTAAGCAAAAGTGCATTTGTGACTTGATTGAAACTGTGAAGTAAGATCAAGCTGTTTTGTTTGAAGTGTGACTTCAATTTAATTAAACTTGTAAACAAAATCACTGTGTGATTGAGGGGGAGTGAGTAGGGTACTCTTATCTAAGTGAGTCTTAGGTAGAAATTGCATTGGGTAAGTATTAAGTGATAGATTAAACAGGGTGGTTTAAGTCTTGAATTAATATTACTAATAGTGGATTTCCTCCTGGCTTGGTAGCCTCCAGATGTAGGTGTGGTTATACACTGAACTGGGTTAACAAACTTCTGTGTTGTTTATTTTTCTTGCTGTTTAAAGTTTTGGTTAAATTTGTCAAATGTCCTATTAAGTGTTGGAACATCTCTTAGGACATCTCATTACAGAATTTCAATTGGCATCAGAGCAGGCACCCTGCCTGTTTATACTGGGTGAGATCTAGGGAAAACAAATTCTGTAACATGGACAGAGACATAGGGTCAGTAAATAGACCACCTATACTGGATGGTTCTAATTATGACTACTGGAAGCCAAGAATGATTGCATTCTTAAAGTCACTTGACAACAGGGCATGGAGAGCAGTAATTGTTGGATGGAAACATCCTGTTAAAGACACCAAAGATGGATCAATAGTTCTGAAACCTGAAGAAGAATGGAGTAAAGAGGAAGAAGATTCAGAACTAGGCAACTCAAAAGCCCTAAATGCTTTATTCAATGGCATTGATAGAAATATTTTCAGACTGGTGCATCATTGTGAGCTGGCCAAAGATGTGTGGGATACCCTCAAGACAACTCATGAAGGAACATCAAAAGTTAAAATGTCAAGACTTCAACTTCTCACCACCAAGTTTGAAAACTTGAGAATGAAGGAAGATGAATCAATTCATGAGTTCTACATGAACATCTTGGATATAGCCAATACTTCTGAAGCCTTGGGAGAAAAGATGACTGATGAAAAGCTTGTAAGGAAGATTCTCAGATCTTTGCCAAAAAGATTTGACATGAAAGTCACAGCAATAGAAGAAGCTCAAGACATATGCTCCATGAAAGCTGAAGAACTCATTGGTTCCCTTCAAACTTTTGAAATGGGAATGAATGACACACATGCTAAAAAGAACAAAAGCATTGCCTTGGTTTCAAATGCAGATGAAGAAGAAGATGATGGACTAGCAAATGATAAAAGCTTCTCAGAAAATCTTGCATTGATTACAAAACAGTTCAAACAGATTCTCAGAGGTATGGAAGGTAAATCAAATTCCAGTGGAAGATTCACAAACTCTTCTGAAAACAAGAGAACCTATGATGCTAACAGAAGATCAAATCTTGCTGAAAAGACCAGTCAAGAAAAAGGAATCAAGTGCCATGAATGTGAAGGATATGGACACATCAAGAAGGAATGTCCCAACTTCTTAAAAAGACAAAAGAAGGGACTATCTGTAACCTGGTCTGATGAAGACTCAGGAGATTCAGAAGAAGAATCAGCTAAGCACATTGCTGCTTTAGCTGGACTGTGTGAATATGACAGTGATTCCAGCTGTGAAGAGTTTACTTATGCAGATCTTGAGCAAGCCTTCAAGGATCTGTACAAGAGAAGTACTGAAGTATGCAGTGAGGTCATAAAGCTAAAGAAGCAGAATGAAGTACTAGAAGAAGAAAAAGCAAGTGATCAAGTAATCATTGATACCTTAAAAAGTGAAGTAACTCTTCTCAATTCTAAGCTGGAACATATGTCCAAATCTGTTAGAATGATGAACAGCAGCTCAAATACACTGGATGCTATTCTCTGCAATAATAAACATTCAGGGGACAAAAGTGGACTGGGATACAACAGAGATGAAGCAAGCTCTAGCAAAACTACTTCAAAAACTATACAGTCAAACAAGATGTCCCAACAGATGCTTCAACATCAGAACACAAAGACAAACATAATGTTCCAACAGATGTCTCAACATTCTGGAAAGAACAAGATGAAGAAGAAGTATCAAAGATGGAGATGCCATCACTGTGGAAGATTTGGACATATCAAACCTCACTGTTATAAGTTACATGGATATCCAAATCAGATGTGTCAGCAACCTTCCAAGCAGAAAGTAGAAGGTACCAAGAATATGCAGCTTAGAAATCAGCAACCTCCTAAGCAAAAGACAGAAGTAATCAAGAAAATTTGGAGACCAAAAGCTGACACTCAGACTGATCAAAGCCACAGTCCCAAGAACCAGATCAACAATCAAGCTTTGAGATCAGCTGAACAACACACAGGGCAGAGGCATCAAAAGAAATCTCAACTCATCTGGTCAAAGAAAAGTACTGCATACATAGCACATACATCACTGAAAGTATCAGCTAAAGAAGACTGGTATTTTGACAGTGGATGCTCAAGACACATGACTGGATTGAAGAATTTGCTAGTAAACTTAAAGTCATATTCATCCAGGTATGTTACCTTTGGAGATGGAGCTAAAGGAGAGATCAAAGGAGTTGGAACCTTGGACTGTCAAGATGTTCCAAGACTAGATGATGTATTGCTTGTTAAAGGTTTAACTGCTAACCTGATCAGCATAAGTCAACTATGTGATCAAGGATACAGTGTAAACTTTACAAAAACTGAATGCATAGTGATTAACAAAGAGCAAAAAGTTATCATGAAAGGTGCAAGGTCTAAAGACAACTGTTACATGTGGGAGCCATTAGACTTCAGCCCCACTTAAACTTGTTCTCTAGCTAGAGAAGAAGAAGTAAAACTATGGCACCAAAGGCTAGGTCATCTTCATTTCAGAGGCATAAAGAAGATCATATCTATGGATGCTGTAAGAGGTATCCCTAAACTGAAGATTGATGATGGAAAAATCTGTGGTGAATGTCAAATAGGCAAACAAACCAAGATGTCCCATCCAAAGCTCCAACATCTGACAACTTCCAAAGTTTTGGAATTGTTACATATGGATCTCATGGGACCTATGCAAGTTGAAAGCCTTGGTGGTAAGAGGTATGCATATGTGGTGGTTGATGACTTTTCAAGATATACATGGATAAATTTCATTAAAGAAAAGTCAGATGTCTTTGATGTATTCAAGGAATTATGTCAAAGATTACAAAGGGAAAAATCCAGCTGTGTGATCAGAATTAGAAGTGATCATGGAAAGGAATTTGAGAATCAAAAATTCTTAGATTTCTGTTCTTCAGAAGGAATCAATCATGAGTATTCTTCTCCTATCACTCCTCAACAGAATGGGATTGTTGAAAGAAAGAATAGAACTATTCAAGAATCAGCAAGAGCTATGATCCATGCTAAAAAGTTACCTCTGTATTTCTGGGCTGAAGCTATGAACACTGCCTGCTACATCCATAACAGAGTTACCTTGAGAAAAGGAACTTTGTCCACAATATATGAAGTATGGAAGGGCAGAAAACCCACTGTGAAGTACTTTCATGTGTTTGGAAGTAAATGCTATATTCTGACAGATAGGGAGCAAAGGAGAAAAATGGATCCTAAAAGTGATGAAGGAATTTTCCTTGGATACTCTATAAACAACAGAGCATATAGAGTATTTAACTACAGAACAAATGTTATCATGGAGTCCATAAATGTGATAATTGATGATGCTCCTACAGATGTCCCAGAAGATGTTGGAACATCTGCTGATATCAAGGTTGAAGCTGAAGAAAAGAATGATCAATATAACTTCACTCATAATGATACAAGGTCAGAAGATTCAAGCAAACCTCCCTCCATCAGAATACAGAAGGATCATCCCAAAGATTTAATAATTGGTGATCCCAACAGAGGTGTGAGCACTAGATCAAGAGAAGTGATTTCAAGTTCTTGTTTTGTTTCCAAAATAGAACCTAAAAATGTCAAGGAAGCTCTCACTGATGAATACTGGATTTGTGCTATGCAAGAGGAATTAGGTCAATTCACAAGGAATGAAGTGTGGAATCTTGTACCTAGACCTGATGACATAAATGTGATTGGTACAAAATGGGTGTATAAGAACAAGTCAAATGAACAAGGAATTGTTACAAAGAACAAAGCTAGACTTGTGGCTCAAGGATACACTCAAATTGAAGGAGTAGACTTTGATGAAACCTTTGCACCAGTAGCAAGGCTTGAATCAATAAGACTACTGTTGGGAATTGCTTGTATCTTAAAGTTCAAGTTATTTCAAATGGATGTGAAAAGTGCCTTTCTTAATGGTTATCTTAATGAGGAGGTTTATGTAGAACAGCCTAAAGGATTTGTTGATCCAAGCTGTCCAAATCATGTATACAAACTCAAGAAAGCACTTTATGGTCTGAAGCAAGCTCCAAGGGCATGGTATGAGAGACTTACCACATTTCTTATCAAGCAAGGATACAGAAAAGGTGGGATTGATAAAACCCTGTTTGTTAAAGATGAAGAAGGAAATGTCATGATTGCACAAATATATGTTGATGACATTGTGTTTGGTGGGATGTCTGATAAGATGGTCAAACATTTTGTCAAGCAGATGGAAGCTGAATTTGAAATGAGTCTAGTAGGTGAATTAACCTATTTTCTTGGTCTGCAAGTTAAGCAAATGGAAGACTCAATGTTCATCTCACAAAGCAAGTACTCCAAGAACATAGTGAAGAAATTTGGAATGGAAAATGCTACTCATAAAAGAACTCCTGCTCCTACACATTTAAAGCTGACTAAAGATGAAAAGGGTGAGAAGGTAGATCAAAGTTTATATAGAAGCATGATTGGAAGCTTGTTATACTTGACTGCTAGCAGACCAGACATTGCATTTGCAGTAGGAGTTTGTGCAAGATATCAAGCTGATCCAAAAGTCAGTCATCTCAATCAAGTCAAGAGAATCCTTAAATATGTTAATGGTACATGTGACTATGGCATAATGTACTTTCATGGATGCAAACCAATTCTCACTGGCTTCTGTGATGCTGATTGGGCAGGAAGTGCTGATGACAGAAAAAGCACTTCAGGAGGATGCTTCTTTCTAGGAAACAATCTGATTTCTTGGTTCAGTAAGAAACAGAATTGTGTATCCTTATCTACAGCTGAAGCTGAGTACATAGCAGCAGGTAGCAGTTGTTCTCAGTTGGTTTGGATGAAGCAGATGCTCACTGAGTACAATGTCCCACAGGATGTCATGACATTGTACTGTGACAACTTAAGTGCAATCAACATATCTAAAAATCCTATCCAACACAGCAGGACAAAGCATATTGATATCAGACATCATTTCATCAGAGATCTTGTAGAAGAAAAGGTGATTTCATTGGAGCATATAGCTACAGATCTGCAGTTAGCTGATATCTTTACCAAGGCATTGGATGCTACTCAATTTGAGAACTTAAGGGGCAAACTTGGAATATGTTTATGTGATATCTAGCAGTTAATGAGATGTGCCAACATGTCATATGACATTGCATGGCTTAATTTCCAGATGGCAAAACTGGTCTGGACAAGATCTTTGAGAATTCCAATCCTAATCATTTGGACTGTAACGGCTACTTATTTAGGAACTCCTTATAAGCAGCTATCAAGAGTCTCATCACATCATCACAAGCGAATCACATTAACTAGCAATTCTTCAGAAATCATAAACCCTAAAGCTGCACATTCATCTTCTTCAACAATGTCTCAAAACCCTAAAACATCTGAAGAAGTTCTCAATCAGAAAGACGTGGTTCATGCTACTCCTATTTCTATGGTGCCAATGCAATCAACACCATTAGACGAGCTCAGGGGAAGCCCTTCTCACTCTAAAAAGGCAAGAACACCAAAGAGAGCTAAAGATCAAGTTTGTAGCAAAGCCAAAGGAGGCATTCCTTCTCCTGCTAACATGCCACCAAAATCTTCAAACTATGTGGATGATTCAATCAAGGAGATTGTCACCCAAATTCTGTTTGAACAAAGAAAGGTGAGTGGGATCTCTGTTCCATTGCAAACCATGCCTGCTCCCCAAGAAGAACCATCTCAAACTGCAGATGGCACTTCTGCAGAACAAGATGTCCCAATAAATGTGGGAACATCTGCAGATGAGAAAGAAAATTCATCTGATGCTGAACAGACTGAGGTCCAAGAAAAGGCCTCAAGTGAAAGTGATAAAGAAAACTCTGAGGATCAGACCAAAGCCTCAGATGAAGATCTAATCCCTGCTGATCAACAAGCTGAAGAAGAGACTGCTCAATCTCCTCCAGTGGTCAATCTGGAGCAGGACTCTGATGCAGAAATCATAGCATCTGTCAAACCCAGCATAGCCAAAAGACTCAGGTCCAGGCAGGGTAAGATGCAAGCTGAAGCAGCAATTCTTGAAAAGAAGAAAGCCTCTCCAAAGAAAGGGAAAGCTAAAGCCTCTTTTGGGCCCTCAAAACAATGGAGTAAAGTTCAAACTCAGAAAAGAAAGGCTGTCACACCATCAGATTCAGATGTTGAATCAGATGTCCCAACATCTCCTCCTAAGAAGAGACCAGCAATATCCAGAGCTTCATCTGCTGTACCAGAAGCTCCCTTGGATAACATATCATTTCACCATGTCTCTAGTGTGAACAGGTGGAAATATGTGTACCGAAGAAGGGTTGCCCTGGAAAGAGAACTGAGCAGCAATGCACTTGAGTGCACAGAACTGATAGACCTCATATCTGCTGCAGGACTGTTCAAGACAGTCTCAGACCTCTCTCCCTGCTATGAACTTCTTGTCAAAGAGTTCATTGTGAATCTTCAGGAAGATTGTTCACATGGTAAGTCCTCTGAATTCCAAAAAGTTTTTGTTAGAGGTAGATGTGTGGAGTTTTCTCCCCAAATCATAAATCAGTATCTAGGAAGAGAAACAGATGGACCAAATGAGCTGGGCAAGACAGATAATCAAGTCTGTAAGGTGATAACTGCTGACCAGGTAAAAGCATGGCCTGTGAAGGGAAAACTATCTGTAAGCATGCTTACCAGAAAGTATGCCATGCTGAACAGGATTGGTACATCTAATTGGGTGCCTACTAACCACACTTCCTCAATCTCAACTGGTCTAGCCAGATTTATATATGCTGTTGGAACTCAAACCAAAATGGACTATGGAGCTTTCATCTTTGATCAAACCATGAAGCATGCCAGCTCCTCTGCAACCAAGCTACCAATAGCCTTTCCATCATTGCTATGTGGTATTGTACTCAATCAATATCCTGGGATTTTAACTGACAAGGATATTGCCTGCAAGAGAGAGAGCCCCCTGGCTTTTCACTACAAGTTATTTCTCAGTCACCATGCTGCAGATGTTAAAGCACCTGCTGGGACATCTGCTGGTCCCTCAACTGTTAAGAATCCAATCTCCAGGAAGACCTTAATTGCTGAGCTAAAAAGCACCTGCAAAGAGCTTGAAGCTAGAAAGCAGAAGCTTGAAGAAATAATTAAGAGATTGGAGAATGAAGAAGACCAGAAAGTTGCCTCTAATGCAAACAATGCCTCTGATGAAGACAGTGCTGCTGATGAAGAAACAGAAGCTGATGAAGAGACAGAAGTTGAGGAGGGAACTGAGAGTGATGATTCTGAGTGATCCAATGTATGTGAGGTATTTGTAATGACAGCAATGATGTGTAATTCTGGATAATAGTTCTTTGGCTCCTAATTTTGTGCCTACCAAGGGGGAGAACAACATCAAATGTAATTGCTGTTTAAATGAATGAAAGATCTGTTTGTTTGCTTCTGAACTGAATAAGTTTTTCTGTTGGAACAAGACTGGATAAAGACAGGACACATATATGTTTGAGGGGGAGTAATCTCAAATAAAATTCAACAGAAAAGTTATGATATACTCTGATAAAAAGAACTTCTGCTGCACTCTGAAAACCAGAAAAGATGTTAGCCAAAAATTAGCCAAAGGGGGAGTTTGTAGATGTTTAAGAATTGGCAGAATTTTTGACCAAACAAGAAATGTTAAATTCAGTTCAGAATGTCCTACCAGATGTTGGGACATTAGCAAACAGAGTATGTGAACTTGGTTCAGGATGTCCTACCAGATGTTGGGACATTGTATAAATGACTAAGTTCAGTTTTGTCAGGATGTCCCAACAGATGTTGAGACATCTCAGACCTGCTACCAGAATTAATTATTGATTAACAGATCAGAGATATTTAAGGAGTATTATCTGGAATTAATTAATTATGGATATAAAACAGAACAAGGCGCATCTGTAGGGAGTTTTAAATTGAAGATTCAGATTAAAACAGAAGACCTAATGCACCTAGAATATAGGAGGTAACAAACCCTAAATTCAAGGTGACAGCTGCTGCACATTAGGGCTGGATCATTCTACAGAAAGCCCAAAATTCAGAACCTATTTAAACAACAGAATCTCATAGAATTGAGCACGAATTTCAGAAGACTAAATAGGGTGTCTAGTGTTTTAATAGCAGGCTGTTTTTATGTACCACTTTATGAGCTTTTAAGCAAAAGTGCATTTGTGACTTGATTGAAACTGTGAAGTAAGATCAAGCTGTTTTGTTTGAAGTGTGACTTCAATTTAATTAAACTTGTAAACAAAATCACTGTGTGATTGAGGGGGAGTGAGTAGGGTACTCTTATCTAAGTGAGTCTTAGGTAGAAATTGCATTGGGTAAGTATTAAGTGATAGATTAAACAGGGTGGTTTAAGTCTTGAATTAATATTACTAATAGTGGATTTCCTCCTGGCTTGGTAGCCTCCAGATGTAGGTGTGGTTATACACTGAACTGGGTTAACAAACTTCTGTGTTGTTTATTTTTCTTGCTGTTTAAAGTTTTGGTTAAATTTGTCAAATGTCCTATTAAGTGTTGGAACATCTCTTAGGACATCTCATTACAGAATTTCAATAAGGAACAGGTCCAGGCACCGTAATGGTAAATGGACGGATTGCTGCAGCGGAAGGAACTGTGATGGTGTGCGGATCGTAGTAGATTGTGACTGGATATCTGACAGGAGGTGTCGCAGTTTGTTGTTGAAAATTGCTGCTGGGAGGAACATTTGTCGGGTCATAATAGATCGTGACCGTTGAGACATATTCATTAATGTTTGCTAGCGTTGTAGATGATTCCGTTGATAAAATGGGTGCTGATGTTGTAGAAGTAAATATTGCTGAACTTTGACTTGTTGAAATAATGGACGGAGTGATTGCTGGTGTTGTTGATGAATCAGTAGGAATGATAGTTGTTGCTGTTGTAGGGGAAACTGTTGAAGGAAGAATTGTTGGTGTTGTAGGAGAATCCATTGTTGTTGAAACAAAAGTTGCTGAAGGAGCTGTTGAAGTAATTTGCAAGATTCCATCTTTGATGAGGCCATCTATTCCAAACCTTAGCTTCTCACAACCATTACTAGCTGTTTTGCACAATTCACAGCAGGCCCCACAGCCTGGGAACACTTGGCATCTTAAAAGTTGAACTTTGACTTCAGCCAGTGGTGCTTGAATCTGTGCAACATTATCAATTAGTGTAGATGGTTGGTCCTCTTCAATGGCATTAATCCTAGGCCCACCATGATTAGGCATAGGATTTTTGTTAACATTCGGAGGAGGTGCGAAATTGAGCGCTTTGGAATCAACCAATTCTTGCACCTTCATCTGTAAGGCCCTACATTTCTCGGTATTGTGACCAGGTGCGTTGGAGTGAAAGGCACACCAGGCATTAACATCATAATTCTTCGGGAGATTAAGAGGATCCGGTGGTGCCAACGTCCTTAACTCAACCAGGTTAAGCTTCAGGATTTGTGGCAATAAAGCAGCATAAGGCATAGGGATAGGGTCAATCACCCTATTTGCCTGAGATGGCCTCTGCTGAAAGGGACGCTGCTGTTTGTTGCTATTGTTGTTGTTGTAGGTTCTTTGTTGCGGAAAATGAGATGGTTGCTGATAGTGATGTTGTTGTTAATGTTGAGGATATAATGGTTGTTGTGGAACCGGAGCTGGGATGGTAACAGCTGCTACTGATCTGTGAGAATACTGGGGTCTGCCCTTGCTTGCATGGATATCATTCGTTTCACCCGCCCTCCGGGGTCCTGCAAAAGGTTTTCTGGGGTTGCTGGAGGAACTTGCACCATTGTCGGAGATTTTGCCCATCTTCAAAAGACTCTCAATTCTCTCACCAGCTATAACCATATCAGCAAAACTGGTAGAGGAGAAAGCAGCAAGTCTATCAATATAAGTTCCCTGCAAGGTGTTCATAAACATGTTAGCCATTTCTCTTTCTGACATGGGTGGCTGGACAGCAGCAGCAAGCTGTCTCCACCTCTGAGCATAATCCCGGAAACTTTCCCTTGAAAACTAAGACATGCCCATTAGAAGAGTTCTATTGGGGGCCATGTCTAGGTTGTACTGGTATTGCCGGATGAAGGCTTCGGCCAAGTCCTTGCAACATCTTATAGTGGCCCTTGTCAGATGTGAATACCATTCTCTTGAAGCTCCAGTCAGACTGTCCTCAAAATAGATCATCCATAACTTCTCATCCATGGTATAAGCCTTGAGTCTTCCTAGGAAAGATTGCAGATGAGTACGCGGGCAGGAGGTACCATTATACTTCTCAAAGCAAGGGGGTTTGAATTTGTGGGGAATCCTCACCCCATCTACCAGCCCCATATCCATCACGTCGAAGCCCAAAGAATTCTGAGATTCCAAAGATCTTAACTTTTCAGCAATCTCATCCAGTCTTTTATCATATACCTCATCTCCAGCCCCAATAACAGTAAATTGTTCTTCTTGGGGATCCTCTTGCAGGATTCTGCCCCCAGCAGTATTACCTTGAACATTCCTCGGGATATTAACATCTGGATTCAAATGGGGTCCATATTCTGGTGGGTAAATACGAGGTTGTCCCCGTTCATTATTGTTGGTTCCTCCTGTCCCAAGGTGGGGCTCTTCAGGTGTCTGCCTTTCTACCAGCTCTCTCAATCTTTCTTGACTCTGGGCTAATCCATTCATTACTGCCATGAACTGAGACATTTGGTTTCTCATCTCGATCCTTTTGTTTGCCATCTGATTTCTCACTTCAGTCAGGTCCTGCTGTACCTGCTCCATTTGAATGCCTGGAAGGTTGTTACGAGTTGGGTGCCGGTGTATGCGGTTGACAGGGAACACTCGACGACGAGCAATGTTTCCTGAAAGCACAACAAAGTGAGAAACAAAAATAAACAAAAACCTACAAAACAAATAACAATGTTAGTATGCAATGCAGTATGCTTATTTGTTTTCCAAGGTATCTGGTTTGGTTCTTGGTTTTGACCTTTCCAGACCTCGAGGAAGATGCTTGATGATGTTGAGAGAAAGCCCACCAACAAATAAAACAAACTGACATATATTACAAATGATGAAAAATACATAGTCTGTTTTACAATACATGCCCCTGGAGGGTCAAAAATACAGCAAAAGGAAAGAACAACAAGCAAAGAGGAATCAGACATCCAATCCATAATCATCTTCCCTGGCCTCCTTCAGGAGTGCCTCAGTCACCGGACCAGCTGGGTGCTCTGTAATGGTCCTAATGAGGAGGTTCCTAGTAGCAATGGCAGTAGTCAGCTTCTTATGCATGTCCTGATCTTTGGATCTCTTTAACCCTTCTCTAAGCTTCAATTCGGATATCTCCTTCTGAGTTGCCAACAAAGCTAACTACTGCTTCTTCTCATTGGCCTCCAACTGATCAATCTTGGCCTGAGTCCTCTGGTCCTCTTGGTAAGATGCTCAGTCTTGAGTCTTTCCAATCTTTCAATGTCCAGGCGACCATCATTTCTCTCCCAAAGAGTCTTTTTCAGGGCTTCAGACAACTGATTATTCCTCTCTTTCAGCTTCTCAAATTCCTCCAAGCTAACAGTTGTTGTAGGTTGTACTGTAGATGGTCCAGGTGTGTCTTCCAAGGTGAAAGGCATTCTGGTAATCTGAGCTCTAGTACGAGACCAGTCTGAATATTAAGCTGAAGCAACATTGTTACATCTTCCAAGAATAGCTATCCCTTTTGTCTGGATGTTGTCCCAAGCCCAAGCAGCTTGCCTGACAACAGCTGAATTAGGTTGCACTTCACAATATAGGGTCTCAGCTAAATCCTGTCCTCTGGGAGAGTGAACTAAGGCATATCCCAATTGTCTCTTAAACAGTAAAGGGTTGTAATTGATGCAACCGTTTACTCCTATCAGAGGCACATTAGGGTACTGCCCACAACTGGTGATAATGTCCTTGCCTTTGGTGCTTTGGGTGCACCATCTGATATCATCTGAAGTTAAGGCAATGAACCTCTTGGCCCAATTCCTCTGCTGATGTGGGTTCAAGAAAGCATCTGATTTAGGCAGGTGTCTGAGTAGCCAAGAATAGAACAAAGGAGCACATCATCTGACCAACTTCCCCCTTTGTTTCTCATTCCTCTGATGAATGGAATAGTAGAAGTCTCCCAGCAATGTAGGCACTGGGTTCCTCAGCAGGAATAAGTGGATGGTATTCTTACTCACAAACTTGGGCTCATCTGCAAACAAAATAACCCCATATATACTGAGGGCTAAAAGTGCACAGATTTCCTTCCATTCTCCTGCTGCAGCTTTCAGGGTGGCCTGAGAAATCAAGAAGTCCAGATGTAAGCCAGGAATCCCAGCTTTTGTTGTCATGTTTTGCTCAATGAGGGCAGGCTCCAAATGCATTGCCCTAGCTATCTCTTCACTTCTGGGAGCAGTCATCTCTGGGTTGAAGGGGACCCCTCTCCTGATAGGAACCCCAATCAACAAGGAAAACTATTCTAGCAGTGGTCCCATCTGGAAATCAGGAAAGGTGAAGCATCTGAGTGGAGGGTCATAAAACCGCAAGCATGTGTGGATCATGCTCCTCTGAGATGAATCAAGATCTATGACCATGTCCAAAATACCCCCATAGTGCTCTCTAAACAGTGGGATGTGGTCAGGTGTGATGAGTGACTGGATCTTCCTGATACTAGTCAATACAAGCTCAAAAAAGTGATAAGATATGTTGCTCTTCCTGGGAGTAGCCATGAGTGCTGCTGAAGAAGCTGAAGACAAATGCTAATGAAGATCACAGACTGAAGTTGGAGGTAAGTCTCTGACAGACTGATGCAGGTGATGATGGAGATAACTGAAGCAGATGCTGAAGAAGACAGCCGAAGCAGAGGTCTAAGCAGAAGAAGGGGTCAAAACCAAACCAATATATAATGAGGTGGATACCCTGAAAAGCAAATAAACAAATGTCAAATGATGCAATGATGATATATGAAAATGATATGCAAGGGTTTGTGATCAAGAGTTGGATCTGATTATCTGTCTTGACATAAGGTCCATGCATGTTCAAAAGGTCCGGATGGAGGCTCAGAAATCCAGTAACCAGGGCGGGGGACTCAAATAAAGAGTCACATGTCCAGGGTTAATCACAAGAACTGTCCAAAGTGAAGTATTCTTAAACATAACAGTAACAGGGTATGATGTGGCCAAGGGTTCCTGCAAACCTGTAAACAACCCAACCCCCTCACATGTAATGTTCTAGAACAAAGATCCTCAGACTTGGATTAGTTATCAGAAGTGTAAACACTTCTAACCCGGAGGTACAGTGTTTATAATAACCATAAAGGATCCTCCTCTAATTCACCCCAGATTCTGAAGGTCAAAATAAAGGTCATCCAGACTTAGCAGGCTTCCCAGATAGCCCTAGCACTACAGGAAATCTGTAGCACAAAGTTCTCAAGAAGAAACCCACATCTGAACTGTGTTTCATATTCCCGCACTAGACCGAAATGGAATGGGAAATAACATGAACCACTCTAGCCTAGGTGTCACTCAGGTCCCAGGTATAGGACCTTAAACTCTCAATGGAACCCCACCCACCAAAGAAAACCAGATCCAGCAATGACAGTATGAAATATGCAAAAAAAACTGTAAGGTAAGAAATAAATAAAGTTGTACATAAAGCAATAAATAAAGCAAAATAAATAAACACACATAGCACATAACACCCCAGTAAACACAAATCAAACAAGCGCTAGGAGGAACCCACAAAAAGAACCAGAAGCCCTGGTTGCAGTATAAGGGTCCCCAGCAGAGTCGCCAAGTTGTCGCTCCCACCAAATGACACATGGCCAAGAGGGGTACAGACGCGAACGGTCGGCGAAAGGAGAAAATGAAATGAACTGAATAGAGTCGCCAGCTAGGCATTTTTATCCCGAAGGAAAGGTAATGCTGCATAAACCTGGGAAAAGATGGATAAGACGGTCGCGAACCAGAGAAACTGAGAAAGGGGGTTGGTTACAACCTGGGAAGGTATTAGCACCCAGATTATCCGTCGAACTCGACGAGATCCACGCTTGAAAGTTTGTGTTTAAAGGGGTAGTGTCAGTGCTATATTGTGTGCAAAAGCTAGGAAAGAATACAAGTGTCAGTGCAAAAGAAGTGTGAAGTGAAATAAAGGAGTGTCAGTGCAAGGAAAGAGTGCAAAGCTGAAGACTATGAGGCTTAAAGGAATACAGCTGTAAGAGGGGGGAATATACAAAGACTTTTTTTCGATAATTGTTAAGTTATGCCTACGTATCCTCTCGTGCAATGTGGAAGTCAGAACACCGTAGTTCGACTCAAAGAGACTGAAAGATAAATTGACTAATGAACTGCTTACTTAAGTATGAAGTAAGCACCTCACACTTAATCACCATGATGTAGGATTAAGATCATTAACCTACTTGCAATTATTTAGATGTTTTTGGAGTTTTTGTTTAGTGTTAAGTAATGAGTTTAAGCCATAATCAAGGATTTAATGGACCCATTACACCATCCTAATAGAAGGATAATAGATGAGAACATTTAAGCTGAGGAAGACTCCTCAACTTAATCCATGATTAGGGATTAACCTCATGACAAAACAAAGCCTTTATTAAAGTAGATTTTAATTAATGGTAAGATTAAGAAGTGGATTTTAGGGTTTGTAAGACAACTTGAGGGGGACTTGTCCATTAACACTAGGGTTAGTCCTTCTTAACCAAATAAGGAAGAATTAGAACCCTAATGCAAGGCCCAAGTTACAAGCTATTGTCTTAGTGATTATTAAGATGGATTGATTTAAAGGATTTAAACACATTAAGGGTTTAACACTTAGGATTAAAGTTATACACTTCATCCTAATAGAAGGATACAAGCATAACCCTAATCACAAAGTCTTAAAACCTTAAGGGTTTAGTCCTTGATTATGAGATGAGAAGAGAAAACACAAAAGCTGACACAAAGGTAAAACTAATGGGGTATTAATCAAACCCTAATTGTTATCATGCTTGGGTATTCCTAGGGTTTATGAGGCTTGCAAGAGACCTTCAAGGAAAAGCCACCAAAGAAGAAGAAAGATGGAAGGAGGAGAAGCAGAAAGAAGCAAGTCAACTTACTTCACTTAAGAAGATAAGTTGCTTGAAGAAAGAAAGTGAGGAAAGAGCATGAATGAGCAAGCTCACTCCAATACAAAAGTAAAATGCAGCAATGAATGCATAAGAGAGATGAGAAGAGATTGTGAGAAGTGAAGGCAAATTCATTTCTCTAACACTTACCACCTGAAAAGTTAGCAAAAGGAAGTGAAATGAAATGAAAATGAAATGTAATGCCAAGATGAAAACCAAAACCAAAACCAGAAGCATGTTCATGATGCTAATGATGCAAAGAGATGATATAAATGTATGTCATGAGAGGAAGATGATCATACAAAGGATGGGAATGCAAATGAAGCATAAAGGAAGCATGAAAGTTCATGAATGTACATGAAATGAAATGGAAGCATAATATGGAAAATGAGTGATAAAATGATCAAACATGATTCTAATGTGCCCTAAGATGTCTTATATGTCATGTGGATGCACAAAATGTCATGGAAAGTTCATGTATGCAAGCTTATACAAGATGGATGCAAATGAAGATGCACATTAGGGTTATATGAACATGTGAGATGCACAATTCAAAAACAGAAGCAAAACATAAGATAAAAAATTGAAAATGCACTCAAAGGAACCATAAATCTATATTAGTTCACCATCCAAAGGGGGAGGTCAGAAGCTAAACCTAAAGGAAGTTATGAATTTCCTACGTTTCTAGGGTTTAAAGGGTGATCCTAAAGGTAAAATGCCAAACAAATTGAAAATGAAAGATAAAAATGAAACAAAAATGTTTTTAGATGCTTGAACCCATGTATAGCACAATGCAAAAAGAATCATTCACAAACTCAACTTGGATCAAAAGTTATGAATTTTTGAAGTTAGGGTTGAAATATGCAAATTTAAGAACCCTAATTCATTTGAAAAATGTCAAAGAATGATCAAAACCAAAAAGAAATTTGTATGGTTAGTTTGTAAATGTTTGTAAATGTTTGTAAATGTTTGAAAATGTTCTCTGAATTTTTTTGTGATTTTTTAATACTTAAATGTATTTTTAATTAATTAATTCTCATTAACTAATTAAAAATAACATTTAAATGATTTAAAAATATTTTTTTAATGCAAAAAATAAAAATAAAAATATTTTTAGATTTTGAAAATTAATTAAAGGCTGGATAAAAAATTTCAGTATTTTTTGATGTTTTTTACTATTTTAAAAAAAATGTACAAAAGAAAATAAGAAAAATACAATAAAAATTAAAATTAATGGAAAGTAATCTCATCCAATGCTCCAGATTCAAAGCTGGGATTTTTAGGTTGACTAGCGCGTTTTTTTGATGGTCTGGATTCACTCTGATTTAATTAAACTAAATAATATTAATTAACTTAATTAAATGAGGATTAGGGCTAATGATACAATCCTGTCCATTCACTCACGCGGGAATCACAACATCCAAGGGCTGACATTCGAAGTTGCTTAATTATAGGATTAGGGCATAAACACTTTCAGGTGACCGGAACAGTGTTCCGGTCATCTTCTCCGACGAGTCAAAATCCTATCTCTTTCCCTAAGAATCTAAAACATGATTTTTCTGCCCAGAAATGAACCCCACGCATCACTAAACCTAAATCCCCAAACAAAATCCATTTATCACTCATCAAAAAGCCAAATCGAAGCAAGACATTTTTAGGTCAAAACTTTTAGAGCCAGCATACATCCTGGTTTCTCAACCATTTTCAAAAATAATCACATCCCCATGATCAGGGGAGCTCATATAATCATTCAAGAATTTAAAAACAAGTTTCCGGAAAAAAAAAGTTCTTGAGCTATACCTGAGATTGAACCTCCTGATTCTGGGCTTTCTATATCCTTCTTTGGTGCAAATCCACTCCTATGAACCTCCTGAAGATGATATGAGGCTTAGAATAAGTTTGTATGGCTTGGTTTGAGGGTTTTGTTCCTGCTGCACCAGAAATCGTATCTGAGTTTTAGAGGCTTTCAGGGCAAAGTGAAAGGTGGTTTATGCTCTATGAAGTATTTCTGAATGAATGGTGGAGTTCTCTTTTTGGTTTGATGGTTGTGGAAGGAGTTTCGAAGAGATGAAGGTTTTGGCAAATTATGTGAAATCTGATTGTGTGTATGTTCTGAGCTTGTGTGAGGCTTGCTTTATGATCCATATACAAATCCTAAACTATTGGAATGAGTCAGAAGACTTGACATGCACTGTGGGAATGGTATGGAGCAATTGGCCAAAAAGTCAATAGTTGGTGTACTTCAAGCATGGGCCATGGCAGAAGCTATCTTAGGGCTTCTCTGAGTTCAGTTGTCTTCAAGGAGGGCCATGGGATGTTTTAGAATGATCAGAAGTGAATGAATGGTGAGATGTCACATGTTTTGCAATTTTCACAACTTGTTGTATTTTGAGATTTTGGTCATGGACATGTCCTATTCCAAGCTGAATTCATGTCATGAAATGTTACATGGTGTTATGGTGATGCTTTGAGATCAATTAGAAACCAAACAAACCCTTAGGAATCACTCTTGCAAGAATTCCCCCTTTCTTGAATTTCATGGAAAATGGCTTAGGATGCTTGTTATTCAAGGCATGAATTTTGTGAATTTGTGCAATTTCTGATTTTGGCAAGTTGTAATGATGCATAGAAGTCATTTAGAAGTCACAAAATGGTTTGGCATGAGGTTTTGCAAAAATGCCTCTTTGGCATGAAACATGAAATTATGTGATTTTTGCCAACTTTGGAAAGCCATAACTTGAGTTCAAAAATGAATTAGATCTTGTTCTTGTACTTTTTGAAAAGGGAATGATCCAATCTACAACTTTCATGACCAATAATTTTTCATTTGAATAATTTTTGGTTAAGAAAGAGGAGGTTGAAAAACTTTCCCAAAATAGAAAGTTTACATTACAAGTCATTTCCATATTTGGCAACTTTTGGTTTTGCTCATTTTTCTTCAAATTTGTGAACTTATAAGCACTTCAATGATCAAATAAAGACCATATAACTTCATTTTGATGAAAAATCCACTTTGGGTCCATTGATGGGGGCCTCAGATGCCCTGATTTGGCTCTGACTTGCTCAAGAAGTTACCCAGTGATCAGACGACTTCCACAATGAATTTTTCCATCATACTTGGTATGCATGATCCTTATATCATATTGAGAACAAAAGAAACAAGAATGACCAAAACATTTGGAGTTATGGCCTCTGAAACCAAAACCCTAATTTTTGGTCATCTGTGTAGTTAAACCTGGCTCTGCTTCCATGCCTTGCAGGTTCTTGTGATTTTCTGACTTCCTTGATCTTGGGAGGATATAATATGATGTTTGAACATACAGGGACCCTATTGAGATGATTTAAGACCTTTGGAGTGGCTCAGATGGGCTCTTGGATTGCTCAGATCACAAACCCTAGGTGCAGATGACTTTGAACCAATGCAGTGAAGCAAAAATGCAATATGGGATGATATGATTGAACTTATACAAATGAAAAGATCACAAGCCATAGTGTGAACTTAGTGAGGGAAAATTTAGGGTATTCACACATTTGTCGTTGGTCTGATTGATTACCAAAGCTGAATCCCCGAATACAATTAAAGTCTTGATCCTGAGGTCAATGGCTTCCTCAAGACCCATGATACAGGTTTCGTATTTAGCTTCGTTGTTAGTGCATGTGTAACACCCCAAATTTTCCCTCTTTTTTTTAGCATCATCATCATATTATAATCATCATAAGCATATCATATCCTTGGCATCTTTGCATGGAAAAGTAAAGCATAACATTCTCATGATCTAGCATTAGGCATATGATCAACTGTGGGTGGATTGGAGGCATTACAAGCTATAGAATGAGACCCAGTGGACTTGTCCAAGGCCCATGAAGAGTCTACACGGCATTCACAAGTTCAAGATCAGTCACAAAAGCTCAAGAGGTTGAGAGATCATCAGGGAATTCAGGTTAAGGCAAGCTCCTACACAATGATCCCAAATTAGGGTTTCACTTTCAGGCTTTATTTCCTTGTAACTTTGGCCATTTCATCTGGGAAAAGTCTCTCATATGACAAGAGGATCCTAGGAACGAAATTTGGTGAGAAAATTCCTTAGGGAAGTCAGTTATTTCATCAAAAGTTCAAAAGTGCAACTTTTCTCCTGAGTGAGGGAAATCCTGATTAGGGTTTTGGGCCAGATCCTCATAGCCTCTTAACTTTTATCATTTCTTGTGGGAAAAGGCTCTCATTTGGTCTGTATGGATTATATATGAAGTTTGAGGCAAAAATTCATTGAAGAAGTCAAGGTTTGGTCCAGTTACTTGAAAGTGAAGCAAGAAAGTCAATTGTGCAGTCAAAAAGTCAACATGAAGATTTCAGAGTTTTTTAATCAGGATTATCAATTTTTGAGGTGATATCATGTCAAGGAATAATTCAGTTGAGCTTAAATGTCAAAAATCGGGAGTATGCAAAAAGTTGCTAAAATTGGAAGTTTAGAAGTTTCCATTTTTGGAAATTATTTGTCCCGAAACTTCAGGCTATTATTTCATGTGCGAAAAAACTCCGAATGATTTTTCGGTGAACACGAAAGTTGTAGAACACGATTTTCCCTTTCTGAAAAGTCGTAGAACACTTTCATAGCATTTTTAGAACTCAAGTTATGATTTTTTGAAATTTGGAGCATTTTAGGGTTTTCTTTTGATGGACACATGTCAACTTGTGATTGGGCCCTAATAATAGAATTTATGTTGCATTTCATGATACTATTTCATAAATATTTTTTGAATGGGTCCATGTTGCTAATTTTATGTGACCAAATATGAAAATAATACAAAGTCATGGCATGTGGTGATGGTGTACGAAAATTAGGGTGAAAAATCAGCACTTGGGTCCAGCCACTCCCTGCCTGCCACACGTCACTCTTGTATTGGCCTTGAAGTCACGTTTTACTCCCTCATACATAAAACACAGATTGCACCAAAATGGAAAACAATAGGAGTTCACGTGTGGGTCTTATACCATGCACCATGAGGGAACAACCAATCACCATCACACGATTCTCATGACCCCTCATCATCAACCAGTGTCATGCTGCCAATACACCAGCCCCATGGTAATTCATGTGGATCCTCCTACATGGGAGTGGTTTCAAAATAAAAAACTTGAAAAAAAAAAGCAAAGGAGAGATTCACGAGCTCTGCATATTAGATGTAATAACAAAATTGATGCAGCCACCCTTCACACTTCAACCACACACCTTTGCTATATAAGGAGCTAGGTCACGATTCAGAAGGGTTTAGCTTCATTCCACTGAAAATCACAGCAAATTTCATGCTCTCTCTCTGCATATTCTCACATTTTGTTAAGAGAATTTGAAAGTCGAAATCCTTCATTCATCTTCTTTTGATCCATTGGCATCATCATCAACATCACTACACTTTCATCATCATTATCAGTGGAGCTTTGCAGTGGAGTGAGGATTCAACATCATCTTCAGATCATCCATATTTCTTGATATCTTTGCTCATCAAGCCTTTATTTGGCTCAAAGAAGATTCAAGGAAGCTCTTAACACCTCTGGTTTTCTCAAGTTCTTCCAGAAAGATTAATCTCAGGTTTGAGTTTCAGATCTGTTTTGCTTCGATTTGGCCTCAATTTTGTTTGTTTTGGATGGCATATGGTTGATATGAGTTAACTGAAGTAAGATGAAGCTTGTACACATTTTAAATTATAGATTTCAGTTTTCATGCTTGAACTTGTTTCCATCGATCTGCTTTTTGTGATGCTTATTTGTGAAAACTATTGGCATATTTGTGTTCCTCTTGTTTCAGACTTCATTTTTGGTTTTTACATTTTTTATTTTCATGAAGAGGTGAGGGAGTTATGTTGCTCTGAATTGATGAGGATATGCTGAAGTGTTGTTCTATTTTTCCTGCATTTTTCGAATCCTTCATGAGCAAAAGGAAGAAGATGATGAGGTGGTGTGCTGTGAGTGGTTGCGCTGAGTTTTGTCCTCTAGTAACTAAACCTAAGCTGACCAATTGATTTTAAGTCACATAGTTTTTGTTCATTTTTCGTTTTAATTAAAAAGAAATAATAACAAGTAAATAATAGTCTGATTATTGGTAAGGTTTGTGGAGTTTCGGGTGGGCCTAAGGCCAGTTGCTAAGCACACCCCCGCTGTTGGACCCAGGTTATTTTGAACTGATCCAGATTGTTGTCTGCACCTCTAGCTTCTTTATTTCTTTTCCTTATTTCATTTTGTTTGCAGTTTGGTTTTTTAATTTTTTAAAATAGAAATAAGTCTTTAAAAATTCTAAAAAAATTCATGTATGATCTTTTGAGTTTTCTCTAATTTTTGGCATTTTCATTTTCCATTTATTTTTATTTGCCACGCTGGAATTATTTTTCTCTTTTATTAATTGCTTTTATTTAATTTTTAATGCATGCTGTCTTGTACAATTTCTATCTTGATCATTAATTTGAATTTTGAACTGATTCTTTTTGCTCTGGATTAATATTGAGGTGTAGTTTATTGTTGATTTTTTCTCTGATTTTTAGAAGTTTGCTTAATTGGTTTTGGTCTTTAACTTGTGCATGAAGTCTTCTAACCCTAATCCATGTTTAAGCATTTATTTGACTTGCTTAGGTTCTGATTTTGATTCTCTCCTTTTGGCATGTCAATATTGTATGTTTGAAGAGTCTTTGTGCAAGATTGTGGAATTTTTGAATGTATGTTTGAATTGATTTGAGTTTTTGTTCTTTGCCTATCCTCTTTTGCATCTCTTTTGGTCATATGTTCAATCCCTAGGTTAGAAGGGCACTTGTGCCAACTTATTTAGGTTGTGTAGAGCCTTTTTAGGATGTTAATCCATCTCTGGTCTTGAGTTAATGTTTGTACTTTGAAAATTTTTGTGATTGTTTGCTTTTGAAGTTCATTCACTTTTATGCATGCTCACCTCACTTCTTTTGCTTATTTGCTCCTCATGATGTTAATACTTGAGTTTATATGCTTCTTCTCTTCATCTCATTTGATCCTTAGGAACTTTCTTAACATGTTAGGGTTCTGGTCTTGGAGTTTGTGATGTTGGTTTACTTGGTTTGCCTTGTGTTCTCTTATGTTTGTTTTGATTTGTCATGATGATCCATGTTGCTTCATGTTGAATGGTATAGTTCCTTTCTCATTCTTATCCTTTGTATTTGCATTTGGCATTTGTGATTAAGACTTCACTTCTGGTTGTGTGGCTTTGATTTGATCTTACGCACATTTTGTATTGCATTTATTCTTATGCTGCTAACCATTTCAGGGGCTTTGGTAAGTGAGAGGTGTGGATGTGAGTTCCACATCTCCAAGTCTTATCTCTCCTCTTTTCCTTATTGATGTTATCTTACTTGTGATTGTTGGGGCTTAGGCTTACTTCCTCCTTCTTTTCTTCTTCATTCTTCTCTTTCTCTTCTTATCTTCTCCTTCTTTAGGATAGTATGCCTCACTAACCTAGGATTTCCTTTGCATGATAACAATTAGGATTCATTAGTCCCCCATTAGACTTTTACCTTTAAGATCCTTTGGTTTCTCTTCTCTTCTCATATCAAAACAAAATCATAAAAGACACTTAATAAATATTGAAGTGGCCTCCTGTGCAATAGCCTTATTCCACGAAACACTTGTAGTTTTCCCATCTTGGGATAGTACAAGCTTGTCTTGTGATGCACAAGTCTGATCAGGATACCATTTTCATCAAGAAAATCATAAAAAACACTTCTTCATCAAAAATACAAAAACACTTAATAAATTCAATGAGTTAGTGAGCTTAAGCCCTAATCTCTGGAGTCAAGTTTTGGGGATCTTCTCCTTACTTGAGTGTGCTTGTTCTATTATTCCATCTTGGAATGTAGTGACAAGTACACATTCCATGGAAAAGAGCTTGAGTTCACTTCCTTGTGACACACTCATAAAAGCCTCTAAAAACACAAACAAACAATAAGCGTCTCTCCTTCGGGACTTCTTTTATCATCTCCTTCGCTTCGTCCGCGAACTTGCTTCTACTTGTCACTTTGCAAGACGGTAACACACTCGTTGTCCGAGCCTGCAACACCTGAGCATTGACATAGGCAGTTCAAGCCTTAATACACAAGCAATCCTTTCCACCCCTAGTTAGGGGAACTACGGCGACTCTGATCCTCATTGTCCAGATGAGGTACGTAGGCAGCGGGCTAGGGCCCGTTCGAGCGCAATCTTTATTTTCCCTACATTTTTCCTTTTCATTTCTTTTTTCAGTTCCCTTTTCTTTTCTTTTATCCAGTTCAGTTCCTTTTCTTCGCAGTAGCTTTCATTTCTTCCCCCTTTGAAACCGATTTCTTTGCAAGCGTGGATCCCGTCGGGTACGGCGGACGATTTAGGGTGCTAATACCTTCCCAGGTCGTAACCGACTCCCGAACTCAGTCTCTTTGGTTCGCAGGACCCATGTCCTTCCTTTTCCTTTCTTCTGGTTTGTGCATCATTACCATTCTCGTTCCTTCGGGATAAAAATGCCTGGCTGGCGACTCTACCTCTTTCCCCGCCACTTTTGCGTTTGTACCAGGATGGAAATCCAGGGAGAGACAGCTGGCGACTCTGCTGGGGACTTCCTTACCAGAGTATCTCTGGTTCCCTTGAGAATCTCTCCTAGCGCTTGTTTGTTTCTGTTTCTTTGGGTATTGGTTGTTTGATGTTGCGTGTTTATTTTATTGTTGTTTATTTACAGTTTTATTTACAGCTTTATTTACAGTTTTCAGTATTTTATTTTCTGCATCATATATAATTACTGGACTGTCTGGACTGGATTTTTTCTGTTTGGTGGGACTTGGGTGATATTGTTACTGTGAGATGAGCTCATTACCAAGGCTCGAGAGTACCTTAGGACTTAGAGTGGTTCCACTTTGGCCTCATGAGATCTTGTCATGGGGGTAGTAGTGAGTTCTATGCCCAGATTTGCGACCGTCTTGGAAATGTCTTGATTTGGGGATCTTCCTCTCTCATTTCATAACCTTGATAGTTATGTGCAGCTAGGGACCGATCATTGAGAACCTTGTGGAAACATCCCTCTCTAGTGGTGATAGTGGCAGACCATATTCTGTGGCAAACACATTCGCACCCGAGGGCCCACCTGGAACTCACATAGGATGACCTTGTTTTCCCGCGTAGTATATAATGCCACACCAATTCCCTGATTTGGTTATGAGCCATTTCTCGGAAATGGTGAAAGTATTATTGCTATTCGGCTTTGAGAGTCCGTGATGTTTGACCCGGAGCACACCAGTGAGATTGGGAGGGGTTTACAGGATTGTAGGAACCCTCGGCCTCTACATACCCTCATTATCAGTGTGGTCCTTGTTATGATTTGGTCCTTATAGTTCTGTATTTCTTGATCTCTTGGTTCTGAGGGTTTCTATCAAGGGTTATGGCTCAGAGGATCTTGGTTTTCAGTTATTCAGAGGGTCCTAATATCCAGTATTCAGTATCCAGATGGTCCCAGATTGATCATATGCCTGCATTGCATTTGAATTGCATCATACTCGCATTAACTATTTGTGTTTTAATTTTTCAGGTTGTTATTTACATTTTAGCACCCAGTTCTGGTAATTGTAAGCTCTCCAGATGGAAGAAGTTAAGAAAATTACAAAATAGGAGAATGTCCTTTACACTTTTCTCCAACCAGAAGTCAAGAGTGTTCAGAAATTAGCAGGGCTGATGAATGACCAAGTTTTAGGGAATTTCAGAAAGAGGTATGGTCAGATATTGAAGTACATGGACAAACCTACTGCAGACCAGAAGGATAGCTTGCACACTTTGCTTCAGTTCTATGATCCTTTGCTACGGTGTTTTGTATTTCCAGATTATATCTTGGCTCCTACCTTGGAGGAGATTTCCAGTATTTTGGGTATTCCTGTCAGAGATACTTTGCCTTACTATGGGTCAGAGGTGGTTCTCAAGGAAGAAGACATATCCAGAGTCTGTCGCACACCAGTTGCTAAGGTCAAGAAAGCTTTGAAGGACAGTGAGGGCAGAGGACTTCCTTGGGATGTGCTTATACCAGAGGCTGAAGAATATGCCAAAGAGAGTAAGTGGGGAGATTTTGGTGTTATGGTGGCCCTGATGGTATATGGATCTAGTCTTTTCCTGGGAAAAAAGGAGTTTGTAAGCTTGGAGGTGATTTCCATTTTTGCTAAAGGCAATCCTGTGCCAACCCTGTTGGGAGATTTCTACTACAATGTTCATTACTGGAATGAGAAAGGCAGAGGTGGACCAGTGGGTTGTTGTGCTCCATTATTTGCTGATTGGTTTGCTAGGCAATTGCCAAAGTCAGGCCCTTTCAAAGAGATGAGAGAGGAGTGGAGGTGGTCTAGGAGGCTAATGGGATTAACTTCTGAGGATATAGCTTGGGGTTATGACAGAGATTTGCTGGGGAAGGAGTTACTGGTTAGTTGTGGAAGATTTTCTAGTGTGCCTTTGCTAGGAAGAAAGGGTGTGATCAGTTACCATCCAACCTTAGCCAGGAAGCAATTTGGCTATCCTTTGAGGGATCGACCCAATATGGAAGATTTTGCTGAGTCTTTGTACTTTTCTGTGGAGGGAAACAAAGAGTTGGACATACAAGCATCTCAGGCTTGGGCTCATAGGGTGAAGAAAGGAAAGAAGGATTTTGGAAGGGTAGATCCCAAGACCTATCCTCCTTTTGCTACATGGTTGCAGAAACGTGTAGAGGAAGTGCTCATGCCATTTTCAGTGGAAGCTCCATTATATCCCAAAGAAGTGCCATTTCAGAATACTGTTTCTCTTGAAGAATATAAGAAGTTGGAAGCTCAATTGCACGAGATCCGGATAGAGAATGTTGAAATGGTTAATTTGTACCACCTTGCCAATCGTGCTAAGAATGAAGCAGAGGAAAAGCTACAGAAGATGCAAGCCTCATTAGGAGCTAAAGAGAAAGAGTTTGCTGGAAGAGAAGCTCATTTTTAGAGATTGGGACTAATGGAATCTAAAAGAGAAGCGGAGCGTAAGAAGACTTTGAAGACTCTTAAAGAAGCTCGCCAGTCCATTGTTTGGTTGCAAGGCCAAAGGGAACATGAGCAGAAGAAATATAAAGAAAAGGAAGAGTTTTTCGAGGTACAGATGGCCTTCAAGAAAGAAGAAGTAGAACAAGTCCATAAAATACGAAGGGAAAAGACTCAACAGTTGGCACAGAGCCAGATGGCCTTGGAGGAGGCATTGAAAGAGATTGAAGAGCTCAAGTTGAGAGCAGGTGTGAAGACGAACAGGACAGAGGTGATAGCTGCAGAAGAACCTGAGTCTTTAGTTTAGATTTTATTTATTGTTGTTCAGACTACCTGCAGGCTTGTTGTAGGAGTCTTGCTTTATCCTTTGTCCTTTTGTTCATGTATTGACTTGTAACCCTTCGGGGAATTTGTTTGTGCTCTAACTTTGGCCGACAGTGGGTTATCCATGTTATGCAATGTTCAATTCTGATTACCATTTCTGAGTACGCAAAGCTTGTTTGTCTAAAACTGCTAAGATCTGAACACTCTTCAAAGGGAAAGTTTGAAAATTAATGCTCAAAGTGGCTATCTAGAGCAAATGCCAGAACTGGGGCATATGAATGCCTAAACTTGGAAACATGAATAGTTACATTGCATGCATATAACATGTTTGTTTGTTTTGCAGGTAGTTCATCAGTTTCTAATGTTTATGTCCTTTCAGGCACTATAGCTCCCAGGAAGGTTCGAGAACAGCCAATTGTACACAAATACCCTACAAGAGTAAACAGAGAAAGAATGATGGATCAAATGCAGGCTGATTTAGCTGACTTGAGATTGAGAATGGACAATTTCATGACCCTTATGGAAGGGATGGGTCAGACTCAGGAGTGCTTGTGCGAGATGGTGGAAAATAATCAGGCCAGGAACAATGGGGCTGCTGATGGAGGTAATCGCAACGGTGTTGGCGCCCGTCAAGTTGAGATCCCTGTGACACAGCCGGGGATCACCATTATCAATGATGGACTGAACAACGTACAGATGGATGGTCAAGATGAACATTTTACTTTGCTGGACGAGGCAGAAGGCCAAGGGGCTGAAATGAATAGAAAGTTTGAAGAGATGGCTGAGCAGATCTGCGCCATTCAATCTTAGAGCTCCCTGGGGTTTGATATTACTGACTTGGGCCTGGTGCCAGGGGTTAGAATCCCTTACAAGTTCAAGGTTCCTACTTTTGACAAGTACAATGGCACGGCTTTCCCAAAGACTCACCTACAGTCCTTTGTCGGAAGAATTGCTGCCCATACTGATGACGAGAAGCTATGGATGTATTACTTCCAAGATAACTTTGTGGGGGCCTCCTTGGAGTGGTATATGAAGATGAGCAGGGTTAACATTAGAAGCTGGAAGGATTTAGCAGAGGCATTCGTGAAGTAGTACCAGTACAATTTGGATACGGCTCCAAATCGTACTCAATTGTAGACCATGTCTCAAAATGCTAAGGAGGGGTTCAAAGAGTACGTGCAAAGGTGGCGTCAGCTTGCTGCTAGGGTACAACCACCCTTGTTGGAAAATGAGATGGCTGATATGTTCATGGGAACGCTTCAGGGGGTGTTTATCGAGAGGTTGGCATCTTGTTCAACAACTAAGTTCAATGATATTGTGATAGCAGGAGAGAGGGTCGAAACTCTATTGAAGATGGGGAAGATTCAAGACACCGGTGCGGGTGGCTCAAGCGGTTTAAGAAAAGCTTTTAATGGACCTCCGAGAAGAAGACAACGAGAAACCAATGTTGTGTACGGCCGAGGACGGGGCCGAGGATACAGAAGATCATATGAGCAAGTGGCAGCTGTCACTATTCCATCAAGTCTCGTGCAACAAACTCAACTCCTACAACAACAACAACAACAACAACAGCCACAGCGTAACAGTTATCAGCAAAGGCCTTATCAACCGAGACAAGCTCGTCTGGCTAATAGGGTGCTTGAAGCCATTCCCATGACATATACGGCACTGCTGTAGAGGTTGTTAGACTTGAACTTGGTACAATTGAGGAAACTAGCACCACCTCCACCTGGAGAGCTTCCAGTAGGGTATGATGCTAACGTAAGATGCGCGTTCCATTCAGGAGCACCCGGGCACTCAACTGAGAAGTGCAGGGCGCTACAACATAAAGTTCAAGACTTGATGGATTCAAAGGCGATTAACTTCACACCACCGCCTAATGTTAAATCAAACCCTATTCCAAACCATGGAGGGGCGAGAATAAATGTTGTTGACAGTAGTGAAAAGTTAAGCTTGATTTTGAACATAGAAGAAGTGAAGACTCCATTTCTGGTGGTGAAAGACAGGCTGCTGAAAGGACAAGTATTCCTGGGGTGTGGTTCTGACTGTGAAAAGTGTTTAAGTTCAGTGAATGGCTGTGAAGACTTGAAGGTGGGGTTGAAATATCTGATTGATGAGGGGTCGTTGCAGTTTGATAGGGCTGATGATAAAGGTGATTATGTGTCTACCATAACAATTTACTTTGATCCAGCTGAAGTACCTGCTCGGAGGGAACCTGTGACTATCTACGTTCTAGAAGTTAGTCCTATTATTATTACTTTTCCAGGACCAGTACCGTATGCTGATGACAAAGCCATCCCATGGCATTATGGCTCAGATGTGTATATGGAAGGTCAGAAGGTGGAGAGTAAGGCAGTAACAATTGACCCGACTGTGGTGAATGTCGGAGGAGTCGGTGGTTTTATAAGAAGTGGACGTCTTTTTGCTCCTCAAGTTCTTAGAGGGGATCCTGATGCTGAAGCTGTTGCAAAGGCTAAAGGAAAGCAGATAGCGACCGAAGAAATGACAACTCCATTTGCCAGGCAAGGTACCTTCAAAAAAGAAGTTGAGGAGTTTATGAGAATAATAAAGAAGAGTGACTATAAAGTGGTTGAGTAGTTGAATCAGACTCCGTCCAAAATATCAATTATGTCCTTGTTGATGTGTTCTCCAGCTCATAGGGAGGCTCTGCTGAAAGTCTTGCAGATGGCATATGTTCCACAAGAGATAACTGTTAATCAATTGGAGGCTGTAGTGGGCAGTGTGAATGCTAGCCATGGGTTGGGCTTCACGGATAGAGATCTTACTTCAGAAGGCCGCAATCACAACAAAGCCCTGCATATTACCATGGAGTGTAAGGGTGCGGTCATGTCACATGTCTTAGTTGATACAAGCTCTTCTCTCAATGTACTCCCTAAGAAGGCCTTGATGAAGCAGAATGTTGATGGCATTATCTTGCGACCCAGTGATTTAATTGTGAAAGCCTTTGATGGGTCCCGGAGGTCTGTGTTCGGGGAAGTTGAGCTACCTGTGAAGATAGGATCTCAAGTGTTCAAGAGCACGTTCTATGTCATGGATATTCAACCTGCGTACAGTTTCCTGCTAGGACGTCCCTGGATCCATGCTGCAGGCGCAGTGACATCCATGTTGCATCAGAAGTTGAAGTATGTGGTTGATGGCCAGGTGATCACTGTGTGTGGAGAAGAAGACATTTTTGTGAGTCACCTGTCAACTTTCAAATATGTAGAGATGGACGGAGAGATTCATGAAACGTTATATCAGGCCTTTGAAACGGTTAATGTCAGCATTTTGGCTCCGGCAGAGAGGAACAACGAGAAGGAAGGGACCTTCATTCACTCCTACAAACAAGCCAAAGAAGTGGTTCAATCTGGAAGCGCCCAGGGCTGGGGCAAGTTGCTGGAATTAGAGAAGAAAAATGACAAGTTTGGTCTTGGTTATCAGCCTGGTGGATCTACCTGGCCTTAGGGAGGTAAGACTATAACTTTCACAAGCGCCGGAATGCTCGATCGCAACAACATCTGTGCAACAAGTGAAGAAGGGGACAGTGACTGCAACTGGGATAGCTGGATTCACCCATGTGCACCTAGGGAAGAGCTCAAGAACTGGTCTACCGAGGATTTCGTTCAAGTTACCTGGCAATCAAAGTAATTTACTTGTTTCCTTTTTTATCATGCTGCATGTCAATCCTGCACTCTACCCAAGGTGCACGAATCCATTTGTAGGGCCACCATGCTTTTAATGCATTTATATTTTTCCATGAAATAAAGGACATTTTTCAAGCAAATTGTGTTCTCTTTCTTTCATTTTAAATTTTTCACAAAAAATATAAAATGGCATTGTTTTATTTTCTTGTGTTTGTGTGTTTGCGTCTCTTTTGAAAGAAAGAACAGATTCTGAAATAAGTACATCATTTGTGCAGTGTTGATCATCCGGATTCTAGTGATAACATTCCTGCTATGACCACGCATGACTTCGACAATCCTATCTACCAAGCTGATGAAGGGGTTGAGGAGGACTGTGAACTCCCAGAAGAATTGGTTAGGTTGTTGAAACAGGAGGAAAGGGTCATTCAGCCTCATCAGGAAGATTTAGAGATCATCAACCTCGGGACTGAAGATGTAAAGAGAGAGATAAGGATTGGGGCCAATTTGCAGGCCGAGGTAAAGAAGGAGTTGATTGGTATGCTACGTGAATATGTGGATATCTTCGCCTGGTCATATCAAGATATGTCAGGATTAGATACTGACATTATTGTGAACAAGCTGCCACTAAGAGAAGAATATCCTCCAGTGAAACAAAAGCTGAGAAGAACCCGTCCTGACATGGCGATGAAGATCAAGGAGGAAGTTCATAAGCAGTGGGATTTCGGATTCCTTGTCGTAACTAGTTACCCACCTTGGGTAGCTAACATTATGCTTGTACCAAAGAAAGACGGCAAAGTTCAGATGTGCGTTGATTATCGGGATTTAAACAGAGCAAGCCCAAAAGATGACTTTCCATTACCACACATTGATGTGCTGGTAGATAACATCGCTCAGTTCTCGGTTTTTTCTTTCATGGATGGCTTCTCCGGGTATAACCAGATTAAGATGGCACCGGAAGACATGGAGAAAACAACGTTCATTACCCCGTGGGGTACATTCTGCTACAAGGTGATGCCCTTTGGATTGAAGAATGTCGGGGCAACGTATCAGCAGGCTATGGTCACATTGTTCCACGATATGATACACAAAGAGATTGAGTGCTATGTGGACGACATGATTGCCAAGTCCTGAGACGAAGAAGAGCATCTGGTTAATCTCAAAAAGCTGTTTGATAGACTGATAAAGTATAAGCTGAGGTTGAATCCAAACAAGTGAACTTTCGGAGTGCGTTCCGGAAAGTTGTTGGGTTTTATTGTTAGCCAGAAAGGAATCGAGGTGGATCCTGCAAAAGTAAAAGCAATACAAGATATGCCTACACCGAAAACAGAAAAAGAAGTGTGCGGGTTTTTAGGGAGATTGAACTACATTTCACGGTTCATATCTCATCTAACTACCACGTGTGAGCCAATATTCAAATTGCTAAGAAAAGAGCAAACGGTCAGGTGGAATGAGGACTGTCAAAGAGCCTTTGAAAAGATAAAAGAATATTTGCAGACACCTCTGATTCTAATGCCTCCAGTTCCAGGACGGCCACTTATCATGTACTTGATTGTGCTAGAAGGGTCAATGGGGTATGTTCTAGGCCAACATGATGAGTCTGGTCGAAAAGAGCATGCTATTTACTACCTTAGAAAAAAGTTTACCGACTGTGAATCCCGTTACTCACTGCTCGAGAAAACTTGCTGCGCTTTGGTATGGGTTGCTCGCCGACTGAGACAGTATATGTTGACCCATACCACACTGCTAATTTCAAAAATGGATCCTGTCAAGTATATTTTCGAGAAACCAGCGTTAACCAGAAGGGTTGCAAGGTGGCAAATGATCTTAACAGAGTATGAAATACAATATACTTCTCAGAAAGCCATCAAAGGAAGTGTATTGTCAGATTACCTTGCACAACAACCTCTTGAAGATGACTATCAACCAATGAAGTTTGATTTCCCTGATGAGGACATCATGTACCTCAAAGCAAAAGATTGCGAGGAACCACTTCCGGAGGAGGGGCCAGACCCTGAATCCAGATGGAAGTTGATGTTTGATGGGGCAGTCAATATCAACGGACGTGGAGTTGGTGTTGTTCTTATTACTCCGGAAGGTGTTCACTTTCCCTTCGCTGCCAGAATTACTTTTGGCTGCACCAACAATGAAGCGGAATACGAGGCATGCATAATGGGAATAGAGGAGGCTATTAATCTTCGGATTAAGACCCTATATATATTCGGAGATTCAACCCTCGTTATCAATCAAATTATCGGCAAGTGGTATACACATCAAGAACACTTAATTCCTTATAGGGATTATGCCAGAAGACTGCTGACGTTCTTCACAACAGTTAAGCTTCAGTACATACTACGAGATGAGAATCAATTTGCCGATGCATTGGCTACTCTTTCTTCGTCCATCAAAGTCTTGTGTTAGAATTATGTGCCTAGGATTGACATCTCCAGGCTTGACGCACCAGCTTATGCTTTCTCTGTAGACGCAGTGTCTAATGAGAAACCTTGGTACTTTGATATCAAGTTTTTCCTGGAAAAACAAGAATACCCAGTTGGGGCATCATCTAACGACAAGAAGACCTTAAGATGACTTGCTGCTAGTTTCTTCTTGAATACGGACGGGGTTTTGTATAAGAGGAATTTTGACATGGTCTTGCTCAGATGCGTGGATAGACATGAAGCAAGCCTGTTAATGCAAGAAGTCCACGAGGGATCTTGCGGTACTCATGTAGGAGGACATGCAATGGCTAAGAAGTTGTTGAGATCGGGATACTATTGGATGACAATGGATGCAGACTGTTGTTCGTACGCCCGTAAGTGCCACAAGTGACAGATTTATGCAGACAAAGTGCATGTTCCTCCCAGCCCGCTCAACGTCATGTCATCTCCTTGGCCCTTTTCTATGTGGGGCATTGACATGATCGGGAAAATAGAGCCTACTGCTTCAAATGGTCATCGTTTCATTTTGGTTGCGATCGATTACTTCACTAAGTGGGTTGAAGCAGCGTCTTATGCCAATGTCACTCGTCAAGTGGTAGCCAGATTCTTGAAAAGAGACATTATTTGCAGATACAGAGTGCCCGAGCGAATCATCACTGACAATGGTTCCAACATGAACAACAAGATGATGGCAGAATTGTGTCGGGACTTCCAGATTCAGCATCACAATTCTTCTCCTTACCGACCAAAGATGAATGGTGCGGTAGAGGTAGCTAATAAGAACATTAAGAAGATTGTGCAAAAGATGGTTGTCACGTACAAGGATTGGCATGAGATGCTACCATTTGCATTGCATGGTTACCAAACGTCAGTCAGGACGTCAACTGGGGAAATTCCTTTCTCATTGGTATATGGTATGGAGGCAGTCTTGCCTGTTGAGGTAGAAATTCCTTCATTGTGTGTGATGATGGATGTGAAGCTAGATGAGGCTGAGTGGGTACGTGCTCGATACAATCAGTTATGTCTAATTGAGGAAAAGATATTAGCGGCTTTCTGTCATGGTCAGCTTTATCAGAGGAGAATGAAGCGAGCATTCGACCAACGAGTACGTATTCAGGAGTATCAAGTAGGAGAGCTTGTGCTCAAGATTATCGTTCCTCCAGGTTCAGATCACAGGGGCAAGTAGATCCCAAACTACGAAGGACCATTCATAGTGAAGAAAGTTTTCTCGGGAGGGGCACTGATGCTCACCACTATGGATGGAGAAATTTCCAATCCTCTGTTAACTCAGACGCAGTTAAAAAATACTTCGCATAAAAAGACCCGCTGGACACAAAAACAAAATTAAAGTCCAGGCAAGAAAAGGGCATCCCGGTGAGCTAAAAACAGAATAAAAAGCTCGGGCAAAAGTTAGGGAAAAAATGTACACCCACTGAGTTAAAAAGCCACATCGGACAGCTCAGGCAAAAAAAGGTATCCCGGTGGATTGAAAACCCGAAAGGGCGATCCACGCAAAACAAGGGAATAAGCGAACAACCGCGGTCCGGGTAATCTGAACCAAATCATCGTTTTGTATAGCCTGACAATATCAGAAGGATAGGAATCAGTCCCCTCATCTTTTCAGAAAGCAAAGGCAAGAATGGAAAGTTTTGAAGACATGATGGTCATAGCAAGAAGGAAACTCATTGGGGTGCCATGCCCATTGCTATTAAGATAGTTTGTTTTCTCAATTTTCTGGTAGCTACCTCTTTCAAGGTGGTTGCTTCCTGATGTAAAAACTTTGCCTATTCAGAGGCCTTTTAATAAAAGAATATTCAGTCAAAAAGCTGTGTTGTGTTTGTTTTTGTTTGCAAAAAATGTCCTGAAGTTTTGGAAAAAATGACATTGCATTTGAAACATGGTGATTTGTTTTCTAAAAAGAAAAATGACATTGCAGGGAAAACTTTAAAACCATCTTTGAGTGTCGGGTGACGATGGATGAACAGATCATACCACGTAAGTCGCCGGGGCACATATGAGTATTCTGTTGTTGCAGGTTTTGTAGGATGGCGTCACATTTTCCCCACACAGAGTTTTCCCCAGGTGAGTCATAGCAGGTGGAATTCCCAAGCATGTCATCTTTACACAAGTGGAGTATGCCCAGCATGCAGCGGGAGGGTCATTCTCCACAGGGTCAAGATTGTCAGAATACTTTTCCTAGCAAAGGATATTTGAGGAAGCATCTCCCCAGCCGTGTTGGAAGATCGTCCCCCGCAGAGTTTCAGGATTGGTCTACAGCCATCATTGAAATATTCCCCAACGAAGTCGCCAATTTATTTTGGTCAATGTGATGATACAAACAGTTATTCATCCCCCTAACCAGAGTTAAGTGTCAAAGCCTCTTGACCTGGTTCTCTCCTGCAGAGTTGGGATTCTTGTTGCCAATCAGGACACATTGTTTTTTGCTCGTCCGCATTTCCCAGCACTCGTCTGTGTTTGATAGTTTTTTTTGCTCGTCCGCATTTCCCAGCACTCGTCTGTGTTTGATAGTTTTTTTTGCTCGTGTGCATCCCCTAGCACTCGTCGGTTTTTGATAGTTGCTTTTGCTCGTATGCACGCCCCATCACTCGTTTGTGTTTGATATTTGCTTTTTGCTCGTCTGCACTTTCCAACACTCGTCTGTGTTTGTTATCCATTTGAAGCTCGTTTACATTGTTTGGATACTCGTCTGTATCATCCCTCACACTCGTCCGTGTTAGCTTATATTCATATGTACTGATTTGATAATCGCTCTGGTACTCGTCTGTATTGCTACTCCAAATGATCGTCTGTGTTGGGATTCTGGTATTCGTCTGTACCAGTGGTTGATATTCGTCTGTATCATCACCTGAAGCGCTCGTTTGTGTTTCTAAGATCATCGTCTGATACTCGTTTGTATCATTGACTTATGGTACTCGTCTGTGTTTCTCTTGATGATCATCCAATACTCGTTTGTGTTGAAGAGGTTTGAAGTCCTGACGGTGGGATTAAACGTCAAAATGGTTACCGGTCCTGGCGTAACAGGTTTATCCGAAGGAGGTTCGTCTGTCTCAAGCATCGCTTATCTACACAAGATTTGTGAAGAGGGTTCGTCCAATCCTAATGTCGCACCTGGCATAACAGGTTATCTGAATAAGACTCTTTTGTCTTAGACCATGTATCCATGGATAATATATGAGGAGGGTTCGTCTATCCTGATTATGCATGTCTATCCCACAGACTTAAGTGCATCACCGGTTCTGGCGTAAAGGTTTATCCGAAGGAGATTCGTCTGTCTCAAGTCATATATTTTGCAAAGTGTATGAGGGCTTGTATGTCCAGCACCTGGCGTAACAGGTTTGTTCGAATAAGACTCATCTGTCAAGGTTTTTCTATCCAAAGTAACAGTTCAACTTGGAAGGGGCTCGTCTGCTTTCTCTCCGCTTCAGTCACCAAAGCGTTATTTGGTTGGGTTTATTTCCCATTGCTGGCATTCTCCATCAGAGTGCAAATTTCAGGTTTTCTTGGTATTCAATCACTATTTATCTTGAACGGTCGATAGCCCGTGCTACCGTCCTTCTTAGATTAACAGTTGCTTGAATAGGGGCAGCTGTAACACCCCAAATTTTCCCTCTTCTTTTTTAGCATCATCATCATATCATAATCATCATAAGCATATCATATCCTTGGCATTTTTGCATGGAAAAGTAAAGCATAACATTCTCATGATCTAGCATTAGGCATATGATCAACTGTGGGTGGATTGGAGGCATTACAAGCTATAGTAAGAGACCCAGTGGACTTGTCCAAGGCCCATGAAGAGTCTACATGGAATTCACAAGTTCATGATCAGTCACAAAAGCTCAAGAGGTTGAGAGATCATCAAGGAATTCAGGTTAGGGCAAGCTCCTACACAATGATCTCAAATTAGGGTTTCACTTTCAGGATTGATTTCTTTGTAACTTTGGCCATTTCATTTGGGCAAAGTGTCTCATATGACAAGAGGATCCTAGGAATGAAATTTGGTGAGAAATTTCCTTAGGGAAGTCAGTTATTTCAACAAAAGTTCTAAAGTGCAACTTTTCTCCTAAGTGAGGGAAATCCTGATTAGGGTTTTGTGCCAGATCCTCATAGCCTCTTAACTTTTATCATTTCTTGTGGGCAAAGGCTCTCATTTGGTCTGAATGTCTTATATATGAAGTTTGAGGCAAAAATTCATTGAAGAAGTCAAGGTTTGGTCCAGTTACTTGAAAGTGAAGCAAGAAAGTCAACTGTGCAGTCAAAAAGTCAACATGAAGATTTCAGAGTTTTTTAATCAGGATTATCAATTTTTGAGGTCATATCATGTCAAAGAATAATTCATTTGAGCTTAAATGTCAAAAATCGGGAGTATGCAAAAAGTTGCTATAATTGGAAGTTTAGAAGTTTCCATTTTTGGAAATTATTTGTCCTGAAACTTCAGGCTATTATTTCATGTGCGAAAAAACTCCGAATGATTTTTCGGTGAACATGAAAGTTGTAGAACACGATTTTTCCTTTCCGAAAAGTCGTAGAACACTTTCATAGCATTTTTAGAACTCAAGTTATGATTTTTTTGAAATTTGGAGCATTTTAGGGTTTTCTCTTGATGGACACATGTTAACCTTTGATTGGGCCCTAATAATAGAATTTATGTTGCATTTCATGATACTATTTCATAAATATTTTTTGAATGGGTCCATGTTGCTAATTTTATGTGACCAAATATGAAAATAATGCAAAGTCATGGCATGTGGTGATGGTGTACGAAAATTAGGGTGAAAAATCAACACTTGGGTCCAGCCACTCCCTGCCTGCCACACGTCACTCTTGTATTGGCCTTGAAGTCACGTTTTACTCCCTCATACACAAAACACAGATTGCACCAAAATGGAAAACAAGAGGAGTTCACGTGTGGGTCTTATACCATGCACCATGAGGGAACAACCAATCACCATCACACGATTCTCATGACCCCTCATCATCAACCAGTGTCATGCTGCCAATACACCAGCCCCATGGTAATTTGTGTGGATCCTCCTGCATGGGAGTGGTTTCAAAATAACAAACTTGAAAAAAAAGCAAAGGAGAGATTCACGAGCTCTACATATTGGATGGAATAACAGAATTGATGCAGCCACCCTTCACATTTCAACCACACACCTTTGCTATATAAGGAGCTAGGTCACGATTCAGAAGGGTTTAGCTTCATTCCACTGAAAATCACAACAAATTTCATGCTCTCTCTCTCTCTCTCTGCATATTCTCCCATTCTGTTAAGAGAATTTGAAAGCCGAAATCCTTCATTCATCTTCTTTCGATCCATTGGCATCATTATCAACATCACTACACTTTCATCATCATTTTCAGTGGAGCTTTGCAGTGGAGTGAGGATTCAACATCATCTTCGGATCATCCATATTTCTTGATATGTTTGCTCATCAAGCCTTTATTTGGCTCAAAGAAGATTCAAGGAAGCTCAAGGAAGCTCTCAACACCTCTGGTTTTCTCAAGTTCTTCCAGAAAGATTAATCCCAGGTTTGAGTTTCAGATCTGTTTTGCTTCGATTTGGCCTCAATTTTGTTTGTTTTGACTGGCATATGGTTGATATGAGTTAACTGAAGTAAGATGAAGCTTGTGCACGTTTTAAATTATAGATTTCAGTTTTCATGCTTGAACCTGTTTCCATCGATCTGCTTTCTGTGATGCTTGTTTGTGAAAACTATTGGCATATTCGTGTTCCTCTTGTTTCGGACTTCATTTTTGGTTTTTACATTTTTTATTTTCATTAAGAGGTGAGGGAGTTATGTTGCTCTGAATTGATGAGGATATGCTGAAGTGTTGTTCTGTTTTTCCTGCATTTTTCGAATCCTTCATGAGCAAAAGGAAGAAGATGATGAGGTGGTGTGCTGTGAGTGGTTGCGCTGAGTTTTGTCCTCTAGTAACTAACCCTAAGCTGACCAATTGATTTTAAGTCACATAGTTTTTGTTCATTTTTCGTTTTAATAAAAAAAAGAAATAATAACAAGTAAATAATAGTCTGATTATTGGTAAGGTTTGTGGAGTTTCGGGTGGGCCCAAGGCCAGTTGCTAAGCGCACCCCCGCTGTTGGGCCCAGGTTATTTTGAACTGATCCAGATTGCTGTATGCACCTCTAGCTTCTTTATTTCTTTTCCTTATTTCATTTTGATTGCAGTTTGGTTTTTTAATTTTTTAAAATAGAAATAAGTCTTTAAAAATTCTAAAAACATTCATGTATGATCTTTTGAGTTTTCTCTAATTTTTGGCATTTTCATTTTCCATTTATTTTTATTTGCCACGCTGGAATTATTTTTCTCTTTTATTAATTGCTTTTATTTCATTTTTAATGCATGATGTCTTGTATAATTTCTATCTTGATCATTAATTTGAATTTTGAATTGATTCTTTTTGCTCTGGATTCATATTGAAGTGTAGTTTATTGTTGATTTTTTCTCTGATTTTTAGAAGTTTGCTTAATTGGTTTTGGTCTTTAACTTGTGCATGAAGTCTTCTAACCCTAATCCATGTTTAAGCATTTATTTGACTTGCTTAGGTTCTGATTTTGATTCTCTCCTTTTGGCATGTCAATATTGTATGTTTGAAGAGTCTTTGTGCAAGATTGTGGAATTTTTGAATGTATGTTTGAATTGATTTGAGTTTTTGTTCTTTGCCTATCTTCTTTTGCATCTCTTTTGGTCATATGTTCAATCCCTAGGTTAGAAGGGCACTTGTGCCAACTTATTTAGGTTGTGTAGAGCCTTTTTAGGATATTAATCCATCTCTGGTCTTGAGTTAATGTTTGTACTTTGAAAAGTTTTGTGATTGTTTGCTTTTGAAGTTCATTCACTTTTATGCATGCTCACCTCACTTCTTTTGCTTCTTTGCTCCTCATGATGTTAATACTTGAGTTTATATGCTTCTTCTCTTCATCTCATATGATCCTTAGGCACTTTCTTAACATGTTAGGGTTCTGGTCTTGGAGTTTGTGATGTTGGTTTACTTGGTTTGCCTTGTGTTCTCTCATGTTTTTTTTATTTGTCATGATGATCCATGTTGCTTCATGTTGAGTGGTATAGTTCCTTTCTCATTCTTATGCTTTGTATTTGCATTTGGCATTTGTGATTAAGACTTCACTTCTGTTTGTGTGGCTTTGATTTGATCTTATGCACATTTTGTATTGCATTTATTCTTATGCTACTAACCATTTCAGGGGCTTTGGTAAGTGGGAGGTGTGGATGTGAGTTCCACATCTCCAAGTCTTATCTCTCCTCTTTTCCTTATTGATGTTGTCTTACTTGTGATTGTTGGGGCTTAGGCCTTACTTCCTCCTTCTTCTCTTCTTCATTCTTCTCTTTCTCTTCTTATCTTCTCCTTCTTTAGGATAGTAAGCCTCACTAACCTAGGATTTCCTTTGCATGATAACAATTAGGATTCATTAGTCCCCCATTAGACTTTTACCTTTAAGATCCTTTTGTTTCTCTTCTCTTCTAATCTCAAAACAAAATCATAAAAGACACTTAATAAAGATTGAAGTGGCCTCCTGTGCAATAGCCTTATTCCACGAAACACTTGTAGTTTTCCCATCTTGGGATAGTACAAGCTTGTCTTGTGATGCACAAGTCTGATCAGGATACCATTTTCATCAAGAAAATCATAAAAAACACTTCTTCATCAAAAATTCAAAAACACTTAATAAATTCAATGAGTTTGTGAGCTTAATCCCTAATCTCTGGAGTCAAGTTTTGAGGATCTTCTCCTTACTTGAGTGTGCTTGTTCTATTATTCCATCTTGGAATGTAGTGGCAAGTACACATTCCATGGAAAAGAGCTTGAGTTCACTTCCTTGTGACACACTCATAAAAGCCTCTAAAAACACAAACAAACAATAAGCATCTCTCCTTCGGGGCTTCTTTTCTCATCTCCTTCGCTCCGTCCACGAACTTGCTCCTACTTGTCACTTTGCAAGACGGTAACGCACTCGTCGTCCGAGCCCGCAACACCTGAGCATTGACATAGGCAGTTCAAGCCTTAATACACAAGCAATCCTTTCCACCCCTAGTTAGGGGAACTACGACGACTCTGATCCTCTTGGAATGTAGTGGCAAGTACACATTCCATGGAATAGAGCTTGAGTTCACTTTCTTGTGACACACTCATAAAAGCCTCTAAAAACACAAACAAACAATAAGCGTCTCTCCTTCGGGACTTCTTTTCTCATCTCCTTCGCTCCGTCCGCGAACTTGCTCCTACTTGTCACTTTGCAAGACGGTAACGCACTCGTCGTCCGAGCCTGCAACAACTGAGCATTGACATAGGCAGTTCAAGCCTTAATACACAAGCAATCCTTTCCACCCCTAGTTAGGGGAATTACGACGACTCTGATCCTCATTGTCCAGATGAGGTACGTAGGCAGCGGGGTAGGGCCCGTTCGAGCGCAATCTTTATTTTCCCTACATTTTTCCTTTTCATTTCTTTTTTCAGTTCCCTTTTATTTTCTTTTATCCAGTACAGTTCCTTTTCTTCGCAGTAGCTTTCATTTCTTCACCCTTTGAAACAGATTTCTTTGCAAGCGTGGATCACGTCGGGTACGACAGACGATCTGGGGTGCTAATACCTTCCCAGGTCGTAACTGACTCCCGAACTCAGTCTCTTTGGTTCGCAGGACCCGTGTCCTTCCTTTTCTTTTCTTCTGGTTTGTGCAGCATTACCATTCCAGTTCCTTCGGGATAAAAAATGCCTGGCTGGCGACTCTACCTCTTTCCGCGCCACTTTCGCGTTTGTACCAGGATGGAAATCCAGGGAGCGACAGCATGCAAAGGTGAGTTTTGCCGAGAAAGGCATATGAATTCCTTTAGGTGTGATAAGCACTGCACCAACTCCTCGACCATTCATATTAATAGCCCCGTCAAACATCATTGTCCACTCTTCTTCTGGGTCAGGCCCTTCAGTGTGAACAGGCTCTTCGTGATATTTTGCTTTCAGGAACATGATGTCTTCACCAGGTAAGTCAAATCTCATTGGTTGGTAATCATCAATGGGTTGCTCAGCTAGATAGTCAGACAATACACTGCCCTTGATGGCTTTTTGAGATGTATACTGAATGTCATATTCTGTCAGAATCATTTGCCATCTTGCAGCCCTTCCGGTAAGCGCTGGCTTCTCAAATATGTACTTGACTGGATCCATTTTTGAAATCAACAAAGTAGTGTGAGTCAGCATATACTGTCTTAGTCGGCGAGCAGCTTATGCTAAAGCACAACAAGTTTTCTCGAGCAGTGAATAACGTTTTTCACAGTCGGTAAACATTTTGCTTAGGTAGTATATTGCATACTCTTTTCGACCGGACTCGTCATGCTGGCCCAACACACACCCCATTGATCCTTTTAATACTGTCAGGTACATTATTAGAGGTCTTCCTTCAACTGGAGGCATAAGGATTGGAGGTTCTTGTAAGTACTCCTTGACTTTGTCAAAAGCCTTCTGACAATCTTCATTCCACCTGACTGTTTGTTCCTTTCTTAACAATTTGAACAAGGGTTCACAGGTTGCAGTAAGATGAGATATGAACCTTGATATGTAGTTCAATCTACCTAAGAACCCTCGAAATTCCTTTTCAGTCCTAGGTACAGGCATCTCCTAAATGGTTTTGACTTTGTCAGGATCAACTTCAATTCCTTTTTCACTTACAATGAATCCCAGCAGTTTACCGGACCGTACCCCGAATGTGCACTTGTTGGGCTTTAGCTTCAACTGATACTTCCTCAGACGCTTGAACAACTTCAGCAGATTTACCAGATGGTCTTCTTCAGTGAGGGACTTGGCAATCATGTCATCCACGTAGAATTCGATTTCTTTGTGGATCATATCGTGGAATAATGTCACCATAGCCCGTTGATAAGTAGCACCAACATTCTTTAGTCCAAAAGGCATTACCTTATAACAGAATGTGCCGCAAGGTGTAATGAAGGTAGTCTTCTCCATGTCTTCGGGTGACATTCTGATCTGATTATACCCTGAAAATCCATCCATGAAGGAGAATACCGAGAACTGAGCCGTGTTGTCGACCAATACATCAATGTGAGGTAAAGGGAAATCATCCTTCGGGCTAGCTCTGTTCAGATCCCGGTAATCTACACACATCCTTACTTTGCCATCCTTCTTAGGCACTGGTACAATATTAGCAACCCACGGAGGGTAACTAGTTACAGCAAGGAAACCGGCGTCCCATTGTTTTTGTACCTCTTCTTTAATCTTCATGGCCATATTTGGACGAGTACGGCGTAGCTTCTGCTTCACTGGAGGACAATCTTCCTTCAAAGGCAGCTTGTGCATAACATGTCTTGATAGGACCAAGCAAAGATATCAACGTACTCTCGAAGCATGTCAATAAGTTGTTCCTTCACTAAGTCTTGCAGACTGGCCCCGATCTTCACTTCTTTCAAGTCCTCTTCAGTACCAAGATTAACTGTCTCAACCTCCTCCTGATGAGGAGTAATAACTTTCTCTTCTTGCCTCAACAACCTGGCTAACTCTTCAAGTAACTCATAGTCTTCTTCAACCCCTTCATCGGCTTGATTAATTGGATTGTCGAAGTCATACAAAGTCATAACGGTGTTATTGTTGGTGCAATCTGAAGGGTAATCTCTGCAATGGTTGAGATTGGTTTGTTTTAGTGATCAGTTTTATCTTGTTTAGAAAAGTGAAAATGAAGTTATTTATTTTGAAAACATTGCCATTTTATTGTTTTGTACAAAAGTGAAAAAATGAAAAGACAGTGAGCAAAAAAGAAACTCGTTTGCAAAAGATGTCCTGATATTCATTAATTAATCATTTACACAAAATACAATATGGCCCTATTACAAAATGAGTCCTGACACCTTGGGCAAGATGCAGGACTTGATGCATGCTAAAAGGACAGGAAATAATAATTACTCTGCGGGAGTAACCCTTATAATTTCCTGGGAAGACCAGTTAGAGACTTGGTTCCCCAGGATCCTTGGACGTATCCAGTTCTCAAGGTTGCGGTCACTTTCCTCCTCGTCTTCCAGACTGTTCACAGCATCTGGGGTGAGCATCCCCCCACTAACAAATTTGGCCTCCTTGGCAGCCTCTGATTGATCTTGTCAGATTGGTCTGTAGCCCAACCCGAATCTATCTTCCTTCTTTTCCACTGGCAGCAGCTTGCCTCAGCCTTAAGCAGTACCTTCTTCAACAACCTTTCGGGCTTGCTGATAAGAGATGATTGAAGTTCCCAACTTGTCTTCCTGAGATGCAGCTAAAACTCCAGTAGCCTCATTGACATTTAGGGCCTCAAACCCTTGGCTCATTGTTTCATGGATTTCACCATCCATCTCTATATACTTGTAAGTAGCCAGCTGGCTAACAAATATATCTTCCTCACCACAGATGGTGATAATCTGGCCCTCCCATTCATACTTTAGTTTCTGGTGAAGGGTCGACGTTACTGTGCCTACGGTGTGAATCCAGGGTCGACCTAGCAGACAGCTATAAGCAGGCTGTATGTCCATCACATAGAAAATGGTTTTGAAGACTTGGGGACCAATTATCACTAGAAACTCCCCCTCTCCAAGAACAGATCTTTTAGAGCCATCAAAAGCCCGAACTACAAGATTACTTGGCCGGAGAGCTATCCCATCATACTCTACATTGACAAGGGCTTTCTTGGGTAAGACATTGAGTGAGGACCCAATGTCTACAAGCACATGAGATAAGATAGCTCCTTTGCACTCCAAGGTTATATGCAAGGATTTGTTGTGGAGACGTCCTTCTGAAGTCAAATCAGCATCAGTGAACCCTAGCCCATGGCTAGTATTGACATTTGATACCACTGTTTCCAGCTGATTTACAGTGATCTCTTCTGGCACGTAGGCAGCGTGCAGAACTTTGAGAAGTGCATCCCGATGGGCTTCGGAACACAACAGTAGTGATAGGATTGAGATCTTTGAAGGAGTCTGGTGGAGCTGGTCCACAACTTTATAGTCACTTCTCTTAATGATTCTCATGAACTCATCCACATCTTGATCAAAGGATGACTTCTGAGTTTCTTTTAATGCAAATTCTTCCGGTATCACACTCTTCCCCTTGGCTCTAGCAACAGCTTTTGCCTCTGAATTGGTTCTAGGGACTTGTGATGCAAAGAGACGTCTGCTTTGGGTGAAGCCTCCGCCTCCCCCAACATTGTCCACTTGGGGAGTGAGAACTGGAGAATCTAGAAGGACTTTCTCTCCATTGCAGTATAGATCAGCACCATAATGCCATGGTATAGCACTGTCTTTGTCATATGGGATCGGCCCGGGCACCGTGATAGTGATCGGGCTTACTACTGCAGTTGTTGGGACTATAATGGTCTGTGGATCATAAAAGATTGTTACAAGACCTCTGGTGGGTGAAGGTGATGGTGAACTAAAGCTTTGTTGAGACTGTTGTTGATTTTGCTGAAAGTTGTTGGAACTCGGGACCGTTGTTGGGTCATAATAGATTGTGACAGTGGAAACATCATTATTTGTTATTGAAGTTGTAGTATATGGTTCAAATGAACTGTTGTATGTTGAAGTGATGGATGGAATGATTGTTGAAGTTGTAGTCGAATCCGTTGGAACAATGGTTATTGCATTTGTAGAAGAAACACTTGGACAAATGGTTGTTGATGTTGTAGAAGATTCACTTGTTGTTGACAAAAGAGTTGCTGGTGTTGTAGAAGCTGTGGTTGTAATTTGCAGAATGCCTTCATTAATCAAATCACTGATGCCTTTCCTTAAGCTGGTACACCCATTCTCAGAAAGTTTGCATGATTCGCAACAGGCCTCACAACCTGGAAACACTTGGCACCTTAAAAGTTGGGCTTTAACCTCGGCCAGAGGTGTTTGAATACATGCAATGTCTTCTATTAAACTCGTGGGTGAACCATCCTCTACAAAATTAATCCTTGGCCCACTGTGGCTTGGCATAGGATTCTTCATCACATTTGGAGGAGGTGCAAAGTTCAGGGCTTTTGAATCTACCAGATCCTGAACCTTCATATGTAGAGCTCTGCATTTTTCTGTAGAATGACCAGGTGCGTTAGAATGAAAAGCACACCTAGTATTAGCATCATAGTTCCTTGGAAGGTTTTGAGGATCAGGTGGAGCCAATGTCCTTAACTCAACCAGATTGAGCTTCAGGAGTTGTGGCAGCTGTAACACGGTGGGAGAACTGACTTTAAGTTATGTTGCGGATAGCAAGAGTCGCCACCGACTTTTATTTTATCCAAAGGAAAGGCATAAAAGAACAGGAAAGACCTTTTAAAAGATTTTTGGGTCCGGGGGGTAGGTTATGTAAAGGGAAGGTGTTAGCACCCTTTACATCCATGGTTATCCATGGGCTCTTAGTTACTTAGCTCACTTTAAATTGTTTTGAGAAGTGTAGTGTGTGAATAAAAATTTTCATAAGAGTTAATAATGATCCATGTACGGATGCGTAAAAACTTGTGTTTGAAAATTTGTTTGAAATTTGTAAAGTGTTTGAAAAGTTTTGAATGAAGTGAGCAAGTAACTATGAGGAACCTACCCTAAAGTTTTAAGTCTTTCTGTTCTTTATCCTTTAAATGGTAAGACTATCCCTATTATTAAGGAATAGGTAGTCATTACCTTGGATGTAAGGGACATATGAGGGACATCTGTTTTATGAAGGCAACTGTGGGGTGTATTAAGCACTTAGGAGGGACTGTCATCATTATTCGAAAAGGGACTTGATCTTTAAAGGCAACCATTAAGGGACTTGATGACTTTATTTTCGAGGGACTTGCTTTATACACCCCACTTGACCTTTTTGAATAGGCAACATTGAGGGATAGCCCTAGAAAGTGAGATGGCGATTAAAAATCGACTTATGTGTGTGAGTGTTTAATTTCATTTATCTTATAATTAAAGTGATCTAAATTCAATTTTAAAATAGAATACATGTTTACACTCCCTAAATTACTAACCATAGCATGAAAATAAATTAAATATTTACAAAAATTACACCAAGGAGCAATTACAATAATTATAATAAACAATTAAAATAAATAGCAAATAAATAAATATAAATAATAAGCAAAAATAAATAGGCAATCATAAATATAATAGGGGTTAGTAATAATAATAAATTAAAAATAAATAGGGTTAGTGAAATAATAATAATAAGTATAATAATAAAATAAATGGATTAGTAATAATAATAAGCAAAATAAATAATGAATAAGAATTAGAAATTATTAAGGAAATAAGAGCAATTTAATTATAAAATATAAACATAAAAAATTATAATTACAATATATTAGCATAAATTTAATTATTTTTTAACCATATAAAAAAAAAATTTGGATTATGAACAAAATTATAGAAATAATTACCTATTATAAAAAATTGGATTATAATTGTATTTACTAAGATTAATTATATTAAATAAATATGTACATAATAATTATAAAATTTAATTATACTAAATATTATATTTACAAAAATAAAGTTAGAAAAATTAAATTAGGTTTTAACATTTGTTTAGAATAAATTAGGGTTTTTATAAAGTTAAGTTTTAGAAAATATTTTTTTAGGGTTTATAATATACAAAATTAATAAATAAACATATATTACAATTTAATTACATAATAAAGAAAATAATTTTTGAATTACAACATAATTAGAAAAAAACATTGAATAATCATTTTATAGAATTATTTTTTTTATGATATATAATTAAAACTTAAATCAATTAAATAAAATTAAGCAAAACAAAATAAAATAAAAAAATGACAAAACAAACCTGGCTGGGATTTGAACCCAGGAGGCTTTGTTCACCAGCAACAACACTCACCACTGGGCCATCATGCGCAGGCAGCAAACAAAGGGGAAGAGTTGGTTTTATGCCTTGCCTGAAAAAATCAGAAAAATAATAGAAGCAAAAAGGCCTGGGGGAGGATTGAACCCAGGACCTCTTGAATACACAAACGCACGCATGACCATCCGGCTGGGAGAGCAAATCTGATATTGGAATGAGAACAATACATAATATATTATAACCACTTAATTCCTGGAAAAAAATAAATAAAAAAGGAACCAAAGCCAGGGTTCGAACCCCTGCCCTTTGCTTCAAATGTCCAAGACCAAGCAGCCAACCACTGGGACAAGCACGCGCTTGTGATAATAACTCAGCATTAAAACAAAAAATAATTAAAACACAATTTGAATTTCTGAAATGCGCGCCAACAGCCTTCTTCTTCTCCAAATTTCCTGCGAATCTTCATGCAATTTTACCTGCGAATCTTGCTGCGAGTTCTTCAATGTTTTGAACCTGCGAAAACCAAACACCCACAAAGCAGTACGGTTTCTTTCAATTAATTAGTGTTTTATGATCCTCACAGTCCATACAACATTCCTATGTTCTCAAAATTTATTTATATTTAATGAATCGAAGAACCCTAATTTGGAGGTCCAAACCCTAATCATGGCCGATTGTGATTTAGGCAGTGAAGCTTTGGTTTAATGATCCAGAAACAATCTACACAACACCACAAACAAGATTATGCAAACAAAATTCAATAATATGCAGCAAATTAATGGAATCGAAAAATATATTTTCAAGAACAAGGTGGCTTCGGGTTGAGCAATACAACATGGTATTGATGCATATGAGTGATGGTTTTGCTTCAAGAAGGTCCAAGGAACATGGCTATGTTCTTATTTTACCTTAAAACACCTTGTATGGATGAATCCGAATGTGAGGTTTTGGATGATTTTTTGATTTGTGAAACTTACTTTTGGAGGTAGCAAATTCGTGGCTTGGTGATTGCAATGAGTTATGTACTTATAGGTGATTGAATTTAGGTCATAAAATTGAATGGTTGTGTGGAAGAATTGATATGAAAAGATCCAAGTTGATCATGCCTTGAAAATCAAATATTCTTGTATGAAGGCTTGCTATTTTTGGATAAATCTTATGATTTCATTCCTCTTCAATTCCAATCAACATTTAAGACTTTCTAGAAACTCAATCTCCATCAAATATTACATTTTCATATTTTATTTTTATTTAAAATGATTTTTAATGAATTAAATCAAAATAAATAAAAATAAAATAATAAAAATTCTGATTTTTAATGGTTTGGGTCGTGCATGAAGTCAATGTATGGATTGGGTCATCATTTGGCAAGCCCATTTGGAAGAAATTAGTTTTAGACCTCCTTTTTCATCATAAACCAACTCAAAATTTCCCAACTTTGCAAGGGCACATATCCTTCAATTTTAATGCTATGAGGGTGTTCTTGGACATTTTGGAAAGCTTGAAGAGTCCTCTAACCAACCCCACTGGTTTCATGTCCATATCATTTACCAATCTCAAGTTATGCCCTTTTGAAGTTGTTGACTTTTTGTTGACTTTCAAAAGGACCTATAATGTCTTAGCTCATACCTTCCAAATGAAGCATTTTTGGGCTTGGCTTGTGAGACACAAAGTTGTAGAGAATTAAATTTCCTTCAAAATGAGCTTTGAGTGGAGACTTGGTGATGAAGCATGTGAAAGTTATGGCTGGTCAAAGTTCAGTTGACTTTTACTAAGGAAACCCTAATTTAGAAACTCCTGATTCTTGATGATCTGAAATCTCCTTGATGAATCATGATCAACCCTTGATCAAATGATGAATTTTACTTCATATACTTGATGTTGGCAAAAAATCATGAAGTTTGACATTGGTTTGACCACAGTTGACCTCAGTTTGACTTTTTAACTGCATTGACTGATTTTGACTTATCTGATCATCTGACTGAGCAAACTTCTGAGAAAAGTCTTGAAACTTGTCATGGGGGTTCTTACACACATATAAGATGTTATGAAGCTCACTTGAAGTCTTGGAAGTTCATTTAGCCTGATTAAAGTCAAAACCCTAGTTTTGGATGCACTGCTTAGGAGGATGCATTGTCTGAGGGAATTGTCAAATCTTCTGACTAATTGTGAACTTTGTGAACCTTGTGAACCTTGTGAAACATCATAAAATGTCTTGTGATACTCATGGGAGGTATTATGAACCTTGTGAACCTTGTGAACCTTCATGAAGTGACTTGTAGACTTCATGAACCTCATAAAAGGTCTTGTAAACATTGTGAAACTTGTGAACCTTGTGAACCTTCAAGAAGTGACTTGTAGACTTCATGAACCTCATGAAAGGTCTTGTAAATGTTGAGAAGCTTGTGAACCTTCATAAAGTGACTTGTAGACTTCATGAACCTCATGAAAGGTTTTGAAAGCATTGTGGAACTTGTGAACCTTGTGAACCTTCTTAGCACACAAAGTCTTGTATTGTGAGGGCAAATTTTGGGGTGCAACAGCTGCCCCTGTTCAATTTTCTGAAACCTGAGGGGTTAGATTGGTATATTTGCCAGTCGTGACCTGGAAGGTTGAAGGGGATTGAACACAAAAGCCCAAAAATTTGCACTCACCAGTGCATAAAGTGATACAGATGGCTAGTTGAATATGATTGAGTGGGCTTAAAGATGCCACTTGGAGGAAAGTTCTTCAGATACATGTATTGGAGGATAAAGCAGTCCAAAATATAGAGGTATAATGATAGCTGTCAGAAGGATGGAGCAGTCTTGAGGCAATGCTATGATTTCAGGAGGATGAAGCAATCCTGAAGTAAAGAAGCTGTCAGGAGAATAAAGCAATCCTGAGGTATTGATAATATGTTTTCAGGAGGATGAAGCAATCCTGATGTAGTAAGAAGCTGTCAGGGGGATAAAGCAACCCTAAGGTAAAGAAGCTGTCAGGGGGATAAAGCAACCCTGAGGTATTGATAATATGTTTTCAGGAGGATGAAGCAATCCTGATGTAGTAAGAGCTTTCAGGAGGATAAAGCAGTCCTGATGTAAAGAAGCTGTCAGGGGGATAAAGCAACCCTGAGGTAAAGAAGCTGTCAGGGGGATAAAGCAACCCTGAGGTATTGATAATATGTTTTCAGGAGGATGAAGCAATCCTGATGTAGTAAGAGCTTTCAGGAGGATAAAGCAGTCCTGATGTAAAGAAGCTGTCAGGGGGATAAAGCAACCCTGAGGTAGTAATGTGATTTCAGGAGGATAAAGCAATCCTGATGTAATAGGAATTTTCAGGAGGATAGAGCAATCCTGAAGTAATGATGATAGCTGTCAGGAGGATGAAGCAGTCCTGGTGTAGTAATATGTTCCCAAGAGGATGAAGCAGTCTTGAGAGATGATAAGTCTTCAGGAGGATAAAGCAGTCCTGATGGATGATATGCTTTCAGGAGGATAAAGCAATCCTGATAATCATAAGTTTGTTTGCTGGATAATTAACCTGAAAACAAGGTAGCATTCTGTATGATAATATTAGTTTATGCATTATGTATGCATGTATAATATGATGCACTTAAGTAATGTATTATGCATCTATGTATATGTATGGTATGGTATGATGTAAATGATGTATGTTATGATATGACACTGCCTGAAGCGTCTGGATATCTTCATATAACAACTGCTGGTCAGGGAAAATAAATCCCGGTTTGTTGCTGAAGAATATGAGGAACTCGTTCCCGTCTTGTTTGATAATATATTATACATAACCTTCCGTATGCTGGGGATAGCAATAACCTCCCGTCTGCTGGGGATAGCAAGGTATATATAACCTCCCGTCTGCGTTTGATAGTAGGGTATACATAACCTCCGTCTTCGTTCGTCGTACCATTATTGGAAAGTAATTTCCCATATATCCGTATGAGGATAAAAGAGATGGATATAAATTCCAGGGGAGATGTGACTTTATGAAGATGGACTTGTCCTACTGAGGGTTTGTAACTGTCCTGTAAAGATGAACCGGTGAAGCTTCGTTGAAATCCTTCCCTCGTTCGTCCTTAGTAAATACTATTACTGCATTTTCATGCATTTCTGGTAAACATCAATCATATTAAGCACCCATGCATTTTTGGTAAACATCAATCATATTCAAAAGCATACATACATTCAAACACAACCAATGGACGTTTCGATTATGTAAATAGGGTAAAAGTAAATTTGGATTCAAAAGATGGAATTTATTTATATCAAAAAGTGACCCATACACGGGTAAGTTTGTACAAGGAGACATAAACCCTAGTAAGAGGATTTTGTCATAAAATTTTACAAAACAATAAAATCAGCTATGTGGGAAATAATCCTATTGAGTTTCAATTCTACTATTGCCATTATCCTCAAGTATCTCATCTTCTGCTGTTGAGACGGAAATGATTGGATTGAGCTTTATCTGTTCGAACTTGAGTAATTATCACAACTGGTTGCAGTTTCGTGGGTGATCCAAACGAGACATAGTCATACGCTTTAATCCCTAACTTTTGCCTGGATTGCCCTTTCAGGTTTTCAATCCACCGGGATACCCTTTTTTGCCCAAGCCGCCTTTTCAGGTTTTCGACTTGCCGAGTGTACATCTTTTTATATATATCCCTAATTTTTGCCCAAACCCTTTTGGTTTTCCGGGATGCCCTTATTTTTGCCTAGGCCTGTCAACCTAGCGGGTCTCTTTTTATGCGTAGTATTTTTTAACTATGTCTGCGTTTACAGGCTGTGGGAAGTCTTCACCATCCATTGTAGTGAGTATCATGGCACCTCCTGAAAACACTGTCTTGACTACAAATGGTCCTTCATATGTCGGAGTCCACTTGCCCCTAGGATCACCTTGTGGTAATATGATACGCTTGATTACCAAGTCACCAACCTGATATACCTTTGGCTTAACCTTCTTATTAAAAGCTTTGATCATTCGTTTCTGGTACATCTGGCCATGACAAACTGCTGCTAACCTCTTCTCATCAATCAAATTTATCTGGTCAAGTCGAGTCTGAATCCACTCATCTTCATCCAAGCCTGCATCCTTCATAATTCTCAAGGAGGGAATCTGAACTTCAATGGGCAGAACTGCTTCCATACCATAGACCAAGGAGAATGGGGTTGCCCCTGTTGAAGTACGTATTGTGGTACGATAACCATGAAGAGCAAATGGTAACATCTCATGCCAATCCTTATAAGTAACAGTCATCTTCTGTACAATCTTCTTAATGTTCTTATTAGCAGCTTCGACTGCCCCATTCATCTTTGGACGATACGGAGAAGAGTTGTGATGCTTAATCTTGAACTGCGTGCAGAGATCGGTAATCATAGTGTTGTTCAGATTAGAGCCATTGTCAGTGATAATCCTTTCAGGGATGCCATACCTACATATGAGATTATTCTTAATGAATCGAGCCACAACATTCTTGGTAACAGATGAAAATGAAGCTGCCTCTACCCACTTCGTGAAGTAATCAATAGCAACCAGGATGAAACGATGCCCATTAGAAGCAGTAGGTTTGATCTCACCAATCATATCAATGCCCCACATGGCAAAGGGCCAAGGAGCAGTCAACACATTCAATGGTGATGGAGGTATATGTACTTTATCAGCATAAATTTGACATTTGTGACAAGTTCTGGAGTGTTGATAGCAATCAGCTTCCATGGTAGACCAATAGTAACCTGCTCTCAATATCTTCTTTGCCATAGTATGACCACTAGAATGAGTGCCAAAGGTCCCATCATGCATCTCTTCCATAATTTCTGTAGCTTCCTTCTTATCCACACAACGAAGCATAGTTGAATCATGATTGCGCTTGTACAAAATCCCATTACTCAAAAAGAACTTAGCAGAAAACCTTCTTAGGAACTTCCTATCTTTGACAGATGCCCCTTCAGGGAACTCCTGAGCTTCAAGATATCTTTTCACTTCATAGAACCAAGGTTTCTCCTCTGCCCCTTCAGTGTCAATCTCATTGCAGTATGCAGGCTTCTCAAATCTGTCAATAGTAATCTTTGGAGCTTCATCATCCCAACTGATCTCAAACATGGATGCCATGGTGGCTAAGGCATCTGCCAACTGATTCTCTCTTCGTGGAATATGTCCAAAGGTAACCTCTTTGAAATGTGGGATCAAAGACAACACATGCTCTCTGTAAGGAATAAGATTATCATGTTTGGTATCCCAATCTCCTTTAATCTGACTAACTACCAGGGCTGAATCTCCATAAACATCAAGGAACTGAATCTTCATATCAATAGCAGCTTTAATACCCAGGATACATGCCTCATACTCAGCCATGTTATTAGTACAAAAGAAACAAAGTCTGGCAGTAATCGGGGTATGACAACCTTCAGGGGAGCTAATCACAACACCAACACCATTACCAAGTGCATTAGAGGCACCATCAAAAACCATAGTCCATCGGGATCCTTGTTCAGGTCCGTCATATTGTCCAGGTTCTTTGGTAATAATCATAATATCCTCATCAGGGAACTCAAAACTCATTGACTGGTAATCATCCACTGCTTGATGAGCCAAATGATCAGCAACAACACTTCCCTTAATGGCCTTCTGAGTAGTATACTGTATATCATATTCTGTCAAGATCATTTGCCATCTTGCAATTCTTCCGGAGAGAGCAGGTTTCTCAAATATGTACTTGATTGGATCCATCTTTGAAATCAATAAGGTAGTATGAGTCAACATATACTGTCTTAGTCGGCGAGCAGCCCATGCCAAAGCGCAGCAAGTTTTCTCGAGCAGTGAGTATCTTGTTTCACATTCGGTAAACTTTTTGCTAAGGTAGTATATTGCCTGCTCTTTTCGACCAGACTCGTCATGTTGCCCCAACACACACCCCATTGAGTTGTCTAACACAGTTAAGTACATAATCAAGGGTCTTCCATCAACTGGTGGCATCAAAATTGGAGGTTCTAGCAAATATCTCTTGATTTCATCAAAGGCAGTCTGGCACTCATCATTCCATTCCATCACCTGATCTTTCTTCAACAACTTGAAGATTGGCTCACAGATGGCAGTTAATTGGGAAATAAATCTTGCAATGTAATTCAATCGTCCCAAGAAACCTCTAACCTCCTTCTCAGTACGGGGAGCTGGCATCTCTCATATAGCTTTCACTTTTGCAGGGTCCACTTCAATACCTTTTCCACTGACAATAAAACCCAGGAGCTTACCAGATCTAACTCCAAAAGTACATTTGTTTGGGTTCAATCTCAACTTGTATTTCTTCAACCTCTCAAACAACTTGTGCAGATGATCAAGATGTTGCTCTTCATTCTGAGATCTGGCTATCATATCATCCACATATACCTCTATCTCATGATGAATCATATCATGAAACAAAGCCACCATAGCACGCTGATATGTTGCCCCTGCATTCTTCAAACCAAATGGCATCACCTTATAGCAAAAAGTGCCCCACTGTGTCACAAATGTTGTCTTCTCCATGTCTTCAGGAGCCATCTTGATTTGGTTGTAACCAGAGAAACCATCCATAAAAGAGAATACCTTATGCTGAGCAGTGTTGTCTACCAGAATATCAATATGAGGAAGTGGAAAGTCATCTTTGGGGCTAGCTTTGTTCAAATCTCTGTAGTCTACACACATACGTACCTTACCATCTTTCTTAGGAACTGGTACCACATTTGCAACCCACTGAGGATAAGAAGTCACTGCTAAGAACCCTGCATTGAACTGTTTCATTACCTCTGCCTTGATCTTTTCTGACATTTCAGGACGCATACGACGAACCTTCTGCTTCTTTGGACGACAATCTTCTTTCACTGGCAAACGGTGAACCACAATGTCTGTATCCAACCCTGGCATATCTTCATAAGACCAAGCAAAGATCTCCACATAGTCACGTAACATCTGTATCAACCTGCTCTTGACACTATCCTCTAAATCAGCCCCTATCTTGACCTCTTTCCTGTTTTCTTCAGTTCCCAGATTCACAACTTCGACTGGCTCTTCATGTGGCTGTATGGCTTTATCTTCTTGTTGTAACAACCTAGCAAGCTCTACAGGTATTTCACAATCGTCCTCATTTCCGTCTTCAGTTTGATAGATCGGATTCTCGAAATTATAATTGGCAATAGTAGAACTGTTATCAACAGGATCCAGAGTGGATGAGGATCTGCATTTTAGTGATGTGGGTGTGTGTAAGGACACATAGCTGATAAAGTAAAAATAAAAAGAAAAGAAAGACAGGGAACACAATATTTACTAAAACGAAACGTCCACTGATTTTATTGAATGAAGTATGCAAATGAAATGACAGCCCGTAACAAGCACACCATTGTGCCCCGGGTAAGGCACATGGCTTGAAAGTTTTATTGTTCAAGAAATTACAAACTTAAAAAAGCAACAACACAGTAATAGTATTTACTCCTGACTAAAGGAGATAGGGATAACATCTTCAGCTTTCCAATTATTGAGCCCAGCACCCACAGTAGAAAAAATCCAAGCATCCAGATTGTAGTCTTCATCATAGTCTCCCACAACATTGATCTGATCTTTCATAACCCCTTGATTGGTGATACGAACAGCACGAGTACGACGAACAGCCTTCTGGGACTCTGCAGTGAAACCCAAACCAAATTTGTCAGACTTGTATGGGATATCAGGAAGCTGTCCCCAAATAGTACAACCACCTTCATCTACTACAGCTCTAGCATCTTTAAGGGAGGCCATTGCCATTGTTGGAGGCTTTCTGGTGACCACAGGAACTTTCTTCGCAACAGGAGGAGCTATATAATCATTAACCATCCAGGGAACCACTTCAAACGTCTGACACGGCGTTTCAATGTATTCACCTTCCATTTCCAGATACTTGAAAGTGTTTACATGGCTGACAAAGTATTCTTCTTCTCCATAGACAGTAACAACCTTTCCATCCACCAGATATCTCAACTTTTGGTGTAATGTAGAGGTTACGGCACCTGCCCCATGGATCCAGGGACGACCAAGCAGACAAGAGTATGAAGGACGAATGTCCATCACATAAAATGTAGCAGTAAAAATCTGGGAGCCAACTTTGATTGGAAGATCGATTTCCCCATGCACTACTCTTCTAGAACCATCAAAAGCCTTCACCACAATACTACTGGGCTTCAGCACAACATCTTCAGGGCTCAGCTTATTCAGGACTTCCTTGGGCAACACATTCAAAGAGGAACCATTGTCTATCAGTACATGTGACAGGGTAGTGCCCCTGCATTCAATTGAGATATGCAAGGCCCTGTTATGATCCCTCTTGGCAGGGGTCAAATCAGCATCAGAAAACCCTAACCCATTATCATAAGTCAGGTGGGCAACACAATTCTCAAACTGGTCAACAGAAATGGCATTGGGCACATGAGCAGTCTTCAGAAACTTGATCAAGGACTTGGCATGAGCCTCAGAACACAACAACAAGGACAACATAGAAATCTTTGAGGGAGTATGCCCCAATTGATCAACAATGTCATAATCACTCTTGCGAATGATTTTCAATACTTCTTCCATCTACTTAGAGAGGTCATCAGCAGCTGGCACATCAGTAGATACAGGCTCAATAACAGGACCTTTGCCCCGAGCATCAGTGGTGGAGGTAGCAGCTGGAGTAACTGCATTCTTGGAAGTAACTGGAGGAGAGAAAACTCTTCCACTTCGTGTGATCTTACTAGATCCAGCAATATTGTCAACATCAACAGGCATATCAGCTAAAGGTTCCTGCTTAACACCATGGATATAAACATCAGACCCATAATGCCAAGGCACAGCTTTATCAGACGTATAAGGAATAGGACCAGGAGTAGTAATGATCAGAGGAGCCACTCTGGCTTCAGCAACAACTTTCACAGGGCCTTCAGCAGTGATCTTTATTGGACCCTGATGAGTGATTTTAATAGGTCTCTTTGAAGTGATTCTTACCGGTACTTTGTCAACCATATCAACCTCTTCAATCTTCCTACCTTGAGTCAGATGATCCACCATATTTTCTACAGACGACGGAGTCCTCTCAAACACTATAATATACTTATCCATGAGACGTTGAATTCCATCTCTCAATATGAAGCAACTATCCGGCTTATAGGTACAATACAAACAATCTTCACGACAACCTGGAAAGATCCCAGCCTGTACTAACTTTTTCTTGATAACAGACAATGGTGTGGTCAACTCCATAACTGAATAGACATGTAGATCTTCATCAATGGCATTGACAGTCTTCTCGTGATTCGGCATTGGAGCAGTAATCACATTTGGAGTACCCGGTGGGTCAAACTCAATCTCTCCAGCCTCAATCATGTCTTGAATTTTGTTCTTCAAGACCCAACAGTTATTAGTATCATGACCCTGACAGTTTGAATGATATGCACATCGTGCATTGGGATTGTACCTGGGTGAGGTAACATTAGGATTCTGAGGAGCCTCCTTCAAAGTAATGAGTTCAGCTTTCAACAAATGTTGCAATGCCTGAGCCAGTGACATGTTGATCTTTGTGAACTGCCTTCTAGCCCTCTGTTGGTTGCCCTGTGGCTGCTCTGTTGTTGCAGGAGTTGGATTTGAAATATGAACTGCACTAACAGACTGATGCTTTCTGTTACGATCAGGCTGACCATAAACAACATTGGATTCTTTCTTCCCAGTGGGAGGCTTCTTTGCAGCACCTGATGAGGAAGTACCCACCTGGATTTTGCCATTCTTTATACCATTCTCTACTCGCTCTCCTGTCATGATCAACTCAGTGAAGCCAGATGATGAGCTTCCAATGAGATGACTGTAAAACGGACCATTCAGCGTACACATGAACATATCAACCAATTCCCTGTCAGTCAAAGGGGGTTGAACTCTTCCAGCTAAGTCTCTCCATTTCTGAGCATACTCCTTAAAACTTTCTTTGGCACCCATAGACATGCTCTGAAGCTGCATGCGAGTGGGGGCTAAGTCAGCATTGTATTGATATTGCTTATAGAAAGCTTCAGCAAGATCATTCCAGTCTCTGATGTTGACACTCTCCAATTGATAATACCACTCCAACTGAGCTCCAGATAAGCTCTCTTGGAAAAAGTGGATCCACAACTTCTTGTCAGCAGTGTGAGGTTGAATCCTTCTGACATAAGACCTCAAATGCAGCTTGGGACAGGAGACCCCATCATAAACAACAAAGGTAGGAACCTTGAAACCAATGGGTATGACAACCCCAGATATCAGACTCAAATCCTCAAAATCCAGCCCAGATGATTTCTGCAACTCCATGGCATCCATTCTATCCACCAACATTTTGAATTTGTCTTCATTAGGCTCATGGTAGTAATTAGCCTCAGAATCAGAGTCCCCCATAGTGTTGTGGAGACTGCCTCCCTCTTTTTCAGATTCTTCAGATTCATAGTCATCAACCTGTTCTTTGGTCTTGACAGGACCTTTGAACCTTCTTCCCATGTTGAGCAGGCCACCTGACCTTCTAGTCTTCTTAGTCTTCTTGGCCAGCAGTGTCTTTAATTCATCCTGCCCCTTGGATAGGTTCAGGATCAGCTCTTGGAACTGTGCATTATGTGCCTGGAGATCTTTAACTGATTGTTCAAGAGCCATTGCTGAAATAAACAGCGAGAAGATGAGAAACCTGTGCACAAATAAACCTGTGATGCAATGAAATGATATGTGAATGCATATGCAATGTTTTCAAGGACCGCAGGATTTAAATTTGCTTAAACAATCAAGAAAGTAAACTTTTATTCGTAATAACTTTGTTTTGCCTCTTGGGCTTACAAAAATGAAAATGAAATAAATACAAAAGATGGGGTTTTAAGTCTCCCATGGACGTTTCCTCTTTGTGTTGAGGTATGAGTTGAGATTCCGTTCCTCGTGAAGTTGCTTTGTTAGTTCCAGGATTCTTTCTTGGCTTGCTTTGTAATGAGCCTCGAAAGTATCCCTTTGCTCCTTCAGTTGGATCCAGGATCTCTGTAAGTCTTCCATGTCAGTAGGCATGTCTGGGTGAAGGATGGTATAAGCAGTGTCTCCTTCAGCAACAGGTTCCATGGTAACTGGCAGGATAGCGGGATACGGCATCATGAGAGTCTGAGCACGAGATCGCACCCATCTGAGATAAGCTTCCATAGGAATAGTGTACTTAGGCTCCAGTGTCTTGCTATCAACCCTGTTTACTTTTCCCCAGGCTCGTATGAATCTCTGACGGTAACCCTGAAGATCGTTGTCGTAATCAAACACAATGCCCTGAATCAACATGTCATGTGGACCATCACTCCGAGCATAACCAAACTGTCGTAAAGCTAGTGAAGGGTTGTAGGTGATGCCTCCTCTTATGCCTAGAAGCGGCACATTAGGAAACTCCCCACAACGGTCAATGATGGTGACATTCTCCATAGATCTAGAGCACCAATGGATATCTGAGTGAGAAAGTGACATGATCCTCTTGGACCATCTGAATCCTTGCTCATTCTTCATTACTGAGCGAGGAAGGTGAGAAATAAACCACCTAGAAAGCAAAGGTATGCAGCACATCAAAGTTCCTCGTGCCCTGGTAGTACGGGTGTGAAGAGAATGCAGGATGCCTCCAAGCAATGTAGGCACTGGATTGTGACTCAGGAAAATGTTGATGGCATGAACGTCTATGAACTGATCTAGATTGGGGAACAACACTAAGCCATATATCAGCAAGGCTAAGATCTCCTCAAAAGCATCATAGCTCATGGCCTTCAAGAACATTTGAGCTTTATCCATTAATACCTTGGCAAGAATACCCTTGACCCCACTTCTCGTTTCTAGAACAATGTCAGACTTCTTCAGATGTAGAGCTGCAACAATAATCTCTGGTTTAAGCTCCTTCTCCAAGCCTGTGAAGGGTCTTTGATCAAGAACAGGTATACCCAGAAGTTTAGAGAACTCTTCCATGGTTGGAACCAGCTGGTAATCAGGGAATGTAAAACAATGGTGCTTAGGGTCAAAGAACTGAAATAGGACACTCATCATGTCTTCATTGAACCCTGAAGTGACTAGATCCAGTAGGTGACCATGTCTCTTATTGAACTGGGAATGATCAGACACTTGAGAAACCAACTCTTTAAGCTTAGGAGGTATGCCCACAAAGTTGATCCTGATGGTGTTTCTACGAGCAGAAGCCATGACCTGCAACAAAGAACAAAGATAAATCCTTTGGTCCTTGAAATGGTTAGTGAAAATGCTATGCTTATGATGCATGATGATGTCATGATGTTATGCTCAATCACAAACATGTGGCACACACAAACAAGTCACACAGTAGCCCTAGGTTTAAAGGCTTGCATGAGGTTCAAAGGTAAGTACCCTCCCCTGAAGTTAGATGGTTCATCCTGTCCTACAAAAGTAACCAGGTTCTAAGGGATCTCAATATCATTGATCCTTCACAAGGGTGGTTGATCAGAAGGCAACTTACTTGCCAACCAAAACCCTCCAAGTTTAAGATCTCAATGAGTGTAGTATCGAGTGTCAACCAACTTCAGTCTGCACCAAAGCCGGTTACCTCACTACTTTCTAAAGGCCAAGATGAGTTAACTAGGGTTCTAAAAGTTAGTTAGTGCATTGACAACATATGGCAGCCTCATATTATCCTCAACTTGACTTAAGGAACATAAGCACCAACCAAGAAGTCGCATTAACTATGGCCACCAGATCAACCGTATCGATATACGTCGTACAGTTTCCTTGGTCTATTGCCATTTACCTAAGGTACACTAGATCCGGGTTAGGACCTTTCACACATAAGAGCACCCCAACAAGATAATATAAAGCAAACAAGGCAAACAATTTAAAGTGATCTAATTCCTAAGGGTACCCCTCTTTTATTAAATCCTCAGCAGAGTCGCCAGTTCTGTAACACGGTGGGAGAACTGACTTTAAGTTATGTTGCGGATAGCAAGAGTCGCCACCGACTTTTATTTTATCCAAAGGAAAGGCATAAAAGAACAGGAAAGACCTTTTAAAAGATTTTTGGGTCCGGGGGGTAGGTTATGTAAAGGGAAGGTGTTAGCACCCTTTACATCCATGGTTATCCATGGGCTCTTAGTTACTTAGCTCACTTTAAATTGTTTTGAGAAGTGTAGTGTGTGAATAAAAATTTTCATAAGAGTTAATAATGATCCATGTACGGATGCGTAAAAACTTGTGTTTGAAAATTTGTTTGAAATTTGTAAAGTGTTTGAAAAGTTTTGAATGAAGTGAGCAAGTAACTATGAGGAACCTACCCTAAAGTTTTAAGTCTTTCTGTTCTTTATCCTTTAAATGGTAAGACTATCCCTATTATTAAGGAATAGGTAGTCATTACCTTGGATGTAAGGGACATATGAGGGACATCTGTTTTATGAAGGCAACTGTGGGGTGTATTAAGCACTTAGGAGGGACTGTCATCATTATTCGAAAAGGGACTTGATCTTTAAAGGCAACCATTAAGGGACTTGATGACTTTATTTTCGAGGGACTTGCTTTATACACCCCACTTGACCTTTTTGAATAGGCAACATTGAGGGATAGCCCTAGAAAGTGAGATGGCGATTAAAAATCGACTTATGTGTGTGAGTGTTTAATTTCATTTATCTTATAATTAAAGTGATCTAAATTCAATTTTAAAATAGAATACATGTTTACACTCCCTAAATTACTAACCATAGCATGAAAATAAATTAAATATTTACAAAAATTACACCAAGGAGCAATTACAATAATTATAATAAACAATTAAAATAAATAGCAAATAAATAAATATAAATAATAAGCAAAAATAAATAGGCAATCATAAATATAATAGGGGTTAGTAATAATAATAAATTAAAAATAAATAGGGTTAGTGAAATAATAATAATAAGTATAATAATAAAATAAATGGATTAGTAATAATAATAAGCAAAATAAATAATGAATAAGAATTAGAAATTATTAAGGAAATAAGAGCAATTTAATTATAAAATATAAACATAAAAATTTATAATTACAATATATTAGCATAAATTTAATTATTTTTTAACCATATAAAAAAAAAATTTGGATTATGAACAAAATTATAGAAATAATTACCAATTATAAAAAATTGGATTATAATTGTATTTACTAAGATTAATTATATTAAATAAATATGTACATAATAATTATAAAATTTAATTATACTAAATATTATATTTACAAAAATAAAGTTAGAAAAATTAAATTAGGTTTTAACATTTGTTTAGAATAAATTAGGGTTTTTATAAAGTTAAGTTTTAGAAAATATTTTTTTAGGGTTTATAATATACAAAATTAATAAATAAACATATATTACAATTTAATTACATAATCAAGAAAATAATTTTTGAATTACAACATAATTAGAAAAAAACATTGAATAATCATTTTATAGAATTATTTTTTTTATGATATATAATTAAAACTTAAATCAATTAAATAAAATTAAGCAAAACAAAATAAAATAAAAAAATGACAAAACAAACCTGGCTGGGATTTGAACCCAGGAGGCTTTGTTCACCAGCAACAACACTCACCACTGGGCCATCATGCGCAGGTAGCAAACAAAGGGGAAGAGTTGGTTTTATGCCTTGCCTGAAAAAATCAGAAAAATAATAGAAGCAAAAAGGCCTGGGGGAGGATTGAACCCAGGACCTCTTGAATACACAAACGCACGCATGACCATCCGGCTGGGAGAGCAAATCTGATATTGGAATGAGAACAATACATAATATATTATAACCACTTAATTCCTGGAAAAAAATAAATAAAAAAGGAACCAAAGCCAGGGTTCGAACCCCTGCCCTTTGCTTCAAATGTCCAAGACCAAGCAGCCAACCACTGGGACAAGCACGCGCTTGTGATAATAACTCAACATTAAAACATAAAATAATTAAAACACAATTTGAATTTCTGAAACGCGCGCCAACAGCCTTCTTCTTCTCCAAATTTCCTGCGAATCTTCATGCAATTTTACCTGCGAATCTTGCTGCGAGTTCTTCAATGTTTTGAACCTGCGAAAACCAAACACCCACAAAGCAGTACGGTTTCTTTCAATTAATTAGTGTTTTATGATCCTCACAGTCCATACAACATTCCTATGTTCTCAAAACTTATTTATATTTAATGAATCGAAGAACCCTAATTTGGAGGTCCAAACCCTAATCATGGCCGATTGTGATTTAGGCAGTGAAGCTTTGGTTTAATGATCCAGAAACAATCTACACAACACCACAAACAAGATTATGCAAACAAAATTCAATAATATGCAGCAAATTAATGGAATCGAAAAATATATTTTCAAGAACAAGGTGGCTTCGGGTTGAGCAATACAGCATGGTATTGATGCATATGAGTGATGGTTTTGCTTCAAGAAGGTCCAAGGAACATGGCTATATTCTTATTTTACCTTAAAACACCTTGTATGGATGAATCCGAATGTGAGGTTTTGGATGATTTTTTGATTTGTGAAACTTACTTTTGGAGGCAGCAAATTCGTGGCTTGGTGATTGCAATGAGTTATGTACTTATAGGTGATTGAATTTAGGTCATAAAATTGAATGGTTGTGTGGAAGAATTGATATGAAAAGATCCAAGTTGATCATGCCTTGAAAATCAAATATTCTTGTATGAAGGCTTGCTATTTTTGGATAAATCTTATGATTTCATTCCTCTTCAATTCCAATCAACATTTAAGACTTTCTAGAAACTCAATCTCCATCAAATATTACATTTTCATATTTTATTTTTATTTAAAATGATTTTTAATGAATTAAATCAAAATAAATAAAAATAAAATAATAAAAATTCTGATTTTTAATGGTTTGGGTCGTGCATGAAGTCAATGTATGGATTGGGTCATCATTTGGCAAGCCCATTTGGAAGAAATTAGTTTTAGACCTCCTTTTTCATCATAAACCAACTCAAAATTTCCCAACTTTGCAAGGGCACATATCCTTCAATTTTAATGCTATGAGGGTGTTCTTGGACATTTTGGAAAGCTTGAAGAGTCCTATAACCAACCCCACTGGTTTCATGTCCATATCATTTACCAATCTTAAGTTATGCCCTTTTGAAGTTGTTGACTTTTTGTTGACTTTCAAAAGGACCTATAATGTCTTAGCTCATACCTTCCAAATGAAGCATTTTTGGGCTTGGCTTGTGAGACACAAAGTTGTAGAGAATTCAATTTCCTTCAAAATGAGCATTGAGTGGAGACTTGGTGATGAAGCATGTGAAATTTATGGCTGGTCAAAGTTTAGTTGACTTTTACTGAGGAAACCCTAATTTAGAAACTCCTGATTCTTGATGATCTGAAATCTCCTTGATGAATCATGATCAACCCTTGATCAAATGATGAATTTTACTTCATATACTTGATGTTGGCAAAAAATCATGAAGTTTGACTTTGGTTTGACCACAGTTGACCTCAGTTTGACTTTTTAACTGCATTGACTGATTTTGACTTATCTGATCATCTGACTGAGCAAACTTCTGAGAAAAGTCTTGAAACTTGTCATGGGGGTTCTTACACACATATAAGATGTTATGAAGCTCACTTGAAGTCTTGGAAGTTCATTTAGCCTGATTAAAGTCAAAACCCTAGTTTTGGATGCACTGCTTAGGAGGATGCATTGTCTGAGGGAATTGTCAAATCTTCTGACTAATTGTGAACTTTGTGAACCTTGTGAACCTTGTGAAACATCATAAAATGTCTTGTGATACTCATGGGAGGTATTATGAACCTTGTGAACCTTCATGAAGTGACTTGTAGACTTCATGAACCTCATAAAAGGTCTTGTAAACATTGTGAAACTTGTGAACCTTGTGAACCTTCAAGAAGTGACTTGTAGACTTCATGAACCTCATGAAAGGTCTTGTAAATGTTGAGAAGCTTGTGAACCTTGTGAACCTTCATAAAGTGACTTGTAGACTTCATGAACCTCATGAAAGGTTTTGAAAGCATTGTGGAACTTGTGAACCTTCTTAGCACACAAAGTCTTGTATTGTGAGGGCAAATTTTGGGGTGCAACAGCAGCAATGTAGCATATGGCATAGGAATGGGGTCAATTACTCGGTTGACCTGAGATGGACGTTGTTGAAACAGGCGTTGTTGTTGATTGTTGTTGTTATTGTTGTATGATATTTGTTGAGGGAATTGTTGTTGTTGCGGAAAGTGCTGTGGTTGTTGAGCATACTAAGGAGGTGGAGCACGGATAGTAACAACAACAACTGTTCTGGGTAAATATTGGGGTCTCCCTCTTCCCATGTGAACTGAGTCTTCTCAATTTTGGTCAGATGCTCAATCCTGAGTCTTTCCAATCTCTCATTATCCCGACGGCTGTCATTTATCTCCCAGAGAGTCTTCTTCAGGGCTTCAGCTAGCTGAGTGTTCCTCTCTTTCAGCTTTTCAAATTCTTCCATGCTGACAGTTGCTGCAGGTTGTACTGTTGAAGGCCCAGGTGTATCTTCCAAGGTGAAAAGCATCCGGGTGATCTGAGCTCTAGTACGGGACCAATCAGAATACTGGGCTGAAACAATGTTGTTGCACTTTCCAAAGATGGTTGTCCCTCTGGTCTGAATGTTATCCCAAGCCCACGCAGCCTGTCTGAAAACAACAGAGTTGGGTTGAATTTCACAGTAGATAGTCTCAGCCAAATCTTGTCCTCTGGGAGGATGAACCAAAGCATATCCCAATTGCCTCTTAAATAGTAAAGGGTTGTAGTTGATGCAACCTTTCACTCCTATCAGAGGCACATTAGGTTATTGCCCACAACTGGTAATAATATCCTTGCCTTTGGTGCTCTGGGTGCACCATCTGATGTCATATGATGTCAAGGCAATGAACCTTTTGGCCCAATTCTTCTGCTGGTGAGGGTTCAAGAAGGTATCTGATTTTGGCAAGTGTCTTAGCAGCCAAGAGTAATAAAGAGGAGCACAACATCTGACCAGTCTTCCTCTTTACTTCTCATTCCTCTGGTGTGCTGAGTAGTATAAGTCTCTGAGCAAGGTAGGAACAGGGTTCCTCAACAAGACAGGTGGATGGCATTCTTGCTCACAAACTTGGGCTCATCTGCAAACAAGATAACCCCATATATACTGAGGGCTAAAAGTGCACAGGAAGCCTTCCATTCTCCTACTGCAGCCTTCAGGGTAGCCTGGGAGATCAAGAAGTCTAGATGAAGGCCTGGAATCCCAGCTTTGGTTGTCATGTTCTGATCAATGAGGGAAGGCTCCAAATGCAATGCCCTGGCTATGTCTTCATTTCTGGGAGCAGTCATCTCTGGGTTGAAAGGGATCCCTCTCCTGATAGGAACTCCTAACAACAAAGAAAATTCTTCTAGCAATGGTCCCATCTGGAAATCAGGGAATGTGAAACATCTGAGTGGAGGATCATAGAACTGCAAGAAAGTATGGATCATGCTCCTCTGAGATGCATCAAGATCCATAACCATGTCCAATATACCCCCATAGTGCTCTCTGAACAGTGGAATATGGTCAGGTGTAATGAGGGACTGGACCTGCTTGATGCCAGTCAGGGTGGGCTCAAAGAAGTGGTAAGAGATGTTGCTCTTTCTTGAAGTATCCATACTGTAAACACCCCAAATTTGCCCTCACCCATTCACACATGACTTGTGATCATCTCATATGCATAAACACAATCACATCATCTCATGTCTCATTTGGTTTCACTGGATAGTTTCTAAGGCATCTGCACCTAGGGTTTGTGATCTGAGCAACCTCAGGGCATCTTGAGCCATTCCAAAGGCCACTAATCAACTCAAAGGGGTCCATGTGTGTTCTTATATCATGTTACATCCTCACAAAGTCAAAATTGCAGAGGGATCACAAGAACTAGGGTTTGAGTGGATGCAGAGCCAGGATGAACTGCACAGTTGACTGAAAATTAGGGTTTTGGTTTCAGAGGCCATAACTCCAAATTTTTTGGTCATTCTTGTTTCCATTGGTCTCTATATGGTATAGGGAGTATGCATATCAATTTTCATGAAGAAATTCCATGGGGAAGTCATCTGATCAAGAGTTGACTTTTCAGACAAGTCAGTGCAAAATCAGGGCATCTGAGGCCCCCAATGACCCAACCAATGGGTGATCTTCATCATTTTGAGTGTATATGATCTTTATTTGATCATGGAAGAAGGTTGAAGTTCATAAAAATCAAGAATTTAGGTTTTTTGCAAATGTTGACTTTTTGGGTATAGTTGACTTTTCAAGAATGCCTCATTTTAGGTCAATTTTCAAGCCTTGATTCATGATCCAAAAAGGCCTCAAATGGAAAAACTTTGGTCATGAAAGTTGTAGATCTCATCTTTCCCTTTTCAAAAAGTACAAGAACATGATCAAACTCTTCATGGATCAAAAGTTATGGCAATGCAAAGTTAGCAAAAATCATTGTTTTTCAAGTTATGCACCAAGTGGAAATTTTGCAAGGTCTTGAACCAAAGTCAAATGCAACCTCTAATCCACTTCAAACCAGCATGTAAGCATCCTCTAAGTTACAAAAATCAGAATTGGACTAGGTTGGCCCATGGTTTCATGTTTGGTTGGATAAAGGATCACATGTGAAACATAAAACCACAAGTTGCAAAAACTCATGAACACCTCTCACCAACTTGCAGCCTTGAGTGCTGAGTTTTGCTAGGCCCCTCCCACACCATGCTGCACCAGAACCAACATTGTACTTGCCTATGCCATGAGCTATGCATCACTTACACAAAAGGTGGACATTTTGCAAAAGTTGACTTATCTATCAAAAAAGCATGTGTCCAATCATCTGACCAATGAGAGAGAGTCATATGGACAACTTGCAAGCAAAGCATAAGGGCAGGCCAAGCTGAAACATCCTCACTCATCACTTACACAAAATCCCTTCACATTGCAAAATCTATCGAATTTGCCTCCACAGCCAAGAAACACCAAAACTTTCTTCATCACTAAACTCAATACACTCCATAGGCCTAAAACCATCAAAGCTCAGGCCTGAATCAAGCCTGATTTGAACCTCACCATTCTTCATCCTCAGAACCAGTCCTCTTCGAATCTCACTGTCCATCCCTCAAACACTTCATCTTCCTTCACCAACAAGTCAGGCACACTCAGAGGAGTCCAAACCACCCATTACACTGGCCTAAAACAGCCTGTACACCAAGGTCATTCTCTGCTACACCAGTTTGGTAGCCATTGAAATAGCTTGCTAAACTTCATCTCAAGCCTGCCATTGACACCAGGGGATTCATTAGAGCCAGCTTGCATCAAGAAACGGCTCTGGAAGCTCAGAAACAGGACTTGTCACCTCAGGTAGTCTTAAACTTCAAACTTTTTAAAGCTTGTTCCTTTTGTTCCAAATCAAAAATACATGCTCTGAGGATCACTGGGATGTGTTTAGAATTTAAAATGGTGTGAAAATGAGCATTTTATGCATCTCTGAAATTTGGCCCGTGAATGCATTTCGTTTCGATTCTCCTTGTTCATGTTAGATAAATGTATTTTGATCTTGGATTAAGGTTTAGTTAGGATAGGAGGTTGTTTCTGGGCAGGAAATTTGTTGGATGGTGGCTTGAATCATTTTCTAGGGTTTTGGCTGGCCGGAGAAGACGACCGGAGGTCCTCTCCGGCAGCCTGAAAGTAGTTAACCCTAATCTCAGTCATTAAGTGAGGTTCAAATCTGGAACGTTAGATGGCGTTGACTGGCTGACTTCCCACCTTTTTTGATGGCCAGGATCTTGTCATTAACCCTAATCCACTTAATTAACATTAATTAATTCATTTTTAATTTAATCTGGCCAGATGCAATCTCCACCCTTCATTTGCGCGCTGGTCAGCATTTTCAAACTCAGAGCCAATCTCATTCGTCCATCTTGATTACTTTTCATTTAATTTAATTTTAATTCATTTTATTTTCAATTAACTTGTACAATTTATTTAAAATAGTTAAAAAATCATAAAAATTATGAAACTTTTTCTTTAAGGTTTTATTAATTTTTATGACACAAAAATATTTTTATTTTATTTTTTATCATTAAAAAAGTATTTTTAAATATTTAAAAGATTATTTTTAATTGATTAATGAGAATTAATTAATTAAAAATACTTTTAGGTATTTAAAAATTACAAAAAAATTCATGAAATGTTCTAAGACATTTAGAAACATTGTCCAACCTTCAAACCAAATTTCTTTTTTGATCTTGATGCATTTTAAGAATTTTTCATCGAATTAAATCATTTTTGATGCATTATTTTGTTCATAAGTTTGAAAATTCATTTCTGCCTATTGGTGAAGGTTGAGACATTGATTCTTCTTGCATTGTTTTCCATTTAGCATGAACTTTCAAGGATAAAAAGGCCATGATTTGATCTTGCATTTTCTAATTGATTGGCATTTCTTTTGTTACAAACCCTAAAAAGCCCTAATAACTTGCAAAATTCATAACTTGAGTTTGGTTGAGAGTTGAGAGCTCCCCTTTGGGCAGTGGTTCATTATAGGCCTAGGGTTTCTTTGGGTACCATTCTCCATTTTTTAGGTTAAGGTTTGCTTCTGTTTTTGGTTTGTGTTTGATGTTTGATCCATGAACCCTAATTTGGGCTTTCATTTGCATCCTTCTTGCATTTCCTTGCATAACTTGACTTGTCATTTCACTTTGTGCATTCTTATGATTCATTTGACATCTTAAGACATGTATGAATCATGTTTGATCATTGCATTGCATATTTGCCATGTCATTTGTCTTGTATGTTTCATAACATTTCATGTTTGTCCATGCTCCTCAACTTGCATCATTTGCATCCATGACTTTGTATGAACATCTCATTGTCTTGTCTCATGTTCATAGCACTCCATAGCATCATCATCATCATCAACATGCTTCTGGTTTTTGCTTATCATATCATTTCATCTCATTTAGCATTGTATTGCATTTGTTTCTAACATTTCAGGTGGTAAGTAAAACTTGAGAGGTGAATTTGCCTTCACTTCTCATAACTTTTCTTTTCATCTCTCTTGCATACCATGCTGCATTTGTACTTGTGTTTGAGATTGAGCTTGCTCATTCTTCCTCCTCCCACTTTCTTTCTTCAAGTGACTTGACTTCTTGAATGAAGCAAGTCACTTTGCTTCTCTTGATCTTGTTCATCTGCTTCCTGGTGGTTCATCTGAAGATTGTTCTTGAAAACCTCACAAACATTAGGACCAACCAAGCATGATAATGAATTAGGGTTTTGATTAGTCTCCCCCATAGTTTTTACCTTTGTGTCTCTCCTTGAGTCATCTCCCCTCACCTCATAATCAGGGACTAAACCCTCAAGGCTTTAAGACTTTGTGATTAAGATCATGCCTGCATCCTTCTTTTAGGATGGAGTGTATAACTTTAATCCTAAGTCTTGGACCCTTAAGGTGTTGAACTCTCTTAATTAATCCATCTAATAATCATCAAGACATTACACTTGTAACTTGGGCCTTGCATTAGGGTTCTAATTCTTCCTTAATTGGTTAAGAAGGACTAACCCTAAAGTTAATGGACAAGTCCCCCTCAAGTTGTCTTACAAATCATAAAAAACACTTCATCATCATATCATTAATAAAATCCACTTAATCAAAGGTTTGTTCTGTCATGGGTTTAATCCCTAATCATGGATTAAGCTGAGGATCCTTCCTCAGCTTAAACACCCTCATCTATTATCCTTCTTTTAGGATAGTGTAATGAGCCTGTTAAATCCCTGATTATGGCTTAACCTCATTACTTAACACTAAACAAAAATCACAAAAACATCTAATTAATCACAAGTAGGTTAATGATCTTAACCCTACATCAAAGGTGATTAAGTGTGAGAATCTGACTTCACACTTAAGGTAATTCTCATTACCCCTAATCAGAGGGATGATGTGATGAGTTTACCAAATCCATTGATTTAGGTTTAAGCTCATTATCTTATGACAAACTCCAAAAAGAAATAAAAGACTGAAAACACAAGAACAAACAATAATCGTCTCCTTCGGGATTCTTTTCTCATCATCTTCACTCACAACCGAGAACTTGCTTCTTCCGTCTAATGCAAGACAGTTTGCATCTGTGCCAGACAGATCATACACTTGAGCATAGACTGCAAGCAGTTCACCAGTCAATCCTTTCAGTCTCTTTGGGTCGAACTACGGTGTTCTGACTTCCTCATTGCACGAGAGGATACGTAGGCATAACTTAACGGTTATCGAACAAAAGTCTCTGTACATTCCCCCTCTTTCAGCTTCATTCTTTAGCCTCATGGTCATGAGCATTTCATTCCTGATCTCACACTGACACTGTACATTTATACACATCACATTTCTTTACACTGACACCTGTACATCTTTTTCCAGCTATTTTATACACAGATTGCACTGACACTACCCCTTTAAAACACAAATCTTTTAAGCGTGGATCCCGTCGAGTACGACGGACAATCTGGGTGCTAATACCTTCCCAGGTTGTAACCAACCCCCTTTCTCAGTCTCTCTGGTTCGCAAACCGTCTTATCCATCTCTTTCTAGGTCTATGCAGCATTACCTTTCCTCCGGGATAAAAATGCCTAGCTGGCGACTCTTTTCATTCTCCAGTGAGTTCACGGCTGTGTGTTCTCACTGTTCCCTTCGCCGACCGTTCGCGTCTGTACCTTCATTTGATCCGGTTTCATTTGTCGGGAGCGACAGCTTGGCGACTCTGCTGGGGACCCTTATACTGCAACCAGGGCTTCTGGTTCTTTTTGTGGGTTCCTCCTAGCGCTTGATTGATCTGTGTTTATTGGGGGTGTTATGTGCTTGTTTGTGCTTGTATTTATTTTTATTCATTGCTTTATGTACAGTTACTTTACTGCTTTCTTTATTGCATTTATATATATCATACTGTCATGCTGTCTGTGCTGGATCTGGTTTTGTTTTAGTGGGTGGGGTTCTATTGAGAGCCAAGGTCCTATACCTGGGACCTGAGTGACACCTAGGCTAGAGTGAATCATATTCTTTCCCATTCCATTTCGGTCTGGTGCGGGAATATGAAACACGGTTCAGATATGGGTTTCTTCTTGAGAACTCTGTGCTACGGATTTCCTGTAGTGCTAGGGGGATCTGGGAAGCCTGCTAAGTCTGGATGACCTTTTAGTATTGACCTTCAGAAATTGAGGTGAATTAGAGGAGGAATTGTTATGGTTATTGTAAACACTGTACCTCCGGGTTAGAAGTGTTTACACTTCTCATAACTGATCCAAGTCTGAGGATCCTTGTTCTAGATCACTACCTGTGAGGGGGTTGGGCTGTTTACAGGTTTGCAGGTACCTTGACCTCAGAATACCCTGTTACTTTGACTTTGTTAAGAATGCTCCATGTTGGATAGTTCTTGTGATTCTAAAACCCTGGACATGTGGCTCTTTATTTGAGTCCCCCACCTTGGTTACTGGATTTATAGACCTCCATCCGGAATTCTTGAACACACATGGATCTATACCAAGGCAGTTTATCCAGATCCAGCTCAGTCACAAACCCTTTGCATATCATTTGCATACATCCTCATTGCATCATATTAACATGCGCTTATTTGTTTTTCAGGGTATCCATTTTCATCAGGTTTTGGTTTTGACCCCATCTGCAGCTTTGACCCATCTTCACCAGCATCGGCTTCAGTTTAGCTGTCTGCTTCAGCACCAGCCAGTCAGTGGTTTTCTCTACTTCAGCATTGTCATCAGCACTCTACCCAGTCTTCAGCATCATGGCTCCAAAGAAAAGCAATATCACCTATCATTTCTTCCAACCAGACTTGTCAGACATCAGGAGGGTCCAAACCCTGATGACCCCAGATCACATACCTCTGTTCAGGGAGCATTATGGGGATATACTTGACTTGGTTATAGACATGGACCCATCTCAGAGGAGCCTGATCCATACCTGCATCCAGTTCTATGACCCCCCATTGAGGTGTTTCACCTTTCAAGACTTTCAGTTGGGACCTCTCTTAGAAGAATATGCATCTTTGGTTGGTTTGCCTATCAAGAGAGAAATTCCTTTTAACCCTGAAATGGTCTTTCCCAGCAATGGAGAGATAGCAAGAGCTTTGCACCTGGAACCTGCTTTGATTGAGCAGCATATGACCTCTAAAGCTGGGATCCCTGGTTTTCATCTGGACTTCCTGATTTCTCAAGCTAGTTTGAAGGCCTCCCTGGGGGATTGGAAAGCTGTTTGTGCATTGTTGGCCTTGAGTGTATATGGAATTGTGTTGTTTGCAGATGAGCCCAGATTCATCAGCAAGAATGCCATCCACCTGTTCATCCTGAAGAACCCAGTGCCAACCTTGTTGGGTGACCTCTATTACTCAGTACATCAGAGGAATGAGAAACAGAGGGGTAAGCTAGTGAGGTGTTGTGCTCCACTATTCCATGCTTGGCTTCTCAAGCATCTACCCAGGACAGATGCATTCCTGAATCCTCATCAGCAAAGCAACTGGGCTAAGAGGCTCACTACTCTCACTGCAGCAGACATCAGATGGTGCACCCAAGGCACCAAGGGCAGAGATATGATCACAAGCTTGGGGCACTTTCCCAATGTACCTTTGGTAGGAGTTAAGGGAAGTATCAACTACAACCCCCTGCTGTTCAAGAGGCAATTAGGCTATGCACTGGTTCATGCTCCTAGGGAACAAGACCTGGTTGAGACCCTCTACTGTGAGAACAAGATCAGTTTGACTGTTGTTAGGCAGGCTGCCTGGGCCTGGGATCATGTTCAAACCAAGGGAATCACCATTCTGGGGAAGTGCAATAATGTGGCATCAGCCCAATATCATGAGTGGTCCTATGCTAGGGCCCAAATCTCAGGATTGCCCTTCACCATCAAAGACATGCCTGAGTCATCATCAGCACCACCCCCTGCTACTGTCAGTTTGGAAGAGTTTGAAGGCTTGAAAGAAAGAAATGAGAAGCTATCCCAAGCCCTGCAGAAGACCCTCAGGGAGAGGAGTGAAGGTGTAAGGGAGATCGAAAGATTGGAGAAGCTGAGAGTGGAACACTTGACTAAGATTGAGAAGTCTGGAGACTATATCAACAAGTCTAAAGCTGGTGAGCAGATTCTGAAAAATGCTTGTAAAGAAGCCCAGTTCCAAAGAGCAAGGACAGACTTGTACTTGAAAGAGAGTCAGGCCAGGTGGGTCCGGATCACTGAAGCCCGTACTCTAGAAGACAAGAGAGTTCAAGATAAGATGGAGCAGATGGAAAAAGCCCTGGCAGCAGCCCAGGAGGAAATTTCAGAGTTAAAAATCAAAGCTGGAGTGAAGAAATCCAAAGACCAAAGCCAGAACAAGAAGTTGACTACAGCTGTTGCAACAAGAAACCTTCTCATCAGGAATCTTACGGAGCATCCGGCTGATCCTGTGACCGAAGCACTTCTTAAGGAAGTTCGCGAGGATGAGTTTGGCCTTGGAGTCTGATTATTTGCTTGTTGTTGTTCCTTTTCCATGTACTTTTGCTTTTTGGTGATGTATTTTTGACCCCTTAGAGGGCTAGTGTTGTAAAAAATGAACAATTTGTATTATTTTACCTTTGTAATATATTTGTGTTTGTTTCCATCTGGGTTCACTTCAAAAGCAACTTCAACAGCATCATCTTCAAGGGTCTGGACGGGTCAAAACTGAAGACCAAGCCGGATACCTTGATAGCAAATAAGCATACTGCATTGCATACTAACCCTTTTGTTTGTTTTGTAGGTTTTGTTTTATTGTTTCTAACCTCTGTTGTGACATTCAGGAATTATTGCTCGCCGCAGGCTATTCCCTCTCAACAGGCCACACAGGTACCCTACAAGAAACAACCTTCCGGGCATCCAGATGGACCAGTTGCAGCAAGACCTCAATGAGGCCAGAACCCAGATGGCTAATGAAAGGGTGGAGATGAGAACCCAAATAACTCAGTTCATGGAAGTGATGAATAATTTAGCTCAAAGCCAGGAGAGGCTTAGAGTTCTGGTAGAGGGGAGAACTCAAGATGACCCCCATGTGGGAACTGCTGGCACCAGTAACAATGAAAGGGTGCAACCACATGTTAACCCCCCTATATTTGGTCCACACCTACATCCTGAGATTCATATTCCTGCAAACGTTCAAGGAACAGCCACTGCAGCCAGAGTACTTCAAGAGGATCCTCAGGAGGATCAGTTTACAGTCATGGGTGCTGGAGAGGAAACCTATGATAGGAGATTGGATGAGTTGGCTGAGAAGTTGAGGTCCTTGGAATCCCAAAATTCTTTGGGGTTCGATGTCATGGACATGGGTTTAGTAGAGGGGGTCAGGATCCCTCATAAGTTCAAGCCTCCTTGTTTCGAAAGATATAATGGGACTTCATGCCCCCGGACTCATTTGCAATCGTTTCTGGGAAGGCTGAAGGCCTATACAATGGATGAGAAGCTCTGGATGTTTTGCTTCGAAGACAGTTTGACTGGAGCATCAAGGGAATGGTATTCCCACTTGACAAGGGCAACTGTAAGATGCTGGAAGGACCTGGCAGAGGCCTTCATCCGACAGTATCAATACAACTTAGACATGGCACCCAACAGGACTCTCCTAATGGGAATGTCACAGTCGTCAAGGGAAAGTTTCCGAGAATATGCCCAGAGATGGAGGCAATTGGCTGCTGCTGTTCAACCACCAATGTCTGAGAGAGAAATGGCAGACATGTTTATGAACACTCTCCAGGGAACGTATATTGACAGGTTGGCTGCTTTCTCGTCCACTAGCTTCGCAGATGTTGTTATAGCTGGGGAGAGAATTGAAAGCCTGTTAAAAATGGGTAAAATTTCCGATAATGGCGCCAGTTCGTCCAGCAGTACAAGGAAGCCTTTTGCAGGCCCTAGAAGAGCTGGCGAGACCAATGCCATTCATACCAACAGGGGTAGGCCCCAATATGTTCAAAGGTCCATAGCAGCAGTCACTATCCCTGCTCCAGCACATCCTCTGCCAGTCTATCAACCTCCTCAACAAAACTTCCAACAACAACCTCCGTATCAGCAGAACCAATATCCTCCAAGGAACTACAACAACAACAACTCCAACAACAACAATCAACAGAGGCCATTCCAACAAAGGCCCTCTCAAGCTAATCGAGTGATCGACCCGATTCCAATGCCGTATGCTGCTTTGCTGCCACAGCTTCTGAAACTCAACCTGGTTGAGCTAAGAACGTTGGCACCTCCGGATCCAAACAGTCTACCAAGAAACTATGACTCTAATGCTAGGTGTGCTTTTCACTCAAACGCGCCTGGTCACAGTACAGAAAAATGCAGGGCACTGCATATGAAGGTACAAGACTTAGTAGACTCCAAGGCTTTGAACTTTGCACCTCCGCCCAACGTCAACAAAAACCCAATGCCACACCATGGTGGTCCCCGAATTAATGCTATCGAAGAAGACCAACCGTCTTATTTGATAACCAGTGTGGATCAGATCAGGACACCATTGGTGGAAATCAAGGCTCAACTCCGTGAAAGCAATATATTTCCGGGGTGTGAACTAGGGTGCCCATACTGCAATATTTCTTGGAATGGGTGTGAAGACTTGAGGAATGGCATTGACAGCCTTATTCAGAGTGGCTTACTGCAGATCACTACATCATTCCCGGCAAACCCGACGACTTCATCAGCAATGGTTTCAGATCCTCCTACAAATACAGCAACAATTGTTCCCAACAATTCATCAGCAACATCAGCAAGTACTTCATCTGTTCTACCCAATGATCAGTTTTCAACAGTTTCTCCTGCTACAACTTCAGCTTCAGTCCACTTCGACTCCCCATCAACAACAACAACAGTTCTTCCAACAGAACCTTCTACAACACCAGCAAACAATCACGAAGATGTCTCCACTGTTACCATATTCTACGATCCAGAAAACAATTCCGCTTATCATTCAGAAGGTGCTGCTCCCACTAGAGCACCAGTTACAATCTTTTATGATCCACAGACAATAACAGTCCCCTCAGCAGCAGCAATCAGTCCAGTCACCGTCACGGTACCTGGACCTGTACCATATGAAAGCAATAGGGCCATCCCTTGGCACTATGGCTCTGACTTGTACTGTGAAGGGAAAAGAATCACTCTGGAAACATCATCACCTGCACCACAAGTTGATAATGTGGGGGGAGGCGGAGGCTTCACTCGAAGCGGACGTCTCTTCGCTTCACAAGTCCAAAGACCCACTGCCGAAGCAGAAGCTGCTGCCAAGGCAAAGGGTAAAGGACCGGTGCAGGAAGATCCAGCTGCCAAAGAAGCCCTGAAGACTCCATTTGATCAGGAAGTTGATGAGTTTATGCGGATCATCAAGAAGAGTGATTATAAAGTTGTGGATCAACTTCACCAAACTCCATCCAAAATCTCCATCCTCTCACTGCTCATGTGCTCCGAAGCCCATCGGAATGCACTACTGAAAGTCCTGCACGCAGCTTACGTGCCAGAGGAGATTACTGTCAACCAGTTGGAAACGGTGGTTGGGAATGTTACTGCTAGCAACGGGCTAGGGTTTACCAATTCTGATTTGACAGTGGATGGTCGTAACCACAACAAAGCCTTGCACATAACTATGGAATGCAAAGGAGCTGTCCTTTCTCATGTGCTGGTGGACACAGGTTCCTCCCTGAATGTCTTACCAAAGAAGGCTCTGGTGAAGTTAGAATATGATGGATTGGCATTGAGACCCAGCAACCTGGTGGTTAGAGCTTTTGATGGCTCAAAGAGATCGGTTCTGGGAGAGATTGAGCTGCCCGTGACAATTGGCCCGCAGACTTTTAAAACTATCTTTTATGTGATGGACATTCAGCCCGCCTACAGCTGTTTGTTGGGTAGACCCTGGATTCACGCCGCTGGCGCTATAACGTCTACCCTTCACCAAAAGTTAAAATTTGAGTGGGAGGGTCAAGTTGTCACAATCTGTGGAGAAGAGGACATCTTTGTTAGCCACCTGGCTACCTACAAGTACATTGAGATGGACGGAGAAATCCATGAAACGATGAGCCAAGGTTTTGAAGCCTTGAATGTCAATGAAGCATCTGCTGTTTCGGGAATCTCCATGTCGTCATATCAACAAGCCCGGAAGGTTGTTGAGGAAGGAACTGCCCTAGGCTGGGGCAAGGTCTTAGCTGTGGAGGAGAAGAAGGACAAATTTGGGTTGGGTTACAAACCAACTCAACGTCAAGCAAAGGCTGCTGCAGAGCCAGGATTTGTCAGTGGGGGAATGCTAACCCCCGATGCTATCAACTGTCTGGAAGACGAGCTGGAAGAAGAACGCAACCTGGAGAATTGGATTCGTCCAAAGGTCCCGGGGAGCAGTGTCTCGAACTGGTCTTCCCAGGGAATTATAAGTGTTACTCGAGCAGAGTAATTATTATTTCCTGTATCTTTTATAGCATGCATCAAAGTCTTGCATCTTGCCCAAGATGACAAGACTCATTTTGTAATCAGGGCCATCTGTACTTTTGTGCAAACAAGATTAAATTAATGAAATATCAGACAATCTTTTTGCAAACGAGTCTTTTTCTTTTCTGCTCACTGTTTTTCCATTTTTCTTTTTGTACAAAAATAAATGGCGGTGTTTTCAAAATGATAACTTCATTTCACTTTTTTCTAAAGCAAGATTAAAATCAATCACTAAAATGAACCGACTTAACCCTTGCAGAGAGTGCCTTCCAGACAGCACCGACAACAGCACAGCTATGACATCGTATGACTTTGACAATCCGATCAATCAAGCTGATGAAGGGGTTGATGAAGAATATGAGCTTCCTGAAGAGCTAGCCAGGTTGCTGAGACAGGAGGAAAAAGTTATTACTCCTCATCAGGAGGAGATTGAAGTGATTAATCTTGGTACGGAGGAAGACGTGAAAGAAGTCAAAATCGGGGCCTGCCTGCAAGACTCAGTGAAGAGACAACTGATAGATCTGCTTCAAGAGTATGTTGATGTGTTTGCTTGGTCCTACCAAGATATGCCAGGGTTGGATACCGATATTGTTGTGCATAAGCTGCCTTTGAGGGAAGAATGCCCACCAGTCAAACAGAAGTTGCGCCGAACTCGCCCAGACATGGCTATGAAAATCAAGGAAGAGGTACAAAAGCAATGGGACGCCGGGTTCCTTGCTGTGACTAGCTATCCTCCGTGGGTTGCTAACATAGTACCTGTGCCTAAGAAGGACGGAAAAGTAAGAATGTGTGTTGATTACCGGGATCTGAACAGAGCCAGCCCGAAAGATGACTTCCCATTACCTCACATTGATGTATTGGTGGATAACACGGCTCAGTTCTCGGTATTCTCCTTCATGGATGGATTTTCGGGATACAATCAGATCAAGATGTCACCTGAAGACATGGAGAAGACAACATTCATCACACCTTGGGGCACGTTCTGTTATAAAGTGATGCCATTCGGACTGAAGAATGCTGGTGCAACGTATCAACGGGCTATGGTAACATTGTTTCATGACATGATCCATAAGGAAATCGAATGTTATGTGGATGATATGATCGCCAAGTCCCTTACAGAGGAAGATCACCTGGTGAATCTGCTCAAGTTATTCAAGCGTCTGAGGAAATACCAACTAAAGTTGAACCCCAACAAATGCACATTCGGGGTGCGATCCGGTAAGCTGCTGGGCTTTATTGTAAGTGAGAAAGGGATTGAAGTTGACCCTGATAAAGTCAAAGCTATTCAAGAAATGCCTGCACCGAAAACTGAGAAAGAAGTTCGAGGGTTCTTAGGTCGATTGAACTACATTTCACGGTTCATATCTCACCTTACAGCAACTTGTGAACCCTTATTCAAGCTGTTAAGAAAGGAGCAAACGGTCAGGTGGAACGAAGACTGCCAGAAAGCTTTTGACAAGATCAAGGAGTATTTGCAAGAACCTCCAATCCTTATGCCTCCAGTTGAAGGAAGACCTCTGATTATGTACTTGACAGTATTAGAAGAATCGATGGGGTGTGTACTAGGTCAGCATGACGAGTCTGGTCGAAAAGAGTATGCGATATACTACCTAAGCAAAAAGTTTACCGACTGTGAACAGCGTTATTCACTGCTCGAGAAAACTTGCTGTGCTTTAGCGTGGGCTGCTCGCCGACTGAGACAGTATATGTTGACCCATACTACTCTATTGATCTCAAAAATGGATCCAGTTAAGTACATTTTCGAGAAGCCAGCTCTTACCGGACGGGTTGCAAGATGGCAGATGATTCTCACAGAATACGACATACAGTACACATCTCAGAAAGCCATCAAGGGCAGTGTACTATCTGAATATCTTGCTGAGCAACCCATTGATGACTACCAGCCTATGAGGTTCGACTTCCCCGATGAAGACATCATGTTCATTAAAGCAAAAGATCATGAAGAGCCTATTCACACTGAAGGGCCTGACCCAGAAGAAGAATGGACTATGATGTTTGATGGGGCTGTCAACATGAATGGCCGTGGTGTTGGTGCAGTACTCATTACACCTAAAGGGGTTCACATGCCTTTCTCGGCAAAGCTCACTTTCAACTGCACTAACAACGAAGCTGAATACGAAGCTTGCATTATGGGTCTTGAGGAAGCCATTGACCTCAGGATCAAGACATTGACCGTATTCGGAGATTCAGCTTTGGTAGTCAATCAGACCAACGGAAAATGGTACACCCACCAAGATCATCTGATACCTTACAGGGATTATACAAGAAGGTTATTGACTTTCTTCACAACAGTCAAGCTTGAGTATATCCCTCGGGACGAGAATCAGTTTGCGGATGCTCTTGCTACCATTTCATCCATGATCAAAGTTCAAGCTGCTAACTTTGTACCTCAGATTTCAGTATCGAGACTTGATAGACCAGCATATGTATTTGCAGCAGATATTGCTAAAGATGATAAGCCTTGGTTCCATGACATCAAGTGCTTCTTGGAGGATCAAACGTACCCACCTGGGGCATCTTCCAATGATAAAAAGACTTTAAGAAGGCTTGCTGGAAGTTTCTTTCTGAACACTGATGGATCTTTATACAAGAGGAACTTTGATATGGTACTCCTCAGATGTGTTGACAAGACGGAAGCAGATTTGTTGATGCATGAAGTGCACGAAGGATCCTTTGGTACCCATGCAGGAGGGCATGCCATGGCTAAAAAGTTGTTAAGATCAGGCTATTACTGGATCACAATGGATGCAGACTGTTGTGCTTACGCCAGAAAATGCCATAAATGCCAGATTTATGCAGACAAGGTGCATGTGCCTCCCAATCCCCTGAACATAATGTCTTCACCATGGCCCTTTGCTATGTGGGGCATTGACATGATTGGCAAAATTGAGCCAACTGCTTCGAACGGCCACAGATTCATCCTGGTCGCTATCGATTATTTTACAAAGTGGGTTGAAGCAGCCTCATATGCAAATGTCACAAGGCAAGTGGTAGCCAGATTTCTGAAAAGAGATATCATCTGTCGGTATGGAGTGCCCGAGCGAATCATTACTGATAATGGTTCCAACTTGAACAACAAAATGATGGCAGAGCTGTGCTGGGACTTCAAGATCCAACATCACAATTCTTCTCCTTACAGGCCAAAGATGAACGGCGCTGTTGAGGCAGCAAATAAGAATATCAAGAAGATTGTGCAGAAGATGGTAGTCACTTACAAAGATTGGCATGAAATGCTACCGTTTGCCTTGCATGGGTACCGCACATCAATCAGGACATCCACTGGGGCAACACCGTATCAACTTGTGTATGGTATGGAAGCAGTCCTACCTGTTGAAGTTGAACTACCCTCCCTACGGGTACTGATGGATGTTAAGCTAAACGAAGCAGAATGGGTTCGGGCCCGATACGAACAACTAAGTCTGATCGAAGAGAAAAGATTGGCTGCAATCTGTCACGGGCAGCTATATCAGAAAAGAATGAAGAGAGCCTTCGATCAGAAAGTCAGGCACCGAGAGTACCGGGTGGGAGATCTTGTGTTGAAGAGAATCCTCCCTCCTCATACAGACCACAGGGGCAAGTGGACTCCCAATTACGAAGGACCATTTGTTGTGAAGAAAGTCTTCTCTGGTGGAGCACTGATGCTCAGCACCATGGATGGTGAAGATTTCCCGTCCCCTGTGAATTCAGATGCAGTTAAAAAATACTTCGCATAAAATGACCCGCTGGACATAAAAACAGAATGTAAGTCCAGGCAAAATAGGGCCTCCCGGCGAGTCAAAGACAGAATAAAAGACTCGGGCAAAAATAAGGGAAATAAGCAAAAAATGTACACCCGCTGAGTTGAAAAGCCGCATTGGACAGCTCAGGCAAAAATGGGTATCCCGATGGATTGAAAACCCGAAAGGGCGATCCATGCAAAATAAGGGAATAAGCGAACAACTGCATTCTGAATTCGTCTGTATCACCTACAACTTGGTAAGCTCCAAGGGATCAAGCTGCAATCAGAATCAACTCTCTCCAGAAAGCAAGACGAGAAGAACGTCATTGTCATACGAGTCATAGCAGAAGAGGAAGCTCCTTGAAAGCATCGCCAGCACCGCCAGCACTTTATTTCTCAATTTGTAACAATCTCCTCATTTCAGGAGATATGTTTCTCTGACTGTATCTTGCCAATTCAGGGCACACGAATTAATATAATCAGATTTTCAGTCGTGTCTCGTTTTTTACATTTATGTTTTGCAAAGAGTTGTCTGATGTCTCTAAAAACACAATTGCATAAGTACAGATGCCTCTCTCTAAAAATAAAACACATGCTTGCAGGGAATATACTTACTCTCGAAAGTACTTATTTCCTATGACGGAATCCGGTAAAGGATACCTCGGGACCTTTTGTACGTTTCCTTATCTTTGCAGGATTGCAGGTATCCAGAACGCGACCTGGGGCATGCAAGTTACGTCTCAGCAACTGGCAAATCATTATCAACTCACCTGGCACTGGGAGGTGCCCACTTCCCCAGCAAAGTTGCCAAATCAACGTACAGCATCGGAGACACTCTATCCCCAGCTGAGTTTGCTTCTTGTTGCTACCCCCAGTTGAGTTGCCTCTCATAATTCCCCAGCTGGGTTACCAACAGCACTCCCCAGCGAGATACAAGAATCGGGGAATCATCTCCCCACAGAGCTTCAAGCCTCTATTCAGAAGAACGGCGAAGAAGTCACAACAGAGGGAGAAAGCTTCTACAAACCCCAGCTGGGTCCCGCATTATAAGGATATGTCAACCAGTGATCTATATCCCCAAGCAGATACACCATTAGATCTACCAATGATCCCATCCCCAGCTGGGATGTCTTCCTCAGCAGATCGACCAGAGATCTCCGCGGCAACGGGATCCGATTCCCGGATCTGTGCTTCTTTGCATAATCATGGCATTTGCATCATACCACCCTCAAAGCGTAGCATTCCGTCTAATACGGAGCATTACGGCAAAAATCAAATGCATAGCATAATCATAAGTCATGTTGTGAGTTGAACACTTGTAAAAAATTGACAGTCTGTCATTATACGGAATATATACAAAAATCCCCACCAGAGTCCTAGCAAAAGCAGTTGCCTCACCAATCACAAACATCAGTACATACTCCTTTTGACACCCGTCCGTGTCATCCTTCCCCAAGCAGGTTGCCGGAAAACCACCAGTACTACAGATACTTCCTGGCACCCGTCCGTGTCATATCACCAGCAAAAGCCAAAGGCATCCTCTTTGCACTCACACATACCCGTACACCATCTTTGACACTCGTCCGTGTCGTATCCCCAGCGTGGTCGCCTATACTCACATATATACTTTTCTCGACACCCGTCCGTGTCATATCCCCAGCGCAGTCGCTTACGCTTTTACAACCCATATACTTGTTCATATTATACTTTTCTTTTTCAACACTCGTCCGTGTCACTCCCCCTAGCAGATAAACACTCATATACAATACTCACTACTCATTGGTACACTTATGCAGATACCCGTCCGTATCTTGTATACACCACTCATATCCCCACAGATTCGACAGTAGTCCTTGTTCTTTGTTAACCAGTTGGTACTCGTCCGTACCATCATCTCAGAACATTGCGTCTAGTGTTTGTTTCTACGTGATACTCGTCCGTATCATAGTCTTAAGGATGCTCGTCCGCATCTTTAATCCATACACCGTGTCAAACACCTGTGTCTCCTTGAATATAGATACTCGTTTGTGTCTACTATTCCCCAGAAGGATTCTTTCGGATGCAACACTCGTCCGTGTTCTTTGTTAATCAGATGGTACTCGTCCGTATCATCATCTCAGAACATGTGTCAGTTTGTTTCTACATGATACTCGTCCGTATCATAGTCTTAAGGATGCTCGTCCGCATCTTTAATCTATACACAATACCAAACACTTATACCTTTTGTTTCTTGGATATAAACACTCGTCCGCGTTTACCATATCCCCAGTAGATCGCCTACAAATATTTTCTTTCTTATCTGACACTCGTCCTGTGTCATGATAACCCTGAGAGCAGCCGTACCCTGCTGAGTGGTCGTCCTCCACTTCTTGATGGTCGTCCTCCATCATGCTCATCCGATGGTCGTCCCCATCGTTGATTTTTAGCAGCCGTCCCCTGCTAGGTGGTCGTCCTCCACCTTTTGATGATCGTCCTTCATCACTTTATCCAATGGCCGTCCCCATTGTTGATTTTGGTTATCTGACATTCGTCCTATGTCATGATAAACCTTGAGAGCAGCCGTACCCTGCTGAGTGGTCGTCCTCCACTTCTTGATGGTCGTCCTCCATCATGCTCGTCCGATGGCCGTCCCCATCGTTGACCTTTTCTATCCGATGGCCGTCCCCATCGTTGATATTTTGGCAGCCGTACCCTGCCAGGTGGTCGTCCTCCACCTTTGATGGTCGTCCCCATCATATTTCTTTTATGCCCAACAGAGCAGCCGTCCCCTGCTAGGTGATCGTCCTTAACCTTTGATGGCCGTACCCCATCATCTGTTTATTTCATTTATTCTTTAACCCGATGGCCGTCCCCGTCGTGGTCCCTTTTCTTTTTTAACCCGATGGCCGTCCCCATCGTTGGTTACTTTACCTTTGTGAACTTGATGGCCGTCCCCGTCATGTTTCACCAATCCCCAGAGAATGTTACTACTTTATCTTGATGGCCGTCCCCATCATATTATCTTAGTTTTCCCAGCTAGTCGGCCGTCCCCGTCTTAGCTTTATCTTTTTTCCCCAGCATGTCGGCCGTCCCCGTTTACCCAGCAGTCGTCCTCTGCTCGACGGTCGTCCTCCGTCGCCCACACTTTACAATATACTTTATTTGCTTTTACAATCTATATCCCTTTTCTTCTTCATTTCTGTGAGTGCAAATTTTGGACTGTCTTTGGTATTCAACCACAAGTTATCTTGTTTGCCTGTTAAGCCGCCGCTTACAACCTGCACAGCTAACTCATGCTTGAATAGGGGCAGCTGTAAACACCCCAAATTTGCCCTCACCCATTCACACATGACTTGTGATCATCTCATATGCATAAACACAATCACATCATCTCATGTCTCATTTGGTTTCACTGGATAGTTTCTAAGGCATCTGCACCTAGGGTTTGTGATCTGAGCAACCTCAGGGCATCTTGAGCCATTCCAAAGGCCACTAATCAACTCAAAGGGGTCCATGTGTGTTCTTATATCATGTTACATCCTCACAAAGTCAAAATTGCAGAGGGATCACAAGAACTAGGGTTTGAGTGGATGCAGAGCCAGGATGAACTGCACAGTTGACTGAAAATTAGGGTTTTGGTTTCAGAGGCCATAACTCCAAATTTTTTGGTCATTCTTGTTTCCATTGGTCTCTATATGGTATAGGGAGTATGCATATCAATTTTCATGAAGAAATTCCATGGGGAAGTCATCTGATCAAGAGTTGACTTTTCAGACAAGTCAGTGCAAAATCAGGGCATCTGAGGCCCCCAATGACCCAACCAATGGGTGATCTTCATCATTTTGAGTGTATATGATCTTTATTTGATCATGGAAGAAGGTTGAAGTTCATAAAAATCAAGAATTTAGGTTTTTTGCAAATGTTGACTTTTTGGGTATAGTTGACTTTTCAAGAATGCCTCATTTTAGGTCAATTTTCAAGCCTTGATTCATGATCCAAAAAGGCCTCAAATGGAAAAACTTTGGTCATGAAAGTTGTAGATCTCATCTTTCCCTTTTCAAAAAGTACAAGAACATGATCAAACTCTTCATGGATCAAAAGTTATGGCAATGCAAAGTTAGCAAAAATCATTGTTTTTCAAGTTATGCACCAAGTGGAAATTTTGCAAGGTCTTGAACCAAAGTCAAATGCAACCTCTAATCCACTTCAAACCAGCATGTAAGCATCCTCTAAGTTACAAAAATCAGAATTGGACTAGGTTGGCCCATGGTTTCATGTTTGGTTGGATAAAGGATCACATGTGAAACATAAAACCACAAGTTGCAAAAACTCATGAACACCTCTCACCAACTTGCAGCCTTGAGTGCTGAGTTTTGCTAGGCCCCTCCCACACCATGCTGCACCAGAACCAACATTGTACTTGCCTATGCCATGAGCTATGCATCACTTACACAAAAGGTGGACATTTTGCAAAAGTTGACTTATCTATCAAAAAAGCATGTGTCCAATCATCTGACCAATGAGAGAGAGTCATATGGACAACTTGCAAGCAAAGCATAAGGGCAGGCCAAGCTGAAACATCCTCACTCATCACTTACACAAAATCCCTTCACATTGCAAAATCTATCGAATTTGCCTCCACAACCAAGAAACACCAAAACTTTCTTCATCACTAAACTCAATACACTCCATAGGCCTAAAACCATCAAAGCTCAGGCCTGAATCAAGCCTGATTTGAACCTCACCATTCTTCATCCTCAGAACCAGTCCTCTTCGAATCTCACTGTCCATCCCTCAAACACTTCATCTTCCTTCACCAACAAGTCAGGCACACTCAGAGGAGTCCAAACCACCCATTACACTGGCCTAAAACAGCCTGTACACCAAGGTCATTCTCTGCTACACCAGTTTGGTAGCCATTGAAATAGCTTGCTAAACTTCATCTCAAGCCTGCCATTGACACCAGGGGATTCATTAGAGCCAGCTTGCATCAAGAAACGGCTCTGGAAGCTCAGAAACAGGACTTGTCACCTCAGGTAGTCTTAAACTTCAAACTTTTTAAAGCTTGTTCCTTTTGTTCCAAATCAAAAATACATGCTCTGAGGATCACTGGGATGTGTTTAGAATTTAAAATGGTGTGAAAATGAGCATTTTATGCATCTCTGAAATTTGGCCCGTGAATGCATTTCGTTTCGATTCTCCTTGTTCATGTTAGATAAATGTATTTTGATCTTGGATTAAGGTTTAGTTAGGATAGGAGGTTGTTTCTGGGCAGGAAATTTGTTGGATGGTGGCTTGAATCGTTTTCTAGGGTTTTGGCTGGCCGGAGAAGACGACCGGAGGTCCTCTCCGGCAGCCTGAAAGTAGTTAACCCTAATCTCAGTCATTAAGTGAGGTTCAAATCTGGAACGTTAGATGGCGTTGACTGGCTGACTTCCCACCTTTTTTGATGGCCAGGATCTTGTCATTAACCCTAATCCACTTAATTAACATTAATTAATTCATTTTTAATTTAATCTGGCCAGATGCAATCTCCACCCTTCATTTGCGCGCTGGTCAGCATTTTCAAACTCAGAGCCAATCTCATTCGTCCATCTTGATTACTTTTCATTTAATTTAATTTTAATTCATTTTATTTTCAATTAACTTGTACAATTTATTTAAAATAGTTAAAAAATCATAAAAATTATGAAACTTTTTCTTTAAGGTTTTATTAATTTTTATGACACAAAAATATTTTTATTTTATTTTTTATCATTAAAAAAGTATTTTTAAATATTTAAAAGATTATTTTTAATTGATTAATGAGAATTAATTAATTAAAAATACTTTTAGGTATTTAAAAATTACAAAAAAATTCATGAAATGTTCTAAGACATTTAGAAACATTGTCCAACCTTCAAACCAAATTTCTTTTTTGATCTTGATGCATTTTAAGAATTTTTCATCGAATTAAATCATTTTTGATGCATTATTTTGTTCATAAGTTTGAAAATTCATTTCTGCCTATTGGTGAAGGTTGAGACATTGATTCTTCTTGCATTGTTTTCCATTTAGCATGAACTTTCAAGGATAAAAAGGCCATGATTTGATCTTGCATTTTCTAATTGATTGGCATTTCTTTTGTTACAAACCCTAAAAAGCCCTAATAACTTGCAAAATTCATAACTTGAGTTTGGTTGAGAGTTGAGAGCTCCCCTTTGGGCAGTGGTTCATTATAGGCCTAGGGTTTCTTTGGGTACCATTCTCCATTTTTTAGGTTAAGGTTTGCTTCTGTTTTTGGTTTGTGTTTGATGTTTGATCCATGAACCCTAATTTGGGCTTTCATTTGCATCCTTCTTGCATTTCCTTGCATAACTTGACTTGTCATTTCACTTTGTGCATTCTTATGATTCATTTGACATCTTAAGACATGTATGAATCATGTTTGATCATTGCATTGCATATTTGCCATGTCATTTGTCTTGTATGTTTCATAACATTTCATGTTTGTCCATGCTCCTCAACTTGCATCATTTGCATCCATGACTTTGTATGAACATCTCATTGTCTTGTCTCATGTTCATAGCACTCCATAGCATCATCATCATCATCAACATGCTTCTGGTTTTTGCTTATCATATCATTTCATCTCATTTAGCATTGTATTGCATTTGTTTCTAACATTTCAGGTGGTAAGTAAAACTTGAGAGGTGAATTTGCCTTCACTTCTCATAACTTTTCTTTTCATCTCTCTTGCATACCATGCTGCATTTGTACTTGTGTTTGAGATTGAGCTTGCTCATTCTTCCTCCTCCCACTTTCTTTCTTCAAGTGACTTGACTTCTTGAATGAAGCAAGTCACTTTGCTTCTCTTGATCTTGTTCATCTGCTTCCTGGTGGTTCATCTGAAGATTGTTCTTGAAAACCTCACAAACATTAGGACCAACCAAGCATGATAATGAATTAGGGTTTTGATTAGTCTCCCCCATAGTTTTTACCTTTGTGTCTCTCCTTGAGTCATCTCCCCTCACCTCATAATCAGGGACTAAACCCTCAAGGCTTTAAGACTTTGTGATTAAGATCATGCCTGCATCCTTCTTTTAGGATGGAGTGTATAACTTTAATCCTAAGTCTTGGACCCTTAAGGTGTTGAACTCTCTTAATTAATCCATCTAATAATCATCAAGACATTACACTTGTAACTTGGGCCTTGCATTAGGGTTCTAATTCTTCCTTAATTGGTTAAGAAGGACTAACCCTAAAGTTAATGGACAAGTCCCCCTCAAGTTGTCTTACAAATCATAAAAAACACTTCATCATCATATCATTAATAAAATCCACTTAATCAAAGGTTTGTTCTGTCATGGGTTTAATCCCTAATCATGGATTAAGCTGAGGATCCTTCCTCAGCTTAAACACCCTCATCTATTATCCTTCTTTTAGGATAGTGTAATGAGCCTGTTAAATCCCTGATTATGGCTTAACCTCATTACTTAACACTAAACAAAAATCACAAAAACATCTAATTAATCACAAGTAGGTTAATGATCTTAACCCTACATCAAAGGTGATTAAGTGTGAGAATCTGACTTCACACTTAAGGTAATTCTCATTACCCCTAATCAGAGGGATGATGTGATGAGTTTACCAAATCCATTGATTTAGGTTTAAGCTCATTATCTTATGACAAACTCCAAAAAGAAATAAAAGACTGAAAACACAAGAACAAACAATAATCGTCTCCTTCGGGATTCTTTTCTCATCATCTTCACTCACAACCGAGAACTTGCTTCTTCCGTCTAATGCAAGACAGTTTGCATCTGTGCCAGACAGATCATACACTTGAGCATAGACTGCAAGCAGTTCACCAGTCAATCCTTTCAGTCTCTTTGGGTCGAACTACGGTGTTCTGACTTCCTCATTGCACGAGAGGATACGTAGGCATAACTTAACGGTTATCGAACAAAAGTCTCTGTACATTCCCCCTCTTTCAGCTTCATTCTTTAGCCTCATGGTCATGAGCATTTCATTCCTGATCTCACACTGACACTGTACATTTATACACATCACATTTCTTTACACTGACACCTGTACATCTTTTTCCAGCTATTTTATACACAGATTGCACTGACACTACCCCTTTAAAACACAAATCTTTTAAGCGTGGATCCCGTCGAGTACGACGGACAATCTGGGTGCTAATACCTTCCCAGGTTGTAACCAACCCCCTTTCTCAGTCTCTCTGGTTCGCAAACCGTCTTATCCATCTCTTTCTAGGTCTATGCAGCATTACCTTTCCTCCGGGATAAAAATGCCTAGCTGGCGACTCTTTTCATTCTCCAGTGAGTTCACGGCTGTGTGTTCTCACTGTTCCCTTCGCCGACCGTTCGCGTCTGTACCTTCATTTGATCCGGTTTCATTTGTCGGGAGCGACACATACTGATAATGGATGCTGGTGAAGAAGCTGAGAACAACTACTGATGAAGATCAATGACTGAGATGCTGAAGATGGGTCTCTGATAGAGATAGCTGGAGGAGAAATCACTGACAAACTGGTGAAGGTGCTGAAGAAGATAGTTGAAGCAGTATGAGCAGCAAAAGGGGTCAAAACCAAACCAAAGATAAAAAGATGGATACCTTGTAAAACAAATAAGAAAATGTTAAATGATGCAAAAATGATGTATACAAATGATATTCAAAGGGTTTGTGATCAAGAGCTGGATCTGATTATCTGTCTTGGTAAAAGTCCATGTATGTTCAAAAGTTCGGATGGAGGCTTAGAAATCCCGTAACCAGGTGGGGGACTCAAATAAAGAGTCACAAGTCCAGGGTAATCACAAGAACTGTCCAAAATGGTGCATTCTTAAAACAATACAGTAACAGGGTATGATGTGGCCAAGGGTTCCTACAAACCTGTAAACAACCCAACCTCCTCACATGTAATGTTCTAGAACAAGGATCCTCAGACTTGGATCAGTTATGAGAAGTGTAAACACTTCTAACCCGGAGGTACAATGTTTACAATAACCATAAAGGATCCTCATCTAATTCACCTCAGATGCTGAAGGTCATATAAAGGTCATCCAGACTTAGCAGGCTTCCCAGATAGCCCTAGTACTACAGGAAATCTGTAGCACAAAGTTCTCAAGAAGAAACCCATATCTGAACCGTGTTTCATATTCCCGCACTAGACCGAAATGGAATGGGAAAGAATATGAAGCCACTCTAGCCTATGTGTCACTCAGGTCCCAGGTATAGGACCTTAATCACTCAATGAAACCCCACCCACCAAGGAAGAATACAGATCTTGCAGAATGATAATGACAATATGAAAATGCATAAAACTGCAAATGAAAGCAGTAAATAAAGCTGTACTGAAAGCAATAAATAAAGAAAATAAATGAACACAAGTGGCACGTAACACCCCCGTAAACACAAATCAAACAAGCGCTAGGAGGAACCCACAAAAAGAACCAGAAGCCCTGGTTGCAATATAAGCTTCCCCAGCAGAGTCGCCAAGTTGTCGCTCCCGAGGATTTGCATCCCGGTACAAGCGCGAACGGTCGGCGAAGAGAGAAAATGAAGATGAACTGAATAGAGTCACCAACTAGGCATTTTTATCCCGAAGGAAAGGTAATGCTGCATAAACCTAGAAAGAGATGGATAAGACGGTCGCGAACAAGAGAAACTGAGAAAGGGGGTTGGTTACAACCTGGGAAGGTATTAGCACCCAGATTGTCCGTCGTACTCGACGGGATCCACGCTTGAAAGTTTGTGTTTAAAGGGGTAGTGTTTGTGCTATCTGTGTGCAAAAGCTGGAAAAGAATGTACAAGTGTCAATGCAAGAAAGTGAAGTGAAGTGCTCAGGAATGAGGCTTTGAAAGAATAATGCTGGAAGAGGGGGGAAGAGACAAAGACTTTTGTTCGATAACAGTTAAGTTATGCCTACGTATCCTCTCGTGCAATGAGGAAGTCAGAACACCGTAGTTCGACTCAAAGAGACTGAAAGATAAATTGACAGATGAACTGCTTGCTTGTCTATGCTCAAGTGTATGACCTATCTAGCTAAGGTGCTAACTGTCTTGCATTAGACGGAAGAAGCAAGTTCTTGTTTGTGAGTGAAGATGATGAGAAAAGAATCCTGGAGGAGACAATTATTGTTTGTTTTTGTGTTTTTAATCTTTTATTGCTTTTTGTGTTTGTCATAAGTTAATGAGCTTAAGCCTAAATCAAGGGTTAGTAAAATCATCATATCCTCCCTTTGATTAGGGATAATGAGAATACCTTAAGTATGAGGTAAGCACCTCAAACTTAATTACCATGATGTAGGGTTAAGATCATTAACCTACTTGTGATTATTTAGATGTTTTTTTGGACTTTTGTTTAGTGTTGAGTAATGAGTTTAAGCCATAATCAAGGATTAAATGGACTCATTACACCATCCTAATAGAAGGATAATAGATGAGAACATTTAAGCTGAGGAAGATACCTCAACTTAATCCATGATTAGGGATTAACCTCATGACAAAACAAGGCCTTTATTAAAGTGGAGTTTAGTTAATGGTAAGATTAAGAAGTGAGTTTTATGGTTTGTAAGACAACTTGAGGGGGACTTGTCCATTAACACTAGGGTTAGTCCTTCTTAACCAATTAAGGAAGAATTAGAACCCTAATGCAAGGCCCAAGTTACAAGCTTAATGTCTTAGTGATTATTAAGGTGGATTAATTAAGAGGTTCAAACACATTAAGGGTTTAACACTTAGGATTAAAGTTATACACTCCATCCTAAGAGAAGGATACATGCATAATCTTAATCACAAAGCCTTAAAACCTTAAAGGTTTAGTCTCTGATTATAAGATGAGGAGAGAGACTCAAAAATAAGACACAAAGGTGAAACTAAGGGGGGACTAATCAAAACCCTAATTATTATCATGCTTGAATGTTCCTATGGTTTGTAATGCTTGCAAGAGATCTTCAAGGCCACCAATGGAAGAAGCAGATGAAAGGAGGAGAAGCAGAAGAAACAAGTTAACTTACTTCATTGAAGAAGATAAGTTACTTGAAGAAAGAAAGTGAAGGATGAACATGAATGAGAAAGCTCACTCTAAAGAAAAAGATAATGCAGCAAGAATGCATAAGAGAGATGAGAAGAGAAATGAGAAGTGAAGGCAAATTCACTTCTCAAAGTACTTACCACCTGAAATGGTTAGCATAAAGAAAGGAATGAAGTGAAAATGAAATGTATGCAAGGATGCAAACCAAAACCATAAGCATAAACATGATGCGAATGATGCTATGAAATGATGTAAAGACATACCAAGTGTTATGAATGATCATACAAGAGATGAGAATGCAAATGAAGCAAGTAGGAAGCATGAAAGCACATGAAAGTTCATGGAATGAAATGAATGCACATCATGGAAAATGGATGAAGAAATGATCAAGCATGATTCTAATGTGTCCTATGATTCCTTAAGAGTCATGTGAATGCAAGAAATGTCCTGGAAAGTTCTTGAATGAATGCATATGCAAGATGTATGCAAGTGAACATGAGAAATTAGGGTTTTAATGCAACATGAAATGAAAAAGTCAAAAACAGAAGCAAAGCACAAGATAAAAAATTTCAAATGAACTCAAATGAACCCTAACCCCATGGGTTATTTTCTCAAGGGCTGAGGCTATGATCAGTTTACTTTCTCAACATTTTCTCAAGGGATGAAACTATGATCAGTTTATTTTCTCAACATTCATTTCAAGAACTGAAGCCATGATCAGTTTATTCTTCTCAACAGTCATTCCAAGATTTGGTTATTTTCTCCAGCAGTAATCATGAACTGAATCCATTATCAGTTTACCTTTATCAGTCAGTGAACTTGGGGCAATTTTCTTCAAGAATCCCCAAGCAGCTTTGCATGACTTCTCTCAAAAGATTTGCAACTTGGAACAGTTTACTGGTGTGACAGAGATTTGTCAGCAGTAGCATCTCAAATTCGAGCAGAATGGCAATGACTTCTGTGTTGAGGAATCAGTATTTCATCTTCTTACTCCTCTAAGAGTATAAACTGGTTGTCATCTTTTCCACTCCTCTAAGAGTCTAAACTGGTTGTCAACATTTTTCTCTCATTATCTCTTTGGGTGTGTTATTCCCCAGTCTAGTAAAAGTTTGCATATTTGAGTGTTTTAGTCCTCATTATGCGTATCCTTAGGGTGTGTTATTCCCCATTGTCGAAAAGTTTGCATATTTGAGTGTGTTGTGCCTCATTATGCGTTTTCTCGGGTGTGTTATTCCCCAGTTTTGTTTACGGTTTCATATTTGAGTGTTTTAGTCCTCATTATGTGTATTCTTGGGTGGTTTAGTCCCCGTTGTCGTAAATGTCTGCATACTGAGTGTTTTAGTCCTCATATGCATCTCTCAAAGTCTTGTTGTTTTCAATCCCTTACTTTTTGTTCAAGGTCTAATTTACTTGGCATTTGTCTGTCTCTTCAGAATTTCTTCATATACTTGTTGTGTCTTCTCAAATATTACACCCTCTTATCCGATTGCTATTCCCGGATGTCCATAGTGAAGTCATCATTGATTTGATGTACTGTCCCGGACCTTTTTCCATATCATTCAGTTCTTTTCCTGAATGTTGTGATTCACATTTTATCTGATTGCCATTCTCAGATGTTGTGATCACTTCTTATCCGATTGCTATTCCCGGATGTCCATAGTGAAGTCATCATTGATTTGATGTACTGTCCCGGACCTTTTTCCATCTCATTCAGTTCTTTTCCTGAATGTTGTGATTCACATTTTATCTGATTGCCATTCTCAGATGTTGTGATCACTTCTTATCCGATTGCTATTCCCGGATGTCCATAGTGAAGTCATCATTGATTTGATGTACTGTCCCGGACCTTTTTCCATCTCATTCAGTTCTTTTCCTGAATGTTGTGATTCACATTTTATCTGATTGCCATTCTTAGATGTTGTGATCACTTCCTATCTGATTGCTATTCCCGGATGTCCATAGTGAAGTCATCATTGATTTGATGTACTGTCCCGGACCTTTTTTCGATTTCATTCAGTTCTGTTCCTGAATGTTGTGATTCACATTTTTATCTGGTTGCCATTCTCAGATGTTGTGATCACTTCCTATCCGATTGCTATTCCCGGATGTCCATAGTGAAGTCATCATTGATTTGATGTACTGTCCGGGACCTTCTACCATTTCATTCAGTTCTTTTCCTGAATGTTGTGATTCATGTTATCTGATTGCCATTCTCAGATGTTGTGATCACTTCACTTCCGATTGCCATTCTCGGATTTTCATGTTGGAATCATCATTGAGTTGATGTGCTTTCCTGAATTCTCCCATTTCATTCAGTGTTGTTCCTGAATGTTGTAATTCACTTTCTGTCTGATTGCTATTCTCAGATGTTGTGATTACCCTTTTCCGATTGCCATTCTCGGATATCCTTATTAAAGTCAGCTATGTTATTCTTGGATGCTTCTGGTGTACTGTTTCGGAACTTTTCTCACTTCATCCAGTGCCATTCCTGGATGTTGTGATGTTTTCTGTCCATTTGTCATTCTTGAACATTTCCACCTCGGCTGAGCCATGTGTTGGTCTCTAGCATGTTGTTTTTCCCGTCGGAGTTTTATGCTCCTTATCCCCAGCGTTTATTTTATTTCATGTGTTGTCTTGTCCTTCTCGGACTTCTCTGCATTTCATTTGGTTCCAGATACATTTCATATCATCTCATATTTTCTCATAATTTTTCATATTGCTGTCACATATTTTCTATACATTTCATATTTTCTTTGCATTAACATCTCATATTGTTTCATATCATTTTCATCTGCTTTCATAAACAGTTTCATATGCTTCATATCATTTCCATATCATCTTCCTATTCGTTCATCTCATTTCATTCCAGTTTTTGGCATCTTAGGATCAAAAATTGGGTTTTTTGATATTTAAGTATCTTCCATCTTGTCGAAACGAAGATTTCGATCTTCATTATCTCTGGATTGAAGAAACTTAAATAGGGGCATCTGTCAGACCCTAATTTTTGACCCTAAGATTTTTCGCATCTCATCTGGCATTTCCCATACAGACAAGATCACGCACTGGTTCGTGTATCCTTCTCAGTTGCAGGTCTTTGTCTTGCAGAGGATCACCTTGTTTAATCTCTGTTATCTGTTCATATTTTATTGACTTCTAACCAAAATATAAATAAAAAAAATATATGTTGTAGTTGCTTCTTCTTCTTCTGTGTTGCAGGATTTAAAAGACAAGGAAGTGATTTCAATTCAGAGGCATTTGTTCAGTCACGATTCGATTCAGATGGATGTTTGACCTAATATTGGTCAAACTATCAAAAGATTGTGTTGACTGCCAGTTGTGCGTGTCAGTGGTCTGTTCTTCAGACAGTGCGTATTCAAAGTTCAGGACGGTGTTGTGTGCGAAGATCATCAGTTTATCAGGCAGTATTCTGTGAGAAGTTTGGTTCGAATATTCAATGATCATCAGTTCATCAGTGGTTCATCTGAGGATTTATTTTCCTCAGTGTGAATTCAAATTATCAAGGAAATAATCGAGGCAGATATCAGTGGTTGTGGCTCAATGCTATGAGTTGTTCAGTGGTTTAAGATTGACTGTATTCATTCTTATCAGAGGCTTGTGAAGGAAAATCAGGACTTGTTGTGGGCTTAAAAATCAATATCATATCCATTTCACAAAAAATATCCAATAATCATTCATTCTCGATCCTTTTTCCATTTTTTTTTACAAATATCCATTATCCATTAAACCATTTCTCTTCCATTTTTCTCGATTTCTCGATTTATACGTTTTTTTAGTTCAATTATCTAGATGATTGTTTCTGATTTTTTTTGTTATATCCAATTTTATATTCATTAATTCTTATCCATTTCAAATATCCCTTTCATAATCAATTTCCTTTATTTCTTCTAATTCAATTTAAGCCCGTTTCTTTTTTTTCTTACCAAAAAGAAAGTTTCTATAAAATAAAAAAATCATTAGAAAATAAGACATTATTTTGAGTCCCATTACATTATTTTGAGAAAAAAAAATAACAAAAACCTCACTTCATATTTTCCTTCACAACACCAACTCTGGCCCACCTTGCCCAATTTTTCCCCATATTCCAATACGTCACAAGCCTACCCCACGTGATACATCCAGCAAGTCAGCCAACAAACATCAATTTCACAAGCCTCAGCAAAAGCCTTTTCCACAAAATTACCAGCTAAGCACTCAAAGCCTTTTGCTAGCCAAAGCTTTCTGTATCAAACACCATCAGGCCCATAAAGCCGCAGCCAGCGCTAGCACTGCATCCAGCCTTTCCTCACGCATTCAAGCCGTAAACAGCTTCGCCCATTTTTCTCCAAGTCCAAGCCAAAATACAAGCCTGATATTCAAGCCTTCCGTACGCAATAAACTCCAAACTTCACGCCAGCTTCCTATCCCGCATCAAGCCGCATATCCTCAGGCTCACACCAACCAAAGCAAGGCTGTATAAGCCTTTGAACACACAGCAAAACTAACAAGCCGCAAGCCCAATCTACACATCACGCGGAATCTACCTGAAGCACGAAATAAAACGCAAACAAGCTTACATCAAAACACATCCACAATTTACACAAAACGCAAGAAAAAATTCAGTTGAACACATGAGAAATCCGTGACCCCAAAACGCGCGGAAAAAGTTCAAAAATGAAATCAAAAACTTTCAATTGAACTGAGCTCAAAACTCACCCTCTCATTCTATAAATTAGAGCTTTTCCTCTTCATTTCGCTAAGCTTCGAAAGCCCCTTATTCCCCTGTCCAATTTCATCCTCAACCTCCACCTTCAATCAATCTTCATTTTCCAAATCACCAAATTACACCAAAATCTTAAAAAACATTCTTCTTCTCATCTCTTCAATCTTTTTTCAAGCAAACCATTTCAAACCAAAAAATGCAGTAAACATTTCAAAGGGTTCCCGTAGAGTACTACGGACAAGTCGGGTGCTTAAAACCTTCCCGATTTGTAACCAATCCCCGTACCCATTCTCTGTTTGATTCTTTGAGCTTTTTAGCTTTTGAGATTCATTAAGGTTTTGTTCGTTCATTTTCCTTTTTCCATTTGGAAATAAATAAAAGCGCGGTGGCGACTCTGTGTATATTGAGTGAAGTTAATCAATAGCTTACACTCATGATTTTACCGCTACAAGGTCAGAGAAGTGGTTGTGGCCTATGGTGATTGGTATGGGCTTCTTGCAAAAAAGTCAAAAGTTTTGTACTTGAGGTATGGGCACTTGTGCAGCTGGATTTTTGGCTTGTCATGGTTCAGCTGAGATCAAGGAGGTCCATGGAATTGGTTTTGTGGCAATTCAGCTAGTGGATGAAAGGTTATGTGCCCTTTTGCAATTTCTATGAAGTTTGGCCCCTTTTGAATTTCTTGATGGGCAAGTCATGAAAAATTGAGATTCTTGGGCCAATTCTGAGTTTTAGACAATGCACTATGTTGGTATGATGCTTATAAGTGTGTTTGAAGTCACAAAATGGATTGGCAAGTGGTTTTGCAAAAATCCCTCTTTGGTGCATTCTTGAAAATTATAGGATTTTTGCCAACTTTGAAAGATCATAACTTGAGTTCCACAATGAATTAGAACTTGTTATTGTACTTTTTGAAAAGGTAATGATCCAATCTACAACTTTCATGTCCAACAATTTTTCATTTGAAGCATTTTTGGTTGAGAAAGAGGAGGTTGAAAACTTTCCCAAAATGGAAAGTTTACATTACAAGTCATTTCCACTTTTGGTAACTTTTGGTTTAGCTCACTTTTCTTCAATTTTGTGAACTTCCAAGCACTTCAATGATCAAATAAAGATCATATAACTTAAATTTGATGAAAAATCCACTTTGGTTCCATGTTGGGGGGCCTCAGATGCCCTGATTTTGCTTTGACTTGCTCAAGAAGTTACCCAATGAACAAATGACTTTCATAATGAATTCCTTCATCAAACTTAGTACACATGATCCTTATAACATATTGAGACTATTAGAAACAAGAATGACCCAAAAATTTGGAGTTAAGGCCTCTGAAACCAAAACCCTAATTTTGGGTCATTTGTGCAGTGAAACCCTAGCTCTGCTTCCATGCCTTGCCAGTTCTTGTGATTTTTTTACTTCCTTAATCTTTGAGGGATACAATATGATGTTTAAACATACATGGAACCTCTTGGATTGATTGATGGCCTTTGGAGTGGCTCAGATGGATCCTTGGATTGCTCAGATCACAAACCCTAGATGCAGATGAACTTGAACTATGCAGATGAAACAAAAAAATGCAATATGAGATGGTATGATTAAACTAATGCAAATATGAAAGATCACAAGCCATGGTGTGAACTTAGTGAGGGAAAATTTGGGGTGTTTATAGCATGCTATGGAGAAGAAGCTGTTAAAATCGGGATATTACTGGATCACCATGGAATCTGATTTCTGTAAATATTCCCGCAAGTTCCACAAGTGCCAGATCTATGCTGATAAGGTCCATGTACCTCCAAATCTATTGAGCATCATGTCTTCACCTTGGCCATTCGCCATGTGGGGCATTGATATGATTGGTAAGATTGAACCAACATCTTCCAACGGTCACCGCTTCATCCTGGTTTCTATAGACTACTTCACAAAGTGGGTCGAAGTGGCATCTTATGCCAATGTTACAAAGCAAGTGGTCGCTCGATTTATCAAAAGAGATATCATTTTCCGGTATGGAATTCTCAAGAGGATCATTACTGATAATGGTTCTAACCTCAATAACAAGATGATGGTTCTAACCTCAATCATAACTCTTCGCTGTATCACCCGAAGATGAATGGCGCCTTTGAGGCAGCCAACAAGAATATCAAGAAAATCATTCAAAAGATGGTTGTGACATATAAAGATTGGCATGAGATGCTACCTTTTGCACTACATGGGTATCGAACGTCTGTGCGTACCTCGATAGGGGCAACCCCATTCTCAATAGTGTACGGTATGGAGGCAGTCTTACCGGTCGAAGTTGAGATCCCCTCATTGAGGATAATGATGGATGTCAAGCTAGATGAAGCTGAATGGCTCCAAGCCAAGTATTATCAATTCAGCCTCATCGAAGAAAAATGCCTAGCAATTGTATGCAAGGGACAATTGTATCAACAACGAATGAAACAGGCTTTCGACAAGAAAGTACGGCCTCAACAGTACATACCAGGTGACTTAGTGTTGAAAAGGATTCTTCCTCCTCTCAATGATCACAAGGGCAAGTGGACACCCAACTATGAAGGTCTATTCGTGGTTAAAAAGGTTTTCTCGGGCGGAGCCTTGATGTTAACGACCATGGATGGCGAAGACTTCCAATCCCCTGTCAACGCAGACGCAGTGAGAAAATACTTTGTGTAAAAACGACCCGCTAGATAAAAACAGAATAAATATCCGGGCAAGAAGGGGCATCCCGGCGAGCCAAAAATCTACATTGGACAGCTCAGGCAAAAAGGGGTATCCCGGTGGATTAAAAACCCAAAAGGGTGATCCGCGCAAAAGAGGGACTAACACGAACGACGGCGGTCTGCGAGGTTTCTGATCCAAAAGGCTGAAGAGCGATTCAATCACTTTCCTCAAAGGAAAAGCAAGCGGAGAGTCATGAAGATATACAAGTCATAGTCGGGTTAGAGTTTAATGAGATCCATGCTTCATATTGCCAATATGATAGTTTGTTTTCCATTTGAGCAATTTCCTCTTTCTAGGGATTGCTTCCTAATGTAATTCCTATTCAGGGCCATTTTCCAATTAATAAAATTAAATTTCAGTTAAATTTGTGTCCGTATGTTTATGTTTTTGTTTTTCATCTAACATTGACTGATTGCAAAAATGTCCAACAAATTGTGATAAAAATTGAATTATGAACATTTGAATGCTTTCTAACCCATGCAAGAGGATAGAAACATTTAATACAACTCCATAACATCGAGTAACCAGGATGGTGATTCAGACCATAAGCCTGGGGCATACAGGTCATACTAACTCTTAAGGTTGTAGGCGATATCAATTGTGTTTGTGCAGGTGCAGCTACAGGTGTTGCTAGTAAAGCCCTAACAGATCCTCAAGAAGCCTCCAGCAGGTTCTTTGAACCGGTGTCCTTAACAAACACTTTTTCTTTGATAATCCCCTGTAGAGAGAAGACTGATAGTCTCCCCAAGTAGAGATTTTCCTTTAACAAATGAGCAATCCCCATCAGAGTCTTCTTATCTCCGAAAACATATGTAGACATTTCTTCCCCAAGCAGAAGACCGTGTATCTAAGGAGTTTCCCTAGCAGGTTTCTTCCTCAGCAGAATATCAGCACATCTGTCCCCCCTGCCAAGTCAGAAGGCTATCACTTCCCTAGCGGCATTCAACGGGTAGCTTACCTCTCAAATCAAGATCATCCCCAACAGGGTCTTGGTTCTCCAATCTTAAAGTACAATTTATTTTTGGCAATGACGGCAGTTCAGAGCCGGTGTGTCATTAACACTATCCCCCACAAAATTGATCTTTCCCACAAGGATTCGTTAAATCAACTCAGTGATTATTTTCTTCCCCAACGAAGTTTCTGAGGATACCTGTTTCCTCCTCACCAGGAGATCTCTTTGCATCTGCATGTAGTAATCATCATTACATTGCATCCTCTCAAATGCGTAGAATTTCCATCATTATGGAGCATTGCGCCATAAAAATTCAAACATATGCATATGAAGCATAAGCTAGTTGTGGTACCTCTCATAAGAGCCCAAAGCATTTCCTCAAAAAACCTAAAGTACTCCCCACAGAGAATGCCAATTTCATTTTCCAAACACTATTACTTTTACAAGTCAAAGCTTGATTCCCCAGTTGAGTCGTCATCCAAGTTATGATGGCTCTTTTTCGAGTTTTATCGCCATAAGCAGGGCCAAGTTCATTTTCGAACCCCAAGTTCGTCTTTCTTGTTGAACCCCAAGTTCATTTTCGAACCCCAAGTTCGTTTTTCTTGTTGAACCCCAAGTTCAACCTAGAACCCCAAGTTCGTTTTTCTTGTTGAACCCCAAGTTCAACCTTGAACCCCAAGTTCATTGTCGAACCCCAAGTTCGTCTTTCTTGTTGAACCCCAAGTTCAACCTTGAACCCCAAGTCCATTTTCGAACGCCAAGTTCATCTTTCTTGTTGAACCCCAAGTTCATTGTCGAACCCCAAGTTCGTCTTTCTTGCTGAACCCCAAGTTCAACCTTGAACCCCAAGTTCATTTTTGAACCCCAAGTTCGTCTTTCTTGTTCCCAAGTTCAACCTTGAACCCTAAGTTCAGACTCGAACCCCAAGTTCGTCTTTCTTGTTGAACCCCAATTTCAACCTTGAACCCCAAGTTCAGACTCGAACCCCAAGTCCGACCCTCAGGTTATCATCCAAGTTATGATAGTTTATCTCCACAAGTGGGGATAAATACGTTGTGATTCCGTCTAGTTCGGTTTCGTGGCCTCAAGCCGTCATCCAAGTTATGTTGGTTTCTGGTTCACCCTGGACATTTTATCATCCATAAATGGCATGTCCCATATCAATTACCTTTCATTCCTCCACAAAGTGCAAATTTTCCGGTTTATTCGAGTATTCAATCACTTCATACCTTGAAGGTATGAAAGTCGTTGCTATCACCCATTCAGGTCTACAAATGATTGAATAGGGACAACTGTAATACCCTAAAATTTGCCCTCTTTATTCATTACCAACCTTAAGTGGTTTTTGCTTCGTCATTTTGCATGATCATCCAAGCATTCATCGTATTAAAATAATAATAAAAAGAAAAGTAATAAAGCATAAACCATTTGCATGTGCATGAGGCATGTGATTGGGCACAAGTTGTCACTATTTGGAGCTCAACAGAAGGAAAATCACTACAAAAATATATGCAAGACTATTTCATGAGGAGTCCTCCAAGAAAAGAAAAAATTGAAGTTTTGAAGCACTTCAAGTTTCACATTGAAACTTGAAGATCTTGAAGCTTAGCCTCCAACCTTCATTGATTTGTGCATTTTAGAAGAAGAAGCTACTAGTTTTTGGTGAGATTTCGACTTATCGGAAGTGCAAGAAGTCTCAAGCATCAATAACTCATTTATTTTGCGCATTCGCACATTCGCGGATTCTTGGATTTCTCTTCGATCAAGCTCTGATTCTTGCAACATTTACCGAAACACTCCTCTGTTTTGTAGGTTGGTGATCTAAAACCATTCTTGCTTTAACTTATTCTCTCCATCTCGCCTTAAATGACATTCTCCGCATGATTATTGGTTGTGATTGCGTTTTACCGATTAATTGTATTTTGATCATGTTTTGTACATTTTGATTGTTTGTAGCCAGATCCATAGCTTGACTTAGGTTCTACTAGGTGTTAGGATGCTCCTTCTAGGTAGAAGATTAGTGTTAATATTTTCCTAGGTGTGTTAGAAATCATTAGAAGTGAGTTTGTGGCCAAAAGCACTTATTTCTAAACTTTTTTCACATTCTGTTCAGTGTTAACCAGTTAACCATTTGGTTAACCAGTTAACGTGTACGTTTGGCCACAGACTAGTTCTAGTTTAGGGCCGTTAACCGGTTAACCATTTTGTTAACCGGTCAACGCTGTAGAAACTCAGGTTTTTAGCTTCTTTGATAGTTCAATCTTTCTTCCTTGTGCCTCTAATCCCCATACATATTTAGGTACTAATTTTAGGGAATTTTCTAGGTTAGTTTCGACATCTCATTCCTCCATTTCGAGTCGTTTCGACGCGTTTCCGTTCATGTCGCATATTATGTGTTTAAGTGTTCATTTGTGTATAATTTGACTTCTTTCACTTTGTTGCTATGTCCATACATTATTTGGCATGTAAGTGATCATGTTGCATTTAGGTTTTTACATCTTTCGCATGTTTCGTTAATGCATTTGCATCGTTGCATCACATACTCAATGTTGCATTTCATATGATCATAATTGTGCATGTGCATTTGTGGTAAGTTTAATCACATAACTTACCTCATATCAAATTCTGAATTTTGCATTAAGCTTGGAATTCTTGTTGATCTATCATATTTCATATTCATGATCAATGTTCATTATGTTCATATGTCATGTTCATGTGCCATATTTTGCATACTTGTTGCATAATAAATCATGTGATGCATTCTTGCATAATCCCTAAAAAATAACCATGAAATTCAATTATGTGCTTGATCCATGTTCATGTTGCATATTCATGTTAAGTGAGCATTTCATGTTGAGTTTATGCATAAAAAAAATGAAAATAATCAAATTTGTATTTTACATTTCATAGTTGTCTTTGCATATAGAAGCTGTAAAATGTATGCTGCATGTTATGATGTTCATGCTATTTGTGATCTTTTACACCCATTTTTGCATGCTGGTTAAGTGCTGTAGTATGCTGTGTGCATTTTATAGTGCATTTCATTGCTGTTTTTGCATTTAGTAGCTGTTATAGGTTGCTGAATTTTGCATTGCATTACTTTTAGGTCCCCTAAGCTTAGGTTTAGGTCTAATCTAGGTCCTAGTTCTTTTAGGAATTAATTTGGTATATGTTTACCTTATTTTTCATCATGTTTACCATACTAACTTTGTTTTGTAGGGGGGAAGATTGAGGTAAGCATTACTTTATTCCCATCTCTTATGCATTCTAAATGTGTTTGCCTTAGCACGTTGTGCTTTGTTTTTATAGGTTTCCCTTTTGTCCTTTAGAACCAAATTAACTTCCTTAGGAAGTAAGTTGAGTTCTAACTCTTTTTTCTTCTTTTCCTTTGTTCTCTTTAGGATTATAATACCTCACAAATCTTTAGGGCCTCCTTTCTATATAATAAATGAGTTAGGGTTGTGTCTTAGTCCCCCTTAGTTTGTCCTTTCTCACTTGATTCTTCTTCTCTCATCTTCAAACAAAAATCTAAAAGGCATTGAATAAAGGATTGAAATAGTCTCTTGTGTATAGCCTTATTCCACGGGGCACTCATATTCATTCCATCTTGGAATAGTGTGATCATGAGATTATCTTCACAAAGGAAACATAAAATACATTTCTTCACAAGCTACAAAAACATGTAATAAGTTCAACATGCTAGTGAACTTAGACCCTAATCCTTGGAAACTAGTCTTGGATAAATTCTCCTTACTTGGTGTGCTAGTTCTACTATTCCATCTTGGAGTGTAGTAGCAAGTATATATTCCAGGGAAAAGAGTTTGAATTCACTTCCTTGTGCCAAATTCATAGAAAACTCTTAAAAAGACAAAACAACAAACAATAAACGTCTTTTCATGCGGGAACTCCCTTCCCATCTCATTCACTCTCAACGCGAACTTGCGATGACTTGTCTCGCATGTAAAACGGTAAACGCACTCGTACCAGATGAGTCTGCAATACCTGAGCATAGACATACGCAGTTCCAACGCATAAAAAATACAAACAATAGTTCCCACCTTTTTTAGGCGAACTACATCGACTCTGATCCTCATTTTCTTGATGAGGTACGTAGGCAGCAGGGTAGGACCCGTGTGAGCACTTTCTTTATTTTCCCTATATTTCCCCTTTCTTTTCGATCTCTTTTTTCAGTTCCTTTTCTCATTTCATTTCAGTAGCGGTTTTATTCAGCAGTACCTTATTTCTCACCCTTTGAAACAGATAAACAAGTGTGGATCCCTTCGGGTACGACAAATGTTCTAGGGTGCTAATACCTTCCCAGGTCGTAAACGACTCCCGAACCCAAATCTTTGGTTCGCATGACCTTGTCCTTTCCTTCTTCCTTAGTTTTGTGCAGCATTACCTTTCCCATTCATTCGGGATAAAAATGCATGGCTGGCGACTCTACCTTTTCCACGCCATGTTCGCGTTTGTACTAGGATGAAAATCCCGGGAGCGACAACTAGCGACTCTGTTGGGGAATGAACCCAGAATCTCTGGTTTCCCTTGTAGATTCAATCTTAGCACCTGTTTGATTTTGTTTCTTTGGATGTTTATGTGTGTGCCACTGTGTGTTTAAAACATTTATTTATTGCTCTCAGTATTTATTTTCACATGCATCATATATACTGGACTGGGGTTACTATGAGATGGGGTTACTGTGAGATGAGATCGGAACCGAGGCTCGAGTGCACCCTAGGACTTAGAGTGGTTCCACTTTGGCTTCATGGCATCTTGCTATGTTGGTAGTAGTGAGTTCCACACCTAGACTTGTGACTGTCTTGGGAATATATTGATGCCAGAATCTTTCTGGGGCAATATACGACCTTGATAGTTATGTGCATCTGAGGACTGATCATTGAGAACCTTTGTGGAAACATCCCTCTCCAGTGATGACAGTGGCAGATCACATTTGTTGACAAATCCACTCGCATACGAGGGCCCAGTGGGAACTTGCATAGGATGGCCTGGTTCTCTCATAGGAATCCAGTTAAGGCAAATTGTTCGTATGACGATAGTACTGTATCTCAAGGGCGGAATGTACTATTGTTTCTCGATTCAGTTTTCTGGTTCTTTCCTTAATGCACGAACTTTAGCTTCCAGTGCTTCCAAATATGCATTAAGTTCTTTATTACTAGGAGCCTTTCCTTTTTTAATACTCAAGGAGGTCAGAGTGATCCCAAATCCCTTACCCCTCACCCGACCCGAATACTCACGGACATCTAATGCCCGACTCAGTATGCACATCTTTCACCTTTTCAAAAACTTGGTCACCTGACAGTTCGGGTGGAGCTTTATGCTATTCAGTGTCTCCATTGAATGCTTTTCTCCACCCACGGCAGTGATGTTTAGAATTTAAGAATCTACGATGATCGAGAAACTCATTCTTCTGACAAAGTTCCAATCGAATCGTATCGGTTCCATCTTCACAAACAGGACACACACATTGACCTTTAATGTTATACCTAGATAGATTCCCGTATGCTGGAAAATCATTAATTGTGCCAAACAACATCGCCCTCAAATTGAAACTTTCTTTCCTGTATCCATCATAAACCTCCACACCGTTCTCCCATAAAATATTTAAATCTTCGATCAAAGGTGTCAAGTATACGTCTATGTCATTACCTGGTTGTTTAGGCCCAGAGATTAACATAGATAACATCATGTACTTACGCTTCATACATAGCCATGGAGGTAGGTTATAAATTATAAGAATCACAGGCCATGTGGTATGTGAGATACTTTGAAGACCATGTAGGTTCATTCCATCAGTAAATAATGCCAAGCGAAGGTTTCTTGCTTCTTCTCCAAAGTCAGGATAATCATTATCAATTGTCGACCACTATGGTGAATCAACTGGATATCGATACTTTCCATCAATGATTCTTTCATCTGCATGCCAAGTCAGGTGTCTTGCATCGGTTTCACTAAGAAACATGCGCCTAAATCTCTAAATTATAGGAAAATACCATAGGACTTTTGCTGGAGATAATCTTTTCTTATATCGAGAAAAATCGCATATAGGGCAGTCAGTTAACGATGCATATTCGTTACGAAACAAAATGCAATCGTTTGGACAAACATGTATCTTATCATAGCTCATGCCAATAGAGCACAACATTTTTTTTGCCTCATAGGTTCGATTAGGAAGAACATTATCCTCCGGTAGCATTTCTCTCATAAGGGCCAAGAACTCTGTGAAACTTTTATTCGACCATCCATTGCCCGCCTTTAAGTTGTACAACTTTAATACTGTAGACAGTCTTGAGAATTTAGTGCAACCTTTATACAACAGTTTCTCTGCATCGCATACCAACCTCTCAAACATTTCAGGAAAATCATGAAGATCTTCATCAAGTGCTTCTACAATCTCTTCAACTCGATCACAATCGTATGTTTCCATGTCTTTGTCGTCTGAATCATAGTGTAAACACCCCATATTTGCCCTCATATTTTCACACACCATGGCTTATGATCTTTCATATTTCATTGCATAAGCATATCATCTCACATTGCATAATTTATTTCACTACATATGCTACATCCAGGGTTTGTGATCAGGAGAATCCAAGAAGTGATATGAGCTATCTCAAAGGCCTTGAAGCTTGTCAAGATGGTCAATGTGTGTTATATGATCATAATATGCTCCCTAGGATTCATTAAAATCAAAATATCACAAAGCATTGCACAGATGTCCAGGCAGGCTAGGGTTTTCTGCACAGATGACCTAAAATTAGGGTTTTGGGTTTGAGGCCCTTAACCTCAAATTTTTTGGTCATTCTTGATTCTAATGGTCTTAATATGTTATAAGGAGTTTGTGTACCAAATTTGATGAAGAAATTCATTATGGAAGTCATATGATCAACTGGTAAATTATTGTGCAAGAAAAGTCAGAATCAGGGCATCTGAGGCCACCACCAATGGTACCAAAGGGTCATCTTCATCATTTTGAGGTTCTATGATCTTTATTTGATCTTAGAAGTGGTTATAAGTTCACAAGATTGAAGAATTTCAAGCCATTTGCAAACTTTCCATTTTTGGACATGACTTGTAATGAAAACTTTCCATTTTGGGAAAGATTTTCAACCTCCTCTTTCTTGATCAAAAAGGCTTCAAATGAAAAATCTTTAAACATGAAAGTTGTAGATTGGATCTTCCCATTTTCAAAGAACTCCTCTTGATTTATCCTAGAACTCAAGATATGATGTTTCAAAGTTGGGATAAATCTTGTAATTTTTAAGTTCATGCCAAAGAGGGATATTTGCAAAACCAAGTTTTAAGCACTCTTGTGACCTCTAAGCATCATAACAACATAACACAACTTGCCTTCATCAGAATTATGCCAAGAATCACAAGATTTCATGCCTTGCACTTCAAGAAATTTCAAAGAGGGAAATTTGCAAAATCCATGCTATCACATGAATCAAGCCATCCAACTCACAAAATCTGATCCAAGGGCCATCCTTGAATGAAGCTGAGGCAGGACAAGCTATGTGATCTCCTCTGACCCGTGCCATACTCATAGTTGCCAAAGATTGACTTTTTTTGCAAATGAGGCCATACCAATAAAACTGAGCCACAACAACTCTCTGGACCAATCAACATTGTTTATGTGAACCGCATGGACCTCAAACATAACATCACACAAGCCTGAAACATACACACATTCAGATTGCCCAAAATTTCCATAAACTTTCAAGTCTTCGATTCTCTCTGCACAACCAACAAAATTCACTAATTCTTTCATCAATCATCTCCACTTGGCCTAAGGATCAAACCCCACCCTCAAAATGGCCTGAAACATCATAAACCAAAAGTACCATTTCTATTACACCAGAACCAAAACTCACTAAATAGCCATTATAAACTCCTTCCAGGAATTCCATTAGCACCAGAGGGACCAGAGGAGGCATTTTGAACAAGAGAGAGGCTCTGAAAGTCCACATTCAAAGATCTCCAGCTCTGGTAACCTCAAGAACATTTTCTCTCAGAACCTTATTTTCTTGTTACAAGATGAAAATACATGTTATGGGGTTCATCATGATGTCTTTAAAATTGAAAATGGTGAAGAAATGAGGATTTCATAGGCTTCTGAAAGTTTGTCCAAATTTTTGTTCTTCTTCGATTCTCCATGTTTGTGTGTTATAAATCATATTTGTTGATTGATTTGAGTTTCGTGTGAGTAGGGGAATGTTTTTGGGCAGGTTAGAGATGTTTTAGTGACCTAGGGAGGAAGATGAGGCTTTGAGTGACCGGAGAAGATGACCGGAGCTTCCCTCCGGTCACCTGAGGGTCATTAGGGCTTAATTAGGGTTTTAATCTCCAGATGCGTTTTGGGCCATTGGATCGTGTTTTGTTTAGTGCGTGGACGGATCAGATTCACTCATTAACCCAAACCTTTAATTAATTAACTTAATTAGGTTTAATTAAATTAATTAAATCAGAAACAATCCCAGCCATCCAAAAACGCAAGCAGTCACCCCAAACTTTAAACCTCAGCCATTGATCTTGCATACTTTCACTTTTATTTTATTTTCTTTACATTTTATTTCGTCTAATTATTAAAAATAACAATAAACATTTTTAAAATCTCATTTTCTTCATTTTCACTTCAAATATTTTTCTAAACTCAAAAACATTTTCATTTTTAATTTTTGCATTAAAAAAGTATTTTTAAATGATTTAAATGTTTTATTTAATTAATTAATTGATTTTAATTAATTAAAAATACATATAGGTTTCTAAAAATCACCAAAAAATTCATGAAGCATTATTAGGCATTTAGAAACATTTACAAACTCATCACACAAATGTATTTTTAGGTTTGATCATGTTTCCACAATTATCTTTGAATTAGGATTCATAAATTTCACATTTTTCTAACCCTAACTTGAAAAAATCATTTCTGATCAACCATGATGAGTTTGAACTTTGTTCTTTTTGCATTCTTTCACACATTGCATCTAGTATCTAGGTTATTTAACTCATAATTTTGCATTGCATTTTCAAATTGTTTGGCATTTTTATCTTTAGAATCACCCAAAAACCCTAGTTAACTTAAAAAATTCATAACTTCCTCTAGGTTTAGCTTCTGACTTTCACCTTTGGGTAGTGATCTTGTATGTGTTTAGGGTTTGTTTGAGTTCATTTTCAAATTTTTATGATGATGTATGCTTCTGGTTTGGTCATATGCATCTCATACATTCATAAAACCTTCATTTTTCATGTTCATTTGCATTCATCTTTGCATATCATCATCATATGAACTTGCCATGACATTCCATGCTCTTGTATGACATCTTAGACATCCTAGTACATGCTTGAACATTGCTTGATCATTTCTTCATTCATTTGGTATGCTTTGCATTCATTACATTTCATGAACATCCGTGTGTTTCTAAGCTTCCAACTTGCTTCCATTGCATCTCATCCTTGTATGAACATTCATAAGCATTATGTATGACTTTGCATCATCTCATAACACATTTGAATAGCATATTCACTTATGGTTTTGGTCATTGCACTTCCATTTTCTTTATTTCCTTTTGCTTTATATCTTATGCATCTCATACTAAAATTCCATGGGCTTATGGTAAGTTGTTTGGGATGTGGATTTGCCTCCACATCCCACCTCCTCTCATATCTTCACATGCATTATTTACTTGTATTTGAAGTGAACTTTCTTCACTTATGCTCTCTTGCTCCTTCTCTTTCTCTTAGGTTACTTATCTTCTTCAGGAAGTAAGTAACCCATTCTTCTTTCTCCTTCTCTTTTCATCTGCTTCTCTTTCTTGGTGGCCTTCTGAAGATCTTTCTTTAAGCCTCACAAACCATAGGATATCCCAGCATGATAATTTTAGGGTTGTATATAGTCTCCTCTTAGTTTTTATACCTTTGAGTCTCCTTGAGTCTCTCTTCTCATCTCAATAATCAGAGGCTAAACACTTAAAGCTTTAGGACTTTGAATTAGGGTTATGCTTGAATCCTTAGTGTTAAACCTTTAATTTGTTTACACCTCTTAATCAAAACACCTAATAACTATTAAGACTTAAGCTTGTAACTTGGGACTTATATTAGGGTTACATCTCATCCTTATGGTTAAGAGGGACTAACCCTAGTGTTTAATGGACAAGTCCCTCTCAAGCTAGTCTTACAAACATAAAATTCATTTCTTAATCTCATCTTTAATTAAAATCCACTTAATAAAGGCTTGTTATCTAATGAATTTAGTCCCTAACCATGGATTAAGTTGAGGAGTCTTCTTCAGCTTAAGTGTTCTCATCTATCATCCTTCTCTTATGATGGTGTAATGAGTTCACTAATCCCTGATTAGAGATTAAACTCATTACTTAACACTAAACAAAAACCCAATAAACATCTTAATAATCACAAGTAGGTTAATGATCTTAATCCTACATCATCATGGTAATTGAGTTGAGATCTTCATCTCATACTTAAGTAGGCTCATTATCCCTAATCAGGGGTGATATAAGGAGTTTACAACCTTTGATTTAGGCTTAAGCTCATTATCTTATGCAAAACACCAAAAACAATAAAAAACTGAAAACACAAAATCAAACATTAATCGTCTCCTCCGGGAATCTTTTCTCATCACACTCATTCTATAAACGAGAACTCGCTTTTTCCGTCTAATGCAAGACAGGTAGCACTCGAGCCAGACGAGTCACACACTTGAGCATAGACAAGTAAGCAGTTCACAGCAAAATCATCTAAGTCTCTTTGAGTCGAACTACGGTGTTCTGACTTCCTCATTGCACGAGAGGATACGTAGGCATAACTTAACAGTTGCCGAACAAAATTCTATGTGTCTTCCCCCTCTTTCAGCTTTCTTTTCTAAGCCTCAGTCTTGAGTACTCACCCTCTCTTTTGCACTGACACACTGTACATTTCTCCCTAGCTTTTCATACACAGTCATCACATACACTACCCCCTTTTAAACACAATCAAGTAAGCGTGGATCCCGTCGAGTATGATGGAAGATCTGGGTGCTAATACCTTCCCAGGTCGTAACTAACCCCCTTTCTCAGTTACTTTGGTTCGCAACCGTCTTATCCATACCCTTCTAGGTTTATGCAGCATTATATTTCCTTCGGGATAAAAATGCCTAGCTGGAGACTCTATTCAACCTCAACCTCCAACATTACCAACCGTCCGCGTCTGCACCGGGACGAGAGTCCGGGGAGTGACAGCTTGGCGACTCTGCTGGGGAATCTTTGCAACCAGGGCTTCTGGTTCTCTTGCGGGTTTCTCCTAGCGCTTGTTTGATTATGTTTACTGGGGGTGTTATGTGCGCTTTTGTTTTTTCTTTATTTACTGCTTTATGTACAGCTTTATTTACTGCATTTACTTTATCACTTTCATTTACTGCTTTATGCAGTTCATTTTATTATCATATCATGTGTTGGTTTGCTGGTTTGCTTTGGTGGGAGGGGTATTCCAGTGAGAAAGGTCCAACACAAAGGCTTGAGTGACAGACATATGATTAAAGTGGATTCATATTCTTTCCCATTCCATTTCGGTCTGGTGCGGGAATATGAAAACACGGTTCAGACATGGGTTTCTTTTTGAGAACTCTGTGCTACGAATATCCTGTAGTGCTAGGGCTATCTGGGAAGCTTGCTAAGTCTGGATGACCTTTTTAGATGACCTTCAGCATCTGAGGTGAATTAGAGGAGGATTCTTTGTGATTAGGGTAAACATTGTGCCTCCGGGTTAGAAGTGTTTACACTTCTCATGATAGATCCGAACCTAAGGATCCTTGTTCTAGAACAATACCTGTGAGTGGGTGGGGTTGTTTACAAGTTTGCAGGAACCATTGGCCTCATAATACCCTGTTACTGGATTTGTTTAAGGTTACACTACTTTGGACTGATTCTATGAAACCCTGGACAATTGACTCTTTATTTGAGTCCCCTACCTGGTTATTGGTTCTCAGGCCTTCATCCGGAATTTTGAACACTCATGGACCCTATCAAAAGCAACTGACAATCCAGCACCTGATCACAAACCCTTGCATATCATTCAGCATACATCATATTGCATCATTTAACTTTTGTCTATTTGTTTTACAGGGTATCCACATATTCTTTGGATTGGTTTTGACCGTTCTTCTGCTCAGATATCTTTTTCAGCTATCCTCATCAGTTATCTTCTTCAGTTATCTTCATCAGCATCCATTGTTAGTATGGATTCAACCCGGAAGAGCAACATCACTTATAATTTCTTTGAGTACCCTCTAGCAGGCATCAGGCAGATACATGCATTTATTACTCCTGATCATGTTCCCTTATTCAGAGAGAATTATGGTGGTATCCTGGACATGATCATGGACTTGGATGCATCACAGAGGAGCATGATTCACACTTGCCTTCAGTTTTATGACCCTCCTCTTTGTTGCTTCACTTTCCCAGATTTTCAGATAGGCCCTATGTTGGAAGAGTATTCTATGTTGTTGGGTGTCCCTATCAAAAGAGGAATTCCCTTCAACCCTGAGATGACTGCTCCTAAGAATAAAGACATAGCTAAGGCACTACATATGGAAGCAACTATCATTGATGAGCGTATGACTACCAAGGCTGGAATCCCAGGCCTTCATTTGGACTTCTTAATCACTCATGCTACCAGTCATGCTGCAACAGGGAAGTGGGAAACTGTTTGTGCTCTCCTAGCTCTTAGTATATATGTCATCATTTTGTTTTCAGACGAGCCTAAGTTTGTAAGCAAGAATGTTATCCATATCTTCATGCTCAAGAATCTAGTTTCTACCTTACAAGGGGATTTCTACTACTCAGTGCATCAGAGGAATGAGAAGCAGAGAGGGAGACTAGTCAGATGTTGTGCACCTCTCTTCTATAGTTGGTTGATGAGACATATGCCGAAGAAGGAATCTTTCCTGAATCCACATCAGTCAAGGAATTGGGTTAAGAGAATAATTGCTCTCACTTCAGAAGACATCAGGTGGTGTACTCATAACACTAAGGGAAGAGACATAATTATAAGCTGTGAACCTTATCCTAATGTGCCACTCATTGGAGTGAAGGGTTGCATCAACTAAAATCCTTTGCTATTCAAAAGACAGTTAGGGTATGCATTGATACATCCACCTAGGGAGCATGACTTAGCAGAGTCTCTTTACTGTGCTATTCTGAATAATCATGCCATTGTCCGACAAGCAGCCTTGGCTTAGGACAACATACAGACAAAAGGGACTGCTATTCTGGGTAAGTGTAACAACATAGCTTCAGCTTAGTACATTGAATGGTCGCGCATCAGAGGACAAATCACCCGTATGCCATTCACCCTAGAGGATGTACCAGGGCCATCAGCAGTAGAGCCTGTAGCTACAGTGAGCCTGAAGGAATTTGAGAAGCTGAAAGAGAGGAATACCAAGCTTGCTGAAGCCTTGAAGAAGACCCTTTGGGAAAGGAATGATAGTCGTCTGGACAATGAGAGGTTAGAGAAGCTCTGAATCGAGCATATAACCAAGATAGAGAAAACAGAGGACTTCATCAGAAAAGCCCGAGCAGGGGAGTTGGTATTGAAGAATGCTTGCAAAGAAGCCAATATTCAGAAGGCTAGAGCTGAACATTACTTGGAAGAGAGTCAGGCTAGATGTATCAGAATAACTGAAGCTCGTTTGCAAGAAGATCAGAAGACACAGGCTAAGGTAGAGCAGCTGGAAGCCAATGAGAAGAAAAGTCAAGAAGCCCTGTTAGCAACACAATAGGAAATCTCTGAGCTGAAACTCCGGGCAGGGTTAAAGAGATCAAAAGAACAAGACAAGTACCAGAAGTTGACAAGTGCCATTGCAACCAGAAACCTTCTCATCAGGACCATCACAGAGCACCCGGTTGGGCCAGTGACTGATGTTCTCCTGAAGGAAGTCAAGGAGGATGACTTTGGGCTGGATGTTTGATTTCCCTTTTACTTGTATTTTATTTTGCTTGTACTGTAATTCCCCATGGCGATTTTGCTTGTATTATTGACTTGATTGTATTCTGATCCACCATGGGAACTTGTTGTAATCATAAAACTATGTATTTTGGCATTTTGTAATTTATGGTCTATGTGTTACCTGGATTTTCTCTTGGACTTCATTTCTCTTCAACATCTTCATTCCCCAGAGGTCTGGAAGGTCAAAACCAAGAACCAAACCGGATACCCTTGGAAGACAAATAGACATACTGCATTGCATGATAACCTCATTCTCTTTGTTTTGCAGGTATTTTTGTTGTTTTTTTCTCACTTTGTTGTGTGTTTCAGGAAATATTGCTCGTAGGAGAGTCTTTCCCGTCAACCGCATCCACCGATATCCGACCAGAAACAACCTTTCGAGCTTACAAATGGATCAACTTCAGCAAGAACTGACAGATGTGAGGACTAAGATGACCGATATGAGGACTCAGATGACCGATGTGAGGACAAAAGTGAGGACTCAGATGAATCAATTCATGGCTGTGATGACTGGGCTGGCACAGACCCAGGAAAGATTAAGGGAGTTAGTCGAGCGAAAAACTCCAGACGAGAACCATGCAGGCACTGGGGGTACAAGTAACAACATGCGCGATCAGCCGCAAACAAATCCACCAGAGTTTGGGCCCCACATCAACCCTGAAGTAAATGTTATTGGAAATACCCAGAGAAATACGGGAGATCGTGTTCTACAAGAAGATCCTCAGGACGAGCAGTTTCCAGTGTTAGGTGATGGCGCTGATAAAGTTTATGATCGTCGTCTGGACGAAATATCTGAAAAACTTAGGTCCTTAGAATCCCAAAACTCTTTGGGATTTGATGTGATGGATATGGGTTTAGTGGAAGGAGTCAGGATTCCTCACAAGTTCAAACCTCCTTGCTTTGAGAAGTATAAATGTACCTCCTGTCCTCGTACCCACCTTCAATCTTTTCTAGGAAGATTAAAAGCTTATACCATGGATGAAAAACTGTGGATGTTCTACTTTGAAGACAGTTTGACTGGGGTATCTAGAGAGTGGTATTCACACCTATCAATGGCTACTGTCAGGAATTGGAAGGACTTAGTCGAGGTATTTATACACTAATATCAGTACAACCTGTACATGGCACCCAATAGGACTTTGTTGATGGGTATGTCTCAGTCTTCAAGAGAAAGTTTCAGGGAATATGCCCAAAGGTGGAGACAATTTGCTGCAGCTGTCCAGCCACCTATGTCTAAAAGGGAAATGGCCGACATGTTTATGAATACATTGCAAGGAACCTACATTGATCGGCTTGCTGCTTTCTCTTCTACCAGTTTTGCTGATGTGGTAATAGCTGGTGAATGAATTGAAAGTCTTTTGAAGATGGGTAAGATATCATACAATGGTGCTAGTTCCAGAAATGCCAAGAAACCTTTCTCAGGACCTAGAAGGACAGGTGAGACCAAATCGTTTCATATGGGCAGAGGTAGGCCCCAGTATATGCAAAGATCAGTAGCTTCTGTCACCATCCCTACTCCAGCACCTCAGTAACAACACTTCCCTCAGCAACAACACTTCCCACAGCAACAACAATTTCCTCAACAACAGAGATCGTGCAACAACAATAATCAACAACCACGTTCGTTCCAGCAAAGGACTTCACAAATCAACAGGGTTATCGATCTTATCATGATGCCTTATGCAACTCTACTTCCACAGTTATTGAAGCTCAACCTGATTGAATTGAGAACCTTGACTCCACCTGATCCTTTGAATCTTCCAAGGAACTATGATGTCAACGCCAGATGTGCTTTCCACTCCAATGCACCTGGCCATACAACAGAGAAATGCAGAGCCTTACACATGAAAGTTCAGGACTTTGTTGATTCCAAAGCATTGAATTTTGCACCTCCTCCAAATGTCACAAAGAATCCGATACCGAATCACAGTGGGCCAAGAATTAATGCTATTGAAGAGGACCAACCATCTATTCTGATTGATGACGTTGCAAGTATTCAAACACCACTGGCCGAAGTTAAAGCTCATCTATTGAAGTGCCAAGTGTTTCCAGGTTGTGAGGCCTGTTGTGAAGCTTGCAAGGTTTCAACCAATGGTTGTGCAAATTTGAAGAAGGTTATCAATAGTCTTATCAGAGAAGGCATCCTGCAAATCACATCAATGGTTCCATCTTCTACAACTTCAACAAACATCTCTCCTACAACATCAGCAAACGCCATTTCAAAGGAATCTCCTACAAATTCAGCAAACATCATTCCAACAGAGTCTACTACAACAACACCAACCATCAATGAAGACGTCTCAACGGTCACCATTTACTATGATCCGGCAACAATTCATGTCCCGAATTCTTTCAACAACTTTCAGCAACATCAACATAAACATCAACAACTTTCTTCACCTGCACCATCTCCAATCAGATCTCCTGTCACAATCTATTATGATCCATAGATTATCACAACTCCTTCCACAGCAATCAGTCTAGTTACCATCACGGTACCTGGACCAGTTCTGTATGACAACAGTAGTGTCGTGCCTTGGCACTATGGCTCAGATCTATATTACAACGGAAAGAAAGTCACTCTTGACTCTTCAAATCCTACACCACAAATTGATAATGTCGGGGGAGGCGGAGGCTTCACTCGAAGCGGACGTCTCTTTGCCTCACAGCTCCCAAGAGTTAATGCTGAAGAAGAAGCTGCTGCCAAAGCAAAAGGCAAGAGTGTGGTGCCTGAAGAACCAATTGCCAAGGAAACTCAGAAGACATCCTTTGATCAGGATGTGGACGAGTTCATGAGGATTATCAAGAAGAGTGACTATAAAGTTGTGGACAAGCTCCACCAGACACCCTCCAAGATCTCCATTCTATTTGTGCTCATGTGTTCCGAAGCTCACATGAATGCACTACTCAAAGTCCTGCACGCAACTTACGTGCCTGAGGAGATTATAATTAATCAGCTAGAAATGGTGGTTTCAAATGTCAACACTAGTCATGGACTAGGTTTTACTGATCCTGATCTGACTACGGAGGGCCGTAACCACAATAAGGCTTTGCATATCACCTTGGAATGTAAAGGTGATGTACTTTCTCATGTTTTGGTTGACATTGGGTCATCTCTCAATTTTCCTCCAAAGAAAGCCTTAGTCATGTTGGAATACGATGGTCTTACACTTCGCTCGAGAAACCTGGTTGTGAGAGCCTTTAATGGTTCTAAGAGATCGGTTCTTGGAAGAATTGAGCTACCTGTGGTAATTGGCCCACAGATTTTCAAAACTACCTTCTATATGATGGACATTCAGCCTTCCTACAGTTGTTTGTTGGGTCGACCCTGGATTCATTCCGCTGGCGCCGTAACATCGACCCTTCACCAAAAGTTAAAATACGAGTGGGAAGGCCAAATTATCACCATTTGTGGGGAAGAAGAAATCTTCGTCAGTAATCTAGCCACTTATAAGTACATAGAGATGGATGGGGAGATCCATGAGACAATGAGTCAGGGTTTTGAAGCCCTCAATGTCAATGAAGCAACAACTGAAATGTCTGGTACTTCAATTGCTTCTTACAAACAAGCTCGGAAGGTTGTTGAAGACGGGAATGCCCAAGGCTGGGGCAAGCTGCTACAAGTTTAGATCAAGGAAGACAAGTTCGGTTTGGGTTACAAACCATCCCGATAGGTCCAAGAGGAGGCTGCTGAAGCTCCCAAGTTCATAAGTGGGGGAATGCTGACCCTGGATGCTATCAACAATGTGGAAGACGAAGCTGAAAGCGACTATAACCTGGAAAGCTGGATCCGTCCAAGAGTCTCGGGCCAACAAGTCCTCAATTGGTCTTCCTAGGAAATTATAAGGGTTACTGCTGCAGAGTAATTATTATTTCCTGTTTAAGCATGCATCAAGTCCTGCATCTTGCCCAAGGTGTCAGGACTCATTTTGTAATCGGGCCATATATTTATTTTGTGCAAATGGATATTAATGAACAATGGACATCTTTTGCAAACAATATTTTTCGCTCATTGTCTTTTCATTTTTGTTATTTTCACACAAAACAATAAATGGCAATGTTTTTCTTAATAAATTTCATCCACTTTTTCTAAATAAGATAAAATCAATCACTAAAATGAACAAATCTCAACCCTTGCAGAGATAACCTTCCAGATTGCACAACGACACTGTTATGACCTTGTATGACTTCGATAATCCGATTAATCAAGCAGATGAAGGGGTTGAAGAAGACTATGATTTGCCTGAAGAGTTGGCCAGGTTGTTGAGACAAGAGGAAAAAGTGATTGCTCCTCATCAGGAGGAAGTTGAAACTATCAATCTTGGTACTGAGGAATATGTGAAAGAAGTGAAGATCGGGGCTAGTCTGCAAGCTCCAGTGAAAGAATAGCTCATTAGTATGCTTCGAGAATATGTTGACGTGTTCGCTTGGTCCTATCAAGATATGTCAGGTCTGGATACGGATATTCTCATGCACAAACTACCATTGAAAGAAGATTGTCCGCCAGTTAAACAGAAGTTGCATCGTACTCGCCCAGATATGGCCATGAAAATCAAAGAGGAAGTACAAAAGAAGTGGGACGCCGGTTTTCTTGTTGTGACTAGTTACCCGCCGTGGGTTGCTAACATTGTACCCGTACCTAAGAAGGATGGAAAGGTGCGTATGTGTGTGGATTACTGGGATCTGAATAGAGCCAGCCCGAAGGATGATTTCCCATTACCTCACATTGATGTATCGGTGGATAACACGACTCAGTTCTCGGTATTTTCTTTCATGGATGGATTTTCTGGATACAATCAGATTAAAATGTCACCTAAAGACATGGAGAAGACAACCTTCATCACACCTTGGGGCACGTTCTATTACAAGGTAATGCCATTCGGTCTGAAGAACACCGGTGTAACATATCAATGGGCTATGGTAACATTATTACATGATATGATCCATAAGGAAATCAAGTGCTATGTGAATAATATGATTTCCTAGTCCCTCACAGAAGAAGATCATTTGGTGAACATGTTGAAACTTTTCAAGCGTTTGAGGAAGTATCAGTTGAGGTTGAACCCCAACAAATGCACATTCCGGGTATGTTCTGGTAAGCTGCTGGGTTTTATTGTAAGCAGAAAAGGAATTGAGGTTGATCCCGACAAAGTCAAAGCAATTCAGGAAATGCCTGCACATAAGACTGAGAAAGAAGTTCGAGGGTTTTTAGGTTGATTGAACTATATTTCAAGGTCCATATCTCATCTCACTACAATCTGCGAGCCTTTGTTCAAACTGCTAAGAAGGAACAAACAGTCAGGTGGAACGATGATTGTCAGAAAGCTTTTGACAAGATCAAGGAGTATTTGCAAGAACCTCTGATTCTCATGCCTCTAGTTGAAGGAAGACCTCTAATAATGGGGTGTGTGTTGGGCCAGCATGGCGAGTCTGGTCGAAAAGATTATGCAATATACTACCTAAGCAAAAAGTTTACCGATTGCGAACAACATTATTCACTGCTCATGAAAACTTGCTGCACTTTAGCGTGGGCTGCTCGCCGACTAAGACAGTATATGTTGACTCATACTACCTTATTAATCTCAAAGATGGATCCAGTCAAGTACATATTTGAGAAGCTAACACTTACCGGAAGGGTTGCAAGATGGAAAATGATCCTAACAGAGTATGACATTCAGTACACCTCTCAGAAAGCCATCAAGGGCAGTGTATTGTTTGATTATCTGGCTGAGAAACCCATTGATGATTACTAACCTATGAGATTTGACTTCCCTGATGAAGACATCATGTTCTTAAAAGCAAAATATTGTGAAGAGCCCATTCACACTGAAGGGCCTGACCCAGAAGAAGCATGGACTATGATGTTTGATGGGGCAGTTAATTGCAACGGTCGTGGGGTTGGTGCAGTGCTTATTACACCTAAAGGGGTTCATATGCCTTTCTCAGCAAGCCTCATCTTTGCCTGCACTAATAACGAAGCAGAATACGAAGCTTGTATCATGGGTCTTGAGGAAGCCATTGACCTCAGGATCAAAACCTTGAATGTATTCGGAGATTCAGCTTTGGTAATCAACCAGACCAACGGGAAGTGGTACACTCATCAGGAGCATCTGAGTCCCTTCCGTGACTATACGAGGAGATTGTTGACCTTCTTCACAACAGTTAAGCTTGAATACATCTCTCGAGATGAAAATCAGTTTGCAGACGCTTTGGCTACCATTTCATCCATGATCAAAGTACAAGCTGCCAATTATGTACCTCAGTTTTGGTATCCAGACTAGACCGACCAGCATATGTGTTCTCTGTGGACACTGTCACTGATAACAAGCCTTGGTACCACGACATCAAATGCTTCTTGGAAACTCAGACATACCCACCTGGGGCATCGTCAAATGATAAGAAGACATTAAGAAGGCTAGCCGGAAGTTTCTTCCTCAATACTGATGGTTCTTTGTACAAGCGAAACTTCGACATGGTCTTGCTCAGATGTGTTAACAAGAAGGAAGCAAACCTACTGATGCACGAAGTACATGAAGGTTCTTTCAGTACCCATGCCGGAGGATATGCAATGGCATAGAAGTTATTAAGATCGGGTTACTACTAGATCACAATGGATGCAGACTGTTGTGCCTATGCCAGAAAATGCCATAACTTCTAGATCTACGCAGATAAAGTGTGCATGTGCCTCCGAATCCTTTGAATATAATGTCTTCACCTTGGTCCTTCTCCATGTGGGGCATTGATATGATTGGAAATATTGATCCTGTTAGAACAACTATGGTTCTAAACCTCTAAGAGTTTTGATGATAACAATTATTATTATGCAAGAATAGAAGTTCTAATACATACTGAAAATAACTTTCTTTGTTATATGTGTAGAAGTTGTAGAAAAGGAAGTTATTGAAAGGAAGACGTGCTTAATTAGAAGAAACATTGCGCCCTATATAGAAGATACATTTATTGAAGAATCCATCATTAAAGACGTGATTTATTGGCTGCGTATCAAGATTTAATTCTCTCTGATTTATGTCTAGAAGATGATGGTTCTCATATTAAAGGCATTAATTAAAGAATATATCAATTAATGGTGAAGACAAGTATCTCTCATTTTGGAAGGAATTTATGATAATAATTTATATCCAAAACAGGCTCAAGTTGTTCCCAACGGTCACTTTATTCAAGCCTATATAAAGGAATGTTTTTGAAGATTGAAAAAGATGCTGACGAATTACTTTTACATATATTGTATTATTGCGCCAAAACTTTGTAACAATCAAAAGCTTATTAGAAGCATACTAGTTACATTATTATTTATTATAAAAGTGATTTTCCTTGAGTGACTAGTTAGTCAGTAGACTCAAGAAGACTTTAACAGTAGGTCATTGTGATTGTATCTAAATATTGAATAGTGGATTAAGACCTCAGTGATAGAGGCAAAATCACCTTGGCGGGTGGACTGGATGTAGTTTGAGTTCAAACGAACCAGGATAAATCAACTTGTCATAAAAGTTATTTTTAAGTTGTTAAGAAAACCCAATTCCAATCCCCCTTCCTTGTGTTTTACGCCCCTTCAATTGGCATCAGAGCTCTAGGTTCTGAGAAATACACTTAACTGTGTTAGTAAAAGATCCAGAAGTTAAAACACATGGAAGACGCTGGCAACAACAACAATAACTACCAAAATGACAAGATCAATGCAAAACCTCCGGTGTTCAATGGTGACAACTTTGACTACAGGAAGGATGTTCTGGAAAGTTTCTTTCTAGCTCTGGATGGAGATATTTGGGACATGGTGGAAGATGGATACACTCATCCTGTTGGAGCAGATGGTCAGAAGAGTGAAAGAAAAAATATGACAGCTCAACAGAAGAAGGAGCTCAGAAATCATCACAAAGCTAGAACCATACTTCTGAGTGCTATCTCATATATAGAATATGAGAAAATTACAAACAGAGACTCAGCCAAACACATGTTTGATTCCCTGAGGATGACACATGAAGGCAACACTCAAGTCAAGGAGACAAAAGCTCTGGCCCTCATCCAGAAGTATGAAGCATTCAAAATGGAAGAAGATGAGACAATTGAAAAAATGTTCTCAAGGTTCCAAATTATGGTAGCTGGACTGAAAGTTCTGGACAAAGGCTACTCAACAGCAGATCATGTAAAGAAGATCATCAGAAGCTTGCCAAAGGCTTGGAGGCCCATGGTCACTGCTCTAAATCTATCAAAAAATCTGAACGAAATATCTTTAGAAGAACTGATCAGCTCCTTGAGAAGTCATGAGATAGAACTAGAAGAAGATGAACCCCAGAAGAAAGGTAAGTCTGTAGCTCTTAAATCTAAAAAATTTGATTCTAAAGCTTTACAGGCAGAAGAAGAAGAAAGTTCTGGATGCTCATCAGAAGAAGATGAACTATCTCTTCTATCTAGAAGAGTCCAACAACTCTGAAAGCATCGTCAGAAGAAGTTCAGAAATACCAGAAGAACAAGCAATCACTCTGAAGCAACATCTGGCCACAGGAAACCCAGAAGCAAAGAAGTAGTGTGCTACGAGTGCAAAGAACCAGGACATTACAAGAGTGAATGTCCAAAACTCCAGAAAGAGAAACCCATAAAGAAATTCAACAGAGAAAAGAAAAAGAGTCTCATGGCAACATGGGATGATTCTGAATCATCTAAAGCAGAGTCGGATTCAGAAGATGAACATGCTAACATTGCATTAATGGCAAAAATACCAGAAGATGATCACTCATTAGAATCAGAATCAGACTCAGACACAGAAGAGGTATTTTCTAAACTTTCTAGATCTCAATTAGAAGATAGCCTCTCAGAAATTCTTGAAAAATATCAGAAGCTTCAATTCAAATACAAAGACATGAAACAAAGTCTGGTATCTGAATTAGAAGAAGTTAGAAAACTAAAAACAGAAAACTCTGAGCTGAAAGAAAATATTTTCGAATGCAAAAACTTGAAAAACTTAAAGCTCAGAAGGAATCTGAATTAGAAGATCTACTCAATTCTGATAGTATCATAAAGCAATATGACTATAGTTTTCAAAAATTTCTAACTAAAAGCATAGATAGAAGTAAAATTGCATCTATGATCTATGGAGTTAGCAGAAATGATAGAAGAGGCATAGACTATGTGAAAACTAAAGAAGAGGAAACTCTGAAGTTTAAAAAGATTGATGACGTTGTCATAAAAGTTAATACTCCTATAAGTTCTCATTTTACCTATGGTCATAATCATGACCTAATATATACTAGTGAGTCATCTTGTTCCAAAAATTCTGATTTGAAACCTAAAATAAATCAGAAGATTGTGAAAACTAACAAACAAGGACCCAGAAAAATATGGGTACCCAAAGATAAGATTGTGTATGTTGCAGATGTCTTTAATAGAAAAACTGAAACACCAATCCTGGTACCTGGACTCTGGATGCTCACAACACATGACGGGAAGAAAGCATATGTTCCAAAGTCTTGAATTAAAAGCTGGAGGCCACGTAGGTTTTGGAGGCAACCAAAAAGGAAAAAAAATTGGCTCTGGAACTATTGGTAATGGAAATCTTCCCTCTATCTCTAATGTTCTATTGGTAGAAGGATTAATGCATAATCTATTATCCATAAGTCAATTAAGTGATAATGGCTATGACATAATCTTCAATCAAAATTTCTGTAAAGCTGTTAGTCAGAAAGATGGAACAATCCTTTTCAGTGGAAAGAGAAAGAACAACATATATAAAATAAAACTTTCTGAATTAAAAAATCAGAATGTAAAATGTCTAATGTCTGTGGAAACTGAGCAATGGGTATGGCACAGAAGATTGGGACATGTTAATATGAGAAGATTATCTCAACTTAACAAACTCAATCTGGTTAGAGGACTTCCAAACTTGAAGTTCAACTCAGAAGCTTTGTGTGAAGCATGTCAGAAAGGAAAATTTTCAAAACCTGCCTTTAAAGCTAAAAATGTTGTATCTTCCTCTAGACCACTAGAACTTCTGCACATTGACTTGTTTGGACTAGTGAAAACTGCTTCAGTCAGTGGCAAGAAGTATGGATTGGTGATCGTAGATGACTTCAACAGATGGACATGGGTAAAGTTCCTTAGACACAAGGATGAGTCAATTGTTGTATTCTCTAACTTCTGCAAACAAGTTCAAAATGAAAAAGAGTTTAGAATTGTTAAAGTCAGAAGTGATCATGGTGGAGAATTTGAAAAAAAAAATTAGAATCATTCTTTAATGAAAATGGCATCTCTCATGACTTTTCTTGTCCTAGAACTCCACAACAAAATGGGGTTGTAGAACGTAAGAATAGAACATTGCAAGAGATGGCCAGAACCATGATCAATGAGACTAACATGGCTAAACATTTTTGGGCAGAAGCAGTAAATACAACATGCTATATTCAGAATAGAATCTCTATAAGACCTATTCTTGAAAAGACTCCTTATGAATTGTGGAATAACAGAAAGCCCAACATTTCATATTTTCATCCTTTTGGGTGCAAGCGTTTTATTCTGAATACTAATGATCCTCTGAATAAGTTTGAATATAAGGCACAAAAGTGTTATATGTTAGGATACTCTGAACGTTCAAAGGGATACAGAGTATACAACACAGAAACACGAATAGTCATAGAGTCTATTTATGTCAGATTTGATGATAAGCTTGGTTCTGAAAAAAACCAAAGCAAAATGAATCTCTTGCAGATATAGAAGTTGAAATCACTAAAAACAGAACATCTGAAGAACAATCACCTACAGAACAAAACAAGACAATCACTCCAACAAGCTCTGAAGAACCCACTCAGAAGAAACTATCCAGAAGCAAGCTGAATCACCCAGAAGACAAAATCTTGGGAAAGAAGGATGAACCAATCAAAACAAGATCATCATTCAGAAATTCTGAAGAATCTCTAATCGGACTAGTCTCCCTGATTGAACCAACTTCTGTAGAAGAAGCTCTCTCAGAAAACGATTGGATTCTGGCTATGCAAGATGAACCTAATCAATTCACCAGAAATGATGTATGGGATCTAGTTCCTAGGCCCAGAGGATTCAACATCATTGGCACCAAGTGGGTATTCAGAAACAAGCTAAATGAGCAAGGAGAAGTTGTCAGAAATAAAGCACGACTGGTTGCACAAGGTTATAGTCAACAGGAAGGAATTGACTACACAGAAACCTATGCCTCAGTCGCCAGGTAAGAATCTATTAGACTTCTAATTTCATTTGCTGTAAACCATAATATCATTCTATATCAAATGGATGTCAAGAGTGCATTTTTAAATGGTTATATTGATGAAGAAGTGTATGTGCACCAACCCCCTGGTTTTGAAAATACAAAATTTCCAGAACATGTCTTCAAACTCAAAAAATATTTATATGGTCTGAAGCAAGCTCCCAGAGCTTGGTATGAAAGACTAAGCAATTTTCTTATGGAAAATGATTTCATCAGAGGGAAAGTGGATACAACACTCTTCAGTAAAAACATTAAAAATGACATTCTGATATGCCAAATTTATGTAGACGATATAATATTTGGTTCTACTAAAAGTGCTATGGGAAAGGAGTTTGCTAAGTCTATGTAGGCAGAATTTGAAATGAGCATGATGGGAGAATTAAAGTTCTTTCTGGGAATCCAAATCAATCAAACATCAGAAGGAACATATATTCATCAAAGCAAATATGTCAAAGAACTTCTGAAGAAATTTGATTTATCAGAAAGTACCATCTCTAAAACTCCTATGCATCCTACATGTATTCTGGAGAAAGAAGAGGTAAGTAAGAAAGTAGATCAGAAAATATACAGAGGTATGATTGGCTCTCTCCTCTATCTAACTGCTTCTAGACCATATATTCTATACAGTGTTTGTTTATGTGTTAGATTCCAATCAGATCCTAGAGAAACTCACTTAACAACAGTTAAGAGAATTTTTAGGTATCTGAAAGGTACTACTAATCTTGGTCTATGCTACAGAAGATCCAAAGATTACAAACTTGTAGGATACTGTGATGCTGATTTTGCTGGAGACAAAACAGAAAGAAAAAGTACTTCTGGAAGTTGTCAATTTCTGGGAGATAATCTAATTTCTTTGTCTAGCAAAAGGCAGTCAACCATAGCATAATCAACTACAGAAGCTGAATACATTGCAGTAGTTGGATGCGGTACTCAGATGCTCTGGATGAAAAATCAGCTTGAGGACTTCAATATTTATGACAGTAACATTCCCATCCTCTGTGATAATACTTCTGCTATCTGTCTCTCTAAAAATCCAATTTTACACTCTAGAGCTAAACACATAGAAGTTAAACATCATTTCATTAGGGACTATACTCAGAAGGGAATTTTAATTTTAAAATTCATAGACACAAATCACCAATGGGCTGACATTTTTACAAAACCCCTTCCTGAAGATAGATTTAATTTCATTCTAACCAACCTTAGTATGGAATTATGTCCAGAATGAAAATGCTTTAATTGTATATTTTTATCTCTCAGATGTTCTGAACTAAAACCTTTGTTTTATTCTTTCAGAAGTTATAATTTCTTTTATTCTAACTGTTTATTTCTGAGAACTTCTGTTCAAGAGAATAACATGCAGATGTTTACATCAACACGTGTCAACAAAGCTCAAAGGAATCCTATCAGAATCAGAATACGTGTCTAAACTCTGAAAAGTGACAGAACATGCAATTGGACAACTGTCCTCTACAGAAGGACACCTGTTCAAAGTCTGGGAAACTGAAAAGGCTGACTTGACACAATAGAGGCAAAAATCTTTTTGGTAACTGTTCCAAGATCTTTACGCCTTCCCTTTTGTCAGCTGCATTTATTACTTTCCAATCATTATGTTTTTTTAAATTAAAATTTTCCACTAATTGCTCATTATCTTAAATGAAATGTTTTCCCTATATAAACACTCTTTTACATTCACTTTTCACTTTTACCATCATCGTTCTTTTACTCTCTATTTTTTTTCACCTTCATCTATTCTTCTTCTCTGAAACTTTTTAGAAACCCTAAACCCTCATCTTAGTAACTATGTCTTCCACCTCTCAACCACCAAAGGATTCATCAACAGATGTGCTACATGTTTCTCCAGTGAAAACTCTTCTCACACCCACTGAAAAGCTTGAAGTCTTGTGTGAACTGTTCGTGGACTTTGCTAGTTTGAAAGAGAACGGTTTCGATTTGTTTCCCGCCGTCAAATCTCAAGGCTGGGAAAAATACTTTGATCACCTTATGGGACTAGTCTTCCCCAAGCTGGTTAAAGAATTCTGGGTTTTTGCAAGCGTCACAAATTCTCACGTTACTTCTTATGTTCTGGGGAAGAGAATAATCATTTCAGAAGACCATATTGCAAGACTTATTGAATCTGATGGAAACGGGATAAAGTGCAGTGAGATGGATAAACTATCAGATAAAAAACTGATAGCAAAATAAATTTTCACAAATGGGCAACCCTCTAACAAAATTAAGGATCTGAAGGATCATCTCAGAATATGGGCTAAGATCATCCTTGGTAGTATTTGTCATAGAAAAGCAACCAACTCCCCTAACTACATCGACATGGACCAGCGGTTCTTGCTTTATTTCATTGCCAAGAAGAAGAAGGTAAACCTAGCCCATTCATTATTCAATCATCTGAAGAACAGTGTCAAAGAAACAAGAGAAGGAGAAAAGACCATGAGGGACTGGATACCTCTAGTACACTTAATTTCTGATATCCTCAATGAAAACAAATTGGTGGATTATCTGATTGAAGCTAAGAAGGTAGAACTTCTAGAACCTGATGCTGGAAAGCCCCTCAACGCTAAGAATCTCAAGAAAATGAAATTCATCACCTCTATCAAGAAGGACCCAATCTTGTACTCCAGGGAGGTTATCACAACAAGAAAGATTCCTCTACAGAACTTCCCATTATTTTCTGCTGACACACCTCCAGAGGTTGTGGTCAGGTATTTAGAATCTTGCAAACAAGATGGTGTGGATCCCATGTTCAATCCAGAGGAACTCAAACAACCAGCTCCAGAAGTTGTATTAAAAAAGAGCAAGAAAAGGAAAGCTGGGGAAGGAACTTCTCAGAAGGTTTCTAAAACGATCAAAAAGACAGGTAACACTTCTTCCTCTACTTCTGATTTCGTTTCTGTGGTAGAAGCAGTAAACGTGGTCATGTCTGAACAAACTTCTTCTGACCCACCTCCTTCTAACCCAATTCCTTCTGAACCCATCCCACCTTCTGTACCCATAACTGTTTCTAACCAAGTTCCCTCTATGATACCCACAACTTCTGTTGTTTCCTCTATCTTAACTTCACTAAATCCACCTAAACATGAAACTCATCAACCACAAACTCTATCTGATTTTGATATACCCATTGATCCAACACCATTCTCTGATATAGATCGTTCCCAATTCGTTGAAACACACACTGATCTCCAAAACGTTCTTTCTGATATTGACGCATTCCAACCTCCTGAATCCCAACAAATTCCACCTATTCAAACTTTTAAAACAAACCCACCTAGCAATTTCCATCCTCTGAATGTTGTTGGCCATGCACTAGTTTTTGACCTTTCACCCATTAGAGAAAGCTCCATGTCCTCTTAGAATCAACCCCACCAAACTCACCAACATTCATAACAATACCAGACACACCTCCAGAAGAATCTGAGCCAGAAAACCCTCTTAGAAATTCCATTAACATAGAAGCTCTCCAAAAACTATCTTATGTTTCCAACAAAACTGCCATTCCGGCCCCAAAACCAAAACCAACCAAAACAGACATTGATGCACTACTGCTTGCCTTTGAAGCAGAAATGAAAATCAAGTTAGAGGATCTGAAAGTTGCTTGCTCAGAGCTTCCTGATCCAGCAACTTCTGATTTTCTTTGGGCTACATTCAGAAAATGGTTCAATGTTGAGACCAAAAGGCTGAAGGATATCTGCTATGATATCGCTCATCATAACTTCTGTGAATACCTCAAAGCAGTCGTCTCCAACATTGAAAAGAACAAGCCATTACTTCTGGATAACAAACCCTGGACTGAACCAGAACCTCTGGAATCATACTCTGGACTTCAGATGGTTTTAGTTCCTTCTGATGAAGCTCAGGAAGTTGACTCTGTTCCACCATCGTCAACTGAAGCAAATTCTGGAAATCAAGTTGTTACAACAACTGAAGAACCTCTACCAACATCTCTTGTGCTGAATACTCTAGAAGAATTGAAAAAGGAGAATGAAATGGTCAAGCAAATATTGGACAAACAGGATGAAACTAATGCTGAACTAAAGACTATGATTGGCAAGCAAGTGGAATCTTCTTCTGAAATCAAGTCTCTTCTGGAAGCATTAGTTACTAAGATGAATCCCCTACCCTGATTTTCTGTTAACCTTTAGTTTTATCTTCTAATTATCTTATCTGTTTAATTACCACTATTTGTTTCCTTTTGGCTATGCCCCTGATTAATGAAAACTTGGTTCGTTTTGCTTCTTCACTCTTTTTGTTTTTCCTTCTGCATCTTTACTTTTTTATTATGACAAAAAGGGGGAGAAATGTAGAAGATTTTGATCTATAGCAGTTATCAAGATTAACCTCTAACATATATATTCTAATAAAACTGTTTGAGTTGTGATTCTAAAATAGAAACAGGTCAAGTAACCAACTCAGGGGGAGCTAAAGCTGATAAAACTTCTGAAGGATAAAACTTCTGAAGGAACCTCTAATGGAAATCTCTGAATTAAATTAACCAAAGGGAGTTCTTCTAATCCTATTAAACTCTATTCTTAAAATCTAAATAAATTTTTTGTCATCATAAAAAAGGGGGAGATTGTTAGAACAATTCTGGTTCTAAACCTCTAAGAGTTTTGATGATAACAATTATTATTATGCAAGAATAGAAGTTCTAATACATACTAAAAATAACTTTCTTTGTTATATGTGTAGAAGTTGTAGAAAAGGAAGTTATTGAAAGGAAGACGTGCTTAATTAGAAGAAACATTACGCCCTATATAGAAGATACATTTATTGAAGAATCCATCATTAAAGACGTGATTTATTGGCTGCGTATCAGGATTTAATTCTCTCTGATTTATGTCTAGAAGATGATGGTTCTCATATTAAAGGCATTAATTAAAGAATATATCAATTAATGGTGAAGACAAGTATCTCTCGTTTTGGAAGGAATTTATGATAATAATTTATATCCAAAACAGGCTCAAGTTGTTCCCAACGGTCACTTTATTCAAGCCTATATAAAGGAATGTTTTTAAAGATTGAAAAAGACGCTGACGAATTACTTTTACATATATTGTATTATTGCGCCAAAACTTTGTAACAATCAAAAGCTTATTAGAAGCATACTAGTTACATTATTGTTTATTATAAAAGTGATTTTCCTTGAGTGACTAGTTCGTCAGTAGACTCAAGAAGACTTTGACAGTAGGTCATTGTGATTGTATCTAAATATTGAATAGTGGATTAAGACCTCAGTGATAGAGGAAAAATCACCTTGGCGGGTGGACTGGATGTAGTTTGAGTTCAAACGAACCAGGATAAATCAACTTGTCATAGAAGTTATTTTTAAGTTGTTAAGAAAACCCAATTCCAACCCCCTTCCTTGTGGTTTACGCCCCTTCAGAACCGACTGCTTCAAATGGTCACAGATTCATCCTAGTAGCCATTTATTACTTCACCAAATGGGTTGAAGCAGCTTCGTATGCAAATGTCACCAGGCAAGTGGTAGCTCAATTTCTGAAAAGGGATATCATATGTCGATATGGAGTTCCCGAGCGAATCATTACTGATAATGGTTCCAATTTGAACAACAAGATGATGGCAGAACTTTGTCGGGACTTCAAAATTCAACATCACAACTCTTCTCCTTACATGCCAAAAATGAATGGCGCTGTTGAGGCCGCTAACAAGAACATCAAGAAGATTTTGCAAAAGATGGCAGTCACCTACAAAGACTGGCATGAAATGCTACCATTTGCCTTGCATGGGTACTGAACCTCTATTAGAACATCCACTGGGGCAACACCTTAACAGCTTGTGTATGGTATGGAAGTTGTCCTACATGTTGAAGTTGAACTACCCTCCTTACGGGTAATGATGGATGTGAAACTGGATGAAGCAGAATGGGTCTGATCTCGATATAATCAACTAAGTCTGATTGAAGAAAAGAGATTAGCAGCCATCTGTCATGGGCAGTTATATCAAAAGCGAATGAAGAAAGCCTTCGATCAGAAAGTCAGACCTCGGGAATACCAAGTGGGAGAGCTTGTTCTGAAAAGATTTTTTCCTCCTCATACAGACCACGGGGGAAAATGGACGCCAAACTACAAAGGCCCATTCATAGTAAAGAAAGTTTTCTTTGGTGGAGCACTGATGCTCACTACTATGGATGGCGAGGATTTCTTATCTCCTGTGAATTCATATGCAGTTAAAAAAATACTTCGCATAAGAGATCCGCTGGACATAAAAACAAAATGTATGTCCAGGAAAAAATAGGGCATCCCGGTGAGTAAAAAAAAAAATAAAAGATTCGGGCAAAAATAAGGGGAAAAAATGTGTACACCCGCTGAGTTCAAAAGTCACATCGGACAACTCAGGCAAAAATGGGTATCCCGGTGGATTGAAAACCCGAAAGGGCGATCCACGCAAAATCAGGGAATAAGCGAACAACTGCATTCTGAATTCGTTTGTATCACTCACAACATGGCAAACTTCGAAAGGATAAAGCGTCGTTCAGAATCAACCTTCTGCAGAAAGCAAGTTAAGAAGAATGTCGAGGTCATACATGTCATAGCAAAGGAAGCTCATTGGAATTTTAAAATTGCCAATACTTTTATTTTCTCAATTCACAACAATCTCCTCCTTTCAAGGATTCACTTCTTCACTATACTTGCCCATTCATGGCACACAAATCAATAAAATCAGAATATTCAGTCACACTTTGTTTTGTACATTTTTGTTTCATTTGCAAAATGTCCAAAGTTCAGAATACAACATTTTCATAATAACATATAAGCCATTTTCAATATATGCTTGCAGGAAATATTTGCTCTTAAGTAAATCTAAATCCTATGACGGAATCCGGTTGAGGATGTAAACACCCCAAATTTGCCCTCACCCATTCACACCATGGCTTGTGATCATCTCATATGCATAAACACAAACATATCATCTCATATCTCACTTTTGATTCACTGCATAGCTTCTAAGGCATCTGCACCTAGGGTTTGTGATCTGAGCAACCTCAAAGCTTCTTGGGCCATTCCAAAGGCTACCAATCAACTCAAAGGGATCCATGTGTGTTCTTATATCATATTCCATCTCCTCAAAGTCAAAATTGCAGAGGAATCACAAGAACTGGGATTGGTATGGATGCAGAGCCAAGTTTGAACTGCACAGTTGACTGAAAATTAGGGTTTTGGTTTCAGAGGCCATAACTCCAACTTTTTTGGTCATTCTTGTTTCCATTGGTCTCTATATGGTATAGGGAGTATGCATATCAATTTTCATGAAGAAATTCCATGGGGAAGTCATCTGATCAAGAGTTGGCTTTTCAGACAAGTCAGTGCAAAATCAGGGCATCTGAGGCCCCCAATGACCCAACCAATGGGTGATCTTCATCATTTTGAGTGTATATGATCTTTATTTGATCATGGAAGAAGATGGAAGTTCATAAAAAATCAAGAATTTAGGGTTTTTGCAAATGTTGACTTTTTGGGCATAGTTGACTTTTCAAGAATGCATCATTTTAGGTCATTTTTCAAGCCATGATTCATGATCCAAAAATGCTTCAAATGGAAAAACTTTGGTCATGAAAGTTGTAGATCTCATCTTTCCCTTTTCAAAAAGTACAAGAACATGATCAAACTCTTCTTGGATCAAAAGTTATGGCAATGCAAAGTTGGCTAAAATCATTAATTTTCAAGGCATGCCTCATTTGGAAATTTTGCAAAACCTTGAACCAATGCACCATGTGACCTCTAATTCATTTCAAACCATTACACAAACATTCTCTAAGTCCTAAAAATCAGATTTGAACTAAGAATGCCATGGTTTTATGTTTGGTTAGGCAAAAGAATCACATGTGAACCATAAAGCCACAAGTTGCAAAACTCATGATCACATCTCACCAACTTGATGCATTGGCTGCTGAACCAAACTAGCTTCATACACACATCATGCTGCGCAGCCCCATGCCCATTGTACTTAGCTAGAGTTTAGCCCATGCCCTCTCTTACAAGAAGTGGACTTTTTGCAAAAGTTGCCTTACCAATCAATAAAGGGCATGTCTTGTCAACTGACCAATGAGAGAGAATTATGTGGACAGTTTGCAAGCTAAACATAACCCTAAGCAAGGCTGAAACCAACACATTCACCACATACACAAAAACTCACCATCTTGCAACTTGCTTCGAATTCCTCTCCACAGCCACTAAACATTCAAGCCAACTTCATCAATCATCTCACCACACTTCATAGATCACCCAGCACTAAGAACACAAGCCTGATATAGCCAGAACACCCCATAGCCATTGCTCACCCTCAGTCTGCATTTCTCTTCGAAACTCTCACCACAGCTTGCAAACACACAAACAAACCTTGCAAAGCTTCTCCATACATCATTTGGACCTCAAACCTTCATTCACAATGGCCTGAAACCTCCAGAAACACCATTGCCATTTCTGAGCAAGTTTGAGCAGAAGCTGTCGAAACTCATCATCAAGCCAACTTAAACTCCATTTGAGCATTCAAACATCATCAAGAGGTTCTAAGGAGTAGATTGCACAAGGAGAGGTGGCCAGAAAGTTCCTAAGTTGAAAGCTCCAAATCTCAGGTAGCTCGAAAATAATTTTTCCAGAAATCATTTTTCTTGTTACAAACTTGTTCTTCATGTCTTGCTGATCATTCTGGTACCATTGGTTTTGAAAATGGTTGTGATTTGAGCATTTAATTTGTTTCTGAAGCTTGCGTGACCTAGAACTTCCTTTCTTCGATTCAGCTTGTTTAGGAAATATAAATTTGTTTTGAGAGAGGGGTTTGATTCGTGAGAGTGTAAGGATCATTTCCCAGTTTCTATTTTTCATTTTTGATGCGTTTTTAGGAAGTTTGAAGTTTTTCAGGGGAGGAGGTCACCGGAGAAGACGACCGGAGCTCGTCTCCGGTGACCTGAAAGTGATTAGTCATTAATTTAGGGTTAGGGCAAAGTTTGAATTGAGACCCTTGGATCTGGCTTCCCGCGCGCGTGTGTGTGGTCTAGATTGCATCATTAATTCATAATCAGGATTAATTAAATTAATTAATTGAGTTTTAGAAGTTTGAATGTGAGCCTTAGATCTGCGCGCCAAGTCAATGGTCCTTTCCCCAGAATCAATCTCATCCTTCCATTCTGTTTACTTTTTATTTTATTTAATTTTATTCATTTTTCTTTCAATTAACTTGCATAATTATTTTAAAATAGCAAAAAATTCATAAAAATTATGAAACTTTTTCCTTAAAGTTTTAATAATTTTTATGACCCAAAAATATTTTTATTTTATTTTTTATCATTAAAAAAGTATTTTTTAAATATTTAAAAGGTTATTTTTAATTGATTAATGAGGATTAATTAATTAAAAATACTTTTAGGTATTTAAAAATTACAAAAAAATTCATGAAATGTCCTAAGACATTTAGAAACATTGTCCAACCTTCAAACCAAATTTCTTTTTTGATCTTGATGCATTTTGAGAATTTTTCATTGAATTAAATCATATTTTGTGCATTATTTTGATCATAAGTTAAAAAAATCATTTCTGCCTGTTGGAGAAGGTTGAGACATTGATTCTTCTTGCATTGTTTTGTGTTTAGCATGTATTTTCAAGGATAAAAAGGCCATGATTTGTTCTTGCATTTTCCATTTGTTTGGCATTTGTTTTGTTAAGAACCCTAAAAAACCCTAATAACTTAGAGAATTCATATCTTGAGTTTGGTTGAGAGTTGAGAGCTCCCCTTTGGGCAGTGGTTTATCATAGGCCTAGGGTTTCTTTGGGTGCCATTTTCCATTTTTTGTCATGAGGTTTGCTTCTGTTTTGGGTTTTTGTTTGATGTTTGATCCATGAACCCTAATTTGGGCTTTCTTTTGCATCCTCCTTGCATTCTCTTGCATAACATGACTTGTCTTTGCATTTTGTGCATTCTTGTGATTCATTTGACATATCAAGACATGTAGGAAGCATGTTTGATCATTGCATTACATACTTGCCATGTCATTTGCCTTGTATGCTTCATAACATTTCATGTTTGTTCATGCTCCTTAACTTGCATCATATGCATTCATAAGCTTGTATGAACATCCCCATTGTCTTGCCTCATGTTTGCAGCACCTCATAACATCATAATCATCATCAACATGCTTCTGGTTTTGCTTAGCATCACATCATTTCATCTCATCTTGCATTGCATTGCATTTTCTTTCTAACATTGCAGGTGGTAAGTAAACTTGAGAAGTGGATTTGCCTTCACTTCTCATACCTTTTCTCTTCATCTCTCTTGCATCTATTGCTGCATTTCTATTTGTGTTTGAGTTTGAGCTTGCTCATTCTTTTTCCTCCCACTTTCTTTCTTCAAGTGACTTGACTTCTTGAATGAAGCAAGTCACTTTGCTTCTCTTGATCCTGTTCATCTGCTTCCTGGTGGTTCCTTTGAAGATTGTTCTTGGAAACCTCACAAACCTTAGGAACAACCAAGCATGATAATGAATTAGGGTCTTGATTAGTCCCCCCATAGTTTTACCTTTGTGTCTCTCTTTGAGTCTTCTCTTCTCACCTCATAATCAGGGACTAAACCCTAAAGGCTTTAACACTTTGTGATTAAGCTTATGCCTGCATCCTTCTTTTAGGATGGAGTGTATAACTTTAATCCTAAGTATTAAACCCTCAAGGTGTTTAAATCTCTTAATTAATTCATCTAATAATCATCAAGACATCACTTGTAACTTGGGCCTTGCATTAGGGTTCTAATTCTTCCTTAATTGGTTAAGAAGGACTAACCCTAGTGTTAATGGACAAGTCCCCCTCAAGTTGTCTTACAAATCATAAAATTCACTTCATCATCATATCATTAATCTAAAATCCACTTAATAAAGGTTTGTTTTGTCATGGGTTTAATCCCTAATCATGGATTAAGTTGAGGAGTTTTTCTCAACTTAAACATTCTCATCTATTATCCTTCTTTTAGGATGGTGTAATGGGTCTGTTTAATCCTTGATTATGGCTTAACCTCATTACTCAACACTAAACAAAAACACCAAAAACATCTAAATAATCACAAGTAGGTTAATGATCTTAATCCTACACCAAAGGTGATTAAGTGTGAGAATCTGACTTCACACTTAAGGTATTCTCATTACCCCTAATCAGAGGGAAGATGTGATGAGTTTACTAAATCCATTGGTTTAGGCTTAAGCTCATTAACTTATGACAAACATCCAAAAAGAAATAAAAGACTGAAAACTCAAAAACAAACAATAATCGTCTCCTTCGGGATTCTTTTCTCATCATCTTCACTCACAAACGAGAACTCGCTTCTTCCGTCTAATGCAAGACAGTTCGCACCTGAGCCAGACAGGTCATACACTTGAGCATTGGCAAGCAAGCAGTTCATCAAGTCAATTCATCTTTCAGTCTCTTTGGGTCGAACTACGGTGTTCTGACTTCCTCATTGCACGAGAGGATACGTAGGCATAACTTAACAGTTATCGAACAAAAGTCTCTGTATATCCCCCCTCTTTCCAGCTTTATTCTCTTAGCCTCATATTCTTGAGCACTTCATTCTTGTTCTTACACTGACACTGTATATTTATACACATCACACTTCTTTGCACTGACACCTGTACATTCTTTTCCAGCTATCTTTACACACAAATTGCACTGACACTACCCCTTTATAACACAAATCTTTTAAGCGTGGATCCCGTCGAGTACGACGGACAATCCGGGTGCTAATACCTTCCCAGGTTGTAACCAACCCCCTTTCTCAGTCTCTCTGGTTCGCAAACCGTCTTATCCATCTCTTTCTAGGCCTATGCAGCATTGCCTTTCCTCCGGGATAAAAATGCCTAGCTGGCGACTCTATTCATCTCCAGTGAGTTCACGGCTGTGTGTTCTCGCTGTTCCCTTCGCCGACCGTTCGCGTCTGTACCTTCATATGAACCATTTTCATTTGTCGGGAGCGACAGCTTGGCGACTCTGCTGGGGAAATCCTTATACTGCAACCAGGGCTTCTGGTTCTTTTTGTGGGTTCCTCCTAGCGCTTGTTTGATTTGTGTTTACGGGGGTGTTATGTGCTTGTTTGTGCTTGTATTTATTTTTGTTTTTGCTTATTGCTTTATGTACAGTTGCTTTACTGCTTTCTTTATTGCATTTATTTATATCATACTGTCATTGTTGCTGGCTGGATCTGGTTTCTTGTTTTGGTGGGTGGGTGTTTCATTGAGAGTTAAGGTCCTATACCTGGGACCTGAGTGACACCTAGGCTAGAGTGAATCATATTCTTTCCCATTCCATTTCGGTCTGGTGCGGGAATATGAAACACGGTTCAGATATGGGTTTCTTCTTGAGAACTCTGTGTTGCAGATTTCCTGCAATGCTAGGGCTATCTGGGAAGCCTGCTAAGTCTGGATGACCTTTTAGTATTGACCTTCAGAAACTGAGGAGAATTAGAGGAGGAACTTTTATGGTTATTGTAAACACTGTACCTCCGGGTTAGAAGTGTTTACACTTCTCATAACTGATCCAAGTCTGAGGATCCTTGTTTTAGAACACCACCTGTGAGGGGGTTGGGCTGTTTACAGGTTTGCAGGTACCTTGACCTCAGAATACCCTGTTACTTTGACCTTGTTAAGAGTACTCCATGTTGGATAGTTCTTGTGATTCTGAACCCTGGACATGTGGCTCTTTATTTGAGTCCCCCTACCCTGGTTACTGGATTTATAGACCTCCACCTGGATTTCTTGAACACACATGGATCTATACCAAGGCAGTTAATCAGATCCAGCTCAGTCACAGACCCTTGCATATCATTTGCATACATACTCATTGCATCATATTAACATTTGCTTATTTGTGTTTCAGGGTATCCACCTCCATCTGGTTTTGGTTTTGACCCCATCTGCAGTTTTGACCTGTCTCCACCAGCACTTGCTTCAGTTTGTCAGCCATACTTCAGTTACTTGCACTAGCCAGCCAGTGGCCCACTCCTCAGCATCTTCATCAGCACTTATCCTACTCAGTTTCAACATCATGGCTCCAAAGAAAAGCAACATCACCTATCATTTCTTTCAACCAGACTTATCAGACATCAGGAGGATCCAAACCCTGATCACCCCAGATCACATTCCTTTGTTCAGAGAGCATTATGGGGATATACTTGACTTGGTCATGGATCTGGACCCTTCACAGAGGAGCCTCATCCACACCTGCATTCAGTTCTATGACCCCCCATTGAGATGTTTCACCTTTCAAGACTTTCAGTTGGGGCCTCTCCTGGAAGAATACTCATCATTGACTGGTCTGCCCATCAAAAGAGGAATCCCTTTCAACCCTGAAATGGTCTTTCCCAGCAATGGAGAGATAGCAAAAGCTTTGTATTTGGAGCCTGTTTTGATTGAACAGCATATGACCTCTAAAGCTGGAACCCCTGGTTTTCATCTTGACTTCTTGATTTCTCAAGCTAGTCTGAAGGCCTCCTCGGGGGAGTGGAAAGCTGTTTGTGCTCTATTGGCCTTGAGTGTATATGGAATTGTATTGTTTGCAGATGAGCCTCGATTCATTAGCAAAAATGCAATCCATTTGTTCATCCTGAAGAACCCAGTGCCAACTTTACTGGGTGATCTCTATTACTCAGTTCATCAGAGAAATGAGAAGCAGAGGGGAAGATTAGTGAGGATTTGTGCTCCATTATTCCATGCTTGGCTTCTTAAGCATCTACCCAGGACAGATGCATTTCTAAATCCTCATCAGCAAAGCAACTGGGCTAAGAGACTCACTGTCCTAACTTCAGCAGATATCAGATGGTGTACTCAGAGCACCAAGGGCAGAGATATAATCACCAGCTGTGGGCACTTTCCCAATGTGCCCTTAATAGGAGTTAAGGGAAGTATCAATTACAACCCTCTGCTGTTCAAGAGGCAATTAGGCTATGCACTGGTTCATACTCCTAGGGAACAAGACTTGGTGGAGACCCTCTACTGTGAGAACAAGATTAGTCTGGCAACTGTTAGGCAGGCTGCCTGGGCCTGGGATCATGTTCAGACTAAGGGAATCACCATTCTGGGTAAGTGCAATAATGTGGCATCAGTCCAATATTATGAGTGGTCCCATGCTAGGGCCCAATTCTCTGGAATGCCTTTCACCATAGAAGATATGCCTGAGTCATCTTCAGCACCACCCCCTGCCACTATCAGTTTGGAAGAGTTTGAAAGCTTGAAGGAAAGAAATGAGAAGTTAACTCAAGCCTTGCAGAAGACCCTCCGGGAGAGGAGTGAAGGTGTGAGGGAAATTGAGAGATTGGAGAAGTTGAGAGTGGAACACTTGACTAAAATTGAGAAGTCTGGAGATTATATCAACAAGTCTAAGGCTGGTGAACAAATTCTGAAGAATGCTTGTAAAGAAGCCCAGTTTCAGAGAGCAAGAACAGACTTGTATTTGAAAGAAAGCCAGGCCAGGTGGGTCCGGATCACTGAGGCCCGTACTCTAGAAGACAAGAGAGTTCAGGACAAGATGGAGCAGATGGAAAAAGCCCTGGCAGCAGCCCAGGGGGAAATATCAGAGCTGAAAATCAAAGCAGGAGTAAAGAGGTCTAAGAACCAAAGTCAGAGCAAGAAGTTGACTGCAGCTGTTGCAACAAGAAACCTTCTCATCAGAAGTCTCACGGAGCATCCGGCTGATCCTGTGACCGAAGCACTTCTCAAGGAAGTTCGTGAGGATGAGTTTGGCCTTGGAGTTTGATCATTTGCTTGTTGTTGTTCCTTTTCATGTACTTTTGCTTTTTGTGGTGTATTTTGGCCCCTTTGAGGGCTTGTGTTGTAAAATGAACAATTTGTATTATTTCACCCTTTGTAATATATTTGTGTTGGTTTCTATCAAAAGCAACTTCGACAGCAGCATCTTCAAGGGTCTGGAAGGGTCAAAACTGAAGGCCAAACCGGATACCTTGAGAACAAATAAGCATAACTGCATTGCATGCTAACCCTTTTGTTTGTTTTGTAGGTTTTTTGTTTTGTTGTTGCTAACCTTTGTTGTGATGCTCAGGAATTATTGCTCGCCGCCGGGTATTTCCTCTCAACAGGCCTCACAGGTACCCAACTAGAAACAACCTTCCGGGAATCCAGATGGATCAGATGCAGCAGGACCTTACGGAGGTCAGAAACCAGATGGCCAACGAAAGGTTGGAGATGAGAACTCAGATAACACAATTCATGGAAGTGATGAACAATTTAGCTCAAAGCCAGGAGAGGCTCAGAACTTTGGTAGAAGGGAGGAATCAAGAGGAGCCCCATGTGGGAACTGCTGGCACAAGTAACAACGAGAGGGTCCAACCTCATGTCAATCCCCCAGTTTTTGGACCCCATCTCCATCCAGAGGCTAACATCCCAGTCAACATTCAAGGGACAGCCACTGCAGCCAGAGCACTTCAAGAAGATCCTCAGGAGGACCAATATACAGTAATGGGTGCCGAAGAGGAAACTTATGATAGACGGTTGGAAGAAATAGCTGAGAAGTTGAGGTCCTTAGAATCTCAAAATTCTTTGGGTTTCGACGTTATGGACATGGGTTTGGTAGAAGGGGTCAGGATTCCCCACAAGTTCAAGCCTCCATGTTTCGAAAAGTATAATGGGACTTCATGCCCCCGGACTCATTTGCAATCATTTCTGGGAAGGCTGAAGGCCTATACAATGGATGAGAAGCTTTGGATGTTTTACTTCGAAGATAGCTTGACTGGAGCTTCTAGGGAATGGTATTCCCATTTGACAAGAGCAACTATAAGATGCTGGAAGGACCTGGCAGAAGCCTTCATCAGACAGTATCAGTATAATCTAGATATGGCACCCAACAGGACCCTCCTAATGGGAATGTCACAATCTTCGAGGGAGAGTTTCCGAGAGTATGCCCAAAGGTGGAGGCAACTGGCTGCTGCTGTTCAACCACCAATGTCTGAGAGAGAAATGGCAGACATGTTTATGAACACTCTTCAGGGAACGTATATTGACAGGTTGGCTGCTTTCTCTTCCACCAGCTTCGCAGATGTTGTCATAGCTGGGGAGAGAATTGAAAGCCTGTTAAAGATGGGTAAGATCTCAGACAACGGTGCAAGCTCGTCCAGTAGTACAAGAAAGCCTTTTGCAGGCCCGAGAAGAACTGGCGAGACCAATGCCATTCACACCAACAGGGGTAGGCCCCAATATGCTCAGAGGTCAATAGCAGCAGTCACTATCCCTGCTCCAGCTCATCCTCAGCCAGTCTATCAACCTCCTCAACAAAGCTTCCAACAACAACCTCAGTATCAGCAGAATCAGTATCCTCCAAGGAACTTCAACAACAACTCCAACAACAACAATCAACAGAGGCCATTCCAACAAAGGCCATCCCAAGCTAACCGAGTGATCGACCCGATCCCAATGCCGTATGCTGCCTTGCTGCCACAACTTCTGAAACTCAACCTGGTTGAGCTAAGAACGTTGGCACCTCCGGATCCCAACAGTCTACCAAGGAACTATGACTCCAATGCTAGGTGTGCTTTTCATTCAAACGCACCTGGTCACAGTACAGAAAAATGCAGAGCTCTGCATATGAAGGTACAAGACTTGGTAGACTCCAAGGCTCTGAACTTTGCACCTCCGCCCAATGTCAATAAAAACCCTATGCCAAACCATGGTGGTCCTCGAATTAATGCTATTGAAGAAGACCAACCGTCTTATTTAATAACAAGTGTGAATCAGATCAGGACACCATTGGTGGAAATCAAAGCTCAACTCCGTGAAAACCAAATATTTCCAGGGTGTGAACTAGGGTGTCCCTATTGCAATATTTCATGGAATGGGTGCGAGGACCTGAGGAATGGCATTGACAGCCTTATTCAGAGTGGCCTGCTACAGATCACTACATCATTTCCGACAAATCCGGCAACTTCATCAACAACGGTTTCAGAACCTCCTACAACTGCAGCAACTATTGTTCCCGACAATTCATCAGCAACATCAACAAGTACTTCACCTGTCCTCCCAAATGATCAGTTTTCAACAGTTCCTCTTGCTACGACTTCAGCTTCATTCCATTTCGACTCTCCATCAGCAACAACAACAGTCCTTCCAATAGAACCTCCTACAACACCAGTAATCAATCATGAAGATGTCTCTACTGTTACCATATTCTATGATCCTGAAAATAATTCCGCCTACCATTCAGAAGGTGCTGCTCCCACTAGAGCACCAGCTACAATCTTTTATGATCCACAAACAATTACAGTCCCTTCAGCAGCAGCAATCAGTCCAGTCACTGTCACGGTGCCTGGACCAGTACCATATGAAAGCAATAGGGCCATCCCTTGGCACTATGGCTCTGACGTGTACTGTGAAGGGAAAAGAATCACTCTTGAAACAATAGCACCTGCACCACAAATAGATAATGTGGGGGGAGGCGGAGGCTTCACTCGAAGCGGACGTCTCTTCGCTTCACAAGTTCAAAGACCTACTGCCGAAGCAGAAGCCGCTGCCAAGGCAAAAGGAAAAGGCCCGGTGCAGGAAGATCCAGCTGCCAAAGAAGCCCTGAAGACTCCATTTGATCAGGAAGTTGATGAGTTTATGCGAATCATCAAAAAGAGTGATTATAAAATTGTGGATCAGCTTCACCAGACGCCATCCAAAATCTCTATCCTCTCACTGCTTATGTGCTCCGAAGCCCATCGGAATGCACTACTTAAAGTCCTGCACGCAGCTTACGTGCCTGAGGAGATTACTGTCAACCAATTGGAAACCGTGGTTGGAAATGTTACTGCTAGCAATGGGCTAGGGTTTACCAATTCTGACTTGACAGCGGATGGCCGCAACCACAACAAAGCCTTGCACATAACCCTGGAATGCAAAGGAGCTGTCCTTTCTCATGTGCTGGTGGACACAGGTTCTTCCCTGAATGTCTTACCAAAGAAGGCTCTGGTGAAGCTTGAATATGATGGATTGGCATTGAGACCCAGCAACCTGGTAGTAAGAGCCTTTGATGGTTCTAAGAGATCGGTTCTGGGAGAGATTGAGCTGCCTGTGACAATTGGCCCACAGACTTTTAAAACTATCTTTTATGTGATGGACATTCAGCCCGCCTACAGCTGTTTGTTGGGTAGACCCTGGATTCACGCCGCCGGCGCAATAACGTCTACCCTTCACCAAAAGTTAAAATTTGAGTGGGAAGGCCAAGTTGTCACAATCTGTGGAGAGGAGGACATTTTTGTCAGCCACCTGGCAACCTATAAATACATTGAGATGGATGGAGAGATCCATGAGACAATGAGCCAAGGTTTTGAAGCCTTGAATGTCAATGAAGCATCTGCTGTATCTGGTACTCCAATGTCATCATACCAACAAGCCCGAAAGGTTGTTGAAGAAGGAACTGCCCTAGGCTGGGGCAAGGTCCTAGCTGTGGAGGAGAAGAAGGACAAATTTGGGTTGGGTTACAAACCAACTCAACATCAAGCAAAGGCTGCTGCAGAGCCTGGTTTTGTCAGTGGGGGGATGCTTACCCCCGATGCTATCAACTGCCTGGAAGACGAGCTGGAAGAGGAGCACAATCTGGAGAATTGGATTCGTCCAAAGATCCCGGGGAGCAGTGTCTCGAACTGGTCTTCCCAGGAAATTATAAGAGTTACTCAATCAGAGTAATTATTATTTCCTGTATTTTTTATGAGCATGCATCAAAGTCTTGCATCTTGCCCAAGATGACAAGACTCATTTTGTAATCAGGGCCATCTGTACTTTTGTGCAAACAAGATTAAATTAATGAAATATCAGACATCTTTTTGCAAACGAGTCCTTTTCTTTTATGCTCACTGTTTTTCCATTTTTCTTTTTGTACAAAAATAAATGGCGGTGTTTTCAAAATGATAACTTCATTTCACTTTTTTCTAAAGCAAGATTAAAATCAATCACTAAAATGAACCAACTTAACCCTTGCAGAGAGTGCCTTCCTGACAGCACCGACAACAGCACGGCTATGACTTCGTATGACTTTGACAATCCAATCAATCAAGCTGATGAAGGGGTTGATGAAGAATATGAGCTTCCTGAAGAGCTAGCCAGGTTGTTGAGACAGGAGGAAAAGGTTATTACTCCTCATCAGGAGGAGATTGAAGTGATTAATCTTGGTACGGAGGAAGACGTGAAAGAGGTCAAAATCGGGGCCTGCCTGCAAGACTCAGTGAAGAGGCAACTGATAGATCTGCTTCAAGAGTATGTTGACGTGTTTGCTTGGTCGTATCAAGATATGCCAGGGTTGGATACCGACATTGTTGTGCACAAGCTGCCTCTGAGGGAAGAATGCCCGCCAGTTAAACAGAAGTTGCGCCGAACTCGCCCAGACATGGCTATGAAAATCAAGGAGGAGGTACAAAAGCAATGGGACGCCGGGTTCCTTGCTGTGACTAGCTACCCGCCGTGGGTTGCTAATATAGTACCTGTGCCTAAGAAGGACGGCAAAGTAAGAATGTGTGTGGACTACCGGGATCTGAACAGAGCCAGCCCGAAAGATGACTTCCCATTACCTCACATTGATGTATTGGTGGATAACACGGCTCAGTTCTCGGTATTCTCCTTCATGGATGGATTTTCAGGATATAATCAGATCAAGATGTCACCTGAAGACATGGAGAAGACAACATTCATCACACCTTGGGGCACGTTCTGTTACAAAGTGATGCCATTCGGACTGAAGAATGCTGGTGCCACATATCAACGGGCTATGGTGACATTATTCCATGATATGATCCATAAGGAAATCGAGTGTTATGTGGATGATATGATCACCAAGTCCCTTACAGAGGAAGATCACCTGGTGAATCTGCTGAAGTTATTCAAGCGTCTGAGGAAGTATCAACTAAAGTTGAACCCCAACAAATGCACATTCGGGGTGCGATCCGGTAAGCTGCTGGGCTTTATTGTAAGCGAGAAAGGGATTGAGGTTGACCCTGATAAAGTCAAGGCTATTCAAGAAATGCCTGCACCGAAAACTGAGAAAGAAGTTCGAGGGTTTTTAGGTCGGTTGAACTACATTTCAAGGTTCATATCTCACCTTACAGCAACCTGTGAACCCTTGTTCAAGCTGTTAAGAAAGGAACAAACAGTCAGGTGGAACGAAGATTGCCAGAAGGCTTTTGACAAGATCAAGGAGTATTTACAAGAACCTCCAATCCTTATGCCTCCAGTAGAAGGAAGACCTCTGATAATGTACTTGACAGTATTAGAAGAATCGATGGGGTGTGTGCTGGGCCAGCATGACGAGTCTGGTCGAAAAGAGTATGCAATATACTACCTAAGCAAAAAGTTTACCGACTGTGAACAACGTTATTCACTGCTCGAGAAAACTTGCTGTGCTTTAGCGTGGGCTGCTCGCCGACTGAGACAGTATATGTTGACCCACACTACCTTACTAATCTCAAAAATGGATCCAGTTAAGTACATTTTCGAGAAGCCAGCTCTTACCGGACGGGTCGCAAGATGGCAGATGATTCTCACAGAATACGACATACAGTACACATCTCAGAAAGCCATCAAGGGCAGTGTACTATCTGAATATCTTGCTGAGCAACCCATTGATGATTACCAGCCTATGAGGTTTGACTTCCCCGATGAAGACATCATGTTCATTAAAGCAAAAGATCATGAAGAGCCTATTCACACTGAAGGGCCTGACCCAGAAGAAGAATGGACTATGATGTTTGACGGGGCTGTTAATATGAATGGTCGTGGCGTTGGTGCAGTGCTCATTACACCTAAAGGAGTTCACATGCCTTTCTCGGCAAAACTCACTTTCAACTGCACTAACAACGAAGCTGAATACGAAGCTTGCATTATGGGTCTTGAGGAAGCCATTGACCTCAGGATCAAGACATTGACCGTATTCGGAGATTCAGCTCTGGTAGTCAATCAAACCAACGGAAAATGGTACACCCACCAGGATCATCTGATACCTTACAGGGATTATACAAGAAGGTTATTGACTTTCTTTACAACAGTCAAGCTTGAGTATATCCCTCGGGACGAGAATCAGTTTGCAGATGCTCTTGCTACCATTTCATCCATGATCAAAGTTCAAGCTGCTAACTTTGTACCCCAGATTTCAGTGTCTAGACTTGATAGACCAGCATATGTATTTGCAGCGGATGTTCTAAAAGATGATAAGCCTTGGTTCCACGACATTAAGTGCTTCTTGGAGGATCAGACATACCCACCTGGGGCATCTTCCAATGATAAGAAGACTTTGAGAAGGCTTGCTGGTAATTTCTTTCTGAACACTGATGGGTCTTTATACAAGAGGAACTTTGACATGGTACTCCTCAGATGTGTTGACAAGACGGAAGCAGATTTGCTGATGCATGAAGTGCACGAAGGATCTTTTGGTACCCATGCTGGAGGGCATGCCATGGCTAAGAAGTTGTTAAGATCAGGCTATTACTGGATCACGATGGATGCAGACTGTTGTGCTTACGCCAGAAAATGCCATAAATGCCAGATCTATGCAGATAAGGTGCATGTGCCTCCCAATCCTTTGAACATCATGTCCTCACCCTGGCCCTTTGCTATGTGGGGCATTGATATGATTGGCAAGATTGAACCGACTGCTTCAAATGGCCACAGATTCATCCTGGTTGCCATTGACTATTTTACCAAGTGGGTTGAAGCAGCCTCCTATGGAAACGTCACAAGGCAAGTGGTAGCCAGATTTCTGAAAAGAGATATCATCTGTCGGTATGGAGTGCCCGAGCGAATCATTACTGATAATGGTTCTAATCTAAACAACAAAATGATGGCAGAGCTGTGCCGGGACTTCAAGATCCAACATCACAATTCTTCTCCTTACAGGCCAAAGATGAATGGCGCTGTTGAGGCAGCAAATAAGAATATCAAGAAGATTGTGCAGAAGATGGTAGTCACATACAAGGACTGGCATGAAATGTTACCATTTGCCTTGCATGGGTACCGCACATCAATCAGGACATCCACTGGGGCAACACCGTATCAACTTGTATATGGTATGGAAGCGGTCCTACCTGTTGAAGTTGAATTGCCCTCTCTACGGGTATTAATGGATGTTAAACTGAATGAAGCAGAATGGGCACGGTCCCGATACGAACAACTGAGTCTGATCGAAGAGAAAAGATTAGCTGCAATCTGCCATGGACAGCTATATCAGAAGAGAATGAAGAGAGCCTTCGATCAGAAAGTCAGGCACCGAGAGTACCAAGTAGGGGATCTTGTGTTGAAAAGAATCCTCCCTCCTCATACAGACTACAGGGGCAAATGGACTCCAAATTATGAAGGACCATTTGTTGTAAAGAAAGTTTTCTCTGGTGGAGCACTGATGCTCAGCACCATGGATGGTGAAGATTTCCCGTCCCCTGTGAATTCAGATGCAGTTAAAAAATACTTCGCATAAAATGACCCGCTGGACATAAAAACAGAATGTAAGTCCAGGCAAAAATAGGGCATCCCGGCGAGTCAAAGACAGAATAAAAGACTCGGGCAAAAATAAGGGAAAATAAACAAAAAATGTACACCCGCTGAGCTGAAAAGCCGCATTGGACAGTTCAGGCAAAAATGGGTATCCCGATGGATTGAAAACCCGAAAGGGCGATCCATGCAAAATAAGGGAATGAGCGAACAACTGCATTCTGAATTCGTCTGTATCACCCACGACTTGGTAAGTTCCAAAGGATCAAGCTTCAATCAGAATCAACTCTCTCCAGAAAGCAAGACGAGAAGAACGTCATTGTCATACGAGTCATAGCAGAAGAGGAAGCTCCTTAAAGCGTCGTCAACACCGCCAGTGCTTTATTTCTCAATTTGTAGCAATCTCCTCATTTCAGGAGATATGTTTCTTTGACTGTATCGTGCCAATTCAGGGCACATGAATTAATAAAATCAGATTTTCAGTCATGTTGCGTCTTTTACATTTATGTTTTTGCAAAGAGTCGTCTGATATCTCTAAAAATACAATTGCATAAGTACAGATGCCTTTCTCTAAAAATGAAAACACATGCTTACAGGGAATCTGATTATTCTCGAAAGTACTTAACCCCTATGACGGAATCCAGTAAGGGATACCTCGGGACCTTTTGTACGTTTCCTTATCTTTGCAGGATTGCAGGTACCCAGAACGCAGCTTGGGGCATGCAAGGTACATCCCAGCAAGCTGGCAAATCAACAAAAGATATCAGCATCCGAGATGCTCTATCCCCAGCTGAGTAGCTCCCCATTGCTTTCCCCAGCAAAGTTGCCGAACCAACTAACAGGCTTAACACTCCGGATGCTTTCTCCCCAGCTGAGTTGCCTCTCATTACTCTCCCCAGCTGAGTTATCAACAGCATTCCCCAGCTGTAGTGCCAACCAATCTTCCTCAGCAGATGCAGAAATCAGGGAATCATCTCCCCACACCTTCCCCAGCCTCTATTCAGAAGAGCAACGCATGAAGAGATCACAACAGAGTGAAGAAAGCTTCTGCAAACCCCAGCTGGGTCCCGTATTATCAAGGTTATGTCAACCAGTGACATATATCCCCGAGTAGATACATCATTAGATCTACCAGTGATCTCATCCCCAGCTGGGACGTCCATTTCAAGCAGATCGACCAGAGATCTTCGCAGCAATGGGATCCGAATCCCGGATCTGCGCCTCTTTGCATAATCATAGCATTCACATCATATTCACCCTCAGAGCGTAGCATTCCGTCTAATACGGAGCATTACGGCAAAAATCAAATACATAGCATAATCATGAGTCATATTGTGAATTAACACTTGTGAATAATGAACCGTTCATCATCACTGTACAAAAATCCCCATCAGAGTCCCCGGCAAAAGCAGCTGCCCTTTCAAATCACAAACACCAGTATATACACCTTTTGGCACCCGCCCGTGTCATCTTTCCCCAGTAAAGTCGCCTGAACACCCTTTACAAACAAATCACCCGTATTACAGATACTTCCTGACACCCGTCCGTGTCATACACCAGCAAAAAGCCAAAGACATCCTCTTTGCACTCACATATACCTATACATACACTTTCTTGACACCCGTCCGTGTCATATCCCCAGTGCAGTCGCTTACCTTTATCACCCATACACTTGTTAATATTATACTTTTCTCTTTTGACACTCGTCCGTGTCACTCTCCCCAGCAGTTAAAACACTCATCAGTACAACACTCACTGCTCATGGTACACTTATACAGATACTCGTCCGTATCTTGTATACTCTATCACTCGTAACCCCACAGATTCGGCAGTAGTCCTTGTTCTTTGTTAACCAGTTGGTACTCGTCCGTACCATCATCTCAGAACATTGCGTCTAGTGTTTGTTTCTACATGATACTCGTCCGTATCATAGTCTTAGGGATGCTCGTCCGCATCTTTAATCCATACACCGTGTCAAACACTTATGTCTTCTTGAGTGTAGATACTCGTCCGTGTCTATTAGATACAACACTCGTCCGTGTTCCTTGTTAACCAGTTGATACTCGTCCGTATCATCATCTCTGAGCATGTGTCAGTTTGTTTCTACATGATACTCGTCCGTATCATAAGTCTTAAGGATGCTCGTCCGCATCTTTAATCTATACACAATACCAAACACTTATACCCTTTTGTTTCTTGGATGTAAACGCTCGTCCGTGTTTACTATCTCCCCAGTAGATCGCCAACAAATTTCCTTTTTATTTAACACCCGTCCTGTGTTATGATAACTCTGAGAGCAGTCGTACCCTGCTGAGTGGTCGTCCTCCACTTCTTGATGGTCGTCCTCCATCATGCTCATCCGATGGCCGTCCCCATCGTTGATTTTAGCAGCCGTCCCCTGCTAGGTGGTCGTCCTCCACCTTTTGATGATCGTCCTTCATCATTTTATCCAATGGCCGTCCCCATTGTTGATTTTGGTTATCTGGCATTCGTCCTATGTCATGAGAAACCCTGAGAGCAGCCGTCCCCTGCTGAGTGGTCGTCCTCCACTTCTTGATGGTCGTCCTCCATCTTGCTCGTCCGATGGCCGTCCCCATCGTTGACCTTTTCTATCCGATGGCCGTCCCCATCGTTGATATTTTCGGCAGCCGTACCCTGCCAGGTGGTCGTCCTCCACCTCTGATGGCCGTCCCCATCATATTTCCTTTTATTCCCAACAGAGCAGCCGTCCCCTGCTAGGTGATCGTCCTTCACCTTTGATGGCCGTACCCCATCATCTGTTTATTTCATTTATTCTTTAACCCGATGGCCGTCCCCGTCGTGGTCCCTTTTCCTTTTAACCCGATGGCCGTCCCCATCGTTGGTTACTTTACCTTTATGAACTTGATGGCCGTCCCCGTCACATTTCATTAATCCTCAGAGAATTTTATAACTTTATCTTGATGGCCGTCCCCATCATAATTTCTTTTCTTTCCCCAGCTAGTCGGCCGTCCCCGTCTTAGCTTTACCTTTTATCCCCAGCATGTCGGCCGTCCCCGTCATCGCTCTTTACCCAGCAGCCGTCCTCTGCTCGACGGTCGTCCTCCGTCGCCCATACTTTACAATACACTTTATTTTGCCTTTACAATCTATATCCCTTTTCTTCTTCATTCTGTGAGTGCAAATTTTGGACTGTCTTTGGTATTCAACCACAAGTTATCTTGTTTGGCCTGTTAAGCCGTCGCTTACATCCTGCACAGCTAACTCATGTTTGAATAGGGGCAGCTGTAAACACCCCAAATTTGCCCTCACCCATTCACACCATGGCTTGTGATCATCTCATATGCATAAACACAAACATATCATCTCATATCTCACTTTTGATTCACTGCATAGCTTCTAAGGCATCTGCACCTAGGGTTTGTGATCTGAGCAACCTCAAAGCTTCTTGGGCCATTCCAAAGGCTACCAATCAACTCAAAGGGATCCATGTGTGTTCTTATATCATATTCCATCTCCTCAAAGTCAAAATTGCAGAGGAATCACAAGAACTGGGATTGGTATGGATGCAGAGCCAAGTTTGAACTGCACAGTTGACTGAAAATTAGGGTTTTGGTTTCAGAGGCCATAACTCCAACTTTTTTGGTCATTCTTGTTTCCATTGGTCTCTATATGGTATAGGGAGTATGCATATCAATTTTCATGAAGAAATTCCATGGGGAAGTCATCTGATCAAGAGTTGGCTTTTCAGACAAGTCAGTGCAAAATCAGGGCATCTGAGGCCCCCAATGACCCAACCAATGGGTGATCTTCATCATTTTGAGTGTATATGATCTTTATTTGATCATGGAAGAAGATGGAAGTTCATAAAAAATCAAGAATTTAGGGTTTTTGCAAATGTTGACTTTTTGGGCATAGTTGACTTTTCAAGAATGCATCATTTTAGGTCATTTTTCAAGCCATGATTCATGATCCAAAAATGCTTCAAATGGAAAAACTTTGGTCATGAAAGTTGTAGATCTCATCTTTCCCTTTTCAAAAAGTACAAGAACATGATCAAACTCTTCTTGGATCAAAAGTTATGGCAATGCAAAGTTGGCTAAAATAATTAATTTTCAAGGCATGCCTCATTTGGAAATTTTGCAAAACCTTGAACCAATGCACCATGTGACCTCTAATTCATTTCAAACCATTACACAAACATTCTCTAAGTCCTAAAAATCAGATTTGAACTAAGAATGCCATGGTTTTATGTTTGGTTAGGCAAAAGAATCACATGTGAACCATAAAGCCACAAGTTGCAAAACTCATGATCACATCTCACCAACTTGATGCATTGGCTGCTGAACCAAACTAGCTTCATACACACATCATGCTGCGCAGCCCCATGCCCATTGTACTTAGCTAGAGTTTAGCCCATGCCCTCTCTTACAAGAAGTGGACTTTTTGCAAAAGTTGCCTTACCAATCAATAAAGGGCATGTCTTGTCAACTGACCAATGAGAGAGAATTATGTGGACAGTTTGCAAGCTAAACATAACCCTAAGCAAGGCTGAAACCAACACATTCACCACATACACAAAAACTCACCATCTTGCAACTTGCTTCGAATTCCTCTCCACAGCCACTAAACATTCAAGCCAACTTCATCAATCATCTCACCACACTTCATAGATCACCCAGCACTAAGAACACAAGCCTGATATAGCCAGAACACCCCATAGCCATTGCTCACCCTCAGTCTGCATTTCTCTTCGAAACTCTCACCACAGCTTGCAAACACACAAACAAACCTTGCAAAGCTTCTCCATACATCATTTGGACCTCAAACCTTCATTCACAATGGCCTGAAACCTCCAGAAACACCATTGCCATTTCTGAGCAAGTTTGAGCAGAAGCTGTCGAAACTCATCATCAAGCCAACTTAAACTCCATTTGAGCATTCAAACATCATCAAGAGGTTCTAAGGAGTAGATTGCACAAGGAGAGGTGGCCAGAAAGTTCCTAAGTTGAAAGCTCCAAATCTCAGGTAGCTCGAAAATAATTTTTCCAGAAATCATTTTTCTTGTTACAAACTTGTTCTTCATGTCTTGCTGATCATTCTGGTACCATTGGTTTTGAAAATGGTTGTGATTTGAGCATTTAATTTGTTTCTGAAGCTTGCGTGACCTAGAACTTCCTTTCTTCGATTCAGCTTGTTTAGGAAATATAAATTTGTTTTGAGAGAGGGGTTTGATTCGTGAGAGTGTAAGGATCATTTCCCAGTTTCTATTTTTCATTTTTGATGCGTTTTTAGGAAGTTTGAAGTTTTTCAGGGGAGGAGGTCACCGGAGAAGACGACCGGAGCTCGTCTCCGGTGACCTGAAAGTGATTAGTCATTAATTTAGGGTTAGGGCAAAGTTTGAATTGAGACCCTTGGATCTGGCTTCCCGCGCGCGTGTGTGTGGTCTAGATTGCATCATTAATTCATAATCAGGATTAATTAAATTAATTAATTGAGTTTTAGAAGTTTGAATGTGAGCCTTAGATCTGCGCGCCAAGTCAATGGTCCTTTCCCCAGAATCAATCTCATCCTTCCATTCTGTTTACTTTTTATTTTATTTAATTTTATTCATTTTTCTTTCAATTAACTTGCATAATTATTTTAAAATAGCAAAAAATTCATAAAAATTATGAAACTTTTTCCTTAAAGTTTTAATAATTTTTATGACCCAAAAATATTTTTATTTTATTTTTTATCATTAAAAAAGTATTTTTTAAATATTTAAAAGGTTATTTTTAATTGATTAATGAGGATTAATTAATTAAAAATACTTTTAGGTATTTAAAAATTACAAAAAAATTCATGAAATGTCCTAAGACATTTAGAAACATTGTCCAACCTTCAAACCAAATTTCTTTTTTGATCTTGATGCATTTTGAGAATTTTTCATTGAATTAAATCATATTTTGTGCATTATTTTGATCATAAGTTAAAAAAATCATTTCTGCCTGTTGGAGAAGGTTGATACATTGATTCTTCTTGCATTGTTTTGTGTTTAGCATGTATTTTCAAGGATAAAAAGGCCATGATTTGTTCTTGCATTTTCCATTTGTTTGGCATTTGTTTTGTTAAGAACCCTAAAAAACCCTAATAACTTAGAGAATTCATATCTTGAGTTTGGTTGAGAGTTGAGAGCTCCCCTTTGGGAAGTGGTTTATCATAGGCCTAGGGTTTCTTTGGGTGCCATTTTCCATTTTTTGTCATGAGGTTTGCTTCTGTTTTGGGTTTTTGTTTGATGTTTGATCCATGAACCCTAATTTGGGCTTTCTTTTGCATCCTCCTTGCATTCTCTTGCATAACATGACTTGTCTTTGCATTTTGTGCATTCTTGTGATTCATTTGACATATCAAGACATGTAGGAAGCATGTTTGATCATTGCATTACATACTTGCCATGTCATTTGCCTTGTATGCTTCATAACATTTCATGTTTGTTCATGCTCCTTAACTTGCATCATATGCATTCATAAGCTTGTATGAACATCCCCATTGTCTTGCCTCATGTTTGCAGCACCTCATAACATCATAATCATCATCAACATGCTTCTGGTTTTGCTTAGCATCACATCATTTCATCTCATCTTGCATTGCATTGCATTTTCTTTCTAACATTGCAGGTGGTAAGTAAACTTGAGAAGTGGATTTGCCTTCACTTCTCATACCTTTTCTCTTCATCTCTCTTGCATCTATTGCTGCATTTCTATTTGTGTTTGAGTTTGAGCTTGCTCATTCTTTTTCCTCCCACTTTCTTTCTTCAAGTGACTTGACTTCTTGAATGAAGCAAGTCACTTTGCTTCTCTTGATCCTGTTCATCTGCTTCCTGGTGGTTCCTTTGAAGATTGTTCTTGGAAACCTCACAAACCTTAGGAACAACCAAGCATGATAATGAATTAGGGTCTTTATTAGTCCCCCCATAGTTTTACCTTTGTGTCTCTCTTTGAGTCTTCTCTTCTCACCTCATAATCAGGGACTAAACCCTAAAGGCTTTAACACTTTGTGATTAAGCTTATGCCTGCATCCTTCTTTTAGGATGGAGTTTATAACTTTAATCCTAAGTATTAAACCCTCAAGGTGTTTAAATCTCTTAATTAATTCATCTAATAATCATCAAGACATCACTTGTAACTTGGGCCTTGCATTAGGGTTCTAATTCTTCCTTAATTGGTTAAGAAGGACTAACCCTAGTGTTAATGGACAAGTCCCCCTCAAGTTGTCTTACAAATCATAAAATTCACTTCATCATCATATCATTAATCTAAAATCCACTTAATAAAGGTTTGTTTTGTCATGGGTTTAATCCCTAATCATGGATTAAGTTGAGGAGTTTTTCTCAACTTAAACATTCTCATCTATTATCCTTCTTTTAGGATGGTGTAATGGGTCTGTTTAATCCTTGATTATGGCTTAACCTCATTACTCAACACTAAACAAAAACACCAAAAACATCTAAATAATCACAAGTAGGTTAATGATCTTAATCCTACACCAAAGGTGATTAAGTGTGAGAATCTGACTTCACACTTAAGGTATTCTCATTACCCCTAATCAGAGGGAAGATGTGATGAGTTTACTAAATCCATTGGTTTAGGCTTAAGCTCATTAACTTATGACAAACATCCAAAAAGAAATAAAAGACTGAAAACTCAAAAACAAACAATAATCGTCTCCTTCGGGATTCTTTTCTCATCATCTTCACTCACAAACGAGAACTCGCTTCTTCCGTCTAATGCAAGACAGTTCGCACCTGAGCCAGACAGGTCATACACTTGAGCATTGGCAAGCAAGCAGTTCATCAAGTCAATTCATCTTTCAGTCTCTTTGGGTCGAACTACGGTGTTCTGACTTCCTCATTGCACGAGAGGATACGTAGGCATAACTTAACAGTTATCGAACAAAAGTCTCTGTATATCCCCCCTCTTTCCAGCTTTATTCTCTTAGCCTCATATTCTTGAGCACTTCATTCTTGTTCTTACACTGACACTGTATATTTATACACATCACACTTCTTTGCACTGACACCTGTACATTCTTTTCCAGCTATCTTTACACACAAATTGCACTGACACTACCCCTTTATAACACAAATCTTTTAAGCGTGGATCCCGTCGAGTACGACGGACAATCCGGGTGCTAATACCTTCCCAGGTTGTAACCAACCCCCTTTCTCAGTCTCTCTGGTTCGCAAACCGTCTTATCCATCTCTTTCTAGGCCTATGCAGCATTGCCTTTCCTCCGGGATAAAAATGCCTAGCTGGCGACTCTATTCATCTCCAGTGAGTTCACGGCTGTGTGTTCTCGCTGTTCCCTTCGCCGACCGTTCGCGTCTGTACCTTCATACAATCTCACAACACGGGGTATGTCTAGCCTCGTATCCCCAGCCAAGTCAGCAATCACCTTATCAACAGGGTTACTCGACATGAGTTTTTCTCCCACAAAGTTGTCATCCCTTCAGAGGATCCTTCGAGAAACTCATTAAATCCCCAGCGTGTCTGTTATACCCCAAAATTTGCCCTCCCATAATCAATACAATGTCTCTCAAGACTTCTAAATGATCATAAGCTTCTCAAGATTCTCAATTGATTAAGAAGTGTGGAAGTTATCCCAGGCTATGCCTCCTCCTAAGCAAGGTGTCCAAAACTAGGGTTTTGAGTTTCCTCAGGTTAAAATGACTTTCATGGCTTCAAGTGAGCTTCATAGAATCCTATATGATTTCAAGAATCCCCATGTCATGTTTCAAGGCTTTCCCAATAAGTTTGACCAGTCAGATGATCAGATATGCAAAAATCAGTCAAAGTAGTTAAAAAGTCAAACTAAGGTCAACTATGGTCAAATCAAAGTCAAACTTCAAGATATTTGCTAACATCAAGTTTATGAAGTAAAATTCATCATTTTATCAAGGGTTGATCATGGTTCATCAAGGAAGTTTCAGATCATCAAGAATCAGGAGTTTCTAAATTAGGGTCTTCTTAAGAAAAGTTAACTGAACTTTGACCAGCCATAACTTTCACATGCTTCATAAAATTTTTCCCATCCAAAGCTCATTTTGAAGGAAATTGAATTCTCTACAACTTTGTGTCTCACAAGCCAAGCCTAGAAATGCTTAATTTGGAAGGTATGAGCTAAAACATTACAGGTCATTTCAAAAGTCAACAAAAAGTCAACATCTTCCAAAGAGCATAATTTGAAAATGGTAAAAGATATGGACATAAGAAAAAATAGGTTTGTTATAGGACTCTTTAAGCTTTCCAAAATGTCCAAGAACACCTTCATAGCCTTAAAATTGAAGGATTTGTGCCTTGTCAAAGTTGGGAGATGTTTTAGGGGTGTATGAAGAAAATATGGCCTTAAAACCAAATTTTTCCAAATGGGCCTATCATTTTGCAATCCAATCTTTATGATGACATCAAGCACGAACCAAAATCAAAGAGTTCTGATTTTTATTATTTATTTATTATTTATTTGGATTTTATTCATTAAAATTCAATTTAAATATAAATTAAATATGAAAAATCAAATAATGGTCAAGATATTTGATTGGGAATCATTTAAATCATATTTAGAATGATTGGAAGTTAATTGAAATCAGATTGGATCAAAAATAACAAGGTATCATTTGATTTGTTGAGCTTTAATGGTGATTGATTGCTTCACACTAAAGTTACTTCAAAAGCCCACATATCCATCAATTTTGTTGACCTAATTCATTCCATAAAGTGTACAAACCTAATACAAGCTAGAGAACGGATTTTGCAGGTCAAGAGCACACTATTCAAATTTCAAATTTCCTCTTGAAAAATCAAATTCGGATTCTCCTCTTGAAGCCTTTTCCAAACAAAATAAAGGTTGAAAATCGTTCTTGGATCATCATTGAGTGAATTTACATCATTCACAAAATCAAAAACACTCTCATACTCCATAATCCGAATCATATTTTCTCACTTTTAAGTTTTTTTCGTTCTTTCATATTCATGCTTTATTAATCAAATTTGCTTGTGGATTTATGTTTAGATGAATGCAATGATGGATTCTGGGCAATAAAACCAAGGTTTCGAAGGCTAATGAGTGAAACGCCATTTTAGGGTTCATCTCTTTGAATTAGGGTTTCCCAATTTAATGAGTATAAATGCATTCTAAGACCATAAATCAATCGAATGAAGTGTTTGGATCACATTTGTGTGATCAATTTTACAAAATCTTGTGTATTCGGCATCATATGAGTTTCGCAGGTTTTTCAAACGCAGGAAAAATCGCAAGAAACCTCGCAAGAAAATTCGCAGGCAAACCTGCGAATCTGGAGGTTGAAGACGACTCCTTTTGGCGCCATCAAAAATTTCAAAATTAAGTATCTTATTTTATATTTTTGTTTCCATTCTATTTCACAAGCTTGTATTTGGTTTGGTGGTTAGAGCATGCACATATGATGCTTTGAACTTGGGTTCGATTCCCAGGTCTTGCAATATTTTGTTAATTTTTCTTCTTATTTCGCAGGTTTCATATATTAAGTTTATTGATGCATAAGCTGGAAGACGCGCCCCATGTGGCTTAATGGTAAGGACTAGTGTAACACCCCCTTTCTATGCCCCCAAATAATCAATTTAATCATTTAGGTACATGTTAAAAATTTCATCAGAGTATAATTAAACATGGTATAAAACAGGCATGCCACATTATGCTTGAAATTAAAAAAATACAACACCTGCTCAAAATAGATATGCAACAATAGGGTAATTCCCAAACGATAAATGATTATACAGCGGAAACATTTCAACAACCTCAAACATATATATTTCCATTCATATATATATCAACAAGTTTGATGCCAACAACAATATTCATGTCTATACAAAACATCTATCCAAAAGGTACATGTACACAATGCATCACAAAAATGGCGCTAAGCCATCATAACTACCCGGTGCTACATATTAGAGCCGACCGACCAAAAGATGAAGATGAGCTTCACAAAAATATTCCATCCAGCAACCTACTTTGCAATGCCTCGTAGAGCATCATAAAACAGCAGAAGGGTGAGAAACATTATCATAATAACATTGCGTATAATTATATATCTCAACATATAAAATGCACATAAAGCGTATTCACACCACAATTCATACCCCATCAACCATACATATCGCAAAATGTACATACACAAAATCAAGCATATTCATCATACACTAATTCACTAATTCACATAAACTTACATTATTTATGTTTATTCCTCAATTCTATTCGTCCGCAAAGACATACGTCTAGCTATGTTTAATCACACATATACATTACAAATGTATAAATCACATACATATACATATATCAAACATGCATATATACCAACAAGTATGTTTCATCACACATACCATCATCTCCATAATACTCCAAATAAACATATGCACATTCATGTTTATTTTTGCATATCATAATTAAAATGATAAAATGTAACTCATTGAGACTGACACACGACTCTATGCAGATGCAATGCGGTACCGACTCAATGTTTCAGCAAGTTCACTCAGGAACCAAATGGAATCATCGCTTGTTACCTAAAGTAACTCCCCGTCGGGCACACAGTGTTCACCCATTGCTCACACCCCACATAGGCACACAATGTTTATGGATTGCTCACACCCCACACGGGCATACAATCCGATTGCTCACAACCCACACGGGCACACAATCAATATGAATAAATCAGACATCGCTCACACCTCACACGGGCACACGATGTTTCTGGATTGCTCACACCCCACACGGGCACACAATCCGATCGCTCACACCCCACATGGGCACACGATCTTGTTGTAGTCATCGCTCACACTCCACATGAGCACACGATGCTACAACGGATTCACAAAGAATCCCACAACACAAGAATGCATACATTATGCTTTACATGTAAAATGACACACAACATTCTTGAAAATGCATACATATTCAAAATATAGTTATGCATTAATCTCATACAATTAGCATACATTCGCATTTAATTCAAGCAATGTATCTACTTGCCAAACGACCACAACACAACAATCAAACCCACAATTCCGTAATTAACATAATTACGTTTTATCGTAAAAGTCGGGTAAAAGTCGGCTAAAAATTACATATTTTAGCATCATTAGTTTCTACGCGTTTCTAGCCTCGAATCGATATAAGGATCACTAAAAACGGATACCCGAAACTAAAGCTACGGATTAAAACACATAACCCCTCAAAACCTACAAGCTTCCTGAGCGCCCTCTCGCTTGCTGAGCGAGAATCACCCTGGAAATTTCGCTGAGCGAGGGGTAGCTCGCTGAGCGACCGCTGCGATTTCCAGAATTTCCAGCTGCGTAACAGACCTATAAAAAGCCCCCAAAACTCTTCCAAACCTCAACAAACATGATTATTAACATGTATTCATCCTCATACTTCGATTATATCAAGTTCTAATCGATTAATCCTTTTTTCTATCCGGCATTCGTCCTATGTCGTGATACTTTCGGCAGCCGTACCCTGCCAGGTGATCGTCATTCACCTTTAGATGATCGTCCCTCATCCTTATCCCCAACAGAGCAGCCGTCCCCTTCTAGGTTATCGTCCTTCACCTTTTCGATGATCGTCCTTCATCATTTTATCTGATGGTTTTCCCCATCGTTGATCTTGTTATCTGACATTCGTCCTATGTCATGATAAACCCTGAGAGCAGTTGTACCCTGCTAGGTGATCGTCCTTCACCTCTTGATGATCTTCCTTCATCATGCTTATCTGATGGCCGTCCCCATCGTCGACCTTTTCTATCTGGCATTTGTCCTATGTCGTGATAATGAGCAGCCCTCCCCTGCTAGGTGATCGTTATTCACCTTTGATGATCGTACCTCATCATTTATTTCATTTATTCTTTGAACCGATGGCCGTCCCCATCATTGTTTACTTTTACTTTCTAAGCCTGATGGCCGTCCCCATCATTGCCTCTGCTTTAATCCCCAGAGAACCTTGTTACTTTGCTTGATGGCCATCCCCATCATGATCTCTTTATTTCCCCAGCATGTCGGCCGTCCCCGTCATTGCTTTATCCCCAGCAGTCTTCCTCTGCTCGATGGTCGTCCTCCATCGCCCGCACTTTATAATCATACTATACTTTCCTTTTACAATTTATATCTCTTTTTCTTCTTCTCCCCAGTGAGTGCAAATTTTGGACTGTCTTTTGATATTCAACCACAAGTTACCTTGTTTGTCTGTTAAGCCAGGCGCTTACACCCTGCACAGCTAACTCATGTTTGAATAGGGGCAGCTGTAAACACCCCAAATTTGCCCTCACTAAGTTCACACCATGGCTTGTGATCTTTCATATTTGCATTAGTTTAAACATATCATATCATATTGCATTTTTTCTTCAGTGCATTAGTTCAAGTTCATCTGCTCCTAGGGTTTGTGATCTGAGCAATCCAAGATCCATCTGAGCCAATCCAAAGGCCATCAATCATTTCAAGAGGGTCCATGTATGTTCAATCATCATCTTATATCCCTCAAAGATCAAGGAAGTCAAAGAATCACAAGAACTGGCAAAGCATGGAAGCAGAGCTAGGGTTTAACTACACAGATGACCTGAAATTAGGGTTTTGGTATCAGAGGCCATAACTCCAAATTTTTTGGTCATTCTTGTTTCTAAGGGCCTCTATATGTTATAAGGATCATGTATACTAAGTTTAATGAAGAAAAATCATAACTTTCATTAGGTTAAGAGTTAGGTCTTCTCCTTTGGGGTGTGTCATCATATGGGGTTAGGGTTCCTTTAAGTCCATTTTCAATTTTTTATCTTGTCATTTGCTTCTGTTTTTTGTTTTTGCATCTCATGTTGCATGAAAACCCTAATTTCTCATGTTCATTCACATACATCTTGCATATGCATTCATTCAAGAACTTTCCATGACATTTCTTGCATTCACATGACATATAAGACATCATAGGACACATTAGACTCATGCTTGATCATTTCTTCATACATTTGCCATGTTATGCATTCATTACATTTCATGAACTTTCATGTGCTTTCATGCATCCTACATGCTTCATTTGCATTCTCATCTCTTGTATGATCATCCATTGCACTTGTCATGCTTTCATATCATCTCATAGCATCATTTACATCATTGACAGGCTTTTGGTTTTGGTTTGCATCCTTGCATACATCTCATTCTTATTTCATTCTCTCTTTTATGCTAACCATTTCAGGTGGTAAGTACTTTGAGAAGTGAATTTGCCTTCACTTCTCACTTCTCTTCTCTTTCTCTCTTATGCATCATTGCTGCCTTTTGCTTTTGTTTTAGAGTGAGCTTTCTCACTCATGTTATTCCTTCACTTTCTTTCTTCAAGTAACTTATCTTCTTAAGTGAAGTAAGTTAACTTGTTTCTTCTTCTTCTCCTTCTTTCATCTTCTTCTTCCTTGGTGGCTCTTCTTGAAGATCTCTTGCAAGCCTCATAAACCCTAGGAACACCCAAGCATGATAACAATTAGGGTTTTGATTAGTCCCCCATTAGTTTTACCTTTGTGTCTTCTTTTGTGTCTCTTTTCTCATCTCATAACCAGAGACTAAACCTTTAAGGTTTTAAGGCTCTGTGATTAAGATTATACCTGCATCCTTCTCTTAGGATGGAGTGTATAACTTTAATCCTAAGTGTTAAACCCTTAATGTGTTTAAATCTCTTAATCAATCCATCTAATAATCACTTAGACAATAAGCTTGTAACTTGGGCCTTGCATTAGGGTTCTAATTCTTCCTTAATTGGTTAAGAAGGACTAACCCTAGTGTTAATGGACAAGTCCCCCTCAAGTTGTCTTACAAACCATAAAATCCATTTCTTAATCTTACCATTAACTAAAATCCACTTTAATAAAGGCTTTGTTGTGTCATGAGGTTAATCCCTAATCATGGATTAAGTTAAGGTATCTTCCTCAGCTTAAATGTTCTCATCTATTATCCTTCTATTAGGAAGGTGTAATGAGTCCATTAAATCCTTTATTATGGCTTAAACTCATTACTTAACACTAAACAAAAACTCCAAAAACATCTAAATAATCACAAGTAGGTTAATGATCTTAATCCTACATCATGGTGATTAAGTGTGAGGTGTTTACTTCATGCTTAGGGTATTCTCATTACCCCTAATCAGAGGGAGGATGTGATGAGTTTACTAACCCTTGGTTTAGGCTTAAACTCATTATCTTATGACAATCACACACAAAAAGCAATAAAAGATTGAAATCATCAAAAACAAACAATAATCGTCTCCTTCGGGATTCTTTTCTCACCTCATTCACTCACAAACGAGAACTCGCTTCTTCCGTCTAATTCAAGACAGTTAGCACCTGAGCCAGACATGTCATACACTTGAGCATAGACAAGCAAGCAATTCATCAGTCAATTTATCTTTCAGTCTCTTTGAGTCGAACTACGGTGTTCTGACTTCCTCATTGCACGAGAGGATACGTAGGCATAACTTAACTGTTATCGAACAAAAGTCTCTGTATATTCCCCCTCTTCCAGCATTATTATTTTAAGACTCATTCTTGAGCAATTCACTTCACTTCATTTTCTTGCACTGACACCTGTACATTCTTTTCCAACTTTTGCACACAAATAACACTGACAATACCCCTTTAAGCACAAACTTTCAAGCGTGGATCCCGTCGAGTACGACGGACAATCTGGGTGTTAATACCTTCCCAGGTTGTAACCAACCCCCTTTCTCAGTTTCTCTGGTTCGCAACCGTCTTATCCATATCTTTCCAGGTTTATGCAGCATTACCTTTCCCTCGGGATAAAAATGCCTAGCTGGCGACTCTTTTCAGTTCATCTTCATGTTCTCCTTTCGCCGACCGTTCGCGTCTGTACCCCTTCTGGCCCGGTGTCATTTGGTGGGAGCAACACTTTTCATCATCTCATATGCCATTTTCATTGCATAATAACTTCTAACTTTGGTCTTTGCATCTCATTTCAATTCATTTCTTTATGCTTTATGTCTTATGCATTCATACTAACTTTTCAGGAACTTTTGGTAAGTTACTTTGGGAGGTGGATTTGCCTTCACTTCCCACTTCTTCTTATCTCATTCATATGCATATTTACATGTCTTTGAAGTGAAATTGTTCACTTATGTTCCATCCCTCTCACTTTCTCTCTTTAAGTTACTTATCTTCTTCAAGAAGTAAGTAGCTTATTCTTCTTCTTCTTTCTCTTTTCATCTACTTCTTCCATTGGTGGCCTTGAAGATTTTCTCTAAGCCTCACAAACCATAGGATATCCAAGCATGATAACTTTTAGGGTTGTGTATAGTCCCCCTTAGCTTTTACCTTTGAGTCTCCTTGAGTCTCTCTTCTCATATCAATAATCAGAGACTAAACTCTTAAATTTTTAGGACTTTGGAATTAGGGTTATGCATGCATCCTTATCTTAGGATGGAGTATATAAATTTAATCCTAAGTGTTAAACCTTTAATTTGTTTAAACCTCTTAATCAAATCACATTAATAATCACCAAGAATTTAACTTGTAACCAGGGCCTTACATTAGGGTTCTATCTCTTCCTTATGGTTAAGAGGGATTAATCCTAGTGTTTAATGGACAAGTTCCCCTCAAGTTGTCTTACAAACTTAAAATCCACTTCTTAATCTCATCCTTTAATTAAACTCCATTTAATGAAGGCTTTTTATATAATGAATTTAATCCCTAACCATGGATTAAGTTGAGGTATCTTCCTTAGCTTAAGTTTTCTCATCTATCATCCTTCTATTAGGATGGTGTAATGAGTTCACTAATCTGTGATTAGAGATTAAACTCATTACTTAACACTAAACAAAAACCCAAAAACATCTAAATAATCACAAGTAGGTTAATGATCTTAATCCTACATCATCATGGTAATTAAGTTGAGATGCTTACCTCATACTCAAGTAGGCTCGTTATCCCTAATCAGGGAGGATATAATGAGTTTACAACCTTTGATTTAGTCTTAAGCTCATTAACTTATGAAAAACACCAAAAACAATAACAAAACTGAAAACACAAAAACAAACAATAATCGTCTCCTTCGGGATTCTTTTCTCATCACACTCATTCACAAATGAGAACTTGCTTCTTCCATCAAATGCAAGACAGTTAGCACTCGAGTCAGACGAGTCATACACTTGAGCATAGACAAGCAAGCAGTTCACAGTCAATTTATCTTTCAGTCTCTTTGAGTCGAACTACGGTGTTCTGACTTCCTCATTGCACACGAGGATACGTAGGCATAACTTAACAGTTATCGAACAAAAGTCTTTATGTCTTCCCCCTCTTTCAGCATTCTTTAAAAGCCTCGGTTCCTGAGCAATTCACCCTTTTGCACTGACACATGTATATTAATTTTAGCTTTTTGCACACAGATAGCACATACACTTACCCCTTTTTAAACACAATCTTGTAAGCGTGGATCCCGTCGAGTACGACGGACAATCTAGGTGTTAATACCTTCCCAGGTCGTAACCAACCCCCTTTCTCAGTGTCTCTAGTTCGCGACCGTCTTATCCACCTCTTTCCAGGTTTATGCAGCATTACCTTTCCTTCGGGATAAAAATGCCTAGCTGGCGACTCTATTCAATTCATTTCATTTCTCTTTTAGCCGACCGTTCGTGTCTGCACTGGGATGCAAATCTTCGGGAGCGATAGTATGGAAGTAGTCCTACCTGTTGAGGTCTAATTACCCTCCTTGCGGGTAATGATGGACGTAAAACTGGACAAAGCAGAATGGGTCAGATCTCATTATAACCAACTGAACCTGATTGAAGAAAAGAGATTAGCAGTTATCTATCATGGTAAGTTATATCAGAAACGGATGAAGAAATCCTTCGATCATAAGGTCAGACCTCGGGAATATCAAGTGGGAGAGCTTGTACTGAAAAAGATCCTTCCTCCTCATACAGACCACAGGGGCAAGTGGACTCCAAACTAAGAAGGTCCCTATGTGATAACTAAATTCTTCTCGGGCGGAGCACTGATGCTCGCAACCATGGATGGTGAAGACTTCCCGTCTCCTGTGAATTCAGACACGGTTAAAAAATATTTCGCATAAATGACCCGCTGGACATAAAAACAAAATGTAAGTCCAGGAAAAAATAGGGCATCCCGGCGAGTCAAAAACAGAATAAAAGACTCGGGAAAAAATAAGGGAAAATTTGAAAAAAAATGTACATCCGTTGAGTTGAAAAGCCACATTGGACAGCTCAGGCAAAAAAGGGTATCCCGGTGGATTGAAAACCCGAAAAGGCGATCCATGCAAAATCAGGGAATAAGCGAAAAACTGCATTCTGAATTCGTTTGTATCACTCACATAACATGGCAAGCTTCGAAAGGACAAAGTGTCAGTCAGAATCAACTTTCTTCAGAAAGCTAGATAAGAAGAGCGTTCAGGTCATAGAAAAGGAAGCTCATTGGAGCGTCAACTTCGACATTATCGAATAATACTTTTATTTTTCTCAAATTTATAGTAATCTCCTCATTTCAGGGATTAGCTTCCTCATTGTACTCGCCTATTCAGGGAACACAAATCAATAAAGTCAGATATTCATTCACACTTGGTTTTGTACCTTTTTATTTTGTTTGCAAAATGTCCAAAGTTCGTAATACAACATTTGCATGAAAACATATAAGCCATTCTCAATAAATGCTTGCAGGAAATATGTGCTCTTAAGCGAACCTAACTCCTAGACAGAATTCGGTTGAGGATACCTCAGGGTACTTGTGCGTTTCTTTTGTTTGACAGGTTGCAGGTACTCAAGGCGGACAACATTTCACAACATGGGGCATATCAGGCACTATATCCCCAGCCAAGCCGACAGTCACATCATCAGAAGGACTACTTGACGAAAGTATTCCCCCACAGAGCTTTTTATCCCCTCAGAGTATCCCCTATAAAGCTGATCCTCCGACAGATTACTTCCTAGAAGTTCTCTCCTCCCCCAAGCAGGATCTCCAAAGCAATTCCTAAATCACTTTTTCCCAACGAGTTGCCAGATCTCCTCATCCACAGCATTGGACCCCCACAGAGTTCTTCCCCCAGAGTTCTCCAGAAAGATCGTGCAGTGATCCTTTCTTCCTATAGATCGCCCAGTGATCCGTTCTCCCAGCAGATTTTAGATCTCGGATCTCACTTCTCTCATTTGAATAATCATAGCATTCACATCATTCCTCCCCAAACAGAGCATGACATTCCGTCTAATATGGAGCATTACAGCAAAAATCAAACATTTTCATGATCATAAGCCAGGTTCAAGCCAGTCACCTGCAAATACCAAAATCACTCCTCCAGCAATACGCAAAAAACATATCTCCTGCAGATAAAAGCCAAAGTTTCCTTGTACATACTTATACACAATCCTTCTGATACTCGTTTGTATCCTACTTATACATAATTCTTTGATACTTGTTTGTATCTTATGCATCTCCCCGGCAGATCAACACTCGTTCGTGTGCCCTTTACAAACAGTTGATACTCGTCCATATCATCACTCCTTAAACATGCGTCGCTATTTGTTTCTATCGATACGCGTCCGTATCGCGGTCTTAAGGATACTCGTCCGTATCTTTAATCTATACACACCGTTGAAACACTTATACCACTTTATGTTTAGGGATTAAACACTCGTCCGTGTTTATCTATCCCCAGAAGTCGCCAACAAAACAACTTTTTATCCGGCATTCGTCCTATGTCGAGATAATCCACAACAGAGCAGTCGTCCCCGGCTAGGTGATCGTCCTTCACCTCTTGATGATCATACCTCATCATTCATCTGATGGTCGTCCCCCTCGTCGATCTTTTTATCTGGAATTCGTCCTATGTCGAGATAATCCCAAACAGAGCAGTCGTCCCCTTCTAGGTGATCGTCCTTCACCTCTTGATGACCGTACTTCATCATTCATCTGATGGCCGTCCCCATCGTTGATCTTTCTATCCGGCATTCTTCCTATGTCGAGATAATCCCCAAACAAAGCAGCCGTCCCCTGCTAGGTGATCATCCTTCACCTCTTGATGACCGTCCCTCATCATTTAGTTTAATGACTGTTCCTCATCATGTTATTCGATGGTCGTCCCCATCGTTGATCTTTCTATCTGACATTCGTCCTATGTCGTGATCTTTTCAGCAACCATCCCCTGCTCGTTGATCGTCCTTCACTTTTTTGATGACCATCCCTTATCATTGTTTCATTTATCCTTTACCCGATGGCCGTCCCCATCGTGGTTTTCTTCTTTATCTTGATGATCGTCCTTCATCACTTTACCAGATGGCCGTCCCCGTCGCGGATTCTTTATTCCCCAGCATGATGGTCGTCCCCGTTAGTGCATTTCTCACCGTTTTTATCCCCAGTAGTCGTCCTCTGCTCGATGGTCGTCCTCCTTCGCTATCATTTGATATTCAGTCTATACTGTCTATTATAATTTATATCCCTTTTCTTCTTATAATAAAGTGTGCAAATTTTGGATTGTCTTGGTATTCAACCACAAGTTATCTTGTTTGTCTGTTAAGCTAGGCACTTACATCCTACACAGCTAACTCATGCTTGAACAGGGGCAGCTTTAAACACCCCAAATTTGCCCTCTCCTTTTTCTCATACCTTGGCTTGTGATCCTTCATATTGCATTGCATAAGCATACCCTTTCACACTGCATAGTTATTTAACTGCATAAGTTGCATAACTAGGGTTTGTGATCAAATGAATCTTAGAAGTGGCTTGAGCTATCTCAGAGGCCGTGAAGCATGCCAAGAGGGTCCATGAGTGTTCTATGATCATATTATACCTCCAAGTTTTCTTTGAAGTCACAAAATCTCAAAGGATTGCACAGCTACCCAGGCATGCTTGGGGCTTCTACACAGATGACCAGAAATTAGGGTTTTGGGTTTGAGGCCCTTACACTCAAAAATTTTGGCCATTCTTGATTCTATTGGTCTATATATGTTATAAGGAGCATGTGTATCAAATTTGAAGCAAATATTCCTTGTGGAAGTCATCTGATCAAATGGTAATTTGTTGTGCAAAAAAAGTCAGAATCAGGGCATCTGAGGCCACCAACAAGGGTTCCAAAGGGTCATCATCATCAATTTGAGGTCCTATGATCTTTATTTGATCTTTGGAATGGTTATAAGTTCACAAGATTGGAGAATTTTGAGCCATTTGCAAAGTTTCCATTTTTAGACATGACTTGTAATGTAAACTTTCCATTTTGGGAAAGAACTTCAACCTCCTCTTTCTTGATCAAAAAGGTTTCAAATGAATTTTCTTCAAACATGAAAGTTGTAGATTGGATCTTCCCATTTTCAAAAATCACATAATTTTCAAGTTCATGCCAAAGAGGGAAATGTGCAATTTTGATTTCCAAGCCTTCTCATGACCTCTAATGCACTTCTACACATCATAGAAAAATAATGCAACTTGTTTAGACCAGAATTGAGCCAAGAACCAAGGATTTTCATGACTTGCATCTCAAGAATTCTCAAAGTTGTGAAAATGCAAAACACATACAAACTCTTGATCCAAGCCATACAGCTCACAACATTTGATCCAAAGGTCATCCTTGAAGCCAGCTGAACACAATCCAGCCAGAAAATCAGCTATGCCATGTCCTATACCTTAAGTACACAAACTTTTGACTTTTTGGCCAATTGAGCCATGCCATTCCCACAGTGCACAACCGCTCTTCTGATCAACCCCAATTGTTTATGCATTGCCTAAGGATCATAAAACACATCGAAACAAGCCTGGAAAGAGACCACAAGCTCAGATTCACAAAATTTCCCCAAAACTTCCTCTCTTCGATTCTCCCAATCTAGCCATCAAACTTCAAAAATTTCTTCACCAATCAACCATACATCACCCATAGAACAAATCCCACCCCTCATAATAGCCTGAAACACAACACACAAGAACCTCATTTTCTGCCATATCAGAACTGAACCTCTCAAACTAGCCCCTATAAACTTCATCCAAGCATCTCAATAGCTTCAGGAGGTCCAAAGGAGTTGGTTTGCACAAAGGGAAGGCCTTGAAAGCTCCAGTTTGAAGAACTTCAGTTCAGGTAGCTTCCAAGAACATTTTTTCCAGAACTTCTTTTTCTTGTTATAAATCGAATCTACATGTTATCATGATCATCATGATGTGTTTAGAATTGAAAATGAGTGCAAAATGAGTATGTTATGATGTTCTGAAAGTTTGCCTGTATTTTGATTTTTGTTTCGATTTGCTTGATTCATGTATGATAAATGTTGTTTGATTGTTGATTTGAGTTGAGTGAAGTTAGGGGAGTGTTTCTGGGTAGGTTAGAGGGCTTGGGGTGGCTTGGGGAAGAAGATAGGGTTTGGGGTTGGCCAGAGAAGATGACCGGAGCACTGTTCCGGTCATCTGAGATTAATTAGGGTTTATGTGCCCAGATTGAACCACAACCCTAGGATCCAGATTAGTTTAGTGAGTGAACAGTCAAGATTATGTCATTAAACCCTAATCTTAATTAATTAATTTAATCCTAATTAATTTAATCAGATTGAACCACAACCGTTGGATCACGCGCGAAGCCCAAATTTGAATCTGGACCCTTAGATCCTCATACCCCAAGTCAAGCTGACTTGAGATCTCAGCCCTTGATCCAGTTCCCACGCAATCCTGGCCCTTCCTTTCAATTACTTTGCATTTTTATTTTATTTATTTCATTTTTTTTCCTTTATTTATTTAAAATAGCAAATCATTTTGTAAAAATATAATCTTTTGCACTTTCACTTTAAATATTTTTCAGAAACCAAAAACATTTTTATTTTTAATTTTTGCATAAATAATATATTTTTAAATCATTTAATTGTATTATTTAATTAATTCATTCATTTTAATTAATTAAAAATACTTTTAGGTATTTAAAAATCACCAAAAAAATCATGAAGCATTCTTAAACATTTAGAACAATTTACAAACTCATCTTACGAATTTCTTTTAGGGTTTGATCATGTTTTGGCAATTAACCATGAATTAGGGTTTCTAAATTTCCTATTTTTCTAACCCCAACTTCAAATGATGAAGTACAAATGATGAACATTGGTTGCATACTTTCTCTAAGCCTCACAAACCATAGGAATATCCTGGCATGATAACTTTAGGGTTGTACATAGTCTCCCCTAGTTTTTACCTTTTGTCGCTCCCCGAAAAGACACCAGGGTCCCAGGGTACAGACGCGAACGATCGGCGAAGAGAGAAAAGAAATGAACTGCGCCGAAGGAAAGGTGATGCTGTATAAACCTAGGAAAGGATGGATAAGACGGCTACGAACCAGAGAAACTGAGAAAGGGGGTTGGTTACAATCTAGGAAGGTATTAGCACCCAGATTGTTCGTCGTACTCGACGGGATCCACGCTTACAAGATTGTGTTTAAAGGTGTAGTGTATGCGCTATCTGTGTGCAAAAGCTAAGAAAAGAATATACAGGTTTAAGTGAAAAAAGGAAGTGAAATGCTCAGGATTGAGGCTTTTAAAAGAAAGCTGAAAGAGGGGGAAGACATAGAAACTTTTGTTCGATAACTGTTAAGTTATGCCTACATATCTTCTCGTGCAATGAGGAAGTTAGAACACCGTAGTTCGACTAAAAGAGACTAAAAAATAAATTGAATTTGAACTGCTTACTTGCCTATGCTCAAGTGTATGACTCATCTGGCTCAAGTGCTAAATGTCTTGCATTAGACGGAAGAAACAAGTTCTCGTTTGTGAATGAGTGTGATGAGAAAAGAATCCCGAAGGAGACGATTATTGTTTGTTTTTGTGTTTTTCAGTTTTGTTATTGTTTTTGGTGTTTTTCATAAGTTAATGAGCTTAAGCCTAAATCAAGGGTTTGTAAACTCATTATATCCTACCTGATTAGGGATAATGAGCCCACTTAAGTATGAGATAAACATCTCAACTTAATTACCATGATGATGTAGGATTAAGATCATTAACCTACTTGTGATTAATTAGGATTTTTTAGGTTTTTGTTTAGTTTTAAGTAATGAGTTTAATCTCTAATCACAGATCAGTGAACTCATTACACCATCCTAATAGAAGGATAATAGATGAGAACACTTAAGCTGAGGAAGATACCTCAACTTAATTCATGGTTAGGGATTAAATTCATTATATAACAAGACTTTATTAAATGTATTTTAATTAAGGGATGAGATTAAGAAATGGGTTTTAAGTTATTAAGACAACTTGAGGGGGACTTGTCAATTAAACACTAGGGTTAGTCCCTCTTAACCATAAGGAAGAGTTAGAACCCTAATGTAAGGCCCAAGTTACAAGATAAAGTCTTGATTATTATTAAGTGATTTGATTAAGAGGTTTCAAAAAATTAAAGGGTTAACACTTAGGATTAAAGTTATACACTCCATCCTAAGAGAAGGATGCATGCATAACCCTAATTCCAAAGTTCTAAAACTTTAAGAGTTTAGTCTCTGATTATTGAGATGAAAAGAGAGACTCAAGGATACTCAAATGTAAAAGCTAAGGGGGACTAATTACAACCCTAATCATCATCATGCTTGGATATATTATGGTTTGTGAGGCTTAAGAAAGATCTTCAAGGAAGCCACCAATGGAAGAAGCAGATGAAAGGAAGAGGAAGCAGAAGAATAAGTTACTTACTTCCTAAGAAGATAAGTAACTTAAAGGAAGAAAGTGAGAGAGATGGAACATAAGTGAATTAGATTCACTTTAAGGACAAACAAAATACATATGAAAGAGATAAGAAGAAGTGAGAGGTGAAGGAAAATCTACCTCCCAAGATAACTTACCAAAACCTGAAAGTGTTAGCATGCATGCATAAAGTATAAAGCATAAATAAATGAAGTGAAATGAGAGATGATGCAATGATCAAAGTCAGAAGTTTTTATGCTATGTAAATGTCATGTGAGATGATGCAATGCCATACAATATGCACATGAATGATCATACAAATATGAGATGTTATGAAAGCATGCTTTGAAGTTTAAAAACACATGGAAGTTTATGAAATGAAATGAATGCTAAACATGGAAAATGGATGAAGAAATGTTCAAGAAAAATTCTAACATGTCTTAAGATGTCTAAGATGACATATGAATGCATGAAATGTCATGGCAAGTTCATGTAATGATGCATATGCAAGGTGAATGCAAATGAACATGAGAAATTAGGGTTTTATGGACATGTGAGATGCAAATGAATAAAACAAAAGCAATCAACATGATAAAAATTTGAAATTAAACTTAAACAAACCCTAATCCCATACTAGGTCACACCCCAAAGGAGAAGGTCCGAAGCCTAACCTATCAAATGTTATGATTTTCCTAAGTTTTCTAGGGTTTTTGTGTGGTTCAAAAGGAAAAATGAAAATCAATTTGAAAATGCAATATAAATTCATGAGGAAAATGACCTATAAACTACATTCAATATGTAACACAATGCAAAAAGAATCAAGTTCAAACTCTTCTTGGTTTGGCAGAAATGATTTTTCAAAGTTAGGGTTCAAAAATGTGATTTTAAAGACCCTTAATTCAAAGAAAATTGGCAAACTATGATCAAATCAAAAAATAAATTTGTGTGAAGAGTTTGAAAATGTTTCTAAATGCATTGGAATGATTCATGATTTTTTTTGGTGATTTTTAGAAACTTAAATGCATTTTTAATTAATTAAAATACTTTAATTAATTAAAAAATAACATTTAAATATTTTAAAAATACTTTTTTAATGCAAAAAATAAAATAAAATTATTTTTGGATTAAGAAAAATATTTAAAGTCAGAATGCAAAAGAAAATATTTTTTTGAAGCTTTTAACTATTTTAAATAAATGCAACAAAAGAAATGAAAAATAATTAAAGAGAAAAATAAAAGTAATGCAAACAAGTGGACAGGATTGAAAGTTGCAGGAATCAAGGGCCAGGATGCAAAGTCCACATGACTCAAGGTATGAAGATCTGATGGCTAGGGTTCAAAATCCTATTTGGCGAGTGATCTAATGGTCCTTATTTAAATCTAAACTAATTAAATGATTTATATTAATTAGATTAGATTAGGGTTTAAGTGAAACGATTAGGACCGTGTGTGTATTAATTAAAACAGATCCAAGGGTGGAGATTAAATCTCGAGAAATAATTATGGATTAGCCCTAATTAAGCTCAGGTGGCCGGAGAAGACCTCCGATCATCTTCTCCGGCCAGAATCTCTCCCTAAATCTATCAAAACTCCACAAAAACTCACCACAAGCTCCAGAAATGATCCTTAACCAACAACAAACTCAAATCCAACAACAAAAACAATTAATCATGCATCAAATGACTGAATCGAATCAAACAAGTTTTTAGGTCAAAATTTCAGATCATCAATACATACTTAGTTCTTGCTCATTTTCAAAACTAAATACATCCCTATGATCAGTGCAACACAAAGAATCATATTTTAACAAGAAAACAAGCTTCTGGAAAAATTGTTCATGGAGGATACCTGAGTTGAAGTTCTTTGAAATGGAACTTTCTGGGCATTTTTTTGTGCAATCCAACTTCTTTGGCCCCCCTAAGTCTATTGTGATGCTTCGAATGAGTTTATTTGGGCTGAATCATGAATTCTAGTTTTGAGTATGCAGAAATCGTGTTTGTGTTTGAGAGTGTTTCAGGCTTGTGTGATGGGTGGGAAATGATCCTGAGGTGATGCTAAGTTGAATGGTGAAGAAAGTTTGAAGTTTTTGTTGTTGTGCTATGAATTTCAAAGAGATGAAGGTCTCTTGAGGTTTTTGGAAAACTGAGTGTTGAGAGGCTTTCAGGCTTGTGTCTTGTGATGTTTGTGATCCATGATGTTTGCATAAACCAATGGGATTGCTCAGAAAGTGGGTGGTGGCACAGCTTAATTGGTATGGGCCAAGTTGAAAAAAGTCAAGGTGATGTGTACTTGAAGCATGGCACAGGTCAGAGGTTGTTTGGAGGGGTGTCTGGCCTCATCTTGGTTCAAGGATGGCCATGGGATTGAATTTGATGTGCTGGAAGGCTTGGATGAAGAGTTCTCATGGATTTTGCAATTTTCCCTCTTTGGTGTTTCTTGTGATTCAAGCCATGAAAACCTTAGGTCCAAAGGCCAATTCTGATATTTTGAGATTGCTTTGACATGTTATGGTGCAAAGAAGTTGATTAGAGGTCATTAGAATGCTTGGCAAGTGAAATTGCAAAATTTCCTCTTTGGCATGAACTTGAAAATTATGTGATTTTTGCCAACTTTGAAAGGCCATATCTTGAGTTCTAAGATGAATCAAGACATGTTCTTATACTTTTTGAAAAGTGAAAGACCTAATCTACAACTTTCATTCCCAAGAAATTTTCATTTGAAGCATTTTTTGTCATGAAAGAGGAGGTTGAAAATCTTTCCCAAAATGGAAAGTTTGCATTTCAAGTCATTTCCAAAAATGGCAAGTTTGCAATTGGCTCAAAATTATTCAATCTTGTGAACTTCCAACCACTTATAAGATTAAATAAAGATCATTGAACTTCAATTTGATGAAAATACCCTTTTGGTTCCATTGTTGGGGGCCTTAGATGCCCTGATTTTGACTTAACTTGTTCAGGAAGTTACCCAGTGAACAGATGACTTCCACAATGAATTTCTTCATCAAACTTGGTACACATGATCCTTATAACATATTAAGAACATTAGAAACAAGAATGACCCGAAAATTTGGGGTTAAGGCCTCTGAAACCAAAACCCTAATTTTGGCCATCTGTGTAGTGAAAACCCTAGCTCTGCTTCCATGCCTTTACCAATTCTTGTGATCTCTTGACTTCCATGACCTTTAAGGAACATAATATGATGATAGAACACATATGGTCCCTCTTGGAAAGCTTTGAGACCTTTGGGATGGCTCAGATGGATTATTGGACTGCTAAGATCACAAACCCTAGATGCAGATGAACTTGAAAAATGCAGTGAAACAAAAATGCAATATGAGATGTAATGCTTATGTTAAAACAAAAATGAAAGATCACAAACCATGGTGTGATAAATATTGAGGGAAAATTTGGGGTGCTTACACCTTTGAGTCTCCTTGAGACTCTGCTTCTCATCTCATAATCAAGGCTAAACAGTTAAAGTTTCAAGACTCTGAATTAGGGTTATGCCTGTATCCTTATCTTAGGATTAAGTGTATAACTTTAATACTTAGTGTTAAACCTTTAAGTTGTTTACACCTCCTAATCAAAACATTTAATAATCATTAAGACTTAAACTTGTAACTTGGGCCTTATGTTAGGGTTACATCTCTGCCTGTTGGTTCAGAGGGACTAACCCTAGTGTTTAATGGACAAGTCCCCCTCAGGTTTAGTCTTACAAACATAAAATCCATTTCTTAATCCCACATTTAATTAAAATCCACTTTAATAAAAGCTTGTTATATAATGATTTTAATCCCTAACCATGGATTAAGTTAAGGAGTATTCCTCATCTTAAGTGTTCTCATCTATTATCCTTCTCTTAGAATGGTGTAATGAGTTCACTAATCCCTGATTAAAGATTAAACTCATTACTTAACATAAAACAAAATCCAAAAACATTTAATAATCATAAGTAGATTAATGATCTCAATCATGCATCATTAGGGTAATTAAGTTGAGATTTTCATCTCATACTTAAGTAGACTCATTATCCCGAATCAGGGGTGATATAATGAGTTTACGATCCTTGATTAAGGATTAAGCTCATTATCCTATGCAAAACACCAAAAACAATAAAAAACTGAAAACACAAAAACAAACAATAAACGTCTCCTCCGGGATTATTTTCTCATCACACTCACTCTAGAAACGAGAATTCGCTTCTTCCGTCTAATGCAATACAATTAGCACTCGAACCAGACGAGTCACACACTTGAGCATAGACAAGCAAGCAGTTCACATCCAAAATATCTAAGTCTCTTTGAGTCGAACTACGGTGTTTTGACTTCCTTATTGCACGAGAGGATATGTAGGCATAACTTAACAGTTATCGAACAAAAGTCTCTTTGTCTCCCCCCTCTTCTCCTCTTTCTAACTTTCTTTCCTTAGCCTCAGTTTTGAGCATTCACCTTCTTCTTGCACTGACACTCTGTACATCCATTCCTCTCTAGCTTTTTATACACAGCTTAGCACATACATTATCCCCTTTTAAACACAATTAGGTATGCACGGATCCTGTCGAGTACGACAGACGGTCTGGGTGCTAATACCTTCCCAGGTCGTAACCAACCCCCTTACCCAGTCTATTTGGTTCACAACCGTCTTATCCATATCTTTCTAGGTTTATGCAGCATTACCTTTCCTTCGGGATAAAAATTCCTAGATGGCGACTCTATTCAACCTCAACCTCCAACATTGCCGACAGTTTGCATTTGCACCGGGATGAAAATCTGGGGAGACACACACTCAAGGACCTTCTTGTCATGCTTCATGGCCTTTGAGATACCTCATACTTTCTTCAAGATTCATCTGATCACAAAGCCTAACTGTGTAGAGATGCAATGAGATGTTAAGGGTGAATATGCAATGTAAGATGTAATGATATGTTGTGCAACATGTGTGATCATAAGCCAAGGCATGAGAAAGTGAGAGGGCAAATTTGGGGTGTTTACAAAGTGCAAGAATATAAAATATTGATAATAATACTATAATAATATTCACATAATAATGGTATGGTGAACTTAATCAACCACAACCAAAAAGAAAGAGTAACCAAAATTGAAGGCAACCGGATCCGCTTAGCATCTTACATTATAGCGATTAATCAAGGAAAACCGAACCGAATTCAATGAAATTTGAAAGGTGATTGGGAGACCCAAAGCACCTATGCATCAAACATTCATAAGTCTCGATTATTGATGCAATATGATTAACCACTTTAGGATTACGCGATCAACAAGAGATCCGGTCCACAAAAGTTCAAGTACCCAATTAGATTTTTATTCAGAATTCGGGACACATTTAGATCTATGATAAGCAATCGTCGAGTAATTTACGAAGTAATTACCCTACAAATGAGGCCGGCCACCACCAATTAAGGTGCATAATGTTAGTGCTAATGCATGCGAGATAAACGATATGTAAATCACTATCCGGACGCAATACCGCACAAAAATAAAGGTGAAAACCAAATTGAGTCACACTCATAGTATTCTTCCATCCTTAAGTTCAATCACTCATCTTGGTGGATTCAAACAAGAACATTTATCACTAAGGCAAAGTACCTTAAATGAATTGAACAATCCACTTAAAGGTAGTTTTGAATTAATGAACATTAACTACTCTAATCTACACCCAAATTTCATTGAAATTAAGGAGAAATCACTCCTAAAAGGGCTTCCCAAGGTAAAAATAAAAAAGGAGGAAGAAGAAGAAGAAAGAGGAACCAAAAAGGGGCTTGAAACAAGCCAAGAATTCAATTCTGACTTGCGTTAACCGGTTAACGCATATGGTTAGCCGGTTAACGTTGAAGCAGCACCAGAAAATATGTAGAAATTCAGCATTGATCCATTTCCAAAACTCTTTCAAAACATTTAATGATCATGATATGAATTTGCATGAATTTTAAAACCAAAATACTGTGGAATCCCTGTAATCAAACAACAAATAAAGATCCAAAGGATCTAGAATCAAAGGAACCAAAGATCTACATCTTGAATGGTTGATGGTGAGTATGGGTTTGTGGAAGGAGAGGAATTACCAAAGTCACTTCTTCAAATTGAACCAAGCCAAACTAGATCTACTGCAATTGATGAACAAGAGAATGAAATGATGAAGATTTAGCTCAAGTTAATCAAGAATTCAGTGTGAATTCTAGATAACTTCAAAAGAAAGAAAGTGATCTTTTGAGAATTTTGGTGTTGGGGGAGTAATTTGCAAGAGGTGTTGTGGCTATCAAAAGCTTGTAGAAATTTTTGCAAGGTGAATTTGGCTCTTTAAAGCTTGTTGAATGAATGAATTTTTGGCCCTATTTAAAGGCCTTATGTATGGAAATTTGGTGGGATGAAGCTTGCTTTGGTAATTTTAATTTAGGTTTGGTAATTGAAAATTTGGTGGGAAATGGAAAAGAGTGGTGATTAGTGAGAGTTTATGGTAGGAAATGATCAAAGTGATGTAGAGAAATCAGAAACCAACGGATCTAGAATATTCAAATTAAATCAATGATCTAGGAGTGCTGAATTTGAATGAAGAATTCAAATTTCGCACTGGTTAACCGGTTAACGCATTTGGTTAACCGGTTAACCAAGCTGAAATTTGAATTTTTTTATTCAAACATGGTTGCTTGGTTGTTTCGGCCCGATTCTTGTTGTACGTCGAAGAAGTAAACACATGATCCTTGGAAATCCTTTGAGTGAATCAAATAACTTGAGAAATCTTTGATCAGATAAATTTGAATTATTTGCTGATCAACTTCGACTTTTGTCTGTGAAATTTTGCTCGAGCTGCAGGATTCCTATTTTTGGCATTTTCAATGGTTCCTCTTCCTGAAAAAGGTTAGAAAAAGGAAACAAAATATTTTTGGATTTTGATTAATGGTTAGTAAACACAAACAAATAGATTTTTTTTTTAAGATAACATAGTTTGTTAATTTTATTTCCAAAATAACATTGTTTTAAAAAAAATTACCAAACTAACATAGTTTGGTAACATGTTCGCCAAACCATTTGTTGAACAAGTGAAATTTCTCACTAATTCGCCAAACGGATTGGCATGATTCAAAATTTTATAACTAATTCGCCAATCCATTTGGCGAATGAGTGTAATTTGATACATGCATTCGCCAAATGGTATGTTGTGCATGTTTAGGGCTTGCAAATTTTTTTACTATAAAGGCATATGCCCGGTTATCACTCATACACATCATATTTATCTCACTCCTTCCTTACAAACCCTTTCTCATTCATTCCTTTCAATCTCTCCCTCTCACAACATAGCTTCTCCTCGTCCATCTAGTTATGCATCGACACCGTCTTCCTCAACATCAGAAGAACCGCTTCCAAAATTTGATATTTTGAAGAAAAATGCTTTGGTGTTTTTCTCGGCAACAAAGCCTCCTTTGAAGATGCTGTTATGGAACCCCCAAACTTTGGAACACTTGCATAGAGAATTAACCCGCTGGTTAGAAGGAGAGATCATCCACAAAGAAAAGATAATTAAAATTGAGAAGCGGGTTGTGGAGTCTGGTGTGACGAAATGGAGAAAAGTTGTCAATGATGTAGGTGTTCTTTCGATGATTTTAGGCGGAGGTGAAGTTGTCCTGATGGTTCTGATAGGCTAGATATGTTGAATGTTGCAGTTGTTTTATTTATGTATGGTCATGTTTGAATTTATGTATTTTTTGTTTTATTTATGTACGGTCATGTTTTGAATCATGTATTTCCTTGTTTTATTTATGTATGTTCGTGTTTGTGGTTGTATGATTTTACTGATATGAATGAAACGAACTAGGCTTCTATTTAAAATAAATACGGTTACAATGGTTTAATTTATGATGTTGAGCTTGGTCCAACGTTGGGACATTTTTTACGATTGTGACCGGGCACAGTCTCACCATCTTATTCTCCGTATCCATTTCGGTGCGAATACGCGTGCTGTTAGGACACCCTTTTTTCTTTCTTCGCATGTTCTCATTGTGCCAGACTATTTCCCCGTTGTAGGAGGGCCAGTAGTCCTCATTTGCAACAAACGGAAAGCTTTTGTTGTAGACGTTACAAAGATTGTGCACTTGGTAAACAGGGGATAGTAAGCCTGAAGGGTCTAGCCGAACCTTCGAACATGCCGCTATGACATGGGAGCAAGGCATGCGAAAGGCTTGAAATTTTCCACAGTCGCACCAATTGTTATCAAGTTCTACCCGATAGGATCCCCTCGGTCTCCCTTCGTTGTGATCCATGATCTCAGCAACATTGAAATGCCCCTTATTGCGGTTAAACACGGTGACCACATGTGTGTTAGATTTGGATGCTTCTTCTTTTATGAATGTCATAGAACTATCGCTGAACACTTGACCAGACTGTAGGATTGAACTCCACTTTGAACGTTTGGTGTCAAAAAGTGCTCCGAGCCTAAAGTAGGTTGACCTCACCAAAGCGGTTATCGGTAGGTTGCGGATTCCTTTGAAAACAGAGTTCATTGATTCCACGAGGTTTATTGTCATGTGACCCCAGCATTGTCCTTTGTCGTAGGCCCTGGTCCACTTATCCAAAGGAATCTGGTTTATCCATCTAAACGCATCATCATTTGTCAGTCTGATTTCGTCACGATAATGTTTGAATGACGGTTCGGTTAATGAGTAACCTGCGTTCACGACCTTCTTCCGCAATGTCTTGTTTTTGATCTCTCTCATGAAGTTTTGCGCGATGTGTCTAATACAATAGACATGTGTTGAAGGCGGTTTCTGCCAGCCGTTATCAACATTCTTCCATGCACTCTCAATTGATGCATGTTTGTCCGAAATCAAACATAAGTTAGACTGGGGAGCCACGTGCAAGCGAAGATTTTTAAGGAAAAAACTCCATCCCTCGGCAGTCTCTCCCTCGACTATAGCAAATGCAATTGGGAAGATATTGATGTTGCCATCCTGTGCCACTGCCATCAATAGAGTTCCTTTGTATTTGTCGTAGAGCCATGTTCCATCGATTTGGATTATAGGCTTGCAGAAGGAAAAACCCTTTATACATGGGTCAAAAGCCCAAAAGAGTCGGTGGAATATGCCATTTCCACTAACACAATGACTTTCCGAAGTATACGCCGGAAAGGTCTCAGGGATGACAACGGTCCCTGGTGCATAGTGCTTTAGTGCCTGCAAAAACTTTGGGAGTTCTTTGTACGAGTCCTCCCAATTTTCGAATACAACAACAACAACCTTAGTTCTAGCAATCCATGCTTTCCTATATGATGGAGTATAATTGTGCTTCTGTACTATGTGCTTAATTATCGTGCTGACCTTTACCGAAGGATCGTCAGCAACGATTGATAGGATATCGTTGCATATTAGCTGAGAGCTCTGTTGCCGATGATCCTGCAATGAGTTGGTGATTACACAAGTATGCTCCGGTCCCATAGAAGCAACCTTCCAATCTTCACTTCTCTTTCTGTATGATGCTGTCAATCGAAACGGACACGCCACGTTACGACAACGTATCATATATAGTGTAGGATTTGTTCGGTCGACCTTATAATCAGCTGATAAATCCATGTGGTAAAATTTTATAGCTCGAACGCATTCTTCTTTTGTTCGAAAATGGTCGCCCTCCTTTAATGCACCTTGTCTTTGTGGATACGGATCATAAAATATGTTTGAAGATGGGCCTTCACTTCCCAAGTTAAAGTTTGTCATGTGTGGAGGAGGACGATATACATGACTGGCCGGGACCTCGTCTTCATTGACCATTTCATAAACTACTGCCTCCTATTGTTCCTCGTCCTCATCAACAACATCGACTTCAGCCAAATCATTGTCAGATTCGAAAAAGACTTGCGAAGGATCAATGGTCTGAGACATTTGTTATTGGTGAAGCGTAACATAGAGCTCGATATCATTGAAACCAGAATACTCATGGCTTAGAAACATAGTACGAACACTTTCGTCATCAGATATAGTTAATTGGAAATACATGACCTGGTTATCCTCATAGAATACTGGATTTTTGTAAATAATGACGTCCACTGGACCACGCTGCATTTTGTTTTCCAATCTCTTTTTTAGATGAGCAAAATTGGATTGTCGGGTGATTGAGAACCGAGTAACCTCGGTGTTATGAAAGTTGAAACCAGAATGGTTACATTCAAATATTTCGCCA